>OY294058.1:65802846-68628172 GCA_958510865.1 Myrrha octodecimguttata | reverse complement strand
AATATTGATTGTGGTTGTCAACCGGACGGAATACTAAATGAGGAAAATATTTTTCTGACTATTTCTTTAATTTTTTTTCAGTGGGGAAGTTTTACAGCGATAAAACATATAAGTCCTAAGATAACTTAGGAATTGAATATTGGTCAGTTATAAATCATATTAATTCTGGACTGATTTCCTGACAAAATTGTCATATCCTGAGCAATGCAGGAGAAGCTTCAATTTTTCTGTTTCCAACTCTCACTGTGCTTATTTTGAGTACAACTTTTCAAAGGCAAACTATGTAGAAATGTACCGCTATATATGGAAAACAGATTGGACATCTGTAACGGATGAGAGTAACGCTGAGTTGGCTTGTGCCAAAATTTTATTCAATTTTGCATCGGATATTTCAGCGTACTGTACCAGTCAAAATTGTGAGAAAAAGGCGATTTCCGTCATGGTACACAACCAAAATTATTAATACGATTAAACTCAAGGAAACTGCCCTAAAAAACCATAGGAAATTCAGCAATGACTTCAATCTTCTCCGATATAAAAAACTAAGACGTTTGTTCAAATCGAAAATAAGCACTGCTTACAGGAATTATATAAAAGCTTCCGAACAGAAATTAATTGCAGATCCTTCAAGTTTTTGTTCGTTTGTGCAGGAGAGCCGTGGTCATTCTCGTATACCTGGTGTATTGAATGATGGTCAAAGAATGTTGAATTAGCCACAGAATATTGTGAACGCGTTTGCCCAGCACTTCTCTAGTGTGTACGACGCACCCTATGACAGTCAAGAATCGGCTGATGCGGGTGATAGTGATAATATTTGTATCGGTATTGGTATAATCACAGAAACTGATGTAAAACGGGCATCCAAAAAACTGTCGGATAAGCGTACCGCCGGGCTTGATCAGGTTCCAAGTTTTTTAGTGAAGGACTGCATAGGTGTTCTCTATTTACTTTTGGCACATATTTTCAACCTGTCTGCATCCTCGGGCACATATCCTTCGGTTTGGAAGCGGTCAAAAATTATACCGGTGTTTAAGAAAGGTAATAGATCATTTGTGGCTGATTATCATCCGATTTCCATCCTGTCAAATTTTTCGAAGATTTTTGAGATCATCATTCATAATTCCATATTTCCTGCCATCCAGCACAGGATCAAACCGAACCAGCACGGATTCATACCGAAAAGATCAACCACTACAAATCTTGTCTATTTTTTTGAACATGTACTCCAATCCTTGGATGATTCCGGTCAAGTAGACGTAATATATACCGATTTTCAAAAAGCCCTTGACAAGGTTGATCACAACATCTTGATGACTGAATTAACATCTCAGTTTGGTTTCGGGCCAAGATTGGTTGATCTTGTCAGATCATATTTGACTAATAGGATATGCATTGTTCAGATTGAGAATTGCTCTTCTATTGAGTTCGGTGCATCCTCTGGAATCCCTCAGGGCTGCAATCTTGGACCATTGCTTTTCCTTTTGTTCATCAATGATATAGTTGATTTTATGGATGTGGCATTACTGTTGTTCGCAGATGATGTCAAGATATACCGCAGGATACTGGGGCTTATTGATTGTATCAGACTGCAAGCAGCTCTTGATCAGCTCTCAGTATGGTGCGATAATAATAGATTGAGCTTGAATATCTCGAAGTTTCACATCATGACATATACGAGGAAGAAAAAAATGATAACGTAAATTATACGATCAGTGGCTTGGTACTTTCTCGTGTTACTGAAATTAGAGATCTGGGAATTTTATGTGACTCTGTTTGCTCTTTTGTACCACATATCAATCGGTTGATGCTAGCTGCCAATAGAACATATGGGTTTGTAGTTAGAAACTCTAAATTCTTTCAATGTTCCAACACTTTGATAGCTTTATTCAATAGTTTGATAAGAAGTAGGTTGGAGTATTTTAGCTTAATTTGGAGACCTATTTATGAATGTCACAGGAGGAAAATTGAGTCGATACAGAGAAAATTTTATAAATATTTGATTTGGAGGTAGGATGGATTTTACCCACACATAGGGTATGATCATAAACTGCTACTCTCGAGGTTCGGTGCGCAGTCAACTGTAGATAGCGTAAATGTAGGCGCATTGATGTTTCTCTATAATATTGTAAATAGCAGGATTGATTGCTCGGAAATTTTAGCTAGTTTGCCATTTCTGGTTCCCCGTTTGTGTTCTAGGGGCGTAGAGGGGTTCTACTGTGGGACGGGGAGAATAAACTCGAGTCATAGATCACCTATTTATTATTCATGTAAACTGTTCAACTCACTTGCCAGTATTTGTGATATACACCATGATTCTCCTCGGTCCATAGTCGACGCCTATTATTTCCACAGCTCAATGAGATGATTTGAGGTTTGAGTTGGTGTACTTTCATTTGATATTTTTTTTTATTATTGTGTACATTGCTATTCTTAATGGGTTCCACATAAATTGTGAGAGAGTTATTGAAGAATTTGAGCATATAAAATAGTGACAATGATAACTTCAGAATATGTTGCTGATTCTCAAGGTTGTGAATCACCTGGTGGCACTGAAAATATACTTCGAAAAACTTTTGTTGTGAAACTCTCAAATTTCGAGTTTTGGCTTGGTAAAAATTTCTGAAAAAAAATTGTTGTTTTATCATAGCTTCGAATATATTTTATGAACTTCGGCACAAGCATTCTGAGCATTTGTAGTCATTTTTGAATATTATTTCATTCGGTGGTATCTCTGTAAGTGATGTGAACTAGATATTCTTGAAAAAAATTATGTCACCCCCTGAATTTTCTCGATATCAATTTTTGTTCAAATTCTTATTCAAGTATTAATTTTTCCCGCCAAAAAAATAAAAACAATTTGTATGCATGTTCGAATTATTAGGGAATACCAACGTATTATTTGACATCATAATCATTGCGAAAAGTTTAGTAATTTTATTCAAATTTGATCGTTGCCCACATAACATGAACACTTTTTCTGTGGGAAATATGTAATTGTATTTCATGGAAACACAGAAGAAATATCTAGTCCAGATCCTCTACGTCTGTAAGGGATGTGGACACTTGATTACAACATCTTCTACATCGAAAAATGGATGTTTAATAATTAAACAAGACTACCAGTTAGTTTATTTCGTTTTACACGAATAAATTAGTAAAGAGTGTTTTTTTTTTGGTATAGAACTTAAAGTTAAAAACACTGTTTTAACTGTCGGCCATTTGGTCAACTGTCTAGTGATTTGTGTATAGTTTCTTCTGCTCTGAAATTGTACAAATTTATTTTGAAAATAATGGTTCTGTTCGAAATACGTATCGTGCTCTACGTCCATTTTACGGTCAACATAATCGTCCATCAGAGCAATTAATTCGAACGTTTTCGCACCACTAACTGATAATTCGCATCCTCAGAGACGTCGTACAGTGAGAACAGAATAAGCCATTGCTGCTGTAAAGCGTAGCATAGAGGAAGACCCGAATCAATCTATCCGCCATCGTGCACAGGAATTGGATATGTGTCCAATCATTTTATGGATGATTTTGCGGATAGATCTTGGTTTGCGTGCTTACAAAATCCAACTCGTGCAAGCATTGAAGCCACACGATCACCTAACAAGGCGTTGATTCGTTGAATGGGCCCAAAACAAGTTGCCGTTGATCCCGATTTTCGTAAGAGAATTTTGTTTAGCGATGAAGCTCACTTTTGGTTGAATCGCTGCGTCAATAAACGAAACTGCAATATTTAGAGTGAAGATAATCCTCAAGTGTATGTTGAGCCACCGTTACATCCAGAAAAACTGACTGTTTGGTGTGCCTTATGGGCTATTGGAATCATTGGTCCGTACTTCTTTGAAAACTATGCTGGCCAGAACGTTACAGTGAATGGTGACCGCTATAGAGACCTGATTACTGACTTTTTCGTTCCCCAATTGAACAACCATGATGTGCAGCAGCTGCGGTTTCAACAAGACGGCGCCACATGTCAAACAGCTCGTGCCACAATTGATATACTGAAGAAAACTTTTGAAAACCGCATAATTTCACGTTCCGGGCCCGTGAATTGGGATCCAACATCGTGCAATTTAACGCCGCTAGACTTTTTTCTGTGGGGATATGTGCGCTTGGGTAAAACTTTACTTTAGGGACGGTGCTCGATTTTGATCCTGATTTTTTTATAGAAGCAGTTTTTCGAAGCAAATCAATTGATACCAGTCTCAACTCCGGCAAACTCGTAGTTAAGAAGATATTAATTATTGAAATCACATTTTTTTGGTACTGAATTTGACGTATTTGTCACATAAAGACAATATTTTGTATGGTTGGCGTATATTTGTCTAGCAGGACCATGAAATATTCGGAGATAAATCATAGAAGAATATTCTGAGCATTAGGGCGGCCACCATCTTGTGGCTTTTCCGAAATCACAGATTACAAAGTCTGAAATCTCCTGGAGCCTGGAGCTTCATGTCAATATTAAAATCCGGATACTTAGTATTAAGTCTCATATTAATGTAATGAGATTATGACAACTATAACGTATCAATCTCGGAAAACTCACAGTGACAAAAACTCACAATTGCGCGGCCGCTAATATTTTCCACAGGTAAACTTGCAAAATTCCTAAACCTTTATGATTTCATTATTAGATAGTGCCACTTAACTTCAACTTCTGATTTGGACTGTAACTGTCCAAATCCATTCAACCTCACTCAACCAAAGACCTTGATTTCTCATGAATTCAATTTCCTTTTCTGGGACTAAACTTACCTAACCTAGCAAAGAACCTTAACAACTTAAGGATGAAATTGAAGGGCACGCCCTCTTCGGAATTGGCACTGTAAGAATTTAAACTAACCTAACCTAACCAAAAATCTCAACAACTCAGAGGACGAAATTCAAGGGCACTATTCTATATTTATTACTCTTCAGATTGGTACTGGCACTGTCCTAAACTAAACTGTTCTAACCAAGTACCTTATATATATATATTCTTTTGAGAACGAGCATTACAATTCTAAGATATATCACAGTGTTAGCAGAGGAAATGTAAACGGGGTACCATACATATTTGCGTATGATACAAGAGCACAGATAAAAACCTCAGGAAAAATTCTGTCTCCCCGCATAAGTGTAGTAATTTGTTTATAGAAGATGGATGGCTTTTTTTTCATTTGAAAATAATTTTTTCGTCATCTTGAATTCATTTCGACAAAATATCTTGACATAATATCTGAAGCAGAAAGAGGGACAGAAAACCAGAAGGAAGCAGTAAATAATATTACCTACATTTGCTCATGACCGAGAGGGTCTTTCGACCAGGTTCAGTCCTCCAAGCGATGATTTTCAGATCCTCAGATAAACGAAGAACGCTACAGGCCCCTTTATTGGGGAATCATCTCCCATAGATCCATAATTGTTCATTTCGAACTAGAAATCTAATAAAATATCGGGAATAAAGTGAAAAACTTGTGACATGTATTATGTCATGATGAAACCAAGTACCTTAACAACTCAGAACGCGAAATTCAAGGCACAATCCTGAATTAAATTTCCGTTTCTGATTCAAACTGGCACTGTCCTAAATTAAACTAATCTAACATAACCAGACAACAAAATTTAACTTAACCATACTCTATTTTATGGACAGTGTTCGATTTTTGATCGGTTTTCAAATATATTCCGTTTTTCTAGGCATATCGATAGGTATCAGTCTCGAATCCGGTAGAATCGTAGTTTAGAAGATATTTCTTGGAAATTGATTTTTCGTACTGAATTTGACGTAAAACATCAAATTATTGAAAGGATTCATCGAAATCTCATCATGCTGCTATCGTATTTAAGCATAAACTTTGGACAATATCATCATTTTTTAAAACGCCAATAAAGAGCATAACTCAACCTTCCTCCGTAAGCAAATACATTAAGCTGTAGTTATTGAATATTTCTATCATACAATATCGAAATTCGACGAAAAAAACGAATCAGAAGAGGTCTGTTGCATGTTTTTGTGTACTAATCGCACATAGTCTCACCACTGGTACCTTCGTTATATTTTGTTGTGTCTCTTCTAGTAAATCGGAACAAGCATACAATCTCGTATTGTTGCTACTGCCTTCCGAATCGAAAATTTGCAAGTTAAATAACCGTAAATCCAATAATGTGAAAATTAAAAGACGACTGACTCTAAACGCAATCGAATGTCGAGTAGGATTTAGATGCATAGAATTCTAAACATTTTGAGAGGATTTATGTTTGTATTTTGTAGTGGAACTCATAGAAACCATAGAAAAAATCCACAATCTATATTTCTGATAGACATAACCAAGGAAAAATGCTTATGTGTTGTCAAAATATAAGAGAAAACTGCAATTTTCAAAAATTCATAACTCCGAAACTACGAGTTTGCCGAAGTTGAGGCTGGTACCAATCGATGTTTCATGAAAAACTGTATCTATAAAAAATCAGGATCAAAATCGAGCACCGTCCCTAAACTGAAGAGGAGCCACGGCCACTAATGTTGGAAAAAGTTATTGAAAACACCCAGATCAGATTACGTCCGAGCCAGCCGTAGCGGTCATATGCCAGAAATTATATTTAAATTATAATTCTAAAAGAATATCCTTTGAATAAAAAATTTCATGTCAATTTTAAAAAAAATTCATCCTTGTTTTATTCTATTCCAAAGTTCTATACCTCTAAAAAGACACCCTTCGAAGACCAAACCAAGATAGTTCGTGTTCAGAATGTTACTCATACATTTTCAGCTACGTAGAATATGAAATATAATGAAATAGCTCAATAACAACACAGATTCTTCGGCAACTATGAAATCCTTACTTTGCGTTCCTCATCGGATTCGGTGTAAAACACATGTTGCATTTACTTAAGCAAGCCGTTACCCTGCACTACACGTCTGTCTTGAAAATGCTCGTATAACTCCGAACAGTAAAAACTTGAGAGGTTTTACTGAAGGAATAAAATGAAGGTTACGAGAGTGTTGTAGGTCAGAAACAATGTTGAGGTCGGTACTAAAGTTAGAAATATGTCTGCTTCTTCGTGGTGAAATTTCACGGAATTATATTGGAAGAAATTTGGTTATATTGATCTTTCCAGCACATCTGTCTGAGATCGGAACTTGCACTTGAATACCTGTTTGAAAAGAATATATTTCAGTGGAACTTAGAAATATTATCAACATAAGACATAAGATGTATTTGAGGTAGAGAATCTTCCACAGAAATATCTTGAAATGGGTTGTTGATTCCGTGCTTAATTTTTCAATATCTGTATAGGTTTTGCTAGAGCATCTACGAAATCTATCATTGATATATTCACTTTGAATCATGTTCTTCTGATTTTTTCACCGTTTTCGTCATTCATCGTGGAACTGATATCATGTCCATAAATAATGAAATTAGTATTTTGAAAACCTTTAACCAACAGAATGTATTCATCGACCTCTCCATTTACCATTTTGTATTGATGGTTTTTTATTTCTGAGAAAGTTTGGATATTTCGATGAAGAGAATTCAATCTCTCGGGAACTGAAGTGAAAAATTATTTTGAATCTTTTTATTTTTATATAAATTGTAGGATAAGCTTGACAATTTATTCTGCAATTCATTGATAATTCACTCACGGATTTTCCATTGACTATCTTTTTCGACATATTTTCAGTATTACGATCTCTATACTTTTTTTATTGTGTGTTTAGTCATAGAAAATTCTGCATAGAAAATTCTACCTTACTTTTTATTCATTTCTTGTTCTTTCAGTTAATCTTGCTATTTTTTTTTGCTGTAGGTTATTTTATGAAGAAATATGTTCTGTGAATGGAAATGGGGGGTTTTGTTGAATTGGGTTCATTACTGCAAATGCAAATTTGAACATAATTATTATGTATTCGATTAATCATTTTCCCAAATTATCTTCAAAAAGTATTCAAAATCAGATTTCGAAATTGGGGTTTTAAAATTTGACGAGAGATGCCAGGCATGCACGAAGTGGCAACGGTGTTTAGTAGGATAGCTTCTTCTACTATGGAATAATGAAATATTTTTTCCTATTCTGTGGTACAAACGTGTTCTTCGTCGATATAACCAAACAATTTCCGTTTCCGATTTGTCAGTGATATGACAGTATGACAGTCTGTGCTCTTCTTATTCTATTCCTTGATATTTGTCGTCTACTTAAACCAGATCGAAGAATAGCTATCTCTGTTTTCCTAAGCAGTATAACACATTTGACGTCCTCTTCTTTCCGAGGAAGCTGAATTCGACGTTGACATATTAAATTTCATATTTCATTTCTCAGTTTTAGGTAAACAAACATTTTTTTTAAAGTATAATATTGAAATTATATGCCTGAAATGTGATGTTTTAAAGGTTTTTCATGAAAATTACTGCATTTTCGTTCAAAGGCAAAACCCCCATTGCATGAAGGTAACTACATAGGACTGTTACATAAAATTTTATCCGCATACGATACAAGAGTTGCATTGCAATAAAAATAAATCTCAACTCGTAGAAAAGCCTACTAAAAATCATTACGCGAATATACATGTTGGAAGTGGATGCAACAAAATATCGATTTCAAAATATTGCACAGGGCCATTTTATCACGTACGCTTGTAATAACCGAATATGCCACAGAATACAATTGCAGAATCGAATCCATTAACGTTGCAATGTAAATTGTTTTCAATTTCGAGACTGCACGACTGCACCAGGCTGCAACAGATAGAGGAATAGGAAATGGAATATGCTGGATCCGGAAATGGTCGAAGTTTGGGTAGTATTCGAAAGAAGTATGGCTCCGAGCGGTATCGGTACATCTCATAATATTCGGGACTTCAAATGATGAAAAGATTATATTCAAGTTATTCATTACTGTAGAAGAAATTTTTCATGGATGAAATCATATGAAATTATCTTCTTATAAACATAATCACAAGGACAAATATCCGTCCGTAAATCAACGAATATTCCTCCTTGATCAGAGCTAATCATCCAATCAACCAAAACATCTACACCGAAGAAGTGGATCCAAGGAGAATGACTACAGCTGTTTCACAGTTGTTACTGATCTTCAGGTCAACTTACCTTGGATAAAGCCGCAGAGGGAATCTCGATACTTGTCACCTTTCAGATGGACCGCTGTAGTTTAACAAAGTACAGCGCGCCATTTTCTGGCAGCATTTTGCGAATCCCACCTTCGAGTGCAGAATACTCTGATCAATGCGCATGACGTTCATCCTTTAGTCGCATCATGGTCGCTGTATCTGCGATATTACAGTTTTACAAACACCATCACGACATGGAAATGCTCGGTTCATGTGGATTCCCACAAGCTCTGATCAATGGGGAATATTTGTTGCTTTATCGAAGTATATTTGTCCTTGTTATTATGTAAATTAATTATTGTTGGAGCTCTTTCTTCTCTGTAAAACCGATTCCTATCTTTGTTAGGTGTTTGTAAAACTGCAATATCGCAGATACAGCGACCATGATGCGACTAAAGGATGAACGTCATGCGCATTGATCAGAGTATTCTGCACTCGAAGGTGGGATTCGCAAAATGCTGCCAGAAAATGGCGCGCTGTACTTTGTTAAACTACAGCGGTCCATCTGAAAGGTGACAAGTATCGAGATTCCCTCTGCGGCTTTATCCAAGGTAAGTTGACCTGAAGATCAGTAACAACTGTGAAACAGCTGTAGTCATTCTCCTTGGATCCACTTCTTCGGTGTAGATGTTTTGGTCTATTGGATAATTTGCTCTGATCAAGGGGGAATATTTGTTGATTTATCGACGGATATTCGTCCTTGTGATTTTGTTAATTAATTATTACTGAAGCTCTTTCTTCTCCGTTAAACCGATTCCAATCTTTTTATTGTTTCAAAAATATGGGAGATATACAGGGATTATACAGCATGTCTAAAAACTGGCTTACAGGGAGGGCATTATATCACAGTCATGAAATATTCGGATGTTTGTTGAATTATCTTCCTTCGCACAAAATTGGATAGAATAATCCGTTACTTTGCAGTAGTTCATTTGAAAATTGTATATAGGAAATCACTTTGTTTTTCATCACCATTTTCCATAAGAGCTTTCTCAGTCGCTCCGTACTGCAATTTTCGTTCATATTTTCAAGGTGGTATATTAGAAGAAGAGTTTTTCAATGATCTTGTACAAAAATATTTAGTTTCATTTCTGTCGATGACAAGAGTCAAAATGATTTCTCATTCAATCACGTGATATTACTCACTTTGAAATAGTTTTTTCCGTTTGGAATTTTTTGAGTTATAGGCACGTTCTATAGAGGAATAATAATCATCTTCAGAAAATCTAGAGAATTTTGGCTGATTGGAACAAAAAACCTAGTATTGATTTAACTTCATCATGATATTCTTGATTACTAGCTGTCTGTTTCCTGGAGTAGAATTGAAAACAATTTCAACAACTGGTGCCCTTATTACCTTGAAGAAACAATCGCATGTCGAGTGCAAATGTCGAATTATGGAAGAAAGAAATAAAAACACATTTCGTGCTCGCAGACTCATTATGGAAGGGAATAACTACACAATGAATGACGAACTGCTAAAGTTCCAATGAATGCAGGGTTTGCTTGACTCATTCAATTTGGCTACATTTCACCTTTTCACTCGAATTATTTTCATTTCCTAATTTTTTCTATATATTTTCGTTAATTGAGTTGGTATATTTCGAAATATTATCAGGTATATCTTATTCGTAATAGTTTTGAGTAAAACACGTATGTATGAAATACAGGGTAATTCCAGAGATAATGCTTTCGTATTCTTGAAAACTCTCTTTATCTCCTGCATTACGAATTTGATGTTTTTACCTTTGGCATTGGAGAATTAATTTCAATAACGGTATGAAGGCGATATTAATATTATTTTTCGAAGTTGTTCAACCTTTTTTCTGTGAAATTGGTCCAAAATATGTAAGCTTTGCAGATTCTTCATTTTGTCATCTATGTTAAGGCTGAGGTATATTTGTTCGGAAGAGGTTCATTTTTTGAATTATTCATGAGAAAATTATCGTTTCCGAGAAAAAAAACATAACAGTCCTCAAAAATAAAGAGGAAAAACAATTAATTCCCCAGCAAATATTACCCAGCCCGAACATAGATGAAAAAAAAAAAGAATTTTCGAAAGTAACATATTTTGGAGCAATTTCACTTAACATATAATTCTTCGGAAAAAGGTGTAAAGAGCAACAGGTTTCATCCAGGAAATATCGTGAAGATAATTCCACTTTCGGGAGCCATTTCTTAAAAAAAGAACTAATCAAACTAGACCTGAGTGATCTTAAAATTTTACATTTGGTACCGAAAGGTATGAAATTGGTTCCCAAAAACCCAACAGAAAAACGAAGAGACTGACCTATGAAATCCCCGACTTCTCGAAATTCTCAAGAAATACGCCTGTAGAATACATTCAAATACGTTGTGAAGCAACTTCAAATACACTAGGTTGAAAATGTAGAGCTACTAAGAAACTTGGGTCACTGTCAACTCTAAATAAAATAGAGATATAGAGAACAAAGGTATTTCAATCATTGAAAAAAGAGATTTTCTTGTAACACCTTTACATAATATCTTGAGATATTGATATCTTGTCATGCGAGACGTAATTCGTTGAAGACAATATAGTATAGAAGTTCAAAATTTCCGTTTCCCGATAGTTCCAAAAACATAGATCGAATCGCCCTTCTATGAAAAATCCCACCTTGAAGTTTCAGCCAAATAGGGTCTACAGAACAATGAGCAAAAAACATTAAAAAGACTTCCTGCATTGTGTTAAATGGAGAGAGTTATTTTGCTCATTGTTCTGTAGGCTCTTTTTGGCTGAGACTTCTAGGTGGCATTCTTCATTGAAGGGCGATTCGATCTATGTTTTTGGAAATATCAGGAAACTGAAATTTTGAAAGGGTATATCTGCCGAATCATTCCATAGTTTTTACTAATTCGCCAATTCGGCATCCGTAATTTAACTCCAAACATACTCTACAATAATTCCAAGCTACTGAGTAGATTCTTCCGGAAGTTATTTTGTTCTCTATTAGTGGTTAGGCCGACCGTAAACACATTAACTTTAGGAAGAATCGACATAGGGAAAACATTTGTAGAGTAAGTTTTCATAGTTTAATTAGGAAGGTCGAATGCTTGAGTGGGTTGAATTTGCCAATTATTCTTTTGATAGTTATACACATTCAAAATTTTTGATCGAATTGCCATCTAGTACTTGATCGAAAATTATAGCTTGAGGTTCATGAAAAATTTTGTGAGGACCATATGAAAAATCTGCTTTTAGCAGGGTCAATACTTGTATAGATAATAATAAAAATAATGATAATTTATTTCAGTCGCTACATAAAGATATAGGAAAACGTCAAATAATTTCAATAAAATATAAGTGTATATGACAGATACAACTATAGACAAAATTTAACAGACTCATGTGAAAACATCTCTTTCTAAAAATTCCTGAACGCTATAGAATGCAGTTCTCAACAGCCTCTTCTTCATTTCCCAACTAATTCTCTTTGAATCCAGCCTCTTGAAAGAAATCGGCACTCTATTATAAAGAACCGCGCCCCAATGGTCTACGAACTGTTGGGATGAGACAAGTCGATGGTAAGGTATCTCCAAATCAGATTTGTTTCTTGTATTAAATGCATGTCTGTTCATATTTCTCGGACACTGTTCAAGATGTTGGTGAACGAAATTCAGACACGCTAGGATATATATACATGGTATTGTAAGAATCCCCCTAGAATCAAACGAACCTCTACAGCTGTCTCTGCCTTGAAGGCCGCATAATATTCTGATGGCCCTCTTTTGCAGCCTCATAACTCTGGTTGCATGTGATGTTCCGCCCCAAAATATTATTCCATATGAGGCTAAGGAATGAAAATAAGCGAAATATGCCAGCCTAGCGACAACTTCTGAGGTGCATTTCCTTATTCTTCGTATAGAAAAAACAGGTGCTGATAATTTCCGAGTTAAAACGTCTATATTGGTCCTCCAGCCCAATATACTCTCTAGATGTAGTCCTACTAACTTTATTCAGGATACTTGTTGATTCAGATGTGGAAGGGAAAGTTGCTGTGTTTTCGAGTTATTCAGTTTTAACCCATTTGCTCTGAACCAATCATTAATCTGCCACATCACAACTTTCATTTTTCACGGATGTCCTCCAGATTCGAGCCCTTCACAAGCACAGAGGTATCACCAGCGTATAAAGTGATCCCATAACATTCAATACTATCCATTGATAAAAATAAGGAACAGTATTGGACCCAAGACAGAACCCTGCGGCAATCCCTTACCAATGTCTCTCATAGTTTATGTCCGATTCTTCCATGCAACCTGTTGTTTTCTGTCCACCAGAAACGAGGATATCAGATCGAGAGACACCCCTCTGACTCCATAGTATTCCAGTTTTTCCAGTAAAAGATGATGGTTGACGGTATCAAAAGCCTTTGTTAAGTCGGGACAGATCAACTCACCGCTTTGCCAACGAAACAAACGCGTAAAAGCTCCTTACCTCACGTCAGTGCTTTTCTAGGTTTATATCATCCAAAACTGTCGTGTTACCAACACCTCTCGTATGTACAAAGCTTTAGAGTCCTAACAGGGAGGTGATGAAAAACGACGGGATGATAAACCGGTCAGGCACGATTTAATTGGCTGCGTGACATTCCACCTGGCACCTCGACCATTGTTCGATGTGTTTTTCTATTGATTTGTACATTTCTCTGGAACGCATTGTTCTTTATCATCGTGGCGTGAAAAGGATATTATTATCGCTCACATTTTTTGTGAATCGCGTGAAATATCGGACAGCAGCACGAGAACCTGGTTTATTGCAAAAAGATATAACGCGATTTCGAAAAACAAAACGCCTACAGTTTTTCCCCTTGACGTAAAAATATTCATAGGGATTTATTGTTTCCCGTCCTAGGTGTATGCGTCTAGTCAGTTGAAAAGAAAATGAGAAAATTTTAAGCAGGGTTTCAATTTGAAAAAGATTCACCCTTTATATGTTTATCCCCAGCCAAATCAGAGAAAAAATGCAAAAAGAGGTTAACTTCGGCTCGCAAGTAGAAGTTTTATAACGCGCTTGTTTTAGGGAACAGCGCGTTATCATTTCGTCACGATGTCTGTTATTTTCGAATTTGGAGTCGAAATTGGTCTTAAACGATTGAATTTAACTCTGTGAAGAAGAATTCGTGGTCAAATTTGATTCTGTCCGACCGGCCGGCCGTGTGTGCTGTAACTTCGTAAGGGAAAGAGCTGGAGTCTTGAAATTTTCAAGTTAGGCTGTGATCCTGAATATCTCGGTTGAGCTCGTTAAGGTGCCAAATCCGCCGAATGGTTTTTGTGTTACAGCCAATTGAAATTTTGATTTTTCAATAACTCCGAAAATATTCATCTGATCGAAATGAAACTTGGTTGGAAAATGGACAGTATCAATGAGAAAATCTTTGGAAAAATTTGAAAAAAAAAAATTTTTTTCCTGAAAATTTTCATATTTCATTCAAATTTCATCGAAATTTCCAAGTAGACATTTCGCAATGTGAGCAAGCGCGTAAGAGCTGCTGACTTCATGTCAGTGCTTTTCTAGCTTTTTTATATGGATCAAATCATATTGTGATCAACCTATATGAGCGCGGTTACAGCAACCCCTGAAGTCTTAATTAGATTTTTATATATGATGATTAATTTCCGAAAAACAAAATTCGGTACCCTGCTGTGAAATATGGGGTTCAAGATCCTAAAAAAGTTTTCCAAATATGATGAAAATTTTTCGAGATTTCTCAAAAAGTTGCGCGTTGCTATACTCCAACTAACAGTCAAGTTTGAATCCAATTGCTAGAATGGTTCTTGAAATAAACTCAAAATTTTAAATGGATATAACTCCATAACCGTCATGCTGATTTTACCCATTAACAAACTCAATCGACCATTGAATATCTGAATGCAACCTACCCTGTCGAATTAAAAAAAAGCTAAGATAAACTTCGAATAGAAACTATAACTCCATTCACTTTTATAACGTCAGTGCTTCGGCCTTGGAGCAGGTCCATCTAGTTTTTGTAACTAGAACTGCGTGAGATTGGCACTCGTCAGATAACGTCAAGGTCAATGCAGGAAGTGGCCCATTTTACATATTTTCGTCAAGGACTCTATGGTTGTGTTCACCAAAATGAAAACAAATTTATGTAACTTGAAATGAGCATTCACATATACAAGTGCCAAATCATGAATTTACATTCAATGTGAATTTCAATTACATAGGGCCAATTCTCATTCAATCTACCATATAATTTATGGCCCCATCAATTGCTGCAACGTCAGAACCATGATGGTTTCCTTACAGTAGGTTTGTTCGTTGTACCTACATGAACTACACTAATTACACTTACTCCACTGATTCTGTTCGGTGTGTTTTGTTGTAAGCTGGCACTCTGTTCATTGCGGAACTTTTGGCAGTTAGTGTAGTCACAGATTACGTGTGCAGTGGATAGAGTCTGTGATCTTCTGTGATGGTTATGCGTAAATATAATTCATAATCATAGATCTGTGGTTGTCTCTGGTAACTGGTTGGACGCGTTTTGTTCTCTGTGTGTGGTTATTTTTGAACGAAATTAATTTTCATCACATCGTTATTTGAAATGGAATTTCTGTCCGTGTTGACTTCAGAAAATCTTTACGACGAATCTACATCACCTCGAAGTGATTGCGAAAACAAAAGAAGCATAGAATTATGTCATCTTGGGTTTGCGTAAAATCATCTTTCATATATTTGTATTCTGTGAGAATCATAGAACAGATTGAACTACACAAGTCCACTCATTCAGTTATCTGTGACTACACTCAGTTGCACTGAGAAGTGGAAGTCAGGGAAGTTTGTGTAGTTAGTGTATTTCATGCAGGTACCAAACAAACAAACAAACCTTGTATATCACTAATTAAAATTTCCTACAAATCTCAAAACAACACAAATTAATAATACAAGCTCAAATGTAATCTCCAAAAAAATGTTCGCACCGGTACAAAACGACAGGAGGAGTGAGGTTAAACACTGAGACGTCAACAATGAGACGTCAACACTGAGACGTCAACAGTTTATGTAATTCGAGTCCGTGTTTATATTGATGTTAGTTGGACACATATTAATTTCTGCGGCTCTAAGAACAATTTTTTATCATTGTCTTAAATCCTTCTCAATATAGTCACATCTTGAAAGCCTATTATGTGAACAGTTTCAATGATATGTTTGGACACACCTGTTGTTTGTTTAAGGTATCTAGTATCTCTTTGTATCTCTTCCTGTCGTTTTGTACCGGCGCAAAAAATTTTTGGAGATTACATTTGAACTTTTATTAGTTAAATTTGTGTTGCTCTGAGATTTCAAAAAAAATTTTAGGAAATTTTAAGTAGTAATATAAATATACTGTTAGGAAACTATCATGGTTCAGAAGTTTCAGCAATTGATGAAGCCATAAATCATATGATAGATTGTAATAAGAATAGGTCGTATGTGATTAAAATTACCATTGAATGTAAGTTCATAATTTGGATATGTGAATGCTCATTTCAAGTTACATCATTTTGTTTTCAGTCCCTGGAGAAGTTCAATCAATAAATAAAGAATACACTTGTAGTCCTCATCCAATTTATTTAACTTCTTTCCCGATAACGATATATAAATATCCAACGAAGTCAAGAATTCCACCCGATTATATGTGTCAAACTTCCATGGCCTACGGAATGACTTCATAAAATGGATTCTTTTATTTTTTTGTGCGAAACAAACTTTCATCGAATACTGGCAATGTAATTTCTCATTGTTAGAATTAGTTTGTTTCGAATTTTAGCGTTGCGGATATTTTTTGAAATTCGTGAGCACAATAACGGTTTTTTCGGAATAGAATGTCGTTTTCCTACAGCAGAAAAATCATATTTGCGAAATAATATCAAATTTTGATGGAAATCGAATGAAAGTTTTGTATTAGGATTATGACAGCTGCACAATCTTAGTAATTATATCATTATGCAAATTT
Organism: Myrrha octodecimguttata; assembly: GCA_958510865.1. Taxonomy (NCBI): domain Eukaryota; kingdom Metazoa; phylum Arthropoda; class Insecta; order Coleoptera; family Coccinellidae; genus Myrrha; species Myrrha octodecimguttata. The sequence continues at coordinate 68,611,075 of OY294058.1, read as the reverse complement.
GACAATTAATGCATCGATAATATGAGTAATCGCATGAATTAGAAGACGCAGAATCAGAAGCTAGAAAGTTTCGAAATTAACAGTGTTAGACTTTGAATATTCGTTCAGTTTTCATTAATTCCAATTATCCCTAATAGAAAAATGTTTTGTTATTGGTTCACTCAATCTCATAAATCGGAATACAATTTTTTAAGATTTTTCGTAGCTTACGTGACTTTTAAGTTATAGGTCAAAAAGCAAATATAATTTTTCTTTCACGATACGGTTATATAAAAGATGTTGAATGTGAAAAAGTTAGCTTTTCGTTATAATTGTGCCAAGCGAACACAAATTAAAAGGATCTGTTGGTGCACCCATCCAAATATTCAGAATTCTATGCAAAAAAGTAGAATCTCCCAATACAAACAGAATAAACTAGTCATGGCGTCGTGGACCTTTTCGTACGATGAGAATTCATCATAAAATCAACGTTCTCTTCTCTAAAATTTCGAATTGAGAAATCTCCACTGCATTTTCCCGCAAATTCAACCCTGAAATTCCTGCAAGAACTGTCGAAAAGGCCTCGCTTTCCCCCATAAAAATCTCACCCCCGCTGTCAGTCAGCAATTTCCCCGAAATGAAGAACGATCTGACTCCAACTCCAAACCCACCAAGAGGTCCGAAATATATTCCTTTTTTGCCATTCGCACCCTCGTCAAGTTTCCATGTCCGTCCAATATTTGTGCGTGTATTTGTATTCACGGCGGACCATAAATAATCGTGGCAAGCGACAATTCCACGGGGATTTGCGTGATATAGAACATGTCAATTGGTGAAAACGTTCGGGGAACCACCAAGAACACGTTCACGATATATGATCTTCAGCATACGTACATGAATAAAGAAAAAGATGACGATTGACGTGTATTTTTATGGCGGCTCGAATACCTGTAGAGGAAGAATGGGAGAATATATGGGATTTGCCATAGGTTATTTCGGTGTTCAATACGGTTGGTAAAACCCCAATCTGAAAATGCATATTTTCGGGAACTCGAATCATTCCACTTCGTCGTCTTCCTATTCGTTGTCTGTTGTTTATGAAAGTATGGGTTTGTTGAACTCTCAGCAGAAATGGATGACAGCCTCTGATATAAAATATTTGCAAACAACTGTGATTCAGTAGGTTTGTTCGTTATATCTGCATGGACTTCAGTAACTACACTAACTGCACTGACTTCCAATTCTCAGTGCAGCTGAATGTATTTGAGTGTAGTCACAGATAACAGAATGAGTGGAGTTAGTGTAGTTCAATCTGTTCTATGAATCTCACAGAATACTAATATACGATAAATGATTTCACGCAAATCTAAGACGACAGAATTCTATGCTTCTTATGGTCTATGGTCTTATGGTATGACATATTTTGGGTCCGAAACTTGATATCTTTGAATACCTGCTTATCACGAGAAGTATTTATTATCTCAGTATTCAGTTTATGGAAAGGAAAAGTATTCCAGAGTTGTGTTTTCAAAAATACGACAAGACATCATTTGGAACTATATATACTACAATTAATTTGTCTGGTTTGAAATTCGTCTGATGAATTCGTATGAACATGAACAGCAAAGTGAAAATTCATATATCAATTTCAATAATAATAAACATGAACATTTCCTCCAAATTTTTGCATAAGTAGGTATGTAACATAATTCATAACTTTTGAATTGAATATGTATTAATAGGTACATACAAAATTTAGGAGATCTAAACTATCCAATAGAATCCATTAGTAATATCAATCTCCCGTTTCGTTTTCACCGTATTTTTGGGTTCGAAATAACTTCTTGTATCCATGCACTCACAATTAACCTCATATTGCTCCTTATTCCCTTACACATATTTCATATTATTAATGAGTAGATGTTCCACATTTGTTAAACTCCTATGTAATGGTGGGAATTCATAATTTCAAATATCTGATTCATTTTTTGGGAAATAGTTTCATCAGATTATAGCTCAATTCATTTTTATTCAGCGGAATTGAATGTATACCAAAGCGACGCAAGCGCCGTCATCTTTCACAGAGCCAAGTAGCCCAAGATTTGACAATTCTAGGACCGCGTTTTGGGCCCAAAATTTCAGTGGTTAATAGTAGGAAAGTTTCGACACCTGATATATTCTATGCATCTATGGTTTACGCTACCATTTCGAGGTGATTTGTCGTAAAGAAACGTCACGGAAAAAAAATTCATTTTGAATAACGATATGACAAAAATTAACATATTTCAAATATAACCACACATACAGAACAAAACAAGTTCAACCAGGAACCAGAGACAACAACAGATGTTTATGATTATGAATTATATTTAAGCATAACCATCACAGAAGATAACCTCACTCTATGCACTTCACATGTAATCTGTGACTATACACTAACTTTTGGAGTTAGTGTAGTTGAGTAGTTAGTGTAGTTTAAGCAGGAACAAAGATCAAACCAATTGTTTTACCTACGTGATGTTTTGGTACCCTCTACCCAATTAGGTGGTAATCGTAAAGACTAACGAGTTCCTCCTTCAGACGTTGGCTACCTCTTTCGATGAATCCTACGAATATTACATATATGTAACGGCGTCAGGCCTGAAATCTGCACAGGTCAACCTCTCCGGTAGACCGCAGTGCGTATGTGGCCGACATCAGTGTCATTGCAGTAAAATTAACACGACTGCTGATTTTCTATAGGTTACCCCTGTCACAATCGCTTACATGGTGATGATTTTGACGTCTTTGAACTCCAGGCGCTTTGTCACGCTCAAATTTGGCTCAAAGCTTTTTTATACTACCCAATATCCCGGGTCCGGCAAGCAGGGACCGTATAGTGTGATAACGAACCGGCAGCCAGGATCCTGATCTAGGGCGATAGAGTGGACCCGATCTGACTAGCTTCCTACCGCTTAGCATAGAGGGCAGTATCATAGCAACGCCAAAAGCGTTCATTCACGAATGGAATAGAAACGGCCGGCATCTAGGGTGGTGTAATAAGCGATACCCGACTCGGCAGATTGGGCACCCGATATGCCGGGCTCTTGCGTTTGAGTACTGTAGTAGACCTTTTAAAACGAATCAACTACTGGACAAACTTGAGATAACTATACTATTGAGGTGTCATAAACCGCTTTCTTCACAAAAAAAATAGAAAAAATTTGCATACTTAAATGTTGATGTCGTTATCATGACTCGAATAAAATCATTCTGTTGATAAAACTAAGTTCGCAAAGTTATTGCTTCTGGATGTAACGCTTTTAATGATCCTGTATTAAACCTTCTTCTGAAAAAAATTCGGCAGAACACACCTTGAATGTTTCAGGGTTCAAATTCATCTTCCCTTGAGGCATTTCAATTAATTCCTTGTAGCTCTGCAAAAACATATTTTACACAGAGACAGGAGATTTAATTTTCTGAATGTCGCCTCAGGTTGAAGGGGTGCAACCCCCTTGGTATACAAGTTATTGAACAATATTTGTTGTATAAACAGCAAGTACGGAATAATATCATCTGCATGAATTTGGCATATTGTTGTTTGCATAAATTTACGTATTTTATGTAGATGAACCCATAAATCAATATGTTGGCAGACAGCTTCATACTCAAACTTAAAATGTGTTTAGTGTTTTAGTGAGAATTGGAAAATTAAGTTGGACAGAATTTCCCCTGCAAGGGATGCATCTTTCAGCAGGTTTCACTGGACAATTGAATATACAGGGTGTTACATCGAAGGGGACACATGGGTCTTTTCTAGTAGAAAAATCATGATTGCGGAATCATGGTTTTTTTTGCATAAAATCAAATTATTTCGTCCCTTTATTTGGCAATCCTTCCCTTCTTAATTTGACATTTAAATTTTTTTCAGAGTTGTTCATTCGTTTATGTAATAATCTTCGACTTTGAAAATGAAATATGATCCAATGTACCTAGAGCATATATAAAGTATAAGATATATACTAAACGTGTTTTTGACGTATTCTACCTTATACAGGCAGACTTCAGTTATTCAGCTATTTGTTATTCGCTCTACCGCTAGGTACTTTTGCAGTTCCGATACCTGTTCGGAAAAACTATCGATTTGATTGAAGAACAAGGTGATATAAACTTCCATTCAATTGAACTATTGAAAGGGTAGTTCTATATCGGCTTTACGCACGTACTATAATACTTTACTGTTGCTGAAGTATGAAATAATATTGAACGACTACCCTTATATCGAAATGTATAGTTTGGCTTCTCTGGAAACATTTTATTTGGACAAAGCGCATCCCCGTTTATTAGCGTGGTCATTCGAAAGTATTCCATACATCGGCACCTTCGCCATTTTATACCACAAGTAGGTTATTGTTTTGCAAGCATGTTCTGGAGAATAGCGTTTTGCCCAAATGTCTACTAATTTTTGAATATGGTCCTAAACGATTTGATTGGACTCAATGATAATCATATGTCAAAATCTATTCTGTCCGGCCGGCAGCTGTTACCAAGCAACATGGATTTAGGAGAACGAGGTCCACTACTACCGCACTAGTCCAAATGATGGAGTTTTTCGTTGAGACATTGGACAACTCCGAGGAGGCCGTATTGACCTGTATGGACCTCAGCAAAGCCTTCGACTGCGTCAGTCATAGCAAACTCCTCTCCAAATTGGAGTATATTGGCGTTAGAGGTACAGCATTGGAATTCATGAGGTCATATCTGGAAAACCGGAAACAAATTGTGGATGTAAATGGGAATGTGTCTTCTATGAGGGAGATCACGTCTGGAGTGCCCCAAGGATCTATACTCGGACCAATTTTATTCCTCATTTATATTGACGACCTAGTAGATAACGTGACGGCGGATGAAGAGGTGCTTTTCGCTGATGATGTCTCATTCCTAAATAGATCAAAGGGTGATAAGTTACTCCAAGAAAAGTCGGAAAAATCTATGAAAAGCGCTGTTCAGTGGTTCAACATCAATGAATTAAAAGTAAATACCGACAAAACACAGAAACTAGTAATCACTACAAAATTTCACAACATCGAGAGTATTAATCTACTTGGAGTAACTATTGGTGGAAATCTGACGTGGACACAACATGTGACTGAGTTGTGTGGGAAGCTCTCGACTGCGATTTTCGCCATAAGGCAGATAAAGAACTTGCTGACTGAAAGAGAAGCACTTCTAACCTATTTTGCTCAATTTCACGGAAGAATGACCTACGGTATAATCCTGTGGGGATCGTCTCCGGATGCTGATAGGGTTTTTCTGAAGCAAAAGTGTGCCCTAAGAGTGATGGCTGGAGTTGATCGGATGACCAGCTGCAGGCCGATTTTCAAGAGATATGGCATACTCACCGCTCCATGTTGCCATATTCTCGAGTGCCTCCTGTATATTCATAGAAATAAGAATACTCTTTTGAAACACTCCGCTATCCATAATCACCAAACGAGAACTAAAGATAAATTTATAATACCCAGACATCGATTGAAGAGGACACAGAATACCCACATTTTCCACGGAATGAGAATGTATAACAAACTTCCAGAATGGGTTACCTCACTTCGCTGTGAAGCTTTCAAGAGGATGGTCAAGTCCCTGCTTGCCGAGAACGCCTTCTATTCAATGGATGAGTTTATGTCTCATCTGTTCTAGTCTACCACATTGTATCTCTATATGTGTCATAACTGTTGTATACCTGATTGTTTTTATGTATGTATATATCTTTAAGTGATTTTACTTTTGTATGTAATGCTTATACAATTATTTTTGACATACCCTGTAAAAATTTTGAGGGAAATAAAATGAATAAAAAAAAATAAAAAAAAAACGGAAAAAGTTAGCGACTTGACACTATCAGAATAGGTTATGTATGAAAATATGCCGATTGAGTTCGCCAATGGGTGAAATCGTCCAGACGGTTTTGAAATGATGTTGATTGGAATTTTCAAGGTGATTCCTTTAAATCTCAGGGAGCTCGAATTGAAACTTGGTAGGTAATTAGTCGAAGGATTCCAATGCGTACTTGCTCGCAAGAGGTTCTTGAGATTGTACCGTTGGTAGGTTAAAAAAGATCCGATTTTTTTAGGTAACAATTCATGAGATTCAAATGAAATGGCTTGCAGACGTTGAGGCCAGTATTTTACAACAGTGTAGCAAATTTCATTTCGATCTGATTTGAATTTTCGGAGATATTCGGAAGAAAATACGTCAAACTTCCTGTTCTTTTCTGTTGGTATTTTCAACGTTACTCAAGAAATACTGATAAGATCATGATAAAACTTATTTATTAGAAGGCAAATACTGATGCATAATTTCTGCCAAATTCGGGAGGATTGTACCATTACAACGATTAAATTTTCAATTTTATTTTCCAAAATATTTATCATATTTCTGAGAAATTCCGAATAGTCGTTGAGGTCAATATTTTTCAGTAGTGTATCAAATTTCTGTTTGATCCGATTATAATTCTTGAAGAAATCGCGAAAAACATGTGAAACTTCGTGAATTTTTATTCGTTATCCTTGATACTTCGGGAATAACTTAAAAAATTTTGTTCTGATCATGATAAAATCTGGTTAATTGCATGATCTTGTACAAAATCACGGGATGGTCGTGTTAGTAGTCATTATAAACGTCAATCGCTTTCTAGATTTGTTTTTGTTAACCCTGATATTCCTGATGAACTCTGCAAGGCTAAACCATTTATTATTTCATTTTCATGAACCCGACTGTGTGTATGTGCTGACTTCCATTCCAATCCGTCATGTTGATGTGGAAAATTGACGTATACAGATACATCGATAACTAGAATATATTTCGGTCGAGCTCAAAATGATGCGTAGTGACTGATTGAAACTAAAGAGATTCTCAAAAACTAAATACTTAAAATGAACAACTCATCCAAAACGCACTGGACGAAACACAGCATCTAAAAATATTCGCCCCGCACCCTAAATATTCCTCATACCCAATACCCCTTGAGCCACTTCCACAGGCGATCGTAACACCACCTTGGAAGAACCGCATGAACTAAACTTCACCGGCAATTCGGAGGACGTTGCGCCATCTGTCCCCCATACTGTGACCTTCGTAATTTCAGGACTCGAAACTAGATGCCATCTGTATCCTTTATAGCGTATACGATCTATTAAGTTTCGTCCCTTTGAAACCCGATGTTTGATTTCTGAAGCTTGAAGCTTATTGAGTTTTCACACGAAACTAATGAAATTTTTTGTTACAGCTTTCCGAACTGGAGCAGAGGGTGTTGGAGGCGGAGGGACGCGCAGAAGAGGCGGAAGATAAGGTAGGTTGATATTGAAGTTGCATCGAATTGATTTTCAGCAGTGAACGGCGAGGAATATACAGGATGTCCCACAGTGGATGATCTGATAGACGTTCACGGAGAACGGATCAGTTCCGGTTACACGGGAAACAGCATACTACTTTCTTATTTCAAATCGCACACTCAGTATATTATTGCATCATTGGAAAGCTTTTTTCATGGCATTGTAGCAATTAAACTGCTCCACATGAGTTAGGGATATTGACTTAAATTCCAAAAAAATTTAATTAAAATAAGATTTTTGTGATGAGAATTCATATTAATATGATTTCAAGTTGCAAATTAATTCAAGCCTGTAGGTCTGTAACATATACAGGGTGGTTAAGAAAAATCGAGTGAAATAACGAAATTTCCAGAGAGTTCAAGCATTTTAAGACTATCAATACAATGTATGGCCTCCACGGGCATCAAAACAGCTTGACATCTTCTTTGTATACTACACACGAGGTTTTTGAACATTTCTTGAGGAATTTGGTTCCATAAACGGGGCAGAAGCTCTCTCAGATCATTTAAGGATTCTGGGGTAGGTTGACAATTATCTAATCTTCTTTGGAGCATATCCCATGCATGTTCTATGCAATTCAAATCTGGTGAGTGCGGAGGAATTGGTAAATATGGAATACCAAGCTCCTCGCGCGCATTCTCAACTATGGCTGCACTGTGCGGTCTAGCGTTATCGTCTAGAAATTGAAAAGTTTCACCAATAGCAGCGTGAAAATTTGGCACAACATTGTCAATGACATGCTCCTTATAGTGTAAGGCGGTCATATTTCCAGGACAAATGTGTATATCTGTGCGCCCGTTGAAACATATCCCGGCCCATACCATAACACTACCCCCTCAGAATGGATGGACTTCTTGGACAAAGCGACGATTACGGGGTATGCGTGGGATTGTCTATACCCTTATTCTTAGAGAATCTGAAAATCGTCCATATCTGGATTCATCAGTGAAAAGGACACTACGACATTGATCGTTCCAATTGATATGTTGCCTTGATCGTTCCAATTGATATGTTGCCTTGCCCATTCCAGTCTTTGACGCTTATGGTCAAGTGTTAATGGAACTCCTCTTAATGGACGTCTAGAACCTAGATTCACCTCTCTCAAACGTCCGTATTCCGTAGCTCTCTACACGTATATGTAGGGTTTCTTCTCGCTGAAACGGTGATGAAACGATCCAGGTGTTGTTTTTTGTCGCCCACCAAGCATTGGTCTTGCCAACACGGAACCTGTCTCCCTCTACCTATTCCAAAGTCGAGATATCACACTTTGGCTGATTTGGAGCCTTTCTGCTACAACAACCTGAGTTAGGCCACCCTGAAGCATTCCGATAGCCCTATTAGCCTCAGCGTTTGTTAATTTACGTCTTGACATTTTCAGAAAACTCGTTTCAAATCGAAGCCGTTGATAAACTGACTTCATTTCAAAATAAGAACATTCATGAAGCATATGCAAAGAACCAAACTTCAGAAAAAAGGCGACCAGATTGACGAAATGTCTCATACTGATTTTTTTGGATCGATTCAAGTTGTTATTGAGTTTTAAATGATTTTACAGCGATTTTCTCGAAGATTACATACTTTTAAAAACGAATGAAAACGATATCCCTAACTCTTGTGGAGCAGTTTATTCGCCATACCTTGAGTGAAACTCAACTGAGATATTTGAATTCTTATGAAAGAAAATGTTGTCGACGTGTACTCCCACTTTCTTGAATATTTCTGAAGCATTTTTCAAGAAAATCGTCATTTTAAATTTTGCTTATCAACAACTTTGGCTGTTTTGGCCGAAAATGTTCATGAAAGGATCATTAACTCGGACAAACTTAATCCATCAAACCTCAAGATTTTCGAATCAGGGCTTATTTTCATAATCTTTCAGTGGATTCTACGTAAAAGCGAAGAGAGTTACTGAGGCAATCCATTTACCTGAAAACTGTCCAAGTTATCTAAGCAAAATACATTCATGATTTTCAGAGACCCCCAACTGACAATAATCCATTGCAATTCATTATATGTCATAATTATCTATCGAAACATCGGATATAAGTTTCTTTCTGTGGTTTCCGGAAGTCACAGACTACTCGCCATTGTTGTTTCCCCTTATATGGAGTTTCTCCTTGATAAATCGGAAAATTTTCCATGTTAGGTATATCATTATCCTAAGCGACCCTTCCCCCCCTTTTTTTTGAGGTAGAATGAACTGAAAAATTGAAAAATATAGTTTCAAATTTGAAATTCTTGAGTTTTGATGAATTTGATTTGTCAAATTCGATGATCCACTCAAACACATTGTACATTTTCGGTCCGAATAGCGGACATTGTTATACGTATTACTACATACAGGCAAAATTAAAAGTGAAAACATTTTTTTTAAACACCATTTCGCTGCAGAAATATTCTTGAAAATGTGAGTCTCTGTCGGCACCATTTTTGTTCACAAGAATTCGCACATATCGCAGAAAGCGCCTTTTCATGCAAGGTATGTATTATTACTGTTAATGTCACGAAACAAGCTATCTAGTGATACAATAATATACTGGGTGATCCATTGGAAATTAGGCAGAAGTAGGCGTTTTTCGGTATATCCTGTGGTTGCAGAGGTCTGACTTAATTTAAGAGTTGAACATCATTGTCGAAACCTTCATATACAAATTTTCAGCACAAGAGTATTATCTGTTCTCCGTATCTGCCGTGGGATACGTATAATAGTTATTTGAGGGCCGGTATTATCAACTCATTTCGACTGCAGAGAGCAGTTAGTTAACTCTAATTTTTGAAGCAGGTTTCACAAGTTAATTAATACTCATCTGTCAAAATAGTTTCATGATACTCGCCCGAAGTGTTTTCATTCAACGGTCTCTCCTACGAATTTCGAGGAGGAGGTATGTAGACTATTTTTTTTAGAAATATTAAATATGGTCGTAGCTAGAAGGGGGAGGGTTCGACTACTATGCCTGTGAATAAACAGACATCACTGAAAAAGTCCGAATTGGTATCCCCAACACTGAATGGTTTGGCGATCTCCTTTTCATATGGTCCCCTAGAAATTTTATATGAACCTTGAAGCTATCATTTTTCGATCAAATTCCAATTTGTATTCGAACTCTATTTACGGAAATAGGGAGAAATAAAATTTATGTGGGTATATTAACGAATAATTTGGCAGATTTGACCCATCCACGAATTAAGCATTCGTAATCAAGCCCCAAACCTACTCTCAAAATATCGAATCTCTGAGTCGTTTCTTCCATGAGTTATTGTGCCTACAGCTTACCTATTAACTGATCGTAACACGATGAATACCGAAAGAATCTACTCAGAGACTTGATAATTTTAGGCAGTTTCGGCGTTCAATTACGAAAGACGAATTAATTGTTCGAGTCAATCTAAGGATTCCATTCAGAATTTGATTATTTCCAGAAATACAGATTCGATTCAGTCAAAGTGAAATCCAGTAATTGATTTTGAATTACTGCTTGAAGGTTCATGCGGAATTTCGCGAGATCCATATAATTAAATGATATCTGAATATGAGATATTTGAATATAAAATTTCAATTTTTTTTTTCGAATTGTTCTAATGAAACCAACATCGGGAAAGTTTGCGCATCAGCCCCTGCCTAGATTACCAAGTTTCAGCAGGATCAATATTTTTTGAGTTTTCTCAGAAATTATGAGTTGAATAATATGTTTCGAAAAACAATTTTTTTCAAAAAAAATTTATAGAATACTCAAAAAACAATCGGTTTTAAATTTCCTACCTTTAACGATCTTCACAGAAGTTTCATCTTGATAGCGTCAGTTTTTCTCGGGATTTTCAGTAAATTATTCCAAAACTTTGAACACCCACTACATTTCACCAATTTTTTTCGATATCTGTGAGAATAAACATCGAATGAAACTGATTCAACTGACGTTGAATTTAATCAACGTCAACGCATACTTTTCCGAAAAATATGTTATTGAAGAAAATTCTGAGAAATTTTCGATCAAATCATTATTGAAAATTTTTACAATGCCATTCTGACTGAATTTTGAATTCTATTGCACGTCCGTATTCTACAACTATTTATTTGATCTGATTGTATCAGTGTTTCTGGAGATGTTGAAGAAATAAGAGATTTTGATGAAACAATCTGAAAATCTCGAATTAACAACGAAGTTCTACATATTTTTTTCAATTGCTCCGAAAACAAATATTGGATAGAATTGCAATTTCTAACAATGACTTTTGGAAGGTTTGTGCCAATGTCATAATTCAATATTCCCGACGGAGCAGAAAGGGCGCTGCCTCGAACCATAAAACGCCCCGTGCATTCGCTGTTCGCATTACACTCATCTGGACCCGGCTCCAAAGAACTCAACTCGAATATTCTGGCTCCAGGCCTAACCTGAATTTTATAAGTCGCTAAGAATTTTACTTCGAAAGTTTGAGCACATAAGAACGGCCGAACAGAATTAAGTTTGACCACGGGTTCTTCCTCAGTGGTCTTTGAGACTATTTTCGTCTGCAAAATCGAATATTACAAACATTCTGGCATTTCAACCCCATTCTCATCTCCGTCACTGCTTCCCGATGTACCATACACAACCCGAGAGAGACAAGTTTCCCACCGCGTTGCGTGGCAACCACGTTACTTTCGCTATCATAAGTATATTGATTATTTTTCGTCGGGGTGCTCCGTCGTCGGTTATGGCGTCTTCAGCTGACAGCACAACACGAGAACATCGCGAACGGTTTTTGTTGGCGTTTAGTTTTTTGTTTTGGTTTTGTTCCTTTGTGAGTGTCACAACGACTTCGATTGGTTCAGATGCGAAAAACGTATTGAAAAAAATGTAAGTCCATAGAGCAGTTTTTGTGTCAGTAGTTTTTCAACCGGCGTGCTGAATGCTTCTTACTTTTCATTATTTTTGCCTATTCTTCGTGTCATTCATTATCTTTTTTTGTGTATCATGAATGACGTAGCCTTTGAATGAATTATAGATTAAATTATTTTGTTGGAATGAATCGATGACTTTTCTTCATGACCTACCCTAATTTCCTATCCCGTTCATTCATCTTACAATTTTATTTTCAGTTTTTTGAATTTTATTATGTACTATCCTCTACTTGAAGCTATTTTTGTGAATAATATAGCATTTCGTTCATTGTTTATTCTTTTTATTGCCAATTTTGACGTTTGACAGTTGACATCTTCATTTCGTGTATGCGCGAATGATTCGATTTTCTACATTGGTTTTACTTATTCATATACTTTGGACCATTTCCACTTATAAATAGAACAAAATTCAAGTGGAGGGATTATGTTCTCTAATTTTGTTCGGTATTTTGATTTGAGAGTATAATTCGACTGACAGCATAGATTACAGGTAAATGTTTGGTCATAAGCACGTTGCTTGATTTAGGTCAAGGTTGGCTGGAATGGTTTGGATGATTTTGTATAGAAAGTTTTGCACTACCATACCTGGCGTTTATAAACTTTGCCTTGGTATTCGATGCTTTTTGTGTTCCCTTACAATATTCCTATATAACTTGCATTCAAAGTTTCCGTTCATAAACTGGATATTCTTCAATATATTGAGGAAAATCGATGATCGGAAATTATTGTGGTGTGGAATATTGACTATATTTTTCATTTTAAATTATGCCGATTCTCCTAGTTTTCTTTAGGATATCCCCCAGTAGCTTCCAGTTGTATTTGTAATGATAAAGTATCAGTTTAAATTCAATATATTGTCGAACTCTATTCAAGAGAACACCTAAATAATACCCATGTTCACACGAATCACCTCCAGGCATATTTTTGCAGATTTTGTTTTATGTTTTTCCATACCATATATCTGAATAATTCCTTCGAAGAAGATTTACTCAGTTTTTCGTTAGCCAAATGGTTGATATTTGATACAGAAAATATATCTGTTATATTTTTAGTGATCCTTTTTGTGTATCCTCTTCAAATTTCCATTTTTATTTCATTTCACATCAGCTGAAATCATTCCAATGTTGTCCTTGGTGAACAAGATTCTATGCGTTTCATCAAATTCATTCGACAGTCTCAACTAATCAAAATATGAAGAAAACTTCATATAAACGAAGGTCCTAAAATGTATTCCACGGGCGCTATGGCCTCTTCAAAGTGACGTTAAGCCGCGTACAGACAAAAGAGCTGAGCCGCTTTCGAGGCAGTTGTGAGGCAGTCTCGCGTTGTTGAAATTGCTCGCGAGCTGCTCAAAACACCGTTCACGTTTTCGAGGCAGCCCAATTGAACTGTCTCGAAAGCCGCTCAGTTCGAGTGTCTGTACATAGATGCATGGAATATATCAGGTGTCGACACTTTCCCACTATTACCCACTAAAATTTTGGGTCCAAAACGCGGTCCTAGAATTGTCAAATCTAGGCCTACTTGGCTCTGTAAACGATGATGGCGCTTACGTCGCTTTGGCAAGTGCATACAATTAATTCCGTTGATCAAAAATAAGTTGAGCTATAATCTGATGAAACTATTTCCCAAAAAATGAATCAGATATTTGAAATTATGGATTCTCACTAATACATAAGAGGAGTTCAACAAATGTGGAACATCTACTCATTAATAACATGCAATATGTGTAAGGGAATAAGGAGCAATATGAGGTTTATTGTGAGAATACATTCATGGATGTTATCTCGAAGCCAAAACAACGGTGAAAACGAAACGAGAGATTGATATTACTAATGGATTCTATTGGATAGTTTGGATCTCCTTTAAAATTTGTATGTACCTATTAATACATATTCAATTCGAAAGTTATGAATTATGTTACATACCTACTCATGCAAATATTTGGAGGAAATGTTCATGTTCATTATTATTGAAATGGATATATGAATTTTCACTTCGCTGTTCATTTCCATACGAATTTATCAGACGAATTTCAAACCAGACAAATTAATTGTAGTATCTATCGTCCCAAATGATTTATTGTGGTATTTTTTAAAACAAAACTCTGGAATACTTCATTTCCATGAACTGAATATTGAGATAATAAAACCTCTAGTAATAAGCAGTTATTCAAAAATATCAAGTTTCAGACTTGTGTTTTCAGAGACAAGGGATATTACCGCCATTCTGACTAAATGAAATGAATAATCATAATTTAAATTCGTCAAAATCAATTTATTATCGGAAATGCTTGAAAATAATGTATGCTCCAACTCAACAATCAGAAAGAAGGTCTGATTTGACTAGTTTTGATATGACAGGTCGGTAACTTCCCTGAATAATTCAGATTATAGTTGAGTTCCGATATTCCTGGCCAGTACGGGCCAGTAAATTTTGACAGTTGATTTTACTGGCACTGCTTTGGTAACTGTTCGTATCAGTACGAAGCGTTTCGAAATTACTGATACTGGCCAGTACTGGCCAGGAATATCGGAACTCAACTTTTATATGGCCGATTTTCTTATGCCGACATCTATCGGCGAAAACTGAAGTAGGCCAACAAAGCCGTATTTTGACAACGTTTGGACCTCATTTCGGACCCAAAATATGTCAAAGAGTGTCCGCACCTTATGTATTCTATGCATCTATGTCTGTACGCAGCTTAGAACGAAAAACATCACACGTGTCGGTCACTTTTTGGAATTATCGATAGAGAGTATGTGACTCAGTTAAAATGCATGTCATCGCCATTGTCTGTAGAATTATGCTCTTTGGCGCTTTTCACGGAATGTACTTGTTTTGTTCAAATATGTTCGAGGAGTTCAATTCTCATTCACACATTGAGATTTCAATAAGATTGCTCACTTAAAAATTAGAAGCTGAAAGCAATTTTTTCCTCAACTGATGATCTAGTCATTTTTTCCCCAGACAATTATTGTTTTTTAATTCCCTCGATCTACTAAATTTCATTTGATCCCGACACATTTTGACAAAGCTATCGTGGGTTGCATTTTAAGACCTAAGTTGATATGGAGTTTCCTTCTTATTTTGGTCTCAGGAATTATCCCCCGAAATATATGAAAGTTAAATCCGGACACTCTGTACATTGTTCCTAACGAATAAGGTCTACAATATGATTTCAAAGTAAATCGACCAATCAAATTATTTCAACAACGAATATTCGCGGCTTTCCTCCACATCTGGAACTAAAACAAATCTTCAATATTCTCAATAAAATAAATCACAAATTGGTAGTGCTTATGACACGTACCAACTCGAAATTTTATTTGCTCTTCTTGGTTTCCGAAAATAAATTTTTCAATTTCGAATTCCTTGAGTACTCCAGGACAGATTGGAGAATTCAATTATATCTTATTATTCTACTCGAATTAAGTTTTTTATGAGTTTAAATTTGCTGCTCCCCCCGTACTAGGCTTATTCCTCATGTGTGTTTTTTTGTGCGTAAGAGGGTCACCCCATTTCGTATAATTAAAGCAGGGGTGCACGCATGAGTGACGTACATCATCGGACTGTGTTTCATCGAGACCATGTGATTCATTGCGATATGAGAGCGAGCTCAACCCTTCATACAGAAATTAAACTGTTTTATAGATTACACCAGCTGAATTAATTAATTAAGAACAGAGAAGGGAATATGACGAAAACGTGTTAAACATTGAGAAATCATTCGTGGAGAAACTATGTTTATATACTCGTATTCACAGCAACCAATGTCATGGCAAAATTACAAAAAGATCGCCCTCTTCGTGTACTGAGATTTTTCGTAGTTTTCAACTTATGTTTTTCTTTCGAATCTTTTCGTCATAACTTGTCTCTCAAGACACCATTGGTCTCAAAGCGTTTTTGAAAATGGTATATGGATTCATATCCATACCATTTTCAAAATATGTGATATCATTATCACCCATAGAAGCTTAATCGATCTTGAATGGTCTGTTATCATTTCATTTTATGCGGCATTAGCTCAGAGGTAGCTCATGCCTCATGATCGTAAGGTCTGGGGTTCAAGCCCTTTGCCGGTAAATAACTTTTCCGGTTTTCAGGGGACCGTCCAACCATTCGGTGTTGGGTAAACAATTAACAGTGCTGTTCCTTACGTGGCGCAAGGAGTTAGTAACAAAGCCTACACAGAACACACCCGGCACCCGGTATCCTAACTGGCACAAGCTTTAAGCTTCTGAGGGGTTTCGTTGAAGCCTACGATAGTCGGAAAATACAAATACAACTTAAAAAATATTTATTCCAAAAAAGTATTGACGTGAAGTCAGCAGCTTTCGCGCACATGTTCAAATATTCGTTGCCAAAGCTGTCTTTTTTCCACCAATTGACCCCGCCCAACGCACCTTTACATGATGGAAATAATTGGTGATCTTCTAATCATATGATCCTCACGAAATTCTTCATGAACCTGCAAGCTATCATTTTTCAATGAAATACCGGAATTCAATTCGATCCAATCTATATTTTTGCGAATATTGGGAACATGAAAATTTTGACAAGGTATATCTATTGAATCATTGGGCGGATTTCACTCATTCACGATTTTGACCTTCGTAATTATTCCCCGAGCCTACTCCACAAATATCTAGTTTCTTACTCTGAGTGAGTTATTTTTTTGGAACTGATCCCGAAGTTTCAATCTGATAGCATTTTTACTTCTTGAGATATGACTGAAATAACGTTAAAATTTCAAATGAAGTAATTTGGCATATATTTTATTCCTTGTATCTCCGAAAGTAAAAGTCCGATCGAACTCAAATTTGGAATATTGTTGTTAAATACTGACTCTGAGTTTGTATCAAATTCCATTGATATCTGGTCAATATTTCCAAAACAACAAAAACGTCAACGACAATTTGAGAAAATGTTTTCTTAAAATTTTCCTACAACAGGATCCACAAGAAATTTTGATCTGAGTTGTGCGTTGGTATTCCAAAACTATCTACAATTACTGGAGCTCTTTCTTCTCCATTAGACCAATTCCTATCTTTGTCAGATGTTGGACATTTTCGTCTTGTGGGAATCCACATGAACCGAGCGTTTCCATGTCGTGATGGAGTTTGCAAATCTGCAATATCGCAGATACAGCGACCTGATGCGACTAAAGGATGAACATCATGTACATCGATCAAGTTATTCTGCACTAGAAGGTGGGATTCGCAAGATGCTCCCAAAAGATGGCGGGCTGATACACTGCATCGGTCCTTCTGAAACGTGGCAAGTATCGAAATTCCCTCTGCGGTTTTATCCAAGGTAAGTTGACCTGACGATCAGTAACAACTGTGAAACAGCTGTAGTCATTCTCCTTGGATCCGCTTCTTCGGTGTAGATGTTTTGGTTGATTGGTTGATTAGCTCTGATCAAGGGACAATGTTTGTTGATTTATCGACAGATATTCGTCATTGTGATTATGGTAACTATCCACAAAGTTTTGATCTGATCGAATAAGTTTTTCGTGAGATATCTAGGAATTATCCTCAGAATTTCAAATGGGCATACCTCCGAAACTATTTGTCCGATTTCATTCATTAACAAACTTAAGCCACGATATTTGGACTCCAAAAGTCCAAACCTAATATGACTTGAGGCTTGGTACTTCCTTCCGAAAGACGGAAGGCAGGAACGTAGCTAGAGGGAATCCTAATCGTTTGAGACAATTTTCGGCTCAAAATTCTAAAATTACAGACATTGTGACGAAACGATAACGCACTGTCCCCCAGAACAAGCTCGTAAAAATCTCAAACTCAACGGAAGGGGACCGTCATCCACAGCGATGATCACACCGCCAGAAGAGACATACCACCCCTGGTTATTCATCAAGGGTGGTGCATTCATGCCTCACCCCATAATGTCAGATTGGCGACCGTCCAAAGAATTCGATGTCACAAACAGTGATAAAGGGAGGGCAGCGAACTCCCTGAGTTATGGCGAAAATTTATGTGGCGATTTCCTCTCGAACACTGACTTCGACGCCGAAAAAAGATAATTTATAAGTCCGACGTCGTTATGGGGGCGTAAGGACAGATTTCTCTTTATGCTCTCGTAGTTTCCGAGATGTTTTCATAACTCGCTTGAGACTGGATTGTTTTATTATCAATTCGTGCCAGATTTACGGAAAATGTGGATGGAATGAGGGAGCAAATTTCATACTGAAGTGTCGTTTTCTTGTTTTAATCGTTCAAGTGTTATTTTTCTGGAAGAACTGAATGGAGAATCGAAAAGTTGAAGTTATTAGTAATAGTTCCGGGTGGAAAACAAATGTATGCTTTATTTGTCTAGGTTTAGAGTCTAGACATTCTAGACGATTGTATTTTTGGTTTTCCGACCTGATATAGGTTTCGAGTTTTCAAGTTATTACTTAGAAAAGAGATCGCGTTTATAGTCGGCGTGGCGAAGCACTTTTCTCGGCTGCCTCATCGCAGATATATCCATCAAGGGATATTTTGGGAGAATTTTGCATTATTTTATTTATTGCCTGAAGACCGATATCGAGATAATTCAAACTATCAACGAGTGAACTTAAACGTTTCAGAGTCTATATCTGACTCATTTATCAGACGAAGGGGAAGCTCTAAGCATCATTATCCTTCAATACTTTTGTATTTCAAGACTTATGTGTATGGAAATTTTTTCTTTAATTTCGGATGAAGTAGTCGAATGAAAATTCTGAAACGTTCAACGGTAAAGAAATGAGAACAAGTGTGATAAAGGCACGGAAATCAATCAGCTATCCTAATGGATTCCTCAGCACTAAAAATAAAACAAGACGTAGGAAATACAATACACAGTGCGCGTCAAAATTATGGAACAAACTCATTTTCTCAAAAGAAAAATATTTGACAACAAAATCCTGAGACAGGTCGATTTTGTTTCTCTTTTACCAAATTTCATGCATTTTGAAAGATTTTTGTTGTACCCTGTGCCATCCCCATCAACCCTCCAAATTTCTTGAATAGGGAAAGTGGGTCATGTGGTACTTTTTTGGCAAGGTCTTTGTATCTTCTTTACAGGCGTGCAGTAATTAGTTAGTTCCAAGAGGTTTTCAGTATGTGCACTTCGTCATGGCTCATTTACTTTGGAACGATGGTACCTGATGAAATTTGTCACCGAATGAAAGTCGACCATATCAGTTTTGTTCATGCACAACTCTCAACCCCTACAAACCCTTTAATGGAGAAAAAACAATTGTTTTCACGTGAGGGGGTTGAAAGTTGTGCACGAACAAAACTGTAATGGTCGACTTTCATTCGGTGACGAATTTCATCAGGTACCATAGTCTCAAAGTAAATAAGGCATGACAAAGTGCACATACTGAAAACCTTTTTGATCGAACTGATTTTTCGAAAAAAAAAAATTTTTCTCGAGAATTTCTGCACGTCTGTGAAGAAGATACAAAGACCTTGCCAAAAAAGTACCACATGACTCACTTTCCCTATGCAAAAAATTTAGTGGGTTTATAGGGATGGCACAGGGTGCAACAAAAATCCTTCAAAAATGCATAAACTTTGGTAAAAGTGAAACAAAAATTGTCCTGTTTCATGATTTTGTTGTCAAATATTTTTCTTCTAAGAAAACGAATTTGTTCCATAATTTTGACGCGCACTGTATATAACACCATGATCAAAAGCAATCTCTTATACGGTTCGGAAACTTGGATAATGACGTACAGACATAGAAGAATAGTGGAAGCATCAGAGATGGATGCTCCAAGATCAGCAAGAGTATCAAACAAGGGGAGTGAAATGAAAAAAATGGGATAGCAAATGAGGCGTCAAGACTCAGTTATAACTGACCTCGGAAGGAGACAACTCTTTTGTGTACGGCCATGAGCAAGTGTCGGCCAAATTGGACACTTTTGGATGGAAAGTTCTATTTCTGTAGAGACAAGCGGGTAGAAATTATAGCTTGAACGTTAATGCAGAATTTCTTGAGGATCATATGAAAGGGAAATCGTGAATATTATATTTGGCACATACTATGAAATGAATATTCAACAAAACTATACCAGGATAATAATGGGGGTTTTCCTGAATTTGGATTATTACTGGAAATGCAAATTTGAACATAATTATTATGGGTTTGATTCATCATTGTCCCAAATAACCTTCATCCTGACATAATACATGTCACAAGTTTTTCACTTTATTCCCGATATTTTATTAGATTTCTAGTTCGAAATGGATAATTATGGGTCTATGGGAGATGATTCCCCAATAAAGGGGCCTGTAGCGTTCTTCGTTTATCTGAGGATCTGAAAATCATCGCTTGGAGGACTGAACCTGGTCGAAAGACCCTCTCGGTCATGAGCAAATGTAGGTGATATTATTTACTGCTTCCTTCTGGTTTTCTGTCCCTCTTTCTGTTTCAGATATAATGTCAAGATATTTTGTCGAAATGAATTCAAGATGACGAAAAAATTATTTTCCGATGAAAAAGATGCTATCCATCTTCTATAAACAAATTACTACACTTATACGGGGAGACAGAATTTTTCCTGAGGTTTTTATCTGTGCTCTTGTATCATACGCAAATAAGTATGGTACCCCGTTTACATTTCCTCTGCTAACACTGTGATATATCTTAGAATGTAATGCTCGTTCTCAAAAGAATATATATATATACCTTCAGAAAGTGTTCAAAATCAGGTTTCAAAATTGAAGTTTGGGATTTGTCAGGCATGCACGAAGTGACAACGTTGTTTAGTAGAATATCTTTTTCTGCTATGGAATAATGAAATATTTATTCCTATTCTGTTGTACACACGTGTTCTTTGTCAATATAACCAAACAATTCGTTTCCGTTTGCGATTTGTCAGTAATATGACAGTATGACAATCTGTGCTCTTCTTTTTCTATTCCTTGGTCGTTGTCTTTTACTCTAACCAGATCGAAGTATAGCTATCTCTGTTTTCCTACGCAAAGTAACACATTTGACGTCCTTTTCATTCCGAGAAAGCTGAATTAGACGTTGCCATATCGTGCACTCATGACAAATCCCTCTAAATGCAAACCCCCATTTTATTTTTCAGTTTCAGGTGATCAAGCATTTTTTTTAAAATATAATATTGAAATTATATGTTTGAAATGTGATGTTCTGAAAGTTTTTCATGAAAATTACTGCAGTTTCGTTTAAAGGAAAAACCCCCATTGCAGGCAATATTGAGGAGATAAAAATTAATTCCGTTGTTAATTCCTCAGTATCGTTGTCATTTTCTCGATAACTCAGGAAATACCGCTTTGTTAACGAATTCAAACACTCCTCTAAAAGCTCCTGGCCTCCCGTCCGTGCTTTCCTTGAATTTTTCCACTAAATTCAAAGTGATTTGTACAAATTTTCTCATTCACACAATCCCAAATCTGTCCATTATGTATGTACCTCCCACTGTATCGAATAACATCCTTTACGCACCCTTTTAATTCTACTAGCTGCAGTGTATCCAAGCAGTGGAAATATCTACCCCTGCACAAAGCACCGACGTTTGGGGAAGTTCTCTGAGCCGAACAATTGAACGTCGGGACGTCCAGGCGCCCCGATCTGTACTCGGTGTTTTTATTACTCATCGCCAACAGTTACACGAACTTGGAAGCTCCTGTCGCACAAAGCTCCGATCGGGCTATTGTGGTTAACTTCAAATTATTGAATCGAGTACAGTGATCTGAAATGTAGTATAAGTCGGACTTGAGATGTTAAGTATTAATGAGTGAGAATGTTTTGAGTTTTGTCAATGTGGAATCGTTTTGTTTGGTCGCACGTTGAGGTGTAATGGGCGGCTAAAATTGTAGTGCGTGACATTTAAATTTAGAAATCTAAAATCTCTTCAGACGACGCGGTATTCTTCACTTGGTGTCTGTGAATCTACGGAAGAACTGTTTTAGTTGTATTCTGTTTTTGGTGGTCTGCATAACTCTCAAGATGGGTAATTAAATTTTTATTTTTCTTCCTACTCGATCAAATGAAACTTTATTCACATATTCTCATCTAACGTAATTTTTTCTATACTGTTATAACTGCTAAACGCTCTGGTTGATTGATTCAACAACAAAATTTCCCTTGGAAATCCATGGAAACCTCTCGATCTTTTCGAAAGGCTTGTTTCTTGTGTGACAATGAGTTCGATAATATCAATGAAATTCCTTCAGGAATTCTAATTCTTTTTCAAATCTCCTTTATCCATGAAAAATATTTTCAAGAGGTGCTCGAGAATGAGCACAGGTTGACTTGTTGATTTCGTTTGATTTTTATTATGCGCTTTTTCTAGGGAACAGCGCGTTATCATTTCGTCACGATGTCAGTAATTTTCGAATTTTGAGCCGAAATTGGTCTCAAACGACTAGGTTGGACTCATTGATGACGAATCCGGTGTCAACATCGATTCTGTCTGGCCGACGACACGATAACTGTCGAACGGAGCCAGCTAGGGACTTGAAACTTGTAGGGTGGTTCGCGCATCGGAATGCCGCGGTTAAGTTCATGAATGGTCCAAATCGGCCAAATAGTTTCGGAGTTATAGTTATTTTTGAAATTTTGAGGTTATTTCCCTCATATTTCAGATACTACTGAAGCGATTGAATTGAAACTTGGCAGTTGGTTGAAGCATAAGGACGCGCAACTTTGAGCAAAATTTCGTTGAAATCCTATGATCACTCAATTCAAAAACAATTTTTTCTCAAAATTTTTTCCGAAAGGAATTTTTTTTTCTGGATCAATTGTTCAAATTCGAGAACAATTCCAGTTATACCTTGAGCTTCATATTTCACAGCAGTGTACCAAATTTCAATTCGATATGCCTCTAAGTTCTGGAGATATTGGGAAAAAATATGTAGAATTTCGTGGTTTTCTTCTCGATATCGTTTCTTTTTCGATATAACTCAAGAAATACTGATTCTAGCGTGATGAAACTTCGCAGCTTGTTTGAAGATGTTGAGAGACAGCATTGTGCGAAATTTCGTGATGATCCTGTCATTTACAAAAAAAATTCCAATTTTTTTTTAAAATATTCAATGTTCTGTGATCTTCTCATCATTATTATCGTCATTAAATTTTATATGAACATTTAAACTATCATTTTTCCATTAATAACTGGATTTCAATTCGATCTGATCTGTATTTTTGGAAAAATAAAATTTTGAATGGGTATATCTGTGGAATCATTGGGTGGATTTCACCCATTCACGAATTCGGCCTTGATAATTAAGGTCCAAACCGTAAACACAATAACTTCCGAAAGAAACGACTTAGAAACTCGATATTTGTAGAGAAGGTTTGGGGCTTAATTACGAAGGTCAAATTCGTGAATGGGTAAAATCCGCCCAATGATTCCGTAGATATAGCCATTCAAAATTTTATTTTTCCAATATTTCCAAAAATACAGATTAGATCGAATTGAAATCCAGTAATTTATCGTAAAAAATCTAGAAAAGCACTGCCGTGAAGGCAGCAGCTTTTGCGCGCATGTTCAAATTCGTTGCCGAAGCGGTCGTCTATATTGAACATGCGCGCAAAAGCTGCTGCCTTCACGGTAGTGCTTTTCTAGATTTTTTTATTGATTGATAATGTATAATATATCACATGTATTTTTGGAATTTTACATTATGGTAATTTATCGCTCTTGTACTGGGGAACAGCGCTTCATCATTTTGCTCGAATGTCTGTAAATTTCAATTTTTTCCGGAACTAGTCTTGAAACAACTAGATTGTACTCAGTGATGAAAAATCAGATAAATTCAACTTTGTCGGTCCGTCTGTATCTCGTCTCTGGTCCGTATGTGATGTAGTGTTGGAAGGCCCAAAGCTTGAGACCTATAATTTTCAGTGTAGATTTAAAACCTGAATATCTGCGTGATAGGGCAATATTGATCGAATATTTTAGGGAGTTACAATTTTGAACTTGTGAAGATATTTCTTCAACATCCTAAGAAGTACTTATGCGATAGAAAATTAGTTGTATAATATCGACGCGCAATGAAATTCGATATTTGACAAAAGTGTGCCAAATGTCAGGTCAATCCGATAAATTTTTTGGAAATATTGGAAACAGTTCTCGTGGTAGTTTTCATTTCCCGTTATCCCAAGATTTAGCCAAATTTTTCATAGATATACTCTTGCAAACTCTTAATTTCCCACTTTATCCAAAAAATATATTCAATCGAAATGAAATCTATTACTTGATACAAAAATCTAGAAAAGCACTGACGTGAAGTCAGCCGCTTTTACGCGCTTGTTCACATTGCGAATAGGTGACTTGGAAATTTCATTGAAATTTTAATGAAATATTAAAATTTTCCAAAAAAAAATGTTTTTTTCGAATTTTTCCATGGATAATTCTTCTAATTGACACTGTTCATCTTTCAACCAAGTTTCATTTCGATCAGATAAATATTTTTCGAGTTATTGAAGAATCAAAATTTCAAATGGCTGTAGCACAAAAACCATTCGGCAGATTTGGCCCATTAACGAACTTAACCGAGATATTCAGGTTTTTAACCTGACAAGAAAATTTCGAGACTCTAGGTCCTTCCTTCCGAAAGTTACAGCGCACACGGCCGGACGGCCGGAATCAATTTTGACCACGGATTCCTCGTCAGTGGGTCCAACCTAGTCGTTTGAGACCAATTTCGGCTCAAAATTCGAAAATTATAGACATCGTGACGACATGATAACGCGCTGTTCCCCCGAACAAGCTCGTAAAAATGATAGCTTGAGGCTTCATGAGACCCTATCAAAAGAATTTGAACAGGCTCCCGACCATAAGTCTGTGCATTTCGGAAATATTTTACATTCTATTCGTTCACCCGAAACGAACAGAATTTCATCTTTCTGTTTTTTCTTAACTTACTCCTTATTTCTGACCATTTACTCCCTGCAAATAATAATCCCTTTTATTCGATAATACAAGTGTTTGCTATATGCCAAGGATAATAACTGTAAATGGAAGACATTGTCAGAACATCAAAGCTATGAAACCAGGAATTCTCAAACATTATTACTACCTAAACCTAGGACTCATAGATTTGAATGCTCTCCTATGTATCGAAGCATCAAATTGTTTAATCATCTACCACCTCCCATCAAACCCCTGAATTCTAAAATGTTCAAAAAAGAAATCGAAAACCTTCTTTTAGTTGAAGGCTACTATACAACTCTCTACTGTGACTCTTTGGTTACTCAACTTTTATTGTTATTTTTTATTATAACTCTTATTCTGACTTGACCATGACCATGTTGTGTCACAAAGGATTAAATAAAGTTATTATTATCATTATCATTATTCATTCCATTGAAACTTGAGTCTAACTTAATGTGACTAATTTCATCTTCTTTTCAGGTCCGAATAATGGAACAGAAACTGGCATGGTCACAGAAAAGCGACCCTAATACCGTACAGATCCACCGACTAGAAGGCGAAGTCGAGGAGCAACGTCAGTTGAGGCTCCACGACGCTCGGCAGGTGGAGGCCAAAGCTGCCAGAATCAAAGAATGGGTGACGAATAAGCTAAGGGAGCTAGAACAGCAGAACCAAACATTGAAAGAACAAAATATAAAGTGCAACCAGCAGCTTGAGCTGCTCAGAAACCATTTGGCTTCAGCAGACAGGAGAAGGTCTGAGAGTTGCTCACCAGATAGACATAAGTTACCAACAACGAATCTCACTAATAGGTGGGTATATTTCATTATGCAGATATTTCAGGGTCGCCAAAGAATCTATATCTATAAACATCGATAAGACTGAAAGTGTTCCTTTCGCTTTCATTCGACTTTTTCCATGGGGATGAGTCCTTGAAATCTAAGGAACTTGTTGAATTCCTCGGAGTGTATGTGGATGATAAGTTGAGAAGGTGTTATCACGTAAATCATGTTCGTAAAAAGATGAGCTCAGCTTTCTATGCTATCAGCCGTATAAAAGATTCTCTTCCACAACAAACAGTAATTAGTTTCTATTATAGCTTAGTCTATAGCCATATGTTTTACTGTGTACTTGTTTGGGGTAACTCAATTGATTTTGGTAGAGTTTTGATATCTCAAAAACACATAATTCGTATGATTTTTGGCCTTCATCCTCGTGCCTCTTGTCGGCCTATTTTTGTTGCATAAAAAATACTTATTGCACCTTGTGTACAGTGCGCGTCAAAATTATGGAACAAATTCATCTTCTCAGAAGAAAAATATTTGGCAACAAAATCCTGAAACATGTCGATTTTTGTTTCACTTTTACCAAATTTATATGCATTTTTGAAGGATTTTTGTTGCACCCTGTGCCATCCCCATCAACCCTATAAATTTTTTGGTTAGGGTAAGTGCGTCATGTGGTATTTTTTTGGCAAGGCCTTCGTATCTTCTTTACACGCGTGCAGAAATTTTCAAGAAAAAAATTTTTTTTCTGAAAAATTAGTTAGTTCAAAGAGGTCACTATGTGCACTTTGTCATGGCTCATTTACTTTGAGACGACAGTACCGGATGAAATTTGTCACCGAATGAAAGTCGACACTTACAGTTTTGTTCATGCACAACTTTCAACCCCCTCACGTGAAAATTTTTTTTTCTCCATTAAAGAGTTCGTAGGGGTTGAAAGTTGTGTATGAACAAAACGTAATGGTCGACTTCCATTCGGTGACAAATTTCATCAGGTACCATCGTCTAAAAGTAAATGAGACATAAAAAATTTAGAGGGTTGATGGGGATGGCACAGGGTGCAACAAAATTCCTTCAAAAATGCATAAAATTTGGTAAAAGTAAAACAAAAATCGACCTGTTTCAGGATTTTGTTGTCAAATATTTTTCTTCTGAGAAAATGAATTTGTTCATATATCTTGTATATATCTTTAATGCTTCAATGTACATGAAAAATAATCATAGTAGATTCTGCAGGCTTTCAAGTATCCATAGCTATTCCACCAGAAATACTGACACCTTTTCTATTCCATTGTACAGAACCACAAAATTCCAATCATCTATCTTTTATATTGGAAGTAAACTATACAATCATTTGCCTTCCAAGGTGCGGGCAATGGGTGGATGAGGGTTCAGAACGACAGTGAAAATTTTAATAAAAAAGGCTTATTACATCATTAACAAGTACTTATGTGATATTAACATTATTGTGTAGTTTACTTCACACTTGATGTAACGCTGACCTGTCCTACACATTTTCATGTCGAACTGGATCGATACTGATCTGTTTGGCTTGGTTTTTTGTATTCTCCTGATATCAAGTTTCGTTTTCGAGAAAAAAATCACTTTTACTCATATGACAATTTTTTCACTGTCAGCTGATCTACAATGCTTGAGACCAAAAAGTTTTATTACTGTGGTGTCCACTGTGATGGCGCTAGACCTTATTATCTCAATGGAGTTAGGACTGAATGAGCGCCTTGTAACTTCAAATAACTGTACGAAATCTAAACATTCAACTTTAAGTGTACTTCAGAAACAAAGCAATTTCGGACATTCGTCCATAGTAACCTTTTTGTTTAGAATGACCTAAAGAATCACACTCCGAAGATTTATACCTCAGTTAAGAAACACGCTGTGTACAGTAACTGCTGCGTTTTCTCTTAATGATAGAGCTATGTCTATCATAAAATAGTTGTCGTCAATTGTTGATTGTATCACATACACTGAATTAAATACTACTTATAATATCGTGAATATACAATATGAATTCTCTTACAGAAGTAACAAACACAGAAGACACCAATCGGTTTGCCTATCCAGTAACTTCGAACCAACAGTTCAAAGTACCCTAGTCACTAGTGTTAATTTTGGAACCAGTACTTCCAGCATGGATCCCTTAACAGATGATCTTCGAGCTGCTGTAGATAACCTCAGTCTTGGCAGAGTCCCCAGTAGTAGTGCTTCTGACCCCGACCTAGCCCACGATTATGCCGAGATATACACTCCTAGTAGGGAGAAAGTACCGTGGCCTAGAGCACCAACTCCACCCTTACATAGGTTTCCAAGTTGGGAAGATAGAATATATCAGGTAAATTAATCGATAAGTGACACTTATTTTGTATAGAGATTTTCATCAATGTATGTGTGGATCTGATAGGTACGATATTATTTAACTCCTTTTGGATTTCTACACTTTTTTAGCTTCTGTTATATGCATTAAATTTACTTATTGTTACATCAATTGGCTCCACATGTGCAATCCTTGAAAGTCTAGTAGTGCAAAATCTGCCTACCTGTACAAATCGTCTCATTAACTTAATATTTCTGGATTTCTCAATATATATTTCGCTTTGGAGTAAAAGCCCTATCCTCTTTTATGCAAGTTAAACCTTATTGAAAGGTCGTTTTAGAGTTATACTCCTAAGGGCCGGTATTATGAAATTTAACTTTAACTGACAGTTTTGACAGTTGTGTGAGTGTAGTGGCCCTAGGACATAACTGTCAAAACTGCCAGTTAAAGTTAAGTTTTATAATACCGGTCCTAAATGTTATTCTTATAGTAGGCGTGGCTGAATCTTGTTAATTTTGGAGAAGGTGGCTGAATGGTTTTATATTTATCACCCTTATTTTTCAAGTATATTGCTACCGAACTAAGTACAGAAGCGAATAAATTAAAAACAAAACCTTGAACTGAATGAGGTTCTCGATTCATAAAATATAAAAAAGTAATCAAACTCGACCTGAAAACCAATTTGAACTCGAAATTATACAAAGCTGCAAGCATCGAAATGTCTTGCCTGATTGCTTATGTGGATGCTTCGATCAGTATGTTTGTTGAGTTAGGTCATCTTCTAGTTTGTTAATTTTTACAACATTCGATTTACTTCGAACTTTTTGGGGTTGGAACTGAAAGAAGCTCTCCTTTTTTCCTTAAAAATATTCAATTCGTAATCTTCTTATTTCAGGTAGCAGCAGATGGGCTTACACTTACTGGTACAACTCCAAGTGATCTGGGACCAGAACAGGCTGGTTACCAAGACATACCTGTTCCAGTTTACGCCACTGTCAAGGGTAGGGCTAGTCAAATTCGCTCAATGCCATTTACTGGAGATTCATCAGATGATTCCAGTGACGGCGAAGGAAACAATACAACGGTAAGTACTTCCTATCTATCTATTTGATATATCTACTCGTTATCTTTCTCATCATATCAGTTACACCTTCACACTATTTCACTTTCTCTGTGAGGTAAAATTCGAATAAATTGAGATAAAGTTGCTCGGATACTGATTTCTTAAATATTATCTTCAGGCTGTGGATGGCACTAATACAAATAGCAGAAGCTCAGGTGATACTTCAGGATCGAGTCCTGGCAAACGAACAGCGTCCAGTAGTAGTGGCTCACCTAGCAAAAGCAAAACAAGAGGTAACACTCACTACTCAACAAGTGTTAATTTGATTTCACAGCATGTACAATTCAACATCTTCACAATTTTCAATTTCGCTTCGCTTAGCTTTTCATTTAATCAACCTTCACACAAAGGTGTTTCAGATACCTCCTTCGAATCAGGAATGTCTGATGATTATGCCGTACCTCCAGACGCTCTCAGCTGTGATACCGCCAGTTTGGAATCATCAATGTTACTCAGGACATCGTACTTGGACAGTCCCAAGAGGTTGGAAAGTTTAGAGAAGTCGGGATCATTAGCGAAGCTAGGTAAAGTAGTCCTTTTTTGAATATCCAAAATGTGAATACAAATTGGATAATTTTTCAGGAGGAAAATTAAAAACATGGCGAAAGAGATGGTTCGTATTGAAGAATGGAACGTTGACATATTACAAAGGACAAAATGACACCAATAGAAAACCTCAGGGTCAAATTATTCTCGATGACATTTGTAAAATAACGAGAGCCGAAGGTTCAAATACTTTTGAAATAGATACTGGCAAGAAAACTTACTATTTGACGGCTGATTCATTAACAGCGATGGAGGATTGGGTAAGGGAATAATAATAATAATAATGTACTTTATTTCAGGTAAAGTATACATCTGCAATGCAGTGAACACTTGAGATGAAACAGGGTCATAAGAAACAATTTTATTTTGAGATATCAGATCGTGTGGGTTAAGAAGTCTTCTACGTTGTATGGTTCGATGTTGAGTGGCAACTTGAAGATGTATTTCTTATATTGTTGCAGGGTCAATTCTGTTCTTAATTTATGTGCTATCTTATTGTAGTATCGAATACATCTATATTCAGGTCCTTTCTCAGTCAGGCTTAGTCTGTGTTGCGGATATTTCATTGTTGTTGTCCTTGTATTGTAACTACTTGGTGTTTTTTCTTCGAAGTACTGCTTGTTTTTATAAATGAAGATCAGGCACTCCTGAATATGTAAGGCAGATGCAGTTAATAAACCGTTTTTTCTGAATATTCCCCTACATGACTCCGTTCTCTTCATCTTCCAAATCATACGTATTGATCTTTTCTGCATCTTCAGCACTCTCTCCAAGTTATATGAGCTGCCATAGAACATGATTCCATACCTCATCTTCGATTCAAACACTGCTTGGTAAATGGTTCTCATTGATGTAGCATCTAGGTATTTACTGAGTACCCCCAGCGTGTAGCAGATGGAACTTAATTGACCACAAAGGTTATTAATGTGTCCGCTCCAATCGAGAGTTTCTTCTAGTTTAAGCCCCAGGAAGTTACATGTCTTAATCAGATCCAGAGTAGAGTCGCATAGCTGAATATTGGCTGGTGTTTGGAAACCCGAATGTGCTGTTTTGAATAGTACAGCATTCCTTTTTTCGGAGTTCATGCATAGACCATTCGCTGTGAACCATTCACTCGCTTGTTTTAGGGTTGATTTTACCAATTCACACGTTTCTGGAAATGTCTTGGCTATCACGGTAAAATTTGTGTCATCAGCATAATTTAACATTCTGATAATTGTTTCATCAAATATGGAATACAGGTCATTTAGAAATATGATAAAGATGATGGGGCCTAATATGCTTCCTTGTGGTACTCCAAGTTCTGTGAATTCCTCTTCTGATAGTTTTTGTTTTCCAATCTGAGAGATCACTACTCTTTGCTTACGGTTTGTTAGGTACGATTCGAACAACTTCAGTTCGTTTTCTCTTATTCCATAGGCTTGTAGTTTTTGAAGGATGAGGTCGTGGGATAGGGTATCAAATTATTTCGATAGGTCCAGCATCAAACCAACCGTTTCATTTACATAGACAGTTGTATTAGATCGTGTGGTCAGTGTCAAGACTAAAAGCGAGTGCCTCCTCGTTTTAAAATACCTCATATTATTATTATTATTTATTCGGTAAGAGTTAAGAAGAATTGTATAAACTCACAAAATAAAAGTAAAAATAGTCATAGCTACATGTCACAACCAAAAAAAATTAAACAGGAGATATATATACGACTTCGATAGTTCCGTTTATTTTCAGGTGAGAGTTCTTCAAAACGTACAAAGGAGAAACGCAACAAAAATACTGCTCAGTAGAGAAGAGAACAAACCAGCAGTACAAGGTTGGCTGACTAAAGTGAAAAACGGGCACGCGAAGAAATGTTGGTGCGTGCTGATAGGAAAAATGTTTTTATATTTCAAAGCGCCTTCAGATCAAACCCCAGCTGGACAAATAAACATGAGAGACGCCAGAGTAGAAGAAGTTGAACATTTGTCCGATTCGGATTCTGAAGAGAAAGATCAGGAACAGCCGGATTTAACGATAGGAATATTCCCGACAAACCAAGGGCCTACATATCTTCTTTGTCCTGCCAAACAAGTAAGTGTCTTAATACTCGTAAGTGAGTCTTCCCGAAATCAAATAAACCTGGGTTGATTTTGTTTTCAGGAAAAAGATTCTTGGTTGTATCACTTAACTGTAGCGAGTGGTGGAGGACCAAGTACAGGAACGCAATACGAGCAGCTTATTCACAAGCTAATGGAAGTTGATGGAGATCCTAATTGTGTTCTTTGGAGGCATCCAGTTCTTCTTCACGTGCCTTGTACCAAAGACGGAGCTATTCCGTCGTACTTTCCCCTAACGAAGTTGCCAACGGAAGCTTTACAGGCAAGTGAAATCAGAAATTTTTGTTTTAGGGCCGGTATTATAAAACTTAATGGGAAGTTAACTTTAACTTTAACTGAAATTTTGACAGTTATGATAGGACATATGTGTCAAAACTGTCAGTTAAAGTGAAAGTTAAGTTTTATAATACCGGCCCTTAGGGCCGGTATTATAAAACTTAATGGGAAGTTAACTTTAACTTTAACCGACAGTTAAAGTTATGCTCAAAAATGTCGGAATTATAAAAGTCTCATTTCTATCATAGACAAGAAATACTGTGATGATTTCTATGAAAAGGAGAATGAAATAGTTTGAGATTCTGTAATAAATCTAACCACCAATTTCTGGGTTGGAAAAGCTGGACTTTGGAAAAATACTCCCTTTCAAAATATGATAGGAATAAACAAATCCTTTATTGACAAATATTCGCACTATGTATCAGGGAGCTTAATGAATTGTGGTTTCCATAAAATAGAATTACTGATTTGAGGGAGAGTTGCAATGATCAATTTTGAATTCTTATACTTTTTACAATATGGAAGGGGTGTTTGGGTATTTATTCGGTCACCTCACTAAAAAAACTACTTCCACTAATGAATATATTGGAAATGAAAGCTTAACAGGAAAAACTTTGACAGTAATGAGATACATTCAATTCAGGAATTATATAACAATTACAATAAAATTTGTCCAAATCCAATTAGGTACAGAATTTTTTACAAATACTTCACTCTTCACCAACGGGCAAGCACTTTCAACTGACACTGGGAGTCGTAATAATCTCTACACTAAATTTGCAAAAATTGTCATTCAATTAGAAAATATGGTAATGTTTTGTGTGGCTCAGAGTTATCGAGCCCTGATATCTAGAATTTGTACAGCTACCAGCTTGACCATTACTATAAGAAAAGTATCCATTGCAATTGTGATGATTTCCTTTTATCTCGAAAGTTAAATAATGTGTATAAATTCTTATGCTTCATAACGCATTTATAACTTTTATCTGTTATATTAGACACCGGAAAGAATAAATGCCAATGATTTTTTTTTTCATTTACATCTTATAATAGTTGAACAGAAAGAGTAACTGATATTTTCATTACAATAATATGCCATGAGGAACTCTCGAGATTGGATTATTACTTGAGTGAGGTTCATAGCAGGCATTTTGATGTAAATAGATAATAAGTATGCAATTTTCCATGAGACATTTCTGATAATACAGCCAGTATAGTTGATTTGTGAAAACCCCTAAAATCTCCAGCAACTATCAAGAAAGAACAAGCTGCATAAACTCTGCGTGTAATCAACACATTTGCATCACTAGCGTCACAGCACGATTTCTAAGAATATGTATTCCATTACAGGCGTGCAGAGTGTCCAGATAAGCGAAATCGGTTTTTGAATTCCGTTTCTTCCCATAAGTTCAAATGGTTCAGCCGATTTCTAAATATCCTTTCTCAACAAGGATATTCAACAATTTTCATGGCATCATCGTCATAGTCAATTAAAAGTTCTTCAAAAATGAAGTGAATATCTCTCAACAAGGATGTTCAACAATATTCATGTCATCTTCGTCATCGTGAATTAAAAGTCCTTTAAAAATGAAGTGAATTATATCTTGCTAACATGTTTCCGAAAATATCATGAGAACAAACAAATCGAGGTTATATTCCCCATATGTCAGCCGAAAAGACAGAGAATCTGTGGAAAATAACGATTTAACTTTAATTTTAACTATAATTGATACCCAAACCACCTGATAAAGATAACCCTGCAAATCTAACTTTAACTGGAAATTACTGCTTAATTTTCAGTTAAAGTTAAAGTTAACTTCCCGTTAAGTTTTATAATACCGGCCCTTAATCGAACCAAAAAATGTTAACTTTCTCTTACCGTTACAATCATTTCTTTTACAGGCAGAAGCTATTAAACTATTCAAATGTCTTCAGTTGTTCATGTCTGCTCAAGTGGATCAAGCCGGCATAGATTATCACGTAATATTAGCTCAAAATGCCCTTCAGCAATGCTTGGATATGCCAGAATTACAAGCAGAACTGATTTGTGCCCTCATAAAACAAACAAGCAAGAGTTCACCTCTTCCAAAACTCGGAGTGCAGGTATCAACTTCTAAGTTGCTTAAAAAAAGTGTAAGTGTGCTTTTTATATTTGGTTTTTATTATGGTTTCATTTGGAAAGGCCATAAGTCTTCATTCATTATTTGGGAAACTTATCTTCATGAAATTTCGATTTGAGTCGATATCTATAACTACATCTTCGAGGTAAATCTTTCAGTCATTTGAAATTTTCAACTCTCATATTGATCATTTATTTCAGTTTCATGCTTTGCTTCAAGAATGCTTTTATTTTCATTTTATTTAGACTGTATAACTGACTCATGCAATGCTAAGAATAGACGACTTCGGCCCAAGTTGCCAACCCACAATTTACGTAGCAAGTTTACTTTCACTGGGGAATGGGAATTTCGGGACAAATTCGACATGATAAGGTTCTTATTATTTATAAATAACCGTAAAACATGCCTCGGCTCTTCAAACCAGGTAATTCCTTCCAAATATAGGTTTTTGTTAAGATCATCCCTGATTGGCTGAAATTTAAGTTGGGATTCCTGATTTCATGCAAACAGTGTCAATTTTCATAGGATACGTTCCGAAAGTCAACTCTGTTGTTTCGGTTGCCAATTTTCCGCTCCGTAAATATGAAATATTCGGATGGTTCCTGGAACAAGCGCGTGAAAAAGGTTATTTACGGAATCTGGTTGATGAAAATGCGGTCGATTTACTGTCACCAGAACGATTTTCTATGGTAAATATCCATAGCATAGAACAATCATGTTTACTTTGGGTTTGTTTTGGATCCGAGTTCAGAACCACAGACTATTGGTCTATGCTAGAACCGTCCCGAACAGATCTGAACTCGGAACCGAAACAAACCTAAAGTAAACATAGATTGTTCTATGCTATGAATATTTACCATAGAAAATCGTTCTGGTGACAGTAAATCGACCGCATTTTCATCAACCAGATTCCGTAAATAACCTTTTTCACGCGCTTGTTCCAGGAACCATCCGAATATTTCATATTTACGGAGCGGAAAATCGGCAACCGAAACAACAGAGTTGACTTTCGGAACGTATCCTATGAAAATGGACACTGTTTGCATGAAATCAGGAATCCCAACTTAAATTTCAGCCAATCAGGGGCGATCTTAACAAAAACCTATATTTGGAAGGAATTATCTGGTTTGAAGAGCCGAGGCAGGTTTTACGGTTATTTATAAATAATGCGAACCTTATCATGTCGAATTTGTCCTGAAATTCCCGTTCCCCAGTGAAAGTAAACTTGCTAAGTAAATTGTGGGTTGGCAACTTGGGCCGAAGTCGTCTATTGACTGGATACAAAACCACTAGATAAAGAGAAGAACAGAGTGTTTCCACCATATTTAGTGTGAGATATAAATAAAAACAATTTATTCTGGAATTCACCTTAGCGCAATGTACAAATCTAAAAAAAGACATTGATTCAACTCCTACCAATGTTCTTTCCTTTACTCATGTTACATTGGATCTCTTTGATCTTCAATTATTGTTGATTTGATGTTGTCTTCAGAAACAACCTTTTTTGTGCGTTTAGGAGGATAACAAAAAAATAGCTGAATGAAACACCACCTGCACATAGTATAGATAATTTTCTAGAGGACCCACAATTCTGTCATTACAAGTCCTTCAAACAGAGGAAATAAAAACGAAAGCTTTTTTTGTTGTAAATCGGGGACATTATGATCGTTTCACCTTACCATGATTTGTTATTAAACCTTTGGTTTTATCTGGGCAACTCTGCTTGATGTGCAAGAATCGAAGTGCATTCAAAAGATGTAATTGAGAGAGTTTCAGAAACATTCTGTTCTTGTCAATTACCTTAGGTGTCTTACTCAGGAAAAACAATCTGAAATGTGGTTAGTCGGGTAGTTCTAGATTTTCGTTAAGAATAACATCGAAACGAATAGAAAGAAAAAATTTTTTCCTTATGTTTATTTCTTATGAAGCATGCAGCCGCATATTTACTATATCTACATTTAGATGTAGAAAAATTTCATTATTTCCCCGCTATAGAGTGGAATTTACTTATTCATTTTCAAGAATGTTGGTGTTTCTCTTGTTTTTCGTTCATCTTTTTCTTTTATGTTAAGTTCTCAGACCTAGAATAGAATGCCTGTACATATGTGTTGTCTGTTCAGATCCTATGTAAAGTCTTTACAGAGCTAATACTTTCATACTTTTATCCATACATAGTATGCTTGGGAAAATGGTTAGACACTTGACTCTTTATAAGTTCATCACTGAGCAAAACCTGTTCTGAAAACTATTTAAATTACTGTTCATTTATGTTATTTATTTTCATTATATTGTGAGATTAATGTACAGAAACCTCACGAGTGTAGATATCAGTTTAGTTTTTTTAGGTAGAGGGCATAGATTCAGAATAGAAATCAAGCTCACTCTGTAGGAATCCGTAGGCAAAACTCATATTTCTATCTTCTGGTTCAAAAAAAAAGTTATTTCGATAAGAGGGAAAAATATCACCAGGTTCACAAATATGCACATCTCACACACAGACACATTAAAACATAAGATATTCTAGCACCAATCTCTGAACAAATTTTGCTTGGATCATTTCGCTATTCACATAAGAAAGTCGAACTGTACATGGAAACACCAAAATTCTTTTCAGCAATTACTCCTTTGCGCTACGCAAAGCCTATTCACTTGTGAAACAACTCCAAGTATAAATAGCACTTCTGACCAACAAATTGCATCTTCCGCCATACAGGCATCGCAAGAAGAAAAATACAAAGAGCACAAGGAGTGTTTTAAGGAGCACAAAGATACCAAAGGACCTCCAAGTTTCACTTTCCTACAAGGCTGGCAACTGCTGGCATTGGCAGTTAGTTTGTTCGTGCCAAAATCTTCCAGATTGTTGTGGTTTTTGAAGCAGCATTTGCAGAAAAATTCTGATAATAGGACGGAGTGCGGAAAGTATGCAGCATATTGTGAAAGAGCCTTGGAAAGAACTATTTTGACAGGTTTGTTATCAAATTCAATTATTACCATATACTTTAGTTTGAATAAGTTTAAGGTGCATAGAACAATGGTGCTTTTATTTTTATTTGTTTTCCTACGAAATCATTAGGCCAAACTGGGGAAACAAATTTTATTTCATACTCTCGCTACCGACACAAACGCCACCAATCGGCCAATCAGAGCGCATGACACTATTTATGGTATTTCGGCAATTGTCATTTCGATTTTTGAATTCAGTTATGTTTTCTCATATTATCATTTAGTTATTGATGAGTGCCTGAAACCTTTTTGTGTTAGCTTCGAAGAATTGTGTAGGTCCTCAGACTCTTTTAAATTGTTTTTGGTTTGGACAGTGTAGATGAAAATGGAAAATATTGTTCAAATGAAGAAAGAATCCTACTTATAGAAGGTATAAACTTCATGATACTCAGCAGCATATCATTATTTTCATAACTGACTCTCAAACATTTTCACTAATCTAGGATCGAGATATCAACCCCCAATTGAGTATATTATTTTTACTATTGAATGTGTTGTATTTTTCTTGGTTCTTTATTGAATATATATATACATGAATTGTTTTACAATTTTCGTTCACTTGGAATTGACATTTACTAATGTATGCTACTATCCAGTGCTACTCGAAAACCTCAGTTTTCAAAACCGATGAAATAAGAGTAACCATTGAATAAAACACCTGTTTTTTAATTGAAAATCTTATGAATTTAAATGGGAAAGAACTCAAATTGAATTGGTTTAATAATATGGCCCATTCAATGAGTTTTTATTCTCTGGGAAACTCCAACTCTTGATAGGTCTCAGTCTGACTTAAAGTAAGGATGATGGTTGTTCTGTATCAACTTCCATAAACTTTACCACATTCTTCAGTGTTTATATGCAAAATCCGGAAAAATATGAATTTATTTGAACAAGCTATCAAATGATATCATGTATCCGTAGATTCTGTAAAATAATTTCACATTGCTTACTTAATAATTTAACTCCATTCGTTTACTATAATATAGGAAAACATCCAATGATAGTGTTTTCGCCAAACATTAAAATGCATATTCAATTCTTAGAATATATTCCACTGAAAGTTATACAAAAACATAATTCGGTAAGAATTCATTCATCAAGATATTTTAACCTCATATCTGGTCTGAAGTCAATAGACGACTTCGGCCCAAGTTGCCAACCCACCATTTACTTAGCAAGTTTACTTTCACTGGGGAACGGGAATTTCAGGACAAATTCGACATGATAAGGTTCGCGTTATTGATAAATACCCGTAAAACATGCCTCGGCTCTTCAAACCAGATAATTCCTTCCAAATATAGGTTTTCGTTAAGATCGTCCCCGATTGGCTGAAATTTAAGTTGGGATTCCTGATTTTATGCAAACAGTGTCAATTTTCATAGGATACGTTCCGAAAATCAACTCTGTTGTTTCGGTTGCCGATTTTCCGCTCCGTAAATATGAAATATTCGGATGGTTCCTGGAACAAGCGCGTGAAAAAGGTTATTTACGGAATCTGGTTGATGAAAATGCGGTCGATTTACTGTCACCAGAACGATTTTCTATGGTAAATATCCATAGCATACCACAGACTATTGGTCTATGCTAGAACCGTCCCGAACAGATCTGAACTCGGAACCAAAACAAACCTAAAGTAAACATAGATTGTTCTATGCTATAGATATTTACCATAGAAAATCGTTATGATGACAGTAAATCGATCGCATTTTCATCAACCAGATTCCGTAAATAACCTTTTTCACGCGCTTGTTCCAGGAACCATCCGAATATTTCATATTTAAGGAGCGGAAAATCGGCAACCGAAACAACAGAGTTGATTTTCGGAACGTATCCTATGAAAATTGACACTGTTTGCATGAAATCAGGAATCCCAACTTAAATTTCAGCCAATCGGGGACGATCTTAACAAAAACCTATATTTGAAAGGAATTATCTGGTTTGAAGAGCCGAGGCATGTTTTACGGTTATTTATAAATAATGCAAACCTTATCATGTCGAATTTGTCCTGAAATTCCCGTTCCCCAGTGAAAGTAAACTTGCTAAGTAAATTGTGGGTTGGCAACTTGGGCCGAAGTCGTCTATTCAGTTCTAACGGACAGTTGCCCTGACGACCGGTCATAATCACAGTGACCAATATCAATATAGTAATATAGTCACTGTAGCTATAATTTCCAAATAGCGCCACCTTGGTGGGAACAACGAATTTTAGAGAATTCCCCAACATTGGCGAAACAAAAGCGAATCTTCGAATTCATCTTATCTTCTATGCACCATAGATTAGATTCATCCACAAATAGTTCAATCTGGTTTATTTGGCAAATATGCACGCAATATATAATAATAGGTCTCTAACATCAAGAATCAAGCTAGAACGCTGTTTGAATATTTTCCTGCCTCTGAGGCTTGTCTTGTAAGTGGTGCGAAGTAAAGAAGGTGTACATAGTTCAGGCAAAAGGTTTGTTCACACAGCTGTATGAAACAAATTTCGGATCAAAGATCATGCGCAATAGTCTTGACCGCGTTCGTACGGTGATTTCTGATAGGTTTTAAACCAAGGGTAAGCTTTTAGTACTCTCGTCTGTTCTGTTACTGTCATATGATGGTAAGACCTCTTAGGTATTCAAGCAATGTGACAGGAGCATTAAGGCTTCTGCACACGCAAAGCAGTAACGAGCGCTATTTATCCGGGATTGTCAGGGTTTCAGGTAGTATGACGTCATGTTTTATTAGCTCTGTCACACAGATCACAACCAATCATCCTGGCGATCAGCATAGGTCATCTCCATTGGCCTATTGACTCAGTTTTACATTCAATTATTAACATCCACTTTCAACAAGCAGAATAGTGATTGCTTCAGGAGTTGTATGGACAATAAGTTTAGATCATATTTCAATATCGCTTTGAACTATTTACTGTTCTACTCTTCAAAACTATTGCAACAGGTTTCTTTAACTGTACTAATTTTCAATATTTTTGTCCAAATCTCTTGGATATGAGAACCCTCTAATTGATATTCTCTTTTTCATGTGAACACATAAATAATCATCATTTTGAAATTTCAACCTCCCCTCGACACTTTCAATAGCTCCTGCGGATGATTCCTCATTAAATTGTTGGCTTATGTGAGTAATGTTTGAATAAAAGTGATTTTTTTCCTCTAGGGGGTAGAGAACTTAAACCGTCGCGGATGGAGGTACTCAGTATCCTGCTCAAGAATCCACAACACCATTCTCTTCCACATTCTATGCCAATCCACCTTCTGAACGGTACATACCACATCACCAGCTTCGATGGCTCAACAACAATAAAAGAATTTCAAGATAGCTTAGCCACAGAAATAGGCTGCAGAATGAACAACGGATTTGCCATATTTAGTGACGATCCGATAGAGAAAGATTTGGAGCACACTTTGGATTTCAATGCGAAATTATGTGATATAATATCGAAATGGGAAATAGCATTGAGAGAAAAGGGTCTAGGAAAGTTTGAGAATACCAAAGTTATACGATTGACCTACAAGAATCGGTTATGGTGGAAAAACAGTGCGAGGTTGGAAACCGATAAAGAAAGACTCCTACTTTGTTATCAAGTTAACAAGCAGATTGTAGCTGGAAGATTCCCACTGAGTAGGGAATTGGCATTGGAATTGGCGGCGCTTATGGCCCAATTGGACATGGGAGAATGTTCTCTTGGAACTAAACATATGAGTACCAATATATCTCAAAGTCATCCAGGGACAACTTCCAATAAACACCAGAGTCCTAAGTCAGTTCGTGGAACATTCAGTCCTCAGAATACTTGCTCGAATACTTTGAACGCTCTGAGTAACGTGCAGAGCATTCTCGCAGCTCATTCTAATCAAGCACTGACTGCCATAGATAAATTTTATCCCTATCGATATAGAGACCAATTGAGTCAGGAAGGTCTGACAGAGTTACAAGCTAAGCTTCTGGAGAAATGGAGAGGACTTAAGGGAAGGACACAGCTGGACTGTGTGAGAATATTTTTGACATGCACAAGAAAATGGCCATTCTTCGGAGCAACGCTCTTCCAGGTACTTTCTCATTCTATTCATTACACATTCCAAAAAAAAGCTGTCATGACAAAATCAATGTGTCGATATGTCAGCCCAAAGGGTACTCAATGAGGTACTGTGGTCCAAGTTGCCTATCCAAAAATTTTGGAAATTTCCACCACTATAAGAGAAAAATTCCAAGCAAATTCTTCATATAGTGGTTATTTATAAATATTCGTAACTTGCGCCTTGGTTCTTTAAACTGAGAAATAAGATATATATATTGGATTTGTTTTGGTTCCGAATTCAGAACGGTTTGGGACAGTTCTGAATTAGTTCTGAGCTCGGAACTAAAACGAAGCTATAGATATATAGATCATGTCTTATTGGCTGAAAGTTTTGTTGAATCTCCTGATTTCACGTCAATAATGTCAATGTAGTTTATATAGGTTATGTGGTAAACCCGCAAGATTTCCCGTCGCCTAGATATTAAAAAGATATTCACATCATTATGCGCAGTGTGTTTTTCTGAATAAAAAATTTGAAATCGAACATAGGCGGTCTCCCTTAATTTGGAAGATATGGGCACCCAAATTTCCAAAATGATTTGTTTTCAGGTCCCTTTTTCCACCATAAAAACGATCTCTCACTTCATCTGTATAGTTCACAAAC
The DNA here is from genome assembly GCA_958510865.1 of Myrrha octodecimguttata. Lineage (NCBI taxonomy): Eukaryota > Metazoa > Arthropoda > Insecta > Coleoptera > Coccinellidae > Myrrha > Myrrha octodecimguttata. The sequence goes on along the minus strand of OY294058.1, from coordinate 68,568,971 downwards.
CACCTTTGAACCTTCAACCAACAATAAGCAACACTTTTTTTCAAGAATAATCAATATTTAATGAAAAAACAATGAAATTACTGGATAACCACCTAACCTCTATTCCTTCTGATTTCGACTCAGTCTAAATGTGAAGTTTGGCAATGGCGCGAATTCCATCGGTCGGAATCGTGCCATCGTGCGTATTCGTGAATGAGATTATTGCTGGCGAGAAAAATGAAATATGTTCTTAGTTATTACTGTGTTTACTGCTATACTCTAAATCTTCCAATAGGAGATTTCGTTTCTAATGAAATCCACAAGGTTGAAACACATAGTAATAGAATGAGAATACACCCCGATATATATTTCAACGTACATTTTTTTCATATGTGATAGGTCGCGCCCTTCCCAGATTTCCAATGAAATCGAGGTTATTTTATAACCCATTTTATTGGAATACCCTGAATCTCATTCTGAACTGGGACCATCTCGAAAACAACAAAAAACGAAGTTGATAAAAACCTCCCTATTTTGAAGGGGAAAGAAAGTTCACACGAAAATATTGAGAGTGAAACCTTAAACAAATATTCTCAATGATTTTGTTTTGATTTTAGAATAACCACCTCTTCTTCAGTGACAGAAGCATTTTCCTTACAATCATATCCTTCAACTGCCCATCATTTCATATTTCCCGCCAGCAACTACTCTTCGGTCATAATACGTTGGTCAGCGATGAAAAGACGCTGTTGCCAAGCTCCGCTTTAACATTGAGAAGGATATCATAGAAATATAGGTTAGGTGGTTGTCTAATATTTTCACTTTTCTTCCTTTAAATAATGAATATTCTTGAGAGAAAGTGTCTCTATTCGTTGGTTGAAGGTTCAAAGATGATTTATGAACTAGATTTGAGCAGTGAGAGATCATTTTTATGGCGGAAAAAAGGATCTGAAAATGCAACAATTTGGAACTTTGGGGGCCCATATCTTCCAAACAAAGAGAGACCGCCTATGTTGGCCCTCATATTTTTTGTTCAGGAACTCACACTGCTTACAATGATGTGAATATCTTACTTATAGCTTCGCGACGGGAAATATTGCGGGTTTACCGGTTATGTTATTAACTTGATTATTTCGGTCGCTGGTGTTCCGTTTGGTTTATCACCATTGTCTTTTCTATGACCGAATCAGAAGTCTCTTCAGTTTGAATAACGAAGTTCCGTAAATAACCTTCTGTCCAGGAACAAACCAAACAGATTTTATTTACGGAACGGATAACTAGCAACCGAAGGAACATCCGTGAAATTGAGTGCCCTATCACAACTTTCAGCCAATCGGCATCGATATGTACCTAGATCAAATCACTCGGTTTGAAGAACAGAGGCACAGTTTAAGGACATTTATGAATATCGCGAACCCCAATATGACGAATTCGTTCTGAAATGTTCCTTTGCCACTGGTCAAAAATTTTCAGAATTTTTAAGTTTGCAACTTGGACCGCAGTCTGTCATTGAAATCATGCATTTTATATTGGTCGATTCATCGATGCACTAATTCAGGCTTTGAAATGTGAAATTGAGTTTTCGTTTCAGGCTAAACTCAAGCAACCCGATGCTCCCATGACTTGGATGGCTGTTAATGAAGACTCCATCACTATTTTAGACTTAGCAACTATGCAGCAACGTACTCGATATCCTTACACCAATGTTCTAACTTTTGGTGGTTGTCAAGAAGACTTCATGCTTGTGGTTACGCAGAATGACCAGCAGCCTTCACAAAAACTCATATTTAATTTGAGTAAACCCAAGATATTAGAGCTTACTCTCCTTATAGCAGATTATATGAATTTACTCATCAATAATCCAGGCACCCCCTTACTTGGGACACTCAGCAGAGGCACTATCGTCTCTGTTAACCAATCCATAGTGAATCAATCTGTTATAAGCCAAACTATTGCCAATCACAGTCAACCGGATATTCTCAAATCTACTCCTGATCATGGTGGACTTCAGAGAACTGACTCGAAGAGACGCACTCATGTTGATTCTGGCTTAGCATGATACAAACATCTCTGTATCAAATTATAAACCTAATACTTTTCGAGAAATCCACCCTTCTGGTTTTTTTGTACCAGGCTGTCAATGCTGTCGATATTGTAAATAATGAATAACCGGAAATGTATATATAAAATGTAAGTACAGTTGATTCCAAGGGGTTCCTAATATTTTCCAATTAATTATTCAGAATGTCATTTAAATTTTTATATTATCATCAATGAATAGACGACTTCGGCCCAAGTTGCCAACCCACAATTTACTTAGCAAGTTTACTTTCACTGGGGAACGGAAATTTCAGGACAAATTCGACATGATAAGGTTCGCGTTATTTATAAATACCCGTAAAACATGTCTCGGCTCTTCAAACCAGATAATTCCTTCCAAATATAGGTTTATGTTAAGATCGTCCCCGATTGGCTGAAATTTAAGTTGGGATTCCTGATTTCATGTTAATAGTGTCAATTTTTATAGGATACGTTCCGAAAATCAACTCTGTTGTTTCGGTTGCCGATTTTCCGCTCCGTAAATATGAAATATTCGGATGGTTCCTGGAACAAGCGTGTGAAAAAGGTTATTTACGAAATCTGGTTGATGAAAATGCGGTCGATTTACTGTCACCAGAACGATTTTCTATGGTAAATATCCATAGCATAGAACAATCATGTTTACTTTAGGTTTGTTTTGGTTCCGAGTTCAGAACCACAGACTATTGGTCTATGCTAGAACCGTCCCGAACAGATCTGAACTAGGAACCGAAACAAACCTAAAGTAAACATAGATTGTTCTATGCTATGGATATTTACCATAGAAAATCGTTCTGGTGACAGTAAATCGACAGCATTTTCATCAACCAGATTCCGTAAATGACCTTTTTCACGCGCTTGTTCCAGGAACCATCCGAATATTTCATATTTACGGAGCGGAAAATCGACAACCGAAACAACAGAGTTTATTTTCGGAACGTATCCTATGAAAATTGACACTGTTTGAAGGAAATCAGGAATCCCAACTTAAATTTCAGCCAATCGGGGACGATCTTAACAAAAACCTATATTTGGAAGGAACTATCTGGTTTGAAGAGCCGAGGCATGTTTTACGGGTATTTATAAATAACGCGAACCTTATCATGTCGAATTTGTCTTGAAATTCCCGTTCCCCAGTGAAAGTAAACTTGCTAAGTAAATTGTCGGTTGGCAACTTGGGCCGAAGTCGTCTATTAAGTGTATCCAATATCCAAATGAATATAATTTTTTATATAAGAAAGATTACCTCTAGGAATTTCCTGCGACAGCAGTAATAAACCATCTCAACTCAGTGTTTTCGATAGGAATTATAACAAAGAAAAGGAAGATTTGAAAGGCAAATAATATCAAATACATGATGAGCATCGTATTAATATTTAATTATTAATCTCGTGCGATCTTTTGTATAAGGAACCTGATAATTGATGTTCGATTGAATTTTTGTACGAAATGAAAAAAACACCATCTAGTCCATATTTTGTAATGTATGCATGTTTTGACAATAGTTACCACAATAAGAATTTCATTTGATTTGGAGATTTTTTTTAACGTTATACAGTAGATCATATTGAATTAGATTCAATGAGTGATATAATTTGTTTATTTCTGTCATATGATGTTTTATAGACATTAATTATTTATTCAATTAAATGCCAATTTATATAAGTTTTTTTCATTCACTACATCTTCATTGAGAACTCTGAAAATCAGATACGTAATAAATTTTTCCATTCATTATGAATTACAAACCTATAGGAGACCAAATTATTGTTGTCAATAGGGGAGTGCCTTCATGCTGGCCAACTGTTTAAAATTACCTCAAAATCACTTCCCTTTTTGCGCGCATGTTCTAGGGGAACAGCGTGCTATCGTTTTGTCCAAATGTCTGTAATTTTGGATGACTGAGCCGAAAATGGTCTCAATCGACTAGGTTGGACTCACTGATGACGAATCCGGTGTCAAAATTGATTCTGTCCGGCCGCCGGCCGGCCGTCCGTAGACACGATAACTGTCGACAGAAGCAAGCTAGCAACTTGAAACTTTCAGGATAGGTTGCGCATCAGAATGCCGCGGTTGAGTTCGTTAATGGGCCAAATCGGTAGAATAGTTTCGGAGTTATAGGCACTTGAAGTTTTGAAGTTATTTATTTTTTTATTTCAGAAACTACTCAAACGATTGGATTCAAACTTATCAGTTTGGTGGAGTATAATGACGCGCAACTTTGAGCCAAATTTCGTCAAGATCATATTGTCAGTTAATTAAAAAAAAAAATTTTTTCGAAATTTTTTTACAAAAAAATTTTTTTTTCGGAAACCATTAATCATATCCTGAAAAAATTATACTCACACTTTGACCTTCTAATTTCACAGCAGTGTACCAAATTTCAGTTCGATACGATCATAAGATTTGGAGATATCGGGAAAAAATATGTCAAATTTCGAGGTTTTCTTCTCGATATCGTTGATTTTTTCGGTATTACTCGAGAAATACTGATTCAGTCCTGATTAAACTTCACAGCTAGTTTTAAGATGCTGAAAGACAACTTTATGCAAAATTTCGTGATAATCGTGTTATTAGAACAATTTGAAAAAAAAAATTCTATGATTTTCTCATCATATCATCTTCATCAAATTCTGTATGAAACTTCGAACTGTTATTTTCGATGAAGTACTGGATTTCAATTCGAACTGATCTGTATTTTTGGAAATATTGGAAAAATAAAATTTTGATTGGGTATATCTACGGAATCATTGGGTGGATTTTACCCATTCACGAATTCGGCCTTCGTAATCAAGGTCCAAACCTTCTCTACAAATATCGAGTTTCTAAGTTGTTTCTTTCGGAAGTTATTGTGTTTACGCAGTCGGCCGTCAGGCTGACCGTAAACATCTTAACCTCCTGCACCACCAACTCTTCAAGAAGGAGAAAAGCCAACGTCATTTTCTAGAATCTTCTGAGAGCATTGAATATGTCAGATTTACTGAAAAAGTAGTTTTTAAATTTGAAAAACTGATACAAATTAGAATAAGCGATTTTTCGAAACCAACATGAATACCTATGTATGCCTATGAATTTGAATATGTACTTGAATTTTCGATCTATATATATATTTCGTTGAATGACATATCCGAATGCACTCTTGTTTCCCACCAATGATTAGAAGTCCCTCCTCAATAACTTGAACATTTGGCGAGTCGAACATATTTGTATGGTCATTGGGAGTTTGACTCATCGAGAGTCTATTGTTATCCGGTAATTATGTGAACTTGTATTGATTCAATGGCCCATTGGCATTGGGCAGTTTCACAAATTATTGCCCATATACTAGAATATGAATCCAACACGAATAATTGATGCATTTCTGCAACCTGCATTTCTCGGCGAGACCTATAGGAGATCCTAATCAGTCTCTCATGCGAATCCATCCCGAATGTAACCAGAGCAGAAAATGATTAATGCAAATTGGTTAAGAGTCATATCTTAAATATAACCAGGATGGCAAATTTACATTTGTGACTCATGCATTTTTACTGCAAACGTAATTGGATTTAGTGTTTCTGAAGTTCCCGAATTCAAATTGGAAAACATTTTCAATTTTTACAAGATGAAAGTTAAAGTATCTTTAACAAAAACAATCAAAAAAAGTCCAAAAAGCACTGCCGTGAAGGCAGCAACTTTTGCGCGCATGTTCAATGTAGATGACCGCTTCAGCAACGAATTTGAACGTGCCCGCAAAAGCTGCTGCCTTCACGGCAGTGCTTTTTGAAATTTTTTTCTGATAAACTACTGGATTTCAATTCCATCATATCTGTATTTTTAGACATATTGTAAAAATAAAATTTTGAATGGGTATATCTACGGAATCATTGGGCGGATTTTACCCATTCACGAATTCGACCTTCGTAATTAAGCCCCAAACCTTCTCTACAAATATCGAGTTTCTAAGTTGTTTCTTTCGGAAGTTATTGTGTTTACGCAGTCGGCCGTCAGGCGGCCGACTGCGTAAACACAATAACTTCCGAAAGAAACAACTTAGAAACTCGATATTTGTAGAGAAGGTTTGGACCTTGATTACGAAGGCCGAATTCGTGAATGGGTAAAATCCACCCAATGATTCCGTAGATATACCCAATCAAAATTTTATTTTTCCAATATTTCCAAAAATACAGATCAGATCGAATTGAAATCCAGTACTTCATCGAAAATAACAGTTCGAAGTTTCATACAGAATTTAATGAGGATGATATGATGAGAAAATCATAGAAATTTTTTTTTTCAAACTGTTCTAATAACACGATTATCACGAAATTTTGCATAAAGTTGTCTTTCAGCATCTTAAAACTAGCTGTGAAGTTTAATCAGGACTGAATCAATATTTCTCGAGTAATACCGAAAAAATCAACGATATCGAGAAAAAAACCTCGAAATTTGACATATTTTTTCCCGATATCTCCAAAACTTATGATCGTATCGAACTGAAATTTAGTACACTGCTGTGAAATTAGAAGGTCAAAGTGTGAGTATAATTTTTTTTGGATATGATTAATGGTTTCCGAAAAAAAAATTTTTTTTTTAAATTTACTGACAATATGATCTTGACGAAATTTGGCTCAAAGTTGCGCGTCGTTATACTCCAGCAAACTGCCAATTTTGAATCCAATCGCTTGAGTAGTTTCTGAAATAAAAAATAAATAACTTCAAAACTTCAAGTGCCTATAACTCCGAAACTATTCGACCGATTTGGCCCATTAACGAACTTAACCGCGGCATTCTGATGCGCAACCTATCCTGAAAGTTTCAAGTAGCTAGCTTGCTTCTGTCGACAGTTATCGTGTCTACGGACGGCCGGCCGGCCGGACAGAATCAATTTTGACACCGGATTCGTCATCAGTGAGTCCAACCTAGTCGATTGAGACCATTTTCGGCTCAATCATCCACAATTACAGACATTTGGACAAAACGATAGCACGCTCTTCCCCTAGAACATGCGCGCAAAAATTCATTTCGTTATACAAAAGACATCACTATTTCTCAGAGACAAATTAAATTTTAATCTCGACTACTCTAGATAATACAGTTGAAACCCTAACTGTAAGAGGTGCGAAAGCGCACATACCTAATATAAGTGGTGATAATTCTTCAATAAGAATTTTCCTGGAGTGCGTTCATTATCACAGACGCCATGAGAGATGACAACATGAAAAAATTTCAAAGTATTCTTGACCAGTATACGTGTGTATTGGCATTTCTGACAGTTCTCTGGGAGGATGCTGCCTAAGAATATCTGATGGCGAACTCCTAGATATCATGACATATTTTGTAATAAAGGGCTTCTCAAACTCCACGCTATGAGGCTATCTAAGCGAATTTTCCACGGACCCCTTCATAGGGGAACAACTCAAGAATTTCGAAGTGTACTATGTGGTCACCCACATATTGACCCCGCCAAACGCAGCTTTACTTATTTCTAATGGGAAACAATTGCAACTAGTTCTTATGATACGATGATCACGAAATTTTGAACAAAAGTTTGTGTTACAACATTTGCCAACAAGTTCCTGAGTTTCATCATGATCGTATCAGTATTTTTTGAGTTAGAGTTTTATTTCGGATATTCTTCGTCTTTGTAAGCTCAACTTAGTCGGTTGAGATCATTTTCAGGGAAAATTAGAAAATTTAGAGGCATTTGGGCAAAACGATAGCACGCTGTTCCAAAGAACATGCGAGCAAAAATTCAGAAAATTGATTTTTTTGTTTTCTGCGCTTGACATAGATAGGAGGAGATAAACCTGGCGGAATTCCAGCTAAGGGAACGGCGAAAATGCAAGAGAGATTGCTATATTGAAAGTAAGCTCTTCACTATTTTATTTAACCCTAACTGCTTACAGGTTTATCACTAAGCGAGAAGCCATCTCGCTTGCACTCAGACCTTACCCTAAGAGTACGACCAAACAGGGCTGTAGCTACAGTTGATTTTGACGTTGGGCAATTGAAATTGAAGGTAGAGCAGTGAAACTTTTCATTGATCTAATGAATTTTTTAGATATTTATCTTTTGCTTCGTAAGGTAGGACAAAGGTGCTTCAAGGTAGGGCATTGCCCTACCCTAGCTACGGCCCTGCGACGAAAGTGCATGCGAGATCACGATTTTGCGAGTCGGCCTGACACTTTTGAAAAATCTTTTTGGCACTTTGAGTAAAGTCAACTTGAAAGGTGGTCATAGTGCAGAAGGAATGAATTACAGTGATCTTGACCATGGATTTATCCCAGAAAGACTTTACTTTTAAATCATATTCAGACTCTCATTCCCAATAAATACAACAAGAACAAGAAATCATCATAAATTATCTCGAGAAATCAGGGTCAGCATTCTGACTAGACAACGAATTTTTGCGCGCATGTTCTTGGGGAACAGCATGCTATCGTTTTGTTCAAATGTCTGTAAATTTCGAGTTTTTTTCTGAAAATGATTTTGAACGAATAAGTTGGATAAGGAATCCTGTGTCAGAATCGTTTCTGTACGGCCGAGAACACGATATCTGTCGAACGGATTAAGCCTATAGCGACTTGAAATTTTCAGCGTAGGGCGCGCATCAAAATGTGATGGATATTTTCGTTGATGGGCCAAACTTGCCAAACGATTTCGGAATTGTGGCCATTTAAAGTTTCGAGATCATTTTTCCAATATCTAGAATAATACTGGAGAGATTGGATTGAAACTTGGTAGTTAGTTGGAGCATAATGACGCGCGACTTTGAACATAATTTTGTTGGGAGCTCACTGTCAGCAAAAAAATTCGAAATCTAACATTTTTTTTTGGAAATATAGACTATATCTGAAAAAACTTTTGCTCAAACCTAGAGCCCTATATTTCACAGCAGTGTACCCAATTTCAGATTGATATCATCATGATTGCTGGAGATATTGGAAAAAATATGTCAAATTTCGAGGATTTTCCTTTTATTTCGGTTTTTCCGTCATAACTCTAAAAACCCAGAAAAGCAGAAGCTGTTCAAATTCGTTGCAGAAGCGGTCATCTCCTTTGAACATGCGCGCAAAAGCTCGTCGTCGTGGATCGCAGCCTGACGAGTAAACAAAGAGGCTTTGCGCGAATCCTAGAAAGCTTGCTAGAACCACTCGACTTAAAAATTCTCCACATGGATGTGGACGCCAACCGTTTGAGTCGTGATTCAGACTCAGACCGTACTCTATATATAGAGATATATGCAGTATAGACAATTTTGGCTGAGCCATCGTGAGAGGTGGCCATAGAGCAGGTAGAATGAATTAGATTGGTCTTGAACATGGATATAACCCAGAAAGACTTTACTTTTATAACTCTAAATGCTTACAGTTTTTTTCAAAAATGGAATTCTCTGATATCATCAAGGGAAATATTTTCCCCCAAATGAAATCACAAAAAATGACCAAACACTCTTTGCAGGGAGAAATCCTCCTTATTCAGGTTTTTTCTGGGTTTTCATTCCCAACATCTGAAACACAACTAATATTAAAAAAAAACTAAAGAAGCACTGACGTGAAGTCAGCAGCTTTTGCGCGCATGTTCACTTTTGGTGATATCCTTTGAACAAAAGCGCAAAAGCTGTTGACTTCACGTCAGTGCTCCTTTAGGTTTTTTGAGTTATTCTGGAAATAAACAACGATACAGAGGAAAAAACACGAAATTTGACAGATTTTTCCCAATATCTCCGGAAATGATGACCGTATCGAAATGAAATTTGGTACACTGCTGTGAAATATTGAGCTCAAGGAATGGGCAAATTTTTTTCCGAATATGATAGAAAGTTCCCGAAAAAAAAATTTGGGAAAACTTTAAGAAATTTGTTTTTTTTTTAATTAAGTGTTATATACGAATTCAACGGAATTTTGCTAGAAGTTGCGCATGGTTATGCTTCAACTGACTGCCAATACTTAATCTAATCGCTCCAGTAGTTTCTGAAATATGAGGAAAATAACCTCAGAATTTGAAATGGCTGTAACTTCGAAAACGTTCGGCCGATTTGGCCATTAACGCGTTATGATTCAACTGATCTCCAAGTTTCCATACAATCTCTCTAGTAGTTTTCGAAATATGAGGAATCGAAATAACTTCGAAATTTCAAATGGCTATAACTCTGAAGTCGTTCGGCCGATTTGGCTCCTTGAACTTAACCGAGGCATTCTAATGAGCGATCTACCCTGAGAGTTTCATGTCGCTTGCTCACTCTATACGACATTTATCGTGTCAACGGCCGGCCAGACAGACAGAATCGATTTTGACACTGCATTCGTCATCGGTGAGTTTTGAGGCCATTTTCGAGAAAAAATTCGAGAATTACAGACATTTGAAGAAGACGATAGCACGCTGTTCCGCAGAACATGAGCGCAAAAATTTTCAAAACGAAAAATCGAAAGGATATAATTATACAAATTTTTTCGTTTGTCTGATGAGTCAGATGTGTAAACTGAAACGTCACTGTTCGCTTTGTTTATCGTTTTCTTTCATTGTTCTGGTATTGTTCATTAGGCAATCTATTTTTAAAGATAGTGCCTTTGACAAATAGTTCAATCCTGCAACCTGGAAGGGCGTTTTCCATAAAATAACAATTTTTATTTAATTTTTAATAGTTCTGTTTCAGATATTGGAAGTGAAAACCAAGAAAAAACCTAAAAACTGATGCAGAATCGTCCCAAAATAACCTTTAATCGATACTTAAAAGAAATCCTCTTATCTGGCAATCATTCAATTAGAGGGTTGAACTGCGACCTGCGCTAGCCTTCTTCTTCCCATATTTGCCGAGTATTATTTTCCATTTCAGAAACCTTGATAGGACTTCAAAAAATCAGATAAATATACACTTTGAAGCATTTTCTACCCTTATTTCTGGTCAAACCATCGACCGAAGTGATTTCAAGAATCCATGTTTCCTCACTGTCAACAACCTTGCAATATTCCACTAGCAATTAAGAATACTACAAGGAGACAACTCCGCCGTTCGTGTGCCTCTCACCTTCAACGCTGGACTTAATTAGTTTGGCAATCGAACACTAGGAGACTCATCCAGGAATAGTCTACGATCTCATTCAGTTTTTCCAAGACCAGCGATACCCCGAAATATTCCAAAACAAAGTCGTTGGACATAATTTTCAAATAAAATTTTTCCGTTTCGTTTCAAAACGTACACAAATCTCTATAAATACGAGCCAACGTGTTTCCCAACTATGAAATTTCGTAGAATGAAAAACGAATCGGTTCCGATCGCAAGTTCGCACACTCCTGAAAATTCACGCGACCCCAAATGCTGAAAACTTGAGCAGATCGTAGCGCGGCACGATCGCAAGCACGAAACAGTGTTTAAAATTAGAAAATTCACATGAAATATCTTGTAAATAAAGAGGCTCCAAAAACTTCCGATTTTCTTGGTGAATATTGTTCCAGGGATATCTGTGATATATTGTTTAGTGTTTTTGTTCGAAATGCCTTCTTTGTCGTCTCCAACACAGTGTAAGTAGTTATTATGGATTAGTAGAAATATTTTTAGATTGTGCAATAGGATTTATTATGAAGTGAAGATATTCAGATCAACGTGATGTAGGGCGAAAAACACAAGTCATTTGAATTATAAATAACTTCGATATACCTACGTTTTAGATGTAAACTTGTTTGTTCCATATGATTCTGATGGACTGAAATTCTGTAAATGAATTCGACGATATTCAGAGAATATGATCAGCCTTGATAGTAATCGAACCGTCTTGTCTCATCACACAAAATAAGTAGAGCAAGAGGCAATTTTATTCTGCTCAGTTCTTGAAAACAACACAGTGTAGTTTTGGGGATCAAAAAAGATTCAAGGATGGTTTTGAACATAGTTATGAATATCACGGGAAATTCTTTAGATATTTTTGCCGAGATTGTCATTAATAACATGATATTCAAAAACAGTACATTTTTACTTATACAGGGTGTACCTCGAATTGCAGGTACAAACGATGAGGGGAGATTCCTCGCATAAATTCAAGGAAAAAAACCTAGATGAGCACTGACGTGAGGTCAGGAACTTTTACGCGCTTGTTAACATTCGAAGCTATTTCCTCAAGACATTTTGCGTAAACTTTTACCCTGTCATTTTTCTACCAAGTGCAGAATTTCGATTCGATCATATCTGAATCATGGGTAATATGAGGAAAATAAAATTTCCAATGGATATATATCTACGGAATTATTCAGGGGATCTTAACTTTTCACGAATTCGACCTTCTCAATTAACCCCCAAACCTGCTATGAAAATATGGAGTTTCTTTTAGTCGTTTTTTCGGATGTTATTCCCTTATATCTTCGGAAATGAACATCAGATCCAATTGAAACTTGAAAAACTGTTGTCGAATACTATCTTCAAACTACTTTTTTTTTCGATGAAGATGTGGATAATTTTCGGAAATAAATTTTTCCGTAGTTGCGCGTTGATATTATCCAAATGATTACGAAGTTTCGATGTGATCGCATTTATACTTCTTGAGATACTGAGGAAATAATCTCAAAATTTCAAACAACGAAATTTGACATTATTTCTTTCATTTATCTCCGGAAGTAAATATCGTATCGAATTGAAATCTGAAATATCGTTGTTGAATATTGATTTTAAATTTCGTTAAGATCTGTTCAACATTTTTTAGGAAGAAACAAATTTGCAAAAAAGTTTCAAACACTTTGGAATAAACATTTTTTTAAAAATTTTTCAACAATTTGGCCCATAAGAAATTCTGTAATAAGTTTCGCTTTGGTATCTACCAGATAATTACGAAGTTTCAACAACAAAATTTTACATATTTTTTTCTATATATCTCCGAAAGAAAATATCACATCGAATTGAAACTTGAAATTTCATTGCAAAGCAATGGTTTTAAGGTTCGTGCCAAAAAATTTCGTTGAGATCTGATTAACACTTCCCGGGAAAAAATTTTTTTCAACAAAAATTTTCGTATAATGATTTTTAAAATTTTCTAACTATGGAATCCATACAAAATTCCGCAACGAGTTGCGTGATGGTATGCAAGACTTAATCACAAAGTTTTAATCCGATCGAATCAGTACTTCATGACATATCGAGGAATTAACCTCAAAATTTCATATAGGCATAACTCCGAAACTGTTTGGCCGATTTTGCCCACTAACGAACACAACCGGGATATTCAAGATCAAAACACATCCTTTCTTTCGAATGTTAGACAGAATCGAATTTGAACACAACGTCGTTTGTGAACCATTTCATCTCGAAATTCGAAAATTACGGACATTGTGACGAAACGATAACGTGATGTTCCCCAGAACAAGCGCGTCAGAAGGTTTCGTTTTCTAGATACAGGGTGTTGAAGTTTGAATTTTTTCAAGTTTTTTTTCATAGTTACTGCACTTCACGACATGATTTTCGAGTTCATAGAATCTTTATGAATCATTGCTACAGATCAGAAAATATCCCTGAAATCTAATTCTGATTTTATGATAATTAGTTGTCTGAGGATTATTTCCTCGAAATGGAAATCAAATACGACAAGAGTCATACAGTTCGGTGTAATAACAGAGATTCTTCTTAAAATTCCTCAAACTATCAGTGGCTTACCAAAAAAAAGTTCTTGAGGATAACAATAAAGCAGTTTTCCAGAGAAAATAACATCCTGGAGATTTGCAATCGAAATTGGCAGGTCACATTGTGTGAATTCTGAAATGAAATATCCATTCCAAATTTCAGTTGAATAACTTGAGAAATAGCGACGGTAGCTCAGTAGTTAGAGCGCAAGCCTCATGATCGTAAGGTCTGGGGTTCAAGCCCTTGGCCGGAAAATAACTTTTCTGGTTTTTAGGGGACCGTCCAACCATTCACTGTTGGGTAAACAATTAACAGTGCTGTTCCTAACGTGGCGCAAGGAATTAGTAACAAAGCCTACACAGAACACACCCAGTATCCTAACTCGCACAAGCTTTAAGCTTCTGAGGGGTTTAGTTGAAGCCTAGGATATCCGGAAAAAATACAAATACAAATCGTGAAACAAATACAAATGCAGATATTATGAGAAAAAAAAACTTGAAAAAAATTCTTACCGTATACTTGGAAAATGAAACGTGTCCGCGGTCTTTGGCCTTTTCAAATTCAAATTACGCAGGAAATCTCCCATCTTTGTTTGTATGTACAATTGAGGAACTATATTTTATTCTTGAAAAAACTCGTTTATTGATCAAAATAATCAAAAACTTCAATCGTTCAGAGAATAATCATATTTTCATTTTAGTATATATTAAATGAAGATAAATGATTTAAGATCTAGAGTATCACGTCATTTACGATGACCAACTCTAGGTTAGTCTATATTCTTGCAAAGAAATCAAAACTATTCAATTGGTATTACTCAATGAAACCACGCAAGGCAAGAGATTTCAAATGAGTTGAATCAACTAACATTTTGGTAGGATTATCAATTCCAACTAAAATAAGTTTTGAAGGATCTTTGTTTGTCGTTTCTTTCATATTGGTTGAATTTTCAGCCATGGACACTATGTATCCTGAACCAATGTCAAGACTACACAGGAGAGTGATACCAAAAAAGAGAAGAGGCGGTTCATTCAGGTACAGGACACAACCTGTAACTTTTTCAGAAATCCAAGTAAGTATCGAAATTTTTGAATGAATTATATGGGATACAATGTGCACTTCACGACGGTCATGTCTGTTCTTCTTTTCCGTTTTAGTTCCATTCGATTGGTCGCAAAAACATCCTGGAAACTAAAACAGAACCTTGCCCCGCTATCAACGGCAATTCTTATTTCTTCACAAATTCACAATGCTGTTGATCTTTTGTATGTATCGACCTTCGGTTAATTCGCATAGTTACATAAAATTTAATCCCTTCAACAGCACCAATTAAATCGATACCATATTGGGTAACCTTTCTATTTCAAAGAGTTTCACACGTAAGCGATTCTTTAGCCTCGAGTCGAGTCAAAATTTCCAACGATCTGTATGATTAAACGCTTGTGTTTAATGCCGATCATGGACAACAATTTTCGAAAGAAAGGATGAAAGGGTTTGATATTTTGTAGAGCAAGTTTTGAGATTAATCAAAGAAGGTCCTATTCGTGAAACGTACATTCTCAGAGAAGTTAGACTCTCTTCAGTTCTGTTCTCCTGAGTGAAAGTCACAATGTTTACGGCTAGAAACATACAGACCGAATTGGGTTTTAACATGAATTCTTGGTAAACCCGCAAGATTTCCCGTCGCGAAGCTATAAGTAAGATATTCACATCATTGTAAGCAGTGTGAGGTCCTGAACAAAAAATATGAAGACCAACATAGGCGGTCTCTCTTTGTTTGGAAGATATGGGCCCCCAAAATTCCAAATTGTTGCATTTTCAGATCCTTTTTTCCGCCATAAAAAGGATCTCTCACTTCTCAAATCTAGTTCATAAATCATCTTTGAACCTTCAACCAACGAATGGCGACACTTTCTTTCAAGAATATTCATTATTTAAAGGAAGAAAAGTGAAAATATTAGACAACCACTTAACCTATATTTCTACGAAATACTTCTTAATGTTGAAGCGGAGCTTGGCAACAGCGTCTTTTCATCGCTGGATGACCGAAGGGTAGTTGCTGGCGGGAAATATGAAATGATGGACAGTTGAAGGATATGATTGTAGGGAAAATGCTTCTGTCACTGAAGAAGAGGTGGTTATTCTTACATCAAAACAAAATCATTGAGAATATTTTTTTTAAGTTTCACTCTCAATATTTCCGTTTGAACTTTCTTTCTATCCCCTTCAAAATAGGGAGGTTGTTATCTACTTCGTTTTTTTGTGTCTTCGAGATAGTCTCAGTTCAGAATGAGATTCAGGGTATTCCAATAAAACGGGTTATATAATAACCTCGATTTCATTGGAAATCTGGGAAGGGCGCGACCTATCACATATGAAAAAAATTTACGTGGAAATATATATCAGGGTGAATTCTATTTCCATTACTATGTGTTCAACCTTGTAGATTTTTTCATTAGAAACGGATTCTCCTATTGGAAGATTCAGAGTATCGCAGTAAACAGTAAGAACTAAGAACATATTTCATTTTTCTCGCCAGCAATAATCTGTCATTCGCGATTACGCACGATGGCACGATTCCGACAGATGAAGTTCGCGCCATTGCCAAACTTCACTTTTAGACTGACTCGAAATCAGAAGGAATAGAGGTTAAGTGGTTGTCCAGTAATTTCATTGTTTTTTCATTAAATATTGATTTTTCTTGAAGAAAGTGTTGCTTATTGTTGGTGGTAGGTTCAAAGGTGGTTTGTGAACTATACAGATGAAGTGAGAGATCGTTTTTATAGTGGAAAAAAGGACCTGAAAACGAGACGCATTTTGGAACTTTGGGGGCCCATATCTTCCAAATTAAGGGAGACCGCCTATGTTCGATTTCACATTGTTTATTCAGAAAAACACACTGCGTACAATATCTCGGCGACGGGAAATCTTGCGGGTTTACCCTTAATTGAAATTATAGCCTTCGGTCCCCGTACAAGAATGAAATATGTTTTCGATATCTTTGGATGGTTCGCATTCAACACTTGTTCGAAAGTGAATGATACAAAACATTCCTACCTTCTCCCGACTTTAAGAATGATATCATTTGCTTTTTCAGGAAGTCGATGAGGACAATATCGAGGACACAATACCGCAACCATGTTGCTCATCCAAATCCGAGATTGAATTAAACCTCCTCAACAAAAAGTTTGAAGAGTTCAAACGATCAGTGGACCAGGGAAAACTAGAAAAAACAGATATCGAAGATAGGATAAGTGAAGCAGCCAAAATATTATCAACCACGAGACCAAGCACCAAATTGTCTACAAGGACGTCATTCTGATGAAATAAAAGTAGTCAATTTTCGATTCGGAGGACGTTGAAGTAATAAAATAATACTTAGAGAATTTACGGTCAGAAACAGAAAACGGCATTTATTATAGTTTTTCACGAGCAATACAGTTGGTTAAGAATATTTTTTATGAATAATAGTAATAGTATGCAGTAGTAATTTTTGTGAATATTACAGAATATTTATTGATTGCTGATCATTTTAGTAGTGGAAGGTATGTCCAGTTTATTCAATAGGAGAATGTAGTCAGTGGATTTTGAACTATTTTTAGATGATATCAGTTTAAAATAATGTGAGTTTCCTGATGAGTTTGATGAAACATTAGTTGAGAAGATTTTATGTTTCCTCAAATGGATTGATGAAGTGTTAATGAAGGATATAAGATAAATTAAATGAAAATTATGAAGTATGATATTGACAAAAACATGAAAATCTATTTATATCTCATATTGAAACTCTTCAAAGGAAAACATTTTCAGTGGTTTCAGTTTAAATTTTTTTGCACCATGGGTTAGCAGGATTCTCATTTTTAAAAAATAACAAGAAAACAAGGTAGAGTGTAATTTAATCTCCTTAAAGTACCATGGAACGTATAATTCTATTGTAAATAACATTTTATATTCATGTATAATAGAAATTTTCAAAATTGCAGTTGTTTCAAAGTTAACCCCGCCCATATTTGCTCATCATCGTTATAAAAATGTATGTTGGTTCAAACAATTCAAAGAAATATGTTCCACACAATTCCATCAGTAACTACAGTTCCGAATCAGTCAGTCTAATTGCACATTCTTAGAAACTCCACCATTTTCCATGTCTCTTGAAAAACAAGTAGACGAGATATTCATATGAAAATATAGCACCGCCGATGACTATCATCTACAAAAGTCTTAGTTTAAAATCCTTAATATTATTGGCCAGTAACAGAATCACAGTTTGTTATATACATTAACAACTATATTGAGTTATCCATGTCATGAAATTTCACATAAAGAAACAAAGATCAAACAACGAAGTGGGGAAATCCAAACTTGAATGATTGAAAAATTTGGAAATTAATATTTAATTATTGAATTCCTTTTTTGAGATTTTCATGGAAAAATTCCAGGAATTGAAAAAAATTTTTGAGTAATTAAGGTATATATAAATGCACAGGTGGTTTCAAGAAAAAAAGTTGAGTTTAAAGTACATTTCTGGCAAAAACTTTGCCAGCAGAAAAAATCTAAATTTCAAAACACTCAGATGAAAAATAAACTAGTGTTAATTTGGCCACAGATTACGAATGATGTACCTACTCTCAAATGGATATTTTTTTTTCAAAAAATTCTGAAGGTTTGTTTTCGGAACTTCGGGACTGAATTTGAGAACAGTTATAACTCAAGGCATGACAGAAAATTCGTTACCATACTTTTGATTTTAATTCTGGTCATGAATAACTTACCAAATTTAAAATTATTAATCGGTGAAATCTATTCGGAATCTGAGATTCGAACTTTTTTTCTTGATGAACTGACAAAGGATAGCTTTGAATTTTGTAGCAAATCATTCACGAAATTTGACAATTTTAGATGAAATTATTACCCCCATGAAAGAAATACAAATACGATTTTTTATGTTCTTATATATCCATATGTATGTAAGTTCTGTATGAATAAATAACTTATATTAGGTACAAAATTGAGATAATTAACAGAGGACATTTTGAAAATTATTATTTGACTATTCTAGTAACTACATATGGCGAGAAGAAAAATTCATATAAATAAATGTTTATATCCTATTACCTACCTTACATGAGCAGAACTTGAGGTTTTATTTTCAGTGAATCTTATAGTATATCCAGCAGTTTTAATATTCGTGGAATATAAGAATCCATTTTATCTCTAGTTATGATTTGATGTTAGAGAAGGTATATTAAGAGATTTCATCATAAATGTTTCAGTTAAATTTTCCATATATTTCAAAAAAGACAAGAGAGTTTTTTGAGTGCCAAATTTATGTACCTATGATGAAAGTATGACTTAATTCTCCACAATGGAAACTATGTTCGGGTACTGGTTAATAGACCTTTGATGAAACTTTCGTAAGGCCTAAATTAAGAAGAAGAAGAAGAAACCAGGAAAATTTTTTGTTGCTGAAATTTATTTCAATATCTGATTGAATAAATGAATGGAAAGATCTGAGTAAGATTAAGTAACATTTCTGTTTATATTTATAATTTCGAGCAATCTTCCAGGCAGAATTAAAACTCTTGCAATATTAGGTTAGTTAATTCATAGAATATGGTGAGCAAGAAGGAGACTATATGTTGAATAGCCAGGTAATGATAGAGGAACCTAGATGGGCAAATTATATTTTTTTGAGCTCAGTATATTCATACCCCATCTTTCTAATGTAATTTTCAAAATGCCCTCAAATCAAGAAACATATTCACACTCTCATTCTCAATAAATACAACACGAACACAAACAAAATTATCATAAATTATCTCGAGGAACCCGGATCAGCATTCTGACTAGACGACGAATTTTTTTCACTTTCAATAGGATGCAGAGTTACGATACTCTGTCTTCTAGTAGGAGTTACAGGGTGAGCATGCAAAATAGCGTAAATAGGTCCATTGCACTCCTTTGTCGGACTAACTAAAATCGCCGACGGCTGCTCGTCATCTATCTGCATACTCGTTTCGGCAGCAGAAGGAATAGTGGTAAGGAACCTAACCGTGAGCCTACCTGGCGATCCAGGAGGCTCGTCGTCGAGGACCGCAGCCTGACGAGTCAACCTAGGCTTTGCACGAACCCTAGAAGGCTCGCTAGAACCACTCGACCTGGAAATTCTCCACGTGGAGGTGGACGCGGTAGTTGCCGAACCGCTTGAGTCATTTCTCGAACTAGATAAGTTAGAGTCTTGCGACGTCTTTCGCGTAACCAACCACGAAGACGCTCTTCGTTTCGGATCCAAAAGTCTGAGCGGTATTCCACAATGGTGATTGTGCCGCCAAGAATCCGAACGAGAGGAACTGAAATTTTCACTAGATGACACCGACGATGCCCTTTTATGTTGTTTCTGTTGGATCTCTGCGATTTGGTAGGTATACTGGTCGTTTCTAGGTCTGTTTCTTTTCTGCTTCCTCACGCACAATAACCACCTGGCTTTGGTTAGCCACCAATCTCTTGTAGTGTTTTTTCTAGCTTCACTTTTTATAGGTATAGGCGTGACACTTTTATCACTCAATAGTTTTGTGTTACACGTGCACGTGGGAACGTGGTGATTCTGGTTTTCTCTAGACGATCTGTCTGCCAGACTATTTGTATTTGCAGGTGTCTGTCTGTTACTGAAGTTTGAGCTGTGACGACATCTGCCGATACCTCTAGTTACTCGGCTTTCTTCTATAGCCTTACAAATCATTACACAGTCTTTTTTAAACTGCTTGGTTAAGATAGCATACAAAAATGGATTACAACAAGAGTTTAAGGGTAATACGAACACCGTGAAAACTTTGGCTTGTTCTAAACTTATGAGCTGAAGACCGAAAGCAGCTGTTAATGAGAAGAAGGCTATAGGTGACCAGCACAAAAAGTCAGTGAAAACCAGAAGGGCCATCCTTTTGGCAATTCGCGAATCGTTCGAGTTCCACGCCTGAGAGCCACGAATAGCACAATACATCTTCAAATAACAACCCATCAGAATTAAGAAAGCAACACCATTTATAAACATGAGAAACACCACGTACGTTAAGCTAGCAGTGTCTTTAGTTTCGAAAGGAAGGCAAATTGCAAACTTTCTGTAATCCGATATGTTGAAGAGCGGCATGGAAGCCATGACAATTGCGAAACTCCAGCCCAAAAGCATGATGTAGCCAGCATGTTTCAGAGACAGCCTTTTGTTGAGATGCATGGCGTGGGTGATGGCGTAGTTTCTTTCCAAGGTAATCACTGCTAGAGTGTAGACTGAAAGTTCGGAACTGAGTACTCCTAAAAAACCAGCAAGTTGACATCCCGCAGACATCTGCCAGGGTATGGCGTACATTCTGAACTCTCCAAGGGTAGAAGCGTCGACCAATGCCAGAAACCCTACAATAAAATAGCATTAGACTCATGGAAACAATCGAATTGAAGTATCGAATCTCCGATCAGCTATCTTAGATCATTGGAACCAATATACCTTCATGACGCTTTACGTTATGTCGATTTTTTTGTCCTATTTGCAAGCTCAAATATATAGTACTGATTTCAAATGAAAAATATTACCAATGAATGTTGTTTTAATTGTTTGCTGTTAGTTTGTCGATGAACATTTTCTTCAGTGTTATATTTCGTTGAATTTTTTGGATTCTTTCGAATTGTTGATGCAAGATTCTAATAGAAAATCGAAACTCAACAAATTTTCGTTATAATGTCAATTATTGATTACTGCAACGAACATTCACGATTTAGAAACTGGAAGATTGTATTGCCGACTTACCCAAGTAAACCCCCATGAAGAAATCCGCTGCTGCCAAATTGCAGACCAGAAATCTGGGTACGTCCATTTTGCTTCTTGAAAAAATTAAGACGAATACCACAATACCGTTGCCCAGCATGGCGCATAAGAAAACAATCCAAACGCCGCACCTGAGCGTCCACCAATCGAATAGATCTTGGCAGGGAAGAAAAGGTCCAGGCAGCGGTAGACATTGTATTCTTCCTGGTGCAAAATCGTTGCTATACGTTTTCATGCCCTCTTCTTCAGCGTACTCTTCCAAATAGGCAGGAAAGTTGTTGGGGTATGTATACTCGGATCCCAGAGTTTCCCATATTGCTTCGAACTTTTTGCCAAATTTGTGAGTGATATTTTCTGCGGATAAAGAATATATGAAGAATGTATATTCATTATATAACAAGAGGAGAGTATAGGTACAGAAATCAATTATTTTTGAGAACTTCGGAAAAAAGTTCATCGCTAAGATTCTGAAAGTCACATTTGAACCGAGCTGACGATTGATAATAACTGCTCGTAGTTGCCCTGATAGTATTTCTTCTTCGTCATGGTTTCTCCTGTTTGAAACTCTTGAACGTTCAAATTTCGACGTTTAAAGACTTAGAAAACTGCTATCGTGATGAGTTGCTCGCCGACGACAAAAGTATAAACAACTACATTTATTGCTGAAGGTTTCTGTACGTATTACAGTTGATTTTAGTTCGTAACGATCTCCTAAGATGGCACTGGCGAATTATTTTCACTAGGACATTTCCGACTACAGGATTCAAGTTAATAGCACTGTCTACCTGTATTTCAGGGTTATTCTGCGGTGGTTTGGGAGACAGTGAAACTCGAATGGTATATTCCTCTCTCTTGATGCTTTGAGTGATAATGAGACGAACTCAAAACAAGGGGTTTTTTTCTTTTAAATTTTTATGTTTTATTCTACCTATTGTTCATATCCACTTTTGTTATTGTAGTGGTCTCTTCTACACCTAATCTACCCAATTACAGAAACTTTTGTGAACTCCAGTTCAAATTAGGCCGAATTCCGTTTTCGAATATCTTTCGATCGAAACTGGGTTCAAGATTCAATTAGTTTCCTTCTCCTCTATATAAATGGTTATTGAAAAAAGGATACAATTCTATCTTTTTCACTGTCACTGAATGAATAAGTTAGATACTTACGCTGCGAGGGCCATACATCTACTGGACTTGAATTTGAATTCCATATATTCAAGTCAATGTCATCTAT
The DNA here is from genome assembly GCA_958510865.1 of Myrrha octodecimguttata. Taxonomy (NCBI): domain Eukaryota; kingdom Metazoa; phylum Arthropoda; class Insecta; order Coleoptera; family Coccinellidae; genus Myrrha; species Myrrha octodecimguttata. The sequence continues at coordinate 68,546,279 of OY294058.1, read as the reverse complement.
ATCTGGAAAAACGATCATATCCTTGGCTCTAGGAGGGGGGTTTGATGGAATTAATGGTATGAATGCACAGCAATGATAAGCGTATGAAAGAACTAGAGTCTGGATCCTTGGGAAGTCTTCAGGAGGCGGAAATTCCTTGAGATGAGGATTGTTGAAAGTTTTGAGATGAAGAAGTCGTTCTAGACCTGCTGAGGGTAGATGAGGAAATACGTTGTTTCCGAGGTTCCTGCAGAAAAATATCAAAGTAAAACTGAAGAAAATAAGAAAAATTTGATTGGTACTTACAAGTCTTCGATTTTGGAGATCGACAAGAAGGCATCTGGATGGATGAATGAAATTTGGTTGCTTTCAAGATCTCTGTAATTAGAATTCCAATCAAATTTTATATTTATTTAAATATCGAAATTTTGGTTCACTGATATATATCATTTAGAGAATTAGGTATTATAACAAAAACTGCAATGAAATCTTCATTTCATTTCTATGATTAAATGAATGAACTTACTTGATCTGAGTACTAATATTTTCGATTGATAAGACGTTATGTGGACGTGGGTTATTTAAGAATTGAAGATTTTTATCGATTCGATGGTACAATAGGAGAATTTTGTGGAAATTTATCTACAGAGGATAAGACTGCAAATATTTTGCTACCCATTGGATATTTTCGGAAAATAGGCCATCAGTAGGAACGATTTTGAATTCAGAATAAGATCTGACTTTTTCGGGTAAAATAAGAAATTTTTCAGGTATTTTGTGCCGCCAAGTATAACCCTTTGAAAAGGGTCAATTATTCAGTAAATTGAAGTGACTTAACTCAGAAAATGGATCGAATTTCGCTTACAAGGTATCAATATTTTCTTCTTTTAAACGAAAAATTTCATTCCAATTTTGATTTGAACTAGTTAGGATCCACTGAGTTCTTCTTAAAATCTCACTGATATTTGAGAAGGTTGTTCTTGGATCGATTCCAAGAGAAACTCCTCATGAACATCAACCTTGAAGTTTTGAACTACAGGCTGCTGAAGTTTTATGCATTTTTCGATCATTTGGAGTAGGCATTCCAAAATGTAGTTCTTGTTGTTCATTCAAAAATTTCCCATTCGATTTCTGTTCGAACTTACATGGATGTTGAAGTGATCTAGCGAGATGAAATTGAACGAGTTCCATTTTATCAACTGTCTATTGTATGTCAATGAAAAAAATTTCTGATTTGCTCTGAAAGAACGAAAAATTCGGAATACTGTTCAAATTAGTAGTATTGGCATTAATTTCCTATCCCTAATAATTTAGGGCGTCTCTGAGTAAAAACAAATTGAAGGGACCTGAGGAAATGGAGCATACAACGGAATCATTCGAATTTGCCGAGTATTTTGAAAACAAACCCGAAATGGACCATCAGGAGACATAAACCATCCCCTGCGCCATTTTGCATTTGTGAACATCGAACCAATATCCATTTCTTACCGAATTATTCACACTTCTGGCTCTATTTCTCCGTTGAAAAAGTTCCTTGTATTGCCAATTCTCTACTCACAGAACTTGCAGCTTTTATTAATCGACGAATGCATCTTATTGTATTTCATTGTGAGAAAGGAATAAACCATGCATCTGATTCATCCCAAGGAATATTTTCTCGTTGACAACTTAAGCTGTTTTTTCATTTCACAACTAACTGATATCTTGCAAAGCTGAAAGACTAGGAGAGCAGTTCCGGTAAACCAATACATTATTGAATATAATGGTCCGCTTAGATGCCTTCAACTTGTGTGAGAATCTATCGCCAACAGCTCATAAGTAATACCCGAGACTCTGGAAATACCAATTCGAATCCCCTCTACACCCTTCGCCTAAATACTATACAGGGTGTTTCACCATGAACTGGACAAACATATATTCCGTGTAGATGACATTGCGAAAGTCATTTTGCCTTATGACATATGATAAATTTATATTTCTATCCAGGTCATTCTGGAGGCCCATTAGCACAATTTTGGAATCCATAAGGCCACCAGTTTTCTTTTAAAAATCTTTGGAATGCTTCAAAATGAAATCCAATGAATATTTTCGTATTCTGTTTTCATATCAGTGTTAAGAATGAACGTTAGTTCAATTTTGGTTTGATTATTTTCCACTTATATGTAAAAACAGTTTAGTTCGAATTTTGGAAACAGTTTTTCACGAAAAATCTCTTGAAATCGAGAATATTGAATTAATGCTATCTAATTTGGCAATCGAAAAATTCCAGCTTTGTAGGTTTTCCGCCATTTTGAATTTTTTTCCAGAATTCTACACCACAATTGAATTGACCACCATTATACGGAGATCTGTTTGGTTTTGACAAAAGAAGGACAAGAGTTCGTGGTCAGTTTTTGAAAAATGAATGTTGATGAAATTATATATAAGTTTTTGTGTTAAGGTATTTTTAAAATTAATTCCTATTTAGACCAGTAAGAGCCAGTATTATAAAACTTATTTTGACCATAGAGAGCAGTTAATTCTCATTTTTGGGACAGATTTTACGAGTTATCTTCCAGTTATCTGTCAAAATAGTTCTATACTACCCGCTCTTAGAAACAGATACCGACCCATGCGCCATTTTGCGACTCTGGAAAATAAAGTAACCCTTCCCTTACTGAATCATTCACACCCCTGACTCAATTTAAACACCGTAAAGTATATTTAAACATTCACATCAGTTTGTTGAAACAATACTCACAGAACTTGCAGCTTCGATAAGTTGTAGAAAGCATCTTGAGGAATGTACTGAATTTCATTATGAGAAAGGAGAAGATCGTGCATCTGATACATCCCACGGAATATTTTCCCCTCTACAGATCTTATTTTGTTGTTTGCCAAATCCCTGAAAGAAATATGCAAATCAGGTTCAGCGGAAATTTTGCTTGGATACAACGTACAATACCCGCATTTCCTTGCATCCGTTGATCTCTGGAATCTTCTTCAGTTCATTCGATTTTAGATCCCTGCAATGAAAATGATATAAAAATCTATATTCCTGACCTATAGAGCTCGAATTCTCATTTCAATGTAAATGCTTGTGAACCATTGATATATATGGTAAGTGGTAGTGTGGGTTGTTTTTTCGGTTCAATCCGATAGAATTGTAATTTATGTTTCTGTACGTGCGATATGTGAAAACGGTGGATATCATTTCATCTCAGAATATTTGTCGGATGTTGAATCGGAGATGGCGTTAACTCCCCAATTAAAAGTTTATGGTCAAATGGATCCATTCCATTAATGCAATGCGCTAGATAGATTGGAAAATGAGCAAAATCTGTTTTATAAATAGCGATCTCGATTTTTTTTTAAATGAATCTACGAATTGGTCCAAGGTATGTGGGGAGTTAAATCGGAATATGATGAAAAGAGTCCCCCAGAAACGGATTATTTTCGAGAAAAACTTTACGACTAGGTTGGACTCACTGATGACGAATCCGGTGTCAAACTCGATTCTTGAAACTCTCAGGGTAGGTTGCATTTTAAAATGCTACGGTTGATCTCGTTAACGGGCAAAATCGGGAGAATGGTTTAGGAGTTATAGCCATCTGAAATTTTGAGGTTATTTTTTGACATTTCAAGAACAACTGGAGCGATTGGATTGAAACCTGGCAGTTTGTTGGAACATAAGGACAGGCAACTTCTAGTGAAATTTTGTTGTGATCGTGCTGTAGGTAAATTGAAAAAAAAATAATTTTTCAAAATTTTTATGGAATTTCATTTTCGAAACTACACAGCAAATTTCAATTCGATACGGTTATTACTGTCAGAGATAATGGGAAAAATATGTGAAATTTCGTGTTTTTTTCTCGATATCGTTTTTTTTCGGAAACACTCTAATAATAATGATTCAATCATGATGAAACTTGGAAGCTAGTTTGAAAATGATGATGGACATTTTTGAGCAAAATTTCACTAATTAGAACAATTAAAAAAAAATTCCAAATTTTTTTTTCCAAATATTCAATACTCTGTGATCTACTGATCATTTTATCCTCATGAAATTGCGTATGAACCTTCGAACTGTCATTTTTCCATAAAATTCTGGATTTCAATTCAATTTTGAATGGATATATCTGGCGAATCATTGGGTGGATTTTACTGATTCACGAATTCGGCCTTCGTAATCAAGGTCCAAATATACTCTACAAATTACGACTTTCTAAGTTGTTTCTTTCGGGAGTTATTGTGTTTACGATCGGTCGTTAGGCCAAACGACCGTAAACACAGTAACTTCCGGAAGAAACAACTCAGAAAATCGGTATTTGTAGAGTAGGTTCGGACCGCAATTACGAAGGTCAAATTCGGGAATGGGTAAAATCCGCCCAATCATTCCGTAGATTCACCCATTCAAAATTTCAATTTCCCAATATTTACGAAACCAAAAAATTAGATCGAATTGAAATCCAGTACTTGATTGAACAAAATCCAGAAAAGCACTGACGTGAAGTCAGCAGCTTTCGCGCGCATGTTCAAAGGATATCATCAAAAGTGAAAATGCGTGTAAAAGCAGCTGAGTTCACATCAGTGCTTTTATAAGTTTTCAATTCCACAACAATACAATCCCAACGCAAGTAGATTCGAGTTGGTATACTTCAACAAATTAACTTTTTTAATAAAATCGCTCAAGTAGGTACTTCCTGTTATATTGGGGAAATAACCTCAAAAATTCAAATGAGTATAACTCCGGAACCATTCGATCGATTTGATCCACTTACGAACCCAACTGTCGCTTTCCAATGCGTTACCTTTTCTAACAATTTCAAGTAGTTAAAACTTTTCTGTCGACATTAATCGTGTCCTCGACTGGCCGGACAGAATCGATTTTGACATTGGATTCGTCGAGTACAACGTAGGTATTTTTCTGTCAGTTTTCTCCAGAACTCGGATAAAATTTGCAAATGGAGTCCAGAGAATTAGAATGAGATTATATGTATTTTATTGTTTCGGTTGTCGATTTTCTTTCCGTAATAATTCAATGAGGATGATATGATAAGAAAATCATTATTATCACGATTATCACGAAATTTCGCGTAAAGTTGTCTTTCAGCATCTCAAAACCAGCTGTGAAGTTTTATCAGGATTGAATCATTATTTCTCGAGTTATACTGAAAAAAAAACGATACCGAGAAGAAAACCTCGAAAGTTTACATATTTTTTCCCGATATCTCCAAAACTTATGATCTTATCGAACTGAAATTTGGTACACTGCTGTGGAATATGGAGCTCAAAGTGTCAGTGGAATTGTTTTCGGATATGATGAATGGTTTCCGGAAAAAAATTTAAATTTACTGACAATATGATCCTGACGAAATTTGGCTCAAAGTTGCGCGTCGTTATACTCCACCTAACTGCCAAGCTTGAATCTAATCGCTCAAGTAGTTTTTGAAATAAAAAATAAATAACTTCAAAATTTCAAGTACCTATAACTCGGAAACTATTCGACCGATTTGGCCCATTAACGAACTCAACCGCGGCATTTTGATGCGCAACCTATCCTGAAAGTTTCAAGTTGCTAGCTTGCTTCTGTCGACAGTTATTGTGTCTACGGCCTGACGGACAGAATCGATTTTGACACCGGATTCGTCATCAGTGAGTCCAACCTAGTCGATTGAGACCATTTTCGGCTCAATCATCTAAAATTACAGACATTTGGAAAAAACGATAGCACACTGTTCCCCTAGAACATGCGCGCAAAAAAGTTAATTAACGAATTTGATTAATGAAAAAACTATATCTTTGTCGCTGGAACGAGAGTCTATTTTTTATGGTAATATATCCATGACAGAACAATCTATATTTATCTTATGATTCATAGACCATAGTTAGTAATTTTTTCATTGTTGATTGTTGTCTCTTCTATGTTCTATAAATCATAAAGTAAATACAGATTGTTCTATGCTCTGGATATGTTATCATAAAACATTGACTATCGCTCTGGTGACAAAGAGATCGCTTTTTCATCAATCGAATTCAGCAATGAACATTTTTTTCAGGAATATTTCATATTTACGGAACGGAAAACTGGCAACCAAAATAACCAATTTGATTTGTGGAAAATATCCTATGTGAACTTGACACTATTGACAAGAGATCAGGAATTTCAATTGAATTTCCAGCCAATCAGAGATCATCTTAACAAAAACCGTTTTGGGCTATTTTTTAATAACACCTCATCATGTCGAATTTGTTCTAAAATTCCCTTCCCCAGGGATAGTAAATTTTACGAAATTTGTGGGTTGGCAACTTGGACCGAAGTCGTTTATTGAAAATGAATCCTACGATTTCGTATTACCGGTTCATCCACTTCCAGTTATCCGAAAAGTCAGATAACACTGCAGAAGGAGAAAAAAATCGAGAGAATTCAAATAGGATCGGCTCTGATCCTCTGGATACTCTGAGTAATTTCCTGCTCTAATCTGGAAAATAATTCAAGTTACGAACGCCCTTGATTCGAGGCCAAAAACGCCACAAATACCGGAAAGTGCCTGCGAATAGTTTCTGTTTCAGCCCTCCGACATTAATTATAAGTCACTAACTGGCTTTTAGAGGCCGGTGTATTAATCTTTCTGAGGAAAGAACGCTGTCGCGCTCACGTGTGCCCAATTTCTAATGTGGTGGTTGATTCATTTTCCAGCAAACATTCACGGCATGATATGGTCGAGGAAAGTTGTTTCTGTTTGCTTATACAGTGCGCGTTAAAAGTATGGAACAAATTCATTTCCTCAGAAAAAAAAAAAATTTTGGGCAACAAAATCCTGAAACAGGTCAGTTTTTTTCCCTTTTACCAAATTTGTATGCATTTTTGAAGGATTTTTGTTGCAACCTGTGCCATCCCCATCAACCCTTTAAATTTTCTGAATAGGGATAGTGGGTCATGTGGTACTTTTTTAGCAAGGTCTTCGTATCTTCTTTACAGGCGTGCAGAATTTTTCAAGAAAAAATTTTTTTTTGGAAATTAGTTACTTCAAAGAGGTTTTCAGTATGTGGCACTTTGTCATGGCTCATTTACTGCGAGACGATGGTACCTGATGAAATTTGTCACCGAATTAAAGTCGACCGTGAAATCTTTCACGTGAGGGGGTTGAAAGGGGTTGAAAGTTGTGCATGAACAAAACTGTAATGGTTTTTCTTGAAATTTTCTGCATGCCTGTAAAGAAGATACAAAGACCTTGCCAAAAAAGTACCACATGACCCACTTTCCTTATTCAAAAAATTTAAAGGGTTGATGGGGATGGCACAGGGTTCAACAAAAATCTTTCAAAATGCATAAAAATTCAGTAAAAGTGAAACAAAATTGACCTGTTTCAGGATTTTGTTGACAAATAATTTTCTTCTGAGAAAATGAATTTGTTCCATAATTTTGACGCGCACTGTATAAATACGAACTTTTTCTCAGAAACGTCGTGCTATCGTTCCGTCCAAATGTATCTTATTCGAATTGTTCAAGAAAATGGTCACAAACGACTGGTTTTGACTCACTGATGACGAATCTGGTGTCAAAATCGAATCTGCCTGGCAGTGTGCACGATTACGGGCGTACGGAGTATCGTATCGACTTTCAGGGTTGCATTTAGAAATGTATCGGTTGAGTTCGTTATCGGACAGAATCAGCCACATGGTTTCAGAGTTAAAGTCATTTGGAATTTGAGGTTATTTCCTCATATTTCAGGAAATACTTTGGATTTAAACTTGGCAGTTGGTCCGAGCACAACGACACGCAACCTCTCCCAGAAAATTTTGTTGAGATCAAGCTGGTTCTAATTATGATAAAATCATTTTTCAAAATTTATTTGGACAATTTTTTTTCAAACAATTAATCATATTCTGAATGAATTTGCTCACACCCTGAGCTTTATATTTCACAGCAGTGTACCAAATTTCCATTCAATACCTACAGGAATTAGTTCTGGGAATATTTAGAAAATATACATAAAATTTCTTGTTTTTTTTTCGTATTCGTAATTTTTTTCGAAAAAACTCGAGAAAAACTGACTCAAAAATGATGAAACTTGGTACCCAGTTCGAAAATACCGATTCACAGCTGTATGCTGCCTCAAGCTGCGGATCACTGTCGTCAACGCTTGAACTGGCCAAGAGAACAGCAGCAAAGGCAGAATGATATAAGCTTTGATTTGGTTCCAAGTTCCGAACTGTTCGGAACGGTTCGAGCATGCGGGATTGCGATTTGGTATTTCGGTTCATTTCAGAACCGGTTCAGGATTTCTGTAATCCTGTTTTGGTTATTTTCAAAATCGATTCCAATATGTTATTAAACTGTGAAAGGAGTTAGAACATTAGAGTCCGAACTGGTTCAGAATCGGGTAGTTCGCACAAGCGTAGAGTGGCTGTCAACGATTTATATGGTTAACCTGACCTTTTCGGCGTCGTGTACTTATTTGGTTTTTGATTGTTGTATGAGGAAATAACTTTTGTTATTGGGGATAATTCCTTCCCTACGACCTCCCATGACAATAAGAGGAAATTTTACTTCCATTGTTCACACCAGGGATGTATACCTACTTCTTAAATGAATCTTCTCTCCCTATTGAATGATGTTTCGAATTAATTTTTTTTCCAAAACGCGCATTTTTCAGATACGTTTATCATCGAATGCATTATTTTATGAATCAATGACTTACTTCCAGATTGTTGGTTAATTTTGTAATATAATCGAATAACATTCCCTTTTTCTGCCCACACAAACGGAAGATTTTCTATCTTTTAGATCCCGATGAAAACCCGAACTTAATTCGTGTTTTGGTCCCATCGCTTTTAGAACTAGTTCAGAATCGGGCTTCAACAGCGCATGGATTCTACGCTGTTCTAGAACTGTCCTAGGAACCAAAACAAAGCTATAATTTCGTATTCAGTGACGAATCGCCATTCTGTCTTATTATGCACGATGTCCGTAGAAGGATAAGACGCCGCTCTTGAAAGCGACCAGATAATAGAGATATATAGCAGTGTCAAATTTGTGTGACGTTATTAGCGCAAACGTTATTTTTGACATCTAAGCATGCGCAGATTCAGTTTCAGAATAACGCGACGTTAATATCGTTAGCGTCTAACGTTATTCACGGAAAATTGCGAGCCGCAGATTCCTCAGATTTTTGAAATATATTTTACAATACCTCTTACACACAACTGATATTAGATTTATTAGTGCTACCTAAGCAAATTTTTTTCATGAATAGGTATTTGTTACTTTTTCACGAATTAAGAAACACTTTTGGAAGCAACATGAGGGGTTGGAAATTAGAAATAGTTTGAACCATGCCAATTATATTGTGTAATATAACTATTTCCACTTCTTCTGCATTAGCACCACGTGAAATTAGCGCTTCCGATTTCATTTTCATTCTGTCCAGAGTCAAAAAACTAATACAGAAATGCAAATGATCAAGCTTTAGGAGTTTAAACGTGAGTTTGTAACACAAAAATCTGACGTCTCACATAACCAAACCAAACAAAATGATAACTAACGTAACGGTAACAAAAACGTGTAGCAATACGTCTACTTCTGGAACGACCGTTAAATCCACGTTAACCACCAAAACGTTATATATAGCGCACCGTAATAACATAACGCTTGCGCTATTCAAAAGTTGCAATATCTCTCTATTGCGTTTGCTGTTGAGAGTCATGTAAACAGAGCCGTTGGAATAAGCTTTTGCTTATGGTAGCTGACAACCACTTATGTTTGTTCGAGACAGTATGACTACTGCGCGTAATGTTGACGATGTTCTACGAACCACTCTACTGCCTTATCTTAATGGCCGCTCAGACGTTCTTTTTAGGAAAAACAACGCACGTTGCCATATAGAAATATGGCAACGTCATCGATCTATATATTTTTTTGAAGAAACCATTGTAAACGTTTTGCCGGGGCCATTCCGTTCACCGGATATAAATCCCATTGAACATATATGTGATATGATGGGGAGCAGGGCGCAAAGTATATATCTTTACGTCCACTGATATCTATATATCCTGATATAAATCTTGATATACAGGGTGTTTCATTGGTAAATGAACCTACGGTAACCTGAGCTAGAGCTACCCTAGGCGAGTCCAAAAAACCTATATATGATAGGTCTAATCAATTCCATAACCGAGATACATGGCCGGTTTCACAAAACTTTGATTGCCAGATCAAGGGCTTGATTGTCAGTTAACAGTAAACTCTGTGCTCGATTTCAGTTCATTTTCAACCCAACCATCGAATGCAAACCTTAATCAACGAGTTTATCAGAAGTCAAAAGTTTTGTGAAACCGACGGTTAGGGTTGTTCATGTTTTTACAAATAATTTCAATTTCTCATAACTTTTGAACCACCCAGTATATTCAGTTGATATTTGGAACATATGTTCAAATTTCACAGGTCGATAGATTCATATTTAAATTACCAAAAAATTCCAGGTCCGTATCTGAAAAATATTGGAGTTCTTGCAAGCTAAGATTCAACACCCTGTATATTGAAATTTTGCGATTTGATTGAGATATTCGAAAAAAGCAGAAAATTTTCAATGGGCTTCAGTAGATTCCATCGTCCCGCACGATATTTTGCTCATAGAATACTTCAGGGAAAGATTCAATTGAATATTTGAATTCCAATAAATTCTTAGAAAATGAGTTTATTGTAATTGAATTGGGAAATATTCGGTTGATATTTGGAACGTATGATTAACTTTCACAGGTCGATCGTTTTATATCCAAATTCCCAAAAAATTCCAGGTCCGTATCTGAAAACTATTGGATTTCTTGCAAGCTGAGATTCAACACCCTGTATATTGAAATTTTGGGATTTGATTGAGATATTCGAAAAGAGCCGAAAATGTTCAATAGGGTTCAGTAGATTCCATCGTCCCGCACGTTATTTTGCTCATAGAATACTTCAGCGTAAGATTCAATTGAATATTTGAATTCCAATAAATTCTTAGCAAATTAGTTCATTCTAATTAAATTGAGAATCTATAACTGCTATAACTTCTGGATGTGTCCCTACCATACCAAGGATGTCTTTTTCGATGTCAAGGTGTCGCATTTCTTGTGCGTTATTTAGTTTCGATGTAGGAAACAGATCATTTTCGTGAACATAATTGAAAACTGTAGATAAAGCTCTATGATATGGTAATCATTTATTGGGGAATCTTGATTGATATTCCCGTACAGCTGCTCTGCTATTCCCGTCACAATAATTATACACGAAAAAATATCAGCATATTCTTGATTCGAAAATTCATGAGGCATTATGATGATATGGATTTTATATAAAACTAACACAGACAAATAATACCTTGAACCGCAGTCTACTCGAAAAATCCCTTGTGCGATACAATACGAGTAAATTTCTCACAATTCAATTTGTTATTTTTCTTTGGAATTCTATCAGAATATCGGAAAATACAAATATTTAATCATTTCAAGAAAAAATTTCTCAATTTAATTAGAAAAAAACTAATTTGCTAAGAATTTATTGGAAATTCAAATATTCAATTGAATCTTTCCCTGAAGTATTCTATGAGCAAAATATCGTGCGGGACGATGGAATCTACTGAAGTCCATTGAAAATGTTCTGCTTTTTTCGAATATCTCAATCAATTCCCAAAATTTCAATATTCAGGGTGTTGAATCTCTGCTTGCAAGTACTCCAATAGTTTTCAGATAGGGACCTGGAATTTTTTGGTAATTTAAATATGAATCGATCGACCTATGAAACTTGAACATATGTTCCAAGTATCAACCGAATATACTGGGTGGTTCAAAAGTTATGAGAAATTCAAATTATCAGTGAAAACAAGAACCACCATGTATCTCGGTTATGGAATTGATTAGACCTATCGTATATAGGTTTTTGGACTCGCCTAGGGTAGCTCTAGCTCAGGTTACCGTATGTTCATTTACCAATGGAACACCCTGTATATCATGATATTTATCGAATAAATATCAAGATATATATCAATATTGTATTTCCTATATTTCGGGATCATAAAAGAAACCGGCAACTGCGCCGACTGCTCGATTCCGACATCCGAGACATATCAATGAACCGGCAAACGTGCCAGGTGCCGATTGTTCGTATATTTTTTTTATATTAAGAATAAAATATTTTTTTATATTGAGAATTTCATATTGTTCTATATTAAGAATCACATGTTTTTTCATTTTGTGAGTTTCTTTTATCCCAAAAATATCACTTTTCTGGATATATATCAAAAATATCCAATATTTTGATACTTATATAAAAAATCATGATATTTTCGCGCCCTGATGGGGAAGAAACTGTCCTCCACCTCCACCGACCTTGACACAGATAATTCACGTAGTTCGGGTTGCTTCAAATGAGTGATCACAAGGACACATCGACCATCTCATTTCCTCAGGGCCTAGACGTGTACAAACGTCTTATCTTCGGGTTCGTCAAAAACATTATAATTTTTTTGCTTCAATGTTAATTGAAGAGTTTAAGAATTTCATTTTTGATATACCACTACCAAATACTGAATTTCACGAAGTTATTCTTTCTTTGTAATACACTCCTAGTGCCTTTGAGTATATGATATCTTATTTTTTTCGATGCAGAAACTTATTTTGGCATAACAATACAAAGAATTGACGGCCCTTGCTTGTTTTCTAGTGCGAATCGTGAAATTTTCCGCATCTCTTGCCAAAAAATGAACGCCCATCATTCATCCACTTATTATTTTACCGTTCCAAACTTCTCGAGACTTCTGGCATATCTCACGTCAATGTTGTTTTCCAAAAAGTAAGATATCAAACTTTGCAGACTCTGGCAAAACGACCAGGACATCGGACGTTTGAATCGTAATATTTCACTTACAGACTCTTGAGTTTGGGGCAAAAGGTGCATAAATTCAGCGGGACCTCACTCAGGCTAGCCCTGTCCAGTCGCAGAACTTCCAATGCTGATGTACCGTTGAGGTTAGGAAAAGTTGAGAGGTTCTTGGCATCCGAGAGAATGCTGCAAAAGTCATATATTCAGAATAGTTTCGAAATGAAATCGTATGTATTGTTCGAAGATATACAGACAGTGATATTAGCTGGAATTTATGTGGCGAGTTCGAATTATACAGGGTGATTCCAAAGAAGACCGTCAGATTTTGGGATAAGTTCACACTAGTCAAGACAGTCTCGAAACAATGTTTGGTTTATGGTTGGGGGTCTCTATTGGGAATATACAGGGTGTTTCGTCCGGTTCGACCGATTTTACTTTTTTTGATAACTTTGGTATGTCTTATTTGATTTTAATGCAATTTTCAGCGAAGTACAATATCAATGAGCAAATTCATTAATTTCAAAATCTTTTTCAAAATAAGCAGATTAAATTTGGAGGAAGACAAAACAACCTGTGCATCTCGTTTCCTAAACAACGCTATCTGTTTACGATTCTACTATATTAAGTCATTATTTGAGATCTTCTAATTTTTTGTCACACTTTTAGTTTTCCGAGAAAATTTCATCAAAAAAAACAATGTCGAAATTTCGCTCCAATCGATTATACTTTCATTGATAACTTTGGTATGACTCATCCAATTTCGAGGAAATTTGCAGTGTAGAACAATCTGAATGGGTACATTCAATAATTGCAACAACCTCTCAAAATACAGGGTCGTAATTGTGATAATTTCAGAATTTCAGATTAATTGTGCAGTTGAAAAAACATCTGTACATTGCTTTTCCAAAACTTTTCATTTGTTTCAGATCCTACCATAATATGTCATTATCGAGAGGTTTTTAAATTCTTTGGCACATCTCCGGTTTCCATAGAAAACATTTTGAAAGGGAGCATTATCGAAATTTGGCTCACTAAAGTAGGAACTACGAGTAGAGAACATTTAATTGAAAGGATTTTCGGGGAATTCGATATTTTGAAGCAAAATCTAAATATCATGAGAAGGTCGACTGGAAATTAAAACAAAAGGGCGCAAATATGTATTCGAAAAAGAGGAAACCATTTCGAAAATTCAATGTGAATTTTGTGTTGATCCTAAAGTCCACTTGTCATTTGTTTCGTATGTCTGTTCAATATTTGTTTTCATGTGTGTAGATTTTGTTTGGTTTATGAGAATATGAAATAATATTTTGAATTTAATGATTTCATACAGAATATTAGCAATTAAATATGAATTTACAATTTGAAAAGAATATTTTAGAACTTAAGAACTGCTTTGGATCCTTGGAATATACAGCTTTACTACCTAGTGCAGAAAATTATCACTGCTTCTGGGCCAAATTTCGATTGTGCTCTTCTTCAAACATTTTTTCTCGGAAAACTGGAGGTGTGCCAAAAAAATTAAAAATTTCTGATAAATGACATACTATTGTAGAATCTGAAACGAATAAGAAAGTTTTGGAAAAGTAATGTATCGGGTGTTTTTATTGAACTACACAATTAATCTGAAATTCTGAAATTATAACAATTACATAACTATGTATTTTGAGAGATTGTTGCAATTATTTGAATGTACTCCTTTGGATTGTTTCATCAAAATTGGATGAGCCATACCAATGTTATCATTAAAAGTAGAATCGATTGGAGCGACATTTCGACATTGTCTTTTTTTGATACAATTTTCATGGAAAACTAGAAGTGTGCCAAAAAAATTGGAAACTCTCAAATAATGACCCATTATAGTAGAATCGTAAACAGATACTTTTGGAAACGCGATGTACAGGGTGTTCTGTAAACCTGCACAATTATTCTGGAATTATTACAATAACAACCGCTTATTTTGAAATTTTTTTTGAAATTAACGGATTTGCTCATCAATATTTTACTTCGCTGAAAATTTCATTAGAATTGAATAAGCCATACCAAAATTATCAATAAGCGTAAAATCTTTCGTATCGGACAAATCACCCTGTATATTCTCAATAGAGACCCCAAACCATAAACCAAACATTGTTTCGAGACTGTCTTGACTAGTGTAAACTTATCCTAAAATCTGAAGGTCTCCTCCGGAATCACCCTGTATATAAGATTTATAACTCAAAAATTCTAGAAAAGCACTGACGTGAAGCAGGGAGCATCAGCGCGCATGTTCAAATCCGTTGCCTAAGCGGCCATCTTTTTACGTATTGAACCCGCCATAGGCCGCTCTACCTGATGGGAAGTTTTGACGATCTTCTTATCATATTATCCTCGCAAGATGAACCTTGAGGCTTCCATTTTTCAATCAAGTAGTAGGTTTCAATGCGGTGCAATATTTATTTACCAAAAAATTGGGCACCTAAATAAACTTTTAATGGGTTTATCTACGGAATCCTTCAGGGATTTCAACCATTCACGAATTCGACCTTCATAATAAGACCTTATTAAACTCTACAAATATTGAGTTTCTGAGTTTGTTTCGGATAAAATGAACTGTACCTACTTAATGGGGGTTATCAATATAATCGTTAAAATACAGATTTATCTGTAAAAGCTTTACATATTATCTATATTGATATCTTACTATATAATTCTATTGTCTTCACCGTACAACGTCTTCAATGACAAATTTGATTATTATATCAACCAGCATACAATGATTCAAGTAAAAATCTATAATACTAGACACAGTGTTCCATCTTCTTTCTTTTGATTTAGAATCATCAGTACTGTTTATTCTGCATTATATGTTTAAATATTACCACATGTTTTCACCAACACTTCACAACAACGGAATTAAGCTGATATGGGACCCACTGGTAAGCTTGTCAAATTGTACATAGAACAATATGGCCACAAGTTCCATACCTTCTAGTTTTCTTGTTCGGTGGTTGGTGAAACTACGTGGTGAGATTCTGACATATAATGTAGAATAAATGCTACTGATAATTTTTGATCTGAAGATAGAGGGTAAAACACTGTGTCAAATATTATTTTTGTATTGTATTTTATTATGTTACCGCTTAATCAAGTTTTTTACTACAATCATTGTTTGGCAGTTGATATAATAATTTTTGAATTTGTCATTGAAGACGTAGTATGTTGAAGACAAAAAAAGTATTTCGTAAGATATCAATATCGAAAGATATTATGTATTACAGAGAATTCTGTATTTTCAATTATTGTATTGAGAGAAAATATTACTACCTATAATAAAAACTCGAATTCAATGTATCCAATTCACTAAATGAAACCATTATACTGAATAAATAATAAAACAGTGCGCTTCAAAATTATGGAACAAATTCATTTTCTCAGAAGAAAACTATTTGGCAACAAAATCCTGAAACAGGTCAATTTTTGTTCCACTTTTACCAAATTCATATGCATTTTTAAAGGATTTTTGTTTCACCTCGTAACATCCCCATCAACTCTCTAAATTTTTTGAATAGGGAAAATGGGTCATGTGGTACTTTTTTGGCAATGTCTTTGTAAATTCTTTACAGGCGTGCAGAAATTTTCAAGAAAAATTTTTTTTTTTTTGAAAAATTGGTTACTCTAAAGAGGTTTTTAGTGTGTGCACTTTGTCATGGCTCATTTACTTTGAGACGATGGTACCTGATGAAATTTGTCACCGAATGAAAGTCGACCATTACAGTTTTGTGCATGCAAAACTTTCAACCACCTTCATTCTTGGGAATTTCTGCACGCCTGTAAACAAGATACAAAGACCTTGCCAAAAAAGTACCACATGACCCACTTTCCCTATTCAAAAAATTTAGAGGGCTGATGGTGATGGTACAGGGTGCAAAAAAACTCCTTCAAAAATGAATAAAATTTGGTAAAAGTGAAACGAAAATTGAACTGTCTCGGGATTTTGTTGCCAAATATTTTTCTACTGAGAAAATGAATTTGTTCCATAATTTTGACGCGCACTGTATAAAATTCCCTCAACGCCTTGCCAACGAATTTGAACATGCGCACAAAAGCTGCTGACTTCTTGTCAGTGCGTTTCTAGAATTTTTTTGAATTTATCATCTTTTCGTTTTCTGGCAGATCCATTATCAACAAGAGAATTTATATGACATATCATTTAACTTCTATTCTTATCAATGAATTTTTTTTAACGCCTCTTTTACGAAAATTTATGAAATGTTTCGAGAAATATTAAGGCAAAAGGCTTAACCAATAACTTTCTCTGAAGAGGACAGAAAGTAAATTATCTCAGGCTGCTAAATTATTTTCAAATCACCCCCTCAAATAACAATCAGCAGTTTTTCATTTGAAGAATATGACTGAACACAGGATTGAATCGAAATTACATTTACATTGCCCAATGAATTTGGATAAATAATAAACAACCGTAAACGTAAAATCTTTCCTTCATGATCTCATTCCCCAAATAGGAGTTTTTCCAATCACCACACTCCATATCCCGCAAAGATTCCCTTTGATCTAACTCACCCCTTATCAACCCCCACAAATAGCGATGTTTATGGAACAGAAAACAGAAATAATACTTGCAGCTTTCGCAGACGGGGCAGGTGGGAAAAAGCGTAGAAGTCGACTCCCTCCAGCGAGTTTCCTTTAAGCTCCAATAAAGCCAGAGCGGGGGTCTGCTGTAATAGACCTCCTGGGATATACTTGATGCGGTTTCCTGAGATAGACCTAGAAAACGTGAGAGAAAATCGGTATAAGCTGAGAAATGAATAAGCGGGGTATCATAAGAGTATAGGGGTAGAACTGAATTGATAGTTATTCTAACGGTTATAGGTACTTCCTACCTCTTATGGGAGACCAATCCTTCCACGGAATAAATGGACTAGAGGAGCGAGATTATTAGGCCATCATACAGGTTCGTTTATAGCATGAGTAGGGAAAATTTGAAAAATTCGATTCTTGCGTGTATGTTCTGGAGAACAGCGTGCTATGGTATTCGGAGATTACAAGGACTACTGGAGCAATTTCAATTGAACTTGGATATTAGTTGAAGCATAATTGTGTCAATCATGAAAAACTATTGAAAAAAATGGAAACCTGCGGAATAAGATGTTAACAACTTGACCTTGTAGAGAGATATTTGAAAATAGTAAACAGATGGTCAAAATTGTAATTAGATCTGAAACATTTGTTTCTGATGTGGCAGATATAAATTGTGGAGTACCACAGGGTAGCGTATTGGCCCCCATTTGTTTTCGATCTATATAAATGATCTTACCTATTATGTTGATCGATCACTTAATGTAAGAATATTTGTGGATGATACTAATGTAATCGAAACTTTGAATGATTTTAGTAGAGTGACAATTGAATTGAATGAGGTCTTTATGGCGTAAAGGATTGGTATTCAAGAAATGATCCTAGTTTGAATTCAAGTAAGACGGAATGTGTTATTTTTCATACGGATAAAATCAACTATGATTTGCCATGTGAAATAATGCTGGATGGTGTGTTAATCCCAGTGGGTAACTCTACCGAATTTCTTGGGGTTCAAGTGGACTGCATCATGAATTGGAAGGCTCTCAATGAATCTCTAGAGAAAAGACCCATTTATGCCATTTATTCAATTAATGTACTGAAAGGTCACAGTTGATGGATCCATTTTGAGAAGGGTATATTTTGCCAATATTCAATCAATATTATCGTATGATATAGTCTGCTGGGGAAATAGTTCGTTTTCGGATCCTTCATTCATCAAACAGAAAATGGCTTTAAGGACTATGCTAGGTAATAAGTACAGGCAGACTTGTAGAGGTGTTTTTCGGGGAAATAATATTCTTACTATGGCAGTTCTCCATATTCATGATAGCATTAAATTTCTCATTCAGCATCCAGAATTATTCGAAGAAATTAAAAATAAGAATACTTGAACCAGACAAAATTGAATTACCCAAATCATAATTTAACTTTGACCCAAAATAATGCAAGTTATATGTGAATCAGATTGTTTAATTTTTTGCCTGCATAATTTTACAGTATAGGTAGGGATAAAAATTTCTTGGAGAAGTCATTTCATTTCGTTGTGTGAACCATATAACATTCAGGAATTTTCAGATTATTGTAGGGTGAACAAACATGAGGTTGTTTGAAATTTAAAATTTTTTTATTTTTGACATTATTTCTTTGTAAATACTTGAAGAGATGAATAAATTCTAGGTCTATTTCTGTAATGACGCGAAACTTGTTGCAAAAATCTGTCTAGATCATACTGTCAGTACATAAAAAAAAATTTTTTTCGGAAACTATTTCTCATATTCACATTTTGCAGAGGTATTGAACATTTCATTTTGGTACGATTTTAATTTTCGAAGATATGGGAGAAAATATGTCAAATTTTGTAGTTTCCTTTTCGGTATCGTTGTTTTTTCCGGAGTAACTCAAAAAATAATCGTTCAATCATAATGAAACTTGGTTAGTAGTTTGAATGTGCTGATGAACAGCCTTCTGCGAAATTTCGTGATGACCGCGCGATCTTCTGATCATACTGTCCTCTCGAAATTCTGTACGAACCTTCAAGCTGATATTTTTCAATCTAGTACTGGATTTCGAATAGATCTTATCTGGTTATTTAGGAATATAAGGAGAAAAATTGAATCGGCATATAAACATATTGTATAAAGTTCGAGTTTCTAAGCTTTTTCGGAAATTATTGTGTTTCTGATCGGCGGTTAGACCAGTGAGTCTTACCTAGTTATCCCAGATCAATTAGAAAATTTTCATGAAATCCACCTCTCTCAAGAATTGTCCATGTAAAGATCCAAATGAGTTGGATCTCAACAATCAATAACAAAAAGCAATTGAAAAATTAATGATCCGTTTCTCGTAGGTCAAATGCAACTTGGAAATGATAGATCTCAAAATTTCAACAAAGGGTTGACAATAATTTCGAAATATCGAATTATCACTAGCCTAATCGTTCTAATTTAATTATGCCATGTATTTGTTTGAATGGTAATTAACGCTTTCAATAATGAGCGATTGAATTATTAACCCATTTAATTCGAATACTTAAAATGGAAATGAGAATCTGCTACGATTAATTGGACAATATATATGTTTTTCTGTCAAAAGTGAATTAATCATTACATAATATATAGGTAATTAGTTCCCCGATGAATAATTTTTATTCTCTCGATTTGATCATATGTTTATAAAACATAGATTAATATAATATTTATGTGTTTTTTCAGATATTTTCTCAACTTCACCCTACATGATGAATAAACATGAATATTTATTATTTGAGAGAACGAAATGAATAATAAAACTCCAATTACCAAAAATGGCGACATTTGAAAAAAAGGAGGTGTACGATATTGAATTTAGGAGGAAATTCGTGAGCTTCTCCTCAATTTAATGCCATTTTTATGTATTCTGAATCTCATTTCCGAAACCCCTAGTCTGAATGCGTAATAAACTTCCCTTCTAACGTAAAACCAACAATGAAAAAAGGACAAAATTCAATCAACTTTCCGATTTGAAAATACAAATTCATGAATCTTGCAATCTCTTTTTTAAATCATTCTTGTGATGTATTGGATTAATAATACTCTTGAATAAATGATGGGAGCTTTTTTCTAAACAAATAGAACCTAACCGAAAGCCAATTTTCATCGTCAAATCAAGAAATATCAACTGAAATTCAATGAGGAGTATCAGTCGATAAATCAACTAATGTTCCGCGTTATTTCGATCCAATCATACCATAAATCAAAACCTTTGCACCGACGAAGCATTGTCCAAGGAAATCATAGTTGCAGTTTCCGAGAGAAAGATTCTTGTTAACTGTTGGATGGCAGTCTTCGGAACCAAATTTCAATAGCGCCATCTCAGGAGCTTCTCACGTACCCTAAACTCCGAGTGCAGAAAACTTCGAGCGATGTGTATAACATTCGTCCATTTGTCGTTTCAGGCAACTATACTAGCGATTTTGCAGTTGTACAGCTCATCACAACTCCGGAAAGAAGAATGGTTGAAGAAGGTGAAAGAGGTGCGGTGATGCTTATCAAGGACCACGAAACTGCATTGTACTGAGAGTGACGCCGTTCTCTTTGAGAAGCTGATAACATGACAAGCCAAAAGTAAGAGATTTGTGAAACGAATCATTTAAAGCTTTTGAAACTGAAAGTTGTTACTCTGGATAACTACGTGTCTGTAGTTCCATTGTCCTGCACAAACATCTTCATTTGATGTCAAACATTTGCAGTCTTGTGGTAAAACTATATTAACTTTCCGATTCGTGATCGTTGCTCAAAAACTGTAAAATCGCAGACTGAAATTCAGGAAATGACAAATGGATGTCATGTTGCAGGTATCTTCACCGAAGAAGGTTAGAGTTTGAAAGGACTCAACGAGATTGCTCTAGTGAAATTTTTCCACCAAAGCCATGTGGTTCCTATCATGACTTTGCTGTAAGAGGAAATCAGTCTTGGAGCAAGTGTTGAGAAGCAAGAAAGGGCGAAAGGTTCCTCAGGAAAGTTCCGTTCATAAAAGATATTCACCTGCGAAAATAATGACATGTTCCTTCAGCTCTTTCATTATCATTCAAAGCAGTGTTGGACCATGGTCATTGCAATACCTATTTACCTGAGTGACAACCCCTTCTTTGTTGTTTGTTTTGGTTGATAAGTTCAGATCAAGTAAAGATATTCCACAATTTATCGATAAATACTAGTCCTTGTGTTAACGTAAGTTGTTATTCTCCTAGGCAAGTCATCTCCATGGTACTTTACAACAATTTCTGAACACAAGTCATACAGCAAATAAATATGACAAGAACCAAATTTATATATGGACAGTATGTTAATTTGAAAAGGTACCACCATATTGACCCATATGCAGAATCAGAAAATGAGGCTGAAAGTAGTAAACTTTGGTTATTAAGCTACCTTTGGCGAGGGAGATTCGGGTATTTGGGTAATCGGAGATTCTTTCCTATTGGCTGACAACGATCACGTCACCGTCGTCGACCAATAGAGTGAATCTCTCGGCCAATAGGACGAATCTCCGATTCCCGAAAAACCCGAATCTTCCTCGCACAAAAGGCTCCTTTAGGGGACATTTTATATGGTTGGTTAGTACCCATTTTCATAGCTCTGTCAGCACGATGACAGGGAAGGAATGATTGAGCGACACTTTGTTTTGAAGGTAATTTGATTGCCTCCTCAAAAATGCCTTGACTTATTTGTTGGTACTTTTAAAATTAAGTAATATTGTGTAAAATATATTTATCATGGCATTTTATTTTTTTCAGGTAAAATTAGCTTGTTTTCTAAGAAATGTGCTAACAAACACCAAGTGTATGGAATTTTTAAAACATGAAATCGAATGAACTTTTGAACAAGGTGTCACTCAACCTTCGACTATTGGGGGTCACTCAACCTTCGACTTTTGGGGTTGCTGTCTTCATGTCCACGGGGTTGATACGAATTGATTGGAACCAACCATATGAAATGTGCCCCTTTTCGAATCGACAAACCCTTCATGAGAATTTCATATTTAGACCGAGGTTACGGTATTTTTTTACTGTATATCGCATTTTATCATGATTCAAAGTAATTTTATATTTAGTTTTTTCTGTCGTTTTCCTGAGGATCCTGACCTGGTGCAATAAAGAAAACTCTTTTTTCTCTAGCCAAGAAAAACGACAGTGAATATAAACGACCGTGACACGAATACACTTTTGTTTTTTCTATAAACTAACCATAACATAATTCTCTTCCAGACTTTAAAATATCACAGACACATTCTAAAATCATGAGATATTTATTTCTGATAATTTGAATTCAGAACTACGGCAGTCAAACCCAAATACTCCTTATACCAAATTATCGAAATGAGTAGAGGTAGGTTAAGGCAATTGGGGCTTTCCTGTTCTATTTCTTCCGAGATGTTTGGAGAAAACGGCTCAGTAAATTGTAGATAAATAGAGGGAACCCGAGTGTGTATACTTACAGTTCTTGGAGTTGTGGTAATTTTGTTACAGCCAGTGGAATGTGTGTCAAATAATTGTCATCCAGTTCTCTGGAACAAATTAGTTAGATCAAATTGTTGTTGTTGTCGTTGGAGTGTTTGTTATTGGTAGGGGTGCAGGGAATGAACAGAAGTTGGGTGAAATCTACTAGAAGAGGATAGGACGAAATAGAATGGTTGGAAGATTATTGATTACCACAAGCAGTGGAGATATTTCAATATTTGTCGATGATTTTATACTCTATATCATCCTGATAACTCAATAGACGACTTCGGCGCAAGATGCCAACCCACAATTTTCTTCACAAATTTACTATCACTGGGGAACGGAAATTTCAGGACAAATTCTATATGATAAGGTTCGCGTTATTTATAAATATCCGTAAAAGATGCCTCGGATCCTCAAACAAGATGATTCCCTACAACTATAGGTTTTTGTTAGGATGAAATTTGAGTCGGGATTCCTGATTTCATGTTAATAGTGTCAGGTTTATAAAGGATATGTTAAGCAAATTAACTTAGTTATTTCGGTTGCCGATTTTCCGTTCTGTAAACATGAAATATTAGGTTGGTTCCTGAAAAAAAGGTTAATTACGGAATGTGATTCATGAAAAAGCAATCTTTTTGTCGTCAGAACATGGACATATTAAGTCTATGCACCAGAATGACAATCAATGTTTTATGGTTACATATCCATAGCATAGAACAATCTTCATTTACTTTATGATCCATAGACCAGACCTACTAATTTTTCCATTGTTGATTGTTGTCTCTCCTATGTTCTATGGATCATAAAGTGAATAAAGATTGTACTATGCTATGGATATGTTACCATAAAACATTGACTGTCGTTCTGGTGACAAAAAACGTTTTTTCGTCAATCAAATTCAGTAATTAACCTTTATTTCAGGAACCAACCGAATATTTCATATTTGCGACTGGATAACCGGCAACCGAAATAACCAAGTTGTTTTGCGGAACATATCCTATATAAATTTGACACTATTCACATGAAATCAGGAATCTCAACTTAAATTTCAGCCAATCAGAGATGATCTTAACAAAACCCTATATTCGGAAGGAATTATCTTGTTTGAGGAGTCGAGGCATCTTTTACAGATATTTATAAATAACGTGAACCTTATGATATTGAATTCGTCCTGAAATTGCAGTTCCTCAGTGATAGTAAATTTGTGAAGAAAATTTTGGGTTGGCAACTTTGGCCGAAGTCGTCTATTCAAAATAATACAGAGTGATTCACTGCGATGGTCTATTATTATTTTTGGAAAATTTTGTGCTGAGAATTCACATGGCGTGGATTCCGACCATGTCTCCCAAAAATATTTTCAGACCTCTCCAACTTCTGGTGATACTGGAATTAGCCTACTACTTACTCATTTCAAGCAGAACAGCGAGTATTATTGCATAATTAGATAGATTGTTCGGTGGCATTTGAAATTATATGTCATATACTCTACCCACTTTCATAAACTATCCCGGTTGGCCATGACAATCTGACATATTTCACCGCGTGAATTTTGAAAATGTTGGGTTATAGTAATTTTTCTGTCAGATAACTATGCAACGTGGTCCTCTCTACGTAGAGGTCGGAGTAATTACGTATTTTTCAAAGTGTGAATTTACTTCGTTAAAATAATGAATTTGAGAAAATATAAATGAATTCAATGACTCCAAAGACATAGCAAATGTTGAAGAAACTTTTTCTCTGTTAATACTGGAATTATACGTATAAACATAGTTGAAAGATTTAGTTATGCTTTTTTACTGTATGGAAATCAAGAATCGAGTATTGAAATTTTACTGAAAGGTAATGGATAAAGTCCGTTACTTTGTGATAGTTCATTCGAAAACAAAAATAAAATACACGAATATCCCGGCAGTAAAACTTCTAACGAACGAAAACTAAACGAATAGATGAACCTATGGAATTCCCTACTTTTCCAATTTCTCCAGAAATGAGCCTACAGAAGAAATGTAAATACCTTGATGCACCACTTGAAATACTCCGGTATGAAAATGTAGTAGTACTACGGAACCTGTGTCAACTTAAAAGAACTACCAACTCAATTTACAAAACTCTTGGGAATCTATATGAACGATGTACTGAATTGGGATAAACATATTTATAAACTGGGATGCAGCTTAGCTTCAGTCTGTCATATTTGAGTGTTGGATAACTTGTTATAAATTATTGATTCCAAATTATCATGGTTACTATCAGAAAAAGAAGATTTCAATTCTACATGGCACTTCCTGATACTTAGTATCTGCTTCTTCTAAACTACCTTCGACATTTTTAGTTTCCAATAAGCGTAATGATTATGTTGAGATTGAGAGTAGAAATTTGCATTGGCATTTGGCAACGTTTCTGAGAATCATTTTGACATTGCCGGTCTTTCACGAGTGCCAGCCTGTGTCAGTTATTCGAATTCTGATGAGAAGAATGGGTGTACAAATAATCTGTTTTTTGAATGTTTCTGTGGGATGAGTATTTTTCGGAAACATTTTTTCCATTTTCAATTTGGCCAATCTGTAGTATTATAAAAATTTTTTTCAACCTTGACCAATCATATTCATTCAAACTCAAAATTTTCAAACTAGTACCTACATTTTCTAAACTTTCAATCGATTCCACGCGAAAGAAGAGTTGAGTTAATCAAGCATATCCTCTACCCAAAATGATGTGTCCTAGTTGTCAAGGAAAAAGTCGAAATAAGGGAAAACATTAATTTCGATAGAGTGAGTAGTCTGTGATGTTTCATGAATTGTAATTAATTTTTGTTAGTCCTTGATAACTCGAAAAGTTTTCATTGTAAAAATAGGGTTTGCATAAGTTATCTCTCCTTCTTTCTCTGTTAATATTCTGTTCATTTTTATATATGGAGATTTATGACGAATTTATTTTCATGAATATTAATCTCAGGTTGACTGAACACCTGTAAATCGAATTTGGCATAGTATTAACCTCTGCAGTTCAATGCGGATAACTGGTTGTATATAACTAATTTTGCACTCTTATTTTTTGGAAGATTCCCCCCTTGATAGGACGTTAGCTGAGCAACTCTTTTATTTTTTTTTTGAGAACTGGCTCTCATACCTTTTGCCGTTCTTTTCGTGGGTAAGCAACGAAAAAATAAATTTAGTCGCTTTACATTTTTCGGGAATATTTGGTGGTCATTTAATTTCATTCAAAATAAAAGTATTTTACGGTAAATTAACGGCATGAACCAGAAGGAGTTGAGCGGTGTTACGAGAATGTGATTCGATCCTGAAACCAACCTACAACAAATTTCTCATATCGAATCGTTGTATCGTTATCTCATCCAGTAAAAAATGTAGCTCTTAATATATTAAATGACGATCAGGACTACCCACGAAGTTGAGATAAGCTTGAACCTTATCCCCCAAATCGAAACAAACCAGGAGACTGCTAATGGGTCTTAAGAGGGACATCAGGAGATTAAACGAATTCTTCATCCACCCCTTAAAGCTTAATCCGATAAATATGCTATGCAGATGGAAACCATAAGGAAAATTAATTCAAGGCTCACACGAAAAATAGTCCACTTGAACGATTAATCCAAATCCACAACCAAAATGGGACATTTGCGAAGTATTCCAGAGATATTCATTCAGATATCAATGATGGATATAAAACAGGGTTTCCTACATGTTGATTCGATGAGGTTATAGGGGAAAAATTCGCGTTTTCCTGGGATAACTGACATAATCATTGATTATTTCCATTTGCGTAGAAATTCAGTATATGTAGTTAATTGATTTCAAAAAGTTTCGCGTTTTATCCCACATTTAAAGCCGGGTCCGGATGAGTGTAATCCAAACAGCGAATGCAGTCCCGACGGAGCAGAGAGAGCGCTGCCTCGAACCAATAAAACTGTGTTTTATTGCATACGCTGTTCGGATTACACTCATTAGGACCCGACATAAAGTAAAAAATCATATTGTAGTGGGGTGCTTCAATGAGATGAAACCTAATGTCGATACATCGCGAAAGAAGCAGCAGAACAAACATTTCAAAGATGGGCTTCAGTGGCGTCGAAGGTAGAATGAAAGTTGAAATAACATTCGAAAAATTTTGGATTTTATCGAAAAAGCACTGCACTGGATAATGCGTTTTGTTTACGTTCGAGTGTTACAAATAAAAGATCCCACCACTCATTATCACTTTAAAACATTGCTCGTATGGATAAAATAAAATGTTCTGTGTTAATAATTTCATGATAAAGCAAGTTCTTAGTAATAACGAATGATTCAAACTATTCTGGATTTGACTACCAGACAAATGAAACATATAAAGTGTAAAATCTCCATCAAACGCGATACAGAGAAATCACTCTTTGCAATCCCTTCCTGCATATATGCACACAGCTTTCAGGTTGAAATGCCAATCGGCTTCATGTGTAATGATTTTGAATAACATTCTGCCATTAAAAGTATTTTCCTGCCCACAATCAATTTCTTTTCAATCAATGTGCAATTGCAATAATCATATAGCTTCCATAGGATAAGATGAAAATAGTGAAATAAACACATAGTGTAACAAAAAAATCATCTGGAAATTAACTGATTATAATGATTTTAAGTGTTGGGTTACGTAAAGCGCAAAAAATCTCAGCTTACCTCCTCTAAATCATTTTCAAACCTCGAACTCAAAGGAGGAGCGCACTAGCATACAGTAAAAAAGGCCCCCTAACAAAATGGTTTCGGTTTGGGTCACATTCCTCCAGACGCAAATTTCAGGTGCTGCTGTAGCGCATGCACTCTCTCAGCGGGTATTATAAAACTATTTTGACAGATAACTAGTAGTGAACTGGTGAAATCTGGTTCAAAAATAAAAATGAACTGCTCTCTGAGGTCAAAATAAGTTTTATAATATCGGCCCTTAGTCACGCGCGCCTACTTTATCCCTTGTTTCTTGAGTACCCTACGTTACCTGTTTGTAACACATGGCCGCATCGACCAACGTACAGGGGACGCTAGCGTTTACGCTGTACCTAGTATAACCTCTCGAGATCTTATTACATTGGTCATCATCGACGCTCCGAGACACTCTTTTATGATCCTCATGAATGTTGTCCACCCACGGAGACATGAAACGACTCAATTTGGTGTATGCGCCAACGAGTTTCCAGACAATCCAGACTCAGCCAGGACGGGACGTGACTCTCCCAAATAGGTTGAAGCTATCTCCTACCGCGTGAATAATCGAAAAGCTTCAAAATTGAGTCTTATTCGTTATTGTGATTTCCCAAGTAAATTGACTGAAAGGTTTGAAAAATAAATATTTTCTACGAATATCTGATACTTATTCGTTGTGCCATGAAATGTCAACAAGCAATTATTGTTGCCCTTGAGTACTAGCCCCCTAGAAAAGTGTCCTTTGTAACGAGCGCATACATCAACGAGGACTGATTCCAAGAGATTCAATAGAAATAACGAGAAGGCTTTCACCCTGGATTCAACCTACTTATTCCAATCGTTTATTATCCACGCATAGGGGAGCTGGGGTTCAGAAAAACTCCGGAATTCCTCCCTAACGCCATAAATCAAGATCCGCAATTTTGTCCAGAGCTACTGAATCTGCCGTTTCCATTCATGGTCACCTCTTTCAGAAGGAAAACATTCGAATATCGATTCTTCCTGCTTGAGACATAATCATTGTGTCCATGCTCAAATAGAGTATAGTTCGTATTACTAGATAGCGGTACTATGTAATTATCACTTTTATATATCTACAATTCTAGCTTTGCTTTGATTATATAAATGTTTTTTTTGTAAGGAAATATTTGTGGGTATCCGAAAAAGTTGAGGTGAGACTGTTCTCATCCTCTATTTCTCAGATATATTGGCATTGGTAAGTGGAGAATGTAACTTGACATGAAATGCGAATTTTGGCCAGATAAGGCATGCAAATGTTCATGGTACATTTGAATTGTCGTATTCCTCAGGATAGAATTCTAGTTCTTTCTGTGTTGAATTCATTTCATTAACTAATTTCTTTGTCCAGAAGTAACGCTCGGATGACAGAATATAATGAATTTCTAATAATTCATAAAGATATCCTAAACGTGTATCATTCAATTTGAGTGGTATAGATTTTTGTTATCGTATTGTCGAGCTAAAGTCACTATAATCTCTGAGTGAAGTAGTCAGTTTATACTTGAGTATCAAGATTTTGAGGGTTCTTTCTCTGATCAATTTCATTACTGAAAACTGCCTTAGGAGGATCCTTCCCTAAACTCTGCCAAGTGCGATGTGCACACCTTCAGACTAACGAATGGTAAAAAAATAAACTATCACGAAGGAATCAAAATAATTGAAATTCGTTAAGTTTCCGATTAGTAAGAGATCCGGCTGCAGAATTAGTGCGCTCATCGCGTATTTGCTTGAGACCAATTTTTTACATACCTTTGTTAATAGGAGAATATATCTACATGGTGGCCTATCAAAATATGGCCGCAAGTATTTTCGAATGAAAAATTAGTAAGTGATGTTTTGAAGAAATCGTATCAACTTGCTTTTTTGAATAAGATATCATCCACCTCAAAGCAATATGTGCGGGAAATTACGACTGCCATTTTTTCTACATCCATAACCTACATCTTCCATTTATTTGTCAAATCAAAGCTAATTTTTTCAGCGTATTGGTCAATCGTCTCTAGTGTATGACATATGGATTCAAATTGCGAGATGATAATACAGGGAGTAGAATATATGCACCATTACTAGGAATAACCAACGAAAATTATTCTGGAACTTAATAATGGCTTCAAACAGATCTTTGTTGATACCAGAAGTATCCTTTCTGGCGCTCTATTGAAACACCAGTTTGACCAAAATGTCCTGAGTGAGGAAATAATACGTGAATTCATAAAACGGATTCAACGAGGTACTCTTGTGTAGATTCAAGGTCAGTCTGGGATACACGTCAATGAGATGGTAAACTATCTTGCTGGTGGAAGAGGCTTGAACCATTATGTGCCCTCCAAAATAGTCACTAAGAATTGACGAGTAGGTAAAAAATAGATGGACCAGAAGAGAGACTTGTTAGCAATCGATCCTAGAACTAAGTCTGGACATTCCTCCCTAATTGGAAGAGTTACTCCAATAAATTGCTCAATCCTGAATCAATAGCAGGTTACCAGACAGCACACTGTTGGGCGAGGTTTCAGCTCAGGAACATAAAGAAGGGGACCTACTGATTCTGTGAAAAACACTGCTTATGATCACCAATTACTTGCGTGTATAAAATGGCATATTATGGACAGGCTTCAGAAGGCTTATTTTGTTTTAAAACCAATTTGCTTGATGAAGAATATTAATACAAACATTGAATTATACAGAATTTTTTCTAGTACCTTGACATGATGTCTTTCGATAAAGATAACTTACTTTATTGTCCTCGAACTTACTAATGACAAAATTAAAATTATATGAAGTGGCATATAATGACTGAGGTCAGCCGCACGAAATAAATCTAGATGCAGTGTTTCATCATCTCTTTGTCGATCCAGAATGCTTTCGCAATTACGTGAGTGAAAATTCGACATATAATATAGAATAGATACTTTTGATATTTCTGAATCGAAAAAGAAGCAGATGAAACACCGTGTTCAGTGTTAGTTGACTCCAATCATTATATGCTAATTTTTATTTTGCCACGCAAGACGAAGAACGTTCGAGGGCAAGAAAGTTTATCCTAAGATGTCATTGTCGAACGATACTACGTGAAGCTAATGAAAAATAAATCTGTATAAACTAACATGACACAAGGACGAATATTTTTCGATAAATCAACAAATATTCCACAATGACCTAATCATCTAAAGCACCTGCACTGAAGAAGCCTTGTCCAAGGAATTCTGTCACTGCAGTTTGAGCGTTTTACCGATAATCAGACTGACTCACCATGGAAACCCAGAAAGAATTATGGATACTTATTGCCTGTTTGATCACTTATCTGTGGTATGAAAATAATACAGTGCCATCTCAAGAGCATCTTCCAAACCTCCGCCTTCGAGTATAAAAAACTTCGAGCGATGTGCCTGACATTCCTCCAATTGTCGTTTTAGGTTGTTGTATCTGCGATTCTGTAGTTTCTACAGCACTATCACGATTCAATTCATGTCGTTGTACCAGAAGTCGGTAAAATGAATAAAGCCAAGAGATAGTTCATGGAGGAACACGGCACAAGGAATATCTGTCGAGGAAACATCCGGTTCATGTTTCCTTACCACAAGACGGTACTGGATGGTTAGGTCGGATCCAGGTGAAATATTTGATGATTTATCGACATAAATTCGACCGTGTCATGTAAATTTATATTATTGAAACGATTAACGATTGATATTCTGGTCAGCGTGATTGAGCTCGTGATTGTGATCGGATATGTCAAAGATACTTTGAAAGAAGATCTAGACACAAGATAAGTCACTTTTTGGTAGAGTATCCCAAGGTACTTTGAGTATCTAGATATTCTTCAAAAAAAGGAACTTAGATATGTATCTTGAAGTTCCTTTTTAAAGAAGATAAGATACTTTGAAAGTTCTATTTCATACAAGGTTTTGTTGACATAATTAGTTTAGAGAATAGGAGAATTTGTATGCTCAAATTTGGAGATTGGAATTTTTACGTGAGATCTCCTAAAAGCAACCTCCTTAAATACAATAACCTCAAACAAACAATGAATGATTTATAGAGTAATAGATAGTAGTTCATTTACTTATTGAAAACAAAACTGATTTTTTTCTTATTCTCTCGATTCGATTCGATATTTTGAGAAGAAAATGCTGCATTTATGATTTCTGGAGAAATTAAAGGGACTTTCAGAAAAATTCGACCGGTACAACTCAGTATATGTACAGCACAATCTAATTCAGCCGTTTAGAACCCAGTTTTTGAAAAGAGCTGGGCTGGCCTTTTCTGGAAATTTTGTGGAATATCTTGAGAACCGGAATATGGAAAAATCTCTACGGCACAAAGCAGCACAAAGAAAGGACAATTCATCAAAGAAAAATGTTTTCGAAAACCGCAAAGCGCTGGGCCATCTTCACACACATTCGTCTAAAGGAACTTTCCTTTAAGTTACAAGATACAGTTCCTTTTGAAGAGTATATAAGATACTAGTTACTTTCCGCCAACAAAAAAGGAACTAAGATACAGTAGCTCAGATACTTCAAAGTATCTAAAGGGGCCTTTTGTGCGAGGGAGATTTGGTTATTTAGGGAATCGGAGATTCACGCTATTGACCGAGAGATTTACCTTATTGGTCGACGACGGTCACGTGATGGACGTCGGCCAATAGGGTTGAATCTCCGATTACCTAAATACCCGAATCTGCCCTGCACAAAAGGTAGCTTAAGTTACTGTAAAGTAACTAAGATACTTTTTTCTGACAGCTCTGATTGTAATTGTATCAGAGGTACACCCCTTGACCTATCTATATATTCACCATACGTGGTTCACCAAATGAATTCAATTTCTCAGCTATTCCGCGCTGCTGCTAACAAAGTTCAAAGAGCCAACATCCGGAACGGATAGGCACTCTAAGAAGAAGGAGAATACACCATAGTTTTCAATACGTCCCTGCACCGAGGGTACCCTCTTCTAATAATCTATTGAAGATATTCCCAACTCAACTTTGTATTTATTTCCATCAAAGTACCTCCTTCAACTTGAGATATCGTCCACACAGTTTTATTGGTTCAAATGATGAACTCATTCTTATATGGGTGAGGGAGATGAAAGAGGATTCGTTTAAACTTTTAAATTGAATCACTGCGGCCCGTAAAGTGAAAATGTCCGGATACGAAAGTCGTGAAAAATGTGTTGACTCAAGAAATTCAGCTGGGAGGGAACAGAGAGGAATCATGGAGTATGTTCATAAAATACGAATTAGTTACAATGACCTGGTGGTATACTTACAGAACTTTGAGTGACGTCAGCTTGACGAATGCATTTTCCGATATTTCTGCTATCTGGTTGCGCTTCATGAGCCTGAAAATAAATCGAAATTATGTTGATACAGTCGTAAAGATATTGAATGTGATGGAGAATACCATGTGCATTTCAGTAAATAGACTCGTTATATTTTAGGATATCTGTGTTTTGTGGGTGAATAGTGGCATTTTGAATGCGTTTAAGTACTTGAATAATAAAAAACATGTCAATTGGCACATTGACTCCGACACATTTATGTTGAGTTCCGATATTCCTGGCCAGTACTGGCCAGTATCAGTAATTTCGAAACGCTTCGTACTGATACGAACAGTTACCAAAGCAGTGCCAGTAAAACCAACTGTCAAAATTTACTGGCCAGTACTGGCCAGGAATATCGGAACTCAACTTTAATTTGTCCGTTGACCCATTCGATTTGTCATCTTTAACGATGAATCTGTCAATCGACACATTCAATCTGATTGCCGATCGAAGGTTGGATTGTCAATTAAGGTGCAAAGAAGGTAAGGTGGATTCAAAGATGCGCTTTTGTTTCGCCAATGTAGGGGAATTCGCTAGAGTTCTTCTTTTCCTACTAAAGGTGGCGCTATTTAAAAATTACGACCGTACGTCAAGGCAACTGTGCTGTCAGAACTGAATTGACATAACAGATCTCTCCGTTATCTGTGATTGACATCAAACAAGATTTAAGGTGAAGAAATATCTGGATGAATGAATTTCTACCATATTATGTTTTATTTAACTTTCATTGTATATATAATATAATATTCTAAGAATTCAATATACATTGTAAATTTTGGCTAATATACACTATCATTCGATGTTATCCTATATTACAGTAAGGGAGGAGTGAAATTATTAGGTAAGCAATGTGAAATTATTTTGCAGAATCTACTGATACATCTATATCATTTGAAAGCTTGTTCAAATATATTTATATATTTTAAGATTTGGCACATATAAAAAGGAATGGAAGTTAATACAGAGCAATTATCATCCTTATTTTAAGTCTGACTGAGACCCATTAAGAGTTGAAGTTTCCGAGAGAATATATATATATATTATTTTGAGAATGAGCATTACATTCTAAGATATATCACAGTGTTAGCAGAGGAAATGTAAACGGGGTACCATACATATTTGCGTATGATACAAGAGCACAGATAAAAACCTCAGGAAAAATTCTGTCTCCCCGTATAAGTGTAGTAATTTGTTTATAGAAGATGGATGGCATCCTTTTCATTGGAAAATAATTTTTTCGTCATCTTGAATTCATTTCGACAAAATATCTTGACATAATATCTGAAACAGAAAGAGGGACAGAAAACCAGAAGGAAGCAGTAAATAATATCAACTACATTTGCTCATGACTGAGAGGGTCTTTCAACCAGGTTCAGTCCTCCAAGCGATGATTTTCAGATCCTCAGATAAACGAAGAACGCTACAGGCCCCTTAATTGGGGAATCATCTCCCATAGATCCATAATTGTTCATTTCGAACTAGAAATCTAATAAGAGAATAAAACTCATTGAATAGACTATATTCTTAAACCAGTTCGTTTTGAGTTCTCTTCAATTTAAATTCAAAATTTTTCCAATTAGAAAACAGTTGTTTTATGATTAATTTCATTTCGTCGGATTTGAAAACTGAGGTTTTCTAGTAGGTAGCACTTGATTGTAGCCTATATTAGTAAATTTCAATTTCAAGTAGATGAAAATTGTTAGAAATCTCATGTATATTCAATAAATAACCAAAAAAAATACAAAACATTCAATAGTGAAAATAATATACTCAATTGGAGGTTGATTACTCGATCTTCGATTAGTGAAAATGATTTAGAGACAACTATGAGAGGAATGATATGCTGCTGAGTATACCTTCTATGAACAGGATTCCCTCTTCATTTGAAAACTTATTTCCATTTACACCTGCACCGTCCACAGGGACCAATTTAAAAATATCTGAAGACCTACACAATTCTTCGAAGCTAACACAAAAAGGATTCACGCACTTAATTATTACTAAGTAATAATCTGAGAAAACCTCTGAATAAAGAACATAAGGAAGGAGCATAAGGCTTCAAATCGTGGGTCCGGGATGGAGGTTGCATATGGCCGATTTCCCTTTCACTTTGAAGAGAGAACAACTTGTTCCGAGACTTCTTTGTCTGAAGAAACTAACTAACTTGAGTCATACTTGGAGGTTCAATATGGGCGATTATGTCCCACTGACAAACGAAGTAGAACAGCGTTATGCTACTTCCTGTTGTTTTTTATTCAAAGGAGAAAATATAAATGAACTCAAAATGACAATTGCCGTATTACCATTAATAGTGTCATGCGCTCTGATTGGTGGCGTTTGTGTCGGTGGCGAGAGTATGAAATAAAATTAGTTTCCCCAGTTGGGTCTAATGATTTAGAAGGAAAACAAATGAAAGTACCATATTGTTTTATGCACCTTATTGTCAATCAACAGTAAATTCTGTATTCGATTTCTTCGAATTCAAACTAAAATCAATAACATGATTGGCCGTTGGACGTTTTGTGAAACCGTTAATCTATTAATAAGCACTGTAAATTAACAGATTAACGAATAACGACACATTTGAAATATCATTTCCAAAATTGTTAGTACGCGTAAGCAAATGTGTTTGTTTCTATGTAACTTTGAGTCTTTCAGCACGTGGAAGAGATGGAAATCGACTTATTTCATGTCAATTCCTAGATTCACAACTGAAGGCATGATTCGAAAATACGTTTCTGATGAATATGTACTCACTTGTGTCTGTCTCACGATGACCTGAATCTTAAGGCATATGGAAAACGAGATAATGGGAAAAATATTTCGTGGTATTAATGTTACTTGAATAACTCAATATTCTACTACTAATATACTACTTATTTAATTATGATCAAACTTGTTCTTGAGCTTGAAAATTCTTATGAACAACTTTGTGCACAATTTCTTGAAGATCGTTACAACAATTAGAAAAAATTTTTTTTTTCAAATACTCTGATCATATTATCCTCACGTTGTTTTGTATGAACCTCCAAGCTGTAGCTTTTACAGAAGTACTGGATTTTAATTCGATCTGATCAGTATTTTTGAAAATATTGGGAGAATGAAATTTCGAATTGGGCTGCAAAATCAATGGGTGGATTTTACCCATTCACGAATTCGACCTTCGTCTTAAGCTCGAAATCTACTCTTCAAATATGGAGTTTCTAAGTTTTTTCTTCCGTAAGTTCACTTTTGGAAAAAACGACGTAGGAACTCGATATTATCAATATTTCAGGGGTATTATAAATGAAGAAATCTAGAAAAGCACTGCCGTGCAGGCAGCAGCTTTTGCGCGCATGTTCAATGTAGATGACCGATTCGGCAACGAATTTGATTATTCCAACAAAAGGTGCTGCCTTCACGGCAGTGCTTTTTCAGATTTATTCCGATAAATTACTGGGTTTCAATCCGATCTAATCTGTATTTTTGGAAATATTGGAAACAAAATACAGATAAGATTGAATTGAAATCCAGTACTTTATCGAAAAATGACAGTTCGAAGGTTCATATAGAATTTAATGAAGATAATATGATGAGAATATCACAGAATATTAATTATTTGAAAAAAATAAATTTGATTTTTTTTCAAATTGTTCTGATGGCACGATTACCACGAAATTTCGCACAATGTTGGCCCTCAATATTTCCACCCTAGCTGCTAAGTTTCGTCACGATTGAATCACTATTTCTTGATTTATACTAAAAAAACCAGTGATATTGAGAAGAAAATCACGAAATTCTACATATTTTTTCCCAATATCTCCTGAACTAGTACAGAATTGAATTTTGGTACACTGCTGTGGAATATTAAGTTCAAAGTATAACTGAAATTTATCTCGAATATGAACAATAGTTTCAGAAACAAATTTTTTTTTCGGAAATGATTTTGAAAAAAAAATTTTTTTTAATTCAGTGACCATAAGATTTCAACGAAATTTTGCTCAAAGTTGTGCGTCGATATGCTTCAACCAACTGCCAAGTTTTAATTCAATCGCTGCAGTTGTTTCTTAGATATGAGAAAAATAACCTTAAAATTGCAAATTGCTATAACTCCGAAACTATTTAGCCTTTTCGGCCCATTAACGAACTCAACCTTCGTATTTTGAAATGCAACCTTTCCGGAAATTTTCAAGTCGATAGAATCCTCCGTACGTCCGTTATCGTGGTGACGGCCGGACAGAATCGATTTTGACATCATTTGAGACCATTTTCGGCTCAATCATCGAAAATTACGGTCATTTGGACAAAACGATAGCACGCTGTTCCCCTAGAACATGCGCGCAAAAATGACAATCACCACAATGAGACGCTTTCAGTAGCGGTTCAGATTTCTTTCAATGAAATTTCTAATTCAAACCCGGTCAGGATTTCTCATGAATGAACGGCCTGTTATTTCACGAATAACGAAATAACGACGTAATTAATTTTGATAGATCTCGTGAAATATCGAAAAACCCTGGTTCCTTCAATATTGAGGAACTCAAACTCCAGAGTTCAAGGCTATTCCCTCGAACTATTTGTATAATCTCCAGTTAGCGCAGTGAAAAATGACTAGGCCCCTGAGTGCCTTCACGAATTTTTTCAACAAAAAATTCTGAATAGAAGGGTCGTTGGGTGTGTTTATCTCCGGGGTCAGGGGAATGCTGTTCACTCTTCGAAATCAGTTTTTCTGCAGGGGATAACGCGTATGCGTGAAGTTAATGTCAACTGGGGCTCCTTTAGATTTAAGGAGAAGATTGAATGAGCCAATGTTAGAAATGAACACAATGGAAGTTTTCGATTAGAGAATTATTCTTTTCTATACGATTATCTAACGATTTATGTTTCGATTGTGACTGCTGTTCGTATAAAACGAAATTTTGTGCGTTTCTTGAATATTCCTATTCCTGAAAGGTCGATATTGACGAATAATTTCACTCCATTTGTTCTCTTCTGTCCAAAAGTAAATTATATTGAAAGCCTTGAATAAGTTAATAGGTCTTTTGCATGAATTTTTTTCATCATTGTAATCAAATATTCTATCCGTAAGACTACTGAAAAACTTTAACCGCCGTCCAAAGTTTCAATTTTCAACGAGAAAATGAAAAAATTTGGCTCCACGTGTCGGCTGTTTAAACGGACGAATCTTCGCGGCTTCCGTGACGTACCGGGATATCCACTCACGCCCTCTTCTCGTGAATTTTTCTCTCTAGCAAGCCAATAGACAGCGTCGGATGTATCGATCTGTGAATCGTACAATGACGAGTGACGTAGAAGGCGATCTGACGCGTTTCTCCCGCTTCGACCTTGAGTTGGGATTTTACCATTTTCAATACCGAATTATTCAAAATTCGCAAATTGTTGAGGTGTGTGATAGCGAACATTATGATTTTGTATCGATATAGAATGAGAAAAACATGAAAATATTACAATTGGTGTTACATGCAAGGGACCTATTCATGTGATTCTACATAGTGTTTTTGAATTGATGCGAAAGATTTCAATGTCTTTTTGTTCTACACCCTTTTCCCTCCGAGTTACAGCCCTTTGAAATTATATAAAGAAAATTATTTTTATTTTATCCCCTTTGAAAAGGTTCAGAAGAATGAAATTTGGCAGATAACTGATGCTAATGAAACGGCAGTTTTTGAGAGTTTTTGTTACCCTAAAATGTAATCACAAGGGGCTGAAAAAAACAACCCCTATAATATTTTGTATCAGCACTTTTTGATGCGCCTATATTTTCCTATTTTAAAAATTGTTTCAAAAAGACAGAAACAATTTGCCATTTTTTTATGCCTCGACTTCCTATCATAAAGTTGATTCTTTGATCACAAAAAAATAAAATACTGCTCAGACTCATTCCCATAAATTGTCTTTATTTTGGTCAAGGGGCGCCATTTTGAACATTTATTATGCTACGAAGTCTCTGACAAATATTGTAAGTTACTGCTGGCAAAATCGCGTATTGAGATCTGCTGGCGATAAGAGAAATAGTCAAATATTGCTAAACGAAAACAGTTATCATGGATTGCGGAACAATCTGTGAATAGCCCTCCACTGCATTGAATTAAATTAAAATATTCTAGAAAATCACTTTACTGAGGTCAGGACCTTTTACGCGCTCATTCAAATAAGGCGATGAAGCGACACCGATACCATACGAAATTTTGCATAATTTTACGTATTTCTTGAGATATTGAGGAAATAATCTGAAAATGTCGAATTTACGAAGAAATATTTTTTCCAATATCTCCGAAAATAAACATTGAATCGGATTCAAATTCGACATACTGTTGCTAAATAACAACCCTAAGGTCTGTGCCAAATTATATCGTAATCTCATGGACGTTCTCTGAAAAATCGAGAAATTGTAAAAAAAAATCGGGAACGTTTTGGAATATTTTTTTTGTTTATTTTGTAAACAGTGGATCATCACAAAATTCTGCACAAAGTTGCGAGTAAATATATTTCAACTGATTTCGAAGTTTTAAACTGATCGTACTTCTTGAGATATTGAAGAACTACCCTCGAAATATTAAAGAGGCAAACTCCGAAACCGTTTGGTAACAAACTTAACCGAGGTATTCAGATTCCAAATGTAATTCGACAATTTCAAAATACTAAGGTTCTTTCTTTCTAGAATAAGAACACACACGGCGGAACAGAATTGAATTTGACCACGAATTTTTCTTCAGGAAGTTCAACCTAATCGGTTCAAACCATTTTCGACTCAAAATTCGAAAATAACATATACTATGACGAAACGATAACGCTCTGTT
This sequence comes from Myrrha octodecimguttata, assembly GCA_958510865.1. Classification (NCBI taxonomy): domain Eukaryota; kingdom Metazoa; phylum Arthropoda; class Insecta; order Coleoptera; family Coccinellidae; genus Myrrha; species Myrrha octodecimguttata. The sequence continues at coordinate 68,506,571 of OY294058.1, read as the reverse complement.
CCCCAGAAAAGTGCTAAAAAATGCAGGCAATCTGAAAATTTCCTGCATTTAACCTTTGTTCATGAGTCCACTGAGATTCTAAATATTCAGGCGGGATAAGAAATGAATGCAAAGCATCTAAAAATTCGTTCCTTGGATACTTCAACAGTTGAACCCCTTTGACACTGACATTCTCTGAACTGAATGTCCCCAAGAAAACGAAAGCACGAAGAATCCGAGAAACTCCGAGGTCATCTGCATTCTAACGTCCGAGCACATAGCGCTCCCTCAATTTTTTCCATGCTTTCATCAAATCCCGGAACGCCGTGAATATCCGTGAAATCCCCAGTCTGAAAGCATCTTCCCGGTACATCGACTTGCATAGGCAATAAACACCACACCAAGGAAGCCAAGGACGAAAACATCCACATTTCATTGGGAGCATATGTGAGAGAAATCCATCCGAACCAGACCGAAAAAAACAAGCGTTTGGCGTATCATTCCTCCCCGAAATGGAATTGAATAATCAAATTTTCCAGAAAAATCGGGAATTTCTGAAAGGGAAAACGGTAAATCACGACGTTAGATGGGCCAGAATTGTCCCACTGCATAATCTGGCGGAAAAATCTGGGACAAGCAGTGACGCCCCTCTGAACGATGTTGATTCTGGCAGTAAACCTGAAAAGTCTGTGTTCTATCCGGGATGGAAATATCGCCGGAACTGAACAGGCATGAAAGAACCGAAAACGGAATCAACACAGGTGTTTTTCATGTTAAAAGAAGGTGGGGATTGAATTTATGAGGAGAAAATTTTTCGGATCTGCTCCTTTCGACTAGATGATAACCTCAAGTTTGAACGAAAAGTATTTACAGGGTGTACATGAACAGAACTGTGTGAAAGCGCTATGGTCGTTGAAGTAATATTAGCAATCTCAAGGTTGATTCTCACTATACGTTCCGTAACCTTCCAATATCCTTCTCGTAAAATATTATGAGATGTAAATGAATTGATGTATGCACAATATAAGTCTCGTTTAAGTTCCGTCAACATGACATTTTTGCCTACTAAATTTTGACTTGAATCATACGGAAGGGATACTGGAAGGTTACGGGACGTATAGTGAGAATCAACCTTTATGCTCTTGAACACTATATCTAGCAAGTGCTTAGCTTTCAGTGATTCGCAGATTTTCAAGGAAGCTTATTGCTTAGCAATCCGAAAAGGGCTTGCGAGCACTACTGAGTGCTCTGCGACACCGTCAGTGTTTCGAAACATTGCAAGCAACTCGGGTACTTCTAAGTGGGTGAAAAGCTATAGACCGTAACTTTGCGTACTTGAAGAGCGAAATACCTAGCAATGTCCGAATTATATTTCAAGGATGCAGGAGTGATAAGGAGCGATCTGACACCATTCGTTGATGGCCGATAGGAAATCAATGAGAATGCCAAGCAAGAGATAGCTGATGAGCTTCCGTGAATTAAACTAAAAAAACCGAGACTACAGGATGAATGTCAAGGGTGAAAATTTTAGATGCTAATTGGAAAGTACCTCGTGGGATGAGGTTAACCAAAAATTATCATTGCCGATTCTGTAGGGAGGAATATGAAACTCCTGAAAAAATAATTACATCATGCTTCGCCATTGCTTAGGTTATGAACTCACAGTAGATGGCAAATCTCCTTTCTGAGGTCATTATCTCAGCTACTGAAGTCCAACAAAGCTATGGAACTGGATAGAAAGCTTGTGACATGGTCACAGTTTGATATAAGCCCTTATTGCTATTTCTAAATTAGTCAGAAAATAATTGGAACTAGTTTCTCTCGAAGAAACATCAAACTAAAAACTTAAACAATGAAGGGCTACAAAATAGATGAAATGAGATGTTCCAGTCAGGATAACCTCACCTGATTCAGAGAAGCAGAAGAGCAAATTCCCTTTTTGCGAATCACAGGGGGAAAACGTAAAATGAGACTACGGGAGAAGTGAAGTCATTTCAACATTTCGGTCTACGACTACAAAAGGACCAATATCTGTATATAAACAAACCTCCACCCCGCTCCCCCCTCCCATGTTCAGTCATTCAGCCGTTAAGGAATATCAATTTTTACATTACATTCTAACAGGCCACGGTGGAAATGTAAATATAGAATGTATCATCAAACCTCAATCCCGAACGTTATTCACAACGGTCGAGAAAAAAAAATTGGTCCTGATGGAGGCATATACAGAACTGTAGTAAAATTATAAAATAAAACTAGCTCCATTTCGAGTAGGTACTTAGTACTTTACCAAAAGATGCCTCCAGAACTACTTCAAGCCATCGATCCGTTCAGATCTATATACTAACCAAGTCATGTTTGTATTTGTATTTTGTATTTTTTTCCGAATATCCTAGGCTTCAACGAAACCCCTCAGAAGCTTAAAGCTTGTGCGAGTTAGGATACCGGGTGTGTTCTGTGTAGGCTTTGTTACTAATTCCTTGCGCCACGTTAGGAACAGCACTGTTAATTGTTTACCCAACAGCGAATGGTTGGACGGTCCCCTAAAAACCGGAAAAGTTATTTCCCGGCCAAGGGCTTGAACCCCAGACCTTACGCTCATGGGGCTTGCGCTCTAACCACTGAGCTACCGCCGCAATGTTGAACTAAACATGTTGAACTAAAATACATCGTATCGTCATTTCAAAACTCTTCCTTAGAACTTCAACACCTTGAGAGCGAAGGTTCTTTCTGATTTCAGCAGAAACATGATTCACATCTTCACGAGCTTTCTTTAAAGATATTGTAGCCTAAAAAAAATTCCTAGTGGGATGAGTAACAACTTATATTGCAGATTTTGTGGAGAGGGGTATGGAATTACTCCAAATATTTGGAGAGATCATTCCTCGCCATTGGAAACGAACGCAATTAATGCTTAGGCCAAAAAGAGTTGAGAAAGCCCTTTTTTTTGGCAACTCAGTTCTGAAGTTCAACAGATGAAATAAAAATTCAAACAAAGGACACCAGATGCCTTTTTGCGAAGCATATAAGGAAAACGTGAAATAAAACTACAGGAGAATGAAAGTCATTTCAGTTCTGAAAAAGAATAAAACTTCTTTATTGTAGATGATCAAATCGATGAATGATTGTTCTCCGGTCAATCTGAAGACTGCTAAAAGTTTAGACACTATCTGTAACAACTATCAAAAAGTATCGATTCCCTGAGCAGAAGCTGTAGCCTCAGCTGTCTATACTAACAGAAGGACCAACATCACCACATTTTTCCCCCTCAAAAAAAACAAAAACATACAAATTCATGTCCAGTTATTCCGCCGTTGAAAAATCCCAATTTCGACACAACATTCTAACGGGTCATCGTTACACAGGCAGTAGGATCGTTCCGCATAAAGGACAAGACTCCAATATCCCAAAAATGTGCCGGGTTCATGGCGTTCCCAGACATAAGTGAGGTTGTAAAATTGTTGTCATCCCCACACTCCGCATCTTTTCCACTTCATAACGCTATTTATACGGTGGAAATGGAAATCTCGGTGCCGATATTGCGCTCGAAGAACACATTGAAAATATTAATGTCGACTCTTCAAATTGACAGGGCGGTAACTTAGCAGTCGGAACATTCCGGCCTCGTATCTTCCGATGGGATAATTGTGTCGTTAAGTTTCGAGTTCAAACGAGTGAGTTATGGCGGTGTCTTAAGTAGCATCTTTTTCGTTGACATTGATGGGTGTAGTTGTAAAAATTGTCGTTTTGGGTTTATAGACGGTTTGATCAGGATGAATGAGTGGGGAAGTATATGGACAATTTCTAGAATCGGTGGTTAAATATTAACTACGACGGACAGGTCAAAGACCGGGTGTCCAAGAAGGGTATCGGGGTTTTGTGGTTACGATTTGGAAAGGAGGTGCAACGTTGCAGCGTATGCTTTGTTTTGGTTCATTTCCGAACAGGTTAAGGATTTGAGTAATCTTGTTTTGGTTATTTTCAGAATCGATTTCAAACTGTTCTAGAACTGTGAAATGAGTTCGAACGTTAGAGTCCGAACTGCTTCAGAATCGGTAGTTCATACAAGCGTAGAGTGGCTGCCAAAGATTTAAATGGTTAACCTGAATTTTTCGGCGTCGTGTCTTAATTTGGTTTCTGATTTTTGTATCAGGAAACGGTTAACTGTGAAATTTAATTTTCCAGGTTTTTTTTATGGCTTTTCACTCCCAATATCTGAAACAAAATTATTGAATATTGAAAAAAAATGTTTTTTTCATGGAAAACGCCCTTGCGGATTGCAGTATCAAACTATTTATCAAGACAGTTTCTTGCAAAATGGATTGCATAATGAACAATACAGGAACAATACAAACGATAAAGAAAGCGAGCTGTGACATTTCAGAGTACAAATCTGACTCTTTCATCAGACAAAGTCGAAAACTTCAAGAATCATTTTCTTTCGATTTTTCATTTCGATTTGAGAGTTTTGTCAAATTGCCAGTTTTGAGGGAGCACAGCATCACGGATTTATTTGGATTGAAAGTTTTCTAATTCTACCTCTTTTTTAAGTAGATTCAGCCAAATAGGGTCTATTTCTTCCGAACAAGGAGCAAAATTACTCTCTCCATTCAACAAAATGCCAGAGGACTCTTCGATTCTTCTTTTCAAATTATCTGATTCCAAAATCAGTATTTTTGTATTGTCCCAATCTATCATGTGATTCCCAATGTTCGAAAATACATGGTTCGCTATTTGGAATTTTTGTATGTCTCTAGTCTCTAGTCCTTAGTTGTTTTCGTGCTCTCGTTTTTTGATATCTAATGGTCTTTTGATTTTTGTTTATTGGGGATAATTCCTTCCCATAATAATCTAAAGAATTTTATTTTCATCGTTCACGCTTGGGATGTAAAATTACTTCTTAAATATTCAATAATAATATTTCGTATGATTTTTTTTTCAAAAACACATATATTTGAGATACGTTCATCTCTGAATTCGTTATTATATGAATGAATCCTTTTTTTTTATTACCCACTTCCATATTGTTGGTTCATTTTGTAAAATAATTAAATGACGAAAAATTCGAAAAGTTGACTTTTTCAAAAAAATATTTAGTGGACGCAATAAGTATCCCAAAAATATATAAATTACATAAGAAACTGTGACAGGGACTTTTGCATTACTACAGGCAATAAGACGTGAATAACATTCCCCTTTTCTGCCAACAAAAACGTTAGCTTTCAAATTCAAACTTTTATTATTGATGATAATTCCTTCGCTATGACTTCCCGTAATAATCTTATGGATTTCAATTTCATTCAATTCAATTTCATCCCATCCGGGATGTGTACTTCTTGAATGAATCTATGAGACCAATCCTCTTCCTATTGAATAATAATGTTTCGAATTAATTTTCCTCTGAAGCGTAGGTACATATCTGAAATACGTTCATCATTGAATTCATTATTATATCAATGTAATTTATTTCTTAAAATAAAGTGGATGCAAGTATACTCGAAAAAAATATATAGGGTATTCCTCAATGATATGCTGATATTTAAGAGGCGATTCCTGAAGCTATATGAAAATAAATCTTCAGCTGAACATTATGTTGTGAACGAAATAACTTTCGAGATAACGGTGTGATGGAATTTCCAGTTTTATCATCAAAATTACTTTTCATTCATTTCTGAACATATTTTATTTATTGATTCAACTTTGCCCGGCGCATAGCTTTGGTCAGAAAGGTGAAAACAGGTTAGAATTTCGTTAATATTATATTTTTTGCGTATTGGCTAAAATTCTCAGCCGTTTGACGCTGAAGAAAAAAAAATTTATTTTTCTGAGCGAAAACCATGCGCCAAAGTTGAATCGAGAAATCCAATTTGTTCAGAGATAAATGGGAATTTCAAAAATAATTTTCAGTTTTAGTAAAAGCATTGTCGTTTTATTTTTCTCCAACAATATTAAGGTCGAAACTAACTCGCATGCCACTGGTAGAAATGATAAAATCATTTGAACATCAGTAAATATATCTTGATACAGTAAAAACGCGAACCAAATTTCATGGAAACATATGCAATATCATCAACGTGATTATAAAGAAAAAGAATTCTGTGAACAAAAGAAGAAAAACATCCGAAAGCTTTTCTTATCTAGTGGATTGAAGAAATGATGGACACTAGCTATGGTGATCAGCTGGGAAGGGCAGATGAAATGCTTGAGACTCTAGAGAGGTTCATTGACCTGCAAAAAATCTGGTTAGAACCCAGGAATTCTTAACCGAGTCCTCTTTAATATTGCCCTTGCAAATACCTTAGTGATAATGCAGCAAGAAATAAGGGTTAAACGAGTAAGGTCCTTCCGGGATGCTCAAGTCTAATTGGATTTATTCCTCCTGCACTAGAAGTACCTCTCGCGTTGACGTTGCCCAAATTGCCAATACGAGTTTTTCGAAAGCGAGAAGCAGAGTCGCGACATCGCAATCTCCTTTGCACTCCAGCCGTACCCTAAGGATGAACTATTCGGAGAATGTCCCATTCCTCAAATTCATTCACCTGCACTCTGAAATTTTATGTTCACACCACTAGCTCCTGACAGTCCATCACTTACATCCAAGTCATCGCAAATAAATGCAATAACTCACTGTCGCGCCCGCATTTCTAACGTAGAGGAATCATCTCCTGGGCGGTCTTCAACAACTACCCTCAGACAGACCGACCTGATTTAGTGGGGCAGCGTTAAGGAACCCAGTGAACCGGATCGCGCTGAAATGAAAAACTGCCACCTAGCAGGCATGGTCTTAGGCGATACCATCCTCGAAGTTAAAAATTGAAACAGATTACTGAAGCTTCGCGAGCTTTCGCCAAATATTCCTTTCCGGCTAGATGAAATATTACGGGGAGTATGCGATGAACATCACTATCTTAGGGAAAAGTTTGACGTGAAATACGGTCCAAGTTGGATGCGGAAATGGGGGTTACAGTTTGTAGGAAATCTTGAGCAAATAAGGACGCATGTTTCCGGAAAAGGAAACTTTCGGCGAGATTACAACAGGCATGCTGCGTCAAATAGAGGTGTCCAACCTGAACAATCTGACATAGCTAAACAGACATGATTAAATAGCTGGTATGGGTACAGATAACTCTATTATCTATAAACGGGTGTGCGCTTTTTTTCGGTTAATTGGCATCTGAACACATTATTCTTGGTATGGTGGCAAATGTCAATAGAAGGATGAAAATGTTTTGGTGCCTCTACAGAACAACTGCCACGAGATAATTCATATTATTTCAGGGTGAAATGCTCCTTCGTTGACATGATCATACCCTAATAAACAACTGTCTGACCGCATTATATCTGTACGAGATCAGGTACGAAACTGATTTTTCTCATACAATTTTACTTCAATAGTTTATTCAAGTATTTATGCTTTGATGATTTCTTGCATGAAATCTTTGACTTCCATCGAAAATGCAATGTTCTGAATCCTTATTTTCTGATAATGAAATATCTCCAGCACCCTTAGAGCTATAACCAATAAAAATTTCCACTGAACCCAGAAGTTTTCTTTTGAAAATTCCACACATGTGATTTTTAACCAACCAGAATGTGTATTTCTGGCATATCACCATCGCAACGGATGAATTTCAGTGGAAATTTTTTCCTCGTGGGTACCCAACAGTGAATTATACTGGAAAGTTTTTTGACGTTTATAATGACAGTATATTTTCTCAATTCGTCTGCTGATAGTGCGGATGAACTTGCCTTTCTATTGGTTGGATCTATTTGTAGCTTCCGACGCTTAGCATTTTCTGCAGCCCTTGCGTTAACAAATTCTATATCAGAGAATGTATTAAATTTGCGATTATACCTCTCGAAAAATATTCCTGCTACTGCTTAGCTGTAGAGTTCCATAGAACTTTGGTAACACTCTCATTGTAGTCTTCAGAGTTCTTTTTTCGCATGTTGAAGGCATAGTCTTCAAGATTAAGCGCCAGTTATTCCACAGGTATATTCTCTGTCGGAATCATACCCTTTTTTGCTCAAAAGTTTATTAACTGCTTCCATACACTTGCCTTCGATTTCCTAGTATTCGCGGGTGTCAACCGCTTAATATTCTGGCGAATATTTTCTTTACTTTCTTGACCGAAGCGAGACATTTTTCTACGTCGTGCTGTTTTTGACCAATTCAAAACAGAAATAATTTCTAGCTTAGAGTTCCACTGAGGTGCCATGGTTACTAAATAATCAAGTCGACAAAACCTTCTATGTTACGCAAGTACTTGGTAGAGACGAAAATTGATGTTGTTAGAAACATTTGGCGTGGAATTTTCTTACCGAAGATCACACGAGGTCAAATTAAATTCGGAAATTTTTTCTCGCTAATGAATATTTTTAGAAAATTACCTCTCGTCTTCGACTCGGCATAATTTTCAGAATATTCATGAGCTCGAAAAAATTTTCGGAAATAATTCGACCTTTAGTGGTATTAAAAAATTCAGGTGTATTCAGGTGAATTCAGATATGCAGCGTATTCTCTGAGACTTTGATATTCTTATGTATGCAAAATGGATGGACCATAATATCTTTATATATAATATTTGCAATGATTTGGGATATACTAGATAATTTAATGCTGAATTAGATGTTGACACGAAGTGCGGCAGTATGGGATTATTCTTAAAAGTTTCGATGTAGTTTATGAACGAAAATATGTTTTCGGAAAATTTCATCACATCAAAAAGATGATTTTTCCAGTCTGGACATGCACTATTAATTATTAACTAGAATTGTATGTTGCTAACTGTCCAAGACATATTTCCCAAAATTTCCATGAGAACTCATCAAAGCTTTAAACGGATAAAAGTTTTGTATGGAATGCTTCAATCACTCAGTTTTCCATGAAATTCTAAGGACGTTTTCGAACTGTCCTGTATTTGCATTAGGAGCATGTACTTTCATTCATGAAACACCCTTATTAAATAGTTCATGCGACAAAATATGGATAGAATTCTACTTACAGAACTAAGAGGCTCTTCATCTCATCCGGAAAAACATCCTTCTGAAGCACGGTGATCGTATTATGCCCGATATTTCTGAAATTCAAAAAATAGTGAGAACTCAAAAAGGATGATAGTTTCAAGAGAGCCAATCATGCATAAAGCTCCTGAATTAGACAGATGAGATCAGAAAGAAAATCACGAGTTATTGCCAAGTGGCCTAACAACTATACAGGGTGAGTCTTTAAGTTGTACATTAATTTTAACCATAGATTCTTTCCATCAAATAAAACACTTTTTTCATTTGTCATTTTCCCAGATTCGGCTCAGGTAAAAAGTTATAAGCATTCAAACATTTCTCAATGTGCTAATACACTCATGCGCTTTGTTTGTAAGTTCACCACAGATATCTCTTACGGTGATTTCTTCTGGAGAATAACCAATCCAAGGTTCGAAATTCTAAGAAACAAGATTGAGAAAACTCATTCACTCACTTAATTCTTATGATTAAGAGCTTTTTGCGATATTATCGCAAGGAAAATATTTCACTACACTGGACTTGAAACACTTATCTTCAACTTGGTTTTCACGCAATATCCAATTTCATTCCACTATATGATTATACACAATTCCATCCTCGCCCATTCTCATATTGAAAACTTCATAATTATACTTTTTTCACGAAATTTATAAACGAATTATATGAAATCAATCAATTAACCTAAAAATATTCTCTAGACTGATAATAACATGTTATTCTATGTCTATGAATGTTATGGTTAGGTCTGTGGTATGATCACGAAATAGCATATATCAAAATTAGTTCTATGCGAAATATATAAATATTTATGTGTATTCTATGGTCCGGATAAACGTAAACCCAGCTTAATTTTCTTCCTCTACTAGATCAGGGGCGGATCCATAAATATAAGGTAATTTTTCGAATTTTTTTTCGATTTATAATATTCAACGTTGAATAACTGGGGAGAAATTAGGAGAAATTATATAAAATGATCAAGTATTTTGAAAGGATTGTAGATTCTTATAAGGACATAAGATAAACTATATCTGCATTCTTCATGCTAATTTCGTATAGTTTTATGAATCGGCGAGTCTGTAACTCGGAAACTGTTGGAAGTAGAATGAAAGTGATTATTGAAGAATATGTATAATAGTAATAGACAACTTCACACAGAAGTTCATCTGATTCAGAGTTACCATATCAAAGCTACAAAAGGAAAACTATTTTTTTAGGAAATTTAAACAGCCTGTATCTTTTTGCTGGAGTCGAATTTGAAAAAATGATTGATTGAAAAAGTGTTTCATGTGTAAGAGGAATCTATGGTTAAAATTAATGTACAACTAAAAGACTTACCCCGTGTATGACAAGAAACTTGGAAAACTCTCTGGATAGGAAAAATTGTTACAAATTTCAAAAATCCCCTTATGTTTGGGAACTTAATTTCCGCTTGTGAAATGTGATTGTTTTCCTGAATATTCCCTCAAGAATAGCTAATAAGCAAAACTATGTTAACAAGCATAAGTTTAACATGGACACTATGGTTATTGTTAATCTGATGATTAGATCCATATTATGGAATGAATTGTTAAGATGTTCAATGACCAATGTGTAGGAATGAAATTGTTGTTTTGTTTCCGAAATTTTCATAAATGCAATTCATTTCCACCCACATGATTAGATACATCTCATGGAATGAATTGTTAAGATGTTCAATGACCAATGTGTAAATATGAAATTGGTGTTTTGTTTCCGGTATTTCCATTTCCACAATTCAGTTTCAGCCACATCGAGAATTTCAAATCGATACTGCGAATATGTTGAATTTTGCTGTTCGTTTCACGAAACCAAATTTGGATTCAGTGGTCACTAACTCTTCTCCTGCCTGAAGTAGGGTTTTGGGGATATCTACAAGAGCCCAAATCTACAGGAATTCAGATAGTGTTCGTCCTGATACTTACAGGACCTCCAAATGAGGTATGGTCTCCAACGCCTTAGTTGGGACATCATGCAAATGGTTGCTATCTAATCTCAGACTGCGTAGCGATTTCAAATCTTGAAAAGCCTCTGGTTCCATGTGCCAGATGCTGTTACCACCCACGAATCTGCTCGACCCAAAAGGAATCATAACATTTCGAGCGGAAATTATGTGAATATTATAAGAGCACGCTTAAATTGTCACATATGCGTATAAATTCCTCACATTATTTGTTAAAACAGTACATAAAAATTCGGGAACATGAAAGAAACATGTATTTTTGCACCGAATTCTGTGAAATTCATTCGACGAAAGGCCCGCAGACCATCAATTTTTCAGAGATGTGGGTGTACAGGGTCTGTTTCGAAAGTAATTTGTTGAAACAATGATTTTTTCGAAACGTTCCACTTCATCTGCTTTCATGTTGTCTCTTGAACATTAGTATAACTAGGAACTCTTGTGATTGAGCATTTTTCTTTTAAGCATTCTGGATTATTTTTTTTTGTATTCGGGGCAATGATTCACTTGGTGCCATGTGGAGATTGCACTATGAATGAAGCAGCGTTGACAAACCTATTCTTTCGAGCGTTTCGACAAAGATGCTTGGTATATCTTGGTACTTTTAGGTACTGCATAATTTATTTGCCACAAAGTTACTGCCAGAAGCGATGTCTTCTAAATTTCACACTTTACATTCTGTGTGCCAAGTGTATAAATGGCTGTTAGAGTTTTTCTCAAACAACCATCAATACTCTTCAAAGTTTTTCTTTTTTTACACCCATACACCAGCGATTCATCTTAGCTATTGTTAGCAATAGTGCTATAAGGTTTGATTATTCTCAAGGGTATCACGACCGCATCGAATCAGAATAGCATAGTTTTGGGACAGATTCTGTACATGGTGAATCTCAAATATTCGGGCCTCGTTTCTGGAGGGGACCAGATTAATTTCACAGACGGTTGTGTGAATGAATTGAAAATGTTGTGTTTTTGGAATACAGATACTTCAGCAGTTTAGGAATTCTTCACCCTCCGTTGAAGAATATTAAAACTGAAATTCGAAATGGCTTTGAGCAACGTGCACTGCAAACGAAAGCGATAGGCGAAGAACGTCTTGAAGCCACTAAGCTTTTCATACCGTTGACATAGAATAATACTAGCCAAGACCTGTAGTGCTTTTCTTTACTCAGTAGGTTAAGAACGTATGAGGCCTCTGTTCCACTGAGATGTGTTTTTAAACTCTTCTGTATGGACGTTCAACCTGTCATTTTCTCAGAAATTTTGCTGCGCATGCTCTCTAACTGACAATGTCATAACTGTCTAAAAGTACCTTTAGAGAACATCCTGCTACTCAGTTGAATCTATTAGACTAGCTGTAATGGTGAAAAGCCTCAACCCAAGAACATCTTTTCGATGCCAGAGTGTGGTTTGAGATTGACTATATGAGCTTCTCCAAGGGTTGTTATTTTGCATACTTCATAAAGAAAATTAGCTTATATAAGTGATATAGAGCTGAGCTTTTTTCTTGCGCTCGCAAACAACCATTAGAAAGCTGTGAAATTAATCTCAACTATTTTTCTTTTGGTTCTTTCATTCTGGACAATCTCAGGCCCTGCTTTTTCAAACTCTGTTTGCTACTAAATATCTATTTCCTAATGCTGTTCTGGATGTTTGCTAGATAATGATGAGTTGAAGAGCACAGATGAAGAAATTGTTCTACCATATGACGAAGCTACTGTTGAAGTACCTGTATACCATCAATCCAGTTTTATTAGATATTACTTGCTCATTTGAGAATTTGATGAAGAACTATGAAAATAATTTTTTCCTAATTCGTGTAATATACCACTTGAATCTTTTCATCGAGCTGGTTCACAGACTCTTGTGATAAAGTCAAAACACTGAAAATTGATTATGATTCACTCAAGTTTTTCAATCAGAATTATATGAATATTGAAGCTTCTGTATATTTTTTTCTAGAGTGCAAAAAGTAACTCGTCATCGAATTAGGTCGAGTTCATGTATTTCTTTAGAAACAGACTGGTAAATTTTGGCTGTTACTGTTTGCTCTTGAGTTTCAGCAAGATCTGAGGAACATTGGTATTCAGAAGTTATTCTATGTATCGGCATAAAAGAAGTGAAGAGGAGCCAAATCAGGCGAATACTTAACCGAACGTCTGGTCTTTTTGAGAGCATAATTTCTGTGGTCTGATGGATCACCTGATTTGGCTACGATTACTTGGTACGGTCGGTTCCACGAAGAGTCGATCACCGTTGATCGGATAATAAAGCGCTTAATCGGTCGATCAGCACTGTATCTTATGCTTAATAATCTAATTTAATCGGCGATTAAGGATTTGACGGCCAGATCAATACAAAATGGCTGTTAATTGCAGAACAAGCAATCCTTCGTTTTCACAAAATATTTTTGAGTGCTGATTAACATAAAAACTTCACTTGAAGGTCGATCAAGTTGATTGAACAAATTTGGGCAATCAAGTGGTTTCTTTAATCGGAACCGAAGTATTGCAAGGTTGTCAGACTCCATCAACTGATATACGTATTTGAGGGAGTGATGAAGTTTTGTGAAACCCAAATAGGTCACGAGCAGTTTCGACAGTTGGGAGAGAATGGAGGACCAACAATAACCTAAAATGCATTGTTTACTATGGGAAAAAGCGATTTCTCTCGTGATTTCGTAATCATTAGGAAGTTTTGGATTGATATATTCACTTTTTTTGAAAAGGACAGTATAAATTTGGTGAAATTAGTCCCTGATTTCATAAACAGGCAAATAAACAGACCTTTGGTTAATTCAGTCGACAGTCTTTTTGTGTGTTGTAGTATATTATATAGACACCTTGTTACTTTTATATGGAGGTAAAATTTTGCGACAATATTTTTTGATGTCATCGTGCTTATTGATTGTGGAGACCAATCTCCATCCTTGCTCTTTGACGAAGTAACTGACAAGTTGTAAAGTAACATTTATTCTGTGAATTTTCGTTTAAGGGCGCAGTTCTCTATTGAATTAGTTCAGAAAATATGATTTTCATTTTCAGAACCGAAAGAATTTTCTTATTTCTCTCTTCTGTAATGGATAAATTGAGTTCCTCTCCACATCCGGTAAGTACCTACCATTCAAATGAAAACACTTCAACAACTCATTGATAGTTTTCATCGATTTGATGTTGATTATTCGAGCTTGAATACCTGGATTCACTTAAAAAAACTTAGGTTTTGAATTGTATTTCCTGCCTGACTAAACCAAGCAACATGCAACAACAGCATCAACCAGCAAGAATTGTATTCATTCGAAAAATTCCATAAGTTCAGTAAAGTTGTTACTGTTACAAGATATCAAGTACTTTGGATACAGTTCCTACATAATGCAATAGAGAATATTTCAGTCCAAAATTTCCAAATTCATACAAAATCACAAGCCAAATCGCTTTTTTCCATGGTAATCAATGCATTTTAGGTTATTGTTGGTCCTCCAGTCTCTACCATCTGTCAAAACGGCTCGTGACCTATTCGTGGATCGGCCGATCAAAATTGACGGAACCATCTGTTGATCGTCAGTCACCGTATCTTTGTGAAACCTAAGGTGAATATTTGAAACTAATTTAGAAGTAACTTGAGATGTTGGATTTCAGGATCGAAAGAAAAAGCAATATTCCGTTTAATTAAGCTTCCAAATCACCTGGGGCTACCTTAATTTCGTCTGTCATTACATGGTAACACTAAAAAAGTCGACTGCATTCTAAGGGCCATTTCACACAGAACGATCATTATTAGTGGAAATTACGCATAATCTGAATCGATTGCGTTTTCTGTTTTCGTCCAACAATTCATCATTCGCTATCGGATCTTTTCGCAACATATTCCGTTTATTTATCCTGACATTTTGGCTGTGCTTCAAACCGTTTCGACGGAATAATGGACCGATGTGTAAAATGATATGGTGAGTTATGAACGAAGATGAATTGACGAATTAGTTACGGATAAATCGAAAATGAAAACAACATTCAACGGTTAAGAGCCGGAGATTAGATTTTTCAATACACCACACGTCAGAGGTTGACGTGAACCGTGACATTTTGGAAACTTTTCAAAATAGCACGTGTTAGATGATACGGCTAATTGGAATATCCAATCTCGCTGAAGCGTGTCGGACAACGAGCCACACTGTTCAAATTTGTTTAAATTTATGAATGGGACTTCCTGCTGTTGATGTATTTTGGTGCTTCCGTTGTTCATAATATACATATACCATTGATGAAAATTTTATTCACTATTCGAAATTGGGTTTTTTAATATTGAAAACATTATTATAATGAACATTAAAAAGAGTATCAGAGTTATTCAACGGAACACAAAATATGTTGAAGATATTGTTTTCTCGCCAATCACTCGATGAAGCATTTTGATTATCCGATCAGTTTATGACAAAATTCTATTAATGTTGTTGATGTTGACAACATATATGTAAACAGGGTGAGTCTTCAATGTGCTTTATTTTAACTGTTGATTTTCCTCAAATATTTCATTTGCAATTTTTCCAAGGTCGGCTCAGGTCAAAAGTTATAAGCACTTTATATCAATGTACAAATATATATTTCACTGTGGTTACAAGTTCAACACAGTAATCTCTTACTGTAATCTATATTATTTCAAATGATTTGTTGCTTTTCGGAGTATTTTTGTATCTAAAATATTTCACTACACTTTACCTTTGAAACGCTGATCTTCTACTTTTTCATCTTCATAAATTCCATAAATATCATTATCATTATCAATCAATATCATGATGTAAGCAAAACATGGTGTGCCCATCTGCTCATCTGTGATCGAATTTACCAATGATGACGTCACTTGTTTCATTCAAATTCAAAGCACAGAATATATAATTTTTTGAATTCGAATGAAAAAAGTGACGTCATCATTGGTTAATACGATACCAGATTCGCAGATGAGCACACCATGTTTTACTTACATCATGAATCAATATGAATACATGAAATAAACTCTATGAATCACGTGAAAAGTCTACTTTCTAGACATGGAGACATAGTCCCTGTGTCTATAGTTTGGTCACAAAAGAGAAAAAAACTCTGTGTATTCTATAGTCCGGATTTTACTAGCTTTAGGACGGATCCAAAAATTCGTATTCTAAAATGACGAAGATTCGCATAGGTAATATCTGAAGATAAATAATAATCCATTTTTGCTAATTCTCTACAGTTTTGCGTAGGATAAAGTGATAACTGAAGAATCTGTGTCACAGTTATAGCGAACTTTTCACTAAAATTCATTTAATTCGGAATATCCATGTCAAAGGTACCAAGAAAACTGTTTTTTTGGAAATTTCAACAGCCTTTCCTTTTTTACCTGAGCCGATAAGGGGAATCTTTGGTTAAAACTGATGAACAACTAAAGGAGTCACCCTGAAAATGGTGATGAACAACTTGCAAAATTTTGTGTTGATCATGTCATCAGAATAATTCGAAAAAAATTCAATGTTTTTTCAAGTATTCTATATTCTTCCATCTTCTGATTATTTTATCCAAACGAAACTCTACATGAACCTTCAAGCTGTCATTTTTCAGTTCAGCACTGGATTTCAGTTCGATCCAATATTTATTTTTGGAAATATTGGTAAGATGAAATTTTTGATGGGTATATTTAGGGAATCATCAGGCGGATTTTACACTTTCAAGAATTCGACCTTCGTTATTAATTCCCAAATCTACTCTACAAATATCGAGTTTCTGAATCTTTTCTTTCGGAAGTTACTGCGTTTGCGGTCGACTTCACATTCAATCGATTAGGTTTGGACCTAAATCACGAAGACTGAATTCCAGAATGGATAAAATCCACCCAATGATTCCGCAGTTATACTCAACTTAATTTTTTCAATAGATAACCAAACATATCTACAGATTAGATCGAATTGAAATCCAGTAGGAACTGAATTGAAAAATGACATCCTGCAGGTTCATATAGAATTTCGTTAGAATCATATGATCAGAAGATAGCAGAATATGGATTATTTGAAAACAAACTTGAATTTTCAAATCAAATTGAGCTGATGAAACGATCATCACTAAATTTTGCACTAAGTTATTCATGATTTTTTTTTTTTTGTACTCTGTTGTAAAATAAAGAATTCAAGGTATGAGCAGAACTTTTGAATGTGTTGAAAAGTTTTTTTTTTAATCAGCTGAGTAGGATCTCAACAGAATTTTGCAAAAAGTTGAGCGTATATGCTTCAACTGAGTGTCAAGTTTCAATCCAATCACTGCAGTAAATCCTGAAATATCAGAAAAATAACTTGAAGATTACAAATAACCATACTACGAAACTGTTTGGCCAATTTTGCCCATTAACGAACTTAACCATCGAATTATGGAATGCAACCTAGCCTGAAAGTTTCGAGTGGAGAGGGTTCCGCTTTCTGCCGTAATTGTGGCTACGACCGGCCGGTCGGCCGGACAGAATCGATTTTGACATAGGATTCGTCATCTGTGAGTCCAAAGAACCCGTTCAAGATAATTTTCGACTTAAAAGCGAAAATTAGAGACATTTGGACGAAACAATAACGCGCTGCTGCTAAGAACAACCGCGTTTAAATTGATTAACTCTTAGGTACTGTCATGAAGCCTATTGGGAGTTGACGATAAATTACGAAAATTCCGATAGACACTTTTTGCGTCCTGACCGAGAAAATCGAGCCGAAGAACATAATTTCCCATAGGCCAAGGCGACCTTGACATTGCGGAACGTCCGATCCAAGCTCACTTTGTCCTAGCCCCAGGGATCCTGCAACGGATATTGCCTTCGGAGAAAAGTTAGCCCTGATGAGAGCATAAATCAGGATTCGATTGATGCTGGAAACGTGGACGCCATGGAAATTTCAAGGAATGCGACTCGAGAACTTCCAGGGATAATTTATATGATTTCCTGATGTTCGAGCACTGGCTTCAAATCTGGGTAAGATAATTAGGAAAGTTTCGTTGAAGTTCTGAATCCAGAGGACATCAGCTTGAAACATTTGTAAACTGTGGTGGTAGAGAGGGAAAAGATTTGTTTACTGTTCGTAGTCTATGCCAATCTGAGTGGATATAGTTTTCTTGGGATTATCTATTTCTGGTTGGACTTACATCGAACAAATATTTGGTTTCTATACAAACAATAAGTGGAGTAACATGGTGCATTCGAAGGACTACTCCATTATAGGAGTTATGGAAATTAGTTTTTAAGATTCTGTGATCTTTCACAACGAAACTTCGATAGAAGAAAGCCTTCATGCTGACCAATCATTCGAATTATACCTCAAACTCACTTTTTGCGGTGTTTCAACTCTTACCTTAAAATTTCAACCCCGATGAGTATATCATGAAAACATTAGCCGTCGGTTTCACAAAACTTTTGACGTCTGATCAACTCGTTGATTAAGGTTTGCATTCGATGGTTGGGTTGAAAATGAATAGACGACTTCGGCCCCAGTTGCCAACCCTCAATTCCCTTCACAAATTCACTATCACTGGGGAACGGGAATTTCAGGACAAATTCGACATGATAGGCTTCGCGTTATTTATAAACATCCGTGAAAGATGCCTCGGCTCCTCAAACAAGATAATTCCTTTTAGATATAGGTTTTTGTTAGGCTGAAATTTAAGTTGGAATTCCTGATTTCATGTTAACAATGTCAAGTTTATAAATGATAGGTTCCGCAAATCAACTTGGTTATTTCGTTTGCCAGTTTTCCGTTCTATAAATATGAAATATTCGGTTGGTTCCTGAAAAAAAAAGGTTAATTACGGAATTTGATTGACGAATAAGCAATCTTTTTGTCACCAGAATTTAGACATATTAAGTCTATTCACCAGAACGACAATCAATGTTTTATGGTAACATATCCATTGCATAGAACAATCTTTATTCACCTTATGATCCATAAACCATACATTGTAGTTTTTTCCATCATTGATTGTTGTCTCTTCTATGTTCTATGGATCATAAAGTATATACAGATTGTTCTATGCTAGGGATATGTTACCATAGGCCATTGACTATCGTTCTAGTGACAGAAAGAAATGTTTTTCCATCAAATTGCGTAATTAACTTTTTTATCAGGAACAAACCGAATATTTCATATTTACCGAATGGAAAACCGGCAACCGAAATAACCAAGTTGATTTGCGGAACATATCCTATTTGAATTTGACACTATTAACATGAAATCAGGAATCCCAACCTAAATTTCAGCCAATCAGAGATGATCTTAACAAAACCGTATATTTGGAAGGAATTATCTTGTTTGAAGAGCCGAGGCATCTTTTACGGATATTTATGAATAACACGAACCTATCATGTCCGAATTTGTCCTGAAATTCCCGTTCCCCAGTGATAATAAATTTTTGAAGAAAATTGTGTGTTGGCAACTTGGGCCGAAGTCGTCTATTGAAATCAAGCACAGAATTCACTGTTGACTGACAATCAAGCAAGCCCTTGATCGAGCAAACAAAGTTATGTGAAACAACCCTTATATCTCACGTAGGTCTTTTTATTGTTCTATATTTGTCAATGGTAAAGAACTCAGGTATATTATTGACATTTTGGAGTTTGAAAGCATTGAAAGGGACGTTTTTCGATAGATACTAAAAAATAGACTTCCAAATAATTAGGGGAAATGATTTCGCGGTATACAGGGTGATTCATGAGTGACCTTACATGCTTCAATGGCGGGTAGAGGACTTCAAGGCGAGTCAAGATCCACCGAAACAAATGTTTTGTTCATTGGTTACGAAGATTGCATGTTTGGTATGAAACTTTGATTAGCGATATTTCTGAAACGCTTGAAGTTATTCTATTGAAATTGGCTCCTCTGTTAGAACATGTAAATATGCCATTCTAGGTAAATTCAAATCCAGGGCCAGGCTGGAAAAATTGTCACCCCTTGATATTTGTTGGAAATGTTCGTTATCAGACTGCTTTTTTTATCATTGGATTCGAAAAGCCAAAAAAAGAATGCTACAATAATGGCTCTCCAATTCGGATGGCACATCTGAAGTGTTCCAATAAAAAAAGTTTTAACGAAAATTTTGTGAGAAAGTTTGCATTTCAGACCGCAGAATGAATATTGTTCGACTAAATTCACTGAAATTCATTTTTAGGTTGAAGAAAAATCTTATAGAAGCAACAAGTAACATTTATCATTATCAAATATCATTTTCGAAGTTATCGATTTATGACTATAAAATATTGAATAAATGTTACTTTTTGCCTTGAAGAATTTTTTTTCAAACAAAAACGGATTTTAGTGAGTTCAGTTGAACCATATTTATTTGTCTAGGTCGTGTCAGCTCAAAAGAGTTTAGATGTAATGTTCTCAACAAAGGTTTGATCAGCGATCTCTCGAAAAAAGTTCATGGTTTTAATCTTCCTAGGAAAATTTGGTGCATTTTGAATCGACTTAAAACCGGTCATGATCGCTGTAATAGTTTCCCCTTCAAATGGAACTCGGTCGGAAGTCCAAGGTGCGAGTACGGAGAAGAAGAGGAAACAATAGAACATTCAATTAATAGTTGTCCAATATATAAATTTGACGATGGTTTCGAGGCCATTCATTCTTTTTTGAGATAGATTGTGAACTTCAAATTAATTTAATGTGTACTAAATCATTTACTAGTTTATATTAGTTTTTTTGTCTCCTTTTTTTTCAGGTGTGATTCCAAGATTTCAGCCTAAATCGAATAGGAAAGAAGAAATTTTGTCGATGAAAAAAAAGCCCTTCAATAAATAACAAGAGTATTATTACACTTATACGGGATTTTTCCTGAGGTTTTTACCTGTGCTCTTGTATCATACGTAAAAAAATGTATGGTGCCCTGTTTACATTTCCTCTGCTAATATTGTAATGACACATATTATTTGATATAAAAATGTACTGCTCATCTCAAAAGAATATATAGTTTAGATGTGCCATCTTAATTGAGGAGCGATCATTGTAGCATTTTTCAATGGCTCTTTGAATCAAATAATAGTTTCTCAAAAATGCGATCAGAAAATTAACTTTTTCAACAAATAACAGGAGATCACAATGTTTCCAGCCAGGCCCTGAATTTATATTTACCCAGAATTACATATTAACAAGTTCTACGGAGAAATATTACTAGCAAATTTCGACATAATAACTTTCAAGCGTTTCAGAAATATCTTTAATCAATGTTTTATACACAACATACGATACACCCTGTATTTTAAGAAGCCATCATGGAGGCACTCCTTTTTTTTCAAATTTGCACAGGATTTACTAATCCTACTTCGTTCTAATCCAAATGTCCGTTATTTGCAAAAATGGTCTAACATTTTCACAGGTACGTAGAATTTGAACATGAAATTATAACTGAATAATCCACTCCTTTATGTGAATCTTTCGATACTTAACTGCTACCATGACCAACTACCCTACCACGGTTATGTCAACTCAAATAGAGGTCATAGCAAGAAGCTAGTTTCTGCTTTCTTTTTGACGATTTGGGTAGCTCGGAGCTGCCACGGCGCATGAAATTTGATAACATTATTGCTATTCTTCCTTCCAATCTCTTGCGCGATGCACATTGCACATGACTGTCAAAGGAAATCGATTCTGTCCGGCCTGCCGTAGGCACGATTGCGGGCGTGCGGAGAATCTTATCGAGTTGGAACTCCCATAGGTAAGTTGAATTTCAAATTTTTACAGTAGCATATCAAATTTCAGTTTGAAACCATTATAATTTTCGGAGATATCAGGAAAAAAGTATGTCAAATATCACGGTTTTCTTCTCAGTATTGTTTTTATTTTCAGAATAATTCAACAACTTCTTAATTAATCAAGGTGAAACTTCGTGCATATTTCGAGATGATTGTATCATCACAACAATTTGAAAAAAAATATTTCAAATTATTTTTTCAATATTTAATATTTTGCGATCATGCTATCCTGACGAAATTCTGTAGTCTATACTATTATCGTGAACATTTTTTTATCATGAAAAATATACTTATAGTAATGTATATGGATATAATAACTAACTTCCTTCATAAGGTAATATTTGGACTACTATTCACCCTCGAAATCGAAGTCAAATTTTCTCCAACTTCGAGTTCAGAGTGAAATCTGACGATAGTTACAGAATTTGAGGACTTGACCACTTTACGACTAGCCCTAGTGTTCCATCTTTTACAGTTGTAAATATGTTTCCGGCGTAGGGAATACTTGAGTATTCAAGGAGGAAGTGAATTGACCGAAAATACTGAAAGTTGAAAAAAAATTCAGACACGTTCCCCGACACAAATCGAATGAGGAGGGCAGAGAGACATTTACGGAGAAAGTACTGGTGTCGAGCTATTCAACCCAATATAGTGTTTATTCAGATGAACAGGTGGATGCAGGAGAAAGATATGTTTCTTTATAGGATTTGAAAAGTGTGGCTGATGTCTTACGACTGAGTCATAACTTGAATTATTCATTCCTCATATACAATCTGACAAATGAGGAGGGCTCCAACATTGGTAATGAAAATTTCCATTTGAATTTAGTTATTGTTCAGCTTCAAAAAAAAGGAATGATGTTTTTTTTTTGCGAATAACTCGAACTAGTGAAAAATTTACACAATTTGTTTAAAAACTTTATTTGAGGGTATACTTACAATGTTTGTAGCTTCTTAAGGCTCTTCAGGGCTTCCGTTGGAATCTCAGTAAGCTCACAATTCTGAAGAATTCTGTAAAAAAGAATTGAAAATTCAGTTGAAAGCAATTCTAGGCTTAAGTTTTCATGTACATGTTGTTCTGTGAACCTAATATGATATACAAATATATTGTTAGACATAGTCATGGTTGCTCAGAATAATTCTTTTTTTTTCAAAAATATCATCTTCCTCTAGATTTCGAGATGGTGAAAACCTTGAATTAAGCTCCAACCACGTTCATCCGGACAACAGGTTACAGAGTTTTTTCCCCATTTTGTTACCAGACCTCAGACATAAAGGCTATATGTCCATGCCTGTGAACCCTATTTTCTAGAAAATTCACACTGATTGAGTGATTTCATATAATTTTCCTTCACAAATTTGCTGGAAATTATTTTATTCATGGAATTTCAATATGAGAATAGGTGATTGGATACTGAAGGAATATCAAGTGGAAGAACAGTGTTCAAATAGTCAAGTAGAATAGATATTTTGGTAACAATATTGCTGCAATAAGCATCAACTCATTAGAATTAAATCAATGAAGAAGTGTTCGCAATCAAGTTTCGTTGAATTTTACGCAAAGAATTTCATATTCTAAAATATAGATAACAATAAGAGTGGTTCGAGTTGAACTGGTAAACAAAGTGCGAAATTGTATCAGCACATTGAGAAATCTCTAAATGCTTTCAAGTTTAACCTGATTCTAATCTGGAAAAATGTCGATTGCGGAAAGTGTCTTATTGGATTAATTGAATCTGTGGTTCAAACTAATGTACAACTCAAGGATTCATCCTGTATACCACTGTTGAAATTATCTTGATAAGTAAACAGATTTTGGTTTATTATTTGATGGATTATTTGATCCAAGATAAAAAATCAACCCCCCGGCAACTTCACATTTACATTTTGAAGTAGGTCCGTTCGCCGTCCGAAATCCGTGAAACTTATTAGAAAAATCGTGTGTCGCTCGAGATTGATCCTCCAATCATTTCAGCAGGATCGGTGTACCCTACGGGCTCAAAACTGGGGGAAGGAGGAAAAAATATTTCTAGAAAAATCACCACCGAATATTCATGAAACTCTCAACGTTGATTACTGTTGCATAACTCAACCTGGAAATTTGTACCTGGATGATCTCCTACCAGTGGTCCCTGAGTTATAAGGAAGAACAATGCGAATTGTGTAGTGAAAAATCAATGAGTTATGAATAATATAAAAGTTTTATTTAAGATACCAATGGTATTGGGTTATTCAACAGAGAAAATTATAAACCCTTGTGTGAAATTTGCAGCCTTTTTCTGAGTAGGATAAATTTCAAACTGAATTTTCGAAAGTTTTGAATTGTACTCTTTGAAATCTTTCCGAACTTTATACAAGCCAAATTTGGTAGTTACAAGTGAACTGAACCAAACGGGTCATTCCTCAGAAAATTCTCCTCAGTTTAAGAAGATAAATAGATTATAATATATATTTTTGAGAAGTTAACAGGTGATTAATGTCATCATCAAATGAAACAAAGCCGGTTGAGCCTCAAAATCCCCATGATACACCAATAAAACCTCGTTTCTTCCATGAAAACATATATTTGGATACGAACAATATATAGGCACATAAAACTGGAGACAATGTCATCCACATTCAGACTGAGGTCGTATATAATCCTCATATATCAACTTTCTTCACGGACGGAAGAGGACGGCCATTATGTGGACATAAAACCAGAAATATGTGAAATAATTATGACTCAGTCATCAAATCGTACACAATGTTACATTGCCCACTGGAATTGAACCGTCTACGAGAATTTCGATAATTGATGCCTATAAAAGAGTGGTAATAGCTGTAGAGAGTTTCTGATAGATGATGTAATTATTGATCAAACATTTATTTATTTTTGAAATCCATCACTAGAAAGCACAAAGTGAATATATTATAGTTGAGAGCTTTGAGTGTAAGGGTTGGGAGAGTTTCACCAGAAAACTTAGAAAAATATATCATCAAAGGATTCATAATATTAAGAGGAAATTTACTCTGTAACTATTCACTTTTCAAGGTGTCGAAGAAGCCGGTCCATAAAACGAACTGTTATTCATTTATAGAAAATGCCGACAGGGTGGATGATTTGTAGCATCTGTGTTACTTCCGAAAAAAAAGAAATGCCTACTAGCATTAGGGTCATTAAGAACAGGGCCACTATGTATTAAGTTCTGCAATCACTATAATGAATTCGTAGAGAATCATCATCATTCCCTGAGAGCAATCTGTTTATCGAAAATAATTTGAGCAGTTTCATTGAAATTTTTCGTATCTATGGATACTTTAGCTGAATTGAATTTTTAAAATTGTAAATTCTCCGAAATTATCGCACAAACCGATATTATCGTGCGTGCGGTATCTTACATAGTACAGTGCAACGAATTATAATACAAATAGTAACGCTGAGTTGTATAAAATCACAAAAAACGTATAATCTTTGCTATTTTGTGATTATATCATGCTTGAGCACGCTTCAAGATAGATCGTTCGTGGACTTGAGCAAGCATGCCACCAAGCACTGGTGAAATAGTGCTCGGGGGTCGAGTAACCAATATGGAATAGACGCGTCGACTCAAGACGTTCTTAAGTACGGAGCATGATGTAAGTGAAACAAGGTGTGCTCATCTGCTCATCTGTGATAGTTTTACCAATGATGACGTCACATTTTTCATTCAAATTGAAAGCACAAAATATATATTTCCTTGTATTTTAATCTTGCTGACGTCACTTTTTTTTTCAGATGAGCACCCCATGTTTTGCTTACATCATGGTACGTAGTATCGACTATGCGGAGGGGCATAATTCATAGCATAGTATAAAGATATACAATGGTCATAGGTCGTACATCGGATTTTATAATGTTTCCTGTGCCTATGAATATAACCATCGACTTAGGTATATGTCCTGAGCGTTCAACCATAGAGTAGGATATGGAGGAAATATTGCCATACAACATACATGTCATCATTGGGGACCGGATGTAAGTAAAACATAGTGTGCTCATCTGCTCATCAGTGATCGTACGTACAAATGATTACGTATGAAATCACATGAAAATTCAAAGCCAGAATATATATTTCCTTGTATTTTCAAGTTGATGACGACACTTTTTTTGCAGATGAGCACACCAGGTTTTTTACATCATGGTTAGGAACATAACCTAGGTCCTTATGAAACATTGAATATCTGTCACATTGGAAATCATTTCAAGGGCAAAATTTTACTTGAAGGTATAAATCAGCTTGAACGAGAATGTACACCCTACGGCCCCATCAACGATTATTCACAGCTCAAATAGACCATAAATTATATGGGGGTCAGTCTTCAAGTTGTACTTTGATTTCAAACATAAATTCCTCGCATCAAATGAAAACTTTTTTCATTTGCCATCTTTACAGATTCGGCTCAGGTGAAAAGTAACATTTGGATATTTCTCCATGTGATAGTACATTCTGCATTTTGTTTACATGTTCAACACGGTCAAATTTTACAGTTACTGTATTATAGAATATCCAATGCCCTGCGTGAAATTCAATGGAAATTGATTGCGAAATCTCATTTACTCCCTTAAGCAGCATTATTGTGACGAAAATATTTGACTCTACTTGTCTAGTCATACACTGATCTTGCACTTAATATTCCTGTAATATTGATTTGCTTTCTCCATAATATAGTACACAATTTCATCAGCACCAATTCTCATATTGAAAATTCCATGAGTAGCATAATTTTCATGAAATTCCTAGCTGAATGATATAAAAATCACTCAATCAGTGTGAACACATATATGGAACTCTATGGATTATATGGAAAGTCTGGTCCATAGGAATAACTTCTATGTTTATAGTCTGATCACAGAATGGAGTGATAACTCTGTGTATTCTACGGTCTGGATGATCGTTGATGGCGTTCAATTCAAGGACTTGACTACTAGCTCAGAGGCGTATCCGAAAGAAGGGACATTCTTCGCATTTTATTCAGACTTACAACATTCTTGAATATGTCGAAAACGGTGCGTTTCAGATGAAATAATAGGTGGTAATTAAGTATTTTAATATACCTGAAGATTCCAATAATAACTTTAAATCAAACTTCACTTCATTCTTTATGCTAATTCCTTATAGTTTCAAAAATCGGGGTGCCTGTACCGGAGGGCTTGTTCCAAGCAGGGCTGAAGAAAATACTGGATAATATTTGTCATAGCTATGCTTGCTGAGCTTTGAAAAAACAAATTCGTTGTCTAGTGAGGGAATCCAAGAAACCTTGAGACCCTTGGTATTGATTTTTAGGAGATTAATTTGAAGAAAATCGCAACTTCATAGATTCAACTGTTTTCGAGCCGTGAGGAAAAAATTGGGAACTGGCGTGAAATGAAAAGTTTTCATAACTCCTTCATAACTGGTGCTAAGACATGAAAAACAAATATTACACCCGATACAACTCAAAGACCCACCCTGTATATACCGGATTGAAACGAGAAAGAGAGAGGAAGTTATCATAGAGATGAAAAAGTTCCAAAAGATCAAGAACAGTCTCTATCAGAGAGATATGGTTGACTTGCAGTAGGCAGTGATTCCTTTGATAGGTATATGTTTTCTACGATATTTTCAGAGATAGAGATCTGCTTGATTTAAAATATATTTCTTGTTAAAAAAATGGCGATTTCGAAGGAAACTCAAAACTTGGGAGGATCGTATATGGTTAGAATATCAAAAAAAGTCATACGTATTTCAGAATGACAAACTATATATAGTTTTGAATTTTATATTCAATTCTGATCCTTATCTTCTGAAGGCTATGGTACTGAAGAACAGGGGAAGCTTTAGGGGATAAAATGAAGTTAACAGACAGAGTTTTCTTTTCATTTTTTATTGACACTATATCATACTCCTCCTAAGAATACCAAAAACCTTTATATGTGAACCTATTCAAACCGATCATATATCAGCAGGATTCGATAGGTTTTTTTTCAATATATGAGAAACTTCAATAAGGAAAATAGTTCATAAATCAAAGAGTAATGCAGAGGAAGAACGAAAAAATTATGCCAAGGGTGTCATGATTCCGAAATTGATGTATCTTGAGGGTGCTATAAGAAGGAATCTACTGTTTCCCCCTCGTATCGAATTTTATTCCCTCTCGTGTCGAGTATTTTTACAGTGATGCTCTTATCCATTGACGATTTCAACTTGCGGAAATGCAATCTCAACTCCCTGCTATCCCTTGTTCATAATTCAGCCTTGAACGGTATATAGGATTGTTCTGAAGATTGATTGCTCTTAAACGATGCGAAAACAAAGTAGTTCCTTCCAGACTATAGAGAAAGGCATGAAATATTAAAATATAACTAGATGCCCAATAACTCTCACATGCATTCAATTATCAACTGATCAGAAATGAATAAGCAACAGTAGGGAAAGTAAAGGAACTAAACGATAAATCAAAATCATAACTTTTTCATTCGAATAAATAATAGAAACACCTGAATTCACGCGTATAGTTTCGTGCTTTCCAACAATTGTTTCACCATACTGTGCACAGTGTACAGGGTGGGCAAAATTCGTTGTCTACTGAAGGGATCTCGAGAACCATAGTGGCTAGAATAAAACTGATAATACATTCTCTAGCTCTTTTTTCCTTACTAATCCGAATCTGAAAACAGATCCAGCTTATCGCGCATAGAACTTGAGTTATGAGCGAAAACTGAGAAATTATCATTTTCAATAATGCTGAATAACTCGCTTGTTTGAACTCGTATTCGAAATCTGTTGATACATTCTACAGGCACTTTTTTTGGAGTAATTCAAATATAATATGACTGAATTTTTTAATCCAGCCATTTTCGAGAAATGAGAAGGATTTTGAATTTTTCAATTGTAAACTATAGTCGAAAGTTCTCTTATCTTGCTGCAAAATTTTTGCTGATTTCAAAAATGTATCATATGTCGCTATTTATATGAATATAACATGAGAAAAAGTTCAATACTTTTTTCCCGCTTTTCTATTCACTGTTGAATTATTATGAGTAGGCTGGCGTTTCCATAGCGACCATTGAATATGCATTATATGTATTATTATATATGTCGTTCTGGATATTTCTCGAAATAGACTTCCATTGCAACTAAGCTATTTCCATTCGCTTGAGTATAGCATACCAACATGTCGAATTTTTCGTAATTTGGAATATTTCGGGCCACTAGGGATAATAAACAGATTTGCTATTGCAAATCTTAAGAACTATGACTAATTAATCATAGAAATATTCATTCAGCAATCGCTGATTCCAATCATAGAGGCGCAAGTTCACACAAAGATAATGCATATTCAATCGTCGCTATGGTAACTTCAGCCTACTCATAATTCAACAGTGAATAGAAAAGCAACAAAAAAGTATTGCATTTTTTCTCATGTAATATTCATGTAAATAGCGACATATGATACAATTTTGAAATCAGCAAAAATTTTGTAGCAAGATAAGAGATCGATAGATAGATAGATAGATAGATAAGTTTATTCATTTCATAGTATACCATACATGTAAATACATAGAAAAAATGTCAAAATAAAATCAATTCAACTATAGCCATTATTACATTTGCAGTAATCAAGATATTCCTGCAAGTTTGACTTTCGACTATAATTTACATTTAAAAAATTCAAAATCCTTCTCATTTCTCGAAAATGGCTGGATTAAAACATTCAGTCATATTATATTTGAATTACTCCTAAAAAAGCGCCTGTAGAATGTATCAACAGATTTCGAATACGAGTTCAAACAAGCGAGTTATTCAGCATTATTGAAAATGACAATTTCTCAGTTTTCACTCATAACTCAAGTTCTATGCGCGATAAGCTGGATCTGTTTTCAGATTCGGATTAGTCAGGAAAAAAGAAGTCGAAGATGTGTTATCAGTTTTTTTCTAGCTGCTATAGTTCTCGAGATCCCTTCAGTAGACTACGAATTTTGCCCACCCTGTACTGAGTCTCACGAGCCCTTCTTTGAAAAGTCGAGACTATACCAAAATATATCTCATCAAGAATCATAAAGAATACTTCATGACAAAAATAATTTCAGGTTTTTTTTCGAAAATGAACAAAATAAAACAAATAAAGAAAATAAATCTGTAGCTACAAGTTGACCTAAAAGGATTGCTCTATGATTTATATTGTACAAACTGAAAGACATATGCGAACCACTCGAAAGAAAACGGACACAATTTCAACTACAACTGTGAAATTTTATACATGTAACGAGAATTAAATTCAAGGCAGAAACATAGTAAAGTTTATCAAGACTTTACTGTCCCTATGGTAACACAATAGAACAAGTGTGCGCGAAGTGTGACTTATCGCGCCTTCCATATTCTTATCTATATCTAATCTAGCGTACCCTATTTTATGTCGATAGGTGAAGACTTACAGTTGATGACCCTCTTGAAACATAAACTTCGAAAATAAGAAAGACCACACTCTTTGCAACATGATTAGATTCAACATTGTGGAGTTACCGCCGGCGATTGGCGTCTGAATTTAAGATCGCAACGCCACGGTGGCCAGTTTTAGAACCTTAGATACAGACATACATTTTGTTTTGATAGACTTTTTAGGGCCAATTGCACCGTATTACAAAACCATAGATTAAGACCATAACCAAGGTTTAGGTAAAAAATTATCTTGCACCGTCACGAAATCCTCGTTTAATGGCCTTAACTGACTGTTAAATTTAAGCCCTGGAATTTGGGGGTTTAAAAGAAGGATTAATGGTAAGCTTCGAAATCTAACCCTACTTTCGAGTGATTTCGTACAAGTTTGACATTTTTCTGGACGTAACCTCCAGTTTGTTTACATTGGACATTCATGAAGAACTCATACGAGTTAATGGATTTGAAATCAAATTTTGATTAAAAGTTATTGAATTTCAGATGATATTAATGAAAAATGATATAGAGAGATAATGACATCAGAAGGCATTGATTCGTATCTTTTAAAGCATGAAGAATTAACATCAGTATTTCCATTGAGTTTGTAAACTCAATGGTATTTCTTAGAAGCCTTCAACTATTTGAAATGATAATGTTATAATGATATGCCTATTTATTTCCAAGAGCGAATAGCAGAATGAAATCGAAGACATATTTGGAATGAAAAACCTTAGTTTCATGAAGATTCTTCAGTACTATTTTATTTACTGATGTATCACGTGGAAAGCTATCATATCCTACTTTATCATTGTGCATGTGCAGTCTCTGTGCTATCATTCTCCTCGATTATATATTTACAGGACTCAAAATATAACTATAAACGAATTAATGTAAAAGAAATTGCATCCTTGTGTAAGTCGATCTTCAAACGTACACCTTCGTCAATCCATCCATACATGATACTTCAATATTTATATAGAATACTTTTTATTCTGCAGATCTCACATTAGAGTTTTCATTATATTCGACCCAAAATTAACTCAATTCATAATATACTTATTACAAACAAAATGATTCAATAGAAATTCTATCCTTAGGTAAGCCGTTCCTTATCCGAAAGTCGTTTCGGATAAATCAATACTATTTATTTATTCATTTTACAAACGTCAGGATTGTAATTCCATGCAGAAGCTCAAATCTTATGATATCACAAAATATAAGTTTACTTGAGTATATAGCTATAAATTTGAATAATGTTCAAAGCCTGATGTAGAAGTAAGAGCACAGGTCTGTAGTAAGAGATCCCTAGTCTTAATGATAATGAACAAGTCGGGAAAGTTACATGCAATATTTTTATGGAAGCTATAAAGTCTGTCAGATATATTTTTTCGGTGGGTTTTTCAATAGATGCATCTTGATTTTTCATATCTTATGGAAATATGGTAGAACCCATCTTTTGAATTGAAATATTTCATCAATTAGGGTTAAAATAAACAACATGAAGCTAGTCACAAGTACCAATTCATGAGGAAGTAACCAGATTTGTAGATTAACTTTAATCTAGTTACATTCAGCCTCGGTGCAAGCCGAATATTTAAACTAGAGCTTAATAAGTTTATCGTCGCTTAACTAACTGGAGCTTAAGACGAAAACGGTGCAATTGGCCCTTAGACTTTTATAGTTGACGAGATTATTACTGGGAGTACATATTCCATTCTTATAAAGTAGGTATGCATCATTCTTCAATCTTATCAAGTGTAGCAACTCTAAATTACGGGGATGTCTTCAAGGTTAGACAGTATTTTAATATTATTTATTTTCAGATCCAAATGGGAAAATTGACTTTGGTGGACTTCTAAGGCTGTCTTGAAAGTTGAAAAACAGATAGTATTGTAGAACAAACTTTTTAGAATAATAGACAAATACTTATAACTTTACTATTTTCATGGCGAAGGACTAAATACTCAGTTTATTGTGAATAAAATGAATGCATTAACATAAAACTAATGCTACTTGTATCGTAAGCTTTATTCATTATGGATTGACAAATAAATTTTCCAACACTCATATGATTGGTCTTGAAAAAGCTGTAATAAATAAGCCTTTTACAACTTTTGCTCTCATCGGCAGAAGCACTTTGAGCAGAGAGTATTCATCACCAGATATTTCCTTGTTGAGACTCTTTTGTTTCAATAGTCAGTTCTATCACTAAAACATTTACGTTGTTCCTTAATGATCAGTTCAACAGGCAGATTTCTGG
Organism: Myrrha octodecimguttata; assembly: GCA_958510865.1. Taxonomy (NCBI): domain Eukaryota; kingdom Metazoa; phylum Arthropoda; class Insecta; order Coleoptera; family Coccinellidae; genus Myrrha; species Myrrha octodecimguttata. The sequence goes on along the minus strand of OY294058.1, from coordinate 68,474,156 downwards.
AAGGCAGAGCATTCCTCTTAAGTAAATTTCTCTGCTTGGATTAGGGGCCTGGAAAAAAATTGTCTTCATGAATGGGATCTAATATTTCATGAGCAATTCGTGCTTACCTCTATGAAAATGACCATCATCGGCAAAAGGCAGGTAACAGACTCTCATAAATCTTGTTTTTTGGTTTTAGTCGATCCTTCAACACTCTCAGTCCCGACTTGTTAAAGGAAGTTTCTTTTACCCTAACTCGAAATTTTTCACCGGGCTGTGGAAATCTATGGGAAGGGACATTTGAGTTTGCTTTTTCTCAGTAGAAGTACTTGTAAAATCACACAAACGCCAAAAAAAATGCATAAACTTTCTCATTTTCTTAACATTTCTTTTAACTTGTCAATGATAATGTCTGTACATTGGGTTACTCGGATAGCCACCAGAGGGAGTAGCGCTTATCTTCATTCGCCAATTGCTAGAATAATCGATGCAGGTCATGTCATTTATTAGTTCGGCAATATTTAGTGGCTTCCATGGTCACCTATACTGAGTTTTGGAGACTTTTTCGTGTAGGCTACACAGCGAATGCGAGTCTAGACTGTTTGAATAGCTCCAGGCAATTCACCATGTCTATTGGTATGAAGACGTTGCTGAACTTTGCGCATCAACCCGCCTAATGTGTTGAGCAGGATGATCGGCATAAAAATGATGTAAAATTTCTACTCAAATTTGCGTGAATATTAGCGGGTCCCTTCGGAAGACCTGGAAGAGGTCCCAAGATATTAATAACTTGGGGCACACTAGAGCTAGCAACAGACTGGTAGGACATAACATTACAAATCCAACCTCCCACAGTTTCTTCATCATAATACCATGATCCATCTTGCCGTAAGTACTTGCACAATTCAGAAGGAAAATAACTTCTCAATAAAATATCTTATGAAACATCTTCTCTATTCAAATTCAAGATTCTCCAAAATCTAGATTTCCAACTGGAAAAGATCTTTGTCCCCTTTTCAATGTATAATTTTATTCGTTGTTGCTCTATCACGCCTTAAGTCCTGCCTGTACCTGGCATGAACGATCATCAGCATGTTCTCACTCAGGTATTCTTCTTTAGCCGGTTTTTGCCTATTCGGGACATTCCAGGAATGAGGATCATCAGATCAGGGTGATAATAAGCGAAGCGAGATCATAATTTCTCGCAAAGCTTGATGATTCTAAGGTAAGCCATTGATGAACATCAAAAACGAGAGAGGTCTCAAGATACTACCTTCAGGTACATCAGAGATGGCAATATTCAGGTATGACAGAAAATCACCAATCTTCTTTGTTTCGACTCGTATGAAGGTTGAATCAATAATGTGGCCACTGAGAATTCGAGGTCCAACAGTTTCCTCATCATAATAAAATGATCTATTTTGTCGTATGCGCTCGAAAAATTCAGAATCTGCTTTTTGGTGAAAATGAGACGGTTGTTACACAAACACTGAAACCTACCGCTTCTTCCAAAATAGTTATATTCGTCCCATTCCTGCTTATCGAAAAACTATTTTATTTTCCTAATATTTCCAAAAATACAGATCAAATCGGATTGAAATCCAGTACTTCATCGGAAAATTATTGTGGTATTACTCGTGAAAATGAAACGGTTATTACACAAAACTCTGAGCGTACCGCTCATCGTAAAAAATCTAGAAAAGCACTGCCGTGAAGGCAGCAGCTTTTGCGCGCATGTTCAATGTAGATGACCGCTTCGGCAACGAATTTCAATTTGCGCTCGAAAGCTGCTGCCTTCACAGCAGTGCTTTTCTAGATATTTTTTCGATGAATTACTGGATTTCAATTCGATTTAATCTGTATTTTTGGAAATATTGGAAAAATAGAATTTTGAATGGGCATATCTCCAGAATCATTGGGCGGATTTTACCCATTCACTGAATCGACCTTCGTAATTAAGCCCTAAGTCTAACGGCTGACTGCGTGAACACAATCTCTACCGAAAGAAACAACTTAGAGACCCGATATTTGTAGAGAATGTTTGGACCTTAATTAGGAGGGCCGAATTCGTGAATGGGTAAAATCCACCCAATGATTCCGCAGATATCACCATCCACAATTTTATTTTCGCAATATTTCGAAAAAACAGATCAGATCGAATTGAAATCCAGTACATCATCGGAAAATTACAGTTCGAAGGTAAATACAGAATTTAATGAGGATGATATGATAAGAAAATCAGAGAATTTTTTTTCAAATTGTTCTAATGACACGATCATCACGAAATTTTGCATAAAGTTGTCTGCAGAATTTTATCCGGATTGAATAAGAATTTTTCGAGTTATACCGAAAAGAGCAACGATATCGAGAAGAAGACGTCGAAATTCGACATATTTATTCCTGGTATCTCCAAAACTTATAACCGCATCGAACTGAAATTTGGTACACTGCTGTGAAATATGAAGTTCAAAGTCCGAGTGGAATTTTTTTCTGGATACAATGAACATTTTTCGAAAAAAAAATGTTTTGGAAAAAAATTTTGAAAAAAAAATTTTTTTCAATTTACTGACAGTATCATCCTGACAGAATTTGGCTCAAAGTTGCGCGTTGTTATACTCCACCTAATTGCCAAGTTTGAATTCAGTCGCTCAAGTAGTTTCTGAAATAAAAATAAATAACTTAATAAATTTCAAGTGGCTATAACTCCGACACTATTCGACCGATTTGGCCCATTAACGAACTTAGCCGCGGCATTCCAATGCGTGACCTACCCTGAAAGTTTCAAGTTGCTAGCTCACTCCGTTCGACAGTTATCGTGTCCACGGTCGGCCGGCCGGACAGAATCGATTTTGACACCGGATTCGTCATCAGTGAGTCCAATCTAGTCGTTTGAGACCATTTTCGGCTCAATCATCGAAAATTACAGACATTTGGACAAAACGATAGCACGCTGTTTCCCTAGAACATGCGGGCAAAAAGTCCTATACATCCTATTCCCGCTTATCGAAAAACTATCCCATTAACCATCGAAATAGGTTCCATCCAACACTGTGGCACCCGTTTAGCATCTCATTACATGTCGCAAGGAATACGCTACATAAATTCGCCTGGCATCCTAGCGCAGGAAAAAAGAGTCTATTAAAGTCCGGAAACTTTTTAATTCTCTCCGTGTTTTCAATTTATTCTTTCAGGATCTAGTCGGTCTGATTCGCAGATTTCCAGAATTTCAACATTCTCTTAGATGTGTTTTTTCGCCAACATTGCAATTTTGTTCATTGCACTCGTTTCGCAATACAAAGTGGAATGTTTCGTTGGAGGTATTAAGGCGGAAAATAGGAGACCCAGATAGAAGCTTCCAACTAATTAATTAATGCCGGATAGTAGTCGTTCTGTCATTTAGGTCTGTCTGTTCTTTTTTCTTTGACTTTCAGAAGGAAATGGATCATTTAATTCTACTGAAGGGACGAAGTTTATCAAGTTTTCTCCATCTTGTTGATTACACAGATATTGCATTCTCCTTACGGAAGATTTTCAGAGAAGACTTACTCATAATCATGGAGAATTCTCTAAACACACTCATTCGTTGCTGAAGTAGTATTTCTTGAGAGATTAGAAAAATCGAAGATAGTGAGGAGATAACCACGAAATTTGACATATTTCTAACCCATTCATTATTTTCTCAATGGTTCCCCGGGTCTCCAATGGGGGTTTTTCCTACAAACGAAAATGCAGTAATTTTCATGAAAAGCCTTTGGAACATCACATTTTGAACATATAATTTCAATATTATATTTAAAAAAAAACTTTGATCACCTAAAACTGAAAAATAAAAATGGGGATTTGCATTTAAAGGGATTTGTCTTGAGTGCACGATATGGCAACGTCGAATTCAGCTTTCTCGGAAAGAAAAGGACGTCAAATGTGTTACTTTGCTTCGGAAAATAGAGATAGCTATACTTCGATCTGGTTAGGGTAGAAGACAACGACCAAGTAATAGAAAAAGAAGAGAACAGACTGTCTTTCTAACAAATCGCAAACGGAAATTGTTTGGTTATGTTGACAAAGAACAAGTGTGTACCACAGAATAGGAATCAATATTTCATTTTTCTATAACAGAAAAAGCTATTCTACTAAACACCGTTGTCACTTTGTGCATGCCTGGCAAATCCAAACCACAATTTCGAAATCTGATTTTGAATACTTTCTGAAAGTAATTTGGGAAAATGATGAATCAAACCCATAATAATTATTCTCAAATTTGCTTTTGCAGTAATAAACCAAATTTAGGAAAAACCCCCATTCTAATTTGGAGGTTCAAAGGAATAAACTTTCGAAGGATCACTCGATTGCTCGAGAAGAGTAAAGGTTGATTCCCACTATACGTTTCGTAACCTTCCAGTATCTCTTCTGTATGATTTACGTCAAAGTTTATTAGACAAAAATGTCATTTAGACGGAACGTATAGTGTGCATACATCAATTCATTTACACGTTATAATATTTTACGGGAAGAAACTGGAAGGTTACGAAACGTATAGTGAGAATCAACCTTTAATGGACTCTGTACTGCGTTTGAAGTGGTACAGAAACTGGAAATATCGCTGGGCAAAGTCTCAATACGGCAATTAAGGAACGACTCACCTAATGGGTTTTGTGGAGAAGTCGTGCTCGCAACTCAACTCGCAACTGTTAGAAATGAAGTTTTTTGAGCCACGAAGCCAGATATAGTCTTGTGAAAATCTGTGGCAGTACTGATGTGTTTTTCATATGTGCCCCTTCGAAGAAAATGTCGTACCTTTATTCTCCAGCTGCGCGCAAATGAAAATAAAACCACAAAAACCAATTCCCAATTGCCGCCAAAACAAACAAGAATTTTCAAGAAAAAACCTAAAAAAGCACTGACTTGAGGTCAGAACTTTTACGCGCTCGTTCCATTGCCAAAGCGGTCATCTATACAAGTATTGACCCTGCCAAACGCAGATTTTTTTCATATAGTCCTCATGAAATTCCTCATGAACCTCAAGCTATATTTTTTGATCAAGTACTAGATTGCAATTCGATCCAAAATTTTGAATGGGTATCTAAAAAAAATTGGTGAATTCAACTACGATTACGAAGGACGAATTGGCGAATTAGTCAAAACTATCGAATGATTCGGCAGATATACCCTTTCCAAATTTCAGTTTCCCGATATTTCCAAAAACATAGATCGAATCGACCTTCAATGAAAAATGCCATTTTGAAGTTTCAGCCAAATGGGGTCTACAGAATAATGAGCAAAAAAAATTAAAGAGTCCTCCTGCATTTTGTTAAATGGAGAGAGTTATTTTGTTCATTGTTGTGCGCATGTTCTAGGGGAACAGCGTGCTATAGTTTTGTCCAAATATCTGTAATTTTCGATGATTTTGCCGGAAATGGTCTCAAACGCCTAGATTCGACTCGATTCTGCCCGTCCGGCCGTGGACACGATAACTGTCGAACGGAGTGAGCTAGCAACTTTAAACTTTCAGTGTAGGTCGCGCATTGAAATGCCACGGTTAAGTTCATTAATGGGCCAAATCGAACGAATAGTTTCGGAGTTATAGCCATTTGAAATTTGTAAGTTATTTATTTTTTATTTCAGAAACTGCTTGGGCGATTGGATTCAAACTTGGCAATTAGGTGGAGTATGACGACGCGCAACTTTTGGCCAAATTTTGTCAGGATCATATTGTCAGTAAATTCAAAAAAAATTTTTTTTCAAAATTTTTTTCAAAAAAATTTTTTTTTCGGAAACCATATATCATATCCTAAAAAAACACCCACTCAGACTTTGAACCTCATATTCGACAGCAGTGTACCAAATTTCAGTTCGATACGATCGTAAGTTTTGGAGATATCGGGAAAAAATATGTCAAATTTCGAGGTTTTCTTCTCGATATCGTTTTTTTTTCGGTATAACTCGAGAAATACTGATTCAATCCTGATAAAACTTCGCAGCTAGTTTGAAGATGCTGAAAGATGACATAAATTTCGTGATGATCGATTAGAACAATTTGAAAAAAAAAATTTCTGTGATTTTCTCTAAAATCTAGAATAGCACTGCCGTGAAGGCAGCAGCTTTTGCGTGCATGTTCAAATTCGTTACTGAAGCGGTCATCTACATTGAACATGCGCGCAAGAGCTGCTGCCTTCACGGCAGCGCTTCTCTAGATTTCTTTGTATTGCATAGGTATTTCTTGAGATATTCAGGAATCCTCCAACTTTTGAATTCATATAAATCTGAAAGGGTTTCGCCTAGCTTGCTCCGTTCGAAGGTTTCGTGGTAATGGTCGACGTGCTGGGGAGAATTGGATTCCAAATAGGGTTCCTCATCAGTGAGTCTCACCTAAGTTGTTTTAGAGCATTCTTGACCGAAGATTCGAGAATTACAGACTATTGAATAGAATGTGCTATAGCCAAAAACAAGCTAATGAACATCGAATTGAATTGAAAGTGCCAGAAAGCCCTTTAGTTTACTTCAGTGCTTGACTAGAATTTTTTCCTTTTACAATTCAATTGATTCTTCAATGGAAAAAAGACGGCGAAAAACTCAGAAAGGAATCACAGGAAATTTCGTGGTTTTCACATTACTACAATCAAAAAAAAAATCACAGAAAAAGAGGTTCACTCTTTTGGTGCAAAAAGCGATAAATACAGGGATTTTTCAGAATTCCGGCAAATAACAACCTTTAAAGTTTCAGGTCGATATAATTCTCTGTACGCCCGTAATCGTGCATACGGACGACCGGACGGCCGGCCAGACATAATCGATTTTGACACAGGATTCGTCATCAATGAGTCCAACCGTTTGAGACCATTTTCGGCACAAAATCCGAAAATGACAGACATTTGGACAAAACGATAGCACGTTGTTCCCTTATAATTTGGCGCGCAAAAACCTGAAAAATAAAGGGAATTTCTCCCAAAATATCCTTAAATCGATTTTAGCATATTTGATGCACCCTCAGATGCACCATACAAAAAAGTCGAGAACCGATACGAAACTTCCTCAGCAGCAAATAGAAACAAGTAGTAACTTGTAATTTCTGAAATATCAAGTTTATATAGCAACCAATTTATATTCCATCCGCTCAATGTAAACACATGACTCTCGACGTATTTCCTCTCTTGGTCCATTTACGTGCGCTGCCTCTGATAAGGGGACTTATGCATTTCCGGCACAAACAGCCTTGCAACCCTATTTCATCGACCTCAGGGGGTGGTTCCGCAAAACGTATGCGTGAGATGAAATTGTGTTGGGGAATTTTCCACCGCGGAAAATTGTCGCATATTTAGATTTATCGTAGCCTGAAGGAAGTCCGCGAACATCGGATGATGAAATGCAGATGAGAAATCAATAGATGAGATCTTTCTTAGAATATGTAATGGCTTTGCGGGAAACTGTATTACACAATTGATGGAAAATTGTTTCAAGGAGAATTTCGGAGATTTTTTTTCCGAATTGTTCTAATGAAACAATTATCACGGAATTCTGCACAAAGTTCCGCATCAGCTATGAAGTTTGGTCATGATTGTATCTGTAGTTTTGTAGATATTCCGAAAAAAAAATATCAACGATATCGAGGAAAGGACCACAAAATTCTACATATTTTTTCCTGATTTTTTCGGATCGAAATTGGTAAAATATAGAGTTTGAGGCCTGTACCAAATTTAAAGTAGTCGCGCGTCTACATGCTTTAACCTAGTTTAAATCCGATCGCTCAAAGGGATCCTGAGATATTGAAAAATAATCTCAACAGTTAAAATAACCATAACTCCGAAATCATTCCGCCATTTGGTCCATAAACGATCTTAAACCTCTGCATTCTGATGCACGACCTACTTTGAAAGTTTCAAGCTTAGCTTGTTCTGTTCGACAGTAATGGTGTGCTCTGTGGGCCGGTCTTACGGACGGACAGAATAGAACTTGACACCGGATTCGGTTCCGAACTTTTGAATATTATTGTGTGGACATATTAGTCGTTAGGTCTTCCTGCATATTTTCATCTTGTTACATTCATTATCAATATCCAATGAAATGACTGAATATTTTTGTTTCGATTACCTTAAAATTTTAAATAGCTATAACTCCGAAACCGTTCGCCGAGTCCAACCCAGTAGTTTGAGACCACTTTCGGGAAAAACTTCGAGAATTACAGACTTTTAGACAGAAAGATAGCACGCTATTCTCCAAGAACATGCGCTGAGAAAATTAACACCAAACACTCTTTGACATATTTTGGGTCCGAAATGAGGTCCAAACGTTGTCAAAATATGGCTTTGTTGGCCTACTTCAATGTTTGCCGTTAGATGCCGGCATAGGAAAATCTGCCATATACAATCTGAAATATTTACGGAAGTTACCGACCTGTCATATCAAAACTAGTCAAATCAGAACTTCTTTCTGATTTTCTGAGTTGGTCCATATTATTTTCAAGAATTTCCGATAATAAATTCATTTTGACGAATTTACACTATGATTATTCATTTCATTCAGTCAGAATGGCGGTAATATATATGAAGGTTTCCTTGGTCTCTGAAACACAAGCCTGAAACTTTATATTTTTGAATACCTGCTTATTACAAGAGGTATTTATGATCTCAATATTCAGTTCATGGAAAGGAAGTATTCCAGAGTTGTGTTTTCAAAAATACCACAGGAAATCATTTGGAACGATAGATACTACAATTAATTTGTCTGGTTTGAAATTCGTCTGATAAATTCGTATGAACATGAACAGCAAAGTGAAAATTTATATATCAATTTCAATAATAATAAACATGAACATTTCCTCCGAATATTTGCAGAAGTAGGTATTTAACATAATTCATAACTTTTGAATGGAATATATATCAATAGGTACATACAAAATTTAAAGGAGATACAAACTATCCAATAGAATCCATTAGTAATATCAATCTCCCGTTCCGTTTTCACCGTTGTTTTGGCTTCGAAATAACTTCCTGCATCCATCCATGAAAGTGTTCTCAGAATAAACCTCATGTTGCTTACACATATTCATATTATCAATGATATAAGATATGAGAATTTCCATATTTGTAAAACTCCTCTTATGTATTAGTGATAATCCATAATTTCAAATATCTGATTCATTTTTGGGAAATAGTTTCATCAGTTTACAGCTCAATTCATTTTTATTCAGCGGAATGAAATGTATGCACTTGCCAAAGCGACGTAAGCACCATAATCGTTTACAGAGCCAAGTAGCCCAAGATTTGACAATTCTGGGACCGCCTTTGGACCCAAAATTTTAGTGGGTAATAGTAGGAAAGTGTCGACACCTGATATACTCTATGCATCTATGTATGGTACCAGTGAAATGCAGTTGCATGACAAAGCAGGAGAAAATGAAAATATTGAACTTGGCAACTCCAGAAGGGCTTAACAAACACAAAAATGGAACCAAGTATGTGCTTCCACGGTATGTTTTCCAGATGAATAATATTCAGTAGAAAGCAATGACATGAGGTCAGAAGTTTTTACGCGTTTGTTCAAATTCTAACAATAAGATCAACACGAAACTTTGCACCTTGTTGCGCGTTGGTATTCTTCACCTGACTACAGAAAATTTCAATCTGATTGCATTCGGACCTCTTGGGATATTGCAGAAATCCATCAATGATCAATGTTTTTAAATACTGACTCTAAAGATTGTGCCAAGTTTCGTTAAAATCTGATCGATATTTCAAGAGAAAAATAGTTTTTCATCGAAAATTTGGAAAATTTTGAAATAAACATTCATTTAAAATTTTCTAACACTTGGATCAACACGAAATTCTGCATTTAGTTGGTATTCCAAAACTGCTCCCAAAAATTTAATCTTATGGATCGATCATGAGATATGGAGGAATCAACCTAAAAAGTTCAAATAGGACTTACTCCGAAACTATTCGACCGATTTGACCCATTCACTGACTCAACCGAGATATTTGCACTAAAAACCTAATTTGACGCTTTCGAGTTGCAAGGTCCTTTTTTCGAAAGTTACAGCACATACTCTTTTTCTGTGTGTTCAACCCAATCTTTCAAGGCCATTTTTGGCTAAAAATTCGAAAATTACAGACATTGTAACCAAACGATAACTCGCTGTTTCCTAAACCAATCGCGTTAAAATAATTAGTACTCATGAATATACCCAAACCTTCTCATTTCTGAGATATCAACATAGATAATCAAGATTATCTGAGCTCTACCACAAAAATATAGTATAATAGACTGTAGACTATGCGGATAAGACAACAATAAATTGCATCTAATCAAGTTGGATATACAGCTCGTATTTTGCATGGCCTTTTGCCTCCTGCATGTGATATATTGTCTGCAACACTTACAAGCGCTTTAGCTGAGTATTCTTCACGAAAGCTCTGGGATGGATGAACACCAATTTGTTATCCGACAAGATCCTGTAACAAATACGCCACCATTAGTATCAGGTTAATACAGTTTGCACATAAGTGCCTCAGTTTATTAAGCCAGAAATGTTTGCAACGAAGTAGACCAGGATCACTTCATGGGTCGAGAGCTATACAGTGTGAGTCTTTAAGTTGTGCAATAATTTAGTCATAGATTCCTTAGTTCCAACCATAGGTTCTCTTGTCAAATAAAACACTTTTTCTTATTTACCATTTTTCCAGATTCGGCTCAGCTAAAAAGTTATAAGCGTTTAAGATTTCTCAGTGTGCCAATACACTCCTGCAATTTATTTTCGAGTTCAACACAAGATACCTCTTACAGGGATCATTTTTGCAGAATAACCAATCCAATATTGAAATTCGAAGAAACATGATTGAGTAAACTCATTGACCCACTTAATTGTTATGAATTTGTGCTTTTTGCGATATTATTGCAACGAAATCATTTCACTACACTGGACTATCGAAACACTGATTTTCTTCTTGATATTCATGCAACATCCAATTCCATTTTACCATGAATTCATACAAAATTCCATCTTTGACATTTCTCATAATGAAAACTCCATAATAATACTTATTTTCATCAAATTCATGAATGAATTTGTGCACAATTTTGTCCTCCAATATCTTCGAACTAGTTACGAAGTTTCATCACGATAGAATCAGTGGTTCTTGAGTCACACCGAAAAAACAACGATATCGAGAAGAAAACCCCCAATCCCAATATCTCCGAAACTAATAGCTGTATCGAACTGAAATTTGCTACACTGCAGTGAAATATGATGCTCAATGTATGAAAGAATTTTTTCCGAATATGATGAACGGTTTTCGAATGGAGAAATTTTTTCGAAAACAATTTTGAAAAAAAAAAAGAAGTTTGAATTTATTGACAGTACAATCTTTTATTCTGCTTGAAGTTGAGCGTCGTTATACCCTACACAACTGCAAAGTTTCAATTCAATCGCTCTGGTAGTTTCCGAGATGAAAAATAAATAACTTCAAATGGCTGTAACTCAGAAACTGTTCGACCGATTTGGACCATAAACGAAGAACTTAACCGCAGTATTCCAATGCGTGACCTACCTTAGAAGTTTCAAGTCGCTAGCTCACTCGTTCGACAGTTATCGTGTTCACGGCCGGCCGGACGGACATAATCGATTTTGACACTGGATTCGACATCAGGGAGTCCAACCTAGTCGTTTAAGACCATATTCGGCTCAAAATTCGAAAATTACAGACATTTGGACAAAACGATAGCAGGCTGGTCCCCTAGAACATGCGCGCAAAAATAACTACTCACCCGGTCTACTATATGCCACTACTTCATACTTCCATTATCAAATTTCATTTCCAAGAGATCCACACAGAATGAAAAAAAGTAATTTTGAGGGCTGAAAATAATCGACTTTTTCATCAGCGTAATATTCTTCCGAGATGCGGGGTGATTTCAAAACCCCGTTTCAACGCCTCCACAGTCTCATCAAAGGAGAATATAACGCGAAGTTTTCATCAGAGCGGGGAAAATGAGGGAGACATGATCTGGAAACTGTAAACAACAGCTGTTCCGTCATGCACACTTCGGACTTCGCCTTCAAGATTGATATCCTTAAGATCTTCATAGAAATATAGTGCGAGAGCTCATGACACATGTTTCCGCAAGTGTTCGATTCAAGTTGAAATTTTACATGATGGTATATACAGTTTGAGTCTTCAAGTTTAACATTAATTTCAACCATATATCAAATAAAACAATTTTTGCGCGCATGGGGAATAGCGTGCTATCGTTTTGTCCAAATGTCTGTAATTTTCGAATTTTGAGCCGAAAATGGTCTTGAGCGACTAGGTTGGACTAGCTGATGACGAATCCGGTATCAAAATCGATTCTGCCCGGCCGGTCGTCACCACGATAACGGGCGTACGGAGGATCCTATCAACTTGAAAATTTCAGGAAGGGTTTCATTTTAAAATACGAAGATTATGTTCGTTAATGGACCGAATCGGCCGAATAGTTTCGGAGGTATAGTCATTTTAAATTTTGAGGTTAATTTCCTCATATTTCAGAAACTACTGAAGCGATTGGATTGAAACTTGGCAGTTAGTAGGAACATAACGACGCGCAACTTCGAGCAAAATTTCGTTCGAATCGTATGATTACACAATTCGAAAAAAAAAATTTTTCAAAATTTTTCCGAAAAATTTTTTTCAACATTATTTCGAAAAATTTTCTCGAAAAATTTTTTTTTCTGGAACTATTGCTCATATTCAAGAAAAATTTCAGTTAAACCTTGAACTTCATATTTCACAGCAGTGTGCCAAATTTCAATCCGATACGGTTACTTCTTTCGGAGATATTCGGAAAAAATATGTAGGACTTCGTGGTTTTCTTCTGGATATCGTTATTTTTTTTGGTATAACCCAAAAAATACTGATTCAATCGTGATGAAACTTCGCAGCAAGATTGAAGATGTTGAATGACAATACTGTGCAAAATTTTGTGATGATCGTGTCATTACAACAATTTGAAAAAAATTTCAATTTTTTTTTTTCAAATATTTAATATTATGTGATCTTCTCATCATATTATCCTCATAAATTCTATATGAATCTTCAAACTGTCATTTTAAGTACTGGATCTCAATTCGATTTTAATCTGTATTTTTGGAAATATTGGGGAAATAAAAGTTTGAATGGTTATATCTACGGAATCATTGGGTGGATTTTACCCATTCACGAATTCGGCCTTCATAATTAAGATCCAAACCTTCTCTACAAATATCGAGTTTCTAAGTTGTTCTTCTCGGAAGTTATTGTGTTTACGGTCCCGCCTTCACGGCAGTGCTTTTCTAGATTTTTTTATTTGCCATTTTCCAGATTCGGCTCCGGTAAAAAGTTGTGAGCATTTAAATATTTCTCGCTCCTGCACTTTCTTTGCAAGTTCACCACAGATATCTCTTACGATGATCCCTTTCGCAGAATGACCAATCCAATATTAGAAATTCAGAGAAACATGATTGAAAAAACTCATTTGCTCACTTAATTCTTATAGTTTGGTGCTTTTCACGATATAATTGTAACGAAAACATTATTATACTACAATGGACTATTGAAATACTGATCTCCACCTTCATATTCTTGCAATATCCAATTTCATACAATCATAAGATTATACACAATTCCATCCTCGACAATTCCCAAATTGAAAATTCCATAATTATTTTTATTTCTATCAAATTTATAAATGAATTATATGAAATCACTCAACTAACCGGCATACATTAATTAAACTCTTAAATTCTGTGGATGTATGTCTGGTCCACAGACATACAAACATACTCTATGTCTGTGGTCTGATCACGTAATAGCACAGACCTAATATAAGTATTTTAGGTCTATGCGATATAGATACATATTTTTGTGTATTCTATGGTCCGGATAAACAAGGACGGAGCTTTATTTACGGCATATACTAGCTCAGAGGCAGATCCATAAAAATAATGTAATATCTCGAATTTAATCCGATTTTATGAGATTCAACCTTGAATATTCCCAAAACTGTGCGATAAAAGAGAAATTATAAGGAATTATAATAACAAATATTATATTATTGAGGATTATTCGGTCTATTCAGCCCCTTATCTAACTTAGCCACCGCATTTCAAAATTCCCTGAAAGTTTCAAGTTGAAACAATCCTACATACTCCTGTTATAGTGCATACGAACGGCCGGCTCGACAGAATCGATTTCGATGCCAAATTCGTCATCATAGTAACTCCAACCTAGTCATTTGAAAACATTTTCGGAAAAAAACTCGGAAATTACAGAAATTTGGACAAAACGATAGCACGCTATTTCCCTTGAACATGCGCGAAAATAGATATTCACCTAAAATTGAATGTGCAGAATTCATATGCAATTATCAAATGAAATCAATACTAGTTCCGCTTCATAATACTTATCTAGCTGATATTTCAATTCAGTTTTTTTTTCAGAAGCACCCTGTAGGAATTATAATCCCATTAGGAGGAGACCTTATTCCATGCGACTTAGCCTGGAATTAACTCAAGTTTGAAAAGTGCTTTTTCATGGCAATTAATCATCGCTTTTCATATTTTGAACTGCGGCCCTAATTACCAAAATGGAGTCATTCAAAATTCCTTTGTTTTCCGTTTCGTCGCCTCGAATTGGGGTCTCAAGAAAACTGCATTGTTTCCACGGTGAAATGTCAAACAGGAATTTTTAATAAACTCGACTGAAATGCCACAATTACTTGCAGAATGAAGAAATAAAACGAAGTCAATTAAACATTCAACTTAGGCAGTCCGGCAATATAGAATTCGAAATAGTGAATCGTTTTACACGGAAAACGTTTTTTTCAGGAATGGCACCACTATTCAGGGTTTTAGATTAAGCAACCGAAAAGCAATCTTTTGGGCTCTTATGCTTTATCCTTGAAAGAAAAGAATACATCGAATGTAACGGGGTGACATCCAGAGGCCAGAGTTCGTTTTTAAAAAAAAATTTTTTTGTGCAAATGGATGGAAAAAATGTAAGAATGCGCAATGTTGCCACATTTCAATATTCAAGAATTTTTGGGAAAATTAAAACTGAAATGGAGTAAAAAATGGAAAAAAAAATTACACTGCGCATTCTCACAAAAGAATAGTTCATCCCAAAATAAATTCTCACTGAATCCTGCTGAACGACACCTCATTTTCTCCTATAAACATCGAAATTTCTACAAATTCTAAGATTACACACGGCTATTGGCAACGTTGACGCATGTAGATCTCGTCCAGGTGGAATATGGCTGTGTTGTCTAGCCGTAATATATCACCACGTGGTATTGTTTGCTCTCAACTTTGGATTCCTTTTCGGAGAAAATAAATGAAGCCACTCAAGCAAATCTTGAACAACTGCTGTGGACAAAGCTGACAGTGATAGTATGGTCATATCAGTAGAACTGATTATATTTCTCGAGAGAAGCTCGATATGAAGAAAACACAGGAGAAGAGAAAGTTGAATTCCATTTGCTCATTCTGAAAAAATAAATAACTATAAAAAAGTCAGTGGAGTACTCATTTTTCCCATTTTGCTTTCACACCGTTGTTAAAAAGCACACTGTATATTGTCATGGAATATAACATTTTGGATAATAATAATATAATCCAGTCGCCCCCTTTTCTAGAAGAATAACTCGAAGGAAGGAATAATACTATCGAGGGATAACAATGGTGTCTACAGCAATTCCGGAAGTGTCAGAATCTTCCTCAATATCAGATTGGATCGACCGGAAGTCAGCCCTATTCGAATTCGAGCTGAGAAACTCATGTTTCAGAGGAGAAACTTCATTCCTACATTGGTTTCGATTCAGTCTGAGAGGCTCAATCACCTTCACGATTGGACAGCATATTCATGAATCAACGTTTCTGAGATGTAATTTCAATTGATGTATGGTGAAGTGGACTCCAATTGCAATTTCGAAATATTATAGTTACTATTTTTCTTTATCGGGCATTGAGAATCGTGGGCTGAATGGGGGTCGCATATAAATGATCTTTCTTGGAATTTACGAAAATCAATAATAAAATTTTTGTTATGGAAATCTCTCCTGCATTATAAATGAGACAATCAGATCGATTCTGTTTATGTATTGCTATAAAACTTGCTATTCAAGTCATATTGCTATCTTTCTAATTTATAGCAATATGGCCATGATATTACGTATTATTTTCTGAGTATTATAGCAATGTTTGTCATGAATGTTGTCATAGCAATAAAATAATCATACACTTCCATAATCGATGATATTAGAGCTGATAATACTGTATTTGCTACCTCGGTAGCCTAGTCGGCTGAAGAGGTGGACTAGGGTGCTGGAGGTACTGAGTTCGAATCCCGGCGAGGCCATGGATGTTGTGTAAGTATAGGGTGAAGTTATATATTTGTGTGTCTAATAATGAAGAATGTCTCTAGTAGAGTATGAATCTGAATAAATGTAAGTGTGAAAATATAAATAATGAATTCGTGACTGGGCACATAGGTTGAACCCAAAAAGTATGAGATATGAATGAAAACTGTATTTTGTGACTTTAGAGTTACAAGGAAGAAGAAAATAACCCTACTTCATTAACATTTCGTGATTTCGCATACATAACATCTATTTAATGTTTTCGTTATTCATGTGAATATCGACTTATTATCACGAAACAGAATAATCAATTAAAGTCAAATTGCCCACTAACCAATATTCTGTATACCAATAGAATATTGGTTACCAGAACTCAAAGGCATCAAATTTATTTAGGCAATAATAATTCCAAATTCGATGAACTTTTCTTTTGGCAACTCAGAGGGATTGATGTTGTTGAGATGATAAGAATAATTATCTCAGGTATGCCGGTATTTTACTCTAAGGATTTTCCCTAATATTTAAAATTCTAGAAAAGTTTGAACACATTTCTATTAGCACATAGTCCCACCTATTGTTAATATTTTCGAATTTGGAATTTTGGAAGAAATAATACTGAAACAAATGGATTTCTGCAATATTACCTTTCCAATTCGTTATCAAGCATAGCAAGTACTATTTTGAGGTTGCTAAGATAGCAATATTGATAGCAAGATTGTTGTTGAAGTGACAGATCATATTGCTCAGAATCGATGATCAGAATACCAATATTTATGATCTTGTTTTGGAAAAAATAGCTTTTTCCTAGCAATATTGCTATCTGCAAAGAGAATAGCCAATATTCAAAACAATTTTATCAACTCTCAAATAATATTGAAATGAACTATCATGAAATTCAATTGTTATTGGCTTAATCAGACTCCTTCAATTAAGTCAAAAATTCTAAAAGAAAATGGCGTGGAGTTTTCAGCTTCTGTGCGCATGTTCAAATTCGCGAGCAAAAAAAATTTTTTATTTTTGCGCGCATGTTCTAGGGGAACAGCGTGCTATCGTTTCGTCCGAAATTTTTGATGATTGAGCCGAAAATGGTCTCAAACGACTAGGTTAGACTTACTGATGATTATGTCCGGCCGGCCGGCCGCGAACACGATAACTGTCGAACGGAGCCAGTTAGCGACTTGAAACTTGTAGGGTAGTTCGCGCATCCGAATGGCGCGGTTAGGTTCGTTAATGGGCCAAATCGGTAAGATGGTTTCGGAGTTATAGCAATTTGAAATTTTTACGTTGTTTTCCTCATATTTCAGAAACTACTGCAGCGATTGAATTTTAACTCAGCAGCTAGTTGGAGCATAACGACGCGAAACTTTCAGCAAAATCTAGTTGAAATCTTATGGTCACTCAATTGAAAAAAAATTTTTTTTCAAAATTTTTTTCCAAAAAAAATTTTTTTTTCTAAAACTATTGTTCATATTCGAAAAGAATTTCAGTGATACTTTGGGCTTTATATTCCACAGCAGTGTATCGAATTTCAATTCGATACATCCATCAGTTTTCGAGATATTAGAAGAAAATATGTAGAATTTAGTGGTTTTCTTCTCGTTATCGTTGTTTTTTTCGGTTTAACTCAAAGAATAGTGATACAATCGTGATGAAACTTTGCTGTAAAAAGATGCTGAAGGAAAACATTGTGCAAAATTTCGTGATGATCGTGTCATTAAAATGATTTGAAAAAAAATTTCGACTTTTTTTTTTCAAATATTCAATATTCTCTGATAGTCTAATCATGTTTTCCTCATTTTATTCTGTATGAACCTTCAAACTGTAATTTTTCGATGAAGAACTGGATTTCAATTCGATCTAATCGGTATTTTTGGAAATATTGGGAAAATAAAATTTTGAATAGGTATTATCTGCGGAATCATTGGGTGGATTTCACCCATTCACGAATTAAGCCTTCGTAATTAAGATCCAAACCTTCTCTCCAAATATCAGGGAAAAGGTATGTCATATTGTACAATTCTATTTAAGGAAAATGGTGGCTTTTTTCCCTGAATTAATTTTTCTGTCGACGGTATTCCACTCAAAATTCAAAGTAGAATTTGAGTATGCAGAAATACATATCGATTAGAGCTTATTTAGGGAGGATTTCGCATCATCAGTTTTATTTAATTTTTAATAGTTCTGTTTCAGCTATTGGGAGTGAAAACCCAAAAAAAACTACAAAATGATGCAAAAATACACATCAGATTATGAGAGGAAATCGAAAAGTACGTCCACTTTCGGGAGGCCCTAGACTCATATTACTTACTCCAGTCGATGGAAAACAATCTTTATTAGGGGGGCAAACCTGATTCCTGTGACACGCGGTATACCTTTGAAACTACTGTGCAAGTTTCGAGTTTCTAGGTTACCTCTTTGAAAATCTATATCTTGATTTCTTTATATGACAGTGACTGAGCTCATTTGGAGGAGCATTTGATTAAATTGAACTGAGTTTCATCTCGAAACAATGCGGAATATCATGAGAAGAGAAAGACACGCAATTTAATTTGAGTCGGTACAGTTTCTCAAGTAATCCCGGAAAATACCCAGCAAATCATATCATTCTAATTCCATGACTCATACCATTTTCAAATCTCTTGTTCATATTTCAGATAGGAACTGATTTATATGTATTTAAATTCGGAAAAATTGTGAATATATAGCAAGGTTCTACAAGTTTGTAGATTGTCTCGACGAAAATAGATTCAACGTTATAGATATTGATTTAATGCAAAGGTGCAATCTCCTCCTTTCATAACGTCGAAAACGGGGGTATAGGTCAACAGAATGCATTCGAGACCTTTGTACGATACTCATTCTTGAATCTCTTGTTCAGATTTCAGATAGGAACTGATTTATACAGTGCGCGTCAAAATTATGGAACATATTCATTTTCTTAGAAGAAAAATATGTGGCAACAAAATCATGAAACAGGTCGATTTATGTTTCACTTTCACCGAATTTGTATGCATTTTTGAAGGATTTTTGTTGCACCCTGTGTCATCCCCATCAACCCTCTAAATTTTTTGAATTGAAAAAGTTGGTCATGTGGTACTTTTTTGGCAAGGTTTTTGTATCATCTTCACAGGCGTGCAGAAATTCTCAAGGAGGAAATTTGTTTTTTGAGAAATTAGTTACTTCGAAGAGGTTTTCAGTATGTGCACTTTGTCATGGCTCATTTACGTTGGGACGATGGTACCTCATGAAATTTGTCACCGAATGAAAGTCGACCATTACAATTTTGTTCATGCACAACTTTCAACCCCTACGAACCCTTTAATGGGGAAAAAATGGAGGGGGTTGAAAGTTGGGCATGAACAAAATTGTAATGGTCGTCTTTCATTCGGTGACAAATGAGCCATGACAAAGCGCACATACTGAAAACCTCTTTGAAGTAACTTATTTTTCACAAGAAAAATTTTGTTCTTGAAAATTTCTGCACGCCTGTGAAGAAGATACAAAGACCTTGCCAAAAAAGTACAACATGACCCACTTTCCCTATTCAAAAAATTTAAAAAGGGTGATGGGGACAAGGTGCAACAATAATCCTTCAAAAATCCATAAAATTTGATAAAAATGAAACAAAAATTGACCTGTTTCAGGAATTTGTTGCCAAATATATTTCTTCTGAGAAAATGAATTTTTTCCATAATTTTGACCCTCACTGTATAGCGAGGTTCTACAAGTTGATTGTCTCGACGAAAATAAATCCAACGTTATAGATATCGATTTAATGCAAGGGTGCGATCTCCTCCTTTCATAACGTCGAAAACGGGGGTATAGGTCAACAGAATGCATTCGAGACCTTTGTACGTTACTCATGTCCTGACTTATAGACCTCATATTTTCTGACTTGTCCGAACGAACGGAATTTATGATGGCTTGGACGTCTTGTTACGTCATTACTGCCCCATTTTCAGGGTATACCTCCTGAAATTTATAGTTTCAGTCAATCTTATCGCTTTATGATAGCAGAAGGTTCGAGTGATAAATAGCGTCAAGAAAGTTTCGGGCATTAATAATTCCGAAAGTTCACTTGAAGAGATTTTTCTCAGTAGCGAAGTTGATATACCTTTCCTATATACCCAAGCGGAGCTTCGGAGTCATTCGCTTTTTGGTTTGAGTGGTGTTAAATTTTACAGGATTGTCCTTCCGGAAGTGTCGTAATATTCGAAGGAAGGGACCTAGAAACTTTGAATTTCTCAGGCTAGGTTTGGAGTCTGAATATCTCGGTTAAGTTTGTTAATGCGTAAAATTTCGGACTTACGACCATTTGAAATTTTGAAGTAAGTTCTTCAATATCTCAAGAAGTACTGAAAATATCGGTTTGGAATTTGCGCAGACTTTTGTGAAAATCTAGGCGCTAGGACATTTTGTGATTCTTCTTGAACAGCTTCGTTTCTTTGGAGACTTTTGATCAGATTATGATTGATTGCACGTTGTGATCGATTTTTAACAACAGAATTATAACGTTCCAATTCTAACCGATGTTTATATTCGGAGATACTCTGGAAAAAATATGTGAAATTTCGTTGTTGATATGTAATTTTGAGGTTATTCAAATACTGGAGAGATCGAATTGGAACCTTTAAACTAGTTATCAAATATGGACGTGAAATATGATTAAACACTTCCTGATGATGGCATCAGTAATAATTAAAAAAAACTTTTTTATAAAAATCCTTTCTTTTCGAAATACTATTTATCAGATTTCTTTAAAATTGAGGCCTTTAAGAAAAAAATCAAACAATAGTGATTCATACTTCAGTTTGATCTGATATCCATTTTTGGAGATATCGGAAAAATATGTCAAGTTCCGTGCCTCAATTTGAATTATAGGGATCTCATCAATATCCCCAAAAGTACTGACAACGAAAATTGAGATCCATTTCAGTCAAATAATACTGACACATAATCGTGATTTCTTAATGATCGCTCCATAAGAACGTTTTACAAAATGATTTCAATTGGTATTTTATATTTTACGATCTTCTGGTCATATGGCCTCCCACGAAATTTTGCATGAACCATCAAGCTTTAATTTTTCAATAATTACTGGAGTAATTCGACCTTTGGAATAATTGGAAAAATTGAATTTTGTATAGGTATATTTGAGGAGTCATTAGGTGGATTATAACCATTTGCGAATTTGGTCTTCGTTATTAAACTCAAATCGTGCTCTACAATAATCGAGTTTTTAAGTGGATTCTTTGGAAAGTTATAGTGCTAACGATCGGCGGTATAGGACCAACACAAAAAACGATCTAGAGATTCAATACTCATAGAGTATGTTTGGGGCTTGATTACGAAGGTTTAATACGATAAAAGATGGAATAAGACCAATAATTCCGTAGATATACCCCATTAAATATTTTATTCTCAAATTTCCGAAAAAACACATCTAATCGAATTGAAATATTGAACTTGATTGAATAAAGGTAGCCTGAAGGTGCATGCAGAATTCTTTGAGGAACATATGAAAAGTAGACCGCAACATCTGTCCATACGGGAGTGAAGCTGCGTTTGTCGTGGTCAAGACGTGAGGAGGTGACCGTTTCGACAACGAATTTGAAGAAAAGCACCTGACCACACGCCAGTGCCTACGCATATGAAATATTCAAATTGAGTAGAAAAAAGATCTCGTTAAGAATGCTCATAAATTCTGAACGAAAAACAGAATAACTTCCGAAGGTATTTTATCTTCAACAAAAAGCTCTTGATATTCTTTCATTCAATTATCATCTGGGAAATGAAACTTGATGCAGAGATGACGTCAAATGTACAAGGGTGAACGCCCTGTTAGGGAAATTCACCTACCCACGTAAAAATAGAGGCACTTTTGATTACGGACAAAGTCTCATTGGAAATTTCTGGTGGGAGTAACTGAATAATAAATTGAAGATTACGAAAAACACGGTAACTTGTTTATTCTTCAGAGGGTTTGAATTAATCTTCTGAAGTATTTTCATCTGCTTTTGCCAGAAGTTGATGAAGGGTTTTAGTTTGTTACTTGCAGTTTCCATGTTTTTTCGATATAGATGTGGATATTTGTTTCAATTTAGGATACCCCAGAAACATAAATTTTAATGGTTTGTGTTTACGGAACAGATACTTCCACACTTAAAAAGGAACATTTCCAGTTTCGATTGTTTTTTGAATTATAAAGTTTCCTCTTTATTCTCTGTAGTTTGGTACCATCTTTGATATATTAAAACTGAGAGCAATCGAAACACAATTTTGAGAGAAAAATACTGGGGTTCGCACGAATCCAGTTCACCCCTAAAAAAAATTTATTCAACCTTGGATCGATTGTAATTCACTTCATAGCAGTGTTTGGACGTATTACGAATATGAGGAATTCGTCCACAAATAATTCACCAATTAGGATGAGGAAACAGATATTTTGTTCGAGTTTCAAGTTTCTTGGGTAGAGTGGGCCTTCTGCTATTACTCACTCCATTTACAGTCCATCTAGGTGCATGAAATGTTGCACTCATTGTTTTTCATTATGCATATCTATCTATAACTGAATAATTTTTGTGTATATACACAAAAATTATTTAGTTATTTTCGAGTTCGAATGCCCACTCAAAATGTGGAAAATATCCTCTAAAATAATAATATTTATGGATGAAAAATTACAAAAGTTATTATTTATCTATTCAGATATTGTATGATCATAGAGTAAGCGTGCAAGATTTCATTGGAATTTCATTGGAACAGAATAAAAAGAGTAAGATTACAAGGCTCTCCCCCTCATAAGGAACTAAAACAAAATACGAGTAAATTAATTTAATAATTTAATAATAATAATAAATTGATAAATGAAAATGAAAAAATATATTTCAATCAAAAAAATGTTCTTCTCCGTGGACATTCCATTTAAATGTCTATAATGTATTTGGAATGCGAGTATGAACTCCAGTTTACATAAGAAAACCGAAAATTTCGTCCATTTCTGGTTAAACCAGAAGTTATGGACACACTCTCTTTATCTCAGTCGATGCAAATCAATCTGTTTTATCCATGTCCGAAACTTCAATCCGATATATGAATATATTTCCCGGAATGAACAGCATTCATATGACTCGGTTAAAACATATTGTAAACGTATTGGTCGGTTTACAATGGAAAGGAAATAACCCCAATCATGAACATAAACCTGAATGTAAGCAACTTAGCTAGTTCATTCACCATTTTGTAACACCGCTAATGTTCGATTTTTGTGCTTGGTCCTCTTGTAAATGATACCAAAGTGTCCAAAAACACCTGAACTGTTTTAGTGGAAGAAGCCTTCCAAAAAGACCCTCCGAAAGTTATACACATTCTTTTGACTATCGATTAGAGCTTCATTTTGTAGGTTTTTTCTGAGTCTTTACACCCAATATCTGAAACATAACTATTAAAAATAAATAAACATTCTTTCCTTATGGAAAACGCCCTTGTAGATTAGTGTATTGAACTATTTGTCAAGGTCAGTTTTTGGGAAAACAGGTTGCCAAATGAACAATACTGGAACAATACAAACGCTAAACAAAGCAAACTGTGACATTTCAGAGTTCAAATGTGACTTTTCGAGAAATTTTGCAGACTTATTTTCTTTCGATCATGTTTCGTGAGACTTTTGTCAAATTGACATTATGAAAAAATTACAGCAACATAAATTCACTTGGTTTGGAAGTTTCGTAATTCTACCTCCTTTCTAATTGAATTCATCCAAATGGGGTCCAGAACAATGAGCAAAATTACTCTCCCCACTAAACAAAATGCAGAAGGACTTTTCGAATTTTTTTTTCCATTCCTCTGATTTCAATATCAGTATTTTTTTTCAGGATTGATTTGGACAATGAAAAAATACTTATATTGGAACCAGATAATTCGGGAAGAAAAATTAAAGAATCCTTCTGCATTTTGGTAGATAGAGAGGGTAAGTTTGCTCATTGGTCTGTAGAAATGAACCATATTCGGCTGAATTCACTTGAAAAGAGGAAGAATTATAGAACTTCCAAGCCAAGGGAATCTGCGTTGCTATGATCTCTTAGAAATGCCAATTTGACAAAATTCTCAAAAAAAACGGAAAAATATAATTCTGCAAATATTCTCGTTTGTCTGATGAAAGAGTCAGATTTTCACTCTGAAACGTCACAGTTTGCTTTGTTTATCGTTTGTATTGTTCCGGAATAGTTCATGAGGCAACATTTTTCCAAAAAACTGCCGTTGACAAATAGTTCAAACCGCAAGTACGTTTTCCATAGAAAAACAATTTAATTCAAGTATTGATAGTTCTATTTCAGATATTAGGAGTGGGAACACAGAAAAAAAACCCTCATAATAGTACACCTACGCCAACGAATAATCAAGATCACCGAAACAGGAATTTAGGAATTCACACCCAAAACAATTTGTTTAGCTCTTCATTGAATTGAAATGTGGTGCATGGGAGTCGCAAATTTAGATTTTCGGTATTTCCATAGAATTCGTCGAATTTTTGGCTTACAGGCAGCTGAATTTTGATACTAGCCGAGCAAAAATGCATTTCATAACCAAACAATCATTAAGAATTATTGAAGTTGATTCGTGAGCTATAGTTAGTTAATTAATCGTTATCTCTCTTACACTTCTAAGTCGATTTTCAATCACCATGTCCTTTCAGGGACAAACGAAATCGACGCAGAGAGAACCACATTTTAAATTTTCTATTCACTATAATAAATATGAGTGCAGTAGTGGGTACTCACAGTTCTTCCAAATTAGGATAGTGCACCAATGATGTTTCATTCAAAGTCGTGATGTTGTTGTTGGATAAATCCCTGAAAAACAAGTACCATCTCAAATTTCAGAATAATACGACATGATATTTTTTTTTCGATTCTCAAACAGAGTCAGTGCATAACTATGACTCTTTTTGAATATATTTTGCACATGTGTAATGAATAAATAAAAACCATTCATTATTTGTTGTACAAAAAAAAACCAAATTGGATATTTAACATTTATATTTATTATTATGAACTCTTTGTCACTAAGGGTACTCAGAGGAAGCTGTATTGAGTTAAATGTATTGGCATTACCTTAATTGGATGAAATGTGGATATCAAAACAATCATTCAATAAATTATGATCGATATTTCATTGCTTCCTCAATAAATTAATTGGCTCAGAAAGTATTTCTTAGGTTATTTCAGAATTATTTCGCAAGGTGAAAAGATACCATGATCCTTCATTGATTTTAATTTTTCGTCTTCATTTCATAAATCAATTTTGCCTGTGGGGCACATATGAACCAGAAATAATTAATGAGAAAATGATAACCTGAAGGCTATAGACCACAATTATATCGATAAATATACCAAAGCCTACAAATTATTCAATTATAGAATTCTATTTTCGCGAATGAAATATTTCATGATGAATTTTAATATTGGAAGTAGGTAAATATTTTGATGGTAGTTTCATTTCTGTCTTGAAATTTTCCATATCATCTTGTGCCATCTAAATTTATTCACTGCGGATCAGTCGTCCTTCAAATTTTGTTTATTTCAGTGAATCATTTCTCTCATAAACGTTCGGAGAACAAAGAATTTTTCAGAATAGAAGATGAATAGATGGCGAACTGGTCAGAACTGGGAAATATCCAGATTAAGGTCGTTTTTTGCGTGCATGTTCTGAGGAACAGCGTGCTATTGTCTATATTTTTTTTAATTTTGAGCCGAAAATGATCTCAAATGACTCGGTTGGACTCTATGATGACGAATCCGTTGTCGAAATCGATTCTGCCTGGAAGAAACGACTCAGAAACTCGATATTTGTAGAGTAGGTTTGAAGTTTGATAACGAAGGTCGAACTCGTGAATGGATAAAATCCGCCCAATGATTCCGTAGATATACCCATTCAAAATTTTGTTTTCCACATATTTCCAAAAATACAGATTGAAATCCATTAATTCATCGAGAAAAAAACCTATAAAAGCACCACCGTGAAGGCAGCAGCTTTTGCGCGCATGTTCAAATTCGTTGTCGAATCCGTCATCTACATTGAACATGCGCGCAAAAGCTGCTGCCTTCACAGCAGTGCTTTTCTTGGTTTTTGAATGAGTATTTTGGCATATTCATGGTTATGAAAAGTTCATTTTTTGCTCGCTTGATTTAGGTAGAGATAAAGTTATCATATGTATAAATTTCCGTAATATTAGAATTTAAAGAAGAAGAAAGGACGCAATGATCTGTTCAAGTTCTTCAATGGGCAAAATCCCTCCGGGATAATAGCCGCCTGGAATTCTGTTGAGTCCATAACTAGAAAGAAGAATTCCGATACGAAGATAAAATTTCGTGAAAATAGTATCATCAAAAATTTTTTTTATTGAAGTTCAAGTCTTTATAGGCCTTTGTTATTCTGCATAAATCTTGTGCAAGCCGTCATTTCACTGTTTGTTTCGATTTCAACTCTATCGGATCCATTTCTATGGAAGTACCGTGAAAATTAAGAACAAAATACTAAAGGAGCCAACCCACAATTTTCTTCACAAATTTACTAAAACTGGGGAACGGGAATTTCAAGGCAAATTCAACATGATAAGGTTCGCGTTGTTTATGAATATCCGTAAAAGATGCCTCGGATCCTCAAACAAGATAATTCCTTCCAAATATAGGGTTTTGTTAAGATCATCTCTGATTGGCTGAAATTTAAGTTGGGATTCCTGATTTCATGTTGATAGTGTCAAAGTTTTATAGGATATGTTCCGCAAATCAACTTGGATATTTCGGTTGCCGATTTTCCATTCCGTAAATATGAAATATTCGGTTGGTTCCTGAAAAAAAGGTTAATTACGGAATTTGATTGATTTGATTTGATTCTTTCTATCACCAGAACGACAGTCAATGTTCTAACAATGTTCTAATTGCATAGAACAATCTTTATTTACTTTATGATCCATAGAACATTGAAGAAACAACAATCAACAATGGAAAAATTGATTGTCGTTCTGGTGCATAGACTTAATATGTTCATGTTCTGGTGACAGTAAGATAGCTCTTTCATCAATCAAATTCCGTAATTAACCTTTTTTTTTCAGGAACCAACCGAATATTTCATATTTACAGTACGGAAATCCGGCAACCGAAATAACCAAGTTACTTTGCGGAACATATCCATTATCAACTTGACACTATAAACATGAAATCAGGAATCCCAACTCAAATTTCAGCCTAACAAAAACCTATATTTGGAAGGAATTATCTTGTTTGACAAGCCGAGGCATCATTTACGGATATTTATAAATAACGTGAACCTTATCATGTCGAATTTGTCCTGAAGTTCCTGTTCCCCAGTAATAGTAAATTTGTGAAGAAAATTGTGTGTTGGCAACTTGGGCCGAAGTCGTCTATTGAGCAAATGTGAGCGCACGCTGTTCGCGCACGCACGGATAGCGTGCGGGAATGCCAAGCGTCCGTGTAAATATTGTCAATATGGACGTATGTCAACATGACAAATTATTAAATTTCTGCCGCATAGCTATTCGTGCGCGCACATTTGCTCGAATGAATATCCACCTTCAGAAAGGACTTATGTGACCACCTTATGGTACCTAACTTCAGGAATAATCAACACAAAATATCGATTTTCACAGAGTGGATTTGGAGCTTGATACAGAAGATGATTTAAAATAATTTACCCATTCTAAAAATCATTTTCTGAGGACTTCTAAAAATACGTGGTTGTGAAATATCATTTAAATAGTGTAGAATTTCAGCGATATACACCGACCAGATCATAAGATGTCAGATTAAAACATCTTATTTTTCTAGTGCTGACATTCTTATATTATTTCGTCAACGTTTGTTGAGGAAAAATTTTAAGCCTTCTATATCTAAAAACCATCCAGATGATTTCGCCTAATGAGGAAATAAACAACTCCAAATGAACCTTCAATATCCATTTTGTGATCAAATTTGAGAATAGACCTTTGGAAAAAATACCAACGCACTTTTTAGTACGTAACCTGTCTGCAAAGATACCGAAGCTTTTTTGGAGTCCTTGAGGAATAAAATTATTCCTGTTATTCGATACAGAATATATGTTCCTCTCCAAGAATGCTTTTCAGAACGAAAATTCAACAGAAATTCAACCACTTCATTCTACCGATTAGAACAGAAATCCATTTTCCGATACCGTGTAATTCTCTTCAGAGGAACGCACAAGACCGAACAACCATTTTAGGATTCGGATAAAAATAAAAACATCCCCGACATTCGATATAGTGAACATACGTTGAAATCCAAAAATGTTTTCTATAACATAAATTGATCGAAAATTTAACCACATAAATCTACTTGCTAGACCAGAATCCGTTTCGCGAAACACCTTTCTCGTGTTTTACACTTGAATAATGGGAAAGAAAAGGCTATACATCCCTAATTCGCCATCTCTCTCCGATTAATCTCATGTAGTGGCAGTAGGGGAGTTATAGAAATTGGAAACTACACGACAGAATCCGAAAGAAACATTCTACCATTATGATTAATGCTTCTAGAAGTAATTTACACCTCGAGCAGGTCTGATATATTTTATGACACCCTACTATTTGAGCAACAGAGTGACTGCATGGTGATATATAAGATGAAAGGGTTCCCGTCTCTATTCGTGATCGCTATTTAGAGATATATGAGATTGTTTCTCGAATGAGCAGAAAGTCCTTGACGTGTGTGATTGATGATATTATTTGTAATTTTAGCAAATATGATGTTTGTTAGTTAGAAGTAATTGAATTCAGAGGGTTCAGCTTGAAGCGGAATCCATTGATTAGTTGGATGTTGGATTTTGATAAAATAATTCTTGCTGCCCCCACGGGGGTTTGGAGATAAGACAGTCTTTCTGCAGTGCAGCAGGTTGCGTGTTAAAATCCTGCTGCAGTCATAGCTGTTTTTGGAATTGAAAAATTTTCATTATGTATGAAACGAATGTATGAACGAAAATGGTTGAGAAGTTATGTAATTTGATACACAAGGCTAAGACAATGCTGATTTAAAAATTTGAAAATAGAATGACTGAATGTACGAATGTATAATTCCCTGAACAATGAGATAATCAGCTGTAACACGAGAATCACTACCTGATTTTCGACAGATGATAAAAATTATGAGAATAATCATTCGATTTATATATATTAAACTTGAGAAAACGGCAACGCAAAAAATACAGGGTGAGTCTTTAAGGTGTGCAATTATTCTAACCATAGATTCCCCTCATCAAATAAAACGCTTTTTCCATTTACTATTTTTTCAGGTTAAGCTCAGGTAGAAAGTTTTAGGCATTCAAATATTTCTCAATGTGCTAATACTTCTGCCCTTTGTTTGCAAGTTCAACACATAAATCTATCAATCTGTATTGCAGACTTACCAATTCATTGCTTGAATTTCAAAGGAACATTATTGGAAAAACTAATTTACTCACTTGATTCTTATGATTTAGTACCTTTTGCGCTACTATAATAAAGAAAATATTTCACTACACTTGATCATTGAAAACTAATCTTTCACTTAATATTCATGCAATGGCCAGTTGTTTTCACCATCAGATTCTTACAGAATTTCATTGTTGCCCATTCTTATATTGAAATTCCATAATTATCCTAGTTCTCCGCAAATTCATAAATGAATTATATGAAATCACTAAACTAACCTAAACACTAATTAATTGGACTCTATAGAAAGTCTGGTCCATTGAAATGTATGCATAGCCTGTCTGTGAACGGGTCATGAAATAGCTTAGACCTATGCGAAATAGATAAATATTTATGTGAATTCTGTGGTTAGAATCAACGTAAGTGCAGCTTAATTCCTTGCCTTTACTAGCTCAGGGAAAGATCAACAAAAATAGAAAAATTTTCTTTTTTATCTGATTTTACAACTTTCAACGTTGGATATCTCGGAAACGTTTCGTCTGAGAAGAAAATATAAGCAATAATTAAGTATTCTGAAAAGATTGAAGATTCTTTTAATGACTTCAGATAAACCTCACTTACATTCTTTAAGCTGATTTTTTATAGTTTTATCAATCAGAGTCTATAACCAGGAAACCGTTTGAAGTGGAACTGAAATGATTACATAATAACAGTAGAATATGTGTCATTGTTATAGAAAACTTCATACAAAAATTCATTTCATTCGATGTAACCGAAGCTACAATAACGACTAATTTTTTTTTAATTTCAACAGCCTGAATCATTTTACCGGGACCAAATCTAGAAAAACCTAGAAAAGCACTGACCTGAGGTCAGGAGCTTTAACGCGCTCGTTCCGTTGCCAAAGCTGTCATCTATACAAGTATTGACCCAGCAAAATACAGATTCTCATTTCATATGGCCCCCACAAAATTCTGCATGAACCTCAAGCTATAATTTTCGGTCAAGTACTAGATTGCAATTCGATCCAAAATTTTGAATGGGTAAAACTATCTGAAGAATAATTGGCGAATTAAACTTGTTTAATCATTCGACCTAAATTAAACTGAAAACCTACTCTACAAATATATTCCCTATGTCGATTATTCCTGAAGTTTATTTGTTTACCGCCGGCCTAACCACTGATAGTGAATGACTTCCGGAAGAACCTACTCAGTAGCTTGATAATTATAGCGTAAGTTTGGAGTTTAATGACGAAGGCCGAATTGGCGAATGAGTAGAAACTATTGAATGATTCCGCAG
The DNA here is from genome assembly GCA_958510865.1 of Myrrha octodecimguttata. NCBI lineage: Eukaryota > Metazoa > Arthropoda > Insecta > Coleoptera > Coccinellidae > Myrrha > Myrrha octodecimguttata. The sequence continues at coordinate 68,443,069 of OY294058.1, read as the reverse complement.
ATATAACTGTAGCGGATCAACCCAAATTTATTTAGTTAATGGTATCTCTAAAGGTTTTGTTGAAGTAATTTGGATTGTTCCACTACACAGATTTTGTGAGAGAATCAAATCAGATTTGATCGATGTTTGAATCCCGAAATTTGAGAGGAAAACCCCAAACCCGAACGACAAGAGCTGCAAGAAAGGAAGGCAAAAACAGGAAAAGGACTCAAAATTTCAGTTTCTCCATATTTCCAAAAACATAGATTGAATCGCCCTTCAATGAAAAATGCCACCTTGAAGTTTCAGGCAAATAGGGTCTACAGAACAGTAAGCAAAATAACTGTCTCCATTAAACAAAATGCAGGAGGACTTTAATTTTTTTTTGCTCATTGTTCTGTGGACTCTTCTTGGCTGAAACTCCAAGGTGGCATTTTTCATTGAAGAACGATTCGATCTATGTTTTTGGAAATATCAGGAAACTAAAATTTTGAAAAGGTATATGCGGAATCATCAATAGTTTTCACTAATTCGATTACTCGGTCTTCGTAATTAAACTCCAAACCTACTTTACAATTATCAAGCTACTGAGTAGATTCTTCCGAAAGTTATTTTGTTCACTATCAGAGGTTAGGCTGGTCGTACACACATTAACTTTAGGAAGAATCGACATAGGAAATATATTTGTAGAGTCGGTTTTCAGTTTAATTAAGAAGGTCGAATGCTTAAACTTGAACTTATAGACTGTGCCTCATAAAATTTTCGCGTTATATTCTTCGTGTTACCGTCTTCTCAAATTTTCGACTTTAATCCTCAACTACCAGTTATCTTAAGATATCAACATCGAAAGATTTTATGTGAAGGTATTACAGATAAATCTGTATTTATTAATGATGTATAAATGAAATGACTCATATCGAGAAGATTCGCTTGAATCTCATTTTAAAATCTAATTATTTTTCCGGCATCTCCACTAACTTTCTCGACATTTCCCGGTAAGAAATAGTGTTGAAATCCCATTAGTCCGTTTCAATAAAATCAAAAATTCCTGAAATGCACCAGACTTCCTGTAAACACAACTCTCCTGATAAATATTGTCCTAATGACCGACAATTTGTCTCCGCGATTTATATTGTTGAATTCTTTCTTCGCTATTTCAAAACAGGATAATTAATAGGAAACGTATATCATGGCAGCGATCACAATGAATCTTAAACATACAACTGGTTTTTACATCACCGACCTCTGCATTCGAAAGCTTGTAGATGATATATCGGGCGAGGTCTCTTGTTTGAGTGCAATTTTTAGGTTGTTGGACTCGATAAAAATAATTTTTCGGCATAAACGATACGGTCGGACGTCTTGCGATGCTTTCGAGCTGTATTGGAAAGCCCATTTGTCATGCGTGTCGAGACTTACCGATATTGCCGGCAATTTTGGCGGTTTGAACGAAAACTGCTTCGAGGGTCGTAAAGGAGTGCATAAATGTCACTTTTGTAAATCGACGAGAAGAAACCATATAATGTTTATTTCTGCTGACTGTTATGATACTGATGTGTGCATTGGATCCGATATAGATATACTGTTGGGGTTTACAGATTGTAATGAAAAACGCTGCAAATTTTACACAAGGGTTTATCATTTTCTCAGTTAAATAACCCAATACCATTGATATCTTAAATGAAACTTATATATTATTCATAACTCATTGGTTTTTCACAAGACAATTTGCAGTGTTTTTCTTCATAACTCAGGGACCACTGGTCGGAAATCATCCGGGTAAGTTTATACAATTATATAATCAACGTTGAGTTTCATGAAAATTCGGTGGTAAGTTTTCAAGAAATATTTTTTTCCCTCCTTCCCCCAGTTTTGAGCCTTAACGGTACACGGATCCTACTAAAGAAATTGGAGGATGAATCTCGAGCGTCACATGATTTTTCCACCAAGTTTCACGGATTTCAGTTCAGTACTTTCAGAGAAAAGCCTCGGACACGGACGGCGGACGAACGGATTTTTTAAATAGTTCGTTGGAATCTACATACTCCAAAATGTAAACTGTGAAAGTTTCAGGGGGGATAATTTTTTTTTGGTAGATCTTTTTTGGCTGAAACTTGAAGGTGGCATTTTTCATTGAAGGGCGATTCGATCTATGTCTTTGGAAATATCGGGAAACTGATATATCGAGAGAGTATTTCTGTGGAATCATTCGATAGTTTTTACTAATTCGCCAGTCCGGCCTTCATAATTAAACTCCAAACTTACTCTACAATTATCAAGCTACTGAGTAGATTCTTCCGGAAGTTATTTTACTATCAGTGGTCAGGCCGGCCGTCAACACATTAACTTTAGGAAAAATCAACATAGGGAATATATTTGTAGAGTAGGGTTTCAGTTCAATTAAGAAGATTGAATGCTTGAATGGGTTGATTTGCCAATTATTCTTTAGACAGATATACCCAATCAAAATTTTGGATCGAATTGCAATCTAGTACTTGATCGAAAATTATAGCTTGAGTTCATGCAGAATTTCGTGAGGATCTTGAAAAAATCTGCGTTTGGCAGAACTGTATTTTTGGAAAAACTGGGAAAATAAAATTTTTAAAGGACATATTTGCGAAATCATTGGACGGATTCCACCCATTCACGAATTAGGCCTCCATTATTAGGTCCAAGGCCACCTTACAAGTATTATTGTTTCATTCTGATGTAATTGTGTTTTCTATCGGCTGTTAGGCCATATGGAAAGACTAAAATCCACAAATATTTTCATTAAGAAGTAAATCTGCGTCTGGTAGGTTCAATACGTGAGAGGATGACCACCAATATTTTCTATCTTCCCGACTTCTTATTCACAAAATTTTCCATTTGATGAGAATTATCGACGCAGAGACTAACACTGAATTTCGTCGAGATTGTGTGGGCAGAAAAATTTTAAAAAATCTAGAAAACCACTGACTTTGAGGTCAAGAACTTTTACGCGATGAACCAAATTCGTTGCTGTTCATCTATTTACGTATTGACCCAGCCAAACGCAGCTTTATTTCGATATAAATAGATTATCCGACATTTTATTGAATAATCTAACCGAAATTCCGCATAAACCTACAAGCCTTCATGTTTCAACCAAGCAAGTAGATCTTCATTCGATCCCATGCGTATTTCTGTAAATATTGTGAAAATAAAATTGGTACATTTTCGGAAAAATAAGACGGATTTTACCCATTCACGAACTCTGCCCTCCTCATCGAGCCTCGACCCTATCCTATAATTTTGAGTCTCCAAGTAGTTTACTTCGGACGATATTGTGTTTATGGTCGCCCATTAAACGACCGTAAAACGGCCAAAAAAAATCTCTTTCTTTCATTATGACACATTTATTACTAAAAAAAACTTTTTTCCCGTTCCATGCGATAGAAGATCATCCGTAAAATATGCAAGTGTAACATTAGGATACGGATGCAGACCTGATAGCATCTGTATCTCAGCATCTACATCGGGCTAAGGCAATATTCCACATGACTCTTCCTACTCGGACACCCGGTTTCATTCTACACCAAGAAGGAATATAGATGACATACACAATTGAATTCTAGAAGAATTTATGGCTTTGAGCACCGCCAGAGTATTCGAGTGTAGTAAAAGGATTGATTTGTTGGTTCCTTGGATATAGTATTGGGTTTATTCGTTTATGAGGTCACTTATCACACATAGGAAATCTATCATCAATTTTAGTAGGTATTTTTCAAACAAAAGGAATTGCTAGAGAAAGACTGTGAACACTCGTTTTGGATTCCTAAAGGGTCAAACTTTCATTAATTATCCATCTTTTCATTTGTTATACAGTGCGCGTCAAAATTATGGAACAAATTCATTTTCTCAGAAGAAAAATATTTGGGAACAAAATCCCGAAACAGGTCAATTTTTGTTTCACTCTTACCAAATTTCAAGCATTTTTGAAGGATTTTTGTTGCACCCTGTGCCATCCCCATCAACCCTCTGAATTTTTAGAATAGGGAAAGTGGGTCATGTGGTACTTTTTTGGCAAGGTCTTTGTATCTTCCTCACAGGCGTGCAGAAAATTTCAAGAAAATTTTTTTTTGAAAAATTAGTAACTTCAAAGAGGTTTTCAGTATGTGCACTTTGTCATGGCTCATTTACTTTGAGACAATGGTATCTGGTGAAATTTGTCACCGAACGAAAGTCGACCATTACAGTTTTGTTCATGCACAACTTTCAACCACTTTTAACCCCCTCAATTTTTTCTCCATTGAAGGGGTTGAAAGTTGTGCATGAATAAAACTGTAATGATTGAGTAACTGGTAAAAAAATCAATTCATGAAACATCAGTGGCATCAATTGAAAAAAAAACATTATAACTCGAAAACTACAAAAAATCGTGAAATTAACTCCATTCTATCTTAAAAACTATCACGGTTGGCCACGACATTCTGACACATTTCACCGTGTATATTTTGAAAATGTTAGGTTATAGTCATTTTCCTGTCAGATAACTACTCAACGTTGTCCTCTCTCTACATAGGGGTCGTAGTAATTACATATTTTACAAAATGTGAATTTACTTTGGGAAAATAATTAATTTGAGAAAATAATATGTTAATTCAATAATTCCAAAGACCTCGCGAACATAGGAGAAACTTTTTCCTCTGTTAACACTGGAAATATTTGACGTATATAAACTTGGTTGGAAGATTCAGTTATGCTATTTTCTTGTACGGAAATCAAGAATCTAGTGTTGAAATTTTACTGAAAAATAATGGATAGAAGTCCGTTACTTTATGATACTTCATTCGAAAAAAAAAATGTGCTCGAATAAACCTGCAGTAAATTTTTTAAACGAACAGGCAAACCTATGGAATTCCTAACTTTTCGAAATTCTCAAGAAATCGGTCTACAGAAGACATTCAAATACCTTGTTGTCCAACTTGAAATACAGTATGAAAATGTAGTAGTACTACAAAACCTGTGTCACCTTAAAAGAACTAACTCAATTTACAAAGTTCTTGGGAATCTATGTGAAACATACACTGGGTTCTCACTCACATACGTCGAAAATCTTGGATAACCTTTGATAAATTATTGATTCCAAATCATCAGGTGTACTATTAAAAAAAGCAGATTTCATTTCTACAAAGCACTTTCTGATACTTTGACTCTGTCTCTGCTTCTTCAAAACTAACTTCGGCATTTTAGTTTCCACGCATGATGATTATGTTGAGATTGAGAGTAGAAATTGGCTTTGGCATTTGGCAACGTCTCTGAGAATTATTTTGACATTGCCGATATTTCACGAGTCCCAACCTGCGCCAGTTAAAGTGAAAAAACTTGATAGACCTGAATCATGGCCAGTCGGGATAGTTTATAAAAGAGAAGGGAGTACACATAGGGTAAAGAGTATTATTCAGATAGACCTATAGATCTGTTAATTCGAGATTATCTGTATTTCTGCAGCTGAAAGCGTATAGTATCAACTAACGTACACCGAGGAGCAAACGTAGTCGATATGTGTTGACATTGTCATCGACTCAATCCAGGTCGATCCATCAGGTCTTGATTTCAATCGATTAATTCTCGCCAAAATACCTTATCTGGAAATAATTACACTGGTATGTGCATTTATCGTGTTCATTAATTTGCACAAAAATGTCGAACCTTGTCGCGTTATTTTCATTCCGTTAAAGAAATCAGACCGGCCTCTCGAAAATTCAGCGAGGAATAGTGCCCATTTTTTAAATATTTTCAAGTCGACGAAAGTTCACGTTCTTGCGACTGGTGCCATGTATCAAGTCACAACTAAATGGTTGTTTGTCAAAAGGAATCTGGGATATTAAAATTCTTATGTTCTTGTATGCAGTTTGCGCAATTATGAATAACTGCTTTGAAGCCCGAGTAAAAATGGGGATAATTTATAAACCTAATTTTGAGATTGACATTCAATCAAAAATGAGGTTTGGAATGTAAAATGAAAATTTGTGCCAGGACTGTTTAGGTGAGAAAATGAAAGTATGCGTTGTCATGACTATGACGTTCTTGAAGTTCAATAATAATTCCCATCATGATTTCGAAATATACAGGTTGTAAAAGACATTAAAAGACAGGGGTGTCTTTCAATGTGAAATAATTAAGCAAATTAAAATGTGCTTTTTGTTAATAAATGTTGTAGCTCTCGCATATATTTTTCACCCTATATCTTTGGAGCGAACAGGTTTTTCTAGAATCATCAGGGAACAAAATATCCTTAAACCAGTTTAAAGAAACACTCTTTAGATTTTTGCTGCATATCGACCAGACACCCTGTATAAAATATCCTTAAACTAACTGAAATTGTTACCGAAAATGAGCAATAGTTTCAGAAGAAAAAATTTTTCGAAAAAAATTTTGAAACTTTTTTTTATATTGAGTGACAATACGATTTCAACAAAATCCCGCTCAAAATTGCGCATCGTTATGCTTCAACTGACTGCCAAGTTTCAATCCAATCGCTTCAGTATTTTCTGAAATATGAGGGAAATAACCTCAAAATTTCAAATGGCTATAACTCCGAAATTATTTGGCCGATTTGACACTGTATTCGTCATCAGTGAGTCCAACCTAGTCGTTTGAGACCATTTTCAGCGCAATAATCCAAAATAACAGACACTCCATATACACTCTAACTTTCGAAGGACGGTACCTCACGATTCAAAATAAGCTTAAATCGATTATTAGTTTGGTCATTGATAAACAACGTTTCTCAGACAATGGGGGTTTTTCCTGAATTTTGGTTATTACTGCAAATGAAAATTTGAACATAATTATTATGATTTGATTCATCATTTTCCCAAATTACCTTCAGAAAGTATTCAAAATCAGATTTCAAAATTGGGGTTTGGGATTTGCCAGGCATGCACGAAGTGACAACGTTGTTTAGTAGAATTGCTTTTTCTGCTATAGAATAACGAAATATTTATTCCTATTCTGTGGTACACACGTGTTCTTTGTCAATATAACCAAACAATTTTCGTTTGTGGTAGCCAGTAATATGACAGTATGACAGTCTGTGCTCTTCTTTTTCTATTCCTTGGTCGTTGTCTTCTACTCTAACCAGATCGAAGTATAGCTATCTCTGTTTTCCTTAGCAAAGTAGCTTTTGACGTCCTTTTCTTTCCGGGAAAGCTGAATTCGACGTTGCCATATCGTGCACTCAAGACAAATCCCTTCAAATTTCAAATCACCATTTTTATTTTTCAGTTTTAGGTCATAAAACATTTTTTTTAAAATATAATATTGAAATTGTATGTTTGAAATGTGATTTTCTGAAGGTTTTTAATGAAAATTACTGCATTTTTGTTTTAAGGAAAAACCCCCATTATGTACATCAGGAGGCATTAATAACTAAGTATAGTATGTGAAGGTTTTATACGATGTTCTGTACCTACTTATGACTTAATTTATGAAGATATGTTTGACTTTTTGTACATTGAACTCTTTCGATATTTTTTTTAAAAGTTATCAGTGATATACCCACGTAAACTTACAAGTCGGTAGTCTTCATCAAAAGCCGTACACTATTGGGCGAATTTCTCCTATTGAAAAAATTTTGTTAGTTTTTTCTATGCTCACAATTTCGCCTAATAGGTGAGTGTACGGTAATCTTTAGTGACCATTTTAGACGTGAAAAGTGAACAGTTCATTCCGTTTCCGACGCCACTGAAAGCGACTGAATCACAGTCTGAGATAATTATAAATGAATCCCCCGATTATTCAGATCTGTCGCCAATCCAGTGTGTCCATTTCACGTGCTATAAATTTTTCAATGAAAACACGCTGAACGTGAACCGGGATCAGAATAAACTCCTAATGTTTCGTATCCACCACGAATTATTATAAACGATCTGCTTCAGTTCTCCGATTATTTCATTATGAAATTATGGCCACTTTCCACGTGCTGTCACGATTTCCGCTTTTCTATTGGTAGATCGGTCTGATGAATGGGTCTCTAGAAAAATTCCGAGAGGCGACAACATAATTAACAGGAGAACCAGACTCGCACGAGCCTACTCTAATTTCAACATGTGTTTTCAACACGGGTGAAAAATAATTGGAACAGACAAGATCACCTAGAGAATTAGCTGTATATCAGTTCGAGATGTGTTGTTCGATAGGCACAATCGAAAAATCAAATGAATCATACAGGAAATTTATAACGATGAAAAAGCGCTACATGATATCCCCAGGACTAGCACAGTACTTCTCAAATTTTTATTCGACCATCGATTCTGATAATAAAAGAATCGATTATCAGAAAATCTAGAAAAGCACTACCGTGAAGGCAGCAGATGTGCGCGCAGGTTCAATGTAGATGACCCCTTCGGCAACGAATTTGAACATGCGCGCAAAAGCTGCTGCCTTCACGACACTGCTTTCCTAGATTTTTTTCCATAAATTTCTGGATGTCAATTCGATCTAATCTGTAATTTTGGAAATATTGGAAAAATGAAATTTTGAATAGATATCTCTATGGAATCATTGAGCGGATTTCACCCATTCACTTATTCGACCTTCGTAATTAAGCCCCAAACCTACTTAACAAATATCGAGTTCCTAAGTCGTTTCTTCCGGAAGTTATATTTAAGGCCAGACCGTGAACACAACAACTTCCGAAAGAAACAATTTAAAAACTCGATATTTGTAGAGAAGGTTGGGACCTTAATTAAAGTCAAACCGTAAAGGCAATAACTTCCGAAAGAAACAACTTAGAAACTCGATATTTGTAGAGAAGGTTTGGACCTTAATTACGAAGGCGAATTCATGAATGGGTAGAATCCACCCAATGATTCCGCAGATATACCCATTGAAAATTTAATTTTCCCAATATTTCCAAAAATTTAGATTAGATCGAATTGAAATCCAGTACTTAAAATGACAGTTCGAAGGTTCATACAGAATTTAATAAGGATAATATGATGAGAAGATCACAGAATATTAGATATTCGAAAAAAAAATTTTTTTTTCATATTGTCCTAATGACATGATCATCACGAAATTCTGCGCAATAATGTCCCTCAACATCTTCGAACTAGTTGCGAAGTTTCATTACGATTGAGTCAGTATTTTTTGAGTTATACCGAAAAAAAAACGATATCGAGAAGAAAACCACGAAATTCTACATATTTTTTCCCAATATCTCCAAAAAAAATTTTTTTTTGGATTAAGTAACCGAACGATTTTAACGAAATTCTGCTTAAGCTGAGCGCCGTTTTGCTTCAACCAACCAGGTTTCAATCCAATCGCTTCAGTAGTTTTTGAAATATGAGGAAATTAACCTCCAAATTTCAAATGGCTATAACTCCGAAACTATCCGGCCGATTCGGCCCATTAACGAATTTAACCTTCGTATTTTGAAATGCAACCTTACCTGAAATTTTCAAGTTGATAGAATCCTCCGTACGCCCGTAATCGTGGTGACAGCCGGACGGCTGGCCGAGCAGAATCGATTTTGGCAACCTAGTCGTTTTAGACCATTTTCGGCTCAATCACCGAAAATTACAGGCATTTGGACAAAACGATAGCACTTTGTTCCCTTGGAACATGCGGGCAAAAAACCTAGAAAAGCACTGTCGTGAAGTCAGCAGCCTTCACGAGCTTGTTCACATTGCGAAAGGGCCACTTGGAAATTTCAGTGAAATTTCAATGATATATGAAAATTTTCAAGAAAAATTTCTTTTTTTCAAATTTTTCCATGGATAATTCTTCTCATTATATATATTCGGTCTTTGTAAAATATATAGATATTTATGTGTATTTCATGTAAATTAAACGTGAGCGAAGCGTAATTCACAGTATTTACTAGCTCAGGGGCGGATGCATGAAAATAAGGAAATTTCTAGAATTTTTATCAGATTTTGGGGAGAAATAATAAAGAATAATTTAGTATTCTAAAATCGTTGAGGATTCTTATAATGACTTAATGTAAACTTTATCTGCATTATTGATGCTAATTTCTTATAGTTTCATGAATCGGAGAGTCTATAACCAGATAACTATTTGAAGTCAGATTAGATTAATTACTGTAGAATATAAGTCCTAGTCATAGAAAACTGCACGCCAAAATGAATTTCATTCGGAGAAACCATGTCAAACGAAAGACTGAGTTTTTTCTTGGAAATTTCAACAGCCTATATATTTTTGCCGGGGCCGAATAGTAATAAATATAAACGTGTTCTGTTTGACGTATGAGCTTATTCTCTGAACAATATTCACTGTTTCCATGGTCTAATAGTGCCTGATCAGAGGCAGCTTCGAACATTAGGTACCTATCTATGTCTAGTTATGAGATCAGAAACAAACATTGGTGTTATTTTAGAAATTTTTTCCGTGGAATTATGGCACAAACAGAATCCACTTCAAAGGTTTTCACTTGGCAAAGAAGTTGAAGAAACCTCCATTATCAACAAAAACCCACAGTATTTCTCAAAAATTATAAAATTAAAAGAAAGTTATTAGTGCATTATTTTCGTATTGTCATTCCTACAGACAAGTAACAGTGACAGATACCTTGTAATTTAAGATCGCTGGCATATTTCACGTAGAAATAAAGCGACATGGTCGATGTTCCTGGCTTCCTCGCCTGAATGATTGAAAATAAAGACCCTAGGACTGCTATAATTATGTCATCATAGATATAAAATATCTCTCCACGTTGTGAAATTCCCAGAAATTCTAGAGTAGGCTAGAATGGCGTTTTTTCGAATAGGAACGCGTATGCGTTTGGCGGTTTATTTTACAACAGAAATAAAGGAAGCGATGACATACGGGTTTTATTTCCTGGCGATAGTGTCGGTGTCAGAATGCAGTAGGTTTTTAGGTGTGTATTTCATACATGCATAAGTTGTGTCATATGGGAATTCAGGTCATGTTCAAAGCGATGGCCAGATTCAAGGTATGGAATTTTTGGGATTATTCGCGAGTTTTTCCTTCCTTAACGGATGTTTTGAGGTATTCAAGTGTTATTGCAACAAAAATAGTACTAATTATTACATATCAGGTCCTAAACTAAGAATTTTTGAAGGCTGATGATTCAGAAAATGAAGTGTTGAATTTCAAGGTATTCCACACTATGTCATAAATAGGCAAGCCCCCAGCTGTTTTCGAAAAACTGGGATTCAACGGCTGAAATAGTTGTGCCGTTCGAATTTTTCTGAGTCCTTCGAATTTTTCGAGAAATCATAAATGAAGAATTTTTTCCCCGAAATAGAGTGAAAAAATGTGTGCTTGATTTGTGCTGACTTGTACAGTGAATATTTTCACGAAATTTCGTCGGGTTTCCCGAGAAATCGCAAATGTGAAACTAAAGTTAGAAGAGCACTTTCATTTTTTCGTAATGAAAATATATATGCCATAACTTGTGATATACGTAAAATAATATGTGCATTTGAACTGTTCGCGAAGTTCCTACTAATTTCTCAAAAAAAAAAGATTTTGGAAGAAAGTTAGACCAGCATTTTCGTTTTTATGTGTCAAAAATTGTTTAAGATAGTTGTGCTACATTTATACTGACTTGTACCGGTCATATTTTCAGGAAAATTCTCCACTTCTCCTTCGAACGGAGAGAATTGAAAGCAAACAGTTTTGTTCTGAATAAGCGAATAATAGCGGCGGTAGCTCAGTAGTTAGAGTTCATGCCTCATGATCGTAAGGTCTGTGGTTCAAGCCCTTGGCCGGGAAAGCAATTTTTCGGTTTTTAGGGGACCGTCCAACCATTCCCTGTTGTGTAAACAATTAACAGTGCTGTTCCTAACGTGGCGCAGGAATTAGTAACAAAGCCTACACAGAACACGCCCGGTATCCTTACTTGTTGTATTTTAAGGAGGTTGCTTTTAGGCTATCTTACGTGAAAATGGGGGTGCGATCATTCTTTAGCAATCTGTCTTTTCTCTTGAACATATGTATACCTTCAAGAGTATTTTGAGTAAATTTTGTCGAAAAAAAAGTTCGGACAAAATTTACTTAAATACTCTGGAAGGTCTACATATGTTCGAAAGAAAAGACAGATAGCTAAACAATGATCTCACTCCCATTAGTACTCCATTATTTCAAATACTAACCTGACTCACCCTTGAAAGACCAGCACTACCCTAAAGACCTTAACAACCCTTTACAATTGGTCCAGTATACCATCCTCTCACTCGTGCAACATGTACACTTGTAATGTAGTTAGTGATGATATGTCTTTGACAGAGGAAACTTGGTTTCCGAAACGTGCGTTAGACGCAGAAAATGTAACTGGACTAGAGAGTAGTTACACACTGTTTTATTATCAGCATTCTTCATACTGATTTCTTATAGTTTATCATTCGGGGAGTCTATAACCAGAAAACTGCTGGAGTGAGATAAAATTTATCACTATATAATACGTGTCATATTCATAGAAAACTATTAGTTTGTGTTTCATATCCTTCCATAATTATATAAGTAAGATTTCACAGGGTTAGGACTCAAATGACTACAACTATTTTCAAAACGAAGTCGACGTTTCGTCGATATATTTCGACTTTCTCAAGACTATATATATTCATAGAAAACTTCTCATCAAAATTCATTTCATTCAGAGAAACCATGTCAAAGCTACAAAGGAAAGGCGGATTGTTTTTGTAAATTTCAACAGCCTATATCTTTTTACCGGGGAAAAATCAGGAAAAATGGTGAATGAAAAAAGTGTCCTATTTCATGAGAGGAATCTAGGGTTGAAATTAATGTCCAACTTAGAGACTCACCCTGTATATAGGCTGACGTCTTGCGTGGTGTCTTGATATTTGCGTAGCCAACCGTATTTTTTCGATTTTCTTCACTATGTTTTAGATCGGTTCTCTATTAACGAACCTGAAGTGATTTTTTGGATTGAACAACAATAATCGTTAGCGTTTTTCGAATAATTGTTCGATATTATTTATTTCGCAACATTTCTTTAAATATGTCCTTCCATTAAATAGTATAAAACTACTTACGCAGGGGCAATTTCTACAAAATTTTCTCGTTACATTTTCTCACTTCTGTTTTCCCAGGGAAACTGAAGAAATATTATCTTGGTAAAATGTTTGACTATTACGAAACACAAATTCTGCGAATTCAAATTACCACGAATAAGTTGAGCAGAGGCAGAAGAAAGCGTGGATGTTTAATTCGAAAAATTTTTTCCTAGTCATCAAGTTGTGAAACCCTCCTGGTCTCTTACTAAACTGAGGGGATAATGGAATAATCCACCCCAGACTCGACGCTAAAAAAATGCATCAGTCGAGTGGTAATTGAAAGGACGGCGACACCAGTGACTCTAACTTTCCACATTAATATGAAGAAATGTGCCCGCGCCAAGCGAAACCGGGATCTAATATGAGAGAAGTTGTGTCGACTTTGTCCCCCAAATTTATTATTGACGAAATTCCTAATGCGATCTTGTAGATCACCGACGTTTTCCGAACAACTTGAACAATTCATGGATTACCGAAGGAAATCGACATTAGTCTGAGACCTTCGCTATCTACCACGTTCGATTACTTTTACTTTCGATGGGGCATTTAACTCAGACAATCTGGAGAGGCTGTTTTAATGAAATTGCACTGGCTGTGGAGAAGATTCGGATTGGAGGCAAAATTAAATTTTTGGACTGATTCTGGCAGACACGTTGGTTTTTGAACGAGATAGAATGATATTATGAATTGATCATTTGAGAGCCCACTCATAGGATTGTCGAAATAATTTTCGTCGCTAAACTGGCAGAACTGTCTTTCATGATTATGATGAAATTAAAGGGCTACCAACCTTCCCTCTATCGTGTCCTTGAGGACTATCATCACCGAATACCTAACCTAGCATAAGCACAACTCAGTTGCTGTTCTTTGATGTTCAAGATTGATCATTGACGGAATTCCTAATGCGATCTTGTAGATCACTGACGTTTTTTGAACAACTTGAGCAATTCATGTATTACCGAAGGAAATCGACATTAGTCTGAGCATTTAACTCGGACAATCTGGAGAGTCTGTTTTAATGGAATTGCACTGGGTGTGGAAAAGATTAGGATTGGAGGCTATATTGAATTTCTGGATTGATTCTGGCAGACATATTGGTTTCTCAACGAGATAGAATGATATTAGAAATCGACTATTTGAAAGCCAACTCGCTTTCGAAACTCGTCTTGTCTCTAAATTGGCATAACTGTCTTCTATGGTCATGATGGAATCAATAGGCTACCAACTGTTCCTCCGTCGCGTCCTTGTGGAGTATCGTCTCTAAACACCAAACCACACAGAAGCTCAACTCAGTGGCTCTACTTTTATCTGCCAAATTTATTATTGGAGAGCTTCCCAATGCGATCTTGTAAGTCACCGATGTTTTCGAACAACTTGATCCATTCACGTATTACAGAAGAGAATCAACATTAGGTTGAGACCTTCACTACCTACCACGTTCGATTATTTCAATTTTCGATGGGTCATTTAACTCAAGACATTCTGGCTGTGGAGATAATTTGGATTGGAGGCAATATTGAACTTTTGTATTGACATATTGATTTCTTTCAATAGAAGGTATTGATCATTCGAAAGCCCATTGACGATAGCTCTAATATGATTTTGTAAAACTCCGATGTTCTTCGAGAAACTTTAGCCATTCATGGATTACCGTGAGGAATTTACATTGGTCTGTGATGATTATCTTTTGTAAGCAGCATTGCGGAATATTCCTCAGTTTGTATAAACAATTTGGTTCAGAGTACGTCATTGTAGGCGAAAACTTTTAGAAAATCAGCTCACATAAGATTTATTGACGTCTCATGGCCTTCCGGCTCTATGGTATCTCACGTGCAAGGAGTACACCAACCGTTCCAAAAATGTGGAGCAATATGAAGCACTGGTGGAGAAATATCGTGATGAATACCCTACAACGACTTGCCCTAGTGACTGCGGAAAAATCACTTGAAACCTTGAGATCTTCTGAGCTATTTCCTTTGGCGAGATACCAAAGAGACATGATATGAGCCTGATATAAACTCTAAAATAGCAACTTAAAAGCTAAAAAGGAGCTAACCTCAAAAATAAACAATGTCGAGTTTGTTGTGGAAAAAACCTATGAAAGTAAAATAAACAAAATTTATACACATGAAAGTTTCAACGTTTCTATATGTATAAGAGCAAAATTCATCACATTAATACATCAATCATGGGAAAATTTGAGCCATTTGCCTTAACAAAGTTGGGTTCCCTTGTTATAGTAGAGTGAAGTCGATAAGTCACACGTGAACTAATACAAAAATCAATCGAAATGCTTACCCAATAGTATTCACAATAACAAAACACAGTGAATGTATTGACAGCGGAGTTTACCCAAGCGTAACGTAATGAGCTGTGATTGGATTTTCAGTCAAAATGGTCGATTGTAGAACCTAATGTTCCATTTTAATGAAAATCTTAATAATCTGAATTTACAAAATGAAACTAAAGCAGTATTTCAAATTTTTTTCAATATGAATTTTCCCTTGAAGCCATTAAATTGACGATTTTTTGATACTCTCGTCATACTCATCCAGGGGTGGAGGGTTTTGTCTTGCAATGAGGGTGTACTTCATGCATGGTATCCGAAAATGATAATTTTCTTTGAATTTAATTTTCATAATCGAATTTATTGAAGAGTATAGGAAGTATCTTTGTTTTTGGCGAATTATATCTGTGTATTGATCGAAGGAATTGATAACTTCCGAAACTAGAATGTATTCACTCACAAACTTTATTTACAAAAGTCACCGCGCAAATACCGAGAATTGCCGGTGATTTTGAACAGAGTATGTAGGTTTGACAGGTCGTTCAAACACGACATTCAAATCGGGTCGTTGAAATTAGTCGATTTTGGAGGATGTCCATAGGCCCTCTAGAAAAATATCTCCTTATAATTTTGTTGCCTATAATATGGCAAGCCTATATTCACCTAATCTTTAAGTGCTCGCGAAAGATTGTGCTACAAGATACGAATAAGATCATCGGATGGTCGCTTGAAACGACGTCGTAAAACGAGATCCAGCCGCTGGTGCTGGTTTGATGCTGTAGTTTCGAACGCCAGCAGATCTGTTAACGGAATCGAGAGTGTCTCTCGAACGGAAAGAGGAAATAGATAAGGAACCCAAGTTTCGGGCCATGGCTTTCAGTCTCGCATGAGATTAATTATTGTTAACTCAGCTGGGTTTATGATGGATTAAGGCAAGATTTATGCTTCCGACAGTTTTCGGAAGCAGGCTGAAGGCCACTCCGTTGTCAGTAGGTCAATTTTTTTCATTGCGAAATAGTAGGTTCTATATCTATATTGAATGAGTCTTTAAGAAAGAGATTTCTCTTATGAGGTGAAAAAATCCATATTTTTTCAGATGTTGGGCGAAAAGGGCGTATAAATTTTTCACTCCTTATGTACGGCTATATGGAACACAGGAAAATGGCCAACGGACTGTTGTTTTTCAATAGACGTTCCATTACACAAAAAGGGAGCAACTACAAGGTGCGAGAACTACCGAACACTGTCACTAATTTTTCACGCTAGCAAAGTCCTCTTAAAAACCTTGAAAACTAGACTGAAAGCCCATTTAGATCGCCAAATACCTCAAGAACAGGCAGGGTTTGTGAAAGGAAACGACACTAGGGAGCAAATACTAAATCTGATACAGCTCATTGAAAACTCTAGAGAATACCAAGTACCCATGATAATATCTTCGTCGATTATCAAAAGGCGTTTGATTGTGTCAACTGGGATAAACTTTGGACCATCCTGATAAATATGGGAGTTCCTGTTCATCTGATATCCCTCATAAAACTAAATATGGCAACTGTTCGTTTAAACCAAAGGTTCTCAAAACAATTTAGAACGGAATGAGGAGTCGGGCAAGGCTGTGTACTATCACTCGACCCTTTCAACATTTATGGTGACTGTTTGATGAGAAAATCCTTAGATTGATGGGCTGCAGGCATAATGATAGCCGGGGAAAAAATCATCAACTTAAGATTTGCTGACAATACCACCCTCATAGCAGCGACAAAAGACGAAAGGGTGGAACTCCTCAGAGGAATGGAACGGGAGAGCACCAAAGTCGGTTTAAAAATTAATAAAAAAGGCTAAAATACTTATAGTTGACTGGTTCAGCCCTCTACAATTGACTGATCTTCTAAACCAATATGACCTGGTAGACAGTTTCAACTACTTAGGCTCTTCCATAACCAGCAATGGAAACTGCAAAGCAGAGATACGAAGGTTATTTTATTGCGAAATAGTAGGTTTTATATCTATATTGAATGAGTCTTCAAAAAGAAATCTACCATTTTGCCAGATTCGGATCAGGTAAAAAGTTATAAGAATTTAAATGATACCCAGTGTGCTGAATACAATCCTACACCATGCATGTTTCAGTTCAGCACTGTAATATTCATTTCAAAATATCCAAAGGCTGCTATTCAAATTCAATGGATATTTTTCGAAAGAACTGATTTACTCACCCAATAGTTATAGCATTGTCACGATACTTGATACTGCTTTCCCACTTTATCATTATAGGTTATTTCCATATAATTTGTAAATGAATTATTACCGGAAATCACTCACATCATCATTAAAATTACCTAATCAAACTCTATGAATTGGATAATTAGTCTCCACAGAGAATAGAGAAGTGAAGAAAGTATTCTGAGGTCGGGATGAAAGTGGATGTAGTTTGATTCAGGGGCCTGACAAGGTCAGTGCGAGACATAGACATATTAAACTCTCTGGACACGGCGTACGGATCCATTTCTGAAGAGTTGAATGTATTCTATGGCGCATGGGGAGCGATATGGAGAATGATCTCACTTGCACAATATGACTCTGAGCTAGAGATAAAATCTAGCATTTACTAAGGAAATCTCTGGGAAAATGACTTCTTCTTGGTATATAAAATTACATTGAAGTTTTGAAAATTGGTGATGAATGTGATTATTACTCCGATATGAATATTCAAAATGATTAATCAATAACAATATTCGATTGATTAATATTTTTCTTTCAGATTCTCTTGGTCCGGTGGTTTCAGGGCAGTATTCTTAGCTCCAAATGATTTTTCCTAAGCAGCGTACAGACACGCGAGCTGAGCAGCTTCCGGAGCTCTTCAATTGGGCAGCCTCACAAGGATACAGGGTCTTTCACGAGGAACCTCACCCATATTTATACGGGAAACTACTGAACGTATTTTCATGAAATTCAGCACTTATAAGTATTTCACGATGCTGATGAAATCTAAAATATTTTCAAGGCATGAGCACCTCCGGTTTTTCCGGAAATGACGTCAACTTCCGTTTTTCAAATTAGAACACCATTTTTTTATTGTAGAAATAGATTCCTTAGAAAATTTCAATTTATTTTGATGTAACATTTTTCAGTTTTGGTTGGAAAATTCTCTCTGAGCGGAAAAATTCGAAAAAAAAACCGAAAATAGAGCTCCGCTGAAACAAGAATAACATCGAGGTTTTTGGATGGAAAATTTTCATTTTTGGGATTTTTCAAGATGTAAGATTGATGTATCCACTTTAAAAATCGAAACCGCGATTCATGATACAGGGGGTGAAAAAATCGCTTTCAAAGTTAGGGATGACAAAATCGTGAAAAATCAATTTTTTCAAATTAGAACCCCATTTTTTTATGGCAGATATTGAATCTACGTTAAAAAATAATGTGAGTGTATGCATCACACCCTTGCCCTAAAGTGGATATTTTCTGAGTTATTCACAAAAAACTTTTTTTGGTTATATCTGGGTCCTTTGTGAGTACGTAGACACTTATTTTATAGACGTAGGTCTTCTGGTTGAAAAATTATGATTTTTTTAAAAAAGGTCCAATTTTTTCGATTTTCCTCTGGCCATAAAAAACGAACCAGACTCTCCACTAACATTCTGATTGGATTTTCTTAATCTACGCCCTCGAATTAGTATATGTTTCAAATTTCAGGTCGATCGGAGAACTTTCGATTATTGGTAAAATTTTAAGGGGTTACCCTTAAGAAAATCTCGATTTTCGAAAAATAATTTTCCGACTCCTATCGCCGTGAAATTTGGCACACTTACTAATTCGAGGGCGTAGAACAAGAATATAAGGTCAGATATTTTTTTAAAAAATCGTCCTGGACGTGAGAGGTCCTTGAAGTTCCAAAATTTTGGACCTTTTTTCAAAAAATCATTATAACCGACTCGATGAGAGTAGGACGATGAAATCTGCTTAAATTCATAGATAAAGGATCGAACTGCACGTAAAAAAATTCGACATCACCCAGCTTCATTATTTTGGTCGGCACGACGTCTCAAAGTTGACCAAAATTTCGAAATGTTTTCGCTCTTTCCGCCATAATTTCTAAACGGTTGTCACTGGACGATTTCTAATGACATATTCGTGATCTACGACCTCGATTTAATAGGAAACGATAACAAGGTCGACGATTTTCGAAACAAAAAAATTTATTTGGGAAAATTTTTCATACAGAACCGCGAATAAACATCAAAGCGCAGAGGGGTGGGGGTAAGATTTCGCGATTCCGTGCGAAATTTTATTTTTGAAGCTATGACAATATGCACATCATATATTATGGATTCGAACACGTAGATTACGAATCTGTAATTAGATTCTGCGTAACTGATTCGGTTTGGAAAATATTTCGGATTTGGTGAGAAATTTTCGAAATTTGGGTCAACTTTGGGCCGTCGTACAGATCAAACGCGTGAGGCTGGACAATATCGAGTTTTTTGGGTTATATCTGAATTCTTGTGAGTACGTAGCCACTTATTTTATAGACGTAAGTCTTCTGGTTGAAAAATTAGGATTTTTTTAAAAAAGGTCCAATTTTTTCGATTTTCCTCGGGCCATAAAAAACGAACCAGACTCTCCACTAACATTCTGATTGGATTTTCTTAATCTACGCCCTCGAATTAGTATATGTTTCAAATTTCAGGTCGATCGGAGAACTTTCGATTTTTGGTAAAATTTTAAGGGTCTACCCTTAAGAAAATCTCGATTTTCGAAAAATAATTTTCCGACTCCTATCGCCGTGAAATTTGGCACACTTACTAATTCGAGGGCGTAGAACAAGAATATAAGGTCAGATATTTTTAAAAAAAATCGTCCTGGACGTGAGAGGTCCTTGAAGTTTCAAAATTTTGGACCTTTTTTCAAAAAATCATTATTACCGACTCGATGAGAGTAGGACGATGAAATCTGCTTTAATTCATAGATAAAGGATCGAACTGCACGTAAAAAAATTCGACATCACCCAGCTTCATTATTTTGGTCGGCACGACGTCTCAAAGTTGACCAAAATTTCGAAATGTTTTCACTATTTCCGCCATAATTTCTAAACGGTTGTCACTGGACGATTTCTAATGACATATTCGTGATCTACGACCTCGATTTAATAGGAAACGATAACAAGGTCGACGATTTTCGAAACAAAAAAATCTATTTGGGACTTAAAAAATTTTTCATACAGAACCGCTAATAAAAGTGGATACATCAATCTTACATCTTGGAAAATCCCAAAAATGAAAATTTTCTATCCAAAAACCTCGAAGTTATTCTTGTTTCAGCGGAGCTCTATTTTCGATCTTTTTTTTCGAATTTTCCCGCTCAGAGAGAATTTTCCAACCAAAACTGAAAAATGTTGCATCAAAATAAATTGAAATTTTCTAAGGAATCTATTTCTGCAATAAAAAAATGGTATTCTAATTTGAAAAACGGAAGTTGACGTCATTTCCGGAAAAACCGGAGGTGCTCATGCCTTGATATTTTATATTTCACCAGCATCGTGAAATACTTATAAGTGCTGAATTTCATGAAAATACGTTCAGTAGTTTCCCGTATAAATATGGGTGAGGTTCCTCGTGAAAGACCCTGTATACGGTGTTTGAGCAGCTCGCGAGCCATTGAACACCGTCCAAACTTGCGAGGAAGCCGAATCGAACTGCCTCGAAAGTCGCTCAGCTCGCGTTTCTGTATGCAGCTTTCAAATTTTGTGCATTAAATGGTCTCAAACGATCAGAATGATCTAAATAGTGAAGAAACCTGTGTGAAATTCATTTCTGCACTCGGATTGGCAATTGTACAGTTATTTGACTTTTCAACGCTTTTTCCAAATTACTGTATTTATTTTCATTTTAGGTCTTTTCGTTCAATAAATGGCACAACACGAATTTGCCATTATTCTTCACAAGTGAACCCGGTTCAGAATGAAAGAAATCAAATTCTATTCAAAAAGCTTACGAAAACACAAAAGAACGCAAGTTATATCTTCTATACAATCTTTATCTTCTAATTCAGAATGGAATAACACAAAGTCTGCTTTGAAATACTTCCGACAATACACATTTGACTTGCAAAACTTTCGAAAAAAATGTATTTCAAACATAGACTTATAATTATAGTATATGGCTTCAAACTGATCTGTCCTTTTTTGGCCCTATTTTATGGTTTTGCCCGCACTAGTTCCATCATTGTCGCCCTGCTTTCTTCTCTCTCTCTCTCTCTCTCTCTTTCTCTCTCTCTCTACGCCATGTCCATAAAAGGGGTCACGTGCAATTTCGTACCGGAATTGATTCCATTCGGAATAATCAAGCCAAATCTCCAAATTTAAAACTGATTTACCTACATTTCAGCAGCCTGTGTCTTTTGACAGTTTCTCAAAATAAGCACATAACCGCACATAGAGAACAAAACCCGTCCAACCAGGAACCAGAGACAACCACAGATGTCTATGATTATGAATTATATTCACGCATAACCATCACAGAAGAGAACCTCACTCTATGCACTGCACACGTAATCTGTGACTCCGCAACGAACTGAGTGCAAGTTTACAACAAAACACACCGAACAGTATCAATGGAATAAGTGTAGTTACTGTAGTTCATATAGGTTCAACGAACAAACCTAAAGACTATCATTCCAACACTTCCTCGAATATGAACTCAATTTTATATTCAAACTAAGTAAACATGCCCATATAAAGACCACTTCAACTCTTCTTCGAATATATCTCAATTTTATAAAATCGATACAGAATTTCCAGATTAAAAAAATTTATTCTGCGAATAAAAATGAGCATTGGAGATATCGAAGAAAACTCCTACCAATGAGAGCCGCTGATTATTTCCAAATCACGTATCGAGCCATCTACAAATGGACAATGCAGGATATTCATACTATTACAAACATACCAAAGAATTCCTTTATGGCCATACCTTCGCATACGTTCATCCATTTATTCTAAGGATGATTTCGATAATACGGCCGTTCACATCCAAGATTAAACATAAAGGATTGTTTTCCTAAGTAGAGACTATATATCGAGAAGGACAAGCGGATCTCAATTATTTTACCATTTTGTCCCCATATGGAAAACGTAAATAACTTTTAAGTACCAACGTTACTTCACAAAGTCGACGAAACGTGAGTGCTTAAGATAGATACCTACTATTCACTTATTCATCTATTCATCAATTTCAGTTTTCAACAGATGTGATTTATTTTCGATAGATTTGCTCAGATCTGTATACAATAATGTCAGATGAAAATTATTTATACGGCAGGTAATATCTTTATGCGATGGATACATGTTGCAACAAGAGAAATATATCAAGGTTCAACTGACAATTTCGAGTTGAATGGGAATTATTTATTCATCTTATTGTCGATGGTACTTTGAAACTTTCAATTCCATGTCTTTTGTTGGAGGAAATTGAGTGAGTATAAACTGGAGGAAAGAAATAATTCAAATATTTGGAATAATTCAAAGAAGATGATACAATTGCAAAATATAATGAAGTGAAATGGATGCATTTCTGCCAGTACAACATACGTCTCATGAAGTAGTGCAAATTCATTCATGAACCTAGAAAAGCACTGCTGTGAAGGCAGCAGCTTTTGCGCGCATATTCGAAGGTGATGACCGCTTTGGCCACGAATTTGAACATGCGCGCAAATGCTGCTGCCTTCAGGGCAGTGCTTTTCTAGGTTTCTTTCGATCAACTACTGGATTTCAATTCGATTTAATCTGTATTTTTGGAAATATTGGAGAAATAAAAATTTTGAATGGGTATATCTACGGAATCATTCGGCGGATTTTACCCATTCACAAATTCGACCCCCGAAATTAAGCCCCAAACCTTCTTTACAAATATCAAGATTCTAAGTCGTTTCTTCCGGAAGTTATTGTGTTTAACGACCGTGAACACAATAACTTCCGAAAGAAACAACTTAGAAACTCGATATTTGTGGAGTATTTTTGGACTTGAATTATGAATGCCGAATTCATGAATGGGTGAAATCCACCCAATGATTCCGCAGATATGCCCATTCAAAATTTTATTATTCTAATATTACCGAAAAATACGGATTAGATCGAATAGACGACTTCGGCCCAAGTTGCCAACCCACAATTTACTTAGCAAGTTTACTTTCACTGGGGAACGGGAATTTCGGGACAAATTCGACATGATAAGGTTCGCATTATTTATAAATAACCGTTAAACATGCTTCGGCTCTTCAAACCAGATAATTCCTTCCAAATATAGGTTTTTGTTAAGATCGTCCCCGATTGGCTGAAATTTAAGTTGGGATTCCTGATTTCATGCAAACAGTGTCAATTTTCATAGGATACGTTCCGAAAATCAACTCTGTTGTTTCGGTTGCCGATTTTCCGCTCCGTAAATATGAAATATTCGGATGGTTCCTGGAACAAGCGCGTGAAAAAGGTTATTTACGGAATCTGGTTGATGAAAATGCGGTAGATTTACTGTCACCAGAACGATTTTCTATGGTAAATATCCATAGCTTAGAACAATCTATGTTTACTTTAGGTTTGTTTTGGTTCCGAGTTCAGAACTGTACGGGACGGTTCTAGCACAGATCTATGGTCTATGCTAGAACCGTCCCGAACAGATCTGAACTCGGAACCAAAATAAACCTAAAGTAAACATAGATTGTTCTATGCTATGGATATTTACCATAGAAAATCGTTCTGGTGACAGTAAATCGACCGCATTTTCATCAACCAGATTCCGTAAATAACCTTTTTCACGCGCTTGTTCCAGGAACCATCCGAATATTTCATATTTACGGTGCGGAAAATCGGCAACCGAAACAACAGAGTTGATTCTCGGAACGTATCCTATGAAAATTGACACTGTTTGCATGAAATCAGGAATCCCAACTTAAATTTCAGCCAATCGGGGACGATCTTAACAAAAACCTATATTTGGAAGGAATTATCTGGTTTGAAGAGCCGATGCATGTTTTACGGTTATTTATAAATAATGCGAACCTTATCATGTCGAATTTGTCCTGAAATTTCCGTTCCCCAGTGGAAGTAAACTTGCTAAGTAAATTGTGGGTTGGCAACTTGGGCCGAAGTCGTCTATTGAAATCCAGCACTCTATCGAAAACTGATTGTTCGAAGAATCATACAGAATTTAATGGGGATAATACGATAAGAAGATCACAGAATTTTGAATATTTGAAAAAAAATTTGAAATTTTTTTTCAAATTGTTCTAATGACACGATTGTCACAAAATTCTGCACATAGTTGTCCTTCGGCATCTTTGAACCAGTTGCAAAGTTCCATCATGATTGAGTCTGTATTTCTGGAGTTATACCGAAAAAAACAACAATATCGGGAAGAAAACCACGCAGTCTTTTCGAATATCTCCAAAACTAATAGCCGCATCGAATTTAAATTCAAATTAAAGGGTAGATTGCTGTGAAATATAATGCCCAAGAAATGAGCAAAATTTTTTCCGAATACGATTAATAGTTTCTGAAAAAAAAAACTTACGTTACATCCAAGTTTCAATCTAAGCGCTTCAGTACTTCCTGAATTATCAGGGAAATATCCCTCAAAACTTCAAATGGCTGTAACTCCGAAACCATTCGGCCGATTGGTCGCATTAACGAACTCAACCGGCGCATTACAATGCGCGACCTAATATAAAAGTTTCAAGTCACCAGCTGGCTCCGTCCGACAGTTACCGTGTCGTTTTCGAATATTGAATTCTTCACATTTCTCATTTTCGTAAATTTAAATTAAATAGTCTTATCCTCATAGAGAAAGTACTTTTTTCAGTCATTGAATATTTGTGCGAGAGAAAAAACAACCATTCATTCTCCGTGTAGCATTTAGATTTTTATACGATTGAAAATTATGAATGTTTTTATAAAAATTATAAAACTCTATATATATGTTCAAGCCAGTTTGTAAGGATGTTATTCCTTCGAAACACACCTCGACAAGACTCTATACCTCGTAGTGAACATGGACCTTATGGAAAGTTTCTGTGTTCTAAATACTTGTTCTGCTGATGTAGTAGTTCAAGGAAAAGTATTATCCTGTGGAGGAACTCAAAAATTACAGTCTCTGTACTTCTACCTTTAATGAAACCATGTTCTTTTTTGGACAGCAACTTGACTTTACTGTAAAATTTTAGCAGTCGATTCACCAGAATTTTTACAAATATTTCAGCAGAATCCACCATAAAGTCTGTAGGTAGGCTATGGAACTTTGATTCATTGCATTTTGTTTAATATAAAATGTGAAGCTAGCGTGATTTTCCTGTCAGATAATTTCGCTACGTATAGTTCGCTCAAAGTCCTCGATGAAAAATATCTGGAAATTCGCCGAAATATCTTCTTTTGACTTTAACTTTAAAAGACGAATTCGGTTCAAGTTGCCAACCCACAAATTTTTTCCGAATTTACTATCACTGGGGAAGGAGAATTTCAGAACAACTTTGACATGATAAGGTTCGCGTTATTTATAAATATCCGTAAAAGATGCCTCGGTTCCTCAAACGAGAAAATTCCTTACAAATAAAGATTTTTGTTAAGATCATTATTGATTCGCTGAAATTTCAGTTGAGATTCCTGATTTCATGTTAACAGTGTCAACTTTATATAGGATATGTTCCGCAAATCAGCTTGGTTATTTCGGTTGCCGGTTTTCAGTTCCGTAAATATGAAATATTCGGTTGGTTTCTGAAAAAAGGGATAATTACGGAATTTGATTGATGAAAAAACGTTCTTTCTGTCACCAAAACGACAGTCAATGTTCTATGTTAACACATCCATAGCATAGAACAATCTTTATTTACTTTTTGATCCATAGAACATAGACGAGACAACAATCAACAAAAAAATGTATGCGGTCTACGGACCATCAGGTTAATATAGATTGTCCCATGATATAAGCGAAACGTGGTGTGCTAATCTGCTCATCTGTGATCGTATTTACCAATAATGACGTCACTTTTTTCATTCGAATTCAAAGCACAGAATATATATTTCCTTACATCATGATGTAAGTAAAACATTATGGATTGTTCTATGCCATGGATATGTTACCATAGAACATTGACTGTCGTTCTGTGACAGAGAGATTGCTTCTTTATAAATCAAATTCCGTAATTGACCCTCCTGTTACCAGAATGACAGTTCTATGGTAACATAGCCATTACATAAAATAATCTTTATTCACTTTATGATCCATAGAACTTAGACGAGACAACAGTCAACAATGAAAAAATTACCGAGGATGGTCTACGGATCATAAGGTAACTAAACATTTTTTCAGGAACCAATCGAATATTTCATATTTACGGAAACTGAAAAACTGGCAACCGAAATTACCAAGCTGATTTGCGGAACATATATCCTATACGAACTGGACACTGTTAACATGAAATCAGGAATCACAACTTAAATGTCAGCCAATCAGAGATGATCTTAACAAAAACCTATATTTGTAACGAATTATCTTGTTTGAGGAGCCGAGGCATCTTTAACGGATATTTATTAATAACGCGAACCTTATCATATCGAATTTGTTCTGAAATTCCCCTTTCCCAGTGATAGTTAATATGGAAGAAATTTGTGGGTTGGCAACTTAGACCGAAGTCGTCTATTCACGAGTGTCAACCTGACTCTGTTCAGGTTACAAAATATTAATGAAACTACTCCATAGCCTACCGAATGATAGTTTTGAAGTGAATGGAGTGTTATCTTCCAGAAAATCGTTTTCCGAAGAATTCAATCTAGAACTGTTTTCAGAAGAATTTTGTTCATTCAATTGCCAAACTATCTTCTTTAACTATCTCTGTCTATCCTCAGTTCCACAGTGATGATGGGGTCTAATCAAGATAATAATCGTCCCTCTCTTCTGTGTCTCCTTGGTGAACAATGCGTCCTTGACCTATTTTTTTGCTATATGCACATTAGAATATCGACAGGCATTTGCAGTAACCATAAGATTTCAAGGGAGGCTTAGGCCTTCATCGATCTCACAGGTCCCTCATGAGCAGAAAAACACCATAAATAAAGGAGATTTCTACGGTATCCTCGCTTATCCACAGTCGCAGCAGGAATGAAGCGATCCAGGCATACAAGAATATTCAATAAGGTATCGGAAAAAAAGATCTGCCATACGCATATAAAGGAAAGGAAGATTTATTAGCGGCATTAAACTCAAGCTTCGAAGGGACAGGTGACGAAGTAGACCGCGATCTCCAGCTCTGGGTTGAGGTATAGAAACGAAAGTGATATCGGAACATAAATCATCCCTCTCCTGACACCGGAGGAGGATCACCCCTTCGTAGCAAGGACGTGGGACCAAACATGGGTTCGATAACCTTTTTCGGGCCGTTCGTGGCATGATGTACATTTTCCGGAGTTTTCGAATGGAAGAACATTGGTTCGATCGAATTTTGGCATCTTAACGAATGGTAACACAGATGCAGATATACAGGGTGAGTCCTTCAAATTGCACATTAATTTTAACCATAGATTCTTCTCATCAAATGAAACACTTTTTTCATTTATCATTTTTCCAGATTCGGCTCCAACAAAAAGATACAGGCTGTTTAAATTCCCGAAAAAAAACAGTTTTTTTTAGCTTTGATATGGTAACTCCGAATGAGATGAATTTTGCCGTGAAGTTTTCTATAACTACGACGCATATTCTTCAGTTATCACTTTCATTCTACTTCAAATAGTTTCCGAATTATAGAATCGCCATCAGTTTAAGATATTTGATAAATCCTTATAATTTCTCCTTTAACGCACTGTTTCGCAGCTATTCAACGTTGAATATTATAGAATCGGATTAAAATTCGTAAAATTTGCTTATATTTATCGATCCGCCCCTGATCTAGTAAAAGAAGGAAATAAAGCTGGGTTCACGTTTATCCGGACCATAGAATGCACAGAAATATTCGTCTATTTCGCATGGAACGAATATTAGGTAAATGCATAGTTATAATTTCTATGGGTATATGCAATTTGGTGGCCACACCACAGACATAGTTCCCGTCTATGGAATAGACTTTCCATAACCATAACATTCTAGAGAATATTTTTAGGTAAGTTTATTGATTTCATACAATTCGTTTATGAATTTCGTGAAAAAAGTATGGTTATGGAGTTTTCAATATGAAAATGGGCAAGGATGGAATTGTGTATAATCTTATAGTGGAATGAAATTGGATATTGCATGAACATCGAGTTGAAGATCAGTGTTTCAACTCCAGTGTAGGGAAATATTTTTGTTGCGATAATATCGCAAAAAGCACCAGATCATAAGAATTAAGTGAGTAAATGAGTTTTCTCAATCTTGTTCCTTTGAATTTCAAAGCTTGGATCGGTTATTCTCCACAAGAGATCACCGAAAGAGATATCTATGTTGAACTTGCAAGCAAAGCGCAGGAGTGTATTAGCACATTGAGAAATATCCAAATGCTTATAACTTTTTACCTGAGCCGAATCTGGAAGAGTGGCAAATGAAAAAGGTGTTTTATTTGATGGGAGGAATCTATGGTTAAAATTAATGTAAAACTTAAAGATTCGCCCTGTATAGGACTGGAATCTGCAAGTTCCATTCGTTTGAAAATTACCCAAGGAAGAACCTTTTTTCCTTCTTTTCGGTTTACTCTACTTGTAGACTTGCGCTTCCATTGCAACTGTAGAGGGTGGGCCTAATTTGTCGCTTGAAGCTGATTTCCTATTTCGGTACTCTATAGATAAAAACTGATGTCGGTGTTTGGGGGCCAATTTTCTTGAGAAACTCATTAGCGAATACCGCACCTCCGTAGCTATCACCGTTACATAGTTACCGGGTGGTATTCCCAAATGTTCAGCTTAGAAATACTTCTATATCTTTACTTCTGTTGGAAATGTTCTATTTCTGTGAAAATATTTGCATGGCAACTTCTAGCGATGTTGAATGAAACCATGGACATGTAGTTATCAATCTTTTACAGAATTAATGAGTGTTATTCGCTATTCAAATCTCTGCAATGAAACACAAAAATTATTATAAATATGACAGAAAATACAGAGGCAGCAAGTGATTCGGAACGTGAAAAAAATCCAGAAAAACGAAAGCGGTTCCGAAAATGCATCACAACTTGATAAATGAAGGTCGATTTGAGAAGAACAGACAGAAATATCTTTAGAATAGAGATTTAGAAGACGTCGTTTTGGAAGCCGTTGGAATCAATCCTAGAACATCAGGTCGTATTGAAGAAGAATTTACAGAAGAACCAAGAACGAATGTCAAAGGGATTCTGAAAACTCATAAATCAATATTCAAAGAAGGTGCCCTACATTCTTGAATGAAAATGGTCGTCAATCTATCTACTTGCTGAATTTTGTCCCCTTCGTGTCTGTATTTTTGTGAATCTTGGTATGACGAAATTTTGAATGCATTTATCTTCCAAATCGCCAAGCAGATCTTCCCCATTTTGAACTAGATCTTTGCTTTTGAGATTCAAACATATGCCGAGAATTTCGAGATCCTAAATCATTCCCTTGAAAAATAATCGCGTTCACAGCTTTTTGCCGGCACTATATCTTCATTTGGGAATAGCTTAGAGACTGAAAATTGACAGGTCAGGTCTGAAGCTCGAATACCAAGGTCTAGTTCAGAATGCACAAAATCCGTCCAACGATTTTGTAGATAAACGCATTGAAATTCCGCCATCCCCATATTTACAAAAAAACAGACACAATTGGGTCTGAATTCAACACGTGAATTAATGAGGATGATGACCTCTCATTTAAGCAGCAAATCCATGGTTCATATGAAAACACTAAGTATTTCGTAAAAATAAAGAAAATTCCAAAATCTAAACTCCAATTTTTTGTATTTCCAATTCTGACAAATTAGGAATAGCCATTCATTACCTCGATATCTCCAAATTATCAGATATTTCCGAAGCAACAGAAACTATAGGGTTGAAATTTATCGATTGCTATAAAATAAATTTTCTCAAGAATTTAAAATGCCAATTTTCAATTATAACTCCAATTAAAATTTTTTCAAAATCTTTCAATGACACGGTGATCACCAAATTATGCACGAAATTGAACATCAGAATTCGCCATCTAGTAACCCAGTTTCATTGTGATCTGATAAATATTTTTCGAGTCATTTCGAAATTTGACATAACTCTTTCTGAATATCTTCAGGAATTAGATTCGGATCAAAATAAAATTTGAAACTCTGTTGTTAAAATTGACTTCAAGATGTTCGCGGAATCTCCTTGAAATAAGATAAACAGCTTTGCCGTGGTATTCCACAACTAACAACCAATCATTCCTATCGTTTGGGTAATTTCGGAGATATTGGAGAAATAACCACAAATAGTAAACAAGCATTATTTCGAAACTGTTTGGCCGATTCGGCCCATTAAAGGATTCAACCTTCGCATTCTGATGAGCGACCTACCTGAATATTTCGAGTTACCAATTTTTGCGCGCATGTCCTAGGCTAACAGCGTGCTATCGTTTTGTCCAAAGGTCTGTAATTTTCGATGATTGAGCCAATAATGGGCTCAAACGGCTAGGTCGATTCTGTCCGGCCGGCCTGCCGTCCGGTCGGTCGTGGACACGATAACTGTCTAACGGAGCCAGCTAGCAACTCGAAACTTGAAGGGTAGTTCGCGCATCGGAATTCCGCGGTTGAGTTCGTTAATGGGCCAAATCGGTCGAATAGTTTCGGAATAATAGTCATTTGACATTTTGAGTTTATTTCTCTCATATTTCAGAAACTACTGTAGCGATTGGCTTGAAAGTTGGTAGTTAGTTGGAGCATAACGACGCGCAACAAGCAGAATTTCGTTGGAATAGTATGGTCACTCAATTAAAAAAAAAAGTTTTGTCAAAAAATTTGTTTTTTTTCTTGAACTCTTGTTCATATTCGAGAAAAATTTCAGCTGTATATTGAACTTCATATTTCACAGAAGTGTACCAAATTTAAATTCGATACGGCTATTAGTTTTGGAGATATTGGAAAAAAATATGTAGAATTTCGTGGTTTTCTTCTCGATATCGTTGTTTTTTTCGGTATAATTCAAAAAATACTGATTCAATCGTGATGAAACTTCGCAGCTATTTCGAGGATGTTGAAGGACAACATTGTAAAAAATTTCGTGATGATAGTGTCATTGGAACAATTTGAAAAAAAAATTCAAATTTTATTTTTCAAATATTCAGTATTCTGTGATCTTCTCATCATATTATCGCCATTGAATTCTGTATGAACCTTCACACTTTCATTTTTCGATGAAGTACTGGATTTCAATTTGATCTTATCTGTATTTTTGGATCTTTCATTGTATTAACGGCCGGACAGTAAACACAATAACTTCCGAAAGAAACAACTCGATATTTGTAGAGAAGGTTTGGGGCTTAATAACGAAGGTCGAATTCGTGAATGGGTAAAATCCGCAAAATTTTATTTTCCCAATATTTCCAAAAATACAGATAAGATCCAGCTATTTATCGGAAAAAAATCTGTAAAGCACTGCCGTGAAGGCAGCAGCTTTTGCGCGCATGTTCAAATTCGTTGCCGAAGCGGTCATCTACATTGAACATGCGCGCAAAAGCTGCTGCCCTCACGGCAGTGCTTTCCTAGATTTTTTTTTTTAGAATTATAGTAGCAACAGGTGGCCAGACGGACATGAGTGAGTCCAATCCAGTAAGTTTGAAATGATTTTTATCTCAGAATTTAAAAATAACAGACTTTTGGACGAAATGATAGCACGCTGTTTATCAGCCAATTTGTAGCCAATGGCAGCTTTATATTATGAAGATTCATTCAACCCATTTGATATTTTTGTGGAAGGTATGGTTTTCGAGTACTTCAGAAGTTAGTCGACAATATTCGCTGATAAGGGTCCAAGTCATGATAATCCTGAGAGAAGTATTGCTTTGAATTTTTAGCTCTGCATGCTTACTGATCATATGTGATTCTGATTCAAAATCATCTGAAATAGAGACAAACTTAATACGCAATGAAAAATCAACAATATATAACAGAAAATAACCTTCAATTGACATCTCCTGACCCATTTAAACGAGAACAACAACACACATACCGTTATCTATTGGGAAAACTGCGAAAATATATGTGACAAACTATCGCAATAAACCCCAGCGATCGCTTCAGTTCTGCTAAAATGTTCATTAAATTCGAAAATTTCCCTCGCGGAAATCGGGTTTCAGCAACTTCCGCCCTGCAGCTGTATCGGCGAATGAACATAAATCCGAAGCTGGGACAGAAACATCGAACATTGTGCGCTACCAGACAATGCACTGCCGTCGGGTCAATCAAACGATAGAGTCTAGTTGTGGGCGTGAAGGCGAAGCATATAGCTTTGATACATAATTCAATTACATCACTTCGCTATTAATCACGATAAAGTACTATTATTATCCAGTCGAGTTGCGGAAACTAGTCACCGGGACTAATAATATTGTTTTTGTTCGACACTGGTTTCTGCTACCAACCAACGCTCTATGGACGTTATAATTATGTTATTCCAAGATGCATAGAATATATCAGGTGTCGACACTTTCCTTCTATTATCCACTGAAATTTTGGGTCCAATTAGGATGCACAGAAGATAAGATGAATTCAAAGATATGCTTTTGTTTCGCCAATGTTGGGGAATTCGGTAGAATTCGTTTTTTCCACTGAAGGTGGCGCTATTTGGAAATTACGATCGTTCGTCAGGGCAACTGTCTGTCGGAACTGAATAGACGACTTCGGCCCAAGTTGCCAACCCACAATTTTCTTCACAAATTTACAGGTACTGGGGAACGGGAATTTCAGGACAAATTTGGCATGATGAAGGTGTGCGTTATTTATGA
This sequence comes from Myrrha octodecimguttata, assembly GCA_958510865.1. Classification (NCBI taxonomy): domain Eukaryota; kingdom Metazoa; phylum Arthropoda; class Insecta; order Coleoptera; family Coccinellidae; genus Myrrha; species Myrrha octodecimguttata. The sequence continues at coordinate 68,409,849 of OY294058.1, read as the reverse complement.
ATATCCGTAAAAGATGCCTCGGCTCCTGAAACAAGATAATTCTTTACAAATGTAGAGTTATGTTAAGATCATCTCTGATTGACTGAAATTTAAGTAGGGATTCCTGATTTCATGTTAATAGTGTCAAATTTATATAGGATATGTTCCGCAAATCAACTTCTTTATTTCGGTTGTCGGTTTTCCATTCCGTAGATATGAAATATTCGGTTGGTTCCTGAAAAAAAGGTTGATTACTGAATTTGATTGATGGAAAAACGTTCTTTCTGTCACCAGAACGACAGTCAATGTTCTATGATAACATATCCATAGCATAGAACAATCTTTATTGACTTTATGATAAGGATGCACAGAAGATCTTCTGTGCATCCTTTTTATGATCTATAGAACTTAGAAGAGACAACAATCAGCAATGGAAAAATTACTAAGTATGGTCTATGGATCATAAGGTAAATAAATATTGTTCTATGCTATGCATATGACGTTTTCCTTCAGGAACCAACCGAATAATTCATATTTACAGAACGAAAAACCGGCAACCGAAATAACCAAGTGGATTTGCGGAACATACCCTATAAAATCTTGACACTATTGACATGAAATCAGGAATCTCAACTTGAATTTCATCCTAACAGAAACCTATATTTAGAAGGAATTATCTTGTTTGAAGAGCCGAGGCATCTTTTACTTAGATTTATAAATAACGCGAACGTTATTATGTCGAATTTGTCCTGAAATTCCTGTTCCCCAGTGATAGTAAATTTGTGAAGAAAATTTTGGGTTGGCAACTTGGGCCGAAGTCGTCTATTGACATCAGACAGAATATAAGGTAAAACATATCTAGTTGAATGAATTTCTACCATATGATGTTTTGCATAACTTTCAGTGGAACATATTCTAAGAATTCAATTTAATTTTTGGCTAATACACTATTTCACGATGTTTCAGTATAATATAAGTTGAGTTCCAATATTACCAATCAGTATTGGCCAGTATAAGTAATTTCGGAACGCTTCGTACTGATACGAACAGTTACCGAAGCAGTGCCAGTAAAATCGACTGTCAAAATGTACTGACAAGTACTGGCCAGGAATATCGGAACTCAACTATAGTAAGCGAGGAGTGAAATTATTAGGTACGCAATGTGAAATTATTTCACAGAATCTATTGATACATCGATATCATGCAATAGCTTGTTCAAATATATTCATATTTTTCTAGATTTCGCACATATACAATGGAATGTGCTTAAGCGGCGGGAAATTTATGGAAGTTGAGACAGAAAGAGCATCATCCTTACTTTAAGTCAGACTGAGACCTATCAAGAGTTGGAGTTTCACAGAGAATAAAAATTCATTGAATAGGACATATTATTAAATCAATTCATTCTGAGTTCTTTCCCATTTAAATTCATAAGGTTCACAACTAGAAAGCAGGAGTTTTATTCAATGGTTAAATTATTTAATCGGATTTGAAAACTGAGGTTTTCTCTTGTAGCACTTGCTAATAGCATATAGTAGTAAATTTCAATTTCAAGTAAATGAAAATTTTTGAACAATTCCTCTAGGTATGTTCAATAAAGAACCAAGAAAAATAAAACACATTCAATGGTGAAAATCATATGCATTATTATTGGGGGTTGATAACTCGATCCTCGATTAGTGAAAATGATTGAAAGATAATTATGAAAAGAATGATATGCTTCCGAATATCATGAAGTTTATACCTTGTATGAATGGGATTCTTTCTTTTTTTGAACACTTATTTCCACATACATGCACTGTCCAAACAAAATAGAAAAGGAACTATTTTAAAAGTATCTGAGGATCTACACAATTCTTCGAAGCTATAACACAAAAAGATTCCACGCACTTTTCAATAACTAAATAATAATCAGAGAAAACATAAATAAATTCAAAATGACCATTGCCGAATTCCCATTAATAGTGTCATGCGTTCTGATTGGTTGATTGATGGCGTTTGTGTCGGTGGCGAGAGTATGAAATACAACCGGTTTTCCCAGTTTGGTTCAAAGATTTAGTAGGAAAACAAATGAAAATAAAAGCACCATTGTTCTGTGCATCCTAGGTCAAATACGCGGTCCTAGAATTGTCAAAATATAGTCCTATTTCTCTCTGAAAACGATGATAGCGCTAAGATCGCTGTTTCAAGTCCATACAATTAATTACGCCGAATAGAAATTAATTGAGCGCTAATCTATTAGATCTGATGAAATTATTTCCCAAAATATGAATTAGATATTTGAAATGATGGATTCTTAACTAATATATCAGAGAAGTATAACAAATGTGGAACAACTATTCATTGATAACATTAAGTGTTTAATACTCATTGTTGATAATATGAGATACATGTACAAAGGGACAAGAAGCAGTATGAGGTTTATTGTAGGAGACTCAAGTCTCTTCGAAGCCAAAACATCAGTAAAAACGGAACGGGAGATTAATCTTACAAAACGGTTTATTGTATAGTTCGAATTTCCTTCCATAAGAAATATGGTTTATAAATTTTGTATGTACCGAAAAAAAATATTCAATTCAAAAGTCATGAATTTATTATATACAGGTTATTGTCGGTAGAAACATCTCTTGTACCACATACCGTTTTCCACTGATTTAATCATCGTATATACCAAACTCACTAAGCGAGGTGTATAATTCTTCTATAAAGGGACTCTACAGGTGTCTTCTATGGTTTCATTTTTCATTAATTTTTTAAATTTTTTCGTAGTTGTGGTATGGAGTATCTCTTGGAATACACAACTTTATTGAAGAATTCAGTTATTATTGACATAAATTTGAAATGCTGCACGGACAGGAACAGGAACATAACATGCATGAATGGCCACACGAAGGCAGCATGTTCTTAGGCCTATGAAGTTTCAAGTTCATCATTCTCTAGACTGATGAGTATCGAAGACTACGATTTTCTGATCTAAGTGTAATAGATTATTCCATTTCGATTTATTCGAGAGATGATCGAACAATTTTGGATTCTAAATTTTCTTGAATAATTTCGATGTATATCATAACACTTCATTGATTTTTCATTTTGTATGGTCATAAGAGCAAAAAATCCAAAAAAAAAGTTTTCAAAGGACCAAAAATATCAATTCATGAAAAATGATCCTCAGCGTGAAAAAATTCTGCGGAAAGTTCAATTTTGATCATCATTCAAATTACTACAATACACTCAGATGAACCCCACTATCTGGATTTAATCAAATTTTTTAGTAAGAATTTTTGGGAAAATAGGAACTAAATCCGGAAACTTCATCACACTGTTATTCAATTAGGCATAAGGCATTTGTGGATGTATGTTTCTGGGTTATTGTCTCAAAATTAAATATTGCATCGTCTTTTAAGTTCATTCGAAAATCGGACAGTCCTGTAATAATAATACTAGGAGCAAATATTCAACAACCCAAAATAACCCTACTGTCAGTTCTCGACAAAATGGAATTTCATTATCGCTTAAGAGCGAACAATACCAAGTGGTGTTAAATTACGGCTAGGCAACACAGACACATTCAAGTTTCACTGAACCTCGTTTCTATCTAAAGGTCAGGCATCTGCACGCGCTCTACATGCTTTAAAGTTGCCAATAGCCGCGTGAAATATTAGAATTTGAAAAAATTTCGACGTTTACAGGAGAAAACAGAGTGTCGTTCTACAGGCTCTTTGATTATTTTTTGAACTTTTTTTGGGATCTACTTAATTATTTTGTGAGAATGCGCAACGTGAGTTCTTACGATTTTTGGTTTATTATTTGATAAAATCAAATAATAAACCTTAGTGATCGACCAACAAAAAAAAAATTTCAACCCCCCCTGAAAATTTCACAGTTTACGTTTTGGAGTATGTAGATTTGAATAAACTAATAAAAAAAATGCCGTCCGCCGTCCGTTGTCCGGGGTTTTTCTCAGAAAGTCCTGAACCGAAATCAGTGAAACTTGGTAGAAAAATCGTGTGTCGCTCGGGATTGATCCTCCAAGCTTTTCAGCAGAATCGGTGTACCCTAAGGGCTCAAAATGGAGGGGTGGGGGAAAAAAAAAATTATTTCTCGAAAACTTACCACCGAATTTTCATGCAACTCAGAACGTTCATTACTGTTAAAAAACTAAACCAAAAAAATGTCACCCGGATGATTTCCGACCAGTGGTTCCTGAGTTATAAGGAAAAACGCTGCAAATTTCCAATAATGTCGAGAATGACATCAACGCATTCAGTTCTAAGATTGTAATTCACTGGAATAATCGGTTTACTTTTCATACAGAGTCATACATCTAAAAGGAGATGAAAATATTGATTACCAAATTTTCAACACATATCGAAAAATTTTTAATGGATGCGTTATTATTTTATAATCACAATTTGCAAATGCCCCATCGATGTTCTTGACAATTTCATAATCGTAAGTAGTTCAGATTAAATATTTTTGGGTTTTCTCTCCCAATATCTTAAACATAACTACTGAAAATCGGATCAAATTATTATTTATAGAAATTACCCTGCGGATTACGGGATTTAAGATTAAATTACTCATTAAGCTCATTCATATCTAGAATAAAACTATTTTATTCATAAATCATTGGTTTTTCAGAACACAAAAACCAATTCCATGAAAAAATTCATTTCAAACATTGAAATCTCAATAAATACTCTTTTATAACTGAATAACTTTTACATGCAGAACGCGAATTAAGTAGCGCAATTTAAAATAATGCAGATTTCCAAAAAATTCGGTTGATCGGAGGTTTCCATTAATTTCGGTTTGCGTTATACGATTATCGTCAACCTGTGGATATCCGTTAGTGGTTTCAATCGAAATTCAAAATCTTTCGTACTGACAGTTTGAAATAAGAATGAGAACGAAATTTATAATCTAGAATTATTCTTTCGAATTCAACTTGATGAGGTTTCACGATATATTTAATTGTTACAGAAATTTTATTGAAAATAACTTAGTTTTTCAGTTTGTGTGGTGGATACTTTGTAAATCAAGTGAATCGGATATCTGCTGTGGAAAAAAATATTTTCAGATCAATTGCACAGGAAGATTGAGTTTTTTTTCATTTCATTAATATTTTTCAGAACAAAGTTGAATCCCAGTAGAAATCACATCTACACATTCGATATTAGCGGAAAGTCTTGAATTTTGTTTTACGTATTGGTGTTAGTTTGAAAGATTGACCGTCGGTTTCACAAAACTTTCGACTTCTGATCAATTCGTTGATTAAGGTTTGCATTCGATGGTTGGGTTGAAAATGAACTGAAATTGAGCACAGAATTCACTGTTGACTGACAATCAAGTCCTTGATCTGGCAATCAAAGTTTTGTAAAACCGGCCGTAAATTTATTTCCTCAGTGTCAAGAAATACGAACGCGTTCGGATTGAAACATCATGACTAATTGTGAAATATAATCACTCGATTTAATGCAAAATTTTTTTTTAAACATTTTTTTTTTCGGATACATATTCATCAAAGTTCAATGAAATTTGGTACAGGTTTCAGAATCAACATTTAGAAACAGTGTTTCAAATTTCAGTTTTGACCGATATTTATTTGAGCAGATATTGGCAAAAAATTTCGTGACCATTTTGAATATTGAGGTTATTTCCCTAATATCTCAAAAAGGACAAACCCTATCTGATTTGTAGTTCATTTTCAGTTGTAGAATACCGACACGAAATTTAATAATTGTGGAAAATAGTTAGATTTTCGAAGAGGTGAAACGACTGTGGAACGTCTGTTCTCATTCAAAATATTTTAAATTTTGCTACCCAGTTAGCGTTCTGCATGTCGAAATGTTATTCAATTATACGAGTGTATTTATTGAGATTTCAATGTTCACATGAATTATTTCATGGAATTGGTTTCTGTGTTGTGAGAAACCAATGAGTTATGCATAATATATAAGTTTTTTGAGATATCAATGGCATATTGGGTTATTTAAATGAGAAAATAATAAACCCTTGTGTAAAATTTGCAGCGTTTTTTCAACAATATAACCAAAAAAATTTCTTCGGAAAAACGAACTCCAAAAGTCACCCTGTTTTGTTCGAGGTATAGTGTTCGCTCCTAATACGACATCAATTGATGGTCGAATAACCAAGAAAATACACATAAAAAAATAATTACCATGAAAATCAAACGATCTGAAAAGATTGTTTGATTTGAAAAGCTACCACCCAGCCAATAAATATGCTCGTATCAAATTCTGTTCCACACGACTGAAGCAACCCGCAACGACCTATTCCATTTCCACCATTTAACTACCATTAATTTCCACTCGAATTGGAATTTCCCAGGGACACAGTTGACGGCTCAGCTTTTAATTGGCTGAAAATTACGGAATGTATATCTTCCGAGAAAAAATTAATTAAAATTCAGATCGAAACCTACTTCTCCCTGGAAGTGGAGAGGAAGAATGAAAGATGTATGGATATTTCTGTTGTTTCCAATTGATGGTAGGGCAATAACGAGAATTAGCAGTGGAGTAAAATTTTTTATCCAGTTTTGTTGTTACTGTTGATAATTTGTACATATCTTATTTCCATTTTCTCTCCCCAATTCAACTCACATTTATTTTCATTCAAGGAGCGATTCAATCTTCATCCCAACTGAAATGGTTCCATCTCAAAAAACTCCCGAAGAAAATATGTTGAAGAAAACTGTGAAAGTGAATAAAAATTGCAAGGAGAGGTAAATCGATCTTTCAACCATACAAGATTTCGCGTAAAGGACAACTTTTGTTATCTTCTTCAGTCTGGAATCGAAAAATTTCTCATTAAGTCACTATCTGTATAAATGAACAAACTGTTGTGAATAACAAACACTATCACACTACTACACTACTTTTTGAAAAAAAAACTCGAATAGAGAACAATACATATAGATAAAACCTACAGAGGAGGTCCTTAAAACAAACCTTGAACGTGTATGAAAAATGCCACCACAAATAGAACTACCAGAAACTCAACGATCGAGGTAAAATCCAAAAAATCAGTTTCTTGATTTTCCCTCGATCGTTGAGTTTCTGGTGGTTCAATTTGTGGTGGCATATTCTATACACGTTCGAAGTTGGTTTTAAAAACCTCTTCTGGAGGTTTTATCTATATATTGTTCTCTATTCGAGTTTTTTTTTCAAAAAGTATAATTTGGTAGTGTTTGTTATTTACAACAGTTCGTTCATTCAAGCAGATGGTGACTTAATAAAAATTTTTCGATTCCAGCCTGAAGAAGACAACAAAAGTTATCGAAACGTTGCATGTGAAAAGTTGTCTTTAATTTTTGTTCCTTTATCCGAAATCCTGTATAGTTAACTATTTTTGGAACGATATCGAAGTATTTCCAATCTTTCATTTCTCAATCAAAGAATCTTGAGTTGGAAATATTCATTAGGTGTACATCATTCCTATGACTAGAAAACCTTTGACAACTTGAGGTTGAATTCGCCGAAGGAAAATATTACATTTTCAGTTTCAGAAATATACAAAAGGCAAATGAATCAAACCCAGTTGAATGGGTCTAATTCCCCCCATGATTCTGTAGTTATGATACTTACGAAATTTTGCATAAACCTTCACGACTACACTAGATTTCTGTACCATTTTTGGTGAGGTTAATTTCAACTGATTTCAAAAATATATACCATTGTATGGTTTGCACAAAAATGATGGAAAATGGTCTCGATGTTAACCTATTTTAATTATTGAGTTCAATCATAAATGCGTTATTTTATATGCTATTTGAATTTGGTTGGTACTTGTGCGTATTCATTTGGAGACCTATAAAATAATCTTTGAATGCATTTAAGCTGTATTAATTGAAACAGTTAATCATGGGGATCTTTCCGTTATTTCCGAATCCATTTTGAGATATGAAATTTGTAAATAATATCTGGATATGGATTTTGTAGAAATGAGTAAAAAGCATAGAAATAATGGAATTGGCGGAACGGGACTGCTGTTGTTATAGGAAGCTTATTTTCTGTACTCATCAACAATTAAAACCATAGAAATATTGATTCTGACCATTTTCTATTATTCATATTGAAACGAACCATACGATGTTATACATTTTTGGAATCAGCAAAAATGGCACAGAAATCTAGTGTTTCCTGAAAAAAAAAATAACTTTGGTCTTTGGGTCATAGATTCGTAATCAGAAATCCTTCTGAACAGACGAGCACGCCACTGGATTCTACGTAATAAAGAGCCTGTATAATGTTAGAATTTCAGAGCACTATCGTCAGTATTAGCGGAGATTTTTGTCGATATCGCCATTTTTTTAATTACATAACCCGAAAACAACAGAAGATAGCAAGAAGCGAATGCTACCCTTGTTAGTTTCTCAAGAAGAGAGAACGAGAATGTGGTATCAGATTTCGCCCGCTGATTCAAAAGTTGTAGTGCGAAGACCCTTTACTCAATGAGGATTAAGTCTACGCACGAATTATTCACAAATGTACCGGCGTATTTGAATATACCGCAAAATTCTCCTGTCATTAATGCAGGAAGAGATTCTCCTGTTTACGTTTTAAATATAGAATGGACTCATTTATGACCGGCAAGTGTACCGACACTATCTCAATTTGTGGGGGACAGCTCTGATTCATTGATAATCGTCAGTCTGAAGGAACGCTTACGATATTCGTGAACAAAATTCATGAAATGTGGTCAAGTGGTGTAGATATAATGCACTGGCCAAACTCTACTGAAACTCTACTTTTTCTGAGCGCAACTTTATTTTGGCGCGCATGTTCTAGGGAAACAGCGTGCTATCGTTTTCTCCAAATATCTGTAATTTTCGACCTTTGAGCCGAAAATGGTCTCAAACTACTAGGTTGGACTCACTGAGGAAGAACCCGGTGTCAAAATCGATTCGGTCCGGCCATCCCCGGACGTCCGACCGTATGCACGATTTTGGGCGTACGGAGGTTCGGGGGATCCTATCGATTTGAAACTTTCAGTGATGGTTTCATTTCAAAATGCGACGGTACAGTTCATTAACGGAAAAAATCGGCGGAATGATTTCGGAGTTATAACCATTTGAAATTTGGAGGTTATTCACTAATATTTCAGGAACTACAGAAGCAATTGGATTGAAAGTTGGCAATTAGTTGGAGCATATTGACACGCACTTTCTCGCCGAATTCTGTCGAGATCGTGCTATCAGTGAGTTTTCAAATAATTATATTTCAAAGTTGTTTTTTTGGAAATATTCATCATATTCGAAAAAAAATCGCTTCAACCTAGAACTCTACATTTCACAGCAGTGTACCAAGTTTCAAATCGATAGGGTTAATATTTTCCGAGATATTGGGAAAAAATATGTCGAATTTTGTGGTTTTTTCTCGATACTGTCGTTTTTTTTTGGAATAATTCAAAGAATACTGATTCAATCATGATGGAACTTGGGAACTAGTTTGAAAATGCTAATGGATAACTTTGTGCAGAATTTCGTGATGATCATGCAATCAGAACAATTCGAAAAAAAATTATATTTTTTTTCAAATACATATTCAATATTTTGTGATCTTCTTTCCTCATTTAATTCTGTATCAACCTTCGAACTGTCTTTTCTCAATAAATAACTGCATTTTAATTCGCCTTTTTCCTAACCATTCACGAATTTGGTCTTCGTAAGTGATGGTGTTTACGGTCAGCCTAACGACTGAGCGTAAATCTTCCGGAAGAAACGACTCAAAAACTCGATATTTGTAGAGTAGTTTTGGGGCTTAATTACGAAGGTCGAATTCGTGAATGGGTAAAATCCGCCCAATGATTCCGTAATAATATAAAGTATATACTATATGATCCTGTCATTAGAGCAACAACAAAACAATTCAACTCAACTTTTAATCATTTTATTATCTCGAAATTCTGCACGAACGTTCAAGGTACCATTTGGTAGTCGATCACGGGACTTTAATTCGATATTCTGTAATTTTTGAAATATTGGGAATTTGGGTATATACTGAATCTTTAGGTGAATTTTACCCACTCACAAATTCGGATTTCGTATTCGCGGTCTAAACCTACCCAACAAATCTCAAGTGTCTAAGTTTCTATCGGAAGATATTGTGTTTACGATCGGCCGTTAGGTCAGTTTGGCAGAGAAGTTGTACATATGTCAAGCTGCTGACTTCATATCAATAATATTAATGTTTATAATGATAGTGCCTTTATTTGAATGTTTTCTTTTCTACATTCATAACAGCAGGGCGAAGTCTAGCATTAAAGCTACTCCACTTAACCATGAAAAAAATAATAAAATTTATTCATAAACTCTGCCTCAGCAATAAATGTCTCTTCAAGCCAGACCTTAATGAGTTGAGGGAGGTCGTGTGGATGAACATAATGTACACAAGTGTATAATTTTACTGGGCAGGAGGTAAAAGAACGTTGTAACATGGCTGAACGAAAACTAGGCAACATAAGCCTTTTTCCATGTCTTATAGCGACATGATGAACGTCCAGTCTGAAAACCAGTTTCTTCTTTGAATAGGGTCAATAGGGAGGAGTGGATGATTTTAGGACTCGATGTACGATGTAAGAGACATCTGCAGTACGTGAACAGTTGACCCGAAGTTTTTTGTCAAGAAGTTTGACGTCCCATTTTTCGTGTCGAAATACTTTTTGGTTAACTGCAACGATTCCTACCTGAGACAAAATACTGCATTATGAAAATCGATGCAATCTCTCACCTCGAAGGAAAAGGGACAAACCCTTACATTTCGAATTATAACTATCGGAGTAGAAGCCACAGAACCCGCTGGAGAACCAATTCGATTCCTCCTCGTAGCCCCTGGTATCCTGGATATATACCGGGGATGATAATGAGACACCGTCGCCTACCTAATAATATTCCACCTGGGAGCAAAGTGGCGGCTAACAGAAGACATTTCCGAACTGAAATTGCACAAACCAGCAGCGCAACAATCATGTCCCGAAGATATTATCATAACCGAGTTAGGTGGTGCATAAGTAGGTACGTAAGGTCTGAATAAAGCAGGGGGGTGCAGATTCACCTTATTGGGTATTTTAGATTTCCCTAAATAATAGAATCAAAATTCCGGGTAAGATAACAAATCATTGAACTGCCTTAGTTAACTGAACTATAAGGCTTGATGAAAACATTTTCATCATGATTGTTTCCTATTTACGAAGTGTTTTTGAGCATTATAAACAACAAAGATAGGAATTGGTTTCACGGAGAAGAAAGAGCTCCTGTTGCGACAAAAGGATGAACGTCATACACATCGATCAAAGTGTTCTGCACTCGAAGGTGAGACTCGCAAGATGCTCCTGGCAGATGGCGCGCTGTATTTTGTATACTGAAGCGGTCCTTCTGTAAGGTAACAAGTTTCGAGAGAACTCTCTGCGGTTCATCCAAGTTAAGTTGACCTGACGATCAATAACAATTGTGAAACAGCTGTAGTCATTCTACTTGGATCCGCTTATTCGGTGTAGGTGTTTTGGTTGATTGGATGATTAGCTCTGATCAAGGGGGAATATTTGTTGATTTATCGACGGATATTCGTCCTTGTGATTATGTTATTTATTATAAACAACCCTATCACTTTTCTTCACATTCTACTTGCATAAACTTGAATGATACAATATTGTTGGTGAATTATGAATTGAAATCATTGAATGATAATGAATCTAGAAAAGCACTGCCGTGAAGGCAGCAGCTTTTGCGAGCATGTTCAATGTAGATGACCGCTTCGACAACGAATTTGAACTTGCGCGCGAAAGCTGCTGCCTTCACGGCAGTGCTTTTCTAGATTCTTTTTCGATGAATTACTGGATTTCAATTCGATCTAATCTGTATTTTTGGAAATATTGGAAAAATAAAATTTTAGTGGGTATATCTACGGAATCATTGGGCGGATTTTATCCAATCTCGAATTCGACCTTCGTAATAGAGCCTCAAACCTACTATACAAATATCGAGTTTCTAATTCGTTTCTTCCGGAAGAATTCGTGAATGGGTAAAATCCACCCAATGACTCCGCAGATATACCCATTCAAAATTTATTTTCCCAATATTTCCAAAAGTATAGATCAGATCGAATTGAAATCCAGTACTTCATCGAAAAATTACAGTTCGAAGGTTCATAAAGAATTTAATGAGGATGATATGTTAAGAAAATCACAGAAATTTTTTTTAAAAATTGTTTTAATGACACGATCATTACGAAATTTCGCATAAAGTTGTCTTTCAGCTTCTTCAAACTAGCTGCTAAGTTTAATCAGGATTGATTCAGTATTTTTCGGGTTATACCGAAAAAACCAACGATATCGAGAAGAAAACCTCGAAATTGACATATTTTTTCCCGATATCTCCAGAACTTATGATCATATCAAACTGAAATTTGTTACAGGGCTGTGAAATATGAAGCTTAAAATCGGAGTGGAATTATTTTCTGAATATGATAAACGGTTTCCGGAAAAAAAAATTTTTCGAAAAAAATTCTCAAGATAATTTTTTTTTGAATTTACTGACAGTATGATCCTGACAAAATTTGGCTCAAAGTTGGGCGTCGTTATACTCCATTTAATTGCCAAGTTTGAATTCAATTGCTCAGGTAGTTTCCGAAATAAAAAATAAATAACTTCAAAATTCCAAGTGGATATAACTCCGAAACTATTCGACCGATTTGGCCCATTAACAAACTCAACCACAGCATTCTAATGCGAGACCTATCCTGAAAGTTTATCGTCTCCACGGCCGGCCGGCCGGACAGAATCGATTTTGACACCGGATTCGTCATCAGTGAGTCCAATCTAGTCTTTTGAGACCATTTTCGGCTCAATCATCGAAAATTACAGACATTTGGACGAAACGATAGCTCGCTGTTCTCCTAAAACATGCGCGCAAAAAGGTGCCGGTTGTGACAGCTACCCATCTCATTCTGTTGACAACTGCGCTACCTTTGTTAGTGTTCCTCTTAGCATTTTATTCAATGAATCAATGCAAGCCGGAGTATTTTCGGTAGCTTGAAAAATTGCTTTGTTAGTCCCAATCAATAAAAACCCTGGTGATAGAATTCAAGTCAATAACTATCGTGGAATAGGTCTCTTGCATGTAACACGCATGATCATATTTTTATATTTTTTCCATTCCATATCGATACAAAATCACACATTTGGTGCATTTTGAATCGACTTAGAACCGGTCATGGTCGTTGTAATGGTTTCCTCTTCAAGTGAAATTCGAGCGAAAGTCCACGGTGCGAATGCGGAGAAGAAGTGGTAACCATAGAACTGTCAGTTAATAGTTGTCTAATATAAAAATTTGACGATGGTTTCGAAGCAATTCATTCGTTGTCTGATTCTTTTCTGAGATGGATCGTGAATTTTAAATTAATTCAATGAATAATAAGACAATTACTAGTTCATAATGGTTTTTTCGTCTTCTTTTTTTTTTCAGGTGTTTCTAGATTTCGAGATATCAACCTGCATCAAAAGGAAAAAAGAATTTTGTTTCGTTGAAGAAAAGGAAGCCCTTCAATAACAAACAACAATTGCACCACAGGTATACGGGAAGAGTTTTTTGTTTGTGCTCTTGTATCATACGTAGAAATGTTTGGTTTCCCGTTTACATTTCCTCTGCGGATGCTGTGATATTACATATTGTATGATATAAAAAAATATACTGCTCATTCTCGAAAAAATATATATACATCATAATGTTTGCTATCAAACACGCCAACAATTCGCGAATTTTGAATAATTCGGTATTGAAAATTCGGTGAAAAGCTTCAGATCGCCTTCTACGTCACATGTTATGCAAGATTCACCGATCGATGCAGCCGACGCTGTCTATTGGCTTGTTAGAGAGAAAAGTACAGGAGAAGAGAGAGAGTGGATATATCCCGGTACGTCACGAAAGCCGCGAAGTTTGGTCCGTTTACACAGCCAATATGTGGAGCCAAATTTAAAAGAAAGTTTACCCGTTGAAAATTGAAAGTTTTGACGGCGTTTCCAGATTTTTGGTCGGATAGAATATTTGATTCCAATGATAAAAAAAAGTCATTCTAGAGAACTATAAGTCAATTATCTGTATTGAGTAAAATATTTCATAGCATTATTCACGAGTTTGTTTCATGGTGTGCTGTCATCAAAATTAGAAAATTAGCATGGTTTTTCTCTAAACGTTCTATAAAAACCAATTTGGTTGTTTATACTGAATTGTATAGCACCAGATGATAGTACCCAAGTCGATTCGCTCTATGCTGATTTCAGCAAGGCGTTTGATAGGGTTGACCATTATTCTCTCTGATTCCTTTAAGGACAATTCACAATGTGACAGCTGGTATGGAGTTACTTCACACGAAAACGTCAATAGGGAAGCGTGATATTTATCAACATTTCCTTGCAACTTTTTTTCCATCTTCTGCTTATCTTGCACCTCAAACGAGAAGGAAAAGAATTATTGCTTTCCCTCCCTTATAAACTACACCCTTAGGACTGCTACGAGTCCATCCTCTGCTTTCTGCTTTCGAAAGTCCGAAGCATTGAATATCTGAGAGGGATTATCATTTGAATTTGAAGGAAAATGTTGTTGTCTATTAAAAATATCGACAGTACACTCTTGGAAGAATAAAAAAATAAAGTAGGTTAAATACTTGAAGTGTCTCGAGACCGGAACATTTCTCAGACAACTCCACTTCATGTTCGTACTAAAAATACTAAGCTTACATGCAGGAAAAGGATTCAAGAAGGGTACCTAACGTTTGAATTCAAGCAAATTCTATCTTCAATCCATCATAGAGTAGCAGATGAAAACGATTTTTTTTCCTTGTTCTGATCCTCGAAACTAATACAATAAATCAGAATGTGTTCTTGATATCACCAAGCTTAAACTAGAATATGTACCGTTCCTCGAGAGACAGCTTGGTCCCATAATTTCATAGTGTATTTATTTGTCAAGCCGAATATCCCTTGAAGGAATTCCTGTCATCCTTATAATCGCACAGACAACCTTCGTCAAGTCTAGATATCCTTATTTGTTACTCCAGAAGATCTACTATATACCTAATTCCAACTCTCAATGCTCTAAGCTATACGCATTTGTTTTCTACGTATATGTATATGTAAACATATATAGGTACTGAGGGGCACCGGAATGCATGCTGGTGGAACAGCGTGATATCATTTTGTCCAAATGTCTGTAATTTTCGAAAGTTGAGCCGAAAATAATCTCAAACAACTAGGTTGTACTCACTGATGACGAATCCGGTGTCGAAATCGATTCTGTACGGCCAGCCGGCCGTATACAAGATTACTGGCGTACGGAGAATCCTATTGCATTTTAAAATGCGACGGTTGAGTTCGTTTATGGGCGAAATCAGCCAAACGGTTCCGGAGTTGGAGCATTTTGAGGTTTGAGGTACAAATGGTTTCTAGGTGGAAAAATTGTTTGGCAGGAGCTGTCAGCAGTTTATTTGAGTTTACCCGCGGCAAAACAGTTGTTGTCACCAAAAATTACAATATCCCTTCCGATTACCAAAATTGCAATTTATATTTCAATTGTACCATAAATAATTAATTTTGTAGTATTTTTGATGAAATAAATTAGGTACCTGTTTATTAGTTTTCAAATTAATACCTATACATAATGCATACAGAATAATCTGTTACTCATGAATTAGTCTTGTCAAATACCATTCAGGCATGTAATTTTTCCGAAAAAAATCGAAAAAACACATTGCAAAGTAATATTTTTCAACAAAAAGCATTCGTCTTGCCACCAGCACTCAGGTTCCTTGTCAAAATACTACTTAGCAACGTGTTTTTCGATTTTTTTCCGAAAAATTAGATGCCCTTATGATATTACTTACGATAATTCAGGAACTACTGAGAAGATTGTATTGAAACTTGGCAATTGGTTGGAGTATAACAACGCTTAACTTTTCCCAAAATTTCGTTGAAATCATACTGTCGGTAAATTAAAAAAATGTTCAAAATTTTCTCCGGAAAAATTTTTTTTTTCGGAAAATGTTATTCATACTCGAAAAAAAATTGCTTGGAGTTCGAGCTTCATATTTAACAGCAGTGTGAACCGAATTTTGGTTTGATACGACTATAATTTCAAGGGATATTCGAGAAAATTTATCAAATTTTGTGGTTTTTTCCTCGGTATCGTTTTTTTCCGAAATAACCAGAAAAAACCTAGAAAAGCACTGCCGTGAAAGCAGCAGCTTTTGAGCGCAGGTTCAAATTCTTTGCCGAAGCCATCATCCCGATTGAACATGCGCGCAAAAGCTGCTGCCTTCACGGCAGTGCTTTTCTGGTTTTTCACATCAACATGTCGTCTGGAATGTCATGTGGAAATATTAATCCTTTCTCCAGTTTGCAAACAAATATGGTTTCTGCATATGCTCAATCTGGTAGTTTTATCTCCGAAAAAAGGTTCAAAACGTCCTTCCCATACCATCCACCACTCCAGGTTTAATTCCGCGAAAATATCGAATAAAAGAAGAAAATCGCACAATAGAAAAATATCGTTTTCATAAAAGCGAAAACCCATCCGTTCGAATGGCCGCGTTAACGTTTCCAGTTACAAGAAGTCAATATTGTCGATCGAGCTCAATTTTCAGAATAAGTGAGTTCGTCTGGTGATTCCCCTATTTATTTTTATGTTTATATCGTCTATGCCGGAGGAAGAAAGTGAATCCGGTCCGATGTAACGGCCTTTTCTGTTCGCAAAGGAAAACCGTCGTCGCCTACTCGTATTCGACTCCCACGGATTCCTTTGAGGAATCGAGAATACCGATTTCAACGCTTGATTCATGTGAATATCAGAGGCGGTCCTGGAAGAGGTTCCATTAATGTTTCGGGTTCAACGTCATGGAAGGATTCGGATTTCACGTTGTAGGTTTTGAGGAATAATTCTCGATATCATCAGTAGAATCATGTGGAATTTGTTTTGATCTTACTCTTTTGAGTGGGTAAATTGGTGAAGGAATTTTCGTCATGCGAATAAGTGATCAAATTGAAGAATATTTGAGGGGGAGTTCTGATTTATATAGAAACCTTCGAAGGTCAAGCAATATCCGAAACATCTGCAGGGTATATCTGAATAACACCGAAAAAATTTAAGGGGTGATTATGTGCTGAAAATTATGGTGGGTTTTTCGTATGGAATTTTTTGAAAAACCTCCTCCCGGACAAGTTACTACCCTCCGAAGATTAACAAAAAAAAATTGTTTCTCTTCTATATTCTCCCTGTAAATTAAGCTGAAGCCACGAATTTTGGTGAATATTATTCGTCAATAAAGCTACACATTTTGGAATTTTTCCAACCCTGAACTATGCTTAGAAGGAGTTGAAATAGTCAACCCCTACGATATTTTTTCTTAGAACTATTTTTTGGAAGACATTTCCTTTGAAAAAACATAGGTTGAAAACCCAATTAATTCACAAACTCTTTATTCTTAAAAGTTTTTTCGAAAACTCAAGTATTTACGAGAAAAACACAACTCAGGTTAAATAGCATTTTATTCAACAACAGCCAACCAAATTATGATCCTACTAGGCTGATACTTTGACAACTAAAACACTAGCGAACAATGAAGAAGAACCTGTCGAATATCGACAATACAATTATAATAAATGTTGAAAATGACAGTTTTCAGCTTCAAACAAGCATTCATTCTTTTCCTCATTGAAATGCGTACGCTATGGAATATGCCTCCTGAATTGCTTATCGTTTCACACCCTGCTACAATGCGGTTTCGCAGATCCTCGTTATTCATTTCTCGTAAATACTTAAGTTTTCGGAAAAACTTATGGGGATGAAAAAGTTCGTGAATGAATTAGGCTTTAAAGCCATGCTTTTTCAAAAGTAAAATTTTATTCAAAAAAATGTATTAAATTTTTTGAAAACCTCCCCCCGAAAAATGTACAACCCTCCGAAGATTAACAAAGAAAAAATGTTTCTCTTTTATATTTTCCCTGTATATTAAGCTGGAGCCATGAATTTTGGTGAATATTATTTGTCAATAAAGCTACACATTTTGGAATTTTTCCAACTCTGAAGTATGCTTAGATGGAGTTGAAATAGTCAACCTCTAAAATATTTTTTCTTACAACTATTTTCTGGATAGAATTTTCCTTTAAAAAAAATATGGCTTGAAAGCCCAATTAATTCACAAACTTTTTATTTTTATAAGTTCTTTCGAAAACTCAAGTATTTACGAGAAAAACACAACTCAGGTTAAATGGTATTTTATTGGACAACAGCCAATCAAATTATGATTCTACTAGGCTAAGACTTTTACAACTAAAGCAATAGCGAACAATGAAGAAGAATCGGTCGAATATCGAGAATACAATAATAATAAATGTTGAAAATTACAGTTTTCAGCTTCAAACAAGCATTTACTCTTTTCCTCATTGAAATACGTATGCGATGAAATATGCCTGCTGAATTTCTTATCGTTTCACACCCTGCTACAATGAGGTTTCGCAAATAATCGTTGTCTATTTCTCGTAAATACTTGAGTTTTCGGAAAAACTTGTAGGGATAAAAAAGTTCGTGAATGAATTAGGCTTTAAAGCCATGCTTTTTCAAAAAGAAAATTTTTTTCCAAAAAAAAGTTGTAAGAAGAAATATCTTAGGGGTTGACTATTTCAACCCCTTATAAGCATACTTCAGGGTTGAAAAGTTTCAGAATGTGCAGTTTTATTGACAAATAATATTTACCAAGTTTTGTGACTTAATATACAGGGAAAATAAAAAAGAAAAACAATTTTTTTCGTTAACATTCGGAGGGGTGTAGCTTTTTCGGGGGCAGGTTTTTCAAAAAATTTTATAGCAAATACCTACCTTCACTTTCATCACAGAATCACCCCTTAAATTGTTTTGGTGTTATTCAGATACACCCTGTATAATAATAATTCTAGAGAAGACATGAGCGACGTCGGAAGCTTCTCTGGTGCTAGTTCGAATTGTTTATTGTCTAAGCAGTATTTATGGGTTATTAAGGAGATACCGAAGACACTGAGGAAATGCCCATGACATTTTATATTTTTTGCGAGCATGTTCCGAAGAACGGTGTGCTATCGTTCCGCCACAAAGGGACGGACTACTCTATCCATTATTTTTCAGTAAAATTTCCACACTCGATTCTTGATTTCCGTACAAGGAAATAGCATAACTGAATCTTCCAACTATGTTTATACAGTGCGCGTCAAAATTATGGAACAAATTCATTTTCTCAGAAAAAAAATATTTCGCAACAAGAACCTGCAAAAGGTCAATTTTCGTTTTACTTTCACCAAATTCATATGCATTTTTGTTGCACCCTGTGCCATCCCCATCAACCCTCTAAATTTTTCGAATAGGGAAATTGGATCATGTACTACTTTTTTGTATCTTCCTTACTGGCGTGCAGAAATTTTCAAGAAAAAAAAATTATTTTTTTTTAGAAAAATTAGTAAGTTCAAAGAGGTTTTCAATATGTGCACTTTGTCATGGCTCATTTACTTTGAGATGATGGTACCTGATGAAATTTGTCACCGAATGAAAGTCGACCATTACAGTTTTGTTCATGCACAACTTTCAACCCCCTCACATGAAAAAAAAAATTTTTTATCCATTAAAGGGTTCGTAGGAGTTGAAAGTTGTGCATGAACACAACTGCAATGGTCGACTTTCATTCGGTGACAAATTTCATGAGGCACCATCGTCTCAAAGTAAATGAGCCATAACAAAGTGCACATACTGAAAAGCTCTTTGAACTAACCAATTTCTCAAACAAAAAATTTTTTCTTGAACATTTCTGCACGCCTGTAAAGAAGATACAAAGACCTTGCCAAGAAACTGCCACATGACCCACTTTACCTATTCAAAAAATTTAGAGGGTTGATGGGGATGGCATAGGGTGCAACAAAAATCCTTCAAAAATGCATAAAAATTTGGTAAAAGTGAAACAAAAATTGTCCTGTTTCAGAATTTTGTTGCCAAATACTTTTCTTCAGAGAAAAAGAATTTCTTCCTTAATTATGACGCGCAGTTTATAGTGAAATATTTTCAGTTTTAGCAGAGGAAAAAGTTTCTTCATCATTCGCCAGGACTTTGGAATTATTGAATTCACATAATATTTTCTCAAAATCATTATTTTCCCAAAGTTAATTCACATTTTGAAAAATACTTAATCATTCTCAAGAGGGAACAACGTTGTGTAGTTATCTGACAGGAAAATGACTATAACCAAACATTTTCAAAATATACACGGTGAAATATGTCAGAATGTCATGGCCAACCGGGATAGTTTATAAAAGTGAATGGAGTATAGATTAACCATTCCTCAAATGCTGCATAAGCGGAATATTCATTCTGCACCAACCCTAAAATGCCGCCCCTGTGTGAGCTTGAAGGTGGATCCAATCCATATAGAAACTCCCATAATAATAAAGCATATTTATGGGAGACGTTTTCACGTATTACTCATAAAGGGTCCAGATATTACCACTGAAAATGTTCGCATCTCTTGAAATAAATTTGGAAACTTGAACTTGAACCTCACATTGAACGAGGATTATGGCCCAAGATGTGCTTCTTTTTCATTGCGACATGAATTTGTTTATTGTTTCCGAAGTTGGCGAACACGAAATTGCGGACTTATGTTGGAGGGTAATGAAAGAGACGGGAAAGACGAACAATTCTGGTATTACCCATGGGGCAGTATAAGTGGATATTATCCCAAAAGAAGGCAGAACAATGCAAAAAGAAGTGAAATATTCCTTTTTGATGTGGAAAGGATTCTAAAGGGTTTTCCAATAAGAGGTGTTATTTTGAATAGCCCGCTATTTCGGTAGATGTCACTTTTGAAGCTGTCATTTTTTGACATTTGACAAGTAGAAACTACGCCATTAATAAAAAATGAAACGATACACGCTTCAACAACGCATTGAAATTATTAAAATTCACTATAAAATGATGAAAATTTGGCAGAGACGGTTCGTGAAACTCGAACATTTTTGGGTCGTCGTGAAGCACCTTGTCGGACCGCAATAAAGAAATTGGTGGAAAAATTCGAGCTGTTGGGACAAGTCAGTGATGTGAAGAATAAAACCCGTGCACGTCGCTCAAGAACAGCCGAGAATATTGCAGCTGTAGCCGAAAGTGTTGATGAAAACCCAGGTTTGTCCATTCCTCGTCGTATTTTGCATAAACATTTGGGTCTTGAGGCTTATAAAGTTCAGTTAACACAAGAACTTAAGCCGGCCGATCACCAATCAGCAAAGACACGACGTCTTTGCTGCTTGGGTCGTTGAAATGCATGAAAATGATCCGGAATTCCATCGAAAAATCATATTGAGAGATAAGGCCCATTTCCGGTGGCTTCAACAACAAGCAAAATTGTCGCATCTGGGGCTCGGAAAACCCGAGAGTTATTGTTGAAAAGCCTCTCTATCCTCAACGTGTGACTGTTTGGTGCGGTTTATGGTCCGGCGGAGTCATTGGACCTTACTTTTTCGAAAATGAGGCTGGAGCAACAGTAGCGGTGAATGGATTGCCCTATCGAGAGATGATTAATGATTTTTCATGGCCGGAATTGGATGTTATTGATCTGGACAACGTTTACTTTCAACAAGACGGCGCTACGTGCCACAAAAGCAACGAAACCATTGATCTTTTGCGGGAAATGTTTCCGGAGCGAGTTATCTCTCGAAAAGGTGATCACAATTGGCCACCGAGATCTTGTGATTTAACACCTTGCGACTTATTCCTATGGGGCCACGTGAAAGAGAAGGTCTTCGCCAATAGCCCAGCGTCGATTCAAGACTTCAAAGATGGAATTCGTAAGGCTATCGATGACATAGGGCAGTCACTTTGCGATTTGGTTATTGAAAATTTCATTAAAAGGATATTGTCCCGTAAGCGTGGTCATGGCGGTCATTTGCCTGATGTTATTTTCCATTATCAACGGCACAGCTCCGTCTTTATAATGAAATAAACATCCGATCATTTATATTGAAAAATTACATTTATCTTTGAATATCAAAATAACACACCAGAAATGAAAAAATTTTTGGAAAGCACGACGTGCAGCGAGCAGTTTTTGCGCGCATATCGAAATTCGTGAGCGACACAAATGTCAATTCTTTTTCAACTAATGAACTAATGAAAATATCATCTCGAAATTGTGCATCGGCATTCGCCACTCGTAACCAAGTTTTATCAGGAACAGTTAATTCATAAAGTCACGAGATTTCAATCTATTAGAATATTCCGGATACTGAAATTGCTAGATTAAAATCTCATAAACCTTTATGGGTCAACGATTGTCTGTACTCCAATTAAAGTGACAAAGAAATTCGGCGTTCACAATGGAATTCGTGTAATGTTTTAAACTAAGGTTTGATCAGCGATCCTTCAGAAAAAGTTCATGGTGTTCAACATTCCTAGAAAAATTTGGTGTGTTTTGAATCGACTTAGAACCGGTCATGGTCGCTGTAATTGTTTCCTCTTCAAATGGAATTCGGTCGAAAGTCTAAGGTGCGAATGCGGAGAAGAAGAGAAAACAATAGAACATTTAGTTAAAAGTTGTCCAATATATAAATTTGACGATGGTTTCCAGGAAGTTCATTCGGTGTCTGATTCTTTTTTGAGATGGATCGTGAACTTCAAATTAATTTAATGACTAATATATCATTTACTACTTTATATTGGTTTTTTCATCTCCTTTGTTTGCTTTCAGGTGTGATTTTGAGATAACAACCTGCATCGAATAGGAAAGAGGAAGTTTTCTTGATAAGAAAGAAGCCCTTCAATAACAACGTCACTACAGTTATAAGGGGGAACAGAGTTTTTTCTGAGGTTTTTATATGTGCTCTTGTATCATACGTGAAAATGTAGGATGCTTCGTTTACATATCCTCTGTTAATACTGTGACAACACATATTGTTTGATTCAAAAAAAAATGTACTGCTTGTCTCAAAAGAATATATTTATCATGATCAGATAAATATTCTTCGAGTTATTGCAGCAATATCAAAGGATTGTTGTGAAATATTGACTAGGTCTGTGCAAAATATCATTGGAATCTGATGAAAAGTTTCCGAAAAAAGAAGTAGTCCACATCTTTTTGTCTTTGTTAACGTGCGGCTTCCTCATGCGGAATTGAAAGGATTAAGGACTGACTAAGCTTTTGCATAATTCAATCGGAAAAATTAACCATCTCTGACTTCCATTTGGAAAAGGGAGTAATTAGTATGGCAACATTCATTAAGATTGATTCAATATTATGGGTGGAACCACAATTACTGGAAAATCTATTATATTTCGTAACATTCAATGTAGAATATCGCAGAAATAGTACGCTTCAGAGTAAATGAATAAGAGTAGTCAGATATTTTGAGGAAAATGAAAATTTTCATTTCAGCTGAAATGTAGCAACTTTTTCTGCTTTCGTTTCATTCATTCCCTATACAGGAGTTGTACATTAATTTTCACCCTAGATTCCTATAATCAAATAAAACACTCGATAATTTTTCCTGATTCGGCCCCGATAAAAAGATATAGGTTGTTGAAATTTCCAAAAAAATCAGTCTTTCTTTTGTAGGTTTGACATGGTTCCTCCGGATGAAATGAATTTTGGTGTGAAGGTCTCTTTGACTATGACTCGTATTCTATATTAATCAATATCATCTAACTTCAAACGGTTGTCTGGCTCTGGAATCCCCGATTCATGAAACTATAAGAAATTAGCACGAATAATGTAGAAAAAGCTACCTTATGACTTTATAAGAATACTCAATCATTTAAGCACATTTAATTTCTCTTAAATTCTGATTGATGAGAGGGTTCTTGAAACCTACGATAATAATAAACCTAAAAAAGCACTGAGGTGAAGTCTTCCCTCTATTTCTATTGGGAATATTGTCATTTCATATCCAATTTTCTTCAACAATAAAATGAACTTTTTTGATCGGATCAGTATAGAGGTTACGTGAGGAGGTAAATATAAAGTTAATCAGAGTCATCTTGATAAAACTGATTACATTTTTCAGCTATAATAGAAAATGCTCCTGCTTATTTCATAGATTATTCTCAAAAACATTCACACCGAGTCGTATTGTTTTCTATACTCAATTAACTTTTATAAACTATCCCGGTTGGCCATGATTTAGGTCTATCAAGTTTTTTTACTTAAAACTGACGCAGGTTCGTACTCATGAAATATCGGCAATGTCAAAATAATTCTCAGCGACGCTGCCAAATGCCAATGCGAATTTCAACTCTCAATCTCAACATAATCTTCACGCTTGGAAACTAAAAAAGCCGAAGGTAGTTCTGAGGTAGCAGAGGCAAAGTATCAGGAAGTGCTATTTAGTGAATCGTTCAAATAGATTCCCAAGAATTTTGAATATTTGGGTTAGTTCTTTTGAGGTGACACAGGTTTTGTAGTACTACTACATTTTCATACTGGAGTTTTTCAAGTTGTTCAACAAGGTATTCAGATGTCTTCTGATAACTTATTTCTTGAGAATTTCGAAAAGTAGGGAATTCCATAAGTTTGACTGTTCGTTTAGAAGTTTTACGGCAGTGTTCTTCAAGTACTTTTTTTCGAATGAACTATCACAAAGTACCGGACTACTCTATCCATTATATTTCAGTGAAATTGCAACACTTGGTTCTTGATTTCCGAACAAGAAAATAGCATAACTGAATCTACAACCATGTTTGTATACGTGAAATATTTCCACTTTCAACAGAGATAAAAGTTTCTTCAACATTCGCCAGGTCTTCAGAATTATTGAATTGACATAATATTTTCTCAAATTCCTTATTTTCCTAAGGTAAATTCACATTCCATTTGTCATATCCTTCAGAGTGCATTCAAAGTTGTTGCAACAGAACTAATGTTTACTCGTCATCACTCCACTTCATTGGTAAAAGCTAGGAAATCAGTTCAGATCTTACAAGTCTGATTTGACACATCCTCCAAGTTTTCTGTATGGTCCTTCGAGCCGGATTCACAAATCTTTCCAGTTTTTTCCAAGTGAATTGATTGTTGGAAGATTACTGAAATATACCTAGTATCAAAATGCAATCATCAGGAAAATGAAACTTCGTGAAAATGTTCAATTATTACGCGCTTATTCTAGGGAACAGTGCGTTATCAGTTCGTAACGATGTCTGTAATTTTCGAATTTTAAGTCGAAATTGATCTTAAACGACTAGGTTGGACTCACTGATGAAGAATCCGTGGCCAAATTTGATCTAGCCGGCCGTCCGTGTGCGCTTTAACTTTCAAAGGAGAGCACCTAAAGTCTTGAAATTCTCAGGTTAGATTACGATTCTAAATATCTCAGTTGTTAAGTTCGTAAATGGGCTGAATCGGACTGATAGTTTCAGTGTTATAGCAATATGAAATTTTATTTTCAAATAAGTCAAAAACTATTTACCTGATCGAATTTTAACTTGACTCCTAGTTGCACAGCATCCACATAAAAAATAGGCATATACCTTAAAAATATGAAAAATTTATCAACAGTGTTCCTAATTTCAATTTGATTCGGTGTTAATTTTTGGAGATATTGAAAAACAATATCCACTTTCAGTGGTATTTGAAATTTCGAGGTTATTTTCCCAATATCTCGAAGTACTGACGTGATCAAATTGAAACTTTTGTTCACTATCAGCAGTTGGACCGGCCGTTAACACAATAACTGCAAAAATAAATGACTCGCATTGATTTGAGCTTCTAAGGGTTGAGGGGGTTCTTGAAACCTACGATAATTATAAACCTAGAAAAGCACTGAGGTGAAGTCCGCAGCTTTTGCGCGCGTTCAAAGGATATCAACAACAGTGTACATGCGCGCAAAAGCTGCTGAGTTCACCTCAGTGCTTTTCTAGGCTTATTATTATCGTAGGTTTCAAGAACCCCCTCAACCCTCACAAGCTCAAATCAGTGCGAGTTAAGATATCGAAGGTGTTCCGTGTAGGCTTCATAACTGCGTCCCTACACCACACTAAGTACAGCACTGAAAATTTGACCCAACAGTGAATGGTGGCCGGTATCGTTCCGCTAGAAAAAATTTTTTCAAGTCCAAAATCGATCCAGAGACCTTTCGATCACTTCTCCGACGCTCCACCCATGTAGCTACCGACTCACATTGAATATTGAAATCCCAAACTCTGGTTTCAAGTGTTGAACTCAACATAAAATTTTCCGCCAACATAAAACAAGACCATCGCCCTAATTTCCAACAGTAGCTACAATTCTTGCACAAACCCAAAGATAAAAGAACGAATAAAAGCCACCCCTTCTACTGAGGAGTCGTTGTATTCGTTTATGCGCATTTGATAGGCGAAATAGCTTGTACTTTCACCTCCAAAGAAGCAGTTGAAGGAGTAATGAGATTCGGCGGCATTTTCATTCCGAGATACAGCGTTAATTTTCATTACAGATCCCATGGGGCCCTCTGAAGCTGAAGCTTGCTTGTACTTTGACCAGAGAAAAGTAATTGAAGTGGTAATGAAATTCGGAACATTCTCCAGTGCGATAAGGGCCTGGTTCAGAGTGAAACATCGTCGTATGGAAGTTTTGGAACGCGGTCTCTCGGCTACTCAGCGTTGAACTTTTTATCGCTCTGAAAGGAGAAAAAACCTAGAAACACTGACATGAGGTCAGGAGCTTTTACGCGCTTGTTCAAATTCGTTGCCAAATATGCCAAAGCTGTCTACTATTTACGTTTTGACCCCGCCAAACTCAGCTTTAATCCCATATGCTTCTGCATGAAATTCATCATTTTGGATCAAGTACTAGAGTTCGATTCAATCCGATCTGGATTCTTGGAAAATTAACATTTTGGATGGTTACCTTCCTCTACAGAATCATTGGGCGAATTTAATCCATTCAAAAATTCGACCTTCGAGATCAAACCGAAGACCTACTCTACAAAAATCGGGTGTCTAAGTCATTTATTTTTGCAGTTATTGTGTTAACGGCCGGTCCAACTGCTGATAGTGAACAAAAGTTTCAATTTGATCACGTCGGTACTTAACGAGATATTGGGAAAATAACCTCGAAATTTCAAATACCACTGAAAGTGGATATTTTTTTTCAATATCTCCAAAAATTAACACCGAATCAAATTGAAATTAGGAACACTGTTGATAATTTTTTCATATTTTTTAAGTTTATGACTATTTTTTATGTGGATGCTGTGCAACTGGGAGTCAAGTTAAAATTCGATCAGATAAATAGTTTTTGACTTATTTGAAAATAAAAATTTCAGATTGCTATACCACTGAAACTATCAGTCCGATTCAGCTCATTTATGAACTTAACAACTGAGATATTTAGGGTCGTAATCTAACCTGAGAATTTTAAGACCTTAGGTGCACTCCTTCGGAAGTAAGAGCGCAGACGGACGGCCGGACAGACAGACAGAATCAAATTTGACCACGGATTCTTCATCAGAATTACAGATACCGTTACGAACTGATAACGCACTGTTCCCTAGAACAAGCGCGTAATAATTGAACATTTTCACGAAGTTTCAGTTTCCTGATGGGTGCATTTGGATACTTGGTATATTTCAGCGTTCTTCCAACAATCAATTCAAATAGTCCATTTGGAAAATACTGGAAAGATATGTGAATCCGGCTCGAAGGACCATAAAAAACTTGAAAGATGTGTCAAATCAGGCTTGTAATATCCGAAGTGATTTCCTAGCTTTTACCAATGGAGGGGCGTGATGACGAGTAATCACTAGTTCTGATGAATTTGTCTGCTTAGCATATGTTCCTGTGTTCCTTTGCACTAACACATGACATGTTACTCAATGTGTTTTAGTAGTTGTGTTTTTTTGCAACAACTTTGAATGCACTCTCACGGATATAACAACTGGAATGTGAATTTACCTTGGGAAAATGATGAATTTGAGAAAATATTATGTGAATTCAATAATTCCGAAGACCTGGCGAATGTTGAACAAACTTTTATCTCTGTTGATAGTGGAAATATTTCACGTATACAAACATGGTTGGAGATTCAGTTATGCTATTTTCTTGTTCGGAAATCAAGAATCAAGTGTTGTAATTTCAGTGAAATATAATGGATAGAGTGGTCGGGTACTTTGTGATAGTTCATTCGAAAAAAAGTACTGGAAGAACCCTGCCGTAAAACTTCTAAACGAACAGTCAAACCTATGGAATTCCCTACTTTTCGAAATTCTCAAGAAATAAGTTAACAGAAGACATTTAAATACCTTGTTGCTTAACTTGAAATACTCCAGTATGGAAATGTAGTAGTACTACAAAACCTGTGACACCCTAAAGGAACTAACTCAATTTACAAAGTTCTTGAGAATCTGTTTGAACGATACACTGGGTTTTCAATCACATAGTCTAAAATGTTTGATATGATTGTGTTACTTACTATCATAAAAAGTAGATTTCAATTCTACATAGCACTTCCTGATACTTTGTCTCTGCTACCTCAAAACTACCTTCGGCATTTTTAGTTTCCAAGCGTGATGATTATGTTGAGATTGAGAGTTAAAACTGGCATTGGCATTTGGCAGCGTCGCTGATAATTATTTTGACGTTGCCGATATTTCATGAGTGCCAACCTGCGTCAACTTGATAGACCTAAATCATGGCCAACCGGGATAGTTTATAAAAGTTAATGGAGTATAGAAAACAATACGACTCGGTGTGAATGTGTTCGAGCATAATTTATGAAATAAGCAGGAGCATTTTCTATAATAGCTGAAAAATGTAATCAGTATTTGCAAGATGACTTTGATTAACTTTATATTTACCTTCTCACGTAACCTCTATAATGATCCGATCAAAAAAGTTCATTTTATTGTTAAAGAAAATTGGATATGAAATAACAATATTCCCGACATAAATAGAAGGAAGACAGCACAAGTGGTGCGAAAACAGTGTAATTTGAGAGAGAAATTCCACAGCCAACCGAGAATATTTCCTATGTAATATCTTGTTGACAAACAAGGCAATTTATAGCAATTCCTTCCGACATATTCAGTCGGATAGAAAAAATAACGAATCCACATTTCCATAGAAAATTATCGAACTTCTGAAGTATCCAGACATATAGGATTTATTGGAAAAGAGGATTCATTTCATTTCCTTCTCATTTTTTCTTTCGGAAAGTTCCGACCAAATTTCTTCGTATTCCTTGAGGGGCACAATCGGCCAATAAAATACAATACATGTGTTATTCATCCACAGTTATTGTATCATCTCCAAAGGAAATTGCTTCTGCAACCATTCATTTACGTCAATGATTATTTCAATAATCAAAATATCGCTTATTATGTGAAACATGCGCATTATAATTCTTTCCAAATGACTGTTAGTTTCGATTTTTTTGACGAAATTTGCCCTGAATGACAGGGTTGGATTCAAAAACCTGTGCAAAATTTCGAGTAGTTTTCTCAAGAAAATTGTCGTATCGGAAACTATTGGTCCGATTTGAATGGCCTTAGCGTTGAAATCAAAATTGCAGCAGATTTCAGGTATATGAGATATGTATTTTCAGAAATATTGAAATATTAATATTTGGAATGAGGGAACGTTTGGGTTGATTCAACCCATTCAAGAATTTGAACTTTGTTATTGATTTCCAACCGAGCTTAATAAATGTTGAGTGGTTTTTATTTCGTAAAGAATCGATTGCGAAGTTGACCGTTGTATTCTACAATTAAAAATGAAGTTCAAATCAGATAGCGTTTGCCCTTTTTGACATATCAGGGAAATAACCTCAAAATTTAAAATGGCCACGAAAATTTAGCCAATATATCCGCAAATAAATATCGGTAAAACTGAAATTTGGAACACTGTTTTAAAATGTTGACTCTAATCTAGAACCTGTACCAAGTTTTATTGAACTTTGATGAATATGTTTCCGAAAAAAAAATATTATCGAAAAACACTCAATTTTTTTTCAATACAATTCTCATGGAATTTTGCATTAAATCGAACGTCGATATTTCACAACTAGTCATGATGATTCAATCTGATCGCGTTAGTATTTCTTGATACTGGGAAATAAGCTCAATCTTTCAAACTCCAATACAAAATTCAAGATTTTCGCTAATATCAAATGAGCAGATGTGATTTCTACTAGAATTCTACTTTGTTCTGAAAATTATAAATTAGCTGAGGCTCCTTCCCTTAGAATTAGATTCTCGACAATCAATGAGGAAAAATTAGATTCTCGACAATCAATGAGGTTTCGGTTTGTTATTGATTTGTTTGCATAAATCCTCCAATTTGTTTTATCATATACATGCTCAGTATCTTTTATATCCACCCTTATCGCAAAGTCTCAGTACGAAAAATATTGGATTTTGATTGAAACCAGTAACGGATATCCACATGTTGACGATAATTGTACTACGCAAACCAAAATTGATGGAAACCTCCGATCAACCGATTTTTTTGGAAATCTTCATTATTTTAAATTACGCTAATTAAGTCGCGTTCTGCATACAAAAATTGTTATTCAGTTATACAAGAGTATTTATTGAGATTTCAATGTTTCAAATGAATTTTTTCATGGAATTGATTTTTGTGTTGTGAAAAACTAATGATTCATGAATAATATATAAGTTTATTTGAGATATAATTGAGCTCCATGAAGAAATTCTATATTAAATCCCGTAATTCGAAGGGTGATATCTATAAATAACAATTTTATCGGATTGTAAATAGTTATGTTTCACATATTAGGAGAGAAACCCCAAAAATATTTAATTTGATCTAGGTACGATTATGAAATTGTCAAGAACATCGATGGGGCCTTGGCACATTGTGTTTATAAAAAATTCAAAAAAAGCACTGCCGTGAAGGCAGCAACTTTTGCGCGCATGTTCAATGTAGATGACCGCTTCAGCAACGAATTTGAACGTGCGCGCGTACCAAATTTCAGTTCGATACGATCATAAATTCTGGAGATATCGGGAAAAAATATGTCAAATTTCGAGGTTTTCTTCTCGATATCGTTGATTTTTTCGGTATTACTCGAGAAATACTGATTCAGTCCTGATTAAACTTCACAGCTAGTTTTAAGATGCTAAAAGACAACTTTATGCAAAATTTCGTGATAATCGTGTTATTAGAACAATTTGAAAAAAAAAATTTATATGATATTCTCATCATATCATCCTCATTAAATTCTGTATGAAACTTCGAACTGTTATTTTCGATGAAGTACTGAATTTCAATTCGATCTGATCTGTATTTTTGGAAACATTGGAAAAATAAAATTTTGATTGGGTATATCTACGGAATCATTGGGCGGATTTTACCCATTCACGAATTCGACCTTCGTAATTAAGCCCCAAACCTACTCTACAAATATCGAGTTTCTAAGTCGTTTCTTCCGGAAGTTATTGTGTT
This sequence comes from Myrrha octodecimguttata, assembly GCA_958510865.1. Taxonomy (NCBI): domain Eukaryota; kingdom Metazoa; phylum Arthropoda; class Insecta; order Coleoptera; family Coccinellidae; genus Myrrha; species Myrrha octodecimguttata. The sequence continues at coordinate 68,378,420 of OY294058.1, read as the reverse complement.
TACGGTCAGCCTAACGGCCGACTGCGTAAACACAATAACTTCCGAAAGAAACAACTTAGAAACTCGATATTTGTAGAGAAGGTTTGGACCTTAATTACGAAGGCCGAATTCGTGAATGGGTAAAATCCACCCAATGATTCCGTAGATATACCCAATCAAAATTTTATTTTTCCAATATTTCCAAAAATACAGACCAGATCGAATTGAAATCCAGTACTTCATCGAAAATAACAGTTCGAAGTTTCATACAGAATTTAATGAGGATGATATGATGAAAAAATCATATAAATTTTTTTTTTCAAATTGTTCTAATAACCCGATTATCACGAAATTTTGCACAAAGTTGTCTTTCAGCATCTTAAAACTAGCTGTGAAGTTTAATCAGGACTGAATCAGTATTTCTCGAGTAATACCAAAAAAATCAACGATATCGAGAAGAAAACCTCGAAATTTGACATATTTTTTCCCGATATCTCCAAAACTTATGATCTTATCGAGCTGAAATTCAGTACACTGCTGTGAAATTAGAAGGTCAAAGTGTGAGTATAATTTTTTTTGGATATGATGAATGGTTTCCGAAAAAAAAATTTTTTTGTAAAAAAATTTCGAAAAAAATTTTTTTTAAGATTTATTGACAATATGATCTTGACGAAATTTGGCTCAAAGTTGCGCGTCATCATACTCCACCAAACTGCCAAGTTTGAATCCAATCGCTCAAGTAGTTTCTGAAATAAAAAATAAATAACTTCAAAACTTCAAATGCCTATAACTCCGAAACTATTCGATCGATTTGGCCCATTAACGAACTTAACCGCGGCATTCCAATGCGCGACCTACCCTGAAAGTTTCAAGTCGCTAGCTCACTTCGTTCGACAGTTATCGTGTCTACGGCCGGCCGGCCGGACAGAATCGATTTTGACACCGGATTCGTCATCAGTGAGTCCAACCTAGTCGATTGAGACCATTTTCGGCTCAATCATCCAAAATTACAGACATTTGATCAAAACGATAGCACGCTGTTCCCCTAGAACATGCGCGCAATAATAAACGAATCCGTTGATAACTTCTCGATATGTGTTGAAAATTTAGTAACCAATCTTTTCATCTATTTTTAGATATATGAATTTCGATGAAAAGTTGACTGATTTTTCTACTGAATTCCAATCTAAGAACCGAATGCGATGATTCATTTTCGGGATCTTCGAAAATTTGCAGCGTTTTTTGTTATAACTCAGGGACCACTGGTCGGATATCATTTGGGTGAAAATGTTTAGGTTGAGTTATACAACAGTAATCAACATTGAGATTTTCATGAAAATTCGGTGGTAAGTTTTCAAGAAATAAATATTTTTTCTCTCCAACCCCTAATTTTGAGCCCTTAAGGTACATTGATCCTGCTGAAAAGCTTGGAGGATGAATCGAGAGTGACACACGTTTCATGGATTTCGGTTCAGTGCTTTCCAAGAAAAGCCCCGGACAACGGACGGCGGACGGACGGATATTTTTTATTAGTTCATTCAAATCTACATACTTCAAAATGTAAGTGTGAAATTTTCAGGGGGGTATTTTTTTTTTGGTCGACCACAAAGGTTTATAATTTCTTGATTTCATCAAATAATAAACCAACACAACTTTTGTTCGAACGTTAATGCCGTCAAATTACAGTTCGATCAACGTCTGACCACATCACTTGCAAAACTGTATACCATCAATCGTGAAACCGCAAATTCTCAAATTTCAATTCAAACCTCAAAGCATAACCAATGCAGAATCACGGTCATAACTCCGCTAAACTCAAACAATTTATCCGACCAAAAACCTCGAATCCCACAAATGCAGTTATCAACTGCCAAAATCTGAGTTCAAGAGTTCACCTGCTTCTCGACCAAATTGGGTAGACAAGATTTTAATCAGATTTCCCACTTAGGAAAGCCAAGGCGAGAACCAATAAATCGAAATCACTTTAAATTCTTGTGGCATCAGGAGAACCTGAATGCTATTGAGTTACCTTGGTGTTCTGAATGTTGCGACAGGTCACTTTTGGGAAATACGGATAGAAATTAAATCCTATTGAAACCTGATTCGTAAAAATTGATCTTTATCTAAGGGTTTCCGTACCATATCAGTTTTCAGAAGGTTTTTGGAAGTGAAATGATAATTGAAATGATAATTGAAATGATAATTTTTGAATTTAGTTTATCCAGAATCAAGAGTTCAGGGTATTCTCAGTGAGAGTATACAGGGTGTCGTCAAATAGAAAAAAACAGAGGTATTTGATAATGAAAAATCAATATTATCAAAATCGCTTAGGGCAGTCAATTTTGGTATCGAGGGGGACATGAAATCAATAATTAAATTTCATTCCTCTACGCAGCGAAACCAACCCCTAAAAATTTCAATATGAAAAACTCGTAACGCGGTTTGAGGTTGTAAAAGTCTTTTCCTTCTGAATATGACAGTTCAAAGTTGTTTTGAGATTCGATCATTCTTTTACGTAAAATTCATCTTAGCAAATGAAATATCACACGAAAACTTGGAGCATAAGATCATTATAAAACTCAGAGGGACGATGCAGGTTTGAAAAATTGGTTTAAAATAACGAAATAAGTGTCGTGAATAGTTAAATGTAGCAACTACTCAATTTGAGCCCTGTCAACTTCCATACAATGATAAATAAATTCAGCTCGATCTTCCGCCTCATATTCCGAAACATTTCGGGGATAATTCAGCAGCATTCGTTAACAATTCGCTAGAGCGATTCTTCTAGAGAGGTGAATTATGTGTCATAAATGTTCTATTTCAGGTGGCCCTATAAAAAAAGTCCAAAGGAGTCAGATATGAAGATCCGCCTGGCCTTTTTATAGGACCGCTCCGACCAATCCACTGGTTGCGTTAGTTCAAAGCTGATACCATATGCCACAGAATGCGCCTCTGTGAGAGAATAAGGCCAGCGAAGTATTGGCGAATGTAGCCGAATAACCGCCGAAATGCTTCAGAATATGAGGCAGAGGCTTGAGCAATACGATTTTATAGATGTTAGCAGGGCTTAATTCGAGCATTTGTTCGATCCAACTAACCAGGATACTCATCTTCTTTTCCTGAATGAATTTTCCCGTCTTGTCTTGTCATTTTATGCGCCAGATAAATTGGAAGATAGTTCGTTTTCAACATCATCTTTTACGTTGTAGCGAATTCATTCACTTCAAGAAAAACAGAGGAAGGGGCGGAGCCGAAACACGAAATTCTAATTTCCGAAAAATCGTATAAATATATTTCGCTCCGCTCTCAAAAATCACTCTAACTCCAACCCATCTGCATTCAACGCTAAGAAGATATTCTATCTATACGCTGCATTCCTGACCGACATCTGCATTCATCTTCATCCGTGTCAAGGCGAAGAAATTCAAGAAGATCCAACGCATCAACATCTGGTTTTAACCCCCCTCGACGACGGAAGCGCTCCCAACACGATCGACCCCAGCCCGGAGTCAGCGAAGAACTACCTGTCAACACTCAAGGAGATTTACAACAAGAATTGTTAGCCTGTATCTTCCAACAAAAAGAATTCTATTGCCTTTCGAATTCACTTTTGTTGTAACAATCGATAGTAAAATAAACTGGCTAATCCCTTTTCTTTATTGCGTGTTTGATTTCACAGGGCACACAACCCCACAACGTGAACGAGTGAGTTTTTCAGAAAAAAAATCATGCATAAGGTTTTTCGAAAGGGAAAAAGTCAAGAAAATAAGTGTATCCTAAAATGAATCTGAATTCCAAAAATAATTTTCATTTCAAGAAAACTCAAGGGAGTCCGTAAATTTTTTCAAAGATATTATTATTATCACTTATAATAATGAAATAATAATAATAATAATGATAATAATATTAATATCATTGAAAAAATTTATGGATGAAAATTTTTTGGAATCCAGATTCATTTTAGGATGGAGTTATTTTCCCAGCTTTTGTGACCTTTTTCGTCATCCAGCCAATCTCTTACTGAAGCAACTGGTTGAAATCTTGAAAAATCTTTAACAGCAAAAAGTTGATGCTGTGAAATGTTTGTGAAAAACATGTACCCCCCAAAAGTTGTTAGGATTTTACATAGATTTTAAGTTTCATTCTTGAAATAAACTAAGGATTCGCACTTTAAAGGATCACCATCATGTTCTGAACCACTCTTTATAAAAAAAAACCAAAATTGTTAAATTTTCAAAAAGAAGTTGAATATTTTCCCTGAAGCTATCACTGCGGCTTATTATTCGAAAAAAATACAGACCCACATAAATCTCACCTCCATGCAGTTGCCTGTCTCAATTAGGTTAATAGTTCATTGAAATTCACGAATCATTCTCGGATTCATTGTTGAGCTCGATGCGAACGCAAATCTTATTCTGGTCATGTTGTAGTATTCAGGTGTCATTTTGAAGACTCATGGTTTTACCACAAACAAAGTCATCCATTATATTTCCGCATGATTCGAAGGTTTTGTCTGCTACAAGGTGCGGTTTTTCTTTTGTGAACGTAGAGAATAAGTCTTGTGGAGTTTTTGTTGATTATTGCACCATCATTTGGAGGAAGTTTTTTTTGAAAAATCATTTGGAAATTTTCTCGAAGGGATATCATCGAACAATAATTGATTGATTTATTCAAATGTAAGCTTTTTATTCCCTTGTAAATGAATTGATTTCAACTCCGTTGTCAGCTTATAACTTCAAATAAGTATTGGGAGTGTTATTAGCGCTGAACAATGGCTTTTGCCCTGATATAGAAGATAAACTTATATTTAGAAAACAACATGATATACTGTGAACAAGTATTTACCCAGGATCTCGAAAACCGTATAAAGAAATGTGTATATGTTAACTATATTCCGCAAGTAAGCGACAAAAGTTGTAAAAGATTAAGACAAAATAGTATTGATGTTAAATGTATAAATAAAAAAAACTTTAGATCTATGTTTTTTAGTGGTGAGGATCGACAGAATCATTCGGAAAAAACTGGTGTCTATAAACTTTTCTGTGACGAATGCCCTGCATTCTATATTGGTTAGACCGGGCGTTCTCTCGAAGTCAGAGTGAAAGAACATAAAAAGTCAATTCTCCAAAACAAATTCACAACTGGCTTCTTCATACATTGTAAAACTTGCAACCAATTGTAAATGATCAATTGGAGTTCCGCTTATCTCCGGTGTTAACATCTGTTACGTGATGTATATTTGTGTAATCGAATGTATTTTCGTTTCAGTTTTGATAATGGGGTAAAACCTAAAACATGCATGTCAGAAAGATATTTCAAATTAAAAAGTTGTGAAGGTATTGTCAAGTGTTTTATTTGTTTTTAGGTTGAATACGATAATAACAAGTGTTGAGCGAGCAATTCATTTGAATATTTGTTTTTTATTATTATTTCGCAAATAATTAACAATGATATCGATGGAATCAGCACAAAATTGGACATTAAGGTTTGGTACCGTCGTCAATTTTGAAAATAACAACGACATCTAGGAATAAACCTAGAAATTTGACCATTTATTATTTTCGTATTTCTCCGAAGATAATGCTATCAAACTGACACCGTTGCAGAATAGTGACTTCAGGGACTACTGTAAATTTCTTTGCAATCTGATGAATAGCGAATAAAACATAAATTTAAAAATGAAATTGGGAATTTTCCGCTGGAAAAAAATTCTTTCAAGATTCTGTTTGTTCGGTCTTCAAAAAATTCTATTCAAAATAAGGCATTGGTATTCTTCTACTTTTCAAACAGTCACGAAAATTTACATATTTCTTCTCCAAAAAACAACTGAACACTTTGGCTGAATAACGACTTGAACTTATGTGCCAAATTTAATTGCAGTCTGATTCAAGGTTTCCGAAGAACCCACTTTTTCTCAATAAAATTCAGAAAATTTCAGAAACGAAAGACGTCTAACATTTTCAGCAGTAAAATCCTCAATAAATTTTTCCCAATGTTGCGCGGCAATTTTACAACTTTACACAAAATGTTAATCTGGTTGGGTCAGTACTTCTTGAGATATTGAGGAAATAACCTCAACATTTCGAATAAGATCAAAATTCAACATACTTTTTTTCGTGAACGAATATCAGATGAAATTATTCATCCTGGGTGATTATGTTAGATTAATAACATTTGTCAGTAAATATTGACGCCAAGGTTTGTGCGAAATATCATTGAAATGTTCTCAATAGTCCCGTTGGGATGATATGATGAAGGGTCACCAAATCAAAAAAAAAAGTAATTAATATTGTAGTTGAACCTATGAGATATATTATCTACAAAGCCTTTGTAGCAGGAAAATTTCCATCTGCACTCAAATTGTCAATAATAACACCTTTGTACAAATCAGGTCCCGTGGATGATTTGGGTAACTATAGACCCATAAATTTGCTAACAACTTTTTCAAAGATTTTCGAAAAAATTCTTGTAGATCGCCTGTTCAAATTCTTTAAAAAATACGAACTGTTTTGCTCTTCTCAGCACGGTTATTTGAATAATAAAAATACAAGCACGGCTATTTTTGAGCTTACACAAAGGGTATTAGAAGCGATAGAAAAAGGAGAAATCCCGATTGGTTTGTTTCTAGATTTATCCAAAGCATTTGACAGTGTAAATCACAGTAAATTGTTGGAGAAACTAGAAGCATATGGCATAAGAGACAAGCAGCTAAAACTTATTCAAAGCTACCTGGAAGGCCGAAAACAGAAAGTGTCTGTTACGGTCAACACTGAAACATTTGTATCGGATGAAATAGAGGTTTTTTCGGGTGTACCTCAAGGTAGTGTGTTAGGTCCGCTATTGTTTATAATATATATAAACGATCTTCCCCTTAATATAAGTAGCTTGCTGTATCTGATCATTTATGTTGATGATACTAATATTATAAAAATTATCAATGACATCCTTAATTTAATGCAAGAATTGAATAATGCTTATATAGATGTGAAAGAATGGTGCTCAGCAAATTGCTTAAAATTAAATGCTAAAAAAACGGATTGCATAATGTTCCAAACCGAGAGATCGAAAATAATGCCTCCTAATAACATTTCACTAGATGGTTCTCAAATTAAGATGATGAAATGTGTAAAGTTTCTTGGTGTTTATGTTGATTCCAATCTGAAGTGGAGAAATCATATTGACTCCTTGAATAAAAAATTGAATTCTACCATCTATGCTATTAATGTTTTGAAAACGTCAGTGGATGTATCCATCCTGAAAATTATTTATTTCTCTAATTTTCAGTCTATCTTGTCGTATGGTATTGTATGCTGGGGAGGCAGTTCCTGCTCTGCATGCCTTTTTGTGAAACAAAAAATGGCTTTAAGATCAATGCTAAACATGAAATACAGGCAGACGTGCAGGGGTGTCTTTCGTGCTAATAATATTCATACTTTCACAGGACTTTATGTTTTCAATTGTATAAAATTTCTCATACAACACAGAGAGTTATTTGAAAAATTTAAAAATAAGAATGTCAAAACTAGGCAGGTGGATCAATATATGTATCCTATACACAATCTCACACTGACAGAGAATAATGCAATGTATATGTGCATCAAATTATTTAATGCTCTTCCAAAACATTTCCGTTCTATAAGCAATGATAAGGTTTTTATAAAAGAGTTGTTTTCATTTATCATGAAATGTGAACCTTATAACTTGCAGGAATATCTTGATTACTGCAAATGTAATAATGGCTATAGTTGAATTGATTTTATTTTGACATTTTTTCTATGTATTTACATGTATGGTATACTATGAAATGAATAAACTTATCTATCTATCTATCTATCTATCAATCTTTCCATCAGCAAGTAAAGCTGCATATGGCGGGGTCAATACCTGAAGAGATGAACGCTTCGGCAACGAATTTGAACATGCGTGCAAATGCTGCAGAGTTCACGTCCGTACTTTCCAATATATTCTTTTGATATTTCTTTTTTCTACGCTGAAACGATACATCGTACACAAGAAAGGAACTAGATCTTTTCGGCCGAAATCAGAAAAAAAATAATATCTTGTTCTCATTTGAAGGAGAAACAATAGTAATAACGTAGCAGATATTCCTCCAAAGTTATCCAGTATGTAATAAACCATAGTAAGAAAATTCGATGGCATTTTTCCTTGCCAAATATCATGGAGGTTTCTTTAGTTATTTTGCAACAATTAATTATACTGTTTCTCAAACCAAACTGAAACACAAGAAAGATATTTCTTAACGAAATATTTCCTGAATATAGGTCATAAAGCACACTCATATAATTTGATTATCTTCCATGTCCGGAATTCCAAATTTCCTCAACTATGCCCTGCACAGTGTTGATTTTCTACTTCATTTATCCATCCGCAATCTTGTATGTCTAAAACGAACAACCGAACAGTCGTTTCCGGATTCTATTTGACTAAATATTCAAACTTCGGCCCAGTTTTATACTCATTAGACCAGAAACATGCCAACTCAGTTATGCCAAACGTTTTATAGGTAAAATTCGCAGTAAAACTTTTATGAACGGGATCAATATCGAAGTTTGGATTAGAATCTGGATATATCAATATATCAAAAGTTTTCTATCGACAATATCGAATGTACTAGTACTGAAACTTTTACGATTATATGAAGGGAGATGAAAATACAAATCGGAAACATTGAATGAAATGAAGACTGGAACGTCTGGACATATCTTTAAGTTGTTTGTAAAGGGTGTTTTTTAGGAGCTTGAAAACTTTAAATATTAATACGAAACTGAAATATTGATGGATTTTTCATTATTATTATATGGTAGATGATTTCAAAGCACTTTTTTTTCAAATATGATTTTCGGCATATTTCCGGCGCGGCTATATGAGTTGCATCGGTGTGGGTTTATCCACTGGGCGCTTGGGGCGGGCGCCCAGGGGGCCCGGGGAAAATCGGTCAGCATAGACAGCGATCCTTCTCACCGTCTTCTTCAACATTTCGTGCTACAGCAGCAACATTCTCTCCGGTTGACACATTTCTTTGTCTTATTGATGCTTTTGAATTGACAAGAGTGAAAGAACTTCCCGAACAGATATGTTTTTGCACCACGCATATTCTAGGAAACAGCGTGCTATCGTTTTGTCCAAATGTCTGTAATTTTCAATTTTTTCCCGAAAATAGCCTCAAAAGAATATTTTGGACTTACTGATAACAAATCCGGTGTCAAAACCGATTCTGTCCGGCCGTCCGTCTGTTTTTAGGCACAATTACGGGCGTACGTATATAGGGAGAATTATATCCTATCGACTTGAAAAAACCGAGATAAGTTTAAATCAAAAATGTGACAACTGATTTCCTTAACGAGCGAAATCGTTCAAATGTTTGCGGAGTTAAAACTCTTCGAAATTTTGAGGTTATTTCCCTTATATTTCAGGAACTACTTCAGTAATTGGATTGAAACTTGGCAGTAAGTGAAAGTATAACGACGTGTAATATTGTTTCAAAATTTTGTTGAGATCGTACCGTAGCGTTGGTACATTTGAAACAAATTTCGAAATTTTTTCGGAAAAATATTTTTTTGGATACTATCAATCATATCTGAAACAAAATATACTCAGACCTCAAATATATATGTTCCACAACAGTGCACCATATTTCAATTTGATACGATCATCATTTCCAGATACATTGGAAAAATTATGTGAAATTTCGCGGGGTTAGATATTTGAATTGATGGATTCTTACTAAAATATAAGGGGATTTCATAGATATATGTTTTTCTCCATTACAGGGTTCGTAGGGATTGAAAGTTGTCCATGAACAAAACTGCAATGGTCGACTTTCATTCGGTAACAAATTTCATCAGGTACCATCGTCTCAAAGTAAATGAGCCATGACAAAGTGCAGATACTGAAAACTTCTTTGAACTAACTAATTTTTCGAAAAAAATTTTTCAGAGGGTTGATGGGGTTGGCACAGGGTGCAACAAAAATCCTTCGAAAATGCATATAAATTTGGTAAAAGTGAAACAAAAATTGACCTGTTTCAGAATTTTGTTGCCAAATATTTTTCATCTGAGAAAATGGATTTGTTCCATAATTTGGACGCGTACTGTTTATTTTCGCCATTCTGACAAAATGAAATAAATCTTTCTGACTAAATGAAAGAAATAGTCATAACTCTAATTTTTCAAAATGAATTTATTTTTGAAATTCTTGAAACAAATGTATGGTTTAACTCGGAAAATCAACAAAAAAGCTTCAATTTGACTAGTTTCGATATGACATTTCGGAAAATTCCGAAGATATTTCAGATTTTACATGACAGATTTCTCGATGCCGCCATATATCGGCGAAATTTGGCGTAGGACAACAAAGCCGAATTTCGAAAACATTTGGACCTCATTTAGGACTCAAAATATATCAAAGAGTGTCCGCACCATGTATTCCATGCATCTATCTTCGAAGTATTCGAATATTGGGAATTTCGGATAGGGATAGGGGGTAGGGTTCAAAGTCCAACTTCCTGTTGGGTCAGCCTTCATTTCTCCCGAAAGAATGTGATACCACTGACTACACACAACATCAATCGACCTTAAATAACTACTGAAAATGCAACACTACCTCCTGGACTATATGTGCGTTTCACAACATATACAGACCACACTCCGTATCAATTTAGACCATCAATCGATTCTTTTCCAATTCAGCTCACAACAAACGATCTATTGTGATAAATTATGCTAATAATGAGGTGTTTTATGAATCAGGTAATTGGTCTGTTCCAGAGCGCTGATTGGCAATAACTGCAACGTTTTATATAGCGCATAATCTAACACGACATCGTTAGTTATGGTAATTTCAACGAAGTATTTGCTTTACACGCATTGATAACTATACTTGTTTGTGGGTGGCTGAACTGATTTGCATATGAAGTTCACATAGTATCGGTTATAACTTGGTATTATACTGGTTTCTCAAGATAAGAGTTGAATGTAACGAGCCTATGAATGACTGCAAGTTTCTTGGTTATCTATTTCGAACAAAGATTGAAAGTTATCCGCAAGAACATTTTTCAAACTGTCCAAACTATTTGAAGTTCTTGCGAAGACATTATGCCTCTAATTAAAGATTTCGTGTTATTTCATGAATGTCATGGGATGGGCTAACAAATATAGATTTCGAATGTTATGACTTCAACTATCAAATTTTTTGATTTCAAATCGACAAGTTGCCAACCCACAAATTTCGTCCAAATTCACTATCACTGGGAAAGAGGAATTTCAGAACAAATTCCACATGATAAGGTCTCGTTAATTATAAATATCCGTAAACGGTGCCTCGGCTCCTCGAACGAGATAATTCCTTCGAAATATAGGTTTTTCTTAAGATCATCTCCGGTTAGCTAAAATCTCAGTTGGGATTCCTGATTTCATCTCAATAGTGTCAAGTTTATATAGGATATGTTCCGCAAATCAACTTGGTTATTTCGGTTGCCGGTTTTCCGTTCCGTAGATATGAAATATTCGGTTGCTTCCTGACAAAAAAGGTTAATCACGGAATTTTTTTATGAAAAAGCAATTTTTCTTTCACCAGAACAACAGCCAATGTACTGTGGCAACATATCCATGGTATAGAACAATCCATGATGTAAAAAACCTGGTGTGCTCATCTGAAATAAAAGTGACGTCAGCAAGATTAAAATACGAGGAAATATATATTCTGTGCTTTGAATTTGAATGAAAAAAGTGACGTCATCATTGGTAAATTCGATCACAGATAAGCGGATGAGCACACCATGTTTTGCTTACATCATGGAACAATCTATATTCACCTTATGATCCATAGACCAAAATTACTAATTTGTTCATTGTTGGTTTTGTCTGGTCTATGTTCTATGGATCATAAAGTAAATAAAGATTGTTCTATGCTATGTATATGTTACCATAGAACATTGACTGTCGTTTTAGTGACAGAAAGATCGATTGTTCATCAATGAATTTCGGATATTTATATATAAAGCGAACTGTATTCTCTCGAATTTGTTCTGAAATTCCCTTTTCCCAGTGATAGTAAATTTGAAAGAAATTTGTGGGTTGGCAACTTGGGCTGAAGTCGTTTATTGAACTGCCATACCAAGTTATTGTATTAATATATTATCATTATTATATATCTTAAATTGTGTGTATAGAGTTGAACTGAAATGGAAAATATTTTAGTGAAAAATCGTTGTTTTATCATAACTAATTTATTTTATTATTATTTTACTTCGTTTGGATCATGCTCTCGAAAGAATCGAATTTGAGATTTCCATTTTTTCCGATGCGTGAATATCGCGTAAAAAATGGAAATAATTTTATTGCATGGTCAAATGATTCGTTCATCTATTATTTCGCCCTCTTTCACAGAAAAATATTTCGTCTGGATTGCATAGGTTTGTACCAAAAATAGAGACTTTTCTTTCTAGGAAAAAATATATTTTCCACTTTCACTTTTACTGTTGAAAATAGCTGGAGCAGCCTCAATTAGAATTGTAGTGAGCGCCCTCTCTCAGCTCTCACTTAAGTCGCGCGCGCAGCACCATCCCTTGCATCTCAAGTACCTACGTTACCTGCCTGTAACGCTTGGCCACATCATCGGTCAACGTACAGGGGGCGCTAGCGCGCACGCTGTCCCTGGGAGATCCTCTCAAGATCTCGGAAGTACGTTCATTCCCAACGGTCTGGTACACTCTCTTGTGATCCGCACAAGGGGTGTCCGCTCACGTAGGCATGTAAACGGCTCAGTTTGGTGCATGCCCTGACGAGTTCCCCCAAACTAAGCCGGGACGAAACGTGACACTCTCCCAAAGAGGTTGAAGCTACCTCGCAAACCTTCAAAAGCTTCAGAATAATACGAAATGCCACTATGTCCTTGAGTGAATTACAATTTGAAAAATAATTTCTATTTCTGCACAACGCATTTTTCGAATTCCCAAGAAATAAGCCTGCAGAACACATTTGAATACCTTCAGGTCCGAAGCTACAGAGTTTTAAGGAATAGGGCAAGGGAGATTGAAAGTAGAGCAGTAAAAAAGTTTTCGAATATTAAGCTTTTGCCTTGTTAAGGTAGGGCATTGCCCCATCTTGCTGCACCCTAGCTACGGCCCTGAATACCTTGCTACACCAGTGGCAATACACCAGTCTGATAATGTAGTAGTACTACGAAACTCGGGCCCCTGTGTTTAGTTGAACTATGTTTAGCAAAACATAGAGATAGAAAACAAAGGCATCTCTTTTTCTCTCATTATAGATATCAAAGTTAGGATGGATCAACTTTCTTTTCCGATTACTTTACCACCCGCCAGGTCAAGAGGTTGAAAGCGAAGATTACTCGAAAATTGATTTCCTAGGAATTGACCTAGGAATACAGTCCTTCAAGAATCTTTCCCTCTAGTTTGTAAAGTTGATAAAAAACAAAATTCCCAAACGACTGATCAACTTTCAACAAACATATTCTCTACTCAGCCAGCCTATATCTTCAAATAACATATTTTTTCGGTTTCGCCAATCTTGTAATCGATTCTACCCGGTTCGTTAAATCCGTAGAAGGACCACTGGCCCCAAAATCCTTTCAATAACTTCGTAAGTCCTTCAATAAATTGAAAACCCCCGTTATTCCGTCCGCGGTACATTTTTGCAAGAAAACTTCGCCGGATCCAATTCATAAAGTTATCCAATAACGGGCGGGGGAAAATAAAATTCGAATATGACGTTCGATCAACGGTTCAGGGGGCCAATTCTTATTTATCAGATGCGCGCCAGTGACATATTTCTGCTAGGTTGACTATGGAAAAGTTCGAGATCAACCTCGTTTCTTATTTTTACGAGAGCCTCGTCCTGGTGTGCTCATAATTTCCGGAAAGAAAGGAGCCATATCCCAGGATTCATGTTCACTTGGTTTCCTGAATCATGCCGGAACATTTGGCGCCCAACGAACGGAATGTGAATTGGAAAACATGATCCGTTTTGGGAAAGCATTTGATATCTTTCATTGTGTTATTATCGAATGGATGACATGAATGAATTATTGGAAATTCATGGTTATCAGTTGAAAAAAATGATTGGGGAGAGTGTCTTCGAAAGAGCCAGGTTTTGAAAGGGCCAAGGTGATTTTAACTTAACTCCGGTATTCATCCAAAGTGCAAGTTCACTTGATAGCTATTACTTGTAGGTATCCAGTGTTGCCAAGTAGGTGGTAAAATTGAACTTTGATGCAATATCGGAAGCTTGTAAAAATTACATCAGCTCTTTCGAAGCCTTGTTCTTTGGAAGCCTGGCTGGAAAAGGCATACGATCTCAGGTGAATTACAATCCAAGGACACTCAACATCAACCCAGGTTCTACAATGTACCTTTGCCACGAGCGTTAGAGCTTCTTCAAGTTACCATTCAAAATCCCATGAATTTGCGATAGCTTCATCCAAACCAGACCATTCAGTTTCCTCAAAAACCTCAGAACAATAAATCTTTTTTGAATCCGTCAAATTTTGAGAAAGCTATCGAAAATTTATGGAATTTTGGAGGTCATGTTGAAAAGACTCTATCGCCTGTGGTGTATATTTTAGAACATACGTTGATGTGAAATTTTCCTGATATTTTAAGCTTCAGAATCACTTCCCGACTATACAGGATGAGCCCCTAAGTTGTACATTAATTTTAACCATAGATTCGTCTCATGAAATAACGTACTTTTTTCTTCAAACATTTTTCCAGGTCCGGCTACGGGAAGAAGATATAGGCTGTTGAAGTTTCCAAAAGAGCAGCAGTCTTTCTTTTGTAGCTTTGGCATGGTGAGTCCAAATCAACTTAATTTTGGTGGGAAGTTTTCCAAAACTATGACACATGTTATTCAGAAATAACCTTCATCCTACTTCAAACGAATTCCTAGTTGTAGACTCCCCGATTCATGAAATGAGAAGAATCTTCAATCATTTTAATCTACTTAATTTTTCCTCAAACGCACCGTTTTATAGATCTGCGATGTTGAATGTTACAAAGTCTCATAAAAATCCGAGAATTTTCTCCACTTTTGTGGATCCGTCCCTGAGCCTTAAATTAAGCTCCACTCACGTTCATCCGGACCACTGAATACAGAGTTATTTATGTATTTTCTATGTAGAAACTACAGCATAGAAATAGGGACCAGATCCCCATGTCTATGGTCCAGACGTTCCATAAAGTTCACTTAATGTGTTTATAGGTTAGCTGAATGATTTCATATAATTGATTCATGAATTTGGTGAAAATAAGGATTATTAGGGAATTTTCCATACGAGAATTAGTAAGGATGAAATTGTGTATATTATATTGCATGAATATCAAGTGGAAGATCAGTGTTTCAATGTTCAACTAAAGTGAAATGTTTTTGAGTGAGTTAATGAGTTTTCTCATTCATGTTCCCTTAAATTTAAAGCAATGGATTGGTTATGCTGCATAACAGATCACCCTAAGAGATATCTGTGGTGAACTTGCAAACAAAGAGCAGGAGTGTATTAGCATCTTCAGAAATATTTAAATGCTTAAAACTTTTTATCTGAACCGATTCTGGAAAAATGGTAAATCTCGAAAATGTTTCATTTAATGAGAGGAATCTATGTTCAAAATTAATTTACATCTTAAAGACTCATCCTGTATAAAGGTCGAATTCGGACACCTATCATTATTGGTTTAAGTTTGTGTTACCAAAATTTCAAGAAAATCCATTCCCCCATGAGCAAACTCAACAAGGACATCCAATCCCGTCTCAACAATAACAAAATCCTACGTGATCTAGGAAGCTATCTAGGCCAGAACCAAGGAATACATATCCACCAACATAAACGTTGACATCTGATGCCAACAAAAAAATCCCCCAAAAGAAAATTAAGGTGATTCGGAAAACATGAGGCTGTAATCATAGGACTTTTTGGCGATTGTTGCAGATCGCGTATTTTCGTTCTCTCCTGTTTAACATAAAAACGTCATAAATGTGTTTCGTCGCAGCTCTGTAATAGCAAACCCCTCCGGATATTTGTCAGGCGAATGAAGTACTTTATGATATATATGGCAGTGTTTTTGGGAAACTGGAAAAACGGGGTCCGGTGAAACGTCCCGGAACTAGGGAATTCGGTCTTGTACAAAAGATAATAGATTCCGGTTTTTTACTCTGCTCGGCAACCAATTCGAGGCTGAAATATTGGAAATGATTCTGGGTTGAATTTAGATCAGAATAGAAATTTTAGAATTACTGGTAGTGATGGGCAAAATCGAATGATTCCAATAATCGAATGATTATTAGTAGACTTTATCTTGTTCTTGCTCTCGAAATACTAAAATGAAAATCAACAAAAGCATTTAAGGACTTGAAGTTGAACAAATTGATAACGCATTTCACTCTAAGTGACAAGCATAGAAATTTAAACGCGGCGGGAAGTTTACGGAAGTTGATAATAATAATAATAAATAACAATATCACAAGAACGAATATCCGTCGATAAATCAACAAATATTGCCCCTTGATCAGAGGTAATTAACCAAAATACCTACACCGAAGAAGCGGATCCAAGGAGAATGACTACAGCTGTTACACAAGTGTTATTGATCGTCAGGACAACTTACCTTGGATAAACCGCAGAGGGATCTCTCGATACTTGTCACCTTTCAGATAGACCGCTGCAGTATAACAACGTACAGTGCGCCACCTGCCAGGAGCATCTTGCGAGTCCCATCTTCGAGTGCAGAATACTTTGATCGATGTTGCACGACAATAATAATAATATTGCATGAATAATGAGAGGGTACTTTTTGGTCTGAGTTAGAGAAAAACTCAATTTGACGGAATGCCGACGTTTCGATATATTTAATATCTTTTTCAGGGCTCTACAATAAATGACACAATAATTAGGGTGGGAACATGATAGAAAACAACATTATAATATTCTCGAGTTCTCTTCGTTTTGTGTTATTTATTGTGGAGCCCTGAAGAAGAAATTGAATATATCGAACATCAGCATTCCGTCAAATTGAGTTTTTCTCAAATTCAGAACAAAAAGTACCCTCTCATTATTCATACAATAGTGTTACTTAGGTCGTTAAAGCATAATAATAATAATAATAAGTTCTTTATTTTCAACAGGTACATACCCAACTAAAGAAAATATCTAAACCTAGTATAATGATAAGAAACCAAGTTATAGTGCTAATAACTAAAAGGAAGTAAACCATAGAGTAAAACTGACAATATTGACCACAAATTATCTATCCACGACATGATACACATTCGAGCTTAATTGCATGAAACAACAAATACTCGCTCATTGATACAGAACGAGCATCATACTTACTTTAAGACAGACTGAGACCTATCAAGAGTTGGAGTTTCACAGAGAATAAAAACTTATTGAATAAGACATATTATTAAACCAGTTCAATTTGAGTTCTTTTCCATTTAAATTCATAAGGTTCACAATTAGAAAGCAGAAGTTTTATTCAATGTTTAAACTGAGCTTTTCTAGTAGCACTTGAAAGAAGAAGTAAATTTCAATGTCAAGTGAATGAAAATTGTTAGACAATTCATGTAGGTATATTCAATAAAGAACCAAGAAAAATAAAACACATTCAATGGTAAAAATAATATATATCATCAATTACTGAAAATGATTCAAAGACAATCATGAAAAGAATCATATGCTACTGAGTATCATGAAGTGTATACCTTCAATTATTTGGGTTCCTTCTTTATTTGAACACTTATTTCCATAAACATGCACTGTCCGAACAAAATACAAAAGGGACCCATTTAAAAGTATCTGAGGATCTACACATTTCTTAGAAGCTGATACAAAAAGATCTCACGCACTTATCAATAACTAAATAACAATCGGAGAAACATAAATGAACTCAAAATGACAATTGCCGAATTCCTATCAATAGTGTCATGCGCTCTGATTGGTCGATTGGTGGCGTTTGTGTCGGTGGCGAGAGTATGAAATACAACCCGTTTCCCCAGTTTGTTCTGCAGATTTAGTAGGAAAACAAATGAGAATAAGAGCACCTTTGTTCTGTGCATCCTAATTACTACGAAATATATAGTTCTATGTCGGCAGACACTTACCGATCCCACCCGAAGGTAGAGAATCATCAATCAATTTTCTCCCGAAAATGGTCTCGAACGACTAGGTTGGACTCACTGGTGACGAATCCAGTGTCAAAATCGATTCTTTCCTTCCGTCCGGCCGGATACTATCGAACGGAGCAAGCTATGGACTTGAATACCCCGGTTAAGTTCGTTAATGGACCAAATAGGCCAAAAATCTTGGCGTGAATAAATTCAATTTTTCTGATTGTATCTCGGGACATAATGCCTTTCGTTGAACGAATCTTGGATTCGTTCTATTATTTCGGAAGGGATCGGAAATACTCCAAAATGCAGAAAACTATACGTTGCATGTGTTGCCTAAACCATGCTCAACTCAAATAGGCTCCTTAAAAAATGAAAAACCGACACCCACGCGGTTATACCGGAATCGCCGACAAGGAAATCAAATAAATCGTAAAATCCTTCGCGAACTCGCCACGTTAGGGCATAGCTACAAAACGGCCTTTTCATGGAAAAGCCCCTCAAAACCTCGCAACATAAAAATCATAATTATGGCGGGAAAACGGCCAGACACCACTTTTCAAACGCGCTTCTTCAGGCTGCTACGCATCGGGGGTAGACAGGACTGAATTAATAAAGAAGAATTTGGTTTTACGATTTGATTAAAATTTTATGGCCTTCGTCCACGTTGAGACCCGACTTGGAGGGGCAACTTTCAATAGCTGCTCGTAAAATTTTCAGTAGTTTATTATTTTATCGATGACAATAACAAATTTTATGGGGTATCCGGTCTGATAACTTTACGGTTTTCATAGGTGATTTGTGAATTTCTTAAGAGGGTGAAAAACGAAACCCCGGGAAATTTGTGAATATAATAAGGATGCTACGCCAGAGACGGACTGGAGTTTGAGAACGAAAAAAACATTGGGAAAACAAGCATTATTATTAAAACCAGTGGTTTTTTTCGAAATTTGTTAAGTGCTGGCAATTCATAGGATTATTGATATGAAGCGGTATTGAACTTAGAATTTGAGTAACCCCTCTTGATAATGGTTTTGAAGCTTTTGAAGGTTTGCGTGTTACATGCCTACGTGAGCGGACACCCCTTGTGCGGTTCACAAGGGTGTGTACCAGACCGTTGGGGATTGGTGTACTTCCGAGATCTTGGGAGGATCTACCAGGGACAGCGTGCGCGCTAGTGCCCCCTGTACGTTGACCGATGATGTGGCCAAGCGTTACAGGCAGGTAACGTAGAGTACTTAAGACGCAAGGGATGGTACTGTGCGCGTGACTTGAGTAAGAGCTGATAGGGGGCGCTCGCTACAGGACTCCCCTTCAAGTGAAAGCGATACCAGAAAGATACATCTGGAGGAATGTGACCGAGACCGAAAAGGTGTTCTCCTCTAAAACGCGGCTGTGAGCGAGCCGTTTTGCCATTGCTGCGCTGTTGAGCATGAGTGTACGGCGTTCGATGCACGGTTGACCAAACCGTTTTGTGTTGAGCCGTATTGACTGTGTGACACCACTGAAGCTTTTTATTTTGAGGTTTGCGAGGTAGCTTCAACCTCTTTGGGAAAGTGTCACGTTTCGTCCCGGCTTAGTTTGGGGGAACTCGTCAAGGCATGCACCAAACTAAGCCGTTCACATGCCTACGTGAGCGGACACAAGGGTGTGTACCAGACCGTTGGGGATGAGTGTACTTCCGAGATCTTGAGAGGATCTACCAGGACCAGCGTGCGCGCTAGCGCCCCCTGTACGTTGACCGATGATGTGGCCAAGCGTTACAGGCAGGTAACGTAGGGTACTTAAGACGCAAGGGATGGTACTGCGCGCGCGACTTAAGTAAGAACTGAGAGAGGGCGCTCGCTACAGTTTTTAACTTGTTTGAAATACATTGTTGAATTGAGGATGCATAGAATACAAGGTACGGACACTCTTTGACATATTTTGGGTCCGAAATGAGGTCCAAATGTTGTCAAAATACGGATTTGTTGTCCTACTTCAGTTTTCGCCGATAGATGCCGACATAGGAAAATCTGCCATATAAATCTGGAATATTTACGGAAATTACCGACATGTCATATCATGACTAGTCAAATCAGAGGTTTTTTTTGATTTTCCTAGTTGGACCATACATATTGAACAGCAAAGTGAATGATTCATATTTCAATAATAATGAACATGAACATTTCCTCGAATTATTTTCACGAGTATGTTACGAATTCATGACTTTTTAGTTAAAATTTTTTTAGGAGCATATAACTTTCAAAATCATATTTTACATGAAAGGAATTCAAACTATCAAATAAATCCATGTGTAATATCAATCTCCCGTTCCGCTTTTACTGTTGTTTTGGATTCGAAGCTACTCCTTCAACGCATTAAAGTCTTTTAACAATAAACCTTATACGCCTCCTTGTTCCCTTGTACATATTTCATATTATTAATGGGTTTAGTTGTTCCACATTGGTTATACACTTCTTATATTTCAAAGTTAACACTTTGATGTCGAAGGAGAGTATTGAAGGACGTCAAACCAAAGTTTGATGCGAAATTATATCCTTTATTGAAAAGAAAGAGTCGGAATCTATTGTAGAACAGAGAATTGCAGTCCATAAAGAAAACGACGATTGAAAAGCACTTGCGAATTTTTGATTATCAAGAAATAAACCGCCCGAAGGTGGGCAAAAAATAAAAGGAAAATACCGAAGAGATAGCAGGGGTATAGTTCACAGTAAAGAAGCTCATAAAACTCCAATTCACACAGGAAGGAATGATGTACCAATATGAAATTGATTATTTCCAGCTTCAATTTGTTTAGTCCCAATTTGATTTTGTTTGGTACCAATTTAAATATGTTTATTCCCAATTTGATTTTGATAGGTTCCGATTTGAAGTTGAAAAGGTAAAGTATTCTTCAGTGATCAAATACTACTACCCATTGAAATGTCATTTGTTTTATCAATTGAAGAAGAGTATTATCATGATAGTAACATACTGCTTCACGTTTCCATTAGTCAACAAGATACCTATGTAAACAACTGTTTCCCTAACTGAACTCAGCACTCGGAAGTAAACAAAAGCATCAGACAAATAGACTAAACAACCGGATGTTGTTTCGGAAGTATCAAACTCAGATATTCGAACTCCTTCATCCACCGAGACCTCCACATTCATCCTTCTGACAGGAACCTTCGCGACATGAAGAAACTTTTTCTCAAAAATTCAGATGTGTTAAACGTGTAACTTTTATATTTCCTGGACATAAATAACGCAGACGAACGAGTAAACATTTCCAGGGACCGGATCGGAAATCCGGATCCTTCAGTTAAGTCAGCGATTGTATTATTTCACTACTGGGAAACCACCCTGTCTCACTGGAACGGTTCAGACACTCAATCAGGGGTTTGTATGGGGGTTCGATCGACAAGAAAAAACTAACTTGATGGCCCGAGTCCCTCAATATTAATATCGTGTTTTTCTTACGATTATTTTCAGCCAGGGTCCGAACTCGTATCATCGTTTTTCCGATATGGGCGGGATATTCGGACAGTGGCGGGTGAATTACTGGCAGAATGAAGAATGGCAAAATGTTTCTTTCGATTCATTATTCTCGAATTTTCTAAGATTGCATTTCATCTTTTGGCCGTATTTTCCTGGGTTTCCACTCTCAATATCTGAAGAAAAACTATTAAAAATTGAATAATACTCAATATATCATTCATTGAGCATATAATTACTATTGTATTATGCTATTATTTTCGAGGGTGACACTTTCTCCACTACTTCATTGGTTAAATTGGAATAATTCTGCATTTCAACAACCTACGATAGAATTGTCAGAACGGTCAATTTCATTCTCTATGATTGCTGCAAATTGTCAAGCTACGAGAATCGTCAAGACTTTTGACTTGATCTATGCAGGAAATGTAAAATGTTCATTATACACGGGTTTGAATACGTCGCAATGCACTGAACGTGAGTTTTGAGTTGAACTTTTTCTAGAAGAACAGACATTTTTGTGTTTTGGTTTTAATCAACAGTTCAAACCCTTCAAATATTTTTAATATTCAAATATATTCAAATTTAATCAGACCTGTCAAAAACAGTAGTGTAAAGATCCAAACCGCTAGGTGCTATTCACAGCAAAAACTTGTTGCTTAGAACTCTCGGCAACTTTTTTAGAACTCAACGAATAGGCGGTTCACGCCTTTCCTGTAGGACGTCATCCGATGAAATACTCATCTTTTTTTAAAGCTGTTAGATTTATAGCGTTCAGTTCTGAGGTTTCTTCCAGATGTCCTTCATAGAAAGAACTGCTTATTCCAGACACGTATCACGCACCAGGCTGTCATTCCTTCTGCCGAAGAGATCATTGCCGAGGAACGCTGTTTATTTATGGATCAGTCGATATGCAAATTTCATGTGAAGTCCCCCACAAAATAACTTTCTCCTTTCTTGAACAAGGCATAGTAAGGAAAGCGTACACACCGGATTGGGGAATGAAAATTTATTTAGTAGTTTTCTTTACTAGTATGGTTTATCGGAGAAATCTTTATTAGGGTAACCTCAAAATCTTTTGTATTCTACTCCTTCAATCTCTACGCCACTGATGGGTCTCTAGTCTTGAAAATCTAGGAGTAGAGCAAGAGAAAATAGTACAAAGAGAATGTTTCCATTCTTGGATTGAATGGAAATTATAACAAACTTCTCTGCATCTGAATTGAGAAGACGTCGTGTTCCAATCCGACGTCTGTGGTTCCAACAGGATGGGGCGACCGCCCACACAACCAGACTTCTTAAGACTAAGTTCTGCCCAATTCAATCTTCATGCAATTACTTATATAGTATACCCGGAGAAAGCATCTCTGCCATGGGTTTTTGTAGTTCTCTTTTGGTTCCAAGTTTAGAACTGCTCGAAACGGTTAAAGCATGCGCGATTGCGATTTTGAGTTTTGGTTCATTTCAGAAGCGGTTCAGGGTTTGAGTAATCCTGTTTTGATTATTTTCAGAATCGATTCCGAACTGTTCTAGAACTGTGAAAGGAGTTCGGCCGTTAGAGAACCAACTGCTTCAGAATCAGGTAGTTCGCACTAACGTAGAGTGGGTGTCAAGGATTTAAATGGTTAACCCAACTTTTTCGGCGTCGTGTGTTGGTTTGGTTGGTACGAGGTAAAGGTTAGCTGTTAAATTTGAATTTTTGTGGATAATTCCTTAGCTGAGACCTCCCATAACAATCAAAAGGATTACACTTCCATTTTTCATACCCGGGATGTATACCTACTTCTCGTTTCCCTATTGAATAATAATGTAAAATGTGTAATAAGTTTTTCTCCAAAACGCACATATTTGAGATACGATCATCATTAAATTCATTATTATATGAATCAATCTTTTTTTTGTATTACTCACTTCCAGATTGTTCGTTAATTCTGTGGTAAAATTGAATGAAGAAAAATCCGTGCAAATTATTTTTCACAACAAAAAAAATTGAAGTGGATCCAATAAGTATCCCCGAAAATATATAAATTACATATGAAACTGCGACAGGGACTTTCGCATATTTATTAATTCTACCTCAGACAATAAATACGTGAATAACATAACCCTTTTCTGCCAACACAAACGGAAGATTTTATTCCCTCACGATCCCGATGAAAACCAGAACTTAGTTCGGGCTTTGGTTTCATCGCGTTGAGAACTCTTCAAGGATTAATTAACATAATCACAAGGACGAAAATCTGTCGATAAATCAACAGATATTCCCCTTGATCAAAGCTTATCAAATCATCTACACCGAAGAAGCAGACCCAAGTAGAATGACTACAGCTGTTTCACAGTTGTTAGTGATCGTCAGGTCAACTTACCTTGGATAAACCGCAGAGGGAATCTCGATACTTGTCACCTTTCAGATGGACCGCTGCAGTTTAACAACGTACAGCGCGCCATCTTCCGGTAGCATCTTACGAATCCCACCTGATCAAGGGGGAATATTTGTTGATTTATCGATAGATATTCGTCCTTGTGATTATGTAATGAAGCTCTTTCTTCTCCATTAGACCAATTCCTATCTTCTAGGATAATTTAGAATCGGGCTTCAACGGCGCATCGATTTTGCGCAGTTCTAGAACAGTCCTAGGACAGTTCTGGATTTCGAAACCAAATCAAAGCTACTGTTTCTTTTCCATCCAACGAATCGGAATTCAATTTACTCACTGACGTAATAGCAAGACACTGATTGTTTGAGTTTGGCGATTTCTATAATCTGAGATAACAAAAACTCGCATAACGAATACACTAGATCCTGAGGATAAGATTTTAAGAAAAGATTCGTTCTGGAAATGCCCATTCATCTCTATCAATTTTCCAAATGCGAATCCAACAAATAGTCCTTGACAAAAAAACTCTCGTATACTAAGGAAATGGAGAATTTTTTGTCGGAACGATTTATCATGTACTCAACAATAGAGTCCTAAAATAGAAATAATAGGAGAGAACGAGTTCACAGAGAAGATGAAAATGTAGGACACTGTTTATCGAAAGAGCGTATAATTTGCATAATATTCCGGATAATAAATTAAACAGCATGCTGAGCGGAGGTTTCGCAAGGGTTGCTCTAATCCCTTTCTCGTATAAATCGACACGCTTCGGATCATGCGATGTATATTATTTTCTCGGAAAAATGAGCTCACGGGGATGCTATAGGAAACCACCCTCCTGTGTTTACTTAATCGTACCTCTGTTGAAGTGCCTCCTCGCCGATTTTCTAATGCTCATCATGTCCCCATCAAAAGGAATTTTAATGATATTATAATCTCTGGAATCTCAATTTGATGTGCTTCAATCGATTTTGAAAAATAACTCCCTAACTTGTGAGAGATTTCGTCAAGAATTTACTACTCCGAGTGAAGAGAAATTGATGAAAAGGATTAAATTACTGAAAGTGTTTTCCCTTCTCCCTAGTCTATCATTTTATATAATAGTGGTCGAATTTTTGCGCGCATGTTCTAGGGGAACAGCGTGCTATCGTTTTGTCCAAATGTCTGTAATTTTGGATAATTGAGCCGAAAATGGCCTCAATGGACTAGCTTGAACTTACTGATGACGAATCCGGTGTCAAAATCGATTCTGTCTGGCCGGCCGGCCGTCCGAGGACACGATAACTGTCGACAGAAGCTAGCTAACAACTTGAAACTTTCAGGGTAGAACACGCATCAGAATGGCCAAATCGGTCGAATAGTTTCGGAGTTATAGACACTTGAAATTTTGAAGTTATTTATTTTTTATTTCAGAAACCACTTGAACGATTGTATTCAAACTTGGCAGTTAGGTGGAGTATAATTACGCGCAACTTCGAGCCAGATTTCGTCAGGATCAAATTATCAGTCAATAAAAAATTTTTTTTCAAAAAATACTGTCATTTTAGGTACTGATCTCGATTAGATCTAACCTGTTTTCTTGGAAATATTGGGAAAATTTTGAATGGGTATATCTACGGAATCATTGGGTGGATTTTACCCATTCACGAAATCGGCTTTCGTAATTAAGGTCCAAACCTTCTCTGCAAATATCGAGTTTCTATTTGTAGAGTAGGTTTGGGGCTTAATAACGAAGGTCGAATTCGTGAATGGGTAAAATCTGCCCAATAACTCCGTAGATATACCCATTCAAAGTTTTATTTTTCCAATATTTCCAAAAATACAGACTAGATCGAATTGAAATCCAGTAATTTATCAAAAAAAAATTCGAAAAGCACTGACGTGAAGGCAGCAGCTTTTGCGTGCATGTTCAAATTCGCGGTCATCTACATTGAACATGCGCGCAAAAGCTGCTGCCTTCACGACAGTGCTTTTTGAAAAAATTTTTATGAATTGTTTATTTTTTCGGACTTAGATAAAATTCAATCACAATGCTAAAACAAGCCTGACAAAACTAAAACTTACGACTGCACATTCATGTTGTTTCAACAGCAACTCACCTGAAAAAGAAACAGAAGTATAATATAGTGCAATGAGTATTGGAGACAAAAAAAATAGAAAGAACCAAGAAAATTTGTCAATAATTGATGCACCTGCTAGTAGGATGCTATTAACTTTTTCAAACATACGGTAAAAAAGGTGAAAAAACGGCAATAAAACTCGTTCAGAATGAAAAAGTGTCAAAATTAAGATATACAGGGTGTTCCATCTCAGACGAGCCATCCCGTATATTTCTTATCCCATAGTGATTGGAAAAATTTCCAGAAGCACGTCGAATGATTTTGTTTGGAGACATCTTTTGACGTATATTTAAGACTTGAACGAGCAACCCCCTAAGAGGAGGCGCTTCTTCCCCTCAAAATTAGGTTTGGAGAGCAAATTTTCTGGGTTGAATTTGTTAATGGGTAAAATCAATCGAATTATTTCGGTGTTAAATCCATTCGAAATTCTGAGGTTGATTCCTCGATATCTCATTGAGTACAGAATCGATCAGATTGAAACTTTGTAAGCAGTTTTGGAACGAAATTTGGCATAAACCTTAGACTCAGTATTGAACAACATTGTTCCAAATTCCAATTCGATCCAATATCAGGAAAAACTTCGTAAAATTTCGTTATTATTTGTAATTTTAACGATATTTTAACGGAATATCGAAACTCCTGAAAGCCTAGTCCATAAGTCTCTATGTCTTTGTTTCGTCATAATGTCTGTAATTTTCGAATTTTGAGCTGAAAATGGTCTGAAACGACTGGGTTGGACACTCTGATGAAGAATCCGCTGTCAAATTTGACTCTGTCCGGCCGTCCGTTGAAAAAATTGTTTTTTATGTAGTTTGGCACAGACCTTGAGGTCACCAGTTAACAACAGTAATCATATCAAATTTTGGAATTTGATCGGATATTCATCTTGGGAGATATTTGGAATAAATATGTTCAATTTCGAGCTGATTTCATCGACATCATTGTTAATTATTTCCGAAATAACTCAAAAAAATACCATACATATATCGGATAATTTACTGCAAGGGAATGTATATCTGCGAGATCACAGGATAGATTTCAAGAGCTTGGCGTTCGAAATTGAACTCCAAACCTGCTCTATAATTATTAAGTCTCTACGCAGATTCTCTCGTACTTAAAATTGTGTTTACGATCGGCGATCTACATGAATGTAGAAGAAAAAACACAAAATAATCCTGAAGCATTCTGATTCAGATTTATTCCCTCGAAAGTTTCCGAGTGCCGTAAAACACTCGACAAAAATTTCTTAGCGACAATCGAGTAAACGGATATTCTTTAGAAGTTGTATCGCGCCCCATTCTCATAATTCATTTCGACCCCAGCACTAATTTGCGATGAGTCCCAAATGTGGAAAGTTTGTGTACACTCCAGCAACCGGAATGGTCCATAGATCTCTCTTTAATGTCCGATATAGCTTCCGGGATACTTCGACGATGCAGAAAAACCACAGATCCGAATATTTTATGTTATTAATCCGTTTGGTATCTTGGTTGAGGATCGTGCGGAAGTCGGTGATTTTGGATATATGTTGTGGAAAAATCACCACTTTCGAAGATGAATTGAAGAGATTAAGAGGAGGTTATCTGCTAAATTATGGGAGCGTTCGGGGAGATACGGCAGGAGTGTCTCAATTTTGTGGTTTGACTGGAGCTTCAAGCAGTGCTGCTGTCATGAACTACAGACGTTCTGATCCGTGTGTTCCTATTGATTTGAAAATTCGGATTGATGCTGCAGAAAAATAATGCTTCTGAAATAAACGTGATTTATATGCGGCAAATGGTATAAAAATGCTTAGCAATGCAATATATTAAACAATTCTATAAAGCACTAAACTTAAGAGGTTCTAGGTGCTCTTTCAAATTTGTAGCCGAAACAGTAGAGATACAACTTATTATTTAATCACCGTGAGTCAAAAATTCAGAAATCATAGATCGCCCGTATTCGAATAACTGAAATAACTGTGATCGATATTTCCATGGTAGAATTCAAATACCAGCAATTGGCGAATAAAGATAAGCGAGGTACAGACATTATCATTGTCAAGTTAAAAGAAATGTTAAGAAAATGAGAAAGTTTATGCATTTTTCTTGGCGTTTGTGTGATTTTACAAGTGCTTCTACTGAGGAAAAGCAAACTCAAATGTCCCTTCCCATAAATTTCTACTACACGGTAAAAAAAAACCAACAAACAAGATTTATGAGAGTCTGTTACCTGTATTTCACCGATGATGATAATTTTTATAGAGGTAAGCACGAATTGCTCATGAAATATTAGACCACATTCATGAGGACAATTTTTCTCCAGGCCCATAATCCAAGCAGAGAAATTTACTTAAGAGGAATGCTATGCCTTCCAGAAATCTGCCTGTGGAACTGATCAATAAGGAACAACGTAAATGTTCTAGTGATAGAACTGACTATTGAAAAAAAAGAGTCTCAACAAGGAAATATCTGGTGATGAATACTGTTCGCTCAAAGTGCTTCTGCCGATGAAATTGAACTTGTACAATGATTATTTATTACAGCTTTTTCAAGACCAATCATATGAGTGTTGGAAAATTTATTTGTCAATCCATAATGAATAAGACTTACGGTACAAGTAGCATTAGTTTCATGTGAATGTATTCATTTTATTCACAATATATTGAATATTTAATCCTTCCCTATAAAAATAGTGAAGTTATGAGTATTTGTCTATTATTCCAAAAAATATGTTTTACAATACTATCTGTTTTTCAACTTTCAAGACAGCCTAAGAAATCCACCAAAGTCAATCTTGCCATTTGGATCTGAAAATAAATAATATTAAAATACTGTCTAACCCTGGAGATATCCCCGTAATTTCAGAGTTGCTACACTCAATTAGATTGAAGGATGATACATACCTACTTTATAGGAATGGAATATGTACTCCCAGTAATACTCTCGTCAACTATAAAAGTCTAAAAAGTATTCGCATGAATCGTGAAATCAAAAATTATCAAACCAAACACTAACAAACTGTACAAAATCGACTATCAAAACGAAATCTATGTCTGTATGTAAGGTTCTAAAACTGGCCACCGTAGCGCTGCAATCTTAAATTCAGACGTAAATCTCGCACTGTGAACGGCGTGAACACTTTCTTCTCTGTGATCATGTGCACGCTTGCGAAGTACGTTAACATTTGATACTGTTGACAGCAATATTCGATTTATTATTATGATATGAGTATGTGTCATGTGGACAAGATGACCGAAGATCGGATAGCCAGAATTGTCAAGAAATGCGTACCAATCAGAAGAAGACCATGAAATAGGCCATCAAAGAGATGGTACTGTTATGAATCGAACTGTTATTATTTCACATCATAGAATCCACCTGAGAAAGAGACAGAATACCGCGGGAAATTTAAATCAAAATTCAAAATTTATATTTTATTTATTATTGTTAGAAATTCAAAATTATTCAAATTCATATTAAACAACAGCTCGATTCATAACAGTACAAAAGCTGGACCTCAGCTTCCCGGGAATTAGGACGAGTCATTTCTCCCAAACAGGATCATGCCCTAAAGGAAGAGGAGGAAAAAAAATTTGAGAAAAAAATTTCAAATTTTTTTTTCGAGTATTCAATATTCTGTGATCTTCTGCTCACATCATTCTTATTGAATTAGGTCTTCGAACTGTCACTTCTCGATGAATTACGGGATTTTCCGATCTAATTTTATTTTTGGAAATATTGGGAAAATAAAGTTTTGGATGGGTATATCTGCGGAATCATTGGGTGAATTCAACCCATTCGCGAATTCAAACTTCGAAATCAAGGTCCAAACCTACTCTACAAATATCGAGTTCCTGTGTTGTTTTTTCCGGAAGTTATTGTGTTTAGGGTTGGCCGTTAGGCCAGTGATTTATCGAAAAAAACCTAGAAAAGCACTGCCGTGAATTAAGGCAGCAGCTTTTGCCTGCATATTCAAATTCGTTGCCAAAGCGGTCATCTACGTTGAACATGTGCGCAAAAGCTGCTGCCTCCACGGCAGTACTTTAATAGTTTTTTTTTTAATTCAGCCGGCACAACCAGAATTTTATTGCATCATCAGAAAGCTTGTTTGGTATCATTCACAATATGGCGTTCCATTACTTGGATGAAAACTTAACGGTATCTGAGTTGTTTAAATTCTTATGACAAAATGGACTCATTTTTGAATATTTCTGTAGTCAAATTGTCTTTGGCGAAAAAATTTTTCATTTTCAATTTTGCCAATATGTAGTATTATTGTTTGTTATTTAAACAGAAAATTTTAAGTTATTCAAAAGAGGTCAACACAAGTTCATCGAAACTCAAGTTTTTCAACTTGAAACCTATATTTCTCAATACTTAAGTCTATTTTACCTGAAAATGAACTCAAGAAAGCCATTCCCCCCGAAAGAACTTTCCAAAATATAAAAGAAGAACTAATTCATGCTTTCCAACAATCCCAACTAACATGAATTCATTAAAATTCATGAAATGACATGTCTATTTATCGAAACTACGAATAAGCGTTTCCTTCTGTGGTCTCACAGACTACTCACTATTAAAGATAGGAATTGATCCGTGGAGAAAAAGAACTCCAATAATACTACTAATGTAATCACCAGGTAGAATATCTGTCGATGAATCAACAAATATTCTACCTTGATCAGAGCTAATCATCCAATCAACCAAAATGTCTACTCCGAAGTACTAGAGGGAATGGTTACAACTGCTTCGCAGTTTTTACTGATCATCTGACCAACAAGTGATAGATATCTAGAGTCTTATTCTGCGGTTGTACCAGGATAGGTTGGTCTGAGGATCAGTAAAAACTGTGAAAGAGCTGTAACCGTTCCTACTGGTACGCCGCTTCTTCGGTGTTTTGGTTTATTGGATGATTAGCTTTGGTCAAGGTGGAATATTTGTTGATTTATCGACAGATATTCGTCCTTGCGGTTACATTACTACTCACTATGTTCGAAATTCCTGTTTCCTCTTATTTTGAGTTTTGCCTAGATAACCCTGAAGGTCTACATTTCAGGTATAGGTTTTTCTTGAGTAAACCCCTCCCCTTCTTGCGCGGTGAACAGCGTGCTATCGTTAAGTCCAAATGCCTGTAATTTTCGAACTTTGAGCTGAAAATGGTTTCAAACGACTAGGTTGGACTCACTGATGAAGAATCCGATGTCAAAATCTATTCTGTTCGGCCGTCCGTCCGTAGGCACGATAACAGGCGTACGAAGGATTCCATCGACTTCAATTTAAGGGTTGGTTGCATTTCAAAATGCGAAGGTTAAGTTTCTTTAATGCTTGAAATCAAAGTAATGGAGTTATAGCCATTTTGGAGGTTAATTCCCTGATATTTCAAGAGTTGCTGAAGCGATTGAATTGAAACGCGGTAGCTAGTTGGAGCATAAGGACTTGCAACTTTTTGCAGAATTTTGTTGAGATAGTATGGTCAGTAGATTGTTTTCAAAATTTGTTTCCATTTTTCGAAAGCCATCGCGGTGAATCGCTCCGCATATGTTGAACAAAACAGGACCTGTAATGGTTCCCTGATGGACTTCACATATAATATTTTTTCCCGGATGGCCAACGTAGGGCATATATCTTTTTTTTTTCCATGAATCTTCAGACTAGTTTGAAGACATGACATGGGAGTCAAAATTAAAGACATTTTCAAAGAACGAAGGACTAATATCTAAAAGCACAGTTTGCAAGTGAACTGTTCAGCTGAAAACGTGAAATGTGGTAGAGAAATTACACAGATTAGAGACAACGCTGAAGATTGTCTATCAGAAATAACAGTTTATCTTGTTATCGCCAGTAAAATACATTCGAATTTACTTTACGACATTTCTTTATTTCGTTGATTCACTTTATCACACATCAAATTCATGATGTAACTACCACCAAATAAGAGGTTCCGTCCCCTCAAAATAATAGTTCTATCGATATAAATCATCAATTCGAATAACTTAAGCCCTCAATATGTTCATTTCCGGTTATACAGATAATTCAACGGTTTGTTGACTTATCGTTTTCCGATTGCCAATATTCTCGAGGTATTATCACATTTTATGTGCTCCCGGTTCCTAATAGACTATAAACATATCTCCCAGTCTAGATCATAGACAGATAGGCGTAAACATAGTCGATAGCTGTAATACGGGCATTGTTAATTCCTATCAGTTAAACGGCGATTTATATTACAGCATCAACCATAGGATTAACCGAAAACGAAATTACTTCAGGAAAAGTAATAAACTTTTGAATGGAATAGCAAATTTTTCTCAGGAATTATCTTCCAATTCACATAGAAACGAAATTAATGCGATTAGAAATTTAAATGTAGTAATCTTATAGAGGCATTCGCAAAATCTGGAGATTTTTCATTTCTATATGATGGTTATACGGCAATGATTCTGTGAGTGGTGACCCAGAAATAGTAAAACAGTTAATTTACTGAAAAATATTTCACACTACTACGAAAGCATCTACAAAGGTAAATTATAGTCCAAGGAATTAACTGACTGCTGTTTCACGGCTTTAACCGGTCATCAGCACGTCCCACTTTGTCCTGAACCGAAAGAGTCCTGGGTTCTTTTGCACTGTTGGGTGGTATCTTTGTGAAGAAAATTTCAGAAGCACCATACAGGAAAACCTTACGTACAATTGAAAATATCTGGAAAAGCACTGCAGTGAAGGCAGCAGCTTTCGCGCGCATGTTCAATGTAGATGATCGCTTCTGCAACAAATTCGAACATAAGCGCAAAAGCTGCTGCCTTCACGGCTGTGCTTTTCTAAATTTTTTTCCGATAGATGACTGGATTTCAATTCGATCTAATCTGTATTTTTGGAAATATTGGAAAATAAAATTTTGAATGAGTATATCTACGGAGTTATTGGGCAGATTTTACCCATTCACGAATTCGACCTTCGTTATTAAGCCCCAAACCTACTCTACAAATAGAAACTCGATATTTTTAGAGAAGGTTTGGACCTTCATTACGAAGGCCGAATTCGTGAATGGGTAAAATCCACCCAATGATTCCGTAGATATACCGATTCAAAATTTTCCCAATATTTCCAAGACAACAGATTAGATCAAATCGAAATACAGTACTCAAAATGACAGTTTGAAGGTTCATTCAGAATAAAATGAGGATAATATGATGTGAAGATCACAGAATATTGAATATTTGAAAAAAAAAATTGGAAATTTTTTTTTATATTGTTCTTATGACACGATCATCACGAAATTTTGCACAATGTTGTCCCTCAACATCCACGAATTAGCTGCTCTCATCACGATTGAATCAGTATTTCTTGAGTTATACCGAAAAAAAACAACGATATTGAGAAGAAAATCACGAAATTCTACATATTTTTCCCAATATCTCCAGAACTATTAGCCGTATCGAATTGAAATTTGATACACTGCTGTGAAATATGAAGTTCAAGGTATAACTGAAATTTTTTTCGAATATGAACAATAGTTTCAGGAAAAAAAATTCTTTCGAAAAAAATTTTGAAAAAATTTTTTTTCGAATTGAGTAACCATACGATTTTGCTCAAAGTTGTGAGTTGTTAGGCTCCAACTGACTGCCAAGTTTCAATCCAATAGCTTCAGTAGTTCCTGAAATATGAGGAAATTAATCTCAAAATTTCAAATGGCTACAACTCCGAAACTATTCGGCCGATTCAGCCCATTAACGCACTCAACCTTCGTGTTTTCAAATGCAACCCTTTCTGAAATTTTCAAGATGATGAAATCCTCCGTACGCCCTTAATCGTGGTGACGGCCGGCCGGCCGGACAGAATCGATTTTGCCACCGGATTCGTCATCAGTGAGTCCAACCTAGTCGTTTAAGACCATTTTCGACTCAATCCTCGAAAATTACAGATATTTGGACAAAATGATAGCAAGCTGTTCCCCTAGAACATGCGCGCAAAAAGTGTTGCAAATAGTTTCATTCTAGAGTCACTATACAGGGTGTTTGGTAAATATGCGTTAAAAATTTGAGAGGGGCTTATTTGAACTATTTTGAGGATATTTTGTTATTTTATAATTTTTCAAAAACCGCTTCGTTTCAAGAACACAGGATGAGAAAAATTACATATTTCAACAGTTACAACATTTGATATCGAGAAGCACTTATTAATTTGCTTAATCTACAATAACTGTTCAAAATGATCTCCACCATTTTGCATACAAGCATTCATTCTTCTCATCAGTGGTTGCAGAATTCTCTCAAAGGCCAGCAGTTATTCAATTTTGCACCTCGTCCAGATTTTTTTAAATTTTTAACAAAAAAATTCATCACGCTTCAACTAACTGCCAAGTTTCAAATCAAATCTCTCTCGCAGTCCTGAAATATTAGGGAAAAAACCTTCAAATCTCAAATGGCTATAACTTCGAAACAGTTCAGCCGATATCGCCCATCGACGAACCTAACCATCGCATTTTGAAATGCAACCTACCCTGAAAGTCGAAAGGGGTAGAGTCGAATGGATCGCCCGTAATCGTGCTTACAGACTGGCCGGCTGGCTGGACAGAATCTATTTTGACACCGGAGCCCCACCTAGTAGTTTGAGATCATTATCGGGAAAAAATTCGAAAATTACAGACAATGGGATTTTTCCTTTAAACGAGAATGCAGTAATGTTCATGAAAAACCTTTGGAACATCCCAATTCGAACATATAATTTCAATATTATATTTAAAAAAAAAATGTTTTATCACCTAAAACTGAAAAATGGGGATTTGCATTTAAAGGGATTTGTCTTGAGTGCACGATATGGCAACGTCGAATTCAGCTTTCTCGGAAAAAAAAGGACGTTAAATGTGTTACTCTGCTCAGGAAAACAGAAATAGCTATACTTCGATCTGGTTAGAGTAGAAGACAACGACCAAGGAATAGAAAAAGAAGAGCACAGACTGTCATACTGTCATATTACTGACAAATCGCAAACGGAAATTGTTTGGTTATATTGACAAATAACACGTTTGTACCACAGAATCGGAATGAATATTTCATTATTCTATAGCAGAAAAGTCTACTAAACACCGTTGTCACCTCGTGCATGCCTGGCAAATCCCAAACCCCAGTTTTGAAATCTGATTTTGAATACTTTCTGAAGGTAATTTGGGAAAATGATGAACCAAACCCATAATAATTATGTTCAAATTTGCATTTGCAGTAATAACCCAAATTCAGGAAGAGCCCCCCCATTGGACAAAACTATAGCACGCTGCGCTCAAAAATATGAATACACCATGAAAAAGTAATTATTTTCTGTATTCGTTGACACATTGCATCGAAATAACTGTTTAGTCATCTCAATGAGTATTACCTATTGAATGGCCTTTCCATTACGACAGAATATTATCAGTTGAGCTATATGAGTTGCCCAATTAAAATGTTACTCTATATGGCAACCAACTTTATTCGGTTCGGATAAAACCCAATTTAATTCTTAGCGATCCGGTGTTCTCGATATTTATTGCATAATCGAGTATTCCAATTATAATTTTCTACCTTGAAATGGCGGATTAACGGGTCCGATACTGAAGAGAATCTTCGTAATCGAATCGTCGATTGTCCTGTGCTGGTTATCACTCAATTTTTACATCATTGGGATATTGAACTTGAACGATCTGATCGATATAATAATAATAAGGTTCTTTATTTTCTACAGGTATACACCCAGTTACAGAAAATCTTACAACTAATATTTAATATTAAATGAGTGACAAAAAAAAAGAAAATCTCAAGTTGATACAAAATAAAGATGAAATCATCTAGCATAACAAAGTAAAAGCAACAAAAACATCCAACTTTGAACACAAAACATTTTCTTCCTTTGAAACCAATCATTGCAGATCATTTCAATCAAGTAACAACTCCAAGAATATTCTACTAATAAAAGCAAAATTATCGTTATTTATATCGCAATAACCCGAAACCCCGTTGAACAAACAACCCATATGCCTTATAGGTGACTGGATAAGTGAATTCGTTCTGGGAGTACTCAAATAGAATATTTGACTGGATCTTGAATTCAACCTTGGGACCAGAAAATCAACAGATGCAATATTCCCCATTTTCATTGTAGACAATTTTCCTCATTGTTATTTCATTAAACTGGGATATAAGGACTTATACAGGGTGTTTCATCATAAACTGTTCAAACATATATAGCCGTATAGATGACATTGGGAAGGTCATTTTTGCCTTATGACATATACCCCGTTTTCGACGCATAAGCGAGATACAGGGTGTTTAATGTCAACTTTGAGCCATATTCTGATAACTGTGGTGAGTTATGCGTGACCTTTGAAATGACGGTTTTTGACCAAATCTAAGTATTTTTTGGTGGTCAAAATTCCAAAATGGCGGAAAACCTATAAAATTGGAATTTTTTGTTTTCGATTGCCGAAATGGAAAGCATTATTTCAATGTACTCAATTTTCTGTGGAAAAATGTTTCCAACATTCAAACTCAACTTTTTTTTTACATGTCTTCAGTGAAAAAAAAAATTTACCCAAAATTGTTGAAATCTTACAAGGTTGAAATAACCTTTATTCACTTCTGTGAAAACATAATGAAAAAATATCCATTGGTTTTCATTTTATAGCCTTCCAAAGACCCCGTCCGGAGTACTTAAATAATGTTTATTTAAGGAACTGGTGGCCCTACGGATGCCAAAATTATGCAAATAGGCCTTCAGAGTTACCTGAATAGAAATATGAATTTATCAAGAAAAAAAAATATTTCCAAAAATCTTTGGTAGGAATCGAACTCTCCCAGGATTCGGAAAATAGGGTCAAATTTAATGGACTACCGTTGCCTGGTAACTGACGTCATTATAATCAGAATAAATCCAATTTTTACGCGTCCCTATTCTCCGTAAGTGGAGTGAGTTCGAATCCCATCAAAGTTTTTTTGAAACAAATTTTTTTTTTTGATAAATTCATATTTCATTCCAGGTCATTCTAGGGGCCTATCAGCACAATTTTGGCCTCCGTAGTGCAACCAGTTTCTTAAATAAAATTTTTTTAAGTACTCCGAGCGGAATCTTTGGAAGGCTATACAATGAAAACCGATGGATATTTTTCATTATGTTTTCACAGCAGTGTTCAGAATGAAGGTTAGTTCAACCTTGAAAAATTTCAACAATTTGGGCGAAATTTTTTTTACTGTAGACATGTAAAAAAAAAGTTGAGTTTGAATTTTGAAAAAAATTTTTCACAGAAAATCTTAGAATATTGAGTGCATTTGAATAATGCTATCCAATTTGGCAATCGAAAACGAAAAATTCCAACTTTGTAGGTTTTCCGCCATTTTGTAAAAAAAAGTTGAGTTTGAATGTTGGAGAAATTTTTTCACAGAAAATCTTAGAAAATTGAGTACATTGAAATAATGGTTTCTATTTCAGCAATCGAAAACAAAAATTCCAATTTTGTAGGTTTTCCGCTCTTTTGGAATTTTGACCACCAAAAAATACTAAGATTTGGCCAAAAACCGTCATTTCAAAGGTCACGCATAACTCACCACAGTTATTAGAATATTGCTCAAAGTTGACATTAAACACCCTGTATCTCGCTTATGCGTCTAAAACGGGGCATATGTCATAAGGCAAAAATGGCTTTCCCAATGTCATCTATACGGCTATATATGTTTGACCAGTTTATGGTGAAACACCCTGTATACCTATAAGTTCGAAGATGTGTCTATACTGAACGATGTTCGCATGTTTTCGGTTTATGAATTTATTTCGTTATTTGTAGCAAACTGAAATTTTATACACTGCTGTCATATTAGGGTTCTCTAGGAAAGGAACACTCTAAAAAGTTACTTCGGAACTTTGAAATTGCTAGATCCAAAAATCATTTGGATCTCAGAAAGAACAAGTTTCGCCTCCTCACTGGTTTCCTCACCGGACACTGTCGCCTGAGGAAGCAAATGATGAGAATGGGCTTATCAGAAACTGACGAGTGCAGATTTTGTGGGGAAGAGGAGGAAACTCCTGTTCACCTGATCACAGAATGCCTCGACATTGTGAGCCTGCGCAAGAAATATCTTGGACAGGAGCATTATAGGAGGAATGAGAACATAGCCTCCTTGAAGCCCTCACAGATATTGGAAATCATTAGAGCTCTAGAGCTGGAGGGCGAGCTGTAGGTAGCGCATGCGAAAACAGCTCCGACAAGTGGGCACAGTAGACCTTAAGGTCTCAGTGGAATGTAACGCCTTACCAACTATAAACTATAGACTATATAGGGTTCAAATTTGGATCATGTTCTGGGGAACAGCGTGCTATCGTTTTGTCCAAATGTCTTCAATTTTCCATCCGTCTGGCCGACTGTCCGTATGCACGATAACGGGTGTACGGTGAATCCTATAAACCTGAAACTTTAAGGGTAGGTTGCATTTCGAAATGCGACGGTTAGGTTCGTTAATGGGCAGAATCATCCTGACGGTTTCAGAGTCAAAGCGTGAAATTTTGAGATTATTTCTTTAATAATTCATAAATTACTGGAGCGAGTAGATTGAAACTTGGAATTTAGTTGGAGTATGAATACGCGCAACAATTTTTTTCAAAATTTTTTTGTCGGAAACTGTTAATCATATTTGGAAAAAATTTGCGCAAACTTTGAGCTTTACATATCAAAGCAGTGTACCCCATTTAAGTTTGATACGATTATAATTTTCGAAGATATTGGAAAAAAATATGTAATATTTCTTGCGGTTTTTCCTTGGTATCGTTGTTTTTTTCCAGAATACCTCAAATTTTCCTAGCAGCATAACAAATAGGACAATAAACGTAAGATTGCTAGGTTATAAGCAAGAAGAATGGTTATTTCGTCCACATTTTCCCTTGATACTATTCAACCTTAGTCAAAGAAATCCTGAATAATAACATATACTTTAGTATTGCTCCATGTTGTAACCATTTCGATAAAAAAAATTCCAAACTGCATGATTACTAAATCAAAGGCGCCAATTTTGATAACGCATTGATTTCTACAAGGCCATCATCCAAAAAAACAGCCAATCAAAGTAATTTTCTCGTAAAAGTGTTCGAAATTTGGGTTATTATAGTCTCGGATAATAATAATAATCATCGCGTCCGTCCAAACACTTGGTCCATATATGGATCGGTCATATGGATTACATAAGAAGAAACAAGAAAATAAGATAAAGAATCGAAAAATAAATCGTTTCAAGTTTGACAGTCCCACGCTATCAATTATCTCCACAATCTTGCTACAAGTATGGTAATTAACAGAAATTCATGGTAATTTTGTATTCAAAATATCCTCAGCTCAGAACGTCCAAGACTTTCAGAAATTTAAATATCGAAATATAATAATGCAAGCAGCACATGATTCTTTCATCTTGGATTTGCGTAAAATCATCTATCATACATTTGTATTCTATGAGAATCATAGAACAGATTGAACTACACCTAATCCACTAATTCTGTTATCTGTGACTACACTCAGTGTAGTTAGTGTTTTTCATACATGTACAACCAACATGTATAGAATATTTTAGGTGTCGACACTTTCCTACTATTACCCACTAAAATTTTGGGTCCAAAACGCGGTCCTAGAATTGTCAAATATTGTCCTACTTGGCTCTGTAAACGACGAGGGCGCTAATATCGCTTTGCCAAAATCATACAATTAATTCCGCTGAATAAAATGAATTGAGCTTTAATCTGATTGATCTGATGACACTATTTCCCAAAAAATGAATCAGATATTTGAAATGATGGATTCTTACTAGTATATAAGAGGGGTTGAACAAAAAATATGGAACATCTACTGATAGGTAATATGAAATATGTATAAGGGTATAAGGAGCACTATGAGGTTTATTGTGAAGATAATCACATGGATATAATATACAAGAAGTCATTTCGAAGCCAAAACAACGGTGAAAACGGAAAGGGAGATTGATATAACTCATGGATTTTATTTAATAAGTTTTGATCTCCTTTTATGAAAATATGGTTTATAAATTTTGTAAGTACCTATTAATGAATATTGAATTTTAAATTCATGAATTTTGATACATACTCATTAAAATATTTCGAGGGAATGTTCAGGTTTATATTATTATTAAAATATAAATTTCAACTTTGCTGTTAATTTTCATACGAATTTATCATAGTATCTATCGTTCCAAATATTTTCTTGAGGTATTTTTGAAAAAGAAACTCTGGAAGACTTCCATTGCATGAACTAAATATTGAGATAATAAATACCTCTTGTAGTAAACATGTATTCGAAAATATCAAGTTTCAGACTTGCGTATTCAAAGACGAACGAAACCTTCATATATATTATCGCCATTCCAACTGAATGAAATTCAAATTTGTCAAAATGAAATCCTATTCGGGAATTCTTGAAAATAATGTATGGTCCAACTCGGAAAATACGGAAGACTTTCTGATTTGATTAGTTTTTATATGACAGGTTGGTAACATCCGTAAAAATTTCAGATTTTATAAGGCAGATTTTCCTGTGCCGGCATCTTTCGGTGAAAATTGAAATGGACAACAAAGCAGTATTTTGACAACATTTGGACCTCATTTCGGACCCAAAATATGTCAAAGAGTGTCCTCACCTTGTATCCTATGCATCCCTGGTACAACGAACAAATCTTTAAACATAAATAATAAAAATATTATATCAGATATAGAAGTTTCTACGCGTTGCAAATTGGCGAAGGCGCAGGTTTCAGTTTCACCCCCTAGTAGGTTCTTTATGTGAATAAGAATAACTAATATTCCTTCGTTTTACCCTTAACCCTTCATTCGATCCTTTTCATTTCACTTCAATTTCTATGGAATAAATGTAGGTGCTAGGTGCTCTTTCTTTTTCACACGTTCCTGTACAATAATCTCGAAAACCTTTTATTCATCGACATAACTCAATTCCAAAAGAAAAAGAAACAAGTCTCACTGTTCCCATTTTCACGCCAAAAAAACACAAGACATAAATCATACGGATGATAGGGTCGTCAAGTTGGTGGACTCGCTTAATTTCCAAATTATCACTTTCTCGAGCAAAATTACAGCCTGTCCAACG
The DNA here is from genome assembly GCA_958510865.1 of Myrrha octodecimguttata. Classification (NCBI taxonomy): domain Eukaryota; kingdom Metazoa; phylum Arthropoda; class Insecta; order Coleoptera; family Coccinellidae; genus Myrrha; species Myrrha octodecimguttata. The sequence continues at coordinate 68,337,224 of OY294058.1, read as the reverse complement.
GACATACGTTAATTGTGGGTCATTCAGAGTGAACATTACCATGACCACGTCGATTCTTGTCGCTACTCTTGAGGATAATTGAAGAGAACGGTGAAAAGATGATTGACGTGTCTTCGCCTATCTTGACAGGTGAAAAGCGATCGGAATTCAAGAGATTCAACGCAACGAAGGATAATATATTCGTGTTCATGTGGATTCCGTTGGGATTTTTTTGAGGCGATGAATATCATATTTTGCGCGCATGATCTAGGGGAACAGCGTGCTATCGTTTTGTCCAAAAGTCTGTAATTTTCGATGATTGCGCCGAAAATGGTCTTAAACGACTAGGTTGGACTCAATGATGACGAATCCAGTGTCAAAATCGATTCTGTCCGGCCGGCCGGCCGTCACCACGGTTACGAGCGTACGGAGGATTTAATCAACTTGAAAATTTCAGGAAGGGTTTGATTTCAAAATAAGAAGGTTGAGTTCGTTAATAGGCCGAATCAGCCGAATAGTTTCGGAGTAATAGCCATTTGAAATTTTGAGGTTAATTTCCTCATATTTCAGAAACTACTGAAACGATTGGATTGAAATTTGGCAGTTAGTTGGAGCATAATGGCGGACAACTATGAGCAAAATTTCGTTGAAACCGTATGGTTATTCAATTGAAAACAATTTTTTTTGAAAAAAATATTTTCTTCTGAAACTATCTTTCATATTCAAGGAAAATTCCAGTTCAACCTTGAACTCTATATTTCACAGCAGTGTACCAAATTTCAATTCGATACGGCTTCTAGTTCTGGAGATATTGGGAAGAAATATGTAGAATTTCGTTATTTTCTTCTCGATATCGTAATTTTTTTTGGTGTAACTCAAGAAATACTGACCCAATCGTGATGAAACTTCGCAGCTTGTTGGAAGATGTTGAAGGACAACATTGTGCGAAATTTCGGAATGATCGTGACATTATAACAGTTTGAAAAAAAATTAAAATTTTTTTTTCAAATACCTAATATTCTGTGATCATCATATTATCATTATTATCCTCATTAAATTCTGTATGAACCTTCAAACTGTCATTTTAAGTACTGGATTTCAATTCGATCTATTTGTAGAGTAGCTTTGGGCCTTAATTACGAATGTCGAATTCGTGAATTGGTAAAATCCGCCCAATGATTCCGTAGATATACCCATTAAAAATTTTATTTTTCCAATATTTCCAAAAATACAGATTAGATCAAATTGGAATCCAGTAATACATCGAAAAAAAATCTAGAAAAGCATTGTCATGAAGGCAGCAGCTTTTGCGCATATGTTCAAATTCGTTGCTGAAGCGGTCATCTACATTGAACATGCGCGCAAAAGCTGCTACCTTCACGGCTGTGCTTTTCTAGATTTTCATATAGCGCAAACTGTATTCGGCAATGATTCTTTCTGCTGACTGATGGAATATTTCATTCTGACTTTTCGATAATGAGGATTGTCACAATCGAATACTTTATGTGATGACTCAGGATGTTCCGAAGAATATGTTACCTTTTTTTCCAATTAAAACCTTGTTGTCCTCTGATTAACAATAGTCTGTTCTGATGAAGTGTGAAGTATTAAAAGAAATTCATCCAATTTAGACTAGACATTGTAGCCACTCCACCAGACCATTTATAATAATGAATGTATTTCTCGAAAGTCAACATAATTGATATAATTTGTAATTCATTATCATTGCGCACATCTTCTGTGAAACAGCGCGATATATTCTTGTCCAACTGTCTGCAATTTTTGAATTTTTTCCCGAAAATGGTGTCGAACGACTGGGTTTGGACTCCATGACGACGAATCCGGTGTCAAAATCGATTCTGTCCGGCCGGCTGTAGTTACGATTATGTGAGAATGGAGGAGCCTATCGTGTTGAAACTTTTTGGGGTAGGTTGATTACCTTAATGTGCCAAATGGACCGAATAGTTCTGACTGACTTGTCAACGACGCGCATTTTCTAGCAAATTTTTTCGTTGTACTATTGTTAGTAAATTGCAGAAAAATTTCGGAAACTATTGATCAGATTTGAGAAAATTTTGAAGCAAAGACTTTGCATTCTCTATTTCACCATATTGTACCGAATTATAGTTTGATCCGAATATAATTTTCGGAGATAGATATTGGAAGAAAAGTTGTAAAATTTCCTGTTTTTTTTTCTCCAAAATAACTCAGAAGATTCTGAGTCAATTATAATGAAACTTGGCAACTCGTTTTGAACTGCTGACGAACAACTATTTGCTAACTTGCTTGATTATCGTGCCATAAGAACAATTTTGAAATCAATATTCCATATTTTCGAATATATTCGAATATCCCATATTCTGCGATCTTCTGATGGTATTATCCCCACAAAATCATGCATGAACCTTCAAGCTGTCATTCTCCAACCATTCTCCAAGTGCTCGATCTGAATTCAATCCAATCTGTATTCTTGTCCATATTGGGAAAATACAATTTTAAATGGAATAATTGATTGGACATTACCCAATTCGAATTCGACCTTCGTAATAGGGGTTTTTCTTGAATTTGGGTTATTACTGCAAATGCAAATTTGAACATAATAATTATGGGTTTGATTCATCATTTTCCAAAAAACCTTCAGAAAGTATTCAAAATTATATTTCAAAATTGTGCTTTTAACATTCAAAGGTATTCCCCAGGCATGCACTAATTGACAACGGTGTTTAGTAGGTTCTACTATAGAATAATGAAATAATTATTTCCATTCTGTGGTACACACGTGTTCTTTCAATATAACCAAACAATTTGTTATTCGTTTCCGTTCGCGATTTGTCCAGAAATGTGACAGTCTGTGTTTTTTTTATATTCCTTGGTTGTTGTCTTCTACTCTACCAGATCGAAGTATAGCTACCTCTGTTTTCCTAAGTAACACATTTGACGTCCTGGTCTTTCCGAGAAAGCTGAATTCGACGTTGCCATATCGTGCACTCAAGACAAATCCCTTTAAATTTCAAATCCCCATTTTTATTTTTGGGTGTAAGGTAATCAAACATTCTTTTAAAAATATAATATTGAAAATATATGTTTAAAATATGATGTTCTAAAGGTTTTTCATGAAAATTACTACATTTTCGTTTAAAAGAAAAACCCCTATGGGGAAATAATTGGGTGGATTTTAGCCATTCACGAATTCGGCATTCAGAATTGAGGTACAAACCTACTCTACAAATATAGAGTTTTTGAGTTATTATTGTGTGTACGATCGGCCGTGAGGAGTCATTATAACTGAAAGCTTCAACCAAAATGCAACAATTGATTCATTGCGTAAACAAAGCGATTGTCAGCTCAACATCAAGGTGCTCAATTATTCGAATGTAACAATAACCGCATCCTTTCTGACCACGAAACCAGACCAAAAGCAAGGATCCATATTAAATTGATACCTTCATATGATACATTTTTCTGCACATTTGTGTTTATGACTCAACTGATTACGATGAAATTTTTCGTGTGCGTTTGAGTGAGTCCCGATAAATGACTTTGATTCAAAATTGGAACCACCTCAATAGGTTTTTCGGGAAAACAATTTTAATAACGAAAACGTTTATTATTTCTGTGCCTCTTAAACTCGAAATTCAAACCCACCAGCACCCTGAAAATTCATTAAATAAATTTCAATATTTCTTTAAATTTCAGTAGAAAGTTTCTGTCATCTTTTTGAGCGCATGTTCTAGGGGAACAGCGTGCTATCGTTTTGTCCAAATGTCTGTAATTTCCGATGATTGAGCCGAAATTGGTCTCAAACGACAAGGTTGGACTCCCTGATGACGAATCCAGTGTCAAAATAGATTCTGTCCGTCCGGCCAGAAGTGGACAGGATAACTATCGAACGGAGCTATAGCGATTTGCAACTCTCAGGGTAGCATTGCAATTTCGCGGTTGAGTTCGTTAATGGGCAAAATCGGTCAAATAGTTTCGGATTCGGATAGCTATTTGGAGTTCTGAAGGTATTTATGTTTTATTTCAGAAACCACAACAACCATTGGACTGAAACTTGGCAATTAGTTGGAGCATAATGATGCGCAACTTTGAGCAAAATTTCGTTGGAATCGTATGGTCACTCAATTTAAAAAAAAAATTTTTCTGAAACTATTGCTTATATTCGAAAACAATTTCAGTTATTTCTTGAGTTTTATATTTCACAGCAGTGTACCAAATTTCAGTTCGATACGGCTATTAGTTTTGGAGATATTGAGAAAAAATATGTAGAATTTCGTGGTTTTCTTTTAAATATCGATGTTTTCTTCGGTATAACTCGCGGAATGCTAATTCCATCGTGATGAAACTTTGCAGCTGATTCAAAGATGCTAAAGGACAACCTTGTGTCATTAGAACAATTTGAAAAACAAAAATTAATTTTTTCTCTAATATTCAATATTCTGTGATTTTCTTATCCTCATTAAATTATGTATAAACCATCAAACTGTCATTTTTCGATGAAGTACTGGATTTCAATTCGATTTTATCTGTATTTTTGGAAATATTGGGAAAATAAAATTTTGAATGGGTATACCTGCGGAATCATTGGGGGGGGTTTTACCCATTCCCGAATTCGGCCTTCTTAATTGAGGTCCAAACCATCTCTACAAATGTCTAGTTCCGGAGTTGTTTCTTTCGGAAGTTATTGTGATTACGTTGGTAGATATACCCATTCGAAATGTAATTTTCTCAATATTTTCAAAAATACAGATGAGATTGAATTGAAATACAGTAGTTTATCGAAAAAACAACCTAGAAAAGCACTGCCGTGAAGGCAGCAGCTTTTGAGCGCATGTTCAAATTCGTTTCCAAAGCGGTCATCTCCATTGAACATGCGCGCAAAAGCTGCTACCTTCACGGCAGTGCTTTTCTAGATTTTTTTGATACTAATAATAATATCAAACAAGCCGAAGTTCCGGCATGAAAACGTCTGTTGGTCCATCTAATATCCAATAAAATTCAAGGTGGAGTTCACCACTGCCCCCATTCAGCAGCAATGACCCAACAAAGTATCATTTTCGAACCATTTGTGTCACATTAATAACTTCAATTGCAGGTTGAATAGAAACGGTACTCCAATACACTACCCAAAATTCGGAGAGTTCTGGAATACGGTACAAAGTCCAGAGCAAAATCGAGCGCGTTTCCTGCCATTTATCAAAGAGCACGTGTGCACCTCCGCAACTTTTAGCGATGTTACACACGCCATAAAACATTTCCTTTCCACGCAACCGAGGACCTTAAATGAAGAAAACGAAAAGACCGTATTTATGTTATGAATGTGTTTGGGAAGGATGAACAGTCATCCAGGTTTCGGATGGAAAATCATGCGTTAAGGAATATATGAAGGATAAAGCAAACGAGGTCTTGTATTTGCTTCAACTATAGGAAAACTTATTGAATTCAAACGAGTCTACTTGATGAAGGCTACTAATACAATTATTAAAAATACAGATGTCTCTGGGATACATTTATATAATAACTTTCGATATTTTTTTATTGTCTTCAACGTACTACGTCGTCAATGACAAATTATTATATCAACTGGCATACAATGACTGAAGTAAAAATACTTGTTTTTCTCAATATATACAGTGCGCGTCAAAATTATGGAACAAATTCATTTTCTCAGAAGAAAAATATTCGGCAACAAAATCCTGAAACAGGTCAATTTTTGTTTCACTTTCACCAAACTTTTTTGCATTTTTGAAGGATTTTTGTTGCACCCTGTGCCATCCCCATCAACCGTCTAAATTTTTTGAATAGGGAAGCTTGGTCATGTGTTACTTTTTTGGCAAGGTCTTTGTATTTTCTTTACAGGCGTGCAGAAATTTTCAAGAAAAAAATATTTATTTCTGAAAAATTAGTTACTCTAAAGAGGTTTTCAGTATGTGCACTTTGTCATGGCTCATTTAATTTGAGACGATGGTACCTGATGAAATTTGTCACCGAATGAAAGTCGACCATTACAGTTTTGTTCATGCACAACTTTCAACCCCTACGAACCCTTTAATGGAGAAAAAAAATTCACGTGAGGGGGTTGAAAGTTGTGCATGAACAAAACTGTAATGGTCTACTTTCATTCGGTGACTAATTTCATCAGGTACCATCATCTCAAAGAATATAAGCCATGACAAAGTGCACATACTGAAAACCTCTTTGAACTAACTATTTTTTCAAAAAAAAATAATTTTTTTCTTGAAAATTCTTGTACGCCTGTGAAGAAGATACAAAGACCTTGCCAAAAAAGTACCACATGACCTACTTTCCCTATTCAAAAAATTTAGAGGGTTGATGGGGATGGCACAGGGTTTAACAAAAATCCCTCAAAAATGCATATAAATTTGGTAAAAGTGAAACAAAAATTGACCTGTTTCAGGATTTTTGTTGCCAAATAATTTTCTTCTGAGAAAATGAATTTGTTCAGATGATTCATGACTCGTGATGATTCCGCAGATACAAACACGAACACACGAAATTTTGCATAATCCTTACTCCGTCATTTCCGACCAATTACTGTAACTCAATCGATCGGAACTGTGATTATGGAATTATGGTGAAGATAAAATTTTTAATCCATATACAGGGTGTATTTGAATAACACCGAAAAAATTAAGGGGTGATTCGGTGAGAAAAATTAAAGTGGGTATTTTTATAAAATGGTTTGAAAAACCTTACCCCCGAATAAGTTACACCCCTCCAGAGATAAACGAAAAAAAATGTTTTCTTTTTTATTTTTCCTGTATATTAGGCTGAAGATACGAAACTTGGTAAATATTATTTGTCAATAAAACTACAAATTTGGAATTTTTTCAACTCTGAAATATGCTTAGAAGCAAAATTATGGATAAAAATTTATCTTCAAAAAAATGCTTGAAAAGCTCAATTCATTTACTAACTTTTTTATCTCTACAAGTTTTTTGAAAACTTAAGCATTCACGTGAAAAACATAACTCATGTTTAATAGCATTTTATTGAACAACGGCCAACCAAATTATGATTCCACTAGGCTCAGACATTTATAACTAGAACAATAAGAACAATGAACAAAAACCTATCGAATTTCGACAATACAATTATAATTTATGTTGAAAAGACAACCTTCAGCTTCAATACAAGCATTTACTCTTCTCCCCATTGAAATGCTTATGCGATGAAATATGCCTGCTGAAATTCTCATAGTTTCACACTCTGCTACAATGAGGTTTCGCAGATCATCGATATTTATTTCTCGTAAATGCTTAAGTTTTCGAAAAAACTTGTGAAGATAAAAAAGTTGGTAAATGAATTGGACTTTCCAGGCATGCGGTTTTAAAAGGAAAATGTATATCCAAAAAAAGTTGTCAGAAAAAATATCTTAGAGGTTCACTATTGCAACCCCTTCATGCATACTTCAGGGTTGAGAATATTCCGAAATGTGTAGTTTCATTGATGAATTATATTTACCCAGTTTCGTATCTTCAGCTCAATATACAGGGAAAAAAAAGGAAACAATTTTTTTTCGTTTATCTTTGGAGGGTTGTAACTTTTCCGGGATTTTTTAACATTTTTTCCCCAAATACCTAGCTTAATTTTCATCACAGATTCCCCCCTTAATTTTTTTCCCTGCTATTCAGATACAGCCTGCATATGCGGAATCATTGAGTGGAATGTTGAAATGCACGTCGAGAAACGAAGAAAAAACAATAATTAGTATTTCAATCTCGAAATATCTGCAGTAACATACCTAAAATAAAAAGTTCATCAGTTATTCACGCTCTGAATTTAAATAACACCTCGTTATGATGAAACTCCTCCGATCAAATTAAGTTTCGTTACAAATTAACCGAGGACCGGAATAATTTACTGCAAAGGAGGATACAGATTTTATAAATAGACCATTGCAGAAGTGGGCAGTGAAAAACAAATCTCTCCCAGCTATCAGGTATCTTTAGGCGTAAAACTAATTAAGATAGGTCTGAGGTCGTCCCATAAACGAGGATATATTATGGATATCCGGTTTTTATTCGGATAATTTCGAAATTGAGTCCCATTAAGGAATACGGTGCCATTTTGGATCACAGATAAGGAGAATTTCCATTTTATGTTTCCAAGTAATAAGAACTACGAAAAAAATTAAGATGAGACGATACTGAATATACAAAATTCAATCGTGAAGTATTTGATGGAAATCATCCGCAATAAAAAGAAGATCAAATTTTCAATTTAAATACAGGGTCTCCCGAAATTAAATCTAAAATGTTCATCAATATATTCCACTCGGAAAATATCATACAAATTTTATGTATTTATACCTATATATGAGGGCTGGAAGGGCCTCCATCGAAAAGGTAGAAGATGAATTTTCTCGATTTGAAAAATATCATTTTTTTCGACATTTCAACACAAAGTCTTGTATACTCGTGAATTGTGATTTTTTTCACAAATGCATCAGTTTTCAAAGTGACCTTACAAGTGATCCAGAATGAAATACTTTGAGAGCTTTAGTCAACCAAATGACCATATTTGATAATGAACGAAATAAACGCTTTAATTTGCATTAAGAAGGTTTTTTGGTCATTTTTTGTAGAATGAGTGATTTATGGCACCGAAATAGTTCAGTTATTCTTAGTTATTTCTCGAGTTCGCCAAAATTATTACGATGATAGCGATTTTAACAGGGGTAGAAACATAGCATATCTGGTATATATATATGAACAAATGAAGGTAGAGGAACACGAATAAAACCAACTAGTGAACCGAGACATTCTTCTATATTTCTAAAACTGATTTCAGAATTATAACTTCTTTCCATATAAATATATAATAAATATAGATTTTCGATATAAATATATAAAAACTTCTGACTTCAACACGTCTCTATTCGCAACTACTGAGAAGTGATACGCCCTCTGGCGATAGAAATTCGAACCCTTCCAAGATAGTAGTTTTCTGACGTGCCCGCTATTCTAACTTGTTTTGCTTACGTTCAGAGTTCAATCATTGTATAAATGTTGTCTTTATACTATGGTTCAATTTCCAGCTTTTGTATTCTACGAGTTAAAATTTTTGTATACAGAAAGTTTTTGAAATATTCATTAAACGATTCGTTTCTTTCCGATTGAAATTGTCGATTGTATTTATTTGAAATGGCATCCTCCCGAAATGGATCATTAGCTGCATTAAGTTTTCATTTTGTCCAAACCCAAATGAAAGTAAAGTTAATTTGGAAACAGCATTTGGCAGGGAACTCTTTGATAGAAAGAAGGCCTGGATTTTGAAATTGAAAAAACAGGTCAGGAAACACTTGAAGGAATGTTTACTGCTTTTCCCTGAAGATGATTATTTTCATAAAGGTGAATTACAATGTTTTGATTTCAGAACATCTTCTTTCGAAATACGATCAAAACGAACCAAAGCAGAAAAGCTGTCTTTTTATTTTATTCGTTCACTCGTTCGCAAACAAAAAGAACATGACCCATATCATCTTACTGAATCTAGATTAACCATATAATGAATATTGCCTGCATTCAGCACTTCTCCACATTAATGAGAGTCCTTGAATTACAAATTGAGGCGCCTATTCATCCAGAAATTCAGTAAACTTAGATACTTAGATACTGGATCCACCCTAAGAGTAACAAACAACTTTGTTACTCTGATCCACCAAGCTACAGACAAGTAAGTAACATCGAAATTATCCTCCAGGAACGATATAAGCACGATTTCATATCGTGATCTGAACGAAGAGTTCCTAAGCAAGAAATCTGACACAAAGTTATAATAATTTCTTTGAATATTGAAGCTCCGCTCAATAAATATCCGTCCTCCACCACATATCTACGGTTTTTTCACATAAAACTACTAGCTTAGATAAGTTCCAAATTTAACCGTTAGGGCGCTGGCATATTGGCAGAAGTTCCCAATGGGAATAGCACATTGCGAACATCAAGAGCTTGGCGGTAACCTTATTGAAAGTGTAATGATTTATTTGACGTTCCCTACAATATCGCCATCACATGTTTATTTATGATTTACTGCAGTCAATTGAGTGATGGAATTTTTATTGGAAAATTATTTTCAGCTACAGAAATTTACAGCAAAAAACATCAATGGCGGACGTTGTTGATGACGAGTGTCGGCGAGATAACAGTTGGAAATATCAAAGAAATTCGAAAAAAATAATTTGAATTATGAAACCTTGATTGGAGTTTGTTGAATCATTCAACATATGAATGAATTAGTGGCTGAGTTCCCTTGCATTTATGCCTGTATTTCATTATTTCAGACTTGAAGAATGTCTTAGTAAAACATACCTTTCAATGGAGAATTAAATGAAACAATGAAAGACAGATTCTCATAAAAACGAGCCTCTCATCACGATATTCGTTTTCAACCTTTTGGTTCAAATCCAGTTCACTCTGCTGGAGCAGTACTGAATTCATTGCAGCAGAAAATGTCAAAGCTGTCATTAGTGACAATCTAAAATCAACAAACAACAAGTGTACCAACATGGAAACATAAAACTACAAACATTTTTATAGGAATGAACTTGTTAACAATCGATAAACCAAGGCGATACAGAATTGAATAGCTTTTACATTGTCTCAATCATCCTTCCAATTAAGCACAATGGAGCAGAGTAATAGCAGTAATCAACGCCCACGCCAAATGGTATATAATTAAATTCAGATTTGACCAGAGCAAAGGTAACGTTATGAATCGTTTATGATTGTGGCAGTTATGAACGGAGTACCATGTAGTCTAGAGGATTTTTTCTTTATTCTTACATAGAGTACAGGTTGGAAAATTGAAAAGTCACAATGGTATGAATTAGGGAAAATTATTATTTTTGGATATTCGAATGGTGGAATTTAATTCCCCTGTTTCAGCAATTTCATCAGAGGAAATTGAAAAAGCCGTATCAATCATTGATCTCTAGCCAGCCAGTTTGTATTGAAAAAGATGTTTCATGAATAAGTCGACGGAAATTGAATGGCTTATTTTCGTTGAGGTTATGTGCAGAAAATTTGAGTGGTTTTCATTTTGTAACAACATAATGGTGGGGGTATTCAGGAACTGAAGCGTATTTTCTAGTTCCGTAGAAACATGCCAATATATCACCCATTTCTTTCCAATAACTTCAAATTGAGACCTAACAAAATTAAATTGGGAATAAACATATTCAAATTGGTACTTAACAAAATCAAATTGAGACTAAACACATTCAAATTGGGAATAATCAATTTCATATTGGTACATCATTCGTTCCTGTGTGAATTGGAGTTTTATGAGCTTCTTTAGTGTGAACTATGCTCCTGTTATCTCTTTTGCATTTTCCTTTTATTTTTTGCCCACCTTTCGGCGGTTGATTACTTGCTACTTAAAAATTCGTCCTTTCCAATCGCCATTTTCTTCATGGATTGCAATGCTCTGCTTTTGGAATGATTCCGACATTTCCTTTTGAATAAGAGATATAATTTCGAATCAAACTTTGGGTTGCACTCATTAAATACTTCCCTTCGACATTAAATTGTTAACTTTATAAAGTAATCAAAAATTCAATTCAATTGTACCCATATGAAAATGATTATTCCCAATTGGAAATATTTATATTTTGAAATGGAAACATGTGAAAATGATTTACCTCCAATAAGGGTACAGCATTCGTTGCTCTTTGAATCGGATTTTTTGATTACCTTATAAAATTAACACTTTGATGTCGAAGAAGAGTATTAAATGACAGCAAATCAGATATAAATCCGAAAATATTAAATAAGAAGATTCGGAATCAATTGAAAAAGCGAAGATTTGCAGTCCATGAAGAAAACGGCGATTGGAAAGGACGAATTTTTAAGTAGCAAGTAATCAACCGCCGAAAGGTGGGCAAAAAATAAAAGGAAAATGCAAAAGAGATAACAGGAGCATAGTTCACACTAAAGAAGCTCATAAAACTCAAGGTATCAAGAAGTCAACCTAAAGTGGGCAAAAACAAAAGGAAAATGTAAACGAAATAGCAGGAGTATATACAGGGTGAGTCTTTAAGTTGTACATTGATTTTAACCATAGATTCCTCTCATCAAATAAAACACTTTTTTCAATTGCCATTTTTCCAGATTCGGCTCAGGGTATTAGTTATAAGCATTTAAACATTTCTCAATGTGCTAATACACTCCGGCACTTTGTTCGCAAGTTCACCACGAATATCTGTTACCGTGATTTCTTTTGGAGTTTGAAATTCAAAGAGCCAAGGTTGAGCAAACTCATTTACTCACTTAATTCTTATGATTTGGTGCTTTTTGCGATACAATCGCAAGGAAAACATTCCACTACACTGGAGTTGAAACACTGATCTTCAACTTGATGTTCATGGAAAATCCAATTTCCATCCAAGATTACACAAAATTCCATCCTCGCCCATTCTCATATTAAAAACTCCATAATTAATTTTTTTCGCGAAATTTATAAATGAATTATATGAAATCCATCAATTAACCTAAAAATATTCTCTAGACTTATGACATTTTATTCTATGTCTATGAATATTATGGTTAGGTCTGTGGTATGATCACGAAATAGCATATACCTAATTAGTTCTATGCGAAATAGATAAATATTTATGTGTATTCTATGGTCCGGATAGACGTGAACCTAGCTTAATTTACTTCTTCTACTAGATCATGGGCGGATCCATAAATATAGGGTAATTTCTCGAATTTCTGTCTGATTTTATAATATTCAACGTTGAATATTTGCGAAACGGTGCGTTTTAGGACAAATTATAAAGAATAATCATCAAGTATTTCAAAATGATTGAAGATTCTTGTAATGACATAAGATAAACTTTATCTGCATTCTTCATGTCAATTTCGTATGGATTCATGAATCGGCGAGTCTATTAATCGGAAACTGTTTGAAGTAAGGTGGAAGTGATTATTGAAGAATAGTGTGTAAAACTTCACACCAAAATTCATCTCATTCGGAGTTACAATATCAAAGCTACAAAAAAAAACTGATTTTTTTTTGCAAATTTAAACAGCCTGTATCTTTTTGCTGGAGCCGAATCTGAAAAAATGATAAATGGAAAATCTGTTTCATTTGATGAGAGGAATCTATGGTTAAAATTAATGTACAACTCAAAGACTCACCCTGTATAGTTCAAACTGAAGAACCTCAAAAAACTCCAATTCACACGAGAACGAATGTTGTACCAATATGAAATTCATAATTCCTAATTTAAATGTGTTTTCTCTCATTTTGATTTTGTTCAGTACCAATTTGGATATGTTAATACTCAATTTGAATATGTTTAGTCTCAATTTGGAGTTGGAAAAGTATACATATTATCTAAACCAAAATATAACCTTTTCGTCTGCAGATTTCGAACATTTCATTTCAAGGCATGACATGAAGATTTTTGCAAGGGAGGGCTTGAAGGGAAAGCAAGTCCATCTTTTAGTTTATAAAACTATTATTTAATTGAAATATAGTGATGGAATCCAAAGTAAATAATTCCTTCTATTCTAATTCAAATTCGCCGAAGTTTTTGTGCTACCCCGGCACTGTGAAACAATTGTTTCTGTTATTCCCTCCCTAAATTCGCGATGCAACTCGTAGAAGGAATTCGATAAAATAAAAGCTCCCTAAGGTCCTATCTGGATAGTATTCACAAAGTTCGATGAACGGCTCTCAGTCTAATATGGAAATAAGTAGTCGATTTCCTGAATGGAATACGAATGATTTATCGGCATTCTCTCATACTAGTTTATTTGCATACTCCAATCGAACCTCTGTTCTTAAATCAGTCGTATATAAATTAATTATTCCAGATGAAATATTTGGATTGCCATTAAACGAATGTCAAACCACATTAAAGGAGTGTGGGAATATTTTCGCAATAGGTTTCGTTAATTACGAAGGAAAATCGCGTTGGCGGAGGGTATTCTCCGAAGAAATATATTATTGATAGGATTTGGGAGGTACTTGAGTATTTGCATATAAAAGGCTTACTGGATTATGAATAAGTCAACGTTGTATCGTAAAGCCTGAAAATACTGGTCGTGCGCGAGTATTTAGATGTGACAGTGTGAGAGCTTATCGCTGCTCGAAACTACATTCGGTGCTGAAGTTATTAACCCAGCAGGAATCTAAACTCTTTCTTCCACAACAGTCACATTTTTCATTTGGGTTGAAAATTATTCGATAACAGTTGTTTCTGTATGTTTATTCGACATAAAACGGATACGAAATCAGGGGTTCGCACAATCTCGATATGAATTTATTCAGAATAGCAAAATGAGTAATGAAACTTCATATAAACAAAGATTGAATGAACCTATAGAAAGTACGTGGCGTTACCTTAGAATTCAGGATCTTTTGAGTACTTCGTCCCCATAGTAATAAGCAAATTCTCATTATTTTTCTTTTTTTCGCGATTGTTCTGGGAAACAGCGCGTTATCGTTCCGTCACAATGTCTGTAATTTTCGAATTTTAAGCTGAAATTGGTCTCAAACGACTAGGTTGGACTCAATGATGAAGAATCTTTGGTCAAATTTGATTCTGTCCTAGGACCTAGATTCTTGAAATTCTCAGGTTAGGTTTAGATCCTCAATATCTCGGTTCGCTAATGGGCCGAATCTGCTCAATAGTTTTTGTGTTATATCCATTCGAAATTTTGATTTTTCAATAACCCGAAAAATATTCATCTGCTCGAAATGAAACTCGGAAACTCGGTTAGTGGATCAACAGTGTCGATAAGAAGAGTTATCCATAGAAAAATTTGAAAAAAAAAATTTATTTCAAGATTTTTGTATTTCATTTAAATGTCATTGGAATCTTCGAATCGCCATTTCATAACCGAGTTTTTCAGCCCAATAAGGCTTGTATTTTTGAATTATGAGGAAAGTAAAATGAAACCTCCAATGGGGGTTTTTCCTTTAAACGAAAATGCAGTAATTTTCATGAAAAACCTTGAGAACATCACATTTCAAACATATAATTTCAATATTATATTTTTAAAAAAATGTTCGATCACCTAAAACTGAAAAATAAAATGGGGATTTGCATATAAAGGGATTTGTCTTGAGTACAAGATATGGCAACGTCGAATTTAGCTTTCTCGGAAAGAAAACGACGTCAAATGTGTTAATTTGCTTAGGAAAACAGAGATCGCTATACTTCGATCTGATAAGAGTAGAAGACAACGACCAAGGAATAGAAAAAGAAGAGCACAGACTGTCATACTGTCATATTACTGAAAAATCGCAAACGGAAACGAAAACAAATTGTTTGGTTATATTGACAAATAACACGTGTGTACCACAAAATAGGAATAAATATTTCATTATTCTATAGCAGAAAAAGATATTCTACTAAACACCGTTGTCACTTCGTGCATGCATGGCAAATTCCAAACGCCAAATTTGAAATCTGATTTTGAATACTTTCTGAAGGTAATTTGGAAAAATGATGAATCAAACCCATAATAATTATCTTCAAATTTGCATTCGCAGTAATAACCCAAATTCAGGAAAAACCCCCATTGAGGGAGCATTATTTCGTTAGCGCGTTGGAAGATGTCACAGACCGCCTTAGGTAACTGTACAGTGACTGTATACAAGAGTATGGATTCACTGTAGGTAACTGTAGTTCCTAGGTCGATATATTAACGCTAGCTAAGCAGAACACTTTATTGACTCATAAAACTCTAGAGTTCAATATGTCATTGTTTCTATTGTGTTACATATTTGTTTGCAATAGCCAAGGACGTATAACTCATATTAAATATATATTTGGAGCTTTCAGTGAAAAACGAGTGAAATTTCGTAATAATGGATCTGATTAACTGCTTTTTAATCTCAAATGATTCACATTAAAGCGGAATAATGGAAAAGTTGCAATATTTAATATTGAATCTTGTCTTTTGAAGCCTGAAGAATCGCCATCAGAAATATCATGTATTAGAAGTATAACTTGTGAAAATGAAGCAGTAAGATTGTTTGGCTCTTTTATCACAAAAAATAATACCAGAATGAAATGGAACGTATGTATGGAATGGAAAAAACATGGATTGGCGAGAACTTTTCAGTACCATTTCGAAAAGTACTGTTTGTTGCAAATTATCAAACTACCACTATATTATTCTGATCATAGTCACAGTGATCTCATGAGTAAAACTTCGTTAATAGTTCTAGAATACCTTCGCGCAACATAAAGTTGAATGTCCTTAGGAATGAAATGGTAAAAGCTATGAAAATTTATTTTCGAATATTTTCCAAATTTTTCTTTAAAAAAAAATGTTTTTGCGGAAACTATCACTAAGATTTCAATGAAATTGTTCGAAATTTCAGTTTGACCTGATGTTCATTTTGGAAGATATTGAGAACGAAGAATGTCAAATTTCGCTGCCATTCGAAATTTTAATTAAAATTTTGTTTTCAGGTATATATGTGATATTGTCATTTTTCATTGAAAGGCGATTCGATGTATGTTTTTGGAAATATCGGGAAAATAACATTTCAAAAGGTATATCTGCGAAATCCTTAGATGGTTTTTACAAATTCGCAATTCGACCTTCGTAATTGAACTCAAAAGTTACTCCACAATTATCAAGCTACTGAGTAGATTCTTCCGGAAGTTATTTTGCTCACTATCAGAGGTTAGGCTGGCCGCAAACACATTAACTTCAGGATGAATCTACATATAGGAAATACATTTGTAACGAAGGTTTCCAGTTAAATTAAGAAGGTCGAATGATTAAATGGGTTGAATTCACCAATTATTCCTTTGGTAGTTATACCATTGTATACCCTCTTTATACAATGGTTATAACCATTCAAAATTTTGAATTGAATTTAAATCTTGTATTTGATCGAAAATTATAGCTTGAGGTTCATGCAGAAATTCGTGAAGATCATATGAAAAGAAGATTTGCGTTTCGCGGGGTCAATACGTGTGTAGATGACTGCTTCGACAACGGAACAATCGCGTAAAAGCTCCTGGCCTCACTTCAATGTTTTTCTAGGTTTTTTCGTAATAATTCAAATATCTCAGAAACTGATGATTTTTCACCTTATGTTCGGCACATTGTTTTAAATGTCACCGAACAAGCTATCTAATGATGCAAAAGTTTACTTGATGTACCATTTGGAATAAGAAAGTAGTAGGCCCTTTCCAGATAACCGGAAGATTTACAGATAACGTTAATGGTAGAAAATCCCCCTCTTGTGAATTTTCAGCGTGAAATTATGATATGATGACCTATTAGGTCATCCCAGTGAAAATCGAATAAATCCAATAGACGGATTAATTTTCAAATGACAACACCGTTAAAAGTTCTTTTCCTCTAGACAAATCACTTAAGATGTACAGTCATTTTCCTCGAAAACCTTTGAAAATTATTCGGAAATTAAATTGGCACACACGACGGGTTCACTATCCTATACATCAATGTTTTTCGGACATTCAATTTTTTTAAAATATAACCTGATAATGTAGAATTCTACGTGGGAAAATTTTTCTATATATAGTACCTGAGTTTCGTACAGAGATGCAACATTCCTTCAAACATCAGAAGATTGCTATCTAGATTCGTATAATCATTCCGTAAATCACTAACTTCCAAAAACAATCAATTTCTAATTAACTTTTGTCGATTGGTAGAGCAGAGTGATTCTCGAACTATATTCTTATGCAATAAGAAAGATTAAATCGGTCCAATAATAAATTTATGAGGAAAATTAAATGCCTCAATGTCATCACGAAATAAATTAATAACATATTAGATACTCAGGTCAGACGAGTATACAAAGAACCCGAAATGTTCGGATTACCTAAGAGAAATCCCACATTCAAATGTTTTGTATCGACATCTTAACCTTTACCTACATACATATTTAGCATCGTAGGATTTATCTCTTCGATTGATACATCAACTGTTCTTATTAGGGAATGACAAAATTCCAAACTTGTGAGTGCGTTTTTCTGCAACAAGTTTTTATTGTTCCATGTGAATTGACTCATATCGACTTCATTTCACAATAGAAAATTCAAGAGAAGCACTTGCGTGAGGTCAGGAACTTGGACGTGCTTGTTCAAATTCGAGTCCAAAGCAGTCTCCTTCTCACGTATTGACATTGGCCAGAGCAGCTCCACTTCCTGATCATGAAATTTGTCGATCTTCTCATCATACGGTTCTCACGGAATTCTGCATGATCCCTCAAGCGATGATTTTTCAAATACCTACTAGATTTCAATTCGATTAGATCTGTATTTTTGGAAATATGAATATTTATAGAGATATTTCGACGGAATCATTCGATTATATTATACCTTTCCAAGAATTTTACCTTTACACCAAACATACCCTTCAAAAATCGTGTCCTTAAGTTGCTTCTTCAGGCAGATATTGCTTTCACAGTCGGCCTAGTGGCCGATTGTAAACATATGGTATTTTTCAAAAGAAGCTATCTAGAGACTCGATATTTGGCGAGTAGGTTTGAACTTTAATTGCCAAAGCCGAATTCGTGAATGGGTAAAATACACCCATACCAATGATTTTCCAAATATACCCATACAAAACTGTTTTTTCTCAATGTTTGCAAAAATACAAATCAGAAGAAGTTGAATTCCAGTACTTGGTTGAAAAAAAAAACAGCTGAAGGTTCATGCAGAATACCGTGAGGGCCATATGATAACAAGATCACGAAATTAAGAGTAGTATTAATAAACACACTTTTGTTTCACGAAAGAAGACGATTTTGGCTATATGCAATCATCAGGCTGTTGCCAAAGAAATACGTTGTATGATTCTCATCGAAATAACTGAATAAGAATCTCAATAATGAAAAGTTGGTTCACGAATATTTTCAAAATATCCGTACAACAACTTGAGTGAAACGATTTTCTCTGAAATTAAACAATTTAACAGCCTGATGATGGAATATCTGAAATAGATAGCTGAAATAAATCTTCTTCTGTGGAACAAAAGTGTGTTTATTATCATCACCCTCAGTTTGATCCACACACTTAAATGGAGAGATTCATGGAAATCACAAAATTAAATTTGAAAGACCAGATTCGAATTTTGTTCATCATCGAGAAATTTTGCACCAGTCCATGAATCAGCATTTTTCAAGTAATGGGCAAGGTTCATTTCTATGTTATTTAGAATTTTGTACACCTTAAGTATTAACTTTCGTGCTTAATTTCAGAGTAATCAGATAGATTAATAAAAATAATGAACTTCAATTTCCACATATAGTTTTAATGTATTGAAACAATTCTTCGGGGTGTGGCTTCTTCGGGATAACATTTCGAACTGATTCCAAATGAGTAGCAAATAAAGTTTTATAGAAAAATATCTTCGGTTTTGCGGTGCATATTTCTCCTCTTTGTTAGGACACAATTTAAACAACAAGTACGAAATTCTACATACCGAACATAAAATTTCCTGGCTGAACCAATAAGAATCCTTAGGAATCAACCCGTACAATTCACGATTAGTTCCTATTTAACGAGCACACCGATGATAAAAGCTGTTGCTGAACGTCTTCAGATAATTCGGAAATTCCAGCGGCAAACCCCAATAAACTCACCGCCCTTTTTGACACATTTGCTTTCATTTCTTGCACAAAACCTAAGATTTTTCTATAAAATAGTATTGACTTCTCATTTGGAATCAGTTCAAAATGCAATTCCGAAAAAACCACAGTATGGTGAAACAATTGTAGGAATACATCACATCTATATGTGTAAATTGAAGTTGATGATTTTTAATTACAATGAATTTCCACCAACTGAAGACCGAATTATTCAAATAATCTGATACGTTGTTTCCTAAAAAATGAATTGTTTGCTCCGTTCTATAACAATTAACCCCATAATTTTTCCCAAGAAAGTATGCAACACGACACATCGCATCTTTAACCTGTCCAATGATATTCATAATGAATTCTCACACTAATTATTTATATGCTGTTAACTGCTTTAAACTAGTTTTTTCTTTCTCACAAACGACTCAACATACATATTTTCAACTTAAACTAATGGCTTCGATGTGAACCTCAACAATTTTCCATATTCATTATCTATGTGCGGTTTCCAGCAACTTCCATTTAATTAAAACCACTCTATTCGAAGTGGTCTGCATGAACATTTATGATAGCCGCCTCTGAAACTAATCGTTTTGAGCAAGATAACTCATTATATCGTATTCGATTATTATTAATTCTGTAATCGTAATCGCTCATTGAAGAGTGTGAATGTCACTTATGTGAATCCGCTAATTAGTTCATGAATAGAAGTTAAATGCAAAGGTACCGCTAATGATGATTAATATTATTCTAACGCATCTCATCTCTCAACGTTTCCACTGCTGTCGGTCACTTATGAGTAGCAAAATACTTTGCCACGTTGATCTTCTTTGATAATTTTGGAACTCATTATATCCACTTCACACAATCAACCATGGATTTGGTAGTGCTCTTTTGCCGAAATTCACAATAAAGATTGGAGAAACAGAAAATGCTGAATTTTGGATAATTATACTTCACCTCAATATGTTTGAGTAATCAGTTTGTTTCGATTTGAAAACGATAGGAGCCTTTTGTTTTGTCTAATGATGCTAGTCTAAATGGCATGAAAGAAATTTTTCTTCCTATATAATTGTCGATTTGAAAAGGTAAGACCCTTAATATTTCGAATTCTTGAAATCTATCTTGTGATCTTGCAAATATACATACCCTTTTACAATAGATGATCGGATATATAGGTATTTTTTTGAGTTATTTCGGAAATAATTAACAATAGGTTTGTTCGTAGTACCTACATGAACTACAGCATAGACAAGATATATGAACTACACCAACTCCACTGACTTCGAATTCTCAGTACAGCTGAGTGTAGTCATAGATAACTGAATGAGTGGACTTAGTGTAGTTCAATCTGTTCTATGATTCTCACAGAATGAAAATATATGATAGATGATTTTACGCAATCCCCAGATACAGAATTCTATGCTTCTCGTGTTTTCGCTACCAGTTCGAGGTGATGTAGATTTGTCGTAAAGTTTTTCTAAAGTCGTCACGGACAAAAATTCTATTTCAAATAACGATATGATGAAAATTAATTTCGTCCAAGAATAACCACACATAGAGAACAAAACTCCAACCAGTATCCAGAGACAACCACAGGTGTCTATGATTATGAATTATATTTACGCATAACCATCACAGAAGATAACCTCACTCTATGCCCTGCACACGTTATCTTCAACAGAAATCTCGCAAATTAAGCGTTGGCATTACTATTGGCGAATGAAGATAAGCGCTACTTCCTCTGGTGGCTATTAGAGAAACCCGAGGTACAGACATTATTATTTACAAGTTGAAAGAAATGTTAAGTAAATGAGAAAGTTTATGCATTTTTCTTGGCGTTTGTGTGATTTTATAAGTGCTTCTACTGGGGAAAGGCAAACTCAAATGTCCCTTCCCATAGATTTCCACAGCCCGGTGAAAAATTTCGAGTTAGGGTGAAAGAAACTTCCTTTAACAAGTCGGGCCTGAAAGTATTGAAAAATCGATAAAAACCAACAAACAAGATTTATGAGAGTCCATTACCTGCATTTTACCGATGATGATCATTTTTATAGAGGTAAGCACGAATTGCTCATGAAATATTAGATCACATTCATGAAGAAAATTTTTTTCCAGACCCCTAATCCAAGCAGAGAAATTTACTTGAGAAGAATGCTCTGCCTTTCAGAAATCTTCCTGTTGAACTGATCATTAAGGAACAACGTAAATGTTTTAGTGATAGAACTGACTATTGAAAAAAAAAGAGTCTCAACAAGTAAATATCTGGTGATGAATACTATTCACTCAAAGTGCTTCTGCCGATGAAATTAAAGTTGTACAAGGCTTATTTATCACAGCTTTTTTAAGACCAATCATATGAGTGTTGAAAAATTTATTCGTCAATCCATAATAAATAAGACTTACGATACAAGTAGCATTAGTTTTATGTGAATGTATTCATTTTATTCACAATATATTGAGTATTTAGTCCTTCGCTATAAAAATTGTAAAGTTATGAGTATTTGTCTATTATCCCAAAAAGTATATTTTACAATACTATCTGTTTTTCAACTTTCAAGGCAGCCTGAGAAATCCACCAAAGTCAATCTTGCCATTTGGATATGAAAATAAAAAATATAATATTAAAATACTGTCTAACCTTGTAGATATCCCCGTCATTTTAGAGATGCTACACTCAATAAGATTGAAGAATGATACATCCCTACTTTATAAGAATGGAATATGTACTCCCAGTAATACTCTCGTCAACTATAAAAGTCTACAAAGTCTTTGAATAAATCGTGAAATCAAAAATTATCAAACCAAACACTAACAAACAGTACAAATTCGACTATCAAAACAAAATCTATGTCTGTATATAAGGTTCTAAAACTGGCCACCGTGGCGCTGCAATCTTAAATTCAGATGCCAATTGAAGAAGTTTAATTTTGACAACCTCACTTCTTTTCGAAAAGTTGACGGAATCATCTCAAAATTTGAAATTGCCAAGTAATTGGACAAATTTTTGTCCAATTTCTCTGCAGATAAATATTCGCTTAAACTGAAACTGGGTCTGGGCAAAACGATAACGAATGTTGTTTCCTAGAACAGGTGCGTAATGAAAAGGAACTATCTGTTTGCTCAATTTGATTTAGAAATAAAATGAATATCTGATCCAGTTGAAATATTGACTTCAAGGTATATGCCAAATTTCATCCAGATCTAACTATTTTACCAACTACTCTCTAATCCTTTCACACTTTCTGCGTCCCAAGCACGTTTCGGAAACCTAATCGTTTGAGAGCAATTTCGGTTTGAAATTCGATAATTACAGACATTCTGATCGAATGAGATCACGCTGTTTCCCAGAACCATGTAATTAGAATATTTTGAATTGTTCCAATGAAATGATAAAGTTTCAAGTTTCTTCTTAATCGGATCAATAGTTTGAGTTATTTCGGAAATATTAATGATTCTCGGAAATCTGCACGAAATCAGACATATTTCAATACTCTAGGTCCTTTCTTTCGAAAGTTAGAGCACACACGACCGGACAGAATCAAATTTGAGCACGTATTCTCCATCAGTGAGTACAACCTAGTCGTTTGAGACCAATTTCACCTCAAAATTCGAAAATTACAGACATTGTGACGAAACGATAGCGCGTAGTTCCCCAGAACAAGTGCGTAAAAAACTCTAACTTTCATCGAATACCTGCTATCCAAGCATCCTTCCTAGTTCAAACACTCAGTATTCAGAAAATCGAGTTAATTCGTGCCGTGTCCAATGAAATTCTTCTGGAAATATCTGGAAGAATTTATGGACAATAGCAGAATGCCATTCCACAAGAACTTCATGAATATAACAGCGTGAGCAGAGGAAGGATTGCGTGAGAACAGAAAATTTGGATCAAATGCAACTCGTAACTCACAAGGACGGCGCTCAATTTTGTCGGAATCGCTGCATTAACCACTGGCGACTGGCGGTCATAGAGAATAATATGAATGCATAGAGCGGTATGCGCTAGCACACCCGTTGCAATTGATGCTATCGCCCAACTACAGCGCCAGTTAAAATACGCGCGCTGATGAAAATTTGAATATAGAATCGTTAAAATCTGTGAAGTCCAGGAGTTCCAGTAATAATGTCGTTGGGAATATTGTGTTTTGTCGAATTAACGCTGACCTACATGAAGTCGACGGAGGACAGTGGCCTCTATGCTCGAGTCTATGTTTACCGTTTTCAGTGGCGGCGAAACGATAAGACCTTCAGGGACCCTATTCTTGAATGTGATGGTATGAACGTTCTCTATCATTTCATCAAAAATGCACCGCGTTTCCTTGACAACACCGTCGACACGCCTATTTTCTCCCATCCCCGTTTCAAGAATAGGGACCTAGGTGTATAGGTCAATCAATCGAAATTCTCATTTCACTATCGAAGGAACAGAACTATTTAGTAGCTTGAAATTTTCAGGTTATGTTTTGAGCCTAATATATCAGTTGAGTCTGAAGATCGGCCGAACGGTTCCGTAGTCATTCAGAAGAATTTATATACACTTTAAAATTAAGTAGTAGGAACTTTATTTCAAAGCGGATACGGTAATTTTTCTGGAAGCTAATATACAATGCAACACTTCCCTCGATATGACATAAATAGTGGCTACACTTTGAAGTACCGACTTCTTACAGCAGATATTCCGCAATTTTAAAATAAATTTGTTGTGCTTGATGGTGGCGAAGTTGGTCTAATAGCAGCTTCACTGCGGATTCTACCATAGTATGATTCTACCATTGGTCAGTGTCGTAGCTTGTATACTGCAAGGTAGGGCAATGTCCTTCGAAATCTTATTAGATCGATAAAAGAATTTTTGCCCTACATTCCATTGCTCAAAGTCACTTCTAGCTATGGCCCTGCTATTAGTTCTGGTGCTAAATGGTTGGTATACATGATACATATCATCAAATATACTGGTTACTATGAAACAAATTGAAGTTTGTGGTGATCGTGTTTTAATTCCGTTTTTTTTTAGGTTCCCTATGTTGACTAGTAGCGTACTCAGATGATAAATACTCATACGTATCTGACAGAAGTGAATGGAACTTGTTATTGTTATTGCTTTTTGTAAATACTTGTTAAGTATCTAAGTTTCATTTTAATACTTGTTTAGTATCGAAGTTTATTTTGTTTTCTTGTAATGAGTTTCGGTTTATTCTTGAGTGCGTCGTGCTTAGCAGACTCGATGGCAGGCGTCGTTTTTTCCGAATATATCTTGAGATCTTTTAGCATTATCACAAAGACTAATTGTATGTCTTCCGTTGAGGACTCATCTAATTATCTTGTCATAATCTGCTCCTGCGCTGATGAAGTGGGAGAGATGCTGCACATGTTGAAGCATATACTAAGAACGCAAAGTATAAATTACTAGCCTTGTTTTGGTTCTGAATTTTTACGATTTTGTGATTTGGTTCATTTAATTACCGGTTCAGGATTTGAGTAATCTTATTTTGAATATTTACAAAACCGACTCCAAACTGTACTAGAACTGTGAGAGTAGTTCGGACGTAAGAATCAGAACTGCTTCAGAATTGGGAAATTCGCAGAAGCGTAGAGTAACTGTCTGTGTGTCAACGATTAAAATGGTTAACCCAACTTTCCACCGTCGTGTTGATTTGGTTTTTGATTGTTGTTTTCATCGAGAATACGTTTAACTGTTTAATTCAAGCTTTATAATCGAGGATTTCTCTTTCGCTAGGACCTCCCAGAATACTCTTATTGTCACGGAGGATGTATACTCCAATTAGATCTATAAGAGCAAGGGCCCTCTCCCCATTGAATAATAATGTTTCAGATTTTCCCCAAAGTGTAGGTACATATGTGCAATTGCAATAAGTGCACAAGAAATGATTAGCATTTTTTTCTGCATTTAGGACAAATTAATCAACACCATTACCCTCCTCCCCAAATTCCGTCCTTGACTCAAATTAAGTTTCAAGAACTTTAGGAACCTAATTTAAGAAAGTCGGTCGATTATCCTTTGCCTACCTTGTGGCGCGCCACTGAGAATGCTGCCGCGTCAGCCATATTACATAAATTAGAAAAATGTCGAGTAGGACTTGCACATGTTCGATTGTCACGTTCAGGATATTTACAATACCAGAAACCGGCGAGGATAATCGTCCAAGGCGAAGGATCTATGGATTTCTTGCTGTGACTCACACCTGGGAATGAATATTTCGGACACGTTAGGTCTACAGTGTCAGAAATGCAAAGAAAATTAACTACTTAATCCTTTGGTTTATCAGTTACGGGTTGCCCCGGAGCTTTATTCAGAATTCCGAACGCGCACTGTTCAATATTTCCCTGCATGCATCCAAATGATTATGAATTATCAAACACTGACAGTGGGTTTCACAAAACTTCCGATTAACACGATGATATTCTGTGGTGTCGATAAATATGAACTGAACTTGAACATAGAGTCTTGGTTATGACATAGATGCAACTGAATAACGGCCCTCTATAAAAACGATGAAAACTCCAATAGAAGACTTCGGCCCAAGTTGCCAACCCACAATTTACTTTACAAATTTACTAACACTGGGGAACGGGAATTTCAGGACAAAATCGACATGATAAGGTTCACGTTATTTATAAATATCCATAAAATATGCCTCGGCTCCTCAAACAAGATAATTCCTTCCAAATATAGGTTTTTGTTAGGCTGAAATTTAAGTTGGGATTCCTGATTTCATATTGATAGTGTCAAGTTAATAAAGGATATGTTCCGGAAATCAACTTGGTTATTTGGGTGGCTGGTTTTGCGTTCTGTAAATATGAAATATTCGGTTGGATCCTGAAAAAAAAGGTTAATTACGGAATTTGATTGATGAAAAAGCAATCTTTCTGTCACCAGAAAAAAGACATATTAAGTCTATGCACCAGAACGACAATCAATGTTTTATGGCAACATATCCATATCATAGAACAATCTTTTTTACCTTATGATCCATAGACCATACCTAGTATTCTTCCATTGTTGATTGTTGTCTCTTGTATGTTCTATGGATCATAAAGTGAATAAAGATTGTTCTATGCTATGGATATGTTACCATAGAACATTGACTATCGCTCTGGTGACAGAAAAACGTTTTTTCATCAATCAAATTCCGTAATTAACTTTTTTTTCAGGAACGAACCAAATATTTCAAATTTACGGAATGTAAAACTGGCAACCGAAATAACCACGTTGATTTGCGGAACATGTCCTATATAAATTTGACACTATTAACATGAAATCAGGAATCCCAACTCAAATTTCAGCCAATCAGAGATGATCTCAACAAAACTCTATATTTGGAAGGAATTATCTTGTTTGAGGAGCCGTGGCATGTTCGACGGATATTTATAAATAACGCGAACCTTATTATGTCGAATTTGTCCTAGACTTCCCGTTCCCCAGTGAAAATAAATTTGTGAAGACAATTGTGGGTTGGCAAATTGGGCCGAAGTTATCTATTAGTTGTTCGACAAACATTTGTGAAAAACACATCACAAAATAGAAAAGATATGCTGTTGCACTTCAAAAGTGAAGAATATGTTGTGGAACTTTTCTTCTAGGTGCTTGAATAGGAACCGCGCAATATGTTTTCGACATTCATCATTGGTGCGGTACGTTTGGTTGAAATGCCTTTTTCTTGTCGGCCCATTTTTCTTGTGGAAAAGCGCACTAACCCAATAGCCGTGAACTCTCCAGTTCGGATCACATGTGGTTCTAATATGACGGTGCAACATACCATAAAATTCTTGAGAAAACCCTTTAGATAACTGTAATTCCCAAAACAAAATGCGGATTTTAACCTTCATCAGACCCGTCCTTGACTCTACCTTGAAAATTTGACCCTAAATCATTTCAGAATTGCATTTGACCCTGAATGCATCAGTGAGTCCGATCCAATAGTGAGTGAAAGAGTAAGAAAAAAGTATTTCGTCAATGTAGAAAATATTTCATATGATCCTGATAAAATTCGAATCATTGGATATTGAGTTAATGTTAAAATCTAAATCCCAAAAGACCACCCATTAATCAAGATCATTTTCTCTAGTTGCGCTGCTCGAAAACGGTATGTGATTTCGAAAAACCCTATCGACAAAAGCTTTAAAGCTGATTATAACAAAAGGCTGCCTCAAATAGATACGGGTACACTCTCGAAGCCAACAGATTATCCGCCGCAGACGAAACTTTACTCTGTGAAACGCGGATTCTCGTAGACGTGATAATCTGGAAACGAAACAATCCCTTTCGACTGTACCTCCATGCATTCATGAAGCCTGCCACACACGAGAAACTTGGTTCGAAGATAGCATTGCCTTGACGTTCAAAGATGCTTTTTTGCCCAGATCCGGTTCTGCCGCCATATTCTTATTGTGGTATCGAAAAAAATCACAAGCCTTAGTGCTCTAGACTTTCAACACAATAGATGACTTCGACCCAAGTTACCAACCCAAGATTTTCTTCACAAATGTACTATCACTGGGGAACGGGAATTTCAGGACAAATTCGACATGATAAGGTTCACGTTATTTATAAATATCCTTAAAAGATGCCTCGGCTCCTCAAACAAGATAATTCCTTCCAAATATAGGTTTTTGTTAGGCTGAAATTTAAGTTGGGATTCCTGATTTATAGTGTCAAGTTTATAAAGGATATGTTCCGGAAATCAACTTGGTTATTTCGGTTGCCGGTTTTCCGTTCTGTAAATATGAAATATTTGGTTGGTTCCTGAAAAAAAAGGTTAATTACGGAATTTGATTGATGAAAAAGCAATCTTTCTGTCACCAGAACATAGACATATTAAGTCTATGCACCAGAAGGACAATCAATGTTTTATGGTAACATATCCATAGCATAGAACAATCTATTTTTACCTTATGATCCATAGACCATACCTAGTATTCTTCCATTGTTGATTGTTGTCTCTTGTATGTTCTATGGATCATAAAGTGAATAAGGATTGTTCTATGCTATGGATATGTTACCATAGAACATTGACTATCGCTCTGGTGACAGAAAGAACCTTTTTTCATCAATCAAATTCCGTAATCAACTTGTTTTTTAGGAACCAACCAAATATTTCAAATTCACGGAATGTAAAACCGGCAATCGAAATAACCACGTTGATTCGCGGAACATATCCTATATAAATTTGACACGATTAACATGAAATCAGGAATCCCAACTTAAATTTCAGCCAATCAGAGATGATCTCAACAAAAATCTATATTTGGAAGGAATTATCTTGTTTGAGGATCCGTGGCATCTTTTACGGATATTTATAAATAACGCGAACCTTATTATGTCGAATTTGTCCTGGATTTCCCGTTCTCCAGTGATAGTAAATTTGTGAAGAAAATTGAGGGTTGGCAACTTGGGCCGAAGTCGTCTATTGAATCTGTATTTTTGGGAACTTCAACGCAATGGCCATATCTGAAGCATGCTGTGATAACGTTCTCGCTTGCATAAAAGAAGATTTTTTGTTATGTTGTTGATGAAGGAAGCGGTTCGTGAAAATTGAATAGTAAATATATTTTTAGTTATTGTCTGGTAGTCGACTTGTGTCAAGGCATAGTTTAGCGTAACATATGTCGAGTTCGAATACGTCAATACTATCATATTATTATCGAGATGTCCTTTGACGAAACTAGCCATCGTGTTAATTGATGAAACGGAGGTAGAGGAACGAACTGATCGACCCAAACGAATCACGTGATCCATGGAAGGTACACCTGTCACCATGCAAGGTATTCTGCACTCTAGGTACAATCTAAGGTGGTCTGAAGATCGGTAAAAACCGTGGAACAGCTGTAACCATTCTCACATATTGGTCCTTGAGTCATGTTAGTTGAAAGTACATTATATCATAGTATTAGAGCCTTTGGACCCTACTTTTACAGTCCACGATTACCACCATCTTTAACTGCGTATCTATGTCGTCAATAATGTATTCAGCCACGAATTCCCATTCTTTCTAATTATGCACGATGGCCGTAAAAGTGTCGAACGCCACCGTACAGAGCGATGTGATATTGACATTGCTTTTGAGAGGCATGTATACAGGATCACCACTTCTGTTCATTTGAAGCAATGTGACAGCAGCGCATTATGTTGACGATGTTAACTTTTCTATTGCCACATCTAAATGATCGTGCAGACGTCCTTTTTCAGTAAAACAATGTCGACTCTTTCCTACTATTATCCACTAAAATTTTGGGTCCAAAACGCGGTCCTACAATTGTCAAATATTGTCCTACTTGGATCTGTAAACGATGATGGCGCCTAAGTCGCTTTGCAGAGTTCATACAATTAACTCAGCTGAATAAAAAAGATGATGATGAGTTATAATCTGATTGATCTGATGAAACTATTTCCCAAAAAATTAATCAGATATTTGAAATTATGGATTCTTACTTTTATACAGTGCGCGTCAAAATTATGGATCAAATTCATTTACCCAGAAGAAAAATATTGTGCAACAAAATCCTGAAACAGGTCAATTTTTGTTTCACTTCTACCAAATTTTATGCATTTTTGCGCGCATGTTCTAGGGGAACAGCGTGCTATCGTTTTGTCCAAATGTCTGTAATTTTGGATGATTGAGCCGAAAATGGTCTCAATCGACTAGGTTGGACTCACTGATGACGAATCCGGTGTCAAAATCGATTCTGTCCGGCCGTAGACACGATAACTGTCGAACGAAGTGAGCTAGCGACTCGAAACTTTCAGAGTAGGTCGCGCATTGGAATGCCGCGGTTAAGTTCGTTAATGGGCCAAATCGATCGAATAGTTTCGGAGTTATAGGCATTTGAAGTTTTGAAGTTATTTATTTTTTATTTCAGAAACTACTTGAGCGATTGGATTCAAACTTGGCAGTTTGGTGAAGTATAGCGACGCGCAACTTTGAGCCAAATTTCGTCAAGATCATATTGTCAATAAATTTAAAAAAAAATTTTTTTCGAAATTTTTTTACAAAAAAATTTTTTTTTCGGAAACCATTCATCATATCCAAAAAAAATTATACTCACACTTTGACCTTCTAATTTCACAGCAGTATACTAAATTTCAGCTCGATACGATCATAAGTTTTGGAGATATCGGGAAAAAATATGTCAAATTTCGAGGTTTTCTTCTCGATATCGTTGATTTTTTTGGTATTACTCGAGAAATACTGATTCAGTCCTGATTAAACTTCACAGCTAGTTTTAAGATGCTGAAAGACAACTTTGTGCAAAATTTCGTGATAATCGGGTTATTAGAACAATTTGAAAAAAAAAAATTATATGATTTTTTCATCATATCATCCTCATTAAATTCTGTATGAAACTTCGAACTGTTATTTTCGATGAAGTACTGGATTTCAATTCGATCTGGTCTGTATTTTTGGAAATATTGGAAAAATAAAATTTTGATTGGGTATATCTACGGAATCATTGCGGGGATTTTACCCATTCACGAATTCGGTCTTCGTAATTAAGGTCCAAACCTTCTCTACAAATATCGAGTTTCTAAGTTGTTTCTTTCGGAAGTTATTGTGTTTACGCAGTCGGCCGTTAGGCTGACCGTAAACACAATAACTTCCGGAAGAAACGACTTAGAAACTCGATATTTGTAGAGTAGGTTTGGGGCTTAATTACGAAGGTCGAATTCGTGAATGGGTAAAATCCGCCCAATGATTCCGTAGATATACCCAATCAAAATTTTATTTTTCCAATGTTTCCAAAAATACAGATCAGATCGAATTGAAATTCAGTACTTCATCGAAAATAACAGTTCGAAGTTTCATACAGAATTTAATGAGGATGATATGATGAGAAAATCATATAAATTTTTTTTTTCAAATTGTTCTAATAACACGATTATCACGAAATTTTGCATAAAGTTGTCTTTTAGCATCTTAAAACTAGCTGTGAAGTTTAATCAGGACTGAATCAGTATTTCTCGAGTAATACCGAAAAAATCAACGATATCGAGAAGAAAACCTCGAAATTTGACATATTTTTTCCCGATATCTCCAGAACTTATGATCGTATCGAACTGAAATTTGGTACGCGCGCACGTTCAAATTCGTTGCTGAAGCGGTCATCTACATTGAACATGCGCGCAAAAGTTGCTGCCTTCACGGCAGTGCTTTTTGAAATTTTTTAAGGATTTTGTTGCACCCTGTGCCATCCCCATCAACCCTCCAAATTTTTTGAATAGAGAAAGTGGGTCATGTGTTACTTTTTTGGCAAGGTTTTTGTCTTTTTTATAAGCGTTCAGAAATTTTCAAGAAAAAAATTTTTTTTTTTTTAAATTACCGATAAGCCTCAGTCTGTTGGAGCTTGCGACTGGGCATTCCAGCTTGTTCGGACACGACTCGATATAGCTACATAACTCTCTCGTGTGTGGAAGGCTTCACATTGCCCTCATCCCAGAGGCACGTCCGCTCCCACCTAAAAATTATCAGCCGATGCTGTTGAACCGAGCGTCTGAAAACTGGAACACCAATTCAGATAAACTCTTTTTTTATTGTTATCGACTTTCTGGAATCTAGAAAATATACCTCCTAATTCGAAGAAGTGCTCCGACACCGTCTTTATAAGGGAGCCAATTCCATCAACTCACTTTGCCGCACGGTTTTAATTGAGTTAATTTTTACCCGGCACCAACTGAGAAAGGCTTGAATATTCGAATGTGTTGCGACGTTTTTGGAAAGAGTTCTTATCTTTCAATTCGCGAAAGTGGAGTTGGATAGTTTTACTTGTATTTGGTTACTACGTATTCATGGAAATGGAATGTAGTTTGAATTTGAAATGGTTAACTTGGAAAGAAAATAATATGATATAGAAAAGGGTGTTCTGGGGAAACGACAGTCGAGTTGGGATGATGTTGCTGAAACTTTTACAAAATGATTTCTGTTTTCTCGGAAAAAATAACTTGAGAATCCAGAAATTAGCAAATATAATTTCAATAAGATATTCTACGTTCAAAATTGGATCTGAAGGTTGGTCCAGAAATGCATCCTTAGGAAAATCCAATGGCGACATCTGAAAATATTTCTTCGCCTCAGAAAACATCATATTGAAGATCTCGAAAACTATCAGGAATAGATTGTTTATTTATTCATTTTTATGTATATTTAAATCATACACCTACATAAATGTAATGTATAAAGTTTAGTTATCAAAATTTACATGACACGTCATTCAGCTGACTTCACATCGAAATGTACAAAATATCCAAAATATATACAGTGTGTCCACGGATTGAGTGCCGGTAAGGTATAAATGACGAAAAATTTTCGGGTTAGACTCTGATATTCTGGGAATCGCTCCTACTTGGTCTCGAACTAAGATGTTGAGAAAAGGAGCCAAATCAATTTATATACAGGGTGGTTTAGAACTGAATGAATGAAAATTGTTAAGAATAAAGTACCTTTGTTGTAAAAGATATCGAGAAAGTTTATTGAGACAAGTTGTTTGAAATGACGAGCTGCTGCAGGAACTCAAATTTCAGATAAATCAGCCTACCTTGACTCTATAAGTTGGTCATGAACATTTTGTATACGTGACGTTTTTTTCATGATCAAAATTTAAATTTTGAAACTATTTTTTTAACATTTGGCCAGCGTTCATGGAATTGTTTTATTACTCCCTGATACGAAATGTCTGCACCTTAGCCGTAGCAATGCACAATAAACACTCTTTGTTCTATGGTCAGCATGTTTTCAACTGGAAAATTTTCGTTTATGACGAACAAAATTTAAGTTTCAAGTCACGTCTGGCATTTGTAACCATGGATATTATCAAATATTTTCATAACCTACTGATAAAATCAAAGTTGATCGATTTATCTGAGAATCGAGATTAAGCCGTGTCTTTTGATTCTAAACAACTTTTCTCAATAAACTTTCTCGATATCTTTTAAAACAAGGGTGCTTTATTCCAAACAATTTTCCTTAAATCAGTTCTAAATCACCCTGTATATTAATTGATTTGGCTCATTTTCTCAACATCTTAGTTTGAGACCAAGCAGGAGCGATTCCCAGAATATCAGAGTCTAACTCGAAAATTTTTCGTCATTTACACCTTAGCGGCACCCAATCCGTGGACACACTGTATATAGAATTTTATAGCTTTATACTCATTTCTTCTGGAAAACAACGCGATATCATTTCACCCAAATCCGTGGGTTTGAGTTGGTTCATGGGTTTCACATTTGAAATGTCTAGGATGTTTTAACAATCTTTAAGCTACTGTTGCGATCGGATTGAAGCTTCGTTTTAGTCGGGAAATATCAACACGAAACTTTATTGAGTATTTTGTAAATATAGAATCGTTATAAAATTGAATGAAATAGTAAGTTACGTTACAAGGCCGGGAAATGGCTCATTAAAGTACGAGTCTAGATTGTCACGGAGGAGGCGACGAAGGAGCCGAGTGTGGAATTTCTAGACGAGTATTTTAATGACATTTCACGGCCGTGTATCGTACAACGTTTTATTTCAAACTGCTCAATAGTTTTTTCAAATTTTCGGTAAAAAAATCGAACTGTCTATTCAGGAGGTTTGAAGGTGTCAGTAATGTGTCAGTACATGATAAAAAACCAACCATTAATACAGGGTGATAATGTAATATGCTTTGAATCGGTTTTTTTATTGATTGTCTTGCCTGTCAGTTCAGCATCGTTTCGAATTTTTGGTTTTAAATAATTTCAAATAAAATGGATGCAGATATTTTGAAAAAAATTCTGAAGCGACGGCGAAACTTATCCCGGCCGAGTCTTCCGGACGATATCACAAGGAAATACGATATATTCTGTGAATGGCGCAAAACTTTACAATATGGAGAAAATCCTAAAGTTACTTTACCGGCTTAAGTGATGTAATGTATCATTTTCCGGACTCAAATGAGTCCGGGAAATGGCACATAACAGTACAGTATGAAATAAAAAAAATTCTGTAAATTTTTTTTTATTCAATTTTTAACGATAATATACTTTCAGAATTCTCAGCAGATTTCTATGAAATTTGGCACAGACCTTTCCAGTCTATGTTGAACAATACTGTGACCAAATTTCTGTTCGATCCGAGATTTGATTTCCAAAATACAATAATGTTCGTTTATAACGAAATTCGAGGGACCGACATAATCGGTTCTCTATGCGCGAAGTTCGTAATGAAGTATAAATGATGATATCAATAAATACTTATCATTTTAAGGCAATGAGCCGACGATAATGGCTTTATAAACTAGGAATAATAGCCTGATCCATATGCTGTAGTTTCCAACAGAGATTTGGAGGCATGAACGTTCAACTTGATCCAGTCCATTCGGGTACGCTAGGCAATTTTCTATCAAAAATATGATTTTTTGATTTTCACGCCGTGATTCATCCTTCCATTTTCGTAATTCATTCTTGAGAATCTCTGAAATCATTCATGGTTCTTATTGCAAGTATGTTCTGATTCTGGAAACAGCGTGTTATCGTTCTGTTCGAATGTCTGTAATTTTCGATTTTTCCCCGAAACGGGTCTCAAACGAGTTGGTTGGTTTCACACTGATGAGGTATTCGATACCTTAATTGATTTGGTCCGGCCGAAGGCAGGATTACGTGAGAACTCCTATCAACTTCACACAATCAGGGTAGGCATCATTGCAAAATGCGACGGTTAAGTTCGTACTCGGGCCAAATCAGCTGAAAGCTGCTGCCTTCAGGTCAGTGCTTTTCTAGAATTCTGTATATGTAATTCACTGCAGCTGACTGTAGTCAGAAATAACAGAATGGGTGCGGTTAGTAAAGTTCAATCTGTTCTATGATTCTCACAGAATACAGAATATACATGATAGATGATTTTACCCGAATACAAGGTCACAGAATTCTATGCTTCTTTTGTTTTCGCTAGCATTTCGAGATAATGTTGATATATAGTAAAGTCGTTACGGAAAAAAATTCAATTTGAATAAACATACGATGATCCTCCAAAACAACCGCACATACAGAACAAAAGACGTCCAACCAGAAACCAGAATCAAAACAGATGTCTATGATCATATTCACGAATAACCATCACAGAAGATAACCTCACTCTATGCATTGCAGACGTTATCTGTGACTGCACTAACTGCCAACCTTTTCCGCGACGAACAGAGTGCAAAACACACCGAACCGGATCACTGGAGTGAGTGTTGTTCATGCAGGTACTAACTAACAAACCTAATTAGGGTTTTATTCTTATGCTACGACGACGAGCATAGTTATATTTTTCCTTGGAAAACTTTCCATCTTCACATCTTTTTCAACTTCACTACATAAAATACAGAATTGTTCGAAACAACCGAAATATTTTTCGAATAAACCTAATATAAAAGTTCGTTTCAACTGAGTGTTCGTTATTACAGGCTCGTTATTTGCGAAAAACCTAACACACTTTTGATGATACTTTTTTTCGTACCTTATAAATATAGGTATGTCAAATTTCTCTTCGGCAACGAATTTAAACAATGATATATCCATAATTAGCTATTCAGCAGAATTGTTTAGTTACATGGGAGTTTTTCTTCAACTTAGTTGCTGAATCTCAGTAAAGTCATTTCATTATTTTAATCATCGGAGTTCTTAAAGCCTAATATTAACTGACCTCGAATCAAACCACACGGAGATGAGTCCTAGAAAACCTTAAAAATATTTCGATGAATATTGAAAAGCTGCCTAAAGTTGATACCTCTATACTCTTATACAATCAGTCGGTAGGCCTAGGAATAGATCTTTCAAGATTTTGTAACTAAAACTGAGCCAGGTTGGCCCCTGTCAAGGTCAAAATGATTCAGCGGATCAATTATTACATATTACATACTGTATGGTTTGGATATGTTACATTAGTTATTACTATGATCTTTGTTTACAACGACAACGCCGCATAGTTAGTTGACAGGCAAATTACTAGAACCATACGTTTTCTACATTTAAAGAGTGTAATGTGTCAAACTTTCGTATGTGCTCGAACTTTTTAGGGAGAGATGACCTAGAATCTTGAAATTTTCAGGAAAGCATTGGTGTCTATAACACTCGAATAAGTTCGTTAATGGACTGAATATACCAATAAGTACAGCTGCAATCAGATTAAACCTTCGTTATCAGATGAAGAATGCCAACGCACATTTTCGTGAGGATCGTATCTTTTGAAATACGTCAAATATGTCAATTCTCACAAACAATTTCTGAACTCACGATTTTTCTAGGAATTTTTCCTGACACAATGTTTGATTCACTAACTGAATGAAGAATATGCTCATCATGCTTGTGTGCAGTTCGACGAAAGCTCTTTTATTTTCCAGCAAACCCAATTTGAGAGGAAAATAAAATCAGAACATTTTTACTCCAATCGTGGACCGGGATACATATTTGATCGTCTTTCTAAGACTCCGAACGAAAGACTTACCTTTTAATTAATACCAAGTAAGTATCAAGACTGTCAGTATTTTCCTTCCACATTCTTCAGGCATTTCCTGAGAAACTTCAGTGGAAGTTGGTTTGTAATCAAACAAATTGTTTTCAAGAGGAAAATGAAGTTGAAATAGAGAGTTCCTACCTCGTGAGGATTGGACTCGAACGGTGAAATCTGGATTCGTAGTAAACACTGCACGAATGAACTTTTGAGTTCTTAATATTCAACAGCTGCAGATATCCCAGAAGATTTGCCTAGTGCAAGCAATGAAAATTTAAAAGAAAGGACTGACGAAAAGTCAACAAGATTGCGTGTTTGTTCAGTTGTCAGAATTTATTTTCGAGACAACTCATTCTTTACTAATGTGAAATATGCATAGCAGAGCGGGCACTTAACCAGCCAACCAAGGACCCTATTCTTGAATGTGATGTATGGGGAAAAAATATGTAAAACTTCGTGGGTTTTTTCTCGATATAGTTGTTTTTTCGGAATAAGGAAAAAATACTGATTCAATCATAATGAAACTTGGTATCTAGTTTGAAAATGCTGATGGACAAATTTGAGCGAAATTCCGTGATGATCGTGTCATTAGAACAATTTGAAAAAAATTTAAAATATTTTTTTCGAATATTCAATATTCTGTGATCTTCTGATTATAATTGTTGCGTTCCGATATTCCCAATCAGTACTTGCCTGTATCAGTAATTTCAAAACGCTTCGAACTGATACGAAGAATTACTAAAGCAGTGCCAGTAAAATCGACTGTCAAAATTTACTGACAAGTACTGGCCAGGAATATCGGAACTCAACTATTATCCTCATTACATTCTGTAAGAACCTGTCATTTTTCGATGAATTACTGGATTTTACTTCGATCTCATCTGTATTTTTGGAAGTATTGGAAAAATAAAATTTTGAATGGGTGTATCTGCGGAATCATTGGGTTGGATTTTACCCATTCGCGAATTCTTTCAGAAGTGGGCCGTTAGGCCGACCGTAAACACAATAACTCCCGAAAGGTTTGGGGCTTATTTACGAAGGTTGAATTCGTGAATGGGTAAAATCCGCCCAATGATTCCGTAGATATACCTATTAAAATTTTATTTTTCCAATATTTCCAAACATACAGATTAGTTCGAATTTAAATCCAGATTCTTATCGAAAAAACCTAGAAAAATACTTCCTGATAGACCCGAATGACCTGCATTCACTATAGAATATAGTCAGTTACTCATGTAACACCCTGTAAATCCCTGAGTATATTAGAGAGATATTGCAGTGTCAAATTTGTGTGACGTTATTACAGACGTTATTTTTGACATCTAAGCATGCACAGATTCAGTTTCAGAAAAACGCGACGTTAATAGCGTTAGCGTCTTACGTTATTTACGGAAAATTGCGATCCGCAATTTACGTTGCGCTATTCTATATCGGAAGGATTCGTTAAGCTTCGTGTCCTTCCGGCACCGATCACTGTCATATAAAAGTTGTTTGTTTATATGTTTTTTCGTTTTTTGTTATAGATTACACAACTTCCTCAGATTTTTTAAATCTATTTCATAATACATTTTACACACAACTGATATTAGACATTCATATGGATTGGTGCCACCACAGCAATTTTTTTTTACTTTTTCACGAATTGAGAAATACTTTTGGAAGCAACATGAGGGGTTTGAAGTTAGGAATAGTTTAAACCATGCCAATTTTATTGTACAAAATAACTAGTTCCACTTCTTCTGCGTTAGTATCAGCTGAAATTGCCGCTTCCGATTCCATTTTCATTTCGTCCAGAATGTAAAAACAAATTCAGAAATGCAAATAATTGAACTTTGGTAGTTCAAACGTTAGTTTTTAACACGAAAATCTGAAGTCTCACATAGTCTAACCTAACAAACTGATAATAAACGCAACGGTTACAAAAACGTGTAGCAATACAACCGTTAAAACCAAAACGTAATATTAAGCGTAATCGTAATAACATAACGTTTGCGCTATTCAAAAGTTGCAATATCTCTGGAAAAATAGTTTTGATTTCCTAGTCAAAGGTTGCTTATTGTATTATCGCCTGGAAATTATATTGGGGTCAGCCTAATATCCTTTCGCGCCGGATAACTGGCTCATATTAATCATGCTTGACACCGGAAACTAGATTCGGAAGGATCTATATCGTATCACTAATACTAAAACGTAGCACACGACTCGGATATCAGGCCGTAGAGATATATTTTTTGCATCCCGAAAGTGTGGAGATGTCGTTTTTGCCCTATCCCGCATTTTTATGGCCTATAAGATCGTTTCTATGAAAAATTGAGGTCTGGAGCTTTATAGGTTCGGATATATCGATACGTTAATTCCCTAGGTGGAGAGATTCAAAGAGAAGGAAGGAGGAGTTCACGCAACTAAGGATGTGCTGACTAGGAGGAAGACAAATATTCTCTATACATTCGTTATCTACTGAAGGGATCTCGAGAACTATAGAAGCTATAAGAAAACTGATAACACATTCTCTAGCTCTTTTTTCCTGACTAATCCGAATCTGGAAACAGATCCAGCTTATCGTTCATAGAACTTGAGTTATGAGCGAAAATTGAGAAATTGTCATTTTCGATAATGCTGAATAACTCGCATGTTTGAATTCGTATTCCAAATCTGTTGATACATTCTACATGCACTTTTTTAGGAGTAATTCAAATATAATATGACTGAATTTTTCAATCCAGCCGTTTTCGAGAAATGAGAAGGATTTTGTATTTTTCAAATGTAAACTATAGTCGAAAGATCTCTTATCCTGGTACAAAATTTTTGTTGATTTCAAAAATGTATCATATGTCGCTATTTACATCAATATTACATGAGAAAATTGTCAATACTTTTTTCCTGCTTTTCTATTCACTGTTGAATTATGAGCAGGCTGAGTTTACCATAGCGACGATTGAATATGCATTATCTTTGGGTGAACTTGCGCCTCTATGATAGGAATCAGCGATAGCTGAATAAATATTTCTATGGTTAATTTGTCATAGTTCTTAAGATTAGCAATAGAAAATCTGTTTATTATCCCTAATGACCCGAAATATTGCTGATCTTAAGAACTATGACAAATTAACCATAGAAATATTTATTCAGCAATCGCTGATTCCTATCATAGAGGCGCAAGTTCACACAAAGATAATACATATTCAATCGTCGCTATGGCAACGTCAGCCTACTCATAATTCAACAGTGAATAGAAAAGCAGGAAAAAAGTATTGACAATTTTCTCATGTAATATTCATGTAAATAGCGACATATGATATATTTTTGAAACCAGCAAAAATTTTGTAGCAAGATGAGAGATCTTTCGACTATAGTTTACATTTGAAAAATCCAAAATCTTTCTCATTTCTCGAAAATGGCTGGATTGAAAAACTCAGTCATATTATATTTGAATTACTCCGAAAAAAGTGCCTGTAGAATGTATCAACAGATTTCGAATACGAGTTCAAACAAGCGAGTTATTCAGCATTATTGAAAATGACAATTTCTCAATTTTCGCTCATAACTCGAGTTCTATGAACGATAAGCTGGATCTGTTTTCAGATTCAGATTAGCCAGGAAAAAAGAGCTCGAGAATATGTATCAGTTTTCTTCTTGCTGCTATAGTTCTCGAGATCCCTTCAGTAGACAACGAATTTTGCCCACCCTGTATAACTCGAAATTAACCTAAGTTACGAATAACAACTCGGAATTTTCTTCAACTAACCCTTTCCAGCTCGATTACGCCATGT
Organism: Myrrha octodecimguttata; assembly: GCA_958510865.1. NCBI lineage: Eukaryota > Metazoa > Arthropoda > Insecta > Coleoptera > Coccinellidae > Myrrha > Myrrha octodecimguttata. Next base: position 68,296,399 of record OY294058.1, on the reverse strand, counting down.
GGCATTTCGTTATTTCATCTCTTACTACACAGAAATCCTAGATCCGATTCGATCCTATTCGGTGCCGTTCGGTTCGTTATCTTCAGTTCCAGCGCGAGAAGTTCTTCACTCAGTTTCACCAGTGTGGTATTCAAGGGATAATCATTCAATTCTGTACATTTATCGAGTGTATTTAATTCATTTTCCGATCATTTTTGCGCGCATGTTCTTGGGAACAGCGTGCTATGGTTTTGTCCAAATGTCTATTATTTTCGAATTTTGAACTGAAAATGGATTCAAACGACCAGGTTGGACTCACAGATGACAAATCCGGTGTCAAAATCGATTCTGTCCGGCAGGCCGTCCGTCCGGCCGACGACACGATAACTGTCGAAAAGCGAGCTAGCAACTTAAAACTTTCAGATTAGGACGCGCATTGAAATGCGCCAGTTGAGTTAATTTATGGGACAAATCGGTAGAATGGTTTCGAAGTTATGATCATTTGAAATTTCAAGATTAATTTCCTAATATGTCAGGAAATACCCATTCGATTGAATTGAAAGTCGACAATTAGTTGGAGCATAACAACGCAAAACTTTTGACGAAATTTCGTTGAGATCACACTGTCGTTAATTCAAAAAAAAAAAAATTTCGGAATGTTTTTCAAAAAAAATTCATTGAATTCGGAAACATACCTTGAACATCGTATTTTACAGCAGTGTACCGAATTTCATTTTGATATGACCATAATTTCTGGAGATACTGAAAAAAATATATGAAATTTCTTACTTTTCTTCTCGATATCGTTGATTTTTCCGAAATAACTCAATAAATACCGATTCATTCGAAATGGAACTTAGCGGTTAGTTTGGAGATACTGATGGGCAACTTTATGCAGAATTTCGTGATGATGATGTCATTAGAACAGTTTGAAAAAAAATTCAATTTTTTTTTCTCAAATATTCAACATTCTGTGACCCTCTGATCATATTATCGTAATGATATTCTGTATGAACCTTCGTCCAGTCATTTTTCGATGAAATACTGCATTTCAATTCAATCAAATCTGCGTTTTTGGAAATATTGGAAAAATAAAATTTTCAATGGGTATATCTGCGGAATCATTGGGTGGATTTTCCCATTCACGAATTCGGCCTTCGTAATTAAGGTCCAAACCTACTCTACGAATATCGTTGAAATAGATTGATATTCGTCATGTTATAATTGTTCAAGTGAAATTGATATCCGTTTCTTTTTCTAGAAAAGAGTGATATCGCTAGGCAAGCACCACATTGAAGAGTTCTTCACAGTTTTGTCCTTCTTTTGTGACTTCCAAGATGACAGAATTCTATGCTTCGAGGTGATGTTGATTTATCGTGAAGTTTTTCTAAACTCTCCATTGAAAAAAATCCATTCTGAATAATGGTATGATGAAAATATTCGGTTGGGTATGCGACAGAAATAATTTACTTATTCTGTTATTATTATTTACTTCTACAATGGAGTCTTAATATGTACGTATGTGTCGTATGTAATTGTGAAAATGATGTTATCAAATAAATTATTAGTTATTATGCTCTGTTCCATTTGGAAACAAAATTTATTTTCGATTCATTTTTGCGCGCATGTTCTAGGGTAACAGAGTGCTATCGTTTTGTCCAAACGCCTGTGATTTTGGATGATTGAGCCGAAAATATTCTCTAACGACTAGGTTGGACTCACTGATGATGAATCCGGTGTCAAAATAGATTCTGTCTGGCCGTCCGGCCTTAGACACGATAATTGGACAGAAGCAAGCTAGCAACTTGAAACTTTCAGGATAGGTTGCGCATCAGAATGCCGCGGTTGAGTTCGTTAATGGGCCAAATCGGTCGAATAGTTTCGGAGTTAAATGCACTTGAAGTTTTGAAGTTATTCATTTTTTATTTCAGAAACTACTCGAGCGATTGGATTCAAACTTGGCAGTTAGGTGGAGTATAACGACGCGCAACTTTGAGCCAAATTTCGGCACCATCATATTGTCAGTAAATTAAAAAAAAAAAATTTTTCCGGAAACCATTCATCATACCAAAAAAAAATTTCACTTACACTTTGAGCTACATATTTCACAGCAGTGTACCAAATTTCAGTTCGATACGATCATAAGTTTTGGAAATATCGGGAAAAAATATGTCAAATTTCGAGGTTTTCTTCTCGATATTGTTGATTTTTTCGGTATAGCTCGAGAAATACTTATTCAGTCCTGATAAAACTTCACAGCTAGTTTTGAGATGCTGAAAGACAACTTAACGCGAAATTTCGTGGTAATCGTGTCATTAGAACAATTTGAAAAAAAATTTTTATGATTTTCTTATCATATCATCCTCATTCAATTCTGTATGAAACTTCGAACTGTTATTTTCCGATGAAGTACTGGATTTCAATTTGGTCTGATCTGTATTTTCGGAAATATTGGGAAAATAACATTTTTGATGGTTATACCTGCGGAATCATTGGGTGGATTTTACCCATTCACGAATTCGGCCTTCGTAATTAAGGTCCAAACCTTCTCTAGAAATATCGAGGTTCTAAGTTGTTTCTTCCGGAAGATATTGTGTTTACGCAGTCGGCCGTTAGGCTGACCGTAAAAACAATAACTTCCGGAAGACAAGACTTAGAAACTCGATATTTGTAGAGTAGGTTTGGGGCTTAATTACGAAGGTCGAATTCGTGAATGGGTAAAATCCGCCCGATGATTCCGTAGATTTACCCATTCAAAATTTTATTTTTCCAATATTTCCAAAAATACAGATTTGATCGAATTGAAATCCAGTAATTTATCAGAAAAAAATTTTCAAAAAGCACTTCCGTGAAGGCAGTAGCTTTTGCGTGCATGTTCAAATTCGTTGCTGAAGCGATCATCTACATTGAACATACGCGTAAAAGTTGCTGCCTTCACGACAGTGCTTTTTGAAAATTTTTAATTTCGAATTAAAGAATAACAAATATCAACAGAAACACAGAGAACCAGTGTAATTTCAGAGCGAAATGGCATATACTCCACTCCTTAGAACTGTTAAGGAATATTCCCACCTATCTATAATGACAGGAGAGATGTCACAAATGTTGCGCACAGTTCACTAGGAAGGACGCACTTCTTTTATTTTGATGTTCTGTGATATCCCGTACGTTCCCACTGGGTCACAAACGTAATCCGCTTCTTGCACTGACCCAATTGGAACAGAAAAATCCGAAACTGTATAAAACTAGAAAAGATCATCTTTATCGTTCCTTCCGATAGTAAATCATGCGACATCGTTCGAATTCCATTTCACCGTCATGGCATCCCGACAAATAATATTGTTTACAGTCGAATCAGACAATGTGCCAAGTTTTTGCAGTGGGACGATCCGGCTGAGTCTTGTTTTATCGGAGTTCTTCAACTTGGTGTTATTTCCAGCGCCCGTAAAATAAAGGGACATAAAATAAGGGATGCAACTGCACACAGCACGCTCCGTCTAACTTCGAAAACAAATTTGGACTAAAACTTTAGAGTTCGTCATTTATCTTGAGCAGGGGTGGACTTGTAATTTTTGCTATTTCATGATGTATCGTGCATTTAATTGATTTATCTGCAGTTTCGTGAAACTGTTCATCGTTTCATGATTCCTTTCAGGTTAGAATTCAGAGGTAGTAGGAATTTACATGAAGAATTTAATTTTTCTTAACATCGCCGAATCGGCGAATCAGTAAAAACTGTCGAATGATTCCTCAGATAATATACCCTTTCAAAATTTCAGTTTCCCGATATTTCCAAAAACATGGATTCAATCGTCCTTCAATGAAAAATGCCACCTTGAAGTTTCAGCCAAATGGGGTCCACCTTAATTACGAAGGTCGAATTCGTAAATGGGTAAAATCCACCCAATGATTCCGCAGATAAACCCATTCAAAATTTTATTTTCCCAATATTTCCAAAAATACAGATTAGATCGAATCGAAATCCAGTACTTTATCGAAAAATAACAGTTCGAAGGTTCATATAGAATTTAATGAGAATAATATGATGAGAAGATCACAGAATATTATATATTTGGAAAAAAAAAATTAATTTTTTTTTAAATCGTTCTGATGACACGATCATAATGAAATTTTGTACAATGTTGTGACTCAACATCTTCAACCTAGCTGCGAAGTTTCATCACGATTGAATCAGTATTTCTTGGTTTATACCATAAAAACCAACGATATCGCGAAGAAAACCACGAAATTCTACATATTTTTTCCCAATATCTCCAAAACTAATAGCCGTATCGAATTGAAATTTGGTACACTGAAGTGAAATATTAATTTTCAGGGTATTACTAAAATTTATTCCGAATATGAACGATAGTTTCAGAAAAAAAAATTTTTTTCGAAAAAAATTTAGAAAATTGTATTTTTTTAATTTAGTAACCATACAATTTCGACGAAATTTTGCTTAAAGTTGCACGTCGTTATGCTTCTACTAACTGCCAAGTTTCAATTCAATCGAGGCAGTTTTTTCTGAGATATGAGGAAAATAACCTCAAAATTACAAACTGCTATAACTTGGAAACTAATAGGGCCGATTTCGTATTTTGAAATATTTTTTTTTCCTGAAATTTTCAAGTCGATAGAATCCTCCGTACGCCCGTTATCGTGGTGACGGCCGGCCTGCCGGACAGAACCGATTTTGACATTGGACTCGTCATCAGCCATAAGTCCAACTTAGTCGTTTAAGACGTTACAGACATTTGGACAAAACGATAGCACGCTAAGAACATGCGCGCAAAAAACAACAATATCGAAAAAAACACACGAAATTTGACCGATTTTTTCACAATAACTTCGAAGTTTTCCAAATGTAATGGATAGTTTCTGAGAAACAAAATTTTTTCGGAAAAAATTTCGAAAAAAAATTTTTTTTAATTAACTAAGAGCACTATCTCAGAAAAATCCTGTGAAACGTTGCAAGTCCTCAGGCTCCAACTAACTGCCAAGTTTCAATACAATTGCCTCGATATTTCTCGAAATATCAGGAAAATAACCTCAAAACTTCAAATGGCTATAACTCCGAAAGCGTTCGACCGATTTTGCCCCCTAATCTTAACCTTTGAATTTCGAAATGCAACCTATCCTGAAGTCGATAGAATCCTCCGTACGCCCCTAATCGTGGTGACGGCCGGCCGGTTAGAATAGATTTTGACACCGGATTCGTCATCAGTGAGTTCAACCTAGTCGTTTGAGACGATTTTCGGCTCAAATATCGAAAATTACAGACATTGTAATAAAATTACAACGCGCTGTTCTCCAGAACAAGCGCATTAACATCAAATTAATTTCGCAATCAGTCCTTGATCAAAAAAAGTATACCACAAAAATCAAAATCCTTCACCTCGTAAACCGAATACCGCAACAAGGTAGAAACTTGTAATTTTTAGGAACAATAAATGCCTGTGTGAAACGAACTTAAACTGTCAACATTCCAACAAGCTCAACCTTCCTCAATAAAAAGTTTCAAACATCCGATCAATTTCGGGGTTACATTCAGCGAAATGCGGTCTATTAAAACGCACAAATTGACAGCATAGGCGCACAACGAACGACAGGAGAATGCGCTATTACTTTTACACGTTATTCAATCGTAACGATGGAGAAAGGTTCAATAACCGTATTCTGAATATCCCAAATTTTACCTTGGCCCGCATTCAAAGTTCTGCTCATTTGAGTAACGATATTCATCGATGAATTAAATGTTTCGAGGTTTCAATGACATGCAGAGCTCTACAATTCTTTTGAGATTCATTATGTTGGGATTGATCGCGTCCTTAGGTTTGTTTATTGTACCTGCTTGAAAAAAGGTTTGTTCGTTGTACCTGCATGAACTACACTAACTCCACTGATACTGTTCGGTGTTGTTTGTTGTAAAGTTGGACTCTGTTCGTTGCGGAAATGTTGGGAGTTAGTGTAGTCAAAGATTACGTGTGCAGTGCATAGAATGAAGTTATCTTCTGTGATGGTTATGCGTAAATCTAATTCATAATCATAGACATCTGTTGGTGTCTCTGGTTCCTAGTTGGTGGTGTTTTTTTTCTGTATGTGAGGGTACCATATCGTTATGCCAAATGGAATTTCTTTCCGTGACAAGTTTAGACAAATTTTATGACAAATCAACATGACCTCGAAAAGGTAGCGATACTAAAATAAGCAAAGAATTCTGTAATCTTGGATTTGCGTAGAATCATCTATCAAATATATTCTTTGAAAATCATAGAACAGATTGAACTACACTAACTCCACTCATTCTTTCATCTGTGACTGTGAAAAGGTAGCGAAACCAAAAGAAGCATAGAATTCTGTCATCTTGGATTTGCGTAGAATCATCTTCTATATATATTCTTTGAAAATCATAGTACAGATTGAACTACACTAACTCCACTCATTCTGTCATCTGTGACCACACTCAGCTGCATTGAGAATTAGGAGTCGGTGGAGTTACTGTAGTTAGTGTAGTTCATGCAGGTACAACGAACAAATCTTATGCTTTCATACACTAACTCCACTGACTTTCACTTGTCAGTGCAGATGAGTCTATAGTCACAGAGAACAGAATGGGTGTAGTTAGTTTAGTTGAATCTGTTCTATGATTTTAAGCAAACTCCAGATGACAGAATTCTATGCTTCTTTCGTTTTCACAAAAAACGGTAATCCTGTGATAACTGTGATTGTTGCTAGAAATTTCTCACGTCTGTACAATCCTTATAAATCGATAGACTTTATAATCTGTGACTACACTAACTTCCAACATTTTCGCAATGAAAAGAGTGTAAATTTACAACAAAACACACTGAACGATATCCCTGTTACACAACTATCTACACTGGTGTTCGAAAGTGTAGTTCATGGAGATACAACGAACAAACTATTTTTTAAAATAATGCGTTGAAGATTCAATTCGCAAAAGAATAATTTTTTCTTGCAATACACACTAACAACAGAAGAAGATCATTCATAAAACAGATTAACTGATTCGGAATATTTTAGAAAACCGATGACGACGTGGAGTCGAGGGCTTTTAAGCGATTTTGCAATACGACCAGAAAACAAAGAAGTTTTTCATATTTTTTCGAAGTATTTACTGTAGTTGAATATTTACTTCAGAGACTGTGCTCAATTTCATAGGAATCTCAGGGTTTTCAAAAAGAAATCTGAAAAAGGTGTTTTGGAATGTTTTGTTCCCCTTCGACTACAAGGGTAAGTTGACGGTTGTCCACTTGATGGATGGGACAGATCTGGAGATCTGACTGGCCGTTCTAAGGTTCTCCTCCGACCACTGCACTGGTTGCAGAACTACATATATGAAAATTGTCGGATATGATATCAACAGCATAATGAGGGGGAGATCAAATATATCGACTCAGACATAAAAATATATTCAAACACACCTTCGTTCCAAACGGCGTCTCATACCTTCGTGTGGTTTTTTCAATCAACTCAAGCAACGTTACTAAGCGTGGCCCTTTATCAATTCTAATTCATAAACCAGCGTTCTACTTTTCTGGAAAGCCATATTCAACCAGATCGAAAGTGATAGTGGTCACGGACCCCACTGATCTTGAACCTTAAGCGCACGACAAGACTTTTATCTCGATTTTTACTAACGTAACTTTTGCCGTGCTTCGTTCGTTCAATTATGTAGTTAATTGAAACTGCTGCTAGGTAATCATCGACTATTTTTCTTATTAATAACGTGGCAAAATCTAGATTAGCTACTGTTGATTGACAGCCATAAATTCATTGATGAATATTCAAATGGGTTTGTGTGTTTCTGTGTAATTAAATTAGCATTATTTTCATTTGGGGCAAGTAGCTACACTAGGATAATATACGATTATCTGGATGAATCGGCAGTTTTATCCATATTTCTCATCTTACAAATGAGAAATGTTCAATCACGCACATCGTATTTTCAATTTCAACTTGGAAATCAATATATGGCGATGTTTGTCTTTAACAAGACTGTACTATGGAATTCGCAACTACTGCTAAGCGATACGCCCTCTGTTGATAGAAATTCGAACACTTCCAAGCTAGTAGTTTTTAGACGTGCACGTTATTCTAACGTATTTTGCTTCCAAGTTCATTTTCGAGCTTCTGTGTTGTCCTCAGAGTTGAAATTTTGGTATACCGAAAATGTTTGTAATATTCATCAATCGATTCCTTTCTTTCCGATTGAAATTTTCGATGGTATTAATTCGAAATGGCATCCTCCCGAAATGACTATTGTTGTGTGCCTCAACTCAATGTTATTCATGGTCAAAGAAGAAAGGATCATCTACCGCCTCAAGTTTTCATTTTTTCCAAAGCCAAATGAAAGTGCAGTTAATTTGGAAATAGCATTTGGCAGGGAACTCAATGATAGAAGAAAGGCCTAGATTTAGAAATCGAAGATTGGAAAACAGGTCACGAAATACATGAAAGTATGTTCACTGCATTTCTCTAAGGATGTTTATTTTCATAAAGGTAAATCACAATGTATTCATTTCGAAACAACTTCATGTCCAGATGTTTATAGGGGTAAATGAAAAATGCTGCAGAGCACTTCTGCAAATACCAACTTCACAGACTACACAAAATCATATTCAAAGAGAGTGATCTGGTTGAAAACCTAACAAAAACTAGATATACTGTTATAGTTGATAATAGCCTTAGTTTTTCATATAAATACATTAATATTTTTCATTTCTGTATAGGTAGGTAGGTTGAACCAGTTGTGACATTTTTCATTTTGTATGTGTATCTTGAGCTGCTGTAATTTAAAAATTAAATCAATTATATGTCTATCTGTTTCCTTTTCTTTCGAAATACGATGCAAAAGAACTAAAGCAGAAAAGCTGTCTCTTCATGTTATTGATTCACTTGTTTATAAACAAAGAGAACGAGTCATATCATTTAGACTGATTCAAGATTTACCACATAATATGGCTTGCATTCAGCACTTCTTCACATTGATAAGAGTCCTTGAATTACTTATTGAGGTGCCTATTTTTTCAGAAATCCAAGTAAACTTAGATATTGGTTCATTTTGATCCACCAAGCAACAGACACAAAAATAACATCGAAATTATCCTCCAGGAACGATTTGAACCACGATTTTATAACGTCATCCAACAGAAAAGTCCATTCTCAAAGAATCCTACACAAAATTATAATAATTTCTTTAAATATTCTAGCTCTGCTTAATAAATATTCGTTCTCTACCACATTTCTACGGTTTGTTTACATAAAACTACTAGCCTGGACAGGTTCCAAATTCATCCGTTAGGACGCTGGCATCTTCGCAGAAGTTCCCAATTGGAGCGCTATCATACTGTTGCTGTTCCTGTTATTTACGAATTTTGAACCGTTAAGGGTCGAATTATGATAGATCGTTAACACTTCACCTTCAAAAAAAAAGACTTTTTCAGAGACGTTGCAAAACTACGCCAGTTACGGTCACAAGTGAGCAAAATCCATACCCAATTCATTCATGAGATACAGCTATCAGAATTTTCTTCGATGGTTCAAAAATGATCCGATATTGAAACTTTATACCTATACTCCATTCAGTTTTATGAACTATCCCGGTTGGCCATGATTCAGGTCTATAAAGTTTTTTTACTTAGAAGTGTCAATTCATACTCTCTATCTCGGAATAATCATCACCCTTGGAAACTAACAATCCAGAAGGTAGTTTTGAAGAAGCAGAGGCAAAGTATCGGAAACTGCTAGGTAGAATTGAAATCTGCTTTTTCTGATATTAACCCTGATAATTTGAAATCAATAATTTATAACAAGCTATCCAACACCCAAAGATAAGAGACTGAAGCTTAGCTGCATCCCAGTTTACAAATATGTTCATAATTCAGTGTATCGTTCACACAGATTCCCAAGAACTTTGTAAATTGAGTTAGTTCTTTGAAGGTGACACAGGTTTCGTAGAACTACTACATTTCCATACTGGGGTATTTCAAGTTGTGCAACAAGGTATTTAAATGTCTTGTGTAGGCTTATTTCTTGAAAATTTCCAAAGTAGGGAATTCCATAGGTTCGTCTGTTGGTTTAGAAATTTTACTGCAGGGTTATTCGAGTACTTTTATCTTTTTTTTCGAATGAACGAGTACTTTTATCTTTTTTTTCGAATGAACTATCACAAAGTAACGGAATACTCTATCTATTATTTTTCAATAGAACACTGTATTCTTGATTTCCGTACAAGGAAAATTCACATTTTGAAAAAATACGTAATTACTAGGACCTCTGTGTAAAGAGGACAACGTTGTGAAGTTATCTGAGAGGAAAATTACTATAACTAATATTTTCGAAATATACACGGTGAAATGTGTCAGAATGTCATGGCCAACCGAGAAAGTTTATAAAAGTGAATGGAGTATGATTGATAAATTTTGACTTTAAGGTTTATGCCGAATTTCATCGAAATCTGACAAAAAGTTTGCGAAATTTCGATTACATCTTTCAAACATCTCCATTTACTCCCACCCAATTCCTCCACTTGTTTTCTGTTGGAGTTAGTTGAGATGAAACCATCCAATATAGGTTTTTATTTCATTTCGCATTTACGCGGTTGTTACTGCGCTAGGGAACTGCGCGTTATCATTTCGTCACGATGTTTGTAATTTTCGAATTTTGGGCCGAGAATGGAAAAAGATTGAGTTGAACTCCATGAATAAAAATCCGTGGTCAAATTCAATTCTGTCCGTCCGACCGTCCGTCCGTATGTGCTCTAACTCCCTAAGAAAAAGACGTAGCAACTTGAAATTGTCAAATTAGAGTTGGAATCCAAATATCCCGGCTAAGTTCGTTAATGGGTAGAATCGGTTTGATGCTTTCGGAGTTAAGCCCATTTGAAATTTTGTGGTCCATTCCTCGATATCTCATGACGTATTGACTGGATCAAATTGTAACTTCGTGGACAGTTTTGGAATACCAACGAGCAACTTAGAGCAAAATTTCGTATGGATCCAGTAGTTGAAAATTAAAAAAAAACTTTATTCGAAAATTTTCAAAATTTTATATGAATTTTTTTTTCCTGGAAATATTGATTAGATTCCAATGGCATTTGGCACAAACCTAAGAGTCAGTATTTAACAACAATGTTGTAAATTTCAATGCAATCCGATATTTACTTTGGGCGATATAAGAAAAAAAATGTGCTAAATTTCGTTATTATTTGGAATTGTAAGGTTATTTCCGTAATATCTCAAGCAGTACAAATGCAATCAGATTGAAACTTCCTAATCAGGTGTACATTACCAACACTCAACTAGGTGCAAAATTTCGTGTTAATCTAATTGTTATAATTTGAACAAGAGCGTAAATGCTCCTGAACTCACGTCAGTGCTTTTCTAGATTCTTAGACTGAATTTCGCTCTAGGTCTGGTTACGTTTCGTATGACTGACAAGTCTCACACTGTATTTCATTTTCATTTGCAGGGCGAATTTTCATTCTGCAAAAAAGTTGATTCGATCGGGGTGCCCCATAGGGCTCTACGCTTAAGCGTATGGGTTAATCCGCCACTGTGAATGAGACATTCAAAAATGTATTTTTAATTTGAGAACAAGTAATGTCGTAGTACCATTAGTAGACGCCACTGTTGAAAATAATAGAATTGTTTCTACTTCGAGAAAGGTATCTCTATGCACCGAAAACTATTACAAAATTCTATAGAAATATCTTCAACAGCATTAACAAAAAAAGATTTTTTCTGCAACCTTGCCAACCTGTATCTCAAAGGTTTACTCATTCTTTCAATGGCCCCCTTATTTAAGGGGCATGTCATTAAGGAACAGCCTGTATACAGCATTACATTCGATGTAATGAGTGTATTTCTCTATTAATTCGCAAGTGCGACACATAATTAAGTGGACAAAGCTCGTTAAGTCCGAGATAAGCCTCTTCATCATATTTATCGTGTTACAAACACACTATAAACATTCCGTGTAAAACATCAAACACTTAATACTTAGTCATCCCATCTTCGTAAGTGATGGAAATTAAGATTAGCCTTTCGCATTTTCCGTGATTTATCGAGTTATTCCATTTCCTGGACAGGTGTGGGATGTTAGTCTCTTGGGCCCGACTATTTATACGCCACTGTGGCGAAGGAAAATTACCGTGTACCGAGAAGATTTTTTATTGTCCCGCGTTGAACGACAGAACTGCAGGTATTTCCAGTGCTATATCTGTTGTTTCTTGTGTTGGAGTCTGATACCAGAAGCGATAGGGAATCTGCCGTTGGAATTCTATGGAGTCAATGGCTTTTGATCAGGAGAAACACAAACAAACCCAATATCTTACAGAAAGAAGGGTTTCATTAGGGGATCGTGGATATCAATAGTACAGGGTGTCCACAAATGGTATCGAGGTTTCGTTTTTACCATCTTGTTCTGGGAAACAGCGCATTATAATTTCGTCACGATGTCTGTAATTTTCGAATTTTTATTCGAAATTGGTCTCAAACGACTAGGCTGGACTCACTGATGAAGAATCCGTGGTCAAAGTTGATTCTGCCGTGTGCAAGAATTATCCATGGAAAAATTTCAAAAAAAATTTTTTTTTGAAAATTTTTATATTTCTGGGAAAGAGCGCATTATCGTATTGCCCAAAAGTTGGTAATTTTCGAATTCTGAACCGAAATGTTCTGAAACGCTTAGGGTGGCCTTCCTGAAGAATGAACAAGTTTCCGGCCGCCGGCCGTATGTACTCTTACTTCCGAATGAAGGTTCGTTAATGAAAAAAATCAGCACAACAGTTTATAAGTTTAGCCAGCTGAAATCTAGTTTTTTCATTAACTTGAAAAATATCGATTTGATTGAATTGAAAGTTGGTTACCAGTTATGAAGTAACAACGTAAAATGTTGCAAATTTTCTTGAGAAAATTCAAAAAAATATATTTCCAAATTATTCGATATCTCAGAAACTACTAGCCACATGTTGAAGAAGTTTGTTTCTTCATAACAGGCATATGTATGATACAGGGTGGGCAAAATTCGTTGTCTACTGAAGGGATCTCGAGAACTATAGAAGCTAGAAGAGAACTGATAACATTTGCTCGAGCTCTTTTGTCCTGACTAATCCGTATCGGACAACAGATCCAGCTCATCGCGCATAGAACTTGAGTTATGAGCGAAAATTGAGAAATTGTCATTTTCAATAATGCTGAATAACTTGCTTGTTTGAACTCGTATTCGAAATCTGTTGATACATTCTACGGGCACTTTTTTAGGAGTAATTCAAATATAATATGACTGAATTTTTTAATCCAGCCATTTTCGAGAAATGAGAAGGATTTTGGATTTTTCAAATGTAAACTATAGTCGAAAATTCTCTTATCTTGCTTCAAAATTTTTACTGATTTCAAAAACGTATCATATGTCGCTATTCACATGAATATAACATGAGAAAAAACTCAATTCTTTTTCCCGCTTTTCTATTCACTGTTGAATTATTTTAAGTATGCTGGCGTTACCATAGCGACCATTGTATAAGCATTATATATATATTATTATGTATGTCGTTCTGGATATTTCTCGAAAAAGACTTTCCATGCCACTCGGCTATTTCCATTCGCTTGAGTATAGCATACCAACATATCGAATTTTTCGTAATTTGAAATATTTCGGGCCATTAGGGATAATAAACAGATTTGCTATTGCTAATCTTAAGAACTATGACAAATTAACCATAGAAATATTTATTCAGCCATCGCTGATTCCAATCATAGAGTCGCAAGTTAACACAAAGATAATGCATATTCAATCGTCGCTATGGTAACGTCAGCCTGCTCATAATTCAATAGTGAATAGAAAAGCAGGAAAAAAGTATTGATTTTTTTCTGATGTAATATTCATGTGAATAGCGACATATGATATATTTTTGAAATCAGCAAAAATTTTGTAGCAAGATAAGAGGACTCTCGACTATAGTTTACTTTTGAAAAATTCAAAATCCTTCCCATTTCTCGAAAATGGCTGGATTAAAAAATTCAGTCATATTATATTTGAATTACTCCTAAAAAAGTGCCTGTAGAATGTATCAACAGATTTCGAAAACGAGTTCAAACAAGCGAGTTATTCAGCATTATTGAAAATGACAATTTCTCTGGATCTGTTTTCAGATTCGGATTAGTCAGGAAAAAAGAGTTCGAGATTGTGTTATCTGTTTTTTTAGCTGCTATAGTTCTCGAGATCCCTTCAGTAGACAACGAATCTTGCCCACCCTGTATACGGGGTGTATCTGAATAACACCCAAAAAATGTAAGAGGTGCTTCTGTGGTAAAAATTGAGGAGGTATTTGGTATGAAATTTTTTGAAAAGTTCCCTCCGAATTTAGATTAACAAACAAATGTTTCTCTCTTTTATTTTTCCTGTATATTGAGCTTAAGACAGGAAACTTGGTGTATATTATTTGTCACTGCATATTTCGGAATTTTTCAACCCTGAAGAAAGCTTGGAAGGGGTTGAAATAGTCAACCCCATTTATATTTCTTCTCACAGTTTTTTTGGATAAAATTTTCCCCTCAAAAAAAACATGGCTTAAAAGCCCAATTCATTCACTATCTTTTTTATCTACACAAGTGTTTTCGAAAACTTAAGCATTCACGAGTAAAATATAACCCATGTTAAATAGCATTTTATTGAACAATAGCCAAACAAATTATGATTCTACCAGAATAAGACTTTCACAACTTAAACAATAGCGAACAATCAACAAAAACCGGTCGAATATCGACAATACAATTACCTATAGTAAATGTTGAAAATGACTGCCTTCAGCTTCAAACGAGCATTTACTTTTCTCCTCATTGAAATGCGTATGCAATGAAATATGCCTGCTGAATTCGTTTTCGTTTCACACCCTGCTACAATGCGCAGATATCATCGATATTTTTTTCTCGTAAAAGCTTAAGTTTCCGAAAACACTGACTTTTTTTGGAAAGCTTATAATTTATACAGGGCGAGTCTTTGAGTTGTACATTAATTTTAAACATAGATTCCTCTCATCCAACAAAACACTTTTTTCATTTGCCATTTTTCCAGATTCGGCTCAGGTAAAAAGTTATAAGCATTTAAACATTTCTCAATGTGCTAATACACTACTGCGCTTTGTTTGCAAGTTCACCACAGATATCACTTACGGTGATTTCTTCTGGAGAATAACCAATCCAAGGTTTGAAATTCAAAGAAACAAGATTGAGAAAACTCATTTACTCACTTAATTCTTATGATTTGGTGCTTTTTGCGATATTATCGCAAGGAAAACATTTCACTACACTGGACATGCAACGCAGATCTTCAACCTGATGTTCATGCAATATCAATTTTCATTCCACTATAAGATTCTACACAATTCCATCCTCGCCCATTCTGATACTGAAAACTCCATAATTATACTTTTTTCTTTGAATTTGCTTTTCTATGGAAACAAATACAAGTTTGTTTGCATAGAAAAGCGAATTCAAGGCGGTCTTCAGTAAGGAAGCCTCAAGGAGCAATTATAAATACGGCCCTTGGAGACTTAGAATAATATGTTATTCTATGTCTATGAATTTTATGGTTAGGTCTGTGGCATATACCTAATATTAGTTCAATGCGAAATAGATAAATATTTATGTGTATTCTATGGTCTGGATAAATGTGAACCCTTCCTCTACTAGATCAGGGGCGGCTCCATAAATATAAGGTAATTTTTCGAATTTTTATCCGATTTTATAATATTCAACGTTAAATATCTGCAAAACGGTGCGTTTAAGGAGAAATTACAAAGAATAATCAAGTATTTTAAAATGATTGAAGATTCTTATGATGACATGAGATAAACGTTATCTACATTCTTCATGCTAATTTGGTATAGTTTTATGAATCAGCGAGTCCATAACTCGGAACTGTGTGAAGTAGGATGAAAGTGATTACTGAAGAATATGTGTATGTTTAGGTGAAGCTAGATATGAGTTACAATTTTATTTGCACTAAGCTATTAGTTTTGAAATTGTTCCATTGGTTTTTCTCAAGTGTAGTCACAAATTGAATTTTCACGAGAACAATTTTCCACGAAGTACCAGACTTCAATGTGATCGGATTTTTGTTTGGCGAAATACACAATAAAAGTTCGAATGGATATATTTGCGTAACCATCTGATTAATTTCACTAATTCTTGAATTTGATCTTCGTGTTAACAATGGGCAGTTAAACGACCGTATAGAAAAAATTCCATTTGCAATGTAGATTTCATTCCATTTCAGGAATCACAACAAACTTGAGATGAGCTGACGAAATGAAGCACTGTCAACGAACTGAATGACGAACGACTCCCAAACTTCCCATAAATACAGAGGACAGTGTTTCTAACATAGAGTCGAAGATAAATTCGAAAATGCCTTAAGAAAGCTTTTTAGAATGAGGAATTATGAGTACGTATACTCCATTCACTTTTATGAACTATCCCGGTTGGCTATGACATTCTGACACACTCCACCGTGTAGATGTATTTTGAAAATGTTAGGTTATAGTCATTTTCCAATTACACAACATTGTCCTGTCTACATAGAGGTCGTAGTTATTACGTATTTTTTCAAAATGAGTATTTTCTTTGGAAAAATAATAAATTTGAGAAAATATTGTATAAACTCAATAACTCCAAAGACAATCAATAAATTTTACTGAAGAATAATGGATAGAGTAGTCCGTTACTTTGTTATAGTTCATTCGAAAAAAAATTAAAGTACTCGAAGTTCAAATACTTCAGTACGGAAATGCTGAATAGCTTGTGATAAATTATTGATTTCAAATTATCAGGGTTACTATCAGAAAAAGCAGATGACAATTTTACATAATACTTCCTGCTGGTTCCTGATACTTCGTCCCTGCTTCTTCAAAATTACCTCCTGCATTTTAGTTTCTAAGCGTAATGATTATGTTGAGATTGAGAGTAGAAATTAGCGTTGGCATTTGGCAACGTCTCTGAGAATTATTTTGACATTGCCGATATTTCACGAGTGCCAACCTGCATCAGTTTTATGTAAAAAAACTTGATAGACCAAAATCATGGCCAACCGGGATAGTTTATAAAAGTGAATGGAGTATACCTACTTCTTTGACAGTATATTCGTGAATTCGTGAAGTATTTTATAATTCATCGGTTATAAAGAAAAATTCAGCTGAATCTGAATTCGTGAATAATTGAATAACTAAACTCATACCCGACACAAAAATATACATAAATTATTATCTTTTCGATCGATCAACACGTTGCGTGATGTAAAGGCATTCTTCCTTTAACGTTACATAAATAATAATTATAACCCCATATCAGTTTAATGAAAGCAGAAAGTTGAGCTTTTATGAAGATGTAGAGCTCTGGAAGTAGGTGATATGGCGCTGAATTAAAGAAAAAAATCAGGTTTAAGTACTTCTTTTAAAAATCAGAAGCTCTATCGAGATCGAATGACCCGATAAAATGAATATTCTTAGAGGTTTTGTGCATATCTTCATTCGTATCAAGCGGAAATTCACTCAGCGGTTCGAGTGGAACTAGGTGAAACTGAAAGTTTGCGTCACGGAAAGTCCATTTTTGGAAGAGTTACACCAACGAACTTCTGGTATGATCGATGATATGGCATGGAAACCTGGACATAATTGACTCCATTTCATGGAAGCTGCTATTCAATTCCGTTTTCTAATATTAAAATGATATACGACAGGCAAATTTCAATGAATTTATTACACTGATATACAGTGCGAGTCTCTTACATGGAATGAATTCATTGAATTGAAAACGGTTGGTTTTTGAAACTATGCTCGGACAGTTCGGTTAGTATTTTAAACTGCACATGTTTGCGCGCATGTTCTGGGGAAGCGTGCTATCGTTCGTTTTCAAACGACTAGGTTGAACTCACTGATGTCCGGTGTCAAAATCGATTATATCCGGCCACTCGTCCGGCACAGGATACGATAACTGTCGAACGGAGCAAGCTTGCGACTTGAAACGTTCAGGGTGGGTCACGCATCAGAATGCCACTGTTGAGACCTATTAGGTCTCTTGCATGTAACCCGATTCACTATATTTCCATGTTTTTGCGCGCATGTTCTAGGGGAACAGCGTGCTATCGTTTTGTCCAAATGTCTGTAATTTTGGATGATTGAGCCGAAAATGGTTTCAATCGACTAGGTTGGACTCACTGATGACGAATCCGGTGTCAAAATCGATTATGTCCGGCCGTGGACACGATAACTGTCGACATAAGCAAGCTAGCAACTTGAAACTTTCAGGGTAGGTCGCGCATAAGAATGTCGCGGTTAAGTTCGTTAGTGGGCCAAATCGGTCGAATAGTTTCGGAGTTATAGGCACTTGAAATTTTGAAGTTATTTATTTTTCATTTCAGAAACCACTTGAGCGATTGGATTCAAGCTTGGCAGTTAGGTGGAGGATAACGACGCGCAACTTTGAGCCAAATTTCGTCAGGATCATTCTGTCAGTAAATTGAAAAAAAAAATGTTTTCCAAATTTTTTTCCGAAATTTTTTTTTTTTTCTGAAACCATTCATCAAATCCAAAAAAGAAACCACTCACACTTTGAGCTTCATATTTCACAGCAGTGTACAAAATTTCAGTTCGATACGATCATAAGTTTCGGAGATATCGGGAAAAAATATGTCAAATTTCGAGGTTTTCTTCTCGATATCGTTGTTTTTTTCGGTATAACTCGGGAAATACTGATTCAAACCTGATAAAACTGCGCAGCTAGTTTGAAGATGATGAAAGTAAACTTTATGCGAAATTTCGTGATATTCGTGTCATTAGAACAATTTGAAAAAAAAATTTCTGTGATTTTCTTATCGTATCATCCTCCTGAGATTCTCTATGAACCTTCGAACTGTAATTTTTCGATGAAGTAATGGATTTCAATTCGATCTGATCTGTATTTTCGGAAATATTGGAAAAATAAAATTTTGATTAGACTGACCGTAAACACAATAACTTCCGGAAGAAATGACTTGGAAACTCGATATTTGTAGAGTAGGTTTGGGCCATAATTACGAAGGTCGAATTCGCGAATGGGTAAAATCCGCCCAATAATTCTGTAGATATACCCATTCAAAATTTTATTTTTCCAATATTTCCAAAAATACAGATTAGATCGAGTTGAAATCCAGTAATTTATTGGAAAAAAAAATTCAAAAAGTACTGCCGTGAAGGCAGCAGCTTCTGCGTGCATGTTCAAATTCGTTGCTGAAGCGGTCATCGACATTGAACATGCGCGCAAAAGCTGCTGCCTTCACGGCAGTGCTTTTTGAAATTTTTCTGATTCTATATCGATACAAAATCATAATGTATGCTATCACACACTTAAACAATTCGCGAATTTCGAATAATTCGGTATTAAAAATGGCCAAATCGGTACTCAAGGTCGAAGCGGGAGAAACGCGTCAGATCGCCTCTACGTCACTCGTTATTGTACGATTCACCGATCGATACAGTCCGACGCTGTCTATTGGTTTGCTACAGAGAAACGTACACGAGAAGAGGGAGAGAGTGGATACGGTACGTCGCGGAAGCCGCGAAGTTTCGTCCGTTTATAAAGCAGACTTTCCAAATTCAAAAGATTCATTTTCGAGTTGAAAATTGAAATCTTTGATGGCGGTTAAAGTTTTCAAGTAGTCTCACGGATAGAATATTTGATTCCAATGATAAAAAAAACTTATTCGTTAATGAGCAGAATTGGCCGAAGGATTTCGGAGTCATAGCCAAGTTTTGAGATTATTTCCGAAAGTATCTTTCATATTTGAGAAAAATTCTGCTCATACCTGGAGCTCAATATTTTACAGCAGTATCGAAAATTTCCATTCGATATGGTCATTGTTTTTGGAGATATGAGCAAAAACCTCGAAAATCACTGACGTGAAGTCAGCAGCTATTGATGCGCGCATGTTCAAATTCTTTGCCAAAGCGGTCACCTTTTCACGTATTTACCCCACTAAACGCAATTTTGTCGATCTCCTCTGAACATGCGCGCAATAGCTGCTGTCTTCACGGCAGTGCTTTTCTAGATTTTTGATTTGAGAAAATGTTATAGCGCGTCTCCAAATTTGAGATATGTATTATGTCATAGACATTTTTTCAAATGACAATCCTACTATTCTCATAAACATTCATGAAGGGTATATCAATATTAACTTGCTTACTAAATACCAAATTTTAGTGTATTCGAGGAGATATTTGGTATGCAGGGTTTTCCTAATTGGTGGTAGGTACAAACGATGATGGAAAATTTCTTGCATAATTTCAAGACCATAAAGTTAAGTATAACATTGAAACTCTTTTTTACAATTTTAAAACTAACAGTGACCAACCAAACAAAATATTGAAGGAAAACACGAGACAGTCCTCCAAAAAAAATATCAACCTGTAAATTTGCAATCGTAATTGGCATGTCAGATGATGTAAAGTCTAAATTGTAATATTTTTGCCAAATTTCAGTTGAATATTTCATAAAATACAAATGGAAACTACAGGAAAACAAACTGAAACAAATTTTGACACCCTGTATCTCGAAAACTAAAAGCTTGCGGTCGCATTTTATGGGAGTTTTTTCTTTGAAATTATACAAGAAATAGCTCCTTTTCGTTTATATTCCCAATTAAGAAACACCCTGTATACTTATGAACTGGATTAGGCTACTACGCCATTTTGGAAAGCTAAATAACCTAACTATTAGATCTTGGCTCAGTTGATCCATTGAAGAAGGCGAATCTCCAATAATATTCGATGGTTCACACTTATCAGCTGATTCATCCAATATTCACTCAAGTAAAACAATTTCTTCAAGATTTTACCATCAGCTACCTGATAATATCCTTTCAGCATTGGTCAAATTTCCTTCCTTCTTTTCAAATAAAACAAAAATTTGATATTTACTACCCACGTTTAACTTGACAGATCCTTGAGGCTAGTCATAAAAAGTATGATTGCTATTTGAAGAAATTTTCGATGACGTGAAATCTCAAATTTAATTTGTAGTACACTGTATAACATTTACTCATATCGAAAAGAGCGCAATTCAAAATACTATTCGTCCTGTCCGGGCATATTTCTGACATGAAAAACTGTCTTCGATTTACTGAACTTACTCCAAGATGAAAACTGGCAGTTTGCAGGAGCATATAAAGATGTTAGCTTTGTCTTCTATCCAGGAAACTACGTTATCAATCCTAGGAAATATTTCAGTAACGAAAAAAATAATTGTCAAAATAAGAATCTATCATTTAGTATTGTAGTGAAGATCCGTTTTCAGCGTAAATTTAAAATTCGTTGCAAAATGGCGCGAGCGCCGGATCAATTAAACTATGTTTTATTTTAAATTGTTTCAGGTTACCTGATTGCAGCAAGCAAGGGCCTGAAGGAATCTTCCAGGAATGGGTTATCCCGAAAATTTCCTTCGGAACTTTAAAATTGCAAGGTCCAAAAACCGTTTGGATCTCAGTAAGAACAAGTTAAGCCTTCTCACTAGCTTTCTCATAGGACACTGTTGCCTAAGGAAGCATGTGATGATAATGGGCTCATCAGAAACTGATAACTGAGCGCAGATTCTCTGGGGAAGAGGAGGATTACAGAATGCCTTGCCATTACAAGCCTGCGCAACGAATGTTTTGGACAGGAAAATTATAGGAGAAATGAGAACTTGGCCTCCTTGAAGCCCTCACACATATTAGAGTTCATTAGAGCTCTAGAGCTGGAGGGCGAGCTGCATAGTTAGCGCAGTGCAAAAACAGCTGACAACTAAAAAAAAACAACTGACTAACTAATAATCAAGGACGCCACTTTAAAAAGCCGATAAAAACAAAAGGGGAACAATTTTCAGTCAGTGTTTTGGGTGAAAACCAAAACTGTTCAGAGTATATCTTCTTAAAAGTTTATTTATTGTGAAATCGTGATAAATCATTGAAATGGCTCAATCGAAAGAACCCTCAAGAGTTGATAAGTGTTGAATTCAGTGCTTCAGTTGACCGTTAATGTATCGCTCTCCTGGCGTTTCTTCTGAATTTCAAGATAGCAATGCTTCATTTTATGACGGTGCAGTTCGGATTTCACCCAATTTCACAGGTGATTTAACCTTTATCAAACTTCATAAGCGTTAGCTGGCCTTACGGTTAATGTCATAAATCGGGTAGAGTTCGTTTCTTACTACGAACAGATAACGTGAACATCACCTGCAAGGTCAACGACGAACTGCCATGTTATTATAAATCCAGGTATACATCACATTCGTTGCAATATGAACTAGCCTTTTTGTCTAGCCTTTAGGGTTAGATCATGTTGAAACGAATGTGGTGTGGTAGTAATATGAACTAGCCTCAACTCCATATAGACATAAAAACAAAGACTGTGAAATAACACCACAACAACGTTTAGCCTCAGAAAGGTTATGATAACTAGGCTTGGCTGAAACCAAATGCATTTGTCCTTACCTTTTCAATATTGAAAATCTTTCTCGGGAAATCAGTATATTTTCTTATCTACGTTTCGTCTCTCTCACATCGTTACCAACTGTCATTCACAGTTTTGATGGAAAGGCGCAGTCAATAGGCGTTCTCGATTGAGCTCCGCTTCCGGTTCTGATTCACTTTTAAGTGAGATTTCTGTTTTCTTATTGGCTGGTCGATGCAACTCTGCCAATCACGAAACCGAAACCGCATTCTAAAGTGAACCAGAACCGGAACCGAAGCTCAATCGAGAACGCCTATTGACTGCGCCTTTCCATCAAAACTGTGAATGACAGTTGGTAACTATGTGAGAGAGACGAAACGTACATAAGAAAATATACTGATTTCTCGAGAAACATTTTCAATATTAAAAAGATAAGGACAAATACATTTGGTATCAGCCAAGTGTAGTTATCATAACCTTTCTGAGGCTAAACGTTGTTGTGGTGTTCCGGTTCTGGTTCACTTTTGAATGCGATTTCCGTTTCCTGATTGGACGAGTTGCCAATAAGAAAACAGAAATCTCACTCGAAAGTGAATCAGAACCGGAACCAAAGCACAATCGAGAACGCCTCATGTCTCTATGTCTATACTTAACCTAACTGTCAGCTGTCAAAATTGTTGCCTATTTCAGGGTTGCCAACACTTTGCTGCATAAATGGCGATGGATTCAAATAATACGTTCATTTTGGGAAAACCTTCATAATTATGTTTGAATAAATGAAAGATAATTCTGAAATTAGGATTGTTTTGTGCATCACTCCTGCTCCTATACTTCTTCAATCAATATAGTAGGGAAAAACGCTGCAAATTTTACACAAGGGTTTATTATTTTCTCAGTTAAGTAACCCAATACCATTGATATCTTAAATAAAACTTATACAGCGTGCCAAAAAAGTAAAATTACTCGTCAATAATGAGTGTACGAAGAACTATTAGGGAATATCTTCGATTTTTAATTTCAAAACCAATTTAACCTGAGCTTTTTTAAATTGGATATTTCTCAGTTCACTACTTTATTCTTTCAACTGGAAATATATGGATTGTGATACATCAAATGAAAGGTAATTTGATCACCTATTCAGATATGTGGCTAGAAGTAACATTGCTTGTGCCATTGAAAAATTAGGAAATAATTTGGAATTTTCAGTTAGGAGGGTACTGTTATCAGACCATTATACTTTCATTAATTAATAACGACAATAATAATAATAATGATATATTCATTCATTCAAAAGATTATTGAAATACAATAAGGTTGGTTTCATAAAAACAGAATACATAACTCAAAACAATTCACTTTCACAAAAATCGAAAAATTCACTCTAAGAATATGGTTCACAGTCAACAATTGCATTAGACAAAGTAATTTTGAAAACTTTCAGTTTGGATGTCCTCCTAAACCCTTGGGGTAGAGCATTAAGTAGCCTTAGGCTCATGTACAAGCGCGACTTTTTTATTAAGGTTGAAGAGTGACGTGGGTACAAGTATGTGTATCTGTGCGCCTAGAGTTGTTACAGTTTAAATATTGTTGAAAGTACCTTCATGAAAACGAGTACCCCATATACGTATAGACCACATGATGTTAAAAATTTGTTCTCTTTAGAATGCCCTCTACAAGATTCTCTAAAACCTAACCTCAGTATAATTCTCAAAATGAATTTTTGCCTCAGAAACACTCACTTTATTACTAAGGGAAATTCTCGAACCAATGGAGTTGTGATTTAAATTGAATTAATACTTAACTTTCATTTTCGTTCACATAACTGAATTGGTCATCGAATGACCTTTGATGCGATATATCACAATATTTATCAAAAAAAAAAACTGTTGAGGTTTAAGGGTATAAACCCCCAACAATGCATTTCTCAAACTTCGAAAATAGAAATATAAATGAAAATAGGGAAATTCTCGAATCCATGGATTTGTAATTTATATTGAATCAATAATTAACTTTCATTTCCGTTCACATAACTGAATTGGTCATCGAATGACCGTTTAAGGGTATAAACCCCCAACTCTAAAACTACATGCATTTTTTCAAACTTCACGCCACTCAATATGCAATGGAATGTACTTCCATTTGATATATCACAATCCATATATTACTATTTGAAAAAAAAAACAGTATGGGGGTGTGGAGCGTAAATGGTGGGAGATTTCGAATTCAAAAAAGCATAGGGAGACCTGCTTTCGGAATTACAAATCCTTGGATCCGTGGATTTTGCTTAACAATAATTATTAAAAGAATAATGGTCTGATTGCAGTACTCTCAAGTCACAAATTGTAAATTATTTTCTGATTTTTTATTGAAAAACGGCACGACAATTTTTTTTTTAGTCGAATCGCTAAGTAGGTAATCAAATTACCTTTCATTTGAATTATCACCCCATATATTCTAATTTGAAAAAATTAAGTAGTTGGGGGTGAGAAATATCAAAATCAAAGAAACACGGAATAAATTGCTTTCGGAATTCAAAATCCACGGATGCGAGGATTTTTCACAATAATTCTTCGTGCAAGAATTATTGACTATTACGTTACTTTTGTGTCAAGCTGTATACTATTTATAGCTCATTGGTTCTTCGCCCCAAAATTTGCAGTATTTTTCTTTATAGCTCAGGAACCACTGGACAGAAATCATCCGGGTGCGAGGATTTTCCTTAATAATTCTTTGTTCAAAAATTGATGATGAGTAACGTTACTTTTTTGGCACGCTGTATACTATTCATATCTCATTGGTTTTTCACCCCAAAATTTGCTGCGTATTTCTTTATACCTCAGGAACCACTGGTCGGAAATCATTCGGGTGAAAATTTTTAGGTTGAGTTATGCAACAATAATAAATATTGAAAGTTTCATGAAAATTCGGTAGTAAGTTTCTGACAAATAATTTATATTTCCCTCCAACCCCCAATTTTGAGCCCTTAGGGTACACCGATCCTGCTGAAAAGCTTGGAGGATCAACGCCGAGTGTCACACGGTTTTTCTACCAAGTTTCGCGGATTTCGGTCCAGTACTTTCTGAGAAAAGCCCCGGACAACGGACGGCAAATGGACGGATTTTTTTTTATTCGTTCATTCAAATCTACATATTCCAAAACGTAAACTGTGAAATTTTCAGGGAGGGTTGAAATTTTTTTTTGTTGGTCGATCACTTAGGTTTATTATTTGATTTTATCAAATAATAAACCAAAACTGAAGAGTTACTAAGTTACTAAGTAACATAGAAGACAAAGATATTTTCTAGAAACTCCGTAGCGTATGGCTCTCAAAATTCCTTTTACACGATCTATTCTGGATACAAATCCCGAACAACTAACGGTCCCACGGCATGTATTATGTATTCGATACTCTCGTCAAGGTTCTTAAATCGTCCTGAAAAGGAACCGCCTATGATTTCACTATCGTTTTAATTGTTGATAGCAAAATGTGCGCTGAGTGCAGCTTGAAAACTCGCATGTCCAGTGCATACCATGTCGAAGACATGCAATAGGTCTGTTTAGATTATTGTGTATATTGAATGTATTCTCGAGGGAATTGAAGAAATGTGCTTCGCTAAGATATTTAATTAATGTGTTTTTTTAATAAATTCATAACTGAAGAAATAATTGGCTGGTTGTTAGAGACCTGTAATTGGTTTTCAGGACTGGTTTCTGATGAGGACTCGGTAATTATTTGTAGAATTGTTGATAACTATCTGATTTTTCATAATATCCACTTTGGTTGTTAATTATATTAGAATCATGATAAGATGACTCAGCATGAACTGGAATTTTTCATCTTCATCGATTCACTTCAGTTAAAATTGAAAAAAAAACGCTGCAAATTTTAAACAAGGGTTTATTATTTTCTCAGTTAAGTAAACCAAAACCATTGATATCTTAAATAAAACTTATACAGCGTGCCAAAAAAGTAAGATTACTCGTCAATAATGAGTGTACGAAGAACTATTAAGGAATATCCTCGCATCCGTCGATTTTTGATTTCAAAACCAATTTATCCTGTGCTTTTTTGAATGTGATATTTCTCAGTTCACTACTTTATTTTTTCATCTGGAAATATATGGATTGTGACACATCAAATGAAAGATAATTTGATTACCTTTTCAGCGATGTGGCTTGAAGTAGAATTGCTTGTGCCGTTTTTCGTTGAGAAATTAGGAAATAATTTAGAATTTTCAGTTAGGAGGGTACTGTGATCAGACCATTATTCTTTTATTGATTAATAATGATAATAATGATGATAATAATATATTTATTCAATCAGAGGCTTATTAAAATACAATAAGGTTGGTTTCGTAAAAACAGAATACATAACTCAAAACAATTCACTTTTACAAAAATCAAAAAATTTACTCTAAGGATATGGTTCATAGTCACAAATTGCATTATACAAAGTAGTTTTGAAAACTTTCAGGTTGGATGTCCTCCTAAACCCTTGGGGAAGAGCATTGAAGGCTCATGTACAAGCGCGGCTTTTTTATTAAGGTTAAAGAGTGACGTGGGTACAAGTATGTGTATCTGTGCGCCTAGTATTGTTACAGTTTAAATTTTGTTGGAAGTACCTTCATGAAAACGAGTACCCTATATATGTATAGACCACATGATGTTAAAAATTTGTTCTCTACAGAAGGCCCTCTACAAGATTCTCTAGAACCTAACTTCAGTATAATTCTAAAATGAATTTTTGCCTCAGAAACACTTACCTTATTACTTAAGGGAAATTGTCGAACGCATGGATTTGTAATTTAAATTTAATTAATACTTAACTTTCATTGTCGTTCACAAAACTGAATTGGTCATCGAATGACTTTTGATGCAATATATCACATGCAATATTTTTCAAAAAAAAAACTGTACCCCCAACAATGCATTTCTCAAACTTCGAAAATAGAAATAGAAATGAAAAAAGGGAAATTCTCTAACCCATGGATTCGTTATTTATATTGAATTAATAATTAACTTTCATTTTCGTTCACATAACTGAATTGGTCATCGAATGATTTGGTGAGAAATTTTCGAAATTTGGGTCAACTTTGGGCCGTTGTACAGATCAAACGCGTGAGGCTGGACAATATCGAATTTTTTTGGTTATATCTGGGTCCTTTGTGAGTACGCAGCCAATTATTTTATAGACGAAGGTATTCTAGTTGGAAAATTATGATTTTTTTAAAAAAGGTCCAATTTTTTAGATTTTCTTCTGGCCATAAAAAACGAACCAGACTTTCCACTAACATTCTGATTGGATTTTCTTTATCTACGCCCTCGAATTAGTATATGTTTCAAATTTCAGGTCGATCAAAGAACTTTCGATTTTTGGTAAAATTCTAAGGCCTTAAAAAATCTCAATTTTCGAAAAATAATTTTCCGACTCCTATCGCCGTGAAATTTGGCACACTTAGTAATTCGAGGGCGTAGAACAAGAATATAAGGTCAGATATTTTTTTAAAAAATCGTCCTGGACGTGAGTGGTCCTTGAAGTTCCAAAATTTTGGACCTTTTTTCAAAAAATCATTATTACCGACTCGATGAGAGTAGGACGATGAAATCTGTTTTAATTCATAGATAAAGGATCGAACTGCACGCAAAAAAATTCGACATCACCCAGCTTCATTATTTTGGTCGGCACGACGTCTCAAAGTTGACCAAAATTTCGAAATTTTTTCACTATTTCCGCCATAATTTCTAAACGGTTGTCACTGGATCCAGATATAACCAAAAAAAATTCGATATTGTCCAGCTTCACGCGTTTGATCTGTACAACGGCCCAAAGTTGATATTTTTCAATATTTATTATTTTAAGAATAAGAATCGGACACCAATCACATATTGTTAATTTTCTAATGAAAAAATTGCCTAACAAATCCTTTTTCAATAACGCCACTCAATATGCAATGGAATGTACTTCCATTTGATATATCACAATCCATATATTACTATTTGAAAAAAAAACAGTATGGGGGTGTGGAGCGTAAAGGGTGGGTGATTTCGAATTCGAAAAAGCATAGGGAGACCTGCTCTCGTAATTACAAATCCTTGGATCCGTGGATTTTCCTTAATAATAATTATCAAAAGAATAATGGTCTGATTGCAGTACTCTCCAGTCACAAATTGTAAATTAATTTCTGGTTTTTTATTGAAAAACGGCACGACAAATTCTTTTTTTAGTCGTATCGCTGAGTAGGTAATCAAATTACCTTTCATTTGATGTATCACAACTCGATCACAACCCATATATTCCAATTTGAAAAAATAAAGTAGTAGTTGGGGATGAGAAATACAGAATTCAAAGAAACACAGGATAAATTGCTTTCAGAATTCAAAATCAACAGGTGCGAGGATTTTCCTTAATAATTCTTCATTCAAAAGTTATTGACAAGTTACGTTACTTCTTTGGCACGCTGTATACAATTCATATCCCATTGGTTTTTCCCCCCAAAATTTGCTGCGTTTTTCTTTATACCTCAGGAACCACTGGTCGGAAATCATTCGGGTCAACATTTTTTGGTTGAGTTATGCAACAATAATAAATGTTGAAAGTTTCATGAAAATTCGGTAGTAAGCTTCTAGAAAATATTTTTTTTCCCTCCAACCCCCAATTTTGAGCCCTTAGGGTTCACCGATCCTTCTGAAAAGCTTGGAGGATCAATGCCGACTGACACACGATTTTTCAACCAAGTTTCGCGGATTTCGGTCCAGTACTTTCTGAGAAAAGCCCCGGACAACGGACGGCGGACGGCGTACGGCGGACGGCGGACGGACGGATTTCTTTTTATTCGTTTATTCAAATCTACTTACTCCAAAACGTAAACTGTGAAATTTTCAGGGGGGGTTGAAATTTTTTTTTTGTTGGTCGATCAGTTTTATTATTTGATTTTATCAAATAATAAACCAACAATCATGTACATGTATTTCTCTAGAATAACATTGAATTTTTAAATATTTGATGACAAATTTATAGCCTGGATTTTTGTGATTCATCCCTTTTTCATGGACATTCTTAAATATGGGGTGGTTCACTGCCTATCAGATGTTTATGGAAAACTCATCATAACTCAGTGCTGAAAATTTATGTGTGGATGTTTTCGAGCATGAACTTCCTCCCTAGAATATTTTCAGACCTCTGCATTTTCCGGTTATACCCGAAACAGACACCAGTTTCTTATTTTGAATGACACCCCCCGTATATTATTGCATCAGTAGATAGCTTGTTTGCATTCTCAACCATATAACAAACCTTGGGTGAAATCTCAACAGGATCTGAGTTATTTGAATTCTCATGAAAATGGGGTCGACGGGGACTCTAACTTTTTTAAATATTTCTGCAGTAAAATTGTCTTTAAAAAAATAAAATTTCGTTTTGAATTTTGCCAATATGTATTTTCATAACGATGTGTATTATTTGGAAAGAAAATGAAGAAGGTGTTTAGGAGAGGATCAAGAACTTAAACATATCAAATGCATCAAAACTCAAGAGATTCGAATTAAAACCTAAATGTATTAATTGTTATATTGTTGATTTTTTTCAACATATTGACTGATCGAAGTTTCTGAAAAATTATAAGGGGGTTCACATATTAGGGCATGAATTACGAGAGCACAATACTGCTATTATCAAAATAAAAACTCATTTATCGATAGAATGATAAATGGTCAAAGTGAAGATCTTAACATAATTCCTTCAATTATATTGACAGGTCGAAGTTATAAGATAGGTCTTTATTATCTTTTTATTGTCACATATCTTGTCATAAACTCCAAGAATATAACACCGCCATTATCGAAAAAATATAAAATCACTATCACCCTTGATCAAGTTTCATCCTTAACTTCACGTAACATTTTGGACGGATAATTCCATTTGAAATGCAGAATTTAAGTAATATCCTCCTATCGATATTTCAATCTATTGTTGAATTTGCAACAAGCACTTGGAGATAAATGAAAAATAGAGCACTAAGTGAATGAATTAAAATACAGATGACGCTGAAATTCAAAGCGACTTTGCAGTACAGTTCTACCAACCATGCCACAAAAACCATTTCGACAATTCCTTTAAGCGAGTTTTTCAAATATGCATTTCACAATTATTCAACAGTCAGTTAGTTAGCTGTTGAACAAACAGAGATGATAACAATCGAAAAATTGGGGGAATACGAACATAACGAATATTTCAATGTAGCAAAACAAACCTTTGAGTAAAATATGCTGTTGAAAATTCCTCTTACAAGCGAAATATAACTGCGAAAATTGCAAGAATTTCAAGGAACATGTTTTCACCGATCGATTTGGAAAGAGAATCATTTCAAGAAAAATCGTTGATACACTTCATAAATATTTCATCATCCTTTCATATAAAAACAACTCGTCAAAACCAAACTCAAGAACAAACAGTAACAAGCTTAGTGACTGTGAAAGTCATTTTTTTCTCCTTCTGGGACGTCTCGAATAACCCAAGAGATTATCAATAGACGCAGAACTAGGCTATTGAATTCATTTTGTGAACGTTTTCTCTTCGAGAATTACATCAAGAGGAGTTAGGTTCGAGACATACAAAACGCCTTATTAGATGTTTACGAGATCTTAATTAGTGATGAAATAATTTAAGTTCAGCTGTTAAGCTTTTGTAACATATGTGCCTCTGTACTCCTCTTGTTTGCATTTTGCACTTCAATGATAGACCAGAAAAGATCGTTACAATAGGTATAACTATCCGTTTAAAAGAGTTGACAACTATTTACGCGCTTGTTCTAGGGCGTTATCATTTCGTCACGATGTCTGTAATTTTCGAATTTTGAGCCGAAAATGATCTTGAACGATTGGGTTGAAGAAGATATATGGCCAAATTCAATTCTGTCCGTCCGTCCGTCCAGCTGTCGAGGGAAAAGACTTTGCGACTTGAAATTGTCCAAATAGGTTTGGAGTCCAGATATCTCGGCTTAATTAGTTAATGGGTGAAATCTGTTGAATAGTTTCGGAGTTAGGCCCAATTGAAATTTTGAGGTTGATTTCTTGATATCTCATGAATAATTAACTCGATCAAATTGAAACTTCGTGGACAGTTTGGAAATACCAATGCACACCTTAGAGCAAAACTTCGTGTAGTTGTTAGAAAGTTTTTAAAAAAATTTCATTCGTACATTTTTTAAATTTTATATGAAAAATTTTTTCTCTGAAAATTTTGATTAGATGTCAATGGAATAGATAGAATTTGAATAAGCGCGTAAGCTCCTGACATCTCGTCAGTGCTTTTGTAGATTTTTTTTTCGAACTGTTAAAGGTTATCAGTGCATTATCACTCTATCCAGCAACCCGGCCGTTTTCACGATGCATTGGGAAGGAAAAGAGCTGGTGAATCGAAATAGGATAGGTACGTCTCGCATCAGAATGCGACGATTGAGTTCATTAATGGGCAAAATCAAACAAACTATTTCAGAGTTATACGGATTTGAATTTTCGAGATTATTTCCACAAAAGGTATCCCAGAAATTACCTATGGGAATGAATTGAAACCTGATTATTTGAGAAATACCGCCGGGCAATTTTTCGAGAATTTTTAATGTGGTCTTAAAGAAAAATTTGTTTAGAAAATTTCTCACATTTTTGTAGGATATAAGTTTTCATCAGATTTCAATCAAATTTCTAACAGTTGTTGGAATCGATAAATACTCTATTCACTTTTATAAACTATCCCGGTTGGCCACGAGATTCTGACACATTTCACCGTGTATATTTTGAAAATGTTAGGTTATAGTCATTTTCCTGTCAGACAACAATACATCGTTGTCCTCTCTACATAGAGGTCATAGTAATTACGTATTTTTAAGAATTTGAATTTTGACATTGCCTATATTTCACGAGTGCCAACTCGCCAGTTGACTCAATAAATGAATAATAATTTAAAAAAAAAATTCTCTATGGCAGGTGCAGCGTAAAAACAAACTTTTTTTAATGAAACATTTCGAGGGACTTCTTCGAATCCATTTTCTCAACACTGAACCTATTTGCAAATCCACCAAACACTTGTAGATGTGTTACAGAATAAGACATGACGTTTGAGTAGGTCCTTTCGTCCCCCATCGCGCCACTTAAAGGCACGGGAACGGGATAAGCACAAGAGAAACGTTTCCAGAATGGGGAAACAAGAAGCATGTTGTAGCGTGTAGACGCGAAGAATATCCAAAAGAACTGATATAAGTGAGTTCATTGAGGTTTCTGGAACCACTGAGTTCATGAAAGCTGCTCTCATGATGTCGAACGATTTTGGAAATTCATATTGCTTATAGCTGTTGAAATCTTCACGTAATTTCAAAGCGTGGAAACCAAACATATTTCGAAAATGTGATTTCTGTGACTAGAAGTGATTTTTTGTTTGTGGCAAAGCGTGGGGTCCCCAATACATTTCAATTTCTCATTAACAGCATCATTCAACTTTGCACCATTGTCATCAGAAATTGTGCCTTGATTAATACGATGATATTATTTTCTTTTTTCACATATTAGTTGATGTACAAAGAATATTGATTTTGCAATAAAAAACGATTAATTTCGAAGGTTTTCCGGGGCACTGCCCCCAATCACTGAAAGTCCTGTAAGTCCATGGAACGCTTGCAGAAGAGTTCCTTTGAATAAAAGGGGGCTTGGTGGAGTCTTCGGTCCTATCGCAACCACAACATTTTAGACCATGTGAAACTATTTTTTATCTCGGAAAGGGTTGAGTTCATAGAAACTGTTCTCGTTAATGTTTAACATAGATATTCAACTATGGAAGGATTCTTCAGGGCTAACATCACATTTCAGAATTCATCTTCAGAACATGGTCAGAAATAATGCCGTCGGTACTAGGTGGTTTAAGGTATTTTCCCATGATGGTCAAAAGTGTAGATCATAATTTTGAAATAGAAATCAGTAAATTTTGAGGAAATTCCTAGAATCCTGCTCATTTACACTGTCACTCCTGCAAAAATCAGCGGAGCACTTGCTGACATGTTCCAGAATAGGACATGACAGTTGGGTGGGCCTCCGGTCACAATGGCACCTCTTGGCAGACTCGGGATGGGCAATAGAAAGTGGAGAACTACAAGAATGTTGCAGCGTTTGGGACGCTTTTGATATCAGAAGGACCTGAGATAAAGGTCTTTTTATAGATTCCTGATACTGATACTTCCTTGCGGACTTTCATATTCCCAAATCTAGCTGTAATCTGCAAGTTCTTTTCGAGCAAGAAATACATAGATTCCGAAAATTCGATGACTGTTGTGAAAGTTGTGCGAAACGGGAACCGAAGTACGTTTCAATCATGAACCGTGGACGCTGTCGAGACCTCCTGACTCGAATCACATCAACAATTCCTTTCGTGTTTGATTTTCATCATATCGTTGATTAACAGGATCATTCATATCTGCACAATTGAGGAAACCAATACCGTCAGTTACTGGGCAGGTTGAAAAAAAACTATCAATTAATTCACGAAGAAAGATGACTATGATATTCGATTCAGCGAAATTTTTCCATAACCGTCAATGGTATATAATAGCTGATTAACAGGACCAGATGTAAGGTCTCAAGTGTTTTGAGAAACAACAATTAATGAGTTGGTTAGCAAAGGTGATTATTATGAACTATATTCAAATCAGCGTAATCCTGCTTCTCTACAGTGAAACTCCTGCAAATCAGCGGAACATTTTCAGGCGTGTTACAGAACTGGACAATGTGATTTAGTGGACTCTTCGATCCCATTGTAACTATAAGCATTTTTCATGTCATTAGACACTACTGATAGCAGAAGGAGCAAAGATAGATAGTTATATAGTTTCCTAGGACAGCTGTGATCATAGAAACACTTCTCATTAATATTTAATGACAAGGATCTTCGATTATTCGTGGACAGTATCTTCGAAGTTTTATTGTTTTGGTTTATTATTTGATAAAATCAAATAATAAACCTTAGTGATCGACCAACAAAAAAAAAATTTTTTGACAACCGATTAACAGGGACAGATGTAAGCTCTTAAGTGCTTCAAGAAACAAGGATGAGTTGATCAAGCAAGATTACGATTATGAACTAATGGAAAAAAGAAATTTTGAGTAACATCTTCCGAATCCTGCTTGTTTACACTGAAATTCCTGCAAATCTGCGAAACAGAATAGGACAAGGAGGGTAAGGGAAGATTTCGATCTCATCGTAACTATAAGCATTTTGCAACGCACGGGACACTATTGATAGCAGAAGGAGCTAAGATAGATATTGTTATATAGTTTCCTAGGAGAGCTGAGTTCTCGTTGGTATTCAATGACAATAAGGATCTTCAATTATGGACAGTAGCTTCGGGGTTTGATTCTTCTTCGACAACTGATTAACAGGACCAGATGTAAGGTCTTAAGTTTTTTAGGAAACAACGATGAATTGATTGACAAAGATAATAATTATGAACTATATTCAAATCAGCGGAATTTTTCCATAATGGTCAAGTGTATAGACTCACAATTTTGTAATGGAAAACGGTAAATTTTGAGGAACTTCCTCGAATCCTGCTCCTTTACACTGAAACTCCTGCAAATCCGCGGAACACTTGCAGACGTGTTCCAGAATGGGACATGGCGGTTGTGTGGGGCCTTCGGCCCCCATCGCACCACTTGTCAGACTCGGGATAAGCACAAGAAACGTCACAAGAAAGGGGGGCACTACAAGCATGGTGCAGCGCGAGAGGCGCCCGCCACGGTACGTGTATTTGCTCGACCGCGCTCGCAGGAAAACTGACTCGGCCGCTCCTGCTCTAGGAGTTCGGCACCGCGCTCCTGCTGGCCCGCTTGACGGACCGGTTCTCTTCGTTGCGGCCACGACGAGAAAACATCGCCTTCTGCAATTTCTCCGACGGTGTTCAGGACCCTTGCGCCGATATGTTGGGTTAGGTCGGACGTTCTATTGTGGACGTTTGGGACCAGCCACCAGGGGGGTGATACTTCTTCATGGATCTTGGAATTACTCCAATCTTGAAAAAGGAATAAATAGTAACCTCTTACTCTCGAAATGTTGGCCGAAGAAGTGGCGTGCAAAAATTGACCCGTATTACTGTGTATCGCGACAATGTTATGCAATTTTGATTAGTTAGAACTTTTACGCGCTTCTTCTGGAAAACAGCGCATTATCGTTTCGTCATAATGTCTGTGATTTTCGAATTCTATGCCGAAAATGGACTCAAACGATTTGTGAAGAAGAATCCTCAAATTAGGTTTAGAGTCTGACTATCTCAGTTGTTTTCGGTTAATGGGTGGAATCGGCCAAACAGTTTCAGAGTTATACGCTTTTGAAATTTTGAGTCTATCTCAAAAAGTACTGATGCGATCAGTTTGAAACTACATTATTAGTTGAAGAATATCAGCACGCATCTTTGTGCAGAATCTGGTTGGAATCCACAAGTTGGAAAAATTTTACAAAATTATTTTTTCGAAAATTTTCCTGATCTCTGTTGAGAATACTCGAGTTTCGGGAACTATTAGTCAGATTACGATTAAATTCAGCATAAACCTTAAGGTTAGTATTTAACAATAGCGTGTGATCAAATATTTATTTCCGAAGATATTGAGGACTATGTTTAGAATATTGGTGTTAATTAGGAATTTTTAAATTACTTCCTTCATAATAATAATAATGATAGTAATCTTTTTTCAAAAAAATTCAAGTTGAAATAGTGTCAACATAAAAAAAGGATTCCATCATCCATAAAATTCCTCCATACTGTATGGTTCCATATTTACTAATAAACCAAAAATTTTTACTTGAATGTTCCTAGGTGGTTTGGTGAAGAGTGCTGACAACTGCACTCCATTTGCCTTTGAGTAGATGTAAGCTTATATTTTGGCAAGTTATACGCCAGTGTTCTTGTGTCATAATCTCAGATATCTCTAGAGATACTGAAGAAAACAGATCGAAAATTTGTAAATAGTTGAAAAATACTGACGCATAATATAATGTCAAATTTCGTATATATGGTATCTGTGAAAAGGTAAAAAAAAAAATGGTTTCCAAAAATTTTGAAATTTTTCTCGAAAAATTTTTTTTTTGCTAATATTCATCAGACTTCCTTAAAATTCGGCACATGGTTTGAATTAAAAATTTAACAATAGTCCTCTTTTGTTCAGTTCGATCCGATGTTTATTTTCAAAGATATTGCAAAAAAACTCGTGAAATTCCTGGCTATTTTAAATATTGAGATCATTTCCTTGATATATCTAGAAGAGATTGCGCTTTCAAGACTGCACTTTACTGTTAGTTATAAAATACACCGGCACATTACTTCATGAAGAATTTTGTCAACATTGTTCTTCTTCTTTTAAATAATTGATCTTCTTGAATAGACGACCCACAAATTTCGTCCAAATTTACTATTACTGGGGAAGGGGACATTCAGAACAATACATACCTTTGACAGGATAAGGTTCGCGTTATTTATAGATATCCGTAAATGGTGCCTCGGCTCCTCAAGATAATGCCTTCCAAATATAGGTTTTTGTTAAGATCATCTCCGATTGGCTGAAATTTAAGTTGGGATTCCTGATTTCATGTCAATAGTGTCAAGATTTTATAGGGTATATTCCGCAAATCAACTTGGTTATTTCGGTTGCCGGTTATCCGTTCCGAAAATATGGAATATTCGGTTGGTTCCTGAAAAAAGGTTAGTTACGGAATTTGATTGATGAAAATCGATTTTGCTGTTCCCAGTGGGAAAATCTCCCACATAGCCTCATAACTAAGAGTTCAAGAAATTCTCAGCCACGGCTCATTGCGAGATCTCTGGGAGCGCGATAATCCCAGGAAGTGCCCCTAGCGAATATATATGGAAGTTCAGGTATACAAACATGTAAATTATATTTCTGGAATGTTTCCTGTTGAGATTTTCGTGATCGTCATCCGGACACCCTATGTGAAAATAGCAGAGAGCAGGCAGCTAGCTCCTCCACCGACTAAGATCATAAGTGCGCACTAATAACCTCGAGATCCGCTAGATGGCGAGACCCGTAGTTAAGATATGCCAGCCAATATCGTTGTAAGAGCGGTTAGATTTTCGCTTCTTACTTCTTAGATTGCTTCGAGTATTATTTTGCGCGGTCGAAATTGAATATTCAATTGTATTTCAGAAACGAATGGAGATGAATTATCGGTACTTGGAAAAAAACGCCCATATCACTATGAAGGGTGGATAGAAACAAAATATCGATTTGGAATTCCTGTTCGTATTGATATCTTGAGGAAAAACGTCGAATCTCATATTTGTCGACATTCTGATGGACCTCATCGG
Source organism: Myrrha octodecimguttata (assembly GCA_958510865.1). NCBI lineage: Eukaryota > Metazoa > Arthropoda > Insecta > Coleoptera > Coccinellidae > Myrrha > Myrrha octodecimguttata. Next base: position 68,258,581 of record OY294058.1, on the reverse strand, counting down.
AAAAATATGAAGCAGTTTCGATTGAATTCTGGGTTTTCTGTTTTCTTTCGAAAATTATGGGAATTTTTCATATTCAAGAACGTAATTTCCACTCGCATTAAATTGTATGAACTTGCCGCTATCTAGCCGATACTGGTATTGAATTTTGGTCCAAAAATATAATTAAAAATATTCTTTTTGTTATCAGTTAGTTTTACTAGTTTATAACTAATTTCTTGTATAGAACCATTGTATAAAGAAGGTCTTTATACAATAACAGAACTATACATTTGCTAGACACTTTTTACTTATCAATTCAGGTTTCAACCTGGGTTGCATTTAACTAATTTTTATTATGTATGTTTGTCGATTATCCTATAGGTTTCTAGGGAACCTCTCAGAAGATATTTATTTCATTCTTATGAATCAAACACATATAAGGCCTATACAGGGTGAGTCTTTGACCTTGCAGAATATTTTAACAGAAGATTCTTGAAGCTGAAAAAAACACATTTGTCCTCTATTTTTTTCCGATTCGGCCTAGATAAAAAGATATAGGCATTATAAATTTTCATAATAGGCTAGCCGCCCCTGGAAATCTGAACACTGAAGTTTTTCCAAGCCTAAGATATACCATTCAAATCTTCAAAATAAGCAACTCTGTTATGGAAACAAGCGTCAACTTACTTTTTACATTCCAGTTGGTGAAAAAAGTTGTATTTATAGTGCAACAAACAAGTTAGGTATTCCAAATTTCGTGGGCGATAAAAGTTGAATATTCTTCTCTTGGTTTCATTTTCGATAATGAGGAATTCATCTAGCTATCACTCATATTAGCTTTGAGATTCATCTTCAATTTGTAATTATTAATTTTCTTTGTTTATTTCATTTCCTCCAAGAATTATCAGATTCAGACATAACCCATTCAAACTATCATTTTCATAAATAAATAAAACAGATGTACCTAATTTATCTATGAACGTACAAACGTTGCCAAATTGACGAACAGAAAGAAAGAACTCTTCGAAATCAAACAACACACAATATGCTAATTCTATGTATACACTCGTATAGTCTATGATTCTGAACTGAACTATAAATCTATGATTCCATTCTCAACTTTTAGACGTGGCAACGCGGAAAAATTGAATTCTGTGAATTTTTTGAACAGAGTTGCAATCAGCCAAAGTACTCAATTCTCGGAATTTCACAGATATTTTTTATTTTTGAATTTCATATTACTCGAAAACGGCGCATCATACGAAAAAAATGAAGAATACTTTTACTTTCCAAAATGGTCAAAAATTCGTTGAATAGCATTCAAATCATTTTTTAAAGTTGGATTCTTTGAACTTCTGGTATTTTTATGAAATGTTATGGTCATATTAAAGAAACTGGAGGATGTGGATGAAATTTTGTAATCCAGGAACATTCATCGTATCAATAAAAAACTATATTCAAAAAATCATCTCATTCGGTGAGATCGTTCGCGAGATATAATCGAAAATTAAATTTTTTTATGGATTTTCAACAGTCTGTATCTTACGAACCAAGCCGAATCGGAAAAAATGGTAAGGGAAAAAAGGGTTTCTTTTGGCATCAGGAATCTTCTGTTAAAATATTCTGCAAGGTCAAAGACTCACCATGTATATAATAAATAGTGGATAACGAAATGAAATTATCTGCAATTTCTCGCTTTCTTCTACTAAAAATTGTAGATTAGTAGTCTATACTAGTATACTCTAGTATCTACTGTAATACTAGCAAAACTTAACCCCTGAAAAATAATATTCTAATATTTTTCAAATATTCATGCGAGTGTAACTGAATTTGTAGATCCACAATGTTTGGACCTGAGGGTTCTTTTCAATAATTTGAAGCAGTCTATTAGTTTGATTTCACACATGGTTCATTCAGAGGAGTGTTTCTGAAAAAAAAATCAAAGATATTTCGATCACATTATTTATTTACTATTAGTGCGAATCATTTTCATAAATTAATGGTTCCAATTATCCTTATGAATACTGGGTTTAGTAGTTGTAAGTTCGAGTGAATTCAATTAAATTCAAACAAAATATGCAGCAAGTTGAGCCATTTTATCCTTCGGTTGCCTAGGTCTACCTCTCCCCCTGCCTCTGCCGCCTGCTTTACCTCCTCTAAATACCCTAGGTCTTGATGCAACAGCTGTCTTCGGCTTATCCACCAATTTTCCAAACTCAGTACTGCAAAATACGCATCCCTTTATCGACAAGGCGTTATTTGGTAGCTTGGTTTTTTCTTGCTTGTACTCGACGTGAACTGTCTGTGCACTACATTCCTCACAACATTCTTCCTGAACTGATATCTTTTGTGCGTCATCAAATAAACTAATGATAGTATCACATCTGAAAAATAAATCTATTGAAAAACACAAGAACACTAACGTGTAATCTGTAACGTTACAAAACGCTCCACTGTCGATTTCAGTTTCCATCGCGAAAATACGTCATACTAATAATTTCAATTCCGATCGCAAGAAAAAACGCCTTACTGAAATTATATGATCGGTCGCTAAAGAACGCTCGTCGCTTTGACGGTTGAGTGTGTGTTTCGCATGCGCGACCTTCCAACTCCGTCCAGCCGATGGAAAATTCTTTCTTTTGGTGCGTAAGAAGTTGAAGATTCAACACCTTGCTAGAGTTTAGCGAATTAACGAACTTCGTAATCCATTAACATCGTGGAATTTTGAAGTTTTATTGTTTCTTATAAGACGTCTATTCAAAAGGCGGTAAGTACTACGTATATCCCGACCATTATTTTTTTGCTTTTGTGAATGCCAAATTGTGATTTCTGATTTATTTCATTCCATGCAGGTTACACATTTTAACATTTTCCTTTGTATGATATTGTGCATTTGATTTCTTGTCTCATTCTTATTATCGAATGTCGTGCTCTTATTCCTGAGTTCTAGATATTTCATCTCATATTTTTTAACTTGTAAATGGTTTCAATAACGTCTAGAGTCGCTGGGAATGAGATCACGTGTTACAAGCACTATCTTATAGTTTTTAAATTTGCAGTCTTTGTACCGGGGCTACCGCCTACTGCATCATCTTTGTACCGGGGCTATCGCCAACTGAACCGTCTTTTCACCGAGCTACCGACTGCTGGATTATCTTTTTACTGGGACTGATGCCCATTTGAATATCCTACAACCGGACCCAGAGTTTGACTGGATCATCTTAGTACTAGAGGCAATTATTGCTGGATTATCTTAGTACTGAAGCTGTTTATGGCTGGAATACCTTTATTCCGAAGCTAATTATTACTGGAATATCTTAATTCAGGACTTTACTCTGGATGGAATCTCTTGAAACTGGACTACCTGCATGATACCTGCATTTTGAAGGATCATACCACCGGTTCCTTACTATTAAGATAAGTGCTTCTTCGAATCCCGGATCTCAGATTCACTGTACCTAAATTTGTGTTTGTAAATAGCAATTTTAATTGTAAAGTTGAAATAAATAGATAGGGAGTAAGAGGTTGCATCATTACCACCAGATTAACGACTAGGGATACATTCAGGAGTTAATTTAATTTCAAATCAGCAGCTATTGCGCGCATGTTCAAATTCGTTGCCAAAACGGTCAAATGCCCATTTCTCCGAAAACATTCGGCCGATTTGACCCATTGACGAACTTAACCGCCGCATTCTGATGTACGATCTACCCTGAAAGAAGTCGCTAGCTTGCACCGTTCGACAGTTATCTTGTCCTCGGCGGGACAGAACTGATTTTGACACCAGATTCTAATTTATTCAATAGACGACTTCGACCCAAGTTGCCAACCCACAATTTACTTAGCAAGTTTACTTTCACTGGGGAACGGGAATTTCAGGACAAATTCGACAAGATAAGGTTCGCATTATTTATAAATAACCGTAAAACATGCCTCGGTTCTTCAAACTAGATAATTCCTTCCAAATATAGGTTTTTGTTAAGATCGTCCCCGATTGGCTGAAATTTAAGTTGGGATTCCTGATTTCATGCAAACAGTGTCAATTTTCATAGGATACGTTCCGAAAATCAACTCTGTTGTTTCGGTTGCCGATTTTCCGCTCCGTAAATATGAAATATTCGGATGGAACAAGCGCGTGAGAAAGGTTATTTACGGAATCTGGTTGATGAAAATGCGGTCAATTTACTGTCACCAGAACGATTTTCTATGGTGAATATCCAGAGCATAGAACAATCTATGTTTACTTTAGGTTCCGAGTTCAGAACTGTACGGGACGGTTCTAGCACAGATCTTAGGTCTATGCTAGAACCGTCCCGAACAGATCTGAACTCGGAACCAAAACAAACCTAAAGTAAACATAGATTGTTCTATGCTATGGATATTCACCATAGAAAATCGTGCTGGTGACAGTAAATCGACCGCATTTTCATCAACCAGATTCCGTAAATAACCTTTTTCACGCGCTTGTTCCAGGAACCATCCGAATATTTCATATTTACGGAGCGGAAAATCGGCAACCGAAACAACAGAGTTGATTTTCGGAACGTATCCTATGAAAATTGACACTGTTTGCATGAAATCAGGAATCCCAACTTAAATCTCAGCCAATCAAAGAAGATTTTAACAAAAACCTATATTTGGAAGGAATTATCTGTTTTGAAGAGCCGAGGCATGTTTTACGGGTATTTATAAATAACGCGAACCTTATCATGTCGAATTTGTCTTGAAATTCCCGTTCCTCAGTGAAAGTAACCTTGCTAAGTAAATTGTGGGTTGGCAACTTGGGCCGAAGTCGTCTATTGAGACCATTTCGGCCCCAAATTATGGAATTACAGACATTTGGACAGAACGATAGCACGCTGTTTCCCAGGACATGAGCGCAAAAATGTTCGAAGTTTATCATCTCATCCTTACCGATTACAACCTATTTTCCATTTAGGACCTGAAGATGGATCTAAAACAAGAACTCCAAACTCACAATTGGAGCAATTACATATTCCATTTGCATTCAAGCTGTAGGGGCAAGTTGGATGTGTACAAGAATTACAACCAGTTCCTTTCTTCATGTCTCTGAAAAAGAAGTGGAAGTGATTAAATTCAAATAAATATTTTCTATGAGCCTGATTATCCTGTAAGGCTCAATAAAAAAAGTTTGTGGGGAACTCTAGCGGTTGACCCGCCCAGAGCCTCCAGTAGAGAATTTCAACTTACTTGAACGGAGGATGGTTATAACAATAAGGACAAAATATGAAACTTTTTCCCTTGTTTCCCATAGTCCAACATAGTAGTTCGAATTCGTCCAATGGACATTTAAGTTCCTTAAATAGTTTTACTGTGCCATTTTGAGGCAAACTATAGGTTTCATCACATTGAGGACAATGTAATCTTTGCGGTTTAGCCTGTATATACTTCATATATCTTCTACATTTTCCACATCTAGAAAATAAATTATGTAACAGTGAATCCAGATAACTTTTATAATGTATAATAATAGTTGGTCTTTTGAACATAAAACTGCAGTGTGAACTCGGAGGTCTATCTTAGTTTCGAAGATATGGGCCCCTTAAGTTCCGAAAAAGTCAATTTTCAGATGAATTTTTCTACTCTCTTAACAATTGTTTACTACTCTTAGTTAAATTAAGATTAATCCCTCAACCTTTTAACACCTATTTGGGGTGTTTTCTTTCAAATATATTCACTGTTTGATTGAAAAAAATCGAATTTATCAGACAACCAATTCATCTGGCATTTTACGGAATTTGACTTAAATCACCAGAGAAGTTTGGCATCGACGCAATATCACCACTGCGCATAAACGCCGATGGTTGAAATCACAGACCAACAAGACAAATCACTTCATCGTTTGCGGGAATCGCGTCTCTCCGACCTTGAGAAATATAACAGACATAACCACACTTTCTTCTTCCTCCAAACAGCTGTCAAATTGAATACTTGATTTAGGAATATCTAAAATCGAAATGTAAAAACGGATTTGTCGGGATTCAGGAATCACAAAATCAAAATCAGACTAAGATTTTTCGATGAAACCATTTGATAAGCAAATTTCCAACACCAAAGCGAGTGTTTTGTCACACCTTAAACTCCTGTAGAAGAACTCGGTTGGAGTAAATGAAAATTTTGGAAAAATAATATGGAAAACCCGTTTACCTTAATAAGAGAATCTTTGTAGTTTCACATCAAATGAGATTCATTTCAATATAAAATCAAATTATGAATAGACCAACTTTGTTCGATTCCAATCCTAGTGTTTGTGCAATGATATACAATTTTATTAGACATCCCATCCTTTCAATTGAATAATGGAGGTTGTAATGCTTTTACTTCAGTTGCGATTCCTTTATATTATATAAAATGAAGATTATGAATGAGTCCACCTAAGTTCGATCCCAATTCTTGTTGTATAATTAAAACATATAATGAGGACTGTCATCATAAAATAGAACCTCAAAGGTGACTAAACAATTGATTTGGTTGTAAAAAACTGTTTGGATAATATTCTTAAATGGAACAGATACGAAATTATTGATCAATTAATAGGATTAAAAATTCATTTCAGTTTGTTTACATGTTCATAACCTCTTCAAGCGAGTCCAAAAGTGGCGAGAGTGACGTAATCCTATTCCTGCAATCTGATTGGCACCCCAAACGCCTGCTAAAATTCTGATTAGCTCGATTCAGGGTCATATCTGCGTTGACATAGATTTCCTAAGTAAATGACGCGAGTGGTTTATCTGGTTGATCTGTGGTTCCGTTCCCTCTTTCGAGATTGTTTTCAACAACACTATCACAGAATAAATGACTAGTTTTAATATGCAAAGAATATTTTTTTATTTAACACACCACCCAGGGCTGTACTGAAATCGTGAAAAATTCATAGGAGTGGTTTGTATCGAAGGAAGTATTGACCTTCATCAAATCATTCGCATACTTAAAATATTACAAATCTCTAACCTTGAATGTGCTTTTCCAGTAGCACTCAGTGGAGAAAAAGATACCTCAAACAGCTGATCCATTCCGTCAATATTTTTGACGAAATACTGAAATTTCAAACGGAAGATATCCACCGTATGCTTAAGTACAGCATTGAAGTTAGCTTTACCAGCAGCTATCAAGTTCAATTGTTCTTCAACTGCAGAGCGCATAGTAGGTAGAACCAGTTCGGGATCTATCTAAAATTCTCATATTAACTCCAAGAATAACCATCAATTATTATTCAAATTGGGTAAACCCGCAAGATTTCCCGTCGCCGAGATATTAAAAAGATATTTACATCATTGTACGCACTGTGTTTTTCTGAATAAAAAATGTGAAATCGAACATAGGCGGTCTCCCTTAATTTGGAAGATATGGGCCCCCAAATTTCTAAAATGATTCATTTTCAGGTCCCTTTTTCCACCATAAAAACGATCTCTCACTTCATCTGTATGGTTCACACACCACCTTTGAACCTTCAACCAACAATAAGCAACACTTTTTTTCAAGAATAATCAATATTTAATGAAAAAACAATGAAATTACTGGATAACCACTTAACCTCTATTCCTTCTGATTTCGACTCAGTCTAAAAGTGAAGTTTGGCAATGGCGCGAATTCCATCGGTCGGAATCGTGCCATCGTGCGTATTCGTGAATGACAGGATATTGCTGGCGAGAAAACTGAAATATGTTCTCAGTTCTTACTGTGTTTACTGCTATACTCTTAATCTTCCAATAGGAAAATTCGTTTCTAATGAAATCCACAAGGTTGAAACACATAGTAATAGAATGAGAATACACCCTGATATATATTTCAACGTACATTTTTTTCATATGTGATAGATCGCGCCCTTCCCAGATTTCCAATGAAATCGAGGATATAATATAATCCATTTTATTGGAATACCCTGAATCTCATTCTAAACAAGGACCATCTCGAAGACAACAAAAAACGAAGTAGATGAAAATCTCCCTATTTTGAAGGGGAAAGAAAGTTCAAACGAAAATATTGAGACTGAAACCTTAAAGAAATATTCTCAATGATTTTGTTTTGATTTTAGAATAACCACCTCTTCTTCAGTGACAGAAGCATTTTCCTAACAATCATATTCTTCAACTGTCCATCATTTCATATTTCCCGCCAGCAACTACTCTTCGGTCATAATACATTGGCCAGCGATGAAAAGACGCTGTTGCCAAGCTCCGCTTCAATATTGAGAAGTATTTCGTAGAAATATAGGTTAAGTGGTTGTCTAATATTTTCACTTTTCTTCCTTTAAATAATGAATATTCTTGAAAGAAAGTGTCGGTATTCGTTGGTTGAAGGTTCAAAGATGATTTATGAACTAGATTTGAGAAGTGAGAGATCATTTTTATGGCGGAAAAAAGGATCTGAAAATGCAACAATTTGGAACTTTGGGGGCCCATATCTTCCAAACAAAGAGAGACCGCCTATGTTGGCCCTAATATTTTTTGTTCAGGAACTCACACTGCTTCAATGGTATGAATATCTTACTTATAGCTTCGCGACGGGAAATCTTGCGGGTTTACCTCAAATTGAAATCACAAACCTTCTGATAACCGTGCACCAGAACGATGCCAAGAGTTGTTGGTTTCAATTTCCTACCAGCTATGACTTGTACGTAATTCCTTTGGCAAATATTATTGATATGAACTGGAATTGAGGCATCTGTACCAATACCGTGTTTCTCCATTAGGGTAATGAGCTCTGATTCCGTCAGATAATCTGGAGGATTGGTCTGATATTCTCCTAGTTTGACGTCGGAAATTATTACCTCCTCATTGGCAGTAAAGTTTGGAATGAATTCATTCTTGCCGAAAGCCTGTGAGATAAAGAGAAAACGATCAGTTTATATACGACCAAAATAAATTAACATGAAAATTCATCTAAAAGTGAATAGGCGAAATTTTAGCTATAGCTAAGGGCATACCAGTAGATGGTATAGTTCTTTCAAAGTAACTTGATGAATTCCAAGATACAGTGAAATCTCCCATAACGGACACCCCCATTCAGCGGACACCTCTTTCAAACGGACACTTTCGCTTAGTCCCGGCAGACATCCATTTAAATAACGTTGAGGGAGCTCTCTTTTGAGCGGACTCTCTTTTGGACGGACGCGGACACCCATAACACGATATTATGGCTTCATAATCTTCTTATGAACGGACAATTTATGACGCTCAGCATTGCCAGACGCTTCAAATAGAAATATACACCATTGGTCCATAGATCAGATGACGTCGGCAACATTGGTGGCGGTAAACGTAAACTTCTCCTTACGATATCGCGGCGTTCGGGGAATCCCCGACATTTGAAGCTTCCGAATCAGTTGCGGTTTGTTCTGAATTTGTCTTAGTGATTTGAGAAGATCGATTTGAAAATGGCTCCAAGGAGACAAATATTGACTCTTAAACAAAAAGTTCAAATTATTGAAGTTTATGAGAAAGAGAAGTTGAGTGTGAGAAATTTATCAAAGCGATTCAACATTGGAAAAACCCAAGCTGCTGACATCATTAAAAAAAGGAAGAACTTATGAAAAAATGAGAATCTAATGTTAATATCAATGAAAAGAGGAAATTTTTGACAGGAGATGGTCCAACAATTGATCGCCTATGCTACGAATGGTTTGTGGCTACTCGCAGTAAAGGAATTCCTTTAACAGGTAGGTACCAGTGGTTTCTTTTTCGGTCCAGTTTCATTATGTTTTACAATTATGCATTTTTTAGGTCCGCTTATTCGTGAAAAAGCTAAAGAGATCGCAAACTCACTGGGAAATACAACTTTCAGTGCTTCATCAGGATGGCTCGATAAATTTAAAATACGACACAATATCAGTTTCAAAACCATATCTGGATAAGCTACATCTGTTAACCCTGAGGATGTTGCCTCGTTTTTAGAAAAACTTCCTTTTTTGGTTAAAGATTATTCACCGAGAGATATTTATAATGCGGACGAGACTGGCCTTTTTTTCAAAGCTCTACCGAATAAAACGCTCACCTCAAAAAACGAAAAATGTACTGGAGGGAAACTCTCCAAAGAGAGACTAACAATTTTACATTGCGCAAATTTGGATGGTAATAAAGAAAAGCTTCTGGTCATTGGTAAATAATTTGGATGAATTACCTGTTACCTGGAGGTCTAATGTGAAGGCCTGGATGACATCTGAGATAATGAGAGATTGGTTACACAAATTTGACAGGAAAATGGGTCTCGAAAAAAAAAAATTCTGCTGTTCCTAGACAATGCTGGATCTCATCCAAAAGACATCAATTTGAGAAACATTAAGTTACTGTTTTTGACACCTAACTGCACATCTATTTGTCAACCTCTCGATCAAGAAATCATTAAAAATTTCAAAGGGCACTATAGAACTATGATACTTAAACATTTGATAGTCAATATTGAAACTGCCTGTTCTGCCAGCGAGTAGGTTAAACAAATCAACTTATAAGATGCTTTGTATTTCATCAAACGTGCTTGGGACTTTCTTCAATGACAGTAAAAAATTGTTTTCATAAGGCAGGATTCAAAAGTGACAACCATATTGGTCCGATGGAAACGGAAGGGGCCGATCCTGAAGAAAACTTACCACTTTCAATTCTCAGGGAAATTTACAGAGGAAAAGAGTTACGAGAAATCAATGAGCAGAATATTGATGATTTTTTCAGAATTGATGACAACCTCATTATTGAGAATCCAGATTCATCTCAAACGAATTTAATTAGTACGGAAATACTACAAGAAATTTCCGAAGAATCTGAAGAAGACCCCGAAACCGAAGAAGAATTATCAAGTTATAATGAAGCTATGAATTTTGCCAAACGTCTTAAACTATTTGCAGAATGCCAGGGAAATAATGCAGCTCTGAATCTTCTTACCAGCCTGCAATTACATTTTCAAGATGTCATCTTTAAGAAGAAGACCCGGCAGACCTCCATCGAAGAATATTTAGTCAGATGCATGTTTTTGGATATATGTCGCACAATTACTTATGATATAAACGTGAACGTATTTTGTATTATTTTTTTAATGTTCATATTATGTTATTTCTCTTCCTTGTGATATTGTACGTTATCCCATTGAATTAAATAGAAAAAAATCATAATTTCAATTTATTTCGGAGGATTTCTATTGACAGGACACCTCTCTCGAATGGACAATTTTTTGGGGTCCCATTGGTGTCCGTCCAAGAGAGATTTCACTGTATATCAAGATTTACTCTTGATATTGTGAATCAAGTTTCAGAAAACGGTAACAATAATCAAAAAAATAAGCGAAGATTTTAAAGGTTTGGACAGGGCCCTCATAAATTAGACAGATGTTTTACTATCAGCATTCACAAAAAAATTGTAAGACAGTTGGCTCGTGAGAACCATAACATTTGGCAAAAAAACTCTTGCACAAAAGCAAAGTGAAACATCTGTTGTAATCAATGGTTTATCTACACCTAAGATTTATATCATATACTATTTATATTATTTATACAACCATGTGTAAATTTCAAGAAAGGTTCACCAAGCAAGAACATTTCTCGGTAGAGGTTGTATATATATCAAAACTTAAGTAGCAGTTAGGTTCTAAACACACTATATGCACAGATCAACCAGATAAACCACTCGCGTCATTTACTTAGGAAATCTATGTCAACGCAGATATGACCCTGAGTCGAGCTAATCAGAATTTTAGCAGGCGTTTGGGGTGCTTTGGGGTGACAATCAGATTGCAGGAATACGATTACGTCACTCTCGCCGCTTTCGGACTCGCTTGAAGAGGTTATAAACATGTAAACAAACTGAAATGAATTTTTCATCCTATTAATTGATGAATAATTTCGTATCTGTTCCATTTAAGAATATAATCCAAACATTAAGTGGACTCATTCATAATGTTCATTTTATATAATATAAAGGAATCCCAACTGAAGTGAAAGCATTACAACCTCCATTATTCAATTAAAACGATGGGATGTCTAATAAAATTGTATATGATTGCACAAACACTAGGATTGGAATCGAACAAAGTTGGTCTATTCATAGTTTGATTTTGTATTGAAATGAATCTCATTTGATGTGAAACTACAGAGATTCTCTGATTAAGGTAAACGGGTTTTCCAAAATTTTCATTTACTCCAACCGAATTCTTCTACAGGAGTTTAAGATGTGACAAAACACTCGCTTTGGTGTTAGAAATTTGCTTTTCAAATGGTTTCATCGAAAAATCTTAGTCTGATTTTGATTTTGTGATTCCTGAATCCCGACAAATCCGTTTTTACATTTCGATTTTAGATATTCCAAAATCAAGTATTCAATTTGACAGCTGTTTCGAGGAAGAAGAAAGTGTGGTTATGTCTGTTATATTTCTCAAGGTCGTAGAGACGCGATTCCCGCAAACGATGAAGTGATTTGTCTTGTTGGTCTGTGCTATATGTCTGGGTCTATTATATCCATGCACGCCCAATGAAGGGGCCAATTCCAAATGGACATCTACATTCTTTCAAAGTTTTCCAAGTAACTTGGAAAGGATCATAAAAAAAGTGGAGTTTTCCATGTATTAACACATTCCTTTCAAGAATTCAGATTCTACAAAAATTTTGGATCTTATGATTATTCTTGTCTAAAGGTTGATTCTCACCACACGTTACCTAACCTTTCAGTATTCTTCCAGTAAAATATTATAAGGTGTATATGAATTGAAGTGTGCACACTGTACGTCCCGATTACGTTCCGTCAACATGACATTTGTGCCTACCAAATTTTGACTTAAAGTCTAAGGGATACTGGAACATAACGGGACGTATAGTGAGAATCAGCCTTAACTGGGAATTCTATTTGAATAGTATTATTGTTGAAATTGACGGAAGAATCATTTATACACACAATGCTTTATTCAATTTTATAAAGCCAGTTGGTAGGCCATAGAATTTTGAGTTTTCACACTATGGGCGCGTTTTTTAATTCACCAAAGTGGTGTGGTTGTGGTGGAGTATGGTGGACATAGAACACAGATGGTGGATGTTGGACTAGATAATTTGACATTTACGTCACTCAACCAACAATAGAAAAACGAGTTGGTGGATCCATGATGTAAAAAAAATTGTGTGATTGTCTGAAAAAGAGTGATGTCAGCAAGATACAAGGAAATATATATTCTGTGCTTTGAATTTGAACAAAAAAAGTGACGTCATCATTGGTGAATACGATCACAGATGAGCAAATGAGCACACCATGTTTCACTTACATCATGGGACTTATAGTGAGAATCAACCTTAACTAGGAATTCTATTTGAATAGTATTATTGTTGAAATTGACGGCAGAATCATTTATACACACAATGCTTTATTCAATTTTATAAAGCCACTTGGTAGGCCATAGAATTTTGAGTTTTCACACTATGGGCGCGTTTTTTAATTCACCAAAGTGGTGTGGTTGTGGTGGAGTATGGTGGACATAGAACACAGATGGTGGATGTTGGACTAGATAATTTGACATTTACGTCACTCAACCAACAATAGAAAAACGAGTTGGTGGATCCATGATGTAAAAAAAATTGTGTGATTGTCTGAAAAAGAGTGATGTCAGCAAGATACAAGGAAATATATATTCTGTGCTTTGAATTTGAACAAAAAAAGTGACGTCATCATTGGTGAATACGATCACAGATGAGCAAATGAGCACACCATGTTTCACTTACATCATGGGACTTATAGTGAGAATCAACCTTAACTAGGAATTCTATTTGAATAATATTATTGTTGAAATTGACGGCAGAATCATTTATACACACAATGCTTTATTCAATTTTATAAAGCCACTTGGTAGGCCATAGAATTTTGAGTTTTCACACTATGGGCGCGTTTTTTAATTCACCAAAGTGGTGTGGTTGTGGTGGAGTATGGTGGACATAGAACACAGATGGTGGATGTTGGACTAGATAATTTGACATTTACGTCACTCAACCAACAATAGAAAAACGAGTTGGTGGATCCATGATGTAAAAAAAATTGTGTGATTGTCTGAAAAAGAGTGATGTCAGCAAGATACAAGGAAATATATATTCTGTGCTTTGAATTTGAACAAAAAAAGTGACGTCATCATTGGTGAATACGATCACAGATGAGCAAATGAGCACACCATGTTTCACTTACATCATGGGACTTATAGTGAGAATCAACCTTAACTAGGAATTCTATTTGAATAATATTATTGTTGAAATTGACGGCAGAATCATTTATACACACAATGCTTTATTCAATTTTATAAAGCCACTTGGTAGGCCATAGAATTTTGAGTTTTCACACTATGGGCGCGTTTTTTAATTCACCAAAGTGGTGTGGTTGTGGTGGAGTATGGTGGACATAGAACACAGATGGTGGATGTTGGACTAGATAATTTGACATTTACGTCACTCAACCAACAATAGAAAAACGAGTTGGTGGATCCATGATGTAAAAAAAATTGTGTGATTGTCTGAAAAAGAGTGATGTCAGCAAGATACAAGGAAATATATATTCTGTGCTTTGAATTTGAACAAAAAAAGTGACGTCATCATTGGTGAATACGATCACAGATGAGCAAATGAGCACACCATGTTTCACTTACATCATGGGACTTATAGTGAGAATCAACCTTAACTAGGAATTCTATTTGAATAGTATTATTGTTGAAATTGACGGCAGAATCATTTATACACACAATGCTTTATTCAATTTTATAAAGCCACTTGGTAGGCCATAGAATTTTGAGTTTTCACACTATGGGCGCGTTTTTTAATTCACCAAAGTGGTGTGGTTGTGGTGGAGTATGGTGGACATAGAACACAGATGGTGGATGTTGGACTAGATAATTTGACATTTACGTCACTCAACCAACAATAGAAAAACGAGTTGGTGGATCCATGATGTAAAAAAAATAGTGTGATTGTCTGAAAAAGAGTGATGTCAGCAAGATACAAGGAAATATATATTCTGTGCTTGGAATTTGAACAAAAAAAGTGACGTCATCATTGGTGAATACGATCACAGATGAGCAAATGAGCACACCATGTTTCACTTACATCATGGGACTTATAGTGAGAATCAACCTTAACTAGGAATTCTATTTGAATAGTATTATTGTTGAAATTCACGGCAGAATCATTTATACACACAATGCTTTATTCAATTTTATAAAGCCACTTGGTACGCCATAGAATTTTGAGTTTTCACACTATGGGCGCGTTTTTTAATTCACCAAAGTGGTGTGGTTGTGGTGGAGTATGGTGGACATAGAACACAGATGGTGGATGTTGGACTAGATAATTTGACATTTACGTCACTCAACCAACAATAGAAAAACGAGTTGGTGGATCCATGATGTAAAAAAAATAGTGTGATTGTCTGAAAAAGAGTGATGTCAGCAAGATACAAGGAAATATATATTCTGTGCTTGGAATTTGAACAAAAAAAGTGACGTCATCATTGGTGAATACGATCACAGATGAGCAAATGAGCACACCATGTTTCACTTACATCATGGGACTTATAGTGAGAATCAACCTTAACTAGGAATTCTATTTGAATAGTATTATTGTTGAAATTCACGGCAGAATCATTTATACACACAATGCTTTATTCAATTTTATAAAGCCACTTGGTACGCCATAGAATTTTGAGTTTTCACACTATGGGCGCGTTTTTTAATTCACCAAAGTGGTGTGGTTGTGGTGGAGTATGGTGGACATAGAACACAGATAGTGGATGTTGGACTAGATAATCTGACATTTACGTCACTCAACCAACAATAGAGAAACGAGTTGGTGGATCCATGATGTAAAAAAGATAGTGTGCTTGTCTGAAAAAAAGTGATGTCAGCAAGATACAAGGAAGTATATATTCTGTGCTTTGAATTTGAACAAAAAAAGTGACGTCATCATTGGTGAATACGATCACAGATGAGCAAATGAGCACACCATGTTTCACTTACATCATGGGTGTATCCATCACTCTTCCACCACACCAATTTGGTGAATAAAAAAACTCAGCAAAAATAATTAAAAAACTCATGGTTATAGTAATTTTAGTGTCAGATAACTAGGCGGCGTTGTCCGTTCTAGAAAAAGTTCGTAGTATGTTGAACCAAAGCACAGTCATTGAAAAAGATATGTAACAGACGACAAAGTTCCGCCACATTATTTTGACCTTGATGACATTTCACTGGTGCCAACCTGTTTAGCTGCAAAAACTTGATATACCTATTCCAAGGCCTTTCAACTGACTTCATAAAAAAAAATGGAGTATACAGTTGAATAGTTTATTATTTAGTCAGTTAGAATTAATATGTAAAAATAGTTTGTGGAAAGAAATTATTAATTTCTCACTTACTTGCCATGTCATCACTGCAGTATAACCAGGATCAATTAAAGTTTTTCCAGTTACCGAGAAGATTTCGTCATTTATAGATAAAGTTGTCGTTGTTGACAGATATTTACAATCTTTCGAAACAGTAGCTATGAAATGTCGAGCAATATAATCATAAATTTTCCAAGCATCTCCATCTAGTTCTCTTCTCGATGCAAGCCTCATCGGTGTTATAGGAGGATGGTCCCCTGAATGTAAATATCAGTCAAATATTTTAGAGAATTATATTTTTACCAAAATAATAATTACCAACATCTTTCCCCTGTTTGGGTTTGTTCATTCCATTCTTCAATAATTCCTTCACGTCTGATCCCCATTCATCACTGTGTTGCTGTTGTTTTAAGACACCCCTGATAACGAAAAACTAGTATATAACTCAGGACATTTGAATATACTTGTGAGATTTTCTCCTGTATTTGACAGAATTATCGAGAAAAAATTTCCAAGACAAGCCAAATATTTTTTGCGCGCATGTTCTAGGGGAACAGCGTGCTATCGTTTTGTCCAAATGTCTGTAATTTTGGATGATTGAGCCGAAAATGGTCTCAATCGACTAGGTTGGACTCACTGATGACGAATCCGGTGTCAAAATTGATTCTGTCCGTCCGGCCGGCCGGCCGGCCGGCCGTCCGTAGACACGATAACTGTCTACAGAAGCAAGCTAGCTACTTGAAACTTTCGGGATAGGTTGCGCATCAGAATGCCGCGGTTAAGTTCGTTAATGGGCCAAATCGGTCGATTAGTTTCGGAGTTATAGGCACTTGAACTTTTGAAGTTATTTATTTTTTATTTCAGAAACTACTTAAGCGATTGGATTCAAACTTGGCAGTTTGGTGGAGTATAACGACGCGCAACTTTGAGCCAAATTTCGTCAAGATCATATTGTCAGTAAATTAAAAAAAAATTTTTTTCGAAATTTTTTCACAAAAAAATTTTTTTTCCGGAAACCATTCATCATATCCAAGAAAAATTATACTCACACTTTGACCTTCTAATTTCAAAGCAGTGTATTAAATTTCAGTTCGATACGATCATAAGTTTTGGAGATATCGGGAAAAAATATGTCAAATTTCGAGGTTTTCTTCTCGATATCGTTGATTTTTTCGGTATTACTCGAGAAATACTGATTCAGTCCTGATTAAACTTCACAGCTAGTTTTAAGATGCTGAAAGACAACTTAATGCAAAATTTCGTGATAATCGTGTTATTAGAACAATTTGAAAAAAAAATTTCTATGATTTTCTCATCATATCATCCTCATTAAATTCTGTATGAAACTTCGAACTGTTATTTTCGATGAAGTACTGGATTTCAATTCGATCTGATCTGTATTTTTGGAAATATTGGAAAAATAAAATTTTGATTGGGTATATCTACGGAATCATTGGGTGGATTTTACCTATTCACGAATTCGGCCTTCGTAATTAAGGTCCAAACCTTCTCTACAAATATCGAGTTTCTAAGTTGTTTCTTTCGGAAGTTATTGTGTTTACGCAGTCGGCCGTTAGGCTGACCGTAAACACAATAACTTCCGGAAGAAACGACTTAGAAACTCGATATTTGTAGAGTAGGTTTGGGGCTTAATTACGAAGGTCGAATTCGTGAATGGGTAAAATCTGCCCAATGATTCCGTAGATATACCCATTCAAAATTTTATTTTTACAATATGTCCAAAAATACAGATATGATCGAATTGAAATCCAGTAATTTATCAGAAAAAAATTTCAAAAAGCACTGCCGTGAAGGCAGCAGCTTTTGCGTGCATGTTCAAATTCGTTGCTGAAGCGGTCATCTACATTGAACATGCGCACAAAAGTTGCTGCCTTCACGGCAGTGCTTTTTGAAATTTTTTTCTAGAATACTTCGATATCAATGATTGAAAGTTCAAAGTTACCAATATTATACTGTCTCAATCGCATGTATTTTGTCCTGAACCAATTTCACCAACTAACTTTACTAACAAAATAATTGCATTAAAAAAAAAATTTTTTTCTATATATATATTATTTTTTTTATATATGGTTGAATATGAACTCACATCAAATCAAAGTTTGCAGGATAACTTGTAGTTTCAGTTCTAGGGTAACTTATATACCCTTGCGTGTACAACCTTTCTGCAATTTGCATTGCATGATGAGGGCCCATTCCCAAACCAGAACTTGCAATTCTCATAAGCTCCACTGTGTTCAAAGCCACTGGCCTAACTTTCGATTTTTCCTTTGATACAACACTTAGTACCCTAAAATTTATTACAATGAATACTTTTTCTGTTTTTCTAGAAGAATCTCAAGAATGTGCAATTGATTAATCTTTAAAATTAGGACACTAATAAGATCTTCATTTACTTTGCCGTCTTCTGATCTTTCACCAATTGCAAAAACATATTCACAACTTCTTTATCGAAACACCTCACTCTGGACCAATCTAATGAAACTTTTTGGTTATCCTTTGTAACTACGTTAACTTGTACCACCCAGTAGGTCTCTGGTTTGAATGTCTGAATTTGATCATGCCGTTGTACACAGAATCCTAAGGTGGGAGTCTGGCAAGGTCCATATGAAATGAGTGAGGAGTCTAAATCTCCATATCTGCCTTGAAAAAATTTTGTTTGAAATCTTGTGAAAGCACAACCAATCCTCAAATCGAGTTCCTGTCGGGCATCAACACTTTTCGCTTCATTTTCATTTGGATGAGCTGAAATCTTCAATAATAATAATTGGAGTTCTTGTTTTGTGAACATGTAATGAACGAATTCAAAATGATTATTCAAAGTATATAAAAATCAAGAGAAGTCCAACATACCAAGAAGTACTTCGAGAACACTCTAGCAGTGTTTCACACAATATACTCACACAAGTTATTAAATGCATCTTTGATATCTTTCTGAGTGATAGCAGAAAATTTTGCCCGGTAGGTTACGCTATTAGAATACACATTTCCTTTTAGCGACTTAGAAACAGCATTCATAACTTCGAAACAAATATTTTCTCCTTCTTTATCACAATCCAACCAAAGAACAAGATAATCACATCCTTTAGCCTCAGCGGCTAAATATGCGGGCATTTTCAACTTTGGTGTTGCTTCTTTTTTTTCGATGGCACATGAAAAGAGTTCTACAGGGTCAACACGATCCCAGTTATTGTATTTACTGAGAAAATCAACACCCATAACATGTCCACAAACTGAGGTCATTTTAAAATGTGATTGAATATTATGAAAACTTCCAGTCCACTCATGAATCGAACAAGCCCCATTGAAACCTACAATAGCACTAATGTTAAAAGGGAATATAGAAATATTTGTTGAGATACTAGCCCTTTCTTGTTGAACATTTTTCATTGCTAAGTATATTGGCTAACGAAGCTGCCAAAGATGGCTTTTCAGCCACCATGAAAACTGAAGGCATCTCAGTTCTATTGGGAATTAACTCCTGATTGAAGTTTCAAATAATTAATTATAAATAAAAATTATTCTTCTCTCAGCTACTAAATTCTAACCTCAAATTATGTTGATGTAGGAAATGTCAATATTTCACCAACTCTATGCGAATCACAGATACGAAATTTCTTTTTTTTCTTACTATGTGCTTGGTTCATCACTATCCACACAAACAAACTGCTTCCCCCGTCTCAGCCTATGGAGGAATACAAAAAACGGCAAGTTTGCTCCTGACTAGGTGGTCTTCTTATAATAATACTCTTTCGCATTAGCTGTTTTAGGTTTTCAACCGATAACTATTAATCGGAGGGGAATGAGCAGACAGACCTTTGAAAAGAACAAGTTGTTTTCTATTCAAATTTTCTATACTAAAATGAGAATGTACATTTTGGAACCGTATTCTGTAATCTGTGCCGTAGGTTTCCACAAATTACGAAATTACTGGCACCGTCGTTAAGAGAAACAATGCCGACACAGTCTGATAATACTGATGAGGGGGTTGAAAATTGAATGAGATATCACAATTGAATAGATTTTTAATTTGCCAATGACTTCTGTAATTTGTTGATGTAATATCTGTGGATTTCGGATATACCAATATTTGAACAATGTTTAAGGAGGAAAAATGGTTATACATAGCACATCCATATTTTATGTATGTATTCCCAAGTCATGACAACATGTTAAAATTCCACAAATCAGTGGGTGGGTTTTCTGGGATTTTTAGGTCTCGTAACACCAACATAACCGACAACTTCAATAGGATTTTCACCAGGTATTGTCTGTTTGACAATGTTCGTAATCTCTCGTTGATACCCTCTCACACCGGCCGCTGCAGCCTCTTCTGCACATTCTAGTGGGACACTTCTACAAGCTTCTTCTGCAGCTTCCACTGCTCCTGCAAAATTACACATCGCCTCTGCTGTAGCAAGCTTTTCAACAGCGTCTAACAAGTCGGCATCCTTCTCACGTAGCAGCTCTCCTACAGGAAAAATATTCGAAATCAACTAGGTATATTAACGAAATTAATTTATCTCCTCTGTAATTAAAACAATGATGAAACGAAAACAATTAAACCTATGATTTCCACTCCACTCGCAGTGGCTTCGGCCAATCCTCTCATAGCATTAGGACTTTTTGCTTGAGATGTTGCTGCTGCTGCAGCAATTTCTTCCATTTTTTCTGGGCATGGAGATTTCTTCGTAATACTCGCATCCTTATCTCGACGTTTTTCTAATTCCTGCTCAACAGAACGATCAAACCTGGAAAGCAAATGAAATGACCGAGAACGAAGATCATTTTTAATTGGAAATAAGGATATCGGAAAATTAAGTGTGAAATAAGCTGGAAATAGATATCGTGGATACGCTCATAGAATTTATTTTCAACAAAAGGATGGAAGGACATGTGAAGGAATCAATAAAGGAGGAAAATAATTTTTTATTGCTAGGATTTCGAAACTCTCATATTCAAATTCAAAATTTATCAGTTTTCACCACAATATGCAAAATGCTAGGCGGTGATGACAAGAAAAATAAAAAAAACTCTATGTTCCACATTGAACTGATAGAGACTTGTCAGCCGTCAACGTCAACTAATATCTGAATTCAAAAACTGACCGTTGCCTTCATATGACTTACAGAGTTGCGCGTTGTTATGAATTTGTGATAAAATCTGTTGGGAGTAACGAATTTCAATAGAAAAAGTGCTCAAAAAAGTGACATCTTTTGAATTTGATTGAAAATGACTTCATTCGACGACTTGGACGCACCTCAATACTCTACCTTTGATGATTTTGATCAAGAAGAGCCCGAACAATACTTTGAAATCGATCATGAAAGTGAAAGACTCAAACAACAAATGATTAATAATCAAAGTGAAGTGACAGAAGTATCTATCGAAGAAAACTTTTATTCCCCAATGATTATAAACACGCCAGCATTGAAAGTGTCGCCTTCTTCTAGAAATATGTTGGAGTTGAAAACTAGAAACGTAAGACGTTCATCGAGTTGTGGAGATTTGCAAATTCCAACTAGAAGTTTTGCTGAGATGCGTATGAATGAAAATAAACAAGCCAGCAAACCACAAACTGGAGGCAAGGACAAATTTGAGTACAGTAAATTGACAAAAGGAAATATGGGCAGTCAATCCAAACTGAAATGGTGCTCACAGGAAAGCTTGACTCGTTTAGCAGCTCCGAAAAAAGTATATTCCTCTACTGGCAATCTTGCTCATGGTTCCCAAGAATATGTAAGTGTGGCTGAAGCTGTTAGGAAATTTCATGAAAAAACTCCAAACCGTTATCACTCCCAGAATAAAAACCAACCTGCTCCCAAAAATGCTATCCCTATAAAATTGAAAGCTACGATACCTATGTCCCCTCGTTTGTTGACAAAGAAGAGAGTGAAGACAGTTGAGCAGATCATGTCACATGAGGAAAGACTACAAGAAGAGTTTCAGAAAGAACAAAAATTCAAAGTTAAAGCCCATCCTGTAAATAAAAAAATTCTTCAGCCAATGAAAGCAGTGCACATTGAGAAGAAGCCAGCAACAGTTCCTGCACCTTTCAACCTTACAAAAGTGCAACATAAGAAAACTGTTGCTTCGCCAAAAAAAGAAGAATACCAGTTTCATGCAAGACCGATTCCTAAGTCCATTGTGGCACCTCCAAAACTACCCAAAAAACAAGAACCAAAAATGACAGCACCCGTTACACCATCATTCATCAAGAAAATGCCAAAAGCATCTCCTGCTAATAAAGAAATTGAAAAGCCTAGCACACAACCACTTAGGAATACAAAGCTAGAACCATTTAGTTTTGAGAAACGCGATATGAAACTTATGAAGAAGAAGGAAGAACTAATTAAAAAGGTGGTTGAAGAGGAGAAGAAAGCTCGTGAGTTTCATGCAAGACCAATACCAAAACCTATTGCCTCTATGATAAGTAAACAAAAACAGAAATCTTCAAATGGAAGTGCTGGTTCGTTGAATAAAAGCGACAATTCGAAAGGCGACCATGAGGAACATTTCAGAGCTAGACCGCCCACTGTTCTCTATCAAAAACCTTTTGAGCCGAAAAAACTTGATCAGCCTCTAACAGAAATACAACCTTTCAACTTCAACAGTGAAATGCGCGCTATAGAGAGAGAGAAATTCGAACAAAGGAAGAGGGAACAGGAAGAATTAGCTGCTATATTAATCAGGGAAGAGGAAGAAGAAAGATTGAAAAGAGAGGAAGAGGAGATCAGGCGAATTCGTGAAGAAACGAAATTCAAAGCACATCCAGTTAGGAATTTCAAAGGAGTCCTTATACAACCCTCTGGTAAAGTCACAGAGCCTATTAGTCCCATCTTCTTGTCGGGGAAAAGTAACAGGAATAATAAAGAGAATGAGATGCAACACTGAAAACATAATATCTAATAGCGTTAACTTTTTTTATAATTGAAATAAGACAGTATGTATATGCAATTTTTATTATAAGAAGTGATATTTTATTTCATACTTATGTTTTCTTTCCCATAATCTTTTCTATTAAATTCAGGTCAATTATATTTTCAATGAATTGTCAGTTAATATCAATCATCTTACCACTCAATTATGGACTCCCTTCTTTTAGAGTCGATCGACTCATCGGCTTCTTCTGGGGTTAATTCCTCATTAGTCAAGAGAAATTTGTTCGAATCGTCGTGTAATTTTGATGAAGTCTGGGAAATTATATACATAGAAATTAATTTTAGCATCAGTGGATTCTATTTACCATTTTATTTCCAAACAGAACGATGGAATAGAGAAAGAACAATTTAATGTGTATGAAATGTATACTATGGTTCTTGAGTTTTGCTGGACCAAAATAACATTGGAATAAAACTATAGAAATTCCTACCAAATTTTTTATCCCAAATCAAACAATGTCCGGCACATTTACTGAAATATCTTGAGACTCAAGCTCCAAAATTGGGATGGTAACATACTCTAGTACTGGAAGGTATATATATATATATATATATATACATATAAATTAACTATCAGAGTCTGTAGTATTGATAATATATTGTTTTCAGGGTATAAGGACTCTCGTTATACCCTGAAAACAATATATTATATATATATATATATTATATATCGAAGAAACCATCCTTCAGTATCATCAAAATTTCAAATGACCCCAAAAACCGTTTGGCCGATTTGGTCCATTTACACACTTAGCCGGTGTATTCCGAAACGCAACCTACCCTCAAGTTTCAAGTAGCTAGCTATTTCAGTTTTAAAGTTATCCCGCTTTCGGGAAAAAAAATCGAAAATTAAAAACATTTGACTAAAAGGATACTGATAGCGCAACATTTCCGCGAGCAAAAAAAACTGATTCTGCGCACACAACCTCTACGGAAAGAAGCGTAAACCTAGCCAAAACGTTTCTTTATGGTTACTTCAAAGACGATCTCCTATTCAGGTACTAGTTGAACCTAGATGCTGCACCGACAAGAACTTAAATAGATACTACTTTTTAGGGAGATATTGATATTTGTTGTGTAGTTTTGGGACTCAAAGGCAATCCCGTAGATATATTTTGGGAACTTCAATTTTGGCTCAAAAATAATCAAGAAAGGCTCGCCCTGCATCGGTATCGGCAAATCCTTATAAATCTGAAAATTGTACCTTATCAACCAACTCTGGGAACTCAACTTCCTTAGGCATCCAACTGAGGTTATATTCCATTTGTGGACCATATGTTTCGTGATGACTTGGATGACTAGTCAATCCTTGTGGTGAAGAATGTGGTGAGTAAGGAACTCTGCCACTTCCGTAGCGATCAGTGCCCCTTTGTGGCGAAAACTAGAAAAATACAGAATATTAAATTGGAAGGAATCATTAATTGGGCGTTTTCTGACCTGTCCTAAACCATGTCCAAATGTTTCCAAATTTGCCATCATAGCATTCAATGTGGGACCATCTACATAAAGAGGACTTTTAGAAACAGAGGCTACATTAGTCCTCGTTGTGGTCCTTGTTCTGGATCTACCACCAGGAGAATCTTTCTTCTATGAAAAAGACATAATTTCGTTATTAGATAAACGAAAGGTATTCGATCATTCACATTCGAGAACGACGTAATTATCTCTCATGTTACAAAAAAAATTATATATGAAATAATGAATGGTATTCTTTTTCAATCTTTGGGGTTTTTGTTGAGACTAATATCCAGTATGGGCCATCAAATTTCGTTAGCGATAGAAAATGGTGAAGGGACTCCTTCAATTAGTTTGGAGTAAACACTACCAGCTCCTTGAAAAAATATCGTACATTACATTTTAAGTCAATATCTAAGAGAAGAAAGGGTGTTCAATTATTGATCAAGAAGATAATAATTTTGGATATGCAAATTTGTCTACAAAAGGTTATTCAAAAATTGTCATACCGAAGATGATGGACATTTTGGACTGCATCCATTACCACTTGTGTTCATTTTTCTTATTAAATAAAGCTGGAAATTGGTGAAAAGTTGTGTTCAGATATGTCAGACAAAAATTTTAATAACTTTTGTCAGAAGGTTGACGTTGAATTTTGACATCAGATTCTAATCTGCAGAAAACAGTTCAAAACTTTCCTATAGGAATTTCAAGGCTTGCCATTAAAACAAATATAACATATATTGAAAAACCTGAAAAAGCAGTGCCGTGAAGGCAGCAGCTTTTGCGCGCATGTTCAATGGGGATGACCGTTTTGGCAACGAATTTGATCATGCACGCAAAAGCTGTTGTCTTCATGGCAGTGCTTTGGTCTCAAACGAGTAGATTGGACTCACTGATGACGGACCCGGTGTCAAAATCGATTCTGTCCGGCCGGCCGGCCGTGGACACGATAACTGTCGAACGGAGTGAGCTAGCAACTTGAAACTTTCAGGGCAGGTTGCGCATTGGAATGCCGCGGTCGAGTTCGTTAATGGGCCAAATGGGTCGAATAGTTCCGGAGTTAAAGCCACTTGAAATTTTGAAGTTGTTTATTTTTTATTTCAGAAACTACTTGAGCGATTGAATTCAAACTTGGCAATTCGGTGGAGTATAACGACGCGCAACTTTGAGGCAAATTTTGTACGGATCAAAGTGTCACAGAATTTAAAAAAAAAATTTTTCCAAATTTTGTTCCAAAAAACTTTTTTTTTCGAAAACCGTTTATCATATCCAGAAAAAAATTCTACTCGGACTTTGAGCTTCATATTTCACAGCAGTGTACCAAATTTCAGTTTGATACGATCATAAGTTTTGGAAAAAATATGTCAAATTTCGAGGTTTTTTTCTCGATATCGTTGTATTTTTCGGTATAACTCGACAAATACTGATTCAATGCTGATAAAACTTCGCAGCTAGTTTGAAGATGCTGAAAGACAACTTTATGCAAAATTTCGTGATGGCCGTGTCATCAGAACAATTTGAAAAAAAAATTTCTGTGATTTTTTCATCATATGATTCTCATTAAATTCTGTATGAACCTTCGAACTGTAATTTTTCTGTGCTGAATTTCAATTCGATCTGATCTGTATTTTTGGAAATATCGGGAAAATAAAATTTTGAATGGGTATATGTGCGGAATCATTGGGTGGATTTTACCCATTCACGAATTTGGCCGTAAACACAATAACTTCCGGAAGAAACTACTTAGAAACTCGATATTTGTAGAGTATGGTTTGGGGCTTAATTACGAAGGTCAAATTCGTGAATGGGTCAAATCCGCCCAATGATTCCGTAGATATACCCATTCAAAATTTTATTTTTCCGATATTTTCAAAAATACAGATTAGATTGAATTGAAATCCAGTAATTTATCGAAAAAAAATCTAGGAAAGCTCTGCCGTGAAGGCATACGCGCATGATCAAATTCGTTGCCGAAGCGGTCATCTACATTGAACATGTGCGCAAAAGCTGCTGCCTTCACGGCAGTGCTTTTCTACATTTTTTTTTTGAGTTATATTCTGAAAAAAGTTCGATAATGAGGAAAAAAACCCAAAATTTGACATATTTTTCCACAGTATCTCCAAACCTTAATATCGTATCAAACTGAAATTTGGTACACTGCTGTGAAATATGAAGCTGTTAGAATTACCAAAATTTGTTCCAAATGTAATTAATTGTTTCAGAAAAAAACTTCTTTCGAAAAAAATTTTGAAAAAAATTTTAGACCGATCCGGCTAAAAAGCTTGGAGGATCAATCTTGAGCGACACACCATTTTTCTGCCAAGTTTAACAGATTTCGGTTCAGTACTTTCAGAGAAAAGCCCCGGATAACGGACGGCGGACGGACGGATTTTTCTTATTAGTTCATTCAAATCTACATACTTCATTAAAATGTAAACTGTGAAATTTTCAGGGGGGGTTTTTTTTTTGTTGATCACTAAGGTTTATTTATTTTGAGTTATGTTCCGAAAACACAGTGTATAAACGCTATAATGCTACTTATCTCGAAGATAAATAAAAATGATACTCTTGGTATCTGTGTAGCACAATCAATAATAATCAGAAAATCGTCGGACCAACAAGGGTCAAAGTTGTTGATTGAATGAATGCAGCTAATCATTCGTAATTTAACTTTTGTCCGCTAGACAGATAGAATGATCTGAGGACTTTTGGTTCATATTAGGATAAGCAAATTTGAAACCTGTGAACATGTTGCGTGTGTCCGGCAATTTAATAAAAGGACAATCGAGAAAAAAGTTATTAAAAAAATTTAGTTTTTGTGAATTTAGTACGGCCTCTCAGGTCCCTTCTCAAGCCGATGTTGTTATAATAGGTGAGTAGACCCTTTCCCACTTATGTAAGTCAAAACATAAAAAATGTATGTATATATATATATATAACTTTCATTCCATTGGTTGAAAATTATGAAAAATACGATGCGCGCAGCTAAATATTGGCAAATTTCATTATTTATTATTTATTTCCGATTTTTATCATTCGACATTTTATCAAACGAAGAATATTATCTGATGAAAGAATAACTGAATAATATTGTAACATAAATGAAAAGATAAAGCAAACTTTTCATAATTTATAATTTTGCCTTTTTCTCGTGTCGATTCATATTGGGGAATATTTTTGAAATATTATTCGAATGATTGATTGATAACCTCCAAAGTTACCCAAGGATTTAATCATTCTTTATTTCTGAGGCAAAGTTTATTTTATCATTCGACATTTTATCAAACGACTATTATCTGATAGAGGAACTAAATATCAAAACATAAACAAAAAGATATAAAGCAACATTTTCATGATTTATAATTTTTGCCACTTTTTTCTGTCGATACAATGAGGAATATTTTAAAAATGTTGTTCAAATGATCGAATGATAACCTCCAAAGTTACTCAAGGATATTTAATAACTTATTGAAAACAAGTCGTATCACGATCTATTTATAAATAAATGCCAATAAGACAGGATCATTTTTGCCGAATTATTGCGTATTTATGGCGAAATAATTTCAAACAATATCAAGCTTAGAAAATGAATATAACCGCAAAAGTATTTTTGACTGGGTATCAATAAGGTATTTCGAAATGGGCATTGAGAATCGATCTGTTGTTTAATTGTGGAGGACAAATATTTTACTGCTTCAAAATGATCATTATTGTCATCAGTCTCTGAACATTACAATATAAATCAAATTCAATTATACTTACACATGGGGACGCAATCAATCTGATCCAATGTATAGATTTTGAAAAAAGAAATGGTGGGAAGCTGCGATGTAAAAAAAATTTCAAAAAGCACTGCCGTGAAGGCAGCAACTTTTGCGCGCATGTTCAATGTAGATGACCGCTTCAGCAACGAATTTGAACGTGCGCGCAAAAGCTGCTACCTTCACGGCAGTGCTTTTTGAAATTTTTTTCTGATAAATTACTGGATTTAAATTCGATCATATCTGTATTTTTGGACATATTGTAAAAATAAAATTTTGAATGGGTATATCTACGGAATCATTGGGCGGATTTTACCCATTCACGAATTCGACCTTCGTAATTAAGCCCCAAACCTACTCTACAAATATCGAGTTTCTTAGTCGTTTCTTCCGGAAGTTATTTTGTTTACAGTCAGCCTAACGGCCGACTGCGTAAACACAATAACTTCCGAAAGAAACAACTTAGAAACTCGATATTTGTAGAGAAGGTTTGGACCTTAATTACGAAGGCCGTATTCGTGAATGGGTGAAATCCACCCAATGATTCCGCAGATATACCCAATCAAAATTTTATTTTTCCAATATTTCCAAAAATTCAGATCAGATCGAATTGAAATCCAGTACTTCATCGAAAAATAACAGTTCGAAGTTTCATACAGAATTAATGAGGATGATATGATGAGAAAATCATAGAAATTTTTTTTTTCAAATTGTTATAATAACACGATTATCACGAAATTTTGCATAAAGTTGTCTTTCAGCATCTTAAAACTAGCTGTGAAGTTTATTCAGGACTGAATCAGTATTTCTCGAGTAATACCGAAAAAATCAACGATATCGAGAAGAAAACCTCGAAATTTGACATATTTTTTCCTGATATCTCCAAAACTTATGATCGTATCGAACTGAAATTTAGTACACTGCTGTGAAATTAGAAGGTCAAAGTGTGAGTATAATTTTTTTTGGATATGATGAATGGTTTCCGAAAAAAAAATTTTTTCGTAAAAAAATTTCGAGAAAATTTTTTTTGTAATTTACTGACAATATGATCCTGACGACATTTAACTCAAAGTTGCGCGTCGTTATACTCCACCCAACTGCCAAGTTTGAATCCAATCGCTTGGGCAGTTTCTGAAATAAAAAATAAATAACTTCAAAACTTCAAGTGCCTATAACTCCGAAACTATTCGGCCGATTTGGCCCATTAACGAACTTAACCGCGGCATTCTGATGCGCAACCTATCCTGAAAGTCTCAAGTAGCTAGCTTGCTTCTGTCGACAGTTATCGTGTCTACGGCCGGCCGGACAGAATCGATTTTGACACCGGATTCGTCATCAGTGAGTCCAACCTAGTCGATTGAGATCATTTTCGGCTCAATCATCCAAAATTACAGACATTTGGACAAAACGATAGCACGCTGTTCCCCTAGAACATGCGCGCAAAAACATTACGAAATGAATATGTACCAAGAAAATTTGAAAAAGCAAACAAAAAAGCGATGTCCGAAGCGATAATCGAAATTGGTAGAATACTATTACAGCTCCAAGATATCTTGGTGGCATTTCGATTTCACGAAAAATTGAAGCGGACTTTAATAATTCACGGTTAATCTCCAAAACATTCAGTTAACATTCTGTCATGAAAATTGACTTTGAATTTTAATGTTCGATGAGTATTTGTGAACACAGCTGAAACTCCGTTTGTTGGTGTTGGTGAGTCTTCAAAGCTGCCTGTCGATTAGGTCGGTGGCGATGCGCGGCGCGGCACGCCGCGGTCGGTTATGGAAATGAGGTCAGTTCACTATAGAGCGGTCGTTCAGGTCGGCGTTCAGTTCTCGCTTGACTGTCAATGTATTTACTAGAGATGGGTTCGTCATTTCACTACCTGTTAATTTGGCCCTGTGACTGGCCTGTCACAGTGAGTCACAGCTACATAGATGCATAGAATACATATGGTGCGGACACTCTTTGACATATTTTGGGTCCGAACTCATTTCGGACGTCGGTCCAGATGTTGTCAAAATACGTCTTTGTTGTCTTACTTTAGTTTTTGCCGGTAGATGCCGTCATAGGAAAATCTGCCATATAAAATCTGATTTTTCTGATATTTACGGAAGTTACCGACCTGTCATTTCAAAACTGGTCGAATCAGAACTTCTTTCTGATTTTTCGAGTTGGACCATACATTATTTTGAGAATTTCTGAAAATAAATTCATTTTGGCAGATTTGAACTATGATTATTCATTTCATTTATAGTCACAATGGTGATATATATAAAGAGGTTTCCTCCGTCTCAGAATACACTAGTCTGAAACTTGATATTTTTGAATACCTGTTTATTACAAGAGGTATTCATTATCTCAATATTTAGTTCATGGAAAGGAAGTCTTTTCGGAGTTGCGTTTCCAAAAATACCCCAAGAAATCAATTGGAACGATAGATACTACCATTGTTAAAACAATGATACTGCAATTTGTTTGTCTGGTTTGAAATTTCCCGGATAAATTCGAATGAACATGAACAGCAAAGTGAAAATTCATATTTTAATCAATAATAGTAAACATGAACATTTCTTCTAAATATTTTCATAAGTCTGTAACAAAACTCATAACTTTCGAATTGAATAGTTATTTGTTAATACGTACATACAAAATTTATAAACCATATTTTTATGAAAGTAGATCCAAACTATCCAATAAAATCCATTTTTAATATCAATCTCCCGTTCCGTTTTCACCGCTGTTTTGGCTTCGAAATGACTTCTCGTATCCATCCATGAAAGTGTTAATTCTTACAATAATCCTCATATTGCTCCTTATTCTCTTATACTTATTTCAAATTATTGATGAGTAGATGTTCCACATTGGTTAAACTCCTATTATATATAAGCAAGAATCCATAATTTCAAATATCTGATTCATTTATTGGGAAATAGTTTCATCAGATCAATCAGATTATAGCTCAATTCAATTTTTTCAGTGGAATTAATTGTATGGACTTTACAAAGCGACCTTAGCGCCATCATCGTTTACAGAGCCAAGTAGTACAATACTTGACAATTAAAGGACCGCGTTTTGGACCCAAAATTTTAGTGGGTCATAGTAGGAAAGTGTCGACACCTGATATATTCTATGCATCTTGACAGTTCCGAAGAAATCACAGAATACAAATCCTGTCACAACACATCTCTAGTATTTTCTTGTCAATCCAACAGAAAGCGTAACGAACCTAGCAGATGATATCGATGTCGCAAGATTCCGGAGGTCATCTCCGTTCGAGAGCCGACCGCGTAGCGCAGCGCCGTGCAACCGACCTAATGGACGGACCTTGTTCATCTTGGTCCAAAAACGCATCGCATGGACGGTCAGCTTAAGTCGTATATTAATTTCAATTGGAGATAACTCTCATAGAATGAAACAGTTTTTCGCTTGTCGTTTTCGCAGATAAAGCTGACCTGAAAAGTAGGAATTTTTTTTAATGCCACAAAGAGTTTGTTAGGTTGAGTCCTAATACATCGTTTCAAATAAATATCTCCACCGAAACGGTCAGCAAAGTATTCTGAGAAAGCACGAGAATGAACTACCTTTAAAGAAGTCGGACCTGAAATTTTTTCATGGTGGCACAAGAAGTATAATGCATTGTTTCCAAAAAATATCCCCACTGAAAACTATCGATCAGCAAAGTATTTTGAGAAGTTACTAGAATAAGCTACCATTATAGGAGCCAGACCTCAAATTTTTGTCACAAAGAGTATGCGACGTGGAATCATAATAATGCTTTGTTTAATCTATATACAATATATATTATATATACAATAAAGAGATTCAAAGTTTTTTTAGAGGTTTAATTACAATTCATCAGTAACGCCACTATAATATCTGGTTTTCAACAGGGGGAGGCACAGCAGGATGTAATTTATTATACCAACTTTCCAAAAGAGGAATCAAAGCTGTACTTTTGGAGCGGGGTAAACTAACAAATGGCACAACATGGCACACAAGTGGATTGTTATGGAGGTTAAGTAATACAGGAGATGTAGATATTCACCTGCTGGAAGCCAGCAGAAATATCTACCTCGGATTAGAACAAGATACTGGGGTAGATCCAGGCCTTGTTATGAACGGAGGATTATTTATCGCAAGAACTGATGTGAGTTTAAATTATGAGTCTATAATTTTCCAATTTTTGTTTCGAAAATGACGAATCTTGTTTCAAAATCTATTCTGCCCAGCCAGCCGGCAGGCCGTAGGAACGATTACGTGAGTACGGAAAAAGAGTATTGACTTGAAACTTTCAGGGTAGATTGCGTTTTAGAATGTGACGGTAATGTTAGTTGATGAGCCAAATCAGTTGAACGGTTTCAGAGTTATACCTAGTCATTCAAATTTTTGAAGTTATTTCTTCTATATTCCCGAAACTACCTAAGAGATCGGATTGAAACTTGATGGTTGCTGGTTCTAGCATAAAATTTTCGAAATAATCAAAAAATGCTGATCCAATTATCATGAATCTTGTTTACTAGTTTGAGAATGCTGATACACAGCTTTGTACGAAATTTCATGATGTTCATGTCATTAGAATAATTCGAAAAAAATATTCAAATTGTCTTTTTAAATATTTCATATTCTTAGATCTTCTGTAATCATATTGACCTCACGAAATGGGGGTTTTTCCTGAATTTGGGTTATTACTGCAAATGCAAATTCGAACATAATTATTATGGGTTTGATTGATCATTTTCCCAAATTACTTTCAGAAAGTATTCAAAATCAGGTTTCAAAATTGGGGTTTGGGATTTGCCAGGCATGCACGAAGTGACAACGGTGTTTAGTAGAATAGCTTTTTTTGCTATAGAATAATGAAATATTTGTTCCTATTCTGTGGTACACACGTGTTTTTTGTCAATATAACCACCCAATTTCCGTTTGCGATTTGTTAGTTATATGATAGTATGACAGTCTGTGCTCTTCTCTTTCTATTCCTTGGTCGCTGTCTTCTAGTCTTACCAGATCGAAGTATAGCTATCTCTGCAAAGTATCACATTTGACGTCCTTTTCTTTCCGAAAAAGCTGAATTCGTCGTTGCCATATCGTGCACTCAAGACAAATCCCTTTGAATGCAAATCCCCATTTTTATTTTTCAGTTTTAGGTGATCAAACATTTTTTAAAAAATATTATATTGAAATTATATGTTTGAAATGTTATGTTCTGAAGGTTTTTCATGAAAATTGCTACATTTTCCTTTAAAGCAAAAACCCCCATTCCTCATGAACCTTAAGGTTATTTATCATTGAATGAAGTACTGGATTTTAGTTCGATTCAAAAACAGTAGGTAGTTTTGGAAATATTGAGAAACTAAAATTTTGAATCTGAATATCTGCGGAATCAGTGGGTGGATTCCGAACATTCTCGAATTCCACCTTCGTAATCAAGGTCCAAACCTTCTCTACAAATATCGAGTTTCTAAGCTGTTTCTTCCGGAGGTTATTGTGTTTACGATCAGTCAAACTGATGGTTCAGAAATAAGCACTGAGTTAAACTAAATTATTGATTTTTTCAGGAAAGAATAGAAGAGTTCAAACGACAACATTCACTAGGACATTATTTCAATATAGAAAGCCAGTTGATAACACCATCTGATGCTGCCAAATTGTCACCTATTCTCAACCCTAGAAATTTCAAAGCGGCTTTGTATTGTCCAGGAGATTCACATATTGACCCATCGATGCTTTGTGCGTCACTGGTTAAGGGTGCAAAGAAACGTGGAGCCCAGGTATAGATTAATTAAGAAAAGAAAACACGTTGAGTCATTGCACCAATTTTCAACAATAATAAGATCTGGTTCATTACATTAATTCAATCTTTTTGTATGTTTGATGAATTCTTATATCGATGTTGGTTTCAGTATCATATATTTTTCAATCGATGGATCGAAAGGATTTTGTAACATCATTCTCATATAGGCTATATATGACCTGGAAGCAGATGATTAGAATTTATAGAGTTGGGACGCAGAATAGAGAAGTATTACAAAAACGCCACTCTGAATCTCCAATGTCCCAATTCCACCATTTTGTTATTGGCTCTTTTGTCAATACACAAAAAATAATGAAGAATATAATTAATACTTCTTGATTCTGTAGTCGAAGTCAACGTGCGTTTGCTTACTTACTTTCACGCATGAAAAACAATATCCAAAGACCAAGGATTAAAATCTTTGATACTGACAGAGGACAGATAAATGATCTAATAATATTACCTGCGTTCGTTAATTGCATCCGAGAGGCGACGGATTTTTTGGTCACGTGATCACAGATCTTATATATTATAATATAACAAAAATGAAAGAAAAAATAATTTGGTGGCGATTTGAGGTCGGGAAGTGAGAGGGGGTGAGTGTTTAACGGTAAACCACGATTCATCTCGATTGCCGGTAAAACTACGGGTCCTATGGCGAAGTTATAGGTTATAAGAAGACCTACAAGTTTTTTATTCACACTTTTGCACATAACCTAAAAATATATGTAAAAAATTTAAATAACCAAGTCTTCGGTTTTTTAACTTTATCTGCAATAAAAATATTTTTTTACGAAATCGGGTGGAAACTTACATTTAATGGTTCCAAATACACTGTAGTTCTTTTGATTTTAAATATTTATTTGTTCGCTAAAATTTTTGCGTAGGTCACTCGGGTATAAATCAAAACTTTTTCAAAATATTGCAGATGTCTTATTAAGTATTAACTTTATTCATTTATTCGGTTGTTGAGTAAAGCAGTTCATTTTGGCATTTTCTAAAAGAATTCACCAAAGTAATTTTTTCACACCATTAGAAAATAAAGATCAAAAGCTTACCATCTTTTTTAAAAAGTGGATATTTTGACGTGAGACTTTTCGATTGAAAATCGGGGTGCTTTTTCGATATTAAGTAAAAATAAGGTAAATAAATGGATATTTTCAATACAAAAAAATAATATTGTGTTTGGAACATGAAACGTTGAGTTTTCACCGAATTTCGTGAAAATATTTTTTTATGAAAGATACAAAATAAAAAGCAAAAACTTGGTTATTTGAAGTTTTCACATGAATGTTGAGGTAACCTATCTGAAAAAATTAAACTCAAAAGTTGTGAATCTTTTTATCACCTACAACTTTGCCGTTCAACTTTTTTCCATAGGACTTATTGTTTTGCCGGAAATCGAGATAAACCATGTTTTACCCTTAGACATTCAACCCCTTCCGCTTCCCGACCTCAGATCACCACTAAATTATTTTTCCTTTCATGTTTGTTATATTATCTTCCTTTTCCAATATGTTTTATTCTACTATTTTTTTTTCATTTCACGCCATTTTTAAAGGCATCAGCACTGGTCTAAAAGTGATTCGCACCATTATAAATCATACTGAGTGTTCGGTTCGTATATCTGGACGAGGCTTAAGATATGTTTTGTGCAGTCTGTGCTACGCCGCACAAGACAAAGCACTGTAAATTTTTGACCCATGTCCGAATGGTGGCCAGTTCCGTCCAGAGAGAATAATTCTATTTTCAGTGGTTCCGTCTGACTAGAAATTTAGTGAGCTACACGCATATTTTCATTTCTCATATTGAAGATTATTCTGCATATTTTTAACACTTGTCACTTTCACAGATTTTCGAGAACTGTGCAGCAACCGCAATTCTCACAGAGCCTGTTGCTAATTTGAGGAAAGTAACTGGTGTTCAAACGTCAAATGGAACTATCAAAACAGGATGCGTGGTCAATTCAGCAGGTGTCTGGTCTAGAGACGTCAGCCAGTTAGTTGCTGTTGACATACCATTGACTCCAATCAAACACTCTTACATCATTTTTGATAGCATACCTGAAGTCAAAAATACTCCCAACATCAGAGATCTTGATGGAGACGTCTACATCAAAATACAAGGAGATAGTCTACATCTGGGAGGGTATGAAAAAAACCCTGAAATTATCAAAGAGGTAGGTGATCAATTATCTTTAAATATGTTGTTATTTATAGAGAGGACAATACACTCAACTGCGGAAGGACATATACAGAGTGTCCCATAATAAACATTGCGAATAAATTCAGGATATTGTTTTCTGAGTTATTTGGGGTCTCTGTCCGGTTTATATGCTTCGTTTCCAACATACAGGGCGTTAAATGTGTTCCAAATAAATAACAAATCACTCCATAAATTCAAAATGGCTTGAGATATATGAACGGGAATTAGTTAAGCTATATACCAGGGGTTCCCAACCTTTTTTTGGTCAAGGACCACTTTTGTATCTTTCTTGTTTGCAGGGATCACTATGTAAGTAGAATGAAAACAAAATGACGACTTGCTCACCGCCCGCTGAATTTGAAATCGTTTCGCGGCCCATATTTAGGCTTCTGCGGACCACTGGTTGGGAACCACTGCTGTATACCCTATGAAGATGAATATTTAATGTTGAATACTTCGTGTTCAGCAACTACAGTGGCATGCGTACAGGTATTGACTTTCATATTTTTGTAAAAAAAATTGTTCACCAGTGCCTTGTTCCGAAATCGAATCAATTTTTAAAATACTCATTCAATTTTGAACAACTGAACATTTTCGAAAATGGTCTACAGGACCTTTCAGACTCCAAATAACTCTGAGCTTGATTTCCTTGATTTGTTTGCAATATTTATGAAACACGTTGTATCATTTCTTCTTGCACTTTTTTTGTTAATTTCTAAGAGTCAATTACTGTTATATATCAAATATAGGTTGCAGAATCAGAATATAAGATCACAATGTATCCAGCTCACTCATTTCCCAAAAAAAGTCTTTTAAAATTGTCAAAAATTACTAGGATTCAACAAGAAACTTTCCTATAATTATTAATGTAAATTTCCTTGTTAAAAGTTCTATTTTATTGTTTTGAAAGCATCATAAATCGAAATAAAGGGTGATCAATAGACGACTTCGGCCCAAGTTGCCAACCCACAATTTTCTTCACAAATTTACTATCACTGGGGAACGGGAATTTCAGGACGAATTCGACATAGTATGGTTCGCGTTATTTATAAATATCCGTGAAAGATGCTTTGGCTTCTCAAACAAGATTCTTTCCAAATATAGGGTTTTGTTAAGATCATCTCTGATTGGCTGAAATTTATGTTGGGATTCCTGTTTTCATGTTAATAGTGTCAAATTTATATAGGATATGTTCCCCAAATCAACTTGGTTATTTCGCTTGCCAATTTTCCATTCCGTAAATATGAAATATTCGTTTGGTTCCTGAAAAAAGGTTAATACGGAATTCGTTCTTTCTGTCACCAGAACGATAGTCAATGTTCTATGGTACCATATCCATAGCATAGAACAATCTTTATTTACTTTATGATCCATAGAACATAGAAGAGACAACAATCAACCGATGATCTAATAATAATATCCTTAAACAATGATAATATAATAATATTAGATCATTGCAATCAACAATGGAGAAATTACTAGGTATGGTCTATGCATCATAATTAAGGTAGATAATGATTGTTCTATGCTATGGATATGTAACCATAAAACATTGATTGTCGTTCTGGTGCATAGACTTAATATGTCTATGTTCTGGTGACACAAATATGGCTTTTCCATCAATCAAATTCCGTAATTAACTTTTTTTTCCAGGAACCAACCGAATATTTCATTCTTACAGAACGGAAAAACCGAAACCGA
This sequence comes from Myrrha octodecimguttata, assembly GCA_958510865.1. Taxonomy (NCBI): domain Eukaryota; kingdom Metazoa; phylum Arthropoda; class Insecta; order Coleoptera; family Coccinellidae; genus Myrrha; species Myrrha octodecimguttata. The sequence goes on along the minus strand of OY294058.1, from coordinate 68,220,378 downwards.
CATAACCAGGTTGATTTGCGGAAAGTGTCCTTCATAAACTTGACACTATTAATATGAAATCGATATCCCAACTTAAATTTCAGCCTAACAAAACCCTATATTTCGAAGGAATTATCTTGTTTGAGGAGCCGAGGCTTCTTTTACGGATATTTATGAATAACGCTTACCTCCTCATGTCGAATTTGTCCTGAAATTACCGTTCCCCAGTGAGAGTGAATTTGTGAAAAAAGTTGTGAGTTGGCAACTTGGCCCGAAGTGGTCTATTGTAATTAAGTGAAGAAATCAATATTTATCTACTTCAAATTCAAAATGAAACCTCCTTTTTTTGAAAAAGTTGTTATTAATATATTATCTCTACATTTCATAGGTTGCCCCTGATTTCAATTTTGGTCTTTATGAGCTGGACAGGTCATTATTCAAAACACACTTGGAAAGAGCTTCTGAAGTATGTCCAGTTTTCCAAAACATTGGAATCAAATCGGACATTTGTGGACCTGAATCTTTCACACCAGACCATAAGCCTCTCATTGGAGAAGATCCAAGAGTATTAGGTAAGAAACTGAAACTTCGTTATTCAGTAGAATATTTTGCCAACAGCGTGCTATCGTTTCATCCAAATGTCTGTAATTTTCAAATTCGAGTGGGCCGGCCATCCGTATGAACGATTTCGGGCGTACGGAATTAAGATTCTATCGACTTCAAATCAAGCTTTCATGGCAGGTTGCATTTTAAAATGCCCCGGTTGAGTTCGTTAATGGGCAAAATCGGCCGAATGGTTACGGAGTTATAGCCATTTGAAATTTTAAAGTTGGCTCCCTATCCGTACAATTTCTAGATTTTTTCATCCCTAAATTAACATTAGTTTTATCTTTGAAAATGTATTCACAGAAATTGCAATACAGTGGTGTTTTTATCAGTTGAAATCTCAATTATCTGTTATTACGGACCTGTACTCGATCAGGGTTGATTACTCTGAGTAATACCAGGCCCGTAATAGGAAAAAATCAAATGGGGATTTGTTGATCTTCATTTCAGCAACGTACAATGTGAAAAATTGCCTCAATAACTAAATAAATCGAATAATACCTTATACAAAAAAGATATTGTGGTAATGAATTTTTCATCATTATAATCTCGCAGATCATTTAATTTCATTTATTTTTTAAGTGAAGGGTTTTCCAATGCGAGGTGTTATTTTGATATTCAAACAAAAATGCCATTATTCAATATAAATGATCGGATGTTTTTTTCATTATAAAGAAGAAGCTATGCCGTTAATAGTGGAAAATAACATCAGGCAAATACAGGACCATATCCTTTTGATGAAATTTTCCATAACCAAATCGCAAAGTGGCTGCCCTATGTCCACGATAGCCTCAGGAATTCCATCTTCGAAATCTTGAATCGACGCTAGGCTATTGGCGTAGATCTTCTCTTTTCACGTGTCCCCAAAGGAAGAAGTCGCAAGGTGATAAATCACAAGATCTCGGTGGCCAATTGTGATCACCTCTTCGAGAGATAACACGGTCCGGAAACTTTTCCTGCAATGGTCCAGATCAATGGTTTAGTTGTTTGTGTGGCACGTAGCGCCGTCCTGTTGAAAGTAAACGTTGTCCAGATCAATACCATCCAATTCCGGCCATGAAAAATCATTAATCATCTCTCGATAGCGCAATCCATTCACCGTAACTGATGCTCCAGCCTCATTTTCGAAAAAGTAAGGTCCACTGACTCCGCCGGACCATAAACCGCACCAAACATTCACACGTTGAGGATAGAGAGGCTTTTCAATAACTCTCGGGTTTTCCGAGCCCCAGATGCGACAATTTTGCTTGTTGACGAAACCACCGAGGTGGAAATGGTCCTCATCACTCAAGATGATTTTTCGATGGAATTCCGGATCATTTTCATGCATTTCAACGACCTAATCAGCAAAGACACGGCGTTGTTGATGATCGGCTGGCTTGAGTTCTTGTGTTAACTGAACTTTATAAGCCTTAAGACCCAAATCTTTATGCAAAATACGGTGTAATGACGTTTGTGGAATGCCTAATTCCAAAGAACGACGAGGAATGGACAAACCTGGGTTTTCTTCAACACTTTCGGCTACAGCGGCAATATTCTCGGCTGATCTTGAGTGACGTGCGCGGGTTTTATTCTTCACATTACTAACTCGTCCCAACAGCGCGAATTTTTCTACCAATTTCTTTATTGCGGTCCGACAAGGTGCTTCACGAGGACCAAAAAATGTTCGAGTTTTACGAACCGTCTCTGCCAAATTTTCACCATTTTTATAGCGAATTTCAATAATTTCAATGCGTTGTTGAAGCGTGTATCGTTCCATTTTTATTAATGGCGTAGTAACTACTAGTCAAATGTCAAAAAATGACAGCTTCAAAAGTGACATCTACCGAAATAGCGGGCTATTCAAAATAACACCTCGTATTGGAAAACCCTTTATGATTTTCGGCATATGTCCGCCTGGGTAACAATGTTACATAGTCCATCGAATCATTCCAATTTTTCACTTCTTTTTAGAATAAATCTGGCCGTAGGGTCAATGGTTGCTTTGTTGTCTTTTTAATTGTTTTTCTATCGAGAAGAGGACGGAAACGATCAGTAGCTGCAATAATTGCTTACTCACTAGATCGTAAAGTAGACGAACTTCACAAACAGGTTCTTTTTCAAAGTGAATTCAAAACAAGTTGTAAGAGTTGTTCTGGCGTTAAATGATTCCTGATGAGTTGTCCAACCTTACTGGACAGATGTGTCGATACAGTTTGACATTATCAACTGTCAAACCATACACAACAATCATTGAAACTTCTCATGCACCTAAAATCATGCCATCTATATGAATATGAAAAACAAAATCATATAAAATGGCATACGAGATAGGATTCACTGATCATTCATAAAAGAATCTAGTCAGATTGACTCTAGCTTGATAAAAACTATGTTGCGATCTTCTTATCTTATGATCCTCATGATATTCTGCTTAAAGCCGAGTCCAGATCTTTTTTCTGCGTGTTGGATAGAACTGGGATGATTAACTCGAACGCTGCATTAGAGTTTATTATTCGAGGCTGAGCTCGAGTGCCGTCCACACTATTCGCCAAATCATGAATCAAATTTTATTGCATCCGCTGTTCGGATTACACCCATCTAAACCCAGCTTAAACCTTCGAGCCCCCATTGTCCCATTAAATACTTGCTTTCAATTGGATTGGAATTTATTTTTGAAAATGAAATTGGAAGTAATATATCTAGGTGATGCTGTTTCCTCGACAATCGAGTCTCTCATTACATTCTTCCAAAAATGTTTGTATCACTTCTAAAAGAAACAACTTAGGGACAGAAAATTTGTGGAGCTGGTTTGAAGCTCAATTGCGAGGGTCGAATTCTCGAATGGGTGAAATCGACTCAACGATTCTTCATGTATGCCCATTCAAAAATTAATTGTCCCGAAATTTCCGGAAATATAAATATTATATATTGGATTTCTGGTCCATGGCTAAAGATTGACGCAAAATCAAACTCTTTCAGGTATGTTTCATAACAATGGTTACAATTCTGGAGGCATGCAGCTCAGTGGAGGTATTTCTGAGCAATTGGCCATTTGGATAGCTACTGGAAGACCTGAAGTACACATGTTCAATTATGACATAAAAAGATTCAGCCTTTTGCAAAGATCTGATAGAGCTTGGGTAACAGAAACCAGTCACGAGGCATATGCAACAAAATACAACATAGTGTTTCCTAACGATCAAAAATTAGCAGGAAGGAACCATAAAATAGATATGTTCCATGAGGTAAGTGCAAGATATAATACAATTCAAGTTAACAATTTGCGATACCTAAAGCCGCGTACAGACACGAGAGCTGAGCGGCTTGCGAGGTAAGTTAATTGGGCTGCCTCGCAAGTTTATATGGTGTCGCGAGCCATTTCAACAACGCGAGGCTGCCTCACAAGGGCCTCGCAACTGCCTCGAAAGCCGCTCAGCTCTCGTGTCTGTACGCGGATTAAGGCTTAACTCACAGGCACCACTAGCCGGCCATAAATATGTCCCCTGTCGTGAAGGTGAAGTATCGAATTAGTAGGGAAAGGTTTGTGGTCGAAATTGACTGCAGAACGTCGGCCGTGTGAGTGATGCGTTTCCTTACTAATTCGCTTCTTTACGATAGGCGACGCAGATTTGTGGTCGTGTGAGTTAACCCTAAAGTGGCCTTTTGTGCGAGGAAGACTCGGGTATTTGGGTAATCGGAGATTCACCCTATTGGTTGAGATATATAGACGACCAAGTGATCGTCGTCAGCCAATAGGGAAGAATCTTTGATTACCCAAATAGCCGAATCTCCCTCGCACAAAAGGTAGCTTAAAGGTTTTCCAATAGGGACATCCGAACTTTGACAGTTGATCACGGTAATAATGTGGAAGCTACATATATCGAATTGACTGCCATGTATTTGGTCTGATTGGCCAAATACTCATGGAGAGATGTAGCTTTCGACAACCCATGCTGTAAATAACATGGTGTGCCCATCTACAAAAAAAGTGACGTCAGCAAGATTAAAATACAAGGAAATATATATTCTGTGATCATGCACTTTCGTTCTGTTTACCTTAGCAACCAGTACAAATGATCCACCGACCTAGGAACAAACGTGGTAACTAACAAAAGTCGTTCTATCGTGCAAAAAAATATTTCTCGAAACATTCTCAACGGCTACCTACGCACAAAACTATAAATAGATATCAACTAGTTAAGGCCATCAATGAATCCTAGCTATATATACCTCTTTTTGGACCTATCAATTGAGGTGTGCGCAACACCTAGTGAAAGACATCGGCACCAGGTACATTCTCTTGAGTGACAAAATGGCGCAGGGACCGGGATCGATTTTGATAATTTTTCAATAATACTCGGAATCGTCGAAAATTCACATTCTCTATTTTATTGGTTAGATCCATCTCACGACTTTATCCCAAAGAAGTCGTTATGTCGTCCGAATTCTTCTTTTTCGAGTTCGAGTTCACCACAATGCAGACCTTATTCAATTAGCTTGGTATAGAACGGTTTAATATATGCTCAATCTTATTTTTCACCAAATTATACAACCACTATCTACTTATGGTTTAAAATCTCTACAATTTTCCCTAGGCTCTAGTTGCAAGAGGTGCAGTTATGGAACAAGTACAGGGTGTTGAAAGGCCGGCTTACTACGTTAAAGATCGAACCGTGCCAGTAAGGGGATATGATTGGTATGGAGCTTATGATCATGTGAAAAACCCTGATAATAGATACGAAAAGGAACTTGAGGGTGATATAACATTTGGATTCTCTGCTCATCATCATGCCGTAAGTTTTTTTTGTAAATTCAATCTTTTTTGACAGCGCTGGAAATTATTAATTTTATTTGATTAATACTTGTTTCGGTTTTTGAAATTATATTTTAAAGATCGGCGAGGAAGCTTTATCTATCAGAAATAGTGTTGGCCTGTTTAATCTCTCACACTCCACGAAGATGTATTTGACTGGTCCAGATGCTCAAGAGGCTGCCGATTGGTTGTTCACAGTTGACACTGATCTGGGCACGGGCAGGGTGGCATATTCCTGCCTTTTGAACAGCAAAGGTGGCATCGAGGCTGATTGTACTGTGACACAGCTGAGTGAGGGTGTTGGTACTCTTGTTGGCCCTATTATGAAGGTTAGTATTGGTAATTAGAGATAACTCACAGCTAAATACGCTTTCAAATAATTTGTTTGAGTAGTTTGGTCGGCACGACGTCTCAAAGTTGACCAAAATTTCGAAATTTGGGTCAACTTTGGGTCGTTGTACAGATCAAACGCGTGAGGCTGGACAATATCGAATTTTTTTGGTTATATCTGGATCCTTTGTGAGTACGTAGCCACTTATTTTATAGACGTAAGTCTTCTGGTTGAAAAATTATGATTTTTTTAAAAAAGGTCCAATTTTTTCGATTTTCCTCGGGCCATAAAAAACGAACCAGACTCTCCACTAACATTCTGATTGGATTTTCTTAATCTACGCCCTCGAATTAGTATATGTTTCAAATTTCAGGTCGATCGGAGAACTTTCGATTTTTGGTAAAATTTTAAGGGGTTACCCTTAAGAAAATCTCAATTTTCGAAAAATAATTTTCCGACTCCTATCGCCGTGAAATTTGGCACACTTACTAATTCGAGGGCGTAGAACAAGAATATAAGGTCAGATATTTTTTAAAAAAATCGTCCTGGACGTGAGAGGTCCTTGAAGTTCCAAAATTTTGGACCTTTTTTCAAAAAATCATTATTACCGACTCGATGAAAGTAGAACGATGAAATCTGTTTCAATTCATAGATGAAGGATCGAACTGCACGTAAAAAAATTCGACATCACCCAGCTTCATTATTTTGGTCGGCACGACGTCTCAAAGTTGACCAAAATTTCGAAATTTTTTCACTATTTCCGCCATAATTTCTAACCGGTTGTCACTGGACGATTTCTAATGACATATTCGTGATCTACGACCTCGAATTAATAGGAAACGATAACAGAGAGAACAAAGATTTATATTTATGAAAATTCGTTTAAGAAATATAATAAAAGAAATTACTTCGTTTTTGCGCGCTTGTTCTAGGTAACGGCGAGCTATCGTTTGGTTCATATATCTGGCATTTTAGAATTTTGAGTATAAATTGGTCTGGAGTTACTGGGTTAGACTTACTGATGACAAATCCGGTGTCGAAATCTATTCTGTCCGACCGGCCAGTCTTAGACATGATAACGAGACAACAGAGAACCATATTGACTTGAAACTTTCAGGGTAGGGTGGATTTGAAATTTTGAGGATATTTTCCTGATAATTCAGAAATACTTTGAGCGATGTGATATAAACTTGGCAGCTAGTTGAATCATGACGACGCGCAACTTTTTCCGAGATTCTGTTGAGATCGTACTGTTGAAAATTCGAAAGAAGAATTTTTTGGCAAAATTTTGTTTCGGGAACTATTCTCCAGAATTTGGATAAAATTCTGCTCGAAATTTGAATTCTACATTTCACAGCGGTTCACCAAATTTCAGTTTCACAGGACCATAATTTCCGCAGATATTGGGAAAAAATATGTGAAATTTTGTGATTTTCCCTCGGAGAAAAAATCGAATTGTTTTTTCAGATATTCTATATTCCGCAATGTTCCAATCATATTATCCTCACCAAATTCTGTGTGCACCTCAGAACTATCATTTTCAATCAAACACTGGATTTTATTTCGATACAATTATGCATTCTTGGAAATATTGGGAAAATATAATTTTGCATGGGTATCCGCGGAATCATTGGGTGGATTTTACCCATCCACGAATTCGACTTTCATTATACAGGTCCAAACCTACCCTACAAATAATTTCAAGTGGTTTCTTTTGGACGTCATTGTGTTCACGATAGATAGATATCGAACCATAGAAAAGAATCTTAGAAACTTGATTTGAACAGAAATATAAATAAATTCGTTCTTCGTGTAGGAAAAAATTATGGAATGATGAATAAAATAAATTGTATAGTCGTTTTTGCTACCTTCTTCTAGATTCATTTTCAAAATATTCGAAATAATGTTCGGCATAAAGTTCGCAAAATACAAAAATTCGATTGGAATATTTATGCACCCAATACCCAAATCTTGGAAAAATTATTTTCAGTTGGATCATACCTCAATTATTTTTTTCCTGTGCCATTTCATAATTGCATTTCATTCTGAATTTTTCAGGGCAAGGGATACTACATTGTAGCTTGCGGTGAGAGTGGTCCACAAGCAGTTAACCACATAAGAAAAGAATTGATCAAAAAAAATTTCAAAGCTGTTATCACCGATACTACAGACAGAATGGGAGTTCTCTCCTTACAAGGCCCCAAGAGGTAAACTTTTCAGACTATACGAACATTTAAATGCTCGAACTAAAAAATATATACTTGCAGAATGTTGATTATTCAAGAATTTTCTTTTCTGATACTTGTATCGGTTTCTCGACAATACTCTCCACTCTACCAAGGCAATGGACAGCGTCGGCTGTATCGATCGTAGAATCGTGCGTTGGTGTGTAACGTAAGGGGCGATCTAAGGCTAGTCGTCCACTGCACGCGATTTCGAGAGGCGCGATAGGAGCGTAAACGAACGAACTTGCGCGACAGATCCAAATGAATGGAATTCTAGGTAACCTCGTCGACTGGCAGCTAGTTCATACGTGCGTTTTCGAGAGAGTTTGAGCGGCGCAATCGTATCCCGATCAGTTTGGATCTGCCGCTTCTATACGCTCGAAAAGAGGAGCTATCCGTCGGCAAGTGGAATGTATGGTTGGTGAACGGAATATTTGTTGAAGCTCGTTGTTTATTGTTGGTGAATTTTAGACGGATCAGATTGAAAGGTTAATGAATGTTGTCTTTTTTATTACATTGAACTCACACCCAGAAGTTCTGTAGGTGTAGTAGCCTACCTGAAATTGGACCATTCGGCAATAATCGGCTCTATAGCAATCCCAATATAATTAATCCAGCGCGTTTCGCCATTATCTCTGTTTTATTGCCCTTATTATCTCAAAATCTATCATCACTTTGTTTACTAGTCTGTGGCCAATTTTATTCCGAACATTTTTCCATATGCTCAGGGGTTTTTTGGTCCATACGTACTGTAATGATTCAACTACGTTCCAATCAATATGCAGAACGATCCTTTCGATCACGAAATAAACATGGATTTTTCTTCATCAAACGCTACGGATTTTTACTAGTGACCTGTTTTCTAAAAAACGCATGCACTTCTTCAAAATATTAGGAATTTCTGAATATTTGTGTCACCATCATTTCTTTCGATGTTTGCAGTTTTCAAAGTTTCGAAGTCACGGTCTAGATACATTAATAACATATTTGTCATCTGAAGGTGACTTTTCAAAAATAAAACTCAAATCAGCCTTAATTTCGAAGTTCCACATCCTTTGTTTCCGGAGTACCCAGGTCATCAACATTCACACTTCAACTTTCATTGCAGTGTTATAAATGAGTATACGATAATATTCTGTTTGGCGGTCTTCTGGCAACTCAGTTTAACTACGCCGCCTACATCTGTAAAGTTTTGAAGGTTTTTCAGATTCATTATTAAGATGGTGAATTTTTTCAGATAATTTTATTTTTTCTAAATTTGAATCTACCTTAGCTCAGAAATTTTCCCCATTCCGTAGCAAACATACGCCTGATCAAGTAAGATTTATCCAAGAAATTAATTATTGATTCTGAATCTATCCCGGATTACAATTTCTTCAATAAACACGGAAATCCGAAGTAAAAATCCTCTGCTACGCAAGAACAAGGACGAACCGAAACCTCGCGAACTATCTGCCAGTGGACGACCCCGGAGCCTGAGACCGCTTCGGTCGTAAAAGCTCATCGGCGCTCGTGAAACGCGTTGCTCATAAAAGCCCCAAATCGCTTCCAGTGGACGGCCATGCGTTTCACCCAATTTGAACTTGCGTCCCGATTTTACCATTTTTAACACCGAATCATTCAAAATTCGAAAATTGTGAAAATATGTGATAGCACACATTGTGGTTTTGAATCGTAATCGATTGAGAAAAACATAAAGTAGGATTTTTCGTGTTACATTCGAGAGACCTTTCTTAAGAGGAAACAATACCAATAAATTATAGCTAGGCAACACAGCCACATTTAACTGTCATCAAACCTAGCTTATATCTCAAGGTCAAGCCGCTGGACCCGGTCTACATGCTTAAACGTTGCCTATAGGCACGTGAAATATATGAATTCGGAGAAATTTCGAAGTTTATAGGAGAAAGCGGATTGTTGTTCTGCAGGCTTCAATGATTATTTCTTGAAAATTTTTTATTGGGATGTACTTAATTCTTTAGCGAGAATGCGCAATGTTAGTTGTCTTTCCATTTTTCACTCCATTTCAGTTTTTTTTCCCGAAAATTCTTGAATATAAAAGAGTGAGCAACATTGCGCCTTCCTACGATTTTTGCAACGATTTGCACCAAGAAAATTTTTTCAAAAGAACAAACTCATCTGGCCTACAGAAGCCACCCCGTTATATTCAAGGTATTGTTTGCTCTGAAGGTAATTCTTTTTGTACAATCGCTCGAATGTTCTAGTTACATGCAGTTGAAAATTTCCCCGTTGAAAGAAATGCGCCAAAATGTCACTAACAGACAACAATCGGGAGATTTCATTATGTCCATGGCTAGACAAATATTCACTTCAATTTTGCTTTAGTGTAAACTCAGAGTTTCACTCAAGTCGGCTGCTCGATAGGTTGTAGTTTTGTTCAAGCATATTTTCATTCGAAAATATATTTTTTTTCAGTCGGCAACTTCTTCAATCTGTCACAGACTTCCCGATAACAGACGATAGGTTTCCACTTGGAATGTCACATTTGATTAAGATAAACAGCCATGTTTGTAGAGCCATGAGAATAAGTTTCGTTGGAGAATTAGGGTATCAACTTCATATTCCTGTAGCTTTCTGCATTCCGATTTACAACAAACTTGTAGAGGCTGGAAGAGGCTTCGACTTACAACACATTGGTTTTAGGGCATTTTACTCATTGCAATGTGAAAAAGGTAAGATTTTTTAATTTCCTCAACAAATACATGAAATGTGTACCTATACATACTCAGGGGAGCATTCTTTCGAAATTTTTTATGTGAATATGTTGCATTGGCAGCCAGGGGTAATGAAGATTAAGAACCAATAAATCAGGTACACAATATTTAATCACCTCATTGTCATTGATTGCAATATTTGGGAAATTATTAATTCAAAATTTTTGCATGGATTATTTTATGTGCACCACGTTGCGTAACTTTTTTCAAGGTTTCCGATTCTCATGGGGGGTGGGGTGGGGGTGTTGAGTAATTTTAAAATTAATTTTTTTCGAAAACAATTTTTTTTCCCGGAAAAGGTTCATTACATTCGGAAAATATTTTGATTGTACCTTGAGCTTCATATTTCATCAGTGTAAAATTTCAATTCGATACTTTCATAATTTTCGAAGATATTGGGAAAAAACATGTCACATTTTCGTGGTTTTTTTCGAGATATATCGTTATTTTTTGTCCGGAATAACTCAAAGAATACTATTTCAATCATAATGAAACTTGGCAGCTTGATGGACAACTTCCTGCAAACTTTTGTGATGGTCGTCTCATAATTTGAAAAAAAATTGCAAATTTTTTTTTCAAATATTTAATATTCTGTGATCTCCTGATCATAATATCTTCATGATGTTCTGCATGAACATTCGATCTGTCATTCTTCGATAAAGTGCTGGATTTCAATTCGAGTCAATCTGTATTTTTGGAATGGTATATCTGCGGAATCATTGGATGGATTTTACCCATTCACGAATTCGGCCTTCCTAACTAAGGGTCAAACCTACTCAAAGATCGAGTTTCTTAGTGGTTTTTTTCGGAAGTTATTCCCTAACTGCCGACTGTACACACAATAAGTTCCGAAAAACAACTTAGAAACTCGATATTTGTAGAGTAGGTTTGGGGCTTAATGATTCTGTAGATATACCCATTCAGAATGTTATTTTTTCAAAAATACAGAAAAGATCGAATTAAAATCCAGTACTTCATCGAAAAATCCCTAGAAAAGCACTACCGTGAAGGTAGCAGCTTTTGCGCGCATGTTCAAATTCGTTGTCAAAAAAGCGGTCATCTCAATTGAACATGCGCGCAAAAGTTGCTGCCTTCACGGCAGTGCTTTTCTAGTTTTTTTTATTTATCAGATTTCTAGTTATTTTTGCACAGACCTTGAACCCCATATTTACAACAGTGTATCCAATTTCAGATAAATCCGATTATAAGTTTTGGAGATATTAGAAGAAAATATGTAAAATTTTGTGGTTTTTTTTCGGATTCATTGTTATTTCCGAAATAACTCCAGAAACATGCGCGCAAAACCTGCTGGCTTCACGGCAGTGCTTTTCTTGAATTTCTGTTGTGTAAGTATGGATTTGCCGATATATGCAAATTTACCACTGTTGAGTGAAGATTCATTTGGGAAAACAATGATTTTGTCAATTTAAATTTCATCCTTAGTGAAATCCTGAACCTATATTGTATTCATTATGGAAAAACGCTCAGATCATTTGATTTCTTTGTTTTGTCCACATCGGCATTTCCAACTCGAAAGTTCATGACTGAAAAATTTCGTATTGAATTGTTTATTATAGGATATCATTTGTGGAACCACGACATAAGACTTGATGACAATCCCGTAGAAGCAGATCTTAAAGGTATCTGCAGAGAAAATGGACAATACTTAGGCAAACAGCATGTAGATAAATTGAAAAAACATGGATGTTACAAGAGGCGTGCATTCTTCACCATGCAAAATGACGTTTGTGTTCATGGAAATGAGACTATCTGGAGGGATGACCATATAGTTGGATACTTGAGAAGAGGCAACTACGGATACAGCTTGGACTGCAGCATTGGAGTAGGGTAAGTGCGATTGAGTAACATTTTTAGTTTCTCTTAAGTTTTCTCTTGTCTATGATTAAGAATATTATCTTTACTCAATTCTCTTTATGAAGTCAGTCGGTAGGCCATGGAAGTTTGATGCATTCCACTCTATATATAATAAAAAATGTTAGGCTAGGTTCGTTTTCTTGTCAGATATTTACCTGGCGTTGTGACAGTTCTACACAAAGCTCGTATGTAACCAAACCATGAAGTCCTAAAAAAAAAATAGGTACGATAAGTTGACCACGTTCAGCCGAATTATTTTGTCCTTGAAGACAATTCGCTAGTGCCAACCATAAAGTAAATATGTTATGCATATGTGTTATGTGGTGCTAACCTGACTCAGTTCTCGTTGCAAAAAGTTGATAAACCTATTTTAAGGCCTACCGACTGACTTTATAAAAGTGAATGGAGTTAGGTAGATGCACAGATAGCATCGTAGGTGTCCCCGCTACAGTCACTGAATAGGTCTCTCGCATGTAACACGAATTATCATATTTTTATGTTTTTCTTATTCTATATCGATACCAAATCATTATGTATGCTATCACACACTTCAACAATTCGCGAATTATTTTGACTAATTCGGTATCGAAAATGGTCAAATCGGGAGAAACGCGTCAGATCGACTTCTACGTCACTCGTTATATTGTACGTTTCACGTATCGATACAGCCCACGCTGTCTATTGGCTTGCTAGAGAGAAAAGTACACGAGAAGAGGGAGAGAGAGTGGGTTTATTCCGGTACGTCACGGAAGCCGCAAAGTTTCGTCCTTTCAAACAGCCGACATGTGGAAAAAATTTAAAAGATCATTTTCTCGTCGAAAATATTTTCAGTAGTGTTACTGATAGAATATTTGATTCCAATGATAAATAAAAATTCATACAAGAGACCTATTGTTATATGTAGAGACACTAATTTCATAATAATACAGTGGGAGCGTTCACTGGAGGTGGGGATCGTATATGTTCTTGGTTAGTAATGGTGAGTGCCTGGGGCTGTTAAATTCCTGACACTTCGGTTCATTATCTGTCACATGGCACTAACCATCCATCAGTTTGCGCCTTTATTAACCAATAATATATACGTACCATACCCTTGATTTTCTCGGGACAACTTAGATTGACAGAGAAAACGTTCTAATACTGTCAATTTCGAACTTCGGAGATGAATGAGCTGACATATTTGTGAAATCAAACTCCACACTATTCACATTTACTGTAACGCTCACTAAAGATTTTGAGTCTTTGAACTGCTTGATATGCCTACGGTAGATTCTAAATTGAAATAAACTATTTCTCGTATATCATGGATATTTTTTTTGTATCTATTAGAACAATAAGAAATTTCGAAGTAAGCGATCCACTCGAAATTTAGAATGATTTCAAGTCGATCAGGGTCCCTATTCTTCAATCGGAGAAGGTAGAAAATAGGCGTGTCGACGGTGTTGTCAGGGAAACGAGTTGAGTTTCTGATAGAACGATAGAGAACGTTCATTCCATCACATTCAAGAATGGGGTCCCATATCTCTGTATTTGTGAAAACATTGGGAAAATTGAATATCAAAATAATGCTCTCCTAACTTCGACAATCTTGGTAGGATTTTACCCATTGCACATTAGAAAATTACAGATATTTAGACAAAGCGATAGAAAGCTAGAACATGCGTGCCAAAATACTGCAGTATTTTGGCGCGCATGTTTCAGTGTTGACACGGAAACTCATGTGAGATTTTGTGGGGAAACTTTCCGTAAAATTTTGCAAGAAACTTCAAGCCGTCAGGTACGAAGGTTCAATTCTATCGGATCTGCATTTATAGAAATATTGGGAGAACAAATTTTGAATCTACATCATTTATTAACATTAATGAATTTCACAATTTCACGGCATTAGTTCAGTGGTTAGAACTCAAGCCTTATGATCGTGAGGTCTGGGGTTCAAGTCCCTGGCCCGGCAAGAATTGTTCTGGTTTTCAGGGGACTGTCCAACCATTCGCATTGGGTGAACAATTAACAGTGCTATTCCTAACGTTGCGCAAGGAGTCAGTAATAAAGCCTACACAGACCACACCTGGTCTCCTAACTCACAAAAGCATCAGCTTCTGAGGGGTTCCACAGCCAAATCTGGGAGAATCGGCAACAATACAAATACGATAATTGTAGCTTTAAACCTGGTCTATAAATATATCAAGTTTTTAAGTTGATTCTCTGGAAGTCTCTTTTTTTCACCCAAATTAATTTTTACAATTTTTTCCCAGATATGTTCAACACCCCAAAGGAAAAATAGTTGACGATGAATTCCTTAAGAGTGGAAAATACGAAATCGAAGTCTCTAATAGAAGATATCCTGCCACACTATTCTTGAAGAGTCCATTTGATCCAACGCACAACAGGATTTTAGGAGAATATGAGTTTGAAGTCCAGGAACAAGACCATTTTGAAGACTGATAAATTGAATTGTGAATTTTAAATTTTTGTGGGTTACTTAAAATGTAATAAACTGCTTTGATGAGGCTCAACTCAGTCCAATAATTTTTTGAAAATTAGGTTTTTATTTGGATCCCTATAACAACTGTTTTATTATCGAGATTTCAATTCATTCACATATCGCACATTATAGTTTTCCTTGCTTTTATTAACAAAATTATTTACAAAATTTACATGGTAATATTTATTCATTCGAATTAAGAAGATGTTGATGAAGATGGTTGTGTGTCTCCAAAGGCAGCATATTCCACACATCTGGATGGGTCTGTTGGGAAATATTCCTGACATTTTGTCATCAGCCTCTTCAAGGCCTGTATGTATTTTCTTTGAGTTTCATCATTCATGACATGAGCTACATTTTTTGAGAAAATCTTTTCTCGACCAGTTCTTGCGTGTATACCAACCATAGTTACACCAATAGGCCATGGTGCATTACCAATTGCCATTTGAAGATAGGCACCACTAGCCTTCAGATAGTTCCTGTTCAGTAAATGAACTACAATTTCAGTTAAACTGTCTAAAATATCGTCAGGTAAGGAAAAAGACTTCAATTTCCTCAATAAAGGTTTAAGATATACTTGAGTTTGTGTATATGTAGCTCCTTGAAGTTTACCTTTAGTTCCCATTTTTTCTTGAGGCATTCTGTTTTGCAACTGATCGTTCCATAAGTTAAGTATTAAATTTATGAAATGAACAATTACCGTCATATCGTGTTCCCTGTTTCCATGACCCATTTTCTTTGACATTTCCACTATTTCTTCATGGCTCAAGCACTTTTGTTCTTTGTTCCCAGAGGATTTTTTCTGGTCTTCGTCTTTCGAAGATCTGAGCAGATCCTGTAGATAGTCTTGGTCAACTTGCTCCATAGCTTCTTGGAAGTCATTTCTGAAACCTTTAACTTCTGGTTCCAATAATTCAACTTTACGTAATCTTTTGAATGCATCAAGTTCTGTTTCTCCAAAGAGTTGAATTGGTTGTTCCCTATCTCTCAATCGGTTGATAACTTCTTGTCTAGGAAGAAGATGATCATCAACACTGCTTTCAGAAGATTCACTTTTATCAGCTACCGATGTCTTTTCTTCGTCTTGTGTTGGAAGTCCATATTTCTTTATATATTCTTCTCGTTCTTTCGCTAAGAAATCTCCCATGCTGAAATATTTCTTCTCAGGAGCTATCACGTTCATCTCTTCTATCATTTTTCGCTTTCGAGCAATTTCTGCTTTCAGTGCCTCCATTTCTGATGATACACAGTCGTTGAAATGAGCACATATAATATTAATAATAAATCAACGAAATTTTCATTTGGATTTTCTCTTTGAATAATAATTTATTCAAAGGATTTTCTAAATAGTTTTTAGGTTGACAACTTATGTGTTGTTATTTCTGTGGTTGTACCACAGAATAAAAAATCTCTTCTTGAATATCTGATTATACCATAAACTATGGTTACATCTTCTTCCTCTAGAAAGGTGGTTTTTAAAGGTAGTAGTGAACAAATTTAACAACTTTAACATTTTCCATGGTGAAAATCATTATGTGAAAAGCATGGTGGGCTCATCTGAAAAATGAGTGACGTCAGCAAGATTAAAATACAAAGAGTTGTATATTCTGTGCTTTGAATTTGTATATTAATTCAAAGCACAGAATAAACAACTCTTCGTATTTTAATCTTGCTGACGTCACTCATTTTTCAGATGAGCACACGAAATTTGTTAACAAATTTCATGCGCGGGGGGAGCTCCGAGCTACCCAAATCGTCAAAAAGAAAGCCTGTCATGTAAGAGACAACATGACCATGTTTTTTACATCATGATGAAAATATATCATAGATATCAAAATTTCCCCAATGATATTTTTCATTATTTATAAGGAAATTTCATTGAGTTGAATTACTTTCGATAGTTGATCAATTTCGCTAGGTATGTGTATATCCATTATTCTTGTTCTGATTTGATAATCTCAGAAAACGAAAATATTTTTGGACCAATTCAATAAAACGCTAACTAAGCCTCCAAACGCTGTGTTTTTAAAATGGAAATTCACTCTAAAATCTCTTTCTCAAATTTCTTGTTTGAAATAAAATACAATTAATTTTCCAATTTTATTATTCAATAAGAAAAAAATACATTTTATCCATAACATTATTAAATATATCTTATCTCACCTTCAACAATATTATATATACCATCCTTAGTTTTGAGATAACAAAGGACTAATTCATTTTCAAATCAAAATTAACAATGATTTCGAATTCCTCAAATCAAGTCAATATCACAAATTAAAACTTAAACTGTCGATATAGCTATAAATACGATTTTTGCTCTATGCGATAATAAGAATTTTAAAAACCTAACTCAGTCGAGAAATTGTTTCCATCTAATGGAAAATATAGAAATACTTAAATAGTTCATAGTATTTCACGAGAGTTAAAATTACAGAAATTATAATAAATAGAAATTTCAGTAATAGCAGCAATAGGAACCTTACAACAAATGTTTCTTTAAGTTCCGAAAAGTAAAAAATAAATGAAAACAATTTTATGGAAGGTAAACCTAGGATGAATATAACATTTTGATTTTTCCATTTCCTTTTTCAATATGTTTAGAACTATGATAATATTTTATTAGACTGATAATTTGAAATGTCTATTGATTCATTATTGGGTACAGTTTGGGTTAGAACACTTCAAGCGATAATTGAGGAAATGTTCATTTACATTCCAGGAAGCATTAGAAAACTTATGGTGTATCACCAACTTCAGATATTTTGATTTTGTATTCATTTCAAACACTCACTTCATTACTTTCTTGGACAGAAGCTTAAAATAAATAAGATTGCGATAAGAAACTTTTCACTTTCTCACATATCACTTTTTTCAGACTCTCAATTATATTCAGTTTGAGACAGGCTCCTCCTCTGTCTCGTAATCAGCACTATCGTTATCTTCTTCTTTTGTCACTTTTTTGTTGGGTTCCTTAGCTGTACATACGAGAAGCGGATGTAGGGCGGATTTAAAACAATGGAACAATTTTGGGTACATTATTTCCTGTTGAGCTAACAGTTGGCGGATGCGCTGCTTCTCTTTGGTGATTTCTAGGTTGGATGGGCTCACTATGACAGGTAGGTTATGGTCAGTGCAAAATTGACGAATTGTCTTCTCTCGAACATATACGAAAGGTCTTATTATTCTGAGATCGTGTTCTCTGAAAAAAGATAAGAATGTAAGAATTTCTCAATAAGTGTACCTGAGTCCTGTACCATACAGTAACTGTAATATTTGATAATACAGTAACTGTAATAACATTGTATAAAGACAACATAGTAGGTCAACCTCCCTACTAATATCGTTACCCGAAAAAGATACTCGAACTAGATGGCGTCACTGTCGAAAGATACTCGACGTCAATAAGGTCGAGAATCGCATGCTATAGTATCACAGAACCGGCAGATTAGAGATTCTGAGAATCTTGGTTTTCGGGTAGGCTATAGCCATTTGATATAACGAGTTTAGCCTTTAGTCTGTTTCTTTTCCGTCGCTTGCTGTGAACTACGTATCGTTAATACGATTTTGAAGTTTATGGGCAATATTTTGTAGATTTTGAGGTTCGAACAGGAGGAAATATTTCTTGCTAATCACCTCTAAAATAAAAATTTTAGAATCTTGGATTTCGTGTAGGCAAATACCATTTGATTAAATGAATTTGTCTTCAGTCCATTTCTTTTCCATCGCGCACTGTGAACTTCGTATCGTTAATATGATTTTGAAGATTACTGGCAAAATTTTGTAAGTTTCGAAGATTGAAAAATATTTTAGTTTTCGCTAATCACCATTGGAATAAAAAAGTGCTGACGTGAGGTCAGGAAATTTTCCTCATTTAAAATTTTATTTTGTTTTTTCGAAAATACAGATCGAATTAAAATCGAGTAAGTAGTTGATTGAAAAATGACAGCCAGAAGGTTCATACAAGATTACGTGAGATTCATTATATTATTATAGAAAGATGAATATATGACAAGTATTTAAAAAAAAAATTCTACGCGTTGGTTCTAGGGAACATCAGCGCGTTTAGTGTTTTCTTAAAATGTCTGTAATTTTCGAATTTCGAGCCGAAAATGGTCTGAACTACTCTGAACGATTCGGTTGTACTATCTGGAGAAGAATCGGTGGTCAAATTCAATTCTGTCCTCCGGCCGTTCGTCCGTATCTACTGTAACTTATTTCCAAGGAAACGACCGAGCGACTTGAAATTCTCGAATTTTGTTTGTAGTCCAAATATCTCGATTTAATTCGATTATAGGTGAAATCAGCCAGGCGGTTTCGGAATTACGCCCATTAAAAATTTTGGAGTTTTTACGGGCTTGTTCTAGGAAACAGCATGTTATCATTTCGTTACGATGTCTGTAATTTTAGAATTGTTTTCTTCAATATCTCGAAACGTACTAATGCCAGCTGGAATCTCCGAAATTTGTTGAGGAATACCAACTTTCAACTTGGTGCAGAATGTTATGGGTATCCACAGGCTATGAAATTAAAAAAAAATCTGATTTTTGTTGAAAAATCCCGGGTTTTCGGAGAGTGAATCAGATTAAAATGAAATTTGGCACATACCAATTTTCAGTTCGATCCGTGATTTATTTTCAGGAATGTCAAACTACGTGGCTATTTGAAATTTTAACATAATTTCTTGAAATCTCTGTATGAACTGACGCTAATCAAGTTAAAACTTCATTATTAGTTCGAAAATACCGACTGGTAGAAAACACAAAAAAAATTGTTCTTCGGAGAATTTTTCATATGTTTGTTGCAAAAAACTGTTTTTTGAAAAACATTCATTCGACTGCGATAGAGTTTGCCACAGACCTTGAGGTGTTCAAAATTTCAGTTTGATTGGCTATTTATATTCGGAGCTATTAGGAAAAAATATTTCAAATAATTTGCTGAAGCTGATTCGCAAACTTGTTCAAAATTTCTCGATGATCGTTTCATCAGAACAATTCGCAGGAAGGAATAATTCCAAAATTTTGTTTTCAAGTATTATATATTTTGCGATCATATTAGATGGTCCTCACGAAATTCTGCAGCAACCTAAACGCTGTCTTTTTGCGCGCATGTTCTAGGGGAACACCGTGCTATCGTTTTAACCAAATGTGTGTAATTCTCAATGATTGAGCCGAAAATGGTCTCAAAGTACTAGGCTGGACTCACTGATGACGAATCCGGTGTCAAAATCGATTCTGAAAGGCCGGCCGTGGACACGATAACTGTGAAACGGAGCAAGCTAGCAACTCGGAACTTGCAGGGTAGTTCGCGCATCGGAATGCCGCAGTTAAGTTCGTTGATGGGCCAAATCGGTCAAACAGTTTCGGAGTAATAGCCCTTTGAAATTTTGAGGTTATTTCCCTCATATTTCAGAAACTACTGGAGCAATTAGATTGGAACTTGGCAGTTAGTTGAAGCATAACAACGCGCAACTTTGAGCGGAATTCCGTTGAAATCATAAGCTCACTCAATTAAAAAAAAAAAAAATTCCAAATTTTTTTCGAATTTTTTTTTTTCCGAAACTTTCGTTCATATTCGAGAACAACTTTAGTCATACCTTGAACTCCAAATTTTCAGCAGTGTATCAAATTTCAGTTCGATACAATCATAATTTTTTGAGATATTGGGAAAAAATATGTCGATTTTCGTGGTTTTCTTCTCGATATCGTTGTTTATCGTATCATTAGAACAATTTTAAAAAAATTCCAAATGATTTTTCTGTACGTACTAGATTTCAATTCGATCTGATCTGTTTTTTTGAAAATATTGAGACAATAAAATTTTGAATGGGTATATCTGTGGAATCATTTGGTGGATTTTACCCATTCACGAATTCGGCCTTTGTAATTAAGGTCCAAACCTTCTCTACCAATATCGAGTTTCAAAGTTGTTTCTTCCGGAAGTTATTGTGTTTACGGTTGGCCGTTAGGCTTAGAAACTCGATATTTGTAGAGAAGGTTTGGGGCTTAATTACGAAGGTCGAATTCGTGAATGGGCAAAATCCGCCCAATGATTCAGTAGATAGACCCATTCAAAAATTTTTTTTCCCAATATTTCCAAAAATACCGATTAGATCGAATTGAAATCCAGTACTTTATCGAAAAAAACCTAGAAAAGCACTGCCGTGAAGGCAGCAGCGTTTGCACGCTTTTCCAAATTTCTCACCAAAGCATCTCCTTTGAACATGCGTGCAAAAGCTGCTGCCTTCACGGCAGAGCTTTTCTAGGTTTTTTCAATCAAGTACTTGATGTCGATTCGAGCCAATCTGTATATCGGGAAAATAAAATTTTTCCTTCTTAAGTGAACTCCTGACAACCTCTAAGTAAATTCTATCGGTAGTTATTGCGTTTACGATCGGTGTTCAGCAGAGCCTTAAACACAAAATTTTGAGTTCCGATATTTCTCTATAGATAAGAGTAGGCTTAGAGGTTAATTACGAAGTAGAATTCATGCGAATGGGTAAAATCCACCTTATGTTTCGTAGACATTCTTATTCAAATTGTTATTTTCTCTATATTTCCTGAAGTACACACATCGGATCGAATTGAAATCTAGTATTGGATTGAAAAATGATAGCTTGAAGGTACATGAAGAATTTTGTGTGGAATAGATGAAAAGAATAACGTCAAATCTTTCCATCAGTGAGTCAAAAATCTTGAAAATTAGAATAATTTCTTTGGAATTTGGTTTAAACCTCTAAATTAACATTCGACAACGGCTTGTTCCGATATATATTTTCAGGATATTAGACAAAAATTATTCTTATTGAACAAGCGCCTGAAAGCTTGGTCTGACGAAAAGATCCTCACGAAATTTCGCATAATTTTACGCATTTGCCGTTTCATTATGATATGATCAGTTTTTTTGAATATATTTTGGAAATAAACAAGAATACCGAGGAATATGAATATTTTTTTTTCAATATCTACGAAAATAGGGTGACACCAAATTTCAATAAAATCATTGAAATTTTCAAGATTTTTTTCACTTATTCAAAATGATCGAAAAATACCGATGCCACGATGTCGTATTCATTCAAATAAATATCATGTGACAAAGTTTCATTTATACGTGAAAGACTTCAATGAAAAATTCACCATGTGAACTATTCCGAATTAATATTTCCAAGAAATATTGGACCGAAAAGCAATTCAGAGCGATTGCTGTTATAACAAAGAAGGATGGAAGGGCTTTTTCTAATTACATTTACTAGGCTTACATAATAAATAAACCCGTTTTAAGTACGTGCACGTGCGCTCAACGCCCCTGTTTGTCAGATCCCCGGGAATCAGAGAATCCTTCTGACTTGAACGAACATCAGATCTTTCCACAATGACTTAACTTAGGTAACATAAGTGGACCGAAACACCTTACTCAGCAGGTATTGGACGCATGATATTTCTAATGGGGATGATTGAGGAAATCTAGAATATCTATAAGAAAAATTGGCAGTTTCGATCTGTGAAGAGAGAATTACTATTATTTCTGTTTGATGTGGAAAGAACAAGCCATATAGAATATAAGGCACCATCTATCTGTTTTATTTTTGACATATTTATCATCGGTAAATTAATTATTTCGGAAAGGCCGAAGTCAAGAAATTATAGAAAAAAATCGATAAAATCACTAAAAAGTAAAATACAAATACTTGGAAATGTTAATGAATATAGTTTGAGTAATATAGTCCAAGAGTAGTGGCTAAATAATTGCTTGCACGAATGTATCCTTAACCCACTATCTGTACAGAACATATCTTCAAGCCATCCCTGGATTTTCTTATGCTTTTCAAATGAATTTATGACGAGGGCGCCTCTGTACGGGCTCTTATTTCAGAGATTTCAAATATTTTCGCTAGATGTCGCTTGAAAACGTATGAAATCGTTTTTCCATGGGGTTGTCCTACTATGTTGTCTTTATACAATGGTAATAATACAAGTGAACCTATACTCTATTCGTTTTTATAAAATCATGAATGAAATTGGTTTCGTGCGTCGTTTGACATTTGTCATACGTTGGAGGTAAAACAACCTCACTTACCCGCTTTGTTTATGTTATGAAGTGCAGCATTTTCAACAACTTCGGGATAAATTCACAAGTTAAAATGATTTTTATTATAAGAATTGGTGATTCACTAGGCCTAGTTATTGTTTCGTTGTGAAATACAACATAAATACACCGAGAGACGAAGGAATCCGATTTTTCAGATATATTGTAGTGTAGACTTTATATTTGAATATTTGCATTTTTGACCCATTCCCCTAAGTTTTATCTGGTATTGGAAGAAATAGAATACTATGTGAACTATCCCAGGGAAGGCAAACATCCTATATTCACGCCATAAATTGAAAAAACTGTTCTGACAAAGTAACAAACTCTGGTAGAGTTTGTTGGAGGCATTTCCACACTGGCTAAGGACTTATGTTAGACTATCTATTTAATTTGTTCTGTTTAATAAGTTCACTCATGATGAGATAAGTATGATAAGAATATTTCGTGTTTGTTATACACATTTCAAGAATTATATCTTCTCGACACTACAATAGCTGGCGTTCTGAATGACAAACCCATCCCGAATGGTTACCACTCGCATCTCCACATGATATATAAAGGCATTTCGTTATGTGATAGATTTGTCAAAATATTGCATGCATTTTATAATAATAATGAACCAGATAACTTTCTCTGTTCTCAACCGAACACGTTCCAATGTGGCTCAACTACTCAAAGATGGAACTTTTACATTTTGTTGTTTGTAATATGTTTCGAATTGACCTTATTGTCAATTATTAAAGATAATGAAAGACCTAATGTTGCATCTGCATAATAAAAAAGCATTTTATATGGATAGTAAAAAAATTTTTGAGGATGAATCGAAATCGGTGTTCAAGGAAAAAATTTCACATGAATTATTTTATTTGTTACATATATTTAGTATAATAAATATATAATTGAAGATTATGATAGCACTGACATAGCAACTGTAGGCGAATATTGTTGTAATTTGATAATTTGCAACATAGAATGTTATTTGAAATAGTACTGAGAAGTTCTCTGGAACCCATGTTTATTCCATTCCACACATTTTTTGGATTTCATTCTGCTGTTTAGTTTCAGGAATTAATGAGCCAAACATTTTACCGTTTCATTTTCAATAGTTATACCATTGTAAACAATGGTTATACCTATAATAAATGCTATCTCTTATGTGGATACTCTAGGCTTTAGAAGACAAGGATTAATACTGCTATTTTCATTTATATCGTTCAAAACGATTATCATCTGAGATTGAATATCAGTTAGTCGGATCCATTATCACAAAATTTCACTAGTAAAATTAATAAAATCACTAAAATCTCCAAATAATCACTCTTCGCCAATGTAAACAAAGCGAATAGGTTACGAGCAGTTTTGACAGTTGGGAGAGATTGGAGGACCAACAATAACCTTAAATGCATTGTTTACTATGGGAAAAAGCGATTGGGCTTGTGATTTTGTATGAATTTGAACATTTTGGACTGAAATATTCACTATTACATTATCTAGGAACTATATCCAAAGTACTTGATATCTTGTAACAGTAACAGCTTGACTTAATTTATGGAATTTTTCGAATAAATACAATTCTCGCTGGTTGAATGTGTTGTTGCATGTTGCTTGGTTTAGTAAGGCAAGAAATACAATTTAAAACCTTTTTTTTGAAGTAAATTCAGGTATTCAAGGTCGAATAATCAACATCAAATCGATGAAAACTACCAATGAGTTGTTGAAGTACTTTCATTTGAATGGTACGTACTAACCAGATGTGGAGAGGAACTCAATGTATCCATTATAAAAGAGAGAAATAAGAATATTCTATCGGTTCTGAAGGAGAAAATCATATTTTCTGAATTAATTCAATAAAGAACTGCGCTCTTTAACGGAAATTCACAGAATAAATGTTACTTTGCAACTTGTCAGTTACCTCGGCAAAGAACATAGGTTGTATATTAGTCTGGACAATCAATAAAACTTGAATTAGATAGGATTGATTCATACCATTGACATTCAGGTATGCAATGACATCGAAATTCAGCTGATTTTCATGTTTAGTCGAGTAATATAATGTAGGTTATTTTGGTAGGGCATACCGAACGATTCAGGTTATGGAATATTTGAAAATCATAAGTTCTTAATAAACATTTCTTTATTACTTGAACAAGACAGGATTTATAAAAGATATTTCCATTCAGATATTCAATGCAGGCAAATTTTTAGATGATTCTCACTTAAGGTGCAGTATTACTACTGCCAATGTTTTCTTTGGGTATGCCGATTGATACCAGGTGGGGAATTTTCGTAAAATCGTAAGTTTTTGATAAACATTCCTGATTGTTTTCACAAAAAAAGATCTAAATCACCCTTGAGTCGTATTTTAGGAACAAAAACCATCCACTGTGTCAATACACTGTTCCTATCTACTACGCACACAGAAATAACTGGCAGTATCTAGGAATGAAAAATTTATTAGCACTATGATATCACAAAATGTTTCCGCAATATTTTACCTCCATATGAAAGTAACAAGGTGCCTATATAATCTACTACAACACAGGAAAAGACTGTTGACTGAACTAACCAAAGGTCTGTTTATTTGCCTGTATAAGAAGTCAAGGACTAATTTCATAATATGTATACCAAATTTATACTATCCTTTTCAAAAAATAGTGAATATATCAATCCAAAATTTCCAAATGAATACGAAATCACGAGAGAAATCTCTTTTTCTCATAGTAAACAATGCATTTTAGGTTATTGTTGGTCCTCCAATCTCTCCCAACTGTCAAAACTGCTCGTGACCTATGTATTCCTTGGTCTCTCGGTGTATTTATGTTGCATTTCACAACGACACAATAACTTGGCCTCACGGGTCTAGTAAATCACCAATTCTATGAATATAAATCATTTTAACTTGTGAATTTCTCCTGAAATTGTTGAAAATGCTGTATTTCATAACATAAACAAAGCGGGAAAGTGAGTTTGTTTTACCTCCAACGTATGACAAATGTCAAACGACGCACGAAACCAATTATCAAATTTTTCATACTTGAACTGAATCAGGTTGGTACTAATGAAATATCGGTCGAAATAATTCGGCGGGATGTTGTTAATTACTCTATGGCTTGTTTTACTTTGATACCACGATACAAATAAATTCCTTTGTATGGAGTCTTCATGAAATGCAATCACAGTATCTTTAAATAAATATTTACTTTTATTATTATTATAACCTAACATTTTTTTAATTATACAGAGTGGAATGTATCAAACTTTCATAGCCTACCGACTAACGTTATAAAATTGAATACACTGTATTGTTGGCTCAGATTAAAACACGGTATCAACCATGATGTAAGCATGTAATGTTTTTTTACATCATGGTATCAACTAGTTCTCCGAGAATGTTGTGTCGCGTCCAAATGTATGTAATCTGAAAAGCTAATTTTAAAGGCTGGTGAAATGTGGGTAACAGCACTCGATCCGATCCGTCTGGAGCTTTGAATAAAGAACAACAGGAAGAAGCATAACGCTTTTCTACTTCGTATATCAGTGGGACATAGGCGCCCATATTGAACCTCCAAGTATGACTCATGTTAGTTAATTTCTTCAGACAAAGAAGTCTCGGAACAAGTTGTTCTCTCTTCAATGTGAAAGGAAAGTCGGCCATATGCAACATCCATCCCAGACCCACTTTGTGAGGCATTATGCTCCTTCCTTATGTTCTTTATTCAGAGGTCTGGAGAGTCAGGACGGGATTGGCATTATCACATTTGCTGTTGGGTTGGCATAACTGAACATAAAAATTTGTGAGCAAAATCGCTCTTCTACAACTTACTTGATATAGTAATGGCTTTTCAATGTTTGAAGTTTACCAGTATGGAAAACTGAAAGGAGGAAGCTCTCGCACAAATCATCCAGGTGTTGGCCAATTGCAAGAACATTATATCCCGAACTTCTAGCGGAGGCATAGAGTCGATGTCTTACAGATGAAGAAGAAAAGGTACACACACTTCCTTTCGCTTCTTCCATCAATTCTAGAAAAAACAAAATATGTAATATTGCGCAGAAGTAAATCCATAAATTCATTTACCTGATATGTCGTCTAGATCACTTTTTTTGTCATCAATGATATAATGAACTCCTAGGTTCCTCAAATGGGACATCAAGAGGCAAGGATCACAGCCTGAGTTGATAGGATCCACAGTTACTGCACCTAAACTGAACAGCATTCCTTTACTGGTACAGTAGTGCTGATATTGCAACAGAACATGCAACAAGCTCAACGAATCCTTTCCTCCTGATAGACAAACCATCACCTTATCACCATCTTTTATCATTTTGAACTCTTGTAGGGCAGCTAAAGAAGGATCCCAGATATATTTTGAAGGGCATTTCAAACTGAAATTTTGTTTTGCAGAGTCTGATTCTTCCATGCTTTCCCTGAAAGGTCTCTGTTTTTGAAGGGTCGAGAATTTTATCTCGCATCTATCAGTTTTTCTATGGCCCAAAGATTCCGAACTGCTTCTAGCTTTCGTGTATTCGTTGTGGCTGGGATCGGCATCGTGGAAGGATAAGTTGATACCACTATCTTGAGAACTGACACTAGTGACTGAGTTTGGCATAACTGAAACGAAATGGATTTTATGGATCAACGTATACATATAATATCAAATATGCTTGTAAAGGGAGTGAAAATATCACTCTACAACTTCATTTATCAGTAGAAGAACGTATATAATGTATGTATATAATATTTACATAGAATAACGTAAGCATTCAGCATGCAGGAAGATTTGACTTAGAGGATCCAGAACTGTATTTCCTGTTGGGCTACAATAAAATGCAAGATATTCTTTTTGATCTTTTGAGTCTAAGTGTAGACTACTGAATTATGCAAAAAATAATTGGACTTGGAAGCACGACATGTATAGCTATTATAATAGTTTTACGCGTTTTCATTACAATGCAACTAATATTCAGGCTAGCTGTGCTTTTCATCAGTCAGCTGGACTTTGACTTAAAAGGTCGAAAAGTATGACTTTTTGCGCGCATGTTCTAGGGGAACAGCGCGCTATCGTTTTGTCCAAATGTCTGTAATTTTGGATGATTGAGCCGAAAATGGTCTCAATCGACTAGGTTGGACTCACTGATGAGGAATCCGGTGTCAAAATCGATTCTGTCCGGCCGGCCGACCGTAGACACGATAACTGTCGACAGAAGCAAGCTAGCAACTTGAAACTTTCAGGATAGGTTGCGCATCAAAATGCCGCGGTTAAGTTCGTTAATGGGCCGAATCGATCGAATAGTTTCGGAGTTATAGGCATTTGAAGTTATTTATTTATTTTATTTCCGAAACTACCTGAGCGATTGGATTCAAACTTGGCAGTTAGGTGAAGTACAACGACGCGCAACTTTGAGCTAAATTTCGTCAGGATTATATTGTCGGTAATTTGAAAAAAAAATTTTTTTCGAAATTTTTTTCCAAAAAAATTTTTTTTTTCGGAAACCATTCATCATATCCAAGAAAAATTATACCCACGCTTTGACCTTCTAATTTCACAGCAGCGTACCAAACTTCAGTTCGATACGATCATAAGTTTTGGAGATATCGGGAAAAAATATGTCAAATTTCGAGGTTTTCTTCTCGATATCGTTGATTTTTTCGGTATAACTCGAGAAATACTGATTCAGTCCTGATTAAACTTCACAGCTAGTTTTAAGACGCTGAAAGACAACTTTATGCAAAATTTCGTGATAATCGTGTTATTAGAACAATTTGAAAAAAAAAATTTCTATGATTTTCTCATCATATCATCCTCATTGAATTCTGTATGAAACTTCGAACTGTTATTTTCGATGAAGTACTGGATTTCAATTCGATCTGATCTCTATTTTTGGAAATATTGGAAAAATAAAATTTTGATTGGGTATATCTACGGAATCATTGGGTGGATTTTACCTATTCACGAATTCGGCCTTCGTAATTAAGGTCCAAACCTTCTCTACAAATATCGAGTTTCTAAGTTGTTTCTTTCGGAAGTTATTGTGTTTACGCAGTCGGCCGTTAGGCTGACCGTAAACACAATAACTTCCGGAAGAAACGACTTAGAAACTCGATATTTGTAGAGTAGGTTTGGGGCTTAATTACGAAGGTCGAATTCGCGAATGGGTAAAATCCGCCCAATGATTCCGCAGATATACCCATTCAAAATTTTATTTTTACAATATGTCCAAAAATACAGATATGATCGAATTGAAATCCAGTAATTTATCAGAAAAAAATTTCAAAAAGCACTGCCGTGAAGGCAGCAGCTTTTGCGCGCACGTTCAAATTCGTTGCTGAAGCGGTCATCTACATTGAACATGCGCGCAAAAGTTGCTGCCTTCACGGCAGTGCTTTTTGAAATTTTATTCTATTTCAGAGTGACTCTGTAGTAACTTTGATTATATTGTTGTAATGCAAGTTATACTGTTCAATCTTCTAAGTCACTGTCCACTTGTATTTATGATGCAAAGCATTTCACACTCAGAAGATCAAGTATGTTATATGTTTTTTTCCATCACTTAGTAACCTAAACCTTGACTTAAAACATTGAACAGTATAATTTGCATGATATCATAGTCAAGCGAGAATTCACCACTTACAATAGGTCTCTTTCATGAATTTTTTTTTATCATTGGATTCAAATATTCTATCCGTGAGACCACTGAAAAACTTCAACCGCCATCAAAAATTTCAATTTTTAACGAGAGAATGTTTTTTAAAATTTGGCTCCTCATGTCCGTTGTTTAAACAGACGAAGCTTCGCGGTTTCCGTGACGTATGGGGATATATCCACTCTCTCCCTCTTCTCGTGTACTTTTCACTCTAGCAAGCCAGCGCCGGGCTTATCGATCGGTGAATCGTACAATAACAAGTGACGTAGAGGCGATCTGACACGTTTCTCCTGCTTCGACCTTGAGTCCCGATTTGGCCATTTTTCATACCGAATTATTCAAAATTCGCTTATTATTGAAGTGTGTGATAGCATACATTATGATTTTGTATCGATATAGAATGAGGAACACTTAAAAATATCATTAAATTAGATTTTCACAGGATGAAGGAAAGTGGTTTTTTGAAAAAACTCTATTCAACTGATGCCGACGTTTCGCGGATATATTTCCACTTCTTCAGGGCTATAACAGAGAAAATCGAAAACAAACTTAACTACTGATGATGGTACAATCGAAAATTACAATAATTTATTTTTTTTTTCCTTGAAGAAAAAGATGATTCAAATCAAGCTGAATGACACCGTAAATTGTCGGGCAGATACTCAAAATTTAAGCCTAGTATACAATAACGTTTTGGACCTCTTCAAAAACAAATACTTGAATATGTAATTTCTAATAATTAGGTAAAAAAGGAAATCAATTCCGAACAATTCGTGAACATATTGAAGATTCCACCTGTGTCCAACAGGCTAAGATGATAGAAACGCATCAGTTTGGCTCGGTCATTGAAAGTGATATATGTAATATTATTTTAAAAGTTGTTTTAATGGAAATTTCTGACAAGGTGTTTCTAGTTTTCGCCTATTTCTGGTTGTTTTTGTTCACTATACTGATTTTTAGACCTGTTATGGGAAAAACATAATTTTGACTTTGGTAAGTGTAATATGTAATTGTTATTTGTTTTTTAGCTCATCAATTTTGAACGAGAATAGTTATGATTATATGTAGTATGATTAAGTGAACTCTATGCATGGTTTTTCGATAATACTGGATATAGATGGACATTATTTTAGTTTATTATTCTTCAAGGAAAAAAAAAAAAAAAATTATTGTAATTTTCGATTGTACCATCATCAGTAGTTAAGTTTGTTTTCGATTTTCTCTGTTATAGCCCTGAAGAAGTGGAAATATATCCGCGAAACGTCGGCATCAGTTGAATAGAGTTTTTTCAAAAAACCACTTTCCTTCATCCTGTGAAAATCTAATTTAATGATGAACTTAGTAGGAAATGAAACATCGGATTCTACTTAAAAATATGATAATTCGTGTTACATGCAAGAGACCTATTAATACTTTTCGATCTTCTAAGTCAAATGTTTTGCATCAGACGGTAAGCTGTTTTTCATAGATCAAAAATCACAAAGAGGAACACCTTTAGCACCTCAAGTTCAAGATAATTGTTTTACGAAAATGAGTCAACAAGCATTGAACAAAATGAATGTACTCACCCTTGATTTTGTATTTATCAGCATCCGGTACTTCTTCGGCATTTGACTGGCTGGCAATTGCTTTATTTATCACTTGAATTACCGTATCACTGCTGGAACCAGGAGTATAGAACGGATGTTTCGAACTAGAAGAATCGTCACCGTAACTAGACGCTCTAGAATATGAATGTTGACTATCTGGAGCTATGAACACATCAACAGCACTAACGACATCTCTTATTTCCGATTTAACTTCATTCGCCATCTCGATAGACACTTTTTCTAAATATTCCGCAACTTCTATAGCCGAAATAGAATCACTTCTACCATCTTCACTACCACTACCGTGTCTTTCATTGTAAGATGTTAAACTGTCGGTATTTTCGAGTACGTCTTCCACTTTAGAAATCACTTCGCGTATTTCAGATTTTATGTTTGTGGCTAGCTCTTTGGTCATTTCCGTGACGTATGTCTGCAAGTCAGGAGCTGGAGAAGATCTTCCAATAGAATTAACCTCATACCCACCATTAGAAAGAACTGTCAAACTGTGAGTTGGGGATAAATTTGCGTCAGACTCTAGGGAATTGTCGTTCTGGCTTCCACAACTCATATTTCTCGTTCTGAAATGTCCCATCCCTAAGCTGGCTCTTGTAGACGGACTCAACACTGGTGACGACACATTTGGTGCACCTAAACTCAAGCATCTCTCTCTGACGAAGTTCTGGTGAAGCTGACTCAAATTGGCGGAGTTTACAGCTTCGCCTATGGCAAAATTCATTGGGGCTTGACTGATTTGAGGGTAGTACAACCCTCCGTTGACATCTCTTAAGAAATATGGCACAGGAGACGAACACGTAAGGATACTGGGATCTTCGATTGATGGAAAACTATAATGGCGCGGCGAAGTACTACTGGCAGGAGGAACTTTGGAATTTTGGTCTTCTCTACCGGGGGATTGTTTTGAGTTGATCGACGGATCGAACGGGACGTTTTGTTTAACATTTTGTGCATTACTGGTGAGTAAGTCTTGAGCTTCTTGTTGCAACATGAACCATCTGATTTTTTCACATCTGGAGTCGAATGTGATTTCTTGATCTATCAGTGATTTTCGGTTAGCTGATTTCCTGGCTCTGTTGAAGAGATTTCTGGCGGTTTGAAGGCATTCTGAGTAATTTTGAGGGAAGAGGCCAGGACCAGATATCCTTCTCTCGTTCATGGTCATCTTTCCATCTACGTATCTAATGGAAGAGAGCCATTTTCTGTCTTTCGTGATAGCGTTGGTGTAATGTCGCCACTCTCCAGTTTCCAAATCTACTATATACTGAGACAATAGTTTCCAACCTTCTGTGGCAACCATTTTGACTGCTTCCATTATGTATGCTAACTCATTGTCGTTTATGAAATAAGGAAGACTAATTCGGGTGAAGCCAGGACGTAAGAGCTCTAAGGTGGAGTTGTTTGTGCCTAAGTTCAAACTACTGAGTCGCCTGAAAAAAATGACGATTGGGTATCATCAATGTGTTTCAAAATTATATGTTTTGAAATGTTAACCCCGATTTTGAAGAAAGATAAATTTGAAGAAAGAAATTTGGTGCGCTTCTTCTGGTGCTTACTTAAACCTCAAATCTTATGAGATGATTTCAAGTTTCTAAGTTATTTCTTTTGAATGTTAGATATTTAATAACAGAGCAGTCACACATTCCGCTTATTCATTGATATTCTTCATCAAATGTTCTGAATTTTGTTGATGTGAAGCTTTTAAAGATTTGCGAGGTAGCTTCAACCTCTTTGGGGAAGTGTCACGTTTCGTCCCGGCTTAGTTTGGGGGAACTCGTCAGGGCATGCACCAAACTAAGCCGTTTACATGCCTACGTGAGTTGACACCCCTTGTGAGGAACACCAGGGAGTGTACCAGACCGTTGGGGATGAGCGTATTTCCGAGATCTTGAGAGGATCCAACCGGGACAGCGTGCGCGCTAGCGCCCCCTGTACGTTGACCGATGATGTTGGCCAAGCGTTACAGGTGGTAACGTAGGATACTTAAGACGCAAGATGGTACTGCGCGCGCGACTTAAGTAAGAGCTGAGAGAGGGCGCTCGCTACAGATGTATAAGAATTATGCAATCCTTCTTCTAGTTGTGAACATTTGATAAAAAATATGAATAAAATGTTCAAACTCCCATTATCATTTCATGAATATGTGTCATAATATTTTATATATTATAAATTACCTATCTTCCAATATTATGTTTTCATACTGGTCAGCCAAGCTTTGGTCAATTCCCAGGAGCTCTTGAGCGTAAGGTCCGGAACAAGGACATCCTGCCCTTGCTTGAATTCCAAAAATATCATTCAGTACGGCACAGACGAAATTGTGGTGTAAGTACAGTCCTCTAGGATGTCTGACCATGAAAGAGAAGAGTGGCAGCCTTTTTAAATTAGAAGAATTGTTTCCTAAGAGTATGAGTTCTGGAATTGTACGGATGTGTTGCAGCATTTGTCTATAATTAAAGAAAGGTTTAAATGTTATGGGTATCATTCGAAAAAGTTCAATCAGTTTATAATTGATGAAGTAGAGGAATTAAATCATTCTATTCACTTAAAACTTGATCACCCTGCGGGGTGATCCAGTTTTGAATAGGTAAATCTAGGGAACAATTATTACTCAAGAAAAATACGAGTTCGCTCTATTAACCAAAGATTCAGAAATTTCTTCATCAACAAGAAAACATTTTGTATTATACATGTATTATACAAAATGTAAGCGTGTTGTTGCAATGAATCATTTAGAGCTATATTTTGAGGTTTTACATCTATTAGTCAGCTAATGAAATGATAATATTTGAAACTGACTTATTGAATGGAATAAAAACATACTTATTAATTTTCTCCTGACGCTGCATTATGATTGAAGAGGTTACAGCATCTTTAAGTTGAATTACAAGTCCTGCTCGTATGGATTCTACCATTGCGGCACAGCTACCTTCTTCTTGCAATTCCAAAGTCTACGAATTGAAGGTATTCAGTGGAAAAATTAACCACATATACAAGAAAATTGTTTACCTTGTTCTGTTCATTCACGAAAAAACCATCACCTACACATCGATTCATTCGACGAAAAAGGTTTCTCTTGGCGATAAGTATTCCTGAAAATGAAAATTGAACCATGAGAAAAAATTAGCCTGTTTTGAGCAACAAAATCACTTAATTTACACGAAAATTTTCGAATTTTGTCATACTGGAGGCAGATCTTCCTCTCCAATCGTTCAAGAACATACCTCACACGAGTTTGACCAATTTCTAAGAAAAAAAGTTATATAAGCAAATTCATACTTCCTAAGCATTAAATAAGAAAAAATCTGAAGGTTTCCATGCCCACATTATTTTTATTGACTAGGAATTCTAGAAAGGATGGGATCCAGTGAAAATAAATATACTCTTACTGGAAGATATACTTGCTTTATTTGATTTTTCCTTACCTGGCGTTTGAATCCCTCCAATGAACTTGTGACCAGAAAAATAAATGGCATCCTTGTTTGCCTTGGTGCCCTCTTCTACTCCTGGGACCACAGGATTCATATCGATATTGATAGATGGTGCTGCATTGTTGTAATCCCAGAACGCCAAAGCACCGTATTGGTGAAGGAGTATGGTGCAGGCCACATCATCAGTTATTATACCAGTTACGTTTGAAGCGACTGAGAAACATCCAATCATCAGTCTGTTGAAGCTATGGTGGTATTTGAGTTGGTTTTCTAAATACTGTAGGTCTAAAAATCCTTCTTTTGTTTCCCTGATTCTTATCATCTGCAAGTAATTGTAGGAAGTGAGTCGTTTCTTTTATATAAACATTTATATAACCTATGGACATATTCATTTGGAATTGGGACAATTCCAATGGAGTTGAAGCTATTCGATAATTGAAACGAGCAGGAAAATGCTTCAAAAATCAAGACAGGAAAGCGAGTTAAGGCAAGAATGAGGCCAGGCTACAATATGAAGACAATGATCTTGTAACTGTTTTGCTCTAGAAGGACTCAACTGATTGAACCCAAGGGATGAAAATGCAATAAGAATCACAGCACATGGACAGATAATACATATTAGTATTGATATTGTTGCAGACTTTCTTATATTTTCTAGATAGTTTCTCTGAAGCTATAAGCTTGTGCGAGTTAGGAGATCAGGAGTGTTCTGTGTGGGCTTTTTTACTGACATATAACATCAGAAAATGAAATGAAGATATGGCACTGCCAAAAGTGTTGATATGACCATAACCTAAATGAAACCAAATGAATGAAATAGCTGTTAGAAAGTTCGAACAAATGAACAGATTGAAAAGGAAATACAATCAATTAGGACAAGTTAGAGAATGTACACAAATCAAAGGAAAAATAACACAATTCTTCGGGCCCTTAACTCGATATTGAGTAGTAATTGGAATTTAATCCAAGAAAAACTATCTCAATTGTTCCTCGGATATATTCATATTTTAAAATTGAGTTTGTTGTTCAAGTAAATTAATTCTTCCTCAAACGAAAAACTAATCATTTAAATTCTGCATAAATACAAGGATTTATTCTCAAGAAAATATTCATCAGAGGAAAAATTACACAATTCTTCGGTGCCTTAAGTCGATAGTGAGTAGATATTGGAACCATTTTTCTTTTGAATTTAATCCAAGAAAAACTATCTCAATTTTTCCTCGGATATATTCATATTTTAAACTTGAGTTTGTTGTTCAAGTAAATTAATTCTTCCCCAAACGAAAAACTCATCATTTAAATTCTGCATAAATACAAGCATTTATTCTCAAGAAAATATTGTTTACTCACTTCGGCACCTGCTTCCTGCCATAAAAGAATATTATCCTGATGTTCGCTGGGACCAGTAAAGACTACAGGTTGCTCCCTGAGGTCCAGAGCGCTTATTATCTTCTTTATGGCATCTGAGCAACCATGACCCGTAAATATTACGGCATCTTCGTCGTTTGCATTCACGGAATTCTTTATCAGTTCCCTGGCTTCCTGCCTGCAAGACGAATCAACCCTTAGCATCCTTCAAATGTTAATGAGAATCCTAACAATCCGAGCCAGAGTTGATTGGGGCCTGATTCTTAAGATGAATCAGGAACACGAAGGAACATTGCAGAGCTTGGGGTTTTATTGATGTATTCGAGAGTTCTATTATTGATGTTTGTGTGTTCTTTTCCTTTATTAACCCAAGCAGAAAATCTACCTGATTTTTTCGAGTCACGATTTCTACATTTGGAATTAGGGATTTAATTCAGTCTCAAATCAAAGAAGCGACATGAAGACTCAATATCAGTAAAGTGGATTTTCAGCCCTAGAACGGGACTGAATGGGTTTAATCCGACAAATGGTTCCAAAAGGATATTTTCATTCGGAATCCAATTTATCCAGCATTTCCGAAAATATAGATTCAATCATATCTAAATCAAAGATATCATCAGAGACTTGTGATTAGTTATTTTCCTGGCCTCTCCGATGAAATTAGAAAAATAGGTTATACATTCAATATTAGAACCGTTTCCGAAACATTTAGTAAATAATTCGATATCTAACTAAAACCGAACCGTTTAACGAAACACAGAATGAATTTACAACTTCCGAAAGAAAACAACTTAGAAACTTGATATTTGTAAAGTAGGTTTGGGCCTTGATTAAGAAGGTCGAATTCAGGAATAGGTAAAATTTACCCAATGATTCCGCAGATATACCCATTCAAAATATCATTTTCCCAATATTTCCAAAAAACAGATAGAATTGAAATCCAGTACTTGATCGAAGAATGCCAGCGTGAAGCTTAATGAGGAATTTCGTAAGGATAATATTAGAAGATCGCAGACGATATCGAATATTCGAAGAAAATTTTTCGATACAAACTAACATGACACGAGGGCGAATGTCATTAGATAAATCAACACATATTCTATCTTGATCTGAGGTAAACATCCAATCATTCAGTTAATGCAGGTTTTTGATTATTTTTTCGAATTGTTGTAAGGACACTATAATCACGAAATTTTGCAAATAGTTGTGCTCGAAAGTTTTCGAACTTTATTTTAAGTTTTATCATAGAAAAATTCACGAAATTTCACACATTTTTCATAAAACTCCGGAAATTGAAATATGATTAGAATAAAATTTAGTTTATTATTGTGAAATATAAATTTCCAGGTGGGTGCAATTGTTTTTCCCGCTGAAAATATTCGGAACATTTTTTTTTATTAAGCCTGCGAACCCAACGAGATTTTGAAAGAAATTGTGCGCCCATATACTATAATTGACCAAGAAGTTTCAATCCGATCACCTAGCTTGTTTCTGAAATATTGAGGAAATATCCTCCAAAATTCAAATGACTACAACTCCGAAACTGTAAGGCTGATTTGGCCCATTTACGAACTCAGCCGTGTCTCATACTGGAATGAAACCTACCCTGAAAATAACAAGTCGATATGATTTTTCGGATTCACGTAATTGTGTCTACTGCCGTCCAGGGAAATAGATTTTGAAATCGGGTTCGTCGTCAGTTATTCCAACCTAGTAATTTTCGACCATTTTCGGGAAAAAATTCGGAAATAATTTGGGCTGTTTCCCAGAACATTTGCCCAAAAACATTGACTACTGACAGGAAACAATACATTCTTCTTAAATATAAATAAGCAAAGCACCACAAGCTATCTATGTCAGTGATCTCTTCATTTGGCAGAAAAAAGTACTAAAAATTAAGAATAACCATTGAGTTTTCAAATAAATTGAAAACTTAATGGCATAACATAATACCAACGCAATAAAGTTTGTTTCCACCAGGACATGTCTTGTTTCTCAGTTTATTATCATTATGCTTTTCACTCGATTCAATTGGAAGGAAAGTACCCCAATTATACCCAATTTGTACTAACATGAAAATGCAAGGAGAACAGTTTGTTTGGTTTCATACATCCCATTTGGAACCGGTTCAATTAAATGCATGTAATGAACATATTCAAAATACGTACATTATCCAAGTACATCTATTCACCATGCTTCAAATAAATGTGCATACATTTACAAATTATTGTTCACGCCAATTCAATAATCGTGTGATAATGCAACTCGAGATGTTCCATGTTAAATCCTTGATGATCAGAATGAAATTAATGCTTGAGTTTCAACAACTAGTACGTGTTTACTCGCATATTCTTCGTTCTAATATTAAATGATTTATGGGGTATTCGTTAAAATCTCTGCCAATTTTTTCAAAGTAACGATTTTTACGTCCGCAGAAATGTTGACGAATTTTCATTGCGTTAATTATTTTCGACAATTATTATAGTTTGTTTTTTTGTCTGGAGAGTACTTGAACATATACAGGATGTAAATGAATAGCTGCGAAAAAACTTGAGAGGTGATTCCTTGTCAAAAAATATGGTGGGTCTTTCATATAATCTGTTTTCGAGCAGCCCCTGCTACGATACTGAAGCTCGCATTTTTCGATAGAATCACAAATATTTTGCGTTTTCTGGTTAGACAGAATTAAAAAATTTCGTCTTTACCCTATCCATCCACATCTTCGCGATTCTCCTTTCTTGTCCGAAATATCCGATGAACCCCTTTAAAACAACACCTCTTACAAAATTTTTCTTGAAGTCCTTCTGTTGTTTAGGGACTTATCAAATCAGAAAAACTCTTTTTTCACTTGAAAAAGCTGTGAAGATAATTCATTTATCTTATTATATACAGGGTGAGTCTTTAAGTTGTACATTAATTTTAACCATAAATTCCTCTCATCAAATAAAACACTTTTTTCATTTTCCATTTTTCAAGATTCGGCTCAGGTAAAAACTTATAAGCATTTAAACATTTCTCAATGTGCTAATACACTCCTGTGCTTTGTTTGCAAGTTCACCACAGATAACTCTCACTCGGTGATTTCTTCTGGAGAGAAACCAATCCAAGGTTTGAAATTTAAAGACACAAGATTGAGAAAATTCATTTACTCACTTAATTCTAATGATTTGGTGCTTTTTGCGACATTATCGCAAGGAAGACATTTCACTACACTGGACTTGAAACACTGATCTTCAACTTGATGATCATGCAATATCCAATTTCATTCCACTATAAGATTATACACAATTCCATCCTCGCCCATTCTCATATTGTTAACTTCATAATTATACTCTTTTCATGAAATTTATAAATGAATTATATGAAATCAATCAATTAACCTAAAAATATTCTCTAGACTTATAATAACATGTTATTCTATGTCTATGAATGTTATGGTTGGGTCTGTGGTATGATCACGAAATAGCATATAGCTAAATTAGTTCTATGCGAAATAGATAAATATTTATGTGTATGTGTATTATGGTCCGGATAAACGTGAGCCCATCTTAATTTACTTCCTCTACTAGATCAGGGCTGGATCCATAAATCATCATTATAATATTCAACGTTGAATATCTGCAAAATGGTGCGTTTTAGGAGAAATAATATAGAATAATTAAGTATTTCAAAATCATTGAAGATTCTCATAATGACATGAGATGAACTTTATCTGCATTCTTCACGCTAATTTCGTATAGTTTTATGAATCGGTGAGTCTATAACTCGGAAACTGTTTGAAGTTGGATGAAAGTGATTAATGAAGAATATGTGTTATATTTACAGAAAACTTCACACCGGAGTTCATCTCATTCGGAGTTACCATATGGTAAATACATAGTTTCTGAGATATCGAAGAATTTGAAAATATTCAAAAGAAAAATTCTAGTGATATGATCTTCACGAAATTGTGCATACGTCCCCACTTCAGTACTTAACAATTACAAACCAAGTTTCAATTGAAACAGATCAGTATTTCTCGAGTTACATAATGAGGAAACAAAATTTCATTATGCTTTAACTGAAAACCGTTTACCCATTAACGAAGGCAACCGATATATTTAGGCTCCAACTCTACCTTGAAAATTTCAAGATTCTAGGTATGTTAGTTCGGAAGTTAGAGCAAATACGGCCGACCAGACATAATTTGAATGAATTTGATGACGGATTCTTTTTAAGAATTGT
This sequence comes from Myrrha octodecimguttata, assembly GCA_958510865.1. Classification (NCBI taxonomy): domain Eukaryota; kingdom Metazoa; phylum Arthropoda; class Insecta; order Coleoptera; family Coccinellidae; genus Myrrha; species Myrrha octodecimguttata. The sequence continues at coordinate 68,179,993 of OY294058.1, read as the reverse complement.
TATTTTTGTAGTTGAATCCAACCTCGCAATATGCGAATGGTAAATTTGAAGTACCTTTCAACATTTGAACTACCCAGCAATGTATAAATATTACATTTGAACTACATACCTCGCTACATGTGAAATGGTACATTTGCACTACCTTGCAACATGTGAAATGGTATATTCGATCGATTAATTGTTATTTAGAATTTGATTTCGCAGGGTTTTGATTATTTTCTCTATTTGCCCTAGTTCCGAGTTTAAATTCGGAATAAGGCATAATTCCGCGTTTAAAGTCGGAATAATGAAAAATTCTGAGTTAGAAGTCGGACTTAGGAAGAAAAATTTTTGTTGACAAAAAGTAACCCTTCTACGCCTTAGTAGATTTCTGTGAATAATGATTTTCATTTAAATTTAAGTAAGTAGTTGTGTTTCCGATATTGGGAGTGAAAACCTAGAATGAAACTGGGAAATAATTGAAAATCCTTACAATACAATACACATTTGAAAAAAATCATTTTACGGTCAGGGACCCTATTCTTGAATGTGATGGAATGAACGTTCTCTATCGTTCCATAAAAGATGCACCGCTTTTCCTTGACTACAGCGTCGACACGCCTATTTTCTCCCTTCCCCGATTCAAGAATAGGGAGCCAGGTGTTCTGCAACGGTGTTCCATAGGTTACTTTCCATATCCGTGTTCCAGTGTAGGAAGTTTCAGAGTTATTATTCAATTCCAGAAGATATATCATAGCGGAAATTCAGTTGAAAATGAAACGGAACTGAACAAGGTTTCCGAACATAAATAAATTCGAAGCGGCTTCCTCTTTCAGATGCCTGCATGTGAAATGTCGATTTCGAAAGGCTTCCCCTGTTCATTAGCGTGAACAGAGGGCATCCATGAGTGAAAGATCATTTCCGATAATGAACGTTGAAAATATTTCTGTTGAATTTTAGAAGCCAAGAATGTTATGAAATCTAGCTCTTAGTGTGATGCCGCATTTATTCCAAAAATCGAATGAAAATAGTCACAAGTCATCGAGTTGGCGAGAATTCTTCCTTATACTGTAGTAAAATGAATGTATTTTTGAAATTCTCTCTAACCTATCGATGACGTTTTGTAGAGTTTGAGAGAGTGTCTACATTTTTGCGTGCAGATTTTGTGGACAGCGTGCTGTCGTTTTGTCCAAATGTCGTGATATTCGAATTTTATCCAGAAGAAATTCTAAAATGCGACGGTTGAGTTCGTTAATGGGCAAAATATTCCAAACGGTTTTGGGTTTATAGCCCTTTGAAATTTTCAGGTCATTTCTCTAATATTTTAGGAACTACTGAAACAATTATTGGATTGAAACTATTGAAAACTAAAAAAGTTTCAAAAGGCACTGCCGTGAAGGCATCAGCTTTTGCGCGCATGTTCAATGTAGATGACCGTTTCAGCAACGAATTTGAACATGCACGCAAAAGCTGCTGCCTTCAAGGCCGAGCTTTTTGAAATTTTTTTCTGATAAATTACTGCATTTCAATTCGATCTAATCTGTATTTTTGGAAATATTGGAAAAATAAAATTTTGAATGGGCATATCTACGGAATCATTGGGGGGATTTTACCCATTCATGAATTCGACCTTCGTAATTAAGCCCCAAACCTACTCTACAAATATCAACTTTCTAAGTCGTTTCTTCCGGAAGTTATTGTGTTTACGGTCAGCCTAACGACCGACTGCGTAAACACAATAAACTTCCGAAAGAAACAACTTAGAAACTCGACATTTGTAGAGAAGGTTTGGACCTTAATTAGGAAGGCCGAATTCGTGAATAGGTAAAATCCACCCAATGATTCCGCAGATATACCCATTCAAAATTTTATTTCCCCAATATTTCCAAAAATACAGATCAGATTGAATTGGAATCCAGTACTTCATCAAAAAATTACAGTTCGAAGGTTCATACAGAATTTAATGAGGATGATATGATAAGAATATCACAGACATTTTTTTTTCAAATTGTTCTAATGACACGATTATCACGAAATTTCGCATAAAGTTGTCTTTCAGCATCTTCAAACTAGCTGCGAAGTTTAATCAGGAATGAATCAATATTTCTCGAGTAATACCAAAAAAACCAAGGATATCGAGAAGAAAACCTCGAAATTTGACATATTTTTTCCCGATATCTCCAAGCTGATGATCGTATGGAACTGAAATTTGGTACACTGCTGTGAAATATGAAGCTCGAAGTGTGAGTGGATTTTTTTCTGGATATGATGAATGGTTTCCGAAGAAAAAAAATGTTTGGAAAAAAATTTCGAAAAAAATTATTTTTTTTTTAATTTACTGACAATATAATCCTGACTAAATTCAGCTCAAAGTTGCGCGTCATTATACTCCTCCTAACTGCCAAGTTTGAATCCAATCGCTCTAGTAGTTTCTGAAATAAAAAATAGATAACTTCAAAATTCCTATAACTCCGAAACTATTCGACCGATTTGGCACATTAACGAACTTAACCGCGGCATTCTGATGCGCGACCTACCCTGAAAGTTTCAAGTTGCTAGCTTGCGTTTGTCGACAGTTATCGTGTCGTCGGCCGGCCGGCCGGACAGAATCGATTTTGACACCGGATTCGTCATCAGTGAGTCCAACCTAGTCGATTGAGACCATTTTCGGCTCAATCATCCAAAATTACAGACATTTGGACAAAACGATAGCACGCTGTTCCCCTAGAACATGCGCGCAAAAATTATTTGGGGGTCAGTTCCGAAGACCGAATTCGTGATTGGGTAAAATGAACCCAATGATTCCGCAGATATACTCATTGAAAATTTTATTTTTACCCATATTTCCAAAATACAGATAGGATCGGATTGGAATCCAGTACTACAGTTAGAAAATGACAGCTTGAATGGTCCTACAGAATCTAGTGATAATAGTTGAGTTCCGATATTTCTGGCCAGTATCAGTAATTTCGGAACGCTTCGTACTGATACGAACAGTTACCAAAGCAGTGCCAGTAAAATCAACTGTCAAAATTTACTGGTCAGTACTGACCAGGAATATCGGAACTCAACTAATATGATAGGAAGATCGCAGATTATTCGAAAGAAAAATTCCTACAGAATTAAGTGATAATATGATAGGAAGATCGGACATTATTCGAAAGAAAAATAGAATTTTTTTTCGAATCATTCTATTGACACGATCATCACGAAATTTCGCACAAAATTTGGTATCAGCATTTTCGAACTAGTTACCAATTACCATATTATCTCCGAAAATTATAACCGTAGCAAACTGAAAGTTGATACGTACACTGTTAGAAATATAGAGCTCTAGGTATAAGCAAAATTCTTCCAAAATATGGTGAATATTTTCGGAAAAAAAATTCGAAAAAAGTTTTGAATTTTTTTTCATTTACTGGCACTAGGATCTCAACAAATTTTTGCTCAAAGTTGCGCGTCGTGATGTTTCGACTAACTGTCAAGTTATAATACAATCGCTCCATTAGTTTCTGAAATATCAAGGATTTATCGCCTATTTCGACCATTAACCAACATACCCATACAGTTTCGAGCCGATGGGTTCCCCCCTAGGCCTGTTATCGTGGAAACAGCCGGACAGAATGAATTTTGACACCGGATTCGTCATCAGTGTGAGTCCAACCAAGTCGTTTGACACCATTTTCGGCTAAAATTCGAAAATTACAGACATTTGGACAAAACGATAGCACGGTATTCCATCAGGAAGTAAATGTGCTGACTTCATGTCACTGCTATTATATAATCAGCATTGAGTGCTCCCTTTTTCGATTATTATAGATTTACTAACATAGTACTAATATGAACAGGTGTTGAAGTGCTCGCAAAGAAGTTCATGAATGAAATACATTCATATACAAGATATAACATATTGAACTACCATTCAAAGGGAGTTAGTCATACTTCATCCATTAGATTTCGAAAATAAGTTAAAAATAACATGGTAGTTTTATCCGATGGCAATGAAACATAAATAGCCGTTATAAACACAGCAATGAAGAACATTTTGAACATGTCTTTATAATCGATACAGGTCCATGTGAATGGTTCCCTTGATATCTTTTGATATATTGCCATGATGGTTCAACACAAATTTGCTTCCTTTTGTCATCGCTCCAACAAGTTATAATGAATACATTTTATATCTTTTTTGTGCTGCTATTTATTATACGTTGTACTCGACTGTTCATGCCCCATCGCGAAAAAAAATTAAAAAGGTAATGTTAATATGAACGCTTTCATATCAATTTCATGACCAGCACATAGGAATTAGTTTACGAGCAAACAATTCCCGATTGTCTGGAGACTTTCAAAAGATTTTTTTGGTACGAATATTTGAAACAAAAGTAAGAATTCGCAATGTTGCCACTTGTTTAATATTCAAGAATTTTCGGAAAAATAAAACTGGAATGGAGTGAGAAATGAAAAAACAACAAGCATTGCGAATTTCCAAAAAAAATTGAGTATATCCCAAAAAAAAATTTTTTTCAAAAAATAATCACTGAAGCGACATGAAACTTTCAGGGTAGGTCGCGCATTTGAATGCCACGGTTAAGTTCGTTAATGGGCCAAATCGTTCGAACAGTTTCGATGTTACAGCCATTTGAAACCTTGAAGTTATTTATTTTTTATTTCAGGAACTACTGCAGCGATTGGATGGAAACTTTGCAGGTAGGTGGAGTATACAAACGAGCAACTTTAAGCGGAATTTTGTCGAGATCCTAAGGTCAGTAAATTCAGAAAAAAATTTCTGCAAAATTTTTTTTCGAAACATTTTTTTTTCGGAAACATATACAAAAAAGTTCCACTAAGACTTTGAGCTTCATGTTTCTCAGAAGTGTACCAAATTTCAGTTAGATATGATGGGAAAAAATATGTAAAATTTCGTGGTTTCCTTCTCGATATCGTTGTTTCTTCGGAAAAACTCAAGAAATACTGATTCTATCATGATAAAACAAAAGACCTTGTGAACAATTTCGTGATGATCGTGTCATTAGAACAATTTCAAAAAAAAAATTCAAATTATTTTTTCAAATATTCAATATTTTGTGATCTTCTTTTCATATTATCCTCATCAAATTCTGTATGAACCTTGGAACTGCCATTTTTCGATAAATTACTGGATTTCAATTCGATCTAATCCGTATTTTTGGAAATATTGGTAAACACAATAACTTCCGGACGAAACGACTTAGAAACTCGATATTTGTAGAGAAGGTTTGGGGCATGATTACGAAGGTCGAATTCGTGGATTGGTAAAATCCGCCCAATGATTCCGTAGATATACCCATTCAAAGTTTTTATTTTCCCAATATTTCCAAAACAAACCGATTAGATCGAATTGAAATCCAGTACTTTATCGAAAAAAAAAAAACTAGAAAAGCACTGCCGTGAAGGCGCGCTTGTTCAAATTCGTTACCAAAGCGGTGATCTCCATTGAACCTGCGCGCAAAAGCTGCTGCCTTCACGGCAGTGCTTCTTTAGGTTCTTTTACCATAGATTCCTCTAATTAATTAAAACATTTTCAGCGCGCACTTCACAACCTGTATGTTTAAATTATAATTATCGTTATAATTTTATTTCTGGAATCGTCAGACCAAATACATAGTTAATTTCTGGAACTGTTTGCTCAGAGCTCCACTCAAATTAGATACGAAGGCAGTTCCTAAACTATCCATTGATCAAAAACAATGCAAGGAATGAATTCAATGAAACGTAAGTTTGTCCAATCTCGTTCGTTCGGTATTTCTGCCCTTGGCACGAATAACTCTCATGATAGTGTCATAAAATTTATATTTTATTCACAACTAAAAGTAACAATAAAATTTATTACAATCTCAAGAGTTTATATTTTGTTGTTTTGTTCGAACTTGAATGATGCGGATATAGACGGCTATGTATAGCGGTATCTTGTTAATTTGAATCCGGAAAATTACTGAAATTGAAAGTACGGCGCCAGTGATTTATTTAACTGCCATGAATCGGAAAGTTTATTCAAAAGAAGTTGTTCTTAATTGATTTACATTTCGATTCGTTTTAACCGAGATGCATAGAATATATTAGGTGTCAACGTCCAAAAAGCGGTCATAGAATTGTCAAGTTTAGTACTACTTGGCTTTGTAAACGATGATGGCGCTAACGTCGCTTTGTCAAGTTCATACTCAATTCCGCTGAATAAAAATGAATTCAGCAATGATCTATCAGATCTGATGAAATTATTTCCCAAAATATGAACTAGATATTTGAAATGATGGATTCTTACTGATATAATAATAAGAGGATAAATTTTAAAGGAAATAATGTATTTTTTTGAAAAATAAGTTAGTTCAAAGTTGCTTTCAGTATGTGCAATCGTCGTGGCTCATTTACTTTGAGACGATGGTACCTGATGAAATTTGTCACCGGATGAAAGTCGACTTTCACAGTTTTGTTTATGCACAACTTTCAACCCCCTCACGTGAAAAATTTCACGTGAGGGGGTTAAAAGTTGTGCATGAACCAAACTGTAATGGTGGACTTTCATCCGGTGACAAATTTCATCAGGTACCATCGTCTCAAAGTAAATGAGCCATGACAAAATGCACGTACTGAAAAACTCTTTGAAGTAACTATTTTTTCAAAAAAAAACATTATTTCCCTGAGAATGAAAGAAGATATAAAGACCTTGCCAAAAAAGTACCACATGACCTACTTTCCCTATTCAAAAACAAAAACGGGGTTGATGGGGATGGCACAGGGTGCAACAAAAATCCTTCAAAAATGCATATGAATTTTGTAAAAGTGAAACAAAAATTGACCTGTTTCAGGATTTTGTTGCCAAATATTTTTCTTCTGAGAGAATGAATTTGTTTCATGATTGTGACGCGCACTGTATGTATTATCGCCAATCCAACTGAATGAAATGAAGAGTCATAACTTAAATTTGTCAATTTTGCGCATATCAACTTCTGAAATTCTCGAATTTTCTGGTTTGATTTATTTACCACGATAACTTGGGAATCGAAATACCTACCGACTTATATAGTAGATTGCACAACAAAATGCGGCAGTTAAGTTCGTTTATGTTCTAAATCGGCGAAATGATTTTGGAGTTATACTCATTTGAATGATGGATGATTTTTAGTGAATATCTCAGAAAATACTGATGCGATAGGATTGAATTTTGGACATTATTTGGAGAAGACCGACGCGCTGCTGCTGCTAAAATTCAGTTGGTGAAATATCGTTGGTGAATTAAAAAAAAATTTCTAAACTTTTTTAAATTTGGTCGACTTTCATTTACGGAAACTATTCATCAGATCCGAAGAAAATATTGTAAAATTTTTTTGTTTGTTCGTCGGTATCGTTGATGTTTCTGAATGACCTCAAAAATTCAGATCCGATCATGTTGAAACCTGGCAACTAGTTTGCAAATCCTGATGTACAATTTTGTGCAGAATTTCGTGGTGATCGTGTCATTACAACATTGAACATGTCGGTAAAAGCTGATGACTTACCGACAGTGCTTTTCTGTAATGTTTATTTTAGTCTTCAATATTTTTTAATTATTTTTTTACGATCATCGATACTTTGGAGAGATTATCAAGAATAAAACCATGTTGTCATTCAACCAACTCGATTTATTTTTAATTTCTATATTCCATGATAACACTACAAAATCGACATAATTTTTTTCCCAAAATTACTGAACATAAATATCAGATCGCGGTGAGATTTCGTACAAAGTGGTTCAGTATTGTCTTTAAAGTATTTGCTGAATTTCAAAGAAATTTGATGGATAGTTACAGAGTTCTTTCTCTCGGATTTTGATTGATTTTTCAAAAATTAGAATTCAATTTAAGACAATTTTAAAAAACATTCTGAAATAACAAATTTGAGCAAAATCATATCGCCTCATTCTCCAAAACAAACAGCTTCTTAGTACATACAAAATTTCGTGGGTATCATACGAAATTGTTAATTGTAGTTTTATTGAACTGACTCAGTAGTCAGGCATTATTTGACAGAGTCTGTACATGGTAGGGTCACCGTTCTGTCTGTTAATTTTAAAACTTTCAATTCACGAATACCATAAATTTTTTCCTTTCAAGTGAAGGTCGAACCTGACATTTATCTGCCATGAATAAATCCTCATTTCGAAGAATTCGCAGATTTTTTCAACACAATAAAACATATCGAATGGTCGACGGTGGTAACTGAAGTAAACTTTTATGTCCTGAGGTCGTTTGAATTGTTTCGAGGCTATTCGTGACAGACCATTCATAAAGTTTCTCCTTATTTTCCAGCTTTGACCATTGTTGAGGTTTCTGATAAAGTGCATAGGTACTTAGTTGCGTGGGTGGTGAAATATTACTCTTTCACGAGAGTTGACCATTAAAGGTCTCGGTTCTCTAACTCCTCGGATGAACAAACGATATAAATACTTTTATTCTTATGCTCAATGTAAAGCACTTATTTTTTCACTGCAATCTGTTCAACATGTAAATGTAGGAACAGGAGGTCAAGTCTTATATTCCCCTTTGTTGCTTCCGTTGTTTCCGGTGTACTAAAGTAAAGGAATGATGATTTTATTGGTTTCAGCTACATCGAGGTTTTTCACAGTGACCCTAACGTTATTTTCGTTTTCACGCGCTTGCTTTGGGAACATCGGGGTATCGTTTTGTCTAAATGTCTGTAATTTTCGAATTTTGAGCCGAAAATAGCCTAAAACGATTAGGTAGGACTCTATAAAAAATCTAGAAAAGCATCAACGTGTGGTCAGGAGCTACTATTAGATCAACACGAAATTTTGCACCTATAATTGCGTGTTGGTAATGTCCACCTGATAACGAAGTTTCAATCTGACTTCCTTTGTACTTCTTGAAATATTGCGGAAAGTCAAATTCATCAATCAGTATTTTCAGAGAAAAAAAAATTTCATCAAAATTCTGAAAATTTTGGAATAATTTTTTTTTGAATATTCTAACAGTTGAATCCACACGAAATTTTGCTCTAAGTTGCGCGGTATTCCAAAACTGCCCACGAAGTTTCAATTTTATCCATAAAAAGATATGAATTTTTGAAATCTCGCTGGCATAATAAATCGAAAAAACACAAAAAAAATTATAACTGGAAAACTACAAAAAATCGCATAACATACATCGGGTACTTTTGGATACCCCAAGGAGTGAGGAATCTAAAAAAAAAATTATTGACGTCACTACTTGGACCACCATGTATATATTCCTCTTTGTTGCTTCCGGTGTAGTAACAACGATTATTTTGTTGGTTTCAGCGACATCGTCGAGGTTTTTCACAATGTGACCTTGACGTTATTTTCGTTTTTGTTGAGGAGATAGTTATAACCAACGTCGTGTGTAGGTTGTGTTTTATTGGTTGTTTCGAACTTAGAAGTTGATACGATTTCGCACTGCAGACTACGATTTTATGGATGGAGATTTGATTGATATAAGCTAGATTAATACGCAGTTTTCATTGTATTCAATATCTTTGATGTTGAAAAATTGGTGAGAATTATTGCTTATTCATTAAACATAAAAATTTTTTGAAATAGATTCACGTTCACCTTTCATTGATAACATTCGAACTCAAACACAATAACTCCCGGAAGAAAACACTTAGAAACTCGATATTCGTGTAAAAGATTTGGAGGGCTGAATTGATAAATGGGTAAAATCCACCCTATGATTCCGCGGATATACTCATATAAATGTCGATTAAAGCTTATTTTGGGAGGATTTCGCATCAGTTTTTAGTTTTTTTTTGGGTTTTCACTCCCAATATCTGAAACAGAACTATTAAAATTTATTAAAAATTGTTTTTTCATGAAAAACGTCCCTTCGGATTGCAGGATTAAACTATTTGTCAAGGACAGTTTCTTGGAAAACAGATTGCCTAATGAACAACACACGGACAATACAAACGATAAACAAAGCTAACTGTAACGTTTCAGAGTACCAATCTGACTCTTTCATCAGACAAAGGAGAAAATTTCAAGAATTCTTTTCTTTCAATTTGTTGTTCCGTTTCAAGGCTTTTGTCAAATTGACATTTTTGAGAGAACACAGCAACACAGATTCATTTGGTTTGAAAGTGTTTTAATTCTATCCCTTTTTTAAGTAAGTTCAGCCAATAGGGTCTATTTCTACCTCAATTTCTACAGAACAATGGGAAAAATTACTCTCCCGGATGAAAAGTTTTGAAACAAATTCAGAGAAGCAATTTTTTAAATTCAGTAAATATACGAAATTTCGCAAGCATTTGCGCGTTGGTATGCTTCAACTGACAACAAAGTTTGAATTGTTTAGTTCGGGTAGTTCTGGAGATATCGGGAATTGAATAACCTCAAAAATTCAAACGACTATAATTCCGAAACTTGACGGCCGCCCGTAAACACAATAACTCCCGGAAGAAACAACTTAGAAACTCGATATTTGTAGAGTAGGTCTCAATTCGTGTATGGGTAAAATCCACTTAATGATTCCGCATTCCTACTGAAAATTTTATTTTCCCGATATTTCGGAAAATACAGATTAGATTGAATTGAAATCCGGCATTTTATCGAAAAATGACAGTTTGAATGTTCATGCAGAAATTCATGAAGATATGATGAGAAGATTATAGAATGTTGAATATTTGAAAAAAGAAATTTGAATTTTTTTTCAAATTGTTCTAATGCCACGATCATCTCGAAATTTTGTCCATCAGTATTTCCAAACTAGCTGTCAAATTTCATCATGATTGAAATAGTTATTCCGGAAAAAAATAACGGTATCCTGAAAAAAACCATAGAATTTGACATATTTTTTCACAATATCTTCGAAATTTATGATCGTATCTAATTGAAATTCGGTACACTGCGGTGAAATATAAAGCTCAAGTTATGACGAAAATTCTTTCCGAATGTAATGAATAGAAAAAAAATTGATTCGAAAAAATATTTTTCTAAATTTTCTGAGAGCTCGATATCAACAAAATTTCGCATTAAGTCCTAACGCATCAACTAACTGCCAAGTTTCAATTCAATCGTTTCAGTAGTTCAAATGGCTATAACTGCTAAACCATTCGACCGATTTTGCCCATTAACGAACTTAACCTCCGCATTCTGAAATGCAAAACCAGCTTTCGGTCTCTATTTTTGACAACTGTTCGTTATTTTATAAGCCATAGATTCCACTGAGTAAAGTTAGCTCCCTTGTTCCAGGAAAATATTTACATTATTTTCCCTCCAGTTCAATATTCCCTTCCTAAAAATAAGATTCCTTCCATTATCCTTGTTACGCCAACCTCAACTTTTTCGCGTATCCCAAGAGATCCAAAAAGATTAATGAAGCCGTCAGAACCAGACGTTCGAAAAAGAAGAAGAATATTTGGCTTGTCTGACTCGCCTCGAATTCATTCAGAGGATGTCCATATTCTCGAGATTTATAATGCCTAATTATAAATCATTTTTGGGCGTAATTGACCACGGACCAGTCCCCCTACTTAATACCGCCCAGGTTCGATTTTCTCGGAAATTTTTTTACGACCTCAGGAAATAAGTGATCTGGAATCATTGCCCGTCTTTCGTGTACGAAGTAAGTTTGGTATCTTTATGCGGTGTTATTACGAGCAACAGCGATGTCCTGATAAATATTCCACTCTATCGACCGGTATGTTTAACGGTAGGTTTTTCCCAAGAATATTGGGGTTTTCGATAAAGGGAAAGTTGTGGATAATCAAGATTCGAATTGAGAAGTTGATGTAGCTGGATGTATTGACTTCACATCTCAATAGACGACTTCGGCCCAAGTTGCCAACCCACAATTTTCTTCACAAATTTACTATCACTGGGGAACGAGAATTTCAGGACAAATTCGACATGATAAGGTTCGCGTTATTTATAAATATCCGTAAAAGATGCCTTGGCTCTTCAAACAAGATAATTCCTTTCAAATGTAGGTTTTTGTTAGGCTGAAATTTAAGTTGGGATTCCTGATTTCATGTTGATATAGTATCAAGTTTAAAAAGGATATGTTCCGCAAATCAACTTGGTTACTTCGGTTGTCGGTTTTTTGTTCTGTAAATATGGAAAATTTGATTGGTTCCTGAAAAAAAAGGTTCATTACGGAATTTGATTCATGAAAAAGCAATGTTTCTGTCACCGGAACATAGACATATTAAGTCTATGCACCAGAACGACAATCAATGTTTTATGGTAACATATCCATAGCATAGAACAATCTTTATTCACCTTATGATCCATAGACCATACCTAGATTTTTTTCATTGTTAATTGTTGTCTCTTCTATGTTCTATGGATCATAAAGTAAATAAAGATTTTTCTATGATATGGATATGTTACCATAAAACATTGATTGTCGTTCTGGTGCATAGACTTAATATGTCTATGTTCTGGTGACAAAAAGAACGTTCTTTCATCAATCAAATTCCGTAGTTAACCTTTTTTTCAGGAACCAACCGAATATTTCATATTTACCGAATGGAAAACCGGCAACCGAAATAACCAACTTGATTTGCGGAACATATCCTATATAAATTTGACACCATTAACATGAAATCAGGAATTCCAACTTAAATTTATGCCAATCAGAGATGATCTCAACAAAACCCTATATTTGGAAGGAATTTTCTTGATGAGGCATCTTTTACGAATATTTATAAATAATGCGAACCCTAACATGTCGAATTTGTCCTGAAATTCTCGTTGTTCAGTGATAGTATTATAAATTTGTGAAGAAAATTGTGGGTTGGTAACTTGGGCCGAAGTCGTCTATTGCATTATACTAAAAGGTGTTTTTTCAGAGGTATATAACCATGGAGGTAGGAATAACGTTCGAAAAGTGTCAAACACTTTTGAAAACCTTCTGTGGATTTACCCATACCGATATGGCCGACTTTGAACTGAATTTTTTTGTCTCGTTTGCTGTACACCACAGAATACAAATATATACTCCATTCACCTTCTGACACATTTCACCGTGAATATTCTGGAAAAGTTAGGTTATAATAATTTTCCTGTCAGATAACTACACAACGTTGTCCTCTCTACATAGAGGTCGTAGTAATTACGTATTTTTCAAAATGTGAATTCACTTTGGGAAAATAATGAATTTGAGAAAATATTATGCGAATTCAATAATTCCAAAGACCTGGCGAAATTAATGGATAGAGTAGTCCGTTACTTCGTGATAGTTCATTCGAAAAAAGATAAATGAACGAACAGACAAACCTATGAAATTCCCTTCTTTTCGAAATTCTCAAGAAATAAGTCTACAGAAGACATTTGAATACCTTGTTGCACAACTTGAAATACTCCACTATGAAAATATAGCAGTGCTACAATCCTGTGTCACCTTAAAAGAACTAACTCTATTCACAAAGTTCTTGGGAATCTATGTGAAAGATACACTGAGTTTTCACTCATATGCGTCGAAAATGTTGGATAGCTTGTGATAAATTATTGATTCCAAATCATCAGGGTTTCTATCAGAAAAAGCAGATTTCAATTCTACATAGCACTTCCTGATACTTTGTCTCTGGTCCTTCAAAACTACCTTCCGCGTTTTTAGTTTCCAAGCGTGATGATTATGTTGAGATTGAGAGTAGAAATTGGCATAGGCATTTGGCAATGACGCTGAGGATTATTTTGACATTGGCGATAGTGCCAACCTGCGTCAGTTTCAAGTAAAGAAACTTGATGGACCAGAATCATGTCCAAACGGGATAGTTTATAAAAGTGAATGGAGTATACACCTTGTAGTTAAAGGCCATATTGGTATGAGGAAAAGGTTCTCAAAAGTGTGTGACACTTTTGGTACGAGGGATATATAGGATATGCTCCCTCCCCTTCTTTTACCTGCATGTATAGGACTTTAAGTTGGCAACACTGTTTCAACTGGCGGCCATTTTGTCAGCTGTAAAGTGATTTGTGTTTGGTTTGGTCTGGCATTTCAATATGAATAGACTGACGCCTGAATAAAGCTTCCAAATTTATTTTGAAAATAACGGTTTTGTTCGAAATACGTATCGCGCTCTTCGTCCATTGTACTGTTAACATAAGCGTCCTTCAGAGCAATTAATTCGACTAAGTATGGGCCATTTTTGCACCACGTTTACTCTAACTGATAATACGCATCCTCAGATACGTCGTTTGGTGTGCTTAATGGGCTGGTGGAATCATTGGTTTGTACTTCTTTAAAGACGATGCTGACTAGAACGTTACACTCGATTGAACAACCATGATGTGCAGCAGCTGTGGTTTCAAGAAGGCGGCGCAACATGAAACACAGCTCGTGTCACAATTGATTTACCGAAGGAAACGTTTGATAACCGCATAACTTCACGTTCCGGGCCCGTGAATTGGCCCCCAAGATCGTGCGATTTAACGCCGCAAAACTATTTTCTGTGGGGATATGTGAAGACGATAGTCTACGCCGATAAGCTCGAAGCGATCGACCACTCGGAGGACGCTGTCTGCTTGAAGCATCAGTCGTCTCATAGAGGGCGTCATAGTGGAACATTATTGGAAATTATTTATTAAGAAGAATAAATTAGGAATAATATATAATTATGGATTGTGTTATAGTTTCCTAATAATATTAAAGTAAAAGAAATATGAAAAATACCAAACACGTCATCATAGAAGAATTAGTTTTCTTGTCACTTGAAGTAGCTGTTTTTCAGTACTCTTACGTAAATGGTCTTGGCTATTTGAGTCATAAACTCATTTCGATACTGAAATATCATATTAATATGTTGATTTCTATTCGAATTGAAATATATCATAGAATTTAGGTGCAGATTGTTTCTCAGTTTCGAAATATCCAAAAAGGTCAATAGGTCACTAATTAAGGTTAATTATGAAACCAATGGAAGAATGAATTGAAAAATTATGAAATTTTTTCCGCCATAATTTCTAAACGGTTGTCACTGGACGATTTCTAATGACATATTCGTGATCTACGACCTCGATTTAATAGGAAACGATAACAAGGTCGACGATTTTCGAAAAAAAAAATTATTTGAGTTTCTAGTTTTTTACAGTTTAGATCCAATCGAAATCTAGTACTTTATTGAAAAAACCTAGAAAACCACTGACGTGAAGTCAGCAGCTTTTGCGCGGAAAGCTGCTGACTGTCCTAGACAAATAGTTCAATCTTGTTCCGCAAGGGTTCAGGTATTGGGAGTGAAAACCCAGAAGGTCGGGCTAACTGTTGACCGTGAAATTAAATTAATTAATTAAATAGATAGTCCAACATAATTCCTTCACCAGTGTGACATTGTTTTGGACAAACTCTACCATATTTTGTCACTTTGTTAGGACAGTTTTTTTCAATGCATGGCGTGAATCTATAGGATGTTTGCTTTCTCTCTTATACTTCACATAGTTTTCTATTTCTTTCAATGGAGGATAAAATTTTGAGTAATGGATTAAAGATGAAGATATTCAAATATAAAGTCTACACCACAATATATCTGAAAAATCTTATTTCCCCATCTCTCTAGGACGACACAATACTTGGCGACTTGGCCTTAAGCTTTACCAATTCTATTGAGATAAATCATTTTGACTAGTGAATTCATCTTGAAATTGTTAAAAATGATGTACTTCTTCACATTAACAAAGCGGGGAAGTGAGGTTGTTTTACCTTCAATGTATAACAAATGTCAAACAACGACCAAACCAATAGGATTATAATTCACCTGAATGATGTTGACTGCAATGAGGTTATGCTGGTTGTAGAGTGGGTGTTGCCATAGCAAGGAAGGACTTCTCTAAGGATGTATTCTTCGATGAATTGAAGGGACCTACCAGCAGCTGCATAATCACAGTAAACAACTGGAATAAAAGATGAAAAATTAATGAAACACAAAACTCAACCTATTTCGAATATAAAACATGTCGAAAGTTCTTCTTTATATTTGCTCAAAATAAATTTATGTTCATGGCGTAGGATTACTTCTATAAGGTTGCCTCATGACACGTAAGCTTTCATGAATTTCCTACGCAGGAATAAACAGATCTTTCTGACAAAGATAATTCCAATATGTCAACACGAATGGGGGAATATTATACAATGTATAAATAAAATAATTCACAAACGAATAAATTATTTCTTGTTGTGACAATTTCATGTACGCCTTACGACGGACATATTGAATGCGAGAATTGATTGTCACCTTATTTTGTAAACTTTTTCATCAGGATTATGGAAGAACAAGAATGTCCCCAATTTTCGAATATTTTGGTTGTGTTTTCGAATCTTGGAATTCAGCTTTCCTTTTTTGGAACACTTTCGATATTTCCTTGTCTTCATATATGCTCGGCTTTGAGAAAACAAACATTTGAACATTTGCCACTTTTCAATAGACGACTTCGGCCCAAGTTGCCAACCCACAATTTACTTAGCAAGTTTACTTTCACTGAGGAACTGGAATTTAAGGACAAATTCGACATGATAAGGTTCGCATTATTTATAAATAACCGTAAAACATGCCTCGGCTCTTCAAACCAGATAATTCCTTCCAAATATAGGTTTTTGTAAAGATCGTCCCCGATTGGCTGAAATTTAAGTTGGGATTCCTGATTTCATGCAAACAATGTCAATTTTCATAGGATACGTTCCGAAAATCAACTCTGTTGTTTCATTTGCCGATTTTCCGCTCCGTAAATATGAAATATTCGGATGGTTCCTGGAACAAGCGCGTGAAAAAGGTTATTTATGGAATCTGGTTGATGAAAATGCGGTCGATTTACTGTCACCAGAACGATTTTCTATGGTAAATATCCATAGCATAGAACAATCTATGTTTACTTTAGGTTTGTTTTGGTTCCGAGTTCAGAACTGTACGGGACGGTTCTAGCACAGATCTATGGTCTATGCTAGAACCGTCCCGAACAGATCTGAACTCGGAACCAAAACAAACCTAAGGTAAACATAGATTGTTCTATGCTATGGAATTTACCATAGAAAATCGTTCTGGTGACAGTAAATCGACCGCATTTTCATCAACCAGATTCCATGAATAACCTTTTTCACGCGCTTGTTCCAGGAACCATCCGAATATTTCATATTTACGGAGCGGAAAATCGGCAAATGAAACAACAGAGTTGATTTTCGGAACGTATCCTATGAAAATTGACATTGTTTGCATGAAATCAGGAATCCCAACTTAAATTTCAGCCAATCGGGGACGACCTTTACAAAAACCTATATTTGGAAGGAATTATCTGGTTTGAAGAGCCGAGGCATGTTTTACGGTTATTTATAAATAATGCGAACCTTATCATGTCGAATTTGTCCTGAAATTCCCGTTCCTCAGTGAAAGTAAACTTGCTAAGTAAATTGTGGGTTGGCAACTTGGGCCGAAGTCGTCTATTACCCGAAAATACCTACCCCATTTTAAACTACAGAGTATATTCGTTCCACTGAATGCTATTGTGGCAGATTTATATAAATAGAGTCACGATACACATATTTATACAAGTATTTGTATCGTGAATGGAGTCATATTGAAAAGTGTTGTGAATATCGAAGGGAAAGGATAATTATCTCCCCTGCCCTTGAAATTAACTTTTTGCGCGTATGTTCTGATAGGGAACAGCGTGAAGCGCTTTGTCCAAATGTCTGTTATTCTCGAATTTTTTCCCGAAAATGATTTGAAATGACTAGGTCGAACTCAGTGATATTCTCGGAGACATTGGGGAAAAAAATGTAAAATTTCGTGGTTAATTTTTCGGTATCGTTGTTTTTCCGGAATAACTCTACTAAAATACTAATTCGATAATGATAAAACATGATAACTAGTTTGAAAATGCTGATGAACAGCTTTGTGCAGAATTTCGTGATGATGGTAT
This sequence comes from Myrrha octodecimguttata, assembly GCA_958510865.1. Taxonomy (NCBI): domain Eukaryota; kingdom Metazoa; phylum Arthropoda; class Insecta; order Coleoptera; family Coccinellidae; genus Myrrha; species Myrrha octodecimguttata. The sequence goes on along the minus strand of OY294058.1, from coordinate 68,162,115 downwards.
CACCATTTTTCTCTTCCCAATATTCGATATTCTTCCAGCTGTCATTTTCCTAAAGGCTGATCGTAAACACAATAATTTCCGAAAGAAATAATTCAGAAATTCAATATTTTTGGAGAAGGTTTAGACCTTAATAACAAAGGCCGAATTCGTGAATGAGCAAAATCCACCCAATTATTCCGCAGATATCCTATTCGAAATTTTATTAACCCAATATTTCAAAAAATACGAATAGGATTGAATTGAAATCTATTACTCGATTGAGAAATAAAAACTTGGAGGTTCATAGAATTTCATGAGGGATAATATACTCAGAACATCGCAGAATATTCAATATTCGGAAAAAAATCGATTTTTTTTATTGTTCCAATGGCATGATCATCACGAAATTTGGCATAAAGTTGGTCAGCAGCAATTTCAAACCAAGTTCCATTATGATTTAATCAGTAGTTTTTGAAATACAGACAAGGTCGGATTGAAATCCAGTACTCAATTGAAAAAAATCTAGAAAAGCACTGCCGTGAAGGCAGCAGCTTTTGCGCGCATGTTTAATGCGAATGACCGCTTCGGCAACGAATTTGAACTTGCGCGTGAAAGCTACTGCCTTCACGGCAGTGCTTTTCTAGATTTTTTTTCGATAAATTACTGGATTCAATTCGATCTAATCTATATTCTTGGAAATATTGGAAAAATAAAATTTTGAATGGGTATATCTACGAAATCATTGAGCGGATTTTACCCATTCACGAACTCGACCTTCGGAATCAAGCCCCAAACCTTTACGGTCGGCCTAACGGCCGACTGCGTAAACACAATAACTTCCGAAAGAAAACAACTTAGAAACTCAACATTTGTAGAGAAGGTTTGGACCTTGATTACGGAGGCCGAATTCGTGAACGGGTAAAATCCACCCAATGATTCCGCAGATATACACATTCAAAATTTTATTTTATCAATATTTTCAGAAATACAGATCAGATCGAATTGAAATCCAGTACTTCATCGAAAATTACAGTTCGAAGGTTCATACAGAATTCAATGAGGATGATGTGATAAGAAAATCACAGAAATTTTTTTTTTCAAATTGTTCTAACGACACGATCATCATGAAATTTTGCATAAAGTTGTCTATCAGCATCTTCAAACTAGATGCGAAGTTTTATCATAATTAAATCAGTATTTCTCGAGTTATACCGAAAAAAATAACGATATCGAGAAGAAAACCTCGAAATTTGACATATTTTTTCCCGATATCTCCGAAACTTTTGATCGTATCAAACTGAAATTTGGTACACTGCTGTGAAATATGAAGCACAAAAAGTGAGTGAATTTTTTATTCAGATATCATAAATGGTTCTCGAAAAAAAAAAATTTTTTGGAAAAATTTACTGAGAATATTATCCTGACAAAATTTGGCTCAGAGTTGTGCGTTATTATACGCCACCTTATTGCCAAGTTTGAATCCAATCGCTAGAGTAGTTTCTGAAATAAAAAATAAATAATCTCAAAATTTCAAGTAGCTATAACTCCGAAACTATTCGACCGATTTCGCTCACTAAGGAACTCAACTGCGGCATTCCAATGCGCGACCTACCCTGAAAGTTTCAAGTTGCTAGCTCACTTCGTTCGACAGTTATTGTGTTCACAGCCGGCCGGACAGAATCGATTTTGTCACCGGATTCGTCATCAGTGAGTCCAATCTAGGCCTTTGAGACCATTTTTGGCTGAAACATCGAAAATCACAGACATTTGTACAAAACGATAGCACGCTGTTCCCCTAGAACATGCGCGCAAAAATGACAGCTTGAATGTTCATGCAGAATTTCGGGAGGCTATGGTAAGAGGGGCAACAATTTTTCCCATCAGGTAGTAGAGGTGCATTTGGCGGGGTCAATACGCTGCTGGCTTCACGTCAGTCCTTTTCTAGTATTTTTTAGTTTTTAACAACACCTTCAAATATTCCAATTCATAATGGGAGAATTCTACATCATCTTATAAGTTGAGAATATCGAGATGAGGAGATTCGCAATGATAAAGTCAATATTTTAATTTTCTAAAAATTATCGTGTTTCATGGTTCCGTTTACATTGTAAACAATGATCCACATTTCATTTGGGTAATGTTTATTTTGGTTCGTACACCTAAGAGGTCTTTGAAAGTGTTAATCTTAACTAAATTGATGTATTAAACAGTAAATATGGTGATGGATCAGTGAGTCAAGACCCGAATGACTGGCTATTTTTATACAAGGTGTCTCAAAAAGGATTTTATATTTGTTTAGCTTACTGTGTGAACGCATTTACTCGCATGTTCAAATTGAATCTTTTTGTTTTAAAGACACGATCATCACGAAATTTGGCACAAAATTCTCCATCAGAATTCGTCAACTGGAAATTAAGTTTCATCATGGTCGGGTCAGTATTCTTCGAGTTATTCCGGAAATAACGATAAGCATGAAACCACAAATATAACATTTTTTTGGGGTACTTAGACCAAATTGAACTGAAATTTGGTGCATTGTTGTAGAGTATTGATTCCGAAGTCTGTGCATTTGAAATCCGATGAAAAGATCCCGGAAAAAATTTTTCAACAGAAAAGGAAGAATATTCGATATTTTTTCAACATTTACTAACCATCGCGTCGGTAGCTCAGTTGTTAGAGCGCTGAACTCTTAATCGAAAAGTCCCGGGTTCAATCCCAGACATGGAAAGACATTTTCTAGATTCTAGATATAGTTGCCACAAATAAACGGTACTGTGTCGAGGGTGGCGTGAAGACACAGTAACGAAGCCTACACAGACCATACCCGATATCCTAACTCGCACGAGCTTCAGAGAGCTTATCCTTGAAGCCTAGGATAATAGAAAAACACAAAAATGATCCCAACAAAACTTTGTAGGTATTCTACAACGTACCACAATGTTTCAATCTGATCGTAGAAGTAGTATCTCAGATATTGAGGAAATGGCCTCAAAAATTGTACTCTTGTGAATGAGTTACCGCTCGATCTTTCAACTTTCAAAAATAATAACTCAGAGATTCCCAAATCTGAAGGCAAATTCTTATCACATTTAAATTTTGTGCTCAAGGCCTTCCAAAAATCAGCTCGTTATCTTGATCACAAAGAGAATAATTGAAATTTCAGAAAATTCCATACATCAAATCGTAAACGATAAATATTTTTTCATGAACGTAAGGAAAATCCTCGAAAAATAAAAATAATCCTTGAGATAAACGTTCCCACCCATCGTTCATCAATTCTCAAGATAATAAATAAAAGAATCAAAATCGAAAAACTTCCAGTATTTCATTGACAAAAATTATTCCATACATTGAAATTTCGTATCTCAAGTACTCATCAGTTTATAAACAAATTCATTTTTGCGAACGTTGTTAGACATACACATGTCATGTAAGTCATAACTTCAATAATCTAATTACCATAATTATGAATAATTTCTGATTATTGTTTGTTGTTTTGAATCTCTCGCGATCTCGAAACGGCCTAGGGCTATCCGTTACGTAAGTAAGGTCTGCTCAGATATGGAAAAGATAACTTATATGGTCTTTATCAGGCGATATACTTTGTGAAATAAACCTAGGGAAAAGTCAAGCTTGTGAAACTCATTTAGATAAACCAACTAGAGTAAATGTTCAGTTCAGTTGACCTGTATGTACAGAGTGATTATTTATATTTTACTAAAAAGCTTTCTCAGTTGATACTGGTCTTAAAAATACGTTTATGGGTAAATTGAAGTACTTTTTCGTGGCATGCAAAAAAAACACCCCGTATTTTATTTTCCTAATCGATAGAGCTATTTCTTCTTATTTAAGATACTTTATCGAGGTTTCTCTGTCAGTTGTCGAAAAATACATATTTTTACGCGCTTGTTCTAGCGAACAGCGGGTTATAATTCCGCCACGATGTCTGTTATTCTCGAATTTTGAGCCCAAAATGGTCTTAAACGATTGGGTTGAACTTACTGAAGAAGAATCCGCAATCAAATTTGATTCTGTCCGTCCGTCTGTCCGTAGGTGCTCTAACTTTCGGAGGAAGAGACTTAGCGACTTGAAATTGTCAGATTAGGTTTGGAGTCCAAATATCTCGGTTGAGTTGGGGGGAATCGGTTGGATATTTTCGGAGTAAGGCCAATTTGAAATTTTGAGGTTAATTCCTCGATATCTCATGAAGTATTGGCTCGATCGAATTGAAACTTCGTGGACAGTTTTGGAATACTTTCGCGCAACTTAGAGCAGAATTCCGTGTGGATCCAGTTGTTCGAAAATGAAAAAAAAATTTACTCGTTTATTTTCGAAATTTTTAATGAACATTTTTTTTCTGAAAATATTGATAATATTTCAATGGAATTTGGCACAAACCTTAGAGTCAGTATTTTACAACAATGTTCCAAATCTCAATTCGATCCGATATTTACTTTCGGAGATATAAGGAAAAAAATGTGCTAAATTTCGTTGTTATTTGGAACATTTACGTTATTTCCGCAATATCTCAAGAAGTACAAATACAATCGGATTGAAAATGCATAATCAGGTGGAGATTACTAACACGCAACTAGGTGCAACATTTCGTGTTGATCTAATTGTTTGAATTCGAACAAGCGCGTAAAAGCTCCTTACCTCACGTCGGTGCTTTTCTAGATTTCTAGAGGCAGCTGTAAAACACCACTTAACAATGCTGCGATTCCTTTATATCAAAGTAGTACTGAATTTTGAATGCCCATAAAAAATACTTCATATTGGCCCATTTAAACGTTTGAGTAAATGTCTATAATTTTCGAATTTTGAGCCGAAAATGATCTTCAACAAAAGGTTGGATTTCCCGAAGAAGAATACGTTGTAAAATTATATTCCTCTCCAGCCGGCAGTCCGTCTGTCCATATGTGCTCTAGCTTTCGAAGGAGCCTTACTATCTCAATCAGGTAGGCAAAATCAGTCGAACTGTTTCGGAGTAGGACCGTATGAAATTCGGAGGTCGATATCTCGACTCGATATAAACTCTGTAATAGGTTGAAGAATACAAACGGGCAACTCAAATCCGAATTTCGTGTGAATAAAAATGTTGGAAATAAAAAAAAAATCAAATTCGATAATTTTTAAAAATATTTGTTGAGTTTTTTTCTCGGTGACTATTGTTCAGGTTTCAATGAGAATTGGTGCATAGCTTGAAATCAATATTTAACAACAATGTTCCAAATTTAAGTTTGATGTGATATTCATTTTTGGAGGTATAGGGAAATATATGTCAAATTTCGTAGCTATTTGAGAGTTAGTGGTATAGTTTGCTCAATATCTCAATTACTGACGGGATCCTTCTGGAATTATGTTATGTAGTTGTAAAATACGGCCGCGCAACATAACATCAAATGTCTTAAAGATTGCAATGGTGAAAATGTCAAAAAAAATTTCAAAAAATGTTCCATATTTTTTCATTGTTTTTAAGGAAACTAGAAATCAGATTTCAAAGGAATATGCACAAAGCTACGAGTTGATATACAATAGGAGTGCTTCAAATTTCAGTTTATTCATTTAAGGAGATATTGGAAAAGAAGATATAACAAATTTTGTGGCTAGTTGAATCAATATCTTTTTAATAACTGAGGGAATCAGTTTGAATTTGAAAATTCATTCTTTTCCTTTCGAAAATTTCCTAATTTTCATCACGAATTTTTCTTTATTAATTCAGAAAATCTGATTTCATCATGAGATAATTTGAGAAATGCTGATGATACAATTTGTGCAAAATGCAGTGATGGTCGTGTCATCAAATCAATAAAAAAATATAGATTCGAAATACTGGAACTCAATTCGATTCTAGATATCACAGAATTTATCATCGAAGTTTCAAACTAACAAAAAATCCATACCTCAAAAAAATAAAATATAAACTCTCCAATTTTTCTCTTGATTGAATAGATCAATAAGTTTTTGCACAACTTTTTATATCTCTGCAAAATATGAGCCATATAATACTGCTTAGTCAAGGTCAATAAAAAGTGTGTATAAAAATTTCATACCTACTCCTAATCATAGCTTTCAGTGAGAACAAACCAACAATTGTGAACTATATCATTATTTTTCATTTCATCCTTCAAAAACAAACTTTAAATGGTCCCAAAAAAAAATTCACTCAAACGATTACATTTATTTTTACAAGTAGAATAAACTCAAACCTAACAATCTATGTAATGACGCCTATTTTTTCATATCTAAGTTGATCTTGAATAACCAAAGAAATGGCACTATGACGTACATCGTACGCTTTTGGGACCACAAATTTGCTCTTCGACCTAATCGACCTTGGAACTGAATTTTATTTGGGTGTATGCGTATTGTTTATTGACCTGAACTGGTTTCGAACTGGGAGCTTTTATTTTAGCAATCTGGTCCTAGGGAATATCAGACGGAATTGAGAACTCGCTTTTAGCAATTTGATTCATGAAAGGAGAAATTAATCTGAATACCAGATTTGTTTTTCCTGATTCCACATTTTGAGATCACGCAATTTTTTTTCTTCAGATAACCAGTTAATTCCACGTTCTCATAAAAAAACGCTCTCTCTGAATACCATAACGTAAGAAATACGTAAGATGGATTCAAAATAGGTATTATTGTTAGAAAAATAATTGATGATAATTATGAATTTTGTAGTAATGAAAAAATCTAGAAAAGCACTGCCATGAAGGCAGCAGCTTTTGCGCGCATGTTCAATATAGATGACCGCTTCGGCAACGAATTTGAACACTCCAACAAAAGCTGCGGCCTTCAGGGTAGTGCTTTTCCAGATTTTTTTCGATAAATTACTGGATTTCAATTCGATCTGATCTGTATTTTGGAAATATTGGAAAAATAAAATTTTGAATGGGTATAGCTGCAGAATCATTGGGCGGATTTTACCCATTCACGAATTCGACCTAACGGCCGACTGCGTAAACACAATAACTTCCGAAAGAAACAACTTAGAAACTCCACATTTGTAGAGCAGGTTTGGACATTAATAACGAAGGCTGAATTCGTGAATGGGTAAAATCCACCCAACGATTCCGCAGATATACCCATTCAAAATTTTATTTTTCCAATATTTCCAAAAAAAACAGATCTGACCGAATTGAAATCCAGTACTTCATCGGAAAATTACAGTTCGAAGTTTCATACAGAATTTAATGAGGATGATATGATAAGAAAATCACAGAATTTTTTTTTCGAATTGTTTTAATGACACGATCATCACGACATTTTGCATAAAGTTGGCTTTCAGCATCTTCAAACTAGCTGCGAAGTTTTATCAGGATTGAATCAGTATTTTTCGAGTTATACAGAAAAAAGCAACGATATCGGGAAAAAACTCCGAAATTCGACATATTTATTCCCGATAACTCCAAAACTTATGATCGTATCGAACTAAAATTTGATACACTGCTATAAAATATGAGGCTCAAAGTCCGAGTGGAATTTTTTCTGGATATGATAAACGGTTTCCAAGAAAAAACATTTTTTGGAATAAAATTTTGAAAAACAATTTTTTTTGAATTTACTGACAGTATGATCCTGACAACATTTGGCTCAAAGTTGCGCGTTGTTTTACTCCACCTAACTGGCAAGTTTGAATTCAATCGCTCAAGTAGTTTCTGAAATAAAAAAATAAATAACTTCAAAATTTCAAGTGGCTATAACTCCGAAACTATTCAACAGATTTGTCCCATTAACTAACTAAACCGCGGCATTCCAACGCTCGACCTACCCTGAAAGTTTAAAGTTGCTAGCTCATTCCTTTCGACAGTTATCGTGTCCACGGCCGGCCGGACAGAATCGATTTTGACACCGGATTCGTCATCAGTGAGTCCAATCTATTCGTTTGAGACCATTTTCAGCTCAATCATCGAAAAAACAGGCATTTGGACAAAACGATAGCACGCTGTTCCCCTAGAACATGCGCGCAAAAATGGTTATATGAAACAATCATTTTATAGTTTTCGTCCATACCCAGGCATAGAACCCACAAATTTGAATGTTCGCCGTTATATAGGTTATATTAAGATGTATAACCATTTACCATATTCTTTAAAATCTTTGAATGTTCAAAAAACATGTTGTTAAGGAAGTGTTCTTACAGTGTGAGTGAGTATTATTTTGACAACTCAGTCATGTAATCGAAATATTTTGTTGAAGTAATTGTAACGTTGACTTATATAATACAATATATTAAATAAATTTTTATTATTTGTATTTGTATGAAAAAACCTTCAAGCTATAATTTTTCTATCAATTACTAGATTTGAATTAGTTCGAATCTGTATTTTTGTAAATTTTGGGAAAAAAAAATTTAATGGCTATGTCTAAGGAATCATCGTGTGAATTTCACCCATTTAGATTTCGGTATTCGTATTTAAGGTCCAATCCTACTCTACAATTATCGAGTTGATGAGTTGTTTCTCTTGGAAATTATCGTGTTACGATCGGCAGTTAGGCCAACAAACAAACTTGATGCAAAACGCTTCCGGATCCCGTACATGCTCGTCAGAATAATACGCAAAATTCTGATCCAAAATATTATTGCCGATATAAAATAGCCAATTCAGCGGTGTTATTTCAACATTGCGAAACCATTACTAATTACTGTTGAACCTTCCACTTCAAATAATCGTAGAAAGTCGGTAAACAAAGTCATTTTCATTTACGATGGATGTAATTTTTGTGGTCATTTGAATGAATATTGAGTTTCGGTCATGGTTTTATTTGTTTTTTCGAGTCAATGTTTTTTGGAATTGCCAGTAACGCGCACTCATAACAAAACAATAGAGGTCTTAATATGCGAATAAATCAACTTCAATGATCAATGCGCAAATGAATGATCGTAAATTTGAATGAAATCTGTGGACTCCATTTTATTGAGCTAAAAAACCGATAAATTAATTCGTTTTGGATAAACACAGTTATATCGGCAACATTGCAAATTATACCTAGAAGTCTATCATTATTTTTCATTCAACAAATGTTTAGCGTACATTTTATAATGATTTATTTGTATCCAAATAATATGTATTGTCTATCACTTTTTGTAACCATTGGACAACCTGAAATTTTCAGTAAAAACCATTATATGGAAAGTAATAATATCATCAAAAAAATTTTTAAAGATTTCAGGAAAATATTTTTCCTACTAGTTACGAAGTATTTTCTTGAAATATAGAACAAATACCCCCAAAATTTCAAATGCGTCCCTCAGAATCGTTTCCATTCACGAACATGGAAAATATACAGGCTTCACATCTTACCTGAAGATTTCAAGACATTAGGTCCCTTCCTAACGGCCGATAGTCAAAGCAACTAATTCCGAAGGAAAAATTTAGAAACTCGATATTTTTAGGTTGAGTTTGGAAATTCATAAACCCATTCAAAAAGTTTCCAAAAATACAGATTGGATCGAAATTGAAATTAAGTACTTGAAAAATGACAGTTTGGAGGTTCATATGAGATTTCGTGAGAATAATATTATCAGAAGACTGCAGAATATAAACCAACTACTAGTTACCACCGAGTTTTGTCATGATAGGATCAGTAGTTTTCGAGTTACATATATCGAAAGTAACAACGATACTGAGGAAAAATATGACGTTTGACATATTTTTCCCCATATCTGCGAAGATCAGAATTGAGGAATATAAGGAAATATCCTCAAAAATTAATACGATTTGGCCCATTAACATTTTGATACCGAACCTATCCTGAAAGTTTCAAGTCGATCGTAATCCTGCCTACAGCCGGCCAGGCTGGCTGGACACACCCAATTTTACATCTGATTCATCCTAGTCGTTTGAGACCATTTTCGGGAAAAAAGTTTGGGGGAAACGATAGCAAGCCCAAGAACATACACGCAAAAATATTCGATGATGTCTGAAAATTGGGACACGCTGTATACAATTCTCAAATCAAAAATAGAGCACCATTTGAAATACTAATCAATCTATCTCAGCATATTTTTAACAAAAAAAACTAGAAAAGTACTGACGTGAAGTCCACAGTTTTTGGGCGCAAGTTCAAAGGAGATGACTATTTTGGCAATGAAGTTGAACATGCGCGCGAAAGCTACTGACTTCACGTTAGTACTCTTCTAGGTTTTTTTCAAATTGTTCCAATGATGAAATCATGAGATTTGACTTGATATTTTTTCCTGATATCTCCAAAAATTATAATAGAATCGAAATGAAATTTGGTACACGGTTGTGAAATATGAAATCCAAGGGCTGAGGTTTTTTTTGAAATATGATGAACAATTTTCGAAAATTTTTTTCTCGAAATTTGTCAATTTTTTTCTTAATTAACTGATATTACGATCTCAAGAAAATTCTGCTCAAAGTGACGGGTAGTAATGTTACAACTAATTTCCAAGTTTCAATTCAACCGTTTCAGTAGTTCCTGAATTATCAGGAAAATATTCTAAAAACTTCAAATGGCTATAACTCCAAAACCGAAGGGCCGATTTTGACCATTAGCGAACTTTTCCGCGGCATTCTGATGCGCGACCTACCTTGAAAGGTTCAAGTCTCTAGCTTGCTCCGTTCGACAGTTATCGTGTCCTCGGCCGGACAGAATAGATTTTGACAAAATATTCGTCATCAGTAAGTCCAACCTAGTCGTTTGAGATCATTTTCGGGGAAAAATGAGAAAATCAAAGGCATTTGGACAAAGTTAGGTCGCACTGTATATAACAACTGTAAGAAATTTGCATATTGATCTCGTATACTGCATTGCGTGTGCTGTATACTTCATTTCTTTCGCGCTAATTCATATCCTATTTACAATAAGTATTCAAGAAATGAACTAATAATAATTTTCAAGATAGTTAATGCGATTTGAACATTCTTCAATATAATTTCCTCCAGCAATCCCTTGACAGGTTTATGTCGTAACCAACGATACGAATCAAACAATGAGATTCTGTTACCTCCTACTAAGAAATCCTCATCAATTAATTTAGATTACAGTCATTCATTCATCCATGTCCATCAAGTCAGACCCAATTCTTCAACAAGTATCTAGTGAATCAAATCCATTACATCAGTTGACCCGCAAAACAAGTTAATAACGCTTCCATATCAGCGACATAGACACCATAACTTCTTTCCCTTTGGACATGTGCGATAATAGTCTCTTTAAAAGACCTACAACTCTAGCAAAAGTAGTTTACTACAAGGATATCCTTCAGAAACCGTTATTCAGTCTGAAACTATCCACTAGTTTTGTACAGCATGTTCATGGTAGTGTGTCGGCAATTGCCGATGGAATTCATGATGCTTTGTTATAAAATCATTTGATCATACCCTTAAGAAAATATCGATTTTCGAAAAATAATTTTCCGACTCCTATCGCCGTGAAATTTGGCACACTTACTAATTCGAGGGCGTAGAACAAGAATATAAGGTCAGATATTTTTAAAAAAAATCGTCCTGGACGTGAGAGGTCCTTGAAGTTCCAAAATTTTGGACCTTTTTTCAAAAAATCATTATTACCGAAATGAAATCTGTTTTATTGCATAGATAAAGGATCGAACTGCACGTGAAAAAATTCGACATCACGCAGCTTTATTATTTTGGTCGGCACGACGTCTCAAAGTTGACCAAAATTTCGAAATTTGGGTCAACTTTGGGTCGTCGTACAGATCAAACGCGTGAGGCTGGACAATATCGAATTTTTTTGGTTATATCTGGATCCTTTGTGAGTACGTAGCCACTTATTTTATAGACGTAAGTCTTCTGGTTGAAAAATTATGATTTTTTTAAAAAAGGTCCAATTTTTTCGATTTTCCTCGGGCCATAAAAAACGAACCAGACTCTCCACTAACATTCTGATTAGATTTTCTTAATCTACGCCCTCGAATTAGTATATGTTTCAAATTTCAGGTCGATCGGAGAACTTTCGATTTTTGGTAAAATTTTAAGGGGTTACCCTTAAGAAAATCTCAATTTTCGAAAAATAATTTTCCGACTCCTATCGCCGTGAAATTTGGCACACTTACTAATTCGAGGGCGTAGAACAAGAATATAAGGTCAGATATTTTTTAAAAAAATCGTCCTGGACGTGAGAGGTCCTTGAAGTTCCAAAATTTTGGACCTTTTTTCAAAAAATCATTATTACCGACTCGATGAGAGTAGGACGATGAAATCTGTTTTAATTCATAGATAAAGGATCGAACTGCACGTAAAAAAATTCGACATCACCCAGCTTCATTATTTTGGTCGGCACGACGTCTCAAAGTTGACCAAAATTTCGAAATGTTTTCACTATTTCCGCCATAATTTCTAAACGGTTGTCACTGGACGATTTCTAATGACATATTCGTGATCTACGACCTCGATTTAATAGGAAACGATAACAAGGTCGACGATTTTCGAAAAAAAAAATTTATTTGGGACTTAAAAAATTTTTCATAAAGAACCGCGAATAAACATCAAAGCGCAGAGGGGTGGGGGGTAAGATTTAGCGATTCCGTGCGAAATTTTATTTTTGAAGCTATGACAATATGCACATCATATATTATGGATTCGAACACGTAGATTACGAATCTGTAATTAGATTTTGCGTAACTGATTCGGTTTGGAAAATATTCCGGATTTGGTGAGAAATTTTCGAAATTTGGGTCAACTTTGGGCTGTCGTACAGATCAAACGCGTCAGGCTGGACAATATCGAATTTTTTTGGTTATATCTGAGTCCTTTTTGAGTACGTAGGCAATTATTTTATAGACGAAGGTCCTCTAGTTGGAAAGTTATGATTTTTTTAAAAAAGGTCCAATTTTTTCGATTTTCTTCTGGCCATAAAAAACGAACCAGACTCTCCACTAACATTCTGATTGGATTTTCTTTATCTACGCCCTCGAATTAGTATATGTTCCAAATTTCAGGTCGATCGGAGAGTTTTCGATTTTTGGTAAAATTTTAAGGGTTACCCTTAAGAAAATATCGATTTTCGAAAATTAATTTTCCGACTCCTATCGCCGTGAAATTTGGGACACTTACTAATTCGAGGGCGTAGAACAAGAATATAAGGTCAGATATTTTTTAAAAAAATCGTCCTGGACGTGAGAGGTCCTTGAAGTTCCAAAATTTTGGATCTTTTTTCAAAAAATCATTATTACCGACTCGATGAAAGTAGGACGATGAAATCTGTTTTATTGCATAGATAAAGGATCGAACTGCACGTGAAAAAATTTGACATCACCCAGCTTCATTATTTTGGTCGGCACGACGTCTCAAAGTTGACCAAAATTTCGAAATTTGGGTCAACTTTGGGTCGTCGTACAGATCAAACGCGTGAGGCTGGACAATATCGAATTTTTTTGGTTATATCTGGATCCTTTGTGAGTACGTAGCCACTTATTTTATAGACGTAAGTCTTCTGGTTGAAAAATTATGATTTTTTTAAAAAAGGTCCAATTTTTTCGATTTTCCTCGGGCCATAAAAAACGAACCAGACTCTCCACTAACATTCTGATTGGATTTTCTTAATCTACGCCCTCGAATTAGTATATGTTTCAAATTTCAGGTCGATCGGAGAACTTTCGATTTTTGGTAAAATTTTAAGGGGTTACCCTTAAGAAAATCTCAATTTTCGAAAAATAATTTTCCGACTCCTATCGCCGTGAAATTTGGCACACTTACTAATTCGAGGGCGTAGAACAAGAATATAAGGTCAGATATCGTCCTGGACGTGAGAGGTCCTTGAAGTTCCAAAATTTTGGACCTTTTTTCAAAAAATCATTATTACCGACTCGATGAGAGTAGGACGATGAAATCTGTTTTAATTCATAGATAAAGGATCGAACTGCACGTAAAAAATTCGACATCACCCAGCTTCATTATTTTGGTCGGCACGACGTCTCAAAGTTGACCAAAATTTCGAAATGTTTTCACTATTTCCGCCATAATTTCTAAACGGATGTCACTGGACGATTTCTAATGACATATTCGTGATCTACGACCTCGATTTAATAGGAAACGATAACAAGGTCGACGATTTTCGAAAAAAAAAATTTATTTGGGACTTAGAAAATTTTTCATAAAGAACCGCGAATAAACATCAAAGCGCAGAGGGGTGGGGGGTAAGATTTAGCGATTCCGTGCGAAATTTTATTTTTGAAGCTATGACAATATGCACATCATATATTATGGATTCGAACACGTAGATTACGAATCTGTAATTAGATTTTGCGTAACTGATTCGGTTTGGAAAATATTCCGGATTTGGTGAGAAATTTTCGAAATTTGGGTCAACTTTGGGCTGTCGTACAGATCAAACGCGTCAGGCTGGACAATATCGAATTTTTTTGGTTATATCTGAGTCCTTTGTGAGTACGTAGGCAATTATTTTATAGACGAAGGTCCTCTAGTTGGAAAGTTATGATTTTTTTAAAAAAGGTCCAATTTTTTCGATTTTCTTCTGGCCATAAAAAACGAACCAGACTCTCCACTAACATTCTGATTGGATTTTCTTTATCTACGCCCTCGAATTAGTATATGTTCCAAATTTCAGGTCGATCGGAGAGTTTTCGATTTTTGGTAAAATTTTAAGGGGTTACCCTTAAGAAAATATCGATTTTCGAAAATTAATTTTCCGACTCCTATCGCCGTGAAATTTGGGACACTTACTAGTTCGAGGGCGTAGAACAAGAATATAAGGTCAGATATTTTTTAAAAAAATCGTCCTGGACGTGAGAGGTCCTTGAAGTTCCAAAATTTTGGATCTTTTTTCAAAAAATCATTATTACCGACTCGATGAAAGTAGGACGATGAAATCTGTTTTATTGCATAGATAAAGGATCGAACTGCACGTGAAAAAATTTGACATCACCCAGCTTCATTATTTTGGTCGGCACGACGTCTCAAAGTTGACCAAAATTTCGAAATTTGGGTCAACTTTGGGTCGTCGTACAGATCAAACGCGTGAGGCTGGACAATATCGAATTTTTTTGGTTATATCTGAATCCTTTGTGAGTACGTAGCCACTTATTTTATAGACGTAAGTCTTCTGGTTGAAAAATTATGATTTTTTTAAAAAAGGTCCAATTTTTTCGATTTTCCTCGGGCCATAAAAAACGAACCAGACTCTCCACTAACATTCTGATTGGATTTTCTTAATCTACGCCCTCGAATTAGTATATGTTTCAAATTTCAGGTCGATCGGAGAACTTTCGATTTTTGGTAAAATTTTAAGAAAATCTCAATTTTCGAAAAATAATTTTCCGACTCCTATCGCCGTGAAATTTGGCACACTTACTAATTCGAGGGCGTAGAACAAGAATATAAGGTCAGATATCGTCCTGGACGTGAGAGGTCCTTGAAGTTCCAAAATTTTGGACCTTTTTTCAAAAAATCATTATTACCGACTCGATGAGAGTAGGACGCATTTTCTCGTTAACCATTTAAATTTTTGATGGCTGATAAAGTTTTTCAGTGTTCTTATGGATAGAATATTTGATTCCAATGATAAAAAAAATTCATGCAAGAGACCTATTATCCATGGAAAAATTAGAAAAAATTTTTTTTTTTTTGAAAATAATGTTGCATGAAAATCATTAGTGGGACCATAAGATCTACGCCTGTACAGTGGTTACCAGTTCTTTCAAATATTGTACCGCCCTATATTCGTAGACAGGTTGCAGTGATAGTCTTGGGATAAATATCATTCCTTTTCGAATTCATTCCCAATAATGTCCTGAATTCCGGATTCTAAAATTTCTAGATCTCGTAAACCTTTATGGATTAACGATTTCCTTTATTCCAAGAAAAGTGACGAAGAAATTTGGCGTTCAGAATGGAATTCGTGTAATGTTTCCAACAAACGTTTGATCAGCGATCCTTCGGAAAAGTTCATGGTTTCAATCTTCCTAGAAAAATTTGGTGCATTTTGAATCGACTCAGAACCGGTCATGGTCGTTGTGATGGTTTCCTCTTCAAGTGGAATTCGGTCGAAAGTCCACGGTGCGTAAGCGGAAAGGAAGAGAAAACAATAGAACATTTAGTTAATAGATGTCCAATATATAAATTCGACGATTGTTTCGAGGCAATTCATTCGGTATCTGATTCTTTTTTGAGATGGATCGTAAACTTCAAATTAATTTAATGAATAAAAAACATTTACTAGTTCATATTGGTTTTTCCGTCTTCTTTTTTTGTTTTCAGGTGTGATTTCGATATATCAACCTGCATCGAAAAGAAAGAAGACATTTTTTTTTCGTTGATGAAAAAGAAGCCCTTCAATAACAAACAACAATTTCAATACACTTATACGGGGAGACAGGATTATTCCTGAGGTTTTTTTTTATCTGTGCTCTTGTATCATACGTGAAAATATATGGTACCCCGTTTAAATATCCTATACTAATACTGTAATAACACACATTATATGAAATAAAAAAAATGTACTGCTCATTCTCGAAAGAATATATAAACATACTACCAATGGAATTGGATATTACAATTTAAGGGTTGTGTATTGTGTAACCGCGCAGACTCGAACTTATTTCAAGTTCATCATGAGACACTGAAGATTCTACAAATGTTACAGAATCTTTATGTGAACACAGGTACAAAAACTTGGTAGGAATGGTCATAAAATTCGGCCAAAACAGAAAACACATTTTTGACCGTTGTGCAAATTAATACAATTTCAGGTGTTATTTGAACGCGTTGCATATTCTGGAATATGCAACTAATTCTTGTCCACAAAATTGTAAACTTCGATGGATTCTAAATAGTTAAGTCTCCTGCCTTTTGATCCTGAATATTTCAACACTCTAGGAGATTTGCTTGGTGACAGACGGCCGGACAGACGGAAGTGGATTTGACTACGGATTCCTCATCAATGAGTCCAACCTAGTCGTTTGATTCGAGCTGAATCATAACACTTTCGCCTCCTTGAAGAATCACGTGAAAACATGTTTTTAAGAGCGTTAATTTTTCCGATGACACGATCATCACGAAATTTCGCACAAATATGTGCATCAGCAATAGCCAACTAGTTGCCATGTTTCAGCATAGTCAGATCATTCAAGAAAAAGCAACTATACCGAGGAAAAAACCATGGACTTGACATTTTTATTCGATATCTCCTGAAATTTGAAACGGATCGAACTGAAATTTGGTACAATGTTGTAAAATATTGACTTCAAATTCTGCACAAAATCTCACCGAAATCTGATGAAAAGATTTTGAAAACGACATATTTCAATGAAAACTTGCAAAATTCTCAATTTTTTTTTGAATTAACTATGTGATCATGTGATAAGCATTTTTGTGTTTGTATTCTATTACCAAGTTTCAATCGGATCGCCTTGAGAACTCTTAAAATATTGGGGAAACATCCTCAAAAATTCAAATGGAATATAACTCCAAAACCGTTCTTATCCTGGCAACGAAAGGCTAGCTGGACAGAATCGAATTCGACATCGTACTCCTTATCAGCGAGTGTAACCTAGTTAGTCCTTGAATACTATTTTCAGCAAAAAATTCGAAAATTACAGATACTATTCCGAAAACTGGCTGTTCCCAAGAACATGCGAGCGAAAAAAAATTTTCATTAATTTTTCACTGTTCGACTGGAAAAAAATGTCGAAACTTCTACCTGACTACAATTTTTGTTTTTGTTTTAGTTCAATAGACGCTATACTCTTCAGTTTTTTGTCTGTATTTATGAATTCAAATAATTTGTTGTTGATTTCTTTGGAATATGTCTTTTCTTTGCGATGACATGACGAAAAAATATATCGGATGTAATTCAGGGGACCGTGATGAACACGCAATAGCACCATCTCACATGAACTTTTTTGACGAAAAAAACGGAAACGAACTCTGGAATCGATGTGATTTCAAAAGATTTGACCACAGTAGAAAAGTATAA
Source organism: Myrrha octodecimguttata (assembly GCA_958510865.1). Lineage (NCBI taxonomy): Eukaryota > Metazoa > Arthropoda > Insecta > Coleoptera > Coccinellidae > Myrrha > Myrrha octodecimguttata. The sequence continues at coordinate 68,144,205 of OY294058.1, read as the reverse complement.
ATTCAATATGTCCAAAATGAATTATCGTATCGTCTCACTCTAGCTTTCTTTATCGAAGTGAACTTTCCGTTGGTTATTCTAAATACCTGTATAACATCTACTACAGAAAAGTTATTCCATCTAGAATACGCCACTATTTGGAGAAAAATAATTGTAGGGTTCGGGTATCACGATCAGATAACGCTCTCTATGAGGAGATATAGGAGATAGGATACTTTCATTCAACATTAACATATTAGGTCAGGGTCAAGATGTTAATTCATTCATGTCTGTCGTAAGATACATTGCAAAGAATTGAATATGAATTAGATCATACCCGTTTCATATTTATGCACCTGTTGCAATTAATTGTGAATTTGTTTGAAATTCATAGCGTATCGTCGTGACAAGTTATAATTAATCCTAATTAGCTCATGGCTGTTTGTTTGAATTTTGGGATAGCTCCCGGACTACCTACACAACAACGAAATTCAAGAGTAATAATATAATATAGAAATTCAAATTTTTATAGGAGAAATAGGAGTGCGTTTGTCGTTTACTACAAACAAGGAAATTTTTGATCTGTCTGAATACTTTTCAACATGTAGGAATAACGTCATAGAACAGGAACCGGGGCTGGAACAAGATAAAGACTAGAGAAATAGAGAGAGGGAAACAGATGTGTGATAGAAAGAAAGAATAGTGTAAGTAGAAAGGGAGACAGAGAAATGAAAAAGAAGAAAAGAGGTAAGTATATACAGGGTGGGTCTATGAGTTGTACATTAATTCCAACCATAGAGATGCGCAGTAAATTTTTTCTTACGAAATAAAACAATTTTTCATTTACCCTTTTTCCAGTTTCAGCTCCGATAAAAGTTAGAAATATTTATATATTTCTCAATGTGCTAATATGGTACTGTAATATGTTTGCAACTTCAACTCGCATCTTTTACGGTGATCTGCATTGCAGAATAAACAACCCATTGCTTGAAATTCAAAGAAACCTGATTGAGAATACTCATTACTGGCTTCATTCTATGATTTGGTGCTTTTGACTGTATTATTGTATCAAAAATATTTCACTACACTTGACCATTGAAATACTGATCTTCCACTGAATGTTCACGCATGCAACTCTTTCATATTGCAAATTCAATAATTATCCTAATTTTCATCTGATTCGTAAATGAATTCTATGAAATCACTCGATCATTCTATGAATTCTATGGAAGGTCTGGTCCATAAGCATGGAGATACGGTTTTCGTGTATAAGCTCTGGTCAAAAAATAGATAGATGTGTATTCTAGAATTCGGATAAACGTTGATGGAGCTTTATTCGAGGCCTTAATTAGCTGAGGGGCGGATCCAATAAAAATTTTATTAGATTCTATAACATTCAACGTCGAATATTTCGGATAAGATGTATTACAGAAGTATTTCGGATAAGATGTATAATGAAGAAAAATTAAGTATGTATTCTAAAATGATTAAAGACTCAAAGTGACAAGATATTAATTTTATTTGCATATTTCATGCTAATTTCTTGAATTTTCATGAATCGACGAGTCTATAACTAGGAAACTGTTTTGAGCAGGATAAAATTGAATATGTGTCAGATCCATAAAAAACTTTAGACCAAAGTTCATTTCATTCGGAACAATCATACCAAAGCTACAACAAATTTTGTTTTGAAAATTTCAATAGCCAGTGTCTTTCTACCGGAGCCGAATTTGGAAAAATGGTTGATTAAAAAGTTGATTTATTTGATGAGAGTTATCTGCTTTCGAAACTAATGGAAAATTGAAGAAGCACCCTGTATATTCAATCACTCAGTGTAAACACATCAATGAAACTCTATGAATTTTCCCGATAGTCTGGTCCACTGATTAAGAAACAAGAATTTCCTTATCTGTGGTCTGGTCGCAAAACACCATAGAGCTAATCATAGACATCGGGGCATGGACTACGCTTTTCCTCTAAAACTATGAACGAAAGTTGGTAACAATGTGAGATATACGAAACTAACTACCCTCTCAAGTAGCAGGAAAAAAAGATTTATCGAAAATCACTTGATGAAACATTGTCCATATGACGAAAACAGTTGTTTTTCTGGCGAAATTGGATTATATTGACATGGTCAATAAAGGGTTTTAAGGGTTGTAAGGGCTTTTGGTATAATAATTTATTAACAGCAGTCTAATATAGAATAACCTCTATTGATTATTATACATTGCGCGTCAAAATTATGGAAAAAATTAATTTTCTCAGAAGAAAACTATTTGGCAACAAAATCCTGAAACAAGTCAATTTTTGTTTCATTCTTACCAAATTTATTTGCAGGTTGAAGGATTTTTGTTGCACCCTGTGCCATCCCCATAAACCCTCCTAGTTTTTTTCAATAGGGTTAGTAGGTCATGTGGTACTTTTTTGGCAAGGTCTTTGTATCTTCTTTATAGGCGTGCAGAAATGTTCAGGAAAAAAAATTTTTTCTGAAAAATTTGATACTTCAAAGAGGTTTTCAGTATATGCACTTTGACATGGCTCATTTACTTTGAGACGATGGTGCCTGATGAAATTTGTCACCGAATGAAAGACGACCATCACAGTTTTGTTCATGCACAACTTTTAACCCCCTCACGTGAAAAATTAGAATGTGTGAAACACTGCCTGAAAATGAGCCATGACAAAGTGCACATACTGAAAACCTTTTTGAACTAACTAATATTTGAAAAAAAAAATTTTCTTGAAAATTTCTGCACACCTGTAAAGAAAGTACAAAGACCTTGCCAAAAAAGTACATGACCCACTTTCCCTATTCAAAAAATTTAGAGGGTTGATGGGGATGACACAGGGTGCAACAAAAATCCTTCAAAAAAGCATAAAAATTTGGCAAAAGTGGAACGAAAATTGACCTGTTGCAGGATTTTGTTGCCAAATATTTTTCTTCTGAGAAAATGAATTTGTTCCATAATTTTGACGCGCACTGTTTGGTGGAATAGTTCAGTGGTTAGAACAAATGCCTAGTGATCATAAGGTCATAATTATTAACAGTGCTGTTCTTAACGTGGTGCAACGAATTAGTAACAAAACCTACACAGAACACACCCAGTCTCCTAGCTCGCTCAAGCATTAGCTTCTAAGGGGTTCCACAGCGGAACAAAATGGGATGAATCTGTAATTTCCCAGGTGAACTCAAATGATTTCCTTATGTTATTTGTTTACTTGGATATCTCAAGAAATCCTGCTGGACTTTTCATAACTGAGGAATATCGATAAAAATATTATTCGATCAATCTATTAGCCCATACCAATGCACCTTACATTTTCCTGATAAGAAAAGGCGATAATGAAATAAATCGAATATTGTATATCCAGGGAAATTTGTCTATTACGATATTGTCTACTGTCTGAAAACCAGATCGAAAATTCGTTCGAACACGATATTTGATAGCGTTTATCTTATCACAAGGTTATTTCAATTTTTACACGTGTAATTCATGTTTACTTTTCGAATTATCCATTTGAAATATTTGTGCAAGCATTATGGCAATTTATCGCGGAAATCGATCGCAATTAGGACGAATATGCGATATAAGAAATACCTTTTCCTTGTTAGTTGAAGAGGTTAGTTTTGGGAGGGACACTTTACAAAATCCGTGACCTCTCCGGCATTCGAACCCAGTACCTTCCACATCGTAGACAATGTCTCCATTCTCTAAACTACAGACATTTGGACGAAACGATAGCACGCTGTGTCCCAGAACATGCGCGCAAAAAATATTTTAGATTTCGCAAGATACAGAGGAATATTGTTATGGCTTCTCGACAAAGATGATGTCAGATGCAGGTGAGAATCCTACGCTGTTCAAGTGGTATACACACAATATTTTCATTCGAAAAACCTTGTTCTCCTCAACAGTCTCATTGAAAATTTATGTGCTACTTTATAATATCTCTTTCAATCCAGTTTATGCCATCAAAACTTTTACGATTCACCAACCAGATACATAAAACTTTTACTGATACCACAATCTTGTTCTTTATTCATATGGCGAGTACACTCCTTGAGAAAGCCCTCAAATTATTTATGACAACGATTTACCCATTAGCACCTGAAAAGCAATATTGGTATCATATCTGTTTTCTCTTCCATGTTAATGATCTGAAGTTATTTTGCACATATCTGAGTCACAGGCAGCAAAGAAGTCTCGCTTGTCAACATTTCAATATACCCAGGGACATTAGAATTGTTACATCCATAAAGGATAACTTCGTGAATTTCATTTTTTGGCAATGAGGTAGGTAGTCTTAAATCAAAAATCAAATGATAACATTTTCAGAAAACTTCATTAACATTCAAGGTTAAAAAATTATAGAAAAGCACTGACGTGAGGTCAGGAACTTTTACGTGCTTGTTCAAATTGAAAGTACTACTAGACCAACACGAAATTTTGCACCTAGTTGCGTGTTGGTATTCTTCAACTGATTACGAAGTTTCAATCTGATTGTATAGTTTCACTTCTTGAGATATTGCGGAAATAACGTTAAAATTCCAAATAACAACGAAATTAGGGTTTTTTTGCACGCATGTTCTAAGGGAACAGCGTGCTGTCGTTTTGTCTAAATGTCTGTAATTTTCGAATTTTTCCCCGAAAATGGTCTCAAACGACTAAGTTGGAATCACTGATGGATTTTATTGGATAGTTTGGATCTTCTTTCATAAAATATGGTTTATACATTTTGTATGTACCCCTTGGTAAAAAATCTATAAAAAAGTTATGAATTTGTTACATATTATACAGTGCGCTTCAAAATTATGGAACAAATTCATTTTCTCAGAAGAAAAATATTTGGCAACAAAATCCTGAAACAGGTCAATGTTTGTTTCAGTTTTACCAAATATATATGCATTTTTGAAGGATTTTTGTTGCACTCTGTGCCATCTCCATCAACCCTCTAAATTTTTTGAATAGGGAAAGTAGGTCATGTGGTACTTTTTTGGCAAGGTCTTTGTATTTTCTTCACATGCGTGCAGAAATTTTCAAGAAAAAAAATTTTTTTTTGAGAAATTAGTTAGTTCAAAGGGGTCATGGCTCATTTACTTCGAGACGATGTTACCTGATGAAATTTGTCACCGAATGAAAGTCGACTATTACAGTTTTGTTCATGCACAACATTCAACCCCTTTCAACCCGCTCACGTGAAAAAAATTCCAATAAAGGGTTCGTAGGGGTTGAAAGTTGTGCATTCGGTGACAAATTTTATCAGGTACCATCTTCTCAAAGTACATGAGCACATACTGAAAACCTCTCTGAAGTAACTAATTTCTCAAAAAAAAATTTTTTCTTGAAAATTTCTGCATATGAGCCATGACAAAGTGCACATACTGAAAAACTCTTTGAACTTACTGATTTTTCAAACAAAAAATTTTTTTCCTGAAAATTTCTGCACGCCTGTGAAGAAGATACAAAGACCTTGCCAAAAAAGTACCACAAGACTCACTTTCCCTATTCAAAAAGTTTAGAGGGTTGATGGGGATGGCATACTGTGCAACAAAAATCCTTCAAAAATGCATAAAAATTAGGTAAAAGTGAAACAAAAATTGAACTGTTTCAGGATTTTGTTGCCAAATGTTTTTCTTCTAAGAAAATGAATTTGTTCCATAATTTTGACGCGCACTTTATAATATTGTAATATAAATAATTCACTTTGTTATGTTCATACGAATTTATCAATTTCAAACCCCACAAATTAATCGTAGTATTCATCGTTTCAAATGTTTCCTATAAATATTTTTGAACATGAAACTCTGGAGGACTTCTTCTCCATGATCTAAATATTGAAATGAATAAATACCTCTTGTATTGAATAGGAGTTCAAAAATATCAAGTTTCAGACTTATATATTCAAAGATGAAAGAAACTTTTATAGATATATATTTTCGCCATTCTGACTGAATAAAATGAATAGTCATAAATCATTTTTGTCAAAATGAATTTATTTTCGGAAATTCTTGAAAATAATGTAAGGTCCAACTCGGAAAATCAAAAAAAGCTCTCATTTGACTAGTTTTTATATGACATGTCGGTAACTTCCGAATATAATTAAGATTCCACATGGCAGATTACAGGATGCCGGCATCTATCGGCGAAAACTGAAATAAAACAATTTCGCTAATATTTTGACAACATTCGGACCTCATTTCGGACCCAAAATATGTCAAAGAGTGTCCGCATCATGTATTATATGCATCTATAGTCAGACATACCACTTCCGGATTAGCAAAGTCAGGTTTATTCACCAGTTGATAAAACGAAGTATATGGAGTAAACAATTTAAAGAACAATAGGTTGTTTATACACACAATAAATATCTTTTCTGATAAGAGACCACTAAAAAAAGATTGGTTTCTGTAATCAACTTATGAATCTCTGTGAGATCCCTTTAAAATAGAATGATATTGTTCAACAAACGCTCATGTTGATAAATATGTGTATATTGAATGAGAATGTATAATTTCTCATTGGATTCTAGCATTTCTTGTCATCTACAGTTTTGAATATACTCATGGAAATTTAGAGAGAAAACCGTGATTTCAATTCAATTTGATCCTTCGTGAGCATAATGATCTATTTTCCAATCTCTCGAAAATTACAATAACCGATGTGTGACATTTGGGAATTGGATTTTATAAATAAGTTGCAGGTGATAGAGAATAAGAAACAAGAGCGAAGCAGATACTCTTTTGTCTATTCACCTCGTACACTAACTGACAAAATTCTGCAAGAACATTCGAGCAGTTATTTTTCAAACAAGTAGGTGATAGATATAAAGGGTATTTCAAATTGCGCGTTTTTTTCAAGAATAAATAAAACACATACTTTGCATGCATTTTCAAAAACTTTTTATTGGTAATTGAAGTATCAGTTATGACATTTATATACGAAAAATAATATCTGTCAAATAACCTCCTCTTGCAGCTCTACAGACGTCCACTCTTTTGTTAAAATTTTCAATGGCATTTTGACATAATTGAGGCTCTATCCCACTGATGATACGAATACTTTCCTTTAGTTCAGAAATCGATTGTAGATTATTCTTATAGACCTTGCTTTTCACATAACCCTAAAGAAAATAGTTCATCGGTGTCAAATCACATGATCTTGTTGGCTAATTGACATCACCGTTTCTGGAGATTATTCGTCCAGAAAGTTTTTGTCTCAATAAATCACTCGTATCATTTGCAAAGTGAGGTGTAACGCCATCCTGTTGAAACCAAATGTCCTCTAGATCAATAATCATTAATTCAAGCAACAAAAATTCGATTATCATCCGACGGTATTGATCACCATTGACGGTTACAGCTTCACCAGCAGCATTTTTGAAGAAGTAAGGTCCAATTACACCACCTGACCATAATGCACACCAAACAGTGACTCGTTCAGAATGCATAGGTTTCTCATGAATAATTCGTGGATTTTCCTCACCCCAGATACGACAATTTTGTTTATTAACAGAGCCACCAAGTTGAAAATGTGTCTAATCGGAAAACATGATTTTTTGAGTAAAATCAGCTGGTTTTTCATTGATGAAACTGACAAATGAACGATGTTTTAAATGATCTAATTGCTTTAGTTCCTGTGTTATTTGAACCTTATATGCCTTCAGACCTTAATCCTTGTGTAAAATATGCCATGTTGTGGACGCACTAAGTCCAACTTGTTGTGAACATCGTCTAATAATGGACATTAGGATAATATCATTTTGGATGTGAATCTCTACATTAGCTACTTAATTTGAAAGTTATATTATCTACCGTGATAACATCTCAACGAATCAACTTAAGGACTAGATATTTTTAGAGCAGATTTGGGAATTAATGACAAAGGTCGATTTAAAAAATGGGTAAAACCCGTGCAAACATCAGACAACCAAACTAAGATCTTATTGGATTGAAATGTAGTGCTAGGTTGAAACATTATAGCTTGAAAGATCGTGCCAAGTTTCGTGAAATCTAACTGATATACAACCTCTTTGAGAATTGTTTCGCTGATAAAATTCTCACAAAGTTGTCCATCCAACTATCAAGATTCAATTCGATCAGACCGCTATTTTTCGGGTTATTCAGAGAACAAAAATTACGAACTATCAAATCGACCTGATGTCTGTACTTTGAGCATTGACCCAGAAATGGTTGAAAGCTCATATTAGAGGTAAGGTAAAGTTTTTTTTTTTTCCTCTCAAATCGTTAATCTATAAATATTTGTAATGTTTCCCTGGACAATTAAGTCAAACTCAAGACGTAAATGAACATATTTCCTGATGTGTTTAATGTAAGTAGTGACAAAACTGTAAAATGAATATTATTGTTCAATGAAACCAATTCCAACCATTCAACTCCGGCTACCACAAAACAGCGATGAATCGCTTGAATAACCTGAAAAGCGACGTTGCCAACTTTCACTATCTGTCCGTCAAAAGTCTGAAAAATGTCCGTGGAAAACTCCATGCAGATTTTCTTTTATGGCCCTCCTCTTTGGACGTGCCTTTTATATCTGGCATTGGATAAGAACTGTTATTGTTTGACAGAATATTTCAGCTCTGAATATATCAGAGTTGTTTTCGTGCTTTTTACGACAATGTTATCGTTCTCTCCGGGTATATTTCCGCGACTGTTCATGCTGTCATCGCCGTATTCTGCGTTGTTGATCTATAAGTAGGTCACGAATTGTGTGTACGTTCCTATTTATCTGTTGGATTCGAGAGACATTATCATCTCCGATTTTGTGGACGATATAAATCAAGCCGAATTTATTGTTCGTGAGATATCCTGTTTTCACTTTCCTCACGACAATTCTATAAATGACATGTGATCCTTTGTGCAAACCATGATTCGATTCAGGTTTTAAAGGTTCTCTCCGAACGATATTTTGCAATTATTAAGGGTGAGAAATTTTCAAATTGACACGAGGTACAGGTGTGCAAAATTCATTGTCTACTGAAGGGATCTAGAGAACTATAGCAGCTAGAAGACAACAGATAACACATTCTCGAGCTCTTTTTTCCTGACTAATCCGAATCTGAAAACAGATCCAGCTTATCGTTCATAGAACTTGGGCTATGAGTGAAAATTGAGAAATTGTCATTTACAATAATGCTGCATAACTCGCTTGTTTGAACTCGTATTCGAAATCTGTTGATTCATTCTACAGGTACTTTTTTAGGAGTAACTCAAATACAATATGGCTGAATTTTCAATTCAGCCATTTTCGAGAAATGAGAAGGATTTTGAATTTTTCAAATGTAAACTATAGTCGAGAGTTCTCCCATCTTGCTACAAAATTTTTGGTGATTTCAAGAATGTATCATATGTCGCTTTTCACATGAATATTACATCACACAAAATTCAATACCTCTTTCCTGCTTTTCTATTCACTGTTGAATTATGAGCAGGCTGACGTTACCATAGCGACGATTGAATATGCATTATCTTCGTGTGAACTTGCGCCTCTATAATAGGAATCAGCGATTGCTGAATGAATATTTCTATGGTTAATTTGTCATAGGTCTTAAGATTAGCAATAGCAAATCTGTTTATTATCCCTAATGGCCCGAAATATTTCAAATTACGAAATATTCGATATGTTGGTATGCTATATTCAAGCGAATGGAAATAGCCGAGTTGCAAGGGAAGTCGTTTTCGAAAAATATCCAGAACGACATATATAATAATATATATAATGCATATACAATGGTCGCTATGGTAACGCCAGCCTACTTATAATAATTCAACAGTGAATAGAAAAGCGGGAAAAAAGTATTGAACTTTTTCTCATGTTATATTCATATAAATAGCGACATATGATACATTTTTGTAATCAGCAAAAATTTTGAAGCAAGATGAGAGAACTTTCGACTATAGTTTACTTTTGAAAAATCCAAAATCCTTCTCATTTCTCGAAAATGGCTGAATTAAAAATTCAGTCATATTATATTTGAGTTACTCCTAAGAAAGTACCTGTAGAATGTATCAACAGATTTCGAATACGAGTTCAAACAAGCGAGTTATTCAGCTTTATTGAAAATGACAATTTCTCAATTTTCGCTCATAACTCAAGTTCTATGCGCGATAAGCTGGATCTGTTTTCAGATTCGGATTAGTCAGGAAAAAAGAGCTCGAGAAAGTGTTATCAGTTTTTTTCTAGCTGCTATAGCTCTCGAGATCGCTTCAGTAGACAACGAATTTTGCCCACCCTGTACATGTACAGGATGTGTCTTATTGGACACTTTGGAAAGGGAAGTCCTATTTCTGTACTAGATAATCTCATTGGCGATAAACGCACCTCCGTATCTCACCGTTACATAGTAACCGGGTGTTTCTCGAAAATGTTAATTTTGAAAATAACTTTTTTTCTGTCAGAAATTTTTATTTTTGTAAAATCATTCTCGTGACAACTTCTCACCTAGAATTCAATTCAGTTGATTTAATTTTCTGCAAACTGATATGAATTTTTTTTAATGGAACACTCCGTAAATTTTTACATATTTCGAAAGAGTTTGGAATTACAATTTGAAAACTAAAGCATACATTTTTCTGGAGTTTGTTCGAGATATTGAACTTTCATCTTTAAGAAGACTTTGGTGGAATGAAAGCGTGGAAATGTCGGTTATCAAACGTTAATTGAAACAATAAAAGTTCTGTTTAGTTCGCAAGTTCTGTTCAACTGTCTGCAGTGAAATACGAAAGTTATGAGAAGTGGGACATGTTAGTCTGTTCTATACAAACCGTAGAAAAAGCAGCGTCAGCAAATGATTTGTACGAAGGTTCGTACAGAAATTAATGGGAATGACATGATAGAAGATTACAGAATATCGAACAGTTGAAAAAAAAAAATGAATTTTTTTTAAAATTGTTCTGGATGACACGATCATCACGAAATTTTGCACAAAGTTTCTTCAGCATCTTCAAACTAACTTCAGAGTGTCATCATGATTGAATCAGTATTTCTTGAGTTATAACGAAAAAACAACGATATCGAGAAAAAACCACGATGTTTTACATATTTTTTCGCAAAATCTCCAAAGCTAATGACCGTATCGAATTGAAATTTGGTACACTACTGTGAAATATGAAGCTCAAGGTATAAGCGAAATTGTCCTTGGATATGGTCAATAGTTTCTGAAAAAAAATTTTTTTTCCAAAAAAATTTTGAAAAAAAATTTTTTTTTACAAGTGAATGACCATACGATCCTAACAAAATTTTGCATAAAGTTGCGCGTCGTTATGCTCCACTTGACTGCTAAGTTTCGATAGATTTTGACTCTGGATTCATCATCAGTGAGTCCAACTTGAGACCATTTTCGGCTCAAAATTCGAGAATATATAGTCCGAATATGATGCGCAGTTTCCGAGAAAGAGATTTTTCGAAGAAGTTTTTTTTAGAAATATACTGACAGTGTGATCTCGATGAAACTTCGCAAAAAGTTGCGCCTCGTTATACTTCAACCATTGTATAAAGACAATTTTATACACTGCTTCAACTAACTGCCAAGTTTCAATCCATCGCTCCAGTAGTTCCTGAAATATCAGGGAAGTAACCTCAAAACTTCAAATGGCTACAGATAACAACGATAATGTAAATTCATAATTCTTTACAAAAATTGGAGCGCTGTCGTATATCTGTTTCCAAAAGAAGGGGGATACATTTTTTCCGTTAAATTCCAGATTGTCATTTAAGAGAAAAGGGTTATTTTTATTTTTGAGTATCTCTAGTTGTTCTAGTAATGTTAGCCTGAAAATTTCCTTTCTTTGTGTAGTATTTTCAGATTATATAAGTTTATTGTATGTTTAAAATTTTCAAGGTGTGAACCCAATCTGTATTTTCAATTTCATAGCAACTGTTCTTCCTCAATTCTACCCTGAACCTTTTTATTATCGACTCAATGCTGAACATCAAACACAGTTCGTGATGAACATGGTCTAGCCGTAACATTTTCCTGGAAAATTGGATATTGATTACCTGAAATTACCCTTAGTTTTCTCAGGACAATGCTCCAAGCTTCACACGCTAAACTCGCCTACCACTCACTCCATTGTGCCCTAGATATTTATTTCCTCATTTCTGTGATCACGTCTTCATTCTGAATTGGAGCATTTCGGAAACGATATATGGATACAGAAAATCCATTTATTTTTATTCTGGCCTATGAACTTGAATCTGGATCATATGGTAAACCAAAATGAATGTTTTTTTATTTACGACATCTTTCATATGCCGCAAATACTTAAGTTTTCTTTATTTCCAAAATAATTCCCTTATCTTTTATGTAGTTATTCAAGAATATCAATCAAGCTCTCTGACATATCTTTACATTTCTGAAGTAGATTTCAATGGGTATTTTGCATGTGCTTTTCACGCGCTTGTTCTGGGGAACAAGCGCGTCATCATTTCGTCACGATGTCTGTAATTTTCGAATTTTGAGCCGAAATTGGTCTCAAACGACTAGGTTGGTCTCACTGATGAAGAATCCGTGGTCAAAATTGATTCTGTCCTTCTAGCCGGCCGTGTGCGCTGTATCTCTCGAAAGGAAGGACCTAGAGTCTTGAAATTTTCAGGTTAGATTAAGAACCCGAATATCTCGGTTAAGTTCATTAATGGGCCAAATCTGCCGAATAGTTTTCGTGCAACAGCCATTAGAAATTTTGATTTTGATTTTTCAATAATTCGAAAAATATTTATCTGATCGAAATGAAACAGTGTCATTAAGAAGAATTATCCATGGAAAAATTCGAAAAAAATTTTTTTTTTTTTATTTTTATATTTCATGAAATTTCACTGAAATCTGCTGACTTCGCGTCAGTGCTTTTCTAGATTTTTATTAGTAGAATCGATTATTCTATCCATAAGAATCATGAAAAATTCAATGCTGTCAAAGATTTCAGTTTTCAACGATAAAACTATGTTTTAAATTTGGTTCCACATTCTGGCTGTTCACACGCTCGAAATATCACGGAATTCCGTGACGTAGCTTGTCATATACACTGTTCTCCTTCCTTCCAGTTTACCTTCCACTCTACCAAGCCAATAGACAGCGTCGGCTGTATCGATCATAGAATCGTGCTGCGACGTGTGACGAAGGAGGCAACCTACTGCGTTTTACCTAGTTTGAACTTGTGTCTCGGTTCTACCATTTTTAATATCGGATTATTCAAAATTCGCGAATTGTGCAAGTGTATTATAGCATACATTATAATCCCGTATCGAAATAAATTTAGAAAAATATAAAATATGATATTTTGAGGGGACAAGGATGCAAGGGACAATTTGACATATCATAAAATGTCTGAAAAAATTTTCTCCCTTCCAACCATCAAATTCATTAGTTTTTGTTTCTGTGACTGTAATTATAAATTTGGTTACTAGAAATCTCAAAATCAGGATTATATCAACTGAAAATTGTTGTTTGAAATTTTTTTTTGTTTTTGACAAACCCACAATATCAAGTTCTCTGAAATTTTTTGCCAACATTTCACTAATTCGACATAATTTATTTGATATTTGAGAATACACTAACAAATCTGAAATTTCAGGCCTTGTGGTTTGATACAATATGTTTCTCGATTTGTTCATAGAAAACCCATTCTCTTTCCCTTCCCAATCTATGCTCAAGTCATATGAGTTGAGGTTTCGAACTCTAATCAATCATGTAGAGTACAGGATTTTGATCAAATGATTTCCGAAAGTCTATTTCAATTGCAATCAACAGTATTAATTACTAGTCGTAAACAGAACTGTTGCTATGAAGGGTACATAACATATTCTCAATTGATATTGACTTGTTATGACGCTGAACCCATTATAATCGGATTTTTTTCATTTATCCTTGGAGTTTGAATTTCCTGATATCGACCTTTTCTTAAACATGAAATCAATAGGTTGGAAAGTTCTTCGCATGGTGGAAAATTAAACATTGTGTATTTATCCCTAGTATTTCATCTAGAAGTAGTAGCAGCATCTGAAACCTTCCACCTGCAGAAACACTCCGAAACCATCGACATATTATTTTTTCCACTAACAACCTGAACAACCTGAACTGCCCAATTGCACATTCCAATATCGAATTTCTAAGTTAATGCCATCAATCTGATCATAACATGATGTTACAGAAGCTGATTCTCTTCAACATCCATTTTGTCCAAGAAATATTCAATAAAATTTAATTCATTTTGACGAATCTCATGGGTTTATAGAATTATATTTCACCCAAATACCATCGATCTGATCATAATATGATATTACAGAAGCTAATTCTCTTCGAAGTCCATATTTTCTCCAAGAATTAATTTAATATAATTTAATTCATTTTAACGAATCTCATGAGTTGATGAGAATTATATTTTACCCAAATGCCATCGATCTGATCATAATATTATCATATTATGATCACAGAAGCTCATTCTCTTCGATATCCATTTTGTCCAAGAAATGAGTAATTCAAAATAATGGAATTCATTTCGATCATAATATCATATCAAAGGAGCTAATTCTCTTCGCACATAAACGATTTGTAGATCAACCAAATATAATAGTAATAGCGTTCGCTGATGATGATCAACGATGTGTAAAGACAGAGCCGGTATATAATTACAGTGTATGAATTAAAATCGAGTCCGCCAGACACATGGACGCCGTTATTGGAGAACGTTACTATGCGCAATGTTCTCAAGGACTAATTTTATCAAATGTTTGCTCAACTTATCGCACAAATAACATGACAGCGATCCTCTCAATCCCACACAACTATCCACTGCTTTTGCTTGGATGTCCGAAATAAAAACTCGATGGATCAGCTGTCAGAAAAGTATCATCTTGGAAGACGAAATTAGCATCGACAAGGAGTTATTTGTATTCGCCCGCGTGAGAAATTTAGGTTAATTGAATAGTTTCGATTGATATGCCAGCGTTAGGCGAGAGTAATGGAGCGTGCCGCAGGACTATCTCTTCCTGCTAAGCTGGGAACGATAATGAGATGACGGAATATGTTGTGGTTTTCGGGGAACCATAGAAATCCCGACATCTGGCTGCAAATGAGAATAATGGAAGTCACATTTGGATGGGGAAGTGCCTTGACCTGTGAACAACCGTAGCTAAAATTGGCAGTGTACTATTGACAATGAGTTTCAACTTGGCAACTGAGTCTCGTTGGTGACTGTATCAGGGAAGACCAGGGTTACCTTGAAAAGATACTCATGAGGTTTATTACTAGCACCTACTTCCAAGGAAAGAGGTGAAGAAGTTCATGGAATAATATGAAAGAAACTGGTTCACAATGGTTCACTACTTTAGTGTGAAGGCAATTTTATTTTCGTGGTTTTGACTAGTGAGAATTAGTTATTGTTTAACGTTTCTACGGTCAGAATCCAAATTTTCAGTTTCTTATTAATGGCCTTAACATGAATGAGAGAAGACATAAGTTTAGTGAAATGGTGGAGAAGGATTGTCTTCGAGAAGAAGTTGCAGACTCCTTTCAGTTCGGCGAAAGCTTGATCGCGAGGCTCACCCATCGTCATCCAGAAACTACAAACATTACTGAAAGATCTCAGATTTCAAGGGTAACAAATACTCGACAAGAACTTTTTTTGAGCTTGAAACGAACCACAACAGGACATCGGTCCAACAAAAAATGATGGAATTCTCTCCTTTCTTCACCAGAAAGCTCCTGTAGCCCCAACGAGCTGTGCTACGTTTGATAGTAAGGCTCACTAAAGCTCTAGTACTGAATGATATTTTGAGGCTCTGTGTATCGGAAACAAAAACAGTACATACAGGTAATAAGTAATCGTGACGGTCATGCACATCGATCGAAGTATTCTGCCATCGAAGGTAGGATTCGCAATATACTCTTCAGAGATGGCACACTGTTTGTTATTATACTACAGTATTCCATCTGACAGGTGATAAGTGTCTAGATTCCTATTCTACGGTTTATCCAAGGTAAGTTGGTCTGGCGATCAGTGAAAGTTCTGAAACAGCTGTACCCATTCTCCGTGGACACCCCTTCTTCGGTGTAGATGTAGATGGTGGAATGTTTGTGTGTTGGTTCCAATCAATTTGGATCAACTCTGTGAGCGTGATGACAGCCACCCCTTAAGTCTTAAATGGGAAGGAGGGTTGAGTGACATTCTATTGGCTATTCTATTGCCTCTCAAAAATGCCATACACTTGACCTTTATTGTTAGTACATACTTCCGAAAACTAAAACAAGCGTATATAAAAGATTGGAATAGTAACGAAAGCAAGAGTTACAATGAAACATGAAAAGGCTGAATATTTTTTTATAATGGTTCTAGGAACAACATACCAGCGAATACCATATGTGGGAAAAAACTTTCAGATGCCATGATTGATATTTTTTTACAATATTACTGAATTTGTTCTTGTATTCTATAGTCATTTTTTTTTCACTTCTTCGTGTACATAAATAGGGGAAGTACTAACAAAAAAGGCGTTATGTGTACGGCATTCTTGGCAGGGCGAAAAATTACCTTCAAAGAAGGGTGGCCCCTTTTCGATTTAAAATTTGGGGGTTGCTGAAAATATGAACAGATTACTCCAGGCCGCCGAATGATGAATGTACATAGATCGTGAAAAGATTAATCAAAAGATTTAAAAGCTACACAATCATCGAAGGACTCTAGCAGAACAATTGCAAGCTGCATGTACACAACATTCTTGTTCAATATGTAATGTAACACATTGAAAGGCACAAAAGTTGTGTCATGATCAGTTTCATCGCAGTGAAAGGTGATAAGTTTAAAAGTTCAAGATTCTAAAATTAATTATTACCATTCCAAACTTAAACTCAATAATTAAAACATAAACTATAAAAATATGTGTGTATCTATCTAGACATTTCGGAATCAGACGAAAACTTTTCGTCTAGCTCTATCAGTAAACCAGAAATCATAAACAAACAAGAACGAAAGGATTTGAATACAAATGATCCTCGTTAGTTCATAAATCACCATGAAAACCTTCAGAGCTGCACATGAATATTTTAACAAAGTTTATTTACACAAAAAGCGAACGAATAACAATGGAAAATGCCACCGATAAGATTGAAAAAATAAAAATAATATGAGTCACGAGGAGTTAGCAATTTAAATTGTCCAACGAGTCCAAGGAATTAGGAAGTGTCATCATTTCTGTGATTTCCTTGGTGTCAAATTCGAATATAATACGGGTAGTAGGAATCTTTCCCATGAGTGTTGCGCTATTTATGTCGTTTTTATGATAACAATTATTATTTGTTATCAATTTTTTCTTGTCGACCTAAGGGTGTTTTTATAAAGCTCAAGTTGAAATTTCATTTATATTTCTGTTTATTGTAGCCTGAAGGAGGCCAACAGAACAGTCTTCTTTTTATGATAGTTTTTTGAAGGATATTTGATTTCCGGTATATGTCATTCGATGTGTTTCATATTTAATTTCGAAAATTTATCAATTTTTTGTAATTCATTTCCATCCACCTAAGATCATTATCAAGTTCGAAGCAAACTATAGAGCAATCATCAAGAGAAAAATGATGGGAACTTTTATTCAAATTGGTTACCAAAGCGATCATCTCCTCAAAAGATTCCGTATGAACCTTCAAGCTGTCATTTTTCAATCAAGTACTGTCTAAAATTCGCCCAATGATTCCTTAGATATATACCCATTCAAAATTTTATTTTCCCAATATTTCGAAAAGAATTGATTTGAACGAATTAAAATCCAATACTTGACTGAAACTGACAGCTTGAAGGTTCATACAGAATTTTCTGAGGATACTATGATCAGATCACAGAATATTGAATAATTGAAAAAGAATTGAGTTTTTTCATATTGTTGTAATGACGATCACCAAATTTGCACAAAGATATTCATAAGCATTTTCAAAAAAGCTATGAAATTTCATCACGATTGAATGAGTATTTTCAGAGCTACTCCAAAAGACATTGATAACGAGGAAAAACCAAAACCGAATTGAGATATTTTCTTGGAAAATTATAATCGTATCTAATTAAAACTTGCTACACTACTGTGATATATAAATTTCTAGCAAAAGTTCAAGCAAAAGTTTTTTCGAATGTAATGAATAGTTTCCGAAAAATATCTAAAAAAAGCACTGACGTGAAGTCAGCAGCTTTTACGCGCTTGTTCATATCGCGAAATGGTGACTTGGAAAATTTTTATGAAATATAAAAATTTTCGAAAAAAAATTGTTTTTTTCAAATTTTTCCTTGAATCATTCTTCCTATTGACACTTTTCATCTTCCAACCAAGTTTCATTTCGATCGGATAAATATTTTTCGAGTTATTGAAAAATCAACATTTCAAATGGCTGTAGCACAAAAACCATTTGGCAGATTTGGCCCATTAACGAACTCAACCGAGATATTCAGGATCTTAACTTAACCTGAAAATTTCAAGTCTCTAGGTACTTCCTTTCGAAAATTACAGCGCACACGACCGGCCGGACGGATAGAATCAATTTTGATCACGGATTCTTCATCAGTGAGTCCAACCTAGTCGTTTGAGACCAATTTCGGCTAAAATTACAGACAGCGTGACGGAATGATAAATGTTTTACAATCTCAACAAAATGCTGCGGAAAGTTGAGCGTCGTTTTATTGCAACTAGCTGCCAAGTTTCTCTCCAATCTTCATCTAATTCCTGAAATATCCGGAAAATCATTTCAAAATTTTAAGTGACACGAACTCCGGAACCATACGGCCAATTTTGCCCATTAACGAATATAACCGTTGCATTTTGAAATGCAACCCAACCTGGAAGTTTCAGATCCAGCACAGGTCAGCAAAGTAAATAGATAAATGGGAAATAATAAAATCCGTACTCGTACGGTACAAAGAATCTTCTTATAATTAATTATCTATACAGCGATATTGGAATCATTTACTATTTTTCTTTTTTGTGCCGCCGAATTCAAAGTAGAACTTCATTGTGTTGTTCGTGATATTAATAATATAATAGTAATAGTAGTATTAGTCGCTAAACAAGCTTTATGTCGTGAAACGTCATAACGTAGGTCTTAGAGATATTAAAACAATTCAATTTATTTTAGAAAAGTGAAATTTTACAATTTTTACTATTTATAAACTAAGGCACCTAAGCATGCTTGTGTAGTGCCTGTTTTGAATGCATACATTAATTTTGTGCTACATATACACATTATATACATATTCTCTAATTGTGAATTAATTATTGTACTCTTTGTCTTTGTGAACACCCTGTATCATAAACGTGACTTGTGTAAAAGCAGATGATATATTGGTATGATTTTATATCACTAAAAAATTCAACGTTTTAAGTATCGCATTGGGAAACTCTAAACCCCCATTATGTTTGTTCTTCGAAATCTCGTTGAATGTACTCGTTACTGAATTACTGAAAATTGCAGGTCTTGGCATTATAATTGCTGTTCAGAGAATTGGTCAACATTAATTGGCATGACGCGTTCAACCAAATGCCTAGTAGATAATTATAAGTTACTGCTAGACATACTGACGCTATATCGTATGATTTCTGAATCTGTGTCAATTATTCAAATATCCTGAATTGAACAGAATAAATGGCAAATAGCGGTCGTTTTTCCTTGAATTTGAAACGTTTGTATTTCATAATTATATAGCTGGGCATAATAGCTAAATGGTAAGCAGTGAAAATTAATTATTCGTACACAATTGGAACGTTTTAATAGATCTCACAATGTTAGTTCGTCTTTTTAGTTGATATTTTGACGTTTTCGAAAATATCTAATGTCCAATTTTATGACATGTATAAAAACAGTAATGATTTTCCATATTTATGCTTATATACAGTGGGTCAGTTAGAAAAATTAGTCGGCTCTCATCGAAAACCAGCAAAAATGCAAAAAGCCTTAAACTTTGGTCTATCGAAAATATTAAATTTTCATCATTCTCATGTTTCATTGCATGGCGTGTATGTTCTGGAGAACAGCGTGCTATCGTTTTGTCCAAATATCTGTAATTCTCGAATTTTGAGCCGAAAATGGTCTCAAACGACTAGGTTGGACTCACTGATGACGAACCCGGTGTCAAAATCTATTCTGTCCGGCCGAACGTCTGTATGCAAGATAACGGTCGAACGGAAAATCCTATCGACCTGAAACTTTCAGGGTAAGTTGCATTTTTAAATGCGACAGTTTAATTCGTTAATGGGCAAAATCAGCCGAACGGTTTCGGAGTTTAAGGTCTTTTGAAGTTTTGAGTTTATTTCCATGATAATTCGGAAACTACTGGAACTATTGTGTTGAAACTTGGCAGTAAGATCACACTGTCAATAAAATTTTAAAAAAATTTTTTTTGAAGAATTATCATTCTCAGAAACTGTTCTTCATATTTAGAAGACTTTGAGCTGTATATTCTCGAATTTTGAGCAGAAAATGGTCTCAAACGACTAGATTGGACTCACTGATGATGAATTCAGAGTCAGAATCGATTCTGTCCGTCCGTTCGAATTTATTTCGGTTTTCTCACTCATATCAGCTGCTTTGAATCCAACAAAGACATGAATTCATCTGGGGAGGTCACACAATATTTTCGTTTCTGTGAGAAATTCCTTTATTTATTCCAAGTGATCTTGAATTTTTCGCACTGTTTATCGAAGCATTCCCTGACCTTCAAGCGATGTTTATTTTCGATAAGTTGGAAATCGTGGAACTTTTTCAAATCCTCATATATGTTTATTCTTGAGATACGCCTGATATCAATCAATTATGAAACAGATGAGAACTCTTGTGACCGTCTGAATAATAAATAGTCATATAGAATAGGACCTGTCTAGGCAGTGACTCGCCACGTGTTATAGTTGTATTATTCCAGTATAATGTGGCGATTTATTGCTATTTAATTCTGTCTCCTACGCCAACACGGCGCTTAAAAAACACAAGGTTACAGTGTGATTTTAGGAATGATCGTAAATTTCATTTCTCTACAGATACAACATTAATTGGGACTGAAGCCAGAGGTAATTTAAAATAGCACGTAGAAAGTTGCACACACTATCAATTGAAATAGTTCTGTTATACTGTGTGTAGATTTAAAGAGGAACCACACGTAGTACTCGGCTCCGATGCAGAATCCGGAAAATTTAGCGAAAGGGCAAGCCACATATCGATAGACAACAATGTCAATGTTGCTAACATGGTGATAAATTTGTCGTCTTCAAACGTTCAAACTTGGGCCATTTTGTTACGCTTAACCATGATGCATAGAATATATCAGGTGTCGACACTTTCCTTCTATTATCCACTAAAATTTTGGGTCCAAAACGCGGTCCTAGAATTGTCAAATATTGTCCTACTTGGCTCTGTAAACGTTGATGGCGCTAAGGTCGCTTTGTCGAGTCCATTCAATTAATTCCGCTGAATAAAAATTAATTCAGCTTTAATCTGATGAAACTATTTCCCAAAAAATGAATTAGATATTTGAAATGATGGATTCCTACTAATATATAAGAGGCGTTAAACAAATGTGGAACATCTAGTCATTAATAATATGAAATATGTATAAGGGAATAAGGAGCAATATGAGGTTTATTGTAAGAGCACTTTCATGGATGGATACGAGAAGTTATTTCGAAGCCAAAACAACGGTGAAAACGGAACAGGGTATTGATTTTACTAATGTATTTTATTGGATAGTTTGGAACTCCTTTTTTTGAAAGTATACAAATGAAAAACCTAGAAAAGCACTGACGTGAAGCCAACAGCTTTTGCACACATGTTCACTTTTGGTGATATCCTTTCTATGCTTTTCATTAGTACTTCCAAAAAAAGGATGAATAGTTTGATAGCAAAAGTTGCTATGAAACATAAAAATTATGAACAATTTTTACTGAAAGGTCCAATCACAGCATTTTCTAGAACACCAGCGCTGACATGAAGCCAGCAGCTTTTAGTTTTTTTTCGATAAACTATTTCATTTCAATTCGATCTAATCTATATTTTCGTAGATATTGAAAAAATAAAATTTTGAATGGGTATATCTACGGGAACATTGGGCAGATCTTATCCATTTACGAATTCGACCTTCATAATTAAGCCCCAAACCTACTCTACAGATTTCGAGTTTCTAAGTAGTTTCCTCCGGAAGTAATTGTGTTTACGAGCGGTCTAACTGAAATCGAGTATTTTATCGAAAAATGACAGTTCGAAGGTTCATACAGAATATCATGAGGATAATATGCTCAGAAGATCACAGAATATTGAATATCTCGAAAAAAAAAATTGAAATATTTTTTCAAATTGTTCTTGTGGCATTATCATTACGAAATTCTGCACCAAGTTGCCCATCATCATTTTCAAACTAGCTGAAAGTTTCATTTCGATTGAATTAGTGTTTTCTCAGTTATTCCGGAAAAAACAACGATATCGAGAACACTCCTGTGAATATAATGTATAAATAGGTATGAGTTGAAGTTTCTTCCGGATTCCATAAACAGTTTCCGAAAAAAAAAATTTTTCGGAAAAATTTCGATGAGAATTTTTTTCAAAATTTACTGACAGTGTGATCTCAACGAAATTCTGTGAAAACTTGAGCGTTGTTATGCTTCAACTAACTGTCAAGTTTCGATTTAGTCGCATGAGTGGTCCCTGAAATATCAGGAAATTAATCTCGAAATTTTAAATGACTATAACTCCGAAACCATTGGAAAGAAACCTTATCTGGAAGTTTCGAGTCGCAAGCTTGTTTTTTTCGATAGTTATCGTGTCGTCGGGCGGCCGGCCGAACAGAATCGATTCTGAAACCAGATTCGTCATCACAAAATCCAACCTAGTCATTTGAGACCATTTCGGGAAAAAACTCCAAAATTACAGACATTTGTACAAAACGATAGCACGCTGTTTCCCGGAAGATGCGCGCAAATTAAGGGCGGATTTAAGATGTAGTTAACCACCAGCCAATAGCACAGAGCTTGACATGAAAGATACATTCATTTATTTCACTCAAAAGGTACCATAGAGTACATAATTTTAAATAGCTGCAATCGATAGAACATAACTTATCGGCTGTGAAACAAAATTTTCGAAACAATTCTTCGTTATCTTTTCCAAAAAACTCGAATAGACTGCTCAATTTCGTACATGCTGCATGTACATTTCAATGAGATCGAAAAAATGAAATAAGGAAGCAGAAACATGCTCATTATGTTCAAGTATCGATATATCAATATGTTATTAAAGTGATAGTGAAGGTTGAAATAATAATGGAAGAAGATCAAAAAACAACATACTAACGTCATATCTCGAGTAGAGAACATTTTTCGACTGACTTATACAACAATAAAGTCGAGGAATAATAAGTACTTGAGGACGATTTTTTATTATAGATCATTAAGATGTCTATTTTGATTGTCTGTAATAAATTATCAACAAAATCATGAAATGCAATTTTGGCTACCGTCTAATTATGAGATCTGTTTCGATTTGATTACCCCGAATGTTTTCTGAGTGTAAACAATGAAATTTAATTATCCAGTGTGTTCGAATTAATCATTCAATTGTTGGCATATTGCTTTCATAAATTCAACACTAGAACATTGGTGTGTTTGACTTTGTTAAACAAAAGTTTATTTAGCATCTACTTCGGTTCATCTCATGTGGAAATGAGCGAACTATGTAGGTGAAACAAACACTTAATTTATGTACTGTGGAGGTGTGAAGGACCACGTTAATTACTCAAGCTAAAAACTACAATTTTTTTTCGATGACATTAATCAATTTTTTTGCCCAAAAATTTGCAGGAAAAGTTCAAAATCTCAGATATGGCATAATACGCAATCAGTATTTTTGTAGCTTTCACCCCATAATTTTCGTTTTCCTTCTATTATAGTTTCTTTTTTTTTTGTAAAGTTTGAAACATGTATGTTTTCTCTTGTTTATACATGCATTCTTTATATCCTGATTCTTTCTCATTTCATCAGAAATATTTTTTCGAAAATGCAAAAAGATGACGTTACTTTGGAAATTTCGTATGACAACTTGAAGAAATGGAAGATATTAAACCTAAAATAATAATGAACAATTTTTTAATCTTTTGCGTATTAATATTTCAATAAATACACAATATGTTATGTTATCAATGATCTAGTGGTCGATATAGTTAATAACAAAATAATTTCCGATTGGAATGATGCTACCAAAAAGGATTATGGAAATAGGAGATTTCTATGACGAACAGACGTTTATTCAGGTTTCCTAGAATGGAAATGTTTCCTTGATGAAGTTTCAATAAGTGAGGATACTGATTTTCTGGAAAGCTAGTAGGTATAGCTTATACAGGTTACTTGTCATAATTTTATAAAAGCTAATCTTGGCACGCATGTTCTAGCGTGCTATCGTTGGGTCCAAATGTCTGTAATTCTCGAATTTTTTCCCGAAATTGGTCTCAAACGACTAGATTGGACTCCCTGATGACGAATCTGGTGTCAAAATGAATTCTGTCCGACCGACAGGCCGTGGGCACGATAACTGTCGAACGGAGTGAGCTAGCGACTTGAAACGTTCAGGGTAGGTCGCGCATTGAAATGCCGCTGTTAAGTTCGTTAATGGGCCAAATTGGTCTAGCAGTGTCGGAGTTATAGACATTTGAAATTTTGAGGTTATTTATTTTTTATTTCAGAAACTACTGCAGCGATTGAATTTAAACTTGGCATTGAGGTGGAGTATAACGACGCGCAACTTTAGTCGAAATTTCGTCGAAATCGTACTGTCAGTAAATTGAGAAACAATTATTTTCAAAATTTTTTTCGAAACAAATTTTTTTCAGAAACCGTTAACCATATTGAAAAAATTCCACTTAAACTTTGATCTTCATTTTTTACAGCAGTGTACCAAATTTCAGTTCGATACGATCATAATTTTCGGAGCTTTTGGTAAAAAATATGTCAAATTTCGTGGTTTTCTTCTCAAAATCGTTGTTTTTTCGGAATAACTCAGGAAATACTGTTTCAATCATGATTAAACTTCGCAGCTAGTTTGAAGATGCTGAAAGACAACCTTGTGCAAAATTTCGTGATGATCATCAGAATAATTTCAAATTTTTTTTTCTCAAATATTCATATTCTGTGATCTTCTTATCATTTTATCTCCATTAAATTCTGTATGAACCTTCGAACTGTCATTTTTCGATAATTTCAATTCGATCTGATCTGATTATTTGGAAATATGGGGAAAATAAAATTTTGAATGGGAAAATACGTTACCAAAGCTGTCATCTCCATTGAACATGCGAGCAAAAGCTGCTGCCTTCACGGCAGTGCTTTTCTAGGTTTTTATAATTCATATTGTATATCAAGTTGTGAAGTGATTGGGTAAAGATGGTATATGTTCACATTTTAATTGATATCAGCAATGTTTTCTTGTTTCAACCATTTATTTTCCTTGGACGTGTTAAGTTCTAATTCGGAAATGGGTGAAATCCACCCAGCGATTTCTATTAGAAATTTTATTTTCTCGATCTTGACAAAAATAACGACGGCGTGAACAGTGTCTGCCGTCTTAAGGTCTTTTCGGGGGCTGGGCGCAGAAGAACGATTAGGCCCCTTAACAGCCTTGATACTGGAAATTCTGTTTGGGTCAAGGCCTTTTCGGGTCCTCGCTTCAAACTCCCAGTGGAAAAACCGGCACTGGCATGAAGGCTGGTGCAAAATATCGTGAGAAAATGGTTTCGAATTTAAACGGTCGTAAAAGCTCCTGACTTCAAGACATTTCTGTTATGGAATTTTTTGCAGGATTAAACTAGTAGTCAAGTGCTCGTAGACTTTTACAGATGCTCCATTCAATCCCTAAGGAGTTAATTAATTACAAGAGACGAATCTTCGAGATTAATTGATCCAGGACAATTTCGGTGAATTTCCTCTAATAAGAATTCTCGATTCGATTGACCCCTTTATTTAACGTGTTTATTGGACTTCTCTTGTATGTTCAATTGAATGTCATAGAACTGAATCGAGTTGGTGTCTAGAAGAGGAGAAGACATTCGTGAGAAACCGTTGATGTATGAAATAGCGACAACGGACGATAACCTTCCATTTCCGGATACTCAAACAGGATGTCGTAGTACGCCACAGTAACCTGATGACTTGATTGACTCGATTATTCAGGATAATTGGTCAGATTACCGGCATCAGATTATGTAGTGAAATGAACGATACATAATTGTTTGAATTTTATTTTCAATTCTCGATGCTTCGAAACGATGTTAAACTTTCGAAGGAAAAGACCTAGTGACTTGAAATTCTCAAACTAGGTTTGGAGTCTTAATATCTCGGTAGAGTTAGTTCAGGGCAAACACTACCGATTTCTGATAAATTACGGCTTGGTGGTTTCATTAAGCCTCGTAAACATCTCAAGGTCAGGCACCTGCCTACGGTCTGTATGCTTTAACGGTGCCAATAGCAGCGAGAAATATCAGAATACGAGAAATTTCAACGTTAGTACGATAAAACGGGGTGTCGTTCTGAAGGATTCAGTCATTATTTCTTGAAGATTTTTTTTTGGGATACAGTTGATTCTTTGAGAATGCGTAATGTTATTTTTCCATTTTTCAATCCCTGTTTTTTTCCCCGACAAATTTTTCGATATAAAAAGTGGTAACTTTGCGCATTCTAACTATTTTCTTAACCATTTGCTCCCAAAAATTTTTTTTTAAAAACGGGGTCTGGTCACCAAAAGGCAATTATATTCGAGGTATACTGTTTGCTTTCAATAGGTGGAATTGGTCGAACTGTTTCGCATTATAGTTTTTTGAAGTCCAATCAGATTTCCTGATTTTTCTGAGGAACAAATAAAGAGAAAAATTCAGAGAATTTATTTCAGAAATTCATATATTTCAAAAAGTATATCTCCAATTCCGTTTAAATTTTATTCTAATCGACACCGGTAACTAGAAGACTCTGTTTCAATCCAGATATGTATTCTTTAAATTTTCCTTATAATAAGTTCAAAATATCACCTTTCACGGCATTTACTGGTGAATAGTCGAAGCATTTACTGGATCCTACAGTGACAATATGCAGGACGGCAGCGTCAACAGATTGTCAATCGACATATTGCAGTCGTCTGGAAAAACCTAGAAAAGCACTGACGTGAGGTCAGGAGCTCTCACGTGCTTGTTCCGTTGCCAAAGCGGCCATCTATACAAGTATTGACCCTGTCAAACGCAGATTTTTTTTTCATATGGTTCTCACGAAATTCTGCATGACCCTCAAGCTATCATTTTCGATCAAGTACTAGATTGCAATTCGATCCCAAATTTTGAATAGGTATAACTATCCAAAGAATAATTGGCGAATTCAACCCATTTGAGCATTCCTTCCATATTAAACGGAAAACCTACTCTACAAATAAATTCCCATCGTTGATTCTTCCTTGAGTTAATGTGTTTACGGCCGGCCTAACCACTGATAATGAACAAAATAACTTCCGGAAGAATCTACTCAGTGGCTTGATAATTGTAAGTTTGGAGTTTAATTACGAAGGCCGAATTAGCGAATTAATAAAAACTATCGAATGATTGCGCAGATATACCCTTTGAAAATTTCGTTTTCCCGATATTCCAAAAACCAAAAATAGAATCGACCTTCAATGGAAAATGCCACGTTGAAGTTTCAGCCAAATAGGGTCTACAGAACAATGAGCAAAAAAACATTAAAGACTCCTTCTGCATTTTGTCAAATAGAGAGATTTATTGTGCTCATTGTTCTGTAGACCCTATTTGGCTGGAACTTCAACGTGGCATTTTCCATTGAAGGTCGATTCTATTTTTGGTTTTTGGAATATCGGGAAACCGAAATTTTCAAAGGGTATATCTGCGGAATCATTCGATAGTTTTTATTGATTCGCTAATTCGTAATTAAACTCCAAACTTACTCTAAAATTATCAAGCTACTGAGTAGAATCTTCATGAAGTTATTTTGTTCACCATCAGTGGTCAGATCGGCCTTAAACGCACACAACTTCAGGAAAAACCGATATTAGGAATATATCGAATGCTTGAATGAATTCGCCAATTATTCTTTATAGTTATACCCATTCAAAATTTTGGATCGAATTGCAATCTAGTACTTGATCGAACTTTACAGCTTGATGTTTATGCATAATTTCGTGAGTATCATATGGGAAAAATCTGCGTTTGGTAGGGTCAATACTTGCATAGATGACCGCTTTGGCACCGGAACAATCGAGTAAAAGCTCCTGACCTCACGTTAGTGCTTCTCTAGTTTTTTTCACTTGATATCACAGTTATTCTCGGAATAACTCAAAAAATTAGTGATCCAGTCATGATATCGTGTTCCCAGGTTGTTTTCTTCTGGAAGTTATTGTGTTCATTATCAGCAATTAGGCAGACCGTAAACACAGGAGTAGAAACAATGTGGTCCTTCATTATTCATATAAAAATTGAACGCTTCAAATGAAGAACTCGGGCAGACAGCAAGGGACTGATTCGTCCCACAATTCGGGAAATCTAATATTAAATTCGGGGATCAGTCAACAGCACCTTAATCACTGCTCTCAAGTGTTAAAACGAAATGTTGACGTTGTAGGCGATTTAGCAGCTGTAGGTGTAATATCTTGACGTAGCCGTTTGTGAATATTTGGCAGAATCTCATGATGCGCGAAATTCCGTAGAGCTACTGAGGATACAACAAATATATATATTTATTTTTATTTTGGTTCGAACTCTGGTTTCTCTTGCGGAAATCGTGATTTTATCACATGTTTTCCTTCACGGTTTCACGCTGTCTATTTCGGTTTGAGGTTAGTCAGAATAGAGTTTTTGTCTATGATAATAATCGATGACTATTTTCATAGATAAAGATATGTGATCATAGACAGAGACAGTATTGAGGTGCATAGAAGATAAGGTTAATTCAAAGATGAGCTTTTGTTTCGTCAATATTGGGGAATTCGCTAGAATTCATGTTTTCCACTGAAGGTGGCGCTATTTGGAAATTACGACAGGTCGTCAAGGTAACTGTCTGTCAGAACTGAATTGACATCAGACAAGATATAAGGTGAAAAATATCTAGATGAGTGAGTTCCT
Organism: Myrrha octodecimguttata; assembly: GCA_958510865.1. Lineage (NCBI taxonomy): Eukaryota > Metazoa > Arthropoda > Insecta > Coleoptera > Coccinellidae > Myrrha > Myrrha octodecimguttata. The sequence continues at coordinate 68,115,095 of OY294058.1, read as the reverse complement.
AACATATTAGTTGAGTTCCGATATTCCTGGCCAGTACTGGCCAGTATCAGTAATTTCGAAACGCTTTGTACTGATACGAACAGTTACCAAAGCAGTGCCAGTAAAATCAACTGTCAAAATTTACTGGCCAGTACTGGCCAGGAATATCGGAACTCAACTAATATGTTTTGTGTAACTTTCAGTGGAATATATTCTAAGAATTCAATATACATTGTAATTTTTGGCTAATACACTATCCTCCGATGTCTTTCTTATATTATAGTAAGCAAGGAGTGAAATTATTAGGTAAGTAATGTGATTTTATTTTACAGAATCTACTGGTATCTCGATATCATTTTATAGCTTGTTAAAATATATCCATTTTTCTAGATTGTGCATATATACAAAGGAATGTGGTAAAGCAGCAGGAAATTTATGAAAGTTGATACAGAACTAGCATCATCTTTCGTTCAAGTCAGACTGGGACCTATCAAGAGTTGGAGTTTCAGAGAGAATAAGAACTCATTCAATAGGCCATATTATTAAACCTATTCAATTTGAGTTCTTTCCCTTTCAAATTAGTAAGATTTCCAATTAGAAAAGAGGTGTTTTATTCAATGGTTAATTTTATTTAATCGGATTTGAAAACTGAGGTTTTCTAGTAGCGCTTGATAGTTGCATGAATTATTAAATTTCAATTTCAAGTGAATGAAAATTGTAAAACAATCTATATGAAGAACCAAGAAGAATATAACACATTCGATAGTAAAAGTTATATGCTTGAATGGGAGTTGATAAATCGATATTCGATTAGTGAAAATGATCAAAAGACAATTGTGAAAAGAATGATATGCTCCTGAGTTTCATGAAGTTTATACCTTCTATAAATGATTCTCTCTTCATTTGAACACGTATACTCCATTCACTTTTATAATGTAGCCCGGTTGGCCATGACATCGTGACAGATTTCACCGTGTATATTTTGAAAATGTTAGGTTATCGTCATTTTCCTGTCAGATAACTATGCAACGTTGTCCTCTCTACATAGAGGTCGTAGTAATTACTTATTTTTCAAATGTCAATCTACATTGATAAAGTAACGAATTTGAGAAAATTTTATTTGAATTCGATAATTCCACAGACCTGGCGAATGTTGAAAAACTTTTGTCTCTGTTAATACTGGAAATATTTTACGTATATAAACATGGTTGGAAGATTCAGTTATGCTTTTTTCTCGTACGGAAATCAAGAATCGAGTTTTTCAAAATAAAGTCTCTAATCAGTGTCATTTTGAGTGCTCCAATAGAAGGATATTCTTTGTCGTCTCTTTCACTTAAAATCTTCCTTATTGTGTTGATGTGCAGCTAAAAAATAAATATCTATTCATATAAAATATAATTCCTTGGTTTTCACTCACATACGTCGAAAATGTTGGATAGCTTGTGTTGAATTATTGATTCCGAATTATCAGGGTTACTATCAGAAAAAGCCGATATCAATTCTACATAGCACTTCCTGATACTTTGCCTCTGCTTCTTCAAAACTACCTTTGGCATTTTTATTAGTTTGCAAGCGTTATTATGCTGAGATTTAGAAATCTAGAATCGATTGATATTGATAATAGTAGAAATTGAAATTTGGCAACGTGTTTTGACATTGCCGATATTTCATGAGTGCCAACCTGCGTCAGTTTTAAGGGAAAAAACTTGATAAACCTAAATCATGGCCAACCGGGCTACATTATAAAAGTGAATGGAGTATATTTCCATTCACATCTGCACTGTCCAAACAAAATACGAAAGGAACCCATTTAAAAGTATCTGAGGATCTACACAATTCTTCGAAGCTAACACAAAAAGGTTTCACACACTTATTTATAACTAAGTAATAATCTAAAAAAACATAAATAAATTCAAAATGACAATTATTGCCGAATTACCAGTAATAGGGTCATGCGCTCTGATTGGTCGATTGGTGCCTTTTGTGTCGGTGGCGAGAGTATGAAATACAATCAGTTTCCCCAGTTTGGTCTAAGGATTTAGTAGGAAAACAAATAAAAATGAAATATTGTTCTATGCACCTTGAGAGACACAAACATGTGATAGATATCTATGATGATTCCATCGAAACCATCATAGACATGAAAACTCAAAGTCTATGAAACCCATAGAGGTACGGACATGTCTTTTATGGAACCATAGACATAGAGCCATGGAATGTGCCATGATGTAAAGAACATGGTGTGCTCATCTGAAAAATGAGTGACGTCAGCCAGCAGAAAATACAAGGAGTTATATATTCTGTGCTTTGAATTTGCATGTTAATTCAAAGCACAGAATATATAACTCTTTGTATTTTCTGCTAGCTGACGTCACTCATTTTTCAGATGAGCACACCATGTTTTTTACATCATGGAATGTGCCTTTGATTTGCATCTATGGACGAGAAGCGGTAAACTTAAGTTGATATGAAAAGATCCATGGCGGGAGATTATTTATCTTCTCCCTTTAGTAATCGAAAGGAATTAAGATTCCTTTTGTTAATGATATCCTGAACTGATTGAGCAGTTTCCATTATAACTGAAGAAATGTAAACGTTGTGGAATTTGCGGAAAGGTGTTTAATATTTTCAGGTGAGCTTTGATGATTTTTCGAAAATTATTTGTCCGACAAATGTTTCTTATTGAGGTTAGCAAACTCAACCATTTAATGGTCAAATTATAATAAGTTATTTCAACATGAAATATGGATCATTCCAGACTCAGGAGTCGTGTAATAATAAACAAGAATGTTAACATGATTCAAAATAAGGTTAATCTGCAGTAGATCAGTTTTAATAATTAAATTGAACAAAACATTCTAGTGCACATCATCAAGAACATATAATATCTTCGGCTTATTCTCGATTGAATTCGATCACATAGCAATCGTTCAACAATTTCTATGTAATATCAAGTAGTGTAGTCTTCATTATTCAAATAAAGCGTACCCACTAATGACTTCACAACATGGAGGTCAAAATTGATGAAATTCCGCAATTCCCCCTATTTATGAACCCTGGGTTTATCCATTGTCTTTATAAATGTAATTCGTATTGGGCTACTTACGTATAACATCAATCAAGTCAACCACTCCCTTGAGGAGCCGCATGAGGGTAGGTCCAATACGTTTAACACGTTTTCGTTTTTTTTTTGTGATGAAAATTCACACAACGACCCATTGCTCATATTATGAACATAGTTTCAGAGAATTTTCTGACAAAAACAAAATATTATTACAGGAAAAATGCCAATTAAAATATTGAGCATATAGGTAAAAGAAAAATTCAACAACACATCTTCTCTGAAGTTGTTCTTATGTTGGAAAAATGTATATTTACATTTATGGCATGCAGTGGAAGATTTGTTGAAAATGTTTAGAATAAGAATAATTCATTGATCTTTTCAGACATTTCAACAATGTATAACATACGTCAAATATAAACCAAAGGGTGATAAGGAAAGAACGAAATGAACAACAACGATACAATATACGACTTCGACCCAAGTTGCCAACCGACAAATTTCGTCCAGATTTACTATCACTGGGGTAGGGGAATTTGAGAACAAATTCGACAAGATGAGGTTCGCGTAATTTATAAATATCCGTAAACGGTGCCTTGGCTCTTCAAACTAGGTAATTCCTTCTAAATATAAGATTTTGTTAATATCATCTCCGATTGGCTGAAATTGAATTTGGTATTCCTGACTTCTTGTCGATGCTGTCAAGTTCAGATGGGATTTGTTCCGCAAATCAACTTGGTTATTTCGCTTGCCAGTTTTCTGTTCCGTAAATATGAAATATTCGATTGGTTCCTGAAGAAAAGGTTAATGACGGAATTTGATTGATGAAAAAGCAATCTTAGGCCGAGTTTTTTAATTCACCAAATTGGTGTGGTGGAAGAGTGATGGATCCACCAAATCGTTTTTTTTATTGTTGTTTGAATGACGTAAATGTCAAATTATCTAGTCCAACATCCACCATTTATGAATCGATTTCAAGCGATGGACCAAAAGCACCGGTTATAGTTGTGGTTATCCAAACTGACATATAGGCAAAGGATTATATGTCAATGAGGATAACCGTAACTATAACCGGAGATTTTGGTCCATCGCTTGAAATCGATTATGTTCTATGTCCACCATACTCCACCACAACCACACCAGTTTGGTGAATTAAAAAACGCGCCCATTGTGTCACCAGAATGACAGTCAATGATCTATGACAACATATTCATGGCATAGAACAATCTATATTTACCCATGATGTAAGCCGAACATGGTGTGCTCATCTGCTCATCTGTAAAGGGGCCTTTATTGCGAGGGAGATTCGGGTATTTGGGTAATCGGAGATTCACTCTATTGGTTGAGAGATTCACCCTATTGGCTGACGACGATTACGTGATCGTCGACGGCCAATAGGGAAGAATCTCCGATTACCCAAATACCCGAATTTCCCTAGCACAAAAGGGAGCTTTATCGTACGAACAAATGGTGACGTCACTTTTTTCATTCAAATTCGAAGCACAGAATATGTTTTCCCTTGTATTTTCAACGAGCTGGCGTCTTTTTTTTGTCAGATGAGCACACTTTGTTTGGCTTACATCATGATATTGACGTTATGATCCATAGACCATACTTAGTAATTTTTTCATAGTTGATTGTTGTCTTGTCTACGTTCTATGGATCATAAAGTTAACAAAGATTGTTATAATGCATGAATATGTTACTATAGAACATTGACTGTCGTCCTGGTGACAGAAAGATTGCTTTTTCATCGATCAAATTCCGTAATTAACCCTTTTTTCAGGGACCAACCAAATATTCCATATTTACGGAAAACCGACATCCGAAATAACCAAGTTGATTGGCGGAACATATTCCATGTAAACTTGACACTATTGACATGAAATCAGGAATCCCAACTTAAATTTAAGCCAATCGAAGTTGATCTTAACAAAAACCCATAATAGGAAGGAATTATCTTGTTTGAGGAGCCGAGGCACCGTTCACAGATATTTATAAATAACGCGAACCTTATCATGTCGACTTTGTTCTGAAATTCCCGTTCCCCAGTGATAGTAAATTTGGAAGGAATTTATGGGTTGGCAATTTGGACCGAAGTCGTCTATTGAAAGCTTGTCTAAATTACCATAGTAGCCGAGGAGTGAATAAATAAATGAATTCGTCATCATGTGTACGTATGTATGTACGTACGACCACAGATGAGCACACCATGCTTCACTTACACAATGTCTATTCCAAATCATTATTGGAAGAAGAGTACACGAATCAGCAATTTTCGGCGGTCTGAACATTGAATATTCTCGTTTTATCTTTGTTTACATCTGACATAATTTCAGTGTGGGGATAGGTCACCCCCGATCGATACCACGGCACGTGGAGAGCGTAAAAGCCAAGGTCGTTCATTTCCCCCATTCAGAAATATAGCCACACTACGCAACTTTCTTCCTTTACCGCCCAAACACGCAATACCCGACATATATATTCTATTTCCTCAGTTGTCGATCTCTTCAAGTTTTAGGTTGTTTTTTCAACGTTTTTATCTACAGAGTGCTGCGTCCTTACAAATAAATAAGGGTTTGTCAATATGAGGCGCCGTTAACGACAAAAGTGTGTTTGCCAAAAACTTTTATTTTCGATTCAATATTTATTTTTTGCAGCAAACCGATCAAAGTTTATTTTGGGAGTATTTTGTATTATTTTTCAAGTGTTTTCCAGGTTTTCACTTCTAATATCTTAAAGAACTATTAAAATTAAATGAAAATTGTTATTTACAGCGTACGGAGAATCCTATCGACTTGAAAAGTTACGGGTTATTGCCAATTGAAATTTTGAGGTAAATCCTTTGATATTTCGAGAACTACTGAAGCGATTGAATTGAAACTTGGTAACTAGTTGGAGCATAAGGACTTGAAAAAATTGTACAGAATTTTGTTGAGATTCATGCTGTCAGTAAATTTAAAAAAAAATTGTTTCAGAAACTATTGATTACTTTCGGAAAAAAATTCTGTTATACTTTGAGATTCATATTACGCAGCACTGAAACAAATTTCAGTTTGATACGATGATAATTTTTGAAGATATTGTAAAAATATCAAATTTACCGGTTCTTTTCGGTATAATTATTTTTCGGAATAACTCAAAAAATACTAATTCAATCATGTGGAGCTTGGCAGCTAGAAAATGCTGATGGACAATGGAGGTTTTTCCTTTAAACGAAAATGCAATCTTAGGCCGAGTTTTTTAATTCACCAAATTGGTGTGGTGGAAGAGTGATGGATCCACCAAATCGTTTTTTTTATTGTTGTTTGAATGACGTAAATGTCAAATTATCTAGTCCAACATCCACCATTTATGAATCGATTTCAAGCGATGGACCAAAAGCACCGGTTATAGTTGTGGTTATCCAAACTGACATATAGGCAAAGGATTATATGTCAATGAGGATAACCGTAACTATAACCGGAGATTTTGGTCCATCGCTTGAAATCGATTATGTTCTATGTCCACCATACTCCACCACAACCACACCAGTTTGGTGAATTAAAAAACGCGCCCATTGTGTCACCAGAATGACAGTCAATGATCTATGACAACATATTCATGGCATAGAACAATCTATATTTACCCATGATGTAAGCCGAACATGGTGTGCTCATCTGCTCATCTGTAAAGGGGCCTTTATTGCGAGGGAGATTCGGGTATTTGGGTAATCGGAGATTCACTCTATTGGTTGAGAGATTCACCCTATTGGCTGACGACGATTACGTGATCGTCGACGGCCAATAGGGAAGAATCTCCGATTACCCAAATACCCGAATTTCCCTAGCACAAAAGGGAGCTTTATCGTACGAACAAATGGTGACGTCACTTTTTTCATTCAAATTCGAAGCACAGAATATGTTTTCCCTTGTATTTTCAACGAGCTGGCGTCTTTTTTTTGTCAGATGAGCACACTTTGTTTGGCTTACATCATGATATTGACGTTATGATCCATAGACCATACTTAGTAATTTTTTCATAGTTGATTGTTGTCTTGTCTACGTTCTATGGATCATAAAGTTAACAAAGATTGTTATAATGCATGAATATGTTACTATAGAACATTGACTGTCGTCCTGGTGACAGAAAGATTGCTTTTTCATCGATCAAATTCCGTAATTAACCCTTTTTTCAGGGACCAACCAAATATTCCATATTTACGGAAAACCGACATCCGAAATAACCAAGTTGATTGGCGGAACATATTCCATGTAAACTTGACACTATTGACATGAAATCAGGAATCCCAACTTAAATTTAAGCCAATCGAAGTTGATCTTAACAAAAACCCATAATAGGAAGGAATTATCTTGTTTGAGGAGCCGAGGCACCGTTCACAGATATTTATAAATAACGCGAACCTTATCATGTCGACTTTGTTCTGAAATTCCCGTTCCCCAGTGATAGTAAATTTGGAAGGAATTTATGGGTTGGCAATTTGGACCGAAGTCGTCTATTGAAAGCTTGTCTAAATTACCATAGTAGCCGAGGAGTGAATAAATAAATGAATTCGTCATCATGTGTACGTATGTATGTACGTACGACCACAGATGAGCACACCATGCTTCACTTACACAATGTCTATTCCAAATCATTATTGGAAGAAGAGTACACGAATCAGCAATTTTCGGCGGTCTGAACATTGAATATTCTCGTTTTATCTTTGTTTACATCTGACATAATTTCAGTGTGGGGATAGGTCACCCCCGATCGATACCACGGCACGTGGAGAGCGTAAAAGCCAAGGTCGTTCATTTCCCCCATTCAGAAATATAGCCACACTACGCAACTTTCTTCCTTTACCGCCCAAACACGCAATACCCGACATATATATTCTATTTCCTCAGTTGTCGATCTCTTCAAGTTTTAGGTTGTTTTTTCAACGTTTTTATCTACAGAGTGCTGCGTCCTTACAAATAAATAAGGGTTTGTCAATATGAGGCGCCGTTAACGACAAAAGTGTGTTTGCCAAAAACTTTTATTTTCGATTCAATATTTATTTTTTGCAGCAAACCGATCAAAGTTTATTTTGGGAGTATTTTGTATTATTTTTCAAGTGTTTTCCAGGTTTTCACTTCTAATATCTTAAAGAACTATTAAAATTAAATGAAAATTGTTATTTACAGCGTACGGAGAATCCTATCGACTTGAAAAGTTACGGGTTATTGCCAATTGAAATTTTGAGGTAAATCCTTTGATATTTCGAGAACTACTGAAGCGATTGAATTGAAACTTGGTAACTAGTTGGAGCATAAGGACTTGAAAAAATTGTACAGAATTTTGTTGAGATTCATGCTGTCAGTAAATTTAAAAAAAAATTGTTTCAGAAACTATTGATTACTTTCGGAAAAAAATTCTGTTATACTTTGAGATTCATATTACGCAGCACTGAAACAAATTTCAGTTTGATACGATGATAATTTTTGAAGATATTGTAAAAATATCAAATTTACCGGTTCTTTTCGGTATAATTATTTTTCGGAATAACTCAAAAAATACTAATTCAATCATGTGGAGCTTGGCAGCTAGAAAATGCTGATGGACAATGGAGGTTTTTCCTTTAAACGAAAATGCAGAGATTTTCATGAAAAACCTTTAGAACATCACATTTCAAACATATGTTTTCAATATTATATTTTTAAAAAAATGTTTGATCACTGAAAAATGAAAATGGGGATTTGCCTTTTAAGAGATTTGTCTTGAGTGCACGATTAGGCAACGTCGAATTCAGCTTTCTCGGAAAGAAAAAGACGTCAAATGTGTTACTTTGCCTAGGAAAACAGAGATAGCTATACTTCGATCTGGTTAGAGTAGAAGACAACGACCAAGGAAAAGAAAAAGAAGAGCACAGACTGTCATACTCTCATATTACTAACAAATCGCAAACGGAAATTGTTTGGTTATATTGACAAAGAACACTTGTGTACCACAGAATAGGAATGAATATTTCATTATTCTATAGCAGAAAAAGCTATTCTAATAAACACCGTTGTCACTTCGTGCATGCCTGGCAAATCCCAAACCCCAATTTTGAAATCTGATTTTGAATACTTTCTGAAGGTAATTTGGGAAAATGATGAATCAAACCCATAATAATTATGTTCAAATTTGCATTTGCAGTAATAACCCAAATTCAGGAAAAACCCCCCATTTTGCGCAAAATTCTGTATCAACCAATTCGATCTGAGGTGTATTGTTGGAAATATTGGAAAAATAATTCGGCCTTCGTAATTAAGGTCCAAACCTACGGCCGACCGTAAACACAATAACTTTCGAAATAAACAACTTAGATACTCGATATTCGTAGAGTACATTTGGGGCTGAATTACAAAGTTTCAATTCTTGAATGGGTGGAATCCGCCCCATAATTCCGTAGATATACCAATTCCAAACTTTGTTTACTCAATATTTCCAGGAATACAGATTGGATCGAATTGAAAGCCAGTACTTAATCAAGAAAAAAACTAGAGAAGCACCGACGTGAAGTCAGCAGCTTTTGTGTGCATGTTCAAATTCGTTGCCAAAGCGGTCATATCCTTTGAACATGAGCGCAACAGCTGCTGACTTTTCCACTTTAACTGCTTTTCTAGGTTTTTTTCTTGTAAGTATTCAATTATAGTTCTGAAATATTTATTTGTTGATAACTGCTTTGATTCCTCTGACTTAGTGCGGCCATAGTATAAAGAGGAATCCTTCTTTATACTATAGCCTAATACTTAGTAATTGTTATTTCTACTTTTTATACCCTGAAGAAGGAAATAAGTTTCCGAAACATCGCAGAAAGGATAAGATATTTTGATTCGTGATCCTTGTGTTAATATAGACAATTTCTGAATTTTGTTTTGGAACGATAATATATGGACATTATAGGAAGGTATTACCTGCACAAGCTACCGAAGTGGACCTTCAATTCTCGATAATTTCTCAACAGTATGCATAGTCATCAATTATATTGCACTATTCTGCACATCAAAACAGTAATATCGATCGTGAATCCCACAACTCTCAGGCATGAAATTTCGAACTTTGTAATCCTTCGATTATACACGAAAAAAAACAACGGACATTGAACGTTGTGTTCCCAGACAGCTCGTCTCTGACGCGCACATTTCGTTTCACTCCATCAATCATTGCGAGATATCCCATTCCGAAATTTCTTCAAGATAAGAATCACTCCACAATCCAACATCAGGTGCCAATATCCGTTCCAACATCGGGCTCGTTTTCCAAATCCACAGAACACAAGCTACCATTCGACCTTGACTTGAACGGTTGTTCAATCTTTGCATTATTTATTCCATATCTTAATTAAAACGCATCTGGAATTTTTCATGGAACCCGTAGAATGATGTATTATTGTTGAGTACCGCAAATTAAAACAATTCTGTTACTATCTCTCTCGGTGTTTAAAGATGCTGATTTCGTCATTGAATGGGTGTTGAATAATTCATAAGACGTGTTCTTGATGTAACATATCGGATGGTAGATTTAGAAAACAAGTTGGCAAACAAAATTTGAGGGGCTTGTACGAAAGTCATAAGTTGCTTGAGGGTTTTGGTATACATTTCTGCATGATAGAGAGAATCAGTGGCGTGTCGTGATGTATGTGGTCGGGGGCGCAACTAGTAAAGATTTGAGTGGCATGAGTCGCTCGACGCCGGCGGCGAAAAATTTTTCGGGTGTACCACACCCGGAGACTTATTTTTAACATATTTGTATCTTCCAAAAAAGAGTAGGACAGCACAGAACATTTTTCTCAGGAGAATTTGAAATTTTGTCAATCTCTGCAGTAAGATTAATTAACTGTTTAAATATTCCTTGATTCTCAGAGCGGTCTCTTCCATCGTGACCTCTGAAGGCCAAATAAAAGTGCAATAAAAATTTTTTATAAATGATTTTTTTAAAATGTGTCTATTTTTTCCGACCTTATTATTATGTAAAATAATGCTTTCACTGTAGGCAGAGCTTAACTGGGACATAAAATATACCTTACCAAGTAAGGCAAAGGCATTTCAAGATTCGATGTGCTCACGGGACGATTCATCTTTTCTCATTTTTTCTGGAAGATGGTGTAACTCACTGACTCCTTTTCTTGCCTAGTTGGATCTATTCTTGAGTCAACTCTATAAAATAACGAACACGGAAAACAATATAACAAATTTTTCACACCCACATATCCAGTTATTTTTTTGTGAATTTGTATTAACAAACGTCGCGTACAGATCTGTTTTCGGCTCTTCGTTTATGAGTTTGTGATAACTTTATACCTGACAAGGGCCGGCGCAGTTCCTTAATTTTCAATAAATCGGCTAATTGCAGCTCATCGTGCCAATCGAAATTCAGTTCAAGAATGTTGCTGACTGAGTTTGTATGACTCTTAATACACAAAGAAAATACCAACAATGTAAAGTCTATAACATCAACCGGACAAAATGATAAACACGCAAAAGACGTTCGTCGATCCAACGAACAGCCGTAATCAACCCGACTGCACCTGAACTCAAACTAAGGCCGCAGAAATTTCGCGGCCCTGGTGTGCTTATAGTTCGGAGTTGATTGGGGTCATTCGACAGCATTCGCTGTGGTTGTATGTTTCGCTGTGGTGGGAGGGTTCCGGCCATGAGGCCTCGATTTTCACGCGCCAGAGATACATTTTCGACATTCCTACGGTAAACGACGTATTATGTTGGGAGCGGATTGATGGATCGTTAGAAAGAATTGATGTTTGTGTTTTTTGTTGGAATATTAACTAACAGTTGCTGTTTCCTATTAAAATATTAATTATTTCAAAAAGAATTAATTGTGTCGTACGTTGTACGACAATATATTTTTTAGGGGGGGCGCGCGATCCCGCGGCCTTATTGAGCAACCGCTACTGGAAAGAATTACGAATGAAATTTGGGAGAGTTGAAAGTATCATGTTACCCTAATTAGAAAAGTTAAGACTGGAAATTGACATACCTAATATAAGTATGGAAGTCAGTGCTGACTCTAAAGTTTGTGCCGAATTCCATTGAAATCTAATCAATATTTCCCGAGAGAAAAAAATTTTTCATCAAAAATTTTTGAATGAAAAGTTTTTTCAAAATTTCTAACAACTGGATCCAGACGAAATTTTGCTCTAAGTTGCGCAATGGTATTTAAAACTTTCCATGAAGTTTCAGTTTGATCGAGTCAATGATTCATGAGATATCGAGGAATTAACCTCAAAATTTCTGGGCCTAACTCCGAAACTATCCAACTCATTCCATACATTAACGAACTTAACCGAGATGTTTGGACTGCAAACCTTATCTGACAATTTCAAGTCGCTAAGCCTTTTCCTCACATACGGACGGGCAGACAGAATTGAATTTGGCCACGGATTCTCCTTCAGAGAGTTCGACCCAATTATTTAAGACCATTTTCGGTTCAAAATTCGAAAATTACAGACATCGTGACGAAATGATAACGCGCTGTTTTTTAGAACAAGCGCGTAAAAACTGAAATTAACACTTCGAGGTAGCCTTTCAGTCGATAGAAGACCTAAAAGAGATTTTGTATCAATTCTTCGAAATGAGATGAAAAATTTGTTATTTCTGAACTTAATCCTGTTTAAATAAATTACCAAGCGTGTCTAATTGTAAACATTTATTTTCGAACAGGAACGGGTTCAAAGTGTTTATAAAATTTACCATAATATGAGCTTCCCAGAACAATATATGTTATGATGATTCAGAGAATCTGATTATTTCAGGAACTGGTTAAAACCAGCAGCATAGCCCCCAATGTTAGGCGTAATCCAATACAGACAGATACAATTGAATCATATCAGATTTTGATGCCATGTGCTTGCTAGAAGTAACCACATCGACAAGTGCCTGGCTTTTCGCCAGAGTATAAAATCTGGCAAGGTGAACTAAGTGAAAGACCGCTATGAGCATGTATAACTGTAATAAATTTCGGGATATTCATCAACAGTTTTCTCCTCGAAAATATTATGTAAATGGATCTAGGGACGGAAAATTTTCTTCTTGTGAGAAATGGGTTGAGAATGGTTACAAGGATCATCGAAAATAATGGGGAAATTTCACGATAGGGGGGAAGGGGTTTTTCTCATACATAAATAGATGTTTTCTGCAGATCATGTATATCGTGTGGACCTCAATTGATGTGTCTGTGTTGAAATTATGAGCAGGGTATGGTAGAGGAGCTTGTATTATTGAACATATCGATCAACAGTACAATTTCTGATTTGGAGTAAGAAATAAATGAATGAAATAAAATAAACTAAATAAATAAATAATTGATAACGCATATAGATTCGATTCGATCACGGAAATGCCAAATATAATAATCCAGAGGAACCATGCAGGCATTTTACCCAGAAATTGAAGAAAACTATAAGTAGTTCGAAAGGAGCTTGAATTTTTGTTCAAATTTTTCATTACTTCTCTCTAGAAGTATTTTTGAATAGGATAGGAGTTCAACGAAATAAATATGAGGGTTTTCACACTATTTCTGATGAAGTTTTCGAAAACGTAAAACTATTTTGACGCGCTTGTTCTAGGGAAAAGCGCGTCACGATGTGTGTAATTTTCGAATTTTGAGCCGAAAATGGTTTTTAAACAATGCGGGTTTTTCCTGAATTTGGGTTATTACTGCACATGCAAATTTGAACATAATTATTATGGGTTTGATTAATCATTTTCCCAAATTACCTTCAGAAAATATTCAAAATCAGCTTTCAAAATTGGGGTTTGGGATTTGCCAGGCATGCACGAAGTGACAACGTTGTTTAGTGGAATAGCTTTTTCTGCTATAGAATAATGAAATATTCATTCCTATTCTGTGGTACACACGTGTTCTTTGTCAATATAACCAAACAATTTCCGTTTGCGATTTGTCAGTAATATGACAGTATGACAGTCTGTGCTCTTCTTCTATTCCTTGGTCCATGAAAAACCTTCAGAACATCACCTTTCAAACATATAATTTCAATACTATATTTTTTTAAAAATCTTTGATCACCTAAAACTGAAAAATAAAAATGGGGATTTGCATTTAAAGGGATTTGTCTTGGGTGCACGATATGGCAACGTCGAATTCAGCTTTCTCGGAAAGAAAAGGACGTCAAATGTGTTACTTTGCTTAGGAAAACAGAGATAGCTATACTTCGATCTGGTTCGAGTAGAAGTCAACGACCAATTCATACTGTGATATTACTGACAAATCGCAAACAGAAATTGTTTGGTTATATTGACAAAGAACATGTGTGTACCACAGAATAGGAATAAATATTTCATTATTCTATAGCAGAAAAAGCTATTCTAGTAAACACCGTTGTCACTTCGTGCATGCCTGGCAAATCCCAAACCCCAATTTTGAAATCTGATTTTGAATACTTTCTGAAGGTTATTCGGGAAAATGATGAATCAAATCCATAATAATTATGTTCAAATTTGCATTTGCAGTAATAACCCAAATTCAGGAAAAACTCCCATTAAGTCCCAAATCTACTATAAAACATCGAGTTTCTTAGGCGTTCCTTTCGGAAGTTATTGTGTTTATAATCGGCTGATAGATAAGCAACCAGAATCTCATAGTTTTTGATTGGGTGTGTAGAGATTTCTTTGAGCACATTACTGAAAGAACTGAAGAGAAAGTTATCATAAACTAGTCAGAATGAAATAGTAAATTAATCAATTAGCATATAATGACTATAATCATTCACGAACGTAAAGTTTGCGACACACGCCTGCGGATCGAATGATAGCAATTATAATGCTATACTCTGTCCACGACTAAAATTTGAATAATCCTGCATTTTCAACAACCTGCAGTAGAGTTGTCAGAATGGTCAACTTCATTTTCTGTGATTACTGAAAATTGTCAAGCTTACGAGAAATGTCAAACTTTCAGTTATGCATGGAGTGTATAATGTCCATTATACACGCCTTTTATCCACGAGCCTAGTTAATGACTGTCATTTTCCTTGAACAAGAGCCATCTAAATCTATTTATTATTCAACGGTCTTGAACGAATTGGTTGTTTCAATTAAAGTGTAGTTGCTTTTAACAATTAATTAATTCATTTTTTATTGAAGATTCATTACCCGTATAGATTCTTTTTATTTCTAATATATTTTTTCGAGTTAAGTGGTGTAACTGAAGGTAGACTCCGCCAAAATATTTTTTTTCTATTTTAATGAAGACACTTTTATTATTATTATTATTATTATTATTGACGTGAAATTAGGAGCTCCAACACAATTTTCAGCCAATGTTCACAAATATCGATATTTGAATATACTATCTTGCCGAGGCGCGGGTTACGGATGTTTATAACTTGCGAACCTCAGTATGAATTTATTCTGAAATTTCCATTCCCAATTGGTAAAATTTCCGAAATTTTTGTTTTGGCAGCTTGGACCGAAATCCTCCATTGAGGATTGGCATGTTTCATGAATTTTCTTTTAAAACGTGGATTAATTAGGAAAAATATCCATTCCTTAGACGCCCTTCATACTAATGATATATTTATAATTCAATCAGAATTTTTTCGACTTCATTTTCGAAGAAAACCGTCTCTTATTTGAATTCAAACGAACTCTTTCGAATCTTTCTTTCAACATTCTTTATCTTAATGATCAATGGGACCGTGTCCAAAATTTCATTCAGAACACAAATAGAGAGTCGAATCCATCTAATGAATTACTTATTATTCTCCCAGAAGTACCGCTAACTGGATTTTGCCAGCCGGTTTCGAAGTTCACTAGAGGCGTGCCGTAGAAGCCTCACTACTTTGCCCGATAAAAAACTAGTTTGGACAGCCTGTCTTTTTTGCATTCAATATAATTTTTACCTGTGGGCTTCTAGTACATAATGTGAATGAAAAAACATTCAAATAATAAGCGTTGTTTGCCGAGAATTTGCTCAATTTTTTTCAACTCGAGTTGTCTTTAGTCAAGCGTGAAATGTATGATGGATGAAAACATTATTGAGTTAGGTATCTATAAGCACTCTTCCGTTCGGTAAATAATGGGGGACTTTTTCATTTGAACTGAAAAATGGTTCGAACTCTCACGAAGACATCGATTCCAACAACACTTGCCTATGCCGCTTATTTTCAGGAGCCACTTACAACTAATCTCTGAATATCTTGGTCCAAAATTGTACCACATGCTACTCACGTCATTAAGATGTGTAAATACAAAAAAAACAAAAGTTAAGTAAAACGCAGTATATAAAATAAAATTTCAGAAAATTTCTGAATCTAATTTCATATTGTTGGTTTCTTACAAGTCTTCTTCTTTCAAGGAATTGTGCGAGCAAGTTGTATAATTTATGCAGTGGGGATATTCGGTAACTGCGGGATGCTGAGTTGCATACAGGCTCCAAGCTTAAGCCGGGTTCAGATGAGTGTATGTAATCCAAACAGCGAATGCAATAAGATTTGGCAAACGATTCGGCGAATAGTGTGAACGGCACTCGAGCTAAGCCTCGAATAATACATTCAAATGGATCGTTCGTGTTGAAAACCGAGTCCCAACGGAGCAGAAAGAGCACTGCCTCGAACCATAAAACTCCATGTGATTTATTGCATTCGCTGTTCGCATTAAGCCGGGTCCAGATGAGTGTAACCCAAACAGCGAATGCAATTCAATTTAATTAACGATTCGGCGAAAAGTGTGGACGGCACTCAAGCTCAGCCTCGAATAATACATTCAAATGCATCGTTCGGGTTGAGAACCGAGTCCAAAAGTTCTGTAGCATTATTCGATATAAATTCTTCCATCTAGTAGGTTCGGGACACTATTTTATGAAAATTGAGGGCTATTGCTGCTGAATAAATTATTCATTTACCTGTTGACTGCTGGTAAATATCTCTTAGACGGGCAACTTTTTGTTAGACAAAAAAAATCGTATTTTAATACATTTTTTATTTATTTTGTACATTAAAAGGAAAAAAGGGCAACATTTTCATATTTTTCAGCAGTGTACCATATTTCATAATGATACGACCTAATTTCTGAATATATTGGGGAAGAATATGTAAACAATTTTGTGGTTCTTTAAGATCTCGATATCGTGTCATTAGGAAAATTTGAAGAAAAATTAAATGTTTTATTTTTTTCAAATATTCAATATTCTCCTGATCAGTATCTCGCCAAATTTGTCGGGTTTGCCGAATTTTTTCAACTTGTGTTGTTTTTCGACAAGCGTGAAAACTTCAAAGAAATTATTGAGTTAGCTGTTTGGAAGCACTGTTTTATTTGGAAAATAATGGGGGAGCTTTTTTTCACAGGTTTTGTTGTAGCATTCTTGTATAACTCCTTTCTCTTCATATAGGTTTGGGACACAATTTTATGGGATAAATATTAAATACTGTGAAATAATGTATGATTTTTGAAAAACTTCAGAAAAAAAATTAATGAAATTGTTTCAAGCAACGAAAACATAACAGAATTGAAATACTCTCAAAATCGAACTTTCGATCTATGACAGGTTCATAGTCAATTTTCTCTTCAATTCTCTTCTCAGTGACTCACCACATTGGAGGTGAAAAAGCACTAAATTCTACATTAGAAAAACTTGATTTTTCTGTATTTTTGTGAATAATGGAAAAATAAAATTTCTTACGGGTGTATCGACGAAACCATTGGGTGGAATTTAGCAATTCATCAATTCTTCATAATTAAGTTCTACAAATATCAAATCTATCAGTTACTTCTTAGGAAGCCGTAAGACTTCAATGTTTTTCTCTAATTTGCCTTCTTTTTATTCTGCTGAAATACATTCCTTAGATGATCTGATGCCATGTTTTCTTATTTGTTGGTGCATCATAAAAAACACACATCAATTTTTAATTGAAACAATCAAACTGGCGATAACACAGATGCGATTTTGATAGCCCATATCGTCTATAAATAAATATCTAGAGCACTCGAGTTCTTTCTCACTGGTCTGTCATTCAGTCATTCGAATTTTTACGACCATGACTGATTTTCATTTAAATGTTCAGATAATATGTAATCACGATAGATTTATCACAATTTGCAATCGATTTCGATCGTAAAAATTGTTTGAAATTAAATGTTGTTACGTGAAGCTCATAATGTTGAATCTTTGTCCTATAGAGGTTGGATGGATCTCATTGATTTATACTGACTTTGAACCCATAGTGAAATCCAACCAGCAGTTTCTGAGATTTATTTATTTTAATTATTTTGTTTATTTTTTGAAAAATAACTTTCAGTATAGAAGAGAGACAATGCGAGTTTGTCGTGATAGAAAATTATTTTTCGATTCCTTACTTTTCGATATTTTGTACAGTTGAAATCGAGGTTGAAATGGATACAATATTTCACCTTTTCTGAGTTGTTCAACGAAACAACACAGGAAAGAGAAGATGAGGATTCAACACAAACAAATTATTTCCTTAAATATGAGAAATTAGGGGAATTTTATCATGCAGGGTGTCATATTGAGAAAGAAACAGAGTTTTCGATTAAAGCTTATTTTGAGAGGATTTTGCATCATTTTTTAGGTTTTTTCTGGGTTTAAGTTCGAAACATCTGAAACAGAACTATTAAAATTAAATGGAATGGGGTTTTTTCCTGAATTTTGGTTATTACTGGAAATGCAAATCTGAACATAATCATTATGGGTCTGATTCATATTTTTCCCAAATTACCTTCAGAAAGTATTCAAAAACAAGTTTCAAAATTGGGGTTTGGGATTTGCCAGGCATGCACGAAGTGACAACGGTGTTAAGTAGAATAGAATAATGAAATATTTAATCCTATTCTGTGGTATACACGTGTTCTTTGTCAATATAACCAAACAGTTTTCGTTTGCGATTTGTCAGTAATGTGACAGTATGACAGTCTGTGCTCTTCTTTTTCTATTCCTTGGTCGTTGTCTTCTACTCTAACCAGATCGAAGTATAGCTATCTCTGCGAAGTAACACATTTGACGTTCTTTTCTTTCCTGAATTCGACGTTGCCATATCGTGCACTCAAGACAAATGCCCATTTTTATTTTTCAGTTTTAGGCGATCAAACATTTTTTTAAAAATATAATATTGAAATTATATGTTTGAAATGTTATGTTCTGAAGGTTTTTTCATGAAAATTACTGCATTTCCGTTTGAAGGAAAACCCCCATTGTTTTTTCATGGAAAATGCCCTTGCGGATTGCAGGATTAAACTATTTGTCAAAGGCAGTTTTTGGAAAACAGATTGCCTAATGAGCAATACAGGAACAAAACGAATAAACCAAGAAAACTGTGACGTTTCAGAGTACAAATCTAAATCTTTTATCAGACAAACGAGAAAATTTTCAGAATTATTTTCTTTCGATTTTTCATTCTGAGTTGAGATTTCTCTCAATTTGACAACATGTTGAATATGGAGCTCAAGTTCAGAGCAATATTTTTTTCAAATATGACGGATAGTTTCCTATAAAAAATTTATTCGAAAAAATTTTCGACAAGTTTTTTTTATTTACTGGAACTACGATCTCGACAAGATTCTGCGAGATTTTGCTTCAACCAACTGCAAAGTTTCAATCCAATCGCTTCAATAGTTTTCGAAATATCAGGGGAAGAAAATAACCTCAAAATTTCAAAGTTATATCTCCGAAATCGTTTGGCCGATTTTTGAGCCGATTTTGCACATCAACGAACTCAACCGTCGCATTTTGAAATGCAACCTACCCTGAAAGTTTCAAGTCGATAGGATCTTTCGTACGCCTATAATCGTGCCTACGGACGGCCGGACAGAATCGATTTTGACACCGGATTCGTCATCAGTGAATCCAACCTGAGATCATTTTCGACTAAAAATTCGAAAATTACAGACATTTAAACAAATCGATAACACGCTGTTTCGCTGGAACATGCACACAAAAATGTCCAGCTAAGTTTGGGGTGCCATTTTTTCCATAATCTTCAATCTGAAGAACTGTCCTAGAGGAAATACTACAAGATTAAGGCTACACGTGTTCGATATTATTGTTATTGATAAACAAACGGTGGCGGAAATACTTGAATATAAGTTAACGATAGCGATGACTTGAATAGTAATGAACCTTAAGTTATGTTAGGTAAATGTTGATAGCTGAGGTTTCATTGTTTAGCTTTCGTACGTTGTTTTTAAATAATATTTGAATCCGATCAACTGACAAAACTTTCCGTCGCGCTCATTCTTGAATATTACAGGTTGGAAATGAGAAAAGGAAGACAGTACCGAACAGTTCACCTGCGCCTATTTTCATGGCTGGAGTTTTTCATTTTTCATGAAAGGTTCATTGAAAACAAAAGTTAACACAGAAAGCACATGTTTGCTACTTGTAGAGAGGTGAAAACTATGTTTGAATGGAAAGAGTCCTTTCATGTTTGTGCTGAATACAGGGTGTTCCTAATTTCACAAATAAGTGTCTTATTACATAGGTTCGCGAATGCGAGATACGGGGTGTTGAAGAAGTTTGACACATGTCGCTGTGTATACATGTTACTTGCAGTAATTTTCCTGTCAGATAACTACATGCCGTTGTTCGTTCTACACACGGGTAGTAATTATTACGTATATTACTAAACCAAATCATAGAGTCCTTTATGGAAATATGTGAGAATTGACAACGTCCCATCAAATTAATTTGGCCATGACGACATTCCACTGTTGCCAGCCTATCTCAGTTCTAGTTTAGCAAATAGTAACGCGTCATAAAGTTAGGTCGAGTTAATGTGTTTCTTTAGAAATTGACTGATAAATTGCAGCTTGTCGACTTCAGATTGAGCTTCAGTTTCATAAAACCTCATGAAGATCTCAAGGTCAAGGGTCCGCCTGCGGCCTGCATGCTGCAACGATGCCAATAGCAGCGAGAAATATTCGAATGCGAGAAATTTTTTAAGTCTCAAAGTTAAAAGGAGAAAACTTGGTGTCAATTTACAGGCTTCAGAGATTATCTTTCAAAATGTTTTCTTCGGAATGTAAGTTCTTCATTCTCTTGTCAGAATGCGCAATGTTATTCATCTTTCCATTTTTACTCCCATTTAGGTTTTTATTTTCCGAAAATTCTTGAAAATAAAATAAATAGTAGCATTGAGCATTCTAACCATTTATTTCAACCATTTGCAACTCGATTTGCACCAGAACAATTGATGAAAAATTATGTTGTTATTGTGTTTACGGTAAGGCCTAAGGCCGATGAAATAATACCTTAGATACCCATTCAAAATTTTTTTTCCAAATAGTTCCAAAAATACAGATTAAATCGAATTGAAATCCATACTTTATCGAAAAAAACCTAGAAAAGCACTGCCGAGAAGGCAGCAGCTTTTGCGCGCTTGTCTAAATTCGTTACCAAAGCGGTCATCTCCATTGAACATGCGCGCAAAAGCTGCTGCTTTCACGGCTGTGCTTTTCTAGGTTTTTTTTTAATCGTTTTTTGATCGATAAATGAAATAACTAAAACCCCTTCTTCTCATTGGAAGACCATGAATAATAAAGTAAACATCATGCTATCGTTACGTTGGTATATGTTTTCTTGAAGGATCGATAAAAGAGTAGGTAGTGAATCCAATTGATGCATGACATCATTGAATAGTAATGAACTCCGAATGGATTTCAAATGTGACGATAAATTTCGATTGTTTATGTTATTCATGTATGTATACAGTGCGCGTCAAAATTATGGAACAAATTCATTTTCTCAGAATAAAAATATTTGGCAACAAAATCCTGAAACAGGTCGATTTTTGTTTCACTTTTACCAAATTTTTATGCATTTTCGAAGGATTTTTGTTGCACCCTGTGCCATCCCAATCGACCCTCTAATTTTTTTTAATTTGGAAAGTGGGTCCTATGGTACTTTTTTGGCAAGGTCTTTGTATCTTCTTCACGGGCGTGCAGAAAATTTCAAGGAAAAAAATTTTTTTCAGAAAAATTTAGTTAGTTCAAAGAGCTTTTCAGTATGTGCACTTTGACATGGCTCATCAACTTTGAGACGATGGTATCTGATGAAATTTGTCACCGAGTGAAAGTCGACCATTACAGTTCTCTTCATGAACAACTTTCGACCCGTACGAACCCTTTAATGGAGAAAAAAAATTTCACGTGAAGGGGGTTGAAAAGAGTTGAAAGTCGTGCATGAACAAAACTGTAATGGTGGACTTTCATTCGGTGACAAATTTCATCAGATGTGCCAAAGTGCACATACTGAAAACCTACCAATTTTTCAAAACAAAAAATTCTTTTTCTTGAAAATTTCTGCACGCCTGTAAAGGAGATACAAAGACCTTGCCAAAAAAGTACCACATGGCCAACTTTCATATTCAAAAAATTTAGAGGGTTGATGGGGTGCAACAAAAATCCTTCAAAAATGCATATTAATTTGGCAAAAGTGAAACAAAAATTGACCTGTTTCAGGTTTTTGTTGCCAAATATTTTTCTTCTAAGAAAATGAATTTGTTCCATCATTTTGACGCGAACTGTATATGTATTCTACATATTATTGGCATCAGCATATGGGTACCACTGAGTTGCATTATTCGATATCCTCAAAAGTGGAGACTAATATTAACAGAATATTTCATCTTATGTACAGGGTGTTTGGTAAAAATGCTGCAAAAATATTCTTCGATATTTTTCAATGATATTTTCATTTTGTTATTTGATAATTTTTGAAAAACCACTGCGTTTCAAAGATACAGGGTGCAAAAATTTGCGCTGGTTACAACATTTCATATCGAAAAGACCATACTGAATTGCTTAATCTACAATAATTGTTCAAAATAACTTCCACGTTTTGGATACAAGTATGCATTCTTCCAATCAGTGATTGCAGAACTCTTTCAAAAACACCAGTTTCGTTTTGAATGGAGTCACAGCAATTATCCAATTTCGCAAATCGTCCAGATTTTCAACTGGAGTAGCGTAAACTAATGACTTTAAATAACCCCAACAAGAAAAAAATCTAAGGGGTTTGAGTCCGGCGACCGCCCTGACCAATCCAGTGATCGTATGATGAATACTTATTGTAGATTAGGCAACTTGACATGTGCTTTTTGATAATAAAATGTTTTGTAGCTGTCGAATATTTTTTTCACCCTGCATCTTTGAATAGAAACGGTTTTTCAAAAATCATCACAAAATATCCTCGAAATAGCTCAAACAAAAACCCTTCAGATTTTTGCCGCATTTTTACCAAACACCCTGTATATATGAATTATTTTGAACTACTTGAAGATTAGGTTAAATGTTCTGCATTTTCAGTACTTTATCTATCGTGATAAGTGAACATTGTTATTGATATGGAGTCATGCATTTTTGCTACCAACTACCTGGAGATTTCGACTAGGTACCTATTTGTTTGTTTACCGCCCAATTGCTTAGGTGGCATAGCTAAAGTTGATATGTTACAGCCGCATCATCAATTGAAAAAATAATTTAATTTCAAATGTGTCGAATACTATTCCAAATGTATACATTCGTAGTTTTTGGGTATTTTGGTCAAGTCGAATGGATTTTTTAGTTTTCAACTTCTTAATTTTCGTTTCAAATCAATTCGTGTGATCTCACTCAAATGGAAACTCATACATGTGGAAAACCTAGGAAATTGTAACTTTAAACAATTCATTGAGTTACAACTGATTTTACGGAGCTGAACCCACATATTTCGTCATAGATTACCTCGTAGATTACTCATGGTAAGCTGATTAATGCAAGGAGATTAGGTACTTGAAATTGTGTGGATACCTTGTGAAACCCAAAAAGGTTCTTAATTTTTCGCCGACAATATCTTCGATGTACCAAATAAACTTTTAACTAGATGAAGACATTTCCTTGCTCAATTGTCTGTATTTTCATTACCTACATATCTATTTTGTGTCAAGTAAACATTGATATGGATTTTGAGTCATACTACCAAGAGATTTGGACTATTTGTTTGACGTTCAATTGCTAAGGTGGCATATTTGAGGTAGGATAGGTTTAAGCTGTATCAACAATTAAAAAAAATTCATTTCGGCCATATCCAATAAGATTTGTTATTATACCTAATTACTTTTCACCAAATTTAACTTTTCTGGAAAATGTCTAAGAAGGTAATCGAATTTTTTTGTATAATGAGGCCTGAAAGTCCATTCAATTTAAATGGAGTTCTTTGGTTCTTATTAAATAATAACTCTATTTCTGAGCTTTTCTAGACAAGTAAGTGTAATTCAAACGCTACTCTTGGAGAGCTGATTATTTAATAGAAAAGCAAAAATTTTGTTTTTACCTTTGCGTCTCCCGAAAGGTCCCAGAAATGCACTTGATTTTCCAACGACGTTATCTTCGATGTACTTGATGAGCTTATTGATATCCTCGCTCTTCTTCGGGCTATTCTGGCTCGTGGAGTTGAGCTTCAACTTTGAGTTCCTAAAAGGAAGATCGTCGGAATACAAGGGATACAGTTTCCTGTTACCGTACGATTTTCGGATAGTCGTTGTCGAAGTCATTTTTCACTCATGTTACGATCAGGAAAAATGGACAAAAACCTCTTTAAACGTATGCCTAACTGTAAGGGGGTCCCGCGTACACCTTGAGGTTAAAACTGCGGAAGTCTTTGGGTTTTGGATACCGCGCGTTCTCT
Organism: Myrrha octodecimguttata; assembly: GCA_958510865.1. NCBI lineage: Eukaryota > Metazoa > Arthropoda > Insecta > Coleoptera > Coccinellidae > Myrrha > Myrrha octodecimguttata. The sequence goes on along the minus strand of OY294058.1, from coordinate 68,090,395 downwards.
ATTTTACCGCGTGCTTTACGCACTCACACACTATTGTTTTTCTGCACAGCAGGCGGTCTTCTCGATTCACTGAGACAGCGGTCGTGTTTGTGAGCTTTTCGCGGAGCACACTTCTCCTGCTGAAGTTGATGATCCTGCGCGATTTTGCGCACGACGATCGCGAGAATAGCAACACAATAGGAGTGTCCTCATCGACTGTCCGGTGGATCGATAGAGGCTGCGATACGTCGCTAGATTCGCGCCTGATTTGGTAAAGCAGGCAACCAAAGATACTCCAGATTGATGATACCCACGAGTTTTTCTGTAAAATCTCGATAACGAGACGAGATCGTGAATTCTATACCTTTTCAACTTCAAATTGAGACCTAACGAAATCAAAGTGGGAATAAACATACTCAAATTGGTACTAAACAAAATCAAATTGAAACTAAACAGATTGAAATTGGGAATAATAATTCGCAAGTCAATTCCAAACGCCGTTTTCTTCATGGACTGCAATTCCCTGCTTTCCTATTGATTCTGACTCTTCCTTTTCAATAAAGGATATAATTTCGAATAAAACCCTGGTTTGCACTCATTAAATACTCTCCTTCGACATCAAAGAGTTAACTTTATAAAGAAATCTGAAAATTCAAATCAAAGAGCAACGAATGTTGTACCCATATGAAACTGATTACCACCAATTTGAAATATACAGGGTGTTTCATCATAAACTGGTCAAACATATAAAGCTGTATAGACGACATTGGGAAAGTCATTTTTGCCTCATGACATATACCCCGTTTTCGAAGCATAAGCGAGATACAGGGTGTTTAATGTCAACTTTGAGCAATATTCTAATAACTGTGGTGAGTTATGCGTGACCTTTGTATTGTAGAAATCGGGAAAAATAATTTCAAAATGTCGGAAAACCTACAAAGTTGAATTTTTTTGTTCTCGATTGCCAATTTGGATAGCATCATTTCAATGTACACAATGTTCTAAGATTTTCCGTTAAAAAAATTTTTCCAAAACTCAAACACACTTTTTTTTTACATGTCTACAGTGAAAAAAAAATCCACCCAAAATTGTTTAAATCTATCAAGGTTTAACTTACCTTCATTCTGAACACTAGGTGTGAAAACAGAATGAAAAAATAGCTATGGGTTTTCATTTTATAGCCTTCCAAACATTCCGTTCGGAGTACTTGAATAATTTTATTCGAGAAACTGGTGGCCCTACAGAGGCCAAAATTATGCTAATGGGTCCCCAGAATGACCCGGATAGAAATATGAATTTATCAAAAAAAAATGTTTTTTTTCAAAACACTTTGGTAGGAATCGAACTCTCTCCGCATTCGATTAACTACCGTTGCTTGGTAACGGACGTCATTATAAACAGAATAAATTCAACTTATACGCGGCCCTATTTTCCCATCGAAGTTTTTTTTGAAAAAAAATTTTTTTTGATAAATTCATATTTCTATCCGGGTCATTCTGGGGACCAATTAGCACAATTTTGGCCTCCGTAAGGCTACCAATTTCTCGAATAAAAATTATTTAAAAACTCCGAGCGGAATGTTTGGAAGGCTATAAAATGAAAACCAATGGATATTTTTTCATTCTGTTTTCACACTAGTGTTCAGAATGATGGTAAGTTCAACCTCGAAAGATTTTAACAATTTTGTAAAATTGAGTACATTGAAATAATACTATCCAATTTGGCAATCGAAAACAAAAACTTCCAACTTTGTAGGTTTTCCGACATTTTGAAATATTTTTTCCTGAATTCTACAAAACAATTGAATTGTTTAAACATTTTATGTCCTTCACACGGTGCTAGAGCTTATATGCTCCTACTCTACGTTTTACTACAGAAAAACTCTTCGGATTTCGGTAGTCCTTTCATATTGTGGAAGCATTTTGGTAGAATTTCAACAAACCACCACGTACATCATGCAGACCTTTTTATTTCTGAAAAATGGTATTCTCGCTCCGTCCTCCATTTTCAAATGTCCCATACCCATATGTGAAAGAAAATGAGAAAATAAACCAAAGTTATATCCAGCTTGTAGGAAAAAAAAAAGAAGTGAGGGAAAACTGTTTACTCCTTAGGCATGAACCTAATGCTACTTGTACGTAATCCTCATTCATTATGGATTGACAAATAAATTTTCCAACTCTCATATGATTGGTCTTGAAAAAGCTGTAATAAATAAGCCTTGTACAACTTTGCTTTCATCGGCAGAAGCACTTTGAGCAAAGAGTATTCATCACCAGATATTTCCTTGTCGAGCCTCTTTTTTTTTTCAATAGTCAGTTCTATCATTAGAACATTTACGTTGTTCCTTAATGATCAGTTCAACAGGCAGATTTCTGGAAGGCATAGCATTCCCATTAAGTAAATTTCTCTGCTTGGATTATGGGCCTGGAAAAGTGTCTTCATGAATGTGATCTAATATTTCAGGAGCAATTCGTGCTTACCTCTATGAAAATGATCATCATCGGTAAAATGCAGCTAACAGACTCCCATAAATCTTGTTTGTTTGTTGTTATCGATTCTTCAACACTTTCAGGCCCGACTTGTTAAAGGAAGTTTCTTTCACCCTAACTCCAAATTTTTTACCGGGCTGTAGAAATCTATACGAAGGGACATTTGAGTTTGCTTTTCCTCAGTAGAATCACTTGTGAAATCACACAAACACCAAGAAAAATGCATAAACTTTCTCATTTTCTTAACATTTCTTTTAACTTGTCAATGGTAATGTCTGTACCTCGGGTTACTCGGACAGCCACCAGAGGGAGTAGCGCTTCATTCGCCAATAGTTACATCCATGATGTAAGTAAAACATGGTGTGCTCATCTGCTCATCTGTGATCATATTTACCAATGATGACGTCACTTTTTCATTCAAATTGAAAGGACTGAGTATATATTTCCTTTTATTCTTCCACTAGCCGTCGTCACTCATTTTTCAAATGAGCACACCATGTTTTTTACATGCTTACTTCGTTACCATATTGTAGCACGGAATGAATAAAATTGGTCAACACATAGGAGCCCGAAAAATTTCCTGAAACACGTTTTTTCTATGGGATTTTAGAAAAAAAGAATATTGCGTGACAAAAATGAAGGTGCATAGTCTCGTCTCCGAAACAAACGCCACCCATCGACCAATCAGGGCGCATGGCACTATTAACGGTAATTCGGTCAATTTGAATTTATTTATGTTTTCTCAGATTATTATTTAGTTATTGATAAGTGCGTGAAATCAGATACTTTTAAATTGGTCCCTTTTGTATTTTTTTTGGCAGAGCAGATGTAAATGGAAATTATATAGTGTTCAAATGAAGAAAAAATACTTTTTATGGATGGTATAAACTTCATGGTAATCGGAAGCATATTATTCTTTTCATCATTTTTACTAATCGAGAATCGAATTATCAACCCCCAATTGAGCATATTATTTTCACTATTGAATGTATTGTGTTTTTCTTGGTTCTTTATTGAATATACATGAATTGTTTAACAATTTTCATTTACTGGAAACTCACTCATATATGCAACTATCAATAGCTACTAAAAAACCGCAGTTTTCAAATCCGATGAAATAAAATCAACCATTGAATAAAACACCTGTTTTCCAATTGGAAATCTTACGAATTTAAATGGGAAAGAAGTCAAATTAGACTGGTTCAATAATATGGCATATGCAATGAGTTTTTATTCTCTGTGAAACTCCAACTCTTGATAGGTCTCCGTCAGATTTAAAGCATTGTATAAAGATTTATACAATGCTTGAAGTAAGGATGATGCTTGTTCTGTATCAACTTCCATAAACTTCCAGCCGCTTCACCACATTCCTTCGTGTATGTGCACAATCTGGAAAAATATGAATATATTTGAACAAGCTATTTAATGATGTAGATGTATCAGTAGGTTCTGTAAAATAATTTTACATTGCTTACCTAATAATTTCACTGCTCGTTTACTAAAATATAGGAAAACATCGAATGATAGTGTTAAGCTACCTTTTGTGCGAGGGAGATTCGGGTATTTGGGTAATCGGAGATTCTTCCCTATTGGCCGACGACGATCACGTGATCGTCGTCAACCAGTGGGGTGAATCTCTAGGCCAATATATAGGGTGAATCTCTGGTTCCCCAAATACCCCTTTAGGGGGCCTTTTGTGCTAGGGAGATTCGGGTATTTGGAGATTTACCCTATTGGTCGAGAGATTCATCTTATTGGTTGACGACGATCACGTGATCGTATTCAGCCAATAGGGAAGAATCTCCGTTTACCCAAATACCCGAATCTACCTAGCAGAAAAGGTCCCTTTATAGTCGAATATTAAAATATATTTAATACTTACAATATATTCTACTGATAATCATATAAAACATAATATGGTAATTCATCCAGATATGGTATACCCAAGATATTTTTTACTACATCTTGTCTGCGATACAAATACCAATTATTTGTGTCGTGGTCTGATGTAAATTCAGTTCTGACAGACAGACAGTTGCCTTGACGACCGGTCGTTATTACAGTAACTATATTACCAATTCGCAACTACTGCTAAGCGTTACGCCCTCTGGCGATAGAAATTCGAACACTTCCAAGCTAGTAGTTTTTCGACGTGCCTGTTATTCTAACGTATTTTACTTACTTTTGGAGTTCATTTTCGAGCTTTTGTGTTGTTTTCCGAGTTGAAATTTTGGTATACCGAAAGTGTTTGTAATATTCATCAATCGATTCCTTTCTTTCCGATTAAAATTTTTGATTGTATTAATTCGAAATGGCATCCTCCCGAAATGACTATTCTTGTGTGCCTTAACTCAATGTTATTCATGGCCAAAGAAGAAAGGATCATCTACTACCTCAAGTTTTCATTTTTTCCAAAGCCAAATGAAAGTAGAGTTAATTTGGAAACAGCATTTGGCAGGGAACTCAATGATAGAAGAAAGGCCTAGATTTAGGAATTGAAGATTGGAAAACAGGTCACGAAATACATGAAAGTATGTTCACTGCATTTCTCTGCAGATGTTAATTTTCATAAAGGTAAATTACAATGTATTCATTTCGAAACAACTTCATGTCATGATGTTTTTAGGTGTAAATGAAAATAAGAGAATTTTGATGAAAAATGCTGCAGAGAAACTACCGAGCACTTCTGCAGCTACCTAATTCACATACTACACAAAATCATATTCAAAAAGAGTGACCCGGTTTAAAACCTGACAAAAACTAGATATACTGTTTCAGTTGATAATAGCTGAAGTTATTCATATAAATACATTAAGATTTTTCATTTCGATGTAGGTAGGTTGAACCAGCTGTGACATTTTTAATTTTGTATGTGAATCTTGAGCTGCTGTAATATGAAAATAAAATCAATTATATGTCTATCTGTATCATTTTCTTTATAAATGCGATGCAGAAGAACTAAAGCAGAAAATCTGTTTTCATTTTATTGATCCACTCGTTTGTAAACAAAAAGAACAAGTCCTATCATTTGGACTGCTTCTAGATTTACCACATAATATAGCCTGCATTCAGCACTTCTCCACATAAATAAGATTCCTTAAATTACTTATTGAGGTGCCTATTTTTCCAGAAATTCAAGTAAACTTAGACATTGGTTCATTTTGATCCACCAAGCAACATACACTAAAAATAATACCGAAATTATCCTCCAGGAACGATTTTATATGGTGATCCAAACGAGAAGTTGCTCCTCAAGAAATCTTATACAAAATCATGATAATTTCTTTAAATATTCAAGCTCTGCATAATAAATATTCGTTCTCCACCACATTTCTAAGGTTTGTGTACATAAAACTACTAGCTTGGACAGGTTCCAAATTCAACCGTTAGGGAGCTGGCATCTTCGCAGAAGTTCCCAATAATATAGTCACTGTAGTCGTTATTTCCAAATAGCTTCAGTGGAAAAAACGAATTCTAGCGAATTCCCCAACGTTGGCGAATCAAAAGCGCACCTTTGAATTCACCTTATCTTCTATGCACCTTAAGAAAAATCTCTGAATAAAGAACAATGTTCTTTATTCAGCATAGACTTATAATCACAGAACACATATGTCTATGCATCTATATTCGCAACTACTGCTAAGCGATACGCCCTCTGGTGATAGAAATTCGAACACTTCCAAGCTAGTAGTTTTTCGACGTGCCTGTTATTCTAACGTAATTTGCTTACTTTTGGAGTTGATTTTCGAGCTTTTGTGTTGTTCTACAAGTTGAAATTTTGGAATACCGAAAGAGTTTGTAATATTCATCAATCGATTCCTTTCTTTCCGATTGAAAATTTCGATAGTATTAATTCGAAATGGCATCCTTCCGAAATGACTATTGTTGTGTGCCTCAACTCAATGTTATTCATGGTCAAAGAAGAAAGGATCATCTAGTGCCTCTAGTTTTCATTTTTTCCAAAGCCAAATGAAATTAAAGGTAATTTGGAAACAGGATTTGGCAGGGAACTCAATGATAGAAGAAAGGCCTAGCTTTATAAATTGAAGATTGGAAAACAGGTCACGAAATACATGAAAGTATGTTCACTGCATTTCTCTGAAGATGTTTATTTTCATAAAGGTAAATTACCTACAATGTATTTATTTCGAAACAACTTCATGTCATGATGTTTTCAGGTGTAAATAAAAATGAGAGAATTTTGAAGGAAAATGCTGCAGAGAAACTACCGAGCACTTCTGCAGCTACCTAATTCACATACTACACAAAATCATATTCTAAAAGAGTGATCTGGTTGAAAATCTGACAAAAACTACATATACTGTTAGAGTTGATAATAACTGAAGTTACTCATATATAAATACATCAATACTTTTCATTTCCTTATATAGGTAGGTTGAACCGGCTGTGACATTTTTCATTTTGTATGTGTATCTTGAGCTGCTGTAATATGAAAATGAAATCAATTATATGTCTATCTGTTTCCTTTTCTTTAGAAATACGATGCAAAAGAACTAAAGCAGAAAATCTGTTTTCATTTTATTGATTCACTCGTTTGTAAACAAAGAACAAGTCATATCATTTGGACTGATTCTTAATTTACCACATAATAGAGCCTGCATTCAGCACTTCTTCACATAAACAAGAGTCCTTAAATTACTTATTGAGGTGCCTATTTTTGCAGAAATTCAAGTAAACTTAGATATTGGTTTATTTTGATCCACCAAGCAACATATACACTAAAATAACACCGAAATTATCCTCCAGGAACGATTCAAAGTACGATTTTATATCGTGATCCAAACGAAAAGTTCCTTCTCAAGAAATCTTACACAAAACTATAATAATTTCTTTAAATATTCATGCTCTGCTTAATAAATCTTCGTTCTCCACCCACATTTCTAAGGTTTGTTTACATAAAACTACTAGCTTGGACAGGTTCCAAATTTATCCGTTAGGGCGCTGGCATCTTCGCAGAAGTTCCCAATTTACTTTATGTTTATAATATTCTATGTCTACGTTATTCAGAGAGAAAAATAGAGACTTTTCTATGATTTTGATAACTGACCTAAGCTCAACTTCAGATGTCACATGTCACCATAGACGCAAATGTTATTTTAAGTCTATGGTTGTCACATATTTCAATTTTTCAAGACTTTTTAATTTTATTAGGTATCCAAAATGTTCAAAAAGTAAGTATAAGTAGAATATGAATGATTATTTATAGCATTCAACCATCACTTAACTATTATTTTTCAAGATTCGATGAAAAGGAGAGCGTGTCTGGAATGCTGCAGCTCAAATCTTCTGTCCAAAAAGGTATTAGATCAAAGTTGGTAGAGTGTTATAAGGATTTAGAAGATTATATTGACCTTATTCTGCCGAAAAAAGATACCTTACGTATAGTTAAATGGTAAAGAGACTACACCTTATTCTTAAATCATATCTGTGATAATCTCTTTGCAGCCATGACCACATAGAAATAATCATCAATTCTGCCGGAGATTTATTATTCTTCAGACATCGAGAAGGACAGTGGATGCCTACATTGAAACTATATCATAAATGTGAGCAATACAGTTCAACAAAATCCTAAGAAATAAACAAACTACTTGTTACAGATCCTTTCTTTTTACCAATGCAGCAAGTTGATAAAGGGGCAATCAAATTTGTTCTTAGCGGTGCTAATATAATGTGTCCAGGACTGACTTCACCAGGTGCTAGAATGACTGAAGTTCCTAAAGATACCGTTGTGGTAAGATAATTTAAATCATTTTGAGAAAAGGCTGAACATGTTAAATTGTAGGCTATTATGGCAGAAGGTAAGGAGCACGCTCTAGCAATTGGAAAAACATCTTTATCAACAGAAGATATGTGAGTATACAGCAACTAAGAATATAGCTTTGTTTCGGTTCCGATTTCAGAACCAATTCAGGACTGTTTGGGACGGTAAGAGTATGCGCAATAGGTCTCCTGAAAAACTTTAACCGCCATCAAGAATTTCAATTTTTAATGAGAGAATGCTCTTTTAAATTTTGCTTTGCTTGTCGGTTGTTTAAAAGGACGAAGCTTCGCGGTTTCCGTGACGTATGGGGATATATCCACTCTCTCCCTCTTCTCGTGTACTTTTTACTCTAGCAAGCCAATAGATAGCGTCGGGCTGTATCGATCGGTGAATCGTACAATAACCAGTGTTTTAGAGGCGATCTGACGCGTTTCTCCCGCTTCGACCTTGACTCCCGATTTGGCCATTTTTAATACCGAATTATTCAAAATTCGCTAATTATTGAAGTGTGTGATAGCATACATTGTGATTTTGTAGCGATATAGAATGAGAAAAACATAAAAAAATATGATAATTCGTGTTACATGCAAAAGACCTATTGCGATTTTGAGTCTGAAAAATCGGAATCGCGCATACTCAAACCGCCCCGAACAGTTCTGAAATCGGAACCAAAACAAACCCTATATTTTAAGTGCCCTAATTCGATTCCATTTTATAGAGCAAAAATAAACAAAGGAATAGGAGTTGAAAATTGTCATTATATGAACGATGGACTTTGGCAGATGAAACCAATTAAATAATTTATTTAATTATTGTAAATAAAGAACAGAATTTCTTAAATCATTTCTTTCTGTTTAATACTGAAGTTTTCATAGTAGTTATAGGGCCTTAACAATTTCTTATGCAGTTTGAAGACACATTCAAGATAAGGAGTGAAATTTCAAGTTGAATGAGTTTTTGTTAGTATACAGCATCCAATTTACAAAAGATTCAAAATAATTTTATTTTCATTTAATTGACAACTAGCATTCTACAATAATTGTGAATTTCAATATTGCAAATACCAAAATACTAACATTATCAGTTAGATTTCTTTGATTCAACATATATGTGGCAATAAAATTTCTTTAAAAACTGAGAAAATCTTGGTGAATACAAATTATATACTTGCTAGGAAGGAAGTTATAATAATTATTGAATTTTTGCACGAAATAAGTAACTGCTCAAATATTGAAAATTCCTATGAAAGGAGAGATACCAAAGAGAATATTTTCTAAACGATATTTCTGTAATTCAGGCAGTTCGATAATGAACAATACTTCTCAAACAATTGAAATATGGTTAACCCAATGTTAAATGAAACACTGAAGGGGTCATGAAGGAAAATAATTGAATGATCCAGTCATGTAGCCTGAGATAATGTTGAGTTCAATTGATGAACACTTTCATAAGAGAAAGATAAGATGCTGCATTATTAATGAAATGTGTAGAATATTGTTCGATAATATATTCTACTAGAGTAGTTCAGCATGTGTGGCATTTTGGTTTAATAAACTTCCCATTTCCTTTTTGGGGCACGCCCAAACTAAATGCTACAGGTTTTCTGGATTGCAGTAACGTTCAAATGATTCTCTGCCGATGAACTTTATATGGTGGAATCTGAACCCAAAAAGTAAATGAAATGCAAATTCAATGCAAAAATCAATTATATTAAATTAAGAAAGAAGAGACAGTCTTTTATATAATATATCAGTACAGTAAATTAAATTTGGACCACTGATAATCAGTATTCAAATTACACCATGTAAATAAATACAAACAAAAAAAAATCATTATGAAAATTGTGAACCAAATAAGCAATTATTGCTATAACCACAAAATACAAATTATTTTGGAAAGTAGGTATATTATATAAATATTATACTAAATATTTCAATATTTTACAATGTACATTTCGAAGTCGTTATTCCTAATTTTATTTACAATTTTTCTTAAGAGATTTTAATAAAAAAATATCTTCTTAATGTGTTTATATTCTCAACAATATTTTTCAAATAATCAATTTATGTTTTTAACAATTCCAATTAAACAATATACAACAGAAACAAATGTCTAAATATGGTAAACTTGTACAAGTGTTTCTTGAAGGAGAAACTCCAGGAGCTTTTTAATATGTTCAAAATCACAGCTTACAAAATTTTACGATGGTTCAGGTAAAGTGAATATTTATTATTTTGAAAACAATGAACAGATTTATATGCATTTATTTTGTTTAGTAAATATAGAAGAGGTAACTACACTTGCAATTCTCAAATATGGTGAGATGTCCATATTGATGATCAAACACACTTTAATGTTTCAGCTTCTAGGTTTTCCCCATTGAATTTATATTTAATCTAGAACCATTTTGTCCATTTTCCAAGACAGTTTAGTGCTGGAGACTAGTGATGTTTTACAAATATATCAACAAGTTTCGGTGAATTTTATCATGTCAAATGATTATTTCAAGTTGTTGTATTAAAAAACATCCATTTTTTAATATTTCCAGAAATTATTTGGAATTCAAATATTCTGTATAGTTTTGGAGAAATATGCCCAAAAGAATTTTCTTAAGAGTTCAATATCAATATGTATAAAGAATAAACTACGAAATTATTTTGAGAATTTCTCTAGGAACACTTTAGTAACAAGCTCATGAAGTTTGTCGATTTAGTTTTAAAACACCCTATATACTTTATATTTTGAAGATTCAAATGCATTTCAACAAAGTTCTCCCAAATGTTATCACAATAACTAGAGGGATTAAATAATCTCAATTGGAAGAAAAGAACTTTCCCCATAATAACTTTGAAACTTAATCAGCTTTATTCCATTCAAATGGAAAATATACGTATATGTATTCCTAACCCCAATATCATTTAATCAACTGAATTAATGTCCTCAGAATAAATTTTTGAAGAAGTATTTCGAAAAAAAAATGTTCTTCCTGATTTCATCCTTTTCTAGGATAAGTCACACTAAAAATTTAAGATATAAAAGATTTTTAACAAAGTCGGTTCACCTTGAATGATACCACACCATATTCATTAAGTAAATAATTTTCAATCTTCATAGGTAACCACAGCCTTGTTTTGTATATAATTTTGCTTAGTCGAAATCTAGAATCATCGGATAGTATAACCTAACGGCTAAATATTCACTCGTCTCTGAAGATACTACAACTGATGTGGTTCACCTTAGTTGATTTCCTGTACATGAAATTGAAGAATAAGCTGTGCCTTGAAGATTTGCCCAACTTTACCAAATGAGTTGAGTCATTCTGTATTAACCAATGGGAATGTAGGTCTTCCAAATAAATATTCAATCATGGTGCTTGTTCTTCAAAAACTTGTAAGATTCAGAAATAATTTGTGAGCCATTGAAGTATTTGGTAAACCTGCTTGTTTTCCTGTATCTAAAATTTCAATAAAACATTGCTTCAATACACTCAATGTTTCCTGAACATTAATCGGCAGTCTGCCTTAGTCTGGAAGGCATGGGCCCGTAAAGTTTCCAAATTTTTCTTTTTTGGTATCACTTTTTCCACTGTAAAACCCATCACTATCTTCTTTTATTCTGTCGTTTCTGTTCAATAGTATCTAATATTCGAAGTAAAATCGAAAATATCTGACCACCATGCTGCTGAATCCTATTTTTCAAAGTGAAGTATGGCATCGTTGCAATTCCATTTCTGATAATAGCAATATGACGAGTGAACATGTGCCGGCAGATAATACAAACTGATACAGATACAATTGCAATGGTCAGGTTAGGTTAGTTACAGGAAGGACAGCGTCCTTGAATTTTTGTATTTTTCACTAAGAAGTATATCCGAACACCAAGCAGATTTCATATTTCGGTAATTGTCTAGGAAATCGCATAACGCTCTAAATTTTATGAAAAAATCAGTACTCACTAATTTTGGTATAGAAATCACGAATCCGAAGTCAAAAAATGTTGCTCGCTTCTGGTTTTTCCAAAAAAAATTCCCAAAATTCTTCCAGGTCATTGATTTTTTTCGCTGAATTTCGCTATTACACTCTATCTCGAACTATTCCCTAGATGGATATTGGTTATAAATGCATTAATATAAAGATTTCAAGCAATTTTTGAAGCCAAAATTGCGCGAAATTCAGCGAAAAAAATCAATGACCTGGAAGAATTTTGGGAATTTTTTTTGGAAAAACCAGAAGCGAGCGACATTTTTTGACTTCGGATTCGTGATTTCTATACCAAAATTAGTGAGTACTGATTTTTTCATAAAATTTAGAGCGTTATGCGATTTCCTAGACAATTACCCATATTTCTAATTGACATTCTGTTTGCCAAATCACTTGGTATTTCCCTCCAACATGAAGTTCATCTGTCATTACGATATTACCAGCGATTTACATGCGGCGATGCCAAACTTCATATTCAAAACAAATAAAGTCAGAATAATTAAGAGATCATATGGTGACGTAGATTTTTATTTTTTTCAATTTGAATATTGAATATTCTCGAAATAAAACGGCGCTTACCGTTGGTTAAAGGTTCGAAGATAATTTGTAAACTAAATAATAGAAGTAGATGTTGCTTTTAAGGAGGAAAAAATGAGCTGAGAATCAATCATTTTCAGGACTATAGGTTCTCATATTTTCTGAACTAAGACATGAGTTCACGATAGATTAATGGTGTAAGGATCAAGGATGCAGGAAACGATACTCTGTCAGTTCGCCGACGTTTCGGAAAAATTTATTTCCATCCTCAGGGCTCTACAAAATTTACGGAAAACATGATTCGTAACATTGATGAAGTTGTTCACAATAGTAAAGGAAAAACGAGCAATACTATAAGTTATTGACTAGAAAAATATCACAGAAAAAGTGGTTTTGGAATAATTTCGACACACAAAGAAAAGTTACACAATTTAAAAGACAGCTTAGGATTAAAGTAAAGTTAACATACATATAAATATACAGATAAATATACAAACATAGATATAGTACTTACAGACTGAACTGGGCAAGATACACTTGTTCAGTCTGTAAGTACTATATCTATGTTTGTATATTTATCTGTATATTTATATGTATGTTAACTTTACTTTAATCCTAAGCTGTCTTTTAAATTGTGTAACTTTTCTTTGTGTGTCGAAATTATTCCAAAACCACTTTTTCTGTGATATTTTTCTAGTCAATAACTTATAGTATTGCTCGTTTTTCCTTTACTATTGTGAACAACTTCATCAATGTTACGAATCATGTTTTCCGTAAATTTTGTAGAGCCCTGAGGATGGAAATAAATTTTTCCGAAACGTCGGCGAACTGACAGAGTATCGTTTCCTGCATCCTTGATCCTTACACCATTAATCTATCGTGAAGTAAAATTCTTTGGATCACCACTTCAGATTTTGTAAGACATGAGTTTTGGAAGCGAATTTGTTAAGATCACATTCAGTACAATGAAAAAAATATCCAATTCAAATCTTGAAGACCGAAAAACTACCAGGTTTAAAAATGCTTCAAACGATTGTCTCTGAGGGGACGCACAGCTTCAAATTCTGGCCGAATCAAACCAATTCAAATCACATCAATCGTAAAGTATTCAGACAGTCCTTCCGATAAAACATATAGAAAATTTTGAGTTTCAACGAAACAAATTCACTCAGCTCATGGAGTTTAACCTCCAAGAATGATCCTGTATAATAGATAAGTTGAGGTGAGGCACTTGACAGGTGAGAATGGAATCCATCATGATTTCGGCTTGGGTGTAATCAGGAGAACCGGACTTGCCGGCCTTGAGGGTTTTCTGATCGTCTGCGGTATAACCGTTAGGGATTTTGGTATTCGGGGCATGTTCAGTAGCGTTTTGTTTTCGTTGAATTTAGATTCCAAATTTTCAACTTGTTGATCCAGTTTTTCCAAGATATTCTCGCAAGGATCTTGTTCGATTCTCTGTTCCATTTTGGGACTGGGTCTTTTGGTGATCACTAATCCTTTAGTACCCTTCAACAAAGACGTTCCGACGGACATGTATTGGGCAGGTTTTTTCTGGATGTCTACTTGTCGCTTCTGTTTCATTTCGAAGCTTCTTTTGATTGCACACATTTTCTTGTAATCTTCTAGTGTGATATGGAACGGTTTACCACCAGAGATAACTTGCACCAAACCGGTTTTCTTTTCCGATGGTTTTGTAGGATCGATAGGAATCAGGGTAGGCCTCCAGTTTTTCGTGATGGGGAATTTAATTTTTTGAGACTGCGGCTGTTTTCCCAGAGGAGCTATTGGTCTGTTGGTGCCGGGTAACAAAGAAATTAAACCAGGCGGTGGAGGAGGTTTGGTTTTAGTGATCGATATCGGTAATAATGGATTGTTCAGTTGTGTAATAGTGACCGGTGGGGGACGAATAGAAGTCACTGTAACGTTCGGAGTAGTCATAATCGGTAAACCGGGTATGCAAGTTTGGGCCAACACCGGTGTATCTTTACTGGTGATTATTCCACTCGAACTTTTATGCATCGAGTTGGAAGATGACGAATTCAATTCGATAATATTTATTGATCGCGAAGCACCACTTGGTATATTATCGTACGCTCTCAGTCTATTCTGTACGCTTTCGCTGTAGTTGATCGACTGTTGAGTAGCACTCTGTTTCAGTTCCAAGTCCCCGTTCCTGAAATACTTCTCCAGAAGTATCAAATGTCTCAAGAAACTGCTGGGGTTGCCGTAGGGTTTCTGAAGCTCCTGCCACAATTGTTTGGTGGCTTTGTCGTACTGAACGGTCATGTTGCATTTTTCCCAACCTTCGGTAGTTTTTTCTTTGACGTTGTTGAAGTCGATATGACCCTGTAAACCGAGTTCTTCCTCACCAGGGAACAACTGTCTTACCGATATGAAGGGGTTTGAACCTAATCGCCGAACAGTCGCATCACTAGTGGGATTTTTCAATGTTATATCTACAGAGCCTCGGAGCGATTCTAAACTGAGAATTTGTTTTCCTTGTTCCACCTTCTTGTTTCTTTCCTTGTCCGATTCATTGTCATCACATTCCATCGCTATAGACGGTATGAGATTATGATAATCGACCAGATAATCTGAAGGCGAATCAGATCTTGAGGTGGTACTACCGTTTTGTTCATTGCTCGCCGAAGCAGCCTGAGAGGCGTTTGTTTCTGGTACTGGTGACCCTGGGGCAGAGCTATCCTCTGCGTTCTTTGATAATTTACGTTTCTTTTTATTAGGTTCTTTGTCAGTTTTTTCCTTAGTTGGTACTATGATGGGTTCTTCAGCGGCAGCTTTATCCATCGGAACTATATTGTTGAAATGCAAAAGTCTGAAACAAGGGAGAAATAGATGTCAGTCATCACAAATAGTGTTTTAACAAAATAATATAGGGAAACTTTATTGACACAGCGATCATCCATCCATGTACTGGCGTATCCCAACACTGCTTGTTTTCCAACTAATTACAATTTTTCATTCTTTCAATCGTTTTGTAGCGAATTCATCCGCTTCAACAAAAACGGAAAAAAGGGCGGAGTCGAAACACGAAATTCAAATCTCTGAAAAATCCTATAAATATATTTCGCTCCCCTCCTAAAAATCACTTGACTCGATTACACTCTCTCCGATCCATCTGCATATCACCGCTAAGAAGATATTCGATCTCGACGCCGCATTCCTGACCGACATCTGCATTATTTCAACTTTACCCGACGCCACGAAGAAATTCCAGCAAGATCCAACATCTGGTTTACTATCCTCGACGACAGAAGCCCTTGCGACGTCACCGACCCTTCCAGCGCCAGCTACCTATCAGCACCCCAGGGGACCTACGCCGAAGAATTGTTAAACTCTGCCTTTTCAACAAAAAGAATTATTGCCTTTCGAATTCACTTTTGTTGTAACGCTCGACAGAAAAATAAACAGGCTAATCTGTTTTCTTTATTGTGTGTTTGATTCCACAGAACAGACGACCCCACAGTTTAATCCACAAGAAATTCTGCATGAACCTGAGAGCTATTCGCAACTACTGCTAAGCGATACGCCCTCTGGCGATAGAATTTCGAACACTTCCAAGCTAGTAGTTTTTCGACGTGCCTGTTATTCTAACGTAATTTGCTTACTTTTGGAGTTCATTCTCGAGTTTTTGTGTTGTTCTCCGAGTTGAAATTTTGGTATACCGAGAGTGTTTGTAATATTCATCAATCGATTACTTTCTTTCCGATTAATATTTTCGATTGTAATAATTCGAAATGGCATCCTCCCGAAAAGACTATTGTTGTGTGCCTCAACTCAATGTTATTTATGGTCAAAGAAGAATGGATCGTCTAGTGCCTCTAGTTTTCATTTTTTCCAAAGCCAAATGAAAGTTAAGTTAATTTGCAAATAGCATTTGGCAGGGAACTCAATGATAGAAGAAAGGCATAGCTTTAGAAATTGAAGATTGGAAAACAGGTCACGAAATACATGGAAGTATGCTCACTGCCTTTATCTGAAGATGTTTATTTTCATAAAGGTAAATTACCTACAATGTATTCATTTCGAAACAACTTCATGTCCTGATGTTTTCAGGTGTAAATGAAAATAAAAGAATTTCGAAAAAAAATGCTGCAGAGAAACTACCGAGCACTTCTACAGCTACCTTATTCACATACTACACAAAATCATATTCTAAAAGAGTGATCTGGCTGAAAACCTGACAAAAACTAGATATACTGTTAGAGTTGATAATAGCTGAAGTTATTCTTATAAATACATTAATTCTTTTCATTTCTATATATAGGTAGGTTGAACCAGCTGTGACATTTTTCATTTTGCATGTGCATCTTAAGCTGCTGTAATATGAAAATGAAATCAATTATATGTCAATCTGTTTCCTTTTCTTCAGAAATACGATGCAAAAGAACTAAAGCAGAAAATCTGTTTTCATTTTATTGATGCACTCGTTTATAAACAAAGAACAAGTCATATCATTTGGACTAATTCTAGATTTACCACATAATATAGATTGCATTCAACACTTCTTCACATAAATAAGAGTCCTTAAATTACTTCTTGAGGTGCCTTTTTTCCAGAAATGTAAGTAAACTTAGATATTGGCTCATTTTGATCCACCAAGCAACATACACTAAAATATCACCGAAATTATCCTCCAAGAACGATTCAAAGTACGATTTTATATCGTGATCCAAACGAGAAGTTCCTTCTCAAGAAATCTTACACAAAATTATAATCATTTCTTTAAATATTCAAGCTCTGCTTAATAAATATTCGTTCTCGACCACATTTCTAAGGTTTGTTTACATAAAACTACTAGCTTGGACAGGTTCCAAATTTATCCGTTAGGGCGCTGGCATCTTCGCAGAAGTTCCCAATTATTTTACATCGAACAACTAGATTTCGACTAGATCGAAAACAAATTTCGGAAAATATTGAACAAGATTTCAAAACTTTAATTTTCCGGAACAGCTCATCGGTTTTTACCCATTCTCAAATAGAACTTTTCTGAACAAGCTACAAACCTATCCTTGGATAGATATAATCCACCCTATAGTTGTATTGGATAGAAATCTAGTACTCACTAATGGAATGACAACTTGATTTTGTATGCAAAATTCTGGTGAAATAATGTTCCAAAAAGTTTTGAATAATTTACAATATCCAAGTGAAACGAATAAAACAATAGTTTTGGACAAAAGCCTCGGGCTGGAGACAGGAAGTATAGAAACTTCCAAGAAGGTAAACTAAATTATTTGATGAAATTATAAACTGTAATGCCAGTGTATTCAGAAATTTGTCAGAACTTACCTCTTCTTGTACTCAATGAAAAAGTTTATGGAATTTTCAGGTCTATCTTCAGGATTTTTCAAGATAACTGTTGCAAAACATCTACACAATTTGCAGACTACTGGCTTATCACCAAGCCTAAGAGGTATATGTTCCTCTTCCAGGGCATTGTTTAAATCATCCACTTCAGGTCCCAAATAGTGGATATGGTTCTTGGCCAGTCTTCTCTTGCACATAGAACAAACCATCAGATGTTCCAAAGCTGTGTAATGCTCGTTACATATCGGAATAGAATGGAGTCCAAGATTGTTGAGATCGATATTCACCTAGGAGAAAGAGTACATTGATTGTAGTTGAGAGTGATGTTGTGCCGGAGCAAATTTTTCAGAAATTCATGGAAAATTAAAAACCTTCATATCTGAAATAATATAGGGCTCTTGAAAATTAATGACTATGTTATATACAGCCAACATTGTATTTGGAAGATATATTTTTGTTAAATAATAATAATAAAACTTATTTCAATAGAGGACAATCATATTTTCACAAAAAAGTTTTGAACTACTACATTTGATTTTCATGAACAAGTTATGCACTAAACTCAATCTTTATGAAAAAAGTTTGTGCTTGAACCAGTTTCTTATGAAGTAAATTTTGTATTGAAAGCAATTAAAACATTCATAAAAAAATTTCGTACTCAAACAAAAAATTTGATGGAAACATGTTTGCTGAAACCAACTTCTGAATTGTAAAAACAAAAACTTCATCTTTGAAACCAATTTTTTATGGAAATTTTTTCAATCAAAAAGTATCATGAAAAAATTCTCTTAAAAATGTCTAGTACTGAAACCAAAACTCTGTGAAATTTTTTTTTGTTCTTCAACCAAATTATCATGGTAATATTGTTTATATTATTACCAAATACTCATGAAAAAGTTGAATACTAAAACAAAATTTTTATGAAAAAGTTATTTTGCACTAGAACCAAATTTTTATGAAAAAAAATGTTGTATTGCAACCAAATTTTGAATTGCACTAAAGCCAAACTTTAATAAGAAAAATTGTATCAAATAAAATTTTTATGAACTTACTGCTTGTAAAACCTGCTGTCTCATCTTAATTATCCATTTCCTACGTAATATGTTAGCCGAAACATTGTTGCATCCAAGCACATGACAATGATTCTTCTTTGGACCAGGTGCAATCATGGGACCTCTCTTAACCGACTTGTTTGTGTACGAAGGCGTATTAGCTCTTCTATCGATATGTCTATAGCAAGCATCGCAAAGACACGAGTCCTTTGTCAAATTTTTTTCAACTGTAAGTGCAAATAACTCATTATATCAAAAGATTCCGAATCAGCAAACTCTCAACTTACGTGCTAATATTTTTTCTTGTCTCTCAATCGTCTTGATCTGGGCAATATGACATGGAGTGTCAAAAAGACCAAATTTTCCGTAACAGAAGGAGCATTCATCTTTACACAAACGCTCTGGATGAATACTGAAAGAGCTGGCTTTTTCAGGTATAACTAAGGCTTTTGCTGGTCCCTCAGTACTTGCTGTTTCACCATCTGTTGTGTGTTCACTGCTTGCATCTGTTATATTCAATAATAGATCATGATTACAAATGTGGTTAGGTTGGAGATTGAAGAATAAGAAGTAAAATACTGTTTACAATAAATGCCCAAAAATATTAACATGAGTTCTGTACTTGACAACGTCTGGATATTGGAGAATGACAAATATTGATTGAAGAGTGTTTTGGGGAAATTTGGCATTATTTTTCGGTTTTTCCCAGGTTTTCACTCCCAATATATGAAAATGAACTTTTAAAAATGAAATAAAAATTATCTTCCATAGAAAACACCCCTCGGGATTGTGGTATTCAAATAAATTACTTGTCAAAGGCAGCTTCTGTAAAAATTCTAGGAAAGCACTGACGTGAGGTCAGGAGCTTTTAAGTGCTTTCTTCAAGCAAATTTTTCGGAAATACGTTTGTTCGAATTTTAAGTACTAGATAAACACGAAATTTTGCACCTGGTTGCGCGTGGTATTCTTCAACTGATTACGAAGTTGAATCTGATTTTATTCGTACTTATCGAGATATTGCGGAAATAACGTTAAATTTCCAAATAATAACGAAATTTGGCATATTTTTTTTTTGTATTTTTTCCGAATATCCTAGGCTTCAACGAAACCCCTCAGAAGCTTAAAGCTTGTGCGAGTTAGGATACCGGGTGTGTTCTGTGTAGGCTTTGTTACTAATTCCTTGCGCCACGTTAGGAACAGCACTGTTAATTGTTTATCCAACAGCGAATGGTTGAACGGTCCCCTAAATACCGGAAAAGTTATTTCCCGGCCAAGGGCTTGAACCCCAGACCTTACGATCATGGGGCTTGCGCTCTAACCACTGAGCTACCGCCGCTACCGCATTATCTCCATAAGTAAATATCGGACCGAATTGAAATTTGGAACATAGTAGTTAAATACTGATTTTAAGGTTATTGCGAAATTTCGTGAAAATTCAATATATTCGGAGAAATTTCGGTAATGACCGATTTCGCCCATTAACGAACTTAACAAAAATATTTGGACTTCAAACCTAATCTTACAATTACAAATCGCTAGGTCCTTTCCGGATTTTTGTCTTTCATAATTAAGGACAAAAACGTCTCGAAATTCGAAAGTGTTAAGAGAAATTGATTCTTGCAAATTTTCTCTCAATTGTCTGATGAAGGCGTAAGATAGAGATTCTGAAACGTTATTTTTCATTAGGCAACATTTTTTATAGACAAATAGTTTTGAACCCTCAATCCGCAAGGGCGTTTTCTATAAATAATAATTTTATTTATTTTTCGATAATTCTTTTTCAACTGAAAAATAATTCTTAAGTATTTGTCTAGCATAAATAGAACAAGGTTTCCAGTGAATTCGTAAAAATATAAAAGAAATTATAGGAGAGCACTGATGTGAAGTCAGCAGCTTCTTCGCGCATTTTGAAAGTGGTTGTCG
Source organism: Myrrha octodecimguttata (assembly GCA_958510865.1). Lineage (NCBI taxonomy): Eukaryota > Metazoa > Arthropoda > Insecta > Coleoptera > Coccinellidae > Myrrha > Myrrha octodecimguttata. Next base: position 68,069,316 of record OY294058.1, on the reverse strand, counting down.
TGACGATATTTCTACTTCAGGAAATAATAGAGATAATGAGGAACTAACAACGAAATTAGATATATTTCTTCCCAATCTTTATGTAAATAAATAACCGTTCAAGCAGACATTTGGCACATTGTTGCAACGTATCAACCACAAGGTATGTGCCAAATTCCATTGATATCTGTGGGATAATTTCAGAAAAAAAATTATGTTTTTCTTTCATTTCAACTTTACGACTGTTGTGCGTCCGTATTCTACAAGTAACTACCAACTTTCAATCCGATCCCATCAGAATTTTTCGAAATATTGATAAAATAACCCTAAAAATAAGAACTCTGAAACCGTTTGGCTGATTTGGCTCCTTAAAGGACTGAATTGAATTTAGTTCTATTCTATAATTTTTAAATTTGTTTTCTATTTGCAGTAGAAATTTCAATTGAACGTTGATATGCACTTTTGTATGCCAATTCAAAATCAGAAAAGTTTGTAAGAATTATCTCCTTAGAAGTAATACTTCTTTTTAGGAAGGATTTTTTCTGATAAGTTCTTCCTTCGACGTATTGTAGGTATCAAAACGTGTTGCTTACTTAAATATTTGATTCATTCAAACTGTTCATTGTTTAATTAAGTATCAGTAAAAAAACCTTTTATAACCCTTTTTTTTCACGATTTATATGATAAATCTTGGAACCAATCTACCTAGTTAAGTTTACGTATCTTAAAAATGTATTATATTTCAATGAATGCTAATATCGTTATTTTTCAAGAAGTATAAAATTATTATAGTAAGGTGTGTTTATGTAGTGCTATTAGATGAAAAAGTGCAATAGGAAGAGAAGAAAACCCAAAACCATATAATTACCCAGGTTAGATCTGTTAGAATAATGTATTTTTCTGTGCGCACCAGCTGAATCAGATGATTGTCCACTGTTTTTCCACAAAGAGGAACCCTGCAAGTAATAGATGTGTTATTAGAATGAATTATAGGTAAAAGTTTTCATTTGGAAAATAGAGCCACATAAATTCAATTTTTTCGTCACAATCACTTGAAATGTTTATACGCTAGTTGAAAAAATAAATGATTTGAACAGTGATGACAAAAGGTAGATTTAGATTTGTGTGCTCTGCGATTTCAAGTAGTTTAATACTGATGTCATGATTTGTTTTCGAAAAATTTTGAAATATTCTATTGGAAATATAGAAAGATTTCAAATAAGCTCTGTGTGTACTCTGCGAGAACTGATCATTCAGGATTAAGCCCTTTGTATGTTTTGCGGTCCATTATGATTAACGTTAAGAAATTTCATTACTTTTCGCGCAATATACCTTAAAAGATTCTAAAATATCGAATTGCACAGTGAACATTTTTAAATAACATCGAAGATGATGAATATTATATTTCTGATTTTAACAAATAAACCCTCAAAGAATGTTCATGTTTTATGATTGAGCAACTTGTGAATTCATTCAAAGGCCTATATGTGGTTGGTTTTTTCGAAATATCAAAAAATAACACAGGAATTTTGTCATAGTTGATACTGTGAAATCTTTGGTAGGTATCTCAATAATTTCTCTTAATTTTTTCTCAACCGTTTCCTAGACGAAAGGAACTGTGTACAGAATATTACTGTCACAAAAATACGATTATAACTTGGAATTTTGAATATGTCTCTCATATCAATATTATCTTGTTTGAATGCAAGATTGAAGATGATAACAAATTGAAATAAAACAAGCTGAGAATAAAATTAAAATATGAATACAAGCAATATTCAGTGTTTCAATTTGAAAAGGACCCATCTTTAATATCTCAGCCCCAATGAGGTATCAGAAATAATGCAAAAATAGGCAAACTTCGGTTCGTAGGGGGATATTTTGTGTGGTTGGTTCCAACCAATTTGTAACAACATTGTGAGCGTGATTATACCAACGCCTAAAATCTTGAATGTTCAGGGGGTTGGGGGACTCCTTGTTTCAAAGGTTCTATTGTCTTTTCAAGAATTTCATACACTTTACCTGTTTAGTTAGTACTTCTTCAATTTATAATTCTGAAGAAGTGAAGAGAATAGCTGATGAATGACGCTTTGAATTGACACGTTACCAAACTCCTCTGAAAATTAAAACATTTTTCCGCAAGAAGACTGAGATGATAATTCTCATATTTCTTCGGCTGAACCATTTGAAGGCTCGATATTTGGCAACACTCTTCACAGAGTACCTGATAGAACATTGTATGGTAGAGTTACAAAGGAACCCCGAGAGATTTAAGTTTTAATCGTAAAGAAAAATTAATATGTATTTGAAAAGGAAAGATGTTATGAAGTACTATTCATTCTAAGAATTAATTATTTTGACTGTACTATAAGTTTATTGTGAAGAATGAACCGCACATGTAAAAGATAAACTTTATACAGAGTGTAACAGCCAAATGGAATAAATTCGATAACGAATAAATGAGGGGGTGTTAGGAAAAACGCTCGGACACGTCGATTTGTAATTTTAAATGCGCAAAGTTTTCAAGAAAATAAAATTATATAAGGTGTTCCATGCGACCGTGGCCAATACCAACTTTCTTATTTCAAATGTAACCTCCTGTATATTATTTTTTTTTTGGGTTCTTTAGAAAATTCTAGACATAACTCATGTACAATGTCCTATACGTATCTTCAACTTTTTCGGAAATATTAAGTGTTTTCAGAAATGTTGAGTAACGTAAGAAGACAATTCTACACCAGATTAGCATGTTGCCAAGACGTTCGCGGCGAGCATTTTGAACATTTCCTACATTGACATTGATGTTTTTTTTGTTTTTTTTTAATTATTAAGAAATAATCAGTATTACTTATTAGGTTTCAAGTGTAATGTACCGAATTTGTGAAATTAAATCATTTTTATTTAAAACGTTGATTTTTGGACTAAATCTGAAAACACTTAATATTTCCAAAATAGTTAAAGATAGGTATAGGACATTGTGCATGAATTGTGTCTAGAATTCTCTGAAGAATCTAAAAAATAAATAATATACGGGGGGTTGCATTTGAAATAAGAAAGTTGGTATTGACCACGGTCACACGGAACACCCTATATAATATTATTTCCTTGAAAAATATGCGCATTTAAAATTACAAATCGACGTGTCCGAGCGTTTTTCCCAACACGCCCTCATTTATTCGTTATCGAATTCATTCCATTTGGCTGTTACACTCTGTATGTTTTAACCTAGTCTTCCTCTCAAGGTGTTATAATTCAGATCATTACCAAGAGTAATAACAAATGCAACAAAAAAAGTTCTGTTTTTTTTTCACATGTGGGATTCTCTCGTATTCTAGCTGCTATTGGACCTATTAATGATTTTTTTTATCATTTTCATGTTTCATTTCGACTTTTCCTATCGTAACTATTCTACTTCTTATATTTTTTTGGAAGTAATAATAAAAAAGTCAAGTGTATGGCATTTTAAAAAGGCAATATAATAACCTCTGAAACACGAATTGATTCAACTCAACCGCTTATAAAAAAGTTTATCTCTCTTGAAATTTTTTCTGATTTTCCATGGGGGCAGAGATATTAAGGGTGGCATCTCCTCAAATTGACACTCTGTATTACTTCGGGAACATGATACAAAAGACAGATTTCGGTCATGCGCTTCATCTGGTTTCAAATAACATGATAAAATAACCTAAGAAGATAAAATCTTCAGTTCTTTTTCCATCTTATTTACTGCATTAGTATTTCAATAGACGACTTCGGCCCAAGTTGCCAACCCACAATTTACTTAGCAAGTTTACTTTCACTGGGGAACGGGAATTTCAGGACAAATTCGACATGATAAGGTTCGCATTATTTATAAATAACCGTAAAACATGCCTCGGCTCTTCAAACCAGATAATTCCTTCCGAATATAGGTTTTTGTTAAGATCGTCCTCGATTGGCTGAAATTTAAGTTGGGATTCCTGATTTCATGCAAACAGTGTCAATTTTCATAGGATACGTTCCGAAAATCAACTCTGTTGTTTCGGTTGCCGATTTTCCGCTCCGTAAATATGAAATATTCGGATGGTTCCTGGAACAAGCGCCTGAAAAAGGTTATTTACGGAATCTGGTTGATGAAAATGCGGTCGATTTACTGTCACCAGAACGATTTTCTATGGTGAATATCCATAGCATAGAACAGTCTATGTTTACTTTAGGTTTGTTTTGGTTCCGAGTTCAGAGCTGTTCGGGACGGTTCTAGCACAGATCTATGGTCTATGCTAGAACTGCCCTGTACAGTTTTGAACTCGGAACCAAAACAAACCTGAAGTAAACATAGATTGTTCTATGCTATGGATATTCACCATAAAAAATCGTTCTGGTGACAGTAAATCGACCGCATTTTCATCAACCAGATTCCGTAAATAACCTTTTTCACGCGCTCGTTCCAGGAACCATCCGAATATTTCATATTTACGGAGCGGAAAATCGACAACCGAAACAACAGAGTTGATTTTCGGAACGTATCCTATGAAAATTGACACTGTTTGCATGAAATCAGGAATCCCAACTTAAATTTCAGACAATCGGGGACGATCTTAACAAAAACATAAATTTGGAAGGAATTATCTGGTTTGAAGAGCCGAGGCATATTTTACGGTTATTTATAAATAATGTGAACCTTATCATGTCGAATTTGTCCTGAAATTCCCGTTCCCCAGTGAAAGTAAACTTGCTAAGTAAATTGTGGGTTGGCAACTTGGGCCGAAGTCGTCTATTGAAATGCCCAACTTTTTCTTTGATTTTTGATCTTATTTTATTTGCTCTGTAACTCCTCAAAAATAAAAAAAATGTTACAACCAAGGCCTTACCTCTTTCATTATCTTGTAATCATCTTGGCTTCCAGATCCCCTATCCCCATTTTTCGACTTATTCTTCTGAAGCGTCATCTTCAAAGGATGATTTTTCCCCTTCTTCTTACCATCTCGATCACGACTCAACTTAATCACAGTCTTTAGAGTACCTGTATAGGTTTCAGCCCTTAGTACAGCTGGTCTATCCCTTTCTTTTATTTTGGCCTCTTCTGCCGCTTTTAGACTCTGAAGACCAAGAGCACTCAATATACTTTCTTTTATAGCCATCTCTTCCTCTGTTTCAGAAACTACAGGACTTGGATCCACAACTTTCGAGGTTGATGGTAAACAGCAAATAGGTTCCAGAATTGGAGGAGAACATTCATCAATGGCTGATGAGGGTCCAGCAGTGGGTTCAATCAGTTCAATATTTGCATCAATTTGAGGGAGTTCCGGTTCTTCCTCTATTGTAGGGACTTCAGGATTTACAGGAAACAGTTCTTGTTCAGTGAAAGAATCAATTGGTGGTAATTCTTCTTCTTTTGACGTCTGCAATACTTGTTCATCAAGTGCTTCTGAAACATCACTCACTATTTCATTTGTTGTTTCTGTTAATGGCTCAATTGTCACATCATTAAGCACTGGCATGACTTCAGTCAGAATGCTATCGTCCATTTTTACCTCATCCACAACTGTTTGAAGAACAGGTTCTTCATCCACTTTAATGTTATCCTCCCACTGAATATTTTCCCGGATTTCTCCATTTTGCATGACAACAGCAGGGCCTTCTTCAGTTGTATTGATAGTAGCAGTGAATTCTTCAGTACCCATCGTTTCAACAATTTTCGATATAATATCACTCATTTTTTTTTGCTCCGACTCTTTTTCTTCAAGAACAATCGGAGAGAGTTCCTCAACAGAAACTTGTTCCGATTGTTGGATAGTTGTTGATAATTTCGGCTCCTCTAACTCAACTTTTTCGTTGAACGCTTGTTTCATTATATCCAAAATTAATAATTTTTCAGGCACTTTAGCGCTAGGACTCGGATAAATATCTTCATTGAGCATTGTAACGTCCTTTACATTTTCGACATTTTTATTTTCCTGCATATTTAGATCATCACATACATTAGAATTTGAGTCAGTACAATATGATTGATTCTCTAGTGAAAGACTTCTTTTGATATTAGCCGGATTTATGATATTACTAGAAGTACTATAATTATCTATTTGTTCCTTTTTTATTTCGATCTCTTTCAGATCAGCGTTAGTATCAGCACCGGTAAGTGAAATTAAGTCTGAGAAGCTACTATCAGAATCATATCCAGATAGCTTTGAAATTTCATTTGCACTTACTTCAGAGCACAGCCTCTTCTTCTTTCTCCTATCTTCTAAACCAATGAGGAGTTTCTCCTGCATTCTTCTTTGTTTGCCATTTCTCAGCAACCTAGGGTGAGGTCTGATTGTATAGGGATTCAAAACTTTATTTTCCGTACAACTTTTAGCTTTTCGTTTTGCTTTAGGACTACAACTAATGGGATTATCCGAAAACTGTATTAATGGTGGAAAATCTTCATTTCCCGTATAATCAGACCCCATTGGATATTTCTCAATTGTGTGTCTTCTTTTCTGTGTGGGATATGTCTTTTTGATTTTGAGAACGTTCAAGTCAAGCATATCGATGACTTTTTGATCGCTTTGGCCTATATTTGTTAAAGTGTTTTCAATATTTTCTTTCTTTATTTCTTTTTGTAACATTGACAACTTTTGTTTCTTTGTTAGTCTTTTTGGTTTGATAATGTCACTTCTGCTACTCTCGGACATAGAATCAGGTTCTCTCTTTATTTCATCTGGTCCCAGAGTAAATCCACTGATAACACCTTCTATTGTTTCTGTTATTGTATCTATTTCTTCCGTTTTGGTACTGTTTTTGCTTCTTCTTGAATTTTTCACCGAATTCATACTATTATCACTTTGTACTTCTGGTTCTTCAATCTCCGCTTTGATTCTTTTCGCAGCAGGATTTCTGACAATTCTTCTCCTTTTTGGGTTGTTTTCTGATTCAGCTATTGGTAATATTGTTTGGTCTAGGACAAATGGAACTTCTTCAATTACCGTATCCTCTTTTTTCTGACCCATCTTTCCATTTTTGAGCAGTTTTTTCGCTTCAAGTGCTTTGGCACTATTGATCAAAGTTTTTGTGATTTTTTGTTTAGCTTTTCTTGAGTTCTTCTTGTTCAATTTTAGTGATAACTTCTTCTGATTCTTCTTTCTCTGTCCTTTGGTTAACTTCCTAACCAATGGTGTTTTTGGGATTGCTTTCGAATTTACTTTTGGGACGTCTACTTTTTGTGCATCTGTTGAGGGTTCACTCTTAACTGATTGGTCTGGTGTGGAACGTAGTTCTTTAGGGGATGGGGATGCTGTTTGCTGCCTTCTACCTACTGATACTTTTCTTTCTTTAGTTGCCATATCATTTGCCAACTGTTCCACCTGCACACAGAAAGGATTTTTTAATGATCATTTCTATTTAGACATTATTTATAAATTCATTCTTATACATTCGATAATGCTTAAGGTTGAAAATACATTTAAACCTCATTTCAAACATTCCTTTAAGTCTAAATGATATTATAGATATAAGGGGGTAAACTTTGTAAATTCCCAACTATCTTAAGGACTACTGAATCGTTTCAAATCATTTTTAATTGATGGAAATATTGATTATAAATGAGAGTTATAGACTATTTTTCATTGTGAAAAGAGAGATAATCAGAGTGAAATGAAAATAACTTTCAGAATATGTTTTGCAAAATGGTGAAGGCGTCAGTGTAGTTAAATTTTTGCTGTCTGTGTCCGTCCAAAAGAGATTTCACTGTATCGCAATTAAAATATATTCAGTCCTACTACGTGGATTGCTATTACTTCCGTCATCCGCTAATGAATATCTCAAAACACTTGGAGCTTACAATAATATGGGCGCTGCTGAAGACCACGATGACAAATTCGATTTTTTCGGCCGGCCATAGGCACGATAAGTTGAGGAAGGAAGAAGCTGACGGCTTGTAGCTTTCAGGGTAGGTTGCGTCTCAAATATGTTCCAAATCTGCCAAACGGTATGGGAGTTATCATTGGACTTGAGGTTATCAACTCAATATTTCCGGAACTGATTGAACTTGGTAGTTAGTTGTAAAATATCGACGCGCAATTAAAATTCACAAAAATCTCAACATGAAAACGTAACAACGTGCCGAAATTCCGCTCGTTCCGATATTTATTTTCAGAAATATTGGGAAAAATATGTAAAATTTCGTTTTATTTCCTCAATATCATATTTATCTCTTTGTCGCCTTGGCAACCAAACTGAACATGCGAACAAAAGCTGCTTATCGAATTTTTTGGTGAGCATTTTTTAGAAATGTTAATATAAGTGGAATCCGAATTGTGTCAACTAACCGCTTGCGCTTTATATTTTCCAGCAGTATCTCTGAAATTATTCATAATTTTCAGTGAATCCTAGGAAATATACCAAACGTTGTAGAGCATAATGGGTATATAAGACGAGAAAAGCTTCAATATTCGTGTCAGAGATCAGTAATACTTTTGAGATCCCTCTGGTATTTATTATTGTTGCTAAACTTCATGCTTTCTGATCTAGGAAGAGAGAATAAACCGTTGAACTGCGAAATTGGTATTATATGGGGAAGTCCATGGAAATTGCAGCTCTGGCGAACTACTTGCGACTATAAACATGGAGATATAACCCTATATGTAGACGAAATAAACAGTTCTGTTTCGAATACTTTAGATTAGAAATTTGTACAACATAATCGAATTTCACCTAGTGGAAACGTTGAAAAGATAAATTTTCGACTTATTATATCCAGGAAATCTTTCGGCAGATTTTTATCATTTATGAATTCGTCACTTGCCATGAAGCTTCAACCTACCCTGTAAGCAGTCTACAAGCCTCTAATTAGTTTCCTTCGACTCATAGCACAAAAGCTTTTATTTCGATTGTAACATGTTGATAAGTTGTAAAAGCCGACGCTCGAACTCATAAAAAATTTCGTGGAGATTGCACTAGAAAAGTTCAACGCAAACCTTGAAGCTCTCGTTCTTCAAGCAATTACCAGATTTCCATTCCATTGCATCTGTATTTTCGAAATTTTTTGGAATTATGTATTCAACCGTTCACTCTCGTGAATAGAAAAAATAATATGCGCGCAAAAGCTCACGTCAAGGCTTTTCTCTCAAAGTTTTACGTTCGATGTGTATTATTGAACTTTTTTTTTCTTTGTGGACTTATTTTCAAACAGACTTCCTGAATTCAACGTGATTTACTGGGAATTTTCCGAGCAATGGGCTACTAATATTCGAAATATGTAATTAATAGTTCATGCATATGTTCAACATGGAAACGATTTCAAACGATAAGTAAAAAATTTGGTATCAGTTAAGATAACGAGAATATTTCAGAAAACAGTATTGATTGTCGAATTTCCTCATTCTCAAATATGATTCCTCTTCTACAGTCTCCTGTTGACTTCTTCAAGAGATTGTGTTTGTATTTGTCGTTTCCCCGTCTTCAAAAATTGTTCTTATCGAATCTATCTTGGCATATCGCCATGTTTTGAAATGATTTGATGTATCATATGAAATCTTTATTAATTCATTATAAATATAAAAATACGGTAGAAGTTGTCGCGATATGCGATAACCCTAAATATGTTACAATAATTATATTTATTCGAATGCATTCCTCTCAGTGTGTGATTTTTCGATCCCAAGATACACGAAAATGAACCTTGTAGCTACAATAAAAGGTGAACGATAAGAATATTTTATCAAAAATTATTCAGGTAACCTAGTTCATGTCGAACCGAATGAAGTTGGCCACTTTATCGATTGCTTCAGAGATTCTTTGTATACGTATTTAAATCAAAAGATGGCTAGTTCTCCCTTTTGAAGCTGATCACATCGAATGTATGAAAAATATTTTGTTCGGTTCACAAGGATTGATCCGAGTACAATGAAAATATTTTCCTAGCTTTCGCATTCCAACTATTTTAGGTATTTCTGAACGAAGTCGAATCATGAGATGAAATAATGTTCTGACGCTGATCGTCACATTCTATTTGAGAAATCCATGAAAATATTCAATAGACGACTTCGGCCAGTTGCCAACCCACAATTCCTTCACAAATTTACCATCACTGGGGAACGGAAATTTCAGGACAAATTCGACATGATAAGGTTCGCGTTATTTATAAACATCCGTGAAAGATGCCTCGGCTCCTCAAACAAGATAATTCCTTTTAAATATAGGTTTTTGTTAGGCTGAAATTTAAGTTGGGATTCCTGATTTCATGTTAACAGTGTCAAGTTTATAAATGATATGTTCCGCAAATCAACTTGGTTATTTCGGTTGCCGGTCACCAGAACATAGACATATTAAGTCTATGCACCAGAACGACAATCAATGTTTTAAGGTAACATATCCATAGCATAGAACAATCTTTATTCACCTTATGATCATCCATCGACCATACATAGTAATTTTTTCCATTGTTGATTGTTGTCTCTTCTATGTTCTATGAATCATTCAAAACACAGATTGTTCTATGCTATGGATATGTTACCATAGAACATTGACTATCGTACTGGTGACAGCAAGAACGTTTTATCATCAATCAAATTCTGTAATTAACTTTTTAATCAGGAACCAACAGAATATTTCATATTTACGGAATGGAAAACCGGCAACCGAAATAACCAAGTTGATTTCCGGAACATATCCTATATAAATTTGACACTATTAACATGAAATCAGGAGTCCCAACTTAAATTTCAGCCAATCAGAGATGATCTTAACAAAACCGTATATTTGGAAGGAATTATCTTGTTTGAGGAGCCGAGGCATCTTTTACGGATATTTATAAATAACACGAACCTTATCATGTCGAATTTGTCCTGAAATTCCCGTTACCCAGTGATAGTAAATTCGTGAAGAAAATTATGGGTTCGCAACTTGGGCCGAAGTCGTCTATTGCTTCGCCAAGTTTGACAAAGTGGAAGTGATCCAGAACCTAGAATTTCATCTGTAATATTTGATGTTTTATGTATATTTATTTGAATTAAAACACTATACAGTATTCTGAAGAACACCGAACCTAAACTGAACATCCATTTGATGTGTTAGAAAATTTTATGAAAATTAGGTTTCATGTAGGTTTTCATTTGAATTCGTTTTTGTTTAGGTAAGTATTCGAATCGAAACATGGGTCGATGTTCTGAAGATCACAGATCACCAAATTCTGTGAAATATACAGAACTACTTAAGATTGAGAACCAATATTTTCTTCTTTCAAAAAACCATATGTTATATGTGTTCAAATTGTCATATATAAAAAATTTAATTCACCAATCTCCCACTACAAAATCTATAGTCAATAACAACTACAACAATTACTACTAGGGAAGCGTTCGTCTTACTAAACAGTAGCAAATCCACCCTACCACGAACAGACAATTAAGGTATATTCACACTCAGATGAGGACGGTGAGGGGGTGTAATGCATGAAATGATGCTCTTATGGCTGGTTTTGACCATCAGGTCCAAATTGGTTCGAAATTTTTATTATACTCATTCTAAATTGAACGCGCATTCGCCATTTTGATAAAATTCTTAAGATATTTAAATTTCACACTGAAAATGTACATTCAGCAGAATGAAATAAAACTAAACGCCCACTATGAGGATTATTTTCAACAACGGTGCTAAAATTTTAAGAATCAATCAAGAAGTTCCTAAGACAAGTGAAAACATACAAAGTTTACCTGTTTATGAATAAAGATATTATACATTATTACCAAGTTTTAAGTTTATGGCGTGAGTAGTTCCTGAGATGTGGAAGAAATAACCACAAAAATCTAGAAAAGCAATGACGTGAAGTCAGCAGCCCCTGCGCTCGTGTTCAAAGGAGATGATTGCTTAGGCAACGAATTTGAAAGTGCGCGCAGAAGCTGCTGATTTCATTTCAATGTTTTTCAAGATTCTTTGAGTTATTCTGGAAAATTATACGGATTTTTTCCCAATATCTCTGGAAATCAATACCGTATCGAACTGAAATTTAGTCAACCTGTGAAATATAGAGCTCAAGGTATGAGCAATTTTTTTTTAATATAATAGATATCTCCCGATTTATTTTTTATTGAGTGATAACATTTCGCGAGAAGTTGCGCGTCGTTATGCTCCAACTAACTGGAAAGTTCCAATCCAATCCTTCCAGTAGTTCTTGAAGTATCAGGAAATTAACCTCAGAATTTCAAATGGCCATAACTCCGATAACGTTTGGCCGATTTTGCCCATTAACGAACTTAACCGCAGCATTCCGATGCGCGAATTACCGTGAAAGTTTCAAGTTGCTATCTTGCTCCTTTCGATAGTTATCCTGCCGACATCCAGACCTACTAATCAATTTTGACATTAGATTCGCCATCAGTAGTCGTTTGGGGCCATTTTCGGGAAAAAATTCGAGAATTGCAGACAGTTCCCCAGAACATGCGCGCAAAATTTGATACCTAAAAGCAGTTATTTTGCGCGCATGTTCTAGGGTAACAGAGTGATATCGTTCTGTCCAAATGTCTGTAATTTTCGAATTTTGAGCCGAAAATGGTCACAAACGACTAGGTTGGACTCACTGATGACTGATCGATTGTCCTGCCGGCCGTGGACACGATAACTGTCGAACGGAGCAAGCTAGCGACTTGAAACTTGTAGGGTACTTCGCGCATCGGAATGCCGCGGTTAAGTTCGTTAATGAGCCAAATCGGCCAAATGGTTTCGGAGTTATAACCATTTGACATTTTGAGGTTGCTTCCCTCATATTTCAGGAACTACTGGAGCGATTGGATTGAAACTTGGCAGTTAGTTGAAGCATAACGACGCGCAACTTTGAGCGAAATTTCTTCGAGATCGTATGGTCACTCAATTACAAAAAAAATTTTTTTCAAAATTTTTTTTTCCGAAACTAAAGACAATATTCGAAAACAATTCCGCTCATATCTCGAGCATCATATTTAAAAGCAGTGTATCAAATTTCAATTCGATACGGCTATTAGTTTCAGAGATATTGGGAAAAAAACCTAGAAAAGCACGTCCGTCAAGGCAGCAGCTTTTGCGCGCATGTTCAATGTAGATGACCGCTTTGGCAACGAATTTGAACATGCGCGCAAAAGCTGCTGCCTTCACGGCCGTACTTTCCTAGGTTTTTAATGATGCATTTTATCGGCATTTTCTTGCTTGACAGTCTACTCAGAGTTTCATGAACTCGATACATTTCTTAGAGTTTACCCAACTACAACCCTTTCAAATTTTAGGTATCCTTCGAGGTTTCTAGATTAGTTGAAAATCAAACGAGACCACAAGGTTTGCGTCTCAATTAGAGATAAATGAGTAAAGTCGAAATTGAAACAATATAGGAATAAAATGAAGACAAACTGATGATAAAGTAGAGTAGGGGATCCATATACGTTCAATTATGTAATAGTGAGATCATGGGGGCATACTATGAAAATATTGCTATCAAACTAAAATGCAATGGAGATTTATTCAGAAACCGAATACATACAAGGCATAAGAGGAATTTGTAATATAATACTGCATAAAATGGAGGACCTTCGGACATACTCGAATTCGTGAGTAACTGAAACAGAGAGTACAAATCATCGATGATTTTTTGATAACGTGTTGACTGAAAAATGCAAAAGTTTTTTTCTATCACAACTTCGAACGAGGTCACTTCAATCTCTGAAACACTCGTGCTGTATTAGCATAATTTCTCATTTAAATATCGTTTAAAGGATATTTTGGGGACAAATAATCCTCCTTATCAGACAATTTTCAGAAATACTTTCTTGCAGTGGTTTGACATTCAAGGTGCTAGTACTCAGTCCAAATGACCCGATTACAGGCATAAGAAGGATTCTACCCACATAAACCTTTCGGAAACTTTTCGTCATATTCAAAAAAAAATAATTGCCCGGACCTCGCATTTTCTATTTTGCAGTAGTGCACCGAATTTCAGTTCGAAATAATTATAATTTTCCAAGATATTAGGAAAAATATGTCGAATTTGATGTTTTTCCTCGGTATAGTATAGGTTTTCCAAAATGACTCAAAAAATACTGATTCAATCGTGATAAAAAATGATAACTAGTTTGAAAATACTGTTGAGCAACGTTGTACAAAATCTTGTTAAAGTAGTGTAATTTTTTTTTCAAATATACAATATTGTGCGACCTTCTGGTAATAATATCCTCACGAAGTTCTGCAAGAACCTCCAAGCCGTCATTTTTGCGCGCGTGTTCTGGGGAACAGCTTGCTATTGTTTAGTCCAAATATCTGTAGTTACCAAATTTTTCCCAGAAAATGGTCACGAACGACTAGGTTGGACTCACTGATGACGAATCCATTGTTAGAACCGATTCTGTCCGTCCAGCCGTAGGCATGATAACTGTCGAACGGAGCAAGCTAGCGACTTGAACCTTTCAGGGTAACTTGAGCATCGGAGTGCCGCGGTTGAGTGTGTTAATGGGCCAAATTGGCATAATGGTTCCAGAGTTATAGCCATTTCAAATTTCGAGGATGTTTCCTTGACATTTCAGAAACTACTGGAGCTATTGAATTGAAACTTGGCAGTTAGTTGGAGCATAACGACACGCATCTTCTAGAGATATTTTATTGAGATCGTGGCGTTACTCAATTTTGAAAAAAAAATTTTTTTTTAATTTTTTCCGAAAAATCTTTTTTTTCGAGAACTATTCAACATATTGGAAAAAAAAAATTTGCTTCTGCCTCGAGCGCTTTATGTTACAGCAGTGTACCAAATTTCAGTTCGATAAGGTTATAATTCCCGGAGATTTAGGGAAAAAAACTGTCACATTTCGTGGTTTTCTTCTCGGTTTCGTTGTTTATTTCCAGAATAACTCAAAAAACCTAGAGAAGCACTGAAGTGAAGTCAGCAGCTTTTCTAGGTTTTTTCAATCATGTACTGGACATTCTGTTCGTTATTCATCTGAAATATTTTTGCTATTTTCTCAACAACGCGTAATGTTCTGCAGGATTTCGTGAGGAAAAATTATATTTGAAATTGGCAATCCTTTCCGAGAAAATTGGACCGGAATATTTTTTCGTTCGACGTGAGGTGTTCGCATAAAAAAATTGAATATTAGATACTTTAAACGAAAATTTATTTGGTAGTGTGGTTATAACTAAACCAAAAAAAGTGTAGTTGAATAATTTTGAGGATGTTCAAACAAGTTTCCCCGATTATTATGAAACGAAGTTGTTTCATGAAACTTAAACCGCTATAGGTAAAATTTCAAGACTTTCAATACGTATGTTCGTAGAAATTTTTTTTTCAAAACGAACCCAACGAAGAATTAGATTTGTTTTTGAATTATGATTCTTACCGAAATCAAATCACAAGGTTATACTTTGTTCCTCCTTAACGATTACTTAGGAATATCATCTCAAGTGAAGTCTAATCACTTTCGACAATGAAATGCAGATAATACAAATTCCAAAGTAAGGAGACCCTTTTCTAGTATTTGATGGTTTTATAATGATTTTTAACCGTTTGCATTGGAATAGACAATATAGAATACGAGTGTACAGCTCCCTTCATAGTCTAATGGTTTTGCAGAAGGTTCTATTTTTTTCCGAAAAAGAGGTATCCTATGTACACGATATGCTAATGATTTCCGTTTCATTATATAGAATGCCAAAGCATTCAATAAATCACAGATTTATTGGAAGATATATAAAATGGGGCGAGTTTCTTCATTCATCAATAAATATGTGCAGTAAACAAAAAGAAGCCCAAAGAAAAAACCTTGAATTAAAAAAAATCATTCATCAATATCCATGAGAAATAATTTAAAGAGAATTAGATTGCAAAGGCCAATAAAGATCACTGCCTTCTAAAATGAAACATTCATTCAATCATTCCACTGAAGAAATCAATTGCATAAGGCCATAATTTTACGAACTAGACCAAATTCCATTACAAGGGTTGAAAGATGACCTCTGCTTCTATTAATATTTTCCATGCTAAATTATTTTGCAGTAAAAATTAAAGGTCATTTCATTTCATACTCCCCATTATCAATGACATCAAGTACATATTCCTACTAATACAACCTTTCTGTGGAATATATGACGTCACTTTTTCGAAATTTAGAAAGGTAGTTAAAATCCTTCCCTCATGGCAAGAAATTGCACGAAAAAAAGTAAATTTCATATGAAAAGTGGCCACCTAGCGCCCCCTGGTTATACCGAACAGCCTCCTGCTGAGTCTTGACTGCAAAATGAACACAAAAACGACATCACGAAACTCCATCAATTCACAATGAGCCCGATCAGTACGTTCCTCAGAACAGAATGACAGATTCTCCCAATCATTTTCAGGTTATGAAATATCATCAAATATAATGAGTAAACGAATACAAGAAACCCCGTTTTCTACTACCCTGAGTACTAATCAACCGGAGGTACATGCAACACTGTAGAGATCAACTAAAGTTTCACTAAAACTATTTAAAACAAAGTATATGACCTGTTGGGGAATTTCCTTGATTCCGACCATTTTCAACAGCTAATAACTAATTAATTCCCCAACTAAACACTCTAAAACTATAATCTACTCTAAATCTGATCATAAACCTACCAAACACATGTGAAAAACGTTAAAAAATCCTGGATGGGGGTTCAAACTAGCACCAAAAACAACAACAAAATCGAGGGTTTCTCTTACCTTCCCTGAATCGTGGTTTCACAACACCAACGCCACCTAGGCTGTTATGTGCGTCGTCTCTATTTCACCGAAAGCACGTATCCACAAACGAAAGTGACCGACAACGCCCGAGCGCTGAACGACATGGCATGGTTGCGATTTACAAGCTACTAAATTTTATGAAATTTCCTACCTAAGAAATCCAAAATCGTCCGGTTTTCTGGTGGATTCTCGTTCTATTCACTTAATATTAACAGAATATGCAAAGATGTTCAAAAATATCTCGATAATTCACGAAGATTCAAGGGTCTTCAACTCTGCTAACGTAACACGTTTCATCTGTAAACTATTACAATTATTTTGGCTTGTCACGTTGATTAGAAGAGGACGTCTGTTCTTTCGCCAGGAATGCGTTAGTTCGTTGGTTCAACACTAGGATCGCTGCTTCGATATCTTTTGTGTTACTCATTTTCCAGCTTGTGATTTACGTTTTGGAATGGCCAATGATAAATTTTGAAGATGTGCTCTTTCAGAATATTCTTGGAGGACTACGATTACTTTGCGACTCTGTAGATTTTCATGGAATTCATGTGATATTATGAAATATTCCTTCAGTTCAGATTGAAGAAATTGTTTGTACCATGAGTGAATATTTATGTCCATATTGAATATTCTGTATTGAATAATAACAAATTGGAAATTTCATACTTATTCAAAAGATATTCATTTTATATGTTGAAATGAATATTGAAACATTTTTTTCATCCCTTTAGCTTCAGTATTATGCTGTAGTACCAACATAACCACCATATACAGTATGTCGGTTGTATTCCGCAGAAGTATTTTTCGAAAATTATATTTACCATCTTTTCCTCAATATTTTCCTATTCAATGCTTCATATACTTCTAACAATATTCAGTATGTATATTTATGGACATAAACCTATTGTTTGTTAATTCGAAAGAAGTTTTCGAGAGTTTTAATCTAATTTATTGATTTCAGTTGCGGGCAATATGACAAAATATAATATTTCTAGGATATAATATTGAAGAATGTAGGTTTGTTAGGAAAATTCATCTCTTTTTATGAATTATTGTACAGTCTCTTAAATGGAAAAATCTGAATGTAGAATTGTCAGGAAAAATCCAATATTATTATCTTATATATTGTTTTTTATTCTCAAGGGGAAATATTCGTTCATAAAGCACTAAATTCAGAAATATTTCTAATTTTTCGAATAAATTGATAACTCTGTACTATGGTGTGAAATACATAGAGTGCTTATGTGTAAAAAAAAAGTGACGTCAGCAAGTTGAAGATTCAAGGAAATTATATTCTGTGCTTTGAATTTTCATATAGTTTTAATACGTTATCATGTGTACGTACGATCACAGATGAGCACATCACTTTGGTTTGTTCTGTTCCAAATTCTCAGTAAAGAAATATAACAAAGTGCATAGAAAAGAAGAGTGCCTTAAAGCTAGCCAACTGTTATAAACCTTGAATTCTCTCTCTTTTTTTTGATTCAAGTCTGACCTGTAATGAAAAATGAGTAGATGTATCGTAAAAATATTATTCCAAACTGAAATTACTATTCCGTAGATATTCTTAATTGATATATTTTCATCAATGGAAAACCAAAGGAGTTGTTGAGAAAGAACCTCTTACAGATCGAAAACACTAAAAACGACTCATGAAAACGATCGATGCAAAATCTGAAATAGTGACTTTCGTTTGAAATATTTTCAGAATATTCTCTTCAGGATTGAAACTTTCAGCTAAGATTTGGATATATATGCGAAAAAAAGAGAAGTGATTTAAGGGTAGATTCTGAACAGTTGGATAGCATGAAGGTATTTCTTTACAGACGAACATCAGAAGAAAATGAAATGTAAGTGAGTACATTACCGTCAGTTGCTAATGTCTGATAAACAAATTCAGTCAAGGGTTGTTCATATTGAAGGAAAATCCAAAAAAAAAAGAATTATCGAAATTCAACGAGTATATGTCATTTGTAACCTGTACTGAAAATAATTTCAGATTTTAGCAATTTCGTACGATTACTACTGAAGGTTAGGAGATTATCAACAAAAGGGTTGAAATTCCTGAAGTTTATAGTTCAATTCTCATGAAACTTGACATAAACCACTATTCAAAGTAATACAGAGATTTTTCCAAATTTTTCCAGTTAAATAGTCAGGGTGATAGTGAAAAACATGAAGAGGATTTGTACGAAAGTTACGAAATTAAAATCTGAAATTTTTTCGAGTGATTTTTCTCGAAACTTCACGCGTATAATTCAATAGATGAGATGGAGAGTTGGGTATATAGATATACATAATATTCTATACATAATAATAAATTCTTTAAAATTGTGACAGGTTCTCTCGAAATCCATATGGAATCGGTTCAACTTCTATGGTATTAACTACTTTTTTTTAATTACAAAATAAATGTATATTAACTTTCCTGATGAAATTTATATAATTTTTCCACTTTGTGTATTTTCAACCATAATTGGCATTAAAGTGAGAGCAACAAGCATGATAATTTTTGCCTAGACAAACCCTCGAAGAATTTGAAAATTTTGAAAACTTGACTTTTTACTTTCTGAATCTTCCACCTCTTTTTTTCTGTTATGGCATATATTCCAAGATGATCGAACATAGTAAGAAAACTGTAGTAAAGTTCTGGCATAACAGGAAATCTGTGTTTGTGACGTCCAAATAACAATGAGTATTTTATTGACTCGTCCAATAGCTTTAATTGTATTGTCGTTGAATGGAAAAAATACGCCTTACTAAATCCTTGCTTAATCCTTGCACAACAACGGTGAAACCGCATAGTCGAACAACCAACCGAAGATTCAGATGAAATTGTTCGATATTATACAACAGAAATATTGTGGATGATTTGTAACAATATACCTACTTTTCTGTTTCAAAATAATGTAATGAAGCAATACTGCCAATACTATGCAAAATATAAAGGGTATTTCAAATTGCGCGTTTTTTTAAGAATAAATAAAACACATAATTTGCATTCATTTCCAAAAACTTTTATTGGTTATTGAAGTATCAGTCATGACATTCATACACGAAAAATAATATCTGTCAAATGGCCTTCTCTTGCAGCTCAACAGACGTCCACTCTTTTGTTGAAATTTCAAAACATTTTGATATACTTGAGGCTCTATATCATTAATGACACGAATAATTTCATCCCTCATTATTCTTATAGACCTGGTTTTTCACATAACCCCAAAGAAAATAGTCCATCGGTGTAAAATCACATGATCTTGGTGCCCAATTGACATCACCGTTTCTGGAGATTATTCATCCAGGAAATTTTTGTCTCAATAAATCAATTGTGTCATTTGCAAAGTGAGGTGTAGCACCATCCTGTTGAGACCAAATGTCCTCTAGATCAATATTCATTTATTCAGGCCACAAAAATTTGATTATCATCCGACTTTATCGATCACCATTGACAGTTACAGCTTCACCAGTAGAAGTTTCAAAGAAGTAAGGTCCAATTACACCACCTGACCGCATAATGCACATAGTGACTTGTTTAGGATGCATAGGTTTCTCATGAATAATTCGTGGATTTTTCTCACCCCAGATACGACAATTTTGTTTATTAACCAAGCCACCAAGTTGAAAATGTGCCTCATCCGAAAATATGATTTTTTGAGAAAAATCAACTGGTTGTTCATTGATGAAATTGACAAACGAACGACGCTTTAAATGATCTAATGGCTTCAGTTCCTGTGTTATTTGAACCTTATATGCCTTCGGAGCTAAATCCTTATTTAAAATACGCCATGTTGTGGACCCACAAAGTCCAACTTGTTGTGAACGTCGTCTAATGGACATTTCAGTGTCTTCAGCAACACTTTCACGAACCAAATCAATATTTTCTTGTGAATGACCGCTACCACTGTATTTTTCATTTTTTTGATCTTCAACCGACCCGGTCTCTTGAAATTTTTTAATTATTCGACCAATAGTGCTTTGAGATGGACGATTATGTAAACCATAATATTCACGTGATTTTCTAAAAACACTTTTCACAGAACGCTGATTTTCATGAAATAATTCAACAATTTGAACGCGTTGTTGTATCGTGTACGTAGCCATTTTTATAAATGTCATACATCACATTTCTCAAAAGTCAAAATACTCAGACGAATTCAGTGCGCCATCTATATTTTATTTATTCTCAAGAAAAAACGCAATTTGAAACACCCTTTAGATATTATGATGTGATCAAAACTATAAAAAATCTAGTATTTTTATAAGTTTTTTTCCTTCGTCCTTTCTGCAAGAATGTTGAAAATGTGAATAAACCAGTTTAATTTTTCAGTATGTTTCATAAATTATGTTTGAATATAGATAATCGATCGAATTTTTTAACGAGCAGCAAAGTCTAATCTTTTTACATACACACCCATATTTTCGATAATTCTTTGTAAAAAATTCATTGAATATGAGATACCTTCTATAACAAAATGAATATTGAAAATCCACAAATCTACATTCGAGCCAAATGCAAAACTATACATATTAAAATCACACTTGTTATGACTTTCTCTTTTCAGAAAATTTACAAATAATTGAACGCTTCGATCTCCACATCACATCTTGTAGGTACAATTAGTAGAGATTTTTCTTCTACTCTTCTTGGAGTCGTTCTGAGATGTTCCAAACAATATTTGACAGTTTTTATTACTTCTGTGCCGTTTTCGGAAAATTCGTGAAACTCTACATGAAACGCCAGTTCTTATATATTGTCCAATATATTATCAAAAAATTGCCTTGAACCATAAAATTAAACATTTCTCAGAAACTTCGACACAACAATCAGTTTTTACTGCATTAGAGTTTCTTTAGTTAAAATGGAAATGTTAGTTATGTGAACTATGGAGAAAATTTTAATTTTTTTATGAAAGAACAATAGACTTTTGAGCAACTTTCATCAGCCTCTAACGATTCCATATTCGAATTTCATATCAACGGAATTAAGTTGCACACAGGAAATCAATACACAGAAAAAATTATCACAGCAATGTTTTTCATTTTCTCGCAGATGTACCTTTGCTTTGAAATACGCTGCTTATCGATCAAGTGTTGACGAATATATTATAATATAAATGAGTTCAAATATCTTGGTGAAACAACAGATGCCTTTCATGGGTTAATATTGCCTCATATATCTAGTTTTATGTAGTGATCGATCGCACAAATGAAAAGTTGAACACTCCTGAAATTTTCAAAAGTTTGAGGTTTGAATAGAATAGCTCTCAAGGAACGGTTAAAGAAATCCGCTAATCCACTGTTCGAAAAATTTTTCTGGAACTACGGGGGAGAAATTCCTGGAGCTAGATCGAAACATTTGCGTTTGCACTGACGTGAGGTCAGGGCCTCTATGCGCTTGTTCCGTTGCCAAAGCGGTCATCTATACAAGTATTGACCCTGCCAAACACAGATTTTTTCATATGGTCCTCACGAAATTCTGCATGAACCTCAAACTATAATTTTCGATCAAGTACTAGATTGCAATTCGATCCAAAATTTTGAATGGGTACAACTATCCAAAGAATAATTGGCGAATTCAACCCATTTAAGCATTCGACCTCTTCAATTAAACTGAAAGGAAACCTACTCTACAAATATATTCCCTATGTCGATTCTTCGTAAAATTAATGTGTTTGCGGCCAGCCTAAACACTGATAGTGAACAAAATTACTTCCGGAGGAATCTACTCAGTAGCTTGATAATTGTAGTGTAAGTTTGGAGTTCAATTACGAATGCCTAATTGGCGAATTAGTGAAAACTATCGAATGATTCCGCAGATATACCCTTTTAAAATTACAGTTTCCCGATATTTCCAAAAACACCGATACCACCTTGAAGTTTCAGCCAAAAAGGGTCTACAGAACAAGGAGCAAAAAAAAATTAAAGAGTCCTCCTGCATTTTTTTGAATGGAGAGAGTTATTTTATTTTGCTCATTGTTCTGTAGGCCCATTTTGGATGAAACTTCAAGGTGGCATTTTTCATTGAAGGGCGATTCGATCTATGTTCTTGGAAATATCGGGAAACTGAAATTTCTGCGGATCATCCAATAGTTTTGACTAATTCCCGGTTGAGTTCTTTAATTGGCAGAATCCTCCAAACTATTTCAGAATGTTACTGATTTTTCCGCAATATTTCAGGAAATACCAACGCGATTCGATTGGAACCTGGAAGTCACTTGTGTAGAAGGGACGAGCAACATTTTGCAGAATTAGGTGCGGATAGGATCGTTAGGAAATATCAAAAAAATTGTGAATATTTTCTTTCGAAAATAACAATCAGATTTTCGTAAGTTTGGCAGAGCCCTTGAATTCCATATGCAACAATTTTACACAGGAAATTTTCCTAAAATTCTCCACTAATTATTTTCGAGGTCAATACCCAAGGAATACCATCTCAACTATAGAATATCATATAGTTCTCGATATCTATGGAGACAGGAAAAATTAACAGTGTTTTTAAATAATTCAAAAACATTTAATTTGAATGTATACCAATATTCAGCTATATATATAGAGTACATAGGCTTTCGAAACATTGAATTAATTTAAACTTTTTATTTATTCCTAATGAATTTGCTCGAAAATTCCCATGAAGATTAAAGTTGCTTTATATAACCAACTACAAATTTCGAATTTGATCGGAAAAGTCTACTACGAAATATTCAACTCTTCGTTTTCAACCCTTAGGAACGATTGAGCTATAAATAGCTCAAAACTTAGAAGACAGACAGTTTTTTCATTCGTTGATTGAAATCGTACTCAGCAACGTCAACTTTGAGAATTTAAGGGAGAATACAATTTTTTTATTAGTGTTTTGTTTGATGGAATAATGAGCCAACATGGAGATGAGCTGGGAAATAATCGAACTAAAAATTCGCGGAAATCATTATATTTGGATGAAAAATTATGTAGTTCCTCCTGAACTTGTCTGTGTTTTTTGATGGATAATATTTTGCATAACAACAAAATCAGCATGTAAATGTTCCATCTGAAAGTCTCGAATTTTATTCGTTGCAACCCTCAAAAATATTACACCATTAACGAAATGAAATGTTACGAAATTGAATAGAATATAAGTTTCATTTGAACGGTTTTCGGGTAACGAAAAATAGAGGTAGAAAAAAATCCGGATTATGATTGTTAGATGAATTTAAAATAATATTATAGGAAAAAAGAGTCATGTTGAGAATTATACTGAAGTTAGGTTTCAGAGAATCTTGTAGAGGGCATTTTAAAGAGAACAAATTTTCAACATCATATGGTCTATACATATTTAGGGTACTCGTCTTCATGAAGGTTCATCCAGAATACTTCCAACAATATTTGAACTGTAACAACACTAGGCGCACAGATACATACTTGTACCCAAGGCACTCTTTATCCTTAACAGAAAAGTCGCCCTTATACATGGCCCTTAGGCTATTTAATGCTCTACCCCAAGGGTTAAGGACATCCAACTTGAAAGTTTTCAGAATTACATTTTATAATGCAATTATTAACTGCGAACCATATTCTTTGAGTGAGTTTTTTGATTTTTGTAAAAGTGAATTGTTTTGAATTATGTATTCTGTTTTGACGAAACCAACCTTATTGTATTTCAATAAGCTTTTGATTGAATAAATATATTATTATTATTATAAAAGGAAGGTTTAATATAATTTTCTGCAAGTATTCCTTCTCATTATCGAACCTCTTCATTTATATGGTATTTAGAACAGAAAGGCAAGTTGAGAACCTCGTGGAAACATCATTCCTATAATGTCATTCATTGTCGGAATGCCGCTTACTACTCATGTGAAAGTTATATGAATCGATAATATTGTTATTAGACTCAGTTCATATCGATTTGTTCCCAATGAGTAAAATTGCCCAGGTAAAGCATAACGATTCCTGGTAGATATTGAACACAACAGACCTTTTCTACCTGCTCCGGAGAATTCTAGCAGATGCGAGAGG
The DNA here is from genome assembly GCA_958510865.1 of Myrrha octodecimguttata. Lineage (NCBI taxonomy): Eukaryota > Metazoa > Arthropoda > Insecta > Coleoptera > Coccinellidae > Myrrha > Myrrha octodecimguttata. The sequence goes on along the minus strand of OY294058.1, from coordinate 68,044,670 downwards.
TCCGTAAGGATTCCACATGCACATCTTTGTGAAACTCTGCAAATTTTATACAATGGATTCTTATTTCCTCAGCAAAATGATATCTACAATCCTCTTTAAAACTTAATTGAAGCTCTTGAACTATTCTGATTTCATAATACTTGGAACAATATCGTAGAAAATAATGTTATAGCAGTGATACACATTTCTGGTTTTAACTATATCCGGTTATAACTACGGTTCAACCATGGTATAAAGAGGTTCAACCCCTTACCCCATCTCAGAATGGATAATATTTTTAATTTTGTCATTCAACACGCAGAACTTTCGAGGACAATAAAGTATATATTTGGAAGGATATCAATATCGAAAGATATTTGTACAGAAATTTCTGTATTAATTAATGATTGAATGAATCTTGTCGCGCATCTTGGAAAATAATTCCACGAAAGGATCCTTCGGTTAAGTATAGCTGAGGTTCATTAAATTTTGCCGAGAAATTGGTGGAACTGTCCTCAATTTTAGAATTTATTGGAATGACAGATGAAGAATTCGATGTCAACATCAGAAATATTTGGGAGTTCTACTCATTTGAATTGTTGAGGTTATTTTTTCAATATCTCTGGAACTTATTATGCGATCGCATTGAAACTTGATTATTAGTTATAGAATATTGACGCGTTATTGAATAAAAAAAATGGAAAATTTTCCGTATTTTTCGTTGAAAATTATTTATGGGAACTATGTAGTTTCGATGAGATTTCGCACAGACCTTTTTGTCAATATTTCATAACAGTGTACCAAAAGAAATAATAATACTTGGTACCTATTTGGAAAATGTTGATGCAGAATTATGTGCAAAATTTAGTGATGATCGTCTCATCAGAACATTTAAAAAAAAATTCTAAATTTTTTTTCGCGCACGAATTTGAGCATACGTGCGTCACTTGGACTTTTGGAGAATTTAAATCAACACTTTAAATTTAAAACGTCAATTGAGAAATTTTCGGTGGGCAATTTCTTTTTGGAGCTAGGATTATTTATTTCAGAAAAAAATCCACTAAAAACAAACAAAAGTTTCCTTTGACTCTGGGTGAAGAGTAAAGGCTCCGTTGAGAAGAGCCGAAAAAATCGTAGCACTGACTAATTTCTCTTAAAGCGTTTCGTTGTATTTCTCCAAAATAAGGAACTCTCACTTTTCAACCCTCATACAGGTCTTCAAATAAAATCAATGAAACGAGAAAAAATATCAAGAAATTTGAACCCTCTGAAAATGGAGAAGTATGTATACAAATCTGGTATATTTCCTAGAACCTAGAGGGTAGGGTTTTCGTATATACACAGGCTACGATGTACACAAAATCTTTAACTTCCAGCCACAACCACACGTTAAAAAGGGTGTAAAGGTAAGGAGCATTTTAGGTTTTTATTCAAATAATTCGTTATCAAATTTATATTTCTTGATATCAAAACAGTGTGTAACTACTCTCTAATCCACTTACACTTGCTGCGTCTAACGCAAGATTCGGAAACCAAGTTTCCTTTGTCAAAGACATATCGTTACTAACTATATTGGAATGTAGTTAGTTAGTAACCATATGTCTTGAGTTTTGAGCCCTTAGGCTTTTTGATTTTATCAAATAATAAACCAAAAATCTGTACTTTTCACATTTCAGCCCCCCCAATATCTGAAACAGAACTATTAAAAATTAAATACATTTTTTCTTGTGGAGAGCGCTCTTGCCGATTGCAGGATCGAACTATTTGTCAAGGGCAGTTTCTTGGAAAACGGATTGCCTAATGAACAATACCGGACCAATACAAACGATAAACAAAGTGAACTGTGACGTTCCAGGGTGCAAATGTGACTTTTTCATCAGACAAACGGGTAAAATTTCAGAAAAACCTAAATAGTCCGGTCAATTTAGGCAATTTAAATAAAGAAAATTCCGACAGAGCCAAATCTTCGTAGAGACCTTAGGTTTACCACAAGGAATAAAGTGTCAAAAGTCCCAATCAGTCCCATGTGCGCTAAGGGGCCCAAGGTCAAAATTTTAGGTTTTTTGGATTTTTCTCGAAAACGGTAAGTTTTATCGGAAAAGTACCCCAGGGCAAAGTTGTAGACCTAAAAATTCTCTATAAAAATGGCTCTTATGATTTTTTCTCTAAGACCCACTATTTCCCAGATATTGCGCTTGTAAGAATCACGTTCTACATAATATGCACACATTTCCACACCTGTGAGGTAGTGTACTCGGCGCTTTTTTTTTAACGTGGTATCCCCGGTAGGCCTATTCCACGAAACTTTATGGCGTTATTTTCAGGAGCAATAATTATTTAATAATATGAAGATTATCGATATGGGTTACTGAGTTTAACTGTCGTTCTAACTTTTTTTCATTACTTTAATCTGACTCATACTCTTCATATTCAACTTCGACAATCATGTTTTCGTCAATTTCTTCTTGTTCTTCTTCTTCTCCTCCCTGTTGATGAATGCTTAGAAATTGTTCAAATGAAGACGAATCAGTTGTCTCTTCATCAAAATAACTTCCTCTCTTGTATTTAATTGAACATTTGAGCAAGAGACACCTTGGCAATTGGTACACGCTGGAGAACACTGCAACCCTACTTTTTTACAGCTACATTTGGCCTCGCATTTGGCACTACAACCTTTCTTGCAATTGCAAAAAATAGTGTTGAGAAGTTTTTCTGGAGCAGGGGGCAGTAAAGTTCGAATCGGTTCCAAAGTATTATTTATCAATCCAACCTCCGTGTCTTCAGGGAGATTTGATTGACTGCGCAAAAGTAATATCTGGGAAATATAGTGGGTCTTAGAGAAAAAATCATGAGGACCATTTTTATAGAGAATTTTAAGATCTAAAACTTTGCTCTTAGGTACTTTTTCGATAAAACTTACCGTTTTCGAGGAAAAACCAAAAAACCTAAAATTTTGACCTTGGGCCCCGAATAAGTCCCTTAGCGCAAACGGGACTGATTAGGAATTTTTACCACTTTATTCCTTGTGGTAAACCTAAGGTACCTTAAACGAAGATTTGGCTCTGTCGGAATTTTCTTTATTTGATCACTATTTTTATGTCTAAATGGACCGGACTGAAAAAAAACACTCAAAAGTAGTTATGCAAGCTTGGATCAACACACACAATCAACAGAAAAATTGGAAATATGTAACATTCTCCATCCAAACTCCATAAAGGGTTGTACAATTTTGTAAAGGTTCCTATATTTATTTATTCATTTATTCACGGGATAGAAACATAGATGGGTATTTTTATTTATTATGCAAGCTAGATGTGTAAGTTAAAAACATTGAAGAGAAAAGTGCTATGGGATATTAAAGAGGGGCCTTTTTGGCTTGCAAGAAGATCGTACCATAAAATGAAAGAACCCTGGCATCTGATAAAAAGGAATACACCATATTATACATTGAGAAAATTTTAAATACTATTTCGCACGTTTTCATCTTTTCCTTGAACTTTTCTTTTCCAAAAGAAGACCACCCTTGGTGTAGAATATGTTGAAACACCATAAACGAAAACATAAGGGGAAGACGGATAACTTGGACTCGTTAAAATATTCTGGAAAACCATTGACGTGAAATAAACAAGCCAATCGTTAACCCAATGACTTAAAAAGCACACTAGTTTCAGAGCAGATTTGGAGCTTAATTGCGGAAGCTCAATTCGTGAATGAGTTGAATCCACACAATGTTTCCTCAATTGTATCCTTTCGAAATTTTACTTTCCAAATATTACCAAAAACATAGATTGGATCGATTTGAAATCTAGTTTGAGATCGAGAAATGATATTTTGAAGGTTCATGCAGAACTCCAGGAGGACTTTATGAAAAAAAGATCACAAACCTTTTGATCAACGACTTGGGCGGGGTCGATACGTCAAAAGACAACCGTTTTAGCAACGAATTTAATCATGCGGTCAAAAGTTGGTCACTTAAAGTCAGTGCTATTCTAGATTTTTCCTCGAATAATAAAGTCCTTTTGTCGAGCATTTAATACTTCTTCTTCGATAGCATATAATGATTATACAGAGTGTAACAGCCAAATGGAATAAGTTCGATAACGAATAAATGTGGGCGTGTTGGGAAAAACGCTCGGACACGTCGATTTGTAATTTTGAATGCGCATATTTTAATATTATATAGGGTGTTCCATGTGACCGTGGCCAATACCAACTTTCTTATTTCAAATGCAACCCCCTGTATATTATTTATTTTTTGGATTCTTCAGAGAATTCTAGACACAATTCATGCACAATGTCCTATACCTATCTTTAACTATTTCGGAAATATTAAGTGTTTTCAGATTTAGTGCAAAAATCAACGTTTTGAATGAAAATGATTTTATTTCACAAATTCGGTACATTACACTTAAAACTTAATAATTAATACTGATTATTTTTTAATAATTAAAAAAACAACAAAAAAATATGAATGACAATGTAGGTAATGTTCAAAATGCTCGCCGCGAACGTCTTGGAAACATACTAATCTGGTGCAGAATTGTCTTTTAACGTTACTCAACATTTCTGAAAACACTTAATATTTCCGAAAAAGTTGAAGATAGGTATAAGACATTGTACATGAATTATGTCTGGAATTTTCTGAAGAATCCAAAATATAAATAATATACAGGGGATTACATTTGAAATAAGAAAGTTGGTATTGGCCACGGTCGCATGGAATACCATATATAATTTTATTTTCTTGAAAACTATGCGCATTCAAAATTACAAATCGACGTGTCCGAGCGTTTTTCCTAACATCATTTATTCGTTCTCGAATTTATTCCATTTGGCTGTTACACTCTGTATGTTCGAATTCAACATAAGTAACATTATTCTCTATCAAAATAGTCCTGATTCTTCAGAATAGGTCCAGAATGTTCTAATTTGATGCGAGTCTAATTTCTGATGGCAGCCATTTTCAGCCATTATTATGCTTATTCCAATTCATATTTTTTCAAATTGTTGGAAGCTTATTTTTTGCGGGCATGTTCTAGGGGAACAGCGTGCTATCGTTTTGTCCAAATGTCTGTAATTTTGGATGATTGAGCCGAAAATGGTCTCAATCGACTAGGTTGGACTCACTGATGACGAATCCGGTGTTAAAATCGATTCTGTCCGGCCGTTCGGCCGTAGACACGATAACTGTCGACAGAATCAAGCTAGCAACTTGAAACTTTCAGGATAAGTTGCTCATTAAAATGCCGCGGTTAAGTTAGTTAATGGGCAAAATCGGTCGAATAGTTTCGGAGGTATAGGCACTTGAAGTTTTGAAGTTATTTATTTTTTATTTCGGAAACTATCTGAGCGATTGGATTCAAACTTGGCAGTTAGGTGAAGTACAACTACGCGCAATTTTGAGCCAAATTTCGTCAGGATCATATTGTCAGTAAATAAAAAAAAAAAATTTTTCCAAATTTTTTTCCAAAAAGGTTTTTTTTCGGAAACCATTCATCATATCCAAAAAAAATTTCACTCACACTTTGACCTTCTAATTTCACAGCAGTGTACGAAATTTCAGTTCGATGCGATCATAGGTTTTGGAGATATCGGGAAAAAATATGTCAAATTTCTTCTCGATATCGTTTATTTTTTCGGTATAACTCGAGAAATACTGATTCAGTCCTGATTAAACTTCACAGCTAGTTTTAAGATGCTGAAAGACAACTTTATGCAAAATTTCGTGATAATCGTGTCATTAGAACAATTTGAAAAAAAAAATTTCTATGATTTTCTCATCATATCATCCTCATTAAATTCTGTATGAAACTTCGAACTGTTATTTTTCGATTTTTTGGATTTCAATTCGATCTGATTTTTTTTTTTTTTGGGAATATTGGAAAAATGAAATTTTGATTGGGTATATCTACGGAATCATTGGGTGGATTTTACCCATTCACGAATTCGGCCTTCGTAATTAAGGTCCAAACCTTCTCTACAAATATCGAGTTTCTAAGTTGTTTATTTCGGAAGTAATTGTGTTTACGCAGTCGGCCGTTAGGCTGACCGTAAACACAATAACTTGGGGCTTAATTACGAAGGTCGAATTCGTGAATGGGTAAAATCCGCCCAATGATTCCGTAGATATTCCCATTCAAAATTTTATTATTCCAATATGTCCAAAAATACAGATATGATCGAATTGAAATCCAGTAATTTATCAGAAAAAAATTTCAAAAAGCACTGCCGTGAAGGCAGCAGCTTTTGCGCGCACGTTCAAATTCGTTGCTGAAGCGGTCATCTACATTGAACATGCGCGCAAAAGTTCCTGCCTTCACGGCAGTGCTCTTTGAAATTTTTTGGATATCATATCTTCCAACTTGATGAAAATATCGGATTGTCCCAATAATACTCCACTCATTATTTCGTACCAAACGATTATTATACTCTTTCACTTTATTTATGCCACCAACCTATTTGGTCCTTTCTACTAATAATAATCCCTCTGGAAAATTTCCGAGAAATGAAATACACTTTTTTATTTTTTGAGATGCAACTAAGAATATTGCTCTTAAAAAATCCAGATAAGCACTGATGTGAGGCAGGAGCTTTTACGCGCCTGTTCATATTCCAACTATTAAATGAACACGAAATTTTGCACCTAAATGCGAGTTGGCAATCTTCACCTGAATTTCGAAGTTTTAATCTGATTGTGTTCGTGTTTCTTGAGATACTGCGGAAATAACGTTAAAATTCCGAACAACAACGAAATTTTTCTGATATCTCCGGTAGTCGATATCGGATCGAATTGAGATTTGAAACATTATTTTTAAATACGGACTCTGAAGCTTGCGCCGAATTTCGTTGAAATCTTATAGATATTTTCCGAGGAAAAAAACCTTTTCATCGAAAATTTGGAGAATTTTCGAATAAACATTTTTAAATTTTTGTACAACTTCATCCACATGAAATTTCGCTCTGAGTTATGCGTTGGTATTCCAAAACTATTTACAAAATTTCAATCGGATCGTATCAGTACTTCATGAGATATCGAGGCATTTCCCTCAAAATTTCAAATGGGACCAACTCCGAAACTTTTTTACCGATTTCACCCAGTTAAAAACTCAACCAAAATATTTGGACTCAGAGCCTAATCTGACAATTTCGAGTGGCTAAGTTCTTTTCATCGAAATTTAGTTTAGTTTCATGGAGTTCAATCCAATCTTTCAGGACAAATTGCGCCTCAAAAATCTAAAATTACAGACATTGTGACGAAACGATAACGTGCTGTTCCCTAGATTCAAAGTGTTCGGTTTTTCAACCTTTTCTGAGATGTTGCGAGAACTGTTGTTTTCAAGTGCCAGCTATCTATACTAAATTCCAACCATCCAATTTTTTTCCCAGTAAAAATTTTGAATTATATTTGTATTTAATGAATCTCAGAGCATAAAATTCGTTCATTTACCCTCCCATAATTTTCGTTGGAAAAATTATTTTTCGCATAAATTCAAAAACACTTTGTAGTTATACATGCAGACCTATCTTTCGAACGCCAGGCAGTTCCGTTTTTTGATACTTGAATGAACTTTCGTGCTTTCGATTATATAATCGAATAGCCACTTAAAAATATCAGAAATGGAACAATGTGAATATTTCAAACAACTTGATTGAACGAGGAAGTATTATCATTTCTTAGTCATACTCACAATCAATTTATTTCAATATTGAATTTTATGAATTCTTCAAATTGGATTAACATATAAATGTTTTTCAGTTGTCTGCTTTTGGTTATGTTGATATGCACGTAAATAAAAATGTCAGTATCTACTTACAAATAAACATTTTGTAGGTGCACTGCATCTGGAACAAAATAAGTAGAATGATAGTGGCAGACTAAAACATCTTTGGGACATATCATTAAATAATAATCTTATCTTGCAGTACTGTCTCGTATGAAATCTTCTGGGATTTCTATGGTTGGATGCATACTTCGAATGACAAGGAAATCACTGGGTGGTAAATCCAGTCGTTAGAATACACTTCATCCAAAATATCCTGGAAATATATGCACATAGATAACAAGGCACACTTACCATTCTAGATTTAATCAATTCAACTGCTCAATATAACCTCTGATAATAATTAAGAATCATAAAAAACCCTCTGAAATTTTCGGAAGAGAATAGCGCAATTGTCACCTGATCCATAAAGTACCGATATCTATGATTTGCAGGCACAATTTGTGAAAGTCATTGAAAATTGTAATATTCAGCAAAAAAAAAACTGGAAAAGCGCTGACGTGAGGTCAGGAGCTTTTACGCGATTGTTCGTAAGCCATATCCTCAAGACATTTCGCATGAACTTTTACACCGTCATTTTTCAACCAAGTGCAGAATTTGGATTCGATCACATCTGCATTATTGGTAATATTAGGAAAATGAAATTTAGAATGGATATATCTATGAGATTATCGAGGGGATTTTAACTTTTCACGTATTCGACCTTCTTAATTAACCCCCAAACCTGCTATGAAAACATGGAGTCTCTTTTACTCATTTTTTCGGATGTTATTCTGGTTGATACGACAAATTTTTTCGCTTATATCTCCGGAAATGAACATCAGATCGCATTGAAATTTGAAAACTGTTGTCGAATACTAATTTCAAGGTCTGTGCCAAATTTCATCGCAATCTGGTCAATAAATCAGAAAAATTATTTTTTTTCGATAAAGATGTGGATGATTTTCGAAAAAGTTTTTCGTAGTTACGCGTTGATATTTGCCAAATGATTATGTTTCGTTGTGATTGCATTCATATTTCTTGAGATATTGAGGAAATAACCTCAAAATTTCAAAGAACGAAATTTGACATCAATTTTTTATATATCTCCGGAAGTAAATATCGTATCGAATTGAGATTTGAAACAATGTTGTTGAATATCGATTTTGAGGTATGTGCCAAATTTCATTAAGATCCGTTCAACATTTTCAGAGAAAACATTTTGAATTTTTTTTAAATTTTCTAACAATTGGATCCAAACGAAATCCTGCTATAAGTTTCGCCTCGGTATTTTTCAGATAATTACGAAGTTTCGATCTGGTCGCATATGTACTTCTTGAGATATTAATGACATAACGTCAAAATTTCAAACAACGAAATTTTACATTTTTTTCCATATATCTCCGAAAGTTAATAACGTATCGAATTGAAACTCCGAAAATTGTTGAAGAAGAATGTTTTGTGCTAAATTTCGTTGGAATCTGGTTAACACTTCCCGAGAAAAAAAAATTCAACAAAAATTTCAAAAATTTTCGAATAATAATTTTTTTGAAATGTTCTAACAACGGGATCTATACGAAATTCAGCATTGAGTTGCGCGTTGCTATGAAAAGTTTTATTTCGATCGAATCAGTACCTCATGAGATATTGAGGAATTGAACTCAAAATTTCATATAGGCCTAACTCCGGAACTGTTCAACCGATTTTGCCCACTAACGAACTCAACCGAGATATTCAAGATCGAAACCAACCCTGAAAATTTCAAGACTCTAGGTCTTTTCTTTCGAAAGTTAGAGCTTACACGGACGGCCGGCCGGACAGAATCAAATTTGACCATAGATTCTTCATTAGTGAGGACAACTTAGTCGTTTGAGACCAATTTCAGCTCAAAATTCGAAGATTACAGACGTCGTGACGAAACGATGCTCCCCAGAACAAGCGTGTAAAAAATGTATGTCCATAGGAGATTGCCTGCCAGGCAAGCAAAAATGTACAATGTTCTTTACTGAAAAAAAGTGGACGTCTCAAAAAAACCAACTGCTAGTACCACTCTTGAAGGTGATGATGAAAAAAATTAATATGAAAAATGACCAGAATTTTTTCAATATAACAATTAAATAAACAGTGAATTCACCATTTTGCAACACTAAAAATGTAGACCAGTATCCTGTGTCCATGGTCAATTCATCTATGATGAGGATGAAAGAAATATTTCAGAATTATATTCTCTGGATTCAGATTCAGCTTATAGGTTTTTGTCCTGGTAAGCTTCAAACCAGTAAATCAGAAGACATAAACCTCTTTTGAAAGTTACCAGTACCAGAATTAAAGCTCAATTTGACGTGGTTTATTGGATTTCGAGTCATTCCGGAAGTGCCGTCCCATTTACTCACGTATTGACCCTACTAAACGTAGCTTTACTACGTGATGAAAAAAGATCGAAAGACTTTAAGCGATCTTTTGTTCATATTGTCCCAATGAAATTCTGCATGAATCCAAAAAGTTATCATTTTTCAATCAAGTTATAAATTTCAATTCGATATCGAGTCCCCAAGTCTTTTCTTTCGGTTATTGTTTTATGTTTCAGACTCTTTATTGATAAATCCGATGTCAAAATCTATTCTGTCTGGCCGGTAAGCTGTGAAGGCACATTAACTTGAGGACGGAAATCTCTAGTGACTCGAAACTCTCAGAGTAGGTTGCATGTTGAATTGCAAATGGCAGGTTTGTTAATGGGCTGAATCGGTTGGACAGTTTCAGAGTTATAAAAATTTGAGTTTTTGTGGTTATTTCCTTAGTATTTCAGGAAATACTCGTGTGATAGGATTGAGAATAAGTAATTGGTTATAGAATACTTTCGTTCAACTGCCTGCAGAATTGTGTTGTTTTCGTGTGACTAGTAAGTCAAAAAAAAATATAGACGAAAATTGTTCCAAATTTTCATTAAAAAATTTTTTTTCAGAAACTATTCGTCAGATTTCGATGAAATGTTGCAAATACTTTGGAGTCAATATGTCACAACAGCTGCAGAAAATTTTAGTTAGATCCTATTTCAATTTTCGTAAATATTGGGAAAAAGATATGTGACATTTCGTGGTTTCTTTCTCGGTATCTTTATTTCCGGCATATCTCAAAAACTATATTGGTCCTATCATGCTGATGGAAAAATGTGTGTGAATTTTCGTGGTGATCGCGTCACTAGAACAATTCAACAAAATACAAACCTTTTTTCGACTCTCGATTCGCTTTCGAAAGCTTTTGACTTCATGTCAGTGCTTTTCTTGAAAATTTCTGAGCTCTTATGGTTGAATGAATTTGTGTAGTTTGATTTTGATTGGAATAAATTTGAAATTTCAACTGATTCTAGTACATTTCACTCGACATAATATTGAAATTACTTCCAAATTTTGTTTTTCCAATGGATGAATTTCCGGAACAACTGAGTTGATTGTGTTCCCTTACAAATCTCGAATTTCAGCTCAAAATCTACTAACATAGTACAGAAAAAAACGCTGCAAATTTTACACAAGTGTTTATTATTTTTTCAGTTAAATAACTCAATACCATTGATATCTTAAATGAAAATGATACAGCGTGCCGAAAAAGTATCGTAACTCGTCAATAATGCTTGTATAAGGAATTATTGAGGAATATCCTCGCACCTGTCGATTTTTGATTTCAAAACCAATTCATCCTGTGCCTTTCTTGAATCTGATATTTCTCACCCCACTATTTATTTTTCCAAATGGAAATATATGGATTGTGATACATCAAATGAAAGGTGATTTAATGACCTATACTGGCTTAGAGTACAATCAGTTGTGCCGTTTTTTTTATACAAAAATAAGGAAATAATTTACAATTTGTGATTGGGGAGTGCTGTAATCAAACCATTATTCTTATATTAATTATTATTAACGGAAATCCTTGAACCCATGCATTTGTAATTTAAATGAATGAATAATTAACTTCTATTTTCGTTCACATAACTGAATTGGTCATCGAATGACCTTTGATGCGATATATCACATGCAATATTTTTCCAAAAAAAGCTGTTGAGGTTTAAGGGTACAAAATACATTTCTCAAACTTCGAAAATAGAAATCAGAAATTCATTATTTCAAGAATAAGAACCTGACACCAATCACAAATTGTGAATTTTGTAATAAAAAAAAAGCTCAACAAATTCTTTTTTCACTCACACCGCTCAATATGCAATCGAATGTCCTTCCATTAGATGTACAACAATCCATATATTACTATTTGAAAAAAACAGTATAGGGGTGTGGAGCGTAAAGGGTGGGAGATTTCAAATTCAAAAAAGCATAGGGAGACCTGCTTTCGGAATTACAAATCCATGGGATCGTGGATTTCCCTTAATAATAACTAGTAAAAGAATAATGATCTGAGTGTTGTACTCTCCAATCACAAATTGTAAATTATTTCCTAATTTTTTAATAAATAAACGGCATTACAAATTCTTTTTTTTGTCATATCGCTGAGTAGGTAATCAAATTACTTTTCATTTAATGTACCACAACCCATATATTTCCATTTGAAAAAATAAAGTAGTGGGGTGCGGGACGTAGGGGGTGAGAAATATCGAATTCAAAAAAACACACGACGGGTGCGGGGATTTTCATTAATAATTCGTAATAGTAACGTTACTTTTTTGGCACGCTGTGTACTATTCATAACTCATTGGTTTTCCACCCCAAAATTTGTAGCGTTTTTCTTTATACCCGAAGAACCACTGGTCGGAAATCATCCGAGTAAACATTTTCACGTTGAGTTATGCAACAGTAATTTTTTTTCTGGTCAATCACTAAGATTCATTATTTGATTTCATCAAATAACAAACCCATATACAATGCTACTACAGAAACATCTTTGCCTTTGATGCCGCATTTCAAGAAGTTTAAACGCCTGGGTACGTGCAAGCAGGAATTAACCACACTCTACTTCTCAAAAGGACGCCATCGTCCTTCACGAATCTGAAAAAGTATTGCTAAACAGTTCACCATTGACGCCAACGTTGACCTCCAGCAAGCGTCAATCTAAAATCCAAACCTCCACGTGTGAGGAAAATAAAATGTGTTTCCAGTACGCTGCATAGGTGTCGCCACTTCTGTTCAGTGAATCGCGGTCAAAGGATCATAATGACCTAATCTCTTCGTCATAACTCGCTGCTTTTATACTCGCGTAGACAACAGCCAATTATAGAAATGGAATTATTCTTTTTTGTCTGCTAGGATTTCAACACGTTCTAGGAAAAAATATTGGTACTAGTCTACTGCTCTCAACCGTGTCGAATTCGTGAATAGGTGAAATTTGCCCATTGATATCCGTGATATACTTACATTCAAATTTTGCATTTTCAATGTACTTTCAGAAAAACAGATTCAATTGAGTGGTTGAAGCATAATGACTTAGAAGATCGTGAAAATTTCTAGCCAAATCTAGCCGATAGTTTATAAGATATACAACTTTTTGGATATAACGCCCTTCCTTTCATAATAACGTGGATGCCACAGGAATATAACACAACTTAAACAATTTTTTAGGGAAGAATAGATGTTTCGTCTATATATTCTAACCGTTTCAAGACTTAAACTAAATAATTGAAGAGATTAAAATGGATATTCTCAAACTTACTTATTACCTGTACCTATCTGAAATGACATACTTCAACACGAATAAAACCTCTTTGAGAATTGTGTCTTTACCTGGTTTAGTTAAATTGTTCGAATTGAATGTGCACTAAGGTTTTGAATGTTATTTTTCTCTTGATATGATGTTCAAGTTCTCATTCCATCATAAACGAACGTTAATTACAGACATTGGGCAAAACGATAGTGGCCTGTTGGTGAAAAAAACATGCTGAAACGACAAGTTTTTGTATATAGATAACTGAAATTGAATTTCGTAGAGATACAACACATTCTGGAAAACATTTATTCTGCTAACATGCTCCCAACCATTTCCGATTTAACGTTGCCTTTACGGATTAAAAAATTATTTTATATCGTAAACCTTTTGGAGTTCATATCTGGAAGTATGTTCCATTCAAAATGTTAGTTAATTGCCTTCAAAATTTTGATTCAAATAACAAATTATACAAAATTGTGCGAGCTTCGAATAATTTATATTCAAAAAAGGAAGAAAATAGTTCCCTTTCAAACCAAAAAATAAGCTTATATCTAGTTTTCGCGGAAAACCAACCCTTACTTCGTAAGATTATGTTTTCAAATTTTCCAATTCTAAGAATGATCAATACCTGATACTATTCAGAAGAAAATGAAGGAATTGTTTTCAATGATACGGTCATCACTATATTTTGCACAATATTTTTTGAACTAATTTCAATGTTTCATCATGACCGGATCAGTATTTTTTGAGTTATTCCAAAAACTTCAACGACCCCGAGGAGAGAACTAATTTGTTATATTTCTCTTCTAATATCTGCGGAAATTGAAACCTAATGAAAATAAACTTGATGCACATATATATTTTTTGAGTTATTCAAAAATCATCAAAGAGACCGAGGGTAAAACAACAAAATTTGACATATTTCTTTTCCAATATCTCCGAAATTAAAATCGGATGAAACTGAAACTTGACGCACATATGAAATATCATCTTGAAAGTATGTGCGAAATTTCATTGAAATCCAGAAAAAAAGTTTCAACCAAAATTTGAAAAATTTTTGAAGATTTTTGGTTTATTATTCGATAAAATCAAATAATAAACCTTAGTGACCGACCAACGAAAAAAAAATTTTAACCCCCCTGAAAATTTCACAGTTTACGTTTTGGAGTAAGTAGATTTGCATGAACGAATAAAAAAAAACACTGCAAATTTTACGCGAGGGTTTATTATTTTCTTATTTAAATAACGCAATATACCATTGATAACTTAAACAACTTAGAACCGAATGCTATGATCCATTTTCGACATTATTGGAAATTTGAAGCGTTTTTCCTTATAACTCAAGAACCACTTGTCAGAAATCAACCGGGTAAAATTTTTTAGGTTAAGTTAAGCAACAGTAATCAACGTTTGAAATTTCATGAAAATTGGGTAATAAATTCTCGAGAAATAATTTTTTTCCCCCCAACCCCCCATTTAGAGCCTTTAGGGTACACCGATCCTGCTGAAAAGCTAGGAGGATCAACCCAGAGTGACACACGATTTTTTCACCAAGTTTCAAGGATTTATGTTCAGTACTTCCAGAGAAAAGCCCCGGATAAATTTAAATTTTCAGGGGGGGGTTAAAATTTTGTTTTGTTTGGTTGATCACTAAGGTTTATTATTTGATTTTATCAAATAATAAACCAAAAATCCGTCCGCCCGCCATCCGTTGTCCGGGCTTTTCTCTGGAAGTACCTAACGGAAATCCTTGAAATTTGGTAGAAAAATCGTGTGACACTCGGGGTTGATCCTCCAAGCTTTTCAGCAGGATCGGTGTACCCTAAGGGCTCTAAATTGGGGTTGGGGGGAAAAAAATTATTTCTCGAAAACTTACCACCGAATTTTCATGGAACTCTGAACGTTGATTACCTACTGTTGCATAATTAAACCTAAAAAATTTTACCCAGATGATTTCCGACCAGTGATTCCTGAAATATAAAGAAAAACGCAGCAAATTTCCAATAATATCGAAAATGAATCATCGCATTCGGTTCTGAGTTGTTTCAGATATCAACGGTATATTGGGTTATTTGACTAAGAAAATAATAAACCCTTGTGTGAAATTTGCAGTGTTTTTTATTTACAAACGATACAATGCATATAAAATTTTGCAAGCAATTAGGCATCGGTATTTTAAAATTAGTTATCACATTTCAATCCGATCGCTCAGATTGGTGCTCAGATGAGGAAGAAACCTCAAAATTCATATGAGTAAGTATAACTCATTCTGATACGAAATCTACGTAAGTTTCAAGCCGACAGCTCTATTGGTTCTGAAGTTATAGTGGCAACAATAGAATAACAATATCCTAGAAGTGCTAACTCCCTACTAAATCAGGGAAACAGAGTTTCTCGATAACAATTAGTCAGATTGAACCTTTGAGTCGATATTAAAAATGATGCACCATATGTCAGTTTTTATGATCGACCTTCCGTAAACACAATAACTTCCGAAAGAAACTGAATTATTTGTAAGACAGGTTTGTGATTTAGTTATGAATGTCGAACATTTGAATGTGTAAAATCCACCCTATGATTTCGTATATATAACCATTCGATTTTATCAATCAAATATTTCCAAAAACACGAATCTGACCGAATTGAAACCTAGTAATTGAAAATTCTTGAAAGAATGGCTTCAAATTTGAACAAGCACATAAATGCTCTGGATTTCAGGTGAATGCATTTCTATTTTCAACATGCGATACGCATAAGCTTCGAATAGAAACTTTTTCACCTATTCCGAAAGTGAGTCACCTAATTCATGATGACGTACGTAAAATTGTCTAAGGATTGGGGGTTGATATGTTAGAACCTTAGCGAAGAAGTCAAACTTCAAGCAGGGGACGTTCGTAGTCAGGTAAGAAGGAACATCTGCTTGATGCGCCCCATATATTACCGAGAACCCTCTTGCTGAATTAACATCTTAGATACAAACCTTATTCTAGCTTCATTCACATCTGGTTATTATGAACCTTCATGTGTTAAATGTTTTTTAGGCGATCTCACAACTAGAAATGAATTGCGAGAGTTCTGTGAAATGAAATTATATTATAATAGACGACTTCGGCCCAAGTTGCCAACCCACAACTTTCTTCCTAAATTTACTATCACTGGGGAACGGGAATTTTGGGACAAATTCGACAGAAAAGGTTCGCGTTAGTTATAAATATCCGTAAAAGATGCCTCGGCTCCCCAAACAAGATAATTCCTTCCAAATATAGGGTTTTGTTTAGATCATCTCTGATTGGCTGAAATTCAAGTTGGGATTCCTGATTTCATGTCAATAGTGTCAAGTTTATACAGGATATGTTCTGCAAATCAACTTGGTTATTTCGGTTGCCGGTTTTTCGATCTGTAAATATGAAATATTCTGTTGGTTCCCGAAAAAAATTATTAATTCCGGAATTTGATTGATGAAAAAGCAATCTTTCTGTCACCAGAACATAGACATATTAAGTCTATGCATCAGTACGACAATCAATGTTTTATGGTAACATATTCATCGCATAGAACAATCTTCATTTACCTTATGATCCATAGACCATACCTAGTAATTTTTCCATTATTGATTGTTGTCTCTTCTATATTCTATGGATCATAAAGTAAATAAAGATTGTTCTATGCTATGGATATGTTACCATATAGAACATTGACTATCGTTCTGGTGACAGATAAAACGTTTTTTCATCAATCAAATTCCGTAATTAACCTTTTTATCAGGAACCAACCGAATATTTCATATTTACGGAATGGAAAACCGGCAACCGAAATAACCAAGATGAATTGCGGAACATATCCTATATAAATTTGACACTATTAACATGAAATCAGGAATCCCAACTTAAATTTTAACCAATAAAAGATGATCTTAACAAAAAAATATATTTGGAAGGAATTATCTTGTTTGAGGAGCCGAGGCATCTTTTACGGATATTTATAAGTAACGCAAACCTTATCATGTCGAATTTGTCCTGAAATTCCCGTTCCCCAGTGATAGTAAATTTGTGAAGAAAATTGTAGATTGGCAACTTGGGCCGAAGTCGTCTATTAAAACAAGTTTTTAAGTTTCATGTTTTTACTACCTACCAATAAAATTGGACAGTTTGAGATGAGCAGCACATTTTTCATATCAAACAATATGTGTTACCTACAAAGGCGTAGAAGGGCCACTCTTTGTCGACAAAAATTTTTCCACCTAATTCCGACTTTAATCTCGGAATTAGACTAATTCCGACTTTGAACTCGGAATTATAGACTAATTCCGACTTCAAACTCGGAATTATACATAATTCCGACTTTGAACTCGGAATTATACTAATTCCGAGTTCGAAGTCGGAATTATAGAATAATTCCGACTTTAAACTCGGAATTAGTATAATTTCGAGTTCAAAGTCGGAATTATAGACTAATTCCGACTTTAAACTCGGAATTATAGACTAATTCCGACTTTGAACTCGGAATTATAGACTAATTCCGACTTTGAACTCGGAATTATAGACTATAATTCCGAGTTCAAAGTCGAAATTAGTCTAATTCCGAGATTAAAGTCGGAATTAGGTGGAAAAATTTTTGTCGACAAAGAGTGGCCCTTCTACGCCTTCGTAGTTATCACAGTATTAGCAGAGGAAATATAAACGGAGTTCCATACATTTTTACGTATGATACAAGAGCATAGATGAAAAGCTCAGAAAAAACTCTGTCTCCCCGTGTAAGTGTAGTGAAATTGTTGTTTGTTATTGAAGGGCTTCTTTTTCATCAACAAAATTTTTTTTTTCCTATTCGATGCAGGTTGATATCTCGAAATCACACCTGAAAACAAGAAAAGAAGACGAAAAAACCAATATGAACTAGTGAATGATTTATTACTCATTGAATAAATTTAAAGTTCACTATCCATCTCAAGAAAGAATCAGACACCGAATGAATTGTCTCGAAACCATCGTCAAATTTATATATTAGACAACTATTAACTGAATGTTCTATTGTTTCCTCTTCTTCTCCACATTCGCACCTTGGAATTTCGACCGAAGTCCATTTGAAGAGGAAACTATTACAGCGACCATGACCTATTTTAAGTAGATTCAAAATGCACCAAATTTTCCTACAAAGTTTTTTTTCCGAAGGATCGCTGATCAAACCTTTGTTGAAACACGAATTCCATTTTGAACGCAAAATTCCTTTGTCACTTTTATTGGAGTAGAGAAAATCGTTTATCCATAAAGGTTTACGAGATTTCCATCTAGGGTTACATTGTGCAACCGCGAACTTATTTCTTATTTCAAGTTCATGATCAGACACTGAATATCTTACAAATGTTTCAGAGTATTTATGTGAACACAGGTAGAAAAAGGTGGTAGGAATGGCTATACTATTCGGCCAAAACGGAAAAAACATTTTTGAACGTTATGCAAATATAATTTCAGGTGTTATTTGAACGCGTTGAATATTTTGGAATAACACAGTTCCGTTAGTTAATTCATAATTTCGAAATTAGTCTTGTTCACCAATCCATAAATTTCGATGTTTTCTAAAGAGTTTAGGCTCCTGCCTCTTGATTCCACATGTATAATTTTCATGTTGTCAATTGTAGGAAAAGGGTGGTTATTATCGATGCAATGTGTGCTTATTTTTGACGAAATCCATTCAATGTTTTGAATGAACCATCTGTCCTATGTATTTCATATTGCAGTTTGAACATGCTAACTATTCTAAACTCCTTATTTTCTTGTGTTGAATCTTTTGCATTGAATAATAACGACGATATTTCATTTATTGCTTTGAAGGCAATATTGAGATATAATTTGGTAAGGCTGTTTATAATGAATAATAAATGAATTTTTTGGTTCTTTCCGTTTTGATAATGCGGAATATCTGATATATGGATATTTGTAACATTTTTTGTTCAACTGAATTATCTATGATTGTATGTTAAAACTCCCACAAAATTCCAGCATTTCGATCAATGATCCATAAAGCTTTCATGATACCATTATCAATCATAGATAATTTTGTTGAACACAAAATGTTAAAATAGCCATAAATCAAATATACTTCATTATCGAAACCGAAAAAACCGAAAATTTTATTTTCAAAATGTTCTAATGACACGATCATCACGAAATTTTGCACAAAGTTGTCGATCAGCATCTTCGAACTAGCTGTAAGGTTTCATCATGATTGAATCAGTAATTTTTGAGTTATTTTATAAAAAAACAACTATATTCAGGAAAAAAATACACGAAATTCGACATATTTTTTCGAAATATCTCTAAAACTTATTTTGGATCGAACTGAAATTTGGTACACTACCACAAAATATAGAGTTCAAGGCCTGAGCGAAATTTTCGAATATAACGCAGTTTCCAAAAGAAAATTTCGAACAAAATTTTCAAATATTTTTTTTTGATTTACTGACAGTACGATCTCGACCAAACTCTGCAAGAAGTTGCGCGTTGTTAGGGTCCAACTAATTGCCAAGTTCCAATCTAATCTTTTCAGTAGATTCCGAGTTATCACGAAACCAACTATCACAAAATTTCAAGGGGCTCTAACTCCGAACTTTTTAGCCATTTCGCCGATTAACGAACTTAACCTACGCATTTTGAAATGCAACCTACCCTTAGTCGTTTGAGACTCAAAATTCGAAAATAACACACATTTGGACAAAACGATAGCACGCTGTTTCCCATGAACATGCGCGCAAAAATTGTGTTTTTTATGGAGAACGCCCTTGAGGATTGCAGGACTGAACAATTTTTCAAGGGCAGTTTCTTAGAAAACAGATTGCCCACAATGAACAATACCGAAACAATACAAACGAGTAACATATTAACATTTTTTTTTTTAAATTAGTTTTTTAAAGTTCTGTTTCAAATATTGGTAGTGAAAACCCAGAAAAAACCTAAAAAATAATTTTTCGATGTCATATATTGAGATATTCCTATTCAACTTTTCTCATTGTCAGATATTTATGTGGAGGTACAACTATCACATATTGAACCTCGTCATTATTTCACTATTTTATTGAAACATTTCTGAAAAAAATAGGTATCACTCCTGGGAGGATAACGCCGGTCAACGTGACTGGAAATAGTTTTCCGGAAAGAAAAGCTGATATTTCCGTTTGTTTTTCCACTTCCACAAAGGCTAATCTATGAAGTTAACCACGTTTGAACACTGAAGATGACTCGGAATATATGAATATGTTATCGTATGTGAAGACTACAGACGAAACAATAAACTATGTTATGAATATCTGGTATGTGGCCTTTGGACTCCTGATGGTTAATTATTCGATTTATGCCTGAACAAATCGTAACGGGTATTACCAACCTAGTGACTGGTATTGCCCGCCATGTAGTCTCATACCAGTCAGAGCTATATTTTTTTTTTGAAGTTGTATATATCAAAAATACTGAAACCTATTGATGTCAATTGTTCTGCTTATGTGAGCAAAATACAATGTAAGGTTTTAGAAGAAATATTAATTAATTACTGACTAAAGCACAGAAAATTGTCTAAGGGCCAATTGAACCGTTTTCATCTTAAGCTTCAGTTAGTTAAGCGACGATAAACTTTTCAAGCTCTGGTTTGAATATTCGGCTTGCACCGAGGCTGAATGTAACTAGATTAAATTAATCTACCATTCTGGTTACTTTCTCATGAATTGGTACTTGTGACTAGCTTCATGTTGTTTATTTTAACCCTAATTGATGAAATATTTTAATTCAAAAGATGAAACTCATTTTATGGGTTCTACCATATTTTCATGAGATATGAAAAATCAAGATGCATCCATTGAAAAACCCACCGAAAAAATATATCTGACAGACTTTATAGCCTCCATAAAAATATTGCATGTAACTTTCCCGACTTGTACATTATCATTAAGACTAGGGATCTCTTACTACAGACCTGTGCTCTTACTTCTGAATCAGGCTTTAAACATTATTCAAATTTATAGTTATATACTCAAACTTATATTTTGTGATATCATAAGATTTGAGCTTCTGCATGGAATTACAATCCTGACGTTTGAAAAATGAATAAATAAATAGTATTGATTTATCCGAAACAACTTTCGGATAAGGAACGGCTTACCCAAGGATAGACTTTCTATTGAATCATTTTGTTTGTAATAAGTATATTAATATTATGAATTGAGTTAATTTTGGGTCGAATATAATGAAAACTCTAATGTGAGATCCGCAGTATAAAAAGTATTCTATATAAATATTGAAGTATCATGTATGGATGGATTGACGAAGGTGTACGTTTGAAGATCGACTAACACGAGGATGCAATTTCTTTTACATTAATTCGTTTGTAGTTATATTTTGAGTCCAATTAATATATAATCGAGGAGAATGATTCCACAGAGACAGCACCTGCACAATGATAAAGTAGTATATGATAGCTTTCCACGTAATACATCACTAAATGAAATATTACTGAAGAATCTTCATGAAACTAAGATTTTTTATTCCAAATATGTCTTCGATTTCATTCTGCTATTCGCTCTTGGAAATAAATAAGCATATCATTGTAACTTTATCATTTCAAATAGTTGAAGGCTTATAAGAAATACCATTGAGTTTACGAACTCAATGGAAATAGTGATGTTAATTCTTCATGCTTCAAAAGATACGAATCAATGCCTACTGATGTCATTATCTCTCTATATCATTTTTCAATATCATCTGAAATTCAATAACTTTTAATCAAAATTTTATTATCAAATTCATTAACTCGTACGAGTTCTTCATGAATGTCCAATGTAAACAAAAAAAAATGTAAACAAACTGGAGGTTGCGTCCAGAAAAATGTCAAACTTGTGCGAAATCGCTCGAAAGTAGGGTTAGATTTCGAAGCTTACCATTAATCCTTCTTTTAAACCCCCGAATTCCTGGGCTTGAATTTAACAGTCAGTTAAAGCCATTAAACGAGGATTTCGTGACGGTACAAGATAATTTTTTACCTAAACCTTGGTTATGGTCTCAATCTATGGTTTTGTAATACGGTGCAAGTGGCCCTAAATGTTTTTGTCATGGGTTTATATTTAACTTTGAATAATTACGCCATCACTTAAATGATCCCCACTCTATAAGAACTGAAATTCTTGAGAAAAAATATCATTAATAATTTTGAAAGAAACTGGTTAAAATATTCTTCAACAACATACAATAATGAATTTGTTCACCATTGTAAAGAAGAATGTATTTTATGATTTCACAGGAAACTGATGAGGAGTATCAATTCTATAAAGAATGAGATTGAAACAGATCACCAAAAAGGATCTTCAAATAACGGTTAGTCCATTCAAACACTGGGTTCGTGAAATGAAATCAACTTCTTCTTATGTGCCTATTGTACATTTCTTATCGCTGCCAAGTTAGACGCATTGGAAACAAGCCACTTTTTCCTTTAATGAAAGATGTAATTTTCATCAAAATTAATGAAACTTTTGAGGATGAACTATAAATAAGAAAGGAATTTGATCAAATCAGAATCCGTATACAAATTGGCGAAGGAGCCGACTCAACTGTATTTTCATAGACTGAATTTTCATGCGAAGAGTATTTCGGTGAACTATTTGACTGATTTTCTGGAACCTTAACTGCATGACTGATAGGTCTGATGTGCCCCCTCTCATGATGAATTAAGTAATTGCATTATAGTGCCCACAATGAAATGATTGAGATAATCATTTTATTCAAAATCAGGTTTCGAAATTGGGGTTTGGGATTTGTCATGCATGCACAAAGTGACAACGTTGTTTAGTAGAATTGCTTTTTCTCCTATAGAATAACGAAATATTTATTCCTATTCTGTGGTACACACGTGTTCTTTGTCAATACAACCAAACAATTTCCGTTTGCGATTTGTCAGAAATATGACAGTATGATAGTCTGTATTCTTCTTTTTCTATTCCTTGGTCGTTGTCTTCTACTCTAACCAGATCGAAGTATAGCTATCTCTGTTTTCCTAAGCAAAGTAACACACTTGACGTCCTTTTTTTTCCGAGAAAGCTGAATTCGACGTTGCGATATCGTGCACTCATGACAAACCCCTTTAAATGCAAATCCCCATTTTTATTTTTCAGTTTTAGGTAATCAAACATTTTTTAAAAATATAATATTGAAATTTTATGTTTGAAATGTGATGTTCTGAAGGTTTTTCATGAAAATAACTGCGTTTTCGTTTAAAGGAAAAACCCCCATTGAAAGAAAGTGGAATCGAACCGTACGATATTAATCAATATTTTCAACGTACATATCTACACTTTCGATAGACTCATTTTCGACACCTAATTCAAGTATGTATAGTATTTCAGTACTACTTTATTCCGGACACGGTTTGTCTTGAAATGAGGAAAAGATTTCTTAACGGTTTGAATTGACCTTCACTGCTTCACTGATGCTCATTAAGGTTCATAACATTTCATGTCAACTTTGTTGTGACATATTTTTTATATATTTCTCAATGTCGCACCAAAGTTAAAGTTGGGAATGATTTTCAAATTGTCTTACATTGAGGAATGGAATTGGTACGAATTCGGGAAATTACCATGCTGTAATCGCATTTAAATTATAACGAAAATGCCCACAATTTTGTGCATTCAGAAATAGGTATTTCCTAAATCGAAATCGTTAGACTATGTTTCGAATATCTTGATTTCTTCAGTGTTTGTATTGGTTGGTATGGAAAATATGAATTAGATTCGTCCTTCTTAAGAATTAGATTGTTGCTTGGAACTAGGAATTTATTTTTACGCGCTTGTTCTGGGGAACAGCGTGATATCTTTTCGTCACGGTGTTTGTAATTTTCGAATTTTGAGCCGAAATCGGTCTCAAACGATTAGGTTGGACTCACTGATGAAGAATCCGTGGTTAAAATTGATTCTGTCCTGCCAGCCTTCCGGAATGGGTATAATTTCTAAAAAATAATTGGCGAATTCAGCCCAAGCATTAGATCTTCCTAATTAAACTGAAAACCTACTCTACAAATATATTCCCTATGTCGATTCTTCCTAAAGTTAATGTGTTTACGGTCTGCCTAACCACTGATAGTGAACAAAATAACTTCCGGAAGAATCTACTCAGAAGCTTGAAAATTGTTGAGTAGGTTTGGAGTTTAATTACGAATGCCGAATTGACAAATTAGTTGAAACTATCGAATGATTCCGCAGATATACCCGTTGAAAATTTCCAATGGAAAATGCCACCTTGAATTTTCAGCCAAATAGAGTATACAGATCAGTGAACAAAATAATTCTCCCCATTTAACAAAATACAGACTCTTTTCTATTAGGCTGAATCTTCAAGGTGGCATTTTTCATTGAAGGGCGATTCGATCTATGTTTTTAGAAATATCGGGAAACTGAAATTTTGAAAGGGTATAGGCCGGTTTCACAAAACTTTGATTGTCAGATCAAGGGCTTGATTGTCAGTCACCAGTAAATTCTGTGCTCGATTTCAGTTCATTTTCAACCCAACCATCGAATGCAAACCTTAATCAACGAGTTGATCAGAAGTCAAAAGTTTTGTGAAACCGACGGTATATCTGCGGAATCATTCGATAGTTTTACTAATTCGCCAATTTCACAATTCCACACTTACTCTTCAATTATCAAGCTACTGAGTAGATTCTTCCGGCAGTTATTTTGTTCACTATTAGTGGTTAGACCGGCCGTAAACACATTCACTTTATGAAGAATCGATGTAGGAAATATATTTGTAGAGTAGGTTTTCATTTTAATTAGGAGCTTTGAATGTTTAAATGGGCTGAATTCGCCGAATATTCTTTAGATAGCTATACCCATACAAAATTTCGAATCGAATTGCAATCTAGTACTTGATCGAAAATGATAGCTTGAGGTGCAAGCAGAATTTCGTGATGTCCATATGAAAAAAATCTGGGTTTGGAAGGGTCCATACTTGTATAGATGACCGCTATGGCAACGGAACAAGCACCTAAAAGCATTGTACAATGGCAAAAGCTCCTGACCTCAGGTCATTGCTTTTCTAGTTTTTTTTTCTGAGATCCTTCTGCATAGTCGAGACATGAACATGACATATTTTATGATTTGTTATTCACACATGTACATTATTTACTGTGGTCACCTAGGTCAATAAGGTATATTTTGAAGAAAAATAGAGCAGTTATACAGGTTGTATGGCCAACCTCCCATTGTCCGAGTAGTTCGAAATTACCTTTGAAGTTGGGATTCTATACAGTCCTGGCCAGCAAAGACACTGGACTTCAATCCAATTGAGCAGGCCAGGAAGACAACTCAAATATCTTCTGAACAGTCATAACATCTTGGTTTACATCATTGAGTATTACCCCCCATTTCCATTGCACATACACTTGGTCTCCGTAATTGAGGTCCAATCGTACTCTACAAATATCGAGTTTCCAAGTTGTCTTTTTTAGGAAGTTGTTGTGATTACGCTCAGCTGATAGGTCACGACTGTAAACATAATAATTTCTGGAAAAAACGAGTGAGAAACTTTATATTTGTAGAGTAGGTTTAGGTCTTAATTACGAAAATCGACTAGGTGAATGGGTTAAATCCACCTTATGATTTCGAAGTTATGCCAATTCGAATACAAAGTTATTCAATCATTCTAATGACATGATCATCACAGAATTCTGCACAAAGTTGTGCATCGACATTTTCCAACTAGCTGCAGAGTTTCATCATGATTGTTGGATCAGTATTTTTCGAATATTCTGGAAAAAACAACGATACCGAGGAAAAAACACAAAATTCGACAGATTGTCCTCTACAACTACAACTGTTCAAGAAAACTAGTTGTAGTTATGACTCAATGGACTGCTGAACCATTCTTCACTGTTGTTTTCTTGAAAAAACCGATAAATAAAATAATTAAATTCGATAAACCCTCAAAACATTTTCTGTATCGAACAAAATCTTGAATTACCCGATAAAAAAATTCATTGCCAACTGAAATCATAAGAATTATGCACATTCATACATCGTCAACATTGAAGGATATCCTTTATTGTCCATGGTATTGGTTTCCATCGTCAGAATATAAATTGAAAATCTTTCTCGAATATTGTAATCGAAAACCCAAACGAAACATGAAAAATAATTCTAAAACTTCCTAGCGCCGGTACTGATGCTCATAATTACCTGAGCCCTAGCAGTATTACATTTATGTCCTCGTCTTCAGCTACCCACCGCTAGGCGCAAAGGGTAAAAAAACTGTTTCTTTATTCTACAACTGCGCCCCTATGAACCAAACAAGGAACTCAGCCTTAAACAAGCTCCATTTTTTGAACCGCAATATCTCTCTTTGTGTTTGATACTCAATTATTACATAAAGCATATATCGAAATATAGGATGGAATCAATCAAGACGTGATTAAATCGGTCATCTCTATCAAGAATCTTCGATGCGATAAAGTGAAACGAAACAGAATTGAAAACACCCAATTTCAACTCTTTAGAAAAGCCATTTATTTTAATGTGAAGAATTTGGAATGACATCTTTTCCTCTTTGGTTTATATTGATTCCATGAAAATGAACGAGCTCCTACATAATCTCATAAAATTTGAGTTTGATATTATCAGAATAACATATATATTGTAAACTCGGTAGTAGGTAAGTTGGTTTCTTAGAGCAGTCTATTTCATATGTTAAATATAAATCTGACTTTGTGATAGCGTGCAGTAGGGAAGAAAGTAAATGTACATGATATCCCGGAGTCTGTACTCATTGAAATGTACATTCCAATGTAACTTTATATACTCAATTCACCTTAATAAACTCAGTCGGAAGGCTTTTTGGAATATATTCATTAAATTTTTGTAACCAGATCTGAGCCAGGTTGGCACTCGTGAAATATCGTCGAGGACAAAAATAATTAGGTGAAAGTTGTCAATTCCCAGATATTTCTATCAAGGACTCTATGGTTTATACCATTAGATATCAGAAAACAAGAGCACAAAAACAACCTAAGGAATAGAGACATACAAAAATCCTAAATAGCGAACCATGTATGTTCGACCATTGGGAATCACTTGATAGTTTAGGACAATACAAAAATACTGATGTTGAATCAGATAATTTGAAAAGAAAAATCAAAGAGTTCTTTTACCTTTTTTTATGGAGAGAGTAATTTTGCTCATTGTTCTGTAGAAATAGACCCTATTCGGCTGAACTTACTCGAAAAAGAGGTAGAATTAAAAAAGTTGCAAACCAAATAAATTTGTGTTGCTGTGTTTTCTCAAAACTGTTAATTTGACAAAAGTCTCAAATCGAAAGAAAATAATTCTTGAAATTTTCTGCTTTGTCTGATGAAAGGGTCAGATTGTTACTCTGAAACGTCACAGTTCGCTTTCTTTATCGTTCGTATCGTTCCTGTATTGTTCATTAGGCAATCTGTTTTGCAAGAAACTGCCCTTGACAAATACTTTGATACTGCAATCCGCAAGGGCGTTTTTCATGAAAAAAAATAATTTTTTTTAATTTTTAATAGTTCTGTTTCAGAAATTGGGAGTGAAAACCCATAAAAAACCTAAAAAATGATGCGAAATCCTCTTAAGACAAGATAACGTTGCGTAGTTATCTCACAGGAAAATTATCCTGACCTTACATTTTTGATCCCATGGAATGTGTCAAAGTTCCTTGGCCTACCGTCTGACTTTATAAAAGTGAATGGAATATATGTAATAGCGACAAGTTTTGGATTATACCCAAAATAGAATACCATGGATGAAACTTTTTTTTGATAGTTCGAATTGTGATAAGTAAGAAACAGTTAGGTTGAGAAGAGTTCGACTGAAACTGTTTTGAATATCCAATAAACTTCAATTATGTATCTTCCGAAAACTGAAGAATGGCTACATGTATGGAATCTATGAGTGCATTCCATTTATAATCATGAAGTAATATAAAACTCCAAATTCAACTCAGATATAACTCCATTCACTTTTATAAACTATCCCTTTTGGCCATGATTTAGGTCTATTAAGGTTTTTTACTTGAAACTGACGCAGGTTGGCACTCGTGAAATATCGGCAATGTCAAAATAATTCTCAGAGACGTTGCCAAATGCCAATGCCAATTTCTACTATCAATCTCACTCGGAAACTAAAAATGTGGAGGTTAGTATTGAAGAAGCAGAGACAAAGTATCAGGAAGTGCTATATAGACTTTAAATCCGCTTTTTCTGATAACCCTGATAATTTGGAATCAATAGTTTATCACCAGCTATCCAACATTTTCGATGTAGGTGAGTTAAAACCAAGGAATTATATTTTATATGAATAGATATTTATTTTTCAGCTGCACATCACCACAATAAGAAAGACAAAGAGACGAAAAATAATTTCCTTTTACTGGTGCACCCAAAAAAGACACTGACTGAAGACTTAATTTCGAAGAGAGATCTGCGACAACAAATTTGGAATTATAATTTGAAAAATGAACGCTTTTCGATTGATACACTACTCACATTTGCAACGGGACATTTGGAATATAACGGAACTCGGACATCACTTTTTAAAATTATAAAGTCAATGGGTTACAAACACAAAAGGTTAAATGAATGCAAAATTTTATGTGAACAAAAACATGTTGTTGCAGCCAAAATTACTTTCCAGCGCAAATTTTCACAGTTTAAATCGCAGGATGAAAATCTCAGATTTGTGTAAATGAACATTTTGATAAATACGTAATTTCTACGACCTCTATGTAGAGAGGACAACGTTGCGTAGTCTGACAGGAAAATGACAATAACGAAAACATAACATTTTCAAAATATACACGGTGAAATATGTCAGAATGTCATGGCCAACCGGGATAGTTTATAAATGTGAATGGAGTATATGTCGAGTCCTATGTTGTTTCTTGTGCAATGATTGTGCCTACTCTCAACCATGTATCGAAATTTTTCTTTCCAATATTTTCAAAAATACAGATCTTATCGAATTGGAAATAGCACTTTGATCTGAAATGACAGCTTGAAGATGCATGCAAAGTTTCGTTTTTATTGAGAAATCGAGAAGTGTTCATAAATCAAACTCTGTATCGTAAAAAAAATCATCGAAAACGGTTGTATACCAAGTGTTACAAGAATCAGGTTGACCCCCAAAAAATTCTACATTTTTCAGGATAACGGATTAAAATTTTTGATATCGATACTATAGATAGTTTTCCATCGATTGAAGTTATAAATGTGTGTCTATGACTACCGGTTTAACCGGAGGTGGACTTTCGAGTTTCTTGTGAGAACTGATGTTTATTTTCAATCGAATTCTACGTTGACTGGAATAATGTCAAAAGAAAAATTTAATTAGGATTTTTGTTTTGTTTTTGAATGTGTTGTGATAATAAGGAATTTTGACGTTATTACAAATCATTTAAATTCGTTTTCCACGTTGACCACTTGGGTAGAAGTTACACCAATTTTCAGTCCAATGCGGGGGGTGAGCCTTCTGCTCTACCTCAAATTAAACTGACCCTAGGTTCATGAAATTTTGTACGCTTAGTCTTCGATCGTACAGTACCTGGATACTGAAATAAATCAATTCATTTTCCAATCAATATTATACTAGACCTTTCCTCCACGTCTCGATAGACCATTCGATTTCTTACCTCTTTTAACAAAAACATAATTCGAAAGTTACTGAAAATTTTTCTCTATCCAATTACTGCATAATCGAAAAGTATGTGTGCAAAATTTTATAAAGCTAGACGCAGTATTATCAAAGCTAGAGTAGGAGGCTCACCCCTCGCAAGAGACAAAAACAAAATACTTGTAAATTCTTCCTAATCTTGTTCTTGGTGAAAAAAGAATTTAATGATATATAATAACTGTAAAACTTAATATATTCCGAATTCCAGTCGATCCGAAGTTGAAAACGAAAAAAATGATTTTTTGGGAAAAACTTTTTTTTCTTTTTGCTTTGACGATATATTACGAAGGAAACTCATACTTTTAATTCGAATATAGAAAAAAAAATCATCAGTTCATGATAGAAAATCGAAAGATTTGTCAAAAATTTCAATCCGATATCTTGTAAGATCAAGACTTTTTGGGGGGTGAACCTGATTCTTGTGACACCCAGTATTTCAGAAGATAAAGCAAAATATTCCTTGAAATTAGTCAAATTACTCTGGATATTGAAAACAATTTTTTCACTCGCTTAGCTATTCGCCTAATTTTGCAGTGTACGACACAGATTTGATTTGAAAATAATAAAAGTAAAAAAATCATTTAGATTTTTGAAATTTTCCTTGCATTTTTTTATACTGTTACGACTATGATTCAATTTCAAGAAAAAATACACATATATTTATATTCATACTTGTTCATTTATTATACATATGGTTTTTTGAGTACACATACTTACAGTTATGAAAAAGAATTGCATCGTATAATTCTAATTTTTACATGATTGCATTATCTACAAGTCACTGAGCTACAGAATCTATTTTTCTAATTCAATCATTATGTTGCACGAACATATTTATTCTGTAAATAGAACAGATATCGAAGAAAATTTCAGTTCATTTTCGCTACAGAAATTGTCTCAATATTTGTTGAAATATTTAACATTCATATAAATATCGTTTTGAAGTAAAAAATATATTTAAAATAATTTATTTTAATTACAAAAACTAATGTACAATTATTTACAAAAGAAACATAGATGTTTTCAAGGAAATGACATGCTTGAAAGTACCTAGTACAATTATAATTTTTCGTTGATTGATGAATATATTGAAATAATTGCGAGAATTTTAATGTTATAATTCTAGAATATTTTCAAGCATTTTCCACATTCCCAAACTCCATATTGCACGAAATTATAAACTATTCAATTTAAGTACTGGAATATACAAGTTCAGAATGTCGGTGGTATGAAATCATCAGAAGCAAATGAATTCCATTGGATTTACATGAATCATGAGCGTTAAATGCCTCACATTCATTGAATGAGAGAATCCTATACTCGGAAGAATTCACATTTGAATTTGGAATGACAAATCTCTGAAAAATTGGTCAATCGAATTTTTTGTGTGAAGAATTATTTGCAAATATGAAGACAGACCAATAAGAGATCACTAAAATAACTTTCCAGGGTGTATGGTCATTTTCATCGACAATATATACAGGGTGTTATATTGAAGAGGAAACAGGGGCCCTTTCTAGTACAAATATCAAGATTTTGGAAAAGCACTTTTTGTTTTTGAGGGGAACCATTTATTGTATTGTATTGTATTATTTGTATTTGTATTATTTTCCGAATATCCTAGGCTTCAACGAAACCCCTCAGAAGCTTAAAGCTTGTGCGAGTTAGGATACCGGGTGTGTTCTGTGTAGGCTTTGTTACTAATTCCTTGCGCCACGTTAGGAACAGCACTGTTGATTGTTTACCCAACAGCGAATGGTTGGACGGTTCCCTAAAAACCGGAAAAGTTATTTCCCGGCCAAGGGCTTGAACACCAGACCTTACGATCATGGGGCTTGCGCTCTAACCACTGAGCTACCGCCGCTATTATATCATATTAGATAATCATATCATTTCATTCCTTTGTGCGATAACCCTTATCACTTAAATTTGAATAGCGAAGATTGGTAGTGCGATTTTTCGTTGAAAATGTGTCGGTAACTCAGTGGTTAGAGCGATGGACTCGGCTTCGATCCTGAACTAGGAAGGAAATTTTTTCCTGGCCACAATTCACTAATTGTTCAGAAATTAACCATGCTGTGCCTAGGGTGGCGTCAGGACACAGAAACAAAGCCTACATAGAACGCACCTGATATCCTAACTAGCAAAAGCTTCAAGATTCTGAGGGGTTTCTTTGAAGGCTAGGATAATCGGACAAATACGAACACAAAAATACAAAAAAAATATAATTTTTTCGAGATTTGATCATTCGTTCACGTATTATTCGACATTGAAAATTCGTTCAGAAGAACGAGACAAGTGTTCTGTATACAGGGTGGTCCGCGAGTAATTGTACATCGTTTGATAGAGAATAGATGATACCTTGGGAAGCCAGAAAACAACAATTGAATATGCGCTAAGGTTATTCATTTCTGAGATACAGGGTGATTTATTTATTTTGGGCCGATCTTTAACATCGTTATAACTCATGAACCATTCAACGTTTTCATTTTTCTCCTGAAAAAAACTGAACGCTTTTGATTTTTGGGAGCTCTAACGGCACTGCATAATTTTATTATTTCCCGATATTGAATTTATCGATTTAAATGCTCATTCTAGTTTTGAAATTTCAAATTAAGTCCAATATTCATCCAACAATGGCATACTTATTACTCTTATTTATGGAATACATGCCGAAAATGCAGTGGTCGCAGAAATATTTCATTAAGCAATCATTATCAATTAAACTTTGTTGTTGGTTATTATATTCTGAGATTTTTCCTTTTAGTTTTTCCTCGATTCGCGAACGTTTAGTATAACGATACGGTACTTGTTCTTGCAAGAAAGGACGAGCAACTTGAAGATCAAAAATCATAACTGCTCAATTATTTACGAAAAAAAAGAACGGTTGCTGTGCCGTTTTCATAGAAAACGGTATTCGAAAGAAAAATGTATGCAAAATCATGATATTAACGAACAATTGATCTGGAGATAAAATCAAAATTTCCGAGTACTGCTCTGTATAATGGTTCATATAAACAGTTCAATGGCCTGGAATGACAATACTTGCCAAATTCGAAGCGAAAACGATGAATAGTTCACGAGTTATAGCCAACTGAAATGTTCTGTCATAATCAATATCTCATCCTGTATTACATTTTTTAGGTTATTCATGGGTTATCACTCCCAATATCTGGAACAGAACTATTAAAAAATAAATAAAATTGATTTCTTTTGATGGAAAACGCCCTTACAGGTTGCAGGATTGAACTATCTATCAGAGGCAGAAAATTTTGAGAATTATTTCTTGTTTGTCATATAAAACAGCTAGATTTGTTCACTGAAATGCCAAAGTTCGCCTTGTTTATCGTTTGTATTGTTCCGGTATTGTTGATTAGGCCATCTGTTTTCCAATAAACAGCCCTTGACAAAAAGTTCAATTCTGCAATCCGCAGGGGGTGTTCATGAAAAATTTTTTTTTTTATTTTAATAGTCTTGTTTCAGATATTGGGAGTGAAAACCCAGAAACGACTTGAAAAATGATCCAAAATCTTCCCAAAATAAGCTTTAATCGATATCACTAGGTATATATCTGCTCCAGATGAATTGGATGATGTTTCATTTTCAAAGTCGAATATCGTGGCAACGAATAAGAAAATATAAAAAATTGGATGTCAGATTCAGGAGAAATACATTTTCAATAATATATTGCACGACCTTTTGAGATTCAACATTTTGGGGCTGAAACGCCTAGGGAGGAAATGATATGATGATTTATTTTATGTAAAAAAAATGTTTCCCTTAAGAACAAAATTGACAGGTGTCAGCGATTTTCCGAAATCTCAAATTTTTCACTAGAGAAATCCGTATATTTCTTATACTGCGATGATTGGAAAATATTTTGGAACACGTTGACTGATTGTGATTGAGGAACATGTCCGGGCATATACCTATTTGAGGCTTTAATCAGAAAACCTCGACGAGCAACTACTTCGAGCTCCCAAAATTGAATAGGAATAAAATATCGAGAGATAGAGACTTTTTCTTATTGTGTCATTCCGGAGCTAATTGGATGTATCATACGTTTTTGCACTTGCATCATTGAAACTATTTTTAAAACTTGTGGAACCCGTCTAGAAAGATAGGAACGAAATTTTGCAGTGCCAAGGTTTATTTTGAAATTTAACTGAACCGACCTCCGTGAATTTATTTGCCGAGTCTCAAAAACTGAAAGGATTTCAGATAGGTAATTTCTTATTCTCCTAATTTATTATTTTGAGAACATTCAAGCGGAAATAACTACATTAATTCAAAATCGTCATAAGTATCGCAAACACCGAGATCGAAGTATAATTTATTTCGAAAATTTCGTTGAATCGTTATTCGATGTAAAGTTAGAGTACGCTTGGTTTTCGTTATGTAAAAGCCTCAAGGCCAACTCGATGGAAGCGTTGTAATCGAGTTATTTATTCCCACCAGACTGAAATGATGAATTCGTATATTATGGTTATATTATTCCTCATTATGGGCATCAGAGGAAGGCTTTGAAATGTACTTTCCTGTGAGAATAGTGGTTCGTTGTCCTGATTTCGATTAATTCATAGAAATGAACCTTAATTTTTTTTTTATTAGGATAGTAGCAGATTTATTATGTTTACTTTTTCATCATTGATGCATTTTGAATAAGTTCTGTTTCGGTTGAATTATTTCCTCAAAAAAATCTCATTCAACTTGTTATAAACTATGGATTATAATGATCAAATCAAAAATCTATCTGTCGAGGGCTTTTTTACGAACAAACTAAAAATTTATGAGAATTTATGTGTTATACAAGGGCGATTCTCAAACTTTTCAGCTGGAACAACAGACCATAACGGTTGAAATCAAGGGGTTGAAAAAAATATTTGTCGAAGGCTAATCCAAGAGAAAATATCAAAGCTTCCTTGTAATAGGGAATAGAGCTTCAAAAAAGGGACTGCACGTTGAAAATTAATGACAGAAAGTTATAGTAACATAAATCAAAAATTGCAACCCTTGGGAGATACAGTTATTCTTTTTTCATTAGGATAGTAGCAGATTTATTATGTATACTTTTTCATCAATGATTTATTTTGAATAAGTTTTATTTCGGTTGAATTATTTCATCAAAAAAATCTCATTTAATTTGTTATAAACTATGGATTATAATGATCAAATCAAAAATCTATCTGTCGGGGGCTTTTTTACGAACAAACTAAAAATTCATTAGAATTTATGTGTTATACAAGGGCGATTCTCAAACTTTTCAGCTGGAACGACAAACCATAAGGGTTGAAATGAAGGGGTTGAAAAAAATATTTCTCGAAAGCTAATCCAAGAGAAAATATCAAAGCTTCCTTGTAATAAGGAATAGAGTTTCAAAAAAGGGACTGCACGTTGAAAATTGATGACAGAAAGTTATAGTAACATAAATCAAAAATTGCAACCCTTGGGAGATGCAGTTATTCTTTTTTCATTAGGATAGTAGCAGATTTATTATGTATACGTTTTCATCACTGATTCATTTCGAATAAGTTTTATTTCGGTTGAATTATTTCATCAAAAATCTCATTGATCGCTTCGATAGTTCAACAGTTTGTTATAAACTATGGATTACAATGATCCAATCAAGAATCCATCTGTCGAGGGCAATTCCCAAACTTTTCATATTTGTCGAAGGCTAATCCACGAAAAAATATCAAAGCTTGCTTGTGAATAGAATTTCAATAAAAGGACTGCACGTCAAAAATTAATGACTAAAGATTCTATTACCATAAATCCAAAATTGCAACCCGTTTAAGATACAGTTATTCGAAGGGGTGTTTCAATTCAATAAACACAAAGGCTCTAAAATCATACACCTACAATTGTTTGTTTCTTTTTCCTCTGTGGAACTATAAAATTTCAAGAAAGATGTTTCCTTATGTTTTTCATAAAATGAACTCTTTTCGAGTTATTCAAGTTGAAAATGTCTATGGAAAGCGGATTCAGTACAAGACAACCCTAAAATCATTTTCACGTCATGTAAATCCGTTGTGCTGTAAATATAAATTGTGTGTTCGAAATTTTCATTTTCTCGACTATCGACAGGATTATGAAAGGAATTTTTCAGTTATCAAGAAACCTTTCAACCATTCGTTGTTGAATGAATAATTTACAGTTCTGTTTCTGACGTGAAGTAACGAAACAGTAATAAAGCTTACACAGAATACACTTGATCTCTTGACTGGCACGAACATATAGCTTCTGAGCGGTTTCCTGGATTTTAACCCGTTTTTGACATTTTCGAAAATCTGCTAGACAAATCGAACATTCTCAAAATTTTAGATCGCATTTGACGTTGAAAAACTATCTTCTGATTCTTCACTTTGAAGGGACTTATCTCCTAAGTGACTTGGGAACCAATGATCAAAAGAAATTATTGAACGCACATGGAACCTCATTTCAAAACTCTATCCCCAAATTTCGGGCATCATGTATATTTTTCCAATGCTTTTGGAGCTATTACAATATCGAATACTGCATTATACTGTACATTGTGACGATTTATAGTGGTTACAATAATTTTTTCATGAAGCAAAACTCCCAATTCCTCATTTTTTTATAACATGAAAATGTTGAAAATATCCCAGTTAGAAGATTTATCATCCAATGTATGTTTCTCGATATCAGTTATCTCAGTTGTTTCTAGTTAGATAAGAGAAGTATTTATAGAATTACTCAAAGCAATCGGAATCGGAATGAATCTGCAGATAAAAATTCATCTGAACAGCAAAATGTTTGGGAACATATTCATCAATAAATTTAAATTCACTTTTGAGTGGCTCATTGTTCCATTCAGTAACTTTTCCCATGCTGTTTCTGCTTAAAAATCACAAAAATTTGATGGGCTTGAAACCAAACAGACAGAAAATGAATTGGAGGGCATACAATTATTCAAAAAATTGGTGAAAATATCGAGAAAATCATGTAAACTCTATCAAAAGGTGACAAGATATGGTTATTCCCCAAATTTCGTTTATCAATCTATATATCAATTTATATATTTATAAATGAAATTTTTTCGACTGATAAACAATAAGCCACATGCTGCTGAAATAAATTTTGTGTGTACGAAGGGCATCTATGAAATGAGTTGTATGAAAACTCAGTTTTTCGGATTTGTTAAAACTTTGAAAGGACGGAAATTAAGAAATACTTATGGAAAATATGAAGGGTTTATTTTGGTTATTTCGGACAGGATCGGAGAACTGCGAAGATATGGATAGTATTTTCTATTTTTCGAAAATTAGCCAATATATCGGAAATTCGCTGCCAATGAATGAGACGGTACAAAAGAAGGATAAGAATCGAATCCTTTTCTCACATTGCTATTATTTTCCGATTCTTTTTCGTGCATTCAGAAACATTCGTTCAAAATTAAAAGAAATAATCTATTAGGAAAATTCAGAGTGGAACCACAGTTCAACAAAACACATTGAGTAAAAATGACAGAGATATTTAAGTCTGGCAAATCCAGAAAAAGTCCAAATTATCCAAACATACTCAAAAAATGTTTAAAATGTCTGACACAAATATCAACCTCACTTTACTTCACGTAGTTATTCATCCCCCATTTTCATCCTTTTGTGAATAGAAATGGAATATCTGAAAATTTCCTATTCCATTTCAAACCTAAATTTGAAGGAATTAATGAAGAATAAGGAGATTATGCTGTCAATTAACATATTTAGAGCGGTTATTGTAAAACTTGTGAAATCTGTTTCAAAAATGAGAGTTAACTCCTCTCTGTGGTGAAAAAAGGTTTTATAATACCGGCCCTTAACCTGTTAATTGACAAATTTAATCTGTCAATGACAGATTAAATCAGTCAGTTGACAGATTGAATCTGTCAATTGAAAGGTTT
Source organism: Myrrha octodecimguttata (assembly GCA_958510865.1). Classification (NCBI taxonomy): domain Eukaryota; kingdom Metazoa; phylum Arthropoda; class Insecta; order Coleoptera; family Coccinellidae; genus Myrrha; species Myrrha octodecimguttata. The sequence goes on along the minus strand of OY294058.1, from coordinate 68,006,662 downwards.
TATTTTTTGCAGTCCCACTAATAAGCCTTAGAGTTGTTAGTGATACTATGAGAGTCACAATGACCTTTTCTGATGTGATCTGGAAACATGTATACAAATCTTTCCAATATCTGTCATAACAAGAAGAAAAGAATCTTTGATTCCATATAGAAATTCCCTATCTTTCTGACTGATTTCATTACCCGACAATCCAATAAAAGCCTATTGCGATCACATAAATAACTATTCTAATTTCACCAGATCTTTTTGTCAGAAAATCGTCGCCGAGTCCGACTGCAACGAGGCCTCCTGGTGCAACAGGGTGTTAGCATTGGCATCACAGCCGGCAGCCTGCTGACTAACCTGGTGCATCAGCATGTTATGAGTGAGGAGTTTCGCGCTATGTTCCTGGGCTTTCGCCCTCAAGCAAGCAATGGAATTGTTCCGAAAAGCTTCTGGATCTTCCACGAAGCCCCCCTGCTTCTGTTCCTTATCGCCACCGGAAGAAGCATGAGCAGAGCTGGGCTGCGGCTGTGTTGCTGCCTGTTGACTAGAGGTGGCGCTCGTATCGCTCGCTTCCGTTCGCATCGAGGCTGACTCTTCGTGGTCGCTGCTGGTGGCCGTGTTACAATCTTCTTTCAGGTGATGAGCGGCCTCCAACGATTTTCTGTGCATTCCTGGAAAGAGAAGTGGGGGTTATCAATTAGTGGTGGCAAGACCGGATGCAGGCATTCTCTGTGTCTGATTCACCTACGGCTATGACTTGAATTGCAAAGGATAACGGTGTATTGCTGCATAGCCGATTATTGTGGAGTGTCTGGTAGATCAGAGACGTATGTAATGAATGAAATACCAAATTGGTCGTACTAATGAATGGAACTAGGACAACTATTTCATTCGGCTTTGAAAGTATGTGATCTTTGAGAGATTTTCGAATTTTGAGCCGAAAATCGTCCTAAACGACTAGAATGGACTGCCTGAATCAGAGTGCGGTCCACCGTATGTGCTTTAACTTTCCAAAGAAAGGACCTTAAGTCTTGAAATGTTCAGGGTAGGTTGGGAGCACGAATATCTTGGTTAATTTCGTTAATGGATAAAATTAGCCAACAGTTTTGGAATTGAAGCCATTTTTAATTCTGTTTCTTCAATAACCAGACAATTACTAATCGGATCGAATTGAATTTTGGTTTGCAGTTGTGAAGTATCAACACGAAGATGCAAAAAATATATATATTTTCAAAACCTTTCAGTCAAATAAACAGGCATCTACAAAATGAGTACAAAATTAATCCAACCTAGTCCTTTGAGTCCATTTTCGGGAAAAAATTCGAAAATTTCACAGAACATGCGCACAAAAATTAATTCACATAAAACATACCAATCAGTTATTTTATGTTATTAATAAATTCATCATCAATTTATACCAGAATCAGTTATTACTTAATAATATTCAAAATATTCCAAAAACGTTACACAGTAGAGAGTTTCATGAAAAGTACCTTTTTGGTGTAGAATTAAATGAAAGAAAGAAGTTCACTTGAAATATGACTAATAATTCTTACCTTAAAAAAACATAGAAAAGCCCTGACGTGAGGTCAGGAGCGCTTGTTCCATTGCCAAAGCGGTCTTCTTTACAAGTATTGACCCTACCAAACGCAGATTTTCTCATATGGTCCTCACGAAATTCTGCACGAACCTCAAGCTATAATTTTCGATCAAGTACTAGATTGCAATTCGAACCAAAATTTTGAATTCGTATAACTATCTGAAGAATAATTGGCAAATTCCACCCATTTAAGCATTCCACCTTCTTAATTAAACTGAAAACCTACTCTATAAATATATTTCCTATGTCGATTCTTCCTTAAGTTAATGTGTTCACGGCCGGCCTAACCACTGATAGTGAACAAAATAACTTCCCGAAGGATCTACTCAGTAGCTTGATAATTGTAGAGTAAGTTTGGAGTTTAATTCCCAATTGGCGAATTAGTAAAAACTATCGAATGATTCCGCAGATATACCCTTCGAAAATTTCAGTTTCCAGATATTTCCAAATACATAGATCGAATCGTCCTTCAATGAAAAATGCTAATGTATTAAATTCAATTTAAATTTAATATCTGAAATAAAACATATAAGGTTTGTTTTGGTTCCGACTTCAGAACTGTTCTGGAATGGTTCCGCATACGCGATTGCGATTTTGTGTTTTGGTTCATTTCAGAACCCGTTCAGGATTTGAGTAATCCTGTTTTGGTTATTTTCAGAATCGATTCCGAACTGTTCTAGAACTGTGAAAGGAGTTCGGACGTGAGAGTCCGAACTGTTTCAAAATTGGGTAGTGCGCACAAGCATAGAGTGGCTGTCAACGATTTAAATGGTTAACCTGACTTTTTCGACGTCGTGTTGATTTGGTTTTTGATTGTTTTATTTGTTGAGGAAATGGTTAACTATTAAATTTGAACTCTTGATATTGAGGAAACTTCCTTTGCTACGACCTTCCAGGAAAATCTAATAGATTTTATTTCTGTTGTTCACACCTGGGATGTATACTTCTCAAATAAATCTATGAATACGAGAGTCTTCTTCCTCTATTGAATATTAATGTTTCGAATTAATTTTTCTCTTAAAAGCACATATCTGAAATACGTTCGTCATTAAATTCATTATTATATAAACCAATAATTTGTTGGTTCATTTCGGAATATAATTGAAGTAATGAAGAAAATTCAGAAAAAAATTAAGTGGAAGCAAGTATTCCCAAAAATATGTTTATATTACATAGTGCTAAAAGGACTTTCGCATATTTTTAATTAAACCACACACAATATATAAGACATGATTAACATTCCTCTTTTCTGCCAACTCAAACAGAAGTTTTTTCCTCTACGATCCCGATGAGAACCCGAACTTAATTCGTGTTTTGGTTTCATCGAGCTTTCAGAGCTGTTCTAGGATAGTTCTGAATCGGGCTTCCACAGGGCATGGATTCTGCGCAGTTCTAGAACTGTTCTAGGACAGTTCTGAATTTCGGAACCAAAACAAACCTATAGGTAGTTTCACAGAGTCAATATCAACTGTCATTTAGTTTTTGAGGTTATAAAGAGTTTTGAACGTGTTTTTTGCAGCAGCTCATCTGTCAAGAGAGAAGAAGTTGTAGACTCTGTGCTCAATATTGTTCTACGCAAAGATTGCGCATGGATTCTGTATCTCTTGTTATCTACTATCGAATGATTCCGCAGATATACCCTTTCGAAATTTCAGTTTCCCGATATTTCCAAAAACGTAGATCGAATCGCCCTTCAATGAAATGCTACCTTGAAGTTTCAGCCAAATAGGGTCATACAGAACAATGAGCAAAATAACTTCAATTTTTCTTGTTCATTTTTCTGTAGACACTATTTTGCTGAAATTTCATTGAAGTGCGATTCGATCTATGTTTTTGGAAATATCGGGAAACTGAAATTTTGAAAGGGTATGTCTGCGGAATCATTCGATAGTTTTTACTAATTCGTCAATTTGACATTCGTAATTAAACTCCAAACTGAGTAGATTCTTCCGGAAGTTATTTTGTTCACTATCAGTGGTTAGGCTTGCCGTAAAGACATTAACTCTAGGAATAATCGACATAGGGAATACATTTGTAAAGTAGGTTTTCAGTTTAATTGAGGAGGTCGAATGCTTAAATGGGTTGAATTTGCCAATTGTTAATTCTTTAGATAAATAGACCCATTCAAAAATCTTGAATCGAAATGCAATTTAGTACCTGATCGAAAATTATAGCTTGAGGTTCATGCAGAATTTCGTGAGGACCATATGAAAATATCTGTGTTTGGCAGAGTCAATACTTGTATGGATGACCGCTTTGGCAACGGAACAAGCGCGTAAAAGCTCCTTACCTCACGTCAGTGCTTTTCTAGGTTTTTTTTAATCCATAAAGACCATTTCTGGCTAAAAACTTCACAAACAAAAAATCACAGACACGTACTGTTTCCCAGAACCGCGTAAAATTATATGTTCAACACTACTCGATACGAACCGCATATCTAGCACCCTCTGTGAGAGTGAGATAAAAAAAACAAATTCATGCATGGGATGTGTCAGCTTCCGAAATATATCCCACAAAATTTCATTACGATGTTTACAGTAGTTCCGGCAAAATCGTAAAAATGTGTCTGATTTTTTTTTCTTCAGTACCCTTAATCTTGGATACGGATATCCTAGAGAAAGGTCACCTTTCTGAAACAGCCTGTGAGCCAGTGAATTTAAAAGTTGAGTCAATCCTATGTTTCTCATCACATGAGTAAAATGTGTATAAAAAATGCAATGATATAAACATGAGAATAATTTGAGATCTGAATAATTTGACTTCACCTCAGTACTTTTATAGATCACTCCCAAAATATAGAAGATGGCATGTAAGTACATTATCTACCCATAAGAGTAAAGGGTTAAAAAGTGTTATCATCGATCGATTCAAAATATTTGGAAATGAGGAACCGAATTCATAATAGAATTGGTAATCTGAAAAGTTTCAAGGACGTCCACTTTTGAATCAATTGTTCGAATGCACTAGAGCGTTTATTTTCAGAGGAGGGATTTCTGGGGAGTTGATTCATCTACCTAGTTCAAGGTTGAAAAGCGAAATGATCATCATACTAGAATATGAAAGAAAGGACCACTGTTGAGGAAACATAAACAAGAAGGTTCGTATATCTCAGTGCTTCATCACTATGATGCATCATTGTATAAAGATACAATGGATGCATTGCCCCTGACTTAGCTCTCTAGGAATCATGAATCAACCTAAATAATCCTAGTACGCCTAGCTCCATCATACGGTGGCGAAAGAAACTAAAGTTCTACAGTTAATGTGCTAGATTCTACTCTCGGCACCGCTATTTATAAAATTAATGTAATCATCTACAATAACGCTGCACCTAATTAGACAGAATAATGATGTTGATAACGGGGTTATTACGGCAAAAGCTTATGGGTTTAATGCGCCATATCACCTACTGATTTCCGAGATACCGAAAAAGATGCTGAAATTATCAGAAAGATAATACAGGATATCGAATTTCGAGAGACCTAGGAATTTTCGATGCAGATCATGTTTTACAAACCGAAATGAAGGAGTATTTTCGAAATCAACAACATTTACCAAGAAATCTTTTTTAACTGCAGATCGTAAACACAATTACATCCAAAAAACAAAAATTTATAACGATGTTTCTAGAAAAAAATCGTAAATAGGTGAAATTGATCCAAAAATTCCGTTGGCCTTACGACCACTCGTTAACACTATGAGATTTGATATTTGTAGAGATCTAATTCACGAATTGGTAAAAACCACCCAATGATTCTGCAGATATATCCATCTACTAGTCTAGAACACTATCCGACACAAACTAATATTTCAATTTCGATGGAAAACGTTTTTGAAACCCTACAAGAATCACCCTTAATGACAAACCGTGACAGAAAGTCATGTCATAGGAAATAAAATTTTACGAAATATTCAATTCTCTTGAAAAATGTATTTTCTTTGCGATTTTGCCACAACATTTCTGTAGTAACTAAGTATAAAGAATCAGGAATCCTTGAATGCTTAAAAAGGGTGTTTGAATAAGAGCTCCAGATTTAAATTGAGCGCCATGCTTGACAGTCATAATGTCACATGATTATGACGTGACAAATCGAAAGTTGACAGATGGAAGATAGTAAACATGGAGCATTACATGGAGAACAACATGGAGGTAAAAGAAGGGGAAGGAGCATATCCTATATTTCCCTTGTACCAAAAGTGTCGTACAGTTTTGGGAACCTTCTGTGAATTGTCCCATACCAATATGGCCGACAACTACATGGTAAATATTTGTATTCTGTGGTGTACAGCAAATGAGACAAAAATATTCAGTTCAAAGTCGGCTATATTGGTATGGGTATTTCCACAGAAGGTTCTCAAAACTGTACTACACTTTTCAACCTCCCATGAAAACTTCAAGAGCCTAGAAATGTTTCCTGGAAATTTATAGTACCTACGGAAGGCCGGACAATTAAATTTGACCATAGATTCTTCTTCAGGGAGTTCAATCTATAATCGATAAAGACTTCTTCACTTCAGTTCTAGCATGTAACCGATCTGGATGAATTGAATTTAATATCACGTTCTTCATCATAAAAAAACCGTTTGCGGCACTGACAGTCAAATGGCAAAATGATAGGAAGCTATTTCCTAGATCATGGATCAAACAGTCTCAACTTGTTTGTCAATAATAGTTGAAGCATTACACTTCTGGAATCACTAATTATTTATTTGATTTCATAAATACAATGAAATTTAACAGGTTGCTAAAAAGTTACTTCATGTATTATGCTTTGATGTAGTTAAAAGAATTTGTTGCATGAACCAAATGATTTGAAGTACTCTCTTTATTCAAAGGAAGTACTTTTGTTAGGCTAGGTTAGGTTTATGCCTATATGGATAGAATACGTGGTGTGGACAATCTTTGACATATTTTGGGTCCGAAATGAGGTCCAAATGTTGTCAAAATACGGCTTTGTTGTCTTGTCTGTTCTCGCAGATAGATGCTGGCATAGGGAAATCTGCCATATTTATAAAATCTGAAATATCTACGAAATTACCGATCTGTCATATCAAAACTAGTCAAATCAGAACTTCTTTCTGATTTTTCGAGTTGAACCGTACATTGTTTTCAAGAATTTCCGAAAATAAATTCATTTTGACAAATTCAAATTATGATTATTTATTTCATTCAGTCAGAATGGCGATGATATATAAAAAAGTTTCCCTCGTCTCTGAATACACAAGTCTTAAACTTGATATTTTTGAATAGATGTCCACTGCAGAAGGTATTTAATATCTCTTTAGTAAATGCAGAAGAACTTCCAGAGTTGCGTTTTCGGAAATACCTCAAGAAAACATTTGGAACGATAGATACTACGATTAAATTGTCTGGTTTGAAATTCGTCTGATGAATTCGTATGAACATGAACAGAAAAGTGAAAATTCATATTTCTATTTCAATAATAATAAACATGAACATTTCCTCGAAATATTTTCTTAAGTGTGTAACAAAATTCATAACTTTTGAATTGAATATTGATTAATAGGTACCTACATACAAAATTTATAAACCATATTTTTATGAAAGTAGATCCAAACTACCCAATAAAATCCATGAGTAATATCAATCTCCCGTTCCGTTGTCACCGTTGTTTTGGCTTCGAAATGACTTCTTGTATCCATCCATGATATTATTCTTACGATAAACCTCATATTGCTCCTTATTCGCTTATATACTTATTTCATATTATTAAAGAGCAGATGTTCCAAATTTGTTATACTCCTCTCATATATTAGTAGGAATCCATAATTTCAAATATTATTCATTTTTTGGGCAATACTTTCATCAGATCAATCAGACTTGACAAAGCGACATTAGCGCCATCATCGTTCACAGAGCCAATAAGTACTATATTTGACAATTCTAGAACTGCTTTTTGGACCCAAAATTTCAGTGGGTAGAGTTTTCAAATGAAACTCAATGGATATAGTAGAAATGTGTCGACACCTGATATATTCTATGCGCATCTTGTCACGATACAAATTTATTTTGGTTCGTATGACATCAATACTCAGTCAACAATTTGGTATTTCGTGGTAAGTGAAAAAAGGACATACAGTCATTACCTAACAGCCATGGTGCTACGCATTCATTCTCCTTGGCACTCTTCAGTATCGTGTCTGGTAACGGAAGGGAGTGACGAACCATTGCACCATACAGTCCATATTCTGCCATTATTGTACTTCTGCCCCAGCATTTTTCGGTTTTCCGCCATTTCGCCCTCCTGTTTTGGAACCACACCTGTAAAAAATAAACATGTTGATGGTTACGCAGCTGACAGGAAAAGCTCAATGCAGGATTGCCAATTCAATTTCTACGCCATCAGTAGATATCTTGTCAAAAATTCAGTAGATTTATTTTATGCTCTACAAATTTCAGGAAAATAGAAACAAACATTTCATGAAAAAAATAAACATATAACCAATTCTTAATTCAATAATATTTATGAATATCACGGAATCAAGCTGGATGGGAACTTGCGCTCGACAGATTCGATTATATAAAAAAAAATAAATGATTTAAATGCTCTAGCTACGAGTTCTTCGAGAAAACATTGAATACAGCTAGAGATATAAAGCGCTTCGACGCATTCTATTTTATAATCAGTGGCGCTCGAAAATTTATTCAAAGAGAACGTGCCAGACATATCACGCAAAATAATAGAAATAGTAGATAGCTGTAATAAAAAATAAGTGTCATAATTTGTTTCAGTATATTATGAAATGTTTCAGAAGATCTACTACTGAAAAATCAGTGGAGCTCATTGAAAATCAGTAGACCTGGCAACCCTAGTTTACTGAGATACGACATTTTCAGGGCAGATTCCGACCCCTAATAAAATTTTTTTTTTCAAATTTTCGAACTTTTGTTGGAAAAATTCGTTATTTCGAATGAAATTCATCAAATGCCAATGAGATTTTGCACAGTCCTTGAAGTGAATGTTTTACAACATCGTACGAATTTTGAGTTCGACAAGATTCTAATTTATGGAAAAAAAGTAAAATTTCGTGATTTCGGTGGAAAAGATTGAAATATTATTTTATATACCGAAGTCCACATTTTCCGATTAATTAACTAATTCTTCAAAAATAATTTAAGGTTAAAAAATAGTTCAGATAACTCAATCACGTAGGTACTACCATTGTTTATATGCAATAGTACTACAGTACATATCGAAAGGGCAGAATTGAATCCATCATGCCAGTTTGCAATTCTTTATTTTCCCTTGCATATTTTTCGTTTCAGGAATATTGTTTGAAAGCGAAAAAAAAATTTTTCAGGAAAACTTGATATTTCGTATAATTCTATCGATGTTTGTTGATCATTGCAGGGCCAAAAAATCATTTCCTCTAATACAGTAACCAAAATTCTTATAGTAAGATAATATGACAGAGAAAAATATACACCATTTGAGATATATAAGATGGAGAAATTGAGTAGCAGTTTCGGAGCTAAAATATTGGTGAACGTTGGTAAATTTTTCGATAAATTTCTTTTTCACATTTTTTCTGAGATATCTGAAATAGATGTAGGTACTTAAAATCAAATTAAAATTATAATTTATAGGAAACGCTCCCGGGGCTTGCGGGATTCAAACAAGGATAGTTTATCGGAAAAATGCTTTCCAAAGAAACAATATCGAAAAAGTGTAAACGATCAATAAAGTAATAGTATATATCTACCTCCTAATCTACTTCATCAGACAGTAAAGAAAAAATTTGCTGAAATATTTTCTTGCAATACTTTTCATTTGATATAATTTTTTTATTCTTCTTTTTTTTGTGAATATGTTCCATTTTCATAGAACAATGATCGAAACTATTTTTTCCATTCAGAAATTACAGGAGGACTCAAGATTTTTCTGGATCATCCGATTTCATCATAAGTTGTATTTTCCAAATCTAGAACGTGGCTTTTAAGGTCGAACATACATGATTCGCTATTTGAGATAATTGTATGTCTCGATTCCTAAGGTTGTTTATGTGTTCTCGCACTCCGCAAGGCAGTTTCTCATAAATAATAATTTCGGCAATTTTTAAAAACATTTTTTTCAGATATTGGAAGTGAAAATCTGGAAACCTGTGAAATAATAGTTGCTTAACTTGTGTGACATATGAATGGACTATCCATTCTTCCACAATCATCCAACTTATTTCTTTTCGAATCTCCCCGTTGAAATAAATGTCAATACCAGCAGTCTATGGCATTTCTGACTGCTATAGCCATAGCCCATACCCCCCATATTTCGACATTACGGATGTAGCCGCACATAAAGAGGGTGCTTCAAAATGTGTAATTTCGAATACAATGAAAGCGATTAGCCCCCCGTGCCGGGGCTGTTGCCAGAATTAATTAACAAATTAAATTAGAAATTAACTCGTTCCATAGAGGTGCTCTGCGCCCCGACGCTGATATTGATTCATTCCTGTTTCTCTCTGTTTGACTTGTGTTAATTTATGTGACGCGTTTGTCAGGAAGTCTTTGAGTGGGTGAGCACGGAAATTTGACAGAAAATTCCGAATTTATTTGTTTCAGAAAAAATCCAAGAAAGCACTTGAATATTGAGAAATTTTGTGTACTTCACCTGCCCATGTTGAAATACTCCTTCATTCTACCCTGAAAATTTCAAGTAAGTTACTTCTATGGTATCTCACAAGTTCACTACAGTAGCGGTGGCCTATCCAGATGCTCACAGCATACAATACTGCTTTGTTTCAGGAAATTCCGATATTCTAGTCTTATAATTCTCATAAGATTTCAAGAAACATGCTAGTCGATATTTCACAACAGGGAAAGGTACATGAATGAAGTTTTTTGAGGTAATTTGAAGCGAGTAACATGGGAAAATTGTTGATGCCCATTATGACAATATTTAAAACACCTTTTATTCCAGAATATAAAAAACCTTAACATCGCTTGAATATCTACAATCCAAAAAAAATTAAGGCATTGTGAATATTTTATCTGAAAGATAATAATAATTTCCTAGCAGTCATAATAATTCCAGTTTATAATCTGTAAACATCGAGTTTGAGAATCCAAAATATTTGCTATATTTTATCGATATAATCAAACGCCGTTATAATGTACGGCAGGCAACCAATAAAACACAATACTGTTTGAGATGGTGTCTATGCTTAGGGCGCCTTAAATCTCCATGTCGTTATACTTATTATACCTTGCTTCTTCAAGGTTATGATGCTTTATCATTGTATAAACACCAACCAGATTATATTTTCATATAAGTACTAAATGAATTTCAGTTCGAAAATAATTCCAGAATATACGATTCACGCTACATACCTGCTGGTAATTTTTCTTTTAATTTCGGGAGTATATTACTTTCAATTCGCCAAAATATGTTTTTTTTCTAACATCTGTTGCAGACAAAATTCCTCTTACTGTCTCTTTTAGCGCGCATGTTCTAGGGGAACAGCGTGCTATCGTTTTGTCCAAATGTCTGCAATTTTAGATTTTTGAGCCGAAAACACTGTCAAACGACTAGGATGCACTCACTGGTAACGAATCCAGTGTCAAAATCGATTCTGTCCGCCCGCCTGTCCGTCACCACGATTACGGGCGTACGGCGGATTCTATCGACTATCGAAAATTTCAGGGTAGGTTGCATTTCAAAATGCGAGATTAAGTTCAATCGGTCGAACGGTTTTGGAGTTATTGCCATTAGAAGTTTTGAGGTTATTTCCCTGAAATTTCGAGAACTACTGAAGCGATTGGATTGAAACTTGGCAGATGGTTTTTTTTAGGAACTATCCATTATATTCGGAAAAAGTTTCAGCTCAGAACGCGAGCTTTATGTTTCGTTGTAGTGTATCAAATTTCAGTTGGATTCACTAATAAAGTTTTGGAGATATTTCGAAAAAATAAGTCAAATTTCGTGATTCCTAGATATCTATTATCGAACAACCTAGAAAAAGGACTGCCGTGAAGGTAGCAGCTTTTGCGCGCATGTTCAAATTCGTTGCCAAAAAAAGCGGTCATCTCCATTGAACATGCGCGCAAAAGCTGCTGCCTTCACGGCAGTGCTTTTCTAGGTTTTTTTTACTTCGTTTTACCAGAATCTGCATAAATACCATGTGTTCCGAGGTCAGTTGTCTGAAGGTGAACAAAAGTTCGAAACTAGACACAAAGATGTAAAACTTACATATTGTTTAACATCTCTGGTAAAATAAAACATAGTAATAAAAAAAATCGTTTTAATTTTGATCTACTACCAAATAGTAACAGTTCAATATTCGAAATTAAAGTTGTTTCAAGAATATACTAATGATTCCAGTTATATGCTAACTTCGTGAAATTCAAAACTCCCACACATAAACTAACCGCATCAGCTCTTCTTAATTGGAACATCACCTGTCAAAGTCAAGGATTCCAGATTGGCATCACCCACTACAAACATGAACGAAAAAACCGTAAGAAAAGGTTCTGCCTCCCATAAGTAGGTAACAAGTATGATTATGAGACGGCTACGTGGTCGAAGCAATGCAGAGGTGTTAATCTTTCAAGAATGTTCTAGTGGCACAACTGACAGATACTTGAATGAGGTTTGATGAGAACACAAGGAGTCTTTGATACTTCGACCAGCTAACAATGACTTCAACATTTTAGGATCGAAGGTGGTACCAAACGCCGTGAAAAGACCAATTTGAGATGATTATATTAGAACCCTGGTGTTTTTGTATGATGTTATGGAGTTATACAGCTCATGGGGTACGAGGTGTCTCGTAGAAGATGTGGAGAGTACATCTGTTGAAATATCGAGTTGAATGGGGGTTTTTCCTGAATTTGGGTTATTACTGGAAATGCAAATTTGAACATAATTTTTATGGGTTTGATTCATCATTTTCCCAATCACCTTCAGAAAGTATTGAAAATCAGGTTTCATAATTGGGGTTTGGGATTTGCCAGGAATGCACGAAGTGACAACGATGTTTAGTAGAGTAGCTCTTTCTGCTATAGAATAATGAAATATTTATTCCTATTCTGTGGAACACACGTGTTCTTTGTCAATATAATCAAACAATTTCCCTTTGCGATTTGTCAGTAATATGACAGTATGACAGTCTGTGCTCTTCTTTTTCTATTCCTTGGTCGTTTTCTTCTACTCTAACCACATCGAAGTATAGCTATCCCTGTTTTCCTAAGCAAAGTAACACATTTGACGTCCTTTTCTTTCCGAGAAAGCTGAATTCGACGTTGCCATATTGTGCACTCATGACAAATCCCTTTAAATGCAAATCCCCATTTTTATTTTTCAGTTTTAGGTGATCTAACATTTTTTTTAAAATATAATATTGAAATTATATGTTTGAAATGTGATGTTCTGAAGGTTTTTAATGAAAATTACTGCATTTTCGTTTAAAGGAAAAACCCCTATTCTTTGATTATTTTCAGCGTGATCTTTGGGTATCCACAAGTCGATTTAAAAACAGGATGTGCGCATGCACCGACAGTGTCATATTGAGACAATCATTAAAGTAAAGTGAATAATAATAGGTCTTTGTTTTAGTTGTATGGGAAGTTTTCGATGGTTTGACACTTACAGTTCAGATTGTCAAACTATGCTTACATTTATGTTCAGTAAAGTTTGGCAATTCATCATGAATAGTTCAACGCCAGAACAACGCTCTCAAATTTATTTAAGAAAAATCTAGAAAAGCACTGACTTGAGGTCATGAGCTTTTACGAGTTTGTTCAAATTCTAACTATTTGATCAACATGAAATTTCACATCTAGTTGCGTGTTGGTAATCTCCACCTGATTACAAAGTTTCAATCTGATTGCATTCGTACCTCTTGAGATATTGCGGAAATAACGTTAACATTCGAAATAACGGAATTTGGCAAATTTTTTGGCTTATATCTCCGAAAGTGAATATCGAATTGAAATTTGGAACATTGTTGTTAAAAGATAGGAATTGGTCTGATATTTGTGCCGATTTTCATTGCAATCTAATCAATATTTTCAGAGAGAAAAAAATTTTTCATCAAAAATTTGAAGAATTTTCGAATAATTTTTTTTTTTATTTCTCATGAGCTGTCGAGGAATTAACCTCAAAATTTCAAATGGGCCAAATGGGCCAAAATTATCCAACTGATTCCATCAATTAACGAACTTAACCGAGATATATGGAAAACCTAATATGACAATTTCAAGGTGCTAAGACTTTTCCTTCGAAAGTTAGAGCACGTACGGATGGACAGAATTGAATTCGACCACGGACTCTTCTTCAGGGAGTTCGACCCAATCGTTTAAGACCATTTTCGGCTCAAAATTCGAAAATTACAGACATCGTGACGAAATCATAAAAGCTTGCCTAAAACAAGCGCGTAAAAATAAACCTGTTTGGGATGTTCGTGGAACATTTCGACCCTTTTACGGTCAATATAATCTCCACAGTGGGCAAGCAATTCGTGCAGATATTTGCACAAAGTTGCCCATCAGCATTCCCAAACTATCTGCCAAGTTTCATGTAGACTGAATCAGTATTTTTTGAGGTTTTCTTAAAAATCACATATATCGAGAAGAATACCACAAAATTTCATTTATTTTTTTCCAATATCTCCGGAAATTATGGTCACATCACAATGAAATTTGGTTCACTGCTGTGGAATATGATGTTCAAGAATGAGTAGGAGTTGTTTTCGGATTCAATGAACAGTTTCTGAAAAAAAAAACATTTTTTCTAAAAAAATTTCGAAAAAAATATGTTTTCAAAATTCATTGACAGCGTGATCCCAACAGAATCTTGTCAACTGTCAAGTTTCAATTCAACTGCATGAATAGCCCTGAAATTTCAGGGAATTAATCTCAAAATTTCAAATGTCCATAACTCCGAAACTATGCGACCGATTTGTCCCATTAACGAACTTAACCGGCGCATTCCGATGCGCGACCTAATCTGAATGTTCCAAGTCGCTATATCGCTTCTTTCGGCAGTTATCGTGTCGTCGGCCGGCCGGACAGAATCGATTTCGACACAGGAATCTTCATCAGTGAGTCCAACATAGTCGTTTGAGACCATTTTCCGGAAAAAGAATCGAAAATAACAGACATTTGAACAAAACGATAGCACGCTGTTCCCCCGAACATGAGCGCAAAAATCGAGCGATTTTTAAAAATCATGATTTTTTCTTTCCAATGTCACCCTGTATGAACATATCGATCATTACCTCAGTAATTGAGTAGCACAATAATGTCGATGCGTGATTCCAATTTGATTTCAGAGAAGTAAAGGAAAGATAGAATTTCTGATCGGTGTATTTTTGTAGTTCTGATTAATCATCTTCCGAAACAAATTTCAAATCAATCTAAAAATAATTTTCGATTAATATTGTTCGTTGTTCCATACTACAAAGTCCCAATTTTCCACCAATTATCCAATCACGAAAAATGATTGTTTTAAGAAACGAAATATTGGAAATCTATACGCCCTTTATCAATCGCTACAGTAGATCAAATAACAGTGAGAAAAAGACACCTGTTTCGAAAAGTGGCTGTTAGTATAATAGACACTTAGTTGTCAAGCGTATTGGTTGGCAAATATTGTATTTCACACGACTATCCTAACAATATGTAAACCTATACTCGCTTCACAAACAAAGTCAAGATGATAACAGTAGTATCGTCGGTGTTATCCTTTGTGGAAACCATTTTTGGAATACTTTTATTTGATATATGGCAATATTTCACTTATTTCAAAATAATGCTGAATCTAGTTGATTTTAATCAAAACATTCAATAAGGGCATTGACGGGTAGCGAAAAGCTTTCTAGAGATTATTGAAATTTATGACCGAAGTACCCATCCATGTATTGGTACCACCCAAGGCATCTTGACTTCCCGATAATTGTTTTGCAATCTTCCAGTTCAGTAAAATCATCACTGAATATTGCATGGAACTCTAAGCGCTCAATAATAAGCATTGAATTAACTTTAGCCTAATCGGACTAAAAAATTCTCCAATAGATAAATATTGATACTATCCAAGAAATGAATGAATTTTTGAAAACCAATAATTTTCTACCTCAGATTTCTTCGAAGTTATTCGAAGTTCCAAAATATAAATATGTACGTTTTCCGTATATTAATTAATGTTTGATTTTTTTTTGTTTCAACAAAGATACCATTATTATTATTATAACATTGGATCCATTCTCAGAATTATATATTTTTTTTCTAAAAATCCGGTTAGAATTCAGTTCTGTTCAGAAAGGATAAATTATCATTGGATATCCTCTAAATTTTTTCAAGAGAATTTTTCACGTCAAAGTCGACCAGGCTTTTCAGAAAATTAGAGGGCAAAAATAAGTGAAATTATCTCCGTAGATTAAAAACGTCTTCATATTCTCAATCCATGATTTTGAATAGATTCTTGACATATAAATCTCAAAGATCCAGTAAGAATGAATAATTGTTGATGACCGATGTTTCATTTTGTTTTATATTCTACTACACAGGATTCATTAAAACCCACTCTGTAATCAATCATTGCATAATACAGATTTTTCTGTAGTTCCTTCAAATCATATAACGTTCGATATTCATATTTTATACGATAAACTTTTTTGTCCTCGAACCTACTACGTTTTGAATGACGAAAATAAAATTATATCTACTGGCATAAAATGATAAAAGTCAAAAACCTGAGAAAAAGGCAACTCAAAAAATAGAACACAAAAAGAACTAGACACAGGGTTTCATCTTCTCTTTTTCGACTTAGAATTATCGATAGCATTCATTCTATAGTATATGTCAAAATCTTACACATACTCGCACCGATACTTGATTACAAACGAACAAGATTGACATTAGATGCACAGAAGATAAGGTGTATTGGAAGATGCGCTTTTGTTTCGCCAATGTTGGGGAATTCGGCAGAATTCGTTTTTTCCACTGAAGATGGAGCTATTTGGAAATTACGACTAATCGTCAAGGCAACTGTCTGTCAGAACTTAATTCACATCAGACAAGATACATGGTAAAAATATCTGGACGAATGAATTTCTACCATATTATGTTTTGCATAACTTTCAGTGGTATATATTCTAAAAATTCAATATGCATTGTAATTTTTGGTTAATATACACTATCATTGGATGTTTTCCTATATTATAGCAAGTGAGGAATGTAATTATTAGGTAAGCAATGTGGAATTGTTCTACAGAATCTACTGATACATCTATATATCATTTGATAGCTTATTCAAATATATTAATATTTTCCAGATGGGGCACATATAAAAAGGAATCTGGTAAAGCGGCTGGAAGTTTATGGAAGTTAATACAGAACAAGCATCATCCTTACTTTAAGTAAGACTGAGACCTATCAAGGGTTGAAGTTTCAGAGAGAATAAAACTCATCGAATAGGCCATATTATTGAATCAGTTCAATTTGAGTTCTTTTCCATTTAAATTCATAAGATTTCCAATTAGAAAACAGGTGTTTTATTCAATGGTTAATTTTATTTCATCAGATTGGAGAACTGAGGTTTTCTACTACGTAGCACTTGATAGTAACATATATTAGTAAATTTCAGTTTCAAGCAAATAAAAATTGTTAAACATATTCAAGGAAAAACCAAGAAAAATACAACACATTTTGAAAATAATATGCTTGATTGATCCTCGATTAGTGAAAATGATTGAAAGGCAATTTTGAAAAGAATGATAAGCAGCTGAGTTTCATGAAGTTTGTACCTTCAATTAATATGGTTTTTTCTTCATTTGAACACTTCTTTTCATTTATATCTGCACTGTCCAAACAAAATACAAAAGGAACCCATTTAAAAGTATCTGAGGATCTACGCAATTCTTCGAAGCTAACATAAACAGATTTCACGCACTTGTCAATAACGAAATAATAATCTGAGAAAACATGAATGAATTCAAAATGACAATTGTCGAATTACCATTAATAGTGTCATGCGCTCTGATTGGTCGATTGGTGGCGTTTCTGTCGGTGGCGAGAGTATGAAATAAATCCGATTTCCCCAAATTGGTCTAAAAATTTAGTAGAAAAACAAATGAAAATAAGAGCACCATACCTTCTGTGCATCCTAATTGACATAAACTACCAAACTTGTCAAATGCCTGTGCATAGAACAACATCGCCTTCAGTTCCACACCTTTTTATTCCTTCGATAAATGAAATACTCTAACAAACACCCGCAAAAATCTTAGTAACCTCAAGAATAAGATGACAGTTAATAATGACTATAAAAGTTTTGTTTTCTTTTCAAATATCAAATTCAAACGATTACTCTTGATAAGGGGTATTATAACCATCACTGAATAAAATAAGTACATCCTTTTGTAATACCATTGCAAAATTTGTATTATTCAAAGATTTCATTGAGAGGTTGTATCAAGTAGGCTCGATTGAATTCAAACCCCTGAACCAATATTTCAGAACTGTTCTCTCTATGAGACACATTTATATCAATTTGCTCTGAAACTACTGGTGCGGTCCCAAATGATAATCGAATAATTCGCTCATGATACAACACGGTACAAACAACAACCATTCAAAGTTCATTAAACAATTCCATTTGCATAATGAAATCAGGTCTTTGGGGACTTCTATCTGCGAATACTTTTTCCTTGCGTTCGGTCCCAAGGGTTGTAAAGATTGATTTTCAGAAATAATTATTTGTTGGTGTGGAAACGGCTTTTAATTTAATAATTGTGCGTTTTATGGGGATATGTTTGTGATTAATAGCACCAGTAATATTGTGGAGGGTGTCACTTTATTATATTCATGAGAACGCAATGTGGACATCTATCGAGGGTACACACATTCAGGGAATACTTCGATGGTTGATTCTGATTGAATTGTGATTTTCTCATAATAAAATCTGTATGGTTTCATTTGAATAGTCACTATTTCGTTTTCATGTACAGGGTGGGCCGAATTTGACATTTTTGAAGGGCAACTCCTATTTCTGTACTAAATAGGCAAAATTTGATGTATTAAACTCAATTTGAATTTAATATCTGAAATAAGACATATAAGGTTTGTGTTGGTTCCGACTTCCGAACTGTTCAGGAACGGTTCCGCATGCGCGATTGCGATTTTGTGTTTTGGTTCATTTCAGAACAGGTTCAGGATTTGAGTAATCCTGCTTTGGTTATTTTCAGAATCGATTCCGAACTGTTCTAGAACTGTGAAAGGAGTTCGGACGTGAGAGTCGGAACTGTTTCAAAATTGGGTAGTTCGCACAAGCGTAGAGTGGCTGTCAACGATTTAAATGGTTAACCTGACTTTTTCGTCGTGTGTTGATTTGGTTTTTGATTGTTTTATTTGTTGATAAACGGTTAACTGTTAAATTTAAACTCTTGATATTGAGGATAATTCCTTTGCTACGACCTACCAGGAAAATCTAATGGATTTTATTTCTGTTATTCACACCTGGGATGTATACTTCTTAAATGAATCTATGAATACAAGAGTCCTCTTCCTCTATTGAATAATAATGTTTCGAATTATTTTTTCTCTTAAAAGCATATATCTGAAATACGTTCGTCATTAAATTCATTATTATTTAAACCAGTAATTTGTTGGTTCATTTCGGAATACAATTGAAGTAATGAAGAAAATTCAGAAATACAAATTAAGTGGAAGCAAGCATTCTCAAAAATATTTTTATGGTGCGACAAGGACTTTCGCATATTTTTAATTAAACCACACACAAAATATAAGACATGATTTACATTTCTCTTTTCTGCCAACTCAAACGGAAGTTTTTTTTCCTCTACGATCCCGATGAGAACCCGAACTTAATTCGTGTTTTGGTTTCATCGATTTAAGAACGGTTCTAGGATAGTTCAGAATCGGGCTTCCGCAGCGCATGGATTCTGCGCAGTTCTGGAACAGTTCTAGGACAGTTCTGAATTTCGGAACCAAAACAAACCTATAGTTTCCCAGAGTCAATATCAACTTGCATTTAGTTTTTGAGGTTATAAAGATTTTTGAACGTGTTTTTGTAGCAGCTCATCTGTCAAGGAGAGTTGACTCTGTGTTCAATATTGTCCCACGTACAATGTAACAAGCTTGCGCATGGATTCTGTATCTCTTGTTATCTACTATCGAATGATTCCGCAGATATACCCTTTCAAAATTTCAGTTCCCCGATATTTTCAAAAACGTAGATCGAATCGCCCTTCAATGAAAAATGCTACCTCGAAGTTTCAGCCAAATAGGGTCATACAGAACAATGAGCAAAATAACTCTCTCCATTTAACAAATTGCAGGAGGACTCTTCAATTTTTTTTGCTCATTTTTATGTAGACACTATTTTGCTGAAACTCCGTGGTGGCATTTTTCATTGAAGGGCGATTCGATCTATATTTTCGGAAATATCGGGAAACTGAAATTTTGAAAGGGTATTTCTGCGGAATCATTCGATAGTTTTTACTAATCCGCCAATTCAGCCTTCGTAATTAAACTCCAAACTTACTCCACAATTATCAAGCTACTGAGCAGATTCTCTCTGAAGTTATTTTGTTCACTATAAGTGGTTAGGCCGGCCGTAAACACATTAACTTTAGAAAGAATCGACATAGGGAATATATTAGTAGAGTAGGATTTCAGTTTAATTAAGAAGGTCAAATGCTTAAATGGGTTGAATTCGCCAATTATACTTTAGATAGTTATAACAATTCAAAATTTTGGATCGAATTGCGGTCTAGTACTTGATCGAGAATCATAGCTTGAGGTTCATGCAGAATTTCGTGAGGACCATATGAAAAAATCTGCGTTTGGCAGGGTCAATACTTGTATAGATGAGCGCTTTGGCAACGGAACAAGCTCCTGACCTCAGGTCAGTGCTTTTCTATTTTTTTTTTATTTCGAGTACAAGCTTGCTCAGATTCACATCTTCATTTATCAATTTAGTATAAAACTAGTACGTTTTATATTATTCGAATCTGTATTGTTCCCTCTAATTCGCTTTATCTCAAATATGATCACCCTGTGTTTCTTAGAGCCGTATTATGCGATTTATTCATATCGAGTTTAAATTATGGTAAATTTGAATCGTTCAAAGTGAACACTAAATCATCGCACCGTTGAAAATTCGAGTGGACCAAATTTTTAAATGCCAATAAATAAACGTTAGCGTCGTTGGGTCTGCCATCTCGCAAAATTACTTGTTTTCTCTGGAACCGCCTCTAAATTACAGTTATAGGAAAAAACGATACGTTCCAGTGAAATACAAGGTTGAGAAACTCCATAAATCAGATTAAATTCCCGGGAAATTCTCGCTAGCATCGGACTCGATCTTAGATTAGTTTTGGCCGGCTCCAGTCTCCGCCATTATGCTCAATCATCGTCCATTTACCGAGAGTTTATGATGTTTCTTTTCCGAGCGATTTGAACGAGGGAAACTTAATCGGAAGTATACATTTCGTGCCGGAATTAAGTTAGTCGATTCCGTTTTGGTTTGAGTTCCTTCCGTGCTGGATACGTTAAGGCGACGCATACGCAGTCGATAGTTCGTTTTGAGTATTTTTGATGCGGTCGAACTTCATCGATATCTACCCCCAGGGGGGTAAAGCTCTGTTCAGAATCTTGGCATCAGACGAAGAGGTCTCGCCATCCAAAAAAAGAAACGGAAGATATCCATTCAGCCAATCAACGCCCGAGTGCTTCTGTCAATTCAACTTGAAGCAAATGGACTTATCACCCGTTGACAATTGTCATTTTATGAGAATATATACTCCATTCACTTTTATAATGTAGCCCGGTTGGCTATGATTTAGGTTTATCAAGTTTTTTCCCTTAAAACTGACGCAGGTTGGCACTCATGAAATATCGGCAATGTCAAAAGACGTTGCCAAATTTCAATTTCTACTATTATCAATATCAATCGATTCTAGATTTCTAAATCTCAGCATAATAACGCTTGCAAACTAATAAAAATGCCGAAGGTAGTTTTGAAGAAGCAGAGCCAAAGTATCAGGAAGTGCTATGTAGAATTGAAATCGGCTTTTTCTGATAGTAACCCTGATAATTCGGAATCAATAATTCAACACAAGCTATCCAACATTTTCGACGTATGTGAGTGAAAACCAAGGAATTATATTTTATATGAATAGATATTTATTTTTTAGCTGCACATCAACACAATAAGGAAGATTTTAAGTGAAAGAGACGACAAAGAATATCCTTCTATTGGAGCACCCAAAATGACACTGATTACAGACTTTATTTTGAAAAACTCGATTCTTGATTTCCGTACGAGAAAAAAGCATAACTGAATCTTCCAACCATGTTTATATACGTAAAATATTTCCAGTATTAACAGAGACAAAAGTTTTTCAACATTCGCCAGGTGTTTGGATTTATCGAATTCAAATAAAATTTTCTCAAATTCATTACTTTATCAATGTAGATTGACATTTGAAAAATAAGTAATTACTACCACCTCTATGTAGAGAGGACAACGTTGCATAGTTATCTGACAGGAAAATGACTATAACCTAACATTTTCAAAATATACACGGTGAAATCTGTCACGATGTCATGGCCAACCGGGCTACATTATAAAAGTGAATGGAGTATAGTTTTGTTTGTTGTGATGTAATAAAATTAAACAATTACAGAGAGATTATATTCATTTGGGAAGTAATATATTTGTTTTTTAATGCCAATTTCGATTCACTCCAGGTTTAAAATTTCTATTTCAGAGTCCACCACCCTCAACTAACTTGAAGGGAAACCATTCCTCTCAAAGGTTCTCAGATGATGCATCATGGAGAAAGTTATTCCGTGAAGAACTACTATATAAAGACCATTTCTCTATACAATGATAGAACATTACAAGTCATTTTTAAAAGGGTAATATTGATATTCAAACTAAAATCTATTTGGAAATGAAAATATTAGTAGAAGGCGATCAGAATATGAGGAAACTTTTGTCAAAAGATCCATACATACACAATATGTTGTTGCAAGATGAGCTACTAACATTTCAAATCGATATTTATATAGTTGCAATCAACTTATCAGGCAGATCATTTGCATGATTGTTTTTACCAAGAACTTGGTTCACCTGATGAATCTAAAACATTGATGAACTCAAGTTTTAATGTTTTAATGTTTCAATAGAGGTATGAAATAAATGCTGCCTCGGCTCCTCAAACAAGATAATTCCTTCCAGAAATGGGGTTTTGTTAAGATCATCTCCGATTGGCTGAAATTTAAGTTGGGATTCCTGATTTCATGTTAACAGTGTCAAATTTATATAGGATATGTTCCACAAATCAACTTGGTTATTTTCCATTTCCAGTTTTCCATTTCGTAAATATGAAATATTCGGTTGTTTCCTGAAAAAAAAAGGTTAAGATTGCTTTTTCATCAATCAAATTCCATAATCAACCTTTTTCTCAAGAACCAACCGAATATTTAATATTTACAGAACGGAAACCGGCAAACCTAAATAACCAAGTTGATTTGCGGAACATATCCTTTATAAACTTGTCACTATTAACATCTTTGAATAAAGAACAACAAATGTTCTTTTTTCAGAGATTAACATGAAATCAGGAATCCCAACTTAATTTCAACCTAACAAAAACCTACAATTGGAATGAATTATCTTGTTTGAAGAGCCGAGGCATCTTTTACGGATATTTATAAATAACGCGAACCTTATCATGTCGAATTTGTCCTGAAATTCCCGTTCCCCAATATAGTAAATTTGTGAAGAAAATTGTGGGTTGTATTTCCATATCCAGTATTTCATCGAACAGTGACAGTTCTAAGGTTCATACAGAATATCATAAAGATCATATAATCAGAAGATCACAGAATATTGAATATTTGAAAATAAAAATTTCAAATTTTTTTTTCAAATTGTTTTCATGACACGATCATCACGAAATTTTGCACAAAGTTGCCCATCAGCATTTCCAAACTAGCTGCCAAGTTTCATTGCGATCCTAGCAGTATTTCCGAGTTAATCTGGAAAAAACAACGATATCGAGAAAAAAACCAGGAAATGTCATATACTTTTTCCCAATATCTTCTAAATAAATTATGGTTGTATCGAAATGAAATTTGGTACACTGCTGTAAAATATGATTCTCAAGGTATCAGTAGGTGTGTTTTCGGATTCAATGAATGAATTCTGAAAAAAAATTTGTTTCGAAAAAAATTTCGACAAAAAAATGTTTGTGAAATTCACTGACAGTGTGATCTCAACGAAATTCTGTGAAAAGTTGTGCGTTGATATGCTCCAACTAACTGTCGAGTTTCACCTCAATCGCATGAGTTGTTCCTGAAATATCAGGAAATTAATCTCAAAATTTCAAATGTCCACAACTCCGAAACCATGCGACCGATTTACTTAACTGCCGCGTTCCAACGCGCGACCTAACCTGAAAGTTCGAAGTCGCTTGCTCGCTTCTTTCGGTCCAAATCTTGTCGTCGGCTGGCCAATCATTGAGAACGACCAAAAATTTTTTATGCGTATTAAGTTTCATAGTATTCTGGTTTTGTAAGCCACTAATTTAAATTTTAAGATGAGAAAAGATTTATCCATAAAATTTTCTACCACAGGGGTTTTCCTCGGAAATCACTGAAAGGTAATTCTTTTTGAAACTAGGTAGTTCTGTTGTTATTCAATAATTCAGACCGATTAAATATTTTCTCTAAAACTTCGACCCTACTCAACTCTTATAGTTCCAATTATCCCATTATAATCAATATATTAAGAACAACCGTAAGAGAGATTTCAAAAAACGAAATTGGACCTTAAACGAAATAGCGGAACATAGAATTGACGTTCTATCAATATAGCTTGTGTTTTTCATAGCAGTTTATTTATCATAATGAATGAATATCGTAATGGTGTTTGATACCGTATAAGTACTTGAGCTAATTGGTGCGAAAAAAATGGCATAGAGATGGTTAAAAAATTGGAGAATGACTGTTGAAAGATCGAAGAATAAGAAACTCGTTTCACAGAACAATCAAACACCCTTCATAATTGAAAGACCCGGGAAAATGGTAGATTTATTAGTTCCTATGACGAGCCACTTCCTCATAAGACAGGTGTCATACATTTCCGGCCATTCTGAATTGAAAAGAGGCAAATAAAATTATACAATTATTATGTTATCACAGGCGATGCTTGAAATAATAAAAGACGTTTTCTGCTAATTGGACGTGGCTCCGTTCGTAAGGCGTAAAATTCTATGCTCGCTCACAGAATATTCGTCCTAACGATTGATACGACTGACAGCACAATCGAAAAACTACCGAGTCATCGCGTTTCACGTTCGATAGTCTCGTTGTTCCATTTGTTCTGTGTTCTTTGGCGTTTCTGCTTAGTAATTTTGTCAGTTTCGATATGAATGGAACGAGGCTGATCCTCTTTTTTCAGACGAGCAGTTGTTTTCCAACAGAGTAAGGAGTGGTTATTTTCTTTCGTTATTTTGATTGATATTATTATAAGCGTGTATATTGCTGAAGGAAAGACTTGAGGTGGCTGAGCTGTATGCGAGTGGTCTGATTGAGGATGATTGGCTTCAGTCACTGTAATGAGAGCTTTTTAATTCAATTGGTACCTACATGGAGAGATGAATAATAACTTTCTCTGAGATGCTTCAAGATATATTTTTATTAATAGATTCAATCTTTGAGGTGAACATGAGATGTCTTATTAAGATGACACTGTAGGATAATTCATTTTAACTCCTATCAAAATATTATTTGCATATATGATTGAAGTTAACATAGTTGTAAGGTGCGAAGCGAACTTGTGATCTGTCATTTTTGCGCGGATGTTCTGGGGAACAGCGTGCTATCGTTCTGTCCGAATGTCTGTAGTTTTAGAATTTTGAAGAAGGTCTAGAACGACTAGGTTGGACTCACTGATGATAAATCCGATGTCAAAATCGATTCTGTCCAGCCAGCCGGCCGACGACACGATAACTGTCGAAAGCAGTAAGCTAGCGACTTGAAACTTCCAGGTTAGGTAGCGCAATGGAATGCGCCTGTTGAGTTCGTTAATGGGATGAATCCGTTGAATGGTTTCGGAGTTATGGTGATTTGGAATGTTGAGATTAATTTCCTGATATTTCAGGAACTACTCATGCGATTGAATTGAAACTGGACAGTTAGTTGGAGCATAACAACGCACAACTCGTCATAGAATTCCGTTGAGATCACACTGTAAGAAAATTTTTTTCCAGAAACTGTTCACTTGATCCAGGAAAAGCTTCTGCTCATTCCTTGAACATCATATTTCACAGCAGTGTACCAAATTTCATTCTGATACGACCATAATTTCTGCAGATATTGAGAGAAAATATAAAAAAATTTCGTGGGTTTCTTCTCGATATCGTTGTTCTTTCCGGAATAACTCAAAAAATATTATTTCAATCAAGATGAAACTTGGCAGCCAGTTTAGAAATGCTGATGGGCAGCTTTGTGCAAAATTTCGTGATGATCGTGACATCAGAACGCTTCGAAAAAAAGTTTCAAATTTTTTTTTCAAATATTCAATATTCTAAGATCTTCTGACCATATTATCCTCATTATATTCTGAATGAACCTTCAAAATGTCATTTTTCGATGAAATGATGGATTTCAATTCGATCTAATCTGTATTTTGGAAATATTGGAAAAATAACATTTTGAATAGGTATCTCTGCGGAATCATCGGGTGGATTTTACCCATTCACGAATTCGACCTTCGTAATTAAGGTACAAACCTACACTACAAATATCGAGTTTCTGAGTTGTTAGGCACTTCACTGACGTGAAGTCAGCAGATTTAGAGCGCATGCTCAAAGGATATCACCAAAAGTGAATATGCGCGCAATAGCTGCTGACTTCGCGACAATGCTTTTCTAGGATTTTTTTCACGAGTTGTAATATAAGATGTACATTCATTTTTTTGTATTTTGAGGAATTTGGTTTCAATTTATGAGGTGTTAAATAATAGTATCGGTTTCAAGTTGAAAAAAAATCATTCCATGGTCCCCTCGGTCGCCTGACCTCACGCCTCGCGATTTTTTTATGGCGTTAGCTTGAATCGAAGGTTTACAATAATAATCCCCGGACAATGCAGGCCTGGCAAAACAATATTCGCCGTGAAATGCAAGACTTGGCGCTCTGCTGTCGCATAATTGCAAATGTAAGGAACTGCAAGAGTGTTTAAAAAAAACGGTCATCATTTGGACGATATCCACTGGCCATCCTTTACCTTCCGACGAGCGAAAACTGAAGTAACCTATTGCCTAAGCTTTTCGACCTTATTTCGACTATGTTACGGTGGAAATATAACAAGAATTCTTGAAAAAGGAAAAATTTGAGATAGGTAGAATATTTCAGCTTTCATAAAACCAATCACAGGTTGTACCGAATCTCGTAGCGTTAAGACCACCAATTTTCCAGCGATGGGGGTTTTTCCTGAATTTGAGTTATTACTGCAAATGCAAATTTGAACATAATTATTATGGGTTTGATTCATCATTTTCCCAAATCACCTTCAGAGGGTAATCAAAATCAGATTTCAAAATTGGTGTTTGGGATTTGCCAGGCATGCACGAAGTGACAACGGTGTTTATTAGAATAGCTTTTTCTGCTATAGAATGATGAAATAATTATTCCTATTCTATGGTACACACGTGTTCTTTGTCAATATAACCAAACAATTTCCGTTTGCGATTTGTCAGTACGGGGCCTATGTGAACTAACGTAGATTACGTAGGCTACGGTCAGTAATATGACAGTATGACAGTCTGTGCTCTTCTTTTTCTATTACTTGGTCGCTGTCTTCTACTCTAACTAGATCGAAATATGGCTATCTCTGTTTTCCTAAGCAAAGTGACACATTTGACGTCCTTTTCTTTCCGAGGAAGCTGAATTCGACGTCGCCATATCGCGCACTCAAGACAAATCCCTTTAAACGCCAAACCCAATTTTAATTTTTCAGTTTTAGGTGATCAAACATTTTTTTAAAAATAGAATATTGAAATTATATGTTTGAAATGTGATGTTCTAAAGGTTTTTCTCGAAAATCATTGCATTTTCGTTTGAAGGAAAAACGGATTAGTGCAATTAGTCAAAATTAAATTATCGAAAGGCACTGGAGACTAGCTTCATACAATTCGCAGATTCAATTTACCAATAACGTCAGTTATTTAATCTTTTTTTGACCGGTGGAAAAATGTCAGTGATTCACGAAGTTTAAGACAATCCTAGAAACATGCTCTAAGCAAAAGATCCCCCTTATATTACAGCTTTCATGAAACCAATCACAAGTTTAACCCAATCTCATAGCAGCAACACCAGCAATTTTCCAGCAACCATATAAAACGGATTAGCACAACTAGTCAAAATGAAATTATCCTCAAGGCACGTAAGAGCCAGCTTCCTACCAATTTGTCAGCTCGTTCCGGAAGATTAGCAAGTACACTTGCTGGCCATGATTGTCCACGCCGCAGAAGATTACAGAAAGCTATTCCAATAACCCTTTCTGTCCTACAGACGTACGGTAGCAGAAGGCTCGATGACATTCGGCCACAACTGACCAGTGGAGCATTCGTAAAGATCTATTTATTTCTGCAAGAGTTCATTAGCTGGTGGGATGGTTGAGTGCTAGTTGTTTCGGAAAGTATCTGGGGATTAGTCAATTATATTGCCCTATGGACCCTTTGGTATGTGGCTCCCCTTAAATGCGCAGATAATTCACTGGATCTATTCCTAGGGCACTTCTAATATCGGGAGACGAGGCTTTGAATGGAGAAGTAAAGAGTATTTATGGCCATGAATTTGAAAGGCTCTAATGCGAATTGGTTTTACCGCAGTATTTGGTGGAAGCTTTAAAATTTTGATGAAAATAATAGCCCAGTAATGATAAATTTACGAGGATTTACTATCTCGGTTGGCCATGACATTCTTACACATTTCACCGTTTATATTTTGAAAATGTTAGATTATAGTCATTCTCCTGTCAGGTAACTACACAATGTTGTCCTCTCTACATAGAGGTCGTAGTAATTACGTATTTTTCAAAATGTTTATTTACATTGGGAAAATATTATGTGAATTCAATAATTCCAAAGATCTGGCGAATATTGAAGAAACTTTTTCTCTGTTAACATTGGAAATATTTCATTTACATAAACATGGTTGGAAGATTCAGTTATGCTTTTTTCTTGTGCGGAAATCATGAATCGATGAGTGTTGAAATTTTACTGGAAAATAATGGATAGAGTAGTCCGTTACTTTGTGATAGTTCATTCGAAAAAAAAAATAAAAGTACTCGAATAACCCTGCAGTTAAACTTCTGAAAGAACAGACAAACCTGTGGAATTCCCTACATTTCGAAATTCTCACGGAATAAGCCTACAGAAGACATTTAAATACATGTTGCGCAACTCGAAATACTCCAGAAAGGAAATGTAGTAGTACTAGAAAACCTGTCACCCTGAAAGAACTAACTCAATTCACAAAGTTCTTGGGAATCCATGTGAACTATGCACTGGGTTTTCACTCACATACGTCGAAAATGTTGGATAGCTTGTGATTGATTATTGATTCCAAATTATTATTACTATCAGAAAAGCAGATTTCAAGTCTACATAGCACTTCCTGATACTTTTTCTCTGCTTCTCAAAAACTACCTTCGGCCTTTTGAGTTTTCAAGCGTGATGGTTATGTTGAGATTGAGAGTAGAAATTGGCATTGGCATTTGGCAACGTCGCTGAGAATTATTTTGACAATGCCGTTATTTAATGAGTGCCAACCTGCGTCAGTTTTAATTAAAAAACTTGATAGACCTAAAACATGGCCTTGTTGTAACTTCCGACAATGGTTTTAAACAATTAGGTCAGACTCACTGATGACAAATCAATTCTCAAAATCGATTCTGTCCGGTCGTCCGTCCAGCTCGTACTTTCAGTAAATTGAAACAATGTTTTCAAGATTTTTTCCGAAAAATTTTTTTTCCGGAAACTATTGATCATGTTGAAAAACTTGTGTTCATACTTTGAGTTTCTTATTTCCAGGCAGTGTACCAAACTTAAGTTCGATACGCTTATTATTTTTGGGATATTAGGAAAAGTATGCAGAATTTCGTGTTTTTTTTCTAGGTAGGTATCGTTAATTTTCCGGAATATCTCAAAAAATACTTTTTCAGTCATGATGACTTTTGGTTACTAACATGCAAAAATTTATTTTCTCAATATTTCTAAATCAACAGATTGGATCGAATTGAAATTTAGTGGAAATTTCGTGAGGATAATATGATTAGAAAATCCCTAATTCTTTCCCTTAGTAAGGGTGCGTTTGACGAGGTCAATACGTGAAAAGATGATCGCTTCGACAACGAATTTTGAACATGCGTTTGAAGCTGTTAACTTCACGTTAGTGCTTTTGTAGAATTTTTTCATGCCATTTTTCAAAATTCGGCTCTTGTAAAATGAGACAGGCTGTTGAAATTTTCAAAAATAATTTTTTTTTGGAGCTTTGATATGGTTATTCGAATGGAATGAATTCTGCCACTTTTATAATAACTTTGAAAAATTTTTTTTAGTGATCACTTTTTATCATTTGAAATATCAGTGTTTCAAGTGAAATATTTTCACTAGTAATAGCACTAGAGGTCAAATTATTTCCGGAAATTTTTCGAGCTCATGAATATTTTGAAAATTATCCCGAGTCGAAGATGAGGGACAAAAAAAATTTCCGGATTTAATTTGACCTCGTGAGGCATTCGGTAAGAAAATTCCACACCAAATGTGTTTTTTTCCAACAACATCAATTCTCGTCTTCATCAAGTACTTGCAAAACATAGAAGGTTTTGTCGACTTGATTATTTAGTTACCATGGCCACTCAGTGAAACTCTAAGCTAGAAATTATTTCTGTTTTGAATTTGTCAAAACAGTACGACGTAGAAAAATGTATCGCTTCGGTCATGAAAGTAAAAAAAATATTCGCCAGAATTTTAAGCAGTTGACACCCCCGAATACTAGGAAATCGAAGGCAAGTGTATGGGAGCAGTTTATAAACATTTGCGCAGAAAAAGCGTATGATTTCGACAGAGCGGATATACCTGTGGAAGAACTGCCGCTTTTTCTTGCAGACTATGCCTTCAACATGCGAAAAAAGAACTCGGGAGACTACAAGGAGAGTGTTATCAAAGTTCTATTAAACTCTACAGCGAAGCAGTTGCAGGAATATTTTTTCGAAAGGTATAATCGCAAATTGAGTCTATTCTCTGATATAAAATTTGTCAACTCAAGAGCTGCAAAAAAGGCTTTGCGTCGAAAGGTACTAATAGATCCAATCAAGAGGAAGGCAAGTTCATCCGCCCTATGCAGACGAATTGAGAAAATATTCTGTCATTATAAACTTTCCACTATAATTCGCTATTGGGTAACCACGAGGAAAATATTTCCATTAAAATTCATCAGTTGCGATTGTGATCTGTCAGAAATACAGTGTCAGAGAAGTACACTAGATCATAAGAATTGAGTGGGTGAATGGGTTTTCTCAATCATGTTTCTTTGAATTCCAAGCAATGAATTGGATATTGTACAATGCACCGTGAGATGCAAACAAAGTGCAGGTGTGTGATAGCCCATTGGGAAATATTTAAATGCTTATTGCTTTCGACCTGAGCCGAACCTGGAAAAATGATAAACGAAAAAAGTTTTTCATCTGACGGAACAAATCTATGGTTAAAATTAATGTACAACTCGGAAACTCAACCTGTATATATCTATGGAATAATATGGCGGATGTGCATCTTGTTGAAAAAACAGGCATGGCTCGTGGCTCCGAAATATTTCCTGCAATTGATGGTAAAACTGCAAAAAAACAGATTTTCAATGAAAAATTGGTAAAATATTATAACGAGCTTTGAGGAATGACAGATGGTGTGCGAAACGTCGTCGGAGTTGTAAGAATTTCAAATATTGATGCAACCACTTTGCACCTGTATAATTTCACTTGTTGTGGCTCTGTCACACTTCAAGTCCTATCTGTACTTGGCCGCAACCATCATCAGCATGTACTCGCTCGGGTATTCCCCTTTAGCCGGTATTTGCCTATTCGGGACATTCCTGGAATAGGGATTATCGGATCAGGGTGATAATAAGCGAAGCGAGAGCATAATGGCGGGTCTATTGCGGATCTGGAAGACCTCGGTAATACATCACGGACATAGCAATTACCTATTATGCCAGGAATTAGTCAATTAAGGGCTGCCAGACCTGAGACGCGAGATTGGAATGCCGAAGGGATGACGACGGCCCAGTGACGTCATTCGGGCGAAACCCTTTTGAGCTTGAGAGGTTGCAGTGTGGTTGAGGGATTGTTGTGTGGCATGATTGTACTTGGGATAGGATTTAGATGATGGTTCGATTCAGTTGTCCTTGAATTCAAGACATAATAAATAATTGACATAATTTATATGTCACAAGTTACTCCCGATATTTGATTGGATTTCTATTGTAAAATAACCAATTATGGATCTATGGGAGATGATTCCCCAATATTAGGGGCTTGTAGCGTTCTTCGATTATCTGAGGATCTGAAATATCATCGCCTAGAGGACAGCACCTGGTCGAAAGACCCTCCAGTCAGAGAGCAACTGTAGGTAATATTATTTACAGCTTCCTGCTGGTTTTCTGTCCCTCTATCTGTTCTAGATATTATGTCAAGATGTTTGTCGAAATAAATTCGAGATGATGGAAAAATTATTTTCTTATGAAAAAGATGCCAGCCATGTTCTTTGAATAAATTACTACACTTATAGGAGGAGACAGAGTTTTTGCTGAGGTTTTTATCTCTGCTCTTCAATCATACGGTCTTGGGATAAATATCAGTCCTTTTCCAATTAATTCCCAATAATGTCTTATATTACGGATTCTAAAATTGCTAGATTGAAATCTCGTAAACCTTTATGGATTAACGATATCCAAGAAAAGTGACAAAGAAATTGGGCCGTCGGAATGGAATTAATGTAATGATTTCAACAAAGGTTTGATCAGCGATCCTTCAGAAAAAGTTCATGGTTTTAAACTTCCTAGGAAAATTTGGTACATTCTGAATCGACTTAGAACCGGTCATGGTCGTAATAGTTTCCTCTTCAAGTGGAATTCGGTCGATAGTCCACGGTGCGAATGCAGAGAAGAAGAGGAAACGATAGAACATTTAGTTAATATATAAATTCGACGATGGTTTCGAGGCAATTCATTCAGTGTCTGATTCTTTTTTGAGATGGATCGTGAACTTCAAACTAATTTAATGAATAATAAAACATTTACTAGTATATTGGTTTTTTCGTCTTCTTTTCTTGTTTTCAGGTGTGATTTCGAGATATCAACCTGCATCGGAAGGAAAGAAGACATTTTGTTTCGTTGATGAAAAAGAAGCCCTTCAATAACAAACAAAGATTTCACTACACTTATACGGGGAGACAGAATTTTTCCTGAGGTTTTTATCTGTGCTCTTGTATCATATGTAAAAATGTATGGTACTCCGTTTATATTTCCTCTGCTAACACTCTGATATACCAAAGAATGTGATGCTCGTTCTCAAAAAAATATATAACTTCAGAATCGGCAGTATTGAGGGGTTGGTTGGTGATTATTGTTGATCACAGCCATAATACGATGTAAATTTTATTATTTCATTATTATCATTATTTTCCATTCTCACTTATCTGAATATATTCGTAGTTTCGTCTGATACTGGATGAACCGATGCTACACAATAAACCAACCCAAGACTGAAAGTGCGCGAAAACTTTTGAAGTCCGAACGCCTTTGGATTATTTTTATGATAAGTGAATGATTTGAAAGCAAAGCAGGCTTTCAATAAGTCGAAATTTATTTTTTTACGCGATGACTTCCGAAGAAAATTTGAAATTTTAAGGGTAGGTAGCGCATTAAAGTATGTGACGAAGATTGAATTATTTAATGGACATAATCAGCCGAACGGTTTCGGGGTAACGCCTGTCTGAATTGCTCTCTTATTCCACAATAACTCATAAACTATAGAACAGACACTGAACATTTGTCTGAACATTATAGTTCCATTATTGTGAAATATAAAATTTTGAATAAATAAATAAAAAATATATAGAAGATACTAATGAATATTACATTTTGTAAATATAAGATAAAATGGTTATGATAATTATAATTGTAATGATTAATTTTAAATTGTAGATATGGATTTTTTAAAAACAAAAAAGAATGATATTGTGATTTAATGGTTTGTCTCATGAATTGTCAAGTTGTTGATTCTGTGTTCTGTTCAGTTGATCTTCTTTCATTGTATGTCATTCTTTTTGCCATCCTTAAATGAGATTGATTGATTTGCTGGTGATCAGGTGACAAGTTAAATGATTTTTGGATTTTTTTTTCGTGGATGATTATGATTTGCAGTATTGTTACACCGATTGTAGAGTGGTTTTATTGGACTTCTTTGGTAAAAAATTTGTTGCTGTTATGTGTGACTTTGTATTCTTATGTTTTCGAATAAATTGTAGGCCTGAGGAAGCAGAAGGCAACTTCTGCGAAACATCGCCACGGTTGTTATAAAACCATAATATCTTTCATTTGGTCCTCTTTCCTAAAAGAACTGTTCCGTTGAATTAAACAAAATTTTCAAAAATTTATGTTTGACAAACCATTGTCAGATAGCGCTGAAATAGAACGCAATCATCCCGTCATCTTTCTATCGAGTACCAAATCAAATTCAATTTGATACAATCTGTATTCTTGGTAATATTGGGGATATGAAATTTGAATAGCTATATCTGAGAAACCATTTGGTGGATTTTACGAATTCGCTCATCGTAATTAAGGTTTTGAGCGGCTCTACGATAATCGAATCTCCAAATTGTTTCTTTCGTTGTTTGCAGAAAGATATACGAAAGCCAATCAACCTGATAGCAAGAAAACATTGTTTACTGCATAAAATACAAGCATAGCATTCTTGCTTTTCGGCTCAAAATTCGAAAATAACAGACATTTGGACAAAACGATAGCACTCTGTTCCCAAGAACATGCGCGCAAAAATATATACAATTTTCTGTTTTGTTTCCTCGGTATTGTAGTTTTTTCCGGAATAACTCAAAAAATTCTGATCCTATTATGACGAAGCTTGGTTATTAGTAGACAAATTTTCGAGGTTTTTTTGCCAATAGGAATTTGAACATGCGAGCAAAACCTGCTACCGAAATCATCAAGTCAGTACTTTTCTAGAATATCTTATTGTGTGAACAGCATTTACCATCGTCTCCAGATACATCCCATGCACCTAATCCACCGCACCATCACGTGATAATGATACCACAAAGTAATTGGGCGTTGTTTGGCCACGCGTCAGTCGCTTCGTTAGTCAAACACGCCGTCAGCTTTCTTCATGCGTATTTTAACGCGTTTTGCACTGTTTCAAACATGCTCGCACGTGTTCTGGAGAGGCGCGGCCACGTGGCACGGATGTGCAACAAACGTATAATGCGTGAATCCCTGTAACAACTAGATGCTCCCTGCTGTGTCTTTTTGTCGCGATTATGAATTATGAAACTATGTTTAGGATTCATTATACGAATGTGCTAGGCGCTCATTTGATTAGGAGAGACTCAGGGGGCCGATTTTTGGCGCTTGGCACCAATTTGGGCGAGATTAGACAGTTTTTAATGGGATGATGAGGATTTGATTCATGGGAATCGTTTGCTCTGAGCCTGGGGTTCTTATGATATCCGATATGATTCCCACAATCGAATTCTCATGTTTTATGGGAGGGATTAATGTGAATTTCGTATTTCGTGACCTTGTTTCGAAGATATTTGAGAGCAAAGCAATAAATGATTAATCAGCAACAGGCAACCTCAAAACGGAAAGGCGAAATAGCAAAAAAGGAAAAAAACCTTTGTCAAAATTGCCAACGTTTCGAATCTTTAGTGATACTTTTTGTATTTTATTTTAACAGAGGTTTTTCCTTTTTTTTGCTGTTTCACCTATCCTCAAGCTGAGATTGTCTATTGTTGATTGATTACAAGGACGAGATTAAAGTACTAATAAATGATTAATTCATTTATTTGAAGAAAAAATCGATTTACACGCAAATTTTTTAGTCGAGAAGATATTGATTAGATCTTATATTATTCAATCAAATACTAACTCGATTTCAATTGAATCGAATCTGTTTTTCACGAAAAGTTGTGAAAATATTTTTTCGAATAAAAATATATGCGGAATCATTAGGTGGATTACAAGCGAACACTGATTTGGCATTTAATTAACATTCAATTCAGCGAATTTTCAGCGAAGTACAATATTAATGAGGACATTCATTAATTCCCAAATATTTTTTGAAATAAGCTGTTGTTTGGAGATAATCTCAGATTAATTGTGCAGTTTAAAAAAACACTCTGTACATCTCTTTTCCAAAACTACGCTATCTGTTTACGATTCTACTATGAAGAGTCATGATTTGAGAGTTTCTAACTTTTTTGGTACACTTCGAGTTTTCCGAGAAAATTTTATCAAAAAAAGGCAATGTCAAAATTTCGCTCCCATCGATTCTACTTTCATTAATAACTTTGGTATGGCATATCCAATTTTGATGAAATATGCAGTGTAGAACAATCTGAATGATTACATTCAATATTTGCAACAATCTCTCGAAATACAGGGTTGAAATTGTGATAATTTCAGATTAATTGTGCAGTTGAAAAAAACCACCCTGAACTTTACTTTCACAAAACTTTCTTATTCGTTTCAGATTTAACAATAATATGTCATTATTCAGAGGTTTTAAATTTCTTTGGCACACTACCGGTTTTACGAGAAAAAATATTTGAAGAAGAGCATAATCGAAATTTGGCGCAAAAGCAGTGAGAATATTCTGCACTAGGTAGTGAAGCTGTAAATTCCAAGGACGCAAAGCAGTTCTTAAGTTCCAAAATATTTTGTTCAAATTCCAAATTCATATTTAATTGCTCATATTCTGTATGAAATCATTCAATTCAGAATATATTTCGAAATGTAAAAGAATATTTCAGAAGTGACGAACAACTTTGCATCCTTGGACAATACAGCTTTCCTACCTAGTGCGGGCGGAATGGCTCGCTGCTTGTGAGCCAATTTTCGATTATGCTCTTCTTCAAACAGATTTTCTAGGAAAACCGGAGCTTTGCCGAAGAAATTAAAAACCTCTGAATAATGACATATTGTTGTGGAATCTGAAACGAATAAGAAAGTTGTAGAGGGCAAGTTTTTCACTTTATTCCCGATATTTTATTAGATTTCTAGTTCGAAATAAACAATTATGGATCTACGGGAGATGTTTCCCCAATTAAGGGGCCTGTAGCGTTCTTCGTTTATCTGAGGATCTGAAAATTATCGCTTGGAGGACTGAACCTGGTCGAAAGACCCTCTCGGTCATGAGCAAATGTAGGTGATATTATTTACTGCTTCCTTCTGGTTTTCTGTCCCTCTTTCTGTTTCAGATATTATGTCAAGATATTTTGTCGAAATGAATTCAAGATGACGAAAAAATTATTTTCCAATGAAAAAGATGCCATCCATCTTCTATAAACAAATTACTACACTTATTCGGGGAGCCAGATTTTTTTCTGAGGTTTTTATCTGTGCTCTTGTATCATACGCAAATAAGTATGGTACCCCGTTTACATTTCCTCTGCTAACACTGTGATATATCTTAGAATGTAATGCTCATTCTCAAAAGAATATATATATATAGAGGGCAATGTAGAGGGTTTTTTTTTTCAACTGCACAATTAATCTGAAATTCCGAAATTATCACAATTACAACCCTTTATTTTGAGATATTGTCACCAATATTGAATGTACTCATTCAGATTGTTCCACACTGCAAATTTCATCAAAATTGGATGAGCCATACCAGAGTTATCAATAAAAGTAGAATAGATAGGAGCGAAATTTCGACATTGTCTTTTTTTGAAAAAATTTACTCGGAAAACTGCGAGTGTGCCACAAGAATTAAGAACTCTCAAATGATGACTTATTATATTAGAATCGTAAACAGAAAGCGTAGTTTAGGAAACGCGATGTACAGGGTGCTTTTTCAACCTGCATAATTTATATGGAATTATCACAATAACAACCGCTTATTTTGAAAAAAAAAATTGAAATTAATGAATGTGGTCATCAATATTGTACTTCGCTGAAAATTTCAACGAAATGGAATAAGCCATAGCAAAGTTATCTATAAAAGTAAAATCGGTCGAATTGTACAAATCACCCTGTATATTGTCAAGAGAGGCCCCAACCATAAAACAAACATTGTTCCGAGACTGTCTTGACTAGTGTAAACTTATCCTAAAATCTGACTACGAATTTACTACGATTCACCCTTATTTGAGTTCTCGGTGATTGCTACGAGCTCAAGCATCCTATGAAAAACCCCCTTTCAGGAAGTGCTGATGTACAAGAATATTTTATCCCTAGAAAATACATTTCGTATTTTATCGTTGGTCGAAATATGAAGCGAATAGCACTTTTAGAACCTCATATTCTGATTTTCAAAATTGAATTATCCGAGTTATTCTAGATGAAGTCGTAACCTCCATGTTTCTAGTTGTTAATTTTACAAGCGACGTAATTTCGAATCATGCCACTGGCTGCAGTAAATGCTAATGTTTCCCCAGCAAGAGCAGCGCCAATTTTTTGCTTGCTTCAGTCTGAAATAGGAAAATGGAGATGCAAAGGACTGTATATAAATGGAGCTTTTAGAATCAATTTATTTTTATCGCGGGGAATGTTTTCTCTGAAATTGATGCTCTTCGTCACATTTTTATATCCTGACTCCGTTGCTTTTGTTGGTGTGTATTTTCAATTTTTGCGTGTATGATTTAGAGAACAGCTTCGTATGCTATCGCTTAGATCAAATATCCGTAATTCTCGAATTTGTGCTGAAAATGGTCTCAAAATACTAGGTAGGACTCCATGATATAGAATCCTATGTCAAATACGGTTCTGGCCGGCAGCACGGCCGTCTATTGCCATGATAACTTGAGAACAGTGATGCCTCTTGTGAAAAAATTATGGAATTGTAACTTATGGACAAAACCTTAAAGCAAATACCGTCAAATGGTATACAGATGGTTCTAAAACCATGATGGGGGCCGGCGCTGGAGTATACGGGCCAAGAACTAAGTGTACACTATCGCTAGGCTCCTATTCGAGTGTTTTCAGGCAGAAATACTTGCAATCGAAAGATGCATAGACATAAACCTGGAAAGAAACTATCAAGGGTGTGACATAGTGATCCATTCTGATAGTCAGGCTGCTATTAAAGCACTGAACTCCTATGTCATCGACTCAAAGCTGATATGGGAGTGCCGAAGGAACCTCAATGAAGTAGGAAGAATAACAAGGTCTCCTTAGTCTGGGTTCCTGGGCACTCGGGAATCAAAGGAAATGAAGAAGCCAACACTCTAGCCAGAAAGGGAGCACAAACGCTACCTACTGGCCCAGAACCTTTCTGTGGTATTGGCAATTGTACCTTTAAGAAAGAGTTTCTGGAGAAAGAAGAAAATGAAAGAGGGGCACTCCGGAGGAATTCTCCAGAAATGGAACACTCTAAAAAGTTCCTTCGGAACTTCGAAATTGCTAGATCCAAAAATCATTTGGATCTCAGTAAGAATAAGTTACGCCTCCTCACTGGTTTCCTCACAGGACACTGTCGCCTGAGGAAGCACATGATGAGAATGGGCTTATCAGAAACTGGCGAGTGCAGATTCTGTGGGGCGGAGGAGGAAACTCCTGTTCACCTGATCACAGAATGCCTCGCCATTGTGAGCCTGCGCAAGAAATATCTTGGACAGGAGCATTATAGGAGGAATGAGAACTTAGCCTCCTTGCAGCCCTCACAGATATTAGAATTCATCAGAGCTCTAGAGCTGGAGGGCGAGCTGTAGGTTACGAAAACTTCTCCGATAAGAGGGCACAATAGACCTTAAGGTCTCAATGGAATGTTATCAACTATAACTATAACTATAGCCTATGGACAGCACTTTTAGGTGTGGACAATACATTGAACATCTATGCAATACGTTAAATCGATCCAATTACGCTATATCCCGTCTCAGAAATACACACCGGTCGAAACCTTGATCAATGTTTATTATGGCATGGTTAACAGTGATCTTTGCCATAACGTGGATTTGTGCGGTTCTTCAACTTGTAGTTGTCGTGCGTTCATTTAACATATTCATGAGCAAATGTAGGTGATATTATTTACTGCTTCCTTCTGGTTTTCTGTCCCTCTTTCTGTTTCAGATATTATGTCAAGATATTTTGTCGAAATGAATTCAAGATGACGAAAAAATTATTTTCCAATGAAAAAGATGCCATCCATCTTCTATAAACAAATTACTACACATATACGGGGAGACAGAATTTTTCCTGAGGTTTTTATCTGTGCTCTTGTATCATACGCAATTAAGTATGGTACCCCGTTTACATTTCCTCTGCTTACACTGTGATATATCTTAGAATGTAATGCTCGTTCTCAAAAGAATATATATATATTCAAAGAATTCAAAATCTTAACTTTTCCATCAATTTTCATTCTCAGCTGCTTGCTGTATGTTAATCAAAATGCAAATGACTTTGGAATATGTGCTGATTTCCTTGACTATGAGACCAGGCATGATGATGTCCTGTGTATCCCTCAGTACAATTCTACAAAATATACAGCATCACCAGCTTTCATTGGAATCAAATTTTGCAATAATTTTCCCAAAAAAATGAAGAAACTGGGTGGAAAACAGTTGAAAAGACAGATGAGGTTAATGTTATCAAATAAGTTCTTCTATAGTATATTGATTTTAACTTCGTGGGATATAACGGAAAAACACCCTGTATATGATCATAACAAACTATTACGATTGTTCTGAGTAAGTATCACTGATTGGTAACCATATTCCTAGAGGTTTACCAGAAGCAAACAGTTGCTGGCTGCTCCAAATTTTCAAACAAATATTGGCAAAAACTCCCCCATAATGAGAACTTATGAACTTTTCAATTAATATTGTGGTAATTTGGACCCATTTATTACGCCCTTGTTTCTTTTAGAAGAAGGTTCTGAAATTATTTTGAGGAATGATTTTTTCTCTTGATTTAGTTATGATCGCATCTCATATATAGATAGTGATTCGTAGAATAAGCTCCTATCTGTACATGATTTTCCATTCTATAGTTTAATTTTGATTGATTTGTGGATATTGTTTTAAGGATTTTTCCTGTTCATGTCCCTTTATTTGAATAAATAAATCAATAAATTAGGAAGTACAATTTATTCAACGTTATAAAATATTCAATTACACGAATTATCCACAGAGTTTGTTCAACGTTTTATAGGAATGCATTTTTCCGCTATGAGACTGACAAATTATGACAGGGGCAAATTCAAATCAGTTTAGTTTAAAATCTTTGTGTTTCCTCAAGTTCTTGATTTATTTGTACGATTAAGAGACTGTAGTCCATTTTCCAGTATTGCCTGAAATATTGTATATCAATTTCAATATCTGTTTACTTTTTTGACGTAATTTTGATGTTCAGGTATACTGTTCTGATAATAAAGAAAGTGTTCAGAATTTTCCAGAAAACGTTATTAACTGGGACTTCCCAACATTTAATGTTAATAAGACCATGAGTTAGATTTCACAGGGTTAGGACTCAAATGACTAGAACTATTTTCAAAACACAGTTTTGAAATTTTTTTAACAGTCATTTGAGTCCTAACCCTGTGAAATCTGACTTATATACCATATGTACCGTAAATCACCATGGTTAACCCGGTTACTGAAATCCTGTCCCGTAAATGTCAGATTTGCAGAATTACATGTTTACGGGACAACGATCCTGAAAGCTGGTTAACTGAAATCTGTCACCAGAACAACCGACGATTTGTATCGGTTATAGCGGTAATCTTAAGATCATAGACAAGATTCTAATAGTTATGTTATGGTTGAAGTTTGTATTCTGTGGGTTGAAGTAAATATTAACGTTTGCTGTTTGAAACTTTGAAAAAAATTGTGAAGCATGTTGTTCTTTATTCAAAGCTCACAACACAAGTCATAACCTTACAAACAAAACTGACGAAGTGGACGAATGACAAGTGACTGTGAATGAATGGTAGAAAACGTGTCCCGAAAATAAGCTGGTAATCTATAACCAGACCTGAAAATCTAGCCAACCCGAGCGGTTACTATCGGGCATATACGGTACATATCAATAATTATGGAAGGACGTGAAACACAAATTAATTAATAAGACCCTCTTGTTCATTTCGGTGAATCATTCAATTTCACATTGATATCCAGCGCCATCTATACCTACGATATATTTCGACTACATATCCAGAAAAGTTCTGGCTCGCATTTCATTTCGAGACGGAAATTCACGGAAATTGGTCTGAAAATGCACAATGACTATTGTGGTGGGGTATGTAGTTCATCGATAAAGCGAGCATGGGTTCGAAAACAGGTCCATCCACTAAGCGAATTGCCCCGAAGGATTTTTATGAAATTGATCCCTGCAAGGATACCGGGATACAATGGTTGTCCTGACACAAAAAGATCAATTTTCTAATTGAGCTGTGCAGGAAGAAGCACGGCCAACGTAGTCTATATAAAATGTTTCAGAACGATTGTTGTGATTTTAAGCAGTTGTTTTGGGATACATAATAACGTGGCTATATTCGGAAAATTTTGCAAGAAAATTTTGCAATTTTGATGCTCCATGATTTTATTCCAGTCTTTTAATTTGAGAATTCTCGGACGCTGAAAAATTTTTCAGATAGGATACTAAGTTGAATTACTGCATTTTCAATCTTTTTAATTGAAAATTCCGGGAAAGCAATGACGTGAAGTCAGCAAAGGCATGGCCGAATTCATGGAAGGAAAAAAGATATCGATTTTTCTTAAATTGTTCTAATGACACTGTTGTGAAATTTGTCAATAATTGTTAGAGAAATTTCTCAAAGAAAACTTTGAAAATTTCCAGAGACAAATATTTTTAAAATTCACCGACAAAATTTTGCAAGCAGTCGCAGCTCAGCACTTCACATTAATTACCAAGTTCCTTAGATATTCCTTAACGAACTAAGCCATTTTGATGAACAATTTAACTTGAAATGTTCAAGTCGTAGTCGATAAAAAATTCCGAACTTTCTTTCGAAATTTTTCTAATGACACGATCATTACCGAATTTCGCACCGAATTGTGTCCCAGCATTTACCATCTAGTTGCCAAGTTTCATCCTGATCGAAACAATATTTTGTAAGTTATTCCGAAAATAACAACGACACCCAGGAAAAAGACACGAAATTTGACAGGGTTAGATCGAACTCAAAATTGGTACACTGTTTTGGAATATTGACAAGCTCAGGGCGAAATTTCCTAGAAATCTGATGAATAGTTCCCAAATAATTTCTTGAGTTCGAAAAAACTTGTCATTTTTTTGAGTTTCCTAACATAGGATTTTCCTCAGCCTATAGTCGTTTGGGACAACTTTTGGGAAAAAAATTTAAAACTATAGACATATGAGCAAAATGATAGCACGCTGTTCCCCAGACCATTCCCTAAAAAATGTAAACTTAGTTGTGGTCGAATCCTTGAATATTTCAATTCAAAACTTTCCGATAACCCCCGGTACAACACGAAGCTAAAACCATCTTCTCCCACAAATTTCCGAGTTTATGAGCAATTAGAGCAGACTCAAACTTGATGTGTGGCATAACGACAAAGCAAGAGTGCCTGAATGTTATCTTTCATGAAGGAAGAATGAAAGGATAGAGCTGAAAAGGACATCAAAGGA
This sequence comes from Myrrha octodecimguttata, assembly GCA_958510865.1. Lineage (NCBI taxonomy): Eukaryota > Metazoa > Arthropoda > Insecta > Coleoptera > Coccinellidae > Myrrha > Myrrha octodecimguttata. The sequence goes on along the minus strand of OY294058.1, from coordinate 67,963,172 downwards.
CAAAGAGGAAATTTCTGTTTCGAGAAGATAGTAATTTCACATTGTACCTACTATATAAGAAGGACGGTCCAAACTCTTTGAAATTCAATTTCCTATTTTCACTCAGCATTTTATTCCTGATGCGTCTTTCATTAAATTGTTTTTTAATTGTATGGTAAAGAGAAAAACTGATTCAATTTATAATAGCTTGTGTTTCTTGATGTTTGCTGTACAGGGTGATTCATTAAGGGTGGCCACCGGCCGTATCTCGGAAACCGTTCATCCTATGACTTCCGGAAAAAAAATCTAATGACAAACTCGGCCCCTAGAAAATGATTAAAAATATTTTCAAGTTCGTAGTTCCCCACTAGAGGGCGCAATCTATCACTTGTAAAATATAATCTCATTTTTTATGAAATATTCTCCAGCTAACAGTGGTAAAGAATAATAAAATAAGAATCTACTCTTTCTATTCAACAACTTTTGTTTCAGTAATTTTTCTATATTTCCTATCTTTTAGTGATGGGATGGATAAACTTTTCTTCACGAAAAAAACATTCTTACTCCTGTATGGGTAAAACGATTTTCACGTAATTAAATTTCATTCGAAGGCCATCGAAAGCAGATCACAGAAACATATGACAACAGTATACCGGGTGATCCAATTAAAAACTACAGACTGTTTTATGTCACTTCGCCCTATTTGTGCGTTTTACTGGAAAATTTCAAATGCAATGCTATGATTCTAACCGAGTGAGAATAAGCCAAGCATTATCACCTACTGACTTTTTAAAATCGCAGACAGATATCATTGGTTGTTTCGGAGTTATTGTCATTTTTGTAAATTTTGATCAATGTTGATCCTTTCTGTGAACTTTAATAAACAAGGAAGTGACTTTATGCGTCATGACAACGCAGCAATATAATCAACACACATGAAGTAACAATGATGCGATAAAATAACACAAAAATTAGCGACAACGAAAATATTTTAACAGAAAAACACCTAATCAATTCAAATATTTAAAATGTCTTTCTTTCGTCGAGTTGACACTGGCCACAATTTCAGTATGAGAAGAAGCGGCCTGTCGAAATCTATTTTGAATATCCTCACTTGTAGTGGGGGGTGTTCGGAAAACTAAGTCTTTATTCTCCCCCAAAAATAAAAATCTAATACTGTGAGGTCAGGTGATCTTTCTGGCCATGGAAAAATACTCCCTCGTCCAATATACCTCTTTGAGAAGACGTTATATGAGAAGACGTTATATGGATATTATATATCTAACCTGCTTTGAATAGCAATATTTTCCAAAAGAATTGGAAGATCTTCCGTTAAAATTTCAAGCACCTTTGTCTTGTTAATAAGCCAAAACTTTTATGATATTATCCTCATTACGGCTTCTACGTTTTCTATTTTTTCTTCCAAGATATTGAACCTTATCCAGTTTCTCGCACTCTTCGTGTCAATCTTTTGAATACCCTTTTGGAATTTCGACGTCTTTCAGGATATCGTATCGGGTATTCCCTTTCAGCTACTGCATTTTCTAAACATTCAAAATGAACATTAAGCATATCATATGCTTCTTCATTTGAATAAGGGGGCATCATAAAATAGTGGTTTGCAATTGTCCTAAAAAACTTTTACAGCTATAGATACCGAAAATGAACAGTATCGCCAAAGCTTGCTGGTTCTAAATCAGCTCGTTTCGTTGTTTTGATGAGTTTTTTCCTTTCATCTAATTGTTTAGAGATGAAATAACTCAATTCCTCCTGCATTTCACAGGGTTGATCAATACTTATCAAAATTTACAAAAATGTCAATAACTCCAAAACGATCAATGATATCTGTCTGCGATTTTAAAAAGTCAGTAGGTGATAATGCTTGGCTTATTCTCACTCGGTTAGAATCATAGCATTGCATTTGAAATTTTCCAGTAAAACGCACAAATAGGGCGAAGTGACATAAAACAGTCTGTAGTTTTCAATTGGATCACCCGGTATAATGTTGTCATATGTTTCTGTGATCTGCTATCGATGGCCTTCGAATGAAATCTAATTACGTGAAAATCGGTTCACCCATACAGGAGTAAGAATGTTTTTTTCGTGAAGAAAAGTTTATCCATCCCATCACTAAAAAATAGGAAATATAGAAAAATTACTGAGACAAAAGTTGTTGAATAGAAAGAGTAGATTCTTATTTTATTATTCTTTACCACTGTTAGCTGGAGAATATTTCGTAAAAAATGAGATTATATTTTACAAGTGATAGATTGCGCCCTCTAGTGGGGAACTACGAACTTGAAAATATTTTTAATCATTTTCTAGGGGCCGAGTTTGTCATTAGATTTTTTTTCCGGAAGTCATAGGATAAACGGTTTCCGAGATACGGCCGGTGGCCAACCTTAATGAATCACCCTGTACAAGGGTGATCCGAATATAATGTTTCATCCTAGTTTCTCTAGAATTGTTGGAGTTTTAGAAATTGGTTGGCATATTCAATATTCATGAGCTTTTTCGCGAAACAAAAAAAAAAGAATTCGCATATTGATGTTTACATTGGACACGTTCATTATTGTGTATTGATTGCTCAGTTATCTAGAACATTACCGCATGATTTATGATTGTGTGGGCATGACATGTATAAGATTAGTACCTACTGTTACATTTCCCCCAAAATTGGAATAACCATAACTCCTAGTTTTTCTTAATGCTAATTTGTCAATTGATGAACATTTAAAGAGTAACATTTTCACTAGTAACACCACTAGAGGTCAAATTATTTCCGGATTTAATTTGACCCTGTGTGGTATTCGGAAAGAAAATTCCACACCAAATGTGTTTATTTCCAACAACATCAATTTTCTTCTTCATTAAGTACTTGCAAAACATAGAAGGTTTTGTCGACTTGATTATTTAGTTACCATGGCCACTCAGTGAAACGCTAAGCTAGAAATTATTTCTGTTTTGAATTTGTCAAAACAGCACAACGTAGAAAAACGTCTCGCTTAGCTCATGAAAGTAAAAAAAATATTCGCCAGAATATTAAGCAGTTAACACCCGCGAATACTAGGAAATCGAAGGCAAGTGTATGGGAGCAGTTTATAAACTTTTGCGCAGAAAAAGCGTATGATTTCGACAGAGCGGATATACCTGTGGAAGAACTGGAGCTTATTCTTGAAAACTATGCCTTCAACATGCGAAAGAAGAACTCCGAAGACTACAAGGCGAGTGTTATCAACGTTCTATGGAAATCTACAGCTAAGCAGTTGCAGGAATATTTTTTCGAAAGGTATAATCGCAAATTGAATCCATTCTCTGACATAGAATTCGTCAACGCAAGAGCTGCAAAAAATGCTAAGCGTCGGAAGCTACAAATAGATCCCACCAAAAGAAAGGCAAGTTCATCCGCACTATCAGTAGACGAATTGAAAAATATTCTGTCATTATAAACGTCAAAAAAATTTCCAGTATAATTCGCTGTTGAGTATCCACGAGAAAAAACTTTCCACTAAAATTCATCCGTTGCGAGGGTGATCTGCCAGAAATACACGTCCTGATTGGTTAAAAATCTCATATGTGTAATTTTCCATATAATCTATTTGAATAAATTTATTCCTTGAAATTATTATTTTGATGCAGATTCTAGAGTTAATAAAAAAGTTGAACACTATTGAATAATACCAATAATTTCAACAATATTTGCTAGTATGCCATACCTAAATGATGAAATCTTTATATGTTTTGCAAATACCGAACTTTGTAGAACATTTTAAGAGTTAGTCCTGGGGAACAGCGCTTTATCATTATGTCCGAATGCCAGTAATTTTCGAATTTATTTCGAAAATGCTTATAACGACTAGGCTCGACCCTTTGATTAAGAATCCGATGTTTAATTCAATTCTGTTTTGCCGACTGGTCCCAGTCAATATGTTACCTGCAGAGGCTTGATCGCATGTTTTTTTTTTGAGAAATTCTGAGCACAAAAAATTTCTCGATCAGATATTCGATTTCGGAAATATTAGGAAAATATGTTAAATTTCGCTTCAACAACAGATTTGAACAAGCCTGTAACAATTCCTGATCTCACGCCAATGCTTTGCTTGGTATTTCTCAAAGATTAATATTCACTCTACGATCAAATTCAAACGAAACAAAGTATCCATCATCCAATGTCACTAAAGATATCTTTATCAGTGGAAATCCGAATTTCCCGCTGACAGGAAAAGCTGCGCCACAATTGGTAGTTCCTCAATTTCATCATTTTCCAATCCGGAATGTGGCTGACGTTCTGGGAAATCCATTTCCATCGGCTGAATGCGGAACGGAATATTTCCCGATTCATCATGTTACACCACGAAAAATGCTCAATAAATTAACAATTTGCCCATAAGTTCAGGCGGGGCACCACGCTGTTTTCTATGCGTGGAAATAAATTGCCGTTGACAGATCAATCCTGGTTGCTATATTTGCCGTTGCGGAAAAATTTTCTACGTTTACTCGCCTACGCCATACTGCCAGGTCTGTACTGGCCATTTTTGGCTTGAACCTGTTGTTTTTATCGGTATAACTCAAGACACACTGATTCAATCATAATGAAACTTAGCAGCTAGTTTGAAGATGATGAAGGACAACTTTGTGCGAAATTTCGTGACAATCGCGTCATTAGAACAATTTGAAAAAAAATTTAATTGTTTTTTTCAAATATTCAATATTCTGTGATCTTTTTATCATATTGCCCCCATTAAATTCTGTATGAATCTTCGAACTATCATTCTTCGATTACGTACTGGATTTCGATTAGATCTAAACTGTATTTTTTAAATATTGGGAAAATAAAATTTTGAATATATCTGCGGAATCATTGGGTGTATCTCACGCATTCACAAATTGAGCCTTCGTGGGTTATTCCGGATTTGGTGAGAAATTTTCGAAATTTGGGTCAACTTTGGGCCGTCGTACAGATCAAACGCGTAAGGCTGGACAATATCGAATTTTTTTGGTTATATCTGGGTCCTTTGTGAGTACGTAGCCAATTATTTTATAGACGAAGGTCCTCTAGTTGAAAAATTATGATTTTTTTAAAAAAGGTCCAATTTTTTCGATTTTCTTCTGGCCATAAAAAACGAACCAGACTCTCCACTATCATTCTGATTGGATTTTCTTAATCTACGCCCTCGAATTAGTATATGTTTCAAATTTCAGGTCGATCGGGGACTTTTCGATTTTTGGTAAAATTTTAAGGGGTTACCCTTAAGAAAATCTCAATTTTCGAAAAATAATTTTCCGACTCCTATCGCCGTGAAATTTGGCACACTTACTAATTCGAGGGTGTAGAACAAGAATATAAGGTCAGATATTTTTAAAAAAAATCGTCCTGGACGTGAGAGGTCCTTGAAGTTCCAAAATTTTGGACCTTTTTTCAAAAAATCATTATTACCGATTCGATGAGAGTAGGACGATGAAATCTGTTTTAATTCATAGATAAAGGATTGAACTGCACGTAAAAAAATTCGACATCACCCAGCTTCTTTATTTTGGTAGGCACGACGTCTCAAAGTTGACCAAAATTTCGAAATTTTTTCACTATTTCCGCCATAATTTCTAAACGGTTGTCACTGGACGATTTCTAATGACATATTCGTGATCTACGACCTCGATTTAATAGGAAACGATAACAAGGTCGACGATTTTCGAAAAAAAAAATATAACAGTCCAAATATACTTTACAAATATCAACTTTCTAAGTTGTTTCTTTCGGAAGTCATTGTGTTTATGGTAAGCATTCCTTCACATTCCATCTCGAAAGTATCGATAAGCTTTCCTTTACATTCCATCTTTATATCCCATCTCGAAAGAATCGGTTATCGGTAAGCATTGCTTTACATTCCATCTCGTAAGAATCGGATATGGTTATAGGTGAGCATTCCTTTATAATTTCATCTCGAAAGAATCGGTAAGCATTCCTTTACGTTCCATCCCGAATGAATCGATAATCGGTAAGCATTTCTCTACATCCCATCGCGAAAGAATCCTTATTACACTCCAGAAAACCCAACTAATCCATTCCTGATACCAGGACGAGCAACAAAGGGGCGCTATTCCATTCCGCGACGCCATAGCGTCTGTTTTTGACAGGCGGGCGAGAAATAAACTAAATACAATGAAACGGCGTGTGTATGGTTAATAATTGGATAATCCGGAGAACGAAAACAATTTTATTCGAAGCTGAAAACCCGCTGAGCGCCCGTTTCTGCACGAAAACGCCTCGTTTTGATGCCGACGGCGGCTGACAGCGACCGGATTGAAGAATTTCGTTAGTCGGTTCCAGAGCCTGATCCAGGGCGTGCCGACGGAGGAAATTGCCACGGGCGAAAACTATCTAGGAGCGCAAAATTATGAATTATTCTTTTAAAATGATGACTCTTCTCACTTTCACTCATATTTCGGAGCGGTGCATGTGCCTGTTGTACAATGTGGGATGACAAGTAGTTACCAAACAAAATCCTCAGATCCCAGAATCCCAGATGAAATTTTAACAAGGGTCGGCCACCCTACGATTCTCGATCCACTATCTGGGATCCGCTCAAAGATCAGAAATTAAGAAGACATTCACGATCGAGGCCGAGGGGATGTATTAGCCCACCCTAATCTGAATGCTTCTCTTTTCTCCAATCTAGGGTAATTCTATGCAGCGGAAAGTGCAACACAGTTTATATCAATCAATTTAAAAATCATTTTATATATTTTATGTATAGGTAATACGGTTATCGTCCAAGCGGACCTGGAAATTATTCGTGATGCACGGAGCTTTCACATTTCAATCATGTATATTCAACTTATTGAATGAATCTCTGGGCAACTTTACTTGCCAATTTTTTGCACTCAGTCATGATATGAATGTGAATTTTTGCGCGCTTGAAGGGTGCTATCATATTATTTAGACTAAAAAACAGATGTCTGTGATTTTGAAATATTTCAGTCTTTAACAACCGTTTGAAATTACTGATCCAATTATAGTTGCTCCGGCTAGTCATCCGCCCGTGGACACTATAATTCTCGAAATATATAACTTGGAGACTTCACAAATTTTTCTACTAGGTTTGAGGTCTGGATATGTCGACTGAGTTCGTTAATGGGCAGAATAGGAGATTTTATGGTTCTATTTTTCTTCTTCTCCATTATGCTTTTCCAATACGCCTGTGAGCTTTTTTCATTACTGGTAATATGAAGGAGTTATTCGGAATTAATAATTTCAAATTTTGAGATTTGTGTTCTCACTAAAAATAAATGTGTGCAGATGATCTTATAAGATAGTTGAACATCTGGATAATAAACGAGTTTACAAAGGCAGTATCTTGGTGTTGTCAAATAGCCAGAACTAAGTTTGTAGATAATCATAAGACTATAGCTTATATAAATTTAATTTCATCATTGCGCCCAGATCTACCCAGCACGTAGATTCGCCTTTTATATGGTAACATTTTAAATAAAACCTAGAAAAGCACTGACGTGAAGTCAGCAAGTTTTGGCGCATGTTATAAGGAGATGATCGCTTTGGCAACGAATTTGAACATTCTAGCAAAAGCTGCTTATTTCAAGTCAATGCTCTGCTAGGTTTTTTCAATCAAGTACTGGATTTCAATTCGATCTTATCTGTAGTTTTGGAAATATTGGAAAAATAAAATTTTCAATTGGTACATCTACAGAATCCTTGGGTGGGTTTTACCCATTTACGAATTCAGCCTTTGTAATTGAGGTCCATATCTTCTCTACCAATATCGAGTTGATCCTTTCGGAAGTTATTGTATTTACGATCGGCGTCTAGGACGACCGTAAACATAATAACTTCCGAAAGAAATGACTTACAAATTCGTTATTTGTAAAGTAGGTTTGGCTTAATTACGAAGGTCGAATTCTTCAATCTGTAACATGAGTCCGTTAGATTTTATTATTAATTTCATTCTCCCAATATTTCCAAAAATATAGATTGCATCGAAGTTTTTTCTTTCATACTTTTTATCTAACCCATGTTTATATTCTCCTTATATCATATCATTCCCTCACAGTAAGAAAACGAATATTTTTTAACAGTTGGGAAATCCTGACTTTCTCTTTGAGAAATTTTGTCTGGAATGTCAAAATTTCCTAGCGATTTGCGGAAAACAACAGATTTCATTCTTATTTTATATTGGAAGAGAAACACTCCTAGGATATTTCAAGAAAAGGGATATTGTAGTCCGATAAATAAATTAACAAAACACATATTTCCAAGCTTGACTCCAAAGAAATATTCTCTCCAACCTTGCTCAGTTCTAATCAATAACTAATGCTCTCTCTACACACCAGCAACAGAGTTGACTACATGCAAGTTAGACGAATCGTAACATGGGGTGCGAATACCCCACAGGGATCAATTTTTCATTAGCACTTCCCTTCTAAATTAATTTAGCCCAAGAACGCTATAAGTCACGTTTCTGGCTACGTGATTGATGGATTACGTGTGATTTGAAGATATTGAAGAATGACGTTCGTAGCCGGAATGAAATATGGAATTTTATTATGAATTCGTTGAGTATAATTTGAATTCAGTATCGTGAATTTATGCAAATGTCCTCGGTTGAGGTTTTCACGTTTTTTTATTGAGGATGGTAAAAGAAGTATCTTCTTTGTTTACTATGTATGATGTAATCTTACAACTGTGTATAAGTGCCACCTCGAAAATTAAAATCCAGAAACGCTCTTTTGTCACCCATTAACAAGATTCCAATTGTATCGGATCCGTATATTTGGAGAATAAATTTCGAATGTAAAGGGTGTTTCAAATTGAGCATTTTTTTTAAGAATAAATAACACACATAATTTGTATTTATTTTCAAAAATTTTTTATTGGTAATTGAAGTATCAGTTATGACATCTATATATGAAAAATAATATCTGTCAAATAGCCTTCTTTTGCAGCTCTACAGACGTCTACTCTTTTGGTGAAATTTTCAATACATTTTGACATAATTGAGGCTCTATCTCACTAATGACACGAATAATTTCATCCTTTAGTTCAGGAATCGATTGTGGATTATTCTTATACCCCTGGCTTTTCATATAATCCCAAAGAAAATAGTCCATCGGTGTCAAATCACATGATCTTGGTGGCCAATTGACATCATCGTTTCTGGAGATTATTCGTCCAGGAAATTTTTGTCTCAATCAATCAATTGTGTCATTTGCAAAGTGAGGTGTAGCTCCATTCTCTTGAAACCAAATGTCATCTAGATCAATATTCATTAATTCAGGCCACAAATACATTCGATTATCATCCAACGGTATCGATCACCATTGACAGTTACAGCTTCACCAGCAGTATTTTCAAAGAAGTGAGGTCCAATTACACCACCTGGCCATAATGCACACCAAACAGTGACTCGTTCAGGATGCATAGGTTTCCCATGAATAATTCGTGGATTTTTCTCACCCCAGATACGACAATTTTGTTTATTAACCAAGCCACCAAGTTGAAAATGTGCCTCATCGGAAAACATGATTTTTTGCGAAAAATTAGCTGGTTGTTCATTGATGAAATTGACGAATGAACGACGTTTCAAATGATCTAATGGCTTTGGTTCCTGTGTTATTTGAACCTTATATGCCTTCAGAGCTAAATCCTTGTATAAAATACGACATGTTGTGGACTCACAAAGTCCAACTTGTTGTGAACGTCGTCTAATGGACATTCCAGGGTCTTCAGCAACACTTTCACGAACCAAATATTTTCTTGTGAACGACCGCTACGACTGTATTTTTCACTTTTTGATCTCCCACCGAACCGGTTTCTTGAAATTTTTTAATAATTCGACCAATAGTGCTATGAGATGGACGAGTATGTAAACCATAAAATTCACGTAATTTTCTAAAAACACTTTTCACAGAACGCTGATTTTCATGAAATAATTCAACAATTCGAACGCGTTGTTGTATCGTGTACGAAGCCATTTTTATAAATGTCATTCATCACACTTCTCAAATGTCAAATAACCCAGACGAATTCAGTGCACCATCTATATTTTATTTATTCTTAAAAAAAACCCAATTTGAAATATCCTTTATATACAGTGTGTTATTTGAAAAGCCACCACTATTTATATCCCGGTACTCATGCAAAATAGAAAGAATGTAAAAATAGGTAAGCTCTGCTTCATAGGGGAACATTTTATACGGTTAATTGGCTCCAATCAATTGGTATCTAACTCTAGGAGCTTCATGAGGGCAACCTCCAAAATCTTAAATGGAAAGGGTTGAGTAACAGGATATAGAGACTGATCATATAGGAAAAATACATACGTCTTTCACGAGATTTTGGAAAAACAAAAATTCTGATAGCTGGAACTCCGAAACTTTCAGGTTGATTTCGCCCATTAACGAACCTGACAGATATATTTATGCTCCGAACCTACCCTGAATAATATTTAAAGATTCGAAGTTTTTTCCTTCTGAAGTTAGAACACATACAGCTGGCCGGACTGCCATACAGAATTAAAACTAATTCTCAAAATCCAATTCCAGCTCAAAATTTGAAAATAACAGACATTTGGGCAAAATTATAACGCTATTTTTTCCAATAAAAACGCGTGAAAAGAGGGAGTGTTTTCATGTGAAGTAAAGCTTCGTTTGTGTGACTCTCAAAAATTAAAATTCGACAGAAATTGTTGAATAAAGAATCAGTTCAAGAAAATGGTGCTGAAAATTTTCACTCTGATTCATGCTCTGAAAGAGGTGATTAGAATATTGCTTCAAGAACTGCTTCAGACATTTTTGTATATCATTTCTCACGCGGGAGATTTTTCAAAAATCAATCATTTTATGGGGAGAAAAAACCCATAAAGGTTTCCGAAAACCAAAGTTTAATTGCTCCTAATCAGATTTTGTTACCAGTACTGAGTGCAGTATTTCAGATCAAAAATAAATAAAATAATTTAAACTTATAGAAACTCAAAAACAAAACGACAAAAAATTTTAGCGAGCAAAACAACCTTAAAAAGCATGAATGCAGATGAACCCCGAACAAACTTATGATCTCCAAGCACATTGAGGCCCTAAACGAAATACACAGCGTTGACGACTTGCATTTTACAATGAAGATAGAGCAGAGGGGGATTCAGACTCTAATTAAATTAAACCTTTAAAGATGGCTCGTCAGCCAGGGCGCATAGTTGGCAAGAATTCCCTTAACGAAGTAATTATGTAGCTGATAATAGAGCGCGCTGATGGTTCGGGCACGGAGTTGCGGAAGTTTTGTTCTGACATTTCTGTTGTTTAACGCGACTAATGACGTAACTGGAGCCCGGAATGGAGGACCTGGATGGCTCAGGCAGACCTGGATCACTTTTAATGAGCTCCCGGAGAAGCGGGGAAGCCATCAATCCCTAGATGTGTAATTGGTTATTTCGGAGAGGATACGTTTCGATGTCTCAATTCGATAGAAGATTTTTGAGCTTAACACTCATTTTCCGTTGTTTTGTGGGAAATTTTCAAAAATTGAATCATAGTGACTAGAAGCGTTACATCCTGAAGGATATACTTTGAAAAATTTCATTATTGTCTACGATATGATTACATTCAAAGCATACTATCATAACGATATCAACTTTTTACACAGAAAAAAAACGCTGCAAATTTTTCACAAAGGTTCATTGTTTCCTCAGTTAAATAACCTAATACCATTGATATTTCGAATAAAACTTATTATATTACTCATAACTCATTGGTTTTTCACAACATAATTTATTGCAGCGTTTTTCTTTATAACTCAGGGACCACTGGTCGGAAATCATCCGGGTGAAAATTTTTAGGTTGAGTTATGCAACTTTAATCAACGTTGAGAGTTTCACTAAAATTTGGTGGTAAGTTTTCGAGAAATAATTTTTTTCCCTCCTACCTGCAGTTTTGAGCCCTTAGGGTACACCGATCCTGCTGAAAAGCTTGAAGGATCAATTTTGAGCGACACACGATTTTTCTACGGATAACGGCCGAATTTTTTTTATTAGTTCATTCAAATCAACATACTTTAAAATGTAAAATGCGAAATTTTCAGGAGGGTAATTTTATCAAATAATAAATCAAAAGGAACTCTCAAACCAAATATTTACATATCTCTGAATTGAATAATATTTCCCCAGAAAACATATGTTTAGATAGACCATTATACTTCTGTTTTCAACTCATTTCGTTGTTTGCCGGTTTACATGAATATTCTTGAACTGAATTCAGTTGAACCGAAACATCCGTACTCTTACCCCTAGAAAACAATTTCAGCTGATCATAGTTTGCTCGGATCAAGAATCTCTTTTTTATCCAACGTGTTCTGATGACGAAAGCTCGTATACGTGACCCTCTCGACTGGTATTAACACTGAAGATGCTTACAGAATAGAATAATTGAGTATTAAACATTAATACCCAATGATACAATCGCAGAGCATAATAATATGGATATTTAGATAGGAAACAACAGTATGGCCGCCATAAAGAATAGTGAACAAGTGAGTTTGTGTTTTTGATGTTGCATTATGAATTTGGTATTAAAAGAGAACTACTTATCAAGATCCAGGAAGTTTTTCTGGAACATCGTTTTGAAAGTCAAGAAGGAGATGATGGTTTTGAGAATTAGGTTACTCGCGAACAAAGTTTGATTTGAAAAATGTTCGCATATGTCGGCTACATACATGTGTGTTATATACAAAAAAAAATCTCACATGAACATATTCGTGAAGTCCAGACTTCACACTTCTATTTTATGCTTGGAGGTCATGAGTGTACATAGAAATCAAATTGTTACTAGGGACTTTTGTTTTTCGATTTTTAAAACCCTGTTCCCAAAAAACTTTCTTGTAAGAAGTTGATCTTCCATTTGCACCTTATTTGTGCTTGATGTTCTCAGAAATGATCATGAAAAGCTTCTAGAGATACCATACATATTTCAGAATAAAAATATGGAACATATAATATAACAAACATGTACAATAATTTTTGGAAGATTTCTCGTTTAGAACAAGTTGATTACTTTTTAATCAAGATAAATATTGTTTGCATCAGAGAAGATTGTTTCCCAACAACAATGACATATTCTTGGCCCAACCGAACCACATTTTTTCCAAAAGAAAATTTATGCCAGACACAAAACTTTCTGTCACCAAGAAGTCAAGTCATTCTCTCGAATCAATGCTGTTACAATTTGATTTGAGAGAATCTTTTTTCTGTGCAGTTGGCGTAAACAAAAATGGTTCACGAAACATAAAAGTACAGAAATCTTCAGTTATTACCGGACAGTCGACTTGTGTTGAGCCATCTTTAAGCGTAACAGAATGCCTGGAGTTCGAAGACATTTTTACAGGTGTAGAATTGTTACCTGTGAAGACGTTGGTTTGTTCTTTTGATAAACTAACTGTCGTTTTAATTGTACTGCAAAGAATAATACGTGTGATTCGTATATGGACAAATGAAGGTAGAGAAACACGAAGAAGATCATAAGGCAAGCCGATGCGTACCACAGAACGTCAGGCAACTGGCTCTGCGTTTTGCTACTACGCGTCGAATCGCAGATCAATGGTTTGAAGAAGAAGGTAGAACTGTTACTATACGTGTGTTATATTACCGTAACTCTTCTCAGAACGTCCATGATTAGTGCTAACTTTAACTGTGGACCACTGTCAACGTTAAAACTGGTGCAGAGAAAGGCAGCAGCGGTGGCAGAATGACATAGTGTCGTTTTAAACGACGAATCGCGATTCTGTCTAGGTACGCACTATGGCTTCAGAAGAAGAAGACGCCCCTGTGGAGAGCCACGTGATATTGCGTAAGCTGTTGAGAGGCATGCACAAAAATCTGTTGGAGTTATGGTTTGGGAAGCTATTGCTTAGGGTAGTCGGTCACCACTTTTGTTTATTTTAGACAGTATGACAAATGTGCGTTTTGTTGACTTTGTACTACGAACCACTCGACTGCCTTATCTAAATGACCATCAAGACGTCCATTTTTAGCAAAACAACGCCTGCGACCACATATACTGCTGGTGGAACCATGGCCTTTTCAAAGAAGCTGACGTTGACGCTTCGCCGTGGCCACCTCCTTCAACGGATTTAAATCCTATTGAATATGTGTGGGATATGATCTAGAGAAGACTGTGCAGTTTTCACCAACCTCTTAAGTCTCTGGCACAGTTAAATAATCAAGTTCGAGTGGCCTAGAACGAATTATCACAGGCTGATATCGAACATCTTATTTCGTCGATTCCTGGCGAGTATTTTAGAGTCAACAAGCATACATAGTCAATTTTTTTTGCTTGAATATTAATAAAATTTTCTGGAAATGTAAACGTTTCATTCTTTGATGTAAGACTCGCGATATGAATCGATGATATTCTTACTGGGGTTACACTTCTCACTGATTATATATTCTCGTTATTTTATATGTTTTTTCATGACCAATATTGAAGAAACTCATTCTGCGCTCGGAGGTATTCGATTCGTGTATTTTATTAAAGATTAAAATCAATTTTAAATGCGATTTCAACAAGAAAGAACCGTCATGTCTCTTGACAACGAGAGCAAGATTTTGATTGGAGTAGGAGACAAAAAGGGGGACTTTATCAGGGTTGGCTGTTTGTCACCGGAAAAATAAAGGGGTTTGTGAGTTGGCATAATTTTCTCTCATCAATGCGTATAGACAGGCGTCGTTCGAATTTGTTTGAAAAGGCACTCTCATTGCTGAATTTTGAAAAACTAATAGCATATCTCATCTACTTGAATCCTTTGATCTTGTCAATAACTTCTTCTTGGATCAGTTGGGTATTGTATATAGGTAGGTACTTAACTTGAAGTGGACTTGCATACCATTGAAGGAATATTTTTTCATATTCATTATCTTGGAAACTTCTGTCTTTAAAGATAGATGTTCGTTGAGTATTATTTGGGGGCTCATTAATTTCAACATTCAAAATTTTATTACTTCTTCTGGATGAATATTTGAAATTCTCACGTAAACTCAAAAGCTTCTTCGCGCAGGTTCAACTTCTGCGCATATTTAATCAATATCAGTGTTTTCCAATGTTGGGATATGACGTCTGAAACAAAGAGTCGAAACAGAGAAATAGATACATAGAATAAATGTTGTTTCAGCTTCGAAATGTCTTCTTATTGCTTCTTGTTCCTTTATACATATTTCAAATTATAAATCAGTAGATGTTCCACATTCGTTATACTCCTCTTTATGAGTAGGAATCCAAGAAAGGATTCATATTTTGGAGAAAAGTTTCATCAGATCAATCAGAATATAGCTCAATTCAGTTTTATACAGCCGAATTAATTGTATGGTCTCGACAAAGAAAAGTATACAATATTTTAAAATTCTATTGGCGTCTGAATTTAAGATTGCAGCACCACGGTGGCCAGTTTTGGAACCTTAGGTACAGGCATAGATTTTGTTTTGATAGTCAATTTTGTACTGTTTTTTAGTGTTTGGTTTGATAATTTTTGATTTCACGATTTATTCAAAGACTTTTATAGTTGACGAGAGTATTACTGGGAGTACATATTCCATTCTTATAAAGTAGGTATGTATCATTCTTCAATCTTATTGAGTGTAGCAACTCTAAAATTACGGGAATATCTCCAAGGTTAGACAGTATTTTAATATTATTTATTTTCAGATCCGAATGGCAAGAATGACTTTGGTGGATTTCTTAGGCTGCCTTGAAAGGAAATACAGTATTGTAAAACATACTTTTCGGAATAATAGACAAATACTCATAACTTTACTATTTTTATAGCAAAGGACTGAATACTCAATATATATATATATATTCCTCTTAATAAATTTCTCTGCTTGGATTAGGGGCCTGGAATAAAATTGTCTTCGCATGAATGTGATCTAATATTTCATAAGCAATTCGTGCTTTCCTCTTTGAAAATGATTATCATCGTAAAAATCAAGGTAACAGACTCTCATAAATCTTGTTTGTTGGTTTTTATCGATTCTTCAACACTTTCAGGACCGACTTGTTAAAGGAAGTTTCTTTCACCCTAACTCAAAATTAATAGCAAATAGAAGCACTTGTAAAATCACACAAACGCCAAGAAGAATGCATAAACTTTCCCATTTTCTCGACTTTTCTTTTAATTGGTCAATGATAATGTCTGTACCTCGGGTTACTCGGATAGCCACCAGAGGGAGTAGCGCTTATCTTCATTCGCCAATAGGACCACGTTTAGGACCCATGGAAGTGGCGACACCTGATTTAATCTATGCATCTTGACAGATAATTGAATTTTCATTTAACAAAAAATGATAAAGAATTCGAGTAAATTCAAAGTAAATATTCTCCATAGAAATATTCTCCATAAAATCTTCATACAAATCCCTCGATATTGGTATTTATCTATTAACATCATCATCCATCTTCCTTGTCATTTTAGAAAGAAAGTATGTATAGGTGGTCAATATTATTCCATACATAACAAAATGTAGGTTCTAATCCGAGAACTTGAGTTTGAATGAATTTTATATCTTATCAACCTTCTCATGAACAATTAATTAATTCCAACTATATTGAAAATTGTTATGGAACTATACATATTGGAAAAATAAAAATGAAAAAGTTCATTCAGAAAACATTTCATCTGCAGAAATATTGAAAAAATATTGTGAGTATAGACCCTGGTATAATATCCGATATCATCCGTATCCTACAAGATCGATGTGATGAAATCGGCACAACAAAAAATAAATGGAATTGGTAAGAAACGAGAAAAGTCATCGGTTTGACAGAAAACCAAAATAGATTATCCTTGATTCATTAGAGATTTTATTTCTTGACACAGCTTTCTGAGTATCGATTAAAACTTATTTTGGGAGGATTTTGCATCATTTTGAAGGTTTTTTCTGGGTTTTTACTCCCAATATCTGAAACAGAACTATTAAGAATTCAATAGGAAATGATTTTATGGAAAACACCCTTGTGGATTGCCGGATTTGACAAGAGCATTTTTTTGGAAAAACAGATTGCGCAATGAACAATACCGGAACAATACAAAGTACAAATCAGACAAACGAGAAAATTTTCAGAATAATTTTCTTTGAATATTTCTCGTTTCGTGAGACTTATATCAAATTGACATTATTGAGAAATCGCAGCAACACAGATTCATTTGGTTTGAAAGTTTTTTAGCTCTATCTATTTTTTGAATAAATTAAGCCAAATATATATAACGTTTTTAATGTTCCGGTATTGTATAGGCAATCTCTTTTCCGAGCAACTGCCCCTGACAAACAGTTCAATACTTCAATCTGCAAGGTCGTTTTCCATTAAAAAACTTTTTATTTAATTTTTAATAATTCTGTTCCAGATATTGGAAGAGAAAATCCAAAAAAAAACTACAAAATAAAAAAGCTTTCTCTCTTTCTTGTACTTAGTTCATTTTCATGAACACTTTCTGTTGATGAAATACAGACTATATTTCAAATACACACTGTATCGAAACTTGTCGTTTCGCTGAACCACGTTTCTTTATCACAAACAAACTTTCCGAGGCCACCTCGTACAACACACGTCTCTTCCTAGCCACCTACCTGTTTCATTCATGCACCGAGACCGGCAGCCATTGGTAGGCGTCCCATCCAGACCAATCACGTCACGCATACGGTGGCGCACCCAATTGTCAGACCGTCGCACTATTCCTGTTCTCTTGACTTCACGTTTCTCCCGAACTCCTCCACCACCGTACAGCCAGAGAATGACTGGCTTAATTAGTGGGCTGCGCTTACACCGTATTCTGGCTTCTGTTTTGTTTTTGCTCCGAGACCTCTTATTTCTTCAACCCCATACCATTCAGCGACTGCCATAAATGCATAGAGGGTTGATGTAACGTCTCATAGGAAATAAATGCGTATCTCCATTTTGGTTTATTATTTCGGAATATTACAGATATATTTCGAAGAACCTTTGAATTTTATGGCTTGTTTGCTGGAATGAGCGGTTTATTTCACAAATCGGTTCATTCCTTAAATGAGTGGCGTTTGGTTTTACAAATCTGTAAGACTCATTTACCTCTGAAGGTCAAAATGGACAGTAGTTCAACACTTTATCTGTCAATCTTAGTCTTCAGAGGAAATCGAGTTAACATACATTACGGAGTATGAAGGCCAACATAGGCAGTCTCTCTTTGTTTGGAAGATATGAGCCCCCAAAGTTCCAAATTGTTGCATTTTCAGATCCTTTTTTCCGCCATAAAAATGATCTCCCACATTTCAAATCTAGTTCATAAATCATCTTTGAACCTTCAACCAACGAACAGAGACACTTTCTTTCAAGAATATTTATTATTTAAAGGAAGAAAAGTGAAAATATTAGACAACCAGTTAACCTATATTTCTACGAAATACTTCTCAATGTTAAAGCGGAGCTTGGCAACAGCGTCTTTTCATCGCTGGCCAACCTATTATGACCGAAGAGTAGTTGCTGGCGGGAAATATGAAATGATTGACAGTTGAAGGATATTATTGTAAGGAAAATGCTTCTGTCACTGAAGAAGAGGTGGTTATTGTAACATCAAAACAAAATCATTGAGAATATTTGTTTAAGGTTTCACTCTCAATATTTTCGTTTGAACTTTCTTTCCATCCCCTTCAAAATAGGGAGGTTGTTATCTACTTCGTTTTTTGTTGTGTCTTCGAGATGGTCCAAGTTTAGAATGAGATTCAGGGTATTCCAATAAAATGGGTTATATAATAACCTCGATTTCATTGGAAATCTGGGAAGGGCGCGACCTATCACATATAAAAAAATTTGCGTTGAAATATATATCAGGGTGTATTCTCAATCCATTACTATGTGTTTCAACCTCGTAGATTTCATTAGAAACGAATTCTCCTATTGGAAGATTTCATGATATTTTTCTCGCCAGCAATAATCTCTCATTCACGAATACGCACGATGGCACGATTCCGACCGATGAAATTCGCGCCATTGCCAAACTTCACTTTTAGACCGAGTCGAAATCAGAAGGAATAGAGGTTAAGTGGTTGTCCAGTTATTTCATTGTTTTTTCATTGAATATTGATTATTCTTGAAAAAAAGTGTTGCTTATTGTTGGTTGAAGGTTCAAAGGTGGTTTGTGAACTATACAGATGAAGTGTGTGATTTGCTCCATCAACATACTCAACCTATAGATATTCAGACTCCAAATCTACTCAAAGAATTTCGAGGCTCTAGATTCTGTTCTTCGGAGGTTATAAAGAGCGCATACGAACGGACGAGTGGACTGTCAGAATTGAATTTGACATACGCCTCTTTTCATCAATGAGTCCAAACTAGACGTTGAACACCATTTTCGGACAAAATAGGATATTATAGGCTAATGACACGAATAATTTCATCCTGTAGTTCAGGAATCGATTGTGGATTATTCTTATAGACCTTTTTTTTATAGGCTTTTCACATAACCCCAAAGAAAATAGTCCATCGGTGTCAAATCACATGATCTTGATGGCCAATTGACATCACGGTTTTTGGAGATTATTCGTCCAGGAAATTTTTGTCTCAATAAATCACTCGTATGATTTACAAAGTGAGGTGTAGCGCGCCATCCTGGTGAAACCAAATGTCCTCTAGATCAATATTCATTAATTCAAGCCACAAAAATTCGATTATCATCCGACTTTATCGATCACCATTGATAGTTACAGCTTCACCAGCGGGATTTTCAAAGAATTAAAATCCAATTACACCACCTGGCCATAATGCACACCAAACAGTGACTCGTTTAGGATGAATAGGTTTCTCATGAATAACCCGTGGATTTTCCTCACCCCAGATACGACAATTTTGTTTATTAACGAAGCCACCAAGTTGAAAACGTGCCCCATCGGAAAACATGATTTTGTGAGAAAAATCAGCTGGTTGTTCATTAATTGATGAAATTGACGAATGAAGGACGTTTTAAATGATCTTATGTCTTTGGTTCGTGTGTTATTTGAACCTTATATGCCTTCAGAGCTAAATTCTTGTGTAAAAAACGCCATGTTGTGGACCCACTAAGTCTAACTTGTTGTGAACGTCGTCTAATGGACATTCCAGGGTCTTCAGAACACATCAATCAATATTTTCTTGTGAACGACCGCTACGACTGTATTTTTCACCTTTTTATCTTCCACCGAACCGGTCTCTTGAAATTATCTAATAATCAGACCAATAGTGCTTTGAGATGGACGATTATGTAAACCATAAAATTCACGATATTTTCTTAAAACACTTTCCACAGAACGCTGATTTCCATAAAATAATTCAACAATTTGAACGCGTTGTTGTATCGTGTACGAAGCCATTTTTATAAATGTCATAAACCACACTCCTTAAATGTCAAAATACCCAGACAAATTCAGTGCGCCATATATATTTTATTTATTCTTTAAAAAAACCGCGCAACCCTTCATATTCGCCTTGATGCGGGAGAGATAAAACCGATTGCTTTTCCAACAAATTCCTGGAGAATTTGACGTGTTTGTATAGGAATTGCGCACGTTATAACTTCTGGTATGATTCGAGATTTTTCTGCCAACAACGGAAGCAAGGAAAGAAATCAACTTCTAAAAATTTGGCATTGGTTAGGTACACAAGCTGAGATATGGAAACTTACCTGTATTCTATCTTCTGGTAAGTCGGTTTTTAGGCTCAACATTTCCCTAGCATAAACATCTGGATAGTGGGCATCTTTGAACGCCTTCTCCAATTCCTCCAACTGATAGCTGGTGAAGATCGTCCTGCCACAAAGCCACTAAGGGTAGTCAAGAAAGTAACGGAGGAATAGCCTTATATCTATTTTTCACACCGCCACAATAATGAGTAAAAACGATGAAAAGTTACAGAACAAATTCAACAAAGAGAATAAGGCGATTTTTCGGATCTTACCTCATCGAAATGAGAGAAGAAGAATGCTTCAATATTTCGTCCAATCCAAAAGTTTCCAAAGTGATCTCAAATATAGAATCATTAAATTTTGGTTCAACGTCGTTTATAATTCTAATATTTCAGATGAGTTTTGAAACACCCCGTGATCATGACACAATGACATCGTAATTGATTCATAAAAAATTATTAGTTATTGAATTCTTTCATTAGGTTATCTTTTTATAAGGCTTTTATTTTTATCAAATTCTGTTCTTTTTTCATAATGTAACAACTATAGGAACAACTACAACTACAGGGTGATCTAAGTAGTGACGTCGATAATTTTTTTTAGATTCCTCACACCTGGGGTATCCAAAAATACCCCATGTATTTTATGCGATTTTTTGTAGTTTTCGAGTAATGATTTTTTTTATGTTTTTTCGATTTACTTTTCCAGCAAGGTTTCAAAAATTCATATCTTTTCATGTAGTAGATGTTTTGCAGATTTATTTTCTGTAAAATGATCTCCCTGAATGTTGTTTCAATAACAAAAATAACTCAGCTTCCTTAAATCACTCACAGTTACTCAAAAAAGGCTTGAAAGTTAGCACTTCAGTTTCCAGTAGGATTCACTCAAACATTCATCATCAATTTAAAAAATTTAAATTTTCGTAGCTTCTGGCTGGGTTTAAAAACTTTGCACGGTCCTTAACTACCAAAATCATAAGAAAAAAATGCTACTTTATGAGCCTTTTTTTGCTGTAATCGGTATTTGAAGGCGGATAGGCTAAAAATCATGGAAACGATTAAAGTTATTTTTCTATTTTTTATCATTCTTATGGTAAATTAAACTCAAAAATCAGTTTCTAATAAATCTTCGAAATCCCTTCCTCCATTCTGAATACATACTCATCAACGTTTTTTGTTTTATTTTTCTTTCCACTTCTGAAAATTTCTGTCTTAATTCTGCTTATATTTGTTGTTGCTTTTCGTCGCTTATACCAGCTCTTTGTAAAATCGCCAAATAAAAAATCGATGGGGTTCAGGTCTGGCCGACGCGCAGGCCATTCGATCGGCCCTGCTCGCCCAATCCATATTAATGTGAAAATAACACAAGCTGCAATGATTATTTTACAGGAAATTCAATTAAATTACTCTAAAGTCACATTTTCAAGGTTAATTTGCCATAAGAATGATAAAAAGTAAAAAAATAACTTTACTCGTGTTTAGATGATTTTGAGCCAATCCGCCTTCGATGGCCGATCAGAGCAAAAAATGGCCGATAAAGAACAATTTTTTTGGTGGTTAAGGACTGTGCGAAGTTTTTAAACCCAGCGAGAAACTATGAGAATTCCTTTTTGTATTTTTAAATTTATGTTGAATGTGAATCTTACTGAAAAGTAAAGTTCTAACTGTCAAGCCTTTTTCGAGTAGCTTTCAGTGATTTAAGGAAGCTGAGTTATTTTTTTTTTCATTAAAACAACATTCAGAGAGATCATGTTACAGAAAGAATTCTGCAAAATACCTACTACATAAAAAAATATGGATTTTTGAAACCTCGTTAGCATAATAAATTGACAAAATACAAAAAAAAATAATTCGAAAACTACAAAATGTCGTAACATACTTGGGGTATTTTTGGATACCCACAGGTGTGAGGAATCTGAAAAAAATGTTTGACGTCACTATTTGTGCCACCATATATGAGCTCAAATTCATGATAGAAAAAGATGAAGAAGGAATTAATGCTCACCTATGACGTCGCTTCTTCTTCTTCTTTTTATTTAAACCTAAACCATCTCCTATCGTAAATTCTTTGGAACTATCTAACTGACCTGAAACAAAATCTAAAAATTATTATTCTTATCTGAAATAACCAGATAATTATTGGCAATATGAATTGAATACAAAATATATATAGCTAAACATCGATACGGAGAAAGAATTATTCAACAATGATAAAACAAGGATACAAAATTTGTAGAGAGAAAAACTGATTCCTCTTACCCCTGACTGACATCTACGAGAGAAAGGTCGGTTTATAATATAAATTTTTTTCTAGAAAACCATTGACGTGAGTTTAGGAGCTTTTACGCGTTTGTCCAAATTCATTCTGAAAGTAGTATTGCCTGAAGAAATAACAAAGATTCTGAAGAAATAGCGAGGAAATTTGGAATATGTTCTTGACAATATTTTTCAAAATTGATGTCGGATCCAGCTAATATTTGTAAACTATTGTTGTCTTTCTTCCTACGCAAGAACACTGACACCCAAAGTTATAATAATTTCTTCAAATATTATAGCTCTGCTCATGAAATATCTGTTTTCAATGAAATTTCAATGGTGTTTGCATTATTGTACTAGTTTGAATAAGTTCCAAATTCAACCTTTAGGATTCTGGCATCGTCGCAGAAGTTCCCATCCCAATAGAAACAATTAAGTTTCATATGAAGCATCACTCGATTATATAAAAGGTTTTTTCATTGTACCGACATGAACTTCACTAACTACACTAACTCCACTGACTTCTCAGTGCAGCTTAGTGTTGTTGAGTGTAGTTCAATCTGTTCTATGATTTTCGCAGAATACAAATATATGATAGATGATTTTACGCAATCCCAAGATGACAGAATTCTATGCTTCTTTTTTTCGCTACCATTCCGAGGTCATGTTGATTTGTCGTAAAGTTTTTTTTTGAGTCGTCACTGAAAACTTTTCATTTTTTGAATGACAATATAATGAAAATTAATTCCGTCCAAAAATAACCACGCATACAGGACAAAACACGTCCAGCAAGGAAACAGAGACAACAACAGATGTCTATGATTATGAATTAAATTTACGCATAAGCACCACAGAAGATAACCTCACTCTATGCACTACACACGTAGTCTGTGACTACACTGACTCCCAACATTTTCGCAACGAAGAGAGAGTAAGTTTACAACAAACACACCGAATAGTATCAGTCGAGTTAGTGTTTTTATTGAAGTTCATACAGGAACAACGTACAGACCTAATGAGTGATGAATCTCCATCAATAAATACAGTTCTCCGATGTCTTCCAGACACCATATGCACCTTCATCATACCCAATTATTCGACCCGTAACGGAGACTCAAAAATTCCATTTCCCACGGGCAAAACCCCACTTTGCCCTCCCCGTCACGGCCTCCTACAACTCCCCAGTCCGAAACGTCCTAAAATTGCCGTTTTAAACGCGATTCGAAACCTTATTGATCGTATCGTTCTCGGATGCGATATGCCGAAATAAGGTTAGGCGAATTTCCCGGCATTTTTCCCAATTATATCGGTTTGCTTGCTCTTTCTTCGACGGAAACTGGAACGGCCGAGCCAGTCAGTTAATTCGTAAGAGAGAAGAGGAGAATGCCATCGAAATCCCAGCCATTCAACCTGGACGGATGATTAGAAGCTCATCGCTGGGATATTTCGATCTGACACGACGGGGCTTATTGGAGAATACCCTGAAGGAGAAGGCTGAGGAGTGAGTTTAGTACAGTTTGAAAATTCGAAAAAAGTATTGACGTCAAGTCGGGACCACTTGTGTGCTTCATATTCCAATTCTAAATTATCTTCACAGGTAAAAAATTTTACATCTCAGGATATTTGTCATGTAACAAATATGACAGCCAAAGAATGGAAATATGGTTCCAGGAACAATCTCCGCCTTCACAACGTTTCAGTCCTTCATTAAAACTCTTCAAGCTAACTACAACAATCAGTTACAAATCAAAATGTACAAATCGACGCAAGTGAAATAATCATCAAACAAAAATGAGAAAACAAAAAGAAATAACAAATAATTACAATGAAAATGATCGAAATACAAACCAGCACTACATGAAGTTACAATATAAGTGATAATATAGCAAGAATAGCATACATTGTGGATGAAAATATAACCATAAAATATGTTATTTTATGGTGCTATTTTGTATTCTGATTGTTTTATGTGTATTAATTTTTCATTGTTTGATGATCATGCCGTTTGTGTTCTCACTCTGTGATTTGTCAAAAAAATAATTTTGTATGTGTTGTTTCTGAGACGGACTGTGCGATTATAACTTGAAACGAAATTTACCTTGTTTAAATACAACAACTTCCGAAAAACACAACCCTGAACTCGGTTTTCCCAATATACAGTGCGCGTCAAAAGTATGGAACAAATTCACAGAAAAATATTTTGCAACAAAATCCTGCAACAGGTCAATTCTTGTTTCACTTTTACCAAATTCTTATGCATTTTTGAAGGATTTTTGTTGCACCCTGTGTCATCCCCATCAACCCTCTAAATTTTTTGAATAGGGAAAATGGGTCATGTGGTATTTTTTTGGCAAGGTCTTTACAGGCGTACAGACAATTTCAGGAAAAAATTTTTTGTTCTGAAAAATTAGTTAATTCAAAGAGGTTTTCAGTATGTGCACTTTGTCATAGCTCATTTACTTTGAGACGATGGTACCTGATGAACCTGTAGTCACCGAATGAAAGTCGACCATTACAGTTGTGCATGAACAAAACTGTAATGGTCGACTTTCAGTGACAAATTTCATCAGTCTCAAAGAGAATGAGCCATGACAAAGTGCAATACTGAAAACCTCTATGAACTAACTAATTTTTCAAAAAAAAAAATTTTTTTTGTTGAAAATTTCTGCACGCCTGTAAAGAAGATACAAGGACCTTGCCAAAAAAGTACTACATGACCTACTTTCCCTATTAAAAAAGTCAGAGAGTTGATGGGGATGGCACAGATTGCAAAAAAAATCCTTCAAAAATGCATATAAATTTGGTAAAAGTGAAATAAAAATTTACCTGTTTCAGGATTTTGTTGCCGAAAATGTTTCTCCTGAGAAAATGAATTTGTTCCATAATTTTGACGCGCACTGTATTTCCAGAAATGCAGATCTGATCGAATTGAAATCTAGTATGTAGTTTCGAGTTATGAGCCAAAAATGATCTTGAAAGATTGAGTTGAACACCCTGAAAAACAAACCGTACTCATATTCAATTCTATCCGTCCGACCGTATGTACCCTGATTCCGAAAGGAGAGAACCTATCGACTTGATTTTCAGATTAGATTTGGAACCAAGTTGTTAGAAAATTTCAATAAAATGTTTATTCGAAAATTTTTCAAATTTTTTATGAAAAAGTTTTTATTGACACACAACTGCTAAACTACTATAATCTGATCATGATAAAACTTGATAACAATGTTGGTTAATGCTGATGCTCAATAGTGTACGAAATTTTGTGATGATCGTGTCATTGAAACATCAGAAAGGAAATATTTCAAATTGAAATTTACAATAACACAATAATCAATAGTTAAAGTAGACAACAGTAAAGAAGAGATAAATTTTGAATTTAAAACAATGAATCTTTGTGTAAGATTGCACCGTTTATCACAACAATCCCGATCGAAATCCTGAAACCCAAATCCATCCAGAACACACCTTCATTGCAAGAAGACAAAAACCCATTCTTATCAGGGATAAGTGGATTACCCTTAATCAGGCGGAAGCTGAAGGCATTCTGAATGAGTATCGCCGGCTGGCTGCTCCATCATGATGGCGCTACTGCCCCTCGGGGAAGGGGCAGACCTCCCCCTCCCCAGGGGGGACCGACAACACTTCACTTGGGCATAATTGAATTTTCAAAGCGGAGGATTATTGGGTAGGAGATTGCTTCTCTTCGCCTGGTGATTAGTTATTTCGTTTCATTTCCCAGATCGAATTCGACATATGGGTAATTTTAAACCTGGATAAACTTCGTTTTCCAGAGAGACGACGAGGAAACTGGCAAAATTGGAAAATTGTCCTAGGATTGAGTTACGGGACAAGAAAGTGGAAGATATCGGAATTTTCTCCACCTCGTGATCGATAAAATACGGTATATACTTCCTTTTGAAGAAAGAGAGCTTAGTAACGGACAAATGAATTTAAAACACCCTTCAATGGGGGTTTTTCCTTTAAACGAAAGTGCAGTAATTTTCATGAAAAATCTTTAGAACATCACATTTCAAACATATAATTTCAATATTATATTTTTAAAAAAATGTTCGATCCCCTAAAACTGAAAAATAAAAATGGGGATTTGCATTTAAAGGGATTTGTCATGAGTGCGCAATATGGCAACGTCGAATTCAGCTTTCTAGGAAAGAAAAGGACATCAAATGTGTTACTTTGCTTAGGAAAACAGAGATAGCTATACTTCGATCTGGTTAGAGTAGAAGACAACGACCAAGAAATACAAAAAGAAGAGCACAGACTGTCATACTGTCATATTACTGACAAATCGCAAACGGAAATTGTTTGGTTATATTAACAAAGAACACGTGTGTACCACAGAATAGGAATAAATATTTCATTATTCTATTGCAGAAAATGCTATTCTACTAAACACCGTTGTCACTTCGTGCATGCCTGACAAATCCCAAACTCCAATTTTGAAATCTGATTTTGAATACTTTCTGAAGTTAATTTAGGAAAATAATGAATCAAACCCATAATAATTATGTTCAAATTTGCATTTGCAGTAATAACGCAAATTCAGAAAAATCCCCCATTATGATAAATTTCAATAGGAGATGGTCCAAGTTGCCAAACCAAATTAACATTGTTTATGCAAACACTACCACGTACTTGTAAATTGCGGCTTCGAACATTTCGGCAACACAGCGACATTCAAGTTTCATTAAACCTCGTTAATATCTCAAGGTCAGGCACTTGCCTACGTTCTGCATGCTTAAGCGTTGCCAATAGCTGCGAGAAATATTAGAATTCGAAGAAATTCCGACGTTAATATGATTATTTTTCAATTTTTCACTCCATTTCTGTTTTTATTCTTCTGAAAATTCTTGAATATTAAAAAGGGGCTTCATTGCACATTCTCACAATTTTTCCCAGCTATTCGCACCCAAAAAAAATTTTGAAAAAAACGAACTCTGACCTCCAAAAGTCAACCCGTTATATTCGAGGTATTTGTGCGCGCATGTTCCGGGGAACAGCGTGCTATCGTTTTGTCCAAATGTCTGTAATTTTGGATGATTGAGCCGAAAATGGTCTCAAACGACTAGGTTGGACTCAGTGATGACGAATTGGGTGTCAAAATCGATTATGTCTGGTCGACCGGCCGTCCGTCCGTCCGAGGACACGATAACTGTCGACAGAAGCAAGCTAGCAACTTGAAACATTCAGGGTAGGTCGCGCATCAGAATGCCGCGGTTAAGTTCGTTAATGGGCCAAATCGGTCGAATAGTTTCGGAGTTATAGGCACTTGAAATTTTGAAAGTATTTATATTTTATTTCAGAAATTACTCAAGCGATTGGATTAAAACTTGGCAGTTAGGTGGAGTATAACGACGCGCAACTTTGAGCCAAATTCCGTCAGGATCATATTGTCAGTATATTCAAAAAAATTTCACTCTCACTTTGAGCTTCATATTTCACAGCAGTGTACCAAATTTCAGTTCGATACGATAATAAGTTTTGGAGATATCGGGAAAAATTATGTCAAATTTCGAGGTTTTCTTCTCGATATCGTTGTTTCTTTCGGTATAACTCGAGAAATACTGATTCAGTCCCAATAAAATTTCGCAGCTAGTTTGAAGATGCTGAAAGACAACTTTATGCGAAATATCGTGATAATCGTGTCATTAGAACAATTTGAAAAAAAATTTCTGTGATTTTCTTATCATATCATTCTCATTAAATTCTGTATGAACCTTCGAACTGTAATTTTTCGATGAAGTACTGGATTTCAATTCGATCTGATCTGTATTTTTGGAAATATTGGAAAAATAAAAGTTTGAATGGGTATATCTGCGGATTCATTAGGTGGATTTTACCCATTCACGAATTCGGCCTTCGTAATAAAGGTCCAAACCTTCTCTACAAATATCGAGTTTCTAAGTTGTTTCTTTCGGAAGCTATTGTGTTTACGCAGTCGGCCGTTAGGCTGACTATAGTTTATCGATTCATGAGAAGAGAACAAAAAAATTTCAAAAAGCACTGCCGTGAAGGCAGCAGCTTTTGCGTGCATGTTCAAATTCGTTGCTGAAGCGGTCATCTACATTGAACATGCGCGCAAAAGCTGCTGCCTTCACGGCAGTGCTTTTTGAAATTTTTTTGATGATTGCATCAGATGCGAACAAAACTAAAATCAAAGAACAATTAAATACAGATTTTTCTGTATAACCTTTACATAATATCTTTCGATATTGATTTGATATCTTACGATATACTTTTATGTCTTCGACGTACTACGTCTTCAATGACAAAATTATTATATCAACTGGCATACAATGATCAAAGTAAAAAACTTGAGAAAAGTGTGAAAAAATGAAATACAACCTAAAAACAATACTAGACACAGTGTTTCATCTTCTTTTTTTCGATTTAGAATCATCAGTAGCATTTATTCTATATTATACATCAAAAACTCACCACGTGTTTGTTACTTACACTTCACTTCAATAACAAGTAGACTTTTTTTAATTTAATATTTGAATGAAAACTTATAGTTTTTAAGGGTCAATATCAACTGTCATTTAATTTTTGAGGTGATAAAGATTTTGGAAAATGTTTTTTACCGCATTTCATATGTCAAGGAAAGAAGAAGGTGTAAGTAAAATCTGTGGCATTATTGTTTCTATGCACAATTCTAACAAGCATGCGTATGGACTTAAACCTGCTTATTTCCGTTATTGAAGTGAAGTGTAAATAACAAACACGTGGTGAGTTTTTGATGTATAATATAGAATAAATGCTACTGATGATTCTAAATCGAAAGATAGAAGATGAAACACTGTGTCTAGTATTGTTTTTAGGTTGTATTTCATTTTTTCACACTTTTCTCAAGTTTTTTACTTTGATCATTGTATGCCAGTTGATATAATAATTTTGTCATTGAAGACGTAGTACGTCGAAGACATAAAAGTATATCGTAAGATATCAAATCAATATCGAAAGATATTATGTAAAGGTTATACAGAAAAATCTGTATTTAATTGTTGTTTCAATAGCCTTTAACAAGTAGACTGTTTTGAATTTAATAAAATCAAAGATACGCACACGCATTATAAACCAATAAAACATATCTATTACAATCTATATCTAATAGGTATACTACAGCTCCTAATTTCTGAAAAAAAAATATTGAAGAATGAATAAAGTGATTAATTATTGCAAGATTCAAGGTGCTATAGTCTCATTTGAATGTCTGTAATTGTCGAATTTTTTCTCGAAAATGGACTCGAACGATTTGGTTGGACTCACAAATGACGGATCTGGTGTCAAAATAAATTCTGTCTGGCCATTTGACCGGACGTACGTATGCACGATTGCGGGCGTACAGGGATTGTAGCAACTTGAAAATTTCAGGGTTGGTTGCATTTCGAAATGCGAAGATACAGTTCGTTAATGGGCAAAATCGGCCGAGCACAAGAACTTGAAACATTTTGCGATAATTGTTGAGATTATGCTGCAGTGAATTGGAAAAAAATTTCCCAACATTTTTTTCGAGAAAAAGTTTTTTTCAGAAACTATTCTTTACATTTGGAAGAAATTTTGGACAAACCTTGTGCTCCATATTACACAGCAGAGTACGAAATTTCAGTTCAATACGATTATAATGTTTGGACATATTGTGAAAAAATAAGTAGTATTTCGTAGTTTTTTCCTCGGTATCGAAGTTTTTTCCAGAATAACTTGAAAATACTAATAATGTTCTAACCGAAAATGGTCTCAAACGACTAGGTTGGACCCCCTGATGATGAATCCGTTGTCAAAATCGATTATATTCGGTAAAAATTTTGCCCAGGTCTTAAGTTTCATATTTCACAGTAATGTACCAAATTTCAGTTCGATCCGATAATAAGTTTTGGAGATATTTCGAAAAAATATGTCAAATTTCGTGTTTTTTCTTGAATATCGTTGGTTTCTATGAAATAAGTCGAAAATCCCTGATTCAATCACGATGAAACTTCTAATTCTAATTCTTTATTTCTCCTCAGCAAACTACAGGATATGTATAACCATTGAATAAATAAAAAAGTCAACCACAACATTTTTTTTGTATTTTTTCCGAATATCCTAGGCTTCAACGAAACCTCTCAAAAGCTTTAAGCTTGTGCGAGTTAGGATACCGGGTGTGTTCTGTGTAGGCCTTGTTACTAATTCCTTGTGCCACATTAGGAACAGCACTGTTAATTGTTTACCCAACAGCGAATGGTTGGACGGTCCCCTAAAAACCGGAAAAGTTATTTCCCGGCCAAGGGCGGGGCAATGAATACAATTAAAATCTATTTTATAAACGCGATTAAAATTTGTGCTCCATGAACTCCTCCACAGAGTATTTTCGGTAAGCAGAGCTTTAGTTTTCTTCTTGAAAGCCACACTATTGAGCTATTTCATGTGATCCGGAAGTCTGCTGAACATTTTCAAAGAATTATACTTGGCAGCTAGTTTGGAAATGCTGATTGACAACTCTGTGCAAAATTTCGTGATGATCGTCATCAGAACATTCAAAATTCTGTGATCTTCTGATCATATTATCCTCATGAAATTACCTATGAACCTTCGAACTGCAATTTTTCGATAAACTATCGGATTTCAATTCGATATGAGCTGTATTTTTTGATATATTGGGAAAATAACATTTTGAATGGGTTAACGGTAAACACAATAACTTCTGGATGAAACGACTTCGGAGCTCGATAAAATAACCCTGAAAAAACTTAGAAATATGCAGTACCAACAATGTTAAATATGAAGTTTGGATCATCCTGTAGGGCCTTCTTCAAAGCAAACAATATTTTAGCTTTTTTCGGATTGTACATTTATAAGATATTATTGTTTTTTGGAAACATCCTCACTTTTTTGAAAAATATGAAAACAAAAATATGACAAGAAAAACTCAGGAATATTTCTATCCAATCCATAAGTAGTCGAATACTGAGCCAGGTACTCTCTATACTCTATTCACTTTTATAAACTATCCCGGTTGGCCATGATTTAGATCTATCAAGTTTTTTACTTAAGACTGACGCAGGTTGGCACTTGTGAAATATCGGCAATGTCAAAATAATTCTCAGCGACGTTGCCAAACGCCAATGCCAATTTCTACTCTCAGTCTCAACATAATCAAAACGCTTGGAAACTAAAATTGCTGAAGAAGTTTTGAAGAAGGAGAGACAAAGTATCAGGAAGTACTATATAGAATTGAAATCTGCTTTTTCTGATCGTAACCCAGACGATTTGGAATCAGTAATTGATCACAAGCTATCCAACAATTTCGACTTATGTGAGTGAAAACCCAGTGTATCGTTCACATAGATTCCCAAGAACTTTTTGAATTGAGTTAGTTCTTTAGTGGTGACAGGTTTTGTAGTACTACTACATATTCATACAGGAGTATTTCAAGTTGTGCAACAAGGTATTCAAATGTCTTCTGTAGACTTATTCTTTCGAAAAGTATTTCCATAGGTTTGTCTCTTCATTTAGAAGTTTTATTGAAGGGATATTCGAGTACTTTTGTTTTTTTTTCGAATGAACTATCATAAAGTAACGGACTACCCTATCCATTATTTTTCAGTAAAATTTCAACACTCAATTGTTACTTTCCGTACAAGAAAATAGCAAAACTGAATCTTCCAACCATGTTTATATACGTGAAATATTTCCAGTGTTAACAGAGAAAAAGGTTTCTTCAACATCTTCGCCAGGTCTTTGGAATTATTGAATTCACATAATTATTTTCCCAAGGTAAATTCACATTTCGAAAAATACGTAATTACTACGACCTCTATGTAGAGAGGACAACGTTGTGTAGTTATCGGACAGGAAAATGACTATAACCTAACATTTTCAAAATATACACGGTGAAATGTGTCAGAATGTCAGGGCCAACCGGGATAGTTTATAAAAGTGAACGGAGTTGTATATGGCTATCAAACTGTATAATTTACTTCCCAAGACCATAAGGTGCATATCAACATTCAATTTATATCGTAAGACATTATATCTGTTCATATTGAAGTGTGAGTCTTATTTGCTCACAGAATTTAGAGATCCTTGTTTGTGAATTTTATATGAAATAAGGGATAATCTTGTTTTTTCGTTGTCCCGTTTTCATTTTGTTCTCAATCATGATAATTCTGAAAATAAATTTCTATTATTATTATTATTGTTATTATTACCCTTTAGTCGCTATAGAAACTTGTGTCAACAATTTTGAACAAATATTCAAAGACAATTCTCCCGATTCGTCACAGCCAAATTTCCAATTAACCCGTCACTCCCACAGGACCCACTTGAGCAATTCGGATTATGATACAGCCACGCAACATGTGTACAAGCATCGGAAACACGGGAATCACAAGTTCTCTACACAAAGCCTGGAGCAGATACAGTTTTCTCGATTGCAGGCAGGAGGGTCGAAGTGGCGTCCCTAGGGAACGACTTAACGGTCGATTAAAGCCGCTTAGGGAATGTAATACACTTGCTAACATGTGGACGTACACTCACTTAATGAATTACATTATGTGTCAAACAAATAAAGCACTGCGATAGCGGGAACTTGATTGATTAACACATCCATCGGTGGGGCTAGTCTTTTCTTACGGAACTAATTTTGTTCGTTCGTTTAGTCGACTGGTTTTGGACCGGTAAATCGAGAGTTTATTTTAGTTTATCTATTGGGCTTGTATTAGCATTTGGTCCGTGTTTCAGCATCCGGTGTCTGGAGAAAAAGACACTCCTTCAGAAATATGCTGGAACGAAAACGAACCGAAACGAAAACGAACCGAAACGAAAATCTACGGAGCAAATGAAAATTGGTGAAATTTTCCACCACTCCTCGTTCCTATAGACATTCTAGTACAACGAAATTAAAGAAAAAACAGTAGCAGTATACTCCATTGACTTTGAAAAATTATTCCGGTTGGCCATGACTTCTGACACATTTCACTGTGTATATTTTGAAAATGTTAGGTTATGGTCATTTTCCTGTCAGATAACTACACAACGTTGTCCTCCCTACATAGAGGTCGTAGTAATAACGTATTTTTCAAAATGTGAATTCACTTTGGGAAAATAATGAATTTGAGAAAATATTAAGTATGTGAATTAAATAGTTCCAAAGACCTGGCGAATGTTGAAGAAACTTTT
The DNA here is from genome assembly GCA_958510865.1 of Myrrha octodecimguttata. Taxonomy (NCBI): domain Eukaryota; kingdom Metazoa; phylum Arthropoda; class Insecta; order Coleoptera; family Coccinellidae; genus Myrrha; species Myrrha octodecimguttata. The sequence continues at coordinate 67,929,077 of OY294058.1, read as the reverse complement.
TTCTATGTTAACACTGGAAATATTTCACGTATATAAACATGGTTGGAAGATTCAGTTATGCTTTTTTCTTGTACGGAAATCAAGAATCGAGTGTTGAAATTTTACTGAAAAATAATTATGGATAGAGTAGTCCGTTACTTTGTGATAGTTCATTTGTAAAACGAATAAAAGTACTCGAATAACCCTGCAGTAAAACTTCTAAACGAACAGACAAACCTACGGAATTCCATACTATTCGAAATTCTCAAGAAATAAGTCTACAGAAGACATTCAAATACCTTGTTGCGCAACTTGAAATACTCCAGTATGAAAATGTAGTAGTAGAAGAAAACCTGTGCCACCTTGAAAGAACTAACTCAATTCACAAAGTTCTTGGGAATCTATGTGACCGATGCACTGGGTTTTCACTCCCATACCTCGAACATGTTGGATTGCTTGTGATAAATTATTGACTCCAAATTATCAGGGTTACTATCAGAAAAGCAGATTTCAATTCTACACAGCACTTCCTGATACTCTGTCTCTGATTCTCCAAAACTACCTTCGGCATTTTTAGTTTCCAAGCGTGATGATTATGAGATTGAGAGTAGAAATTGGCATTGGCATTTGGTGTCAATCTGCGTCAGTTTTAAGTGAAAAAACTTGATAGACCTAAAACATGGCCAACCGGGATAGTTTTAAAAAATGAATGGAGTAAAGGTGTTTGATTGAATGCTATAATACATAAAATATGGCTTCGAAGGTTTTCGCTTTCGTTTCGCATTTGAAGAAGCGTTCAATGGGAACTACATCTATTTCGTGATTGCCATCCCTACGTCTCATTCAGGTACTTATTAACCACTGCTGCGTCTACAGTATGTCTCTGAACACTTTTGATAATCCTTCACTGGAATATTCGGTAGTATTAGTTCGTATTCTACCTTTGAATTTCGACTGGTGTTCAAGGGGGTCCTAACAGCAGATTGTAAACACAATAACCCCCGAAGGCCTAATTCGTCAATGGGTAAAATTCACCCAATAAGTCCGCAGATATACTTACCCATTCAAAATTCAATATTACCGAAAACACTGTTGTGATCAAATTGAAATCTAGTACTTGTTCGAAAAATGACAGTTTGAAGGTTCTTGCACAATTTCGTGAGGATGATATAATTGGTAGATCGCAGATTATAGAATATTCGAAAATAAGATTTTTTTAAGATTGTTCACGAAATTTTACTCAAAAATGTGTATCAGCATTTTTGAAATAGTTAGTTTGTTTCATCATGATTGTATTAGTATTTTTTGAGTTACTTTGGAAACAACAACTTAACCGAGAAAAACCTAGAAAGAACTTACCTGAGGTCAGTAGCCTTTGGGCGCATGTTTAAAGTAGAGGAACGCTTTGGCAACGAATTTGAATATGTGCGCAAGAGCTGCTGACTTCACGTCAGTGTTCTAGGTTTTTGAGTAATTCTGGAATAAACTTCGACACCGAGAAGAAACCACGAAATTTGACATATGTTTTCACAATATCTCTGAGAATTATAACCGTATCAAACTGGAATTTGATACACTGCTGTGAAATATGAAGGTCAAGGTATAAGCAAAATATTTTTCGAATTGAATTCAAATTTTTTTTTTCAAATTTACTCACAGCACGATCTCAACAAAATTTTGCGACAAGTTGTAGATCCTCATGTTCCAACTAATCGCCAAGTTTCAATTGAATCGCTTCAGTAGTCCACGAAATATAAGGGAAATAACCTCAAAACTCCAAATGGCTATAACTCCGAAATCGTTTTTTCGATTTTGCCCATTAACGAACTTCAGCTTTGCATTTGAGTGCATGTGAGTCCAACCTAATTGTTGAGGACCATTTTCGGCTCAAAATTCAAAAGTCACAGACTTTTGGACGAAACGAAAGCACGCTGTTTCCCTAGAACATGCGCGCAAAAACACATGAAATTCGACACATTTCTCACCGATAGCTCCAAAAATTACAATAGGATCATCCTCAAATTTGGTGCACTCTTGTGAAATATAGCACGGTCGATGCAGAATGTTTTTCAAATCTGATGAATAGCTCCCGAAAAAAAAATGTTTCAGGATAAATCACGAAAATAAATGTTTTCAAATTCAATAAGCATATGATTCCCATAAAATCCTGCAAAAAGTTGCGCGTCGATATACTCCAACTAACTGCAAAGTTTCAATTGAATCGCTCAAGTGGTTCCTGAAATATTAGGAGGTAACCATAAGATTTCAAATGACTATAACTCCCAAACCGTTGTCTGATTTGGCCCTCAAACGAACACAATCGTCGTTTTTTGAAAGGAAACCGTCATCAAAGAGTCCCACTCAGTCGTTTCCTAGAACAAAAAATATTGGGCTTAATGTTACGCACTTTTTTCTATTTTTTCTCTGCAAATGCATGCGACTTATCCTGAAATTAGTACTCAACATTAAATTCAGTTCATCGTCTGCATTTCCCCACAAAAACCGCCCAGTGTGTAATTAATAACGGTAATAGCCGGCCAATGGAAAAACCATAGAAATGAGGATACGAATTACCAACATTCCGGAGCAGAAACAACTAACTGAAATACCATGGGGCCATTAGCACAATTTATGTCCGTGCAGGAAACCCGATTGCTAGAACTGTTTATTTCACCCCTTTCAAAGACTACCCCGGTTACTTAATAACTTTTCATATAAATCTACACCCCTTGTAAGGCTATGCTTCGAGTCCATTACTAATTACTCAAATTTGCTACATAGGACTGATGAGTTATCTGAGAGAAGTTAGGATCTAAAAGCAAGGAAGAAACGATTTTTCAAAAAAGATTTATGAGGAGTCATGAATTTATTCTCTCGAAACGGATTTTCGCAAGATAACCATCGACATGATAAAATGCATTTCTGAAGGAAACACAAAAAGGATGAGATAAATTTCGCGTAAACACACCTTTTTATTATTCTATTGAATATGTTCCTCAAATCAACTTGGTTATTTCGCTTGCCGGTTTTATATTCCGTAAATATGAAATATTCGGTTGGTTCCAGAAAAAAGGTTAATAACGGAATTTGATTGATGAAATAGCAATCTTTCTGCCACCAGAACGACAGTCAATGTTCTATGGTAACATATCCGTGGCATAGAACAATCTATATTTACATTATGATCCATAGACCATACTTTTTTACATTTTTTCATAGTTGATTGCTGTCTCCTTCATGTTCTATGGATCACAAATTGAATGAAGATTATTGTATGCTATGGATATGTTAACGAAGAACATCGACTGTCGTTCTGGTGATAGAAATGTCGCTTTTTCATCAATCAAATTCTGTTTGTAGCCTTTTTTCAGGAACCAACCGAATATTTTATATTTACGAAACAGAAAACCAGCAGCCGAAATAACCAAGTTGATTTGCGGAACATATCCTATGTAAACTTGACACTATCGACATGAAATCAGGAATCCCAACTTAAATTTCAGCCAATCGGGAATGATCTTTAGAAAAACCTATATTTGGAAGGAATTATCTTGTTTGAGGAGCCGAGCCACCGTTTACGGATTTTTATAAATAAAGCGAACCTTATCAAGTCGACTTTGTTCTGAAATTCCCCTTTCCAAGTGATAGTAATTTTGGACGAAATTTGTGGGTTGGCAACTTGGACCGAAGTCAGCTATTGGGCTAAAACCTTTGAGTTGACATATACCAACGGTGCTCCGAATTTCAGTTCAATCGGAAACATTGGCAATATTGGAAAAATGAAATCTCAAATGGTTAATCAAATAAATGCTTGAACCCTTACTGCATTCAAATATTTCGAACTAGCGGACGAAATTACAGAAGAAAAAGAAAAAAAATTAAACTTTAAACAAAAAAAACAGAGACAAAGAATATAAAGTTTACATAATATTATTGCAGAACTTTGTGTAAAACAAGCTAGTGAAATTATTAAACATTGTCTCAGAATTTCATAGGGTCCGAAGTTTCAGTGACTAAAAAGACTTTCATGAGAAATAAAAGAGACAACCTCGTAGATTTCCATAAGATTGATAAGATTTTGAGGTTAGCAGAATTGAATGTAGAATACTGAGCAAATATCATAGGAAAAAATTAGGTAATATGGGTAAATAAAATGAAATCTTGCTCATCGTGTAATCAATAACGCCAAGTAATATAATTGAACTGCCCCAAAACGAGAGAGCAAAATTCAACTCTTCTAGTCCACATTCTCACTGGATATAACATATGTGTGCATCCCTCCTGCATTGCTATAATAGACCTGAGCATATATGTTGAATAAACATCTGTCAACAAACCTCCCTTTTTACCGGTAACCCATCATTACCTTTCATCATATAAAGGCTGCTCCGATTACAAGAATATATCTCTGTGAACCATCGCACACTAACACCTCTGAAAATACTCATGTATCTGTTCCTCCATACGGTATTTACCGTAACGCCCTCATCAAGGGGGGTAAAAAGAAGGGTTAACGATTTCTCAGATTCTTTGTTCAGATAACCTGGCTCCGATAGAGGTAAATACATTTCCTATGGGCCAATCAGGATAGGCAGCTGTAATTTCGTTATTGGATTTAAAATGACGGGTTTATTGAATTGTGACGATGAAGTCACCCCCTTGCTCCGAAAGAAGTTTTAATTGGTTTTTTAGAGATGCATTGAGTTTGATGACGATTTTAGTTCTTGCAATGCTTGATGTTTACTATGTTTTTATGGATTATGAGCAACTTATTCAGGAAATATTAGAAAACATAAAATATGATAATCATATCGAATTATTAATATGAATGGAGTTAGCGGTGACTCTCGGTAAAAAGTTATAACAATTATATTTATTTCATACTGTACTGTAATGTACCATTTCCCAGACTTATTTGAGTCCGGAAAATGATACATTACATCACTAGGCCGGTAAAGTAACTTTACCGGACTTGTATATTTTAACTTACACATGAACGATTTTTATTACAATAAACTAGTTATAAAGGTTACAATAAAATTACTTATAAATGTTGAAAGTAATACTACAGTTAGAGTTATTTGAAATATTTACAGGGGCAGCATCAGTTACATCAGATATACTCCATTCACTTTTATAAAGTATCCGGGTTGGCCATGATTTAGGTCTATCATGTTTTTGTAACTAAAACCAAGGCAGGTTGGCGCTCCTGAAATAACGACCATGTCAAAGAATTCGACACGACGTTGCCAATTTCTACTCTCTTTCAATAATAAATAACAATTCAGCTTCAGCTATAAAAAACTAATAAATTAACATTTCGCTTTGATTCGAAATCGAAATTGAAAGTACATAAAGTGATCTGAAGTGCTTTATAGAATTACGCTCATCCCGATAGTAACTGATATTTGGAAACAATCATTCATCAGAATCTTACATCAAGATGTATGTGAGGTTTTTTTTCATGTAAACAAAAACATGTTATTGCAAAGATTCTTCATGTTGAGGGCATGTAGGATTCTCTGTATATAGTGAGGATCTGAAAAATCATTGCTTGGCGAGCCAGATCTGGTTGAAAGACCTTCCAAGTCAGGTACCAAATGTAAAACTTTTTTCAATTTCCTGCTAATTTTCTATCTTCTGTTCTGTTGCAGATATGTTTTCAAGATATTTTATCAGTTTTAATTCCATAAGAAAGAAGAAATTCTGTCTTGGAAATTGAGGCCTTCTATTATGAATATGCCAGCCTATTTCTCTACAATTATGCAAGGGGACACCATATTGTTGAATGTATCAAAGAACCTACTCTTGATATTAGAAAGTTATATCTCCTACTTGCATATTATTGATATTTTATGTATCAAAAAAGAGTTTTTTCTATTGTCTTAATGGTTTTTGACTTCAATCATTATTTGTCAGTTGATATAATAATTAAATTAGTAATTTAAGACTTCAAGTATATCGTGAAATATCAATCTCAACAGATATAATGAGAAGGAATCACAGAAAAATCTATATATTATTCAAATATTGTATTGAGCCTCAAGCAAGTAGATAGTCATGTTTGAATTGAACAAATTCCTTAATGAATAATTTCAAACATTATATATTTCATGAAATTGTTTCGATAGGAAATAGTACATTGAAAATGAACTTGGTACATCCTATGTTTGCAGAACATTGAAATTTTACGTATGAAAATAACATGAATTATACAATCTCATTGAGTTCTATTATTTCTTATATTTTAGGAATTGCTTTTTTCTGGAAATTGATATTTCAGTTGACTTCAAAGTATGTCCATAAAACATAATTCCATATCTTGCTTTTGACTCGAATACTGCATGATAGGTAGTTTTCATGGAGAATTTATTCAGATATCTTGTCACCACAACCAAAGATAATATCCTGAAGCTAAGCTGCATCCCAGTTTAGAAAATCCAGTGTATGTATCATTCACCTAGATTCCCAAGAACTTTGTAAATGGAGTTAGTTCTTTTGAGGTTAACTGTGACACAGGTTTCGTAGTACTACAACATTTTCATACTGGAATATTTCAAGTTGTGCAACAAGGTATTTAAATTACTTCTGTAAGCTTATTTCTTGAGAATTTAGAAGAGTAGAGAATTCCATAGGTCCGTCTGTTCGTTTAGAAGTTTAACTGCCGGGTTATTCGAGTACTTTTATTTTTTTTTTCGAATGAACTATCACAAAGTAACAGACTACTCTATCCGTAATTTTTCAGTGAAACTCCAAAACACTCGATTCTTGATTTCTGTTCAAGAAAGTAGCATAACTGAATCTTCCAACCATGTTTATAAACGTGAAATATTTCCAGTATTAACAGAGAAAAAAGTTTCTTCACCATTCGCCAGGTCTTTGGAATTATTGAATATATATATTTTCTCAAATTCATTACTTTCCCAATCTAGATTCACATTTTGAAAAATAAGTAATCACTACGACGTCTTCGTAGAGAGGACAACGTTGTGTAGTTATCTGACAGGAAAATGACTACAACCTAACATTTTCAAACTATACACGGTGAAATCTGTCAGAATGTCATCGCAAACCGGGATACTTTATAAAAGTGAATGGAGTATACATCATGTGTACATTACTGACCCCTTCAAACTACCCGAATTGACAGTTCAATTTTGTACCAAAAATTTGAAAAAATATTGAGCAGTATGAAATAAAACGTTGTACGATACCATTTATACCTAATTATACACCCATTCAACATTTTATTTTCCCAATATTTACAAAATACGAATCGAATCTTCAGAATTGTTCCCCTGTGTTAAAGTAACCGGATGGATATACTTGTCGTGTTTATGTCTCCATCATTTGTCTGAAGGATATATACGGTGGTCGAAGAATCCAAAATATACAGACCGAATGCAGGAATAAATAATTTATTTCCCACTTTCCTAAGCCACTTCCAACAGGGGTATATAGCTTCACGAGAGAAGGAAAACCATTTATTCTGTTCTGGAATTTTATGACCATGCACAGTTGTTAGTTTAAGGACACGAGTCTGAATGCACTCCATGAGGAAAGTGAATTTTTCAACAGACAGTCGTATGAAAAATCTATGAGGTGAAAATGCTTCCTGCTTCGAGCATTGTGGACTTGGGGAATCATTTTCTGGAAGCTAATAAAATTAAAGGAGTTCTTCTCGCTGTTTCAAAGTATCTAATGAACTCGAGAATTAGAAATTGCCAAAGGTCCTGAAAAAAAAATTGGGGGCTACAGCCTCAACATATTCAAGATCGCGGGATGGATTTTTTTGCAGTAATTTGAAATAAAATTTTCATGATTGTTCAAAACAACTTTCCTTTATTATTTCGAAGGATATTTTACGCTTTCGCTCTAAAAATCTGAAAAAGAAGTATCAAAAATTAAATGAAATAATAATTGATAGAAATAGCCCTTGCCGCTCGCAAGAATTAGACTATGCGTCAAGGGCAAGGCAGTTTCTTGAAAAAATGTTGCTTTATGAAGTATATCGAAGCAAAGCAAACGATTTACGAATGTTTTTGTGACGTTTTGTAGTCTATATCTTACTATTTCATCAGACAATTAAGAGGAAATTTGCAGAATTATTTCCTTTCAATAATTTTGTTCTTCAAGAGTTTTGCTAAATGGATATTTTCAAGAATGACAGCAAAAATTTTCCCCCAGCAAAATACGTGAGGACTGCTTGATTTTTTTTAGATTATCTGATTCCGTCATCAATATTTTTGGTTTATCCCAATCTGTCATATGATTTCCAATGTTTGAACATACATGATTCGCTATTTGTTATCTCGGAATGTGTCTCTATTCTTTAGGTTTTTTTTTTGTGTTCTAGTATTCAGATATCTTTATACTATGCTAACGGTCTTTATGTTTCTCCTGATATTTATGTCTTCCCACAAATACGTGTAATAGTATAAACTAATTCTTTCGATTTCTGTTTTTTGACGAATCTCTAAGTTGATGAGAAAAGATTAGCTCTATTTTGAAAGGTTTTAGTGATTTCCTTCTTGGCACTAAATTAATGGTTTGACTAAAAATCTAGAGAGATAAATAAATAATGCAAAACCCTTCAAAATATTCTCCAATCAAAATGGAAAAACCTACATGACGTTGTTTCAATGTTGTTCAGACACAGATCAGAAGGACTCAACTAATTTATTCATGGATATACAGTTCTTCGATGAAATATCTCGGGGGGGTCAAGTTTTTGAAAAACCCCCTTATATTTTCTGGTTATATAAATATTCGTACCCTATGAAAAATATTGTGTATAATATAATAGGGGTTTTAGATTTCCCCCCCTCTGTAGATGGTAGATGTACAAGTGAGTAAAAACCGAGGTAAAAACTTGAGTTCTAGGTGCTTCGAAATTTGAAAAATACCTACATATGAACTTTTCTTTTTATTTTGGGGTTCTGAACCTATATATTCATATTTATTTTATTGATCCCGGAACAAACTATATACTCATTTCTTTAGTTATCATGGTTCTTGAATAGAATCAATAGAATTGTATGAAATCTGCAGTGTTTTCAATTCACCCTAAGAAATTTCACAGAATAAAGATATCGATTTCCTTGAAGGCATATCTACCCTGAAATGAACCTCAAAAGCGTTTTATACTACCGAAAAATAAAGACGTTGCGGGTAGACGAAATGAATACTTTTTCGGTATTTCTCAATTAGGGGAGGGTTGTTTACAAGGAACGTATAAAACGAGGGTTGGGGGTGAACAGTGATACCAGACGATGGTATACTTGGGGCGAATGTTCGAAAAACCGACAAACGTCTTCATTAAATGCTTTCGCATTATTTGATTTCGGTAAAAGTTGGGTAAATATATCCCGCTTATATTCAGCTCCATTATTGTCAAAAAAACATAAGTGATCCAGTAAGTGGAGCCAATATTGCTCATTATTCTAGAATCGACATAATGTTTCTAGGGAGTTTATTAAATGAAACAGTGAATTTTCTATCAAAACTACTTTTTTAGAGAAACCAGTTTAAGTGGTTACAATTCCTAGTCCCTGTCTCAGCATCTATATGATAAAAACTGGGATTTAGCCTCAAAAATGAATGAATGAAATGGAATAATTCGACATAAACTATTTTCAAATCTATAGAATGGAATTAAGTTTTCCCTGAAGTGAACTTTGCAGGAATAAAGTTCAGAAAGAGCAGAAATTCCGCTGGAATATCTACGTTCTAGATGCGAGGCAACTTATCTCAGAAGTTCTTTAACAAGGAACGAAAATAAATGAATTGCTAGTTGTGTATAGTTTGGAGTTTTTATTCTTGAGTCACACCGCGATAAACGAATCCATCTCCAATATAAGAATTAACTTTATTATTGCAAACTGGCTGTTTCCATCCTTGTTATCTTGGAATAACTTTGAACTAAACTATGACTTCAAGACGGCAATTAAAACTCAAAATTGCATGTTATTTTGGAGAAACCTTCGTTTTTCACAAGGAGAGAATATTTGGGAGAATATAAGTTGTACATAAATATGAACCGTAGATTCATCTCCTCAAATAGAACACTTTTTTCAATTCCCATTTTTCCAGATCCGACACCAGTAAAAAGATAGATGTGTCGAATTTCCAAAAAATCATTTTTTTTTTTAGCTTTGATACGGCAACTCTGAATGAGATGAATTTTGCTGTGAAGTTTTCTATAAATATCACACATATTCTGCAGTGATCACTTTCATCCTACTTCAAATCGTTTTCGAGTTATAGACTCAACGATTCATAAAACTATATGAAACCAGCAAGAAGATTACGGATGAAGTTTATCTTATGTCATAATGATAATCTACAATCATTTAAGAATACTTAATTATTCCTTATAATTTCTTATAATTCAAGTTAATAAATCTGATAAAAATTAGAGAAATTACCTCATTTTTATGGATCCGTCCCTGAGCTAGTAAAGGCGGTAAATTAAGTTCCGTCTACTACCAAAGAATACACAGAAATATTTATCTATTTCGCATAGAACTAATGTACTCATATTAGGTCTATGCTATTTCGTGATCAGACCACAGATATGGAGGCTATAGGTCTTCATGTCTATGGATCTGACTTTCCATAGAGACCATAGAGTTCAATGAATGTGTTCAGGTAAGTTGGTTGATTTCATATAATTCATGTATAAGTTTAATGAAAATAAGAATAATTATGTAGTTTTAAATATGAGAGTAGGAGAGGATGGAATTGTGTATAATTTTATAGTGGAGTGACATTGAATACCGCAAGAAAATCAAATGGAAAATCACTGCTTCATTAGTACAGTATAGTGAAATGTTTACCTTGCGATAATATCGCGAAAAGCACAAAATCATAAGAATTAAGTGAAAAAATGAGTTTTTCAATCATTTGTCTTTGAATTTCAAACATTGGATTGGTTATTCTGCCAAAGAGATTACCGTAAGAGATATCTGTGGTGAACTTGCAACGAGCGCAGGAGTGTATTAGCACATTTGGAAATATTTAAATGCTTATTACTTCTTTCCTGAGACGAATCTGGAAAAATAGCACAGGAAAAAAGATTTTTATTCGATAAGAGGAATCTATGGTTAAAATTAATGTACAATTTAAAGACTCGCTCTGTATATTTCGACTCTTTTGTTCATCAACTCATCCACCCTATTCAAACGGTCAAGTTCATGTATAGAACAGCACGTAAACATCCACATAAAATCAATGCCTCACCATTGAATGTCACTGAAAGCATCGGCTTTTCAACTAGGAAATTTCCGCACTTCGAAATCTACGCAGAGTGCCTCACAAAATCCCCCAAATACAGCAAACAGCCATGTGCATCCCACTCGAGGCCGAAACAAAAGACAGACGTCATACGGGGTTGATTCCAAACTCATGGCTGATGCGATCGCACAATAATGTCGACCATGATGTGTTTTCACACCTTGTCTAACCCTTTTTAACGAGGTGGAGCCTGTTCCAATTCACACCTCGCAACCCATTCAGATTGAGACTTTCACATTAGCATAGTGTTTATAATACCCCTCTTGCACTTCTACGAGCAATGTTCCAGATTGTTCATACAGGAAACCTGATACGAGCAGAGATGAGTTTCGTTAAACAAGCCATCAAGGCATGTTGAGGTACTCGTATGTCTTCATTCACACCTTAGTCTGTAAAGTATGTCCTTCAGTCATATTAGTGTGCTATGTATGAGAGATCGAATTCAGCATATTTCGCTGCCTATTGTCTTCTGGCTTCTTGTGCTTCCCGAGTGGGATATTTGAAGGCTGGCTGAGAGGTTTAGGCATAACTCTGTAGCGGAAGGTACAAAGATTGATTGATCCAGATTAGGTAATGAATGTTTCAGAATAGGTGAGTTTATTGTTTCCACTTCTGTAGAACTTTTTATAGTAGGTGTTCTTCTAGCTGCATGGGAAGTTTCGATGGTTGATGTTTATGGTTTGACAGTTGAGAAAAAGATGCATAGAATCCAAGGTGCGGACACTCATTGACATATTTGGGGTCCGAAATGTAGTCAGAATCATGATGTAAAAAACATGGTGAGCTCATCTGTGAAATGAGTGACGTCAGCTAGTTGAAAATACAAGGAATTATACAAGGTGAGTCTTTAAGTTGTACATCAATTTCAACCATAGATTCCTCTCATCAGATGAAACACTTTTTTCATTTATCATTTTTTTAGATTCGGCTCCAGCAAAAAGATGAAGGCTGTTTAAATTTCCGAAAAAAATCAGTTTTTCTCTTGTAGCTTTTATATGGTAACTCCGAATGAGATGAATTTTGTTGTGAAGTTTTCTATAACTATTACACATATTCTTCAGTTCTCACTTTATCCTATTTCAAAAAGTTTCCGAGTTATAGACTCGTCGATTCATAAAACTATACGAAATTAGCATGAAGAATGCAGATGAAGTTTATCTTATATTATTATAAGAATCTTTAATATTTTTAAAATACTTGATTATTCTTTGTAATTTCTCCTAGAACGTACCGTTTTGCAGACATTCAACGTTGAATATTATAAAATCGGATGAAAATTCGAAAAATTACCTTATATTTATGGATACGCCCCTGATCTAGTAGAGGAAGTAAATTACGCTGGGTTCCCATTTATCCGAACCATAGAATACACATAACTATTTATTTATTTCGCATAGAACTAATTTAGGGATATGTTATTTCGTGATCATACCACAGGCCTAACCATAACATTCATAGACTAATAGAATAACATGTTTTTATAAGTCTAGAGGATATTTTTAGGTTAATTGATTGATTTCATATAATTCATTTATATATTTCGCGAAAAAAGTATAACTATGGAGTTTTCAATATGGGAATGGGCGAGGATGGAATTGTGTATAATCATATAGTGGAATGAAATTGGATATTGCATGAACATCAATTTGAAGATCAGTGTTTCAAGTCCAAAGTGTAGTGAAATGATTTCCTTGCGATGATATCGCAAAAAGCACCAAATCATGAGAATTAAGTGAGTAAATGAGTTCTCTCTATCTTGTTTCTTCGAATTTAAAACTATGGATTTGTTATTTTCCAGAAGAAATCATCGTAAGAGATATCTGTGGTGAACTTGCAAACAAAGCGCAGGAGTGTATTGGCAAATTGAGACATGTTTAAATGCTTATAACTTTTTACCTGAGCCGAATCTGGAAAAATGTCAAATGAAAAAAGTGTTTGATTTGATGAGAGAAATTTATGGTTGAAATTAATGTACAACTTAAAGACTCACCCTGTATAGGTATTCTGTGCTTTGAATTAACCATGATGTAAAAAACATGGTGTGCTCATCCGAAAAAACAGTGACGTCAGCAAGATTAAAATACAAGGAAATATATATTCTGTGCTTTGAATTTGAATGAAAAAAGTGACGTCAGTATTGGTGAATACGATCACAGATGAGCAGATGAGCACACCATGTTTTACTTACATCACACATGCACAGAATATATAACTCCTTGTATTTTTAACTATCTGACGTCACTCATATTACAGATGAGTACACCCGGTTTTTTACATCATGGTCAGAAAACGGTTTTGTTGTAATACTTACCGAGTTGATATCGATATCAACTCAAGTATAACCCTTTATCCATTTGCCGTTTTTACAGATTCGGCTCAGGTAAAAAGTATACATCAACTCTTTTCATAAATAAGAACAGAGACGTAATTGGAAAAATGTATGAGTAATTATTTGAACTCTTGTATTTTTTCTCTGTTTTCAGCAAGTAGAAGCATATTCCCACTTCCTCATTAAATGCGACAAGAGTGAAATTCCTTCTCAACTCATATTCATCATTCTCAAATCAGTAAATTATAACGAATTTTCTTATCGAGACTTCAAATCGACCCAATGACGTAACAAGCTTCTGAAACCCTCTTTCATCTCTGCGATATCAGACGTGCAAGGGGAAATCAATAAAGAAAATTAACTTTCATTGCGAGGGTGAGGGTTCCCAGTGGTTTATTAAAATTTTCAATTATATATATTCGAATTGAACGTCTTCCGCCAATGCTGCGGGTTGTTGAAAACACCGCTGAAAATCGTCGTCGTAAACACGAAGTTGAATTCCCCAAATTCCACACCTCAAAACTTCGATCCTGGTTTGGAGGGTTTTTGGTCTTTAGAGAACAGTTGGGAGTTCGATTTTGGATGAGAAGGAATGAATTGGATGAGACAATCTAGTTCAGTTTCAGCCTCGTTCATGTAGCAAATCCTACTTTACAATTTCTGCTACATTTAGCAATATTATATAATATAGCAATAGCTTTATTTATCGGCTTCACCAAAATGAATTTAGGCAATATTCAGCAATTTTCAAGTTGGTTTACTTTTTAAAATGGTTATTTCAAGGTCAATCGAAATATGTCAATCATATATTCTCACGATATCGACAAAAATGATTAGTCGTATGGATATATTTAGGGTAAGGTGCAGAGAACAATGGTGATTTTTTAATATCATTTGTTTTCCTACTAAATCATTAAACCAAACTGGGAAAACTAATTTTATTTCACACTCCCGCCACCGACACGAACGCCACCAATCGACCAATCAGAGCGCATGACACTAATAATGGTAATTCGGCAATTGTCATTTTGAATTTATTTATGTTTCCTCAGATTGTTATTTTGTTATTGATAAGTGCGTGAAACCTTCTTGTGTTAGCTTCGAAGAATTGTATAGATCCTCAGATACTTTTAAATGGGTCCCTTTTGTTTTGGTTTGGACAAAGCAGATGTAAATGGAAATTAGTGTTCAAATTAAGAAAGAATCTTATTAATAGAAGGTATAAACTTCATGATACTCAGCAGAATATATTTCCTTTCATAATCGTCTTTCAATCATTTTCACTAATCGAGGATCGAGTTATCAATCCCCAACTAAGCATATTATTTTTACTATTGAATGTGTTGTATTTTCTTGGTTATTTATTGAATATAACTACATGAATTGTTCAACAATTTTTATTCACTTAAAATTGAAAGTTACTAACATATGCAACTATCAAGTGCTACTAGAAAACCTCAGTTTTCAAATCCGATGAAATAAAATTAACCATTGAATAAAACACCTGTTATCCAATTGGAAATCTTGAATTTAAATGGGAAAGAACTCAAATTGAACTGGTTCAATAATATGGCCTTTTCAATGATTGATTTCGAATGATATCGATATATTAGTAGATTCTGTAGAATAATTTCACTCCTTGATAGTGTATCAACCAAAAATTACAATGTATTATTGAATTTCATACGTTTTTTACCTTATATCTTGTCTGATGTCAGTTCAGTTCTGACAAACAGTTTCCTTGGCGACCGGTCGTAATTTCCAAATATTTCCTACAGTGGAAAAAACGAATTCTAACGAATTCCCCAATTCACCTTATTCTCCTATGCACCTTAAGTTAGGGACCCTAGACAGTAGTACATATATTATTGTTGAGTTCGGTCATTCCCAACATCTGTGAGATGAGTCTTGACTATGAAACGCCAAATCCTTTCTGTCTATATTTACTTTATCGTCATTGTTGTCTTATGATGTATTTGGAAAGTAATTAGAAACTATTCAAAAGCTCTCGTAGTGGGCAGGTAGAAGTTGTCAAGAATTAAGACATGTGTGTTATTTTAGTCAGTTAGAATGACAGAGGAAAGGAAACAGTCGCTGTGTCGCTTAATAAGTTACTTCTCCATCTTTGATGATTTTTAAATTGGTTGTAGAGAGCTGATGTTGCCAATTAGATATCGTCAGTTTATTTTCACAGCTTCTAGTACTTGAATAACGTAGGAATGGATTGTGGAGGTTTATTGAATGAGAAAATATTTTTTAATATATGTAAATATATGTTCAATCATTTTACAACTCACGCCTAGAAATATCAGAACTTATAATTATTATTCTGACCTTAGAAATATAAATACATAGATCTCAAATACAATATCGAATTGCTTGTTCAACTGATAGTTCCTCATAATAGATTGGAATAATACAAAAACCCTGAAAAACATTTTTTTTTCGCGAACATTTGGAAAAAAATTCAGCGCAAACTCTAACCTCCCTATTCCACAGCGGTGTATCAAATTTCAATCAGATACGGTTATTAGTTTTGGAGATATTGGGGCGAAATATATGAAATTTCGTAGTTTTCTTTCCGATATCGTTGTTTTTTTCGGTATAACTCAAGAAATACTGATTCAATCACGATGAAACTACGCACCTAGTTTGAAGATGCTTAAATACAACTTTGTACAAAATTTCTTCTTTCAAATACATATTCAATATTCTGTGATCTTCCTGCCATATTATTCTCATTAAATTCTATATGAACCTTCGAACTGTTATTTTTCGATAAAGTACTGGATTTCCATTCGATCTGATCTATAGTTTTGGAAATATTGAGAAAATAAAATTTTTAATGGGCATATCTGCGGAATCATTGGGTGGATTTTATCCATTCGGCCTTCGTAATTAAGCCTTAAACCCTCTCTACAAATATCGAGTTTCTAAGTCGATTCTTCCGGAAGTGATTATGTTTACGGTCCGGCCGTTAGGCCGACAACTTAGAAACTCGATATTTGAAGAGAAGCTTTGGACCTTAATAACGAAGGTCGGATTCGTGAATGGGTAAAATCCGCTTAATGATTCCGTGGATATACTCATTCGAAATTTTATTTTCCCAATATTTCCAAAATACAGATTAGATCGAATTGAAATCCAGTACTTCATCGAAAAATTACAGTTCGAAGGTTCATACAGAATTTAATGAGGATAATTTATCGAAAAAAATCTAGAAAAGCACTACCGTGAAGGCAGCAGTTTCTGGGCGCATGTTCAAATTCGTTGTCGAGGCGGTCATCTACATTGAACATGCGCGCAAAAGCTGCTGCCTCCACGGCAGTGCGTTTCTAGATTTTTGGATTTGATTATTTACTTTTTTGGCCGAATGTGCTAGATTGGCTTACGAAATGTCTCAACTAACAAAACGAAACCAAAAATATTGAAATCAGTCGAGTCGTTTTGGAGATTAACTTTCCGAAATTTGGCGCCTGACCAACTCGTTGATTAAGGTTTGCATTCGATGGTTGGGTTGGAAATGAACTGAAATCGAGCACAGAATTTACTGTTGACTAACAATTAAGCCCTTGATCGGGCAATCAAAGTTTCGTGAAACCGGCCGAAAGACTGGATGGAAGATGCAGTAAAGAACAGAGGAACTAGCTTCAACAAGAAAATCATCATTGAAGATGTCGGTTACATCCAAACATCCAGCATAAAGAATTCAAGACCAATAATTCATTTCTCACAATTACTGAGTCAACCTACTTCTTGCCACAGTTCTCGCCATTTTCCCTCGAACTGAATAAACTCAAATAAAGAGGCATCATTCTTAGCCGGCTCATTAGTAGGTACATAGACCATCATTAACACCGTAGAGACTAACAGAGTATCTAGAAACACATAATATCACCTACATTCCCAATTCCCATACACGTAGCCAGACACACGGTGAACACAGAAAATCGAGAAATAAAATTGTTTTGCGTTGATTAAGGTTTGCATTCGATGGTTGGTTTGAAAATGAACTGAAATCGAGCACAGAATTTACTGTTAACTGACAATCAAGCCCTTGATCGGGCAATCAAAGTTTTGTGAAACCTGTGGAACCGGCCGATAGACTGGAAGACGCAGTAAAGAACAGCCCAGATAGCACAATAAGATCCTGGGGATGTTCTTGGGATTATGGAGCAGGGATATTAGTATATCCCAGAGAAATACGAATTCGTCTATACATCATCCTCAGGATATCCTGAGGATATAGAATGTTACTAAGTGGGAATCCCCCAGGTGGTGTTTTTGTATATCCGGAGGATATACTCCACAGACCATAAGCTATCAAGAGGAAATCCTGAGGATGACTTATTTAGAAAAGTGGGAACTCCCCCAGCGGTCTACGCATATATTCTAGGGATATAGTTCCAAGTTGACTATAGGACATCCCTAATTTAGACTAAAGCAATGTACGTAATTTCAATAATTTTTATTCTAAAAGAAAGCCTACAAAAAAAAAGGGATACTACATATTTCTCAACTTAGCACAGGGTTCAATCATCTTTTTACATCTCTCTAGCCAGCCAGCAACAGATTTTTCCGTCTTTCTCAGTGTAGAAATTTTCGCAATTTCATCAGCGTCTGAAACAAAATATATAAATTGAAACAATAAATTAATTGCAGACTCATTTTGCTTACCATTTATCAATTTTGTAATATACAATCTCCCAAATTTCCTCTTTTTCTTCGCCAGTTAAACTGCATTGCCGTTGTCACTGATTGGGGGAGTCATTGCCCCTCCTATAAATTCATAACTATTGTGTTTCTTCCGCATTGTGCAATCTCTTTGGCCTTAAATTGAAAGTCAGCAAGTTACATTAACATTATGACAAATGACATTCAGACAGTTGCAAATACTTATCAACACAAAATGTGATTTCAAGCGATGGACCAAAAGCTCCGGTTATAGATACGGTTATCCGAATTGAAAGATTATCTTTCAACTATGTCAGTTTGGATAACCGTAACTATAACCAGAGCTTTTGATCCATCGCTTGAAATTGATTAGTTACGGTTATCCAAACTGACAGATTATCCTTTGCCTATAAGTCAGTTTGGATAACCGAACGATAACCAGAGCTTTTGGTACATCGCCTGAGATTGATTCATGTTATCCCATTTTGACCATTTAAAAGGACATTATTCAACACATAGCATCAAGGGTAAGATGACAATCAAATACTCAGTGACCTAGCAACCATAAATCAAAGCAATACATTTAATCTTATTTCCTAAAATACTTTTTTTCTGAGAAGAAATTATCATTTAAATCTTCATCAAAATGAATTGACACTTAGGGCTCATAGGTTGAACTTTCTACTCATGAATTCATTTTAATCACTTGATGTACAAACTATTAATTGAACTCACGACTAGATGAAAAATTTGCTCATCACTTAAAAAAAAATCTTAAATGTCTCCAGATCTGAGCTATTCATTGGGAAGGTTATATCCAAAGAATCATGATAATTAGTTGATAATAATAATACCGTTCTTTATTCTTTCTGAAAAGGGCATCGACCGAAGTCCTTCAGTCTATTGGTTGATATTTCATCGTTTGCTGGTTTTTGGGCTTCCTTTAGGTTTTGTTTTATTTTCTTCACACCTTGTATAATATCCAACACAATGCTCAGGATAATGTGACACTGCATAATCAGAGTCTTAACCATACTTTGATCACCTTAAAAGTTTCACATATTATACTGTCTTATCGAACTGCACCTGATCAACTCACAAATGTTCAAATTATTTTGTGTGCAATGCTTGTTGTATACATTATTTCACATTCTCTTGGTTTGATTTCTTCCACTCACTGTATTTGATGCTGGAAATGAATAAACATATAAAATATGTATTGAATTACTCCTTTTTGTCGTTGGACCCCTATGTTATATTTGTTAGCTAGTTAATGAATTTTTTATACTTACATACCACAGGGTATAAAATATAGCACAAAATCACTGCCAAAATCCACTTTCGAAATGGACGAATGCAGAACGAGTTTACTGAAGATGACAAGTATACCATTTCATCAGTTCTTGTGTTTTGTAATGCCCATAATTAATATTACTCCAAGTCAAGAAAAGAAGCAAAAAAATAAAGAAATACCGATCAACGCAGAATCTGTCAAATGCCATGATTGACCGATCATAGATTATGAACCACAGAACATAAAGTAATCTAAACTTATAACTTCCTAATCTGTGTGATCGATAATCAATGATCTAATAATATATTATCACATTATTCACGTTGCTACATTGAATTTTCTTATATTATCAGATTATTTCTGATTTTTTCATAATCAACAAATGATATTCATTGATCTCAGCTTTCAGATATGCACCCAGATATATTAAAAAAGTGAATGATTCGATTTCACACCTCAAGTTGGATATTTTTCGTTATTAAATGATACAACATAGATCAAACCCATAAACATTCTGGCTCTTATTGGTATTTGAACCAGCAATTAACGCGAAGGAGTATTTCGAAAAATTTGACTTGGATTGCATCGCAGCATTCGCAGCTACTAGAGGACATAATTGGGATATACGTATCCTAAATCGTGGGGATATCCCAAGTTGTACATCCCAAGTATGTCCTCTCAATGTCGAAAATTTAATGTGGGTTGCAGTTACTCAGAGGACATACTTGGTATATACGAACCCTAAATCATAGGGATATACGCAATTGTACATCCAACGTATATCCTCCCAATGTCCTGGGACATACGCCACGAATAGTATATTGAGAGGATATACTGGGGATATGGTATGCTATCTGGGAGAGGAACTAGCTTCAATAAGAAAATCATCATTGAAAATGTCAGTTATATCCAAACATTCAGCATAAAGAATTCAAGACCAATTATTCATTTCTCACAATTACTGAGTCAACCTACTTGTTGCCACAGTTCTTGACATTTTCCCTCGAACTGAATAAGCTCGAATGAGAGGCATCATTCTTAGCCGGCTTATTAGTAGGTACATAGACCATCATTAACACCGTAGGGACTAACAGAGTATCTAGAAACACATAATATCAGCTACATTCCCAATTCCCATACACGTAGCCAGACACACGGCGAACACAGAACATCGAGAAATAAAAATGTTTTGCGTTGATTCAAGTATGCATTCGATGGTTGGTTTGAAAATGAACCGAAATCGAGCACAGAATTTACTGTTGACTGACAATCAAGCCCTTGATTGGGCAATCAAAGTTTTGTTGAACCTGTGGAACCGGCCGATAGACTGGAAGATGCAGTAAAGAACAGAGGAACTAGCTTCACCAAGAAAATCATCATTGAAGATGTCAATTATATCCAAACATTCAGCATAAAGAATTCAAGACCAATTATTAATTTCTCACAATTACTGAGTCAGCCTACTTGTTGCCACAGTTCTCGACATTTTCCCTCGAACTGAATAAGCTCGAATGAGAGGCATCATTCTTAGCCGGCTCATTAGTAGGTACATAGACCATCATTAACACCGTAGAGACTAACAGAGTATCTAGAAACACATAATATCACCTACATTCCCAATTCCCATACACGTAGCCAGACACACGGTGAACACAGAAAATCGAGAAATAAAAATGTTTTGCGTTGATATCGATCCGCAGTTGCGTGGATACCGGGCGAGGCTATGTGGAAAGCAGGAGTTTTCGCCCTCTCTGAAACAAAGCGAGGCAGTTTCATGTAAATTGCCACCCAATTCTGAAATTGACTTCCTTCTTCGACTGTTCCATAAGCTCGCACTGGGGTTCTACATTCTCACATACGTTCATACTGTTCTGTTCGAGTTGGATCTTCATTCTTATGCAGGATGATAGGCGAAAGAAGAGATTATTCTTTGGTAGGGCTTTTTGAATATAACTCGGAGTTTTTGAGGAATCCCTCACAAATATCGAAAGCTGGCATGAGTGTGTAGTAAGAAGGAGACTGGTGAAGATATTTGGAATTTGGAACAAGACATTGATAACTAGCACCATCTTAGTATGAAACGAGTTGGTTCACTCCACTTACGTTGATTTTTGTGCGAATGTTCTGGGGAACAGCGTGCTACCATTTCGTCCAAATGTCTGTAATTTTTGATTTTTTTCCGGAAATGGTTTCAAACGACTAGGTTGGAGACACTGATGACGAAATCGATTCTGTCCGGCCTGCCGACGACACGCTAACTGTATAATGGAGCGAGCTTTCAGCAACCTGATTCTTTTAGATTAGGTCGTTCATTGAATTACGGCGGTTAAGTTCGTTAATGATACGAATCGGTCGAATGGCTTCGAAGTTATTGTCATTTAAAATTTTGAGATTAATTCCCTGAAATTTCAGAAACTAACCAAGCGATTGAATTGGAACTTGACAGTTAGTCGGAGCATAACAACGAAAAATTTTTCACGAAATTTCGTTGAGATCAAACTGTCAGTGAATTTTGAAAATTTTTCTCGACATTTTTTTTGTTGTTTTTTTTTCCTGGAAACTGTTTATTAAATCCAGAGAAAACTTCTGATCATACCTCAAACATCATATTTCACAGCAGTATACGAAATTTCATTCTGATACGAGCATGATTTCTGGAGATATTGGGAAAAAATATGTAACATTTCGTGGTTTTCTTCTCGATATCATTATTTTTTCCGAAATAACCCAAAAAATACTGATTCAATCATGATGAAATTAGGCAGCTACTCCGAAAATACTGATTCGCAAGTCTGTGCAAAGTTTCATAATGGTCTTGTTATTAGAACAATTTGAAAAAAAAATTTTTATTTCAAATATTCAATAATCTATGATCTTCTGATCATATTATCCTCATGAAATTTTGTATGAACCTTCGTTATGTCATTTTTCGATAGAATACTGGATTTCAATTCGATATAAGCTTTATTTTCGGAAATATTGAAAAAATTAAAATCTGAATGGGTGTATCTGCGGAATAATCGGGTGGATTTTACCTATTCAAGAATTCAACCTTTGTAATTAAGACCCAAACCTACTCAACAGATATCGTGTCTCTAAGTTGTTGCTTTCGGAAGTTATTGTGTTTACGTCAGGCCGTTTACCAAGTGTACCAAATTTAGTTCTATCCGATTTAAAATTTTCGGAGATATTGGGAAAAAATATATCAAATTTCCTGTTTTCTGTATCCTCGTTGTTTGCGAAATAACTCGAAGAATACTGGTCCAATCATGAAAAGCTTCGTTCCCAGTCGAAAAAAGCTGATGAACTTCGTCCAAAATTTCATAATGATGGTGTCATTTAACGTCGTTGCCAAAGCTGTCATCTTTTCACGCATTGACCCCACAAAACGCACTTTAACTTCCTGATGGAAAGATCATCTTTCCGAACAGTCCTCATGAAATTCTGCATGAACCTTCACGATATTATTTTTCAATCGAGAACTAGATTTTAATTCAATCTAATTTGTTTTCCTGGATATGTTGGAAAAATAAAAGATTGAATGAGCATATCTTCGATATCTTTGGGTGGATTTCACCCAATCACTAATTCAGCCTTCGCAATTGAGGTCCAAACCTAATCTTCAAATATCGAGTTTCTGAGTTGTTTCTTTCGGAAATTACGACCGTAAATATATTTTCTCATACCCAATCTGGAAGTAATTTATTCAGTATAATTATGATCAACGCTGAAGGTTTCTACATCCGAGAAGGTTGGAGTTCGTATCGATATTCCGAGATGACGCTGGTAAACTGTTTCCCTGGAAGGTCCCCATCCGTTAGACAGAAGGATCCTACAGCTCCGAAATATTTTTATGGTTACGTCGTATTGAAACGCTGCAAAAACACCGAAAACCCGTCCGCTCCCCGTTCTCTATGTTGATTTTTTCGTCAAATTATGGCCATTCTTATTGCTGCTGAGAGCTCATTTTACGCTATTGGCGAATGAAGATAAGCGCTACTCCCTCGGGTGGCTATCCGAGTAACCCGAGGTACAGACATTACCATTGACAAGTTAAAAGAAATGTTAAGAAAATGAGAAAGTTTATGCATTTTTTTTTGACGTTTGTGTGATTTTACAAGTGCTTCTACTGAGAAAAAGCAAACTCAAATGTCCCTTCCTACATATTTCCATAGCCCGGTGAAAAATTTCGAGTTTGGGTGAAAGAAACTTCCTTTAACAAGTCGGGCCTGAAAGTGTTTAAGAATCAATAAAAACCAACAAACAAGATTTATGAGAGTGTGTTAACCTGCATTTTACCGATGATGATCATTTTTATAGAGGTAAGCAAGAATTGCTCATGAAATATTAGATCACATTCATGAAGACAATTTTTTTCCAGGCCCCTAATCCAAGCAGAGAAATTTACCTAAGAAGAATGCTATGCCTTCCAGAAATCTGCCTGTTGAACTGATCATTAAGGGGCAACGTTAATGTTTTAGTGATAGAACTGACTATTGAAAAAAAAGTCTGAACAAGGAAATATCTGGTGATGAATACTCTTCGCTCAAAGTGCTTCTGCCGATGAAAGCAAAGTTATACAAGGCTTATTTATTACAGCTGTTTCAAGATCAATTATATGAGTGTTGGAAAATTTATTTGTCAATCCATAATGAATAAGGCTTACGTTACAAGTAGCATTAGGTTTATGTGAATGTATTCATTTTATTCACAATATATTGAGTATTTAGTCCTTTCGTATGAAAACAGTAAAGTTATGAATATTTGTCTATTATGCCAAAAAGTATGTTTTTCAACTTTCAAGCCTAAAAAAATCCACCAAAGTCAATCTTGCCAGTTGGATCTAAAAGTAAATTATTTCAAAATACTTTCTAACCTTGGAGATATCCCCACTATTATAGAGTTGCTACACTGAATTAGATTGAAGGATGATACATACCTATGTTATAAGAATGGAATATGTACTCCCAGTAATACTCTCGTCAACTATAAAAGTCCGAAAAGTCTTCGAATAAATCGTGAAATCAAAAAATTATCAAACCAAACAGTACAAAATCGACTATCAAAATAAAATCTATGTCTATATCTAAGGTCCTAAAACTGGCCACTGTGTCGCTGCGATCTTAAATTCAGATGCCAATTGTCTCTCAGATCAGATCCACGAAACTCATTTCGTTTCAGACTTTTTTCCTTGAGGAGACCTTATAAAATTAAGGACTGTCAAATGGATTAATTCAAACGGCTAAACTCAAAATCCAGACAAACAGAAAAGGAAGGAATCTTAATGAACGAAGAAAGTCTCACGAGAACGTTTTGACCCTTTGCCAACTCAGTTGAGGAGAATAAAATTCAAACTTTAACTCTTCATCGATTCGGATAGAAGAAAAAACAGAACAACCCTGCGAAACCATAGACATTAGTCCCCAATGGAAGCAACATCAAGAAAAAAATCTGAAGAACTTTATATCCTTATCCCTGCCCCTTTACAAACAAACGATTCGAAATACCACATAATTCCCAATTCAACCCCAATCCGAAGGTCCTAAAAGGACCCCCGACGATTTATAAGTAGTAAATTTCGGTTTTGTAATGTTGATAATGCGGCCATAACATCCAATCAGGCTGGATTTATGAATAGAGAGGCTTATAAATCCTGCAGCGGGTGGTCCCTAAATTCAATTGTGCCAACATAGTAGATTAAGTCGATTGATATTTTCCTCCACAATTCGGCAAAACGGAGCTGCTTGCGCCCTTGCGCAGGTTCATAATTCCGCGTGAACGTTGCAGGGAGCGCCAGTAATAGAATTAAGAGACCGATCATTGAAATTGATGAGTATTTAGGTTTCCACGAATGATGGTGATGACAAATTCGTGCATATGGATTGGTTTAGTTCGTTGCTCTATGGTTTATAAACGGCTTATCATAGATGAAGAACATTCAGTTCTCAGAGAAGCAATAGATTACACAAGGTGTCTCAAAAGAAATTTTATATTTCAAGAATCGATAAGAAATAAAATAAGCCTTTTATCAAAAAAATATTCATTGATTATTATAATACATTCTTTGGGAATTTATTTCTTGAAAATAATGTGCTCTTAATGTTTTCCTTCGCATTCGTGACATTCATTCAATCTAGCATTGAAATTTCTGATGACGTATTGGCCAGGTAGGTTCCGTGATGGCTCCTATTTCGTGGCAAATATCTTGTTTTAACTGGTCCAAGGAAGTTGATTTATTAATGTGGACTTTAGATTCGAGGAAATCCCACAGAAAAAATTCCATAGGAGTCAAATCAGGACTGCGTGGTGGCCAATTTATGTCACTTCTTATCGATGTTAATTTGCCTTGAAAAATTTCACGAACTCGTGGCAGAGACCTATTGGACGTGTGTGACGTTGCTACATCCTACTGGAACCATGTTCTTTGATTAAAGCCAGAAAAATTTTGCAGTTCAGACAACAAAAACTCATCTTACATTCTAGCATAAGGCTCTGAATTCACTGTGAGAGCATATGCCCTTTAATTTTCAAAAAATTAAGGACCGATAATTCCTCGCGATGACCGTATGGGCTGCAATCCATACGGTCACTTTTGGCGAATGAAAAGGATTCTGATGCTTACATTTGGTATTGATTGCACTCCAATAGCGACAGTTCTGCTTGTTCACGTGCCCAATAAGATGAAAATGAGCTTCATCGGAGAATAAGATGTTAAATGTTTGAAGGCGCTCAGTTGCTTGGTTTACGCATTCTAGCCTCTGAATGGCATCCTGACGTTTCAGTTCTTGCACCTATTGAATTTTATAGGAGTGCAGTTTCAGATATTTGTGCAAAATGCGGTGTAGCGATGATCTCTGCACGTGCAAAGCACTTGCACGCTTCCGAATGGGGAGGTCGGGATCATCATGTACAGACTGATTAGTTCGTTCCACGTTCTTTTCCGTTCTCGATGACCTTGGTCGTCCGGCTTTCGGTTTACTTAGTGTTGAACCGGTCTCTTAAAACTTCTTCACCCAATTTCGTATGAGAAGAATGCTTGGTGCATCATTCAAGTGACGTAAACGTCGAAAATTGCAGAAATTTCTTCGCGCAATAGTCGCAGAATTACCGTAGCTTCGGTTTAATAATAAACTAACAGAACTTCTGCCTTCATTAACAAAAGCCTCTACACGGAAGAAGCATATTCCAAGAAATTAGTCCATTGCAGATTCACGGTTTTAGCGATCATCAGAACGACTCACCTTGTTGAATGCCGATAGGGCTTTAGTTTCTTAATTCCTGTTAGATGATGCTTTTGTGAATTAAATTTCACTAGTGGTGTCTCAAGAACATTAAATCTTTTCATCAGGGATATTTTCGCAGAATTCAAAGGAAACATGAATCTACCTTAGGTAGTAAGTTTGTGGGAGAGTACGTTGGCATGCCAGTTCAGTAATTTTGGTTATTTTATTGTTTTCTGTGATATAACTCCAAAATAATACGGAGAATCTATCATATTTTATAAGATATGTGTGAAAAATTTAATGTTATTGTTGTTATTGTTGGCACTTTTGTTTTTTTTTCCTAAAGTAATATATATATTTGCAGTACAAATCAGTTTGAATAATAAAATTGAGCAAAACATGTCAGTGCACATAATCAAGAACTAATTATCAACTTGTTGGATTTCAGCCGAAACGGAATCGTCCAACAATTTGTTTTCATTATCAAATGGGTCTGTTTTTATAATTCAAATATACCTACAGTGTGCTCACCGATGACGTCACAATATGGAGGATAAAATTGATGACTTTGCGTAACACCCGTATTTACGAATCCTGTCCTGATCTAGAAACTACGATATACACATGTACCTTCCATAAAATAATGCTTCCACCAAAAATTTTAAACAATTTCGAGAAGAGGTAAAGCATCACCCAAGTCCTTCACTATTCATTATACAGATGTCATGAAGTGCAACGAGGTCAAATTAGCCAACAAATTACACACCCTTGTATCTCATTAGCAATGTAGTGGAGGTTGTCAGACATCATGTCAAATTGACAGCGGCGCCTTGGCTCTACGAATATCGAGTTACGTCACATTTGCGTTTCCGTTTGTTTCTTTGCCTTTCTTGCTGTAAAAACAAGGGTAGCTTGCCGCCTGTCAAAAACACCGATCTTGTGGCGACTTCGTTACAGTTCAACATGTTACATATTGCTAACTTACAGATATTTTGTCGAAAGAAATTATCAAGAATTTCGAACCGACCATTTCATTTGATGCAATAAGCAGAAAATGGTTTAAGAGCAAACATAACGAGGTGACTTGAAGACAAGAAAAAGATTTTTTCAAAAAATTTTTGGGTGCAAATGGTTGGAAAAAGTAGTTGAAATGTGCAATGTTGACACTTCTTTATATTCGAGAATTTTCGAAAAAACCAAACTGAAATGGAGTAAAAAATTAAAAAATAACTAACATTGTGCATTCTCACAGAAGAAGTAATAAAAATTCCATAAATTCTGCAGAACGAAACCCCGTGTTCTAGTATCTACAGTCGAATAACTCCGATTTGACTTTCAAGAAGTATTCCAGTGAAATCATTTGGTTTTATTTTACAAGACACATTCTGAATCAAATTAAATACAAGCCTTGAAAAAGAACCACGAAAAGTGCGAGACGTTGGCAATGCACTGATAGATTCTAATAAATTACTGTCCAAATTCCTGGGAAACTTCTTTGTAAATATGAATTATATTCATGAAGTTAAGATCTTAAAACAAGAATCCTAAACTACAAAATGCATTCCTTAAATTTTCGATATGACTTTTTTTATCTGAATAGGTGTGTCTTTGAAAAAAATCATAAAGTTTTTGATTCTATAATTTCTTCCATGTTGTAGCAACTTATCATTATTTTTTCATTTCTATTTCATTCACTACAATTGATGAACTACTCTCGACACAATAAGAGTTTATCGAAAAAATTTTTTCATGTCACACTATCCTCAGATAATTTGGCACACAGATTTATTCAACCTCTATTCAACATTTCTTGATGAAGTAAAACAATTTAAATATTTCTTTGTATATATTTTTCCTATTGATGGTTAATTCTTTATCTCATAAAAAATTTCAGTTACAAAAAAAAACTTTTGCATATCAATCCATTTTATTTCAAAAAGTATGTTCCAATGTTTTGAGTGAACCCTTAGGTATATTATTCATTAAATTTTAAACGAATATTAATATGAGCATTATCTATTTTTATTTTCCTATTTTTGCACCCCCTGCATTCAAACCCCACACGTTTCATAAATTCAGAGTAAATATCGACTTAAGGGCGAATATTATCGAGTCAACATGGCGACCGTGGTCTGGTGAATGGCGCTAGGGTCCTCACGAGATCCGGGGATTCCGGAACAACTCCGGGTTGGCAAGGGGATGCCGATAATGAGCTTCTGGCGAGGGGGAGCTTCCTCCTTCTCCGCTCTTATAATTCCTAAATATCACGCTGAACAAGGGGTGTCTTGTACCACGTCTTTATCTGGGAAGTATTCACCGCAAATAAAATAACGATCGCCTAATAGGGTGCTTCTTTATCAACCTATCTCATGTATTAAGTTGATGACAATCGAATGAAACACTTTGATGAAAATAATTTAATAAATATTATTCCTCAAGTGGTTTCATTTCTTTGGATCTCTGTGTATTTTCTATGATAAATAGGGTCATTCTTCAAGTTTAACATTAATTTCAAACATATAGTCCATTCACTTTTATAAACTATCGTGGTTGGCCATGACATTCCAACACATTTCACCGTGTATATTTTGAAAATGTAAGGTTATAGCCATTCTCCTGTCAGATAGAGGTCGTAGTAATTACGTATGTATCAAAATGTGTATTTAGTCAAATCTGAGATTTTCATCCAACAATTTATACTGTAAAAATTTGCGCAGGAAAATAATTTTGGATGCACCAACAGGTTTTTGTTCACATAAAATTTTGTGTTCATTTACCGTCTTGTATTTTTGTACCCCATTGATTTTCTAATTTTAAAAAGTGATGTTTGTCCTCCGGTATATTCCAAAGCTTCCTTTGCAATAGTGAGTAGTGTATCAATCGAAAAGTGTTCAATTTTCAAATTATAATTCCAACATTATCGTTGCAGATCCTTTTTCGAAAAAGAGTCGTCAGTAAGTGTTGTTTTGGGTGCACCAATAGAAGGAAATACTTTGTCGTCTCTTCCACTTAAAATCTTTCTTATTGTGGTGATATGCAGCTAAAAAATAAATATTTATTCATATAAAATATAATTCCTTGGTTTTCACTCACATACATTGGAAATATTGGATAGCTTGTGAGAAATTATTGATTTCAAATTATCAGGGTCGCTATCAGAAAAAGCAAATTCCAATTTTACATAGCCTTTCCTGATACCCTGTCTCGGCTCCTTCAAAACTACCTTCAGCATTTTTAGTTTCCAAGCGTGATGATTATGTTGAGATTGAGAGTAGAAATCGGCATTTGCATTTGGCAACGTCTCTGAGAATTATTTTGACATTGCCGATATTCCACGAGTGCGAACCTACTTCAGTTTCGAGTAAAAAAACTTGATAGACCTGAATCATGGCCAACCGGGATAGTTTATAAAAATGAATGGGGTTTAGATTCCTCTCCAATAAAACACTTTATTCATTGTTTCAGGTTCAACGCAGGTAACATATTATAAGCATTTGAATATTTCTCAATGTCCTAATACACCACTGTACTGTACTGTCTGCCAGTTCAGAACAGATACCTTTTATACGGTGATCTGTAATGAAAATTACCAATGCACTGCTAAAAATTTAAATAAACATGATTGAGAAAACGCATTTACTCACTTAGTTCCTATGATACTTTTGCGGTTATTTTGCAAATAAAAAATTTCCTACTCTTGACCTTTGAAATACTAAGCTTTTGCTTGATATTCATTCAATATTCAGAAGTTTCCACCATAAAATTATACACAATTTCAGCTTTGACCATTCTCCCATAGGACATTTCATATTAACTATTTGAACAAAGTTTCTCGAAAACGTTGCTGTACTGAATAAATTATTTCAATGAATTAGTTTCTTAAGACTGATATTATTGACCTTTTAACTATTTGAGTTCACTGTCTAACCCGCCTACACAATTGTGTAATTGGACATTTCATAATTAGCCTAATGTTCGTCAGATTTATGAATGAATTATACGCAATCACACAATGAGCATGATCATATTAATTATTTCTATGAATTCTATGGAAAGTCCGATCCATGGACATGGAGAAATAGCCTCCATGTCTGTGGTCTGGTCACGAAATAAATGAATATTCCCATGTATCCTATGGCCTGGATAACTGTGGTCTTTACTAGCTCGGGGGCAGTTCCACAAAAATAGGGTGATTTCTCGACATTTATCTTATAACAGTCAACGTTGAATATCTCGAAAACAGTGCAAGGACCCCAACCTAGCCGTGCCAGAAAAATTTCGGCTCGAAATTCGAAAATTCATACATTTGGACAAAACGATAGGAAGCAGTCTCCCAAAACATGCGTGCAACAACAACCACCACAAAATTCCACTTTATCATCTCATATTTCCATTTTGGAAACCAAGCAATTCCTCGAATTCTCCTCATTTCAAGTAGGAAAAATACCCATATGATTTCAATCCAAAAAACCGCTATCAACATCCCAAAAAGTCTGATAAATATCAAGTTCCCCCCAACATCTTCTAGCTCCAATTGAGCAACAACACACCCGCAATTTTCTCAAGCAGACCAGGATCGAATTCTGCCCCAATCGAACCACATAATTTCCAGCTGGTTAGGCATATTTAACAAACACTCTAACAAGAAGAGTGGGCCCAGATCCGAGGCGAAAAAAAGACGGTCCAACCTTATATTTCCCTATAATTTGGCCGGAATTTTGTGGAGTCATGTAGCCAAACTCTCGACGATAAGCTGAAAAATCTGTTCGAGTGTTCTTGGTATTAGCCGGTTCAATTAGGACGTTCACGAGGACCTGGCCACTCGACTGAGTCTACTCAAGACGTCTTGGGAGAAGGGGATTTAATAATAGTTTGAGAATTTTCTATGAGCCAGAGCATAGATAATCTTCTGGATATATACAGGGATTTCCTACATTGCAGGTACAAGCGAAGAGGGAAAATTTCTTACATAGTTTTAAGGAAAACGGTCCTATAAAGAAAGACGATAATGGTTTGCTAATTAATATACACTTCTATTCATTCTTTACAAGTTCAACACAGATATCTCCCACTGTTATCAATATCGTTGAATTTCTTTTGCATGAAATTTAAATATAAGAAACTTGATTCGGAAAACACATTTACCACTCATGATTTTGTTCTTTCTGCAGTATCATTGTAAAGAATATATTTCACTACAGTTGACTATGGAAACACTGATCTTTAACTCTATATTCGTATAATATCCAAGGGTTTCCAACATAAGATTATACACAATTTTATCTTCGCCCAATCTAATATTGAATTCCATCGAATTTTTGAACGAATTATAGAAAATCTTGAAACTCTATGAATATTCTCGATCGTCTGGTTCAAAGATTACGAAATTAGAATTTCGTGATCCATGGTCTGGTGACAAAATACAGAAGTGAATCTGTCTATTCTGTGGTCAGGATGGAAATCGGTAGAGCTTGATTCAGATGCCTTCACTGGCTCAGAAGCGGATCCACAAAAAAAGTGAGGTTGGTTGAATTTTCATCAGATTCCATAACATCCTACGTTTCAGGTAAATTATGCCATTTATCAGTGATTTGACGCGTAGTAGCAAAGCGGTCTCGTTGAACCAGTTGCCTGAAGCGACTATATTGACATTTTGTGGTAAGCCTCGGTTGACCAGTTGGTGCTTTTCGTGATCCTCTACCTTCATTTGACGACACATTACATTACAATTAATACGATGGCCAATTTCACGAACAAAGTAACATCTCTATAGGCCTTTGTAAAACTTCTCAATAGAGTAAAATTCTGTCGTCTTCGAACTCGAGGAATTTTACTACGCTCAACTTTGGCTTGACACAAATCTACGAGAGGGCCATAACTTAAGATAATTGTTCGGTTCAGGTTTTAGGAACCGCTTTCTTCAAAACTAAATGACGAAAAAAACTGTACTCATTCAATATAAAATAATTATATCGTTATAATTTCCGGATATATCGCTTCTAATGTAACCGAGTCAATTTTTTTTACTGTGAAGAGTGTCTCACAAAAAGCAAACAAATTTTCCACCTCGACATTGTGACCCTGAAATTGGTTATCATCTTATACTCCAGCTAAAATGGGGGTTTCTCCTGAATTTGGGTTATTACTGCAAATGCAAATTTGAACATAATTATTATGGGTTTGATTCATCATTTTCCAAAATTACCTTCAGAAAGTATTCAAAATCAGATTTCAAAATTGGGGTTTGGGATTTGTCAGGCATGCACGAAGTGACAACGGTGTTCAGTTGAATAGCTTTTCCTGCTATCAAATAATGAAATATTTATTCCTATTCTGTGGTACACACGTGTTCTTTGTCAATATAACCAAACAATTTTCGTTTGCGATTTGTCATTAATACGACAGTATGACAGTCTGTGCTCTTCTTTTTCTATTCCTTGGTCGTTGTCTTCTACTCTTACCAGATCGAAGTATAGCTATCTCTGTTTTTTCAAGCAAAGTAACACATTTGACGTCCTTTTCTTTCCGAGAAAGCTGAATTCGACGTTGCCATATCGTGCACTCATGACAAATCCCTTTGAATGCAAATCCGCATTTTATTTTTCAGTTTTAGGTGATCAAACATTTTTTTAAAAATATAATATTGAAATTATATGTTTGAAAGATGTTCTAAAGGTTTTTCATGAAAATTACTGCATTTTGTTTGAAGGAAAAACCCCCATTGGTTATAATTCATTTCGAAGTCGATCATAATGTGAAACAATGATCAATTCTCAAAAGAATTTGGAATATCTTATTCAGAAGGAACACCCTGTATAGATATCTACTTCGACCTAGTTTTCACGCTCAAGCTTCATTTGAACACAGAGAATTGAAAGAAAGATATTGTGAGCTTGCCTCGTTCCTTCTAGAATGGCATCCTAAATAATTGTTCGATTGTGAAGCAGAGATTCCAGAATGTATATCGAATTACCTTTCTTTAAAACTCTTCATAAAGGGTGTCATGAGAATCAAAATAGTATTAATGAACTGAGAGACCACATAGACAATGGTGAAGGTATTCACAAGGAAGGGAACACTTCTATTGAAATATTGTAGGTGACATTCCAACGCCTGGTTAAGTGAGGAATGCGGAGAAGAAAAATATTTAGGTGGAGAAGATATAAAATAATAATTGAGATCCGAAAATAACGAAAGCTGATTTTGAAAAGAGATTGAAAAATAGATATTAGTATATTAAAATTCAATACAAGGAACTCCTGAAACCATTAAACCGTGATGAAAGCTTGATATTTGTCATGGATTGTCTGTACTAATTACTCCTCGTTTCATTCACTTAAAGTGTAAATCAGCTTGAATTCTTCGCCGTATTCGAGTCTCATTTGGTCTCTTCTTATGCCGTCCACGATTAGTGTTGCATTTCATTGCGGACAACTGTCGTCAACGTTTGAACTGGTGCAGAAAACGGCAGCAGTGGCAAGCAATCAGATTGGCATAATCAGGTCGATTCTGTTTGCAAATAGCAATATTGCTAGGAAAAAAATATTGCTATCTAAACAAGATTGGAATTATTGGTATTCTGATCAACGATTTTGAGCAATATGATCTGTCACTTTAACAAAAATCTTGCTATCAATATTGCTATCTTAGCAACCTCGAAATAGTACTTGCTATGCTTCATAACAAGAAAGGTTAGAAAGGGAATCTCACAAAGATCCATTTGTTTCAGTATTATTTCTTCCAAGAATTCGAAAATATTGAAGAAAGGGAAGAATGTGCTAATAGAAATTTATTCAAGGTTCTCTAGAATATATAATTTTAAGGAAAATTCTTAGACTAAAATACCGACATAGTCAGCAACAGCTGACCTGATTATTCTAATGATCTCAACAACAGCCATCTCTTTAAATTCCCAACAGAAAAGTTCATCGAATTTCGAATTATCATCGCCTGCATAAAATTGCTGCATTTGATTTCTGGAAACCAAAATTCTATCGGTTTTCAGGAAATTGGTCAATTTGACTTTAATTGGTTTTTCTGTTTCGTGACATTTTCGAATAAGTCGATATTCAAATGAATAAAAAAAGTATATGCTAATGGAAATGTGTTCAAGGTTCTCTAGAATATTATTTAATTTCAAGGAAAATTCTTAGACTAAGATAAAAAAAAAGTTAATCGAATTTCGAATTATTAACGTCTGAATAAAATTGCTGCATTCGATTTCTGGTAACCAATATTCTATTGGTATCCAGGGAATTGATTATTGGTCAATTTGACTCGTTTCGTTTCCTAACATTTTTATGTCGATGTTTACATGGATAAAGAAAACCGTAGATAAAGGTTATGTATGCGAAACCATAAAGAAAACTCACGAATTAGGGTTATTTTCTTCTTCCTTGTAGTTCTAAAGTCTCAAAATACAGTGTTGTCAGCTCTAAAATCACCAATTATGAAAGTACATGATAGCAATATTGTTATGACGAAATTCATAACAAACATTGCTATAAAACTCGGAACAGAATACGTAACACCATGGCCATATTGCTATAAATTAGAAAGATAGCAATATGACTAGAATAGCAAGGTTCATAGCAATACGCAAACAGAATCGACCTGAACGTCATAGTAAGCGACGAATCTTTATTCTGTGTAGGTGTTCGATATGGCCGTAGAAGGGTAAGGGGTCGAAGGAAAGTTGTGTGCTATTGCGTTTGATATTGAGAGGCATATTCACAGGAATGTTGGAGTTATGGTTTGGTGAATTATGGCTTATGTTAGAAGATAATCAGATCTGTTTATTCGGGACAGTATGACTGCTGTGCGTTTTGTGGACGATGTCCAACAAAACTCACTTCTGCCTCCCGCGCTTGTTCTGGGGAAAAGCGCGTTATCATTTCGTCTCGATGTCTATAGTTTTAGAATTTTGAGCCGAAATTGGTCTTAAACGACTAGGTTGGACTCACTGATGAAGAATCCGTGGTCCAATTCAAATATGTCCGTCCGGCCGACGACACGATAACTGTCTAGCGAAGCGAGCTAGCGACTTGAAACTTTCAGATTAGGTTGCGCATTGGAATACGGTGGTTAATGGGACAAATCGGTCAAATGGTTTCGGAGTTATGGCCTAATTCCCTAATATTTAAGGAAATACTCATGCCATTGAATTGAAACTTGACAGTGAGTTGAAGCATAAAAATGCACATATTTTCACAACATTTCGTTAAGATCACACTGTCAGTAAATTTTGAAAAATTCGAAATTTTTTTCGGGAACTGTTCAGTGAATCCGGAAAGCAACTTCCTGCAAAATTTCGTGATGATCGTGTCATTAGAACAATTCGAAAAAAAATTTTTAAATGTTTTTTTTTCGAATATTCAATATTCTGTGATCTCCTGATCATGTTATCCCCAGGATATTCTGTATGAACCTTCGAACTCACATTTTTTGATGAAATAGCCTAACCTAACGGCCGACCGTAAACTCAATAACTTTCGAAAGAAACAACTTAGGAACTGGATATTTGTATAGTAGTTTTGGACCTTAATAAGGAAGGCCGAATTTGTGAATGGGTAAAATCCACCCAAAGATTCCGCAGATATACTCATTTCCGAAAATACAGATTAGAACGAATTGAAATCCAGTAGTTTATCGAGAAAAACCTACGAAAGCACTGACGTGAAGTCAACACCTTTTGTGCAATGTTCAAAGCATATCACCAAAACTGATCATGCGCGCAAAAGCTGCTGACTTAAACTCAATGCTTTCTAGGTTGTTTTAGTCAGACACCGCTCGTGAAAACATCGTTCATCGAGCAATGGAGTTTTACCGAGAGCCTGACGTTAATTTTTTTCTTGGCCCCCCCCCGTTCAGAAGATTTCAATCCCATTGAAGACAGTCTGGGCCATGTTGAAGAGGTGACTGTAAAATTTGTAAAAACCTCGCAGGATCTGCACAGATATTGATTCACGAAATTCAAGTTTATTAGAACGAGTTGTCACAAGCAAACATAGACCATTTTCTTTCGGTGATGCCTGGATGTATACAGAGTGAGTCTTCAAAATGTACATTAATCCTAACCAAAAATACCTGTCATCAAATGAAAAACTTTCTTCCAGATTCGGCTCCAGTAAAAAGATACTGGCTGTTGAAATTTCGAAAAAACAACAGTCTTTCTTCATGGTTACTCCGAATGAAATTAATTGAGGTGTGAAGCTTTCTGCAACTATGACACATGTTCTCCGGTAGTCAATTTCATACTACTTCAAAAGTTTTTCTAGGCTAAGGCCGGCCGATTCACAAAACTAAGAAAATATGAACATGAAGTTCGCATCTTAAGTCATCATAAGAATCTTCAATCATTTTAGAATATATACCTAATTATTCACGTTAATCCGAACTATCGAATACACAAGTCTGGTTCACTTAATATGTGTATAGGTTAGCTGATTGATTGCATATAACTCATGTATAAATATGGTGAAAATAAGGATGATTATGGCATTTTCAATATGAGAATGGACAAGGATGAAATTGTGTATAATAATATTGTGGATGGAAGCAATAATTGTATATTGCATGAATATCAAAAAGTGGAAAGGAACATCAGTGTTTGAATGGTCAAGTGTAGTTGAATGTTTCCGATACAATGATATCGAAAATAGCACCAAATCATAAGAATTAAGTGAGTAAATGAGTTTTATCAATCATGTTCCTCCGAGTATCAAGCCATGGATTGGAGATTATGCAAGATCACCGTAGGGGATATCTGTGCTGATTTCTAACAAATTCCAGGAATGTATTTGCACATTGCGAAATAGTTAAATGCTCATAACTTTAACCTGCGCCAAATCTGGAAAAATACCAGATGAAAAAATTGTTTTATTTGAAACGCGCAATTTACTGTAGCGAGCGCCCTCCTCTCTCAGCTCTTACTTAAGTCGCGCGCGCAGTACCATCTCTTGCGTCTTAAGTACCCTACGTTACCTGCTTGTAACGCTTGGCCAACATCATCGGTCAACGTACAGGGGGCGCTAGCGCGCACGCTGTCCCGGTTGGATCCTCTCAAGATCTCGGAAATACATTCATCCCCAACGGACTGGTACACACCCTTGTGGCTCTCACAAGGGGTGTCTACTCACGTAGGCATGTAAACGGCTTAGTTTGGTGCATGCCCTGACGAGTTCCCCCAAAACTAAGCCGGGACGAAACGTGACACTTCCCCAAAGAGGTTGAAGCTATCTCGCAAACCTTCCAAAGCTTCATTACGATTAAAATTAATATGCAACTTAAAACCTCACCCTGAATAGTCGAACATATTTTCATATTGTTCGCTTTAATGTTAAGTTTCTGAAAATATTATAGTTTCATTTTTGATCTAAGACTGTCATCATATTGCCAAAAAATTAAGTGCATGAAGGTATGTTTTTAGGGTGTAACACTTTAGTGTCACCGAGTATATTTTAAATCGGCGAGAGAATCCGGCGATATGAAAATTCATTATCCTAAACATCCGTCTGTGAAACCTGGTATCTTCGAATTTCATTACCAGTGTCTGCACTGAAGAAATTAGAAGGTAGGAAAGCTCGAAAGAATAATATAATGTCCAATTTGTCTACCCATTATATATTTTCAGTCGATTAGATCTGCTTTGAGCGTTGCCGAGTCTCAGTAATTACGCCATAAAAAGATCGTTTTCTTTTTTCATTTTTTCCACATCGGGAAATTCCTCTCTGGTGCGCAATTCTTCGTAAATGGGGCTGAATTTCTTATCCTGCTAACGCTTAGGATGGGAGAAGGGCCTCGGGCCGTACTCCAATTATAATATTATCAAGTTATCAGAGAGAAACTCTAATTGTCACTTTGGTTTAGCA
Organism: Myrrha octodecimguttata; assembly: GCA_958510865.1. Taxonomy (NCBI): domain Eukaryota; kingdom Metazoa; phylum Arthropoda; class Insecta; order Coleoptera; family Coccinellidae; genus Myrrha; species Myrrha octodecimguttata. The sequence goes on along the minus strand of OY294058.1, from coordinate 67,890,413 downwards.
TTAAGGAAGTTGCAGTAGCTCTTCAACGATCAATTATATAGGGATTCGGAGATTCTAGAATTTCGTTGTCTTAGAGGGTGAGATTTTCGGGGATGTAGAAGCTGAAGGATCATTGGTTAGCTGGTTGTTCATAGACCTCTTCCTCGGTTAGCCTTTGATCGAAGGAACAACCCATTTTCCTCATAAATTCATATATAGTGCGCGTCAAAATTATGGAACGAATTCATTTTCTCAGAAGAAAACTGTTTGGTAACCAAATCCTGAAACAGGTCAATTTTTGTTTCACTTATACAAAATTTTTATGCATTTTGAAGGATTTTTGTTGCACCCTGTGCCATCCCCATCACCCCTCCAAATTTTTTGAATAAGGAAAGTAAGTCATGTGGTACTTTTTCGCGAGGTATTTGTATCTTCTTTACAGGCGTGCTGAAATTTTCAAGAAAAATTTTTTTTTTAAAAGTCGGTTACTTCAAAGAGGTTTTCAGTATGTGCACTTTGTCATGGCTCATTTTCTTTGTGACGATGGTAACTGATGGAATTTGTCACCGAATGAAAGTCGACCATTATAGTTTTATTCATGCACAACTTTCAACCCCTACGAACACTTTAATGGAGAAAAAAAACTCTCCGCGTGAGGGGGTTGAAAGTTGTGCATGAACAAAACTGTAATGGTCGACTTTCATTCGGTGACAAATTTCACCAGATACCATCGTCTCAAAGTAAATGAGCCATGACAATGTGCACTTACTGAAAACCTCTTTGAACTAACTAATTTTTCAAGAAAAAATTTTTTCTTGAAAATATCTACACGCCTGTAAAGAAGATACAAACCTTGCCAAAAAAGTACCACATGAACTACTTTCCCTATTCAAAAAATTTAGAGGGTTGATGGGGATGGCACAGGGTGTAGCAAAAATCCTTCAAAAATGCATATAAATTTGGTAAAACTGAAACAGAAACTGACCTGTTTCAGGATTTTGTTGCCAAATATTTTTCTTCTGAGAAAATTAATTTGTTTCATAATTTTGACGCGCACTGTTCAGTTAACAAAGAAATATTAACACGCTGATTCTAGGTAACAAGAGCTATATTTTAACTGACAAATGTCTATAATTCCCAAATTTTGAGTCTAAAATGGTATTCAGAGTACAATGCCCCGAAAACCATAGCACACATTTCTTTTAAATATTGATTGGAGTATATCCTGGGTGGATTTCGCATTATTTTTCATATTTTTCCTTGGTTTACACTCCCATTACCTGAAAAGAAATACTGAATAATAATGTACTATGGAGAAGATCAACGAAGTAAACTGTAACTTTCTATATATCACAAAATCTCAAAATACGAGCGGATCGCAAAAGAATAATTCTGGAAATTTTAGCTCAATTGTCTGATGAAGGAGTCAGATATAGATACTGAAACGTTTCAGTTTACTCCGTTGATCGCTCACGTTATTACAATATTGTTCATTAGGCAACATTTTTTCGAGAAACTGCCCTTGACAAATCCCGAAATCCGCAAGGGTGTTTTCTATAAATGACAATTTTTAATAGTTTTTTTCTGATACTAGATTTCTAGAAAAAACCTGAAGAAGAATCTGTGGTTGAAATTCTGTCTGTATGTACTTTCTAAGGAGCAAACCAAGAGGTTTGAAAATTTCAAGTTAGGATTATACCCAATATCTCGGTTAAGTTCGTTAATCGGCAAAATCTGCCTATCGGTTTCGTAGTTATAGTTGCCTGAATACTGTTTTCTCTATAACTAGGAAACTACAGATTTGATCGAATTGAAACTTGGAATGGAGTATTCAAATGCCAACGTGAAGATGTGTGAAAAATTTTATGAAAATTACATTATCAGCAAGTTCATCAAAGTATCTTTCATTTCTCAGAAATGATTCGACCGATATTGCTGACATTTTTGCATGCATCTATAAAATGTGTTTATGAAAACTGCTTTTTCACGTCACTCAATATTTTGTTCACTAATGGCCGTTAGGAAGAACGTTGTTTTACACAAAGAGGAATCAAGTATCTGAGAAAAAACCTGAAAAATATCACTTACTTTTGAAGAAAAACCTCATTTTGTGTTGATTTTCCGAGGGAAAATTATTCCGATCATGTCCCCAAAAGATATACATATGGACTGGCTGTAATTTTCGACAAAGTACCAGTTCGATCGGATATGTATTCTTGGGAAATATTGAGAATATAAAATTTCGAATGGTTACATCTGCAGAATCATGAGGTGTATTTGACCCATTTCGGCTTTCGTTATCAAGCTCCAAACATACTTTACAAATATCGAGTTTACAAGTTGTTCGCTTCGGAAGCTATTGTGTTTACGATCGGGTGGAATATTGGGCCGATTTTAACTATTTCCGCATATGGTCTTCATGATGAAGTGCCTAACCTTATGGTCAAATATTGGGTCTCTAAGTATTTTGTTTCGGAATTTATTGCGTTAACGAACAGTCTTCCAAACGACCGTTAGTAAACAGAATATCGACGGACGTGAAACAGCAGTGAAGATTCGTTTTCATAAACCAATTCTATAGATGGCCCTCATGCCAAAATTTCATCCATATCGGTCGAATAGTTTATGAGATATGAAAGATTCTGAAGAAATGTTCATGAACTTACTAGTGTATGATCTTCACGTTGGCATTTTGCAACTCTATATAGCCCAAGTTTCAATTCGATCGAGGTATTTAGGCTATGATCCTATCTCGAAAATTTCGAGACACCAGGGTCTCTATTCTGGAAACGGGAAAGGGAGAAAATAGGCGTGTCGACGCTGTTGTCAAGGAAACGCGGTGCATTTTTGATGGAACGATAGAGAACTTCATTCCATCACATTCAAGAATAGGGTCCTTGGTTTGTTCCATAGAAAGTACATACAGACAGAATTCTAACTACGTATTCTTCTTTTAAATCGTTTGATTCGTATTGTAAATCTCATCTTGAATACAAAAAGCGGTTAAATCTGATTTTGCAACCACATTTGATAGAATAACTGCATCTTGGTGCCTGTTCAGCTCAAAATTCGTTGGGGCGAAATGATGACTCGCTTGTCCTGAGGCACACTGTTACAGTGTCGAAGAAAAAATGAGATTTTTCGAAAATTTTCATCCCGGAAATCAACAATCGCATTTTGCATGAGCGAAAATTTATACAGAATTGAGGGAATGAAGACTGTAGTAACACGATACAAAACAGACATTTTATTTCTCGATAGTTATCAATCAGAAAGAATCTGCCAAATTTTGCATCATTCTCATTACCTATTCATGAATTTTCATGTTTTTCCTGAATTTGGGTTATAACTGCAAAGGTAAATTTGAACATAATTAGTATGGGTTTGATACATCATTTTCCCAAATTACCTTCAGAAAGTATTCAAAATCAGATTTCAAAATTGGTGTTTGGGATTTGCCAGGCATGCACGAAGTGACAACGGTGTTTAGTAGAATAGCTTCTTCTGCTATAGAATAATGAAATATTTATTCCTATTCTTTGGTACACACGTGTTCTATGTCAATGCAACCAATCAATTTCTGTTTGCGATTTGTTAGTAATATGACAGTATGACAGTCTGTGCTCTTCTTTTTCTATTCCTTGGTCGCTGTCTTCTACTCTAACCAGATCGAAGTATAGCTATCTCTGATTTCGTAAGCAAAGTAACACATTTGACGTCCTTTTCTTTCCGAGAAAGCTGAATTCGACGTTGCCATATCGTGCACTCATGACAAATCCCTTTAAATGCAAATCCCCATTTTTATTTTTCAGTTTTAGGTGATAGAACATTTTTTTTAAAATATAATATTGAAATGATATATGAAATGTGATGTTCTTAAGGTTTTTCAGGAAAATTACAGCATTTTCGTTTGAGCGAAAAACCCCCATTCTCCCTTCGTATTCCAGCTTCAAACATGCTCTAGAAATACTGAGTCTCTAAGGTCTTTCGTTATTCGGCTAATCGACCATTATAATCAAATGGATGAAATCCATCATCCGAAGCCTAATATGATTAGGTTTGATATAAAATGAACTCATCGTAACTAGACATTTTACAAACAAAGCGTTTATTGGAACAAATTTACAAGGGGGGGGTCCTAAAGTACATTTTCTGCAACATTTAGCAAATATGTTAGAGAATGGTTGAATGGCTCAGTCAACCAACAATAACGAACATTATCATTTTTATATGAATTAATGCTTATGCTACTACAGGAGTGGAATCCTGACAGGGGTGTATTCAGAAAAATGTACCTATAGAGAGAAATGTTATGTATTCGATTTGAGGATTCGAGCTTATTTTTTGATACTGTTTCCATATTTTTGTCGAATTTCGTAGTTTTTTATACTACTTTATATTCGTTCTATGCGAAATAGATAAATATTTCTGTGTATTCTATTTTCCGGATTAACGTGAACCCAGCTTAATTTACTTCCTTTACTAGATCAGGGGCGTATCCATAAATATTAGGAAACTTTTCGAATTTTTATCCGATTTTATTATACTCAACGTTGAATATCAACAAAACGGTGCGTTTAAGGAGAAATTATAGGGAATAATCAACTATTTTAAAATGATTGAAGATTCTTATGATGACTTAAGATAAATTTCATCTGCATTCTTCATGCTAATTTCGTATAGTTTTATGAATCGGCGAGTCTATAACTCGAAAACTGTTTGAAGTAGGATGAAAGTGATTACTGAAGAATATATGTCATAGTTATGGAAAACTTCACACCAAAATTCATTTCGTTTGGAGTTACCATATCAAAGCTACGAAAGAAAAACTGTTTTTTTGGAAATTTATTTTTTCTGAAATTGGATATGTACACCAAAAATAATAAAACCTGTTGTAAATACGGTCCTGTCTCATAGACTTCTGAACCTTCATCCCTCTCAACATACCGAGGATGTTTTGGGGGGTCGATGATTCGATTAACTCTTTCAAATGATGAATTATGCAAATCGCAGGATGAAAACAAGTGTTAGAATTCAATTAAATTTAAACTGGCCATTAACTGCACTTAACGCTTGGAAATTCGATTTAACTCGATGGCATTCAGTGCGTAACGATGGAAGAATATTATCAAGTTTTGAAAATTCTAACTACAATAGCGTACATTGAATGTGATATTTACCTGGTAAACATGGTCCTGGTCCAGAGGAACTGAATGAATTTTTCAACTGGGTAAATCCTGGAATGATGAAATAGATTGTTAGGTAGTTATTCTGAGAAATAAATTAATAAATTAAATCATTTCATCGAATAATTTCAAATTTCTTCTTATGAAACTATCGTAGATATTCCTCATTTCATCAACTTTGTCGGCAATTGTAATCGATGACATTTAATTACTCCAATTTTCATTTTTTACGTTTTCAGTTCATTTCTGAAGATTTGTTGTAAGCTTCCTCTATGTTCGAAACTATTCGAAAATAATAGACGACTTCGGGCGAAGTTGCCAACCCACAATTTTCTTCACAAATTTACTATCACTGGGGAAAGGGCATTTCAGGACAAATTCGACATGTCAAGGTTCGCGTTATTTATAAAAATATCCGTAAAAGATGCCTCGGCTCCTAATACAAAGTAATTCCTTCCAAATATAGGTTTTTGTTAAGATCATCTCTGATTGGCTGAAATTTAAGTTGGGATTCCTGATTTCATGTTAATAGTGTCGAGTTTATATAGGATATTTTCCGCAAATCAACTTGGTTATTTCGGTTGCCGGTTTTCCGTTCCGTAAATATGAAATATTCGATGGGTTTCTGAAAAAAAAGTTAATTAAAAATTTTATTGATAAAAAAGCCATCTTTCTGTCACCAGAAAGAGTCAATGTGCTATGGTAACATATCCATGTGATCGTATTTACCAATGATGACGTCACCTTTTTCATTCAAATTCAAAGCACAGAATATATATATTTTCTTATACTTTCAACCAGCTGACGTCACTTTTTTTCAGATGACCACACCATGTTTTTTACATCATGGAACAATTTATATCTACCTTATGATCCATAGACCATACTTTTCTTCATTGTTAATTGTTGTCTCGTCTATGTTCTATGGATCATAAAGTAAATAAAGATTGTTCTATGCTATGGATATGATACCATAGAACATTGACTGTCTTTCTGGTGACAGAAAGATTGCTTTTTCATCAATAGAATTCCGTAGTTAACTTTTTTTCAGGAGCCATATAGGAATATTTCATCATATTCACGGAACGGAAAACCGGCAATCGAAATAACCAAGTTGATTTGCGGAACATAACCTTTATAAACTTGACACTATTAACATGAAATCAGGAATCCCAACTTAAATTTCAGCCAATCAGAGATGATTAACAAAAATCTTTATTTGGAAGGAATTATCTTATTTGAGGAGCCGAGGCATCTTTTACGGATATTTATAACGCGAACCTTATCATATCGAATTTGTTCTGAAATTCCCCCAGTGATTGTAAATTTGGAAGAAATTTGTGGGTTGGCAGCTTGGACCGAAGTCGCCTATTCATACAGTTTGCTTATGAAAAGTCAGTCGCTGAATTTGACTTTCTCAAAAATACTTATTCTCAATTTTTATGGTGATTCCTATAATTCTCGGCAACCTGCTATTCCGCACTGAAAAGTAAGAAAACTTCAACCGTTATATCCAAATAATTCATTCATTTATATTTTCGCTTCCACTGATTGAGAACATGGCTCAATTACCTCACACCTAAAACAAAAGAACCGTCAAAACAATGAACTGAAAGGGGAACTTAGTTCCATCAGCGACCATTTCTTTTTATCTGCAGGCAATATCATGGCGTCGGTTTATTTAGGTATGCCTTGTGTTTTCTTGATTGAACATATTAAAAAAAAAATAATTGACTGAGAATAAAATGCAAACTTTTTGTGATTCATAGGTGTTGAATCAACAAAAAATCGGCATTAGCGAAAACTACAGTTTTTTTTCTGCTCGAGTTCGAATACCCGTCATGCATGACAATGAACAATTAATATGATTTCGAATCATTTTATCGTGTTTCTTCGTTTAATTCAGCAACCTCAAAATATTTTTCTAACACCAACGAAATGTCTTGGTTGATAAAAATTGATTGGAACCGAACGGATAATATGTTCCACCACGTACCAAAGTTCACCTCGTTTTGCGCGCATGTTCTAGGGGAACAGCCTGCTATCGTTTTGTCCAAATGTCTGTAATTTTCGATGATTGAGCCGAAAATGGTCTTAAACGACTAGATTGGACTCACTGATGACGAATCCGTTGTCAAAATCGATTCTGTCCGGCTGGCCGTCCGTAAACACGATTACGGTCGTACGGAGAATCCTATTGACTTGAAACTTCCAGGGTAGGTTGTATTTCAAAATGCGACGGTTGAGTTTGTTAATGGACGAAATCGGCCAAACGATTTCGGAGTTAGAGCCTTTTGAAGTTTTGATTTTATTTTGGCGATAATTCAAAAACTAATGGAACGATTCGATCCAAACTTGGCATCAGTTAGTTGGGGTATAGCAACGCGCAACTTCCTGAGAAATTCCGTTGAGATCATACCATCCGTAAATTTTTAAAAAAATTTTTTTCAAAATTTTTTTCGAAAAAAATTTTTTTTTCGCGAACTGTTCATCACATTTGGAAAAAAATTCAACGCAAACTCTCAGCTCCATATTCCACAACAGTGTGTCAATTTCAATCCGATACGGTTATTAGTCTTGGAGATATTGGGAAAAATATTTGAAATTTCGTAGTTTTCTTCCAGATATCATTGTTTTTTTCGATATAACTCAAGAAATACTGATTCAATCACGATGAAACTTTGAAGATGCTGAAACACAACTTTGTACAGAATTTCGTGATGAATGTGTTATTAGAACAATTTGAAAAAAAATTTCAACTGTTTTTCTTTCAAATACATATTCAATATTCTGTGGTCTTCTTGTCATACTATACTCACTAAATTTTATATGAACCTTCGAACTGTTATTTTTCGATGAAGTTCTGGGTGAAATCTGCATAAGGCGCATGTTCAAATTCGTTGTCGGGGCGGTCATCGGCAGTGACGGCAGTGCTTTTCTAGATGTTTGCATTTATTTTCGATGTTGCATGGGAGCCGAGATATTAAGGTTTATCAGCGTTTACCAAAAAACACGTTCATCCAAATTTGCGGACGTGTAGTTCAATCTACAAAACAAGATCATGATGGTGAGCATGATCTTCAAGTTTTAAATCCAGATCGGTAACGTCAAGTCAATCTCGATGCCTGTCAAAGTAGTAAAAATCACATAACCTCACCACTTTTTCCAAACCACAAAGAGCTCGAATTCTCATGAATGAAACCACCCTGACATCCGCAACACTCGACAAATCGGTTGTATATGACCAAATAAAGATAGATAGCATTCAGGAGGCCGAGAGCCGCGAAATTTTGACAAATGCCCTTTATTCCGAAGAATGGGACCACTTAAGAAGGAGTGGCAGAGCTGGCAGGTCAGGTGTCCGATCCTATCTCACCTACAACACCTCTTCTGAATGGCCTGAATGGAACATCCAAAAGTGCCAGCTCATTGTGCGTCGATTTTGGTGAAAGACGAGCGAGTGAAAAAGGGGAAATCGTGAACTACGGTTAACCCGATCGTTCGTAAGGTAGTTTTGAGTTCCAGATGTGAAATATACTCCATTCACTCTTAAAAACTATCCCGGTTGGCTGAAATTTAAGTTGGGATTCCTGATTTCATGCAAACAGTGTCAATTTTCATAGGATACGTTCAGAAAATCAACACTGTTGTTTCGGTTGCCGATTTTCCGCTCCGTAAAAATGAAATATTCGGATGGTTCCTGGAACAAGCGCGTGAAAAAGGTTATTTACGGAATCTGGTTGATGAAAATGCGGTCGATATACTGTCACCAGAACGATTCTCTATGGTAAATATCCATAGCATAGAACAATCTATGTTTACTCTTGGTTTGTTTTGGTTCAGAGTTCAGATCTGTTCGGGACGGTTCTAGCATAGACCATAGATTTGTGCTAGAACCGTCCCGAACAGATCTGAACTCGGAACCAAAACAAACCTAGAGTAAACATAGATTGTTCTATGCTATGGATATTTACCATAGAGAATCGTTCTGGTGACAGTATATCGACCGCATTTTCATCAACCAGATTCCGTAAATAACCTTTTTCACGCGCTTGTTCCAGGAACCATCCGAATATTTCATATTTACGGAGCGGAAAATCGGCAACCGAAACAACAGAGTTGATTTTCGGAACGTATCCTATGAAAATTGACACTGTTTGCATGAAATCAGGAATCCCAACTTAAATTTCAGCCAATCGGGGACGATCTTAACAAAAACCTATATTTGGAAGGAATTATCTGGTTTGAAGAGCCGAGGCATGTTTTACGGGTATTTATAAATAATGCGAACCTTATCATATCGAATTTGTCCTGAAATTCCCGTTCCGCAGTGAAAGTAAACTTGCTAAGTAAATTGTGGGTTGGCAACTTGGGCCGAAGTCGTCTATTGAAAAAAATATAGCCAAATATTTCTACCAGGAAATTTTCTGAAAACTGTCTGTGAGGTCCTTTTAATATCATCGAGTTAGAAAGTAACCGCCAACATCACCAGTCTATCAAATCCTCAATCGATACGGCAAAAACGAGAACAATTCCCGCCGTATGGACCGTTACCACTTCCCAAATCTATCGTCTTCACAAAATAGAATTAAATCGCCATAATAGTATCCAATTACAGGGAATCCAGGGGTCGGTAGTCGACAGTTTCCGCATTGCTCTATTATGTTCTCGCCTATGTTAAGTGGTTGTCATCTGACAAAGCCTAGATAATCTGAGAATGCTGAGCCTCTATTTCGAGAATAATGGGCCATATCTAATGCCCCAAAACAACAATTGACGCACACGTCCACCTATTTTTCCTTTATGGGACGGTTGGATCGATTTAAAACGTGTTTTGACCGCACTAAACGCTTTATGCCAGATGTATAAAAGAGGATTTATTCCTCAAGGTGATATAGTACGCCTTGTGAGAATTTCGAATTCATCATTCCGATAACCGAATACTCAACATTAATTGGAGTCTGAATTTAAGATTGCAGCGCCACGGTGGCCAGTTTTAGAACCTTAGGTACAGACATAGATTTTGTTTTGATAGTCGATTTTGTACTGTTTGTTAGTGTTTGGTTTGATAATTTTTGATTTCACGATTTATTCAAAGACTTTTGAGACTTTTATAGTTGACGAGAGTATTACTGGGAGTACATATTCCATTCTTATTAAGTAGGTATGTATCATTCTTCAATCTTATTGAGTGTAGCAACTCTAAAATTACGGGAATATCTCCAAGGTTAGACAGTATTTTAATGTTATTTATTTTCAGATCCAAATGGCAAGATTGACTTCGGTGGATTCCTCAGGCTGTCTTGAAAGTTGAAAAACAGATAGTATTGTAAAACATACCTTTTGGAATAATAGACAAATACTCATAACTTTACTTACTTTACTAACTTTACTTTTATAGCGAAGGACTAAATACTCAATATATTGTGAATAAAATGAATACATTCACATAAAACTAATGCTACTTTTACCGTAAGCCTTATTCATTATGGATAGACAAATAAATTTTCCAACACGCATATGATTGTTCTTGAAAAAGCTATAGTAAATAAATGTACAACTTTGCTTTCATCGGCAGAAGCACTTTAAGCGAACAGTATTCATCACCAGATATTTCCTTGTTGAGACTCTTTTTTTTCAATAGTCAGTTCTATCACTAAAACATTTACGTTGTTCCTTAATGATCAGTTGTACAGGCAGATTTCTGGAAGGCAGAGCATTCCTCTTAAGTAAATTTATCTGCCGGGATTAGGGGACTGGAAAAAAATTGTCTTCATGAATGTGATCTAATATTTCATGAATAATTCGTGGTTACCTCTATAAAAATGATCATCATCGGTAAAATGCAGGTAACAGACTCTCATAAATCTTGTTTGTTTTTTTTTATGGATTCTTCAACACTTCCAGGCCCGACTTGTTAAAGGAAGTTTTTTTCACCATAACTCGAAATTTTTCACCGGGCTGTGGAAATCTATGGGAAGGGACATTTGAGTTTGCAATTCCTCAGTAGAAGCACTCGTAAAATCGCACAAACGCCAAGAAAATTGCATAAACATTCTCATTTTCTTAACATTTCTTTCAAGTTGTCAATGATAATGTCTGTACCTCGGGTTACTCGGATAGCCACCAGAGGGAGTAGCTCTTACCTTCATTCGCCAATTAGTCTCCACATTTTTTGGATAATATCAATGAGGCTGATACTTATTGGATAAGACAATTTCAAGAAAAGAATTTTTTTTTCTGTGACGAGAAATAAATTTGGCATTTTATCTCTGTTGGCAGGTAACAAAATATAACTTTTCACGAAATTACTTTTTTTTTATATACATATTGATAAAGGAAGATATTCGATTTTAGATTATTTTATTGAACATAAGTTACATTTCCTTTATATCAAAAGTACAATTATTAAATGTGCATTGCGTGAATGACATGAGTCAGAGAAAACTCGGAATCAGATATTTTGTAACTTTATATTATTCAAAATAACTACTAAACAATTACTGAGTTCGCAATTTTTGAATCAAATCACAAAATTAAATTGACAGATATTTGATTACTTTGAAGTTTTCCTTAGCAAAGCAGGTCTAATTGTCGCTATAACTACAACAGCTTACTAGTTTAAAAATTCAAATTTCATATCGATAACATTCTGACTTTAATATATTGTAATAATATGTTTTTTCACTATTAAATTGTCGTTTTCCTGTCACAGAAAAAAATAGTGTATTATACACGGGAAAAATATTAGATTTTAGCTCTCGGTTTTTTGTCTTCTTCCGCTTCGCGTCGGGAGACAACATAACCTCGAGCTAAAATCTAATACTTTTTTCCCTTGTATAATTGATAACTATTTGCATACCTTTATCATCTTGTTCGAAGCCGGCCTCTAATCGACTTGGAACGCGATAACTTCGACAAGAAATATCTTAGAGACTCAACATTTTATACGGATCGGGTCGAATTTCAGCACATAGATATACCATGACAATGAGCAGCAATTAAACATAAAATACGAGGCTCATATGAAAACAATGTGTACTTTGTAGGATACATGAAATCCAATAGACGACTTCGACCCAAGTTGCCAACCCACAATTTTCTTCACAAACTTACTATCACTGAGGAACGGGAATTTCAGGACGAATTCAACATGATAAGGTTCGCATTATTTATAAATATCCGTAAAAGATGCCTCGGCTCCTCAAACAAGAGAATTCCTTCCAAACATAGGTTTTTGTTAGGCTGAAATTGAAGTTGGGATTCCTGATTTCATGTTAAAAGTGTCAAGTTTATAAAGGATATGTTTCGCAAATCAACTTGGTTATTTCGGTTGTCAGTTTTCCGTTCTGTGAAAATGAAATATTCGGTTGGATCCTGAAAAAAAGGTTAATTACGGAATTTGATTGATGAAAAAGCAATCTTCCTGTCACCAGAACGTGGACATATCATCTATGCACCAGAACGACAATCAATGTTTTATGGTAACATATCCATAGCATAGAACAATCTCTATTTACCTTATGATCATACCTAGTAACTTTTCCATTGTTGATTGTTGTCTCTTCTATGTTCTATGGATCATAAAGTTAATAAAGATTGTTCTATGCTATGGATATGTTGCCAAAGAACATTGACTGTCGTTCTGTAGACAGAAAGAACGTTTTTTCATCAATAAAATTCTGTAATTAACTTTTTTTCGGGAACCAACCGAATATTTCATATTTACGGAATGGAAAATCGGCAACCGAAATAACCATGTTGATTTGCGGAACATATCCTATATAAATTCGACACTATTAACTTTAGGTCCTTTCGTTTGCATAGAAAGTGATACACTTTCTGAGAAAACCATATAAAGGACCTATTAAATCAGGAATCCCAACTTGAATTTCAGCCAAACAAAAACTTTTGGAAAATATTTGGAAGGAATTCTCTTGTTTTAGGAGCTAAGGCATCTTTAACGTATATTTATAAATAACACGAACCTTATCATGTCGAATTTGTCCTGAAATTCCCTTTCCACAGTGATAGTAAATTTGTGAAGAAAATCGTGGGTTGGCAACTTGGGCCGAAGGCGACTATTCAATATATCAAAACTACTGACAAAGCCATAATACTAAATATACAGCTCTATGACTACAAGCTCTATAAGAAACTTCGGCAGATAGTAGCCGAGCTTATTCTGATATTTTTTTTATGAACATATATCCGATTCGCTTTCGTATAGAAGATACAGGAATTTGAAAAATTATATATTTTTTATTTCACCGGAATACTTCTTGAGAGTCAAATCGGAGTTATTCGACTGTCTCTCACGGAGAGAAAATGAACATTTTAATTTACCAGACACATTCCGAATCAAATTAAATACGAACCCTGAAAAAGAACCACGAAAGGTTCGAAACGTTGGCAATGTACTAAAAGATTCGAATGAATTGCTGTCCAAATTCCTGAGAAACTTTATTGAAATTATATTTTTATGTTCATATCAAGATAATACAGATTTTTTTAAGAGCTTCTGAGATCGGTTTTGGAACATCAACTCTCATAGGACAATTCACAGTAGTACCAAGAACGAATGTCATAATGATTCTGAGAACTCATAAATTTAAAATCTTATAGAGCCAAAAGTATTCATCACCTCATGCCTGGAGATTTGAAATGCCGTATTGAGTTTTGTCAATGGTTCTTGGATAAATCAATCAATGTTCAATGTTTGCATTATTTTATTCTCAACGCCGCACAGTCCAAAGCCTGCTATATCCAAGCGATTAAATTTGAAAATTCAATATCTCGAACATGACTCCAGAAAAATATTCAAGTATTTTTGAAATGGTAATTTCAAGCTTTATTGGAATTTGTAAAAATATACTAAGTGTACCAGTTGAAAAAAAATTTATACCGATTTCCCATAAATAATTATTTAGCATAAAATTCGATTAACGTGATTGAATTCTACGTAGGAAGTTGCTACAAGAATGTTTTTATGGAACATTCCTGAAATGAACATTTTCGAAAAAACACCCGGCAACTATATGAATCGGTGATAACTGGGGAGTTGGTGTTTTCGCCAATGAGTTTTTCATGAAAATTGGCCCCCAGAAACCGACATCAGTTTTCGTGTATCTAGTACAGAATTAACACTTCTCATTCAATTTCTCAAGGGCTCAACAATGAAATGTTCAGTTATAACTTGAGAAAAATTTAATGTTTCTTCAAATTGTTTTTGTGACACGACCGTCACTAAATTAGAAGATTATAAAATCAGTGTTTTTTGTGTTATACCATAAATAACAATACTGATGGGGAAATAAGAAATATTTTTTCCCAATATCTCCGAAAAATTGGATCGAGTGAAACTCAAATTTGAAACACTTTTTAGAAGTATTTATTTCGAAATGTGTGCGAAATTTCATTGAAATCTGATGAATAGTTTCCGAAAAAATAATTTGTAACAGAAATTTACAAATTCTACGAGAATTTTTTTTCATTCTACACACGATACGATTCTGACAAAATTTTGCGAGCAGTTATACTTCAGCATCCTTCAACTAATTACTAGGTTTCGATTCGTCCGCCTAAGTAGTTCTCGAGATACCTATTGAGGAAAAAATCTCGAAAATTCAAATTAGAATAAGTCTGAAACTGTTCGACCGATTTGGCAACTTACCGTCGCATTTCCATACGCAACCCACCCTGGAAGTATCAAAACGCCAGCTTTTTCCGCAATTATGGTGTTAAGTTGTTAGAGACCATTTTCTATACAAAATTCGAAAATTTGGGATATTCGGAAATAACGATAGCACGCTGTTCATTAGCACAAAAACGCGCAAAAACGTTTTGAAGGCTTGTTAAGTATAGCTTTTAGGTTTAATTGAGAAATTTTCACATCCCTAATATTTTGAAAGCTTCAGATGTGGTCAGAATCTGTTACCACCGTTTATGAATATAAATAAGCTTGCAGAAGCACCTTACTTCCCTCCAGGGACTTTTTTCGTATTTTCTGTATAATTTTAGGAAAATCAGCACGAGAATGTAGAACAGAACAATACAGGTCAGATAATTTTTTTGGTTTTTTATGGGTTTTCACTCCCAATATCTGAAACAGAACTATCAAAAATTAAATGAACTTTTGTCAAATTGACAGAATCGAAACGAAAAATCGAAAGAAAAAAATTCTTAAAATTTTATGCTTTGTTTGATTAAAGAGTCAGATATTTACTCTGAAACGTCACTGTTCGCTTTGTTCATCGTTTATGTTATATGGTTCCTGCATTGTTCATTGGGCAATCTGTTTTGCAAGAAAAAAAATACTGCAATCCGCATGGACGTTTTCCATGAAAAAAACAATTTTATTTAGTTTAAAAAATTTCTGTTTCAGATATTAGGAGTGAAAACCCGAAAAAAACTTGGAAGATGATGTGAAATCCTCCCAAAATAAGCTTTAATCGATAATACATGTCAGAGCATATCTCCTAATAAAACCATATAAGAATGATTTCGGATGGACAGAACAAAGGAATAAAACCCAACAATCCGGTAGATAATGGAAGGAGCTGCCGGAATTGAGCCATTTGGAATAAAAGACGGCGCAAACTCAATTATGTCAAAAATGCAAAGAATTTCAACATCTTAATTAAATGCAATTTCGCCACGTACATCTTCCTACTTTACTGAGATGAATAAGTTTAATTAAATCCTTGTGTTTTATTATGTCTTTCGTCCCACTTCGTTGGGTTGCGGATTGTGCCCCCCTTTTTGCCGGGATGTATCTGCGTCTCTCTTCGTCGCCTGGAGTTTGGAGTGCTCGCAGATCCTCCAAATTTAAATTCATTTTCGTGATTCAGCGACGCCTTTCACCAGGGTTTAGGGTTAGGTAAATATAGCTCAGGATGGAATGATCCAATAATGTTTTTTCGGCTGGTTTTGCTTTGCGTATCTTCATTTTGTCGTTATATCTCGGTGGAGTTGCTTTAGAAGTGATCTGTATTAAAGGATGGCTTTTGTTCGACTTTACAAAGGAAAAAATCGACCTAATTCAGATTTCATGGAGATAGTGCTATTTTCTAAAATTAAATTAGTAAAGTACATACTAATGCTTACTAAGCAGGAACTTCATAGCGAAGAAGATATAGATTTCTCCGGAAGCTACTATACCAAATAACACTCTTGTAGAAATGACAGAAGTATTCATTATACTCCACTCACTTTTATAAACTATACCGGTTGGCCATGACATTCTGACACATTTCACAGTGTATATTTTGAAAATGTTAGGTTATATTCCCTGTCAGATAACACAACATTGTCCTCTCCACATGGAGCTCGTAGTAATAACATATTTTTCAAAATGTGAATTTACTTTGGGAAAAAATGAATTTGAGAGAATGCTATGTGAATTCAATAATACCAAAGACCTGGCGAATGTTGAAGAAACTTTTTTCTCTGCTAACACTGGAAATATTTCACGTATATAAACATGGTTGGAAGATTCATTTATGCTATTTTCTTTCACGGAAATCATGAATCATCGATTCATGAGTGTTGAAATTTTACTGAAAAATAACGAATATAGTAGGCCGTTACTCTGTGGTAGTCGAAAAAAAATAAAAGTAGTCGAATAACCCTGCAGTAAAACTTCTAAACGAACAGACAAACCTATAGAATTCCCTTCTTTTCGAAATTCTCAAGAAGTAAGTCTATCCAGAAGACATTTAAATACCTTGTTGCCCAACTTGAAATACTCCATCATAAAAATGTAGTAGTAGGTACTAAAAAACCTTTTTCACCTTGAAAGAACTAACTCAATTCACAAAGTTCTTTGGAATTTATGTGAACGATGCACTTACTATCAGAAAAAGCAGATTTCAATTCTACATAGCACTTCCTAGTACTTCGTCTATGCTTCTTCAAAACTTACTTCGGCATTTTTGGTTTCCAAGCGTGATGATTATGTTGAGATTGATAGTAGAAATTGGCATTGGCATTTGGCAACGTTGCTGAGAATTATTTTGACATTGCCGATATTTCACGAGTGCCAACCTGCGTCAGTTTTGAGTAGAAAAACTTGATAGACCTAAATCATGGCAAACCGGAATAGTTTATAAAGGTGAATGGACTTTACGCTTCGAAGTACTCAATTTTAACAGTAGGTGCTTCGATTCAAGAAAAAAAAATTAGTATGTGCATTCTACGGTTAGTTCTGTTGGGAAATGAATGGAAAACGCAGAAGAAAATTAAACGGTGAAAGACGACACATCAATGATACAGATACAGGGTGAGTCTTTAAGCGGTACATAAGTTTTAACCCTATATTCCTTTCATCAAATAAAACACTTTTTTTATCAACAATTTTTACAGATTCGGCCCCTGTGAAAAATACAGTCTGTTGAAATTTCCAAGAAAAAATCAGTCCTTCTTTTGAAGCTTTGCCTTGGTTTCTTCGAATTAAATGAATTTTTGGTGTGAAGTTCTCTACAATTATGACTGGTACTCTACATAAATCAATAAATATCATCTATCTTAAAACGGTTTTCTGGTTATAGACTAACCGGTTCATAAAATTATACTTTACTCAGCTAGTAAAGATTATGAATGAAGCTCCCCTCACGTTTACCCGGAACATAGAATACACAGAAACATTTATCTATTTCGCATAGACTGAATATAAGGTCTATTCCATGATGTAAAAAACATGGTGTGCTCATCTGAAAGATGACGTCAGCAAGATTAAAATACAAAGAGTTGTATATTCTGTGCTTTGAATTAACGTGCAAAATCAAAGCACAGAATATACAACTCTTTGTATTTTTGAATCTTGCTGACGTCACTCATTTTTCAGATGAGCACACCATGTTTTTTTTTACATCATGGTCTATTCTATCTCGTGACCAGACCACAATCATGGCCATGTCTATGAACCGCAGACGTTCCATAGAGTTCTAGAGTTCAATTAATGTTTTCAGGTTAGTTGAGTGTTATGTTATAATTCGTTTATAAATTTGACGAAAATTAGAATAATTGTGGATTTTCAATATAAGAATGGGCTGGATTGGAATTGTGTAGAATCTCAAGATGGAAATAACTGGATATTGCACGAATTTCAAGTGGGAGATTAATGTTTCAATGGTCAAGCGTAGTGAAATATTTTTTCCTCGATAGTACCGCAAAAAGTACCAAATGATGAAAATTAAGTGAGTAAATGAGTTCTCCCCATCATATTTCTTTGAATTTCAAGCGATAGGTTGATTATTCCGCAATACGAATCAACGTAAGTGATATCTGTGTTGAACTTTCAAATGAAGTGCAGGAGACTTTTGTCAAATTGACAAAAGGCTCAAATCGAAACGAAAAATCGAAAAAAAAAAATTCATGAAATTTTCTGCTTTGTCTGATGAAAGAGTCAGATTTGTACTCTGAAACGTCACAGTTCGCTTTCTTTATCGTTCGTATCGTTCCTGTATTGTTCATAAAGCAATCTGTTTTGGAACAAACTGCCCTTGGCAAATAGTTTGATACTGCAATACGCAAGGGCGTTATTCCTGAAAAAAACAATTTTATTCAGTTTTGCCTCAGTATTTTGGTGCGATAAATTCCGTTTTTTCGGCAAAATACGTTGACCATCTGTTGCCAAACATTTTAAGTGTATTATATCGCTGACAAAGTGAGGATAAGAACTACTTTGCCGTATTTCCATTTTGACAGACTGAGAAAATAGAAGAAAGTCTGTTGCACATTTCCCTTTTCCTTGAATGGTCCAACATATTAGCATATTTCTTGCAAATTGTCTTCCACTTAGCACATTCCATTTTTGAAATTTTTAAGTGCCAGTAATTTGTTTCAAGAGTGAATGGTGCAAGATACTTTGCAACTTTCACTCTGTCAAACTTAGAAGTCTTAGTCTTAGAAGTTAAATTGATACTGTTGTACAACATGTATGTGAGCCTTTCTGAGTTATTTTTTCTGCATTAGGAATTAAAAGAGTAAAGAGTAAGTCTATTTCACAACAACCTTTTGGTGCAACATGTTGTCATTTTTCTCTAACTTTCCTTTTTGAATTTTTTTTCGAGCAAACAATTCGTTTGAACAGCAAAAGTACATCCCACTGAAAAATTCAATTGATGTAAAAGATACTCGATAATATTTTTCGTTCCCTTCAGAAATGATCATCAAATGAAAGAATTTCCACTGAAAATGATAATTCACGATAGTCCAGAATTTTTCTAGGACCACAGTTAATGGAACATCGCAACAGCGTCACGGACATAACCCCTACGGCCGAATATTTCTGGTTTGATGCTCGGCTACAAAAGAGAGAGAAAAATGGGAGAATAGGAAGAGAAGAAAAGGGTTTCCAGTGAAGTTACTGCAACCACGAGGGAAATACAGAGGCGTATTCACACAATTACTGAAAATTTTGTTTGGCTGGATGCGGATTAAGGATTCAAATATAAGGATAATGAGAATGAAAAATATTGAAAAAGTTTTATAACTACATCGAAAATTCGCTAGTTTATACTTGAAATTGGTATATAGGATAAATTTGGACCCATGTTGTCTTTCCAACTTAGGAAATCATTTACTGGGGATCATACAGAATTTAAAAAAATAAATTCAACTTTTTACCTATAGAGAAATTATTGGCTAGCTCCAGTTGAAATTTTGTCCAATTTTCAGGTTGATACTTAACAACATAATAATTGATACTTAACAACATGATATTGTCAAAAAACTTCGATATCTCAGAAAAAACCTGCCACATGCTACTGAAAATTTATGTATATATAGAGAGCATCTTTGAAAAGAGTTGAATGAATACTCCGCTGTGCAGATAAATACGATGATGTGAATAGATACAGGCAAAACGAATATTTCGTTTGTTTCCAGAAAATCTCTAAAAAAAAGGACGTTTACTCTTTTTGGATTCGAAAATGTGGACTTTGTTACGAAATGTGTAAATATAGTTCAGAAAACACTTTAAACACGATTCGCAGCAAATCTATGACAGTACATATAGATAGGGGGAGAATCGAATCTTTTATGTAGGTATTCATTAATTATCTTTCTTGATTAATTTTCGTTTATTCAGAAATATGTTTTCCAAAATTGCAAAAATTTACATTTGTTAGGATAGTTCGATATTCCGTACGATTCTGTGGTTTCATAGGATGACTTCTTGATACTATTCGTCTTTCAAAGTTTAATCACTGATGGACAATATAATTCTGTGTTCGCGGTATTCACGCCTTCCCCACAGATTTTACAGTCAGCAGTAGGGATATCGTACACACAATAATTTCCGAAAGAAATAAGTTGACTCGATATTTGTAGAATAAGTGAAACCTACCCAATGATGCTGTAGATATACCTATTCAAAACTTTTACTACTTTCCTATTTCAAATGACACACGCAGTTCATTATTGCATCGTTAAATAGCTCGTATGGTGACATTCTCATATCTTTGGTCAACGTTTTCCCACTTATTTGAATTCTTACGATTGAAATGGTATCGATGGAAACCATACTTCGCTGAATATTTTTGCAGAAGTAGAGTTTTTCGAGAAAATCTGTTTCATTTTCAAATTTGCCAATATGTATTGTAAGACCAATGTTTGCTATTTGGACCGAAAATGTACAGTGTGTTCACTAAAGGACATCGACAAGGACAAAAATAATTCATCAAAACTCAAAATTTCGAACTTAGAACCTCTACTTTTAAATCTTTCAGTCAGTCTACGTTAATGAGAAGGGGGCATTTTTGAGCACACCCTATACCTAAAATGAAAGCTTTCCGTGTTATCAAGGTAAAACTCGGAATAAAGGGAGACGGCAATTTCGAACAATGTGAGTAGTCTAAGATTTCTCGAAACCACAAAAAAAAACTAATGTTCCGATGAATAATTATTACTTTCTGTGAATTTTTGTGAATGACTTTTCGTTGGGGTTTTTGAAAATAATGAATAAGTTTTTACTCGATAACTTAGGAAGCTTAGGTATACTGGTATGACTGGAAGATTAAACAATATATAAAATTATAAAGTATAGGTTCTGAATTGAAAATCTTGAGTTTTGATGCATTTCAATTGTCCAAGTTGATGATTCTCTCATGAACACCCTATAGACTTTTCGTCGTAATAGTACATATAGGCAGAATTGAAAATTAAAAAGGAATTTTCGAAAAACACTCTAGCTGCAGAAGTTTTCAAGAACGTGTGAGTCCCTGTCAACAACCAATGACATTTTGTTTCAAAAGTTTCCAAATAATGATCAAATAAGATAATATTTTGGCCATTTGAAATTATAAAGTAGTATGCTGTTTCAGGTACAACTGGAAGTTGCAGAGGTCTCAAAATATTTTGGGGAGAAAGTTCATTGCCCCACATTTCAAACAAACCGAATCGAAAGTCTAAGCATAGCGAACGACATCGAGTCCATCACTGACCAAACAAACCCCAAGAACACAGAATATAAACCCCCCGAATAACGAGTTGTATGCATAGAGGTGGCGACGCCAAACGGTACTCGTTGGAACTAATTAATTATCGAGTCGCAGTTAATTACTGCCGTAACGAACCCTACCCGCCCCTCAGGCCTCTCGCCATCGACGCGCTATGAACTGACAACCCTGTTTAGGGGCCAGGACCACCTCGCCCCCTTTTGTTACTGTATAATTCAATTTTCCGCGCGTATGGATTTTCCCGAAACCGCCCGGTTTTGGGCAAACAGATAAATTACTGGATTCAGTGAGTGTCGAAGTTGCGGAATTACATACAGTGGCCTTTTGTCCGCAATTTGCATCGATAACGCGTTACATCGATGCGGTTTTCTGCACAGGTAACACTTTCCAACGGAACTATAATCCAAGGCTGAAGCCTTTAAAATGGTAAAAAATTTGAAATAATAAGAGTAGTATAAAACTGAATGGAAAAGAATATAATAAAACAAAAATGGGAGGAAAAATAATTTAGAGGCTATCCGAGGTTGGGAAGTGGAAGGGGTGAGGTTTCAAGGGTGAAACACGGTTTATCTCGATCTCCAGAAAAACTACAAGTCTCATGAAGGGAGTTGAATTGCAACATTGTAGGTAATAAGGGGATTTAGAACATTTTATTAACACTCTTTTCCAAAAGTGTGAAGAGTTTATTTTTATTTTTCAGGAAAAAAAATGTTTTTTGCTTCTATGTTTCAAATGAACTGTAGTTTTTTCGATTCGAAATATTTATTTTTTCACCTTATTTTGACTAAATACCCAAAATCCTTCTAATCGAAAAGTCTCACGTCAAAATATACATTCTTTCGAAAAATATATTGGGCTTTTTTGTTCAAATCTCTTATTTCTGATTCTGGTTTTCTAAGAAAATTCACTATAGTAATTTATATTCTTTCACACTATCGGAAAAAAAAATTTTCAACGAACTAAATGCCACCAACTTTAAAAAATGAATATATTTTGAAGTTAAACTTTTCGATTGAAAACTATGGTGCTTTTACCGATTTTCAGTCAAAATAAGGTGAAAAAATAAATATTTTAAGTCGAAAAATTACAGTATAGTTGAAACATGGAAATATGAGATTCGCCAAATTTCGAGAAAGATATAAATAAAAACCAAAAACTTGGATATTCGAAATTTTCACTCAAATTTTGAGGCTTTGCGAAAAATATAGGAAGCACTAACGTGAAGTCAGCAGCTTTTACGCGCTTGTTCACATTGCGAAATGGTGTCTTGGAAATTTCAATGAAATATAAAAATTTTCAGAAAAAAATTTTTTTTTCGAATTTTTCCATGACTTTTTCTTCTTATTGACACTGTTCATCTTCCAACCAAGTTTCATTTCGATCAGATAAATATTTTTCGAGTTATTGAAAAATCAAAATTTCAAATGGCTGTAGCACAAAAACCCTTCGGCAGATTTGGCCCATTAACGAACTCAACCGGGGTATTCAATATCTCAACCTCACCTGGAAATTTCAAGACTCTAGGTCCTTCCTTTCGAAAGTTACAGCGCACACGGCCGGTCGGACAGAATCAATTTTGACCACAGATTCATCATCATGGAGTCCAATCTAGTCGTTTGAGACCAATTTCGACTCAAAATTCGAAAATTACAGACATCGTGACGAAATGATAACGTGCTTTTCCACAGAACAAGCGCGTGAAAAGTGTAAAAGCAAAAGTTGTAGATTTCGCCATTCAACTATTTTCCATAGGACTTGCAAATTCAAAAAATTTCTTCTCAACTTCATCTATCCCCAGCTTCGCATATTTCTGATCCTGTACAAATTATCCAAAATAAACCCCCGTATAAATCGTCAAAGTTTTTCTTTTCATGTGGTTAAAAGATTGTTAGAATCTAATAACCCCAATTTTATTTTCACGTGAAACATCTATGAAGCTACCTGTTACTATGACACAAAATTACAGCACATATTGCTGAGATTCCGAACTTTTCGAAAGTACTTTTTCAACACCCTGTATCTCGGAAATGAAGCGTTCACGAACACATCTCGTTGGGATACTGGATATTTTTTATTTTTTTAGTTATTCATTTATTTTACTCCTTCAATGACACCAATGATAATGGTATTTACAAATGCAGAACTACAAAATCAAATTCAGTCTTAACCTGAAAAAAATAGATCCTGCCGGATTTCTAAAGTATCAAAAAATATATCCACGTCATTTCCAATTTGGAATTTATTACAAATAGCTATCATTTTATTTTCAGGAGAAGAGCCACCTGGTTTAACACAGAATAATTCTTCATTATTGATTTTAAAATTTAATTTTGGAACTCTGAAATGAATGAAATCAGTAAAATTACAATTTTAACTTCGAATATTATTCAAAACTTTGAATACAAACATAATTGCATTGTACTTTCGCCTTTTATCTGATGTGCACATGTCAAAATCTTGTATCATGGAAATATATGATTTCATAAAGGGGTAAACGTGATATATTTTTAGATGCGAGTATGGGAGTAATCTTTTTGGGACCCTCTCAATTTTACCAATATTGGAAATTGACAACGGCATCCAGACCACCGAGGCATACTCAAGATAGAGTCTCACAAGCGCATTGTACAGTAGGATGCTAGTTGGAATATTGAAATCCCTAGCATTTCTCAGAACGAAACCCAAAACTTCATAAGCTTTATTCGTCAAAAACTGAAAATGATTGTTGAACGAAGTTGTTCTGATACATTACACACAAGTATCGAACGTTTGTCCTACGTTCAATGACTCGAGTTAATTTCGTAATCGAAATGTATTTGATTAGATTTTCTACTGAATCTAACAACATGACACTTTCCAATATTTAATGATATTTTATTTATCCTGAACTCAACAACTTCTCTCGAATCCTCTTGCAACAAAGCATAATCAAGTAGGCTCGATAATCTCCTGAGAAACTTGAAATCATCTGCAAAAAACAAAGCTACGGAAAAACGTAAACAAGGAGGATCATTCATGAATATAATGAAGAGCAAGGGCCCCAGTATGATGCCCTGAGGTACACCTGAACTTTGTGTTATACCTTGAGAACATTTGCTCTCGACCCTCACAACTTGCTTTCTTTGAATCGAGTAAGACTCAATAAAACCGCAAGCATCTTTGGAAAAACCATTCGCAGCAAGTTTGTCAACGAGCAACCCATGATTGTCCCTGTCAAATGCTTTCCCGCAATCAGTGTATATGATATCGAGCTGCGAGCCTTACGCTATTGCTCCAGTTGCAAGTTTGATTTGCAAAGTGCAAAGATTTCTAACAGTTAATTACCTTGAACGAAACCGTGTAGACATTCACTGATTTTTATATTTGAATTTTCAATTATATCTTGGTTATTATTATTTCGAAAATATTGGATAAAGCATTCGAAATGCACACTGGTTGGTAGTTTTCTATAAGATTGTGTTCCCCCTTTTTATGGGGAGCAATAAGTGATGACTTCGGGCGTTCAGGAAACACGTTACTGGATATGGATAAATTGAAAATATGCAGCAATGGAACAACAAGAGAATCAATGCAACCTTTGTAGACATAAGAAGGAATATCATCCATACCAACAGACTTTTTTTGATTTTAACTTGTTGACGCTTTTTCTAAGATCCTTCTCGGAAATAACTGAGAAGATTTCATGAAGGTGATCACCCCTGTTCTTCTGCACCTTCAATTCAGGAACACTCTGTATAGCTGAACAAATAGAATCATATACTTCAAAATATCAGCTGACTCGCTTCTCAATGGAATATTGGATCGGAATGTTCTGCTGGGGAAATATTCAACCTCCATGTAGAATATAAAAACCTGATTAAGAGTAAGATGCTATAGATCTCCGAAAGATTAAATTATTTCAGCACTGCCTTTTGGTCTGTTTACGACAAACCCTGGTATCCCATAATGGATTTTAAGCCTTAATTTACACAAATAACACCTCACATGCACAATAGAGATTAGAAATGAATGCAAAACAACCGGAATTCCAAATATGCAGCACTTCCATATATTCCAACGTAGACCACAAGGCAATACCGCCCTTAAAACACTACACCATTAAGCTCAGGAAGGTACAATGAGCCATCTTGAGGCGAATAATTACAAATAACAGAGGTCTCCCCTTAATTTGGAATTTCATTTGATGCACCCGGAGTCGCAAATCAGAGAAGGGGCAATTCGCGCTTTAGTTGGAGGCGCTTTATACAGCTTGTTCTGTAGTTCCGGATGTGCCAGAATGTTGAATTTATGGAAACGCCAGAGGTGTTCTTCGTGGTCGGAAAGATACTGAAGATTGATATTCATTTCGAGTAGAAACAAGTAAATTAGTTATGTTGGCATTACTGTAATTGTTTCTTGGGTGGCTTGGAGTATACAGGGTAGACAACTGAAAACGTAACAGACGGATTTTCAGGAACAGCGTTAACATTATAGAAAACTGCTCAGACTCTTCGATTTTTATTGAAGGAGACACTTTTCACTTTGATTTCTAAAAGTTTCAAGTCCTAAGTACGCACGTAATCGAGCGCTGCGGCCGGACAGACAGAATCGATTTTGGCTCCGGATTCGCCATCAGTGAGCCCAACCTAGTCATTTGAGACTATTTTCGGGAAAAATTCGAAAATGACCTACATTTGGACAGAAACGATAAAAATGTCCAATTTCATATTTTTTGCACGCATTATCTGGAAAGCATTTTCCCGAAAATGGTCTCAAACGACCAGGTTGGACTCACTGATGACGAATCCCGTGTCAAAATCGATTCTGTCCGACAGGCCGACGACACGATAACTGTCGAACGGAGCCAGCTAGCGACTTGAAACTTGTAGGGTAGATCGCGCATTGGAATGCCGCGGTTATGTTCGTTAATGGACCAAAAAGTTTCGGAGCAAGACAGCAAGCTAGCTACTCGATACTTCCAGATCAGGTCGCGCATTGAAATGCGCCGGTTAAGTTCGTTAATGGGACAAAGCGGTCTAATGGTTTTGGAGTAATTGTCATTTGAAATGTAGAGATTCATTTCCTGATATTTCAACTACCCATGCGATTGAAATAAAACTTGACAGTCAGTTGAAGCATTTCGACGCACAACTTTCCACAGATTTTCGTTGAGATCACGGAGTCAGTAATTTTTGAACACATTTTTTTTGGAGTTTTTCTTGGAAAAAATTTTTTTTCCGGAAACTAATCATTGAATCCGAAAAAAATTCTGCTTGTACCTTGAACATCATATTTTTCAGCAGTCTATCAAATTTCATAATGATACTAAAATAATTTCTGGAGATAATTGAAAAAAATATATAAAATTTTGTTGTTTTCTTCTCGATATCGTTGTTTTTTCCGGAATAACTCGAAAAATACTAACTCAATCGGAATGAAACATGGCAGCTAGTTTGTAAGTGCTAAAGGGCAACTTTGTACAGAATTTCGTGATGATCGTTTCATCAGAACAATTTGAAAAAAAATTTCAAAATTCAATTTCGATAAAACAATGGACGGTCGGCCTAATGGCCAACCATTAACACAAATACTTCCGGAAGAAACAACTAAGAAACTCGATATTTGGAGAAGAGGTTTGGACCTTAATTACAAAGGCCGAATTCGTGAATGGATAAAATCCACTCAATAAATCCGCATTATTTTCCCAATATTTCCAAAAGTACAGATCAGATCGAATTGAAATCCAGTACTTTATCAAAAACTGATAGTTCGAAGGTTCATACTGAAATTAATGAGGATAATATGATAAGAAGATCATAGAATATTGAATATTTGAAAAAAAATTTTAATTTTTTTTTTAAATTGTTCTGATGATAATCACGAAATTTTGCATAAGGTTATCTTTCAGCATCTTCGAAATTCTTCTGAAATTGTTCTCGAAAATGAACAACAGTTTCAGAAAAAAAAATATTTTTCGAAAAAAATTTTGAATTTTTTTTTTTTTAATTGAGTGACTATATGATTGCAACGAAATTTCGCTTGAAGTTGCGCGTCGTTATGTTTCCACCAACTGCCAAGTTTCAATCCAATCGCTCCGGTAGTTCCTGAATATGAGGGAAATAACCTCAAAATTTCAAATGACTAGAACTCCGAAACTATTTGGCCGATTCGGCCCATTGACGAGCTTTACCGCGGCATTCTGATGCGCGAACTACCCTACAAGTTTCAAGTCGCTAGCTGGCTCCGTTCGACAGTTATCGTCTCCACGGCCGGCCGACCGGACAGAATCGATTTTGACACCGGATTCGTCATCAGTGAGTCCAACCTAGTCGTTTGAGACCATTTTCGGCTCAATAATCGAAAATTACAGACATTTGGACAAAACGCTAGCACGCTGTTCTCCTAGAACATGCGCGCTATAATGATAGTTTGAAAGTAAATGCAGAATTTCATGAGTGGATGCTGATTTCACGGCAGTGATTCCTTAGAAATATTGGCACACGAGGATTATTACAACATTACAATCTGAAAAAAGTGTCTAAACCTACTTTTGTTTGATATGCCTAGTTTAGAAGGTCCAAAGCATCAATCAAAGTATCGCAATATCTCCTTGTAGTCAACAAAGAACAGTCCGTACTACGAATTAGCAGTTATGGGACGCCCTGTAAGCGACAAGCCACGACACTTCAGGTAAATATAGGTGGTGAACCTTGAACACCTCTCATTGAGACGCGAGAGCAAAGAAATTAAATGCCATTGTGCTCTCGCACCAGGAAGTGCCCCTCTCACCCCTTCGTGCTTGACTGTTCCACATGTATTAGGCTTTTCACACGTTTTAATTCCGAGCATCTCGATATATTCTTGAATGTTTTCTTCGATAATGTAAACGAACGAGTATTTTTAATGAATGAATGCTATTCATAGAGACTACATTTTTTTTTCTCATTCGAGTAATTTTATTTCAATAGGTAAATACGTTGATTTTCGAATTTTGGTAACAAAATGTTTCATAAAATTCTAGAAGAGCACTGCATCTTTTCACGTGTTGACCAAGCCAAACGCACCTTTACTACCTTATGGAAATATTTGGCGATCTTCTAATAATATCATGCTCACGAAATTCTACATAATCCTTCAAACTGTAATTTTTCAATGAAACACTGAATTTCAATTCGATCTCATTTAAATAAAATTTTGAATGGCTATATCTAAGGAATCATTGGGTGGGTTTAGTCCATTCACAAATTCTACCTTCGTAATTAGGCCCAAACCATTGTATGATATACAGAGTGAATCTTTGAGTTGTACATTAATTTAACCATACATTCCTCCCATCAAATGAAACACTTTTCATTTTTAAGAATTCGGCTCCAGCAAAAAGATACAGGCTGTTTAAATTTCCAAAAAAGATTAGTTTTTCTTTTGTAGCTTTGATATGGTAACTCCGAATGAGATGAATTTTGGTGTGAAGTTTTCTATCACTATGACACATATCCTTTATTAATCACTTTTATCCTACTTCAAACAGTTTCTGAGTTATAGACTCGCCGATTCATAAAACTATACGAAATTAGCATGAAGAATGCAAATAAAATCTATCTTTTGTCATCATAAGAATCTTCAATCATTTTAAAATATTTGATTATTCCATATAATTTCTCCTTAAACGCACCGTTTTGCAGATATTCAACCTTGAATATTATAAAATCGGAAAAAAATTCGAAAAATTTCCTTATAATTATGGATACGCCCCTGATCTAGTAAAGGAAGTAAATTTAGCTAGGATCACATTCGTTCGGACCATAGAATGCACAGAAATATTCATCTATTTCGTATATAAGGTATATCTATAGATATAACATTGAGTTATAATTTCTATGGGTATATGCTTTTTCGTGACCACACCACAGACATTCTAGAGAAGGTTTTTAAGTTTGTTGATTGATTTCATATACTTAACATATAAATTTGGTGAAAAAAATTTAATTATCGAGTTTTCAACATGGGAATGGAAATCTTTTAGTGGAACGAAATTGGATATTGCATGAACATTAAGTTGAAGATCAGTGTTTCAAGTCCAGTGCAGTTTAATGTTCTCCTTGCAATATCGCAAAAAGCACCAAATCATAAGAACTAAGTGAGTAAATGAGTTTCCTCAATCTTGTTTCTTTGAATTTCAAACCTTGGATTGGTTATTATCCAAAAGAGATCACCTTAAGGGATATCTGTCAAATTGAGAAATATTTAAATGCTTATATTCTTTTTTGACTGGATTCCCCCAAAATTCCACGAAGAATTCAAAAATGCAAGAATATACATCAGTTCATGAGAGAAAATCAGTTACGGCTACTTTCGACTAAACCAGGAGTCATTAATTACTTCAGTCGATGGAAAACAATCTGTAGTAACAATACCTTGAATTTCATTCCGATATTTCGAAAATTTATTTTCTAGAAACTGCCCTTGACAGATAGCTTAAAACCCACAATCCTTAAGGATGTTTTCTTTCAATACCAATCAATTATTGTTTAGTTTTTAAAACACATAGTCCTTTTTCAGATATTGGGAGTGGAAACCCAGAAAATCAATATCCAATTACCAAGATTTCGAGAGATATTTAGCCGATATATTTCCGATCGAAACTTACCCTACCCCTACTGACGATCATGCCATATACGAGATCATTCAACGATAAGTTTAATGACGATTAGTCAATCAACTCATAAAGAACCGATGCAAATCTGAGAGGAAGTGCCGCAAAACCGATCATCCGGAGACTGTATGATATTAAGCCAAATCTCATCATTTCTGGATCTGCTATGGGGAGGAGTTCCATTGTGAAACTAACCCCTCTCACCCCATCATCACACCATTCTCTATTGTGTTGCCTGTTCGGTTCATTATTGATTTCCAGTTATTTCCACCCAACTATTTAGCAATACTATACCAGTGAATTAAACTGGTAGACAGAACTGATGGTATAAGGGTGTCGACGTTGATTATTTCCTTGCTGAATGATGCCTTATTTTAAATTCAATTATATTTTTCGGAAAAATAACATAATCTTGTATTATCAAATGTTCCGTGTCACTTCCAGATTAGGTAACTTGGTAATAAATATATCTTCACCAACAATTTCCGACGGATTTTCAGAAAACAATTCCAGTACTCCCCAAAAATTCTTCTCTTGTCTTCTGTCGACTGAAAACGGCTCCCAGGAAGTGGTAATTTGGATTTCAATAGAAGAAAAACCACAACATTAGCCTTATTGGATGAACAATGTAGTTGTTCGATAGGATTTGTTCACCAATGACCATTTGTTCGTTATGGTAGTGCATATTCCCAAGATTTATTCTACATATTTCTTTTGGTTTATTTTTTGATAAAATCGAATAATAAACCTAAGTGATCGATCAAAAAAAATTTATCACCCCTGAAAATTACACAGTTTACATTTTTGAAGAATGTAGATTTGAATGAACCAATAAAAAAATCCGTCCGTTGTCAAAATCTGTGGAACTTGGTAAAAAAATCGAATGTCGCTCGAGATTGATCCTGCAAGCTTTTCAGCAGGATTGGTGTACCTTAAGGGCTCGAAACTGAGAGTAGGAGGAAAAAAATATTTCTCGAAAACTTACCACCGAATGTTCATGAAACTCTGAACATTGATTACTGTTGCATAACTCAACCTAAAAATTTTCGACCAGTGGTCCTTGAGTTATAGAGAAAAACGCTGCAAATTGTGTTGTGAAAAACAAATGAGTTATGAATAATATATAAGTTTTATTTAAGATATCAATGGTATTGGTTGATTATCTTCAAGGGTTCTGAATGAGCTGAATTATTCGTGTGATATTCAAAGTTAAATTCTGCAGGAGAAACCACTGCAATGGGTTGAGCTCCGACATCGATTCTTCGGTATCTTCCAATTATCTTCTTCATTGAGCCGATGCTTTTTCGAAGATACTTGCTTTTGATATCTATAGGTGTCTTTTGTAATTTTATTTTGCTGATTGTAGGAGGATCAGTGGGGACTTTTTTGAGGAGTAGCATCTAACCATATTGACAAGTGATGATATGATATTATTCAATGAAGTCATATTCCTTTCTTAAAACAATATAAGTGAGAATAGAACTAATTTGTTTTGAATACAGAGGAATTAATAGAAAAAAAATCTCAAGTTTCAATAGGAGCTCTTAATGGATTCTACTGCAGTTGCTAAGTATGGAACAGCTTATGTTGACTCTCCTTTAGTATCAAAAGATTTAGCCAATCCTCCTTAGGTTTCAAAGATAGTGAGAAGCTCTATATATTCTATATTCTCTTATAGCAACAGGACAAGTTGAACCAATTCATATAAAGATACCTTCAACAGAAATAGTGCAGCATATACATACACTCAAGCTTGTCTATGACATGTACTATAGTTCTAGTAAGCATATTAAGAAGATTTCACCTAGTCCAATGAACGTTGCTCTAGTACAAAGAAGTATGCAGTTCTCCTTCAAGTGGTATTAAGCTTTTTGAAATCTTGTAAGAAATATATTTCGGTGAAGAAAAAGCAAAGTTCCATATGAACAAAACGGAAAGAGTAAGGATGCTCTGTGCTTCGTGTATGATGTTCTTACTCCATTCAAAACATTGTCCGAAGTGTCCTCTTGTGTACAAGGTTTGTACGGAAAATACGTATAAAAATTCGGAGCGTCCTGTCAAGGCGTTGTGGAGGGTCGGCCTGGTGGTCCTGCCTCTATGCAATCCCCTCAGTGCTCAGTTGAAAGTAACCCCTTTTTTACGTGCCGTCTCTCTGATTGAGGAACAGCGCATCAACAGCAAGTTTCTTGCAAAGCTAGGTAAGAATGAATTGTCGTGAGATTTTTGAGTGTTTGGAACAAGTTTACGGAGACAATTCTGTGAAAAGATGTGAAAGATGACCAATGCTCTGGACGCCCCTCCATATCGAGTTCTGATGAAAATGTTGAACGAGTTCGTTGTTGTGTCCTTAAAGACCGTCGATTGACAGAATGATAGCTGAGGAGCTGTCAATCCCTAAAACAATCGAGTTCGACCGTATTTGGCACAAGGGACAGGTGGATACTTCATCACGACAACGCGCCTGCTCATACGTCTCTGGTTGTGCGTGAGTTTTGGCCCAAATCTCAATCACCGTAAAAGAACACCCGCCTTATTCACCTGATTTAGCTCCGTGCGACTTCTTCCCGAAATGCAAACTGGTGCTCCAGGGGCGGCACTTGGGGGATATGGAAGCCATCAAGACTGAAACGACACGGCAAATGAATAACCTCACAACTGAAGACCTTCAGCGATCGTATCAGTACTGGAAACGGCGTTGGCAGAGGTGCATCTTGTCTCAGGGGTAGTTATTAGAAAGAGACCATACTGAAATACCTGAATAATTGTAAAATGAAGAGATTTTTCCACTTTATAAGTATTTCCCGGACAAACCTCGAACAAAAAATATGCGTTGTTCTTATCGTGTGCCATCTTCCCAGAGAATAATTCCATAAGTCAACAAGGATTGGAGGTTTGCTAAGTTAACTTTTTTTATAGTATTCACATTAACTTCAGCTCTCATGATTAGATGATACCAGTCACTGGCGGGACAAATTCATTCGATACTTTCATCAACAATGATAGATTTTCTAAAGAACGAAATCATTTAACACTTCCTACCATGCACTCTAATAAACCGGAGCTGACTCAG
Organism: Myrrha octodecimguttata; assembly: GCA_958510865.1. Classification (NCBI taxonomy): domain Eukaryota; kingdom Metazoa; phylum Arthropoda; class Insecta; order Coleoptera; family Coccinellidae; genus Myrrha; species Myrrha octodecimguttata. The sequence goes on along the minus strand of OY294058.1, from coordinate 67,857,086 downwards.
CTAGTTCATGATCAGGACACAAAGTAAAAATGATCCAGACTGCAAGGTCTGCTTTTGGTCTCGTCACAGCCTGTATTGTCCGCGAAATCCCACCTCGTTTTCACACTTGTTATCTTTGTGCGCAAATTCAAATCCTTGTTATTTCGGAAAATCACAAACCTTATGTGCTCACTTGACTACTATAAACATGGAAAGACTTCATACGAGCGCAGTCAATTATGCTTTTTGACAGGAAGAAAGAACACGGTGGTGGGCTCTTAAAATCGAATGGAAGTTTTTTAATTATCAGTGCGGAGCAGAGCGCTGCGTTTGTGCAGGCTTTTGCGTTTCACCCTCATACCTCCGTTGAAAAGAGTCACGCTAACGATTTAATTGAGTCCAATATTAATTAATTATCCATTGTGATGGTGCTGGTGAGCGCCGAACGTGGAGAGTTTCGAAAACTTGCGAAAAAAAGTTGAAATTCTAATTATCGCGTTGTTCTTTCGAAGTAGTTGTGATGTTCGAGAGAGAAAAAAGGATATACGGTGTTAAAATGAACGCTTGTGTGTAGAGTCAGGTGCGTAGTGGTTGAGAGAACTTTTTTTAAAAAAAAAAATTTTCTCAAAAACTTCCGCATGCCTCTAAAGAAGATACAAAGACCTTGCCAAAAAAGTACCGCATGACCCACTTTCCCAATTCAAAAAATTTAGAGGGTTGATAGGGATGGCACAGGGTGCAACAAAAATCCTTCTAAAATGTATATGAATTGGGTAAAAGTGAAACAAAAATTGACCTGTTTCAGGATTTTGTTGCCAAATATTTTTCATCTGAGAAAATGAATTTGTTCCCTGATTTTGACGCGCACTGTATAGTCAGCTGCGTAGCAGGTATAAGATTGTTGAAAATTGGTTTGGTGGAGTTGGAGAGCTTGTAGACTTTCGACACCTCTCAAAAAAAGTTCAATTTCTGGAGACCACTTTCGAAAAAGTTTTGATGTTCGAGAGAAAAAATTAAATATTTTGGAAATCGGTTATGTGTGGATGAAAGATGACCTTCAGTTAAATTCTTTCAGACTTCAGGGTTTCTTCAATACCCACCCATATCAAACATTCCAGAAACATATCGCAGGGATACGGTTCAGCAAACATTTCGAAATCCATACAAAGATTTGATATATCTCATCAAAATCAATCGAACATTTTTTCTCGATTCCTGGAGAGGAAAAAAGGGTTTATAATCAGGTTTTTGGAGTCTACGAGCGGTTACGAAAGCTAGTAAGATAGTAGGAGGAAGCATACCTTCGTCAAAGATGTCAGCATCATAGATTACAAACTAACATAAACAGAAGAATGAATACATGTCGATGAATCAACCAATATCCCACCTTGATCCAATCGCCTTTACTCCGAAGAAACATTGTCCAAGGAATTCCTTCACTGAAACTTCACGGTTTTACCGATCATCAGGACGACTCACCTTGTCCAAATGCAGAAAGAGTTCTAGATACTTAAAACCTATTAGATGGCAGTCTTGAGAACAAAATTTCACTAGGACCATTTCAGGCACACCCTACAAACAATTACACTATCAGGGGTTTTAAATGGCCTCGAATGAAACGGCCCACCGTAAACACAATAACTTCTGAAAGAAACAACTTAGAAACTCGATATTTGAAGGGTAGGTTTGGATCTCAATAAGGAAGGCCGAATTCGTGAATGGCTAAAATCCATCCAATGATTCCGCAGATATACCCATTCAAAATTTTATCCCAATACTTTATCGGAAAAATGAAGGTTTATACAGAATTTCATGATTAGAAGATCACAGAAATTTAATTATTCGGAAAAAAAATTGAAATTTTCTTTCAAAATGTAATAATACGATCACCACGAAATTTCGTATTAAGTTGTCGATTAGCTTTTTCAAACTAGCTGCCAAGTTTAATCGTGATTGAATCAGTAATTTTTGAGTTGTTCCGAAAAAAACAACGATATCCAGGATAAACACGAAGTTTGACATATATTTTGGAGATATCTCTAAAAAATATTATCGAATCGAACTGAAATTCAGTACACTACGAAAATATGGATTCCGAGTATAATGGATAGATCCCGAAAAAAAAAAATGTTTCGAAAAAAATTCCGAAAAATTTTTTGTTTGTTTACTGACAACACGATCTGAACAGAATTCCGGAAAAAGTTGCAAGTCCCTTTAGTCAAACCATCTGCCAAGTTTCAACCCAATCGCTCAGGTACTTCTCGAAAAATCAGTGAAATAACCTCATAACTTCAAATGGCTACACCTCCGAAACCGTTCGACCGATTTTGCTCCCTATCGAACTTAACCTTCGCTTTTTGAAATGCAACCTAACCTGGAATTTTCAAGTCGATAGAATTCTCGGTACGCCCGTAATCGTGGTGACGGCCAGCCGGTCGGACAGAATCGATTTTGACACTGGATTCGTCATCAGTGAACCCAACCTAGTTGTTTGAGACCATTTTCGGCTCAAAATTCGAAAATTACAAACATGTGTACAAAACGATAGCACGCTGTTCCCCAAGAACATGCGCGCAAAAAGTTCAAAAACAGGAAAATTACTAAAATCCAACGTATGCATGAAAATGACGACTTGTTAGCCGCCCGAACATATTATAATTGGCAACAGCGGAGATTGTGAATTCCCGAAAACAGTTCTAATCTTCGAACTAGGGAGATGACGTGGAGAGATTGGAATAAATGCGCTCTTGAAGTCGGGATAAGCCCTGGAAGGGGAATTCGCAACGAAGAAATTCGTCAGCCGAAATTAAAATCTTGAGACAATGGCATGACTGCATTTTTTCGTCACTTCCAGATTACTACTCGTTGCACTTTGTAGGGATTAAGTATGAAAATCTAGTCGAACGATCTCTTACGTTCCAAATTGGTATTCATCACAATAGGCCTCTAGCATGTATTTTATATATTCTATCCTTGAGAATACTAAAAAAAACCAATTGCAATCAAAAATTTCAATTTTCAACGATAAAACGATCTCTCAAGCGGAGGCCACATATAAAAGATCACTATCACGATGGAGATCCCCTTCTACCCGAAACATATGCAGGGTGAGTCTTCAAAGTTGTACATTAATTTTAACCATAGATTCCTCTCATCAAATAAAACACTTTTTTCCTTTGCCACTTTTCCAGGTTCGGCTCAGGTAAAGAGTTATAAGCATTTAAATATTCCTGGAAGTGCTAATCCACTCGCCTGCACTTTCTTTGCAAGTTCACCACAGATATCACTTACGGTGATCTCTTTGGCAATCCAATGTTTAAAATTCGAAGAAAAATTATTGAAAAAATTCTTATGATTTGGTGCTTTTTGCGATATAATCACAAGGTAAACATTCCACTACACTGGAGTATTGAAAGAGTGATTTTCCACTTGATATTCTTGAGATATTATTTAATTCCGCTATAAAATTTTATTCAATTCCATCCTCGCCCACTCTCATATTTAACACTACATACTCATTCTTATTTTCATCAAACTTATACATGAATTATATGAAATCAATCAACAAACCTAAACACATTAAGGGCCGAATTTATAGTTGTTCCTTGAGGCTTCCTTATACTGAAGGCCGCCTTGAATTTGCTTTTCTATGGAAACAAATAAAAGTTTGTTTGCATAGAAACATAGAAAAGCAAATTCAAGGCGGCCTTCAGTATACGGAAGCCTCAAGGAACAACTATAAATACGGCTCTAATTGAACTCTATGGAAAGTCAGATTCATAGATATGTCACCTAGCCTCCATATCTGGGGTCTGTTCACGAAATAGCATAGAAGTACATTAGTTCTATGCGAAATAGATAAATATTTCTGTGTATTCTATGATTCGGATAAGTGTAGAGCTAACTTAATTTACCGCCTTCACTAGCTCAGGGACGGATCCATAAAAATGAGGTAGTTTGTCTAATTTTTATCAGATTTTATATTATTCAACGTTGAATATCTCCAAATCGGTGCGCTTAAGGAGAAATTATAAAGAATAATTAAGTATTCTAAAATGATTGGAGATTCTTATTATGACATAAGATAAACTTCATCTGCAATCTTCATGCTATTTTCATATAGTTTTATGAATCGTTGAGTCTATTACTCGGAAACTGTTTGATGTAGGATAATAGTGCTTACTGCAGAATTTTTGTCATATTTATAGAAAACTTCTCACCAAAATTCATCTCATTTAGAGTTACCATATCCGAGCTAAAAAAGAAAAACTGATTTTTTTGGGAAATTTTAACAGCCTGTATCTTTTTACTGGAGCCGATTCTGGAAAAATGGTACATGAAAAAAGCGTTTTATTTGATGAGAGGAATCTACGGTTGAAATTGATGTACAACTTAAAGACTCACCCTGTATACGCTAACTTTCTCGATGTTGTCTAATGAAAAAATATACATAGCCACAATAACTATCGAACGGAGCGACTTGAAAGTTCCAGGGTGGGTTGCTTATAGAAATGAGATGATCATTTTCATGGATGGGCGAAATTAACCAATTTTCTTCTCATTTTATACTCATTCAGAATTTTGGAGAAATATTTCGTCAATCTCAATTGGGTAGGTACTATTGCGACCGTTTCAACGTCGCACGTAGTTGAAGAATATCGACGCGCAACCTCTTACAAACTTTCGTGAGGATTGAAAGATTTTGAAAAAATGATATTTTCCAAATATTTCTTGAATTTTTTTTTGTCGGCAAATATTCAACAGATTTTTATGAAATTGCCAACATACCTTGAAGTTAATATTCGAGAAATTTCAGCGCAATCTGATATTCATTTCTGTAACTATTATGAAAAAAATACGTCGGACTTCACTTTGGCCTTTCTAGATTTTTGATGAATTGTTGAAAATAAACATATATCATTATACAGGATGTCCAGAAATATGGGGATAAAATTCTACAAAGGAATTCTACCATCAAAATATTCAACCTAAGGGAGGTACAGCCTTTTCTACACAAAATAAATCTACGATCAGGAGTATTTCTGCGTTATAAATATGAAAAATCTCCTGAATCTGCGATATGCAGGAGAATTGTCTTATCTGGATGATACAAAATTTGGAAATTACATACAACTTCGTCTAACAAGTACGCAAAATACAGTGAGATTGTGATGGGTTATATTAATGACAGAGGAACAATCAATTGAATATGGAGCAGTTCCCTCATAATTGCCAATTAAATTCATATATTGTTAATTATAATTGAGTAAGATACAACTTGTGCTTGGGGACTTATAAATACGACACAGTGAGTATAACTATGATCGCAAATCGTCGAATCGAATTATTAAAAAACCAAGAAAAGCACTGACGTGAAGTCAGCAGCTTTCGCGCGCATGTTCACTCTTGAAGTACTGGATTTCAATTCGATCTAAGCTGTAGTTTTGAAAATTTTGGGAAATAAAGTTTTGAATGGGCATATCTACGGAATCATTGGGCGGATTTTACCCGTTCACGAATTCGACCTTCGTAATTAAGCCCCAAACCTACTCTCGAGTTTCTGAGTCGTGTCTTCCGGAAATTATTGTGTTTTTCCAAAACTACAGATTTGATCGAATATAAATCCAGTACTTAATCCAAAAATGGCAGTTCGGAGGGTCATACAGAAATGCATGGAGATATTATGATCAGAAGATTACAGAATATTGAATTTTTGAAACGAAATGTTTTTCAAATTGTTTTAATGGCACGATCATCACGACATTCTGCACAACATTGTCCATGAGCATTTTCAAACTAGCTGCCAAGTTTCACCATGATTGAGTTAGTATTTTTCGAGTTATTCCGAAAAAAACAACGATACCTATCGTGAAAAAAAAAATATTTAAAAAAAAATGTTTGATCACCTAAAACTGAAAAATAAAAATAGGGATTTGCATTTAGAGGGATTTGTCTTGAATGGACGATATGGCAACGTCGAATTCAGCTTTCTCGGAAAGAAAAGGACGTCAAATGTGTTACTTTGCTTAGGAAAACAGAGATAACTATACTTCGATCTGGTTAGAGTAGAAGACAACGACCAAGAAATAGAAAAAGAAGAGCACAGACTGTCATACTATCATACTGTCATATTACTGACAAATCGCAAACGGAAACTGTTTGGTTGTATTGACAAAGAACATGTGTGTACCACAAAATAGGAATGAATATTTCAATATTCTATAGCTGAAAAAGCTATTCTACTAAACACCAAACCCCAATTTTGAAATCTAATTTTGAATACTTTCTGAAGGTAATTTGTGAAAATGATGAATCAAACCCCTAATAATTATGTCCGAATTTGATTTGCACAAATAAACCAAATTCAGGAAAAACCCCCATTGACCCCAGCATAAATGAATCTCGAGCAATGCTTGATCGTGGATTGTGTGGAACCTGAAGTTATTTGAAATTGTCATAGTTATTCGCTGAGTAATGCACATAATATGCAAATCAATTCAAGAGGTACATCTGGCCGAGTGAAAAAATAAATTCTTCAACGTTAATCATATAATAATAGGAAAACAACGATTCATTCCCTGACTCCAATTTGGAGTAACAACATCCTTTCCAGCCAGGACGTAACTGTAAAGCCCCCAACTGTATCATTTCAACACTTCGATCGGAAATATACAGGGTAATTTTCTATTGAACGCACGGTAGGTCTTTCTTTTCTACTGTTGAAAAAAGTTTTAACGACCAGGTAGCCCCGTGACTATGCGGAATTTTTTCCCGATTACTCAAAATTAAGCACAATAACCTGCATGGACGCGTGTTAAAGGTTCGATTTAATTTCAACCGTGGATAAAATAAACAGGAAATGCTAAGTGGATAATTAATTTGTTGGCGTTATCTTAACGTCGAATCGACGAATGATTTTAATTATAATTACACGATGATTGTGCTTTTTATCGTAGAATTTGAATGAATCCGTAGCTGTGTGGGGTTGAAATGCGTGAGAATTGATAATATTGAGTGTTCTTTGTGCTTTGTGGAAGGCGTGAGTAGCAATAATTACTGCATTTCATCATGGTGGCGGTAACTCAAAAGAGACGTGCACGAATGACTTCAGGCAAGAAGATGAAGCCTGAATTGAAAGATTCGGCAAGATGTTCATTACCAGGAACGAATAAAAATGTGGAAATGAAGCACGAGCTCATTGTTCCTTGTTGTGTTTGTTCTTTTCAAATGAAATATCAATATTACATATACACATTTTGGCTATTTTGTGAAAACATCGAACAAATTCAAGATAACCTGAAAACTGAGAGTTATCCACGCTTATACAGTCCCCACCCGCATAAAGACAGCAATGCAGCCACTATGTCTACAGACAAATTGACGATTTTGTCAATAAACACATGTGAATAAAACAAAGATAATCTCCACTTTGGGAGCTTACAGCCGTCAACAAAATGTAGCCAATTCCTATTTTGTCTATTGATAGATGGGAAATTCAAGATAATTCGAACCACAGACCAACCAGATGAAACACTTGCGTTATTTACTTAGGAAATCTTTGTCAACGAGTATATGACCGTGAATAGAGCTAATCGGAATTTTAGTAGGCGATTGGGGTGCTTTGGCGTGCCAATCAGATTGCAGATATGGGATCTCGTGACTCTCGCCGCTATTAGTCTCGCTTAGAGAGATTATAAATCTGTGAACAAACTGAAATGACATTGACAATTGATAATTAATTAAATATCGTATCTGTACCAGTTTTCACAACAAAATCAATTGTTTAGTTATATCTGAGGTTCTATTCTATGATGACCTTCCTTATTATATGATGTTTTATTGCACAACAACAAGAATTGGAATAGAACTTAGTTTGACGCATTCCTAATGTTTATTTGATATAGTATGAAGGAATCGCAACGAAGTAAAAGAATTACCACCTCCATTATTCAATGAGAACAATGGGACGTCTAATGAAATTGAATATGATTGCAAAACCACAAGGAAAAGAATCGAACAAAGTTGGTCCATTCACAGATTGATCTTATATTAAAATGAATCTCAATGGATGTGAAAGTATCACAACCTATACATTCTCCACTTAAAATAATAGTATGTCTCTGTTTGCAATGAAGATGTTTGCATGATGAATTGATTTCGAAGAACAAGTTAGTGTTTGCCAAAAAAATTACTCCTTTTTTGATGAATGAGTGTTATATATCTTCATTATTGGAGAAATAATGTAGTAAATATGGATTATACTCAGCTTGTTGAATTTATTAATGTCAAAAACAGTGTCTGAAACAGTTTGGCCAACTTAACGTAAACATCGACAGATTCAAGTCAGAACCGGTAAAATTAACCAGGTATGCAAATCTCTTTACCATCAGCGGAACTGATACAACCTGGCGAATTGATGCATCCAGCCTTCTGGCTTACTAGCCAGGAAGCTTCGGCTTTCACGAACTAATTATACGGGCCACATCAAATTACCAATTAGCATTGATGTTCACCATCCGCCATAATGAACTATTGATCCTTTTGACGGTATATAGCATCTTCTCCGGCGAGCTCGAGCGATAAATATCGTAATCGTGCGCGATCAGCACCAGTTGGCGGCAATTGTGTTGGACCGGGAGGATCGATGTACATTGCCACTATTGCAAGCTTTTTAAATATCATCACTGATCCTTCATATGGACTCTTTTTCTTTTTTACGCGCTTGTTCTGGGGAACAGCGCGTTATAATTTCGTCACGATGTCTGTAATTTTCGAATTTTGAGCTGAAATTGGTCTCAAACGACTAGGTTGGACTCACTGATGAAGAATCCGTGGTCAAAATTGATTATGTCCGTCAACGCTGTAACTTTCGAAAGAAAGAACCTAGAGACTTCAAATTCTCAGGTTAGCTTAAGCTCCCGAATATCTCGGTAAAGTTAATGAGCCAAATCTGTCAAATGGTTTTTGTGCTACAGCCATTTTAAATTTTAATTTTTCAATTACTTGAAAAATATTTATCTGATCGAAATGAGACTTGGTTGGTAGATGAACAGTAGCAATATGAAGAATTATCAATAGAAAAATTTGAAAAAAATTTTTTTTCCGAAAATTTTCATACTTGATTCAAATTTCACTGAATCTCCAAACCGCCACTTCATAATCGAGTACTTTATTTGAGCCCAATAAGATTTCCTGATTTTCCTGAGGGCCGAATCAACAGAAAAATTAAGGAAATTTATTTTAGAAATTCATACACTTCAAAAAGCGTATCTCTGATTCCGTTGAAATTTTACTCTAATCGACAGCGAAAATTCGAAGACTCGATTTCAGTCTGAACAGATATGTATTCTTTGAATTTCCCGAAACAAAGGATGCGTGGAATATTCCTTTTCATCGACCGTTTATGGCATTTACTGGTGAATAGTCGAAGTAGACCCTATTTGGCTGAAACTTCAAGGTGGCATTTTTCATTGGAGGGCGATTCGATCTATGTTTTTGGAAACATCGGGAAACTGAAATTTTCAAAGGGTACATCTGCGAAATCATTCGATAGTTTTTACTAATTCGCCAATTCGGCCTTAGTAAAACTCCAAACTTACTTAACAATTATCGAGCTACTGAGTAGATTCGTCCGGAAGTTATTTTGGTCACCATCAGTGGTTTGGCCGGCCGTAAACACATTAACTTCAGGAACAATCGACATAGGAAATATATTTCCGAGAGTAGGTTTTCAGTTAAATTAAGAAGGTCGAATACTTAAATGGGTTGAACTCGCCAAATATTCTTTAGATAGTTATACCCATTCAAAATTTCGGATCGAATTGCAATCTAGTACTTGATCGAAAATTATAGCTTGAGGTTCATGCAGAATTTCGTGAGGAACATATGAAAAATTTTGGCAGAATCAATACTTGTATAGATGACCGCTTTGGCAACGGAACAAGCGCGTGAAAGCTCCTGAACTCACGTCATTGCTTTTCCAGGTTTCTTATCATTCCCCTCATTTATTTGATTTTCGCGCGAATGTTTCAGAAAAAAGCGTGCTATTGTTTTGACCAAATGACTATTTTTCTAATTTTTCCCCGAAAATGGTCTCCAACGTCAAAACTCACTAATGTCAATATCGATTCCATCTTGGCAACAGATGTCAAGATATCTGTCGAACGAAACGAGCTAACAAATAGGAACCTTCAGTTGAACATTGGAATGCGACGGTTCAGTTCGATAATGGGCAGTCGAACGGTTCCCGAGTTATATTTATTAATTCGAATTTTTGAGGTTATTTCCTCAATATCTCATAAACTACTCAAGCGATCGGATTGAAAGCAGGCAGTTTGTTCGGGCATACCAACGCATAACTGCAGGCAAAATTTTGTTGTAATCGTATGACAAGTAAATTGAAAAAAAAATTTTCGAAATTTCCCATGAAATAATCTTATTGGGATACTAAATTACAGATTCCAAAGAAGTTTTGCACGTACCTTGTGCCCTAAACGTCACAGTGTTCCAAATTTGAGTCTGATTCGATTCAAATTCTCGGAGATATTGAAAAAAAATATATAAAATTTGGTGGTTTTTCCTCGTTATCATAGTTTTTTCCGAAACTACTCGAATAAGACATGAGGAAACTTGGTAAGTAGTTGAAAAATGTTCATGCACAACTGTATGCAGGATTTCGGAATATCCGTGTTATTAGAAAAATTTCAATTCCATTTTTTTTTCAATATTCTGTGTTCTAGGATTTTCTAATCATACTTACCGCATGAATTTCTTCATGAAACTTCGAGCTGTTCATTTTCAATGTAGTACTGAATTTCAATCATAATGAGTGGAATCAGCGAAACCATACTTAACGGCCGATCGTAAACACACTAAAATTTCAAACAACTTAGGAAATCGATTTTCGTAGAATAGGTTTGGACATTGATTAAGAAGGTCGAACTAGTGAATGTCTAAAATCCACCCAATGACCCTGTTTATATATTTTTTTCCTATATTTCGAAATTACAAATTGACCGAATAAAAATCCAGTATTTGAATGTTCAAGCAGAATTTCATGAAGCGAAGATCGCCAAATCCTTCCATAAAGAAGTAAAGCTTTGTTTGGCTGGGTTGATTCGTGAAATGAAACTTAGAAACGAAATCGAGCGTTCGCGCTAATGCTGTTGACTTTGCGTCAGTGAAGTTTAAATTGCGAAAAACTTACAAACAACTGACATAATATGTTAATGAAATAACCGACTCTTAACGTTATGAAAATGAAGAGGTTACAATAATTGTAATTTTTTCACATACAGTGTGATTTAAAACGAAAAATAAGTGTAAAAACTGGAGATACTTCAAGTTATTATTATATAACGATTGAGCTTGATTTGCCTTGAATACTCTGCTAGTTTTCGAGATACAAAATGTGAAATTTTTCTCCACCAAAATTATAATCAATGAATATAGAAAAGAAGCAGATTACGCAATAATTATTTATGTTACAGATAATAATAACTGATAAAAGTCTAATTAATTGTACTTAATGAAAGGATAAAAAACTCAAAACCATGTTGGCCAACTAATTCAAGATGCAACAATTGCAATATTCGAATGGATGCAGTGACACATTTATTGCAGATATCTCGACAACGGTTGAGAATTATGGTTTTGAGCAGAAATATCTGTTCCAACAATCATATGAGCAATTTATTCCGATATTCCGCCCTGAAAAACACCTGGATGTCAAGTTGCATGTTTCCATTGCTGAATTTATCATTTTTATCAAGTTTAGGGCATATTTGGTTTAATTTTTATTGAATTACGTGAAGTATATCCAATTTCTGGATTTCACTTTCCTTTAGAATCACCCTGTCGATTCAGAAGTAGACCTAAACCATCCTAGAAATTTCAAGCACGAAATGATAGAAGCTATCAAGTCTCATGAAATTCTGATGATTAATATTTCAATATACATAAAATATAATTTGACAATCTGAAGGTACCCAAGCCAACCTTTACTTCCATGAGTTCTCCAGAACTTTAGAAGAAAAATAACAAGTTTTGTTCAACTTCGAGTAACAAAGAACCTAATGTTCCCCAGAAAAATTTTAACGTATATCACATCGCATAATTCGCTCAATCAGTGCCTAAAAATAGAAAAATGAAGATAATAGGTAAGGAACTTTTCCATGTACCTATTCCAACTAAAAACATGAAAAAATCTTAAATCAATTTACCGCACATTCGTTTCACCTGATAGATGGAAAATGATCTTCAATGTATTCGAACGAACTTTCCATATTTTAAAACAAAAACTTTTAACAGTAAGGAAAAATCTGATTAGGCCACTTTCATTTCGATACCGAGTACACATTCAAAAGCAGAAGATAGTGGTAGTATGAAAGACACGAGTACATCTCGTATGTTATGTAAGAATTCAGGTTGAATATGACCTGGAACAGCTTCAACGGGCCTTATTTCTTTTCATTCCATTCAAGTCGAAATCGTTCCTTACCGCCGGAACTGGATTACATTTCTTTTCAATAGATACGACCTCAAATACAGCGTTAAAAGTCTGGCTTTATTTCGCCAACATATCTCTCTGTCCGATTTGAATTCATTGGATTTTGTCCATACATATTTCGAATAAATAAATATAGATTTGAAGGAAAAATTCTATAGTTGGGAGTCGGAGCGAACTATTTTATGAAATGGATTCTTTCCCTATGAGTTAACCTTTGAATTTTTGTATTTTTATGCTATTTTTCGTTATTCACAACGAATGAGGTGGATAATACATTTATAAAATTAAAAGGCATTTAAAGTTACAATAAATTCAATTCGCATAATATGAAGTATAAAATAACATCAATAAATTGAAACAAAGGAATGACTGTTTGAATTGAAGTAGCTGTACAATTGTACACTCAGTTATTGCAAATAGTTGAAATCCGAGCAAAAAATTGAACAAGTATAAATTTTCTGTATATAATCCGTAATTATAGTCAATAAAATGTCTGTATTGAAAAATTTATAGCAAATTGTGGATTTGTATATTGCATCGTTCTGATAAAGCATTCTGTTTTCTAGATGTGTGTAGTATCTATTGAATCTTTTATTTTTCCTTTCATATATAGGTATTCTATTATTTCTATGATTTCCTCATTCAATCAAGACTGTTAGATTTGGTAATTTTCTTCTTTCAACAAGGAATCTCGCAAAAAATAATTATTTCTGTCGTCAGATTAAGGGCCGGTATTATAAAACTTAACTTCAACTTTAACTGACAGTTTTGACAGATATGTCCTGTCAAAATTTCAGTTAAAGTTAAAGTTAACTTCCATTTAAGTTTTATAATACCGGCCCTTATAGTTTCACCTAAAAGACATGCTCACTGCTCAAATATAGCAATAAGATTGAGATTGCAAACACATTTGAAATATTCTATCGAATTAATAATCGAGTGAAACAAAAATTCTTTCGTCCATCGTAAGTTGTTGATTGTTACAAAAATAACAAAAAGACTCTTTATATTCTGTAGATGAACGGATGTTTTTTGTCCAAAGTTGTAGTCAGTAGTACGGGAATCCAAAATATAATTGGAATGAAGAAGAAATATTGAATACCTATTCGCACTGCGGAATGACAATGGACTTCTTCGAATGAAAAAGAATGCTTAATCAACACAAATTCTGCCTTGTTTTCACAAAAAAAACGACAAGACGTTTATATGAATTCAATAGTCACCTTTACATCTTGTCAAGTCCCTATAACTACACTTAATAAATAAAAACTTCTATTTTTTCCAACTTAGGTTCTCAATGTATTTAGATATTTTGAAATCATAGCGTGAACGAAGAAATATTAATCTTGATTTACTGAGGAATCTCGTTATATCATGATTACAATCATAATCATAATATCAAATTGCACATATGCTTTTCAATGGTAATATTCTGCAACATTTTGAGATTGAGTAAATAGCATAGAGATCAGTACTATTCGATGACTATAGTTCAACTATTGGAGCATTATAATGCTTATGATTGTTTTTATGATTAGGAGTGTGACTATGATTATGATGCGTAAATCATCTCTAGATGAAATTGAACATTTACATTTTAATAGGAGCATGTATAGATGAGCAATACGATATGATCATACTATGATTGTAACTATATGAATATGCTTATAATAAATAATAAGTATATTATAATAATGATACACGTAAAGAGGCCTTAGTTTTGAAAATGCTTCGAAAGGAAGGTCCTGTATCAGAAATGAATGTAAAGCTAGAAATTTCCGCTCATTTCAACCGATATAATTCAGTTTGTTTGCAGTTAAAAGAACTACTTTTCTGTGAAAATGTACATCACTCACCAGCTGGATTGTTTTGGTGTCCTGTCAATCCTAAGACTGCCGCATGATTGTGTCCACCAGCACCGGCGTTCATACCAGCCGCTGCGGCTATATTATGAGGCAAAAACGCAGCGGCAACAGCCGCATGTGCGTTAAAATATGCCATACGGCTTGCCGCCATAGTCATATGATGATGGTTGAAGCCATGATCCGTCGGAAAGCAGGTAGGCCCTTGCATATGTCTTTGGGGGTACACATTTGGCGTTATTGCTGAAACTGCGGCCGTCGGAGACCTGTGTTGGGAGTCAGAGAGGCCTAAAAGCTCCTGTATGGCAAAAGGTGATCTTTGTGGCATTGTTTGCGATGGTTTGTTGATAATACTCGGTGCTGTCACGTGGATTGTATTCAAATGATCATTGTTCATGTTTTCACGAAAGTAACACTTGAAATACTCCTGGAAAACTTAGGGTTCGTTGTATAGTTTATATTTTCGCGAAAAATTCTCACTCATTTTCACGAAACACAAGGTTCAAAGTATGTCTCCCAGTTCCTCACTGAAATGTCTTCACTATAAACACTAATGGCCTGAAATATTTCCTGATTTGAATTTTTTCGTTGCTGAAATATGAGGTCGTTCAGATTGTATTTGGACCTCTCATGAGCGCATGCAGAGAAAGACTGACGACTCCAATTTGAGAATTGCACACTGCGGCTTCACTTAGCAAGATACTCCCTAATATTCAGTCCTGAAAAGGGTCCCTTAAAAGAGGCGTATCCTGAAACCATCCAATAAACTAACCCAAAGTCGATTTCCGGTCCTGTCGGCGATTCTGGTCTCTAGCGCCATCTTGGATACGGCCGCGATTCCCGCCAAACAAACCGCGTGTTGGGTGGGACTTGATGTTCAATTGTTTCGGTAGCGTTTCGCCGTACGGTTGCTTGATTTAGGTGTTATTTTTGCGTGCTTGGTCTACGATCGTGTTATCCTACTATCCGAAGGTTTACTGTTGTAATTAGTAGTGACGTGTTAAACTATTATAATTGTGGAACTGATTAATTGGCTATGACTAATTTAGGAACGTTATTTTGGTCCCGTTGTCATGAAGTTCTGTTGTGATTGTTCGGTTCTCAAGGGTATATTTGATATAATAATGCATATTCTCATTTTATAAATGGGATTTGAAAAGTGGTAGATGATTGCATACTGAAAATCACAAGTTACACAATTTTTGAAAGAGTTGCAGAAACGAGAGAAAAATTTTGAAGATGACCAGACATTCATTTAAATCAGGTGGAATTCCGAGAAAGGACAACTAAGTAGTTTCTCATACATTTTGAAAGAATGATCATTCATTTATATTCATGAAAGTTGTATTCAATATATAGGTATAGGTACCTAGATATTATTTTATGCTTTGTCAAAAAAAAATTTTTTTATAACTCTCTATTACTGGTCCCATTTCGTTATAGAAAACTGGGAAAATAAGATGTTTTAAGGGTTCTTAATGGCACTAAAGAGTTTCATAACAAAACATAGAAATACGAATCAGTTCGAAGTTAGAGACAATAATTCCTTTAATCTGCCATATAAGTAGATATGCATTATTGAAATTCCAATGATTTTTTTTGGTTATGAATGTTATTAAATTTTAGGAAGAATATGCCAATTCTATACAAGTTATAGCTAATCCCATTTCACATAATGCGCATATTGAAGAATGAGTAGGAATAGATTGCAGGCCTCAAAATATAAATATAGATACTCCTGAGTATTTCACGATTGACGAAAAGAAAATATTGTATGTAACCCGTTGGTAAATTTTTTCACGCGCTTGTTCTAAGGAACAGCGCGTTATCATTTTTTCACAATGTTTGTAATTTTCGAATTTTGAACCAAAAATGGTCTTAAACGATTGGGTTGAACTCCCTGAAGAAGAATCCGTGGTCAAATTCAATTCTGTCCGTCTGTCCGTCCGTATGTGCTCTAACTTTCGAAGGAAAAGACTTAGTGACTTGAAATTATCAGATTAGGTTTGGAGTCCAAATATCTCGGTTAAGTTCGTTAATGGGTGAAATCTGTTGGATAGTTTCGGAGTTGTGCCCATTTGAAATTTTGAAGTTAGTTCCTCGATATCTCATGAAGTATTGACTGGATCAAATTGAAATTTCGTGGACGGTTTTAGAATACTAACACGTAACTTGGAGCATAATTTCGTGTGGATCCAATAGTTTGAAAATTTTTGAGAAAATTTCATTCGAAAATTTTCAAAATTTTTGATGAAAAAATTTTCATCTGAAAACATTTATTAGATTTGAAAGGAATTTGGCAGAAACCTTAGAGTCAGTATTCAACAGCAATGTTCCAAATCTCAATTCGATCCGATATTTACTTTCAAAGGTAGAAGGAAAAAAAATGTGCCAAATTTCGTTATTTGAAATTTTAACGTTATTTCTGCAATATCTCAAAAAGTACAAATACAATAGATTGAAACTCCGTAATCAGGTGGAGATTACCAACACGCAACTAGGTGCGAAATGTCGTGTCGATCTAATAGTTAGAATTTGAATAATCTATTTTGGATTTTTTATTTTCGGAGTATCGATTGAAGCTCATTTTGGGAGGCTTACGCATCATTTTCAGGTTTTTTTCTCGGTTTGCACTCTTAATATCTGAAACAGAACTGATAAATTGAATAAATTCATTTCTTCCAAAAAAAATGTCGAAAAAATTTTTTGTGAAAAGTTGTGTGTTGTTATGCTCTAACTAACTGTCAAGTTTCAATTCAATCGCATAAGTAGTTCTTGAAATATAAGGGAATTAATCTCAATATTTCGAATGACTACGAAACCATTGGACCGATAATTCCGATTAACGAACTTAACCGCCGCATTTCAATGCGCGACCTAATCTGAGAGTTAAATCATTGAACCTTTTGAAATTAAATGCTTCAAAATTGAATAGTTCATTCAATTTTTAATTATCTCAAAAATGATAAAAAAAAATTTTCCGCGTACAAATGAAGCTGGAATTTTCTTATCCTACGGCGATGGTTCAAATGACTAACCAGCACTGTTTCCGTTTCATTTTATCACTCTATGTTTTAATACCAGTATCTTTCAACTGATTACTCGAGTTTAATCGAATATTAAAGACTCAGTCCCAGTTGTTAATCCTTTTCTTATCTACATACATCTTCCTTTAAACGCAGCTTTCGCTAAACTTGCACTAAACTTCTACTTTGCAGACTTTCCTTCATCCGAAATTGAATTCCATACGGAAAATACCTACGGTGGAAATTCAAGGTATTAAATAAGTTCTCAGAAGCAACTTAATAAAACCCTCTTGGTCGTTTTCCTTAATAAATAATCTGCAGATCTCTGGGAACTTTGAAAGGCCCGACGGGCCAGATTAAACGTGTTTAGAAATACAAATAATACGAGCCCGACTGCGATTCAGCGAATTTTCCTTCGATGAATACGCGGTAGATTTGAATTAATATCAGATTTTGGTCGGTTGGATCAAATTCGGACATTATAATTACGTTGAGAATTTTGTTTAGGGTTTATGGGGGTTGTGGGATGTTCAAAATTAATTCGAAATGATGAACTTTTCCGCTTCCTTATGAGTATTACTCGCTCAAGAGAACCGAATTTCTCTTTCTATTTTTAGGGAACCAGAAATGTGAATTGAGTGTGTGAAACTTGAATTCAACACTCTTTAAGCTGTTTATTTATTAGCTGTGTAACACATTAATCTTACCCCTTTGTCTATTGGTGTTTTTTTGGGAAAATTTCAACCTGATGTGGGAATAGCAGAACGAACTTTTTCTACAAAGCATATTCTCATAGTGAAATTGATTCATGATGGCAAATGTTTTTTTTTTCTGCCAACGTGACCTCAAATAAAGATTTAATAAATAGGTTACAGCATCAAGTCATCAATAATTTTATTTATTAATTATTTTATGTACCAGGGTATCCACACAAACAAAAACTTTTTTACGAATTTTAATTTGATTGTTTTTAATTCTGAACTATGAGAAGTGCAGATAATACAAGGTCAATGTAAGGATTTTTTCTGGGTTTCCACTACTACTGTCAGAAACAGAACTATTGAAATTCAAATAAAATTGTTTTTTCATGGAAAACGCACAAAGCGAACTGTGACGTTCCAGAGTAAAAGACGAGAAAATTTTTGAAATTTTCTTCTTCCGATTTTTCGCTTCGAGGAAAATAAAATAATAATATTATACCTATATTGATGATATTTCTGAAAATTTTCTCGATTGTCTGATGAACCAGTCAGATTTTCTTTCTGAAACCTCACAGTCCACTTTGTTTATAGTTTTTATTGTTCCGGTATTGTTCATAAGGCAATCTGTTTTCCAAGAAGCTGCCCCTGATAAAAAGTTCAATCCTGCAATCCGCAGGGGTGTTTTATATAAAAAAAACAATTTTATTTAATTTTAAATTTTACTATTTCAGAAATTGGGAGTGAAAATCCAGAAAAACGTGAATAGTGACGCTAAATCCTTCCAAAATAAGCTTTAATCGATACTTAATACAAGCTCGCCTACCTTGACGTGAATTTTCTTTCTACGAATCCACATAAGATTTGATTCAATATCACATTTTGGACGGTTGTATCTATTTCGGACACTGTAATTACCTCAGAAATTTTTTTTTATTGTATATATGTATTCTTTTGAGAACGAGCATTACATTCTTTGGTATATTACATTGTTGGCAGAGGAAATGTAAACGGGGTACCATACATTTTTCCGTATGATACAAGAGCACCAATAAAAACCTCAGCAAAAACTCTGTCTTCCCGTATAAGTGTTGTAATTTGTTTGAAGAACACGGATGGCATCTTTTTCATTGGAAAAAATTTTTTCATCATCTTGAATTTATTTTGACAAAATATCTTGACCAAATATCTGGAACAGAAAAGAGGGACAGAAAACCAGCAGGAAGCAGTAAATGAAATTACCTACAGTTGCTCTCTGACCGGAAGAGTCCTTCGACCAGTCCGGTCCTCCAAGCTCAATGGGTATTTTGGAATGTTCAAAATTAATTCTTAATGAGATCCTTTCCTCTTCCTCATGAGAATCACTCGCAAAAGATAAAATTCTTTCTATTTTAGGGAACTAGATATGTGAATTGAGAGTGCAAAACTTGAATTCATCCGTATTTATAGCTGTTAATTAATTGGGTGTACAAAACATTAATTTTACCCTCTTGTCTGTTGGTTTTTTGGGATATAATCGATAATACCATGACGTTAAATCAGCAGAGCAAATTGTTTATCAACCATATTCTTGAAATTGAAATCATTCATGCCAAAACCCTTTTGTTCCAATGACGTGACGCCAAATATGAATATAATGAATAGGTTATGGCATCAATGAAATAAAATTGGTTCGGTACCGCGGTATCCGCACAAACAAAATATTCCACAAATATAAAAAAATTTACGACATTTTAATTCGTACTTATTCATTGTCCAATTCAGGAAAGTTATGGAAAATTAGAAATACAGATAACACGAGTCCGACTTCGATTCAGCGAATTTTCCTTCGATCAGTACGCCGTAGATTTGATTCAATTTCGGACATTATAATTACGTTGGGAATTTTCTCAAGGATTTAGAAGGGCTTTGGAATGTTCTAAATTAATTTCAAAATTCATTCCTCTTCCTCATGAGTATCACTCGCCCAAGAGAACAGATTTTTTTATTTTCAGGGAACAAGAAATATGAATTGAGCGAGCAACATCTGAATTAAATCTTATTTCAGCTATTAATTGATTAGCTGTATAAAATATTAATTTCACCTCCTTATCTATTCGTTTTTTTTGGGAAATATTCGATACTAATATGACATAAAATTAGCAGAGCAGAGCAGAACTTTTCTAGCAACCATGTTCTTTAAATTGGACTAACTCATGCCAAATCTCTCTTGTTCTCCTGACGTGACGACAAATAAAAATACTTCATGGCATCAAGTAATTTTATGTATACTCCATTCACTTTTATAATGTAGCCCGGTTGGCCATGATTTAGGTTTTCCAAGTTTTTTCACTTAAAACTGACGCAGGTTGGCACTCATGAAATATCGGCAATGTCAAAAGACGTTGCCAAATATCAATTTCTACTATTATCAATATCAATCGATTCTAGATTTCTAAATCTCAACATAATAACGCTTTCAAACTTAAAATGCCGAAGGTAGTTTTAAGAAGCAGAGGCAAAGTATCAGGTGCTATGTAGAATTGAAATCTGCTTTTTCTTATAGTAACCCTGATAATTTGGAATCAATAAGTCCACACAAGCTATCCAACATTTTCGACATAGGTGAGTGAAACCCCAATTCAGTGTATCGTTCACATAGATTCCTAAGAACTTAAAATTGAGTTAGTTCTTTCGAGGTGACAGGTTTTAGTACCTACTACTTCATTTTGATACTGGAGTATTTCAAGTTGTGCAATATATATATTCTTTTGAGAACGAGCATTACATTCTATGATATATCACAGTGTTAGCAGAGGAAAATGTAAACGGGGACCATACTTATTTGCGTATGATACAAGAGCACAGATAAAAACCTCAGGAAAAATTCTGTCTCCCCGTATAAATGTAGTAAGTTGTGCAATAATGTATTTAAATGTCTTCTGTAGGTTTATTTCTTGAGAATTTCGAAAAGTAAGGAATTCCATAGGTTTGTTGGTTCGTTTAGAAGTTTTACTGCAGGGTTATTCGAGTACTTTTATTTTTTTTTCCGAATGAACTATCACAAAGTAACAGATTACTCTATCCATCATTTTTCAGTAAAATTCCAAAACCCTCGATTCTTGATTCCGTACAAGAAAAAAGCATAACTGAATCTTCCAACCATGTTTATATACGTGAAATATTTCCAGTATTAACAGAGACAAAAGTTTCTTCAACATTCGCCAGGTCTTTGGAATTATTGAATTCAAATAATATTTTCCCAAATTCATTACTTTATCAATGTAGATTCACATTTTGAAAAATAAGTAATTACTACGACCTCTATGTAGAGAGGACAACGTTGCATAGTTATCTGACAGGAAAATGACTATAACCTAACATTTTCAAACTATACACGGTGAAATCTGTCAGGATGTCATGGCAAACCGGGATAATTTATAAAAGTGAATGGAGTATACCGAGGTGTCCACCTAAACGAATATTCCACAATTGTGGAAAAAACCTTTTTCGCTTCATTTTTGATTCGAAACTTAATCATTGTTCAATACAAGAAGGTTATGGAAAATGAGAAATGCAAATAATGCAAGCCGACTTCGATTCAGCGAATATTCTTCCGATGTTCTGTTACGTGACGTCAAGTACAAGGATATAAAATGAGAGGGATATAGCAGCAAGACATAATTATTGTTTTTTGTTATTTTTTATTTCCGAGGTAAACACAAATGAATATCCAACAATCAAAAAAACTTTCTTACGAGATTTTCATCCTATAATTATTCATTGTTCAATTCGAGAAAGTTGTAGAAAAGCTTACTTATAGTACATGAAGAATACATCTCAATAGTTTTCCTCCAATAAATAACATTTTAAATATGAAATATGACTTCATATTGAACATTATCTTCTGCAGGAATTTTCGAAACCGTTTCTGATACAAAAGCTCACTTCTTACAGTTATATGAATAATTTTTATTTCGAAGGAAGATATTGCAGAATAATATATATATTTATTCAATCAAAAACAATTCAGCTCCTCAAATTGAAGTTGAAATAGGCGAAACAGAGAAGTTAATATGTATGTTTTTCAATGAACGCGCAAAAATATGTGTTGTCCATAAGCTCTTCAGAAGTAAACGAAGACACAAATATAAACTAGATGTCTTCCAAAAGACTAAAAATATTATCTAACATGGACGCAGTTAAGGAGGGGTTTTGTGATGCCAACAAACAAATTAACCTCCAAAGAACATAATACAACAATGATACCCTGCTAGCACTACCCCCAAATCTGATTTATCCCAAAAGTTGCAATCACCCGACTTCATGCCCGCGCCATTATCCCTCATTAGAATTATCAGTTAGTTACTGTCAAAGGAAGGAAAAAAAATCCAGAAAAGAACTAACGTGAGATCATGAGTTTTTACGCGCTCTTTCAAATGTGTTGCCAAAATGGTCACCTATTCACGAACTGACCCAGGCAAACGCAGCTTTAATTTCGGATGGAAAGATGTGGCGATCTTCTCTTTATATCCTTCGCACGAAATGCTGTAGAGCCTTCAAATGGGTACATCTACGAATCATTGGAAGGATTTTACTAATTCACGAATTTTTTAATACTAAGCCCCAAACCTTTGAAAATCGAGTCCCTTAGTAGTTTCTCTCTGGAATTGTTGTGTTTACGGTTGGCCTAACCGACGATCATATTCTCAATGACTGCCGAAAGAATCTTCCTTGAGGCCTGATAATAGTAGAGCAGATTTGGAATTTGTTTCAATAAAATCGGGATAATTCTCAGAAAATATTTTTATTAATTTTCTAATCTTCTAATCTTCTAATCCTCACGGAATTCCGCAAAAAGTTATGAGCCGGTATTCTATTACAATAAAATTTAATTTTGATAAAGTCAGCTCTTGGAGAGATATTGGGCATATTATTTCCTTTATCTCTGAAAATAAATGGCGAAGGTAACTGAAATTATCGGCACTAGATATTCTTTCATTTTGACTTTGAGTCCTGCGTTGAATTTCATAGAAATCTTAGCAATATTGTTCCGAAGAAAATATTACTAGGAACCAAGTTTCAATAAGATCTTGTCAGTATTTCTTGAGATATTGAAAAAAATATATAAAATTTCTAATCGACAACGGTGTTTTACATATTTTTCCTCAATACCTTCGAAAAATAGATACATTTAACACACTGAATAATTTCCAAGTCATGTGCTGAATAGTTTTGTAATCTAATCCATGGTCTTCGACAAAACGAATTTTTCAACAAAAAACGGAAAAGCTTTAGACATTTTCTTTGCAATTTCCTAACGAGTAGATCCTGACAAATTTCTGCACGGAGTTGTGCATTGGCATTCTCTTATCAAATTTGATTATTGGTGACCTGAAATTTGATACATTCTATTGACAGATCAGAGGCAAAAATTTAATTTTCTCAGGATATTTCCTATATTCAAACATTTTAATCTGTGAAAATAATCGAGTAGGTATCTTCCCAGATGAATCTTCAGAGTGAGTCTATTATGTCATGGGTAAAATTAAACAAAAATCAAAAGAAAATTGATGATTTTGGTTTTAGAGTTGGGTTATCTAAGAGTGAAATACAGATGTTGAAATATTAATGTGAAAAGAACGATCATTTTTATGTCAATCTTTTCTTTCCACTTTAGAAAAAATTAGAAAACTACAACCATCTCTACACATAACTATAGTAAACATGCTTGAACTATCAACAAGGAAAACATGAATGCATCATCAGTTTTGAAAGTTACATTTTTCTCCGAAAGATTCCCATCATCATTCTGTAAATAGTAGGTTGCCATTCAAAAATAATTTCATTGCTTTCTATCCTGTTCTGATTATTATTGAATCCATCAGCATAATAAATTGCTAAAAAAACAAACAAAAATCACTCTTTTTCCACATATCTCATAGTTTTCTCCGTCGACTATATTTTTACCGAAAATTATACGATAATACACCCCAGTTCTTATATCTATTTAACTTCGATGTAGGCCTTCTATTGAAGTAGAGCAGAATTCCGACTTCCTTAATGTATAGGCGAGTTTAAAGGTTGAAATATTTGGTATAGTTGCATTAACAACCGATACTCGCATTACTTTGTTATTTGAGTCAATCAAAAATATTTTAAAATCATCTCCATTCATAATCTTACTGAAATAAACAAAACATTAGTCAACGCATTTGCAAGAATCCACCGAAATCATTTCGGGATTTCTCTTCAATTTTTTATCGACTGGATCTTGGGTAATTCTAGTTCTGGAAATGGGCCTAAGTCTGCTTGAGCCATATCAGGGAAATGCTTTGAATGTACGACGAGATTCGTTGAATATTCGGTCAAAAATTGGTTCACAATACTGCACGGTGAGATGGTGCATTACTGAATGGAAAATGCACAAATTTTCCATCCAGAAATCTAATGACCATTTCTATGAATTCGATCTCTCAAAGACAATCTGGTGCCTGATAAAACTCTTCATCGACATTCTCATCTTCTGCAACATATATAGGTTTGTTCCAACACCCAGTTCTGTAACTGTCTTGAACTCGTTCAGAACTGAATCAATTCACACGTCTTCGCTCATTCTAGTTCGGGACTAATTCTGAATAGATAGTTCGAAAATGTTGGAAACGCATCATTCTTAGAAATTCCCTTGTCATAGCCTAAGGGCTGTTTGTCACCCGAAAAATGCAGCCCGTCCCTGCCAGATGTGGTTTTATTGCCCCTTGCTGCATTCGAATGGCACGAAACAGATGACCGATTCAATTCCTCCTTCTCAGTTCTTGCCTTAACCCAAGAACTGAATTAACCGTTCTAGAACTGGTCTGACACAAATTCTTTTCACGTTGGAACACTTGGTTTGTAATTCCTAACCAGTTCGAAATTTGTTGGAACGCTAATATCGATATGCGCAAACTCCGCCCGATTCAGAACTAGTCCCAGAGTGTGTAGGAACAGACTTTATGATAATCGGAAAAAACTGACAACATTAACTTCACTTCAAATCGACAGTTTCATTCGCAATGCAAAATTCATTTTTTCACGGAGTTGGCCAACTCAGCAAAACCTACTTACCGCATTGGAAATAATAGTTTAGAACTTATGATATGCTTAATTTTCCTGGAACGAACTATATGACCAAATTGAAATTATATCAAGTGGCACAAAACAATTGGGGTCAAAAAATTGATATATAGGCAGCATAAATAATATAATCATATGTATAGGGTGTAAATGAATAGTTGCGAAAACAATTGAGAGCTGATTCCTTGTGCATTTCATATATTTTTTCTTTTTGGCAGCTCCTGCCATCCCTCTGAAGATGTCGCCTAGAAGAGCAAAGTTTCATTTCTTTCTCAAAAACCAAATATCTCACAAAAATGAAACTAAGTAGACATTTCAAGCGAGCGAGGAGGCACCCAAAAAAAGTTCTCATAGTGCTCCTGTATGATTTCAAAGGGTAGAAAAAATCAACCCTAAAATTCAACATGACGTTCGCTTACTAGTTCAAAAATAATTCCCAGCCATACGAGTTGATATGCGTATCTGTTGATAAGTGATTTTTTCTGGAAAATGATAAATTATAGCAAAAAATAACCTGACACTGTTTTTGTTCAGAATCTTGGAATCAAACAGCGACATGTTAAAAATATTTTTGTGTTCACCTTACTCGCCTTAGATGTCTGCTAAGTTCTATTTTTGTGGGATATTTGTGTTTTGAGAGAAAAAAACAAAAGTCCTTTTCTGGCGACATCTTCAAGAGGTTTCATCTAAGCAGGCGCTGCGCAAGAAAAAAATTATATAAACGCTGCACTCTATTTTAAAACAGGAAATCATCTCTTGAATTTTTCGCAACTCTTCAATCACGCCCTGTTCATATTCGTTCGGAAAGGATCGTTACATTCTTTGGAATATCAAACAATATAGTGTTTGTGAATGAATCGCAGTATTTGCAGAGGAAATGTAAACGGGGGACCATTCATTTGAATATGATAAAAACATGACCGCAAAAGAACCTCAGAAAAATCTCTCCCTCCACGTATGATTGTAGTGAAAGTGGAGATGTTTGAAGAAGCTACCATAGATACCCATAATAAATGGCAGCTTCATCATTGGAACCTAATATTTCATCCCATTTGGAATTTATATTGACCAATATCTTGAAATGATATCTGCAACTGAAAGAGGGACAGAAGCAGTAAATAATATTACCTAAATAAGTCTTCAGAGTAGAAGGGCTTTTCGACCAGTCCGGTCCTCCTAGCGATAATATTTCAGATTCTCAAGTGAACAAAGAACGTTACAGACAAGCATGATTTGGGAATCATCTCGCATAGATTCATTACTTATCACTTAAAAATAGAAAAAAAGGGAGAATGATCCGAAAAACTTATGACATATTATATCAGCAAAGACATAATAAATATACATCCAGAATTAGGGAAACAAACCAAATCTCAGTGAAGTTTGTAGTTCATCCCTCTTGAATCCTTGAGCCGATTTCAAAACGTTTTTTTTGTAGCTTGTTTTCTGCTGAGATGCCGTCCTCAGTTGATTTGTCCTCTGTTATATCATGAAAACGTTAACTTTAATACTCAAGGGGGTAAACAAAAATAATGTAAAGTAAGCCTTTATTCAGAATACTCCTTGGGGTGAATTCTTAGTAAACAAAAATGTGTTCGGACTCTCAGTTGTTGCCTCAGCTTTCTCGAACATTTTCCTCTTATTCGTTGCGTTACCTAAATTTTGAGAGAAATGACAACAATTTATATGGTACCGTTCGCTTTTCCGATCTGCCAAAATTTATTTAATGATCTGCGGTGGAGTTCGTTTGCGTTGAATGCGCATGAATATATTGAAACCTTCTGCATCCTGTTATCGGAGGATACTTTTTGCTCATGTATTGCTCGCCCTCACGTGGCTCATTCTGCAGACGACATTCTCAATGCCGTTGTTATTAATGCAATGGATTGGTCAGCATGTTCTCCAGAACTTAATTCAATTGAGCATGTTTGGGACATGTTACGTGGAAAGCTAAGGAACATGGTCTCTGCATTGGAAAAGTGGGCGCAACTGGCCGATGCCCTGTGTTTCGAGAAAATCTGCTTCAATTGATTCATCAATAATTATTCTTCATCTATATCTATATCATTCTGAGCATGGGATGACGGTAGAGTTCATAAAATCTCGTGGAGGACCCACAAGATATTGAGCAGAACTGAGAATTTGATGACCTGTCAATTATTCACCATATTATAGCAGATAAAGTACTATGATATTACTCAAAATTAAGATATCGCAATGAATGAAAAAACGAAATGTTCGGAACAAATGAGGCAACGTCTCAGTGTTTAAAAACATGCCCGCTCGGGAACGATGCACTCCACAGGGTGTTCCAAAATGGAGCTTACTTTTTACTCGCTTTTTTCACCCCTGTATCTAACAAAGGACGACGTTACTGAGGACGGCATTTGAACCATTATGTTGCCATAATTTCAAGCTTTTATTCATGAACAAATTGCTGAAATAGGCCGGGGTGTTCAGAAGAATTAAACCTACAAACTTCGTTGTGAATTTATCCGTTTCCTCGATTCTGCCGGTGTGTATATTATATTAATGATTATACCATATTCGTATATTTTATTCCCAGCCATTACGAAATTATCTCCATGATAATAATTCACTCTAATCATCCACTAATTACCGAGAAATGAATACCAGTTCCGAACACTGTTCCATTCGCTAATTGAAACTAGAAATAGCTACAAAACTAACCCCTAATGAGCTCTAGGTCTCCACTTAGCAACCCCGTGAACGGATCGCCGATTCGACCGGCACCAAAGTCAACCATCTTAAAAACCATCCCCTCCACTGCTCATTCAGTGTGCATTTCAATAAAGTACTTTTCGAATCGCGCTCCAAAAACAAAGCCCTGTGGGCTGGCATAATTAAAAATTCGCACTGCAATAACCTTGCTCTGCGATTCCATTGGAAGCCGGATAAAAGTAGAAGAGTTGCACCTTTCAGAAGCCCACCTTCTTCTTATTCTGCATATGTGGGAGAGCGAAGGGTGTTCTCGTGGCCATTAGGATATGAAAAATCCTGCTTATCAGGGGCGTTTTGGGGTGAGAAGATTGTAGAATTCCCCGTATGAGCTTCCGTTTTTGCAGAAGTGGTGTCGAGAATGCATAGAATGGGATTTGGCTGAGTGAGGGTGTGGAGGGATGCAGTTTTTTGATCTTGTCATTTTTAATCGGAGGCTGCTGCAGACAAGGGGTAAATATGTGGTATTGTAGGGTTGCCAACATGTGCTGAAAGAAACTACTCATCACCAGGGATTTTCATGAAATGACACCTGGATGTTACCTTCTGATTAAAGACTAATATACAGTGCGCGTCAAAATTATGGAAGAAATTCATTTTCTCAGAAGAAATATACTTGGCAACAAAATCTTGAATCTGGTCAATTTTGTTTCACTTTTACCAAATTTTTATGCATTTTTGAGGGATTTTTGTTGCACCTGTGCCATCCCTATTACCCTCTAAATTTTTTTAATATGGAAAATGGGTCATGTGGTACTTTTTTGGCAAGGTTTTTGTATCTTCTTCACAGGCGTGCAGAAATTTTCAAGAAAAAATTTTTTTTTTGAAAAATCAGTTACTTCAAAGAGGTTTTCAGTATGTGCACTGAATCATTTATGTCATGGCTCATTTACTTTAAGACGATGGTACGTGATGAAATTTTTCACCGAATGAATGTCGACCATTACAGTTTTGTTCATGCACCTCTTTCAACCCCTACGAACCCTTTAATGGAGAAAAAAAAAATTTCACGTGAGGGAGTTGAAAGGGATTGAAAGTTGTGCGTGAACAACACTTGTAATGATCGACTTTCATTCGGTGACAAATTTCATCAGGTACCATCGTCTCAAAGTATATGAGTCATGACAAAGTGCACATACTTCAACCCCTCTGAACTAACTAATTTTTTTTAAAAAAATTTTTTTCGCGAAAATTTCAGCACGCCTGTAAAGATACAAAGACCTCGAAAAAAAAAGTATCACATGACCTACTTTTCCTATAAAAAAAATTTAGAGTGTTGATGGGGATGGCACAGGGTGCAATTAAAATCCTTCAAAAATGCATATATATTTGGTAAAAGTGAAACAAAAATTAACTTGTTTCAGGATTTCGTTGCCAAATATTTTTCTCCTGAGAAAATGAATTTGTTCCATAATTTTGACGCGCACTGTATAAGAATTCTACAAGAGCACTGACGTGAAATCAAAAGCTCCCACGCACTTGTTCTAATTCGGACCTATTTCCTCCATAAATTTTGAATTTACTGCATCCGCCATTTTTCCACCATGTAAAAAATTCCGATCACATCTGTGTTATTGATAATATTGGAGAATAAAATTTTGAATAAATAGTTATACCTAGGAAATCATTGAGCGGATTTTACCCATTCATGAATCCGACCTTCGTAATTAAACCCCAAAGCTACTCTACAAATATCGAGTTTCTAAGTTGTTTTCAGGAAGTACCCGTGTTCACGATCGGCAGTTAGGCCGACCGTGAATACAACAACTTCCGGAAGAAACGACTTAGAAACTCGATATTTGTAGAGTAGGATTGGAGCTTTATTACGAAGGTCTAATTCGTGAATGGGTAAAATCCGCCCGATGATTCGGTAGATACACTCAGTACAAATTTAATTTTCCCAATATTCTCCAAAACACAGATAAAATAGAATTGATATCCAGTGACTGAACTGACATGAGGTCAGGGAAGCTTTTGCGCAAAGGTTCAAATTCGTTGCCGAAGCGGTCATCTCCTTTGAACATACACGCAAAAGCTGCTGACTTCACTTCAGTTCAGTCTGGATAACAATTATATCTTCTATTCTATCTAATTTTCCCGATATTCTCAAAAATACAGTTAAGATAGAATGTCATAGCTATATTGCTATGGATTGCTTGGATTTCCATAATCGGTAATTTCAGAGCTGCCAACACTAAAACTTGTGACTCTAGTGCTACAAGGAAGAACAAAATAACCCTACTTTTCCTAAAAATTTCTTGAGTTTTCTATGATTTCGAATACGTAACCTCTATCTACGGTTTTCGTTATTTATGTAAACATCAACTTATTCAAAAATGTTACGAAACAGAAAAACGAATAATTGATCAATAAACAATAATTTCCTGGATACCAAAAAAATATTGGTTACCACAAATCAAATGCAGCAATTTTATTCGAAATTAGATGAACTTTTCTGTTGGCAACTCAAAGGGATGACTGTTGTTAAGAAGATCAGAATAATCATCTTAGCTGTTTTCTACTATGCCGGTATTTTAGTCTAACGGCCGGTTACACAAAACTTTGATTGCCCGATCAAGGGCTTGATTGGCGTCTGAATTTAAGATTGTAGCACCACGGTGGCCAGTTTTGGAACCTTAGGTACAGACATAGATTGTGTTTTGATAGTCGATTTTGTACTGTTTGTTAGTGTTTTGTTTGATAATTTTTGATTTCACGATTTATTCAAAGACTTTTCAGACTTTTATAGTTGACGAGAGTATTACTGGGAGTACATATTCCATTCTTATAAAGTAGGTATGTATCATTATTCAATCTTATTGAGTGTAGCTACTCTGAAATCACGGGGATATCTCCAAGGTTGGACAGTATTTCAATATTATTCATTTTCAGATCCAAATGGCAAGATTGACTTTGGTGGATTTCTTAGGCTGTCTTGAAAGTTGAAAAACAGTATAAAACATACTATATAAATAATAGACAAATACTCATAACTTTACTATTTTTATAGCGAAGGACTAAATACTCAATATATTGTGAATAAAATGAATAATTCACATAAAACTAATGCTACTCGTATCGTAAGTCTTATTCATTATGGATTGACAACTAAATTTTCCAACACTCATATGATTGGTCTTGAAAAAGCTGTAATAAATAAGCCTTGTACAACTTTGCTTTCATCGACAGAAGCACTTTGAGCGAACATTATTCATCACCAGATATTTCCTTGTTGAGACTCTCTTTTTTCAATAGTAGTTATATCATTGAAACATTCACATTGTTACTTAATGATCAGTTCAACAGGCAGATTTCTGGAAGGCAGAGCATTTCTCTTAAGTAAATTTCTCTGCTTGGATTAGGGGCCTAGAAAAAAAATTGTCTTCATGAATGTGATCTAATATTTCATAAGCAATTCGTGCTTTCCTCTTTGAAAATGATTATCATCGTGAAAATTAAGGTAACAGACTCTCATAAATCTTGTTTGTTGGTTTTTATCGATTCTTCAACACTTTCAGGACCGACTTGTTAAAGAAAGTTTCTTTCACCCTAACTCGAAATTTTTCACCAGGCTGTGGAAATCTATGGGAAGGGACATTTGAGTTTGCTTTTCCTCAGTAGAAGCACTTGTAAAATCACACAAACGCCAGGAAGAATTCATAAACTTTCCCATTTTCTCGACTTTTCTTTTAACTTCTCAATGATAATGTCTGTACCTTGGGTTACTCGGATAGCCACCAGAGGGAGTAGCGCTTATCTTCATTCGCCAATAGTCAGTCAACAGTGAATTCTGTGCTCGATTTCAGTTCATTTTCAACCCAACCATCGAATGCAAACCTTAATCAACGAATTGATCGGACGTCAAAAGTTTTGTGAAACCGACGGTAAGTATTTTTCTTTGAAGTGAATATTCTAGAGAACCTTGAACACATTTCCATTAACACATATATACTTTCATATGTTCAATATTTTCGGATTCTTGGAAGAAATAATATTGAAACAAATGGATCTCTGCAATATTCCCTTTCCAGCTCATCTTGTTATCAAACATAGAAAGTACCATTTTGAGATTGCTAGGATAGCAATCTTGATAGCAGGATTCTTGTTTAAGTGACAGATCATATTGCTCAGAATGGATGATCAGAATACCAATATCTTTTTCCTTGTAATGTTATTTGCAAACAGAAGAGGCCTGAATACCTGCAAGATCTATCTATTGGTCGATCTTAGAGAAAATATCGAACGATCGATCGATCGAATTCCATCAAACCCCAAACGGTAAAAACACTTTCCAACCAATTCGTAATAATTTAATTCGCCGAATCTGTAGCTGAAATCCCTCAGAAAATAGAAACTCTCTCAAACAAAGGCTATCATCGACTCTACTCTCCATTCACGTCACGACCGTCAGAGTTTCAGCAACCGAAACTCCATGAAAGAATCGAACTGGAAGATTGAATTTCACGTTTTCTAATTCCGCACAAATGCACGTCAATTATTCTCAGGTCCTTTCAGAGGTCGCTTTCGGTAATGTACCGCACAATTAAGAGACTTTCTTCCTGATTGTTTGCAGAAAATAGCGTTTCCCGTGCTACTCGCTCCAGATCCGGTTACTGATTGATTGCTAATTGATTGCGTTTCCTGCCCAGCATCGGTTGCAGAAACGCGAAAATGATACGAATTGGTGGAATATTTCTATAAAGGGGGTCCCAAAATTAACGAACTATTCGAGGTTGTCTCCATTTATGCAGTAAAGTGTTGAAAACTAAAATAATTAATCGAAATCTGACAGTTTAGGGTTAGTAAGAATGGAGCGTTACACGCAGAACCGTCTCTAGGATTTTAGCGCCTGTGACAAATGGTCAAAAAATGCCCTTGAGGATATTCATTTTTCAATAAATATTTATTTTTCATAATGCAGTAATTTTCATGAAATACCTTCAGAACATCACATTTCAAACATATAATTTCAATATTACATTTTTAAAAAAATGTTTGATCACCTAAAACTGAAAAATAAAAATGGGGATTTGCATTTAAAGAGATTTTTCTTGAGTGCACGATATGGCAACGTTGAATTCAGCTTTCTCGGAAAGAAAAGGACGTTAAATGTGTTACTTCGCTTAGGGCCAATTGCACCGTTTTCGTCTTAAGCTACAGTTAGTTAAGCGACGATAAACTTATTAAACTCTGCTTTAAATATTCGGCTTGCACCGAGGCTGAATGTAACTAGATTAAAATTAATCTACAAATCTGGTTACTTTCTCATGAATTGGTACTTGTGACTAGCTTCATGTTGTTTATTTTAACCCTAATTGAAGAAATATTTCAATTCAAAGGATGAAACCCATTATTATGGGTTACTACTACCATATTTCCATAAGTTATGAAAAATCAAGATGCATCTATTGAAAAACCCAAGAAAAAATATATATATGATAGACTTTATAGCTTCCATAAAAATATTGCATGTACTGTTCCTGACTTGTTTATTATCATTAAGACTAGGGATCAGGCTTTAAACATTATTCAAATTTATAGTCATATACTCAAGTAAACTTATATTTTTTAATATCTTAAGATTTAAGTTTCTGCATGGAATTACAATCCTGGCGTTTGTAAGATGAATAAATAAATAGTATTGATTTGTCCGAAACAACATTCCGATAAGAAACGGCTCACCTAAGAGAAGACTTTCTATTAAATAATTTTGTTTGTAATAAGTATATTATGAATTGAGTTAATTTTTGGTCGAAAATGATGAAAACGCTGATGTGGATCCGCAGAATAAAAAGTATTCTGTATAAATATTGAAGTATCATGGATAGATTGACAAAGGTGTACGTTTGAAGATTGTCTAACACGAGGTTGCAAGTTCTTTCACATTAATTCGTTTGTAGTTATATTTTGAGTCCAGTTAATATATAATAGAGGATAATGATAGCACGGAGACAGCACCTGCACAATAATGAAGTAGTATATGATAGCTTTCCACGTAATACATCACTGAATGAAATAGTACTGAAGAATCTTCATGAAACTATGGTTTTTCATTCCAAATATGTCTTCGATTTCATTCTGCTATTCGCTCTTGGAAATAAATGAGCATATCATTGTAACTTTTTCAGTTCAAATAGTTGAAGGCTTATAGGAATACCATTAAGTTTACGAACTCAATGGAAATACTGGTGTTAATTCTTCATGCTTTAAAACATACGAATCAATGCCTACTGATGCCAGTTTCTCCCTATATCATTTTTCATAAATATCATCTGAAAATCAACCACTTTTAATCAAAATTTGATTATCAACTCTTAGGAGTTCTCCATTAATGTCCAATGTAAACAAAACAAAACGTAAACAAACTGGAGGTTACGTCCAGAAAAATGTCAAACTTTTGTACGAAATCGCTCGAAAGTAGGGTTAGATTCCGAAGTTTACCATTAATCCTTCTTTTAAGCCCCCAAATTCCAGGGTTTAAATTTAATAGTCAGTTAAGGCCATTGAACGTGGATTACGTGACGGTGCAAGGTAATTTTTTACCTAAACCTTCGTTATGGTCTTAATCTATGGTTTTGTAATACGGTGCAAGTGGCCCTTAGGAAAACAGAAATAGCTATACTTTGATCTGGTTAGAGTAGAAGACAACGACCAAGGAATAGAAAAAGAAGAGCACAGACTGTCATACTGTCATATTACTGACAAATCGCAAACGGAAACGAAAACAAATTGTTTGGTTGTATTGACAAAGAACACGTGTGTACCACAGAATAGGAATAAATATTTCATTATTCTATAGCAGAAAAAGCTATTCTACTGAACACCGTTGTCACTTCGAGCATGCCTGGCAAATCTCAAACCCCAATTTTGAAATCTAAATTTGAATACTTTCTGAAGGTAATTTGGGAAAATGATGAATCAAACCCATAATAATTATGTTCAAATTTGCATTTGCAGTAATAACCCAAATTCAGGAAAAACCCCCATTGATAGTATTGATTATATTTCGGAGAACTTCATTTCCAATAATCATCCAAATTATCATAAGTGAATGAATAAAACTCCCAGAGACTTATTGGAATAGGATAATAAGTGTCTCTTCATATATTTTTCGAAAATTATAGATTATTATGTTCACGGGCGGATGACTAGTGGAAACATAGTATAATTTGACCAAGAATTCTTGATCAGTAAATTTGAAACAGTTCTTTAAGACCACCATCAACTGATATTTTGAATTTACGGACCTTTGTCCTGGAACTAAATGATATACAGGTTGCGCGAAAGTCCTTAATAAAATTAATATCTTTTACATCAGACACTTAAAATAAAAATCTTGACAAGTGAATTTATTTTGAATTAAACGTATTTTTTTGGCAATAAAATGAAATAATTTTCTTCAACCCCTTTCAGCAACCCCACCTAACTTTTTTTTTCAAAAACAATTATGTCGTGTGTAGGCTCGTTGAAAAGCTCGTGGCTGATGGAATCTTACCGTACAATTTTTTTTTACCTATGTGGTTATTAGGAAATGAGACAGAACTCTTCGAAAACAAAAATCTTATTGAACCCGATATCGGCATGCTATCTTTCATTCTGAACAAGTTTTTATGTTACATTTTCAGAATAGAGTAACAAGGAGATATTCAGCACATGATGTTTCCTAAGAAGAAATAAATTGTTGCATTTTTTTGGCCCTTTTTATTGCCTCAATATAAAATAATAATTATTTTGTTTTCATCATCTCAAAATTGTAGTTTGTAAAATTGAATTGGAAACGTCCAGTTCATTAATCTTTGTACCTCTAAAGTGTTCTCTTTCAATTTATTAATCAAAAATCTAGAAAAGCACTGACGTCAGGTCAGAAACTTT
This sequence comes from Myrrha octodecimguttata, assembly GCA_958510865.1. Classification (NCBI taxonomy): domain Eukaryota; kingdom Metazoa; phylum Arthropoda; class Insecta; order Coleoptera; family Coccinellidae; genus Myrrha; species Myrrha octodecimguttata. Next base: position 67,821,307 of record OY294058.1, on the reverse strand, counting down.
TAGGCGCTTGTTTAAATTCTAACAATTAGATCAACACGAAATTTTGCATCTAGTTGCGTATTGGTGATCTCCACCTGGCTACGAAGTTTCAATCTGATTGCATTCGTACTTCTTGAGATATCACGGAAATAACGTTAAAATTCCAAATAACAACGAAATTTGGCACATTTTTTTTCTTATATCTCCGAAAGTCGATATCGGATCGAATTGAAATTTAGAGCATTGTTGTTAAATACTGAGTCTAGGGTTTGTGTCAAATTCCATTCAAATCTAATCAATATTTTCAAAGGAAAAAAAAATATCTCGTCGAAAAATTCAAAATTTTCTAATGAATTTTTTTTTCATTTTCTTACAACTGGATCCACACGAAATTTTGCTGTAAGTTAAGCGTTGATATTCCAAAGCTGTCTACGAAATTTTCAATTCGATCGAGCCAATACTTCATGTGATATCGAGGAATTACCCTCAAAATTACAAATAGGCCTAACTCCGAAACTATCCAACCAATTCGACCCATTAACGAACCGAGATATTTGGATTCCAAACCTTATCTGACAATTTCAAGTAGCTATGTCTCTTTCTTCGAAAATTAGAACACATACGGACGGACGGACAGAATTGAATTTGACCACGGAATCTTTTTCAGGGAGTTCAGCCCAATCGTTTAAGACCATTTTCGGCTCAAAACTCGAAAAAACAGATATCGTGACGAAATGATAACGCGCTGTTCCCAAGAACAAGCGCGTCAAAATGGTATTGTCAGAAAAGCAGCGTATCGAAATCTTGATATTGCTGGGATGTGGGAAAAAATGAGAAGTCAAAGTGAAGTGTTTATTTTATTTAATGGAAAATATCCGAAAAATCAGATTTTCGAAGCTACTGATAGCAACACTTTACACAAATTTGAAGAACATGGCACAGTAAAGTTCAGGAACTATCACATTCCGCTGGAATATGACATGAAACTTCAGGCGTGACATGAAAAAATCTAAAGAACGAATATGCTCAGAAAGGAATTGCCATAGCAATTTTTTTCATTGAAGGTATTGTGTGCATTTTCTGCATGGTAAAATTGACAATAATGAAAAATTCAAACAATTGCTGAAATTCCTATGAGAGAATCTCCGAGGAAAATGGTCCCATCAGAAAATGACTGAAATATCCAGCATCATAAGTGAAGATCTTAGGGACCCATATTCATTCATATCAATATTTTTTCTCAAAACTAATAGACAAAAGACTAATATCCCTAATTAGAATCATATTATTAATGAGCACTATTTATATAGCAGCCCCTCACTAAGTATAGCTAGGCTGCCCTTGATAGAACAGGAATATTGCTGGTTGAAAATTTTCAAATTGATGCAAAATCACTAAGAAAGTAAGAGAGTAGATGAACAAAAATTTGTTTGAGAACTTAATTCACACTGTTTTGGTGAGTCTGGGAGAAGAGTATGTAAAAGTAGGTAGGACTGAAGACTAAATTCATATCGTATATGGAAGGAACGGTCAGTTTCCAGTGAACTATTCAAATTAAATTAATCATGATAGAAGGAAATGTATTGAATAAACAATAAGATTCTAATTATACACTGTTATACTAAACCTTTCAGAACCCTTTTCAGTTACTAATTCTGTAAATATCCCTAATACAGAAATGAAGTACCTCAATCTGTTTGAATAATTATTTCGCATTGAAAATCATCATGAATATTACACAGATTTATGTCGTCATAAAAGGATTTCACGTTCTCCTTATCGTATGGTCTTGGCGATATTAAGCATGAACCATCAAGCCGTCATTTTTCAACTAAGTACTAAATTTCGCTTCGATAAGATGTGTATATGTTAAGAAATTCTGGGAAAAATCGAATTGGGCTTACTTATGAATGTCGAATTCATATGCATAGGTGAAATCGCTCAATGATTGAGTAGATGTACTATTTATTTCAATAATTTCTCAATATTTTCAGAAATACCAATCGAATTGAAATATATTGCTTGTTTGAAGATTCTTGCAAAATCTCGTCAGGATCAAAGAATAATAATATCACAAAATCACTTCGTTGATATATATCCACACTATGCTCCCGGCATTTTTCGAAATTCACCCAATTCTAGTGAAACAATGTTTTTCGTTCCAAAATACCATTAGTCCGCGAAACTGTCTTTGATTGCCGATTTTGCCCTCTGAGTGCCTACTTAAGACTTCTCTAGCCGGTCCGTCCGGCCAACCGAAGACACGCTATCTTTCGAAGGAAAATTGTTACTAAAAAGTGCCTCTTTCGCAGAAGAAATTCAAGGGTTGAATTCGAAGGTAAGATTGGTGAATGGACAAGATCCGATTAATGGTTTCCGAGATTTGAAACTCTTTTTAAAAATTTCGAACAATATAAGAGGTGTTTCAAATTGCGCAGTTTTTTTTCAAGAATAAATAAAATATAGATGGGCCACTGAATTCGTCTGGGTATTTTGACATTTAAGAAGTGTGATGTATGACATTTATAAAAATGGCTTCGTACATGATACAACGCGTTCGAATTATTGAAATATATTATGGAAATCAGCTTTCTGTGAAAAGTGTTTTAAGAAAATCACGTTTATTTTATAGTTTACATAATCGTCCATCTCAAAGCACTATTGGTCGAATTATTAAAAAATTCCAAGAGACCGGTTCGGTGGAAGTGAAAAAATCAGTCGTAGCGGTCGCTCACAAGAAAACATTGATTTTGTTCGTGAAAGTGTTGCTGAAGATCTTGGAATGTCCATTAAACGACAACTTGAGCTTAGTGGGTCCACAACGTGGCGTATTTCACAAAGGATTTAGCTCTGAAGGCATATAAGGCTCAAATAACACAGGAACAACCAGCTGATTTTTCTCAAAGAATCATGTTTTCCGGTTAGGGACATTTTCAACTTGGTGGCTTCTTTAATAAACAAAATTGTCGTATCAAGTGTGAGAAAAATCCACGAATGATTGATGAAAAACATATGCATTCTAAGCGAGTCACTGTTTGATGTGCATTATGCTCAGGTAGTATAATTGGACCTTACTTCTTTGAAAATGTTGCTGGTGAAGCTGTAACTGTCAATGGTGATCAATACAGTCGGATGATAATTGAATTTTTGTGACCTGAATTATTGAATATTGATCTAGAGGACATTTGGTTTCAACAGGATGGCACTACACCTCACTTTGCAAATGACACAAGTGATTTATTGAGACATTAATTTCCTGGACGAATAATCTCCAGAAACGGTGATGTCAATTGGCCACCAAGATCATGTGATTTGACACCGATGGACTATTGTCTTGGGGTTATGTGAAAATCTAGGTCTATAAGAATAATCCATAATCGATTCCTGAACTAAAGGATGAAATTATTCGTCATCATTTGTGAGATAGAGCCTGAATTGAGTCGAAATGTCATTGAAAATTTCAACAAAAGAGTGGACGTCTGTAGAGATGCAAGAGGAGGCCATTTGACAGATATTGTTTTTAGTATATAAATGTCGTAACTGATACTTCAATTACCAATAAAAAGTTTTTGAAAATTAATGCAAATTATGTGTTTTATTTAGTCTTAAAAAAACGCACAATTTGAAACACCTTTTAGATACGATCTATCTAACATCTAGTTCTCAGAATCAATATGATGATTTTCGTGCTCATACGGAGTTTTTTTAGAAGGGAAAACACATATGTACCTTCCATCACAGACCTAATTCTTTTCCGAATTGAAATGATCCATATTAAAATTGATTGTTTCTGAATGAGATCTATGAGAATACCATTCAATATTGTTATAAATCTTATAGTTGGCAAACAGTATCACAGAACGAAAAACGTACGTGAATATAATCAAATTCAGCCTTACGTACGACAATGTATTTATTGGACATCAATTTTCAGCCGATGCTCGAGTTCATTGATATAATGTCCTGTTGGTCATTGTTTCATGTTCGAGTGATTGTATCAATCCCCCAAGAGCATTAAATTCATCACCAGCATTTGATAACCGTTAACATTGTATCAATGACCAACGACATTAATACCAGGTCAAGAGTACATCGATCCATCAACAGCATTCCTTGTATCGATGTATTTTTGATATCAACTAATCACTTAGGTACATTAATATGATGCCAAAAAACATCAATCTAAAGGCATGCTATAGTGGATGTGTTTTGGATTTAAACCAAAAACTACTATTTTTTTTAATATAAAACAATATCAAACGGAATGCCTCAATACTCATATATAAATATATTTGCAGACTTTTGTTTTGAACGAAATTTTGTAGAATCAGCTTAGATTTGTGTTTTTCTTCGAAATCTTTCAGATTTATGAAATATTTTCATATTTTGAGTCGAATATAATTTTTCTTGGGATTGTGTTTTTTTTGATTCCATTGATTGATTCATATAGTTAAATATCTGTTTAATTATCCATATCATTTTCATTATGAGTAGACAAGAACCCTGGTGAATTGCTATATATCTTCATTCTCCAAGTAAAACAGATGAATTCTCAAATGATCTACATAAACATGATATTATGAAATTAAAAAGGTTTTCATCAGTCTTTTTTCAGGATAGGGGTAAGGAAGGAAAGTTTTTGGAACACATCATCCATATAATAAATAATATTCAGTACAAAAAAATCGACAGCTACCATCATCAATGAGGAAAAAAAGTTGATGGATATTTTGTGGTGAAGGATTTTTCCATTCTCCCATATTACAGTTTTTCCAATCGAAAAATTCAACCTACCTTCAGGAGTTCGATGAATTCACATTTTGACTACTGCTGAATATAAGCAAGATATCTACATCTCCATTGGGTAGACTGTAGTTTTCTCGAATAACATACAGAGACCTGCCGCCTTGTTGTAGCGGCATCTGTGACTGGGAGGAGAAAGTATATATTATCGAACTGAAGGACTCTATTCGATCTCATTCAATACGCTGCACTCGAAGTGAAGATTTTTATACAATGGCTGAACTTCTGAAAAAATGAACTGAGTTTATGTGGAGCTTTTTTTAGGAACTTTATAACTACGAACCAAGTCATGAATGAGTTGAATTCATATAGAACGCCGATGTATTATTCGAAACAAATTAGTCATTATCGAAAAACGCCACGAAGGAAAATCATCTTTATTAGCCTTCGAAAAAAAATATTCTCTTTTGAGTTGAATAGGCTATCAGGTTTGTCGAAACTACATCTCGAACAACTTTGTGCATAATACCGTGATAATCGTGTCATAAGAACAATTTTATTGGCATATGCAATATTCCGCGATCTCCTCATCATGAGGACGACGGAAATATTAATATTTGCCTTTTTTTTTTGAATATTTCTGCCGAAAACTCTCTCAGATTGTTAGGAATTCAGCACAGATCGTGAAGTCAGTGTACCAAATTTCAGCTCCATCAGACACTCAGTTTAGGAAATATTGGGAAAATTTCGCTTTGCCAACGAATTTGAACAGGCGCGCAAAAGCTCCTGACCTTTTTTTTGTGATAGACACGTGCGCTCCTTGGATCACCTAAGGGGTTTTCCAATAAGAGGTGTTATTTTGATATTCAAAGAAAAATGCCATTTTTTCAATATAAATGATCGGATGTTTATTTGATTATAACGAAGAATTGATATGCCGTTAATAGTGTGAAAATAACATCAGGCAAATGACCACCACGACCACGCTTGATAGTTGATAGTTGGTAAGGGGTTACGTTCCACTGCGACCTTAAGGTCTATTGTGCCCCCTTGTCAGAGCTGTTGTCGCAACCTACAGCTCGCCCTCCAGCTCAAGTGCTCTGATGAATTCTAATATCTGTGAGGGCTTCAAGGAGGCTAAGTTCTCATTCCTCCTATAATACTCCTGTCCAAGGTATCTTTTGCGCAGGCTCACAATGGCGAGGCATTCTGTGATCAGGTGAACAGGGGTTTCCTCCTCCTCCCCACAAAATCTGCACTCGTCAGTTTCTGATAAGCCCATTCTCATCATGTGCTTCCTTAGGCGACAGTGTCCTGTGAGGAAACCAGTGAGGAGGCGTAACTTATTCTTACTGAGATCCAGATGACTTTTGGATCTAGCAATTTCAAAGTTCCGAAGGAACTTTTTAGAGTGTTCCATTCCTGGAGAATTCCTCCACAGTGCCCCTCTTTCATTTCCTTCTTTCTCCAAAAACTCTTTCTTATAGGTACATTTGCCTATACCACAGAAAGGTTCTGGGCCAGTAGGTAGCGTTTGTGCTCCCTTTCTGGCTAGAGTGTTGGCCTCTTCATTTCCTTTGATTCCTGAGTGCCCAGGAACCCAGACTAAGGAGACCTTGTTATTCTTGCCTACTTCATTGAGTTTCTTTCGGCACTCCCATATCAGCTTTGAGTCGATGACATGGGAGTTCAGTGCTTTAATAGCAGCCTGACTATCAGAATGGATCACTATGTCACACCCTTGATAGTTTCTTTCCAGGTTTATGTCTATGCATCTTTCGATAGCAAGTATTTCTGCCTGAAAAACACTCGAGTAGGAGCCTAGCGATAGTGTACATTTGGTTCTAGGCCCGTATACTCCAGCGCCAGCCCCCGTCGTGGTTTTAGAACCATCTGTATACCATTTAACGGTATTTGCTTTGAGTTTTTGGGTAGTGTATTCCTTTTCCCATTCTTCCCTTTTACATAGCATTGAGTCAAAGTTCTTCTCGATGCTTACTTTTTTAATCATAACATCACTAGGTAGGTTCGCTAATGAGATGTACTTGTTCAGGGAGGACCAGGCTCTCTGACTTTTGATTCTCTCATTCCCTGTACCTTCCCTAGAGATTCTAAGGATAGCTTCATGGGCTACCCTTCTGATCACTAGATGTAGAGGACTGAGGTCTATGATGACCTCAAGTGCTCTAGTCGGGCATGTTCTCATAGCCCCAGTGATGCAAACACAGGCAAGCCTTTGTACCTTGTCGAGTATTTTCCTCGTGCTTGTCTGCCCTGCTTTAGCAAACCAAACTACTGCCCCGTATGTTATTATCGGTCTTACAATCATGGTGTACATCCATCTCAGTATTTTAGGGTTACACCCCCAAGTTTTGCCGGATAGTCTTTTGCACACCATTAAAGCCCTTATCGCTTTACTAGCAGTAATTTTAACATGCTCATTCCACAGGAGCTTACTATCTAGGGTGATTCCCAGATATTTGACTTCAGACTTCCATCCTACAACAACTCCATTTACCGAAATGGACTTCATAGCTGGAAGGTTTCTCTTCCGAGTAAAGGGAATTACTGTGGTCTTTGCTGGGTTGATTTTGAGACCCACTGATAAGCACCACTGCTCAATAATTCTGAGGCCCCTCTGCAACAACTCACAGAGGACATCCTCGAATTTGCCTCTTACTATTAGGACTATGTCATCGGCATATCCTATGCATTCGAAGCCAAGCTCCGTAAGCCTGTGCAATAGTTCATCCACTACCAGGCTCCATAGGAGGGGGGATAATACTCCTCCTTGAGGTGTTCCGCGAGTAGTTTTAACAGAGGTGGTCTTACTGCCCACCAATGTCTCAGCTGTCCTCGTCGAGAGCACCTTACACAACCATTTTATAATGGTATCGTTTACTCCTCGCCTTACAAGTGCCTCTTTGACAGATACATGTGTTGTGTTGTCAAAGGCCCCAGATATATCTAGGAAAGCGCACAATGCGATACGACCACGCTTACAGGACCATATCCTTTTAATGAAAGTTTCCATAACCAAATCGCAAAGTGGCTGCCCTATGTCCTCGATAGCCTTACGAATTCCATCTTTGAGGTCTTGAATCGACGCTGGGCTATTGGCGTAGACCTTCTCTTTCACGTGGCCCCAGAGGAAGAAGTCGCAAGGGGTTGAATCACACGATCTCGGTGGCCAATTGTTATCACCTCTTCGAGAAATAACACGGTCCGGAAACTTTTCCCGCAAAAGATCAATGGTTTCGTTGCTTGCGTGGCACGTAGCGCCGTCTTGTTGAAAGTAAACGTTGTCCAGATCAATACTATCCAATTCCGGCCATAAAAAAATCAGTAATCATCTCTCGATAGCGCAATCCATTCACCGTAACTGTTGCTCCAGCCTCATTTTCGAAAAAGTAAGGTCCAATGACTCCGCCGGACCATAAACCGCACCAAACAGTCACATGATGAGGATAGAGAGGCTTCTCACCAATAACTCTCGTGTTTTCCGAGCCCCAGATGCGACAATTTTGCTTGTAAACGAAGCCACCGAGGTGGAAATGAGCCTCATCACTCAAGATGATTTTGCGATGGAATTCCGGATCATTTTCATGCATTTCAACGACCCAATCAGCAAAGACACGACGTTGTTGATGACCAGCCGGTTTGAATTCTTGTGTTTACTGAACTTTATAAGCCTTAAGACCCAAATCTCAATGCAAAATACGGTGTAATGACGTTTGTGGAATGCCTAATTCCAAAGAACGACGAGGAATGGACAAACCTGGGTTTTCCTCAACACTTTCGGCTACTGCAGCAATATTCTCGGCTGTTCTTGAGCGACGTGCACGGGTTGTATTCTTCACATCACTAACTTGTCCCAACAGCTCGAATTTTCCACTAATTTCTTCATTGCGGTCCGACAAGGTGCTTCACGACGACCCAAAAATGTTCGATTTTCACGAACCGACTCTGCCAAATTTTCACCATTTTTATAGTGAATTTTAATAATTTCAATGCGTTGTTGAAATTTTATGGCGTAGTTTCTACTTGTCAACTGTCAAAAAATGACAGCTTCAAAAGTGACATCTACCGAAATAGCGTGCTATTCAAAATAACACCTCTTATTGGAAAACCCTTCACAAGAAACAACTGCCTTTATCGTGAAAAAGGAATCTCCGAAATGCCACCAGTAAACTTCATTATCTAAAACGAATTCCTCATCATCCAAAAACCCCACGAAGAAAATTCATGTCTATTAAAACCGAGCGTTCTCCATTAACGACTTCACGTGTATCCATCCCCCGTATCAGATGAAACGTGACAAGTAGCGATTGAAATATTTGCCAAATATGACAGTGACGTGTCATTTGTGAGTAGCATGGTGCCCCTCTCGCCCCCCGTGCGGTGAGCGTACGTGCCTAGGAAAACGGGCTCGGATAATTTGCGAACAAGCAACTAACAATGTAACAAAGTTAATAAACGGTTACGAGGGTGGATAAAACGCGCTCTTGTTGCGAATCTGCAGGCCAAGGGGGTGCTATTCGCCGGCAGGGGGTTGCAGGAACCAAACGCCTTGTTGCTTCAAGAAATAATCAGCCACCACGTGCCAGGGTGAGCTGGAAATGTTCAATTTTCAATAATTAATGTGATGGGTTGTGAACGATGCGCCACTGGTTTTTTGACTTTTAAATGCGAGCGTGATTCAGGGGTGTATTTACGGGGGTAGTAGAAGGGGTAATTACCCCCTGAGCCCCCGAAAGACATGAAAAATTAATGAATAGAACAAAATATGTTATCATTTCACGAAAGAACCAACGGGCAATACATGAAGTTGAACTACGAAATTTGACACATTTCTTGCCAATATCTCCGCAAAAAAATCAGATGAAGTTGAAATTTGTATAATATTATAAATATTGATTGCGAGGTCATTACAAAGTTTCATTGAAATCTGATGAATAGTTTCCGAAAAAAAAATTTCAACGAAAGCTCGGAAAAACAATGTTTTCACAATTTTCTAACGAAACAATCCCAACATCTCAAGCTGTTGCGCGTAAGTATTCTACTAATAATCACCAAGTTTCAATCTGATCATCTAAATAGTTACTGAGTGATTGAGGAAATGGCTATAACTCCAAGACTGTTTGAGCCAATTAGGCTAATTACCGAATAAAATATCAAATTTTATATGCAACCTATATCCTGAAAGTTTAAAGACGCTAGCTCCTTCCGTTGTCAAGATATCGTGGCAAAGGGCGGCCGGCCAGAATCGATTTCGTCATCTGATTCTTTATCAATGAGTCCAACCTAGTCGTTCAAGACCATTTTCAAAAAACATCAGAAATTGTGAAACGGCAGCACGATACCCCGTATGGAACGAGCGCGCAAAGAGGCTTTTTTTGTCAATCAACAGAAAACTCTTTGCTTGTTTGCAGTTTCAGCTCATTTTCAACCCAATCACCGAATTCAAACCGAAATCAACGAGTTGATAGTCGGTTAAAAGTTTTTTTGAAACGATCGCCGAACTCATTATTCCCGCTGCAGAATTTGAAGAGTATTATTCTACAAGAAAACTCGGGAGAAGCCTGATGTAAAGTAAGGACCTTTTACGTGCTAGTTCATTTCCGAAGTCATGAAATTTTGTATGAACGTCCATGTCGACAGATTCGGGGTTAAATTTCTAAGGACGATTTTTGGAATGGGTGAAATCCACCCCATAATTCCTCAGGTGTATCCATTCGAGTCAATATTTCCACAATGTTTTCGAAAATAAACATTCGATGGAATTGTAATTTGAAGTACCTACATGGTCGAAAAATTACGGCGTAAACGTTCAAGCAGAATTCGATAGATCCATTTAAACGGAATCATCGGACGTATTTGACCCATTCATGATCAACCTGTCGCAATACCTCAAACACCCAAAATCAGTTAATATATTGGTATTGATATCATTAATATTGACTCAGATATAATTGAAGGTTGATAAAAATCTTACGGGCATAGGAATAAATTAAATTAAATCATAAATAGTATGTTGTTTCACATCTTTTTTTGAGCACAAGATCATGATGCTGTCGTGAAACTGTATCAACTATATAACACTTAAAAGGATTTTTTCATTCCAATTTCTGCATTTCAAGTTGAGGTAAAGGAACTTTCGAAAAGTGTCTCATTTCAAAATTGGGAGAATCCTAATATCTGCCCTCTGTCGAAGCATCACCTGAAAATAATAAATTAATAAGTCCATCCATATTTAATTCAATTATCAAAATTGATTCCAACTGCAGATAAACTGTGTATCATGTAAACATTTTTGCCGCTTATATCTCTTATATGATATTCTTCGAAACAATATACAGAGTACGCAATGATATATTTTCGGTATAATTCAATCGTGATAAAACTTCGCAGCTAGATTGGGGATGCTGGAAGACAACCTTGTGCAAAATTTCGTGATGATCGTATCATTAGAATAATTTAAAAGAAAAATTTAAATGATTTTTCTGTTCAGATATTCAATATTCTGTGATATTCTTATCATATTATCCGCATTAAATTCTTAATGAACCTCGAACTGTCATTTTTCGATAAAGTACTGGATGTTAATTCGATCTGATCTGTATTTTTGGAAATATTGGGAATTAAATTTTGAATGGGTATATCTGTGGAATCATTGGACCTCAATTACGAAGGCCGAATTCGTGAATGGGTAAAATCCGGCCAATGATTCCGTAGATATTCATTCAAAAAATTTTTTTCCCAATATTTACAAAAAAAAGATTAGATCGGATTGAAATCCAGTACTTTATCGAAAAAAACCTAGGAAAACACTGCCGTGAAGGCAGCAGCTTCTGCGCGCTTGTTCAAATTCCTCACCAAAGCGGGCATCTCCATTGAACATGCGCGCAAAAGCTGCTGCCCTCACGGCAGTGCTTTTCTTAATTTTTTATTAATAACTATTGTATTTTGATAATATTTTCAGGGAGAACAATATGCATGCACTAATTTCAACATTTTTCTCTAAATCCATGGATATTTTTGTGAGCATTTCAGATTAATTGTGCAGTTTGAAAACTCACCCCATAGTCCAGCCAACACGAAATTGATATCATCAAAAAAGTTATACATAACTCCAGATGGATAAAAATGTATCCCTATAATTACACTATACATCATAGAGATGCCAATAATCAAAAGCAACCATAGGTCACAGACTCTAGAAGGTAACATAAAAATAATATCAAATCTATACAGGGTGTTCCTAAATTGGGGGTACATAAGTAAAGGGGAAATTTCTTGAATAATTTTATGAAAAACAAGGCCAATAAACAGAGTGTGAAAGCTGGAAATTTCTCAAATTTTTTTCTTATAGTATCTGCAATCTACAAGAAATTTAATTATTAATTACAGTGGAGACTACTACTCATAATTGAAAGTTTCGGCCATTCAACAAATAATTGTAGTCTTCAATCAATTTATTGATATTCGAATTCTCAATTTAACCAAAGCCAACCGATCTCAGATTTTCACCTAAATATATTCATCAGAACCAATCTTTGCGCATTATGCATAATCATTTTCAATTAATTTTTGCGAATTCAGCAAGAAACGTCAGATCGATGACTAAGCGCGAAATATTCATCAACTTAGTTATACTATTTCAAGCACTTCATTCTTCCACTTTGGGCGGTTTCGCAAATTAACGAATTGCCAAATAAACCTTCACGAGGACAAAGCGATTTTTAATGAGGTTTCAGCATTATCCTCTTGTGAAAAAATGAACCAGAACCGGGTCTTCTTTCCGAAGTCATTCTTTGATGCGGTGTCGCATTTTTCAGGGCGTAAGAAATGTTCGTTATTTTTGAGGCTCAACAGTATCGTTTTACTCATTTGTTAGACAGTGGCTTGAAGGTTCAGTTTTTACTCATTATCGAATATTTTAATAAAAAATAAGGGAGCGTTTCGTAACGATTGTTTCGGAAAAAAAGGGAGCCGAAATCCTATTTTTTCGAATGAAAGTTGAAACTTTTGCATCTTTCATTATTAATTAGGAACACTTCCACATAAGATTAGCAAAATACAAGAACAATAAGAATGGTATAAATCGACATGTAGTTTTCACGAAATAACACAATTCATCTTGTGGATAAAAACAATTGAAAATTAAATCTTCTTCAGAGCAAAATCAATTCTGTTCTTCCGTCGGTCTATCCGACAAATCCTCTGTCAACACAACAAGAAGTTTTTAAGGAACATTTTCAAGGTAGGTTTCAGTTGTAAATGAACCGATTAATTTCTTTAATGAGTAAAATTTACACATAAGTTATGGTCATTTGAAAGTATCCTTTTTCATTAATTCGAGAGATAACGATTTCATCGAATTGTAGTCCAGTTAACCTTGCTCTCAACCCGCTATGATACATACTGTTACAAGTTATCAGTTTAATCGGAAGTTACTATGTTTATGGTAACCCGATTCTTCCGTTATACGACTCAGACTAAAATTTAATGGATTTCGATATTTTTAGCACTGAAATCTCGATGGAGTTATACAGTGCGCGTCAAAATTATGGAACAAATTCATTTTCTGAGAATAAAAGTATTTGACAACAAAATCCTGAAACAGGTCAATTTTTGTTTCACTCTTACCAAATTTTTATGCATTTTTGAAGGATTTTTGTTGAACCCTGTGCCATCCCCATCAACCCTCTAAATTTTTTGAATAGGGAAAGTGGGTCATGTGTTACTTTTTTGTCAAGGTCTTTGTATCTTCTTTACAGGCGTGCAGAAATTTCCAAGAAAATTTTTTTTTTCTGAAAAATTAGTTAGTTCAAAGATGTTTTCAGTATGTGCACTTTGACATGGCTCATTTACTTTGAGACGATGGTACCTGATGAAATTTGTCACCGAATGAAAGTCGACCATTACAGTTTAGTTCATGCACAACTTTTGCATATTTTTTTTTCTCCATTAAAGGGTTCGTAGGGGTTGAAAGGGGTGCATGAACAAAACTGTAATGGACGACTTTCATTCGGTGACAAATTTCATCAGGTACCATCGTCTCAAAGTAAATGAGCTATGACAAAGTGCACATACTGAAAACCTCTTGGAAGTGACTAACTTTTCAAAAAAAAAATTTTTTGTTGAAAATTTCTGCAGGCCTGTAAACAAGTACAAAGACCTTGTCAAAAAAGTACCACATGACCCACTTTCCCTATTCAAAAAATTTAGAGGGTCGTTGGGGATGGCACATGGTACAACAAAATCCTTCAAAAATGCATAAAATTTGGTACAAGTGAAACAAAATTGACCTGTTTCAGGATTTTGTTTCCAAATATTTTTCTTCTGAGAAAATGAATTTGTTCCATAATTTTGACGCGCACTGTATAATCTCGTATTGAAGAAAAATGCTAAAATCGTGAAACTTGGTTTTTGTCTGAAAATTAAGCAACTATCGACAAAATCAGGTCCTGGATGACTGACCGCTTCATCAAAAAAGTCAGAAGCTAACGGTTGTCCTTATGACCGATCGTGATCACAATAACTTTCGAAGGAAACAACTTAGAAAATCGATATTTGTAAAATAGGTTTGGATCTTGACTACCGAGTAGGAAGTCGTGAATAGGCAAAATGCACCAAAAGATTCCGCAGATATACCCTTGGAAAATTTCAACAACGCGTAATTTTGAGCAAAATTTAGTGTTGATCAAATTGTTAGGAATTTAAAAAAAATGTATTCGAAAATTTTCGAAATTGTGGATGAAAAATCTCTGAAAATACCGATTAGATTTCAATGGAATTTGGCAAAAACCTTAGAGTCAGTATTCAACAACAATGTTCCAAATTTTTTTACACAAGGGTTCATTATCTTCTTAGTTAAATAACCCGATATACCGCTGATGTCTAAAACAACTTAGAACCGAATGCGATGATTCATTTTCGATATTATTGGAAATTTGCAGCATTTTTCTTTTTATTTCAGGAACCACTGGTCGGAAATCATCCGGGTAAAATTTTTCAGGTTTAGTTATGCCACAGTAATCAACGTTCAGAGGAGTTTCATGAAAATTCGGTGGTAAGTTTTCGAGAAATAATTTTTGTTTCCCCACAACCCCCCATTTAGAGGCCTTAGGGTACACCGATCCTGTTGAAAAGCTTGGAGGATCAACCCCGAGAGACACATGATTTTTCTTCCAAATTTCAAGGATTTCCGTTCAGTGCTTCCAGAGAAAAGCCCCGGACAACGGACGGACGGATTTTTTTTATTCGTTCATTCAAATCTACATACTCCAAAACGTAAACTGTGAATTTTTCAGGGGGGGTTAAAAATTTTTTCGTTGGTCGATCACTAAGGTTTATTATTTGAATTTTTCAAATAATAAACCAAAATGTGCCAAATTTCGTTGTTATTTTGAACTTTAACGTTATATGCTCGCAATATCTCAAGAAGTACGAATACAAACAGATTGAAACTTAGTAATCAGGTGTAGATTACTAACACGCAACTAGGTGCAAAATTTCTTGTCAATATAATTGTTAGAATTCGAACAGGCGAATTGGGTCGAATTGCAATCTATCACTTGATCGAAAATTAAAGCTTGAGGTTTTTGCAGAATTTCGTGAGGACCATATGAAAAAAATCTGAGTTTGGCAGGGTCAATACAATACAATAAATGACCGGTGTGGCAACGGAACAAGCGCGTAAAAGCTCCTCACCTCACGTCCGTGCCTTTTTACATTTTTATTTGATTGTTGAGGCTCATCAACTTTTTTCGTATTTCGGGCAAATCATTGTGTCAACTGACGTTATCGAACAAACGAAGGTAATAAATTTGTAATGAAAAATCCAACTATACCATTGAAAATACAATTTCGTAGAACCCCGCTGTTCTTCCCACGGAACCCTTAGGATGCATTACATGCTTGAGGAATGGCTGATCTTCCGGATTTCCCAAACCCGTGTTCGAAGAGCTCAATAAAGAGTTCCTTTTTCAATTAGAAAAGATAGGAAGAAAGATTTTTCTTAACGAGACTTTCGTGCACCGTTACACACAAAATTTTCAATGTGTTAGGTTTCTTATATTATCGTTCTTCGCATCCTTCAGAAGAATAAACTGTATCTTCAGTAAAATTAAATTTCGATTTGCTCCTTCTCCTTCTGATATATACTTCCATATATTGGCAGCAAATCGTATTGAAATAGTTCACTGAACTACCTATCATTGTTCAGGTTTGTTCTGGATTTCACTTCCAATATCTGAAACAGAACTATTGAAAATTAAATAGAAATTGTTTTTTCATGAAAAACGCCCTTCCGCATTGAACTATTCATCAAGGGCAGTTTCTTGGAAAACAGATTGCCTAATGAAAAAAAAGAGGAATAATATAAATGAAAAACAAAGCGAAATGTGACCTACAAATCTGACTCTTTCATCAGATAAAAGACAAAATTTTAAGAATCATTTTCTTTCGATTTTTCGTTTTTGATTTTGGACTTTTTTGAGAAAACAATCACTCTCTTCATTTAACAGAAAGCAATTCACAGTAGAATTAGAAAAGAATAATAAACTTTCATTTTTGGATGTTTCAGTTGAAAAATATCAGAATCATTTCGAAACAAATGTCTTTAGAAAAGATATGCATACAAATAGATACCTAAATTATAATCTAAATTTTTATTCCAATCATCAACTAGGTGCAAAAAGAGGTATCACTAAAACCCTTCATGACAGAGCTAATGTAATCTCATCAACCCATGAGAATTACATCAAATCGTTTCTTGATGTAAATGGACCTCCGAGAGAATTTATAAATAGAACCTATTCAGATTGAGACAAAAAATCCTCTTCTTATTATCAACCAAATCAACAGAACAAGCGAAATGAACAACCCAATTTATTGAGTGTGATTCCTTATGTACATTGACTTACAGAAAAAATTAGAAGAATTGGTGCTAAATTCAATATAAAACGGTTTTCAAATCATAAACTCATTCGAGATCCATACTCACTAGAACCAAACCGCAATTAACGAGAAACAAAAATCAAAAAATTGTGTTTGTATTATTTCCTGTATTTGTGGAAACACATATACAGGGGAAACCTCTCGACAGTTAGATATCAGAAAACAAGAACACAAAAACAACCTAAGGAAGAGAGAAATACAAAAATCCCAAATAAGTAACCATGTATGTTCGACCATTGGGAATTATATGATAGATTGGGACAATACTGAAAAAATTCTGATGTCGGAATCAGATAATTCAAGAAAAAAATTTAAAAGTCCTCTGGCATTTTATTTAATTGAGAAAGTAACTCTGCTCATTGTTCTGTAGAGATAGACCCTATTTGGCTGAATTTACTCAAAAAAGAGGTAAAATAAAAAAATTAATGATCACTATCCCTATAGCTAAGCATTTGAAAATTAACGGAATTAATTATTATTGAAAGCGGGTATTGGTTATTCATGGAGAAATAAAGAGCTGCAGCTTAATAATATGGACTCAGATGAATGACTGAAGATAAAAGGTTCTCGTCATTTTCATTTCAAACACCTTAAGTCGGTTCCGAAATATGAATGATTCATTTTACGAATTAACCATCCCACTCGAAGAATTCACTCGAATGAAGATCTTGTGTAAAACACAACCTTTTCCAATTTATTACTTCGACAACTTTTCGGATCCCCAATGTTTATAGGAATTCAATACTTCCCTTAATTAGGGGCTAATTACATCAATAAAATTCAAAACCCACTACACGTTCAACGCCATAAACATCCGCTTTCGAAATAATCTCGTGTTACCTATTCTTCTTACATATCTTCACAAAACTTTATTCAACACTAGGGATTGAACTGAATAAAATTCTAAAGGTCGTTCCACACCTACGCAGATATCGTGAGTTATATATTCGAATTGATTTCTTTAGAGTGATCACAAATATTCATTATATGATAAAATTATGAATGAACCAAAACCCAAAAAGAGATGACCTTGAATCCCTAATCGGAAAAGCTGCAATTTTCCACAGGAACTATGAAAATTTATTTGAATTCTTGGTTCTGGGGAACAGCGCGTTATTACTTCGTCACGATGTCTGTTATTTTCGAATTCTGAGCCGAAATTGGTCGACTAGGTTGGATTCACTGATGAAGTTTCGTGGTTAAATTCGGTTCTGTCAGTCCGACTGTGTGCGCTGTAACTTTCGGAGGAAAGCACCTAGAGTCTTGAAATTTTCGGGTTAGGTTTGGAGCCTGAATATCTCGGTTGAATTCGTTAGTTGGCAAAATCGGCCAAATAGTTCCGGAGTTATACTAATATGAAATTTTGAGGTTTATTCCTCGATATCTCTTGAAGTACTGATTCGATCGGATTGAAACTTGGTATCTATTTTTTGAATACCAACGCGCAACTTGGTGGAAAAATTCGTATGGATCTACGAGTTAGAAAATTTCAAAAAAATTTTATTTCGAAAATTTTTGAAATTTTCGCGGAGAAGCTTTTTTTTTGTATTCAAATTTCGATGAGATTTGGCAAAAATCTTGAAGTTAGTACTTCACAACAGTTTTCTGAATTTCAATTCGATCTATTGTTTATTTCTGGAGATATTAGGAAAAAACACTGCAAATTTTACAGAAGGGTTTATTATTTTCTCAGTTGAATAACCCAATATCTTAAATAAAATCTTATATATTATTCATAATTTATCGGTTTTTTGTGGAACAAAACCCATTTCATGAAAAAATTCATATGAAACGTTAACCCTACAGTCACATTATGCGGGACAGCGGTGTCTTTCCACACTCTCTGCTTCATGAGGTGATTCCCTGGAAGTTTTATCGATACTTCCCCGTAGCGCATGAGCAGTTTATCGGAATCGTCACTACTCAAAAAGTGTTTCAAATTTCAGCTTGATCGGATATTCTTCTTGGGAGATATTGAAGTCAATAATTAAGAACTTTTCAACTAGATCAGATATTCATTTTATTTAATGAAACAATATGAGCAAAAAGTTATTTTCTTTCATTTCGTGCTTGTTCTAGGGAACACAGGAGTTATCATTTTGCCCAGTGTCTGTGATTTTCGAGTTTTGAGCCGAACATGGTCTTTATGGATAAAACAAACCTAGAAAAGCAGAGACGTGAGGTCAGGACCTCTTAAGCACATGTACCTTTGCCAAAGCGGTCATCTATACAAGTATTGACCCTGCCGAACGCAGATTTTTTCATATGTTCCTCACGAAATTCTGCATGAACCTCCTGCTATAATTTTCGGACGAGTACCTGATTGTGATTCGATCCAAAATTTGGAATGGGTATAACTATCATGAGATTAATTGGCGAATTCAACTCATTCGACCTTCTTAATTGAAATGAAAACCTATTCTACAAATATATTTCCTATGTCGATTCTTCCTAAATTTAATGTGTTAACGGCCGGCCTAACCACTGATAGTGAACAAAATAACTTGCGGAAGAATCTACTCATTAGCTTGATAATTGTAGAGTGAGTTTGGAGTTTAATTACGAAGACCGAATTGGTAGAATTAGTGAAAACTATGGAATGATTCCGCAGATATACCCTTTCAAAATTTCAGTTATCCGATATTTCCAAGAACATAGATCGAATAGCCCTTCAATGAAAAATGCTACCTTGAAGTTTCAGCCAAATAGGGTGTACAGTACAATGAGAAAAATAACTCTCTCCATTCAACAAACTGCAAGAGGACTCTTTAATTTTTTTTGACTCATTGTTCTGTAGACCCTTTTTGGATGAAACTTCAAGGTGGCATTTTATATTGAGGGGCGATTCGATCAATATTTTCGGAAATATCGGGAAACTGAAAATTTCAAAGGGTATATCTGCGGAATCATTCGATAGTTTTTACTAATTCGCCAATTCGGCCTTCGTAATTAAACTCCAAACTTACTCTACAATTATCAAGCTACTGAGTAGATTCTGCTGGAAGTTATTTTGTTCACTATCAGTGGTTAGGCCGGCCGTAAACACATCAACTTTAGGAAGAATCGACCAAGGGAATATATTTGTAGAGTAGGTTTTCAGTTTAATTAAGAAGGTCGAATGCTTGAATGGCTTGAATTCGCCAATTATTCTTTAGATAATTCAAAATTTCGGATCAAATTGCAATCTAGTAATTGATCGAGAATCATAGCTTGTGGTTTATGCAGAATTTCGTGAGGAACATATGAAAAAAATCTGCGTTTGGCAGGGTAAATTCTTGTATAGATGACCGCTTTGGCAACGGTACAAGTGCGTAAAAGGTCAGTGCATTTTTAGGTTTTTTTAGTATTCTCCTGTGGATATGCATAGTTTTGAATTCAGTTTTCTACAATATAAAGGAATTAAATATTTCCAGATAATAATAATAATAAAAATAATAATAATAGTCTTTATTCGTCCCTTCAGACATATAAATAATGTATAGGACAAGTCAACTTTGTGATCACAAACAATAAAATGAAAAAAACAATTTACATCTCTAAAATTCTGTCACTCAGGTATTCCGTGATACTATAATATGCCCTGTTCAGGAGCAGTGTTTTAATTTGGTTTTTAAAATTCCTATCACTGATATCACATTTGTAGGCAGATGGCAAATGATTATTATACAATTTCATGCCTTGATGATTCTTCATGAAACACAGGTTTGATCTAATATACAGTAACAGTCTAAAAATATATATACAGGGAAATGTGAAAATTGCATTTCTTATAAATACGTGTTTACCAGTATTGCTATACGGAACATTAAAAATCAGTCGAATAATTCTTTTTTGAGCAACACTCACTGTGACTCTCACTAGCATTACCACACATTATTACATTGTATGACAGATGACAATATACAAGTCCGTAATATGGCTAGATACATGAAATTTAATTATGACATTGCTTAAGGTGTAGAAATCATTGATGTCGTTCCACTGCAATTCTTCAACACTCCTATCCTTCAACTTCTGGAATGCACGGAGAATGTGGAGAAAGCATGGTTGTCTATGAAGAATTTGATAAAGTGCCAGTGAACCCAGAGAGCTCAAATGATTTCACAGGTATATAATAAAAGTATTGAATTACATTCATTGTCTCTGCAAACCCTCCCTTGTCAAACATGCTACAATTTCTCATAAAACCGCAGAAAAATGTATATGAATTTCTCCTCAAAAAGACGAATCTAAACCCCAAAGGCATGTAACAAATCCGATCATCATACGGAGCTGTCGTGACAAACGGGATCAAAACAAATGTCGAACATTAAGGTGTAGAATTAACGAGCACGAACTACCGATTTCGACTCGAAAAAAATTAGTCGAAGCGATACCTCTCCGTCGCGACGCTCTCTGAAGCCGGCCTTCCGACGCTCCGGAAACGATGCCGCTAACAAGCCTACCGCGATTCCAGCACGATCTTGCTTCATTTCCGAAACAAATGATAGTAATATAATCTCCCAGTCGACTTTGATCGGGCTGATCACCGGTATCGTTATCAGTTTCGAGGTCTTGAAAATTCGAGGCGATGCTGGGTGGATTTTAGCTATCTCTTTGAGGATTTATTAGAGAGGTGATTATTTTTAATAGTTAAATCTTCGGGATCGGAAAGCGAGGATCGTCTTCGGCGAATTGACAAATTGGTGAGGGGTTTTGTACTTTGAGTCATTAGTGACAATGATGGGATTTCGGGAAGATGTAAAGCGAAGAAGGGCGATTAGAGAACTTGGTATTTTCTGAAGAGTATGAGTTGAAATATTGTTGAAATGGATTTTTCATTACAATAATCAGAATGATTGACATCTCGGATAGCTGTAGGAACTCGAAATTATGTTGATAATAGACCCGTCAGTAACATTTGTCTTGCAGGATTCATGTTGGTATTGAGAATAATGCCATTGTGTCTCCTGAAACAATGATAATACTGACTTTTTCAAGTTTGAGTTAACTAAAAATATTTGTATTCTGTGGAAAATATTTGTAATTTATTTCTGATTGTGTATGTTCTTGATTCGATCGACAAATAAGTTTTGGATTTTAGTATTTCTTAAACCTTACCAAATTGAAAATGGCTGGAATTCATCAAGATACCTCTCGCCTAACTACAAGAGAACGTGGGGCATTGTACCGGTCTTCATGCGAGTTTTTCAGGGATTCATCGGATATTTCTGCTAGTATTAATCGCGGTTCGCTAGTTTTTCAGGTAATCAATCATTCACCTATTCAAGCAAGGTGTTTTCTGATAAATAAATAAGTCTTAAAATTTCAGATGTCTCCAAGTACTGTCCAAAGAATTTTGAAGAAAAAAGAAGGCAAGTCAGTACAGCCAGGAGTTAGCAGTGGAAGGAAACCTATTCCACATGATTCTACATTCAAAGACGTTAAACGACGTTATTTATTCGAGAATCAAAAGCAATGAATATATCAGTTTGGATATAATTTTTATTTTATTCTTTTCCTTCCTAAATTCTAAGGAAAAATAGCATAGGGCTAGAACTTGGATGAATTTCTGATAGTCATCAGGAATACAAAGATTGCTGAAGAGTGAAATCTTTATTGAGCAGGAACTTCAAGTGATCTTTGATTACCTAAGTTTTCATTATTTAATTAATGATATCTCAAAATTGGAGTTTCTCGAAAGCCTGAATGATTTTATGTTGAAACATTTCACGCTATTTTCATCAACAATCCTGAATTTCCATGATTGATCTGCAGTGAAATAATGTGGCTGTGTATTTTCAGTCGTCAGTTTAGCTGTATGCCTTTTGGCATTTGAAACTAAGTTTGGAAATTTGTCAATGCAACAATGATGAAAATAATATAAACTGTCGCTGTACAGATTTAGAGCATCGGAGTATTATAAATATTCTCAACAATATCAAACCAAATTTGCATTATAAATAATTTGATAGGTTATATATGTATATTTTAATCTATGATCATCACAGAAATTTTTAGTTACTTTTTGTAACTAGAAATAAAGCCGTGACTAGACTTTCATGGCCGGCTCTGATGTCAATAATTTTGAAATGAATTATATATACATGAATTACACTAATTACACCAACTAACTGATACTATTCAGTGTGTTTGTTGCAAACTTGCACTCTGTTCGATACGGAAATATTGGAGTCCGTGTAGTCTCAGATTACGTGAGCAGTGCATAGAGTGGGGTTATCTTCTGTGATGGTTATGCGTAAATATAATTCATAATCATGGACATCTGTGGTTGTCTCTGCTGGTTCCAGGATGTACATGTTTTGTTCTCTATGTGTGGTTATTTTTGGACGAAATTAATTTTCATCACATCGTTATTGAAAATGGAATTTTTGTCCGTAACGACTTTAGGAAAACTTTACGACAAATCTACATCACCTCGAAGTGGTAGCGAAAACAAAAGAACCATAGAATTCTATCATCTTGGGTTTGCGTAATATCATCTATCATATATGTGTATTCTGTGAGAATCATAGAACAGAGTGGTCTTCACTAAATCCACTCATTCAGGTATCTGTGACTGCGCTGGGCTGTACTGAGAATTGGAAGTCAGTGGAGTTGGTGTAGTTCATGCAGGTACAACGAACAAACCTATGGTTTCGTCACAATGTCTATAATGAACTATTGTTTTGGTTCCGAAATCAGAACTGTCCTAGAACAGTTCTGGAACTGCGCAGAGTCGATGCGCTGTTGAAGCCTGATTATGAACTATCCTAGAAGTGTTCTAAAAGCAATGATACTAACACACTAATTAATTTGGGGTTCTCATTGGAATTGTAGAGTAAGAAAAACTTCCGTTTGTGTTCAATTTCAGAGAGGAGGAATGTTAATCATGTCTGTGGTGAAACTGAAAAATATGTGGAAGTCCCTGTAGTAGTTTGAATGTATATTTTTTGAGAATACTTGCGTCCTCTCAATTCTTTTTCATAAAAATCATACTTCTGAAATTTTCTCCGTTACTTCAATTATTTTTCAGAATTAACCAAAACAATCGAAAGAAATACAAAAAAATTATCTATTGATGTAAGTATATAACCATTTAAATGCTCAACAGCCAATCTACTCTGACAATTCAACAATCAAAAAACCTAGAGAAGCACTGGTGTGAAGTCAGCAGCTTTTGCGCGCACTTTCACTTTTGGTGACATCCTTCGAACATGCGCGCAAAAGCTGCTACTCTTCTAGTTTTTTTTCGATAAACTACTAGATTCCAATTCTATCCAATCCGTAAATATTGGAAAAATAGAATTTTGAATGGGTATATCTACGGAATCATTGGGCGGATTTTATTGATTCCCGAATTCGACAAACCTACTCTACAAATATCGAGTTTCTAAGTTATTTCTTCCGGTTATTGTGTTTAAAATCAACCCAATGATTCCGCAGATCCATTCAAGATTTTATTTTCCCAATATTTACAAAAATACAGATTAGATCGAATTGAAATCCAGTTTTTCATGGAAAAATGGCAGTACGAAGGTTCATACAGAATTAAATGAGGATAATATGATCAGAAGATCACAGAGTATTTGAAATTTTTTTTTTAATAGTTCTTATGACATGATCATCACAGAATTTTGCACAAAGTTGCCCATCAGCATTTCCGAACTAGTTGCGAAATTTCATTTCCATTGAATCGGTATTTTTTAAGTTATTCCGGAAAAACAACGATATCGAGAAGAAAACCACTAAATTTTTCATATTTTTTCCTGATATCTACAGAAATTAAGGTCGTATTCAAGGTTAAAGCAGAAGTTTTTTTGGATTCAATGAACAGTTTTCGAAAAAAATTTAAATTTTTTTTCAAAATTTACTGACACTGTGATCTCGAGATCACGAGATTTCATGGAAAGTTGTGCGTTGTTATGCTTCAACTAACCCTCAAGTTTCAATTCAATCGCATGAGTAGTTCCTGAAATATCAGGAAATTATGCTCAAAATTTCAAATGACCATAACTCCGGAACCATTCGACCGATTGGTCCCATTAACTAACTTAACCGCTTCATTGAAATTTGTGACCTAATCTGAAAGTTTCACGTCGCTAGCTTGCTGCTTTCGACAATTATCGTGTCTTCGGCCGGACAGAATCGATTTTGACTCTGAATTCGTCATCAGTAAGTCCAGCCTAGTCGATTGAGACCATTTTTGGCTCAATCATCCAAAATTACAGACATTTGGACAAAACGATGGCACGCTTTTCCCCAGAACATGCTCGCAAAAATCCACCCCAGACTGTACTTCCCGCCACAATATGAACGTAAGACCGCCTCTGTACTTCGCACACTGCGATCCAAATCATTCCTTCTTATCCCGGTAAATCCCTCGTCGAAAAAATGCACGGACCCGGCAGTTGACTGACTGTACATTAAATCCCTCTCATGAAAGCCGAATGTAAATTAAAAGTTGGGATCCGACCAATAGGGAGGGCGTTTGAAGTTTGCAGGCACCAATGATGGTGTTTTTTTCGGGACATCTGCCGTGTTCTCGTCTCTATTTTGTTCAGTGTGTGAATATATGCTTGCCCCTCTATGTTTATGAAAAGTGTGAATAAACAGGTGATGGAGATGGAAAGGTGGAAGCCACAAAATGGCGGTGTATGCCAACTTGATTGTTTGATATCTTAGGCTTGGTTGTGCAAACACTGAATAAATCCTGGGAATTCTCAGTATAATCTGAATTTTTTTTTCGGTATCTTCAGGGTTTTCTCTCGCAATTTTTTTTCAGCTTTTCACTCTCGAAAATATCTGAAAAAGAACTATTAAAAATTACAAACGAAAATATTGAAAAAAAATAATTCACCTATTTTTTTCTTACTGTCTCATGAAAGGGGTAGATATGAAATCTGAAACATCACAAGTTCTATTCGTTGATCGTTTATTAGGTTATATTTTCTCGAAGAACTGCCCTTGACGAATAGGTCGAATCCGGCACCCTGCAAAGGCCTTGTCTATAATATATAATTTTATTGAATTTATAAAAATTCTTCTCCAGATATTGAGCGTGAAAGCCTGAAAAAAACTTGAAAAAATATCGATTAATTGATATTCCATTCCCAATTAAAAAAAACCTAGAAAAGCACTGACGTGAGGTCAGAAGCTTTTGCGCGCTTGTTCCGTTGCCAAACCGGTCATCTATACAAGTATTGACCCTGCCAAACTCAGATTTTTTCATATGGTCCTCACGAAATTCTGCATAAACCTCAAGCTTTAATTTTCGATCAAGTAATAGATTGCAATTCGATCCAACATTTTGAATGGGTATAACTATCTAAAGAATAACTGACGAATTCAACCCATTCAAGCATTCGACCTTCTTAATTAAACTGAAAACCTACTCTACAAATATATTCCCTATGTCGATTTTTCCTGAAGTTAATGTGTTTGCGGCCGGCCTAACCATTGATAGTGAAAAGAATAACTTACGGAAGAATCTACTGTAGCTTGATAATGGGGGTTTCAGCTGAATTTGGGTTATTACTGCAAATGTAAATTTGAACATAATTATTATGGGTTTGATTCATCATTTTCCCAAATCACCTTCAGAAAGTATTCAAAATGAGATTTCAAAATTGGGGTTTGGGATTTGCCAGGCATACACGAAGTGACAACGGTGTTTAGTAGAATAGCTTTGTCTGCTATAGAAAAATGAAATATTTATTCCTAATCCTTGGTGTTCTTTGTCAATATAACCGAACAATTTCATTCATTCCCTCTTTTAATGGACTAACCTGTAGGTTCTGCGCCCAGTCTCAATGTTATTTTCAATTTTGCAATGTACATATAATCATTCATCTATTCACACTGTACGTTATACAAATATTATCTAATTAGACACCACAAACATACCATATACCAAACTTTCACAACATCCATGACCTCGCTGGGACTCGAACCCGGTACCTTCAGCATCCTAGAACATGTTTCCATCCTCTAGGCTACCGAGGTAGCCACCAAACAATTTCCGTTTGCGATTTGTCAGTAATATGACAGACTATTTCTTGGTCGTTGTCTTCTACTCTAACCAGATCGACGTATAGCTATCTCTGTTTTCCTAAGCAAAGTAACACATTTGACGTCCTTTTCTTTCCGAGAAAGCTGAATTCGACGTTGCCATATCGTGCACTCAAGACAAATCCCTTTAAATGCAAATCCCCATTTTTATTTTTCAGTTTTAGGTGATCGAACATTTTTTTTAAAATATAATATTGAAATTATATATTTGAGATGTGATATTCCAAAGGGTTTTCATGATAATAACTACATTTTCGTTCAAAGGAAGAACCCATTGAAGAGAAAGTTTGGAGTTTAATTACGAATGCCGAATTAAAAACTATCAAATTATTCCGCAAATATACCCTTTCAAGATTTCAGTTTCCCGATATTTCCAAAAACACATATCGAATCGCCCTTCAATGAAGAATACCACCTTGAAGTTTCAGCCAAATAGGGTCTACAGAACAATGAGCAAAAGAAATTAAAGAATCCTCCTGCATTTTGTTAGATGGAGAGAGTTATTTCGCTCATTGTTCTGTATGCCCATTTTGGCTAAAACTTCAAGGTGGCATTTTTCATTGAAGGGTGATTCGATCTATGTTTTTGGAAATATCGGGAAACTGAAACTTTGAAAGGGTATATCTGCGGAATCATTCTATAGTTTTTATCAAGTCGCCAATTCGGCATTCGTAATTAAACTCCAAAGTTACTTTACAATTATCAAGTTACTGAGTAGATTCTTTCTAGAAGTTATTTTGTTCACTATCAGTGGTTAGGCCGGCCGTAAACACATTAACTTCAGCAAGAATCGACATAGGGAATCAAGCTACTCGGTAGCTTGATAATTGTAGACTGAGTTTGGAGTTTAATTTCGAATGCAGAATTAGTAAAAACTATCGAATGATTCCGCAGATATACCCTTTCAAAATTTCTGTTACCCGATATTTCCAAAAACATGGATCGTATCGCACTTCAATGAAAAATGCCACTTTGGAGTTTCAGCCAAAAAAGGCCTACAGGACAATGAGCAAAATAACTCTCTACATTTAACAAAATGCAGGAGGACTCTGAAATTTTTTTTTGCTCATTGTTCTGTAGACCGTATTTGGCTGAAACTTCAAGGTGGCTTTTTTATGGAAGGACGATTCGATCTATGTTTTGGGAAATATCGGGTAACTGAAATTTTGAAAGGGTATATCTGCGGAATCATTCGATAGTTTTTTCTAATTCGCCAACTCGGTCTTCGTAATTAAACTCCAAACTTACTTTACAATTATCAAGCTACTGAGTAGATTCTTTCTAGAAGTTATTTTGTTCACTATCATTGGTTATGCCGGCCGTAAACACATTAACTTTAAGAAAAATCGACATAGGGAATATATTTGTAGAGTTGGTTTTCAGTTTAATGAAGGTCGAATGCATGTTGTACCCATTCAAAATTTTGGATCAAATTGCAATCTAGTACTTGATCGAAAATTATAGCTTGAGGTTAATGCATAATTTCGTGAGGACCATATGAAAGAATCTGCGTTTGGCAGGGTCAATACTTGTATATATGACCGCTTTGGCAACGGAACAAGCGCGTAAAAGCTCCTGACCTCACGTCGGAGCTTTTCTAGGTTTTTTTTCAGAGGTTTTTTGTCAGCCAAATAAATGGAGGGTTTGAATCAAAACTCTTTTCCGTTTCAGAATGTGAGATTAAATTGTCAAAGAGTAAAAACATGGATGCAACAGAAGAATTTCTATGGAATGTCAAAACGGCACTTCAAATTTTTCCAATTGTTTCACGGAGGTTGTCATTTTGAGTGGACATTATTCTTCACCACCTCTTCTACTTCAAAATATCTTCTTGACCCTCGAGGAAAAAGAAGCTGCTGAATTTCGTGTGAATCATATTTTCGAAATTATCGGACAGATTTGATCAATTCATTAATTTTACCTTGGTATGAAGCCTCTAGTTACCCTATACAATTATCGTGATACTATGTAATTCCATCGAGAAGTCATTGCGTGTTTATTTATGATCAACCTATTGGGAACTTCTGCGAAGATTATTATAATTTTGTGTCAGATTTCTTGTGCAGGAACTTTTTGTTTGGTTCACGATATAGAATCGTGTGTTAGATCGTTCCTGGAGGATTATTTCGATGTTATTTTGTTATCAGTTGCTTGGTGGATCTCAGTATCTAAGTTTAACTGAATTTCTGGAAAAATAGGCACCATTTTTAAAGAAATCCAGTGAACCTACATTCTTGTATTTCGTGACGAGTTTTCCATTTTTCTATTTCAAAATCCAGGCCTACTTCTATCTACGAGTTCCCTGACAATGCTGTTTCCAAATTCACTTTACTTTGATTTGGCTTTAAATTGGAAAAAAATGAAAACTTGAGGCAGTAGATGATCCTCTCTTCTTTGACCATGAATTACATTGAGTTGAGGCATACAACAATGCTTACTTCCGTTAAGGAATAAAAGAATAATTCATCTATCTTCCAGGACGTTGAAGAAAAAATTTCTATCAAAGGAGTGCAGTGTTAAGACAACCACTGTCCAAACAGGAACCACCTGAGAACAGACTTAACCACATACTGACGTGTGGAACAAGCTTCATAATGACATAATTCAGTATTTTCCAATAGTCCGCCATATTGTTATGGCAAGGTGTAAGGTTGCCATTTCCTATAATTACGTAACGAAAATCAAGAACCCTTTGAAACGTCCCAACGTGAATGACATGTGTGTTTTTTCTAGATCCCGATCTATAGAAAAAATCAAATTCGACCCGAACCTTTTTCAAATATTATCGTCAACGAGATCTGACAAACGCATTGAATGTATATGTATAGCGTGATTCTCACCCCCAAGTAAACAGGGACGCTTTTTGCTGTTGCCCTTCCACTTCAGGTCTCATTAGTGTAATTGATGACGTCCGATGTTTTGACATTGACGGGATGGATTGATCAGATTGTGTTTCAGATTCGAGAATCTGTTTTATACAGGCTGGCTGGGCTAGGTATAAAAGATTTGAAATTCGAATAGTTATATGCAGTGGAGTACCTAGTATAAAAATCAACTTTAAATAGACGACTTCGCCACAAGTTGCCAACCCACAATTTTCTTCATAAATTTACTATCACTGGGGAACGAGAATTTCAGGACAAATTCGACATGATAAGGTTCGCGTTATTTATAAATATCCGTCAAAGATGCCTCGGCTCCCCAAACAAGATAAATCCTTCCAAATATAGGGTTTTGTTGAGATCATCTCTCATTGGCTGAAATTTAAGTTGGGATTCCTGATTTCATGTTGATAGTGTCAAATTTATAAAGGATATGTTCCGCAAATCAACTTGATTATTTCGGTTGCCGGTTTTCCATTCTGTAAATATGAAATATTCGGTTGGTCCCTGAAAAAAAGGTTAATTACGGAATTTGATTGATGAAAAACATTCTTTCTGTCACCAGAACGATAGTCAATGTTCTATGGTACCATATCCATAGCATAGAACAATCTTTATTTACTTTATGATCCATAGAACATAAAAGAGACAACAATCAACAATGGAAAAATTACTAGGTATGGTGTATGTGTATGTCTATGGTTAATAAAGATTGTTCTATGCTATAGATATGTTACCATAAAACATCTATTGTCGTTCTGGTGCATCGACTTAATATGTCTATGTTCTGGTGACAGAAAGATCGCTTTTTCATAAATCAAATTCCGTAATGAACTTTTTTTTTCAGGAACCAACCGAATATTTCATATTTACAGAGCGGAAAACCGACAACCGAAGTAACCAAGTTGATTTGCGAAACATATCCTTTTTAAACATGACACTATATTAACATGAAATCAGGAATCCCAACTTGAATTTCAGCCTAACAAAAACGTATATTTGGAAGGAATTATCTTGTTTGAAGAGCTTAGGCATCTTTTACGGATATTTATAAATAACGCGAACCTTATCATGTCGAATTTGTCCTGAAATTCTCGTTCCCCAGTGCTAGAAAATTTGTGAAGAAAATAGTGGGTTGGCAACTTGGGCCGAAGTCGTCTATCGGAATGAAATACAGAAAATATTTTGAGTTAACATAGAGTTGAATTCATTAGGTTAATACGAAATGAACCACAGAAAAAACTTTTTCAATATTCATTAAGTTTACTCAATTCAGTTGAAAATTATTTTAGCAGCTCCAACAAATAAATAAATTTCGTCGTTTTGTGTCATATGTAACAATCATGTCAACATTACACTGATAGTTGCATTCAGTGCAATTATCAATTTCTATGACAACACTGTTTATTTCAGCAGGTGTCAAAAATGCCGGCTAATCTCCCTCGGACATTGACGAATGCCCAATATTTTCATGGCAAAGTTTTCAAGCTCATTGCTTGGCAACAGCCCGAAATTTTGATTGTCATAAAATTATTTCATCTATTATCAATGTCCCAGGAATATCACTACCATGATGTAAGTAAAGCATGGTGTGCTCATCTGCTCATCTGTGATCTTGGGTACAAATGATGACGTATGAAACTAGATGCAAATTTGAAGCACAGAATATAAATATATATACTTGCAATTTAATCTTGGTGACGTCACTTCTTTTGCAGATGAGCACACCATGTTTTTTACATCACGATTACTACCTACTGATAATTTCATGACATTGATGCATGAACATTTACTAAACAGTGAACCAATATCATACAGAACACGTGCACATAGACTTCCTAAGTACGACGCGAGTAGTTTACCTGGTTGGTCTGTACCACTGTAGATGTTTCTGTGTAAGCTGAGAAATTGACATAAGAATCAGAAAATTTATTATTCATGAAGTTAGCTCTATTCGATGGATGCCTTTATGGCACTGACCCTGGGTTTCACAAAGATACGGTGATCTTACGATCAACAGATTGCTCCGTCAAATTTGATCGGCCGATCAACGAATTTGGATTTCACGAAACTTCATCACTACGCCAAATACGTCGATCAGAGGATCGAGGATTACAGTCTGACAACCTTGCATTTCCGCGACTCCGATTAGAGAAACCACAGAAAAGAGATGAAAAGTGGATTATGTTATTACATTTCCGTGCTTTGCTTTGTTTTGGATGTTTTTGTTGACGGTGGATGTATCATTTCATGATGAATTCAAAGTGGTGTGATCGTTAAATGGATTTGATTATAGAAAAGAGAGAAGAAATTGGAAGTTATACATTAGCACACAATAATATGTAATGTGAAACTGCCGAAAACATTTCAAAGGCAGTATTGGATAGAAGTTGAATGAACTTTCACGACTTGTTTCGATATGGAATTTGTAAGTAACGAAGATGTTGAATCATTAGATAATCAAAATGAAAGTATTGAAAGAATGAATGAATGTTGTTCATACTGAAATTTATTTTGATTTTACGTGGATGTTTATCCAATTTCATCTAGATATTATGTTCAGAATTCTTGAAAAAAGTAAATCCAATTTTCCACAACCCATGTAGTTAACGTAATTAATCGATTCATTAGGAATTACAGATGGTAGTCAATATCAGATTTCAAGCATATATTTCCGAATATCGATAGAGGATCATAACAACAAAAGTGCTGTATTCCGTATGGTCGAAAATGGGTTGTTTCAATTTCACAAGTTCATTGACTAGTTATATGTTCCTGAGCTATATTTTTTTGAATCTATTATGTACACATTTGTCCGAATAAACTCGACTGATGGGAAACTAGATAGGTTGCATTGCAGTTTGAAATCAACAACCAATATTTCGCCAACAGCAGTTCACCTGAAATTTGATTGGATACTACTATACAGTCGTGAGTTTATCTTACCAAAAATATTCTCAATTATTGTTATGATCTGCTGAAGTAAACTGAAAAAGTTTTAGCAACTAGGTAATATCTGCCATCTTGCATTACTCGGTTCGAATTCTTCACCAATTTCAGACTATTCCATAACTCTGACGCTTTTGTATTCATTATTATTTCCTTCTGATGAAAAATATGAAGAAATTATATGGCGAAACATTCCAAAATATACTGATGATCCAGTAAATTATACTTTAATACTGTGATCAACTGGCTTGGTAGCCCATATTTGTCCAATCAACTTGATCGACTGTCAAGTGAAGTTTCTATGTTAATCAGTACTCAAAAATGTTGAGTGAAACCCAAATATTGCTTTATCGACAATCAACGGCCGTTGATCGACCATTTGGTGATCGAGCCGTCAAATCCTCAATAGACGACTTCGGCCCAAGTTGCCAACCCACAATTTAGTTAGCAAGTTTACTTTCACTGGGGAACTGGAGTTTCAGGACAAATTCGACATGATAAGGTTCGCATTATTCATAAATAACCGTAAAACATGCCTCGTCTCTTCAAACCAGATAATTCCTTCCAAATATAGGTTTTTGTTAAGATCGTCCCCGATTGGCTGAAATTTAAGTTGGGATTCCTGATTTCATGCAAACAGTGTCAATTTTCATAGGATACGTTCCGAAAATCAACTTTGTTGTTTCGGTTGCCGATTTTCCGCTCCGTAAATATGAAATATTCGGATGGTTCCTGGAACAAGCGCCTGAAAAAGGTTATTTACGGAATCTGGTTAATGAAAATGCAGTCGAATTACTGTCACCAGAACGATTTTCTATGGTAAATATCCATAGCATAGAACAATCTATGTTTACTTTAGGTTTGTTTTGGTTCCGAGTTCAGATCTGTTCGGGACGGTTCTAGCATAGACCAATAGTCTGTGGTTCTGAACTCGGAACCAAAACAAACCTGAAGTAAACATGATTGTTTTATGCTATGGATATTTACCATAGAAAATCGTTCTGGTGACAGTAAATCGACCGCATTTTCATCAACCAGATTCCGTAAATATCCTTTTTCACGCGCTTGTTCCAGGAACCATCCGAATATTTCATATTTACGGAGCGGAAAATCGGCAACCGAAACAACAGAGTTGATTTTCGGAACGTATCCTATGAAAATTGACACTGTTTGCATGAAATCAGGAATCCCAACTTAAATTTCAGCCAATCGGGGACGATCTTGACAAAAACCTATATTTGGAAGGAATTATCTGGTTTGAAGAGCCGAGGCATGTTTTACGGTTATTTATAAATAATGCGAACCTTATCATGTCGAATTTGTCCTGAAATTCCCGTTCCCCAGTGAAAGTAAACTTGCTAAGTAAATTGTGGGTTGGCAACTTGGGCCGAAGTCGTCTATTGCCGTTCAAATTAGATTATTGAGCATAGAATACGATGTTGATCGACCAATTAATCGCTTGATTGCCCGATCAAAGGTGAACCTTTGTGAAACCGGCCGTATGTCTACTGAGTTGTAAGTCGATTGTTAGTTTAGTGGTGTGGTATTGAAGCAGATAATACTGGTGTCTGAATTTGATATTGCAGCGCCACGGTGGCCAGTTTGAGAACCTTAGATACAGACATATATTTTGTTTTGATAGTCGATTTTGTACTGTTTGTTAGTGTTTGGTTTGATAATTTTTGATTTCACGATTTATTCAAAGACTATTTAGATTTTTATAGTTGACGAGAGTATCACTGGGAGTACATATTCCACTCTTATAAAGTAGGTATGTATCATTCTTCAATCTTATTGAGTGTAGCAACTCTAAAATTACGAGGATATCTCCAAGGTTAGACAGTTTTTTTAATATTATTTATTTTCAGATCCAAATATGGCAAGATTGTCATTTGTGGATTTCCTAGGTTGTCTTGAAAGTTGAAAAACAGATAGTATTGTAAAACATACTTTTTGGAATAATAGACAAATACTCATAACTTAACTATTTTTATAGCGAAGAACTAAATACTCTATATATTGTGAATAACAGGAATACATTCACATGAAACTTATGCTACTAGTACCGTGAGCCTTATTCATTATGGATTGACAAATAAATTTTCCAACTCTCATATGATTGGTCTTGAGAAAGCTGTAATAAATAAGCCTTGTACAACTTTGCTTTCATCGGTAGAAGCATTTTGAGCGAACCGTATTCATCACCAGATATTTCCTTGTTGAGACTCTTTTTTTTTCAATAGTCAGTTCTATCACTGAAACATTTACGTTGTTCCTTGATGATCAGTTCAACAGACAGATTTCTGGAAGGCATATCATTCCTCTTAAGTAAATTTTTCTGCTTGTATTAGGGGACTAGAAAAAAAATTGTCTTCATGAATGTGATCTAATATTTCATGAGCAATTCGTGCTTACCTCTATAAAAATGATCATCATCGGTGAAATGCAGGTAATAGACTCTCATAAATCTTGTTTGTTGGTTTTTATTGATTCTTAAACACTTTCAGGCCCGACTTGTTAAAGAAAGTTTTCTTCAACCTAACGAAATTCTTCAGCGGGCTGTTGAAAACTATGGGAAGGGACATTTGAGTTTGCTTTTCTCAGTAGAAGCACTTGCAAAATCACACAAACGCCAAGAAAAATGCATAAACTTTCTCAATTTCTCGACACCAGAGGGAGTACCTCTTATCTTCATTCGCCAATACCAGTTATTTCTAAGGTTTCAATAATAAACCTTCAGAAACATAAGAAGATAATCAAACACCTATAGAATTCATTCAATCTCATCCCCCTCATCATGGAGCATATTTACGTCTACCATCTATAAAACCCCTACGCAGTTATCCGAAGAAAAGGCGCAAAAACATCAATTTTCCTCGGCACCAGTCAAGTCATAAATGGACGTCCCTTTCACATCAATTTAATAATGACACCTCAATCTCGCATTTTATCTCTGAACAGAACCAGTCATATAAAAATAAATAAGAAGCCCTCCCTGTTAGATGGGCCGGGAAAGATTGGATAAGTGTTCCGGTTCTTGGAGGGAAAATGCTTTTCACGACATTTTCCGATGCTGACAGTTCGGTAAACAGTTTTAACCGCTCTCGTTCCTTATACGCGCCCTCCCTAGGGACTAAAATCGGTTAGAGCTGGAATGCCGTCAGAATGATGAGCTATTGTGGAACTCTACAAGTCACCGGCAGGGCATGCCTTGATCCAATTTATTTTGTCATTGTTGCCTTACTTCGAGGATATGCGTCTTTCGAAATCTGTGGCTTTCTGGAGCTGATCGATGGATGTGAGGAATGTAAAGGGTGTTTCTTTAGAGGTATAGAACTTTAAGTTGGCAACATTGTTTTAACTGGCGGCCATTTTGTCAGCTGTCAAGTGATTTGTG
Organism: Myrrha octodecimguttata; assembly: GCA_958510865.1. Taxonomy (NCBI): domain Eukaryota; kingdom Metazoa; phylum Arthropoda; class Insecta; order Coleoptera; family Coccinellidae; genus Myrrha; species Myrrha octodecimguttata. Next base: position 67,785,343 of record OY294058.1, on the reverse strand, counting down.
TTGAGTTTGGTTTGGCAATTCAAAATGAGAAGACTGACTCCTGGACAACGCTTCCAAATTGTGCAAATTTCTTTTCGAAATAAGTATCGCGCTCTACGTCATTTTACGGTCAACATCGTCCATCAGAGCAATTAATTCGACTATGGAACGTTTTCGCACCACGTATACTCTAACTGCTAATACGCATCCACAGAGACGCCGTACAGTGAGAACAGAAGAAGCCATTGTTGCTGTAGAGCTTAGCGTAGAGGAAGACCCGCATCAGAACGTAACAGTCAATGGTGATCACTATAAATAGAGCCATGATTACAGACTTTTGCGTTACCCAATTGAACAACCATGATGTGCAGCATCTGTGGCGCAACATGTCACACAGCTCGTGCCACAATCGAATAAATGAAGAAAACGTTTGACAACCGCATAATTCCACGTTCAGGGCCTGTGAATTGGCCTCCAAGACCGTACGATTTAAAGCTGCTAGACAATTTTCTGTGGGAATATGTGAAGTCGCTAGACTACGCCGAAAAGCCCGAAACGGTCGACCACTTGGAGGACAATATTTGCCGTGTTATTGCCGATTTACGGCCACAAATGTTGAAAAAAGTGATTGAAAATTGGACCTCCAAATTAGATTACGTCCGAGTCAACCATGGCAGTCATATACCAGAAATTATTTCCAAATTATAATGCCAAAATATTAGCTTTTGAATAAAATCAATTTCATGTCAATTCTGAAAATTCAGTTTTGTTATATTCCATTTCAAAGTTCTATACCTCTAAGAAATACATGGCAGAAATCGTGAAAAGATTCCTGAATTTTCGTCTTCTCGGAAAACTCACTTGAAATCGCTAAAACTCTCAAATATCATCTTTCCTTTCAAGGACATAAATTAATGAATGTACACAAGTTACATTTGTAATACCAGGTTCAGAATTGAAATAATAGCTGAAGTTAAAGTAAACAAAACTACATAACTGATGACTTCACGCCATTGCTATCTAGGTTTTTTGAGTTATTCCGGGAAAAACAACGATACCGAGGTAGAAACCACGAAATTTTACATATTTTTCCCAATATCTCCACATAATTATAATCGTATCGAACTGAAATTCGGTACACGGACGTGAAATATAAAGCTCAAGTTCAGAGCATTTTTTTGAAATATGATACCTTCCGAAAAAAGTTTCTTTAAATTTACTGACATCACGAAAACAACAAAATTTTGCCAAAAGTGACGGATTGTTATTTTCCAACTAACTGCCAAGTTCTAATCGAATGGCGTCAGTAGCTTCCGAAATATCAGGAAAATAACCTTAAAATCTCAAATGCCTATAATTCCGAAACCGTTCGGCCGATCTTGCCCATTAACAAACTCAACCGTCGCATTTCGGAATGCAACCTACCATGAGAGTTTCAGGTCGATAGGATTCTCCCCCGTAATCGTACCGGCCGGACGTACAGAACCGATTTTGACACCGGATTCGTCATCAATGAGTCCAACCAAGTCGTTTGAGACCATTTTCGGGAAGGAATTCGAAAATGACATTTGGACGAAACAATAGCACGTTGTTCCCCTAGAACATGCACACAAATATAAACTGAAGATTTGGATATTGAAACGTCCAAGCTTGTGGCCGACTGTAAATACGATAACTTTGCAAAGGAAAAACCTAGAGACTCAAGGGCAGGTTCAACCCTCAAATACCACGGTCAAGTTCCGAATACGCAAATACCTAACGATTTCGTAGATAAGCGAGTTAGAAATTATGCCATTCTAATACTTACCAGAATGCAAACATCAAATTCATGGCTCCTATAAAAACATTAAGTACCTACTTCGAAAAGTATCTAAAGCTTCATTTTATGTATTTCCTAGATACACAGATACAGGGTGGTCCAAGTAGTGACGTCAATAGTTTTTTTTAGATTCCTCACACCTTGAGGTATCAATAAATACCCCGTGTATGTTACGCGATTTTTAGTTTACGATTTATAATTTTTTTTGGGTTCTGTTTAGTGATTGCATCCATACTTAATATTATTCTATAACAGGAATCTGGAAATAGGCTTTATATCTCTGTTAAACTCTCACAACTTTGCCGACGTTTCGGACATCAGGGCTCGCTATAATATTTTTACAATATAAATGTTTACAGAAACAAATGAGAAAATCCACTACATCCACTTCCGGTTAAACCGATAGCTATAGACACACATTTATTACTTCAGTCGAATATATATATAGGATCAATATCGAAAATTTCAATCCGACTACTTGAAAATTGTAGATTAAGCATGCTCAAAAGCTGATGACTTCTGGTCAGTGCCTTCCTAGATTTTTTTAAATTTTTTTAATAAAATGTTACGGTCTTGAGCATATGACACTGTTGAGGCTTAGATAAGAGTTTGTCATATATTACTCCATTCACTTTTATAAACTATCCCGGTTGGCCATGACATTCTGACACATTTCATCGTGTATATTTTGAAAATGTTAGGTCATAGTCATTTTCCTGTCAGATAACTACGCAACGTTATCCTCTCTACACAGAGGTCGTAGTAATTACGTTTTTATCAAAATGTTTATTTAGACAAATCTGAGATTTTCATCCAACGATTTACCGATACCTACTGTAAAAATTTGCGCAGGAAAGTAATTTGGGCTGCAACAATATGTTTTTATTCACATAAATTTTGCGTTCATTTACCCTTTTATATTTGTAACCCTCTGATTTTATAATTTTGAAAAGGATGTCCGTCCTCCGTTATATTCTCAATGTTCCTTTGCAAAAGTGAGAAGTGTATCAATCAAAAATGGTTCATTTTTCAAATTACAATTCCAAATTTGTCGTTGCGAATCTTTTTTCAAAATAAAGTCTTCAGTTAGTGTCTTTTTGGGTGCAACAATAGAAGGAAATTCTGTGTCGTCTCTCTCACTTAAAATTTTTCTTATTGTGGTGATGTTCAGACAAAAAATGAATTTCTATTCATATTGAATATAGTTCCTTGGTTTTCACTCACATACGTCGAAAATGTTCGATGGCTTTTGATAAATTATGGATTCCAAATTATCAGGGCTACTATCAGAAAAATCAGATTTCAATTCTTTATAGCACTTCCTGATACTTTGTCGCTGCTCCTTCAAAACTACCTTAGGTATTTTCAATTTCCAAGGGTGATGATTATGATGAGATTGAGAGTAAAATTCGCATTGGCATTTGGCAATGTCTCTGAGAATTATTTTGACATTTCCGATATTTCATGAGTGCCAACCTGCGTCAGTTTTAAGTTAAAAAAACTTGATAGACCTAAATCATGGCCAACCGGGATAGTTAATAAAAGTGAATGGAGTATAAGCGAATTTAACAATTTGCGCTCTTAAATATGCCTGTTTCTTCATACTCAAAATAATTTTTTCGTAATTTCAAAATTGCAAAATATTGTATATGTTGTCTCAAATCACGTGTATTTGGCTTTGTCTTTCCCGATTCATTCTCTGTCAACTCATGTATTTTATTTGTTAGCTGACCGTTATTTCTAGTAGCAACACATATTTTTCCCACCCCTCAAACTTAGGTGAAATATTTTCAATACATATATTCTATGAAAATCTTTGCCATCGTGAAGTTTGTTATGATAATAATATATAATTCAGGAAGCATTGTAAGAAAATAGATTCCGCCCTTACTGGTGCCACCCTAAGAGCAAATACAAAATTATTTGCATTTCCTCTTCACGCATTCGATTGGTATTGGAGGGTGGCATTTCCATCAAGATGTAAATATTATCCCCCGAGGGGAGCAAGGCGGGAGCCAACCCCCGATCTATAAATGCTTATTGGGGACACGTAATTTGATGTCGTCAGCTCACCGTAGCGTTTTTACTAATCATGGGGTATAATTAGAGGGTGAAATATTCACAAAGAAGTCATTTGGGCTCTAACGAACTCTTCCTAATGTGATTTTGTTCCATTTTGTGGCGCAGTCTTGCTCTAACGAGTGGAACTGGAAATTTTTAAATTTATGAGGGAGGCTCCAAACGATTTAATTCTTCATTTAGAGAGTTAACGCAGTTGGAGGAATTCACTGACAGAGTGGAAATCTTATTATGGAATTTGAAGATTCGAGTGAAAATAATGCGATGATACTAGACTATAGAATTGTCTGCAATTGCGATTTTGGTTTATTATTTGATAAACTCGAATAATAAACCTAAGTGATCGACAAAAAAAAAAATTACCCCCCCTGAAAATTTCACAGTTCACATTTTGAAGTATGTAGCTTTTCTTGGTACTCAACCGAAATCCGTGAAACTTGATAGAAAAACCGTGTGTCGCTCGAAATTAATCCCTCAAGCTTTTCAGCAGGATCGGTGTACCCTAAAGGCTCAAAATTGGGGGTTGGAGGGAAAAGAAATTATTTCTCGGAAACTAACCACCGAATTTTCATGAAACTCTCAACATTGCTTACTGTTGCATAACTCAACGTAAAAATTTTCTCCCGGATGATATCTGATCAGTGGTCCCTGAGTTATAAAGAAAAACGCTGCAAATTTCCTACAATCCCAAAAATGAATCATGGCATTCGGTTCTAAGATTGGAATTAAGTGGAATAATCTGTTAACTCTTCATCCAGAATCATATATCCAAAAGTAGATGAAAAGATTGATTACCAAATTTTCAACAAATATCGAGAAATTTGTAACGGATTCGTTTATTATTTTATAAACAAAATGTGCAAATGACCCATCGATGTTCTTGACAATTTCATAATCGTGAGTAGTTCAAATTAAATATTTTTGGATTTTTTCTCCTAATATCTGAAACATAACTTCTAAAAATCGGATAACAATTATATTTATAGATATCACCCTGCGGATTACGGGAATTAAGATTAAATTTCTTCATGGAGCTCAATTATATCTTGAATGAAACTTCTATATTATTCATAAATCATTGGTTTTCCACAACACAAGAGTCAATTCCATGAAAAATTTCATTCGAAATATTGAAATGTCAATAAATACTCTTGTATAACTGAATAACACTTTTAAATGCAGAACACGAATTAAGTAGCGTAATTTAAAATAATGAAGATTTCCAAAAGATTCGGTTGATCGGACGTCAACATGTGGATATCCGTTACTGGTTTTAATCGAAATCAAATATTTTTCGTACTGAGAGATTGAAATGAGCGTGAATATAAAAGATAATGAGCATGTATATGATGAAACAAATCGGAGGATATATGCCAAAAAATCAATAACAAACCGGAAATCTCACCAATTGTCGAGAATCTAATGCTAGGGGTAGGAGCCTTAGCTTATTTATATTTTTTAGAACAAAGTTGAATCCTAGTAGAAATCACATCTACAATTCTACACATTGTTTTACGTATTGGAGTTAGTTTGAAAGATTGAGCTTTTTTCCTCAGTATCAAGAAATATTAACGCGATCAGATTGAAACATCATGACTAGTTGTGATATATCGACGCTCGATTTAATGCAAAATTTCGTGAGAATTGTATAGAAAAGAATTGAGAATTTTTTGAAAACATTTCTTTTCGGAAACATATTCATCAAAGTACAATAAAATTTCGTACAGATCTTAGAGTCAACATTTGTAAACAGTGTTTCAAATTTTAGTTTGACCGATATTTGTTTGCGGAAATTTTGGCGTAAAATTTCGTGGCCATTCTAAATTTTGAGGTTATTTCCCTAATATGTCAAAAAGGGCAAACGCTATCTGATTTGAACTTAATTTTCAATTGTAGAATAACGACGCATAATTTAATAAGTATAGAAAAGAGTAAGATTTTCAAAGAGGTAAAAAGACTGTGAAACGTCTCTTCTCATTCAAAATATTATTTTAAATTATGCTACTCAATTGGTGTTCTGCATGTGGAAATGTTTCTCAATTATACAAGAGTATTCATTGAGATTTCAATGTTTCACATACATTTTTTATGGAATTGGTTTTTTGTTGTGAAAAACCAATGAGTTATGCATAATTGTAAATTTTAGTTAAGTTATCAATGGTATTGGGTTATTTAACCGAGACCTCATTGATGAAATGCGTTCAAAGAAGAAATTTTTTTCAATACTTTTGTAATCTGAAAAGCACCCTTACATTAATTCGTATCGCACAGAAAAGTAAAAAATGAATCAATGATTTTTTTCAACAATCGTCGTGAAAGTGAGGTACACTTTTGCTAAGGAACAATAATTAACAACTTCCCAACTCGATCAGATATTCATTTTATTTAATGAAACAAATTTAGCAAAAAGTTATCTTCTTTCTTTTCGCGCTTGTTCTAGGGAACAAAAGAGTTATCGTTCTGCCCAGTGTCTGTGATTTTCAAGTTTTCAGACAAACATGGTCTTTATGGATTAAAAAAGCTAGAGAAGCACTGACTTGAGGTCAGGAGCTTTTACGCGCTTGTTCCGTTGCCGAAGCGGTCACCTGTACAAGTATTGACCCTGCCAAACGCAATTTTTTTTTGATATGGTTCTCACGAAACTCTACATAAACCTCAAGCTATAATTTTCGATCAAGTACTAGATTGCAATTCCATCCGAATATTTTTGAATGGGTATAACTATCTAAAGAATAATTGGCGGATTCAACCCATTTAAAAATTCGACCTTAATTAACGAAATAGCTTCCGGAAGAATCTACTCAGTAGCTTGATAATTGTAAATTGTAGAGTGTGTTTGGAGTTTAGTTACGAAAGCCGAATTGTCGAATTAGTAAAAACCATCGAATGATTCCGCAGATATACCCTTTCAAAATTTCAGTTTCCCGATATTTCCACAAAAAAGATCGAATCGCCCTTCAATGAAAAATACTACCTTGAAGTTAATAGGGTGTCCAGAACAATGAGCAAAAAAAATTAGAGAGTCCTCCTGTATTTTGTTAGATGGACAGAGTTATTTTGCTGATTGTTCTGTATGCCCATTTTGGCTGAAACTTCAAGGTGGCATTTTTCATTGAAGGGTGATTCGATCTATGTTTTTGGAAATATCGGGAAACTGAAATTTCGAAAGGGTATCCGTCGGTTTCACAAAACTTTTGACTTCTGATCAACTCGTTGATTAAGGTTTGCATTCGATGGTTGGGTTGAAAATGAACTGAAATCGAGCACAGAGTTCACTGTTAACTGACAATCAAGCCCTTGATCTGGCAATCAAAGTTTTGTGAAACCGGCCATATATCTGCGGAATCATTCGTTGGTTTTTACTGATATGCCAATGCGGCCTTCGTAATTGAACTCCAAACTTATTTTGTTCACTATCAGTGGCTGGGCCGGCCGTAAACACACTTTAGGAAGAATCGACATAAGAATATATTTGTAGAGCAGGGTTTCAGTTTAATTAAGAAGATCGAATGCTTAAATAGGTTAAATTCGCCAATTATTCTTCAGATATTTATACCCATTCAAAATTTTGGATCAAATTGCAATCTAGTACTTGATCGAAAATTATAACTTAAGGGTCATGCAGAATTTCGTGAAGACCATATGAAAAGAAACTTGCGTTTGGCAGGGTCAATACTTGTATAGATGACCGCTTTGGCAACGGAACAAGCGCGTAAAAGCTCCTGACCTCACGTCAGTGCTTTTCTAGGTTTTGAATGTGGGAAAGACTGTGAACTGCCTAATGGGATTTTCATTGAATGGATCGAAAAATCGAAAAAAACGCACGTATCAAATTATTTTGGTTTTAAGTCCTCCAGACAAAATTCTATGCATATGATGAAGATCGCCACAAATGAAACTCGCTATCAACGGCGCTTTCTCGCCAATAACAAGAGCCCTCTAATGATTTTGAAACCTGAAGAATAATATACATCCGCAATATCCATACGTTGTTCCTCTCCCCGGAGAGATTCCTCATTTCCATCGCAGTAATTGATGGGAAGCCATTAAAAGCTCAGGCGTCGCCCGGAACAAACGACAAAATGGCCGTCTTAGTAAATATAACACTTGAAAGTCAGTAATGACGATGTCGTAATGATTTGTCATGTGTCTATGCGACGGAAACGAAAAAGCAAGGCGCCCAAGATTTTTCATTTTCGAAATGTAAGCGACGCAGTAGAGGGTGAGTGGAGGAAATTTGGACAGAGGCGCATTAAGAGCGAACGATACGTCGAATAAAAATTTTGGAGGCCAGATTTCGTTTTTTTTTCGAAAAATTTTTTGGGTGCGACTAGTTAAAAAAAATTGTGAAACTGCGCAATGTTGCCACTTCGTTATATTCAAGTATTCTTGGGAAAATAGAAACTGAAATGCACTGACAAATGGAAAAATAACTGATATTAGGCATTCCCATCGAAGAATTAAGTACATCCCAAAAAAAATATCAAAAAATAATCACTGAAGTTTACAGAACGACACCCCGTTTTCTCCTAAATTTCACGCATTTCCAATATTTCTCGCGGTTATTGGCAACGTTGAATTAGGCGGACAGCGAGAAGGTATATTGACCTTGAAATATATAACGAGATTTAATGAAACTCGCATGTGGCTGTGTTGCCGAGCCGTAATATACTAACACGTGGTAATCTTTGCTCTTAAGTATGAAGGGGTAAATATCAAAGTTTTGGCACCTTGCAAATTAAGATTTGTTTTTTGGATTTTAGACTTAAGTTGACCTTCTGAATATTAATCTGGGTGGTCTGTCTAAGTTTTGAGGACATTGGCCCCCAATAAGATTCGTAAAAGTCGCTAGCGCGTGCTATCGTTTTGTCCAAATATCTGTAGTTTTCGAATTTTGAGCCGTTGACGAATCCGTTGTCAAAATTCTGCCGTCCGTCCATATGCACGATTACGGGCGAACGCAGGATTTTTTCGAGGTGAAACTTTCGAGGTGGGGTGCATTTCAAAATGCGATGGCTATGTTCGTTTATGGGCTTTATCAACCGAACGGTTTCGGAGTTATAGCCATTTGAAATTTGGAGGTTATTTCCCTGATATTTCAAAAACTACTGGAGCGATTGGATCAAAACTTGGCAGTTAGTTGAAGCGTAACGACGCGCAACTTTATGTCAAATTTTGTTGGGATCATACTATCAGTAAGTTTGAAAAAAAATTTCAAGATTTTTTCGTAGTAATTTTTTTTCAAACTATCGGTTATATTCGGAAAATTATCTGCTCAAACCTAGAGATCTATATTTCACAGTGTACCAAGTTTCAGTGTGATGTGGTCATAATTTTCAGAGATATTAGGAAAGAATACTTATGTCAAGTTTCGAAATTTTTCCTTCTGTATCGTTGTTTTTTCCGGAATAACTCGAAAAATACTGATTCAATCATGTTGAAACTTTGTTAATAGTTTGAAAATGCTGATGTACAATCTTGTGCGAAATTTTGTGATGATCGTGTCATTAAAAGAATTTGAAAAAGAATTCAATTTGTTCTGTTTAAATATTCGATAATCTGCGATCTCCTGATCATATTATCCTCACGAAATTCTGTATGAACCATCGAGCTGTTATTTTTCAAACCAGTACTTCATTTCAATTCGATCTTATCTGTATATATTTGGAAATATAGGCAGAAGAAAATTTTGAATGGGTATATCTGCGGAATCATTGGGTGGATTTTACCCATTCATGAATTCGGCCTTTGTTATTAAGGGCCAAACGTACTCTACCTCGGTTGGCATTTATACATTCGCGAATTGTTCCCAATTTTCAAAATTTCAGATTAGATCGAATTGAAATCCGGCACTTGATTGAAAAATGACAACTTTAAGGCTCATGCAGAATTTCGTGAGGACAAATGGTTAGAAAATCGCATAATATATAAAAGTATTCGAAAAGAAATTTAAATTTTTTTTCAAATTGTTCTGATGACATCATCACGAAATTTCAGACATCTGCGAATTTCACAACTGGTTTCAATATATTAAATATAATTAGATCGTAATATTTCGGGCTGTTCCGGAAATAACAACGATATCGAGGAGAAAACACGAAATTTGTCATAATTTTTCCTCGATATTTCGGGAAATATCAAATCAAACTGAAATTTTGTATGCCGAATACAAATATTCACTCCACAGTCTGTAACAAATTTCATAGAAATACGATTAATTGTTCATAAAAAAGTACTGGATTTCAATTCGATCTAATTGGTATTTTTGGAAATATTGGAAAATAAAATTCTTAATGGGTATATCTGCGGAATCATCGGGTGGATTTTAGCCATTCACGAATTCGGCCTTCGTAATTAAGGTCCAAACCTTCTCTACAAATATATATTTCCTAATTTGTTTCTTTCGGAAGTTATATTGTTTTCGGTCGGCTGTTAGGCCGACTTATGTTATCATTGTTTACAAACGAGTGAACCAAAAAAACACAACAGATAGACATAAATAATTTCATTTTCATGTCACAACTCAAGATAAACGCAAAATAAAAAATATCACACCTGGTTCAACCAAACCAACCTATACATACGAAGGAAAAAATTCATGTATTCATATAAATAACTTTAGCTTTTATAAACTATAACAATGTATCTTGTTTTTGTCAGTTTATTAAGCAGTTCACTTTCTTTGAATATGATTTTATGTTATATGTGAAGTTGGTAGCTGCAGAAGTGCTCGGTAGTTTCTCTGAAAGAACAGAATTCTTCATCAAAATTCTCTTATTTTCATTCACGCCAAAAAACATATAGACATGAATTTGTTTTGAACTGAATACATTGTAATTTACTTACATAATCACAAGGACGAATATCTGTCCATAAATCAAGAAATATTCCCCCTTGATCAGAGCTAATCTTCCAATCAACCAAAACATCTACACCGAAGAAGCGGATCCAAGGCGACTGACTGCAGCTGTTTTTCAGTTATTACTGATAATCAGGTCAACTTACCTTGGATAAAACCGCAGGAGTAATCTCGATACTTGTCAGTTTTCAGATGGATCGCTGCAGTATAACTACATACAGCGCGCCATCTTCCAGAAGCATCTTGCGAATCCTACCTTGTGATTATGTACTTCTGGAGCTCTCTTTAGTCCATGAATCAATTTCAATCTTTGCCAGATTGTAATTTACCTTCAGAAAAATAATCATCTTCAGAGAAACGCAGGGAACATACCTTCATGTATTTCGTGACCTGTTTTCCAATCTTCAAATTCAAAATCCAGTCCTATCTTTTATCAACGAGTTCCCTGCCAAATGCTGTTTCAAAATATAATGAGCACTTAAGGCAGAAAATGGCCCTTTCTTCTTCGACCATGAATAACATTGAGTTGAGGCACACAACACTAGTCATTTCGGTAGATTTATCGAAAGAAATGAATCGATTAATAAATATTGCAAACACTTTCGACATACCAAAATTTCTACTCAGAGAACCACAAAAGCTCGAAAATAAACTCTGAAAGTAGGCGAATCACTTTAGACTATAGAGAGATATTGCAGTGTCAAATTTGTGTGACGTTATTACATGAAACGTTATTTTTGGCATCCTAGCATGAGCAGATTCAGTTTTAGAAAAATGCGACGGTAGCGGTAGCGTCTAACGCTATTTACGGAAAATAGCGAGCCGCAATTAACGTTGTGCTGTTTTATATCGGAAGGATTCGTTAAGATTCGTGTCCTTTCGGCTCCATCACTGTCACAGAAAAGCTGTTTCAGAATAGGTTTTTTGGTATTTATTACACAACCTCAGATTTTTTTAATCTATTCAATGAAGCTTTTACACACAGCTGATATAAGACATTAAGATTTATTAGTGCTACCACAGCAAATTTTTTTCGTCATTTGTTACTTTTTCACGAATTAAGAAATACTTTTGGAGGCAACATATGAGTAGTTTAAATAAGGAATAGTACGAACCATGCCAATTATATTGTGCAATATAATTAGTCCCACTTCTTCTCCAATGGCACCAGCTGAAATTACCGCTTCCGATTCTTCATTTTGTCCAGAATCAAGAAACTAATGCAGAAATGCAAATTGAAGGAGTTTAAACGTGAGTTTGTAACACAAAAATCTGACGTCTCGCATAAACTTACCAATCAAAGTGGTAACTAACGCAACAGTAACAAAAACGTGTAGCAATACGTCTACTTGTGGAACGACCGTTAAAACCAAAACGTAATATTTAGCGTAACAGCAATAACATAACGTTTGCGCTTTTCAGAATTTGCAATATCTCTCTATTGTGCCAATTTAAGCTGACGTAAGGTTGACATAACGATGACGAGACCCTGACAATAACATTAATCAAGATATTATAAAAAGGTAAAAGAATCTAACCCTAGGAATTATTCCATTACAACATGAAAATTCAATATCACAGCTTTTCCTTTGAAATAAATATTTGAGTTTTTCTGGCAAATCGCTTGAGCTTATAATAATTAAATAAAATTATCGACAAGTACCAAAGACTAAAGTTGCATGTTACGGATCTGGCTTTCTCCTCATTCAGTAGAAATACGGAGAGCAGTTTTTTTCGCGGGCTTTTTGATCGCTGCAGAGTGTTTCTCTAATTGCTCTATTTTAATGAGCAAAGTGCACTGATGCACAGGCGTACCTCTCTCTTAATTATTCATTCAACCCACGTGAAATTATGAAAATTATTCTCGCGTAAGTTTATGAAACGACTTTTAATTACAGGTTATGCTCGGAGATCTAAAGGCATTGGACGTTGGAAAACAAAATGGCGTCTCATAAACAGTACCTATATCCATTACTATCAATCACCATGGCGATACCAACAATTTTCTTGAAGAAAATGGATTTGAAAAATCGAACTGTATAATTTCCATGCAAGCTAGTGTATACCTTGAGTTATCCGATAATTTTGGCATTTCAAGTTCGATAATCCAAAGCATTATTGTTCAAATGCCTCTTGACAAACTATCCCTGGGTTTCACAAAGATACGGTGATCGCAGGATCAACAGATTGCTCCGTCGAGTTTGATCGGCCGATTAACGAATTTGGGTTTCACAAAACTTCATCACTCCGTCAAATACGTCGATCATTGGATCGAGAAATACAGTCTGACAACCTAGCATTTCTGCGGCTCCGATAAATGAAACCACAGAAATGGGATGAAAATTGTGTTATGTCCGTGCGTGAACATGAACATTGCTTTGTTTTTGTTGAAGGTCGTTGTATCATATCATAATGAATTCAAAGTGATGTGGTTGTTATGAGGTTTGTTCGTTCTACCTGCATGAACTACACTAGCTACACCAACTCCACTGATTTCCAATTCTCAGTGCAGCTGTTCCATGATTCTCACAGAATACAAATATATGATAGATGATTTTACGCAATCCCATGATGACCGAATTCTATGCTTCTCGTGTTTTCGCTACCACTTCGAGGTGAAGTAGATTTGTCGTAAACTTTTTCTTAAGTCGTCACGGACAAATATTCTATTTCAAATAACGATATGATGAAAACTAATTTCGTCCAAAAATAACCACACAAAGAGAACAAAACTCGTCCAATCAGGATCCAGAGACAACCACAGATGTCTATGGTTATGAATAGACGACTTCGGCCCAATTTGCCAACCCACAATTTTCTTCACAAATTTACTATCACTGGGGAACGGGAATTTCAGGACAAATTCGACATGATAAGGGTCGCATTATTTATAAATATCCGTAAAAGATGCCTCGGCTCCTCAAACAAGATAATTCCATTCAAATATAGATTTTTGTTAGGCTGAAATTTAAGTTGGGATTCCTGATTTCATGTTAATGGTGTCAAGTTTACAAAGTATATGTTCCGCAAATCAACTTGGTTAATTCAGTTGCCGGTTTTCCGTTCTGTGAATATGAAAAAAATATAAATATAAAAAAGCAATCTTTCTGTCACCAGAACATAGATATAATAAGTCTATGCAATCTATATTAAATCAATGTTTTATGGTAACATATTCATAGCATAGAACAATCTTTATTTACCTTATGATCCATAGACCATACCTAGTAATTTTTCGATTGTTGATTGTTGTCTCTTCTATGTTCTATAGATCATAAAGTGAATAAAGATTGTTCTATGCTATGGATATGTTACCATAGAACATTGACTGTCATTCTGGTGACAGAAAGAAAGTGTTTTCATCAATCAAATTCCGTACTTAACCTTTTTCTAAGGGACCAACCGAATATTTCATATTTACGGAATGGAAAACCGGCAAGCGAAATAACCAAGTTGACTTTCGGAACATATCCCATATAAATTTGACACTATTAACATGAAATCAGTAATCCCAACTTAAATTTCAACCAATCAAAGATGATCTTAACAAAACCCTATATTTGGAAGGAATTATCTTGTTTGGGGAACCGAGGCATCTTTAACGAATATTTATAAATAACGCGAACCTTATCATGTCAAATTTGTCCTGAAATTCTCGTTCCCCAGTGATAGTAAATTTGTTAAGAAAATTGTGGGTTGGCAACTTGGGCCGAAGTCGTCTATTAGTTGAGTTCCGATATTCCTGGCCAGTACTTGTCAGTAAATTGTGACAGTCGATTTTACTGGCACTGCTTTGGTAACTGTTCGTATCAGTACGAAGCGTTTCGAAATTACTGATACTGGCCAGTACTGATTGGAAATATCGGAACTCGACTATTATATTCACGCGTAACCATCACAGAAGATAACCTCACTCTATGCACTGCACACGTCATCTGTGACTACACTGCCTGCTACTATTTCCGCAACGAACAGAGTGTCAGTTTACAACAAAACACACCGAACAGTATCAGTGGAGTAAGTGTAATTAGTGTAGTTCATGTAAGTACAACGAACAAACCTATGATTTCATAAAAACCCATGCTTGAAGTGTAACAAAGGAGAGGAAACATTAATTCTGTCCGTGAACATGAAAATTGCTTTGTTTTTGACGTTTTTGTTGACGGTGGATGTCATGATCATTTCACAATGAATTCGAAGTGGTGTGATCGTTAAATGAATTTGATGATAGAAAAGAAAGAAGAAATTAGAAGATATGCATTATCACACGATAAAATGTTATGTGAAATTGCTGAAAACAATTCAAAGACAGTATTGGATAGAAGTTTGAAGAACTTCCACGACTTGTTTCTATATGGAATTTGGAAGTAACGGTAATGGTAAAAAGTCACTATTATGTCACCTTTTCTCAGAACGATACGTCACTTTTCAACTATTTTTGACCCGCTGAAATGCTGGCAATCCTGAGGGCCGTTGATCGACCATTTGGTGATCGAGCCGTCAAATACTCGTTCGCCGATCAAGTTAGATCATTGAGCATAGAATACGGTGTTGATCGACCGATTAAGCACTTGATTGCCCGATTAGCGGTGATCAAGGCTTCGTGAAACAGGCCGTATGTGTATGTAACTGTCTTGGGACTTACCATTGGCCCTAATTCCTTCTAAAAAATGTTGCTCTTCAATACTTGAAAACTTTAAATTATAATACAAGATAGATATATTGTTGGAAGGAATTTTTACTGTTGTTATTTGGTAGATGATTCAATGGCATTTATTTTTTAGATATGATTTCCGGCATATGTGCTTCGCGGCTATGAGATCATTCCAATTTTCCATTACTTTTTCCGATAAATCTGGCCATATGGCACAAATTTTGCCTTGAATATCAGTTTCCAATGTTTCAAGAGTTGGAAGTTTAACGGCATCAACTAATAACTTAAGAGTAAACAGTAACGCATCATCAAGTTGGGTCGAATTCATGTATTTCTTGAGAAATGGGGTGGTAAATTGCGACTTCACAATGTCAGGCACCCGCCTGCGGTTTGCATGCTGCAACGATGCTATTAGCACCGATAAATGTTCGAAGGCGTAAAATTTCATAAATCTCGACGTTCATAAGAGAAAACGGGTTGTCGATTTGCTTCAGCTATTATAATTTTAATTGTTTTTTTGAATGTACTCAATTCTTGATTTTTCTGTGTTGAGTAAGACTAAAATTGAATGAAGGCGCCTTCCTATAAAATATAATTTTAAGGTTATAAGATCTCCTCATAAGTTTCGATGAAGCCTTTAAGTAGAAACGCATCATAGATACAATAAATTATGAACTTATATTATTTTGAGTTAACCTGAATTTAACTTTCCTCAGTGAGGTGACTCCACCAAATTCACGACGCAAGCAAATGAAATATTCACTTCGAAATTCAATTCTATGACAAAGTAACCATCGAGAGAAACCCCACGGGAAATTTTTATAGCAGAGTTCTCCTTTTTCAATACCTCTGAATGCAGCGAAGCTCGAATATATGCATTGAAATTCAAATATCACCAAATAACTCTAGTGTACAGATGTCACATGTCGATATGGAAAGAAGTGGTTCGAATGAAAGAAATGGAATTCTTCAAATTCAATAGTGCCAAAGCAGTAAATAAAACTAGTTCATCCAATTTCAGAGCATCGATTCGATTGAATGAATGAATAAATGAATAATAACATAACATAATAAAAAAAATATTCAAAAATAATACTCATCATAGTGTTTCATCTTCGCTCTTCGATTCAGAACGACTAGGTTGGACTCACTGATGAAGAATCCGTGCTCAAATTTGATTCTGTCCGTCCAACCATGTGCGCTCTTTCCGAAAAAAAAAAACCTTGAGTCTGAAAATTTTCAGATTAGCTTGGAAGGCCGAATATCTCGGTTCAGTTCATTGATAGGGGAAATCGGTCGAATAGTTCTGGAGTTAGGACCATTTGAAAGTTTGAGGTTAACTCCTCGATATGTCATGAGGTATTGAGAATTTATAGATTGAATTCTATAAATTCTCAATAGTCGAGAACAAAAGATTTTGGAATTAAAATGGGGAAAAATATATTTAAACCAACCCATTCGAATGCTTCTACCTTTAAAGAGTGTTAACTGCGTCCTCTACTGAGATCTATATGCAACCTTATTCTTGTTATAATATTATAAAGAATCAAGCGTGACTGAACCAACTGTTACGTGAATTTTTTTTAATAGCAAACATAATGATGTAAAGAGGTGGGGAGTGAATAACTATAATCAGGGTTCCTTCTTCATCCAAAAATATTTCAATTTCATAATTCCTCATGGAATTGAAAAAAATTGATATCATAGGAGTAATGAATGCTTTTTCGAATCCCTATCAATCTGATAGAAGCTTGATCCTTTTCGAGAATGTCTATCGTACAATTTGATACATCTGAGAATGGTTTGGCAATCTATAAATTCTCATTCGTTCGGAGCAAAACGTTTTGGAAGGCAAATAACTCTCCATAAATCAATAATATTTTTGACGTACAGTCCTCATTTTGAAATTCTTTTCCCCAATGTAACAAAGGAAAAATTAAACAGGCCAAGCTTTCAAATATTAGTATACTCTTGGCTGTCGTTTTTGGCCGTTAGGCCATCTGAAATTACAGGAATTACAATAGCATAATACACAGGGTGTATCTGAAAACACCGAAAAAATTTAAGGAGTGATTCTGCGATGAAAATTAAGGTGGGTATACACAGGGTGTATCTGAAAACACCGAAAAAATTTAAGGAGTGATTCTGCGATGAAAATTAAGGTGGGTATTTAGTATACAATTTTCTGATAAACTTCCCCCCAGAAAAGTTACGCCCCTCCGAAGATAAACAAAAAATTTTTTTTCTATATTATATTTTTCCCGTATATCAAGCTGAAAAAAGATAAATATTATCTGTCAATAAAACTACACATTTGGAATTTTTTCAACCCTGAAGTATTCTTAGAAGAGATTGCAATCGTCAAACCCTAATATATTTTTTCTTAACTTCTTCTTAACTTTTTTTTTTGGATAAAAATTCTTCTTTTAAGAAAACATGGCTTAAAAGCCCAATTCATTCACAATTTTTTTTTCTCTAAGTTTTTTAGAAAACTCAAGAATTCACGAGAAAACATAACTCATGTTAAATAGCATTTTATTGAACAACAGCATACCAAATTATGATTCTACTAGGCTAAGACTGTTATTATAACTAAAACAATAGCGAACAATGAACAAAAACTGGTCGAATATGGACAATACAGTTATAATAAATATTGAAAATGACTGCTTTCAGCTTCAAACAAGCATTTACTCTTTTCCTCATTGAAATGCGTATACGATGAAATATGCCCGCTGAATTACTTATCGTTTCACACCCTGCTACAATGAGTTTCGCAGATCATCGATATTTTTCCTCGTAAATAATAAAAAAAATGTAAGAGAAAATATCTTAGGGGTTGATTATTTCAACACCTTCACGGTCGAAAAAATTTCAAAATGTGTAGTTTCATCGACAAATAATACTCATCAAGTTTCGTGTCATCAGCTTAATATACAGGGAAAATATAAAGGAAAAACAATTTTTTTGTTTATCTTCGAAGGGGTGTAACTTTTCTGGGGGAGGTTTTTCAAAAAATTTCATACCAAATACCTACCTTAATTTTCATCACAGAATCACCCCATACATTTTTTCGATGTTTTTCAGATACACCCTGTATACAACACTATTTTAACATGAAACATTCTTTTTACACAATTTAATCGACAATAATTCCGTTAAAATCCATTAAGTTAATTTAATTTTTTTTTAATTTTATAGATGTAGAGGTAAGTGTCCTCGAACTACGCCTTACCGTCAGATTTGTGAAATACAAATTCATTTTTCTCATCATTCGTTTTTGCCAATAAATACGTGAAAATCTTTTGAATCGAGTTGTATTTTCTAAAATATATGTACGTACATGTAAATGTAAACTAAGAAACAGGAGTAAAGTATCAGCAGGTCGTCAAGTAACCTGTGAAAAACGTCAAATAATGCAGGAGAACGGAAAATACATAATATTAGAAGCAACTTCATGGTTAGATTTCTCTTCACAGATTTAAAAAGTTGTCTATATTTAAACTCGGAGATATCATTTAAATTTATTATTTTATTTTTAGGATCTTACATTTTTCTATAAAAACCAGTTTTCTATAGTTGTTTGTTTCAAGTATCAATATTAAATTTTCTATTGTAGTTTTATGTTTACATGCACTCTTTTACCCAATTTCCAGACACTCTGTATATTCAACTCCGACAGAAGAAAATCCATAGGATTTCTCATTTACCCTTTTCATGTGAATCATCAAAGATTATTGACACACATAACCGCTTCTCCCTTTCATAAAAGAGTCGAAACCATCAACTTGCATCAATGATGGGATAATTACAAATCACGTAATCTCCCTGCAAAGGGAGCACCTCTCGAGCGTTCACTAATTCAACTCTTTCACAAAAAAAAATTCTAAACGACGCCACGGCCATATCTTCAAATGACTCCTAATTCACTTACTGCCATAATATTTAATATAATGAATGGCTTGCAAAGTGTGAGATGAAGCGGCGAAATGCCTTTGTGCGTTCGCAAAATGGCGGCAATATCCCAAAGGAGCCTGCAGCGAACTCGTTCTAGGTTCGTTAGGAAACGTGATGAAAATCCCTCTCCACATTTGAACTTTAAGATTGAATCGTCGTCGAAATGGCATAATAGGAACGTAATCGTTTCGGTTTTGGTCCAACGAACTGTTACGTTCACGGTTAGTTGAATTCACATTTCGTTTGATTGCGGGATAATAATCATATTAGTTCATAATGGGAGGCGGGAATTTTTGGTGAACAAAATGGTAGACATGGAATCACTGAAGCTTACTGTTTAATTAATGCACCACAGTTCGAATATATACCTGGTACCTACAAAAAAATTCTATGGAAGCACTGAGGCGCTTGTTTCGTTGCCGAAGCGGTCATCTATAGAAGTATTCACCCTGCAGATTTTTTTCATATGTCGATTCTTCCTAAAGTTGATGTGTTTACGGCCAGCCTTACCACTGATAGTGAAAAAAATAACTTCCGGAAGAATCTACTCGGTAGCTTGATAATTGTAGAGTAAGTTTGGAGTTTAATTTCGAATGCCGAATTAGTAAAAACTATCGAATGATTCCGCAGATATACCCTTTCAAAATTTCAGTAACCCGATATTTCCAAAAACATGGATCGAATCGCACTTCAATGAAAAATTCCACCTTGAAGTTTCAGCCAAAAAAGGCCTACAGAACAATGAGCAAAATAACTCTCTACATTTAACAAAATGCAGGAGGACTTTTTTTG
The DNA here is from genome assembly GCA_958510865.1 of Myrrha octodecimguttata. Lineage (NCBI taxonomy): Eukaryota > Metazoa > Arthropoda > Insecta > Coleoptera > Coccinellidae > Myrrha > Myrrha octodecimguttata. The sequence continues at coordinate 67,765,204 of OY294058.1, read as the reverse complement.
CTCATTGTTCTCACTGGCGTATCTAGCCTCAGTTTTCAGGGGGAGCCCTGGCCCCTGGTATATATATGTATATATATATATTGGCAATATATATAGATGTATATATATTTTAATGCTGTGCAACGTGATGATAGTGCTGGAAAAATCTTAATATTACAATATACTGGGTGTCCCAAGAATAACGTTCGTTAGAATATTTTTGGAAAGGAAATGAAATTCACGTTTGCAATTTCGGACTTGAGCTTTGACTAGAGAGATGACTATACTCCATTCACTTTTATAAAGTAGCCCAGTTGGCCATGATTTAGCTCTATCATGTTTTTGTAACTAAAACCAAGGCAGGTTGGCGCTCCTGAAATATCGACAATGTCAAAATAATTCGACACGACGTTGCCAATTTCTACTCTCTTTCAATAACAAATAATAATTCAGCTCCAGCCATAATAAACTGATAAATTAACATTTCGCTTTGATTCGAAATTGAAAGTACATAAAGTGATCTGAAGAAGCAAGGATAGAGTATCAGGAAGTGCTATATAGAATTGCGCTCATTCCGATAGTAACTGATATTTTGGAAACGATTATTCATCAGAAGCTATCTTACATCGAGATGTATGTGAGTAAAAATCAAAATATTATATTTTATAAGAAATAATATTTCTTTTTTAGCTACACGTCACCACGATCAGAAAGATTTATAATGAAAAGGAAGCCAAAGAGTTTCTGGTATTACAGTTTTCTTCTATTGGTGCACCAAAAAAGAAACTCACTGAAGATTTTATTTTGGAAAACTGATCTGCAACGTACCGTTTGGAATTAAAATTTGAAAAATTACCATTTTTCGATTGACACACTGCCGAGCACCCTACTCTTTTTTGTGAAGGAACATTTGGAATATAATCAAGGAAGTACAAACACAAAATCAATCGGTTGCTAATACAAAATGGGTAAAACACAAAATTTTATGTGAACAAAAACATGTTATTGCAAAGATTCTTCATTATTCAGGGCATGTAGGATTCTCGGTATACAGTGAGGATCTGATAAATCATTGCTTGCTGAGCCAGATCTGGTCGAAAGACCTTCCAAGTCAGGCCACAAATGTAGGTAAAACTATTTTCAATTTTCTGCTAATTTTCTATCTTCTGTTCTGTTGCAGATATGTTTGCATTTTGTCAGTTTTAATCCCATAAGAAAGAAGAAATTCTGTCTTGTAAATCAAGGCCTTATGAATATGTCAGCCTATTTCTCCACACTTATGCAAGGGGACACTATATTTTTTTTAGGTTTATATATTTATGCTCTTGTATCATAGTTAGCAACGTATGGTGCCCTGGTATCTTGCTTATACCGTGATGCTATATTTGTTGAATGTATCAAAGAACCTGCTCTTTTTCAATAAAAATGTAAATATCTAATGATATCAGAAAGTTATATCTCCTACTTGCATATTATTGATATTTTATGTAGTGAAAACGAGTTTTTTCTATTGTCTTAATGGTTTCTCAAGTTTTTGACTTCAATCATTATTTGTCAGTTGATATAATAATTAAATTAGTAATTCAAGACTTGATAGGTACTTTGAATTTAATGAAAGTATATCGTAATATATCAATCTCAACAGATATAATGAGAAGGAATCACAGAAAAATCTATTTATTATTCAAAGATTGTATTGAGACTTAAGTAAGTAGTCATGTTTGAATTGAACAAATTCCTTAATGAATAATTTCAAACATTATATATTTCGTGGAATTGTTTCAATAGGAAGTAGTACACTGAAAATGAACTTGGTATATCCTATCTTGGCAGAACATTGAAATTTGACGTTTGAAAATAACATGAATTATACAATATCTCATTCAGTTCTATTTTTTCTAATATTTTAGGAATTGCTTTCTTCTGGAAATTCTGAATATTTGAGTTGACTTCAAAGTATGTCCATAAAACATAATTCCATATCTTGCTTTTGACTCGAATACTGAATGATTGGTAGTTTACATGGAGAATTTATCCAAATATCTTGTCATTACAACCAATGATGATAGACTGAAGCTAAGCTGTATGTATCCAAGTTTAGAAATATGTTGATCCAATCAAGTGTATGTATCATTCACCTAGATTCCTAAGAACTGTTAGTTAGTTCTTTTGAGGTTAATTGTGACACAGGTTTCGTAGTACTACTACATTTTCTTACTGGAATTTTTCAAGTTGTGCAACAAGGTATTTAAATGACTTCTGTAGGCTTATTTCTTGAGAATTTAGAAAAGTACGGAATTCCATAGGTCCGTCCATTCGTTTAGAAGTTTTACTGCCGGGTTATTCGAGTACTTTTATTTTTTTCGAATGAACTATCTGCTCTATCCATCATTTTTCAGTAAAATTCCAAAACACTCGATTCTTGATTTCCGTACAAGAAAAAAGCATAACTGAATCTTCCAACCATGTTTAAATACTTGAAGTATTAACAGAGAAAAATGTTTCTTCAACATTCGCCAGGTCTCTGGAATTATTGAATTCACATAATATTTTCTCAAATTCATTACTTTGCCAATCTAGATTGACATTTTGAAAAATAAGTAATTACTACGACCTCTTCGTAGAGAGGACAACGTTGTGTAGTTACCTGACAGGAAAATGACTATAACCTAACATTTTCAAACTATACACGGTGAAATCTGTCAGGATGTCATGGCCAACTGGGCTACTTTATAAAATTGAATGGAGTATACCTGTAAATTTTTCGGGATTCGTGAGACAAACTTTGGTTTTTCAAATAGGAAGGCCCAATTTTCATAATGAAAATAGATTCCTTACTGAATTATGACTTGTTTCAATGTTCAATGTTCGGTAGAGATTTCTTTTTTAACGTGAAATTGCCAAAAAAAAATTGAAAATGGCGCTCTGCTAAAACATGATATCTTCAAGGATTTTTATTGAAAAAATGTCATTTTCAGGATTCCGCGAAAAGTAACAATAATGCTTCTTTCACAATAGTCAGAATTGAAAGAGGAGGTCACAAAAGCCCTGTTTAAGTTGGAAATTTCGAAAAAGTGAGAATTCAATTATTTTAAATAAGAACCTCATTTTTTTATAGCCATAATGGAATCTATGTTGAAAAATAATATAGGTGTGGAAACAAAACCAGTGCCCCAAAATTCATATTTTCTGAGATATTCGTAAAAATCTATCACATTTCGAATTTTATTCTTCTCAGAAAAAAATACTGCCTCGAAGAGAATGGAGGACATATTAAACATTCATTTCGAATTGTACCCATAGAAATACTTTATTTCCAGTTTGTTTGTATATTTGAGAATATGGATATTAGAAATGTAATCAATGTAATCGCGACTGCATATCTCAGAAAATATGAATTTTAGGGCATTGATGTTATTTCCACACCTACATTATTTTTCAACGCAGATTCGTTTATGGCTATAAAAAATTGGGTTCTCATTTGAAAAACTTAAGTTTTCACGATTTCGAAATTTCCAACTTCAACAACGCTTTTGTGACCTCCTGTATCATGATTTTCAATTCTGACTATTGTGAAAGAAGCACATTCTGAAAACGTCATTCTTTCAATGAGAAACCTTGAAGATATCCATGTTTCAGCAGTGCGCCATTTTCAATTTTTTTTTCGCAATTTCACGTTAAAAAAGAAATTTCTATCGGAAATTAAAAAATTTGATATTGAAAGGAATCTCTTTTCGTTATAAAATTTGGGGCTTTCCATTTGAAAAACGTAAGTTGGTGTCACTTCCGATGAAAACGGAAATCTCACGAATCCCAAAATAATTACAGGGAGTCATCTCATCTCTCAAGTCAAAGCTCAAGTAGGGAAATTGCAAACGTGAATTTCTTCCCAAAAATATTTTAACGAACGGTATTCGTGGGACACCCGGTATATGATGAATATGCGATTCATATTGAAATCCCTAATTATAATTATCTACAATAAATTTTTCTACGCTGTTGACTGAAACAATCTACAACACTTCCACATCAACATCTTTTTCAATTAACAATAAAGCCAAATCTGAATGTCTGTTTCGATTCATAGTCGTTCTCATCCAATTAAAATTCTCCTCATGGCAGAAAAAGACCTCTTTGCTGTCGCACTTCAAATAGGCAAAATAGTTGCAGCTCTTAAAAGCTGGTAGTGGTTTGGGGGAGCCAGAGGTAAATCAGGGGGGCCTGGCTCCCCCCCTTAATACGCCAGTGATTGTTCTGTAGACCGTATTTGGCTGAAACTTCAAGGTGGCTTTATTTATTGAAGGACGATTCGATCTATGTTATCGGGTAACTGAAATTTTGAAAGGGTATATCTGCGGAATCATTCGATAGTTTTTACTAATTCGCCAATTCAGCATTCGTAATTAAACTCCAAACTTACTTTACAATCATCAAGCTACTGAGTAGATTCTTCCGAAAGTTATTTTGTTCACCAATAGTGTTTAGGCCGGCCATAAACACATCAACTTTAGGAAGAATCAACATGGGGAATATATTTGTAGGTAAGTTTTCAGTTTAATTAAGGAGGTCGAATGCTTGAATGGGTTGAATTCGCCAATTATTCTTCAGATAGTTATATACCCATTCAAAATTGTGGATCGAATTGCAATATAGTACTTGATCGAAAATTATAGCTTGAGGTTCATGTATAATTTCGTGAGAACCATATCAAAAAAAAATTGCGTTTGGCAGGGTCAATACTTGTATAGATGACCGCTTCGGCAACGGAACAAGCGCGTAAAAGCTCCTGACCTCAAGTTAGTGCTTCTCTAGCTTTTTTAATCCATAAAGACCATGTTTGTCTCAAAACTTGGAAATCAGAGACATTGGACAAAACGATAACACTTTTGTTCTCTAGAACAAGCGCGAAATGAAAGAAAATAACTTTTTGCTAAATTTGTTTCATTAAGTGAAATGAGTATCTGATCGAGTTGGAAAGTTGTTAATTATTGACTTCAATATCTCCCAATAAAACTATGCGTTCTGGCTCATTTATCTACAAAGTGTCAAACTGACATAAGGTGATAAAAATCAAGGAACTTGATTTATGTTTTTCACAATGTTCTAGGGGAACAGCGTGCTATCGTTTCGTGCAAATGTCTGTGATTTTCGATGAGTGAGCCGAAAATGGTCTTAAACGTCTAGGTTGGACTCACTGATGACGAATCCGTTGTCAATATAGATTCTGTCCGGCCGGCCGTGGACACGATTACTGTCGAACGGAGCTAGTTAGCGACTTGAAACATGTAGGTTAGATCGCGCATCTGAGTACCGCGGTTAAGTTCGTTAATGGGCCAAATCGGCCAAATAGTTTTGGGGTTTTAGCAATTTGAAATTTTGAGGATATTATCCTCATATTTCAGAAACTACTGAAATGATTGGATTGAAACTTGGCAGTTAGTTGGAGCATAACGACGCGCAACTTTGAGCAGAATTTTGATGAAATCTTATGATGACTCAATTAAAAAAAAATTATTTTCAAAATTTTTTCCGAAAAAAATTTCTTGTCCTGAAACCATTGTTCATATTCGAGAACAATCCCAGTTATACCTTGAGCTTCATATTTCATAGCAGTATACCAGAATTCAGTTCGATACGGCTATAAGTTTTGGAGATATTGGGAAAAAATATATAGAATTTCCTGGTTTTCTTCTAGATATCGTTGTTATTTTCGGTATAACTCGAAAAATACTGATTCAATCGTGATGAAACTTTGCAGCTAGTTCAAAGATGCTGAAGGATAACATTGAAATATTTCGTGATGATCGTGTCGTTAGAACGATTTGAAAAAAAATTTCAAATTTTTTTTTTCAAATATTCAATATTCTTTGATCTTCTCATCATATCATCTTCATTAAATTCTGTATAAAACTTCAAACTGTAATTTTTCGATAAAGTACTGGATTCCAATTCGATCCAATCTGTATTTTCGGAAATATTGGGAAAATAAAACTTTGAATTGGTATATCTGCGGAATCTTTGGATGGATTTTACTCATCCACGGAGGAAACGACTTAGAAACCCGATATTTCTAGAGTAGGTTTGGGGCCTAATTATGAAGGTCGAATTCGTGAATGGGTAAAATGAGCCCGATGATTCTTTAGATATACCCATTCAAAAATTTATTTTTCAATATTGCCAAAAATACAGGTTATATGCTTTTCTAGATTTTTATCAATAATATTCTATCCTTGGGAGCTTTACACAAAATATCATTTCGTAACTGATTACATAAATAGCTATTTTATTGAAGTTTTAACCCAAAATATGCAAAAACATTCTATGCATCTAGTCAAATGGATTACGGATAAATGTCACAAAATATTGAAAACAATCGAAATTTGACTATGAACGATCGATTTTTTCAAGATAACAGACTGAAAACGATCACATGGAAAAGCCTCTTCGATGATTGTAGCAACCGCAAAAGCGAGATAGCTCGACTGCCATTAAAAAAACACCCTTAATTCCGGTCTCCCCTTCAGTTAATGGGCTCCCTCCCGCTAGGGGTGACTTCCCCTCAGTCCGCAAGGGGCGGCGCGTTCTCCCTTCCAGCAACTTCTTCTTGACATCCAGCATACATAAAACGGTGGTCCGTTTCGGTATTTTACATATTTTTGCCTAAAGGGAGGGCGGGCTGAATCGTTTGCAGTTTCTGAATGAAAGACACTCGAATTGAAGTCGTCCCTTCACTCTGGTTGATGAGGAAGAGGGAGACGGAGCATAAGCGGATTTTTTTTAAGAAAGAGACGGAGTAAGTGGCGCGATGGCTGAATGCTAGGTACAGTCGGAGACGCAATTTTGGCACGCAGGAAAGAGTGTCTGGATTAATATGACTAGGTATTCCGATTTCTTGTTGAATTTTTTCGATTTTTTCAAAAATCTCAGATGATTGTTGGATCTTGTTTTACTGTGAGTTTTAGTCTAATCGGAGGTTTGATATTCGTATTTGGTTCAAAAATATGAGCATCAAGCATCATTTCGTGATGATCGAACTGTTAGAAGTTCGAATTTTTGTCTGGAAGCAAAGCAATGTTTGACTGGGTCAGAATCTGCATGGATGCTCGCTCTACTCATGAACTTGTAGTTTGTACAAACGCTGAAAAGCCCCTGACTTCAGATCAGTACTTTTTCGCTTATGTTCTAGGAACACAGCGTACTATCGTTTTGCCCAAATGTCTGTAAGTCTAGAATTTTTTCCCGAAATTGGTCTCAAACGACTAGATTGGACTCACTGATGACGAATCCAGTGTCAACATCAATTCTGTCCATCCAACCGTGCGTGGACACGATAACGGAGTGAGCTAGCGACTTGAAACTTTCAGGGTAGGTCGCGCATTGGAATGTCACGGTTAAATTTGTTAATGGGCCGAATCGGTCGAACAGTTTCGGAGTTATAACCATTTGAAATTTTAAAATTATTCATTTCTTATTTCAGAAACTACTGCAGCTATTGGATTGGAAGTTAGGAGGAGTATAACGACGCGCATTCTTGAGCGAAATTTTGTCAAGATCATACTGTCAGTAAATTCAGAAAAAAAAAATTTTCAAAATTTTTTTCAAAAAAAATTTTTTTTGGAATCTGTTTATCAAGTTCGAAAAAAAACTATGGCTATACGCTTCATATTTCACAGCAGTGTACCAAATTTCAGTTCGATACGATCATGATTTTTGGAGATATTGGAAAAAAGTATGTAAAATTTCGTGGTTTTCTTCTCGATATCGTTGTTCTTTTCAGTATAACTCAAGAAATATATTCAATCATGATAAAGCTCCGCAGCTAGTTTGAAGATGCTGCAAGACAACTTTTCACAAAATTTCATGTTGATCTTGTCACTAGAACTAATTTTGAAAAAATGTTTAAATTTTTTTTCAAATATTCAATATTCTGTCATCTTCTCATCATATTATCCTCATTAAATTCTGTATGAACTGTCATTTTTCGGTAAAGTACTGGATTTCAATTCGATCTGATCTGTATTTTTGGAAATATTGGGAAAATAAAATTTTGATTGGGTATATCTGCGGAATCATTGGGTCGATTTTACCCATTCACGAATTCAGGCTTCGTAATTAAGATTCAAACCTTTTCTACAAATATCGAGTTTCTAAGTTGTTTCTTCCGGAAGTTATTGTGTTTGCGGTTGGCTGTTAGGCCGACCGTAAACACAATAGCTTCTGGAAAAAACGACTTAGAAATTCGATATTTGTAGAGAAGGATTGGAGCCTAACTAAGGAGGTCGAATTCGTTAAATGGTAAAATCCGCCCAATGATTCCGTAGATATACCCATTCAAAATTTTATTTTTCCAATATTTCCAAAAATACAAATTAGATCGAATTAACATCCAGTACTCCATCGAAAAAAACCTAGAAAAGCACTGGCGTGAAGGCAGCAGCTTTTGCGCGCTTGTTCAAATTCGTTATCAATGCGGTCATCTCCTTTGGACATTCGCGCAAAAGCTGCTGCCTTCACGCCAGTGCTTTTCTAGGTTTTTTGAAAGCACAAACGTTAACAAAATCTAGAAAACGTGAAGTCTTGTTCGAATTTATAGTCATTTCTGTACAAGTAGTAATAGATTTCATTTCGACCTCACCTTAACTTTTGAAAATATTGGAAAAACAGAGATTCGAATTGAGATATCCAAGAAACTATTGGCGGATATCACCCATATTGACGAATTCGACACTCGTTATTAAATCCCAAAGCTACACTGCAAATATCTAGTTTCTAAGTCATTTATTTCGGATGTTATCATGTTTACAGTCAGTTTCCGAAGAGAACAACTTAAAGCACCGATATTCGAAAAGCCAATTTGGAGCTCAATAAATAATAAAATAGATACTTGGTCAGAAATGAATGGTCAAGATTCGAGCAAGATTCGTCATTACTACGGAATCATCGGACAGATTTGGCCCATTAGCATAAATTCCACTATTGTAATCAAACCCCAAGTAACTGCAGAGATATCAAGATTGAACTCCGAAATAACCAAGTCAGACAAAAATTAGTAGAGCACCCGTAGAGCTTCAGTTCATGAATAGGTAAAATCCACCAAAAAACTCCGCAATTCCTAATATCATTTCACCATTATTTCCTGGAGAACCTACATATCCGATCGAGCTGAATTTTTTTTAATATCGAGTCAAAATTATATCGAAATATGTCGAATAGTTTTCGATGAAATTCTTGTAAAAATGTTCTTGAAATTTTTCAACTATACTTACCAGATAAAATTTTTCATAGATTTGTGTGACGGCCTCTCATATACAACTTATAGACATCGGGATCTCTCGAAGTATACACGAAATATCTGCACAATTCTAAATTGGTATATATCTGAAACCGTTTTGTGGATTCGCGTTAAACACCGAGCCGTCCTGTATATCTCCGCAACCGATCAATTCACGAATCTGAAAGTTTAACTCTCTCCATATTTTATGATATAGTGCTCGTTTATATATCACCAGATTTGAATAAATATATCTCCAGAACTATTGTGCGGATTTTGCCTATTCACGAAACAAATAGGCTCATTCGCGTCTTACATACTTACTATAGAAACTTCAAAGATTTAAATTATTCCATTCGTAAAATATCGTTCTACATACGGATGTCAATTCAGAAAATGGTTTCGAAAAATATCACTTCATTGCTGGAAACTTTAATAAAATTAATTCATTTCAGGCTCGAATGGAAAGTTAAGGTTCCTGTATAGATTGAATTTCAATGAGACTTCGTGAAGCATAAGTGGGAGAAAAAGTCGAGGGTCTCTGCTGAAAAATTTCAAGAATTGTACCTATCTCAAAGATTTTGTTATAATGAGATATTTCACCCATAAATGTTGTTTCATACAACCGAAATAGCTTTCTTCGAAAATTCCATATCTTTGAGCATCTTCTGGAAAACAGAATATGGGTTATTCAAACATTCGATTCTTTTTAGTTTGATGTAAAATACACAGTAAGATAAATGAAAAGTCCAATTTTAGAAGGAAATTTTACTGGTTCAATTCTTGATAAAGAACTTAAGTATGTTTGTGTGACCTGTAAGTGCAAACATCTGAAAAAGTGGGTATAGAATGTACATAAACAACTTAGAGTTTCTCCTCGAATTTTCCGATGGACGATACACTTTTAAAGAAGAAACTTGGGCAGCTCATAACTTCCGATTGCATGGTGAGGAAAATGTTCATATTTTGTGACAGTAATCTTTATTATTTTTCAGGGTTTTTCTGGGTTTTCACTCCCAATATCTGAAACAGAAGCATTAAAAATTCAATAAGATTGTTTTTTTCATGAAAAAGCCCTTACGGATTGCAGTATTGAACTATTTGTCAAATGCAGTTTCTATAGCAAAACAGATTGTCTTATGAACAATACAGGAACAACACAAACGATAAAGAAGGCGAACTGTGACGTTTCAGAGTACAAATCTCACTCTTTCATCAGACAAAGCAGATAATTTAAAGTATTATTTTCTTTCGATTTGAGCCATATGTAAAATTGACATTTTTGAGAAACCCAGCAACACAGATTTATTTGGTTCGAAATTTTTTTTATTTCACCTCTTTTTTAAGTGAATTCAGCCACATAGGGTCTATTTCTACCGAACAATGAGCAAAATTACTCTCTCCATTCAACAAAATGCAAGAGGGCTCTTCAATCTTTCTTCTCAATTTATCTGATTCCAACATCAGTATTTTTGTATTGTCCCAATCTATTATGTGATTCCCAATAGTCGAACATACATGGTTCGCTATTTGGGATTTTCGTATGTCTCTATTACTTACTTTGTTTTTGTGCTCTGATTTTCTGTTATCTGACGGTCTAGACGTTTCCCCTGTGTAAATCTTTCCACAAATACAGGGAATGCTTAAAACACAATTTTTTGATTTTTGTTTCTCGTTAATTGGTTTGGTTTTAGTTAGTATGGATCTCAAATCAATATAAGAACGGTTTTCAAATAATGAAAATTATTTGAGATCCATACTAACTAAAACCAAACCAGCTTACTGATCATTTGATCCCAACATTTTCAAGCATTTGTAAATTAATATGCTACAACTAACTATCAAGTTACAATTCTATTGCGAAATTAGTTCCTGAGATATAAAGGAGTTAGCCTCAAGATTTCAAATTACTGTATCTCAAACACCGTTTGGTTGATTTGGAAAATTAATGAACATAACATTTGCATGGCATCGCATTTTGGAATGCACCTATCCAAATAGTTTCATGACTATAGACACTGGATTAGTATTCAGTAAGTACACCCTAGTCGTTAGCTCAAAATTATGTTGATAAATATGTGGAGAAAAGCTAGTGTAATTCTGAATTTTTTTTTCAGGTTACATTCTCCACTGCCAAATATTATCGTGCATGAAACCTTTAGATTTATTCTTTTAAGACGGTTGAGAATGAATGATGATTCATGATACCATTTAAACGGATCTTCTTCATCAGCATAACATCATTACGAATATGAAATGCTTTCTATTCAAACAATTCATCAGTTCCAATTTCATCTTCGGATGAAATTATTGAAACTCAAAATATTTATTTCAAAAGATTACGTCAAGAAATCATTTGGCTTCTCGCAAGGATTTGATTTCCAACATAAAATATTGCATTTCATCGAACGACTCCATCTGTAATGCTGAAAAACAGTGGAAATTATCCAACCTCTATGTGCTACTAGATACTCAGAGGGGAGTTTTCTTCATCATAGCATGATAACTATTAAAAAACAAGACTGAATGAATGAATGTATTTACTGACCAAAGTGCTTCAGTCAAATGAGATTAATTTTATTTCAGTTCCTAGGAAAATCAGCAGAGATTTCTAAAAAATCAAAAGAAAAAACTTCCCCAAAAAGGGGGCGGAACTAAAACTTTTATGGTGGCACGAAAAGTATGCTATGCTCAGTCATAATGCATCGTCTCAGTAAAATATCTAAAACTTTCGGTCAGCAAAGTATTTTGCGAAATTATGAGGATGAACTACCCTCAAAGGAGTCAGACGTAAAATATTTTTTTAAAGGGTATAAGACGTGCAATCACAATGCTTTGTTTAAATAAAATATCTTCACGGAAAAATATCAGCAATCAGTAAGGATTTCGAAAAAATTACAAGCATAAACTACCCTTGAAGGGGGCTGTTCTGAATTTTTATGGTGGCATTCACGCAAAAATTTTAGAAGAGAAATTTAATACTACGGTACAAGGGAGTACATTGAGTTTTCAAATGATATTTGAAAACTCAATGATTATACCCATTCATGAATTTGACCATTGTCATTAAGATCAAAATCAAGTCTACAGATATCGAGTTTCTGAATTCTTCCTTCCGGAAGTTATTATATCTACGATTGGCTACTGGTAATTTTTTTTTTGAACAAAGAAAAGCGCTGACGTGAAGTCAGCAGCTTTTGCCCTCATGTTCAAAGGGGATGACGTGGTTTCTACGTACATTGGTTTTCATGCGCTTGTTCTGGGGAACAGCGCGTTATCATTTCGTCACGATGTCTGTAATTCTCGAATTTCGAGCCGGAATTGGTCTCAAACGACGGTTAGACTCACTGATGAAGAATCCGTGATCAAAATTGATTCTGTCCGTCCGACCGTCCGTCCGTGTGCGCTGTAACTTTCGAAAGAAAGGACCTTGAGTCTTGAAATTATCAGGTTAGGTTAAGATCCTGAATATCTCGGACGAGTTCGTTAATGGGCCAAATCTGCCGGATGGTTTTGTGCTACAGCCATTCGACATTTTGATTTTTCAATAACTCGAAAAAATTCCATCTGATCGAGATGAAACTTGGTTGGAGATGAAAAGTGTCAAAAAAAAGAATTATCCATGGAAAAATTCGAAAAAAAAAAATTTTTTTTTTAAATTTTTATATTTCATTGAAATTTCACTGAAATTTCCAAGTCACCATTTCGCAATGTGAACAAGCGCGTAAAAGCTGCTGACTTCACTTCAGTACTTTTTTCGAATTTTTTTCACGTACCTTCGAGTTATTCTGGGAAAAACTTCGATACCGAGGTAAAACCATGAATTTGACACATCATACACTGCTGTAAAATATGAAGCTCAAGGTATGACTAGAATTTTTTCCAAATGTAATGAATAGTTGCCGAAAAAATTTTTTTTGACAGCGTGATTTCAAAAAAATTTTGCAAAAAGTTGCGAGTCCTTATGCTCCAACTATTCTCGAAGCTTCAATCTAATCGGTCTTGTAGTTCTGGAAACATCAGGGAAATTACCTCAATATTTCAAATGGTTATAACTCCGAAACCGTTTGGCCGATTTGACAAAATCGATTTTGAGCCGAATTTTGTAAAGATCATACTGTCAGTAAATTTGAAAAAAAAATTTTTTCATAATTTTTTTCCAAAGAAATTTTTTTTTCGGGAACCATTTATCATATCCAAAAAAATTCCACTCGGACTTTGAGCTTCATATTTCACAGCAGTGTACCAAGTTTCAGTTCGATACGATCATAAGTTTTGGGGATATTGGGAAAAAATATATCAAATTTCGAGGTTGTCTTCTCGATATCGTTGTTTTTTTGGTATAACTCGGGAAATACTGTTTCAATCCTGATGAAACTTTGCAGCTAGTTTGAAGATGCTGACAGACAACATTATCCAAAAATTTCATGATGATCGTGTCATTAGAACAATTTGAAAACAAAATTTCTGTGATTTTCTTATCATATCATCCTCATTAAATTCTGTATGAACCTTCGAAATGTAATCTTCCGATGAAGTACTGGATTACGATCTTCGTAATTAAGGTCCAAACCTTCTCTACAAATATCGAGTTTCTAAGTTGTTTCTTTCGGAAGTTATTGTGTTCACGCAGTCGACCGTAAACACAATGACTTCCGGAAGAAACTACTTAGAAAGTCGATATTTGTAGAGAAGGTTTGGAGCTTAATTACGAAGGTCGAATTCGTGAATTGGTAAAATCCACCCAATGATTCCGTAGATATACCCATTCAAAATTTTATTTTTCCAATATTTCCGAAAATACAGATTAGATCGAATTGAAATCCAGTAATTTATCAAAAAAAATCTAGAAAAGCACTGCCGTGAAGGCAGCAGCTTTCGCGCGCAAGTTCAAATTCGTTGCCGAAGTGGTCATCTATATTGAATATGCGCGCAAAAGCTGCTGCCTTCACGGCAGTGCTCTTCTAGATTTTTTTATTCAGTTAGAATACGAACCGAACTAAATTGCTATTAGTTTCACGTCAGTATGCTTCAACTTTCTACCAAGGTCCAATACGATCGCAAAGATACTTCCTGAGATATCGAAGAAATAATCTCTAAAGTTCAAATGAAAATAACTCCACCTCCAACCTAGTCGTTCGACACTATTTTCGGCTCAAAATTCGAAAATAACAACCATTTGGACAAAACAAAAGTTCGCAGTTCTTTAGAACATCCAAGCAAAAATGATGAAATCACACAGTTCCCACAGATACATAGTTCCCTGAACTGACCATCAAGGTATGTCCACCATATAAAAGAAGAGACATAAATGACACCTATCATTCAACAAAGCCCATTCAAGAAGTTCGACACGTACACCTCAATCTGCCCAGACCAAATTGTATACAGTAATTTTATAACTACATAAATGCACCTTCGAGATTGATAACTTCATAGAGCGAACATCTGTTCATGTGGGAATCCTACATTATACCTGAAACAAGTGCGGCCAATTTGATATGGGAAAATGAGGCCATGAATGAGATGGCCCATGTCAATCTTGACAATCTGAGGGCCTGCTGGTGGTTATGTTTCGTCAATTTCAAGAGGACATGAATGGGTGGTTGCTGGCAACTTGAAGAAAATCAGGTCGATTCTGTTTGCGTATATTTCTAAGTTATAGCAATTTGGCCATGATATAACGTTTTATTGCAATGTTTGTTATGAATTTTTTCATAGCAATATTGCTATCATGAACTTACGTAATAAATTATTTAAGAGCTGAGAACACTGAATCTTGTGAGTTTAGAGCTATATACAAAGCAGAAGAAATGAACCCTACTTCATAAACATTTCGGGAGTTTTTTATGATCTCACCTACATAACCACTGTCTACGTTTTTTGCGCTGTTCCAGGGCAACAGCGTGCTATCCATTTTGTTTAAATGTCTGTAATTTTCGAATTTTCAGCCGAAAGTGGTCTCAAACGACTAGGTTGGACTCACTGATGATGAATCCGTTGTCAAAATCTATTCTGTCTATCCGACTCATTCTTGCTTCAAACATTGTAGTAATGTTTCTCGTAAACTGAGCATGAAGTGGTCTGTGTCCTGAATGAATTATCCTTTCTTTCGTAAATCAATTTTGTTTGTTCTAATGTTTTCAACTCAGTTACACTTAGAACTGATGTACCAGAAAACAGTTGAGCCGTTGGCATAAAGACGTTCAAACTTTAAACTTAATGGCTTTGTTCTGTATTCTTTGAACTTTTTGTATCAAATATTTTGGAGCATTTACCCAGCAGGGACTTAAATATTTTAAGGTTTGTTCGTTGTACCTGCATGAACTTCACTAACTACACTAATTCCACTGACTTCCTATTCTCAGTGCAGCTAAGTGTAGTAACAGATAACAGAATGAGTGGACTTAGTGTAGTTCAATCTATTCTATGATTTCACAGAATACAAATATATAGTTCATTTCAAAATTATTGACATCAGAGCAGGCTATGAAAATCTAGTCGCGGCTGTATTTCTAGTTAAAAAAATTAACTAAAAACTTCTGTGGGTCGATCATAGATTAAAATATACGAATATAACCTATGAAATTATTTTCAAGGCAAATTTGATTTGAAATTGTTGAGAATATTTATAATACTCTCATGCTCTAAACTTATACAGTGGCAGTATATTATTTTCATCATTGTTGCGTTGACATATTTTCAAACTTAGTTTCAATTGCCAAAAGGCATACAGCTAAACTGACGACTAAAAATACACAGCCACATTATTTCACTGCAGATCAATCATGGAAATTCAGGATTGTTGATGAAAATAGCGTGAAATGTTTCAACATAAAATCATTCAGGCTTTCGAGAAACTCCAATTTTGAGATATCATTCATTAAATAATGAAAACTTAGGCAATCAAAGATCACTTGAAGTTCCTATTCAATAAAGATTTAACTCTTAAATCTCTGTATTCCTGATGACTATCAGAAATTCATCCAAGTTCTAGCCCTGTGCTATTTTTTCCTCAGAATTTAGGAAGGAAAGGAATGAAATAAGAATTATATCCAAACTGATATATTCATTGCTTTTGATTTTCGAAAAAATAACGTCGTTTAACGACTCTCTGAAGGTATAATCATGTGGAATAGGTTTCCTTCCACTGCTGACTCCTGGCTGTACTGACTTGTCTTCTTCTTTTTTCTTCAAAAATTTTTTGACAGTATTTGAAGAAATTGCTGATAAATCCCTGAAAAACTCGCAGTAACACCGGTACACTGCCCCACGTTCTCTTGTAGTTAGGCGAGAGTTATCTCGATGAATTCCAGCTATTTTCAATTTGGTAAGGTTTAAGAAATACTAAAATCCAAATATTATTTTTCGATTGAATCAAGAACATACACAATCAGAAATAAATTCCAAATATTTTCAGTAAGTTAACTCAAACATGAAAAAGTCATAAGTCAGTATTATTCTCAATACCAGCAATACCTGCAAGACAAATGTTACTGACTGGTCTATTACCAACATAATTTCGAGTTTCCACAGCCACCCGAGATGTCAATCATTCTGAAACGGACTATATGATAGATGATTTTCGCAAACCCAAGATGACAGAATTCTATGCTGCTTTTGTTTTCGCTACCACTTCGAGGTGATGTAGATTTGTCGTAAAGTTTTCGAAAGTCGTCACGGACAAAAATTCTATTTCAAATAACGATATGATAAAAATTAATTTCGTCCAAAAATAACCACACATAGAGAACAAAACACGTCCAACCAGGATCCAGAGACAACCACAGATGTCTATGTTTTATCCAGGTTAATACTCAGTTTGTTGTAACACATCCATCTGAAGTACAGTTCTATATCACAGTTAAGATAACATTCAAGTAGTTTCAAATCATGCATGGAAAGCACCAGCACCGTGTCGTCTGCAAACATAAAGTTCCTATTCAGATTCAAGTTTCACAAATTTCAAACTGTGAACATACATTAAATATTCTAGTGGACCCAACACCGATCCCTGAACCACACCCACTTTTAGAATTTGTTGATCACTATCATGTACATTCACTGATGTGCAGTGTTTTCTATTTGTTGAATAGGAATAAGAAAGATGTTGGGACACACCTCAAAACCCCCATTTTTTCCAGTTTTTTTATGTACTCTAACATATCCACTGCTATAGCCAAGGTGCTGTTACATTTTTGAAATCCATACTGGTTTTGTTCTACTTTAGACCTGTTCAAAACCAGACTGGGACTTCCACACTTGACAAACTCACATAATGAAATACACCTTCTAATAGGAAAAAGCTCTTTCCTAATGATAATACCTCATGCGAAGCCAGACCTTCTCTCCAGAAGAATGGATAGCAGGTAATACGTCATCCGGCTCCCGTTCTAATTCGTTCAAATTGTAAATCTCCATTAAGCCATTCTTTTTCACGACATCACGGAATACGAAGATCAAACACGAAGCGAGGAGTCTGGAAGCGCGTATATGTGCGCTCATCCGAATCAAGATGCGCTCCAGTTCTTTGTCAGAAGATCTACTCACTGTCCTCTTCTTATTATTCAGCGTATTATGCAGATTCGTATTCATTTGCGCGGATCTGAATAGGATCCTAATGGAGATGGATGAGTGGTCCCGGCAGATATTAAAAGTTGCTGATGCCTTGTGTACAGACTGATCCACATGACTCAGCTACGTCGAGGGCAGAGACAAGTTCTTGAATATCGATGAAGAACCTAGAGTCTGCCTTCATTCGATTCGTTCATTTTGTAGCAAGAGCTTAGCCATAAGTTTCACTCAATAATCTGGGGAAGAGATATTGGAGCATTGAGTTGCAGTCCCAAAATTACCCAGAACAAAGTGTGGTTCTACGAAAACTTAACATCTAGATTTTCCTGCTTTAAAAGGAAAATGAGGGAAATCGCTCTGACCCGTCGATTTCTGATTCGAGGGGGAACAACTTTTCCGCTCTTTGCATCCCCGTAACCCCCAAACTAGGGTGAGCACAACCTCTGTTGGATATTGCGATACCTCATTTTGAAGCTCTTATCGAGTACTATCTGATCCTTAAATTTCATTTCAAAATTTCCATCGATAACGAAATGACAGGTAAAACAGTGGAAGAGTACCTACCTTTACTTAACAACATAACCACTAGTCTAAGATCCCAACCTACATAACTACATAAAACTTATTTTGTAATTAATCTTGTATATTGGAAAATAAATAAAAAAGGCTGGCCTAAAAAAATCCTGGACATTCTTCAAAGAATCTAAAGGGTGTTTCAAATTGCACGTTATTTTTAAGAATAAATAGAACACATTATTTGCATTCATTTTCAAAAACTTGAAGTATCAGTTATGACATTTATATACGAAAAATGATATCTGTCAAATGACCTCCTCTTGCAGCTCTACATACGTCCACTCTTTTGTTAAGATGACATTTTGACATAATGACACAAATAATTTCATCTTTTAGTTCAGGAATCGATTGTGCATTATTATTATAGACCCGGTTTTTCACATAACCCCAAAGAAAATAGTCCATCGGTGTCAAATCACATGATCTTGGTGGCCAATTGACATCACCGTTTCTGGAGATTATTCGTCCTGGAAATTTTGTCTCAATAAATCAATTGTGTCATTTGCAAAGTGGGGTGTAGCACCATCCTGTTGAAACCAAATGTCCTCTAGATCGATATTCATTAGTTCAGGCCACAAAAATGCGATTATTATCCAACGGTATCGATCACCATTGACAGTTACAGCTTCACCAGCAGCATTTTCAAAGAAGTAAGGTCAAATTACACCACCTGACCATAATGCACACCAAACAGTGACTCGTTTGGGATGCATAGGTTTCTCATGAATTACTCGTGGATTTTCCTCACCCCAGATACGAAAATTTTGTTCATTAACAAAGCCACCAAGTTGAAAATGTGCATTATCGGAAAACATGATTTTTAAGAAAAATCAGCAGGTTGTTCATTTATGAAATTGACAAATGAACTACGTTTTAAATTATCTAATGGCTTCAGTTCCTGTGTTATTTAAACCTTTTATGCCTTCAGAGCTGAATACTTGTGTAAAATAAGCCATGTTGTGGACCCACTAAGTACAACTTGTTGTGAACGTCGTCTAATGGACATTCCAGGGTCTTCAGCAACAGTTTCACGAACCAAATCAATTCGAAGATATTGGGAAAAAAATTGTCAAATTTCTTGGTTATTTCCTAAGTATTGTTTTCATTTTGGAAATACCTACCTACATCAGTCACCAATATTCCGGTTATTATGAAACTAGGTAACTTAACTATATGGAAAATATTGATGGGCAAATTTTTGTAAAATTTTATGATGATAGTTCAATTATAGATCAATAAAAATATTCAAAATATTGTTTTCAAGTATATGTTATATTTGACGATCTTCTAATTATGTGTTCCTCCTATTCAGTTTTTGGAAATATCAGGATGAAAAATTTTGACTGAGTAAATATGCGGAATCATTGGGGGGTTTTTACAAATTCGTGAAAGCGACCTTCATAGTTATAACTCCAAACTTACTCTACAATTATCAAGGTACTGACTGAGTAGATTCTTCCGGAAGCTAATTTGTTCACCATCGGCGGTTAGGCCGGCCGTAAACTCAATAACCTTCGGAAATATCGACTTAGAGAGTAGGTTTGCAGTTTAATTAGGTAGAATACTTGAATTGGTTGAATTAACCAATATACATATATTCTTTTGAGAATGAGCCTTACATTCACAAGTTTTTCACTTTATTCCCGATATTTTATTAGATTTCTAGTTCGAAATGAACAATTATGGATCTATGGGAGATGATTCCCCAATTGAGAGGCCTGTAGCGTTCTTCGCTTCGCTTCATCGCTTGGAGGACTGAACCTGGTCGAAAGACCCTCTCGGTCATGAGCAAATGTAGGTGATATTATTTACTGCTTCCTTCTGGTTTTCTGTCCCTCTTTCTGTTTCAGATATTATGTCAAGATATTTTGTCGAAATGAATTCAAGATGACGAAAAAATTATTTTCCAATGAAAAAGATGTCATCCATCTTCTATAAACAAATAACTACACTTATACGGGAAGGCAGAATTTTTCCTGAGGTTTTTATCTGTGCTCTTGTATCATACGCAAAAATGTATGGTACCCCGTTTCCATTTCCTCTGCTAACACTGCGATATATCTTAGAATGAAATGCTCATTCTCAAAAGAATATATATAATTAACCAATGATTCCGTAATTGAGTATAGCCATTCGAAATTTTTGGTCGAATTGAAATCTAGTACATGATCGAAAAATTATAGCCTGGGGTTAATGCAGAGTTTCGTTGGGACCATATGAAAAGAAGATCGACAAATCTTTCCATTCTGAAGTATAGCTATACCATTTACCGGTTTGCCATGACATTTTGACACATTTCACCGTGTAAATTTTGAAAATGTTAGGTTACAGTCATTTTCCTGTCAGATAACTACGCAACGTTGTCCTGTCTACATAGAGGTCGTAGTAATTACGTATTTTTCAAAATGTTTATTAACTTTGGGAAAATAATGAATTAGAGAAAATATTATGTGAATTCAACAATTCTAAAGACCTGGCGAATGTTGAAGAAACTTGTTTTTTTGGTTTATATTGGAAATATTGCACGTATATAAACAAGGTTGGAAGATTCAGGTATGTTTTTTCTTGTACGGAAATCAAGAATCGAGTAATTTTCTGAAAAATAATGGATAGAGTAGTCCGTGACTTTGTGATAGTTAGAGAAAAAAATTAAATTACTCGAATAACCCTGCAGTAAAACTTCTAAAAGAACCGACGGCCCTATAGAATTCTCCACTTCTCGAAATTCTCAAGAAATAAGCCTACAGATGACATTTAAATACCTTTTTGCACAACTTGAAATACTCCAGTATGAAAGTGTTGGAAAGCTTGTGATGAATGATTGATTCCAAATTATCAGGGTTACTATCAAGAAAAGCAGATTTTAATCCTACATAGCACTTTCTCATACTTTGTCTCTGCTTCTTCAAAACTACCTTCGGCATTTTTAGTTTCCAAGTGTGATGATTTGGCAACGTTTCTGAGAATTATTTTGACATTGCCGATATTTCACGAGTGCCAACCTGCGTCAGTTTCAAGTAAACAAAAACTTGATAGACCTAAATCATGGCCAACCAGGATAGTTCATAAAAGTGAATAGAGTATCTATACGTTTGGCTGGTTCAGTAAGTGCATAGGTTGAACAAGAGCTCCGGACCTCACGTCAGTTCATTTCTAGATTTTATTGAGGAAATAAGGATACGAAACAACTGAAGTGCAGCTCGATAACCTTTGATGATTGGATCAGGGAGACTTGCAAGACTCCAAAAATTTTATTCCCAACATCTCTCAAAATGGATAATTTTCCTTTCACTCCGAACTCGCCTCATTATATACCCTCAGACGACACTTAAGAAATTCCATTAAAACTTCATATCCACCATGAATCTTAATTCCTCTGAATTATTTCACTCTTTTCATTATTCCATTCCCACAAGAAACGGAGAACGGATCGTTTAATTGAGAGAAATTCTCAATTTCAATGGAAACTCCATTCGAGTTTTCAGAACCGTGTGAGTATGAAGAGTTTACGATTTCTTCATTAAAAAAATTCGCTGTCGTAGTCTGGATAAAAACGATAAGAATCGGTATAAATGCGGGATTTAAACGTTTCGCTTTTAAAAATTTCAATAGCCTAAGACAGAAAGCATGCGTGTAATTCCACTGGTGAGGAGGCACTTCACGGGATGATGATGATGAAAAAAGTTTGACATGCTTGAGATGATTTTTCTGCTACGAAAGCTTACGCTTCCACAACTTTTAATTCCGCTTTATTATTTCGGGAAACTATTCATTACGTACAAGTTTTAGCGCTGTGCTGAAATGTATTTAGTTTTCGTTTACGAGTATCTAGGATTTAAAAATCCAGTGGAAATCGCTCGAGAATATGTCACGAAGGTTTGTTAATCTTTCACGTATAAGTATGCAAAAAATACTGGCTATAGGATGAGACTTTTCACGCGTTTGTTCTAGGGAACAGCGCGTTTTCATTTTTGCGCGCATGTTCTAGGGGTAACAGCGTGCTATCGTTTTGTCCAAATGTCTGTAATTCTCGATGATTGAGCCAAAAATGGTCTTAAGCGACAAGGTTGGACTCACTGATGACGAATCAGGTGTTAAAATCGATTCTGTCCGGCCGGCCGTCACCACGATAACGGGCGTACGGAAGATTTGCATTTCAAAATACGAAGGTTATGTTTGTTTATGGTCCGAATCGGCCAGATAGTTTCGGAGTTATAGCCATTTGAAATTTTGAGGTTAATTTCCTCATATTTCAAAAACTACATAAGCGATTGGATTGAAATTTGGCAGTTAGTTGGAGCATAACGACGCGCAACTTCGAACGGAATTTCTTTGAAAATGTATGGTTACTCAATTAAAAAAAAAATGTTTACAACATTTTTTTCGAGAAATTTTTTTTTACTGAAACTATTGTTCATATTCGAGAAAAATTTCAGTTATACCTCGAATTTCATATTTCACAACAATATATCAAATTTCAATTCGATACGGCAATTAGTTTCGGAGATGTTAGGAAAAAATATGTAGAATTTCGAGGTTTTCTTCTCGATATCGTTTTTTTTTCGGTATACCTCAAGAAATCCATGACTCAATAGTGATGAAATTTCGCAGCTAGTTTGAAGATGTTGATGGACAACATCGTGCAGAATTTCGTGATGATCTTGTCATTACAACAATTTGACAAAAAAATTCAAATTTTTTTTCAAATATTTAATATTCTGTGATTTCCTCATCATTTGATGCGTTCGTCTATTGCATCCGATAGGCGACAGATTTTTTTGTCACGTGACCACAGATCTTATGGATTTATCAGATTTTATCTGAAGTAAACGAACGACTGAGACGAAATGAGAATCACAGACCATAAATATTTGATATCCTCTCATCTGTTTATCAAATCTAATGTCAAATCAAAATTGTTTAATCATATATTTTATTTTCTGTAATGTTTATTTCTCAGCTCGCTGGAAGGAATTAGTATAAATGTAAGTTCATTAGAGCTGATTAGAGAAAAATATCAAATAATGTTTGATAATGATGAAAAGGACAACGAACGAACAGTTCTAAAAAAAATTCAGGAGCAAATCAACAGTTCAAAGATCCCTCAGAATGTTTCACAGTTATATGAATTCACCAATAATTGTTCAAATCATTATTTATTCATATACAAGTAGACAAAAGCAAATTATAAGTGATATTCACCTTGCCATCGATGATTGAGCCGAAAATGATCTCAAACGACTAGGTTGGACGCACTGATGACGAATCCGGTGTCAAAATCGATTCTATCCGACCGGCCGTCCGTAGACACGATTACGTTCGTACGGAGAATCCTATCGACCTGAAACTTTCAGGGTAGGTTGCATTTCAAAATGCGACAGTCATGTTCGTTAATGGGCGAAATCGGCCAAACGGTTTCGGAGTTAGAGTTTTGACTTTATTTTGGCGATAATTCATAAACGACTGGAAAGATTGGATCGAAACTTGGCAGTTAGTTGGAGTATAGCAACGCGCAACTTCTTGCGAGATTTTGTTGAGATCATACTATCCGTAAATTAAAAAAAAAATTTATTTTTCAATTTTTTTGGAAAAAAATTTTTTTTCGCGAACAGTTCATCACATTCGAAAAAATATTCAGCGTGAACTCTGAGCTCCATATTCCACAGCAGTGTGTCAAATTTCAATCCATTACGGTTGTTAGTTTTGGAGATATTGGGAAAAAATATATGAAATTTCGTAGTTGTCTTCCCGATATCGTTGTTTTTTTTTTCGGTATGACTCAAGAAATACCGATTCAACCACGATGAAACTTCGCACCTAGCTTGAAGATGCTGAAACACAACTCTGTACAGAATTTCGTGACGATCGTGTTATTAGAACAATTTGAAAAAAAATTAAAATTTTTTCCTTCAAATACATATTCAATATTCTGTGATCTTCTTGTCATATTATACTCATTAAATTCTGTATGAACCGTAACACAATAACTTCCGGACAAATTACTTAGAAACTTGATATTTGTAGAGAAGGTTTGGGGCTTAATGACGAAGGTCGAATTCGTTAATGGGTAAAATCCGCCCAATAATGCTGTGAATATACTAATTCAAAATATTATTTTCCCAATATTTCCAAAAATACAGATTAGATCGAATTGAAATTCAGTACTTTATCGAAAAATAACAGTTCGAAGGTTCATACATAATTTAAATGAGAATAATTCATCGAAAAAAAAATCTAGAAAAGCACTGCAGTAATGGGAGTAATTACACCCCCAAGAGAATCAAAGCTCTGAAAAAAAATTACGCAACGTGGGGCACATAAAATATTCCATGCAATAATTTTGAATTAGTTATTTCCCAAATATTGCAATCAATGACAATGTGGTGATTGAATATTGTGTACCTAATTTATTGGTTCCCAATCGTTATTCCCCTCCCCCCTCATGAAGAAGAACTATATCCGCCCTTGCTCCGAAATCCCATAAATGTGCGTCGCTTCGATCAAATTTTGTGGCTTCGTATTAAATTTAGCACATGGAGGTTTTTTGAGAAACTGAATCTTCTGGTGATAACAAATTTTACTGAATCTCGTCAGTGAAGGAGATTATAGGGGGAGCTTTCATAAAATTACTTCTAAATTTTAAGTAAGTAGTCTAATTGAAATATGAATACAAGAAAAATGCATGCCATGGATACCATATAGAACATTGACTGTCGTTCTGGTGACAGAAGGATTGCTTTTTCATCAATCAAATTCCGTACTTAACCTTTTTTTCAGGAACCAAACGAATATTTCATATTTACGGAACGAGAAACCGGCAACCGAAATAACCAAGTTGATTTGCGGAACATATTCTATATAAACTTGACACTATTGACATGAAATCAGGAATCCCAACATAAATTTCAACCAATCGGAAATGATCTTAACAAAAACCTATATTTGGAAGGAATTATCTTGTTTGAGGAGCTGAGGCATCTTTTACGGCTATTTATAAATAACGCGAACCTTATCATGTCGAATTTGTTCTGAAATTCCCCTTCCCCAGTGATAGTGAATTTGGACGGAATTTGTTGCTTGGCAACTTGGACCGAAGTCGCCTCTTCTTTACGGGCGCACTTTATATTGATCAAGGCAGTGTTTCCACATTGTGTGACCCCACAGTGTTTCTCAATCGATGAATGAATCTGAACTGAATGTTTTCCTCCTTAATCACGGCATAATAACATTCTTATCAGAACGCTTTCATATTTCATGTTTTCACAGACGCATACAAAATGAACCCGATACAAAGACTAGCATTTTATGTTCCTCCTGTGATTTTAAAAGCTCGTATTTTCATATCACCTTACAATATCCACATCAAGCAGTTGTAACAACCAAATCATGTCACCTAATCCGATCTAGGATAGATTCGAGTCCGTCATTGTGATAAACCAAATTTCGACAATGGCTTGTTGAGGGTACGTAGGTGTAAATATAAAGAGATGTTGTCAGTGGACAAAGCTATAAATAAACTATTATTTGTTGAATTTGAAGTTTAATGCCCGGTGTGGTTCCCTTTGTGAGGCTGTCTTTTCGAATCAGCGTATCTTAAAGGTGACAAGTATTCAACGGAGGTGTGGAATGGTATAGAGCACTTGTCAAATAACATGTCAGCCGGACGAAAACACACTTCTTTCTGCCTTCAAGCGGCCAGTCTTTGGGTAAGGGTGGAAGATGAACCATGAGAATTTTGTAAGGTCTAAGAGATATTTGATGGTCAGCATATGGAAAATTGTTTGGGCCACACCTTTGCGATACAATGTACCTACGCATTAAATTTCATATAACGCAGCAGACAGAGATATTTTACTACTTCTGATTTTTGAAATTATCTTCTTTGATGAAGGTAGGGTGAATAGAGGAGTTGCGAGTTATCATCAGTTTTAATCCTACATGTTGTGACATTATTGGTGGTCGTGCTCTATATTTGAATGATGAAAATAACAATATTTGATATTATATTAAAATTATTGAACGATTCCGTTTTGGCTGAATTCAACCAAGAATCAATCAAAAATAGGTTCTCGATGTACATTTCAGAGTCCGGAATGCAATCGATCATCTGAGAGTTATATTGGCAAACATCAATTAAAAACAGTTGAAGGCCAAATATTTCTTCGAAATTTTCAACAAAGCATGCAAGCATACCTGTCAATTGCGTTTTGGCTGAATTCAACCAAGAATCAATCAAAAATAGGTTCTCGATGTACATTTCAGAGTCCGGAATCCAATCGATCATCTGAGAGTTATATTGGCAAACCTCAACTAAAAACAGTTGTAGGCCAAATATTTCTTCGAAATTTTCAACAAAGCATGCAAGCTTACCTGTCAATTGTATTAGAAAAAGGTTCTATTTATCAAGTCTTGGCACGTCACTGCAAATTACACAACTTTGATATTTGCTATATATAATGAACTCAGATCAATCAGATTAGGATACCAGTCTTAATTCCTTTTTATTATTATAGGTGAAAGATTGATGAAGAGATGGTTTAGTCAATGAATTTATATTTTCCTTACATATCCGGGAACGAAATATAAAATATGCTTAGTACAGTTCTGGTTTATATCACAGAAAACAATTGAAATAACCAAAATCACTAAACAGCCTTGCCAACGTATTTTCCCAACAACCGCCCCTTTACCTCATGTACTCTGTGGTCTGAAAGATCACCCATTACGCAACACCCGTATCTATGAACCCTGGTACTCCTGATTAATCGACAATTTTTTCTGTGCTGAAGCATGATGTAAAAAACATGGTGTTCTCATCTGAAGAAAAAGTGACGTCAGCAAGACTAAAATACAAGGAAATATATATTCTGTGCTTTGAATTTGAATGAATTCTATGGTTTCTGTAAACTATTTATTTACATTGAATGTTCCTGAAATATTTCCGTAGAATCAGCCTACTCCAAAAGATTAAAACCTGGAAGTGAATTAACCTACTTAACGTTATATCTACGTTAATGGGTTGTGGTCATGATGTAAGCAAAACATAGTGTGCTCATCCGAAAAAAAAAAGTGACGTCAGCAAGATTGAAATACAAGGAAATATTTGAATTTGAATGAAAAAAAGTTACGTCATCATTGGTAAAACGAACACAGAAAAGCAGATGAGCACACCTTGTTTTACTTACATCATGGTTGTGGTAATATATATAATTTCCCAGTAGAAAGGAAATATTATTTTTGCTATTCACTGCACTACCCTGGAATACTTGGAACTGAATATTTAGGGTAGGGAGTAATTGCAAAGATAAATCTTCGGAGTGAGGAGCCAAAGTTTAGGACCACTGGTTCCATTATCACCCTCTATCGGATAAGACTGATAAGAACAAACAAATATTCAAAGCGACAGATGACGCTACTGCGAACCAGTTCCCATGTGAAATTATAGATGTCTCTGAAAATGGATTTCTGAAAGTATGAATTATGAGATGAAGTAAATGAAACAACTTTTCTATGATAAGACATAACCTCACTTAATCAAAAATCAAACAGAAACAGAATCAAATAGTTGAAAAATACATTTGCCTTCGAATATAGAATGAACAACACTCTACTTCGGCAAATTGCTGGCCTGCCAACAACAGCAATGGGCAAATGTAGCTTACATCAGTCTTCAAGCTTGAATCAGATTCAAAAAATGACTAGGTTAAGAGTGGTGGATAATAGTGAAATTGGGAAACGAGCTATGGCAGAAGGAAAACCTCCTAAATGTATACATGTATATAATAAAACCGGAATTGGAAAAATAGGTGAGATGTACTTTGACTACATACCATATGAAGACTTCTTAACATTAGTTTGTAGGTGATGTGGTTCTTGTAGCAATCAAAGGAGAGAAGAAAAAAGGAATATTAGTGGGGCTCAAACAAAACCAAAACACGAAAGTGCCAAAATTTGACAGTAATAATTTAGTTTTAATCGATGATAGTGGTAGTCCCATTGGAACGAGAATCCATGTTCCGATACCAACAATCTTAAGAACAATACTCAAGGAAAAAACACACGCTAAAGGAGCTGAATACACAAAGTTGTTGGGCATAGCTTCAAAATTCATATAGTATATTCGTAATTGTGTATTTAAAAGTAGAAATTAAATTAATCATTATATACAAATGGATTTCTCACTCCTGAGAGATGAATCCTTCTATTAATTACTACTTTAAAGGAAGTATACTTTCAAAATGAAACTACAAGTATTTATATATTTCCACCACTCTAAAGGAGATCAAATTTCATATGCGTAAAGTATGGCAATACAATACTACTTCATAAAGTTTTCATGATGAAATTAAATATCTGGTAATGCAGCAATATATATGAGTAAATTAATCACAAAGCATTGGCAGAATGGTGATAGTGATTTTAGTGAAATATAATTACACAACTCGAATGATTCAAAAATATGGATAATCTGTTTCCATCAAAATCTTCATTGAGATGGTAAATTTCGGTGATATGGTGGAATGCAACGAAAAATATTCGATAAGTATTTCAAAATAAG
This sequence comes from Myrrha octodecimguttata, assembly GCA_958510865.1. Lineage (NCBI taxonomy): Eukaryota > Metazoa > Arthropoda > Insecta > Coleoptera > Coccinellidae > Myrrha > Myrrha octodecimguttata. The sequence goes on along the minus strand of OY294058.1, from coordinate 67,736,246 downwards.
AACTAAGAAATCCGTAGAAATTATAGACGTAGTCATCATTGCGTAGTTACAGATTTTCTTTAGTATAATCTTTCTATTATGCTATCTAAAACTTCTTTATGGTAATTATAAAAAATTTCACAAATAATATCAAAAATGGTGGATGCGCTACAATACTCAAATTAATATACAATTCAATGTTCCTCGTTGGCGCTACCTGTCTGACTTCAAATTTTGTCTATTCTTCAAGCTATGCTATTGATAGTGGAGGTTAGTTAATTACGGCCATTCTATACATGTATGCACTGCTACGTCGTACTCTAAGGAGATTGTTATATAATGTGGAGCCTGAAGGTCACAAAGTTAAATTTGAAGATATCTGATATCAAGGCTTTTGTACAGAGTAGTTCAGATATAGTAAATCATTGTATTTGCATAATGATATAGATATACAGTGGATTTACTCATGAGTCGGGAAAGAACTTCGAAGTATGAATTCTTCACTGAACCATTATGGAGATGAAGTCATATGTTCAATTTTGGTGATTTTCTCTCTAACTCAAATAAGCAGTAGATGTATAACTACTAGCTAGGCAATGAAAGCTCTATTCGTTAAAACCTTTGTCATTATTTTCACAACTTTCACCCAACCCTCCGAGTGTTCATATAATTAGATTTTATGACTGCCGACATATGAAAAGACGTGAAAAATAAATGTAAAATGTAAATAACTCTCATCAGTAGGCCTGGTGAAAACGAAAAACCGTCCCTAATATGCATTGATTGCTGCACAGAAAGCACCTGGTAGAATTAGGTACAATCTGGATCAAAATATTTTATAATTTATCCGCCAAAATGTAAAATCACTTCCTTCAGGAGAACAATAAATGAAATTGAATTAAAAAGTCCAAAAAGCACTGCCGTGAAGACAGCAACTTTTGCGCGCATGTTCAATGTAGAAGACCGCTTCAGCAACGAATTTGAACGTGCGCGCAAAAGCTGCTGCCTTCACGGCAGTGCTTTTTGAAATTATTTTCTGATAAATTACTGGATTTCAATTCGATCATATCTGTATTTTTGGACATATTGTAAAAATAAAATTTTGAATGGGTATATCTACGGAATCATTGGGCGGATTTTACCCATTCACGAATTCGACCTTCGTAATTAAGCCCCAAACCTACTTTACAAATATCGAGTTTCTAAGTCGTTTCTTCCGGAAGTTATTGTGTTTACGGTCAGCCTGACGGCCGACTGCGTAAACACAATAACTTCCGAAAGAAACAACTTAGAAACTCGATATTTGTAGAGAAGGTTTGGACCTTAATTACGAAGGCCGAATTCGTGAATGGGTAAAATCCACCCAATGATTCCGTAGATATACCCAATCAAAATTTTATTTTTCCAATATTTCCAAAAATACAGATCAGATCGAATTGAAATCCAGTACTTCATCGAAAATAACAGTTCGAAGTTTCATACAGAGTTTAATGAGGATGATATGATGAGAAAATCATAGAAATTTTTTTTTCAAATTGTTCTAATAACACGATTATCACGAAATTTTGCATAAAGTTGTCTTCCAGCATCTTAAAACTAGCTGTGAAGTTTAATTAGGACTGAATCAGTATTTCTCGAGTAATACCGAAAAAATCAACGATATCGAGAAGAAAACCTCGAAATTTGACATATTTTTTCCCGATATCTCCAAAACTTATGATCGTATCGAACTGAAATTTAGTACACTGCTGTGAAATTAGAAGGTCAAAGTGCGAGTATATTTTTTTTGGATAGGATGAATGGTTTCCGAATAAAAAATTTTTTTGTAAAAAAATTTCGAAAAAAATTTTTTTTTTTATTTACTGACAATATGATCTTGACGAAATTTGGCTCAAAGTTGCGCGTCGTTATACTCCACCAAACTGCCAAGTTTGAATCCAATCGCTTGAGTAGTTTCTGAAATAAAAAATAAATAACTTCAAGTGCCTATAACTCCGAAACTGTTCGACCGATTTGGCCCATTAACGAACTTAACCGCGGCATTCTGATGCGCAACCTATCCTGAAAGTTTCAAGTAGCTAGCTTGCTTCTGTCGACAGTTATCGTGTCTACGGACGGCCGGCCGGCCGGACAGAATCAATTTTGACACCGGATTCGTCATCAGTGAGTCCAACCTAGTCGATTGAGACCATTTTCGGCTCAATCATCCAAAATTACAGACATTTGGACAAAACGATAGCACGCTGTTCCCCTAGAACATGCGCGCAAAAAAATGTTCCAATTATTCCAGAACTTCAAAAGTTCGGATGCATTTATCATTTGTCCAATTTTTTTTGGTCGTGTTGATAATATTCAAATTTCTGTTTTTGGTATGATCAGGTTTTCTTCTTCATTGTGCTTATGACATCTATCATTCACACACAACAAATAAGTGGTAACTGTTTGGAATAAAACTGCTCATTCTTTTCATAATTTTATTTAAATTTTTTGTATGATACAAGCGACACAACATAAGTATGATTCATTGAGGCACACAACTAATATAATCAATGTTGAAGATCAAATTGTGTGTATGTATGTAATGATTTCAGACAAGAACACTAACAACATATTCGACTAGCAATACACTTCTACATTTATTTCCTTTAATTCGTGAGTTCAAATTGTTCCAGTTGAAATGTAAGCCAGTCAAATCAGACAAGAGTTCATTGCTATAGTATGCCTTGAATAGTTTGATTTTAAATCAAATCTTCCCTGCAGGAATTCAGGAATGTAAAAATGTATGCACATCACAGCACGATATGTGCAAAAGATGTTTCCATTTCTACTCTAAAAAGAGCCAAATATTTAGTGAGTCAGAATTTTGTGACATACTACCAACTAGTCAACTTTTCTCTAATGTTCTACAAAAACCAGCCTAATACCTCTACCTACTCCTCAAAATGTGCATTAAAGTGAATGAAAATTAATATAATTTTCCTTTCTTCTCAAAATTGTTGGCATACAAGAGCAATGGATACCTCAACTATAAATATGAATCAATCTTTATGAAAGATTGATGCTACAATTAGAAATGAAAAAACGTATTTATAATATAGTGCTATTTAAAGCATAAACAGATAAGCTTTTTTAGCCCATGATTCCAGTACACTAATTTATGTTTTCCATTTTGGAAATGAGAATTCTTCAAGTATAACATGAAACACAAAAAACGTAAATCTGTATGTGACATTCTAACATTTTCAAATTTCTTATCTGTATCTATCTTATCCTTAAACATGAAGAATTTAAAGAATATGCCTTCCCGCAGAAAATGCTCAAAATTGCTGAAAGGGCATCAGTTGTACTCTTGATATGGTCCTCATATTCAAACCCTATTCAAATGATTTCAAATTCAGTTATAAAATACTCATCAAGTTTCTTTAAATTTTATCCAGATATTCATGTTTGAATTCAAATGAGTAAAGAAGTTTCTGAAGGAGAATTAAAGATAATACATATCAAGAGAACATACTATCTTCAAACTTAGTTCAAAAGTCTGGAATATTGATAACTATCACACTGTTATGAGTTAATGGAAGGGAAGACATTCGAACAGACAAAGTTTAGTTATCAAACAACATCATAAAAATTCTAATAAATCAGAATAATAAATAGTTTGGTGTGTTTTTATTACTGTTCATTGGAATACACGATTAGGTTTAATCTGCGTATTCAGTCGAAAACTGAAGGGATGTTTCATTTTTTAAGTTTATCACAAAGAAACAGTAAGACAAAAGATTATTTTATTATGTTTACTGAATATTCCTTTAAAACACACTTAATATTATTACTATATTACACCCAGTCTTCATTGTAAAACAAAAAACAGCAGGGTTGTTCAATTTTGAATATTGAACCATGAACATAAATTTTCAGAAAGCATATTCAATAGACGACTTCGGCCCAAGTTGCCAACCCACAATTTACTTAGCAAGTTTACTTTCACTGGGGAACGGGAATTTCAGGACAAATTCGACATGATAAGGTTCGCATTATTTATAAATAACCGTAAAACATGCCTCGGCTCTTCAAACCAGATAATTCCTTCCAAATATAGGTTTTTGTTAAGATCGTCCCCGATTGGCTGAAATTTAAGTTGGGATTCCTGATTTCATGCAAACATTGACAATTTTCATAGGATACGTTCCGAAAATCAACTCTGTTGTTTCGGTTGCCGATTTTCCGCTTCGTAATCATGAAATATTCGGATGGTTCCTGGAACAAGCGCGTGAAAAAGGTTATTTACGAAATCTGGTTGATGAAAATGCGGTCGATTTACTGTCACCAGAACATAGATCTGTGCTAGAACCGTCCCGTACAGTTCTGAACTCGGAACCAAAACAAACCTAAAGTAAACATAGATTGTTCTATGCTATGGATATTTACCATAGAAAATCGTTCTGGTGACAGTAAATCGACCGCATTTTCATCAACCAGATTCCGTAAATAACCTTTTTCACACACTTGTTCCAGGAACCATCCGAATATTTCATAATTACGAAGCGGAAAATCGGCAAACGAAACAACAGAGTTGATTTTCGGAACGTATCCTATGAAAATAAACACTGTTTGCATGAAATCAGGAATCCCAACTTAAATTTCAGCCAATCGGGGACGATCTTAACAAAAACCTATATTTGGAAGGAATTTACGGTTATTTATAAATAATGCGAACCTTATCATGTCGAATTTGTCCTGAAATTCCCGTTCCCCAGTGAAAGTAAACTTGCTAAGTAAATTGTGGGTTGGCAACTTGGGCCGAAGTCGTCTATTGCGTCTATTAACAGGTTGTCAATGTAAACTTCACTTTGATTCTACCCTTCAGAATACACTATGACCCTGCAATTTAACCACATAAAGGCCTTTTCATGAAATCTTCAACACATCTTTCTCTTGATAACTACAAAATTTTTTCTAGTTGACTCAAGGAAAATATTTTGATAGCACTCCTGTTTACACCAAAAATAGATGTCAAACTTCTTGATTTCAAATTGAATACCCTGTTCATTTACATAAGTGCAAAATTATATCCTTCTTATTTCCATTGAGGCAATAAGATTTTTCAGAATAAAATTGAACAGAATTGAATTCTCAAATAGTTGTTTGAAAATTTAATCCTGAACGAATCAAACTTGGAAATGGTGATGTAAAGATAAATATTTAAAATAAAGATGAATTTGGTATCTACTTCCGCAATAAGCTACCAAAATGTTTTCCATATATTTGCTGTCAGAGTTTGGTCAAGAGAACATGTGTAGAAACATTTTTCAATACAAGAAATGCACAATAGAAACCGCCAGCGGATACAATCCAACAAAAGTTCCAATCCAACGGATGTATTAATTTCCTCATGTTGATGACACTAATATTTTTCTGAAACATTTTTTCCTACCAACAATAAGACCAGCACCTCAACGTAATAAATTATCTAAGTCAGAACCAACTTTCTCTTCTAATTCGTATAAAAAACACCCTTACAATGCTCAACTGAGACACTCACCAAAATTTCATTTATTTTTCTAAACACATTCCAAAATTTCTGATGGTATCACAGCACGTCAATAATTTTATCTACTTTAAACTTTTTAGATATAAAATTTCATCGAAAACGACGAATCCAATTTTTGAATCGTAAGGACGATTTAGAAACAAATGTTTCAAGTTTATATTTGTAAACTTTGAATTCAGTATGAAACGCGCTGAATCTAAATAATGGCTGTTTCATAAATACAATCACAATATTCAAGAAGCGATTCTTAGGTCCATTTCAAGCGAAAAAAGGTACTTATCCCTGAAAAAATGTTATCGAGATAGATGAAACGTATTAGGCATCCATAGACCATAGAATAATCCTTAGAATTTTGTACTTTGTACTAATGGAACATCATGTATACTAGCTTCATTCCAAGTCAGAATTAAATTGAGCACATGTGATTAGAAGTTTTTCCATCCCCCATTATCCTTACAATGTAATTTTTTCCAGGCAAGCCGCGCATGGATCGGTTAGACTAAAGAATAGCGAGAGCATTTGTTTCTTAGTATCGTAGCTACAGATGCACGGCTAGCCTTAAAACAAAGACTTCAATAGACGACTTCGGCCCAAGTTGCCAACCCACAATTTACTTAGCAAGTTTACTTTCACTGGGGAACGGGAATTTCAGGAAAAATTCGGCATGATAAGGTTCGCATTATTTATAAATAACCGTAAAACATGCCTCGGCTCTTCAAACCATCTAATTCCTTCCAAATATAGGTTTTTGTTAAGATCGTCCCCGATTGGCTGAAATTTGAGTTGGGATTCCTGATTTCATACAAACAGTGTCAATTTTCATAGGATACGTTCCGAGAATCAACTCTGTTGTTTCGGTTGCCGATTTTCCGCTCCGTAAATATGAAATATTCGGATGGTTCCTGGAACAAGCGCGTGAAAAAGGTTATTTACGGAATCTGGTTGATGAAAATGCGGTCGATTTACTGTCACCAGAACGGTTTTCTATGGTAAATATCCATAGCATAGAACAATCTATGTTTACTTTAGGTTTGTTTTGGTTCCGAGTTCAGATCTGTTCGGGACGGTTCTAGCATAGACCAATAGTCTGTGGTTCTGAACTCAGAACCAAAACAAACCTAAAGTAAACATAGATTGTTCTATGCTATGGATATTTACCATAGAAAATCGTTCTGGTGACAGTAAATCGACCGCATTTTCATCAACCAGATTCCGTAAATAACCTTTTTCACGCGCTTGTTCCAGGAACCATCCGAATATTTCATATTTACGGAGCGGAAAATCGGCAACCGAAACAACAGAGTTGATTTTCGGAACGTATCCTATGGAAATTGACACTGTTTGCATGAAATCAGGAATCCCAACTTAAATTTCAGCCAATCGGGGACGATCTTAACAAAAACCTATATTTGGAAGGAATTATCTGGTTTGAAGAGCCGATGCATGTTTTACGGGTATTTATAAATAATGCGAACCTTATCATGTCGAATTTGTCCTGAAATTCCCGTTCCCCAGTGAAAGTAAACTTGCTAAGTAAATTGTGGGTTGGCAACTTGGTCCGAAGTCGTCTATTGTATTGAGTCGTATAATTTTCTATTACCTATTTTACTCCTGAAATCTGAAGCAAAAACAACTGCTCGAATGAAAATGAATGAATTATTCCTATAAGTACCAAAATTTATCAATAAAGGAATCGAGGTACTGGTCTGCTTACTATCATTCCTAACTTATTATTACTCGACAAGTATCGCAGTCCGGTGAATTTCAGTACTGTCCCCAATTTCCATTCAATTTGGGACCTATCTTTACTCTTATGGTAAAAGGGTCTGTGCTTACCACTCACTCCGTTGTGACACAGTATACTTAGATACATACAATAAAACACTATATCTCAAAATCGTTCGACACCCTTAATGACTAGGTAATTTCGTTACAACAAAAAAAATTGAGCATTTACATTTCGTACCTTCAAGGTACATCGCGAAATAACAAAAAACAAAATAGCGAGGTTCTTTGGTTCGAAGCAGCAAAAATTATTTTTATTGCCTTCCATACACTAAAGTTTAATTTTCTTCTCGTCAAACAATCTCGAAATCTATGAGTTGAATGTATCTAAGTAGCTTGCGCTGTATCATAACTTGACTCACCATAAATAACCAAAAACAATCAATAATTTTCTCAAAACTTCATCATACGTATACCAATTTTGGTTGACTATATTTACAAGAGGGCTCCATTCGAAAAAACATCTGAAAATAAAGTTAAAACAGACTAATAATAAAATTAAAAAAAAGAAACATACTCCCGGTTTAATAAGAGTGCTAGTATATCAAATATGCATAATGGTCATTATACATAACTCTATCACCGCACTAAACGGATTTCTAAAATTATTATGTACAAATAAAGGAACAAAACATTTCACTACATATTCTAATTCATTCATAAATATATTTTTGGCGTTTCAAATAAACGAAACTTTCATGTTTTTAAGTAACGAAATAAAAAAAACGTCATGATAAACTTTACATATACAAAAATTCAACCGAGTATCTAACCTGTCCACTCTCCTCTACGCTTCACAGGGTATCATTTTCACTGGGCCACAATGTTTATTTCGATTTTGTTTTATAATTGGGAGGTTAAAAGTGCCGCAATTGGCAACAGCTGGAAAGCACTTTTGATAATAAGAAATTGTCCTTAGCTCAAGGGTTACATTGATATCCTCAAGGGTCAAGATGATCAATACGAAGGTCTGATTTCTGAAAAATGGTTTTTAGAGTGTGGACAGACGAGATGAACGGATCTACCTACAAAAAGGCGGATTTTCAACCCGCAATCACTTGAGATTCGAAGAAAAAAGGGAAAATCTGAACGACTTTAAACGCCGCTTAGTCAAATTCGTTCTCTACCGGTCAAGATCAGTACGGAAAAACTATCTTGGCGGGAAAAGAAGCGCTGGCGTAATGAATGATGCGGGATCACGATGCCTGCTTCACCACTATGACCCCTGGTCGCGACTGCTGTTGCTGCAGCGCCGAGCTACTGCGGAAATCCAGAAAAGAGTTCATCTCGGCGTGCAGGTGATCTGCCGGCCTGGTGGTGAGCGCCAGGGGTACTTCCTGGGGACGCTGGGGTTCTTCGCCGAACATATGATCTCCCTCGAGGTGTCTGATGGCCTCGACGATGGTCTCCAGGCTCTGCCTCGACCTGCAAGGTAGGAAACGACCGGGCGTTGCCGATTCTTCGGAATGCGGTGACGGCAAGCGTTCTACTTCCACCTTGGGTTCCGCTTTGATGGCCGCCTCCAATACTGAGGGTAGTCGCTGTTCGGCGTCGAAACGTGATTCTGGTTCGGGCGATACCGTCCTTGAACGAACCGGCGAACACATGACGGTCTGCGTGTGACCGACTGCTGGTATACTGTCCGGTGCGACGAGTTGCAGAGCGAGTTCTTCGTTCTCCTCTACGTGGTAGACCTGACCCTGAGTTATCTGTTGTTGGAGCTCGTACAATTGAGCCTCCATCTGCTGGACTTGCTTTTCAAGGAGCACTCGCAAGTTCCTCTCCTGGAAGAAATAATTTTTTTTTTAATAATCTGAGAAAATAACTTGGATGCAAAAAATATATTCTAACAATTTGGCTTTAGAATTATCTCAGCTTCAATTCATCGTCCATAACACTAAAGGCAAGAATGAAATGCAATATTATAGAACAAGAGATATAACCAAGGTATATTGATCACTGAACTGGAGGCATACCAGGACTACAATGTACGATGAAATACTGATCTTCTGAGTTGTCAACCGATCAACATGGGCAAGATATGAAATGCAGTATCATAGAACAAGAGATATAACCAAGGTATATTGATCACTGAACTGGAGGCATACCAGGACTACAATGTACCATGAAATACTGATCTTCTGAGTTGTTAATCGATCTACATACGTCTACATAGTTTTAGGGAGAGGAGCTTAGATTTGAGAATATAATGTTGAACTTGAAAACCGTCATATGTGGTCAAACAAGATACAGAGTATGCCAGGTTAATAAGACTATTCTGAAAAGAGCTTTACGCATTCCATTTTCGTAAAATTGCAAAACACAACCAGCAAGTAAGTTTACAAAGTTTCGATTCACCATCTGCAACTCTTATCTTCAGATAGCCTTACAGGAAAAAGTCGAAAAAAATTGTATCCGATATCCAAGAAGGGACATGGGATATCCCTGACATACCCTAAGAAAATGTCTGGAACAACGTGCATTGAGTTTCGATCAGTGTAAGCTATTACTTCATCTTGTAAAAGCCAAACATGTAGTAAAAGATATTATCTAGTTTTCTCAGTTAGGGTTTCCACAAAGTATTCAACATGAGGACATAGCTATCCTAATCTACTGTGACCAATTTCTGATACAGCTTATATGCACTGTTACTTCTGGTGAGTGATGAGGATGCGCATGAAGAGACCGAGGATAAATCTGTATCCCTATAAGTACAGTTTTGCATTCTTTTGTGGATTGCCACAATCCATGGCAAGCCCATAAAAAGGAGAACTTAAATCGATATCACTGTTCACGGTTCTTCGAGGCATGCGAATCATACAGTGAAATCTCCCATAACGGACACCCCTATTCTGCGGACACCTCCTATGAGCGGACACTTTTACATGGTACCGGCAGATGTCCATTGAAATAATCTGTTTACAGGACACCTCTCTCTCAAGGACGAATTTTCGCGGCCCCGTAGGTGTCCGTCCAAAAAAGATTTCACTGTACGTTACTATTAACGTTGAAAACGTTGGTTTTAAATCAATCTCAACTGTTATTCGGTATTTATTCTACATTTTCCGAACCCAATCAACGATTGTAGAGAGTTGTAACATGCTTCGTAACTTTCATTCGTATTTCAGTTAAATTTTATAAGCCATCAGGCCACCGACTTAATGCTAAATGCAGAGCAAACTACTCGATATTACGATGTTGTTTGGTCATCACAATCTCAGCTACAGGGGAAATATTTCCACTAGACCTGACTAGGCTAACACCACATAATGTTCAACATCAATCGCATCACTAATTTGTGCAGGATATTCAGATTACCAGTTTAATTAATTATGTTGTACAAATCGGTCAAGAAGTCACCTAATGACGACGGAGAGCTACATGAAACTTGCGAATCAACGAATTATCGTTATTTAAATGCCTAGTCAGAAGCTTTTAATTGTTTTAATTGAATGTTTTTGTCAGTTTTTTATTGAATTTTCTGAGTGACGCAAAATTCTCTTATTGAAAGATTCATCAGTCGAACCAAAATCTTGTCTATTGAACCCCTGAAAACCGAGAATATCCTCGGGCCAATAAATCGTACAGTTTCCATCGAAGCATCAAATAAAGATCTTACCTTTTCCAGCTGTCTCTTGATCTCGGTGGGGTTCTCGTTATTTGTGGAACTGTTGGCCGCTGGTCCGTTAACGGTAAGGGTGATTAGGCTGACAGGTTCCGGACTCTCATCCTCCAATACTTTGGTAGGCAGGATGACCTCCGAGGTCTTCCGTTTCTTGGGGGGAAGCTCTCCGCCCTCGTGCTGATTCACCAATCTTTTCAACTGGCAATTTTGCGACAGAAGTCTCGTCTTTTCCTGTTCCAGATTGTAGATGTATTCGGCTGTCTGTTGGAGGATCGCCGCCTGAAAAAGAAGATATAGTTATTAGAGTTTTGACCTGGAACATGTTGGCATCAGACGATTAACTTGTTGTTGAGGTTTCGAAAAATTATAGGGAATCGGCCAATTAATGAAATGTGTATTATTTATCCAAATTCATTGAATCATCGTTGAATTAATACACTCACGTCAACGAATGGTTAACAGAAAACTCAATGGGTGATATGAAAAAAATCACTATTGCCTATAGTATTCACTTTGGGTTCATAGCAAAATGCTTCAACAAGTGCAGCAACTATTCCACTCCGTCAGCGCGAGAGCAGATTATATGACAGGATTATTAGATTTTCTATTTCATCGTTATTGTTACACCAAGTAAGTCTGGATAAAAATTGATCGCTCTTGTCACTTGAATTGAATTGAAACCGTGGTTCTGTAAAAATATTATCAGAAAATGAAATTCCTCAAGGAGAAAAGTGCCAAAAGGAAGACATACAATAAGCATTTGTAGTAACGCTAGTAGATCACAAGATTATTCTGGGGAAAAATGACACCAGCAATCAGATCTGCAGAAGACGAAGCCCTAAAAAAGTTAACAAAAACTTATAACACGACGACCAAAAAACACACAGATACTTAACTAGTATCAAAAAATCAATAACATCCACGATTGTTTTACGTGGCATAATAGCTTCCGGAAAAATGCTAATACTAATGAAAAACAGGTGCACCAACTTCGTGATCAACAAGAGGTTCGACTGTTGCTTCAAACGAGGTGTTTGAGTTATCCATTCTCGGTGTTTTCTTGAAAATATGTATGCAGGATTCCACACTCCTATAACAATGCAGATATGAAATAAACTGGCTAGAGTCAAAAAGAAGATCCTGGCTTCCATAGAAAACTATGGGAGCCAGGGCACGGTGGTGTGCAAAGAGAAAGCCAAGGGTAACACTTGTTGGTGTTATAGTACCCTTCTGGGGGATTGAATAATGCCACTACTAGGCAGCTGTACGATGAAAGGACCTTAATAACAGAGCCTTTGAAGAAATACTACAGGACTTCTGAAATCAGCTCCATACTACTCCTGTAGTTGCCACTAGTTGAAAAAGGGGTACCGGATGGGCAAGTCAGTAGATGGAACATGTCTGCTGTATGTTGATATTGCTTTTGTTTTCCATAACAATTATCTTGATCTTAAGCTCTTAGAATTAGTTTTATAAAACCAAGTAAAAAGTGAACCTTTGAGAAGAAAAAAACTTGAAGTTTTCTAGAGCTTACTTCGAAACACATTCATTTAACCTTTTCACGCCTAAAACGGCTGTTTGATCAAATTTACGGACTGCCTAACGGATTCGAAAGACGACTTTCCCGATCCCAATATGACCAAAATAATTACAAGAACACCCACAGACCTTCCTTCATAAACCAAGCAAATTTCTTCGCCGAATCGAAACCGGAACTCGAAAAGAGCGTGCAGTGAAACGGAATGAAAATCCATCGGCAGGACGTCGTGTCCGAGAAATGCGCCTCGAATATAATCTGCACAAATTGCCGTCATTCAATTTCCCGTAGCTAAAATTGCAGGTTCCGTCATAGTAGGCACGAACGCCGGACTCCGCTGCTTAGCGGGGAGAGAGAAAAAAACCTGTAAGGTAACCAGCGATTCGCAGACGTTCAACTTCTATAAATAGAACTACGAACGAGGAAACGACCTATGGTATAATAGTACTACACGCCAAATGGTTGTTGGTTCACTCGGTCGATAAGGACGCGTTTGGTTGCCTTCTCAGGGTACCGACAACTCACTCGAGGTGCGAGAGAGAAAGGAGTGGTAGATGACTTGTTTGGCATCTCTTCTGAAATTCTCCTACAACGTCTTCTTCATTGTACATTTGAATGAAATTTGAAAATCTTAAAAGAATTTGTTTCGAAATGGATAAGAATGTTTGTTCTTATCGGAATTGGTTTATGAAGAACAGAGAGCTCCAATAGTAATGAACTAACATAACCACAAGGACGAATATCTGACGATTAAAACTGTAAAATCGCAGATGCAGCGACCTGATACGACAAAAGAATGAACGTCAAGCACCTCGATCAAAGTATTCTGCACTGGAGGGTAGGATTCGCAAGATTCTCCTGGGAGATGGCGAGCTGTATGTTGTTATACTGCAGTATTCCATCTGACAGGTTATAAGTATCTGGATTCCTATGCGGCTCATCCAAGTTAAGATGGTCTGGCGATCAGTAAGAACAGCTGTAACCATTCACCGCTTGTTTAGTGTAGATGTCTTGGTTAATTGGATGGACCAAGGTGGAGTGTTTGTTGATTAATCGACATATATTCGTTCTTGTGGTTATGTTAGTTTGTTCTCATGTTTGCAAAGATAATTCGAACCAATTATAATGGGGCTGTCGAAGCCACTCGTCATCTACATACAGGGTGTCAATTTGAGAAACCACCAGCCTTAATATCTCAGCCCCTATGCAAAATCAGAACAAATGGAAAGATGTTAAATTCGCTTTGTATTTTGGCATTTGGACCAAAATGATATAACGAACGGAACAAGATACAGAAGCATTTAAAGAAAGTAAACTGAAAATTGAAAAATTTTTATGAGTAGGAACTTATAGGTTTATGTGACATTCAAAGGAACTTTTGGTGATTATCTTTATGGATAACGTCAAACTCATAAGGTAAATAGGAGGAATAAAGGTGAAATGGACAATTAATCAAAATTCCGAATTTTAGAAGTCTCGTCCGCTAACTGCATTGAACGAAATGAAAATTCTGGATTGCCCCCCTTTGCGAAGCTATATCTACTAATATGTAATAATAAAGTTTGTTTCAAATTGCGCGGTTTTTTTGAGAATAAATGAAATATAGATGGCGCACTGCATTCGTCTGGGTATTTTGACATTTAAGAAGTGTGATGTATGATGTATGACATTTATAAAAATGGCTTCGTACACGATACAACAACGCGTTCAAATTGTTGAATTATTTTATGAAAATCAGCGTTCTGTGAAAAGTGTTTTTAAAAAATTACGTTAATTTTATGGTTAACATAATCAACCATTTCAAAGAACTATTAGTCGAATTATTAAACAATTTCAAGAGACCGATTCGGTGGAAAATCAATAAAGTGAAGAATACAGTCGTAGCGGTCGTTCACAAGAAAATGTTGATTTGGTTCGTGAAAGTGTTGCTGAAGACCCTGGAATGTCCACTAGACGACGTTGACAACAAGTTGGACTTAGTGGGTCCACAACATGGCGTATTTTACACAAGGCTTCAGCTCTGAAGGCATATAAGGTTCAAATAACACAGGAACTAAAGCCACTAGATCATTTAAATCGTCGCTGAACGAGTCACTGTTTGGTGTGCATTATGGTAAGGTGGTGTTATTGGACCTTACTTCTTTGAAAATGCTGCTGGTGAAGCTGTAACTGTCAATGGCGATCGATACCGTCGAATGATAATCGAATGTTTGTGGCCTGAATTAATGAATATTTATCTAGAGGACATTTGGTTTCAACAGGATGGCGCTACACCTCACTTTGCAAATGACACAATTGATTCGAGACAAAAATTTCCTGGACGAATAATCTCCAGAAACGGTGATGTCAATTGACCACCAATATCATGTGATTTGACACCGATGGACTATTTTCTTTGGGGTTATGTGAAAAACCAGGCCTACAAGAATAATCCACAATCGATTCCTGAGCTAAAGGATGAAATTATTCGTGTCATTAGTGAGATAGAGCCTCAATTATGTCAAAATGTTATTGAAAATTTAGAAAAAAGAGTGGAATTCTGTATAGCTGCAAGGGGAGGCCAGTTGACAGATATTATTTTTCGTATAGAAATGTCATAACTGTTACTTCAATTACCAATAAAAAGTTATTGAAAATGAATGCAAACTATGTGTTTTATTTATTCTTTGAAAGAAACGCACAATTTGAAACACCCTTTATAAATATTCATTTACGTTATGAAAACGATACATTTATCATAATAGAGTGCGAGTTTCGGACCAATTATCGAGTGATTTTCAAGATTCACACCAAATTCGGAAATAATACAACTTTGCGAATCTTTCAGAATAGCAAATTAACACCTGAAAAGACAGCGAGAGAGAGATAAAACACATCATTATCAACGTGTCCCGACACCGACAACATAACATCGAACAGTCGATCTCGTTACGATCGGTAGGTGCTGCCATCCTGGGTACCCTGCGTCGGAATGTCAAGTTAAACAAACCGCGTCATCCGGTGAGCCGGTATTCGCCATCATGGTTATGGTATTAGCTACGACACGACCCCGGACTCAACGGAAGTGATGTAAACTTGATGCTTCTGGCTAGCAGTGGAATTTAAAGGCCTGTTTACGGTGAAGAGATTTAAACTCCTCTACAGCTGATTGTGAACGTTGTTCGGCGTTGCTCTGTTTCAGGAACGTTTTGCTCCTTATTGAAACTACGTTTCTCATTCGGGAGAAAATTCTTTTCGCCCACGATTCTCATTCGAGTGAAGATACATATTTTCAAGAATGTACGGGTTCAATTGATCATCCGATAATTCTAATTCTCCAATATCTAAAATATAAAATTATTCCATGTAGCTTCATTTTGTCCAGATGTCCGTAATTTTCGAATTTTGAGCCGAAAATAGTCTCGAACGACTAGATTGCACTCACTCATGACGAATCCGGTGTCAAAATCGATTCTGTACGGCCGTCTGTATTCACTATTACAGGCGTTCGGAGAATCCTATCGACCTGAAACTTTTAAGGCCTTTCAAATTGCGACCTTAATGGGCGAAATCAGCTGAGAGGTTTTGAAATTACAGCTCCTTGAAATTTTGTGGTTATTTCCGTGATAACTCGGAAACTACTAGAACGATTAGATTGAAACATGGAAGTGTGCTGAAGTATAACGTGTGACTAAATTAAATTTTTTTTTTTGAGAACTCCATTATATCAGGAAAAAAATTTTGCTCAGGCTTTGAGCTTCATAATTGGCAGTAGTGTACCAAATTTCAGTTCGATCCGAAAATAAGTTTTGGGGATATTTCGGAAAAATATGTAAAATTTCGTGGATTTTTTCTCGATATCGTTGTTTTTTATTAAAATACTCCAAAGACTACCGATTCAATCATGATGAAACTAGGCAGCTAGTTTGAAAATGCTGATTGACAACTTCCTGCAAAATTTCGTGATGAATGTGTCATTGGAACATTTTGAAAAAAAAATCAATTTTTTTTCAATTATTCAACGTTCTGTGATCTTCTGATCATAATGTCCTCATGAAATTCTGTATGAACCTTCGAACTGTCATTTTTCGATAAAGTATTGAATTTCAATTCTAATCCAAATCTGCATTTTTGGATATATTGGGAAAATAAAATTTTGAATGGGTAATCTGCGGAATCATTGGGTGGATTTTAGTGATTCTCGAATTCGGCCTTCGTTATCAAGAAGAACTCTACAAATATCGAGTTTCTAAGTTGTTACCTTCGGAAGTTATTGTGTTTACGCAGACCGTAAACAATAGAACTGAAAGAGACCCCCTAGTTTCGACTTCAGATTTTTTATTCAAAAAAACACAAAGCGTAAATTGATGCAAATATCCAATCAACATCCTTGCGAATGTAAAATTTGCTGGTTCACCGAAAAAACTCTTACCGTATTGTTTCTCAGAAAAAAATCAAAATTCAATTTATTCGATTATAAATGGAGTAACAATTCACGTCAGTCGATTCAAATAATCAAACGTTATATTTTGTCGACTAATAAAAATTTCAAAAAGCACTGCCGTGAAGGCAGCAACTTTTGCGCGCATGTTCAATGTAGATGACCGCTTCAGCAACGAATTTGAACGTGCGCGCAAAAGCTGCTGCCTTCACGGCAGTGCTTTTTGAAATTTTTTTCTGATAAATTACTGGATTTCAAATCGATCATATCTGTATTTTTGGACATATTGTAAAAATAAAATTTTGAATGGGTATATCTACGGAATCATTGGGCGGATTTTACCCATTCACGAATTCGACCTTCGTAATTAAGCCCCAAACCTACTCTACAAATATCGAGTTTCTAAGTCGTTTCTTCCGGAAGTTATTGTGTTTACGGTCAGCCTGACGGCCGACTGCGTAAACACAATAACTTCCGAAAGAAACAACTTAGAAACTCGATATTTGTAGAGAAGGTTTGGACCTTATTACGAAGGCCGAATTCGTGAATGGGTAAAATCCACCCAATGATTCCGTAGATATACCCTATAAAAATTTTATTTTTCCAATATTTCCAAAAATACAGATCAGATCGAATTGAAATCCAGTACTTCATCGAAAATAACAGTTCGAAGTCTCATACAGAATTTAATGAGGATGATATGATGAGAAAATCATAGAAATTTTTTTTTTCAAATTGTTCTAATGACACGATTATCACGAAATTTGGCATAAAGTTGTCTTTCAGCATTTTAAAACTAGCTGTGAAGTTTAAACAGGACTGAATCAGTATTTTTCGAGTAATACCGAAAAAATCAACGATATCGAGAAGAAAACCTCGAAATTTGACATATTTTTTCCCGATATCTCCAAAACTTATGATCGTATCGAACTGAAATTTAGTACACTGCTGTGAAATTAGAAGGTCAAAGTGTGAGTATAATTTTTTTTGGATATGATTAATGGTTTCCGAAAAAAAAAAATTTTTCTAAAAAAATTTCGAAAAAAATTTTTTTTTTTATTTACTGACAATATGATCTTGACGAAATTTGGCTCAAAGTTGCGCGTCGTTATACTCCACCAAACTGCCAAGTTTGAATCCAATCGCTTGAGTAGTTTCTGAAATAAAAAATAAATAACTTCAAAACTTCAAGTGCCTATAACTCCGAAACTATTCGACCGATTTGGCCCATTAACGAACTTAACCGCGGCATTCTGATGCGCAACCTATCCTGAAAGTTTCAAGTAGCTAGCTTGCTTCTGTCGACAGTTATCGTGTCTACGGACGGCCGGCCGGACAGAATCAATTTTGACACCGGATTCGTCATCAGTGAGTCCAACCTAGTCGATTGAGACCATTTTCGGCTCAATCATCCAAAATTACAGACATTTGGACAAAACGATAGCACGCTGTTCCCCTAGAACATGCGCGCAAAAACACGCAATCTCTGAAAAAGTGCATAAAAGGAAAATCGCCAAGACGTACTGAACTTCTAGGAATCGCTCTGCATCGAGTACACGGTACATGTAACACGTTACACAATCCCACATAATCACTGACACATACGTTGGCAGCCCCCCTTTGCCCCGCCAGCCCGTTTTAAAATAGCCTGATCGCGCCAAAGTTGAATACTCATCCATGTTGCTATATTAAAAATAACTTTGTTGAACCGACGCGAAGCAGCATTTCGCGTATCATTGCGCCGGTCTCGCTTGACCTTGGCCGCGAATGGCGCCAATGCCCCCCTTCGCCGTCCCCCGACCCCCCTCGTCAGATGAAGTTATGCATTTTGCATTGTGCGGTTGTTGTACAGCCGATATTCGCGTAGCTGATAATTCAGCCCGCGATGAAAAAATATAGATGGCGCACGGTGTTGCTAATTGTCAGTAGACATAGATGCATAGAATATTAGGTGCGGATACTATTTAATATATTTGGGTATGAAATGCGGTTCAAAGCACAGACATAAGGCCGTTTTACATCAGACGAGCGAAATCACATTCTGGGGAACCGATTCTTTGGTGTTATTTCGCAGTCCATATCTTAATGTCTGTGGTTCAAATATTGTCAAAATTAACCGTAACTGTTCTACATAAGTTCAAGCCAATAGAAACCAGCATGATGTAAAAACATGGTGTGCTCACCTGAAAAAAAAGTGACGTCAACAAGATTTAAATACAAGGAAATATATATTCTGTGCTTTGAATTTGAATGAAAAAAGTGACGTAATCATTATAAATATGATCACAGATGAGTTGATGATCACAGATGAGTTGATGAGCACATCAAATTTTGCTTATATCTTGGACGCCAGCATCGGCGAATTTGTCATATAAAACCTAAAATATTGCCCCTGAATTTTATCCGTTTTGTATAAAACAGACTTCCCACATAATTTTCGTAATTCATTGCAGAATTTTAAACAGAAGTTGCATACTGAACTGAACTCTTGTTGTTTCAATGAACGTTTTGTAACTAAGATTTCCATGGTTTCATTTGCATGCCCCAACGCCTACTCATCCAAAAGAAAAAAAGTTGGAAATTTAATATCTCGAACACAACTCCAGAAAAATATTCAGTATGTTATATTTCTTAAATGGTAATATCAACCACTATGGGAATATGTATGGGTATCCCAATTAAAGAAAAATATTTTCATAGCGATGTCTCATAAAATATCAGTTTGCAGAAAATTCAATTGACGTCATTCAATTCTTCGTGAGAAGTTGCTACGAGAATGTTTTTACAGAAATGAAAACAGAAGGAAAGGAACAGCAATGTATACAGTGCGCGCAAAATTATGGAACAAATTCATTTTCTCAGAAGAAAAATATTTGGCAACAAAATACTGAAACAGGTCAATTTTTGTGTCACTTTTACCAAATTTATATGCATTTTCGAAGGATTTTTGTTGCACCCTGTGCCATCCCCATCAACCCTCTACATTTTTTGAATAGAGAAAGTGGGTCATGAGGTAGTTTTTTTGGAAGGTCTTTGTATCTTTACAGGCATGCAGAAATTTTCAAGAAAAAAACAATTTTTTTGAAAAATTAGTTACTTTAAAGAGGTTTTCAGTATGTGCACTTTGTCATGGCTCATTTACTTTGAGACGATGGTACCTGATGAAATTTGTCACCGAATGAAAGTCGACCATTACAGTTTTGTTCATGCACAACTTTCAACCCCTACGAACCCTTTAATGGAGAAAAAATTTTTCACGTGAGGGGGTTGAAAGTTGTGCATGAACAAAACTGTAATGGTCGACTTCCATTCGGTGACCAATTTCATCAGGTACCATCATCTCAAAGTAAATGAGCCATGACAAAGTGCACATACTGAAAACCTCTTTGAACTAACTAATTTTACAAAAAAAAAATTATCTGGAAAATTTCTACACGCCTGTAGAGAAGATACAAAGACCTTGCCAAAAAAGTACCACATGATCTAATTTCCCTATTCAAAAAATTTAGAGGGTTGATGGGGATGGCACAGGGTGCAACAAAAATCCTTCAAAAATGCATATAAATTTGGTAAAAGTGAAACAAAAGTTGACCTGATTTTGTCGTCAAATATTTTTCTTCTGAGGAAATGAATTTGTTGCATAATTTTGACGCGCACTACATGAACAATTTCGAACAACACCCAATAATTATAACGGTGATTGCTATGCAGTTGTGGTTTTCGCTATTGAGTTTCTCATTAAAAATGGCCCTCAGACACCGACATCAGTTTTTGTCTATCTTGTACACAAATACGACTTCCCATTCAAAAGTGTCCCATTTGGCCCACTCTTCAGTCTATGCATTACGGCAGATCTTCAAGATGCTTCTCAATGCATCAGCTTCCACGTCGGCAACGAGGTGTTTGGTCGATGCAGATCAAGCCAAGCCGTTTTCTCTTTTCAGGTCCACCGGCCTTCTGCAGTTTGCCTTTGCCAGTTCCGAGTAACATAAAGAGCGGAGAGGCTGCGGCCTTGAAAACAGCATTCCTCGGTGCCAGAATGAAATCTCAAAGATAAGACTATTTCGCGACAACCTTCGGGGCAGCTTCGAACATCGAGGAATTTAAGATGGAGACGATGTGACCAACGAGGTAAACTCGGTTTTTGTGTGCACGTTTGTGCATACGGAACAACTTGGAAACTGGATATTCGGGGGCGTGATCACGAAAACCGAAATCGGGAATGGGTTAAGTCCAACCAATGCACGATTCAAAATATTCGGTGTTGTGAATGCAATCGAAGTAGAGGATATACTTTTATCACAAAGTATCTACTCGTTTCCGGTTCTTTTTGGAAATATTGGGTAAATAAAATTTTGAATGGGTATATCTGCGGAATCATTGGGTGGATTTCGCCCATTCACGAATTGAGCCTTCGTTATTTCGGTCAAAACCTACTCTACAAATATCGAGTCTCTAAGTTGTTTCTTTCGGATCGTGGCTGATCATAACTTCCCGAAAAATCGACTTATAAGTTGGATATCTTCAGAGTAGGTTTGGGGCTTAATAACCAAGATTGAATGGGTGAAATCCGCCCAATGATTCCTTAGATACATCCATTCAAATTTTTTTTCCCGATATTCTCAAAAATTCAGATTAGATCGAGGTGAAATTCAGCAGTTTATCGAAAAACCTAGAAAAGCAATGACGTGAAGTCAGCAGCTTTTGCGCGCATAATCAAATTCGTTGGCAAAGCGGTCATCTTTTCAAGTGTTGAACCACCAAACGAACTTTCAGTGATCTCCTGTGCACATGCTCGCAAAAGCTGCTTGCTTCACGTCAGTGCTTTTTTTTTGTTTTTTTTATTCAGACGACCTAATATTTCTCAGTTAAAAATAAATTTGCGCAATATCATACATACATCCTACATTATATTCTTCAAATTTCCTATATCTAAAGTTCGATTCGATGCCAATAAAGCACATCGTAAGATATCGATACCGAAATATATTATGTGAAGGGTTAAACACAAGAGATCGGTATGATTTATTTCAATTGTTAAGGATCATTGAAAGTTCAGAATTAGGAAATGACAGACATACGGTCAAAATGATGACAACGCTGTATCACACTAGGAAGAGATGCATAGAAAACAAGGTGTGGACACTCTTTGACATATTTTGGGTCCGAAATGAGGTCCAAATGAGGTGAAATTACGGCTTTGTTGTTCTACTTCAGTTTTCGCCGATAGATGCTAGCATAAGAAAATCTGCCATATAAGAACTGAAATATTTACGGAAGTTACCGACCTGTCATATCAAAACTAGTCAAATCAGAACTTCTTTCTGATTTTCCGAGTTGGACCATACATTATTTTCAAGAATTTCCGAAAATTAATTCATTTTGACAAATTTAAATTTCATTCAGTCAGAATGGTAATATACAAGGTTTCCTTCGTCTCTGAATACACAAGTCTGAAACTTGATATTTTCGAATACCTGTTTACTACAAGAGGTATTTATTATCTCAATATTGCATGTAAAGGAAGTCTCATTCCAGATTCACGTTTTCAAAAATACCTCAAGAAAACATTTGGAACGATAGATATTTCGATTGATTTGTCTGGTTTGAAATTCGTCTAATGAATTCGTATGAACATAAACAGCAGAGTGAAAATTCATATATCAAATTCAAAAATAATAAACATGAACATTTCCTCGAAATATCTTCATAAGTAGGTAACAAAATTCATAAATTTAAAATTGAATACCTATTTATTAAAAGGTACATACAAAATATAAACCATATTTTTACGAAAGGATATCCACACTATCCAATAAAATCCATGAGTAATATAAATCTCCCGTTTCGTTCCACCATTATTTTGGCTTCGAAATGACTTGTATCCATTCATGTAAGTAATCCTTACAATATTTATACCTCAAATTGCTCCACATTCCCTCATACATATTTCATATTATTAATGAGTAGATGTTTCAAATTTTTTGTTGAACTCATATATATTAGTGAGAATCCATAATTTCAAATATCTGATTCATTTTTTGGGAAACAGTTTCATCAGATCAACTAGATTATAGCTCAATTCATTTTTATTCAGCGGAATTAATTGTAAGCGACCTTAGCGCCCTCTTAGTTTACAGAGCCAAGCAGGACAATATTTGACAATTCTAGGACCGCGTTTTGGACCCAAAATTTCAGTGGGTAATAGTAGGAAAGCGACGACACCTGATATATTCTATGCATCTTGCATAGGAACAAGCGCACAAAAAGTTCAACTCCTCTTGTCGATAAACAATTAGCGAAACGTCAATTTGAGTGTTCAACACAATAGTTCTCAGGAAGAATTACATCTATTAAAATGTATCTACTGTTCGAGTAACCGTTAGCGCATATTATTTATCTCCGACAAATGAATGACAGATAATTACGGAACTAGGTCAGGAACATAACGATAAAAAGCCTATTTCTGAGTTTGTCCGAGATGGTTTCAAGTTGTTCATCCATCTTCTTAATTATTTTACATCCAAGGACCTATAGGCAATTCTCCGAGAGCAGGTGTTTAGAGTCGATGAGCTGAAGTTCAAATGTAACAACATTATGGAGAAATTTTAAAGTTGATATTTTGTCAACCAATGGGGGTTTTTCCTGAATTTGGGTTATTACTGGAAATGCAAATTTGAACATAATTATTATGGGTTTGGTTCATCATTTTCCCATATTACCTTCAGAAAGTATTCAAAATCAGGTTTCAAAATTGGAGTTTGGGATTTGCCAGGCATGCACGAAGTGACAACGGTGTTAAGTAGAATTGCTTTTTCTGCTATAGAATTCCTATTCTGTGGTATACACGTGTTCTTTGTCAATATAACCGAACAATTTCCGTTTGCGATTTGTCAGTAATATGACAGTATGACAGTCTGTGCTCTTATTTTTCTATTCCTTGGTCGTTGTCTTCTACTTTAACCTTATCGAAGTATAGCTATCTCTGTTTTCCTAAGCAAAGTAACACATTTGACGTCCTTTTCTCCCCGAGAAAGCTGAATTCGACGTTGCCATATCGTGCACTCATGACAAATCCCTTTAAATGCAAATCCCCATTTTCATTTTTCAGTTTTAGGTGATCAAACATTTCTTCAAAAATATAATATTGAAATTATATGTTTGAAATGTGATGTTCTGAAGGTTTTTCATGAAAATAACTGCGTTTTCGTTCAAATGAAAAACCCCCATTCTTTGGCGAGAATTTCAGTTTTTATTTTCCCGAACATACTTGAATATGAAACAGTGGCAACATTGCAAATTCTCACCTTGTTTTTCAACCATTTGCAACAAAAGAATTTTCTGACAAAAACGAGCTCAGGCCATCAAAAATCACCCCGTTATAATCGAGGCATTGTTTGCTCTGAAGTCGATAGTTACAAATGAAGCCAATCCTAGTATGTTTTAGTATCCCTTTTCAATGAAAACATATCCAAATTAATCCCAACAGCATAGTACACATATCGAATTCCAAATTGGTGTGCGTGACTTCCAAATGCGATTATCAGATTTATCAATATCATGGTTTTAGTGTTGACACAGATATGTGAACCGACGATTGTACACTTTCGGTTCGAAAAAGACAGACACTGCAGTCCAACTGGATCAGCTCAAAATGCGAAGGTTAAGTTCGTTAATGGGCAAAATTAGTTCAACGATTTCGGAGATATAATAGCCAATAGAAGTTTCGAGGTTATTTCCCAGATATTTCGAGAACTATTGAAGCGATTGACTTGAAACTTGGCAGTCAATTGGAGCATAAGAACTTGCAACTTTATGCGAAATTTCGTTGAGATCATGCTGTAACTAAATTTTCAAAATTTTCTTTAAAAAAATGTGTTTTCACGGAAACTGCATTACATTCGGAAAAAATTACTTCATACTTTGAGCTGCATATTTCTCAGCAGTGTAAGTACCAAGTTAGATCGAATCGAAATCGAGTACTTTATCGAAAAGAACCTAGAAAAGCACTGATGTGAAGTCAGCGCAGTGAAACATGAGAATATCGAACAATTTTTTACTCAGAAGTCAGCATTTCCTAGAGTATCAGCGAATCTCCCGTGTGGAAAAAAACAAAACTTCCAGATGCCATGATAAACATTTTGCCACAATATCAATGAATTTGTTGTTACATTCTTCAGTTATTTTCATTACTTTTTCAGAATAATAAATAAAAGAAGTACTAACAAAAGAGGGTGTTACTGAATCTCCTTTTCCATTTTAGATCTGAGGGGTTTCTGTATGACTAGGCTTTCGTGAAGAAGAATAATGACAGTAAATTTAAGATGGCTGACAAGACAATATGGCGTTTTACCGTCTTCTTTCAATTTCTCGTCGATTTTAAGTTTCTTATTCGTGTTGAGAAATCGATTCTGTTAATCAAAGGAGAGTGTTGAAGGACACGAAAAGGTAATATACAAAATAATCTGAATCCTTCCGAAGTAGAACATTTTCGCGGCGGGAAAATTAAGAAATATATTCGATATGAATGGTATCATACGGAAATAATTCACTTCCTGTTAACAATATCAAAGGTCGTGCATAAATATGATGACTAAGTAATCGCAATCAACTCAAGAAACCTTTGTAGTCGCACAGTGAAACAATAGCAAAACGTTGTAGCTGAATAAGCCGAAGGAAATGAAAAGCAGATAAAAAATGATGAATCGACGGTGGCAATAGGAGACTGCTCGAAGTATTAGAGAGGAGAATTGCCAGTTCCAATTCTTTTCTAAATATACTTCATAAGCGATTCTCAATCCATTATTTGTATGCAATTTAGAAAAAATAATTATGATATTATTGAAATTAAAGATATGGCTATACAAAATTTCGTGAATATTCATTTCATATGTATTTTTTTTTTGTATTTGTATTTTCCGAATATCCCTCAGAAGCTTGAAGATTGTGCGAGTTAGGATACTGGGTCTGTTCTGGGTAGGCTGTGTTACTGATTCCTTGCGCCACGTTAGAAACAGCACTGTTTATTGTTTACCTACAGCGAATGATCGGACGGTCCCCTAAAAACCGCAAAAGTTATTTCCCGGCCAAGGGCTTGAACCCAAGACCTTACGATCATGAGGCATGAGTTCTAGCCACTGAGGTACCTCCGGCATATTTCTCTCGAAATACACCACATTATATGAATTGAAACTCCGTACAAAGTTTTATTAATTTATTGCTACGGCCGAATAGATAGATCAATAAACTGTTATATGTTATTTATTTCCTATTCAACATGAACTTTTCCATGCCTGATCTACATATTCATTTTTATTGATTGATCGTATTTTCTTCATAAATCACGATAATGATCCCAAGCCGATCGTCTGACCGTTAGGGCTTTTTTCGAGTATCATTCATTCTATTCTAAAATTACACATCCCGATAACAGATTGGAAATAGCATAAACACGTAATCAAAGAAATAAGTAATAATAATAATTATTATATTATATTATGATTACCTGGAGATTCTTCGAAGAAGTGCGAACAGGGCAAAATGAGCTCAACGGTTTCGGTGTTGAGTCATCTCACTTTTGATAATATCATCCTCATGAAATTCTTTATGAACCTTCGAACTGTCATTTTCCGATAAAGTATTGGATTTCAATTCAATTCAAGCTGTATTTTTGGAAATATTGGGAAAACAAAATTTTGCATGGGTATATCTGCGGAATCATTGAGTGGATTTCACCCATTCACGAATTCCCTAAGCACAATAACTTCCGGAAGGAACGACTTAGAAACTCGATATTTATAGAGTACGTTTGGACCTTAATTACGAAGCCGAATTCGTGAATGGGTATAATCCACCCAATGTTTCCGCAGATATACCCATTCAGAATTTTATTTTCCCAATATTTCCAAAAATGCAGATTAGATCGAATTGAAATCCAGTACTTCATGAAAAAACCTAGAAGAGCACCTACGTGAAGTCAGCAGCTTCTGCACGCATGTTCAAAGGAAATCACCAAAAGTGAACATGCGCGCAAAAGCTGCTGACTTCACGTCAGAGCTTTTCTAGGTTTTTTCTCAGTTATTCGAGAAATACTGATCCAATTGAACAACTTGCGAGATAGTTGTAAAATAACGGCAAATAAGTTCATGCAAAATTTGGCTAGGACGATCGTAACTCATTTCACGAAAAATAATATGAAAGAGTTACAGATCGAATCATTTTTTAAGGTTTTTTCGTGTTTTTCACTTCCAATATCTGAAACAGAACTATTAAAAATTGTTTTTTTATCATGGAAAACGCCCTTACGGTTTGCAGGATTAAACAATGTGTCAAGGGCGTTTTTCAAGAATATATATTTAATAGTTTTGTTTCAGATATTGGGAGTTGAAACCCAGAAAAAAACCTAAAACATGATACGAAATCTTCCCAATATAAGATTTAATCGATAGTTACAGATCGAGACTCAATATGATGTAAAGGTGGGCTACATCTAAAACTTTTCAATAGAAACTATACAACTTTAATTTTTGTTTCAAAAGTGTTTGCATAAACAAAAATTTTTCGACACGAAAAATTCTATAGCAGAAGAGACAAATACCCACCCTACCCTGGAAGTCTGAATGATTTGAGTACTGTTTCACCATAAAGTCCTTCATAAAATCAAAAACCAACCACCGCTCAGAATCGGCCTATCTAGGTCGTAAATCAAACATTCCATTCAAAACTAACCAATCTGGTGCACCCTGTACATCGACCAGACGAATTCGGTCTCATTTTCAACCCCTCAGGTCAGGTTACTGCTTCGAAACAATGTCAGCTGTTCTCTCTTCCAAAATAACAACAACTTCTACTACGACATAGGTAGAAAACACAAAGGAGGGCCTGTGCAAGTTGCATGGTGCGTTCGAAGACCCATCGATGACCGACAGCTGTACGCTATCCCTTTGTTGTGAGAGGCACAGGTGAAAGAACTTGAAACATGACCTGTGAACATCGGGTCTGTCTGCTGTCGTACACAATAATGAATGCATTTCGAAACAGGGTATCATATTGTGTTTTTGAAGCATGTGCAAAAAATGCGCTTTACCTGCAGATTCAGTTACAATAGCGGCAACGCTGAGAAGTACTAGTTTCGATAAAGTTTGAATATTCAGGTACGTAAGCAAGCTAAAAAGATTTTATGTTTACGTCATTTCAAGGAAATATAACATTTTGATCTAACTAGAACTCCGTTTGGATGGTAGCACAAGGAAATTTTAGACAATGATAAAATTTTGTATCTCACGGGGGGTAATAAAATGATTTCATTTCCCAAATATTTTCAAAAATAGAAATTGATCGAATTCGAAACAAGCATATATTTGATTGAAAAATTAATCCTTCAATATTCATGAAGAATTTCGTGTGGAAAATTCGGTAAGAAGATTGAAGAGCAGAGAAAACTTGAAAAAATAATTTAAAATTATTGTTAAAATACTTCTTATGGCACGATCATCACGAAATTCTACACAGAGTTATGATCAACATTTTTCAAAGAAGTTTCATGATGTTTGGATCAATATTTCCGAGTGATTCCGGAAACGATAACTATACCGAGTAAAAAACACAAAATTTGATTTATTAATATAAAATTTTTTTAGTTAACATTTTATAAAGTCTCTGACACCACTTATTATAATTCTATATTTCGTCAGTTAATATATAATTTTGATTTTCCCTATATAAATAGAAAAGTTGTTGTGAGTATCTGTCTATTATTCCAAAAAGTATGTTATAAAATACTATCTGTTTTTCAACTTTTTGAGCAGTAGATCCGAGGGGGCATTAGATGAATGATAAATTTCGGTAAGTAAATAGTTTGAAAGTTTATTAGTTTTGCAAATAACATTCAACACAATATCACGTGCATCTTCCTGAACACTTCTAGCTTATGTGCCATCAAGATACTACAAATAATTTAGAATTTACTTGCCATTCAGAGTTGAAATAAGTTGATATGATATAAGATTACTTTTAACAGTAATTGTAGCATTGCTACTCTGAATTGGAGTAGATGATGCATGATTTCATAAAAATCTAGAAAAGCACTGATGTGAGGTCAGGAGCTTTTACGCGCTTGTTGTTCACATTCTGTCTATTAGATCAATACGAAATTTTGCACGTAGTTGGGTGAAGTTTCGATCTGACTGCATTTGTACTTCATGAGATATTGCGAGAATAACGTTAAAATTCTAAATAACAACGAAATTTGGCACATTTTTTTTGCTTATATCTCCGAGAGTGAATATCGGATCGAATTGAAATTTGGAACATTGTCGTTTAATACTTTCTCTAAGGTTTGATATTTCCAGAGAAAAAAAAATTTCATCAAAAATTTTCGAATACATTTTTGAAAAATTTTTCAACAACTAGATCCCCACGAAATTTTGCTCCAAGTTGCGCGTTGGTATTCCAAAAATGTCCACGAAGTTTGAATTTGATCGAGTCAATACTTCATGAGATATCGAGGAATTAACCTCAAAATTTCAAATGACCTAACTCCGAAACTATCCAACCGATTCAACCCCTAAAGGAACTCAACCTAGATATTTAGACTTCAAACCTAATCTGACAATTTCAAGTCGCTAAGTCTTTTCCTTCGAAAGTGAGAGCACATTCGGAAGGACGGACAGAATTGAATTTGACCACGGATTCTTCTTCGGGGAGTTCAAACCAATCGTTTAAGACCATTTTTGGCTGAAAACTCGAAAATTTCAGACATCGTGACGAAACGATAACGCGCTGTTACCTAGAAAAAGCACGTTAAAATGAAAATTGTATACAACACTTCTGTTAACTGAAAAAGTCTTTGGACGAATTGTAAAATCGAAATTTCATCAATAAAATATACAAGCAAACACTTGAAAACTTAGCTCCTATTTGTCTTTCTAAGGTTCTTAAACTAGCCACCGTGGCGCTGCAATCTTAAATTCAGACGCCAATACCCGACCGCTTGAGTCTACATTTATCTTCGCCAGCTTCAAATTCCGATAGAAATCGTTAAGCTAAGAGCCGAACGCGGTGATTCACCGGACTTTGTCCGGTCATTTCAACAACTATCTCCCACACCTCCGCCGCTGAATAGTAATGGTAACATGACCATAACGGGCGGTAGACCGGGCGTGGTCGATAAACAGCTGTTAAATGCGACCACGACAAGGCGCTATTGCCGCTAATTCCAGTCATCGAGTCGGCATTAGAAAATCCGAACGGGCGAAAATGACCCCGAATCAATATTTGTTCAAGGTCCATTATCCGGTAATCGGCGCCCGATGCATCGGCCACCTGCTCGTGTTCGGGGTGATCTTGACAGGTTTCGACCTGACGCGGAGGGGTGCGGACTGTGGGGTTCTCGGAAAATTGGAAAATTACATGGGGGTTGAAGGCACGTGACGAGAGCCGATTTCGGGTAATTCGACGTTTATCGGGCGTATTGGGTGATCTAATTGGCAGCTGGCCAGTCGTACAGCTGGTCTTCAATTTAATGTTGTCGGCGTTCAACGAAATTGGACCACTAACGATTCCAACAAAATTTTGCAATCGATATGTTACAAGTAATTGCCAGGTTTCAATCCGATTTCTGAAGTAGTCCAGAGCGCCGATTCTTGAATCTCGATCAAGAATTGAAGAGTATGACAATTATCATATGTTTATGTCGATTTTCTAAGTTTTCTCGAGCATCTGCAAAATTTGTACGAGTTCTATCCTCTATTTCGACTGCGTTTTCAAGCAATTCATGAAATAAACTGAATGCAAAATATCGAGAAATTTCAAATCGGAATATAAACAAAACTTATCATCGTTATCTTCGACTTAACAACGAGTGGTTCGGAGTATAGTAGATATAACATTCGATTGTCGAGTGACCTTCGGTTCCATGCGCAGGTCATGTCTACTTATTGTTTATATTTAACTTAGAAAATCGACGCAAACATACGGCAATTGTCATACTCTTCAATTCTCGATCGAGATTCAAGAATGGGGGTTTTCCCTTTAAACGAAAATATCAATCATATAATTTCAATATTATATTTTTAAAAAAGTTTTATCATCTAAAACTGAAAAATAATAATGGGGATTTGCATTTAAAGGGATTTGTCTTGAGTGCACGATATGGCAACGTCGAATTCAGCTTTCTAGGAAAGAAAAGGACGTCAAATGAGTTACTTTGCTTAGGAAAACAGAGATAGCTATACTTCGATCTGGTTAGAGTAGAAGATAACGACCAAGGAATAGAAAAAGAAGAGCAAAGACTGTCATACTGTCATATTACTGACAAATCGCAAACGGAAATTTTTTGGTTATATTGACAAAGAATACGTGTGTACCACAGAATAGGAATAAATATTTCATTATTCTATAGCAGAAAAAGCTATTCTACTTAACACCGTTGTCACTTCGTGCATGCCTGGCAAATCCTATACTCTCTATACTCCGTACCACTCGTTGCCAAGTCGAACGAAACGGTGATAGGGTTAGGTTTATATTCGGATTTGAATTTCTCGATGATTTGCATTCAGTTTATTTCATGAATATTTTCTTGAAAACATAGACGAAATGGCGAATAGAACTCTCACAAATTTTGCAGATGCAAGTCAATTTCTTTTCATGGACTAATAGCAGACTTTCTACTGCATAGTAAATTTAACCCCTAATAATTGATTCAATTATGAGATAACAGGATAAATCAAACTTCAAACGCGACAGTTAATGATATCACAAGACTTCAGTAACAGCAAAAGCGGTGAATCTGTATTACGAAGCTTTCATGAAACAAATCTTTTTGTCATTCACCCAACAGAAAATTCGATTTGAAAACAGACACGCAATATAGAAATAGCCAAAATGGATAAACCTGAAATGTGAAGTCCACATTTCACTTCAGCAAACAAGAATTTTTTGGCAATATATTTTCATGAACAATTTTATTTTCCCTTTTCAATCAACATTTATACAAGTAAACAATAAATCAAAAGTACATTCGAACGGAATATATTATTTTTCTCTGGGAATGTATGGAATATAGCTAATGTGCTTCACTACATATATTTTTATTCTATTTATGATTAATAGTTTGAAACCTTCAATAAAGCAGAAATAACACCTAAAAACATCTTACGTGCAATGCCATACTTTGACATCGCATGATCGAATATGACCAAGGGCCGTATAATAAAATTGTTTTGACAGATACGCAGAATTCAACTTGTTGAATTAATCCAGAATCGCAATGAATTTTAGCCGAAGCCTCGCTGTTAGAGTCAAAGTTTCCTTTTACGCATGTGCATAATACCGGCCCATAACCTATTGAAGATATTATAGCATAAGGAACCCCGTAACGGCATACAATAACGAAGCGAGGGTGATGGAGATCCATATCAAGAAATTTTATCATCGTCATGTTTTTCATTCATATCTTATAAAGGTTAAGAGCCCTGACGGGGGCATATGTTTGACGAACCCTAAAATGTTCGCTTTCTTATACATGGAGGGACTCATAAGTGGAGCCTCTTAGGAAAAGGGCCACGAAAAATTATTCAACGATGCTCTCACAGATATTATATGCTTATATCATAGAGGTAGGAAGGGAGTGGAGGGGGCCAAATGTTTGAAAAGTGTCACACACTTTTGAGAACGTTCTGTGAATTTCCCCATACCAATATGGCCGACTTTGAACTGAATATTTTTGCCTCGTTTGGTGTACACCACAGTATACAAATATACTCCTTGTAGTTGTCGGCCATATTGGTATGGGAAAATCCACAGAACTTTCTCTAAAGTGTGTGACGCTTTTGGTACAAGATAAATATAGGATATGCTCCCTCCCCTTCTTTTGACTCATCTTTATGATGATTGTTTTCGTTATTTCGGGAAAAGCATATCTCCACTATGTATTATTTCGATCACTTTTGAATTATTTATTATTTTTATATTCCATATTTTCACAGTTTATCAATTTGAAAAGGTGCCACCCTTGATACCGCGGCCCTCATGCAAAATCAGAAAAAATGCAAGAACTTCGGTTCCTAGGAGACATTTTAATGCACAGTTGGTTCCAGCCAATGGGGGTTTTTCCTTTAAACGAAAATGCAGTAATTTTCACGAAAAATCTCTAGAACATCACATTTCAAACATATAATTTCAATATGGTGATTTGAAATTTAAAGGGATTTGTCTTGAGTGCATGATATGGCAACGTCGAATTCAGCTTTCCCGGAAAGTAAAGGACGTCAAATGTGTCACTTTGCTTAGGAAAACAGAGATAGCTATACTTCGATCTGGTTAGAGTAGAAGACAACGACCAAGGACTAGAAAAAGAAGAGCACAGACTGTCATACTGTCATATTACTGACAAATCGCAAAGGGAAATTGTTTGGTTATATTGACAAGGAACACGTGTGTACCACAGAATAGAAATGAATATTTCATTGTTCTAGAGAATTTTTTGTTTACATAATCGTCCATCCCAAAGCTCATCTCATTCATTCACCCCTTCCGAACACCCCAGCATCTTGGAGAACGATTCCTCCCATTCACCAGGCGTGCTTGGCATAAATTCCCACCCCTTCTAGTGATTACAACTCTCAAACGTTAACTTGGAGACCCGCTACTTGTTCTGTACTTTTTACTTTCATGTGTTCTTGATTCGGGGAAAAAACAAAAGCGGGGTTCGTTCACCTAAAATGACGTCAAGGACGTTCAGTCAGCTTATCGAGCATCCGACGCGTCGTGACGTCACGGTATCAGCTGGGTGTGGCGCCAAACCTCGGTTCCGGGAACGAACTACAGATGGCGCCGCCGTTGACGATTTTACGTTCGGAGTTTGATGGCCGAAATATTCTTTTTTTATACGACTTAAGGACACTTGGGGTGCTTCTTTGTGGTTCTCGGCAACTTCATTCAATTCCTGTGGATTTGAATGAAGGTTTCGTTTGTTGGTCACTCTGTTTTTAGGTCAATAGGAAGGTAAATCTAAGTAGGATGAGAAAAATTCTAGCGCCTATAAGCTCGAAGATTTTGTTTGCGAGGAATTAATCAGTTCATATAATATGAACTGAGTTTTTCACAATTAATTTTTGAACGAGTTTATGACTCAAATTGTATTGAACTGACCCAGAAACCGTTGAGTTTTCACCCGAGGTAAGGAATATTATTGTCAATATCGTCAAACGAGCTATCTGATGATGCAATAATATACTGGGTGTGCGATTTGAACTGAAAAAGTAATAGGCTGAATTAAGTAAGCAGATGCAGATATTTAAGGGAGAAAGTTATTTGTCGAAAAAAATATTCCACTAGTAATACCATTAGAGGTCAAAAAATTTTCGGATTTAATTTGACCTAGTGTGGTATTCGGTAAAAAAATTCCAAACCAAATGTGTTTATTTCCAACATCAATTTTCGTCTTCATCAAGTACTTGCAAAACATAGAAGGTTTTGTCGATTTGATTATTTCGTTACCATGGCAACTCAGTGAAACTCTAAGCTAGAAATTATTTCTGTTTTGAATTTGTCAAAAACAGCACGACGTAGAAAAATGTCTCGCTTCGGTCAAGAAAGTAAAGAAAATATTCGCCGGAATATTAAGCAGTTGACACCCGCGAATACTAGGAAATCGAAGGCAAGTGTATGGAAGCAGTTAAAAAACTTTTGCGCAGAAAAAGCGTATGATTTCGACAGAGCGGATATACCTGTGGAAGAACTGGCGCTTATTCTTGAAGACTATGCCTTAACATGCAAAAAAAGAACTCCGAAGACTACAAGGAGAGTGTTATCAAAGTTCTATGGAACTCTACAGCTAAGCAGTTGCAGGAATATTTTTTCGAAAGATATAATCCTTTCCTGACATAGAATTTTTCAACGCAAGAGCTGAAAAAAATTCTAAGCGTCGGAAGCTACAAATAGATCCAACCAAGAGAAAGGCAAGTTCATCAGCACTATCAACAGACGAATTGAGAAAATATTCTGTCATTATAAACGTCAAATATTTTCCATTATAATTCGTTGTTGGGTACCCACCAGGAAAAAAATTTCCACTAAAATTCATCTGTTGGGATGGTGATCTGTCAGAAATACACGTTCTGATGGGTTTAAAATCACATGTGTGGAATTTTCAGTACAAAATCATGATTAGTTTTCTATGAATATCTCATAGGCCATAACGGTGCATGCCTCTGTATTGTCAAATAATGAAAACACATTGTTCTATTTTGTAGCGCCCCATTTTAACTAACCCTAAAAGGAACTGTCAGCTGGAAAAAATTTTTGTTTCGTGCACCAATTTTGGGATTCCTCCAAAATATCGAATTCATATTCCATTGAACCCATGTTTTCCTTAGTTAAGAACAGTTTCAAAACAACATGAACATTCTAATAGCAATAACAAAATCGATCTTCTCCCGAACCAATTCTTCACATCACTTCTCCTTCAACGCAACTTGTTAAAGGAAATAAGGAACGAGGGCAAGAAAGGGCAAGATGATTCCATTGTCTGGTCCGGATATGGAATTTCCGTTCCCGAAAGACCCTGAACGTTCAGGCAAGGGAACTCTATATTAATACTTCCGTTCTAAACAACAGCAGGGATAACGCACAGCTTCTACGTCGTTGGTCCGAAGAAAACGGGTTTATCTTACGTTATGTTTCTCACGGAAATGTATTCATGAGATCTGCCTAACGATATTCAATTTTTTCGAGGGACCCAATTTCCATAATTGACAATGAGCTTGGTTATGAAAATTGGGCACTCCAGACCGCCCATTCGACATGAGAATTTAAAGGGACGACTATGAGTTTAAGAACAGCCGGAAGATGCCGCTACTTTAATTCATGGCAATCTATGTTTATATCGATTGAAGGATAATTCAGAAAGATTTTTTAGACCCTGTGCAAGATCAGAAATGCAAGAACAGGCCAACTTCGGTTCGTAGGGGGATATTTTATACGGTTGATTCCAATCAATTTGTATCAACCATGTGAGTGTGATGACAGCAACCCCTGAATTCTTATATGGAAGGTGGAGTTGAGTGACTCCTTGTTTTGAAGGTAATTCAATTGAGTTTTCAGAAATGCCCTTCGCTAGACGCTTGTTGCGCGCATGTTCTAGCGAAACAGGGTGCTATCGTTTTGTCCCACTGTCTGTAATTTTTTAATTTAGAGCCAAAAATAGCCTAAAACGACTAGGTTTGACTCACTGTTGACGAATCCGGTGTCAAAATCGATTTTATCCGGCGGGCCCTCCGGCCGGCCGTATGCACTATTACTGACGTACGGAGAATCCTATCGACAAACTTTTGTATTAGGTTGGATTTCAAAATGCGACGGTCGAGTTAACGGGCATAATCAGCCAAATGGTTTCGTAGTTATTTCCTGATATTTCAGGTGAACTACTGCAGCGATTGAATTTAAACTTGGCAGTTAGTTGGAGCATAACGACAAGCAAACTCTCGAGAATTTTGTCGTGGTCGTGCAGTCAGTAAATCAAAAAAAATATTTTTCAAAATTTTTTTGAAAATTTTTTTTTTCCGAAAATATCCATCATATTCGGGAAACAATTTGCTCCATTTTACAGTAGTGTACCAAATTTCAATTTGATACGGCCATTATTTTCGGAAAAATTGAGGAAAAATATGTAAAATTTCGTGTTGTTTTTCCCCATATCGTTGTTTTTCGGGATAGCTCGAAAAATACTGATTCAATTATGATAAAACTTGGCAGCTAGATCTGTATTTTTTCGAAATATTGGGAAAATGAAATTTTGAATAGGTATGTATATCTGAGGAATCATTGGGTGGATTTACCCATTCACAAATTCGGCCTTCGTAATTAAGGTCCAAACCTACTCTACAAATATTGAGTTTCTAGGTTGTTTCTTTCGGAAGTTATTATGTTTACTGAAAGCCGTCAGACCGACCGACCGTAAATGTTCAAATTGAATATCGTATTGAGTTTTTATATATAGATATCGATTTTTTTTAAGGGTTATTATAGGAATTTACTGCCGATATCTGAAAAAGAACTATTTAAAATTGAATAAAAAATATTATTCATAGAAATAGCGCGTGGGGATTCAACCTATTTGTCATGAGCATTTTCTCGAAGGAAATTTTGCCTAATGACAATGAAGGAAAATTCACAGAATTATTCTGTTTCGAATTTTAAAACTATTGTCAAATAATTCCGAATATTTTCTGTTAACTTCCTGATCAAATCAATATATCAATTCCTTATTCTTAAAGTGTTCATTAGGCAACATTTTTCAGAATCCGGAAGTGTTTCCTAAAAATAATAATTTCTATTCAATTTTTTTAACTTTTCTTTCAAATATCAAGAGTGAAAACAACCTAGGAAAAACCGGAAAAATAAAGCAAAATCCTCCCAAAATATTCTTTAATCGATATATGCAACTATGATGTTTTGTGGTACGTTCAAGTGACCTATTTCATCAATTTGAATACAAACAACAAGGCTAGATTCACAATATTCACCAGGGTCAATTGAAAAATCTAGAAAAGCACTGCCGTGAAGTCAGCAGCTTATACGCGCTTGTTCACATTGCGAAATGGTGAAATTTTATTGAAATATAGAAATTTAAAAAAAAATTTTTTTTAGAAATTTTACATGGATAATGCTCCTTATTGACACTGTTCATCTTCCAACCAAGTTTCATTTCGATCGAATAAATATTTTTCGAGTTATTGGAAAATCAAAATTCCAAAAGGCTGTAGCACATAAACCATTCGGCAGATTTGGTCCATAAACGAACTTAACCGAGATATTCAGGATATCTTCCTAACCTGAAAAGTTCAAGACTCTAGGTCTTTTCTTTCGAGAGTTACAGCGCACACGGCCGGCCGGACGGACACAATCAATTTTGACCACCGATTCTTCATCAGTGAATCCAACCTAGTCGTTTGAGACCAATTTCGGCTCAAAATTCGAAAATTACAGACA
Source organism: Myrrha octodecimguttata (assembly GCA_958510865.1). Classification (NCBI taxonomy): domain Eukaryota; kingdom Metazoa; phylum Arthropoda; class Insecta; order Coleoptera; family Coccinellidae; genus Myrrha; species Myrrha octodecimguttata. The sequence continues at coordinate 67,698,358 of OY294058.1, read as the reverse complement.
TCGTGACGAAATGATAACGCGCTGTTCCCCAGAACAAGCGCGTAAAGATGATCTCCCGAACTACAGATGTTTCTAAACCAAATTCCAACAATCTATCCCGCCCACTGCGCACGCCCTTTACGGTTACTAAACATCGCCGTCTGCGGTCAGCTGTATGTAAAATGGCGAAAACTATCTCATTATCATTGGAAATTTTCAAGACACCGCACGTCAACGGCTCGTCTATTTTTAAACCGTTTCAACCTACCACAACGTTATCTTTACACAATGATATCGCGCTAGAGTGGAACTCTAAACGAGCGGGTATACACGATCGGTGTATCTGTCTAATAGATCCGAATTCCTCTGTGTATCCGATGGAAAAATAAATAATTTATTCATTCATGAAATATGTGAATGGTATGCGGCCTGTGATTGCGCGCGATCACGTTTTATGGGTTCGACGAGGAATTTCAGGCATCCGAGGCCTAATGCCGAGAAGAAACGTGAAAAACGAACTGCCCGAAGCGAGGAGGAAAGTTCTTACATGACCTAGAAGATCCATTCAGCGTCTTCGTTATGATTGACGTAACCCTCGTACAGGAGCTTCGCCAACTCTAATACTCACTTGCATGATCGCTTTCTTTCTCCATTAGAATATAGACGTCTTTTTAAATTGGAGCTACAAATGTACCTCCGACTGAGGTCAACTGAGTTGGCAATAGGTGAGACAAATTCAATAGAGCAGTTCCAGCTATCTATGGTTCATCAAGATGAATCAGCTGATGGGGGGACAGCCTGTCAAACGTTGAAAGTAAAACAACACAACCTCACTTTCCCGCTTTATTTATGTTATGAAGTACAATATTTTCAACAATTTCAGGATAAATTCACAAGTTAAAATGATTTATATTAATGGAATTGGTGAATAACTAGGCCAAGTTATTGTTTCGTTGTGAAATACAACATAAATACACCGAGAGACGAAAGAATCCGATGTTTCAGATATATTGTACTGTAGACTTTATATTTGAATATTTGCATTTTTGACCCATTCCCCTAACTTTTATCTGGTATTGGAAGAAACAGAATACTATGTGAACTATCCCAGAGAAGGTAAACATACTATATTCTCGCCATAAATTGAAAAAAAACTGTTCTGACAAAGTAACAAACTATGGTAGAGTTTGTTGGAGACAATATTTCGTGTTTGTTATACACATTTCAAGAATGATATCAACCTACGATAGCTGGCGTTATGATGGACAAACCCATCCTGATTGTTTACCACTCACATCTTTATATGTTATATAAAGCCAATCAAGGCAATTCGTTATGTGATAGATTTCCCAAAATATTGTATGTATTTTAAATAATAATGAACCAGATAACTTCCTCTGTTCTTAACCGAACACATTCCGATGTGGCTCGACTACCCAAGGTAGGAACTTCTACATTTTGTTGTTTGTAATATGTTCCGAATTGACCTTATTATCAATTATTTAAGATAATGAAAGCCCTAATCTTGCATCTGCATAATAAAAAACATTTTATATGGATAGTAAAGCATTTTTTGAGGATGAATCGAAATCGGTGTCCAAGGAAAAAATTTCGAATGAATTATTTTATTTGTAACATATATGTAGTATAATAAATATATAATTGAATATTATGATAGCACTGACATAGCAACTGCAGACCAAATTGTAGTAATTTGATAATTTGCAACATATAACGTTATTTGAAATAGTATTGAGAAGTTCTCTGGAACTCATGTTTTTTCCATTCCATCCATTTGTTGGATTTCATTCTGCTGTTTATTTTCAGGAATAAATGAGCCAAACATTTTACTGTTTCAGTTTCAATAGTTATACCTATAATGAATGCTATCTCTGATGTTGATACTCTAGGCTTTAAAAGACAAGAATAAATACTGCAATTTTCATTTATATCGTTTTGAATGATTATCATCTGAGATTGAATATCAGTTAATCAGATCCATTATCACGAAATTTCTCTTGTGAAATCACTAAAATCTCCAAATATTGCTCTTCGCCAATGTAAACAAAGCGAATATATTCCTTCGTCTCTCGGTGTATTTATGTTGAATATCATAACGACACACTAACTTGGCCTAGTAATTCACCAATTCTATTGATATAAATCATTTCAACTTGTGAATTTATCCTGAAATTGTTGAAAATGGTGTACTTCATAACATAAACAAAACGGGAAAGTGAGGTCACAGAATATATACTTCTCTATTCTGTGACTTACCTGTCCCCCCATCGGCCATGTTGTGACGTCAGCTGGAATTGCTCTATTGTTGGTTGACAAAAACAACACGATCTACTTCTTTAATGAACAGTCAATAGAGAACACGAAATAGTATCAACACTCCCAATTGAACAACAAAGTTCCAATAGAAACTTTAACCTTACAATTACCACAATATACTCCAACATCAAATTCAAACGAGAGTTTATAAACTATCCCGATTGGTCATGACATTCTGACACATTTCACCGTGTATATTTTGAAAATATTAAGTTATAATCATTTTCCTGTCAGGTAACTACACAACGTTGTCCTCTCTACATAGAGGTAGTAATTACGTATTTTCCAAAATGTGAATTTACTTTGCGAAAACAATATGAATTTGAGAAAATATGATGTGAATTCAATAATTCCAAAGACCTGGCGAATGTTAAAGAAACTTTTTTTCTCTGTTAACACTGGAAATATTTCACGTAAATAAACATGGTTGGAAGATTCAGTTATGCTTTTTTCTTGTCGGAAATCAAGAATCGAGTGTAAAAATTTTACTGAAAAATAATGGATAGAGTAGTCCGTTACTTTGTGATAGTTCATTTGAAATAAAAATTAAAGTACTCGAGTAACACTTCAATAAAACTTCTAAGCGAACAGCCAAACCTATATGGAATTCCCTACTTTCCGAAATTCTCAAGAACTCTACAGAAGTCATTTAAATACCTTGTTGTACAACTAGAAATACTCCAGTATGAAAATGTAGAAGTACTACAAAACCTGTGTCACCTTAAAAGAACTAACTCAATGTACAAGGTTCTTGGGACTCTATATAAACGATACACCGGGTTTTCACTCATATACGTCGAAAATGTTGGATAACTTATGAGTAATTATTGATTCCAAATTATCAGGGCTACTATCAGAAAAAGCAGATTTCAATTCTACACAGCACTTCCTCATACTTTGTCTCTGCTTCTTCAAAACTACCTTCGGCATTTTCAGTTTCCAAGCGTGATGATTTTGTTAAGATTGAGAGTAGAAATTGGCATTGGCATTTGGCAACATCGGTGAGAATTATTTTGACATCGCCGATATTTCACGAGTGTCAACCTGCGTCAGTTTTAAGTAAAACTAACTTGATAGACCTAAATCATGGCCAACCGGGATAGTTCATAAAAGTGAATGGAGTATACTCGTTAAAGACTTTTAATGCAACCATAAAAAAAGATTTCTCTGTAATACCTTCACATAATATCATTATGCCACTTCTGTTAGACAATTTTTGATATGAACTTGCTAACCAGTGGATTGGTCGGAGAGGTCCTTAACAATGCCAAGCCAGCTTTTTTGTGGGTCCACTCAAATTAGAAAATTTATGCCAACTAATACGCCTCTCCGGAAGAGTAAAGCCAGCAAATTTTTGACGAATGTTGCCGAAATACTCCAGAATCTGAGGCGGAAGATTGAGCGAAATTTAGATCATTGTACGGAATTTGGCAGACCTCAGTTTGAGTCGGGTGATATTAAATTTTCAAAGCCAAATATCACGTAAACGAATGATACAATCTGGAAAAAATTAACTGTCAATTTCAAAAGGAAAGCCCTTTCAACAACATATCTTCACGACCAATCTTCCCTATTCAAATTTAAGGAGTTGCCGCGCAGAGAGATAAATTATTTGGTGATGGATTTCATGTAAGAAAATATCGAAACAAATTACAGGTCCAAGATATTTTCAGAATTCATGATTTTACTACTAGAAAACACCACTGTTTTTCTTTCAATTTGACACCCTTTATGTGCACCCTCAACTTTTTAGGCACACTATTGACTACAGAATAAGTCAGCTAAAAACCAAGGTTTCTTTTTCCATGTGGCACCCTTTATGTGTGCTCGCTATTTTTTAGGCACACTATTGAGAACAAAAATTATCAGCTAGTGTATTTACATGTAAGATAGAGGGTGGTACACTGATATGGTCCAAGTTTGAGGCAAATCCGGACCGTCTCTACAAAAACCAACAACCTATGACCAAAGACCTTACACAGCCGATAGACGAGCAGCTTAGTTGGCGGCAGGTTTTCAAAACAGGGTGATAAATGACAAACACTGTTGCACCTCAATGTTTAGGGCAGGGAATACTTGTTGCCACTAAGAATCGTATTCTGTGGACCTGTTACAAACCTGGCTATGTCAATAAGTTTGGCAACCAAGCGGGTGCCAATCAAGTGGCTGCGGGGAAGTATGGCAACTAAGTGGTTGCCAATAAATTTGGTAACCAGGTTGCACGTGTGGGCAAATTTGTGGTGAGACCAACATTCACACAGTAGTGCTCGCGCATGCGCGAGAGAGAGGGAGACCGAGACAGGCAGAATAACGAACATTTGGAAGTAAAGAACAATAAAATTTAGAAATTTAGAGGAGAGACCCAAGTGTACTGATTCGACAGGGATGTATTTATTCAGTAAGGCAGATACATGCTAATGAAATTGCCACACTTTGAGTATAGGGAAGAAAATCATTCAAATAATACACTGCACCAAACTTCCTGTTTTAATCTGCTCTAACTTAGGAAGCAAGACCTAAAATATCTCCCATCTCAACGACAAATCATTGCTGTAACAACTCATCAATCATTGAGATAACTGCACAAATACTTCAACTATTTCCGAGGATATTCCAAGTAAACAATGATGAACTCTGTGCACCTTCTCTGGCCCCCAACGCCATTCTTAGAAACAGCTGATCCTCACTCTGGATGACATCATTCGGCAAAAATTCATGTCGAACCAGGGACTATTTATAGCGCGTTACAAACTATAGTTTACGACAGCTGCTGCTGTCATGATGGTGTACGAGGCCTGTTTGGCTGGCCGTGACATAAATGGCTTAGACTGATAGAGGAGAACGCTCTGTCGAATTGGCAGCAATGGTGTAATATCTTCTCGTTGCGTGTAAGGACAAGACATCATCAATCGCTCAGTATGAGGTGGAACTTTCATCACGAAATGCCGAGTAGATAGTTCATGAGGATTTCTGCCGTATATCGAGTACTTAATCTACTAGAAAGTTGTACGTGTATGATCTGACTAGAACGCCTTTTTCGAGTTCTTTTCAACGAAGTCGACCTTATTTGAGATCTAGGTATTCTATATGAATTTCGCTGAGGCTTTCTAATCTCCGTGTAACATTCAATGATAAACTGCAAGAGATTTAATCTTCCATAATTAGCATGGCTAAAAAGGTTCACAATTATGTTGTTATTCCAGATGAAGGATTATAAAATGACAACGCGAATGTGCAAACATTTTTCAGGAGAGTCAACTTAAATTTTTATTTATTGTAGAAGCTATGAGCTTTCGATGGGTTCCCTCAAACTTGAAACCTAGAATAAACAACGCAATACAATATCTGAAAATTGAGTCAATAACGGCACAACCTGATTTTTGAAAAATTAAACTTATAATAATAATGATATATTTCGGGATTGGACAAGCCGAGTGTTGGAACCGGCAACGGACAGCTCAATCGTAAGTTTGACATTTTTGAGGTTATGCGTGCCCATAACTTGTTGACATACTGTTTGTGCGTGCAGCAGCAACAGCGTTGAATATCTTTATGGGGAATATCTCCTTTCCCGTTCAAGAATCTTTTCGTGATCCGCCACTAGAAATTTGCGAAATATCGAAGACAATCTTCGTTTTATTTGAAAAATTTTGTTATCCTGATTTTTTATCCTTTACATACCGTTTTTCAGGGAAAAAATGGATAATTTTTGCTGAATCGTCAGGAAACTCGAAATTATCTTCAGCTCATTTGCCCTCTTTTGGGTCTCTTAAAGTAAAATTACTTTTCCACGAATGAGTCGCTTATTACGCGCTTGTTCTAGGGAACAGCTCGTTATCATTTCGTCACGATGTCTGTAATTTTCGAATTTTGAGCCGAAAATGGTCTTAAACGATTTGGTTGAACTCCCTGCAGAAGAATCCGTGGTCAAATTCAATTTTGTTCGCCCGGCCGGCCGTGTGTGCTGTAACATCCGAAAGAAAAGACCTAGAGTCTTGAAATTTTCAGGTTAGGTTTTGATCCTAAATATCTCGGTTGAGTGCTTTTTTTTCAGCAGATCAACCAATCCAGCAGCTAGAGCTACAACTAGATTTCTTAGTGTGACACGAAGGCGAATGCACTCCTTATCAGTTTAGTATACATAAAATGAGTTCATAAAACTAGTAACAAATAAATTGGGTTTCCCACTTTTCTGAAAATTCGTTTCCGTTTTTTCGATCCATCAGTAAAAAACCTAGAGAAGCATTGCCGTGAGGGCAGCAGCTTTTCTAAAATTTCCAAAATAACGAGGAAAAAACAACGAAAATTGTCATATTTTTTTACAATATATCCAAAACTATTATTCTATCGAACTGAAATTTGGTACACTGCTGTGAAATATAAGGCTCAAAAAATCCTCGAAATTTGTTTTGAATGTAATGGATAGTTTCCGAAAAAAAAAATTTTTCCGAAAACATCTTTAAAATTTTTTTTTCGATTCACCGACAGCACGATCTCCAAAAAATTTCGCGAAAAGTTGCATATTCTTATGCCCTAACTAGATGCCAAGTTTCAATCCAATCGCTTCAGTAGTTCCCGAAATATTAGAGAAATAACCTCAGAATTTCGAATGTCTATAACTCCGAAACCGTTGGACCGATTTCGCCCATTAACGAAGGTAATCTTCGCATTTTGAAATGCAACCTACACTGAAATTTTCGAATAGTTAGAATCCTCCGAACGCCCGTAATCGTGGTGACGGCCGGCCGGACAGAATCGATTCTGACACCGGATTCGCCGATTCGATATTTACAGACATTTGGACAAACGCTGATCTCTAAAAACATGCTGCAAAAACATTCTTGAAATTTCGACATTCCTCTCATTATGGGGGTTTTTCCTTTAAACGAAAATGCAGTTATTTTCATGAAAAACCTTCAGAACATCACATTTGTAACATATAATTTCAATATTATATTTTTGAAGAAATGTTTGATCACCTAAAACTGAAAAATAAAAATGGGGATTTGCTTTTGAAGGGATTTTTCTTGAGTGCACGATATGGCAAAGTCGAATTCGGCTTTCTCGGAAAGAAAAGGACGTCAAATGTGTTACTTTGCTTAGGAAAACAGAGAAAGCTATACTTCGATCTGGTTAGAGTAGAAGACAACGACCAAGGAGTAGAAAAAGTAGAGCACAGACTGTCATACTGTCATATTACTGACAAATCGCAAACGGAAATTGTTTGGTTATATTGACAAAGATCACGTGTGTACCACAGAATAGGAATAAATATTTCATTATTCTAGAGCAGAAAAAGCTATTCTACTAAACACCGTTGTCACTTCTTGCGTGCCTGGCAAATCCCAAACCCCAATTTTGAAATCTGATTTTGAATACTTTCTGAAGGTTATTAGGGAAAATGATGAGACAAACCCATAATAATTATGTTCAAATTTGCATTTGCAGTAATAACCCAAATTCAGGAAAAACCCCCATTCTTGTCCAATATTTGTCCTTAGGCGTGAATCCTCGAATCGAACCATAAAACGACGTTGCATAAGCTTTTCTCAAGTTGTGCGTTGAATATTCGAACAGTTCGAAAGATGGGAAACAAGCCCGAACACCCCGAACAACCCGTGATTCATCATGTCTAACAAATCGCAGTAATCCACGGGATTCCCCTAATTCCCTATTCAACCACGGTAGACTTATCGCCGTCGAGAGAGCACAGAGTTGCGTCCGACCAATTTCTGTGTGTACCGCAGGCAAGGATGAATGAAGATCACGTAGATCGGTTGAATGAAATTCCAAGGAGAAACTGAACAACAATAACAAACGCTCTGCGTTGCTCTGATAAGATAATTTCCTTGTGGTTTCTCGTCACACATAAGGACTGAATGGCTGGTACGAGTGGTACGAGCACGTTTCCTGGGAACTTGTTGATGAAACTGGCAAGAAAGGGCCCTTTGGAGGCTGGGAATAGAAGAAATATGTGTGCTCGCTGTTTGCTGTAACACAATGAACTTCGTTGTGTATTATGACTAGGATCTTTGTTCCTTGTTCGGATTGAAAGGATATCACTGACAGGCATTTGTAATTGTTACTTCGACTATTCCGTTCAGTTCCGAGCATTCCGACGATTAACGAGATCGCTGGTATCTATGTGAAGAGACAAATAGAAGAGTCTTATGGAAGTGAAGTAATCTTAAGTAATCCATAAGATACGAAACATTGTTTGCAGGTTATTTCCTTCGTCAGGAAAATTAAGTTCTTGGTATTTCGTATGCGATATTTTCACTCGCTTTATGAAGAGTGTTTTTTAAGAGTATGCGAACTTTAAATATCAATAGAAGACAGAAATATAAGGATGATGATTTCCTGGAAAAAACATGGCTATCGAGGAAAAAAATCACGAAATTTTACATATTTTTTCCCGATTTCTCCGAAACTTTTATTTGTATCGAATAGACCACTTCGGCCCAAGTTGCCAACCCACAATTTTCTTCACAAATTCACTTCACTGGGGAACGGGAATTTCAGGACAAATTCGACATGATAAGGTTCGCGTTATTTGTAAATATCCGTAAATGATGCCTCGGCTCATCAAACAAGAAAATTCCTTCTAAACAAAGGTTTTTTTTTAAGCTGAAATATAATTTGGGATTCCTGATTTCATGTTAATGGTGTCAAGTTTATGAAGGATATTTTCCGCAAATCAACTTGGTTATTTCGGTTGCCGGAATTCCGTTCTGTGAATATGAAACATTCGGTTGGTTTCTGAAAAAAAAGGTTAATTACGGAATTTGATTGATGAAAATGCAATCTTTCTGTCACCAGAACATAGATGTATTTAAGTCTATGCACCAGAACGACAATCAATGTTTTATGGTAACATAACCATATCATAGAACAATCTTTATTTACCTTATGATCCATAGACCATACCTAGTAATTTTTCTATTGTTAATTGTTGTCGCTTTTATGTTCTATGGATCATAAAGTAAACAAAGATTGTTCTATGCTATGGATATGTCACCATAGAACATTGACTGTCGTTCTGGAGGCAGAAAGAAGTTTTCTCTTCAATCAATCTCCGTAATTAACCTTCATTTCAGGAACCAACCGAATATTTCATATTTACGGAATGGAAAACCGGCAACCGTAATAACCAAGTTGATTTGCGGAACATATCCTATATAACTTTGACACTATTAACATGAAATCAGGAATCCCAACTTGAGTTTCAGCCAATCAGAGATGATCTTAACAAAACCATACATTTGGAAGGAATTATCTTGTTTGAGGAGCCGAGGCATCTTTTACGAATATTTATAAATAACGCGAAACTTATTATATCGAATTTGTCTTGAAATTCCCGTTCCCCAGTGATAGTAAATTTGTGAAGAAAATTGTGGGTTGGCAACTTGGGCCGAAGTCGTCTATTGAAATTTGGTTCACTGCGTTTATGTGCGCCCTCTACTTTCTAGGCACACTATTGAGTACAAAAATAGTCAGCTAGTGTATTAACATGTAAGATAGAGGGTGGTCCACTGGTATGGTCCAAAATTGAGCAATATCCAGACCATCTCTACAAAGATCAACAACCTATGACCAAAGACCTTAAACAGCCGATAGATGAGCAGCTTAGTTGCAACCTTGTTGGCGGCATGTTTGCAAAACAGGCTGATAAATGACAAACACTGTTGCACCTCGATGTTTAGGACAGGGAATACTTGTTGCCAATAAATTATTTATTCTGTGGACCTGTCACAAACCTGGCTATGTCAATAAGTTTTGCAACTAAGCGGGTGTCAATAAGGTTCACAATCAAGTGGCTGCGGGGAAGTTGCCAATAAATTTGGCAACCAAGTTGCACGTGTAGGCGCATTGGTGGTAACACCAACCTGTCACATTCAGTAACATTCACACAGTTGTGCTCGCGCATACGCAAAAGAGAGGAAGACCGAGAGAGGCAGAATAACGAACATTTGGAAGTAAAAAACACGTGTACTGATTCGACAGATCAGGTAGAGAGGTAAACTTTTATTAGTATCGAATTGAAATTTGGTTCACTGCTGTGAAATATAGAGCTCAAGGAAAGAGCGAAATCTTTTTCGAATATGATTAAAAGTTTCTGAAAAAAAAATGTTGAAAAGATTGATTTTTTTTAATTGAGTAACCATACGATCCCAACAAAATCTCGTTAAAAGTTGGGGCAGCTTCAACTAACTGCCAAGTTTCAATCCAATTTCAAATGGTTATAACTCTGAAACCATTTGGCCGATTTGGCCCACTAACGAACTTAACCGCGGCATTCCGATCCGCGAACTACCCTGAAAGTTTCAAGTCGCCAGCTTGCTCCGTTCGACAGTTATCGTGTCCACGGCCGGCCGGCCCTCCGGACAGAATCGATTTTGAAACCGCATCCGTGATCACTGAGTCAAACCTAGTCGTTTGAGACCATTTTCGGCTCAAAATTCTAAAATTACAGACATTTGGACGAGACGATAGTACGCTGTTCCTCTAGAACATGCGGCAAAAAAGTAGAAATTCAACAAGATTAATATAGGGAATGGTTTATATTATTAAACTGGAACCTCTAGGAACCATTCCATATTTCGATTGGTAAGGATGTTACAGTCTTAAAAGAGCACATTAACTGAGTGTTTCCTCGTCGCGATGTTGCTGTTCGAACAGCAAAATAGCACACGAAACGACAATTGGCCGAACGTCATGTACATCGCAAGTTTTCTGCACACGAAGGTTAGAGTTCGGAAGATGCTCTTGAGATGGCGCTGTATTATTTTATATACTACAGAAGAGTATCTAGAATGCTCTCGGCATTTCTAAGGCGGGTCAGTCTGATAATCGGTGGAACTGCAGTAGCTGAATTCCATGGACAACGCTTTTTAAGTTTTTGGGCTTAGGATGGATGATTGGATTATTGGCTCAGATCAAGGAGAAATAAACTGCTCCACATGAGTTCGAGATATTGATTTAAATTCCAGAAAAATATAGTTAAAATAAGATTTTTTGATGAAATTCATATTAATATGATTTCGAGATGCAAATTAATTTTAGCCTGTAGGTCTGCAGCGTATACAGGGTGGTTAGGAAAAATCGAGTAAATTAACGAAATTTTATGTCCAGAGAATTCAAGCATTTTAAGACTATCAATACAATGTATGGCCTCCACGGGCATCAATAACAGCTTGAAATCTTCTTTGCATACTTCACACGAGGTTGTTGAACATTTCTTGAGGAATTTGGTTCCATAAACGGGGCAGAAGCTCTCTCAGATCATTTAAGGATTCTGGGGTAGGTTGATGATTATCTAATCTTCTTTGGAGCATATCCCATGCATGTTCTATGCAATTCAAATCTGGTGAGTGCGGAGGTATTGGTAAATGTGGAATACCAAGCTCCTCGCGCGCATTCTCAACTATGGCTGCACGGTGCGGTCTAGCGTTATCGTCTAGAAATTAAAAAGTTTCACCACTAGCAGCGTGAAAATTTGGCACAACATTGTCAATGACATGCTCCCTATAGTGTAAGGCGGTCATATTCCCAGGACAAATGTATAGACTTCTTGGACATAGCGACGATTACGGGGTATGCGTGAGATTGTCCATACCCTTTTTCTTCGAGAATCTGAAAATCGTCCATATCTGGATTCATCAGTGAAAAGGACACTACGCCATTGATCGTTCCAATTGATATGTTGCCTTGCCGATTCCAGTCTTTGACGCTTATGGTCACGTGTTAATGGAACTCCTCTTAGTGGACGTCTAGAACCTAGATTCACCTCTCTCAAACGTCGTCTGATGGTTTCGATGGAAACTTGGACCCCATCTTCATTTTGAAGAGTATTCCGTAGCATTTTACACGTAGATGTAGGGTTTCTTCTCGCCGAAACGGTGATGAAACGATACTGAGCAGGTGTTGTTTTTCGTCGCTCACCAAGCCTTGGTCTTTCCAACACGGAACCTGTCTCCCTGAACCTATTCCAAAGTCGAGATATCACACTTTGGCTGACTTGGAGCCTTTCCACTACAACAACCTGAGTTAGGCCACCCTGCTGCATTCCGATAGCCTTATTAGCCTCAGCGTTTGTTGATTTACGTCTTGGCGTTTTCAGAAAACTCGTTTCAAATCGAAGCCGTCGATAAACTGACTTCATTTCAAAATAAGAACATTCATGAAGCATATGCAAAAAACCAAACTTCAGAAAAAAGGCGACCAGATTGACGAAATGTCTCATGTCCGATTTTAATTGGATCGATTCAAGTTGTTATTGAGTTTTAAATGATTTTACAGTGATTTTCTCGAAGATTACATACTTTTAAAAACGATTGAATACGATATCCCCAACTCTTGTGGAGCAGTTTATTTGTTGCTTTATCTACAGATATTCGTCCTTGTGTCATTTTAGTTTAACAATATTCCGGACCTTTGTCCCAGCTTCTGTTCAGCCAACTCGATACTACAAGTGGATAAGTTCTTCAGACCAAAATCGTCCCGTTTCTCCCATAGGTCGCCCCAACTTCGCCAGGAAAGTTTCGGGAATGCGGAGAAAAACGACGATACGGAACGGTTCGCGTAGATATTTTAACCGTAATAATCGCTTTAGCACGGATACTAATCAGTGCGCTCAACGGGAGAACGCGGGGCGGCGTTCCCGTGCAATTTATTTCTACCGGGTGGTCCCGTGAACTTGAACTTCAGTAATTGCTTTTTCCCTCCCCCGCGATCGTCTCTAAGCCGTCGCCCACGCGCTGCAGCCTCAAATGTACGACCGCGACGTTGGAATTTCTTCTGCGGTGTGGGAGGATTTGCAGGAATCTTAGCCGCATACGGGGACCAGAAACGTCATTATTCACCTTGCCGTAAATTGCGGTATTCATATGGTTTGCGCCAAAGAAACTATAGGGTGTCCCAAAAATGAAGGAACATTTTAATTCGCCGTCATTTGCGGCAATGCAATTTTCCTTGGCGAATAATATCTCGAAAACAATGGGAGTCTGGCGGCCGATGTTTTAAAATGTCATAGAAATCTAGAAAGGTCCTCACGGCGGATCGTTAACAAAATAACTTTCGAAACAAAAAACTTCGCTTCCTACTCAGAATCTATTTTTTTTATATTTATATGAATACAGATCAGATCAAATTGAAATCCAGTATCATTTTTTAGGTTTTTATGGGTTTTCACTCCCAATATCTGAAACTATTAAAAATTAAATAAAAATTGTTTTTTTCATGAAAAACGCCCTTGCGGATTGCAGTATCAACTTATTTGTCAGGGGCAGTTTCTTGCAGAAAAGATTGCCTAATGAACAATACAGGAACAATACAAACGATAAAGAAAACGAACTGTGACGTTTCAGAGTACAAATCTGACTCTTTCATCAGACAATGCAGAAAATTTCAAGAATTTTTTTCTTTCGATTTTCATTTCGATTTGAGACTTTTGTCACATTGACAGTTTTGAGAAAACATAGCAACACAGATTTATTTGGTTTGTAAGTTTTTTAATTCTATCTCTTTTTTAAGTAAATTCAGCCAAATAGGGTCAATTTCTACCGAACAATGGGCAAAATTACTCTCTCCATTTAACAAAATGCAAGAGGACTCTTTGATTTTTCTTTTCAAATTATCTGATTCCAACATCAGTATTTTTGTATTGTCCCAATCTATCATGTATTGGATTCCCAATGGCCGAATATACATGGTTCGCTATTTGGGATTTTTGTAAGTCTCTATTCCTAAGGTTGTTTTTGTGCTCTCGTTTTCTGATATCTAACGGTCTTGACGAAAAAAAACCGAGAGCACAAAAACAACCTGAGGAATAGAGACATACAAAAATCCCAAATACCGAACCATCTATGTTCGCCCATTGGGAATCACATGATAGATTGGGACAATACAAAAATACTGATATTGGAATCAGATAATTTGGAAAGAAAAATCAAAGAGTCCTCTTGCATGTTGTTGAATGGAGAGAGTAATTTTGCCCATTGTTCGGTACAAATTGACCCTATTTGGCTGAATTTACTCAAAAAAGAGGTAGAATTAAAAAACTTTCAAACCGAATAAATCTCTGTTGCTCTGTTTTCTCAAAACTGTCAATGTGAAAAAAGTCTCAAATCGAAAGAAAAAAATTCTTGGAGTTTTCTGGTTTGTCTGATGAAAGAGTCAGATTTGTACTCTGAAACGTCACAGTTCGTTTTCTTTATCGTTTGTATTGTTCCTGTGTTGTTCATTAGGCAATATTTCCTGCAAGAAATTGCCCTTGACAAATAGTTTGATACTGCAATCTGCAAGGGCGTTTTTTTCATTAAAAAAATAATTTTTATTCAATTTTTAATAGTTTTGTTTCAGATATTGGGAGTGAAAACCCATAAAAAACTAAAAAATAATGCAGAATCCTCACAAAATAAGCTTCAATCGATACTGAAATCCGTTAGTTGATAAAATTACACCTTGAAGGTTCATACAGACTTTCGTGGGGATAAAATTAAAAAATTCACAGAATATTGATGCGTTCTGATGACGCGATCATCACAAAATTTCGCACAACTTTATTCCTCAGCATTTTCGAACTAGTTACCAAGTTTGATCCCGATTTAATCAGTATTTTTTTAAGTTATTTCGGTAATAAAAACGATCCCGAAATTTGACATAGTTTTTCCCAATATCTCCAGTAATCATGATTGTATTGAACTAAAAGTTGGTAGACTTCTGTGAAGTATGGAGCTTTAGGTCTGGGCAGTTGTTTGTAACACCAAAACCGTTCGGCTTAACCGATTTTGCCCATTAACGAACTCGTCCGTCGCAATTCGAAATGCAAGTCACCCTGACAGTTTTAAGTCGATAGGTTATTCCATACGTCCAAAATCGTGCTTACGATTTTGACACCGGATTCGTCATCAGTTAATCCAACCTAGTCGTTTGAGAACATTTTCGGGAAAAATTCAAAAATAACTAATATTTGAACAGAACGTTTGAACGCTGTCCCAAAGAACAAAGAAAAAATAATCTAGAGAGCAGAGAACTTGGACTGTGAGCATTAAACATAAAATCTTAGATTATATCGTCTCTAGTGTCGTTTATCCGTAAGAAGTACAAATTGAAGTGATCCCAGACGAGTGCACATCTTTTGAAATTTCATTTGCAGTTTTCATACATAAATATGTAGATTAAATATAGGTATACGCCCCCGTATACTCTGAGTGACCGGATGGAATGCTCGTATGAGAAGAGCATCGTAAATGGCGCCCACGAACGTGTTTGTGGCGAAAAAATCGATATAGATATTAACATACAGGATGTTGTCTAGTGTGGGCAGAAGCTTTTTCATCTTGGCACTTGGAGGCGATTCAACCTGCACTGCAAATGTGTATTTGAAAAAGAGTTCCTTATACAGGGTGATCCACTGCGATGACCTATCAGACATTCATGGAAACTAATCATGATTTTGTTTTGAGAAAATTTGCATTTCCGCGATTTCGACGATGAACTTATGCCCTCAAAATATTACCAGACCTCTGCAACTTCCGATTATACCAGAAACAGCCTATTATATTCTCGTTTCAAATTGCACACCCAGAATGTTATGGCATCATAGCTTGTTTGATAACATTCACAACAATATGCCATACCTTTGACAAAAAACTCAACGGTTTCTGAATAGGTCTCTTGCATGATTTTTTTTCATCATTGGAATCAAATAAAGGGTTTTCCAATAAGAGGTGTTATTTTGATATTCAAAGAAATCATTTTTCAATATAAATGATCGGATATTTATTTCATTATAAAGAAGAAGTTATGCCGTTAATAGTGGAAAATAACATCAGGCAAATGACCACCACGATCACGCTCACAGGAACATATCCTTTTAATGAAATTTTCAATAACCAAATCGCAAAGTGGCTGTCCTATGCCTCGATAGCCTCACGAATTCCATCTTTGAGGTCTTGAATCGACGCTGGGCTATTGGCGTAGACGTTCTCTTTCACGTGGCCCCAAAGGAAGAAGTCGCAAGGTGTTAAATCACAGGATCTCGGTGGCCAATTGTGATCACCTCTTCGAGAGATAACACGGTCCGGAAACTTTTCCGCAAAAGATCAATGGTTTTGTTGCTTGTGTGGCACGTTGCGCGCCGTCTTGTTGAAAGTAAACTTTGTCCAGATCAATACCAGCCAATTCCGGCCATAAAAAAATCATTACTCATCTCTCGATAGCGCAATCCATTCACCGTAACTGTTGCTCCAGCCTCATTTTCGAAAAAGTAAGGTCCAATGACTCCGCCGGACCATAAACCGCACAAACAGTCACACGTTGAGGATAGAGGTTCTTTTCAACAATAACTCTCGGGTTTTCCGAGCCCCAGATGCGACAATTTTGTTTGTTGACGAAGCCACTGAGGTGGAAATGGGCCTCATCACTCAAGATGATTTTTCGATGGAATTCCGGATCATTTTCATGCATTTCAACGACCCAATCAGCAAAGACACGACGTTTTTGATGATCGGCCGGCTTGAGTTCTTGTGTTAACTGAACTTTATGAGCTTCAGATCCAAATCTATATGCGAAATACTGTGTAATGACGTTTGTGGAATGCCTAATTCCAAAGAACGACGAGGAATGGACAAACCTGGGTTTTCTTCAACACTTTCGGCTACAGCAGCAATATTCTCGGCTGTTCCTGAGCGACGTGCACGGGTTTAATTCTTCACATCACTTACTTGTCCCAACAGCTCGAATTTTTCCACCAATTTCTTTATTGCGGTCCGGCAGAGGCTTCACGACGACCCAAAAATGTTCGAGTTTTACGAACCGTCTCTGCGAAATTTTCACCATTTTTATAGTGAATTTTAATGATTTCAATGCGTTGTTGAAGCGTGTATCGTTCCATTTTTATTAATGGCGTAGTTTCTACTTGTCAAATGTCAAAAACTGACAGCTTCAAGAGTGACATCTACCGAAATAGCGGGCTATTCAAAATAACACCTCATTTTGGAAAACCCTTTATTTTATCCGTAAGACTACTGAAAAACTTCAATCGCCGTCAAAAATTTCAATTTTCAACCATAAACTGCTCTTTCAAATTTGGCTCAGCATATCGGCTGTTCAAACGGACGAAACTTCGCGGCTTTCGTGACGTACCGGGATATATCCACTATCTCCCTCTTTGATTTCGCGCTGTTCTCCAGAACAAGCGTGTAGTAAAACCACTACAATATATCAAGTTAAAATACCCCTCAATTGAAACATGAAAGCTCAACTCAAGCAATACTGACAACTCGAGCTCAACCAAACCGGTATAGAGCGTGTATAACAGATAGATCTTCTTCATGTCACCTGTTTTCAGGAAGCGAATTCCGATGTCAAACAGTCTCTTCAATTCCTCTTCTTCGTATTTACCCTTCTTAGCAGCACACGACAGGTGCACTACTTCCACAGTCAGGGATCAAATGTTTGTTTTGTACGACGCACTTGGGACTTATAACATATGCTAATGCCCAAGCTTGATGAATTTCGAATGACCAGAGCAATGCGACGAGGGATCGTTCGTAGTTAGGGAAAAGGACTCTTGTATGAATAAAATAACAGGTCATCTGAAGGAGGTATCATTTAGGCGTAATAGGAACATATTTGATCGCCACAAAACGATTTGCTTTGTTGGATTATGGTCGTCTTCGATGGGTAGGGAACTACATTACACCTTGTTACATGAATAATGTATGCGATATTATGATCACGTGGCCCGAACCCCACAAATTGAGGCCTTAATCACATTACATCGTTGAGGTCTGAAACAAATTTTACAAACGTTCATCGGCTCCTTTGGTTGGCTTTTTGCGCGCGCTTCTGGGGAACACCGTGCTGTCGTTTTCTCCGAATATCTGTAATTTTCGAATGTTTCCGCAAATGGTCTCAAACGCTAGGTTGGACTTACAGATGACGAACCCGGTGTCAACACCGATTCTGTCCGTCCGGCCAGCCGATTTCGGCCGTGAGGAGAATCCTATCGAATTTTACTATACAAAGTACTAACCGTTTTCATGTTGTAAAAGACTAACTGATTATTTTCTGTTTTTAGAGTTCTTTTAATTTCAACTCTAAAAACAGAAAATAATCAGTTAGTCTTTTACAACATGAAAACGGTTAGTACTTTGTATAGTAAAATAAAGGACTCGATCAGTTATGGTCAAAGATCCAGCTTGATATATGGGATTCCTTGTTTGGATTGCGATAAAATATATATAGGTCAGACAAGACAGTATCTACATAGTAGAATAAGGCAACATAAGTGTGATATCAGAGATGTCAAAAATAGGGAGAAAACGGCTTTGTGTTCCCACTTTTTTACAGAGGATCACAGGGTTGATTTTTCTAATGTTAAAATCTTGGATAATGAAAAACACTTTAGAAAAAGGAACATCTTAGAGATGATATACATTAATGTGAATAACTCCGTCAATTTTAGATCTGATTCTGAACATCTTAGTAAATTATTTAATTCAATTTTGACAAGATATATGTTTATACAGAGCGGACAGACAGGGTGAGACTGTAATTAAGAAATAAATTACAATCTTGATAAATTGTGTACACTATCCTGCCATATCAATAAAAAGAAGAAATTTGTGGTGTTTGTGGTTGACATTTGTAATATGACATGACGGTTTTCGTGGGGTTAGGATTTTCTGTGTTCGACCATTTTATGGTTAGGTTTTTGCGTTGTAGCTTGATGTACCTTTCTGGATATTTGAAAGATTGCTTGTGAATTGAGTTTGTATCTCGGAGTTTGATGTTAGACTTGTTCTTTAGTTTTAGAACTTCTAATTTTTATAGAGGTAATTTGCTGTTTTGTTTGTACCATTGTATAAGTGATGTCATTTTGATGTTTTTAGGCCTGAAGAAGCGGATGTAGATCTGCGAAACGTAGCTGAATATATGATCTAGAAGTCATTTGTATGTTTATTCCTGTCCTATTCCCGCAATTTCTGAACTAGATTACTTGATTACCAGTGGAGGACACTAAATTTGGATTTTTGAATAAACATAATTATTTCTTCCAAATATTTGCATAAGTAGGTATTTAACATAATTCATAACTTTTGAATTGACTATGTATTGATTGATAGGTACATGCAAAATTTGAAGGAGATATCAATCTCTCGTTTCGTTTTCACCGTTGTTTTGGCTTCGAAATAACTTCTTGTATCCACCCATGAAAGTGTTCTCACAATAAACCTCATATTGGTCCTTATTCCCTTACACATATTTCATATTATTAATGAGTAGATGTTCCACATTTGTTAAACTCCTCTTATGTATTAGTGAGAATCCATAATTTCGAATATCTGATTCATTTTTTGGGAAATAGTTTCATCAGATTATAGCTCAATTCATTTTTATTCAGCGGAATCAAATGTATGCACTTGCCAAAACGACGTAAGCGCCATCATCGTTTACAGAGCCAAGTAGCCCAATATTTGACAATTCTAGGACCGCGTTTTGGACCCAAAGTTTTAGTGGGTAATAGTAGGAAAGTGTCGACACCTGATATATTCTATGCATCTATTAGGCGACGAAAAAACCATAGAGGACAGTTGTGTCAACTAAGCGACAAGAAGTCTAGTCTCGCATTTCAGAAGATTCAACTCCGATACTTTATTGTTAAAATCCTTCAAGATCCGAGATACTCCTCAAGATAATTAGTTCAAAGTTCAACTTTAATAACTCACAGTAGATCCCCGATATTGATCATGAATATCCATCCTACCAGCAGGCATCGAAAGGTCGTCAACATTGTAGTCAGCTGTGTTTACATGCATGACTCGAAATATTCGAAAGCGGGTTCCAATTTATTTTTAAACTACGGCGTGTGCCCAGCTGATGCCTCATTTGATATTCGAAAGAGTCTGTAATCACAAACACACATCGACAATAGGGCCAAACTTTTGTCAAGACGGATATTCTAGATGAATTTCTAGAAGAAATTGCACAACGAAAAGAAATTAAGCTCAGCATCTGTGCATACCTTCAGTGGCGTGTCGTGGGTAAACGAAGTGGGCGTTCTGCATTGAAAACTGAAGATACCGATTCAGCTCAATAGAATAGTAAGCAGATATTCAGAATTTTCAACTAAATCAGTTTTCTGTCTCATAATATTCATGATTGAGAAGGTGACTGCTGAAGTTTTGTTGTTATAGAGGTTTTCTAGCATAGTTACTAATTAAAAGGAACTAATGAAAACAGGAAACTTCTAGAAAATCACTGACGTGAAGTCAGCAGCATTTGCTCGCATGTTCGAATGCCAAAGGCATCCTAACTTCCTGATGGAAAGATAGGCTGATCTTCTTATCTTTGATTTTCCCTACAGTTTCAAAATTTCAGACAAGATCGAATTGAAATGTCGGTACATGTTTAAAAAATGACAGCTTGAAAGTTGATACATGATAAGGTTCGCGAAATTCATAATGGGGGTTTTTCCTTTAAACGAAAATGCAGTAATTTTCATGAAAAACCCTCAGAACATCACAGAACATTTTTAAAAAAATGTTTGATCACCTAAACCTGAAAAATAAAAATGGGGATTTGCATTTAAAGGAATTTGTCTTGAGTGCACGATATGGCAACGCTGAATTCAGCTTTCTCGGAAAGAAAAAGACGTCAAATGTGTTACTTTGCTTAGGAAAACAGAGATAGCTATACTTCGATCTAGTTAGAGTAGAAGACAACGACCAATGAATAGAACAAGAAGAGCACAGACTGTCATACTTTCATATCACTGACAAATCGCAAACGGAAATTGTTTGGTTATATGGACAAAGAACACGTGTGTACCATAGAATAGGAATAAATATTTCATTATTCTATAGCAGAAAAAGCTGTTCTACTAAACACAGTTGTCACTTCGTGCATGCCTGGCAAATCCCAAACCCCAATTTTGAAATCTGATTTTGAATACTTTCAGAAGGTAATTTGGGAAAATGATGAATAAAACCCATAATAATTACGTTCAAAATTGCATTTGCAGTAATAACCCAAATCCAGGAAAAACCCCCATTATCCGTAAAAGATGCCTCGGCTCCACAAACAAGATATTGTTTTTTTGATTGTTGTCTCGGCCATGTTCTATGGATCATAAAGTAAATAAAGATTGTTCTATGTTATGGATAAGTTACCATAGAGCCATGATGTAAGTAAAACATGGTGTACTCATCTGTCATCGTATTTGCCAATGATGACGTCACTCTCATTGAAATTCAAATCACAGAATATATATTTCCTTCAATTTGAATGAAAAAAGTGACGTCATCATTGCTAAATAAGATCACAGATGAGCAGATGAGCACACCATGTTTTGCTTACATCATGACTCTAAGGTAACATATCCATAACATAGAACAATCTTTATTTACTTTATGATCCATAGAACATAGCCGAAACAACAATCAACAATGAAAAAATTAAATCATGCATAGAGCACTGACTGTCGTTCTGGTGACAAAAAGAACGTTTTTTCATCGATCAAATTCCGTAACTAACCTTTTTTTCAGGAACCAACCGAATATTTCATATTTACGGAACTGAAAACCGGCAACCGAAATAACCAAATTGATTTGCTGAACATATCCTATATAAACTTGACACTGTAAACATGAAATCAGGAATCCCAACTCAAATTTCAACCAATCACGGATGATCTTAACAAAAACCTATATTTGGAAGGAATTATCTTGTTTGAGGAGCCGAGGCATCGTTAACGGATATCTATAAACAACGCGAACCTTATCATGTCGAATTTGTTCTGAAATTCCCCTTCCCCAGTAGAAGTAAATTTGGAAGAAATGTGTGGGTTGGCAACTTGGATCGAAGTCGTCTATTGAATTTTTTCCTGGAATAATAATTAATGGTTTCGCAACTCTGCAGCACAAGACAGGAACCGCCCCTACATCGTCATCGTACACGGTCAGATGAACCTCATTACGCCATAATTTCCCATCGGGAAATTTGTCCCAGCATGTCGCGTGACGGACACCGGAGGTGGCTACATCTAGCGGCCTCTATACGCCGTCGAATTCGTTCTGCAAGAAATGCGCGGAATTACCCGTCGGGCTGTTTTGTTATGATCGTTGAACTTTTTCATTCATGAGAACTGGGACGATGACGCGATTACAGAGGGACTGGAATGTTTCGGCGAATTGCATTTATTCATTTATTTATATTGCGCCTTATCGACTCTGCATAATTCGCGCGGTATTGCGAACGCGGCTGACGTAAACACTATCGATTGCATTCCGATCGAACCGATAGACTGCGACTTTTCTATCGTTATTTGTATAGTTAGATCAGAGTATACTACTGAGTTGTTGATTTTTCGCGCGTGATCTGGAGAACAGCGTGTTATCGTTTTTTCCAAGTGTCTGTAATTTTCGAATTTTGAGCCGAAAATGGTCTCAAACGTCTAGGTAAAACTCGATATTGTCCGGTCGTCCGTCTGTACGCACGATTACGGGCGTACGGAGAACGCGACACGATAACTGTCGAAAGAATCGAGCTAGCGATTTGAAACTTCCAGATTAGGTCGCGCATTGGGATGCGCCGGTAAAGTTTGAGACAAATCGGTCGAATGGTTTCGGAGGTATGGTAATTCGAATTTTTGAGATTATATGAATGATATTTGAGGAACTACCCATGCGATTGAATTGAAACTTGACAGTTAGTTGAAGCATAACAACGCACAACTTTACACGAAATTTCGCTGAGATCACACTGTGAGTAAATTTCGAAAAATATTTTTTTCGAAAAAAAAACTGTTCTTTAAATCCGGAAAAAACTTCTGCTTCTACCTTGAACATCATATTTTACAACAGTGTGCCGAATTTCATTTTGATACGACCATAATTTCTGGAGATATTGAGAAAAAATTTCATGGTTTTCTTCTCGATATCGTTGTGCTTTATGGAATAACTGAAAAAAATACTTATTCAATCGAGCTGAAACTTGGCAGCTAGTTTGGAAATGCTGATGGTCAACTTTGTAAGAAATTTCGAGATGATCGTGAAATTAGAAAAATATTCAATATTCTGTGATCTTCTGACCAAATCATCTTCATGATATTCTGTATGAACCTGCAAAATGTCATTCAATACTGGATTTCCAATCGACCTAATCTGCATTTTCGGAAATATTGAAAAAACTAAAATTTTGAATGGGTATATCTGCAGAATCATTGGGTGGATTTTAGCCATTCACGAATTCGGCCTTCGTAATTAAGGTCCAAACCTACTCTACAAATAACGAGTTTATAAATTGTCTCTTTCGGAAGTTATTGTGTTTACGGTCGGCCTAGCGGCCGACAGTAGAATAGAGTAGGTTTGGAACAGTAACAGTAAAAAATTTCAAATTTGTATTTTCGGGAATTATCTAATTTAGACATAAAAACATTTTCGTCACACCTTGAGCTTCATGTTTCATAGCAGTTTACCGAATTTTAGTTTCATATAATATTAATTTTTTTTTTTTGAAATTGGGAATAAATATCTCCAACTCTGTGTTTTTTTCCTCGGTATCGTTGTTTTTTCCAAAATATCTCAAAAACAACTGAAAGCAAGTTTGAAATGCTGATGGCAAACTTTATGCAAAATTTCGTGATGATTGTGTCATTATAACAATTTGAAACAAAAAAATTTGAATTTTCCAAACATTCAATATTCTGCGATCTTCGATCGTCATTTTTCAATCGAGTTCTGAATTTTCATTCTTTCTTTATTTTCGGGATTATTGGGAAATTAATATTTTGAGTGCGTATATCTAACGGGCGATTGCAGTATATACAATAACTTCCTATTTCAAAAACTCAAAATCTTGATATTTGTAGAGTGGGTTTGGACCTTAATTACAAACCGAATTCGTGAATAAGTAAAATTCCGTAGATATTCAAAATATTTCCAAAAATACAGATAAGATCGAATTGGAAAATGACAGCTTGGTGGTTCGTAAATAATTTCGTGAGGATAATATGATTAGAAGATTATTCAATTTTATAATCTGCAAGTAAAGGAGCGTCTGTCGGGGTCGATACGTGGAAAGATGACCGCTTTGGCAACTTGAACATGCGCGCAATAGCTGCTTCACGTCAGTGCTTTTCTAGTTTTTTTCATGGTACACGAAATCCTGAATAAACCTTCTAGATATAATTTTTTTTTCAAATACTAATTTTAATTCCATCCAATGTTTGTCCAGGAAATATTTGGAAAATACAAATCTGAATGGATTTTCCCGTTCATGAATTCGACCCTCGTATTCAAGTTCCAAAGCTACTTCAAAGTTTCTTATTAACCACAATTATCAACCCGCTAAGTAGATTGTTTCGGTAGTTATTGTGTTTACGATAGGTGCTTAGGCCAGCAGGAAACCCAATTACTCCAGGAAGAATTAACCTAAAGACTTGATAATTGTAGAGCACTAGAGCAGGTTTAGAGTTTCCGAAAATACGATCCTTTTATAACCGCTTGGGCGTGGTCGTGAAAAATTCGGCCAGCCCCCGTATTCCCCCGATCCGGACTCTCACGGGCAACGGCGACGAAATTCAGGGACCCAGAAATGTCCCGTAACGGTTGCCAAGTAGGCGGCCAATAAAGACCCGCTATTAGCCGAACTGTTGCATTAATTAACGTAGACATTAATTTACCTGGAAAAGCTTCGTGGGGACCATCGGCAGGAAGCGAGCCCTAACGAAGGAGAGACAGAGGAGTGGGGGAGGGATTCGCGAACGCCTGTGGCCCCCTTACGTTGCGGTGACCGCGTGAACTATGACCTTTTAAACTACTTCCTGTCCTATCCGGGCGAACCAAAACACCCGTACGTACGGGGGGATGAATATTGCCGCGCGTCGGACAATCGATAATTTTTGGGGCCGTGTCGAAATGTGCCTATATCTTTTATGGATGTCGGAGGCAATCGAAGTATTGTGTGCGATATAACTCAGCCTGAGTTTGTCAGTATGACCAGTCCAAATCAACATTCATTGGGAAGTTGTGCAAATTATTTAAAAAAAATTCAAAAAGCACTGCCGTGAAGGCAACGAATTTGAACATGCACGCAAAAGCTGCTGCCTTCACGGCAGTGCTTTTTGAAATTTTTTATTGATAAATTACTGGATTTCAATTCGATCAAATCTGTATTTTCGGAAATATTGGAAAAATAAAATTTTGAATGGGTATATCTACGGAAGCATTGGGCGGATTTTACCCATTCACGAATTCGACCATCGTAATTAAGCCCTAAACCAACTCTACAAATATCGATATTTGTAGAGAAGGTTTGGACCTTAATAACGAAGGCCGAATTCGTGAATGGGTAAAATCCACCCAATGATTCCGTAGATATACCCAATCAAAATTTTATTTTCTTAATATTTCCAAAAATACAGATCAGGTCGAATTGAAATCCAGTACTTCATCGAAAAATAACAGTTCGAAGTTTCATACAGAATTTAATGAGGATGATATGATAAGAAAATCATGGAAATTTTTTTTTCAAATTGTTCTAATGACACGATTATCACGAAATTTTGCATAAAGTTGTCTTTCAGCATCTCAAAACTGGCTGTGAAGTTTTATCAGGACCGAATCAGTATTTCTCGAGTTATACTGAAAAAATCAACGATATCGAGAAGAAAACCTTGAAATTTGACATATTTTTGCCCGATATCTCCAAAACTTATGATCATATCGAACTGAAATTTGGTACACAGCTGT
Source organism: Myrrha octodecimguttata (assembly GCA_958510865.1). NCBI lineage: Eukaryota > Metazoa > Arthropoda > Insecta > Coleoptera > Coccinellidae > Myrrha > Myrrha octodecimguttata. Next base: position 67,672,283 of record OY294058.1, on the reverse strand, counting down.
GAAATATAAAGCTCAAAGTGAGTGGAATTTTTTTTTGGATAGGATGATTGTTTTCCGAAAAAAAAAATTTTTTGGACAAAATTTGGAAAAAATTTTTTTTCATTTACTGACAATATGATCCTGACGAAATTTGGTTCAAAGTTGCGCGTCGTTATACTCCTCCCAACTGCCAAGTTTAAATCTAATCGCTCAATTAGTTTCTGAAATAAAAAATAAATAACTTCAAAACTTCAAGTGCCTATTACTCCGAAACTATTCGACCGATTTGGCCCATTAACGAACTTAACCGCGGCATTCCGATGCGCAACCTATCCTTGAAGTTTCAAGTTGCTAGCTTGCTTCTGTCGACAGTTACCGTGTCTACGGCCGGACAGAATCGATTTTAACACCGGATGCGTCATCAGTGAGCCCAACCTAGTCGTTTGAGACCATTTTCGGCTCAATCATTCAAAATTACAGACATTTGGACAAAACGATAGCACGCTGTTTCCCTAGAAAACGCGCGCAAAAATCATAACAAATACGTTTTTTTGTGTTCTGAAGTTGTCAGGGAACATTTTATGGGGAGAACAAAAATGCACGTGTCTCAACTCTTTAAACCTTGCTCGAATCATGCCACACGTCGTAAGGAAAATGGCTCACTCTGTAGAATACCGGTGACTTGAACCTTGAATCTTATCGTTTTACGACTTTTTCTGAGCGCTCGTTCTGTGGAATAGCGCATCATAATTCCGTCCCAATTTCAGGAATTAACTAATTTTGAGCTGAAAATGTTCTTAAACGATTAGGTTCGACTACCTGAAGAAAAAAAGGTGGTCAAATTTGATTTTCCGGCCGTTCGTCAATATGTGTTCAAAACATTCGAAGCAAAGTACCTAGCAACTTGATAGGTAAAATCCACTCAATGATACCGCAGATATATACCCATTCAAATTTTATTTTCCCAATATTTCCAACATTACAGATGAGATCGAATTGAAATCCATCACTTGGCTGAAACATGACAGCTTAAAGTTTCAAACAGTATTTCGTGAGGAAAATATGATCAGAAGATAGCAAAATATTAAATATTCTAAGAAAAAATTAAATTTTTTGAAACTGTTGACACGATAATCACAAAATTTTGCATGAAGTCGTTTATTAGCATTTTCAAAATAAGTTCCAAGATTCATCATTGAGTCAGTATTTTTTCAGTAGTTCATATGAGGTACACTGCAGGGAAATATGGAGCTCAGGGAAGAAAGAGCGTTATTCTTCTTGAATATGATGAATAGTTTCAAACAAATTCAAAAAATCAGAAATAATTTTTTCAAATTCACTGCCAAGTCCCGATTCAATCGCTATCAATATCAGGAATGAAACCTCAATATTTCAAATGGCAATAACTTCGAAACCATTCGGCCGATTTTGCCCATTGGCGAACCCAAACAGCGCATTTTAAAATAGAGCTTACCCTGAAAGTTTCAGGTCTATAGGATTATCTGTACGCCCGTAATCGTGGCTTCGGACGGACGACCGGCCAGAATCGATATTGAAACCGGATTCGCCATCAAAGAGTCCAATCTAGTCGCCTTAGACCATTTTCGGGAAAAAATTCTAAAATTAAAGATACATACGCTTCCCCCAAAACATGAGCGCGAGAAAAAATACAATATTTAGTTCTGTACAAATTTTCCAATGACAATCCTATTCTCATTTTTCAAATTCTCAAAAGCGGTTATTTATGACTCGAGAGTTTCTTCTATAAAACTTGCGATCATCGATCAAGATCGCAATAGGTCACGTGCATGAATTTTTTTCATCATGGGAAACAAATATTCTATCCGTAAGACCACTGAAAAACTTCAACTTTGTTTGAACGGAAGAAACTTCGCGGTTTCCGTGACGTATGGGGATACATCCACTCTCTCCCTCTTCTCGTGTACTTTTCTCTCTAGCAAGCAATAGACAGCGCCGGGCTTATCGATCGGTGAATCGTACTATAACGAGTGACGTAGAGGCAATCTGACGTGTTTCTCCCGCTTCGACCCTGAGTCCCGATTCGGCCATTTTTAATGACGAATCATTCAAAATTCACGAATTATTGAAGTGTCTGATAGAATACATTATGATTTTGTATCGATAAGAATGAGAAAAACATAAAAATATGATAATTAGCGTAACATGAAAGAGACCTTTTATATGAAATCAACGATTGTTTCAAGAATAAACTTATAGCTCTTAACAACTTCAACTCTCGTTAGTTCGAACTTCTCGATAATCCGTAACATTCGGATACCAACTTTCCCGAGCTATCAGCAAGAGGCCGACTCTCAGATAGACTTAGGACTATCATCAAGTGGCCGACGATCCATATTGACACCGCAACCCTCAGAACAACCCCTCCAAGAGCCCGACGAACGAACACACCATGCAAATACACAGAAACCCCCCTATATTTCTCCGCATATATCTGCAGCAAGCCATAAAACAGTCTGCCACGACGAGGGTTCCCGCTCGCAGACATAACGACTTCGACTGATGGAAGAAGGGCCATTAATTTCCCTCTCAGTCCGCAACAATTCCAGTCTAGCGAATTATTTTTCGTCACGCCCGCAGGCCCTAAAGACGTCTATATCGTCCCTTTTCCCCTAATCAGCGAACCGGGACCCGAAAATGCGCTGACCGTCGTGACGCCGGTCGTCGATGGGTCGCTGTGACCGATTTTACGATTCGAAGATAGAATTATTCGAAAAGTTCAAATAATTCACCCACGTCATATTGATCATAAATAAAAACCAATAGTATCGATTATTATTATCATTAGTTTGAAGAGCTTGATGAATTTTTGTTTTGATGATCTTGGACATGGAAAAATTGATCGAACCGGTAATATTACCCCTCAAAAAATAAATGTGATTGTCCATAATCTCGATAATTTGACCACCCGGTGAAATAGCCGTACGGTGAAACAGCCGGACGGTGAAATAGCCGGACGGAGAAAAAAACGGACCTGAAAATGGGCGAATAGATCACCCGTATGCAAGAAGCCTTAAGGATGGAGCAATGTTCGAAGAATCCCGATAGATCGATGCAGGATGGCAAATAATTTCACGAAGTCGTTTCTTTCGGAAGTTATTATGTTTACAGTCGTCCTCGAGACCAATCGTAAGTTCAATAACTTCCGAAAAAAACAGTTAAGAAACTCGATATTTGAAGCGTAACTTTGGGACACGGTTGTGAATGTAGAGTTCGTAAAGGGGCGAAATCCACCCAATGATTTCGCATGTATATCCTTTCAAAATTTCATTTCGACAATATTTCCAAACATACAGATTAGATTGAATTGAAATCTAGTACTTGATTGGAAAATGACAACTCGAAGGTTCGTACAGAATTTTGTGAGGATAATAATAAAGAAGGTCGCAAAATTTCAAATGTTTAAAAGCGAATATTTGAATTTTTCTCAAATTCTTCTGACGATACGATAATCGTTAAATTCCGAACAGAATTGTTCAACAGCATTTTCGAACTAGTAATCAAGTTTCATCATGATCGAATCAGTAATTCTCGAGTTATTCCGGAAAAAACATACCGAGGAAAACACGAAATTTCACATATTTTTCCAACTATTTCCGAAAGTTATAAACGTATCTAACTTAAATTCGGTACACTGTGAAATATGGAGGTCAAGGACTGAAAATTTTATTTGAAAAAATTCCATAAAAAAAAAAAATTTTTTTTCCAATTTACTGACAGTAAGATCTCAACAAAAACACAATTTGACATATTATTTATTTGCCATTTTCCAAAAATAACAATCGCATCGAACTGAAAATTGGTACATTGTTGTGAAATAATAATTTCAAGGTCTGAGCAGAATTTTTTCAAATATGACGAATAATTTCCGAAAAAAAAAAAATGTTCAAAAAATGTCGATTTTTTCTTAAATTCACCAACTAACAGTACGATCTCAGCAAAATTGAGTGAAAAGTTACGCGTCGTTAATCTCCACCTATGTACCAACTTACAATCCTATCGATCTAGTAGTTCCTGAACTATCAGGAAAATAAAAAATAAAATTTCAAATGACTGAAGTTTCTCCGTACACCCTTAATCGTGCCAACGTACGGCCGGCCGGACGAAGTGATTTTGACACAGGAATCATTATCAGCGAGTCCAACAGAAATTTGGACGAAACGATGTCACTCTGTTACCCAGAAAATGCGCGGGAAAATAATAAACCAAAAAAATCTCGATCGAAGTAACAATTTGTAACGAACATCCAACGATCGACAACAACGCCGCCGACCGGCCGGCCGGTGGCGCTCACCCCGTCCCGTTTCGCAATAACAAAGCGCCGTTTACGGCCAGTGACGCATAGTAAAAGACCGGAGCGTCGCGACGCCGAGTGGCCTTGAACGGCTAGCGGAGTACAGGGCGCGCGAAGGGGTGGGCGGGACGCAGCGCGGGTCGGCGAAGCAGAACAGCCTCTATCGATCGACGCCCGAACAGGCTCTTCTCTATCGTAGACTGCGAGGGGAAGAGCAAAGGTCAGGGGGTAAATTCGTACACACGGAGCGCCACCCGTCCTCCCGCCAACTCGCCCGTTTCCATCTTAAATACGAGGGGAGAGGGAGAGGGAAGTGATGTGGAGGAAAATATTGAATGTTGACACGCCCGCCTTCGAGATGCAGTTGGGATTTTAATCGGGAAAATACGTCTAGGAGATAAGATAAATGATGGTTTCATTTATTGCATTCGCGACTAGGATCAAACATTTGAAGACGGAACGATATCGAAGGGTAATAATGGGGCGAAATTGTTTGGACGGCAGGACCATCAGAAATAATAATTTCTTTTTATACAGGAATATCCCTAGGATGATAGAATTATCTAGAAACTAGTAGGTTCCTAGATTAAGGAATCATATGTTGATATGGGACCAGCTTTGAGCAGGATCAGAAAGTCATCTTGCAAATCTCCTAGGGAAAACCACGAAGATTTGATGTTGCAGAAAAACAAAGAAGAAGACTCAGAAAGTAAGTCAATCATCCATAGTCTTATGCAAACCTTTTTTAAAAATATCCACAAGCCACAAATCTGCACCTATAACGAGTGCCTGGCCATATAGTTGATTTGAACAGAAAGAATTGAGGAAAAAAGTTGCACAAGTCCTCTAGGAAAATACCAATTTGATTAAGGGAAAGCAGAGCGATCGGAAATAATCTGTATATAAAGGTTATGACTGTTATCAGGTTTACCCTGAAACTCGTAGGTTACAAGAGTAAGGAATCATATGTAGAGATGTCATCAGCACGGACAGAAAGCCACCTTCTTTGCAAATCTTTTAAGTGATGAAACCACAAAAATTTGACAATGAAAGATGTTCATTCAACGCGCAAAGTGAAGAAGAAGACTTGGGAAGGATGTAAAACATTTGTGCTCTCAAGAGATATCATACAATTTTGACTTGAGAATATATAGAAGGGTGCCAACTATCTAAACTAGACAGCAGCCATTTGCGATGTGATATTGGTAATGTCAAATCGCCAAGCTCCAATGTCATCAGTTCGGGGATGATTTCGGAAGCCATCTCCTTCGCATTCTATTTTTTCAAATGATGAATCTCTAAGCTTCAAATATGCCCACGCTATCAAAGAAATCACCAATTTAATCTAGAGTAGGTAGGAGGTAGATGTGACATAACTATGTTAACGCCCTGAAGTCGTCAATTTCTAGACGTCAGGCAGGGAGGTAATAAAATATGTAACATAAATGAATCTCCTTTTGATTGAGACTGAATGAGTGGGCGACTTAGAATCCTTCCAAACTTTTTTGATCATTGTCCCTTCAGTAGATCGACCCTCTGAATGATACAGATAAGCATAACTCAGGAAAGATCCTTCAGTTGCTTCCATTCTGATTCTCTGAAGTGATGTTCCCAAAGATCTCTAATCCTATATCATTCTTTCTTCCAAGCACAACTATCTTCATCATCATTAAGGCCGAATTTATACATACTTCAGCCAAGAAATATTATCTTTGGTTTGACCATCTCCGGACTTCTAATTGGTCAAAATTGGGTTCGCAACCTTCATAAAGAGAGCAAGGATTGTGACTGCCAAAAATAGATTATTTTTGCCTTCATCCTTTCTCTTTTCCAGCATACCTCATCCTATCATTTCTACTGCATTTGGAAGAATAATTGCTCTTTCCTGGTGGTAGTACATGCTGTTGCAAGCAATAAATGCTTGCCAGCCTCGTCTGTGTAATCTGATGTAGATAGGAAGAAATATTGCGAAAGAGAACCCCATCAATGCTCTCAAAGAATATGACTTTGAATGTTTTACTGATTGCTGGAAAACAAAACCGTTATGGGCGCAATTTAACCAACGAGAGACTTGATAGTGCGGCAGCTACAGCGCTACCGTTCAACATCATAAGTTTGAATGAGAAAATCAGTTATCAGAAAGTCATTGCTTCGCAAATCCAATTGGCTCGACCAAGAAATGTTTTTATATCGAATCCAAGAAAGGAGAGCAAATCCTATGGGAATTAGTCCTGTTAAAAACAGCCCTAAGTGGTTCCCAATTTCGATACATCGATGTCTATCGTACTTTTTGGAGAGTAATGAAAATACGAATATCAGCATTTTTCTGATTCGCTCAAGTAGCTACTCTGCGAGTATCGGAGAAGAATCCCTGAATGGATAGGGAAAATCGAAATATCCCCAGAAAGGTTTTCCGGTACCTTGAAGCCTTTTCTGTGAGAGTCGGACGGAATTTTGTTGATAAGCGCTTGCAAACTATGACCATGTGTACTGGTTGAAAGATACCTCTAACTCGAGTATGACTTCACCACAAAGATGCATCTTGAATCAATGGATAAGAGAGACAACAACTCTTTCGGAACTGTGTGAGCTTTCCCCTCACGAAATCTGATAAAATTGCATGTTCCACAATAAAATTTTACATGATGAAATAGATATACTTGAGTATCGACTAAAGCTTTTTTTGGGAGCATTTTGCATCATTTCGTAGGTTTTTTCTGGGATTTCACTCACAGTATCTGAAACAGAACGATGAAAAATTGAATGGGAATTGTTTCTTCATGGAGAACGCCCTTGCGGATTTTACTATTTGTCAAGGGCAGTTTCTAAGTTTCTGGTTTGTCTGATGAAGGAGTCAGATTTGTCCTCTGAAACGTGACAGTTCGCTTTGTTGATCGTTAGTTTTGTTATGGTATTGTTCATAAGGCAATCTGTTTCCAAGGAACTGCCCTGATAATCCTGCAATCCACAAGGGCGTTTTTCAGAAGAAAAGAATTCTATTTGATTTCTAATAATTCTGTTTCGGATATTGGAAGGGAAAACTCAGAACAGACCTTCACAATGGCCTTTTACATGATAAAATATGCAAACAAGTACATTCTGGGAACCTAATAATGATGTTAAATATTCAGAAATCTCAATAGAGTACCAACGACTAAAGATCATTTGGAATTTTCATTGACTAGTTGAATTGATCAATGAATATTATAGATTTCAGCTATTTTTTCAGGATAAAATCCAAACATATGAAAGAGATAAAAACAAAATGATTGGAACTAATGTAGCTTGACGCTGATTTTCCTAACCTTGAATTTGCTCATTTCTTTAAGGATAGAATATTCAATGAGAAATAACTTAGTTAAATTCAACAAAAAAGGATCTAGGTTCGGTAAAACCTAACGTCAATCAATTGATTTACCTTTTTTGAAGCCTCGTCGTAATTGTAGGTCAGTTTGTCTTACCTGAAAAAAAAAAAATTACATTAGATTTGTTGATATGACTCGAACAGACAATCTACAGGTGACCCGAAAATGGTAGTCACTATTCCACCACCGTATGTAAGAATCAAAAATATAGTGGAAGTTCGAATATTCTTTTTTCGGAAATCCAATGGGTCTCCTGCATATAACACGAATCATCATATTTTTATGTTTTTCTCATTCTATATCAAAAAGTAGGTCCATTTCAATATAGTCTAATTTCCATAGTCCACCCCGTACAACAACCACTTTTCTTTCCACCCTTGATCTCTCGATTTTCACCCGAAAAGCTCTCAGATACCGAGACACGGTCCGTAGGGCGGGTAGGTTACTTCCAATCATTTAAATATTCATCCAACGACGACGACTTCACGCTCCGCGAACATCAGAGTTCGAAGCGTTAATTTCGTTCAGTTGATCCTCTCCTTACCCCTAACGAATTCGGTGGTTGGCCACAGAGGTGGAGCTCGATAATGGATGATGGAACTATCGCATGGCCGTGCGATTATCGCATTAACCAGCCAATTTTATCCGACGATCTCACGGGTTTTATTTTGGTCCGGATCATTTGACGGGGGATTTGAGAGGTTGAGACTGTTTAGGGTGTCTAACTTTTTGGTTTATTCTTAGATTTTCGAACAGGATCGGTATTTTGGTATCATGCGAATTGATTCTGCATACGTTCGGTAAAGATTCAGTTGGATGCATTTTCGAACTACTGAATTCATTTCTTACTTTTTTTCAGTAGCAATCTAAATGTTTTTTAGCCGCTCTTCTCGTGCGAAAGTGATTCGCATAACTTGATGAGAAAACTCCTGGGAATTCAAAAAAATTCTATTTTCACAGTACCTGGATTTACGAAGGAATCTGTAATCGTCTTAATATCATTTGAATAGGAAATAATACTAGTTGGGGCCAAATAAAAATATATAAGCTTATCTTTCATGGATTGCAAAATGTCGAGGCCACTGGGCCGATTTCAGAAATGGCCATGTTATAGTCGGATTGATTTTTCGATTTTTTTTTCTCCAAGCCGAATGGAAATTTTGTAGTATCCTATAATAATAATAATAATAGTTTATTGATCCCAAAAGACACAGTTGTGTATAGGACAGGTCAAAGATACATTAAATTTTCATGATATAACATAATGAGTGAAGTTATCATCAAAGAATTCCTTAGTACTATAATATGCATTCTTGAAGAGAAGAGATCTCACACACTTTTTGAAATCACGTATAGATTTAATTTTTATATCAGATGTAGATGGTTGAATAATCTCAAACTTTGAGGTTAAACTCTGCGAAAAAACGCAATAATTAGTAAATAATAGAACTTTACAGCTTCACACAACGATTTTGTTAAATTGTTATAGAAGATATTTTAATAATCTTCGAAATAACTTTAAATATTTTTTTCATGGAATCAACATTCAAATCTGACAGAAAAATGAAAGAAAATCATTCTGAAAGAATCAGATTCGTACTCTGAAACGTCACAGTTCACCTTGTTTATTGTTCGTATTGTTCCGATATCGTTCATTGAACAACCTAAAAATACCCTTGTTCAATCCTGCAACCTGCAAGGGATTTTCCATGAACAAACAATTTTATTTGATTTTCAATAGTTTTTTTTCAGATATTGGGAGTGAAAACCAAGAAAAACCGATCCTATCTAAAAAAATAAAATGGACAATTAAGTTTTCAAATGAGATCTTCTCTTCAAAGCATTTTTTCAATGATTATGACCGAGCGCTCTGAAAAATAATGGTCTTACGAAACTCTGTATAATGATCCTATGTATCATTCAAGTCGAACCACATAAGTCACTCTCCTGTATCAAAATAGAAAAAGCCCGTTGGTTAGTTTAATCTCTCCTCTTTCATTCCTTCAATTCTTTGGATTGAGCTGCTTCAGTGTGGCAGCTGCAGTTCCACAGTCAGAACAGATCGTCAAAACGACTCAGTTTGAAAAACACAGAGAGGATTCTAGATAAACAATAGCTGTTGAGTGTTTAGACTTTTCTCGGCGTTTTCCAAGTTCAGTCGTTCTGATGATCGGTAAGAATCGTGAAACTGCAGTAAAATTTTCCTTGGATGATTAGCTCAGATTCAGGTGGAATAGTCGTTCATTTATTAACAGATATTCGTCCTCGTGTCATTTTGGTTCATATTATTGAACTGGAGCTCTTTATCCCCATTAAATGTTCTATATTATTAATTTTTTTCGGGCACTTCTTTTCATGAAATTCCAACGAAGAAAATTCATCCAACGTAACAGGTAACAAGCAGATCTGATGCACACGAACTCAGATGTCTCCACGCATAAACTACACCCTTTTGAATCCAATCCGAAGCATCCAACTGACCTCTTTCCCAAAAACGAAGGTCAAACCCGAGCTCCACAGCTGATGATCCGTATACAATTCCACCGTTCGCTTCCGGCCTCGACACTATGGCTGACTTGGGGGCCCTCTATCCCTCATCCCTTTCTCAGGGCTCCCGATCGCATCATCCACCTCTTTTCCGCCCCGTCCTCGCGAGCACCTCTGACCACGTGGTCCGCCCGTGCCGACCGGGTGTGGTGTTCCCCCGAGGACCTGGAGCGGGGGCACGCTGCCGTTGAGGGACGGGGGAGGCGTATAAGGGATTGCTGCTGCCGATGGGGCTCCTGCGAGTCTGTGTTATTCTCGCCACGTATCGGTCGTCATGGTAATCGCACCCTTCTTGATTCTACGCCGACTGCCTATTCTTTTGCCGCTCGCGGCAATCCCCTTGATCCCGTGCGGTAACGAAGAGGGCGACCAGTGGTCCCGAAACGTCGGCACGCATTTCGAGCAGTTAGATAACTATGATGAAGTGAATAGGAGGAAGTTGATTATCTGGAAAATATGAACAGGAAGAATCCATACAGACCTGTAAATACCCCATCTCGCGAAAATCTTCGAAGCACTTGAAACATACATTAACTTAGATAAGCCTCTTCGATTATTCACCCATAACATCCACTCCATCCTGCCTAAAAAACAATTCTCCATGCATACGGCTCTTGCTCAAGAACTTATAGAAGAGACAATTCACAGCTATAGTCACAGCTTTCATTACAATCACGAGTGATTGAGAGCAATGAACGAACAATAATTTACTAGAAATGAACAAATATACAAAGATAGGGGAAATAATAGCATAATTATTAATGAAGAAGAAAGCAGAAGAGTTATTTGAAAGAACGATGCCAACACCTGGAGACTCAACAACTACAACCCAATTGAAGTTGCTAGAAGAATGAACTCTGCGACCCATGCCCTAGAGTTCAACCTTGAGCAGACATCAGCCTTGAGGATAAAATAGGCTAACAAAATCCAACAGAGATAGTCAAGGTGATCAGAATCAAGGAGAATCAACTGGTTAATAGAACCAATGTCTGTATTCAAGAAGAACAGGTCAGAATAAAAGGAGTACTCGAACTCAGGAAACCGGACACTCTATAGCATTCCTCAGAGAGCTGCTGAAAAAACTTCCTTGGATAGAGCTGATCGATTTACTGCCATCACCTTGCAGATAAATCCTGTCCAACGCGAGCTGTGACGATGGTGAGAGTTAGTTTTCGCTTTCTGGGTAGTCAGAAGATGGATCAAGCTATCTCATCTAGTTCCATGAACCATAGCGACGTTGCAGTTATCGACCCAGTCCATCTGGTAGCCAGCCTTCATTTGACAAAAAACCATTTACGTTAATGGGGCATATGTTCAATGACACTCTGTTCCAGATTCAACGTAGAATCGTTTATAGACTGCACATAAGTCAGTCAGAGTTGTATCCCAAATAGAAGAAGAGTTTCTGGAATAAAACGATGGTCTAAGGAGAGAGATGAGCAATAAATTATTATCATTTGAGATAACTTTTCTTTTTGTTCATGGATTTCTTCTTCAATGAATCCAGACTGGGTTCCACACTGCAGTGTAAGGAAGGCAGATTGTGCAGATGACCTCGGAATTGATACACACAATGTTACATTGATGAGAATGTTGCATTTGAAGGGGAAACCTGGACAGAGAAATACTAAAGAAGTTACTGATGTTTGTTCCATAGAGAAAAACTTCTATGTTTATCTTGATCAATCTAAACAGCAAGACACATGTTTTTTTTCTGCAGTAGAGCCTGCTTTTTGGATGTTGAAGACAACTTCTTTGGACGTTGAAGCAAATTCAGTGTACTCACTCACTTGATGAAAGGCTGAAGTTAACTAATTAGGATCTGCTTCTGTCTTCACAACGTTACATAAAACTGCGATTCCCCCGAGACCTTAAGGTATTTCCCGTAGAGCACGTCGACAGTCCATGTAGCGGCGAATTCTTAGTGGTACGTCCTTATAAACGAAAGAAATAGAACTTGGAAAGTTATCGTCGCTATAAGCGACTTCGTCGTTGTAACAAAGTCGTTACAACCGAACAGTTCGATGTCAAATTACTTAGTATTTCAAACAATTGTAGATAATTGAGTCGTTACATACGGATTTTCGTTATAACCGGTGTCGTAACAAACGGCTTTCAGAGTTCTTCGAAAAAACTCAGATTATATCAACTTCTTTAATTCGAATTTATTCAGCAGAAATTCCAAACAAGAATGCGACCCACAAATGAAAAAAAAAAGAAAAAAGAAATCAACCACCCAAGCCTCGGGTTTCAATTTTCGCCGCACCCTAATCCAACCCGGGAAAATCTTCGCCGGGAAAGGTGGGACCAGATTCCAAAGGAGATTCCTTCGGGTCGAGTCAGTTACACAATAATTACGTCGTAACGTCGGCCGGAGAGAATAAAAGCGGGACAGGAAATATATAAAAACGGACGTAAATGTCGCAGTAAAATTCACCTTCTGATTGGTTGCGCGCCGATGGGAGAAGACGCCGTAATTACGACGGGCGATTGTGGGCCGAAGGTACGTGCGTCTATCCGAACGATCGAAGGACCAACAACCGAACTGGATCAGTCGTAAAAGAATGGGTCGCTTGGGGGCATCGGATATTAGCGGGAAATTCGCTTTCCAAGCAAGGGGGAGAGTGCCTCTAGGCTGTAAACAGAGACTTACCTATTTGGTATTACATTTACACTTCTACCCGCGTGAAGTGTGGTTAAAAAAAACGTGAAACCGGTTGCGCGATTAGAAAAATATCGGAAATAAGGCCAACGTATGTTTGAGTCCCGCTGAATATTTCAATTATTCATTTACTGCGAATTATCTGAAACGCATAGAAGGAGTTCAATTGAGCTACATCTGTTTTTGGTATTCGTGGTATGCTGATATTCATATATAGCATGGAGATAAATGGACTTAAAACTGTTCCTTGGGGTAGACCAATTAATACTCTCCTAGAATTCATGTCCATGAACATTTCATCGATAACTTCCAGAAGGCATCACTTAAAGATACAATATGTTTAGAGCATATTTGGCCCAGAGGGTTTTTTTTTTTGAATTTGGGTTATTACTGCAAATGCAAATTTGAACACAATTATTATGGGTTTGATTCATCATTTTCCAAAATTACCTTCAGACAGTGTTCAAAATCAGATTTCAAAATTGGGGTTTGGGATTTGCCAGGCGTGCACAAAGTGACAACGGTGTTTAGTAGAATAGCTTTTTCTGCTATAGCATAATGAAATATTTATTCCTATTCTGTGGTACACACGTGTTCTTCGCCAATATAATCAAACAATTTTCGTTTGCGATTTGTCAGTAATATAACAGTATGACAGTCTGTGCTCTTCTTTTTCTATTCCTTGATCGTTGTTTCTCCTCTAACCAGATCGAAGTATAGCTATCTCTGTTTTTCTAAGCAAAGTAACACATTTGACGTCCTTTTCTTTCCGAGAAATCTGACTTCGACGCTGCCATATTGTGCACTCAAGACAAATCCCTTTAAATGCAAAGCCGCTATTTTTATTTTTCAGTTTTAAGTGATCAAACATTCTTTTAAAAATATAATATTGAAATAATATGTTTGAAATGTGATGATTTAAAGGTTTCTCGTGAAAATTACTGCATTTTCGTTAAAAGGAAAAATCCCTATTGCCACTGTATATGGAGAATAATGGACCTAAAACTGTATCTTGAGGAAGACCAATGAAAATTTTCATTGAACCTCAGGCACCGTAAAAAATTATTCTCCTATAGTTCATGCCCATAAACGTTTCTTCAATATCTTTAGGAAGAAACAACCTGGAGACTCAATATTTGTAGAACATATTTGAAACTCAATTACGAAGACGGAATAAGTGAATGGTTAAAATACCCCCGATGAGCTGTTCCGTATAGAGCAATCGCATGAAAAGGAGCATATATGTCCGTATATAACCGACCATTCAACTCTTCCGTTAGCCGCGATGTACACCACTTCAAACTAACACGCCTGTCAAGTAAGAGACCAATGCGACCAACCTGATAAAATTAATTTATTACCAATTCGAGAGAGACAACTTTCTCCAATTGAAGATAATTGTAACTTGTCACCAGATGATTGATTGTTATCGAATTCATTGTTTACTTTATTTCCGTGAGTTTACGGAAAACGACTTTCTACGAGTTTGCGGTAGGGCGATATTGGAAAAGGTACGGACGGATGATTTCAATTAGAGATAAGATATCGAGCCTCGAGGAAACGACAATAATTATCAAGAAAAATGATAGCGGGCACCATCAACGATATTATAGCTCTTGAACGTTGGATCTTGTTTGTTGCGCAGGAGAATGTTTAGAAGGTTTTCGCCATTGACTGGCGTGGCGAAATGATCATATATTTTTCTTCAAAACCTAAATACTCAATATTTCGTGTAGAAATTAAAAATTAAGAAAAGTACTGACGAGTGGTCAGGAGCTTATATGCGCTTGTTTAAATTACTATTAGGTCAAAAAGAAATTTTGCACCTAGTGGGGGTTTTTCTGAATTTAGGTTATTACTGCAAATGCAAATTTGAACATAATCGTTATGGGTTTGATTCATCATTTTCCCAAATATCCTTCAGAAAGTATTCAAAATCATATTTCAAAATTGGGGTTTGGGATTTGCCAGGCATGCACGAAGTGACAACGGTGTTTAGTAGAATAGCTTTTTCTGCTATAGAATAATGAAATATTTATTCCTATTCTGTGGTACACACGTGTTCTTTGTCAATATAACCAAACAATTTCCGTTTGCGATTTGTCAGTACTATGAAAGTATGACAGTCTGTGCACTTCTTTTTCTATTCCTTGGTTGTGTCTTCTACTCTAACCAGATCGAAGTATAGCTATCTCTGTTTTCCTAAGCAAAGTAACACATTTGACGTTCTTTTCTTTCCGAGAAAGCTGAATTCGACGTTGCCATATCGTGCACTCAAGACCAATCCCTTTAAATGCAAATCCCCATTTTTATTTTTCAGTTTTAGGTGATCAAACTTTTTTTTGATAATACAATATTGAAATTATATGTTTGAAATGTGATGTTCTAAAGGTTTTTCATGAAAATTACTGCATTCTCGTTTCAAGGAAATGCCCCCGTTGCGTATTGGTAATCTCCACCTGATTACGAAGTTTCAATCTGATTGCATTTGTACTTCTTGAGCTATTGCGGAAACAACGTCAAAATTCCAAATAACAACGGAATTTGGCACATTTTTTCCTTATATCTCAGAAAGTAAATATCGGATTGAAATTTGAAACATTGTTGTTGGATACTGACTTTGAGGATTGTACCAAATTCCACTGAAATCAATATTTTCGGGAAAAAAAAAATTTTCATCAAAAAATTCAAGAATTTTCGAATTAAATTTTCTGAAAACTGGATCCACACGAAATTTTGCTCTAGGTTGAGCGTTGGTATTCCAAAACTGTCCGAGAAGTTTCAATTTGATCGAGTCAATACTCCATGAGATATCGAGGAATTAACCTCAAAATTTCAAATGGGCCTAACTCCGAAACTATCCAACCGATTCTACTTATTAACGAACTCAAACGTGATATTTGGACTCCAAGCCTAATCTGAAAATTTCAAGACTCTAGGTTTTTTTTTTCGAAAGTTAGAGCACATATGGACGGACGGACATAATTGAATTTGACCTAGGGTTCTTCTTCGGGGAGTTCAACCCAATCGTTTAAGACCATTTACGGCTCAAAATTCGAGAATTACAGACATCGTGACGAAATGATAACACGGTGTTCCCAAGAACAAGCACGTTAAAAGGATCAAGTTGAATGCACCTGGATTGATATCGCGAGAAGAAAGAAGCACTTGAAATAGAATGTTGAAAATAACCACTTAAGGGGCATGAACTGTGTGGCATGTAGCGCCGTCCTGTTCTCCTGCGCACGTATATTGGTTCAGTTTTAACTGAACCAGTGAACTCGAACTTATCGACCACACTGCGAATAGTCCTCTTGGTAGGATGATTATCGTGACCGTAAAATGGATTTTTTCTGAAAAAAAAAAACACCCATTTAGATGTCATTTTTTTATCATTTACAGGTGTTGCTGAACGTTCAATCTTTCCATGGTGTAATGGAAGAACATACTGATTGAATGATAGCTAATTTGACAGATAGTAGCTGCAACAATAAAGCGGATCTCAACTCTAAAAGTTCGGAAGACCCTTCATAATAGAATTATTTGAACTTCGTTATATCTTGTAACTCGCAAATATATTGGAATGAAATAGTATACACTGTGAGAATGTGAAAATATGAGTGATGACAGCAACCCCTCAAAAATTAACTGGGAAGAAGCGTTAAGTGACAACTGGTTATGAAAGTAATTGGATAGTTTCTTCGAAAATGTCTTGCATTTGACATCTTTTCTTACGTATTTTCTGATAATAAGGCCGATTTTCAGTACTTTTCGAAACAGTAGCTCATCAAAATGTGTCATCGATCCGGAACTGTTGTGGAAATCCAGTCGAATAAAAGCAAAAACCAGCGACGTAGTTTGTGGTAACGAGGTTCATTTTCCGATGCATCGCGCTATCCATCTTCGAGATGCAGCGTCGTAAGAAAAACCAAGTAGGTAGCGGGAGGGGGTGAATTTTCCGCTTTTCGACAACACGTGGTTCATGAGGGGGCGCAGTCTAAAGCACGCAGGTTTCCCGGAGACGAGGAAAAACCGCTATCGAGGGTCTGGAACGCGCGAGACTAGGGTGAAGATGCATACAATAGAGATTATCGTCTCACAAAAGGAGAATGATATTCGTATTTTGACGTTTCCTGGCTTTAATTCGGGTGTAACAATGCCAATTTCGAACCGTGTCGAAATGATAACGCGCTGTTCCCTAGAACAAGCGCGTAAAAACCACAAATTTTGACATAGTTCCTTATGATATCTTCAAGAGTTGAATCCGAATCGAATTTCAATTTGGTACATCAATGTATATAGAATAATATATAATACAGAATTTGAGGTACTCGCAAAATTCCGTTGGAGTCTGATGAAGTATCGATTAAAGCTCATTTTGGGAGAATTTAGCTTCAATTTTTTGGGTTTTTTTTTCATGAAAAAAACAATTTTTATTTAATTTTTGATAGTTCTGTTTCATATATTGAAAGTTAAAACCCAGAAAAAACCAACAAAAAATCTGATGAAGTATCCGAAAAAAAAATTTCGGATTTTTTTTATCGACTAACCATACAATGTCAACAAAAATCCGTTTTTGGTTGCGCGTCATTACGCTTCAACTAACCAACAAATTTTGATACGATTCCTGAGATATCGAGAGTAAAAATCTAAGAACTTCAAATTACTATAACTCCAAACCCATTCGGCCCCTCGGACCTAAACAACAAAACCACCGCCGCCGCTCAAATCCGGCGAAAACATTAAACGTCACACTATGTCGCTGGGTTACCGGATTTTTCCGCGGCGCTTTCCCATCCTTCCTCAATGGGAGAATCGCACCGGGAAATGCCCCAATAGTACACACGCTCTCTACTCGCTCAGCCAGCGAGAGCCGGTGCCAGGTCGATACACGCCGTTCCGGTCGTCCTGGCAACCGTCAACAAGCTGACGTCAGGGCGTTGGAGGGAAGCATCGATCGGCGTCGGGACGCTGCGCCGTGAGTACGGACGTCGTAACGCCGTTTCGGGCGTAGATCGGGCGATCCGATGCCTACGCCAAACTATTACGCCGGAATTTGGGTCTAGAGCCTTCCTCCACCCACTGCCGCGTATGTGGGTTCGACAGGGCTGTATAAACCTGGATTTCGCAATAATGAGTCTATGCTGCGCCCGCTATTTTCTTGCAACGATACACCGGCGGCCTTGAATTTCCGTACTGTTATGAATCTGACTGTTGTTTGATTTTGAATAATTTTGAATTTTTAACAGGATCCAATAACAAAAAAAAATATTAATTTTGAATTTGATTTAAATTTTGCGCGGCTTTCTGTCTCTTTCTCAGGTGGATTCTATGACGTGAAATAATAGTTTATATAATTTCGAATAACAATATTTAATGAAATAAATTTGAGGAAATCGATTCAAATGCTAAACTAATTAACAACCTAACTCAAATAATTAAATTAAATTTAAAAACTTATAATAATGTCCTTTTTGCTCTCACCCACGGTGTTTCTATTCTATGTCACTTTGTTGCTTTATATTCTTCTGTGGTTCGGGTTTTCTGTATAACCTCCAAAGTTTGTCGTGTTTATCTACTGCAAGTTACAAATCTCCAAGGGTTGACTCTTGAAATGAAGTTTATTTTTCTTTATTTCACTTATGTGAATTGGATCTACTGGTTTTTCTTTTCTGGTAAGTTTATCTTTGATTTTCTTCAATATTCCATGTATTTAATTCTGTTATTCTTCCAGGATGCCAGTCACTTTGATTCAATTTTGGTTTACTTTGGGTTTCTGACTGGAATATTACGATGTTTCGACAAATATTTACGAGGAGCAGCTACAGTCTTGACGATGGTATAAAATGGACTGAATTTTCTGTGCTCGAGCTTCGGTATTTATACCTTTTCGGAATTTTCTTCAACATCTAGTTTGCTTTGCTTTAAAAGATGTCTTCCAAAAATGATGCTTTCGCAGTTTTCTCTTCAGAGGTAAGTTTTCCTTCTTCGAACCTGGTCTAGAAAATTCGGCCGTATTTTTCTCAGTATTTTGATGTGCCTCTTGCCTATATTCTATATCTCTAATCTATGAAATTTTTCAAATTTTTATGCTTAAATGTACAATTTTCTAAGTTAACAATTTCATTTGCCTAGTATTCTTGAATTTTTCAACGAAATATTACTTAAATTCCTCATAATTTCCTACTTTTTGACTAGATAAGGCAATTTTATAAAATTCAAGGTATTGATACAAATTCTTATACTTTCATATCATGAGAAGCCTGTTGAGAAAGATAATTTGGAAGGATAATGTGCCCTGAATAAACTATTGAAATGTTGGAATGAATTCTCTGGATTTGTAACTGGATCGTGATTGATTTGGACATTTCTTATATTTTATGATAGAATTTACCATGTTTGAGGCCTGGAATTAACTTAATTATATATTATGATAATATATATATATATTCTTTTGAGAACGAGCATTACAATTCTAAGATATATCACAGTGTTAGCAGAGGAAATGTAAACGGGGTACCATACATATTTGCGTATGATACAAGAGCACAGATAAAAACCTCAGGAAAAATTCTGTCTCCCCGCATAAGTGTAGTAATTTGTTTATAGAATATGGATGGCATCTTTTTCATTTGAAATTAATTTTTTCGTCATCTTGAATTCATTTCGACAAAATATCTTGACATAATATCTGAAACAGAAAGAGGGACAGAAAACCAGAAGGAAGCAGTAAATAATATCACCTACATTTGCTCATGACCGAGAGGGTCTTTCGACCAGGTTCAGTCCTCCAAGCGATGATTTTCAGATCCTCAGATAAACGAAGAACGCTACAGGCCCCTTTATTGGGGAATCATCTCCCATAGATCCATAATTGTTCATTTCGAACTAGAAATCTAATAAAATATCGGGAATAAAGTGAAGAACTTGTGACATGTATTATGTCAGGATGACATAATAAATGATTGAATATATGCATTTGTGTTCATTGGTAAGATTTTTTTTTCCTGTTTCTTAAATATCGATTTAGAAAAAACCATAACAGTACTTCTTCTTGTACCCCTCTTTCCACCTCCCTGACGATGTGATTCGATGCGTGTTCATAGCCATCTAGAATCTTTATTTTGTTGTTTATGCATTCTTGTCTTATTTTCTCGACGTAATATACTAACTGACGAAGAAACTGCAACACCCAGAAGGAGCTGTTTAAATTTCAATTTTTTTTGGTAGAACAAAGATAGTATAGCAAGAAGAAAATTATTAAAATTTTAAGAAAAAAATCGTGAAGGTTTTTTCATTTGAACATTTTTTGTTACTTGTAGTCGTTTTTTGCAAATTTTATGAATTTTACAACGAACCAGCTGTTCGAGGAGGTCCAAAGTCGATGTTCAGTTGTAAAAATGCCTGGAGCACGTGTACACGGAATTTATCGCCAACTAAGTGAAAATGAAAGATGTCGAACTATTGGTCTACGGGAAGCGGGGTTGCCATTTCGAGAAATCGCTAACCGTACGAACAGAAATCAACTGTTATGAGATGTTGTCAAGCGTGGTTTGATAATGCCCAAAATCGAAGAAGAGTTCCTAGTCACCGGACGTCGAAGGGGCACAAATAAAGTTCAAGATCGACGTCTAAGACTTATGGCCATATAGAGACCGATTTGCGACAACTCGATCTTGGGCGGATGTGTGGTTAGGAGAACAAGGCCATTCTGTAACTGTCCGAACGGTTTTCCGCCGTATTAGGTCTTTTTGACTGCAGCATCATCTACCCCCATCTTGTGTTACCTATTACAGTTGAGCATCTCCGGCAACGATTACAGTGGTGCAGAGAACGAATGTCGAAATGGCATCAGGTCGTCTTTTCTGATGAATCTCGATTCTCCTTGGGTGCACATGATGGCCGAAGAAGGGTTAGACGACGTCGGGAAGAAAGACGTGACACTCATTTTGATGTTGAGCGTCATGTACACCGGATAGTAGGCGTTATGGTATGGGGTGCTATTGAACATGCAAGTAGGATGTTATTCGCCAGTTCCAAACTGATCAACCTAAATTTGATTCAAGAGCTCTTCAAGCTGCTCCACAGTGATACGAACCATATTTCTGATCTTCATCAATGGCAAGTGATATTTTGAATTTTTTCCTGAACTATCCACAACCTACTCCAGAAGTCCCTGACGAGAAGGCGATCAAAGTTTCGTAGACTTATATATATGATCCAACACTTTGAAAATTCATGATTTCCTAAGAAGATCCAATAGATCAATTTGATCTTAAACAGATTCTTCAAACATAAAAAAACATATCGACAATGACAAACTCAAGAAATGTTATAAATGAATTGGGTAACAAAGGTCTAATCCCTTTCAACAGAGTAGAATCCCCGTCGACCCTTCTCAAAATGGGCCTTCCAGGGTCAACTCTAATATAATTAACCTAAGAGACGTTTCCATTGTGTTTGTTTAAGACGAGAAACTCTTGGTATCATTACCGTCTAGCAAGACTGAGAATACAAACGAATCAAGAAGACATATTTCGCCTCAGTCGATGGTTTGATTACTCAGAGCCTTCATATGATAAATACACGAATTCTAAATATTTGGCGAGTAGAAAAAATTGAGAATTTCAAATATTCCAACAAGGAAAATTTAGTATCCCCATCAAATAAGTAACGCAAATTTTCAGCGTCAGCCTACCACACTACGACATTCAAAGCAAGTTCGAACAAGACTTGACACATCGCTTTTTCATATTCAAAACACACATCACTTTTACTTCCGTCATGCTGTTCCCTTGACGTGATTGATCGGTCCAGGTGTTGTGAGACATCGAGTAGAATACTTATGGTAGACAGGTCATTTTTTTCAGAAGGTTCAACAACACGCGACATATTACGGAACTATGTCTATTTATTCATTCTGAGGAAATAATATTGTAATTTAAGATTGCTATTACGATCATACGAGACGAATAAATACGAGGAAGAAGAATCGTGGACTTATTCTCGCAACAAAACCCAATTTCTCACTGTGGAATCCCGCAGAGTACGTTCGTGTCCCACTAAATAGATTCAGCAGGCACCCCCTGCATTCGTTAGGCTTTCTAACCGAGGTGTAACAATTAGATAATGCTGTTTCTGCATTATCGACGAATTAATTAGTCGATTCGCAGTCCGGTCTATTGTAGATTCCATTTAGGTGTTCGCCACATTCAAGCACGGAACATTGCAGCAGTGAATCCTAAGTAGATAGGTGTGCATTTAACGAATGATACCACTGCATTGACCTGCGTGAACAGAATGTTGTTGGGATAGGTTCTGGCTAGAAAATTGCGTTCGCGGTACAATAACAACTGCACCCTTGACCTGAATATACAAGGAGTTGTCATTCTTCGACAAGTTAAGGTCGATTCTCACTCTACGTTCCATAACCTTCCAGTATCCGTTCTGTGAATATTGTAAGGTGCAAATATATCGATGTGTGCACACTATCCTTCCCGCTGACGTTTCGTCTTAGGGCCACATTTGCCCACTAAATTTAGTTGGAGTCAACCTCAAGTCTTCCCGACAATGACATGATTATTGGAATGTCACTTCATGTAAACGATCACTACTGACCCTCTTTTACCATGCGAATAAACATATTGATTGTTCTATATTTCGAGAATATTCTTGTGGACTGTATTCCTATTATTTCACATTCCGCAATAAATATTGGTGAACGTATTATGACATCATGAATATCCACAACTCACACAGACAAAGATTTCGTTGAAAAAAAATTCCTATACCAGACAGGAAATAGATTTGAAATTGAAGTATACAGGGTAAGTCTTCAAGTTGTACATTAATTCCAACCATAGAATCCTCTCATCAAATAAAACACATTTTGTATTTACCATTTTCCAGGTGCGGCTCCAGTAAAGAGATACAGACTGTTAAAATTTCGAAAAATAATCAGTTTTTCTTTTTTAGCTTTGATATGGTGACTCTGAACGAGATGAATTTCGGCGTGAAGTTTTCTATAAATATGACACAAACTCTGCAGTAATCACTTTCATCCTACTTCAAACTGTTTCCGAGTTATAGACTCAACGATTCATAAAACTATATGAAATTAGCATGAAGATTGCAGATGAAGTTTATTTTGTCATAATAAAAATCTTCAATCAATAAGAATACTTAATTATTCCTCATAATTTTTCCTTAAACGCACCATTTTGGAAATATTCAACGTTGAATGTTAAAAAATCTGATGAAAATTAGAGAAATTACCTCATTTTTATGGACCCGTCCTTGAGCTAGTAAATGCGATAAATTCCGTCTACACTTATCCGAACCATAGCATTCACAGAAATATTTATATATTTCGCATAGAACTTATGTACTTAGGGCCGTATTTATAGTTGTTCCTTGAGTCTTCCTTGAACTGAAGGCCGCCTTGAATTTGCTTTTCTATGTTTCTATACAAACAAACTTGTATTTGTTTCCATAGAAACACAAATTCAAGGCGGCCTTCAGTTCAAGGAAGACTCAAGGAACAACTATAAATACGGCCCCTAGGATATTAGGTATATGCTATTTCGTGATCAGTCCACAGATATGGAGGCTAGGTCTTCATGTCTATGAACCTGACTTACCATAGAGTTCAATGAATATGTTTAGGTTAGTTTATTATTTATATTTCCTAAAATTCATGTATAGGTTTGATGAAGATAAGAATAATTATGTAGTATTAAATATAAGAGTGAGCGAGGATGTAATAGTGTGTAATTTTATAGTGGAATGAAATCAAATATCTCAAGAATATCCGAGTCCAAAATCTCTGTTTCAATATGTAGTCCAGTGTAGTGAAATGTTTACCTTGCGATATAATATAGCAAAAAGCACGAAATCATAACAATTAAGTGAGTAAATGAGTTTTTCAATATTTTTTTTTTGAATTTCAAACATTGGATTGGTTATTCTGCCAATGAGATCACAGTGAGAGATATCTGTGGTGAACTTGCAGGGAATGTGCAGGAGTGTATTAGCACATTGAGAAATATTTAAATGCTAATAACTTTTTACCTGAGCCGAATCTGGAAAAATGGCAAAGAAACAAAAGTTTTTCATTTGATTAGAGGAATCTATGGTTAAAATTAATGTACACCTTAGAGACTCACTCTGTATAGTACAAATAAGAATACAGATGACATGAATACCAACATAGGGACACAGTCCCGAGAGTTTTAAAATAATCGAGTGGTTATTTTTTTCCTGCTATTATTCGATTTTATGATCAATTGTCTCAAGTATGACAGTCTGTCTAGTATGAACAATAATTTTTTACCTGCTTGACTTCTTGAAGTGATTGTCGACTGAGATTTTTGTATTGTTGTGTTGCAGTTGTGTTTTTAAAACATTTCCACAGCTATTATTTCATTCCTATTATCTGTGATTCTTTTGTTAGGTGACTCAGTACTTAAAACAATGAATTTATTTTTGAAAACAAAAAGGTGATGTTTTGAAGAGAGCCTCTTTTAATTTTTGGTTTATCTGCATTACATGAGCATTCTATATATTTTTGTTGTCCGAAAGCAAATTATTATCATAAACGTCGCTGTATTTTTCTCATTCTCTAGAATAGATGGATAAGTTAGTTTCAGTCCGAGTTTCAAATCCATACATCAATCACCTCATTTTTGAGAGCTCAGTTTAGTTTCTGTTGATTGGTATAAAACGAATCAGCTAGATTGAGTACGGATGTACGGGTGTGACCTTAAAAAAGTTGAAACAACCCAATGGGGTACATTTCTTATCAAAGGCCCGAGTTCCAAACACGCTTTGAATTCGGGAAGCTCAGACCTTGGCCTTTATTTTCGAACTTATGCGTTGCGATATGTATACGGGAATCGAAGTATAGATTATAAGACGATCGACATTGGTTCGAAATTAAAATCTTTGATGCATACGAATCATATTGGCAACGTTGGAAAATCGTAGGATTGTTAAGTCAACCGAGTATTTGCGCTGGTCAGTTCTTCTAACGGTTTCGTGTATCGACAGAAAAAGATATTTCACATTGACAAGCAAATGTAGGTTCGTGTTGAATTATTCGAAAACGGCAGTTTCGCCAATTTGTCAGAAGAATAAGCATTTCGAGCAGAAAATCAATCGACAAATCGTAAGCGTCGACCTTCCTGAGAGGATTTCTGTATTTCCTCAGTATCCCGTTACACCTGATTTGAGTCCTTGTGACTTTTTTTTTCAACTAATCGGAAAAATTTCTTGAAGGACTCTCCAGAAAAAATGCTGTCGTGTTGAAGGCGTTTCCAGTTGAAGTCTTTGAGCGCTGCTATCAAGACTGGGAGGAACGGAGTGTTGCTACCGAAGACAACTATTTCGAAGGGCTACAAGCAAATAGATGAAAAATACGAATGATTCAAGAGAAGGCCACATCCTCTATACCACCGACAAGAGATTTTAAGTGGATAATGATGAATCATGAAACTGCGTGAGATCATTCCCAATAAAAGAGGCCTGTACCGTTGTTGTACACCTGATCTGAAATATCATCGCTTGGAGGACTGGACTTACACGAAAGACCTTCCGGTTAGAGAGCAAATCTTGGTAATATCATTTACTGCTTCCTGTTAGTTTTCTGTCTCTCTTTCTGTTGCGTATATTATTCCGAGAAATTTTGTCAATATAAGTCAAAAATAACTCGACAAGACGTTGTCGCGTCCTACATATTTTCATCGAAGACTCTATGGTTTTAATGAGTTACATACGTAACTTTACCACAACCTTCATGTAATACGTTGAACGTCGCATAGTTAGGGTAAATGGTACAGTAGTTGGCCACTAGGCAGTAATTGGCCAGGGCGAACATAAACCGCAATATTAAGGTTTTCTGACGACTTACTGTGCTCGGCCTCAGACCAAATGTGCAAATGTGAAAATAAACCTAACCGAACATTTTTCAATTATACAGAGTGTAATGTGTCAAACATTCATGGCCTACCGACTGACTTCGAAAAAAGTGCATGGAGTATGCAAGATCGAAGTTTAAAAGAAGAGCATCTTTGAAAAACCCTTCACCAGCCTCATCATGCCTGGAGTCCAGAAACGCGGACGACGACTTGGCAAAAATGTTATCGAGATACGGGCGCGATATGCCGGATTGCCGGGGTTCGTAATTCATCAGCACACCTCTCGTAAGCGGCCCCGCGAGCTTGGCACGGGGTGGATGACAGGGTAAGGGTACGAAGGGTGAGAATAGATGACGGTCAGTCGATATTTCCCAGCATCCAGTGCGCAGGGTAGGTGGGGGCGGATCCGGACTCTTTTCTCCCCTTCGAGAAAGACAAACCGAGGCATCTAGCCTGCCACGATGTCGAGGATGCCATGTCCCCTATGCTGACATATCGGAAACTGTGAAGACGGGCGCAATGCTAAAAGCCTAAAGTACGATTGTAAACACGATAACTTCCGGGAGAAACAGCTTAGAAACTCGATATTTGTAGAGTAGATTTGGACCTTAATTTCGAAGGCCCAATTCGTGAATGGGTATAATTTACCGAATGATTCCACAGATATACCCATGTGAAGTTATATATTACCCAATATTTCCGAAAATACAGATAAGATTGAATTGAAATTCTGTATTTGATTGAAAAATGACAGCTTTTCAATAGGATTAACATCAGAAAAACGAAAAGTTTTGAATTTTTGGGAAATTCTTCTAGACGTGAAACATCCTTCCGTCGTTCTATCTGCGTTCGCAGAGATTATATGTAATGTATTAGGTGCGCAACTAAGTTCTCGCTGTTTTTTCGATGAACATATAACTTTATTATAAAAAAATGGTTACAAATGAATCATTCAAAGTATTGCCCATCGCTAGACACAACTTTTTCCCATCTTTCTGGTAGAGCTCGAATACCTTGACGCCAGAAGTGTTCGTCTTTTGAGGCTATCCACGAATCAAGCCATTTTTTGATGTCTTCATATGAGTGGAACTGTTGATCAGCCAGGCCATGTGCCATCGAACGGAACAAGTAAAAATCGGACGGCGCAATATCTGGGGAATATGGCGGGTGGGGTAGAACTTCCCATTTGAGCGTGCCCAAGTAGGTTTTAACAGGTTTGGCAACGTGAGGCCGAGCGTTGTCATGCAGTAAAATCACTTTTTCGTGCCTTTGCTCGTATTGTGGCCGTTTTTCGCGCAGTGCTCGGCTCAATCTCATCAATTGAGTTCGATAACGTTCCCCAGTGATGGTTTCGCTCGGTTTCAACAGCTCATAATAAATAACACCGACCTGGTCCCACCAAATGCACAGCATAACCTTCGCAGCGTGAATGTTCGGCCGAGCCGACGACGTAGAAGCATGCCCGGGTAGTCCCCAAGATTTTCTCCTCTTTGGGTTGCTGTAATGAATCCATTTTTCATCACCCGTCACGATGCGATGAAGAAAACCCTTCCTTTCTTGCCGCTGGAGCAGTTGTTCACAGGCGAAAAAACGACGCTCAACGTCTCTTGGCTTCAACTCATAAGGAACCCAAGTTCCTTGCTTCTGAATCATCCCCAATGCATGCAATCGCTTGGAAATGGCTTGACGGGTAACTCCTAATTCTGCAGCAAGCTCTTCTTGAGTTTGGCACGAATCCTCATCGAGCAATGCCTCCAATTCAGCGTCTTCGAAGGTTTTGGGTCTTCCTTCACGTGGACGGTCGTCAACATCGAAATCACCGTCTTTGAAGCGACGGAACCAATCACGGCATGTTGTTTCGCTTAGAGCAGCGTTTCCGTACACTTTTTGGAGCTCTCGATGCGCTTGAGCTGCCGTTTTTTTTCGAATGAAAAAAGAAAATCAACACTTCCCGCAAATGACGATTGTTTGGCACGAAATTCGACATTTTCACTTAACCAGAAGTATATAATGCGAAAACAAAATCACTTATGTGTCGCGGCGGTTTGTTTACCATATGTCTAAGCTTGGTTCATGACGTTTTGGATATGTCAAAATCGACTAGCTCTTACTGCTAGAGCCATCTACTGACAAACAGCGAGAACTTAGTTGCGCACCTAATATAAACGCTGAAAACATGTTTTCGTTTATACTAAAATACCAACAAGAATGTTCTAGTTCTGGCTCTTTGTTCGTTTGGTATGAACTGAGCCCTGGGGAACACCAATCAGGCCCTAAATAACATACAGAAAAATGTAATATGCGAAGAACCACCAAATACCATTTCACGCATCTTTGCTCTTGTTGTAAGGAAAACCAATAATTTAAAATGTTTTTCGAGAGAAATACCACTATTTTATGATAATTGAACTAGGAACTTCTTTAGCATTTTGCATCACTGAAAAATCCGGATATTATTCCTTGGCTCAATTGATCGGTTGGAAAAATATTGGTGAAAAAAAATTCATGGCATACACTATATAATTTAGGGTAAGTAGAACGAGGAAAGTACAAAAACCAGAACTTCATGTGAGGAGAGGTCACTGGGGTTAAGACGATGAGTTGAAGTCCACATATGAACAGATCCATTGAAAATTGAAATGGCGTCAAGGCCCGAAGCAGAACACAGTAGAGATGACAGACAAATTTGTTGCTGAAATCTGAAAGAACTGATAGGTGATGGTTCCATGAGATGCTAAAAAGGGAAATGCAAGTCAGAAATCAAGTGCTTTCATTTCCCTTTTTTTTTAGATTTAGATTTGATCCAACCCCATCGTGTTGAAACTCTTTAATGCGGAATAATAATTCAATAACAGATAAGGGGAGTTACGAAAGAAAAATCGATGATTATATGAGCCATTCAGAGGCCAATCAACCCGACATCACAGGAGAGCATTTTAATGTTTCGTGTTGGTGTTCGAACCTATCTTATCATTTCCGAAAAATCTAGTCATTTTCCACATGAAATGGACAAGATATACGGGGTGAGTCTTTGAGTTATACATTAATTTAAACCATAAATTCCTCCAGTCTAATAAAAACATTTTTCCTTTGCCATTTTTCCAGATTCGGCTCAGGTAAAATGTTATAAGCATTTAAATATTTCTCAATGTGCTGATACACTCCTGCACTTTTTTGCAAGTTCCTCACAAATATCTCTTACGGTGATCTATTTGGCAGAATTCAAAGGAACATGATTGAAAAACTCATTTACTCACTTAATTCTTATGATTTGGAGCCTTTAGCGATATTATCACAAGGAAAACATTTTCCCACACTGGACTATTGAAATAGTGATTTTCCACTTGATATTCAATTTCATTTCACCATGAAATTATATACACTTCCATCCTCGAACATTCTCATATTTAAAACAACATATTCATTCTTATTCTCATCAAATTTATACAAGAATCATATGAAATCACTCAACTTTCCTAAACACATTAATTGAACTCTATGGAGAGTCAGGTTCATGAAGACCTAGCCTTCATATATGTGGTCTGATCACGAAATAGCATAGACCTAATAGAAGTATATTAGTTCTATGCGAAATAGATAAATATTTTTGTGAGTATTCTATGGTCCAGATAAACATAGACGGAGCTTAATTTACCGCCTTTACTAGCTCAAGGACAGATCCATAAAAATGAGGTTATTTCTCTAATTTTCATCAGATTTTATAACATTCAAGTTGAATATCTCCGATTTTAAGAAATTATAACGAATAATTAAGTATTCTAAAGTGATAGAAGATTCATATTATGACATAAGATAAACTTCAACTGCAATCTTCATGCTAATTTCATATAGTTTTATGAATCTTTGAGTCTATAACTCAGAACTTTTTGAAGTAGGATGAAAGTGATTACTGAAGAATATGTGTCATATTTGTAGAAAACTTCACACCAAAATTCATCTCCTTCGGAGTTACCATATCAAAGGTAAAATTGGAAAACTGAGTTTTTTTTTATTCAAACAGCTTGTATATTTTTCCTGGAGCCAAATCTGTAAATGGTACATGGAAAAAGTTTTTTATTTGATGAGAGGAATCTACGGTTAAAATTAATGGACAACTTAAAGACACCCTGTATAATTCCTAGGATCTATTATTCCCGAATAGGAATGATGCTTTATCACAATGCTCCCACACAATATTTCAAGAAGTGGACTCAATTTGATTGCTCTCTGAGTTGCTCATATGTAACTTGAGACAATTGTATAGATTCTATTCGAGTTGAAAAATTCTCCAATGTTGGAAATCATTATACACATATCTTAGCCAGGCACAGTTATATGTACGAAATCATCAGAAATAGAGAAAAATATTCTTGATATTCCCTCTAAGAAAAAGTACCTTGCCAGTAATTCAACTATTAATTATTATTTATAGCAGCGTGGGATACTTATTCAATTCCTTTTTTTTATACTTTTTACCTTGAAATTCAACAAAGGAACACCACATAATAAGGTAACCACAGTATTCAGTACTTGTCGCACGATACTAGTGTAAAATAAAAACCTGCGTAATTGAGAGAATGAAAATCCCTTCTTTATTTTGTGATCAAACTGTGGATTTCGAAATAAGGTATCAACCAAAAAATCACTCCTCATGAAAACAAAATCATCTTGAGGAATTATTGCTATTTGTGAAACAAATTTCATGAAAAAAATGCACATTTCTAACTTACCAAATTCAATGATATGTCCAGGGTATAGAATACGACTTTCTTACCTGAAAAAGATAAAATTGTATGAGATATTTTTATATATAGGGATTACTTGATAATTTTCTACATATTCATCGATTAGAATCCCGAGTGTTCAACATTTCAGCTATAATCCATTCACTTTTATAAACTATTCCGGTTGGCCATGACATTCTGACACATTTCACCGTGTATATTTCGAAAATGTTAGGTTATAGTCATTAACCTGTCAGATAACTACACAACTTTGTCCGCTCTACATAGAGGTCGAACTAGTTACGCATTTTTCAAAATTTGAATTTACTTTGGGAAAATAATGAATTTGAGAAAATATCATGTGAATTCAATAATTCCGAAGACCTGGCGAATGTTGAAGAGCCTTTTTTCTCTGTTAACACTGGAAATATTTCACGTATATAAACATGGTTGGAAGAATCAGTTTTGCTTGTTTCTTGTACGGAAATCAAGAAACGAGTGTTGAAATTTTACTGAAAAATAATGGATAGAGTAGTCGGTTACTTTGTGATGGTTCATTCGAAAAAGAAAATAAAAGTACTCGAATAACTCTGCATTGAAACTTCTGAAAGAACAGACAAACCTAAGGAATTCCCAAGAAATAATTCTACAGAAGACATTCAAATACCTTGTTGCACAACTAAATTCACAAAGTTCTTGGGAATCTATGTGAACGATTTCACTCACATACGTCGAAAATGTTGGATATCTTGTGATTGATTATTGATTCCAAATTATCAGGGTATCAGGAAAAGCAGAATTTAATTCTACATAGCACTCCTGATACTTTGTCTCTACTTCTTCAAAACTACATTCGGCATTTTTAGTTTTCGAGCGTTATGATTATGTTGAGATTGAGAGTAGAAATTCGCATTCGGCAACGTCGCTGAGAATTATTTTGACATTTCCGATATTTCACGAGTGCCAACCTGCGTCAGTTTTAAGTAAAGATAGATCTAAATCATGGCCAACCGGGATAGTTTATAAAAGTGAATGGAGTATACATTCACCATCGATAATGGATGACTTCCACAAATTCTCAGTTCTCTCAATTTCGATAATAAAATTAGGATAATTAATATTGATCAAACCTCAATGATCGTATTGTATTATTTCCGAACTCAATCGTTTTTCAATTTTCGACCGACGAAGCTTCGGGCGGTTTGGAAACAAATGGAATTATTCATTTTACCTCTCAGACAAAAACAAAGGATTCGAGAGGGGTTTTAGCACTTCACTCATTGAGTTCCACCAATTATCTATTCCATCGACGAAGGATCTTAATAATTGACGAGACGAAATTCGATGGATTCCAGACTTCCAATCTTTCCTGGTTCAATTGGTTCGATGGAATATTTTAGGGAGCAAAGGGTTAATTTTGAACATTATATTCCTATCGATTGGAGGTTGTCTTGGCAGGATTCTGCATGAAATAATGAATTCAAGTAATTATTCTGAATCGAAACATAGGAGATCAAACACGAGTATTGTTTTTGTATTATATTTTCTGTAATATTTCTCAGATTTTTTTGAGGTTTCACTCTCACATCTGCAAAAAAAATATCATTGCAGAATAAAATAAGATTGTGACTTATCGAAAACCACCCCTGCGGATTGGGAGATTCGAACTTTTTGTCAAGGGCTGTTTCTAGAAAAAAAATCTAGTAAAGTACTGACGTAAGGTCAGGAGATTTTACGCGCTTGTTCAAATTCTGATTATTAAATCAACACGAAATTTTGCACCTAGTTGCGTGTTGGTAATCTCCACCTGATTACAAAGTTTCAATCTGATTACATTCGTATTTCTTGAAATATTGCGGATATAACGTTAAAATTCCAAATAACAACGAAATTCGGCACATTTTTTTCCCTATATCTCCGAAAGTGAATATCGGATCGAATTGAAATTTTGGACATAGTTGTTAAATACTGACTTCAAGGTTTGTGCAAAATTTCATTGAAATGAATGTTTTCGGAGAAAAAAAATTTCATCGAAAATTTTAAATATATTCGAATCGTTTTTACGCGCATGTTCTAGGGGAACAGCGTGCTATCGTTCTGTTCAAGTGTCTGTAATTTTCGATGATTGAGCCGAAAATGGTCTCAATCGACTAGATTGGACTCACTGATAAGGAATCCGGTGTCAAAATCGATTCTGTCCGGCTGGCCGGCAGTAGACACGATAACTGTCGAAGGGAGTGAGCTAGCAACTTGAAACTTTCAGAATAGGTCGCGCATTGGAATGCTGCGGTTAAGTTCGTTAATTGGCCAAATCGGTCTAATAGTTTCGGAGTTATAGCCACTTGAAATTTTGAAGTTATTTATTTTTTATTTCAGAAACTACTCGAGCGATTGAATTCAAACTTGGCAATTAGGTGGAGTATAACGACGCGCAACTTTGAGCCGAATTTTGTCAGGATCATACTGTCAGTAAATTTCAAAAAAAATTTTTTTTGAAAACCGTTTATCATATCCAGAAAAAAACTCCCCTCGGACTTTGAGCTTCATATTTCACAGCAGTGTACCAAATTTCAGTTCGATACGATTATAAGTTTTGGAGATATCGGGAGAAAATATGTCAAATTTCGAGGATTTTTCTCGATATCGTTGCTTTTTTCGGTATAACTCGAGAAATACTACTTCAATCCTGATAAAACTTTGCAGCTAGTTGCAAGATGCTGAAAGACAACTTTATGCGAAATTTCGTGATGGTCGTGTCATTAGAACAAACTGAAAAAAAAATTTCTGTGATTTTCTTATCATATCATCCTCATTAAATTCTGTATGAACCTTCGAACTGTAATTTTTCTGTACTGGATTTCAATTCGATCCGATCTGTATTTTTGGAAATATTGGGAAATTAAAATTTTGAGTGGGTAAATCTGCGGAATCATTGGGTGGATTGTACCCATTCACGAATTCGGCCGACTGCGTAAATACAGTAACTTCCGAAAGAAACAACTTAGAAACTCGATATTTGTAGAGAAGGTGTGGGGCTTGATTACGAAGGTCGAATTCGTGAATGGGTAAAATCCGCCCAATGATTCCGTAGATATACCCATTCAAAACTTCATTTTTCCAAAAATACAGATTATTTCGAATTGAAATCCAGTAATTTATCGAAAAAAAATCTAGAGAAGCACTGCTGTGAAGACAGCAGCTTTCGCGGGCAAGTTCAAATTCGTTGCCGAATCGGTCATCTACATTGAACATGCGCGCAAGAGCTGCTGCCTTCACAGCAGTGCTTTTCTAGATGTTTTTTTAACTTCTAACAACTGGATTCACACGAAATTCCAACCGTTTCCACCCAATAACGAACTTAACCGAGATATTTGGATTCCAAACCGAATATGACAATTTCAAGTCGCTAAGTATTTTCCCTCGAAAGAGAACACATACGCCGGACGGACGGATACAATTGAATTTGACCACGGATTCTTCTTCAGGGAGTTCAACCCAATCGTTCAAAACCAGTTTCGGCTCAAAATTCGAAAATGACAGACGTCGTGACGAAATGATAACGCGATGTTCCCTAGAACAAGCGCGTAAAAATTTTGCCCCATGAATATCGGAATAATGCAAATGATCAACGAAGTTGACTGTAACGTTTCGGAGTCTATGTCTGGTTTCTTCATCGGCAATTAGAGGGAAAATTTCATTTTAGAAACTGTCGATGACAAATAGTTCGAATCCAGCAATCTGCAAGGACGTTTTCAATAAAAAAACATTTTGAATTCTACAGAACACCCTTTTTCTCCTATTGACGTCGAAATTTCTCCGAACTCTATATCTCCGCCGCTATTGGCAACGTTAAAGCATGTAGACAGTGGACAGGTGCATGACCTTGAGATGTTAACAAGGTTCAATGAAACTTGAATATGGCTGTGTTGCCGAAATGCTGGAAGCCGTAATTTAACAGCACTTGGTAGTGTTTGCACTCAACAGAATCGAATCTGGCATCAGATTACTCATCAGTGAGTTGAACCTAGTAGTTCGAGACCACTCTGAGTAACTTTTTATGTTGATCCCCGCCAGGTATGTTTCAAATTTTCTGATAAATCCCTTCGCATTCATGTAAATAAGTGTAAGCGCGACAACGTCGCTCACAACCGCCGACGTTATCACTGTTACAAAGTGACAAACAAGGAAAAAAGAGGAGAAATCGACAGATACCTCCATACTACTTTCGTTAGCGTAGACGTAGAGAGTATGCCCAGACGACGGCGTCTAGTGGCAAGCAGGGGGGGTTCATTAAAAAAGCCGCGACAAATGAATGTAGGGAAGGTTGACGGATTTAGGCCGATCGCGCATAACCTCGTACGTCAATTAAAATGAGGCTGTTTGTAGGACACTAGTTATGTGTGGAGATATCGATTTTTCATGCCGCGTCCGTGTGCCAGCTATTTTCGAGACCGAGGGATTGTGGAATTGACAAGAAGCGGTTTTATCACTCTTGGGGGAATAGAACTTTCTAGTTCCAAATTCGATTTTGGGAGTTTTTTGATGGATGGGCACTATCTGTAGCAGCTAATAGGAATGCATCATAACCGCATCAGACTAATGGTCTATTGGCGTTTGAATTTAAGATTGCAGCGCCACGGTGGCCAGTTTTAGAACCTTACATACAGACATAGATTTTGTTTTGATAGTCGATTTTGTTCTATTTGTTAGTGTTTGGTTTGATGATTTTTGATTTCACGATTTATTCAAAAACTTTTCAGACTTTTATAGTTGACGAGAGTCTGACTGGGAGTTCATATTCCATTCTTATAAAGTAGGTATGTATCATTCTTCAATCTTATTGAGTGTAGCAACTCTAAAATTACGGGGATATCTCCAAGGTTAGACAGTATTTTAATATTATTTATTTTCAGAACCAAATGGCAAGATTGACTTTGCTGGATTTCTTAGGCTGTCTTGAAAGTTGAGAAACAGATAGTATTGTAAAACATACTTTCTGGAATAATAGACAAATACTCAAAACTTTACTATTTTATACTAGGACTTAATACTCAATATATTGTGAATAAAATGAATACATTCACATAAAACTAATGCTTCTTGTATCGTAAGTCTTATTCATCATGGATTGACAAATAAATTTTCCAAAACTCATATGATTGGTCTCGAAAAAGCTGTAATAAATAAGCCTTGTACAACTTTGCTTTCATCGGCTGAATCACTTTGAGCGAACAGTATTTATCACCAGATATTTCCTTGTTGAGACTCTTTTTTTTCAATAGTCAGTCCTATCACTAAAACATTTACGTTGTTCCCCAATAATCAATTCAACAGGCAGATTTCCGGCAGGCAGAGCATTGCTCTTAGGTAAATTTCTCTGCTTGGATTAGGGGCATGGAAAAATATTGTCTTCATGAATATGATCTAATATTTCAATTCGTGTTTACCTCTGTAAAAATGATCATCATCGGTAAAATGCAGGTAACAAACTCTCATAAATCTTGTTTGTTGGTTTTTATCGATTCTTCAACACTTTCAGGCCCGACTTGCTAAAGGAAGTTTCTTTCATCCAAACTCGAAATTTTTCACCGTGCTGTGGAAATCTATGGGAAGGGACATTTGAGTTTGCTTTTCCTCAGTAGAAGCACTTGTAAAATCACACAAACGCCAAGGAAAATGCATGAACTTTCTCATTTCCTTAACATTTCTTTTAACTTGTCAATGATAATGTCTGTACCTCGGGTTACTCGGATAGCCACCAGAGGGAGTAGCGCTTATCTTCATTCGCCAATACACTTTGGTAGCTGAAATGGCTTCATGGGGAGTTTTTCACATCCTTCGCGATGTCATAAAAACTATTTGCGTAAGCGTCCAATGAAGACTCAATCTGTCCTTAGGTGCACAGGAGTTTTCTCCTCCGATTATGGTAATAGTTTTATAGATAAGCACTATATGCAGCAGATGAACTGAATCAGGAATTCATCACCCACAATTTTACCATGCATCCCAACCAAATCCATGGTTCCAATGCACCTTGGTACCTGAGCAGGCTTCCTGGGGTTATTTCTTTATCCTATGTCACAATAACTTTTTGCGTAGGCTTCCAAGGGAGATCCACTGATTTAGGCATGCATCAGACTCATGATCTATTGTGTCACCATTTTTCCATACGTCCAATCGCATTCCATGGTATCATTACACTTTGGTAGCTGGAATGGCTTCATTATTTATTTATCCTTTCCTTTGCGATGCCACAAAAACTATATGCGTGACCTTCCAATGACGATCCACTCTTTACCTAGGTACTCATGAGTTCCTTTCTCCACATAGAATACACATTGTCATTTTTTGTAAAAACTTCAGAGCACTCAGTGATTTCTAAGTCACAGTCCCGGCGAAACCATGAATAGATGGAAATGAGCTGCGTTAGATACATGTAACTGAGGATTCTACGATCGATTATCTGCTACCTCAGATTTGCTCAGAACTTCTACCATATGAAAAGGTCTAAGTGCCTAACGGTAACTGCAGCAATACTGGTCATCCTGGAGGTACCCCTGATGCCAGTCTTCAATGAATTGAAAGCAATCAAGTGGCAATATACATCAAAGAGTCACACGACATTAAATCAGATTACTTGCCGGAGCAGTTCCGCATTTTGGATGAGTACTCGTCACGGTCATCTCAGATGCAACAACGACTAAATACCAGTTTTGGAACTTCCCTATCGGATTGATGATGAATTTTCATTTCTAGGGGCACTCATTTGTTGGTATAATACAGAAGAATACAAGATGGAAGATGAAAATAAACGAGCAGGAAGCTATGTTCCAACTCTACAAGATGGCCATATCCTTGGGTTCGCACACACTATTATTTCAAGCCGAAATGCATGCAATGGAGAATGCATATTGGTCTTTAGGGACGAAGGTATGCACGTAAATACACTTTTACTAAAACCTGAGCTGTGAGTCAAAGTCAAAATATTTCTCACTTATCAGAGAAGTACTCTAAGAAGTTACTTGATAGCCAAAAATATCCTCAGATCATCGAAATAAGACACTGCCAAGAAGCACCCCAGACTGTGGAGTAACAGAAATCTCCAGCGAACTAGAACCTGGTATAGACTGTAAGAGGCACCTCGTTCACGTCTTCATCCAGTCACGTTTACTGGAAGTTACATACAATGCGTCAATTTTAAAGGGTATCATCCTCAATATGGCAAAAATTCAAACTTCAACACCCTGTATCTCGAAAACGAAAAGTTTGCGGTCCCATATCTATGAGACTTTTGTCCTTGAAATATTACAACCATTTCGTTCGAACCTCCTATTTCGGATTAACCTGTATATTGACCCTTTAATCCCTTTCGGCCTCCGTTGTCGAGAACATGCACATCGGCAACGTCGCAATTCATAGTACTCCACCTCAGTAGAGTAAAGCAGTAGTAATTAATACGTAATGACATCGCTGTCTTCTCTCTGTTTCCCAACACCTCGACGGGCGACGTCAGTCTAAAGTCGAGAGTTTATGGAAATGGAAACCACCTTTCGTCTTGTGGTCTTTCACGGCTTCGGTTACATGACCTCGTTCTTTTCATTCATAAGTATACTCCATCATTTTTACTACATAAAATGTACGACGACGTGGAGCATCGAGCGAGAAGGGACGGAATGATGACATCTGTTCCGTCTCTCTTTCATTCGAGCTATTCTCGTGGGAATCCCGAAATGGGTTCATTGCATCGACTTCAAGGTGGAACGCATTTCGGTTCATCGTTTTCCCAAATAATGAATAATCCGATTATATTCTCACAGTTTAGTTTTGATATATGAATATTTCATGAAAAATTTAAAAAATCTTTCTTTCGGAAACTAATGAAGAGTGATCAATGCAACTTGGTAAAATTAAAGGTGGCTATTTTCCTGATATCTTACGTGAGCCCTTAAGAAAGGGTTTACATGAAGTATCTTTCCATCGTCCTACGACTCGAATGACAAAATGGGAGGTTATATAAACTGGCATATAATGATTGTCAAAAATTTTAAAAAACGGCAACAACAAGCAAAATACACTACAGAAATAATACTAGATATGAACAGTGGTTCATCTTCTATCTTTCGATTTAGAATGATCTATATTATCTCTTCTATATTCTATCCGTCAAGCTTGTCGGTAGTTTCACGTCGATCTGGGGACCGATTCTTGAATCTCGATCAAGAATGGGGTTTTTCCTTTAAACGAAAATGCAGTAATTTTCATGAAAAACCTTCAGAACATCACATTTCAAACATATAATTTCAAAATTATATTTTAAAAAAAATGTTTGATCACCTAAATCTGAAAAATAAAAATGGAGATTTGCATTTAAAGGGATTTGCCATGGGTGCACGATATGGCAACGTCGAATTCAGCGTTCTCGGAAAGAAAAGGACGTCAAATGTGTTACTTTGCTTAGGAAAACAGAGATAGCTATACTTCGATCTGGTTATAGTAGAAGACACAACCAAGGAATAGAAAAAGAAGAGCACAGACTGTCATACTGTCATATTACTGACAAATCGCAAACGGAAATTGTTTGGTTATATTGACAAAGAACACGTGTGTACCACAGAATAGGAATAAATATTTCATTATTCTAAATCAGAAATAGCTATTCTACTAAACACCGTTGTCACTTCGTGCATGCCTGACAAATCCCAAACCCCGATTTTGAAACCTGATTTTCAATACTTTCTGAAGGTAATTTGGGAAAATGATGAATCAGACCCCCAATAATTATGTTCAAATTTGCATTTGCAGTAATAACCCAATTTCAGGAAAAACCCCAAGTTTGCGTCAATTTTCTAAGTTAAATATAAACAATAAGTAGACATGACCTACGCATGGAACCGAATGTCACTCGACAATCGAATGTTTAATCTCCTATACTCCGTACCACTCGTTGCTAAGTCGAAAGAAACAGTGATAAGGTTATGTTTATATTCCGATTTGAAATTTCTCGATATCTTGAATTCAGTTTATTTATTGAATATTTTCTTGAAAACATAGTCGAATTGGCGAATAGGACTCTCATAAATTTTGTAGATGCTCGAAAAAATCGACATAAACATATTACAATTGTCATACTCTACAATTCTCGATCGAGATTCAAGAATGGGCTCCCTGGACCGTTAGGAATCGCGTATTGAGAAACCAACATAGGAGCGGTCAACTGATAGAAGCACCATTTCCAATATCTTATTAATTTTCTGGGGAAATAGTGTCATCAGATTTATCAATCAGACTTCAGCTCAATCCATTTTATTCATTGGATTTAATTCTATGTACTTGACAATAGACCCTAACGCCATCATATTTTACAGAGTGAAATAGAACAATATTTAACAATTCTAGGACCCCGTTTTGTACCCAGAATTTTAAATGGTAATGGTAGTGAAGCCCTGGTATATTCTAAATATCTTTGTTCCAGGACAATTAAATATATCGTAAGAAATCGATATCTTAAGATAGAAAACAGAAAACCCGTATTATTTAATGATTGTATTAAATACCAAATTGAATTTAATGCAATAAAAAAAGATTGGAATCATTATGCAATTTCCTCATCGGATACAAACGCACTTGTTAAGTATCTTCAATCAAGAGCTTTGACGAGAACCAATTTGAATAATCTATAAGAATTTTTTTATTCCTAATAGAACGAAAATGCAAGCTTTTCTTCATAGTCCTGTCACTCACAGACTGACGGAATCATTCTGAATATGAATTTCTGCTCGGAGTCAATTAAAATTTTTATCTTAGAATTAATGCGACTTGTATTTTGAATTAGTATTCAACAGGGCCTTGAAATCTACATTCCCAATCCTGGTTTTTATGGCTAACTTACACGTACCACGAGCCGGCCACAAATTTGTGGTCACCTGTCGTAAAGTAGCGAATTAGTATGCAAACGCATCATATCACTCATAGGGCCGACATACTACAGTACATTTCGACCATAAACAAAACGCGTCGTTGATAACAACCAAAAAACTGTCGCAGATACCACAAGAAAGTGAGTGCAAACGCCCTATAGTTTGTTCCTTGTCGCACACATAGCATTACGATTTCGCCTTCTCCGTTGGAGCAGAAATAGCAGAATAAACAGCAGTACCTCCTCTTCGGAATCCATCGTGAAACTGTTTCGTGGCATGTTAAGGGCCGGTATTATAAAACTTAACTAGAAGTTATCTTTAACTTTAACTGACAGTTATGTTAGGACATATCTGTCAAAACTGTCAGTTAAAGTTAAAGATAACTTAAATAACTAGTTAAGTTTTATAATACCAACCCTTACTCACACGTAGCCTGACGGCTAAGTTATAGCACCGTTAAGGTTGGCAAGTGGTCGATACATGCGACAGCACGACGGCCGATGTGGTACGTGTGAGTGAAGCCTTATGTTTCCCCTTCGAAAACCACCCAGTATAACATCGTAACATAAATTCGCTGTAGGTACTTTCTCACGCTGATCCAAGTCAACGTGACCAAATTCGTTGTAAATTGCAAATCGTACGTCGTCATCATCAGTATTCACCGATAATTTTCCTCTTTCATGTACAAACTCTCCTGCTTATTAAGGGTTAACATGAACCTCGTCCATTTATGGCCGATTTGCATCGCATACACATCCCGTCGATACCTGAAATTAGAATACAGGTACTCCTCCTTCCCGATAGGGAATTCCATCCGCTCTAATGTCTTATGCAAATTCTCGGTATCATGCAAGAGAACCATTAGTTCTTCTGCTCAACTTCCTGTTTTATAAAATTGGTTTATAGGCTTTTAAATCTGTCCGGACGCTGTGCTGCGTGGGTGTTCCGCCGATGCTCCCCATCCGAAGGTATCGGTTTGTTGACGTGACCGGGGTTATTTCGGATCGACTTGAAAAGGCTTCGGAATTTTCCGGATCGCTACTTTTCTGAGGCTCATGCAAGCTACGTTCACTTTTATAAAGTCAGTCGGTTGGTTATTGAAGTTTGACTCATTCCACTCTGTATACTTCGAAAAAGTTCGGTTAGGATTATGTTCCTGTCTGATAACTACGTGACGTTGAACGTTCTACATAGAGATCTTATTAATAACGTATGTTACTGAACCAAGCCATAGTCTTTGATAAAAATATGCAAGATCTGACATCGTCTTGCCGAATTATTTTGACCTGAACGGCATTTACTATAGCCAACCTGACACAGTTCTAGTTACAAGAACTCGATAGACCTATTCCAAGGCCTACCCAATTGACTTCATAAGTGTGAATGGAGTACAGACAGTGCGCGGTTGCGCAAAAAGTAAGCTTTTAGAGCAGACGGTACCTGAGGTTTGTGGTAAATTATGACGGCAAGCCTGTTCAGTAATTCGGAATCATTGGGCGGATTCTACCCATACACAAATTCGAAATTAAGCTCCAATAATCGAATTTCTTAATCGTTGCTTCCGGAAGTGACTGTGTTCATAGTCGGTCTAGAGGCCGATCGTGAACATAATAACTCCCGAAAGAACCAACTTAGAAACTCGATGTTTGTAGAGTAGGTTCGGACCTTAATTACGAAGGCTGGATTCGTGAATGGGTGAAATCCACCTTAAGATTTCGCAGATATACCCATTCAAAATTTTAATTTTTCTAGTATTTCCAAAAATACAGATAAGATCGAATTAAAATCCAGTACTTGATCGAAAATTGACAGCTTGAAGGTTCTCGCAGAACCTCGTGAGGATAATATGATCAGAAGATCGTAGAATATTGAATTCGAAAATTTTTTGTTTTTTTTTGAATTGTTCTAATGGCACTTCTATCATCACAAAATTTTGCACAGAGTTGTTCATCAGCTATCTCTAAGTAATCTCAAAGTTTCATCATGATTCAATCAGTATTCTTCAAGTTATTCCTATGTGAAAAATGACATCTGTCCACGACCATTGGAGAATATGCATAAATTTTGATGGCTCTTGTTGAAAAAAAATTACAGTCATTAATCAAGAGGTGGATAATAGATGTGTATAATGAATATTATACACTCCATGCATAGATTTTCAGCAATCATAGAGAATGAAGTTTAGCATTCTGACAACTCTATTGTAGCTTCTTCAAATTGCAGAATTATTCCAATTTCACCAATTTCATGGACAAAGTATAATATTTAACTCTGATATAATTGCTATTTATCCCTTGGGTGATTTGAGACAATCGCCTGCGACTAGTTTCGCAAACTCCACCCTCGTGAATAAAAGCAGTCATTATAGGCTGGTTGAATAATAATCTACACTGCGCAAAAAAATTAACGCACATTCTGAAAATCTCAATTTTAATGAAAGTTAACTCTACATTGACCTTATAACTTATTTTTATGTTCTCTCGGGAAGGTTTTCAACAAAACAAGACACATTAAATGGAAGAGAAATTCAGGATTTCACCGAATCTTATGTGAAAGAGAAATTAACAATTTTCAAAATACTGAAATGCTGATAAGTGATTTAATACTTGGTATTTCCACCCCTTGCGTTAATTACAGCTCGGCAACGACGGTTCATATTCAAAATGAGTGATCTTAAAATGTTCTGATCTAATCCTTCCCAGATTTCTCCGAGTAGGATTCCTAAGTCATTAAGAGTAGCTGGATGATTTTCTGAACTTCTCAGCCTTCTATTGAGGTTGTCCCAAACCTGCTCAATCGGATTGAGATCTGGACTTCTTGCTGGCCATTCCATTCGAGAGACTTCAACCTCTTCAGTTGTAGAATAAATTTGAGATTTCCATAATGTGCGTTAATTTTTTTGCACAGTGTATTTTTCCTGATATCTCCGAAAATTAAAAACATGTCGAACTTACGGTATTCAAGGCATGGGCAATTTTTTTGTAAATATGGTGGATAGTTCTAAAAAAATAATTTTATTCACTGAAGGAACGATCCTAACAGAATTTTTGAGGGTTTGCGTGCCATTATGCTCCAACTTTCTGACAAGTTTGAATCCAATCGCAACAGTAGGTCCTGGAGTTTCAGCGAAATATCCTCAACATTTCAAATGGCTTTTACTCCGGAACCTCTAGGCCGATTACAGAAATTTGGACAAAACGATAGCACGCTATTCCCCAGAGCATGCGAGCAAATATCAAAAAAATTCCCTAACCATATGAAAATACAAAATTTCTCATGAAACGACTAGAAGATTCGAAATTTACCAGTTTCGAAGCGAAAATAGGGAAACGAAGAAGCTCGCAAAAGCTCTCATCTTTACCATTTCCCTCGAATTTTTAAATACCACCCGTCGCAATCTCCTCCGTTAGATCCCCGTCTGCCGGTAATCCGTTCACATTCCAACGCACCGGACCCCTCCGCCACATCGTGCGCCTACCGCGGCGCGAAGAAAGGACAGCGTCGAGCGTTCTTCGACATCGAAA
Source organism: Myrrha octodecimguttata (assembly GCA_958510865.1). Classification (NCBI taxonomy): domain Eukaryota; kingdom Metazoa; phylum Arthropoda; class Insecta; order Coleoptera; family Coccinellidae; genus Myrrha; species Myrrha octodecimguttata. The sequence goes on along the minus strand of OY294058.1, from coordinate 67,628,318 downwards.
CGATAACCGGGTCCCTCTACCCAAGGAGAAAGGCCGGTGAACTTTACGGAGGCTATCGCGATGGGGAAGAGAACCTTGATTGTCGATTTAAAAGTCTACCACGACCCGGGATCAACGAGAGATAGAGACCAGGAAGCGATAACAGTGGCACAACAACCTACCGGCGCGAGGGGGGCATCGAAAGGCATAGACCGTGAAAGTCATGCCTCGATGCCCGGTACTAGACGTCTTTGTCATCGTAGTCTTCTAATGAGGGCCTCTCTGACGGTCTACTTGATCGGTTCACCTGTGGCAAGAAAGGGACGGGCGTGTAATTTTTTTCACGCTTCGAAGATGAACTGTTCGAGTGGAGATGGCGGTTTTCCGAGGGGTTCCGAAACGATCTCGATTGAGACGTTTCATAGTACCACAAAAAACGTTAAGGCAACACTATATTAGGCGGAGGGAACAAAAACAGAACATCTGATTGGATTATTCGACATTTTTTACTATCTGAAAATCAAGCAGCGTTCTGCGTTAACGGTACTCGAATGGGTGATCATAATCGAATATTTTGAACGGATTAACTCAGAAAGTTGATATTACAAGGTTGGGTCGTTGATACTGCAAGGATAACTTTTATAATACTGATACTGATGAATGCTGATGTTCAATTGGGCGGAGTTTCGTGATGATTGTGTCATAAGAATGAAATTAAATCCAAAAACTGGTATTTTCGGGCTGTACACTTGATTTTGAACAACTTCTGCGAAATTCATCACTAAAAGTACGTCGAAATTCATAAAAAATAAAAACGCGAAATAATATATTTATCAGTAGCACATTTTGACCGAGATGAATGTTTGAAGCCACAAGCACCACAAATAGTCTTAGTTCTAGTTTCCAGCCATTTCCTTGAAAAATTAAAAAACCAAAAAAAGTCGCAAAATGGCGCACGATCCAGGATCGATCGCTTGCCCTGTCAATTATGAGAATGGTTTTAAATTACTCGCAGTCGTCACAAAATCACGTTACTCAGTTTAATTGCTAGCTCTATCTTTAAACTTGGGCCCAGAAATGTAGAAATGTCGTCCGAATGTTTCCATTTCCACTTTAAGCTCGCCCCGATTCACACCTTATCCAATCAGTTTAGTATAGAGACTAGTGGACCCTTCAACCTACCTTTTCAATAGATTCAAATGTTCGTCTTCATAATAGAAACATCGTATCGCTTATCTCAACGAACTGATAATTCCTATGAACAGTGGTAGACATGTTGTCATTGTTGTCACATATAAAACTCAAGAATCAATCCTCGTGTACTCCGTAACATATCCATCTCAAATGTAATATTAATTCCAACAATAATGGAGGTTTTTCCTGAATTTGGGTTATTACTGCAAATACAAATTTGAACATAATTATTGTCGGTTGGATTCATCATTTTCCCAAATTACCTTCGGAAAGTATTCAAAATCAGATTTCAAAATTGGGGTTTGGGATTTGCCAGGCATGCACGAAGTGACAACGGTGTTTGATAGAATAGCTTTTTCTGCTATATAATAATGAAATATTTATTCCTAATCTGTGGTACACACGTGTTCTTTGTCAATATAACCAAAAAAATTCCGTTTGCGATTTGTCAGTAATATGACAGTATGACAGTCTGTACTCTTCTTTTTCTATTCCTTGGTCGTTGTCTTCTACTCTAATCAGATCGAAGTATAGCTATCTCTGTTTTCCTAAGCAAAGATACACATTTGACGTCCTTTTCTTTCCGAGAAAGCTGAATTCGACGTTGCCATATCGTGCACTCATGACAAATCCCTTTAAATGCAAATCCCCATTTTCATTTTCAGTTTTAGGTGATCAAACATTTTTTTAAAAATATAATAATGAAATTATATGTTTGAAATGTGATGTTTTGAAGGTTTTTCATGAATATTACTGCATTTTCGTTCAAAGGAAAAACCCCCATTATACGCATTTTGCAATCCCGTTTCTGAATGAAAAACGAATCGATAAACTCACGAACTCTCAAATTCCAAAACTCTCCACGTGGATTGAAATCAATCCAAACCTCGCAATATAAGCATTTTCCGATATCGCTTCGAAAGGATTGATTGACCCTCTTATTCGCCGTGAATGCCAGCTGTAAATGTAAACAAACAACGTAGTAGCTCCAGTGAACCGATGAACGAATTCTACTATTTTTCGATCTGTCGTTTTTAAATCGGTCGTTGCTTCCGTGAAGACGAACAATAATCAATGGGGGGCTCTCGAATTCACGTCGCCGCTAACCTAATGACGGGTCTATCGTAAACAATATCATAACTGGTGAATTGAAGAATGACCTATTTGTTTACTAATGATTTGTGATGATTAGGTCGAATTTAGATCACGAATATTGGATTTCGATTTGGAATGGAACGAGTGCATATGTACTGAAGAATTTTTCCCCTTTTCTCAACGCACATTTATACCGCCAATTTCTTGGGGCTTTTGCTTAGGAAACAGGTTGTATTATATCACAAAATCATAGGTACCACAAGGATTGGACCTCGTTTCAATAAAAATCCAGGGCTTTGTGAACATCTTATTCGTTGAAGCCTTGACAGGTGTCTTCGTATATCCAATTGCCTGTTTTCAAATCTTCAGAAACAGTTTAGCTCTATGAAAGAATCAATCAAAAAATAATGACCAATGAAATTTGTAATGTGAATATTGAAGAAAAATCCAGTTCGAAGATACTTAGTTTTTAACTGATGAAATAGAAGACAATATGAAAATAGTAAGCGGTTTCCTAGCATTCTGAAACTTTTGGCAACAGCGCTCATATCGTCAGCTGTTCTATGGTTCTCAGGACGATTCTGCTTACTTTTCAAGTCATATTTCTATATTTCTAATGTGATAGCAATATGGTCATTATATTACGTATTCTGTTTCGAGTGTTATAGCAATGTTTGTTATGAATTTTGTCGAAGCAATATTGCTATCATGGACTTCCATCATCGGTGATTTTAGAGCTGTCAACACTGTATTTTGTGACTTCAAGAGCTACAAGGAAGAAGAAAATAACCCCACTTCATAAAAATTTCGTGAGTGTTCTATGATTTCGAATGCATAACCTCTATCTAGGGTTTTCGTTATACCTGTAAACATCGACTTATTCAAAAATGTTACGAAACAGAAATACCAATTAAAGTCAAATTGACCAATAACCAATTCCCTGGATACCAATCAAATATTAGTTACCAGAAATTAATAGATAAAAATTCGATGAACTTTTCTATTAGTAACTCGAAGGGATTGCTGTTAATGAGATAATTAGAATGATCATCTCAGCTGTTGTCAACTATGCCGGTATTTTAGTATAAGAATTTTCCTCCAAATTAAATATGCTAGAAAACCTTGAACACACTTCCAATAGCACATACTAGCCTATTTGCAAAATTTTCGAATTTTTGGAAGAAATAATACTGGAACAAACTTGTTATCAAGCATAGCAAGTAAAGGGTCTTTCAATAGGGACGGGTCGATGTTGGCAGCCTGTGGCGGCCATGTTGTTTTAACGTCGTCTTTCTAACCTATATTTTTTTATTCAGTTAGTAATGCCAAATCACCATGGCAAGTTACACGGTTGAGCAACACGTCCAAATGTTAAAAATGTATTACCAAAATGAGTGTTCGTTAGTGCAAACGTTACGTGCATTGCGCCCATTTTACGGCAGACGAGGTGGTCCTTCAAAGTCGACTCTCCAACGTTTGGTGGCCAAATTCGAATCGACCGGTTCAATAAACAATCTGCCAACACCCGTACGTGCAAAGACCGCCAGATCGGCCGAGAACATCGCTGCTGTCCGTGATAGTGTGCAGGAGAACCCGAGGCAGTCAATTCATCGACGTTCACAAGAACTCGGTCTTTCACAAACATCAACGTGGCGCATTTTGCGTCAGGACTTAGGGCTGCACCCGTACAAGATTCAACTCACTCAGGAGCTCAAAGTTACTGACCATAGGCAACGCCGTTCGTTCGCTGATTGGGCTACAGTGTGTTTGGCAGAGGACCCCAACTTTGGCAGAAAAATCATTTTTTCCGACGAAGCGCATTTCTGGATGAATGGCTATGTGAACAAGCAGAATTGCCGTATATGGGATGACAACAACCCACACGAAGTTCACCAAGTAGCCATGCATCCACAAAAAGTGACCGTATGGTGCGGATTTTGGGCCGGCGGTGTTATTGGTCCGTACTTTTTTGAAAACGATGTTGGTGAGGCCATTACCGTCACAGGCGAACGGTACAGAAGGATGATCACCGATTTCTTTTGGCCCAAATTGGACGATCTACACTTAGACGACATGTGGTTCCAGCAGGATGGCGCTACGAGCCATACAGCGGATGCCACCATGGATCTTCTGCATGAACGCTTTGAGGGCATGGTTATCTCTCGCAGAGGTGACGTGAATTGGCCACCGAGATCCTGCGACTTATCACCTTTAGACTTTTTTTTGTGGGGTTTTCTTAAGTCGCAGGTCTATACCAATAAGCCACAATCGACCGATGCCCTTAAAGTCAACATAGCTCAGGCTATCGCTGAAATTCAACCCGAACTATGCGGCAGAGTTGTTGAACATTGGACAACTCGAATTCGTGCCACCGTGAGAAGCCGCGGCGGACATTTAAACGATGTGATTTTCCACACATAATGGCATATATAGCTCTTTCAAATAAAAAAAAAAATCGTTAAAATCTCACACACGGCCTTTTTTATTTCATGTCAAAATCGACCCGTCCTTATTGAAAGACCCTTTACTATTTCGAGGTTGCCAAGATAACAATATTGATAGCAAGATTCTTGTTGAAGTAACAGATCATATTGCTCAGAATCGATGATCAGAATACAACTGATCTTGTTATGGAAGGCAATATTGATATTTGCAAACAGATTAGGCCTTAATAATATTAACCTCGAGAATGTAGCACTTTACGGTAGAGCTATCAGTTGCCAGCTTGCCAATCTCGAAAATAAAAACACTGCAAATTTTACACGAGGGTATTATTTTCTCAGTTAAATAACCCAATATACCATTGATATATTAAATAACTTAGAATCCAATGCGAAGATTCATTTTCGATATTATTGGAAATTTGCAGCGTTTTTCTTTATATTTCAGGAACCACTGGTCGGAAATCATCCGGGTGAAATTTTTTAGGTTAAGTTATGCAACAGTAATCACCGTTCAGAGTTTCATGAAAATTCGGTGGTAAGTTTTCGAGAAATAATTTTTTTTTCGCCAACCCCCCCATTTAGAGCCCTTTGGGTACACCGATCCTGCTGAAAAGCTTGGAGAATCAACCCCGAGTGACACAAGAGTTTTCTACCAAGTTTCAAGGATTTCCGATCAGTACTTCGAGAGAAAAGCCCCGGTCAACGGACGGCCGATTTTTTTTTTATTCGTTCATTCAAATCTACATACCATAAAATGTAAACTGTGAAATTTTCAGGGGGGGGTTAAAATTTATTTTTGGTGGTCGGCCACTAAGGTTTATTATTTGATTTTATCAAATAATAAACCAAAAACGATGCAAATTTTACACAAGGGTTTTCCTAAGTTGAGTAACCCAATACCATTGATATCTTAAATAAAACTTATATATTATTCATAACTCAATGGTTTGTCACAACACAATTTGCAGCATTTTTCCTTATAACTCAGGGACCACTGGTCGGAAATTATCCGGGTAAAAATGTTTAGTTATGCAACAGTAATCAACGTTGAGAGTTCATGAAAATACGGTGGTAAGTTTTCGAGAAATATTTTTTTTTCTCGAACCCTTTGAGCCCTTAGGATGATACACCAATCCTGCTGAAAAGCCAGTAGGATCAATCTCGAGCGACGCGCGATTTTTCTACCAAGTTTCACGGATTTCGGTTCAGTGCTTTCAGAGGAAAGCCCCGGAGAACGGACGGACGGATTTTTTATCAGTTCATTCAAATCTACATACTTCAAAATGTAAACTGAAATTTTCAGGGGGTCGATCCTAAGGTTTATTATTTGATTTTATCAAAAAATGAACCGTGAGGAAGAAAAAGTATGGATTGCCGTTTTGAGGAACGAACGGCGCTCAATACGAACGCCGTCAAGAATCGGGACCCCGGTATAATCTGCGGTGCGACGTCGAACAGAGGAAAATTCCCGAGCCTTTCACCTGTTTTCCCTTGATACGCCAAGCCCCGATAATCCCTCCGATCTCCGATGTGAATGAACCATCCGCTCATTTCCATTTCCCATTAGTAATCGACCACGGTAATCACCGCACGGGCCAATTTTCGTCCAATTTTCGTAGCCCAAAATGCCGAATTGAATAATGTCATAATTTCCCACAGCTCCTATTAACGAACCCCCCTCGCCCTCTATAAACCCCGGCGATCCTTATCGCGTCGAAGGTTCCGTAATCGTGGCAACTGCCAATGCTTTCTATCCAAACAAAACTAGATGCCGTTCGGCACGACAAATGCTCGTATTTGTAAGTTTATGATTTTTTTATTTGCTACCCAAAAACCTGTAATCTGGGGTTGTTTTTCCTCTCGTTGGTGAGTGACGCCCTATCGGGGAAATCTATTATTCCTCCCCCATTCTATTTATTATTCAAAATGATGACCTTCCGTCGAACTAACTAGGTTACGTGGGCCTATCGTTGAATTAGGTCGAAGTTATTTCGGTTTGGCAACAGTATTTTTCGTCGCTTGTTCAAGGGAACAGGGGCCTATCATTTCGTCGAAATGTCTTCAATTTGCTCGTCCTCATTAGTTTTACATGATTACTAATTGATGGAAAATTAGTGGTCACGATAATTTTCTCAAACCCGATGGGTTATTTGACTTTTCTGGGAAACGCATCTAGAGATTTGTTCGAAAATCTGATTTCTTGGGTAATTAATTCTACTTTATTGATCAGGAATGATGTCGCTTGTATGGGAATTTTTCCTTTGAACGAAAATGCAGTAATATTCATGAAAAAACTTCAGAACATCACATTTCAAAAATATTATTTCAATTTTATATTTTTAAAGAAATGTTTGATCACCTAAAACTGAAAAATAAAAAATGGGGATTTGCATTTAAAGGGATTTGTCTTGAGTGCACGATATGGCAACGTCGAATTCAGCTTTCTCGGAAAGAAAAGGACGTCAAATGTGTTACTTTGCTTAAGAAAACAGAGATTGCTATACTTCGATCTGGTTAGAGTAGAAGACAACGACCAAGGAATAGAAAAAGAAGAACACAGACTGTCATATTACTGACAAATCGCAAACGGAAATTGTTTGGTTATATTGACAAAGAACACGTGTGTACCACAGAATCGGAATAAATATTTCATTATTCTATAGCAGAAAAAGCTATTCTAGAAAACACCGTTGTCACTTCGTGCATGCCTGGCAAATCCCAAAACCCAATTTTGAAATCTGATTCTAGAATACTTTCTGAAGGTAATTCGGGAAAATGATGAATCAAACCCATAATAATTATGTTCAAATTTGCATTTGCAGTAATAACCCAAATTCAGGAAAAATCAGGTTATGTTCAAATAAAAGAGAGATATGTCTTTATTATTCGATTTCTTCATAGGCAATTAGTGCGTTTGAATTTTTTTTACTTATGGAATGTTTCATGAAAACTAACTCGAATAATCTATCTAATTCTCTCACTCCCTAAAACATGAATCTCCATGGTGCCTCGGCTTATGTACGTATATAATGTAAATATTCTGAAGAGGCATTTCTGCTTGAACAATCTCAGAATTAACTTTGCAACTAGTTTGAAAATGCTGATGGACAACTTTGTGCAACATTACTTGTCTTGATAAAGTATTGGATTTCACTTCGATCAAATTGTATTTTCGGAAATATTGGGCAAATAAAATTTTAAATATGTATACCTGCGGAATTATTGGGTGGATATTACCCATTCACGAATTCGGCTTTCCTTATTAAGGTCCAAACCTACTCTACAAATATCGAGTTTCTAGGTTGCATCTTTCTGAAGTTATTGTCCGGAAGAAACGACTTAGAAACTCGATATTTGTAGGGTAGGTTTGCGGCTTAGTTACGAAGGTCGAGTTCGTGAATGGGTAAAATACGCCCAATGGTTCCGTAGGTATACCCGTTCGAAATTTATTTGATTTTCCCAATATTTCCAAAAATACAGATAAGGTTGTATTGAAATCCAGTTCTTTATCGAAAAAAAACCTGAAAAAACACTGCCGTGAAGGCAGCAGCTTTTGCATGTTCAAGTCCGTTGACAAAGCGGCTATTTCCATTGAATATGCGGGCAAAAGCTGCTGCCTTCACAGCAGTGCTTATTTAGTTTTTTTCTAATTGTTTTAATGAAACGATTATCACGAAATCAGAATTCGCGAACTAGTTTCATCATGACCGAAACTTGACATATTTTTTTCCAGTATCTCCGATAATTTGAATGATTATAACTGAATATCTTCACGCTATTGTGAATACTGATTCCAAGATCTATATCAATTTCCACTGAAATCTGAATAATCGAGAAAAAAATTTACAAGAATCTAGAATATTCAGAAAAACAATTAGTAGCGATACAATCCCAACGAAATTTTGGAAAAGATTTTATTTAGGCGTTATATAATTCGCTGAAATTGTCTGCTGGCAACTGAAAATGATGGCTGGTGTCTTCTCTGCCGGTATTTGAGTCTAAGAATTCTCCTGTTTTCAATATTTTCGAATTCTTGGAAGAAATGATATTGGAACAATCTCTGCCATATTGCCTTTCTAATATATCTTGTTATTAAGCGTAATAAGTACTAAGAAGCAATATTGATAGCAAGTTTCTTGTGTAATTCCTACTTTTGATATGGAAGCAATATTGCTATTTGCAAACAGAATGGACTGATTGCCATTTTCACAGTCATAATTTCCGGAACTCCTCAGTCATCCCTCTGTACTGTATATCGAATACCTGCAAGAGGCGACGTTTTTCAACGAGTTCACAACAATGCGTTGGCAGAGCGAAGTCCCCCGGTTTCCGTGACGCAGAAACACGAGCCTTTAAATTAACCGTAAGTCTGTTGCAGTCGACTCAAACGGCCGATTGTTGTTAGCCTGAATGAGATCGAGAATTCCGCCTAGATGTGAAACGTCAAGAATGGAGGTACCCACGCCGATCTCGTCGCAAAGGTTGTCCGAGAAATGGGGTCAATTACACTCTGCCATGTCACACAAGTGGGAAATTTTTTCGGTTTTGTCGTACAACTAGGATGTGTGTTTTTTCGATCGGTTGCAGTCGTGGTTTCTTTCATTTCGTGCGATAGTGCTTTTTTGATGGGAATTTCAGATAACGCTGCCATTAGCGTGATTAATAACAAATTATTGTTCATAATTGGACATATGGTTACTTAATATCATTATATTTCAGAGTGGGGATTTCAGCATCACAATAGTTCATGGTTAACTGTGGTCTTCGTGTTACAAGACCAAATATACTTTCGTGCACACGAGAGATTCATCTTTCTCATTGAGCTTCTTTCCAAGAGAAATGGCACTCATCTGTGGTTAAAGGTGACTTCTGTTATACTGATTTTCAAAACCTAGAGATGCCTGAACTTCTCTTGTGTAGATATACCATTTCATTCCTCAAATGGTAATGAATTAAGACGAATACTTCAACTCAGAAATATGACAAAACAAGATTTTCTAACGGGATTGTCTCAGGAGCTCATCAGGTGAAAAATAATCTCCAAGGCCCAAGATTCAATGTCTTCTCCAACTGACGAATAGTAGGAATTCTGAAAATGTTGAGGGATTATAACGATTTATTTTAGTCTTGGCAACACTGCTGATCTCTACGGTCAACTCCTTGTATTAAGTTTTGGTTCAGAAACGGAAACAAATCACACATCACTGCACTTGTTTTCCCATCGAAACATAGCCTAGCCTAACCTAACCTTTATTATTGATCAAATGATCACACTAATGAAGGTAGATATGAAAGTACTCACAGCACTTTTCACTTGTCTGCACTGAGAGAATTGAGTCCGTAGTTACACATGTTAGTAAACGTCATGGAAAAGTATCTGGAAAGTTGTGGATACATTTGCAAGCAATATGCCTTCTTGCATACCTGCGATTGCAGGTGAATAGGTGCCACCACTATGGTTATTGCATTGGATAAGCCAAAGAGCAAAGTTCTGTGCAAGTAGTTATCCGGTTGCAGAAATCGACAAGATGTAGATCACAGGAACCACCTAAAAGTGCTTCCGGGAGAACCCGATGATTAGCAAAAATTGCCGATAGAATAAATAAAATTATACCCATATTCAAATGCAATCCCAGCCAGCACTAAATCGGCACATGCAAGTAACAGGAATGCAAATATGCAAAATGTATTACCGGCTTTATGTTCATCTGCAGTTGCAAAAGTCTGAAAATTTCCTTAGAATGCAAGGAAAACGCTCAGCTGGAACCCTTTTTTACGAAAGAGGGAAACCAAAGCCTTCATGTTTTCCATATGAGTCGAAGATTATGATCGCGAGCAATTTCCACAATGATATCAAGAAATTAGTACTTTGCTCGTGAGGTAGCCACTTCTAATCAAGCTTGAATCATTTTGATATTTCAGTCGGATAAATCCAGAAATGAAATGACCCAATAACATATCCTTGGGGAACACCCCAAAACGCCCAAATACGACCAAAATCAACATTCCCCACGGAATTCTCCACTCGATTCAACAACTCAAGAACCACACGTTCGTGCGGAAGGTCACGGGCGTACCTCCCAGAAGTCCACCAACAATAAATCTTCGGCGGAACAGCCTACGAAGAACCCACTCGGCAGACTCTTCTCTTCCGGTTAAACGGCAACGAAAACGTATATACGCCATAGCTCACCGAGACCGGTGTAGTCGGGGCAATTAACGTCTTCATGAGTCACATGGTGCATGAAACAATCGATCAAAGCGGATAGACAGCCTTCTCTAGGCCTCCGCGACCAGACATAGTCGCGTTTAGGTTGGCCGCCCACTTTAACGCGTTCCGCTCGGTGAGCTCGCCGAGAAGTTCACGATCTACGCCTGCTGGATCTTTAAATCCAACGACCGGTTCGATCATATGATCCGCCCGTGATGTTGATGTTTGTGGACGACGTTCAAGGCACTCAAGATAGTATGCGTTGTTCTGTGCTAGCCCCTTTGTTCAGTAAGGTCGAATGACAATACATCTTTCGTCTATGATTATGTTCCGATATGAACAGGGCTTTGTAAAAGGAAATCTTAATTTATGCTTTGGGCCAAAATCAAATCATTCGTGCCCTTGGGACTCCTCTTAAAGACGATTGAAATTTCACAGAAATTATGGAGCGTCAAGTTGGTGATTCAGCGAAAGATAAATCTTCAAAATTGGAACTTATCAGATGTTTCACATTACAAGACTTGATAGTCACCAATAGCTGGTGCCACTATATCATTTTGCTTCAAAAGTTCAGGAATAAATCAGGAATGTTGAGAAAACACAAGAAAAAGATCTTATGTTACTTATCAGAAACAAACATAACGGTAAGTGTCCATTTGTGACAAATGAATCTCGAGAGCAGTCTCGAGACTCATTTGACACAAATGAACACCTGCAAGTCATTGCTACTTTCCTAGACAGCATGCGTCCCGAGTGCACAAGTGGTCTGCCTAAGAGAGTAAAAATCTCAGGACACTCTGCATAAGGTAAACTTATTTATATGTTCGATAAGAAATGTCACTTCAGTCCACAGGTCAATAAAAAAAACACAGAAGCCATGGACGCTGCCATTTTTTGGAGCGAAAATGAGTGCAACAAACCGTTATTGCTTTCCTTACTGACAGTCGAACCAAAACAAAACACGAGGCACGTTGGCCGCCGACATGTGCAGTGTTGTCAAAAGTAAGATAATTTATCATTTAGCTTACAATTTTTAGAATGCCTGCTGATTCGTTTGAAACAATATTATATTTTAGAAGTAGAGGATCGTTGTCGCCTGATTTCAGTCATTTCATATCGATTGATTGCCAAAATCGTTACTTTCACAACGATATCCGGAGAGGGTAGTTTAAAGATAAATAACGGGTTAATAGAGTTACCAAAGCTTCAACAAATATCATTCGTAAAGAATTCTGTATGTGCATAATTTCTTTATATATAAGTTTCATAAATACTAGTGACCCCTTTGCACAAAATCGGATTTATCCCATTCTTTTATTAAAATTGTATATATGAAAAAACGAGGGTATCTTCTGAAAGAATCGTTCATTAGCGGGTTGTTAAAAGAGACACAACGGTACATGGCTTGTTGAAAGCGAAACAGTGTAAGAACATAAAACCACCAATAAAATCAAGTAAACACCGGGTATTAAAAGGTACGGATAATGATCGTCGTGAAACAAGCAGGATAATTGAAATTTAATGAAGCTGAAGCACATTATACTTCGAAATAAACTTATAATAGGATCCGGTTCGAAATTGAATACAAGGAGAAGAATCGTAAGCCTTTTGATGAGTGTGTCTCATTTTAAGGGTTTAAAAGTACTCTGATAATTCCGATTCACAACACCCACTATAGCGGATTATGCTCAAAAAAATTAAGGAAATTTACAATAATGTGAACATACTTACGAGAAACTAAGAGGAATTTATATGATGTGAAGTTGGTGATTTTCGGGAAAAAAACGGAAATTACGAACATCTGGACAAGTTGTTTCCCAGAACAAGCGCGAACAAAAATTGTCAGATTGAATTATCAATTGGCGTTGACGTATCGCATCGGAAGGAACTTACTTTGAAGACGATAGAGTAAATTTAGAAAATATTGAATTCAAACTAATCTATTCGATGAAGGTTATTAATAAAACAGTAGCAACATAATCCAAGGACGAATATATGTCGATAAGTCAACAAATACTCCTCCTTGATCCAATACACCAAAACATCCACAGCGACCACCAAGGAGTACGGTTACCGAAGTTTCAAGGTTATTACCGCTCATCAGACCGACGCACCTTGGAATCCACAGAGAGGACGTTATAACTGTGATTTTGTCATTCCAAACTTGGTATGTTCCAGGACAATAAGGTATTTCGTAAGATATCGATTTTGAAAAATAGCATGTGAAGGGATCACAGAAAAATCTGTATTATTTAATAATTATTCATTATATTCTGTGCATGAAATGTATCTCGCAAAACATGGATGATTACAATTCTTGAATCAAAACATGACTCCTTTTTCGATGCATTCACCGGAAAACACATTCCAAAATGCAAACAGGCAACTTGTTATTGAGGTCATCCCGTAATTTTTACAACGCGTTGTTTCACTCGTAGGCGAAATAACGAGAGAAAGGCCGATAGTTGGGCCGACTTTCTTCTACCAGAAAGAAAGGTGGGTGTGAATGAGGAATATGAATGAAGTCGATGCGGATTTATGAAGGCAGGAAACCGTTGCTGCACCGTGCATGCAATCGCGTTGCATTCCATCGGAGCGTGTAAGAGCAGCGAGTTGGCGCATTATCGGGAATACAATATGGGTGGACAACCTCGTACGGTTGAAGCGATTCTTCCACTCACAAAGGCTGTTTTAGATAACGCGAATCGAACAGAGTGGACACTTATGCATTCTCCAACTCTTTATCGCGAATGTGTAAGTGCACATGTCTGATTTCCATGTCGGCGGTCCCACTCGAAATCGACGTGTTTGAACGACAGCCTGCCGAAACCACACATTTTATTCAGGATCGCCAACGATTCTCGAAGAGTTTAGTAACTGTTGCCTCACAAATAATAAATAATAATAATATATGCACTTCTATTGAGTTATATGCATATATATAATTTTATATTTGTTTAGCTCCCTGAGGGGCGCGGGGGTTATGTAAATCGGTAGCCTGGCTTTTGGGAATTAAGTTGCTACCGAGCCTATCGCAGAAACGGACCGCGCGTTGTGCGTGCGCGAATTTTACAAAAACGGTAATTCTGCGACTATTGCGTGAAGAAATTTCTGCAATGTTCGAGGTTTACGTCACTTAAATGATACACCAAGCATTACTCTCATTCGGAATTGGGTTGAGATGTTTGAGGAATCCGGACGACCAAGGTCATCGAGAATGGAAGAGAACGTGGAACGGACTAATAAGTATGTTCGTGATGATCCCGACCACTCTATTCGGAAGCGTGCAAATGCTTTGCAAGTGAATAGATCATCGCTACACCGCTGTTCGCACAAATTCTAAAACTGCACCTTCATAAAATTCAATTCAAGAACTAAAAACCCACGATGCCATGCAGAGGCTAGAATTCGCAAACCAAGCAATTGAGCCCTTACAAACATTTAACATCTCATTCTCCGATGAAGCTCAATTTCATCTTGATGGGCACGTAAGCAAGCAGAACTGTCGCTATTGTACTGCAATCAATCCCAAATGTAAGGATCAGAAACCCCTTCATTCGCCAAGGGTGACCGTACGGGCTGCAATATGATTGCGAGGAATTATCGGCCCATGCGTTTTTGAAGATGAAATGGACGTGCTCTTACAGTGAATTCAGAGCGTTATGTTGGGATGTTAAATTAGTTTTTGTTGCCACAACTGCAAAATTTTCCAGGCTATAATTAAAGAACATGGTTCCAGCAGGATGGAGCAACGTCACAAACGTCCAATAGGCCTCTGCCACGAGTTCGTGAAATTTTTCCAGGCAAATTAATATCGAGAAGAGGTGACATAAATTGGCCGACACGCAGTCCTGATTTGACTACTATGGACTTTTTCCTGTGGGGTTTCATCAAATCTGAAGTCTACATTTATAAACCAACTTGCCTGGACCAGTTGAAACAAAATATCATGGAGCCTATACCTGCCAATCCGTAATCAGAATGTTTAATGTTAGATCGAATGAATGTCGCGAACGCGAGAGAAAACATTTAGACATTATTTTTAAAAAAGAGTTATAGGAAACAAGAACGTTATCATTTTGCCAAATGTCATTTTCTTATTTTGTGCTGAAAATGGTCTTGAACGGTAGGTTGGATTTCCTGGAGAAGAGTTCTTGGTCGAATTCAATTATGTCCGTACTTCTGTATGTGCTCTACGAATGGACCCTGAGTTTGCAATTCTTAGGTAAGGTGTGAAATCTGAATCTATGTAGATTCGTTAATTGAAGAAAACTTAGAGATTTGTTGGAGATTACCGACGAGAAACTACGTAAGAAATTTCTTGAGGATCCCATCGTTGGAAAATGAAGAAAAGTTTCTAAATTTTTCTTGAAAAACGGAAATTTCCCAGGAATCTATCCATCAGATCCTAATGAAATTTTACAGTCTTTGAAGACAATATTTAACAACAGTAAACCAGGTTTCAGCTCTCTTCAACCATTATCTCTGGGAGTATCGAGAAAAAAGGATGTAAATTTCGCTCGGGCTTGGAATTTGAACAAGCGCTGAAACTCCTGACCTCCCGTCGGTGCTTGTCTAGAATTTTAAGTGCGAATATTTTAATGTTTCGAGCTCGGATAATACCACCTGTATATTCAAAAGTATTAGAGTTGTTAAACTTGAATGAAGTTTTCAATTTCGAGGTACCCTTGGAGTTTCATTGTTGAATTTTTCGATATAAACTTGTAGGCATGTGCAGAAGCATTGTATTCGAAATCAAACAGAAGTCGTGGCAACAGAGAAATTTCTGTGTTCTGAGTATAAAACAGGAAGTACGGTAGATATCTTCCTCGAAGCAACAAAATGAGTTTAAAATTCAGTTGTAATTACATTAACAAGAAGGAAAATTTAGGTAGGTTCCAATGAACATACACCATGAACACAAAAGTTCCTCTTTATTACCCTAATTGGTGTAGATGTAACGAGGAACCTAGAATGCTTAATTTTGATATTGAAATGATGCACTGCTTCGTGAGTCTGAGTTTTCAGAGGAGGCGTATATTATGAACGATACCGGAATTAAGCGAAAAGTGATTTTCCCGAGCCGGAAGCTATAGCAAGTAGCTCGTTGAAGCTATTTGCATATTGTGTTTCTTCGGATATAAAATAATGAACACTTATGACCATCCTGTCAGGAAATTCAACAGTGAAAATGTAAACATGAGCCTCGCAGATACAGTGGATGCGGCAACACTGATATCTCATGGACCCATGAAGTTTCTCGTTCGAAAGGCCCAGCATATTTTTCCTCCGTCAAGATATTTATTAGAGGTATGCAGCAAAGAACTCAGTGTGTTCTGAACCAAAAATTTTGGAAGATATAGTCCCCCAAAGTTCTGAAAAAGATGCATCTTCGGGTCACTGTTTCCATCAAGAAAACAATCACTGGCTGATTCTTTTCAATTCACAAATTGTCTTTCAACCTGAACTATTATTTTCAAGAATAAAGGATATTCAATGAAATGAGTTGACAATACCGGACAACCATTTAACCTTTATTTCCACAAATTATTGATCAATCTTGGATTGAAGTCTGTCAACCACGCTGGCGAAAGTATACGACTCAACCTTCCAGCAGTCATAGACGAATACACAGAATTCTGACTGATAAAATTGCGCCAATTCCAAACTTCATTTTGGAAGTGGAAATCGAAAGAAACAGAGATAAGGTGGATATCTGATATTTTCAATTATTTTGCATTGAATATTTTCCATTCTTCTCGAAACGAATTGCCGCTTATAGTTTATTGAAGGTTTAAAGATGATTTGTGAACCAAATGAAATAGTGGAAAAAAGTAATTTGAAAATGCTTCTATTTAGAACATTTTTCTTCAGGAGAACTCACTGCGTACATTGTTGCCGATATCTAATGAATATCTTCTCGATGGGGAAAATTCGCGGGTTCAACGAGAGCACATGTCACATGTTTGAAAATGGACTGATCTGAGGAAAATATGCCGTTTCCTAATGTTTCCTGTGTTTCAATGAGTTCCCTCTGTCTCATTTAGTCACACACAATTCACGAATTAATTCACCCCGGAATACGTGGGGCAAAAACATAATTTACAGGGACAATGGACATAAATGTGAACATAATGCTGGGATTTTAACGGCCAGCTGTTGTTCGTGAACTTCGCATAGATGGAACAGAAATTTACATTACTGTTTATGTAGGGCTAACTAACTTGCTAATTTCCCCATGTTTTCTACAAAATCATTACTTTATCTCCGTAACTACCACAATCCCAGTGGAAATTTTGATTGTTTCACTCATTTTCATTAGTTTCATTCAATTCTGCTTTCATCTGAGGGAACATATCTCGTATGAGCAGACTTCATCCTTCTGGGTCGGGATGATTCACACCGTTACAGTCATAGTCACGTTATGTCAGCTCAAATAGACGTGGGACACTATTCTTGAATTTGATGAAGTGAACGTTCTCTATCGTTCCTTCAAAAATGCACCGCGTTTCGTTGACAACAGCGTCGACACGCCTATTTTCTCCTTTACCCGATACGAGAATAGGGACCGTGTTTAGAAGAAGTCAGTGCGGCCTTTTCGCTGAGTCGGTGCGAATGTCTCTCTTGATCTTTGTGGATACTGGTTCAAAAACGTTTTCACAATCAAAAACTTGGAATTGTAGTTATCATTGCAAAAAAAAATAAATAGAAACGATTCGGCTTCGGTATTCGGCCTTCTTTTCAATCATTCGGTTTCAGCCGAAGCAGTTGTCCTATTCGGCTGAAGAGACGCTATGAATTTTTTTGTTGAGACTTGCTCAGTTATATTGTCAAATGGTCAAGCCCATTAAGCCGGGTTCAGATGAGTGTTATGCGAACAGTGAATACCATTAATCACAGGGAGTTTTATGGTTCGAGACAGCGCTCTTTCTGCTCCGTCAGGACTCGGTTTTCGACTCGAACTCATTTAAATGCACGATTCGAGGCTGAGCTCGAGTGCCGTCCACACTATTCGCCGAATCGTTGATCAAATTTTATTGCATTCTCTATTCGGATTACACTCATCTGGACTCGGCTGGAGACGTGTAGATTGAGCTGTTGAACATAAAAGAGTGCGATAGTTCATGTTTCGTAGCTATATAGTTCCTAGAGTATTTTGATTGGGTTGAGCTCCCTGAAGAAGAATACGTAGTCAAATTCAATTATGTCTGCCGGCCGTCCGTATGACCTCTAACTTTCTGAGGAAAAGACTGAGCGACTTGAAATTGTCAGATTAGGTTAGGAGTTCAAATATCTAGGTTAACTTCGTTAATGAGTGGAATCGGTCGGATAGTTTCGGAGTTCGGTCCATTCGAAATTTTGAGGTTAATTACTCGATATCTCATGAAGTATTGACTCGATCAAATTAAAACTTCGTATACAGTTTTGAAATACCAACGTGCAACTTGGAGCGAAATTTCGTGTGGATCCAGTTGTTAGAAAATATAAAAAAAAATTATTCGAAAACTTTTTGAATTTTTGATGACAAATTTTTTTCTCTGAAATCGATAAGATTTCGATGGAATTTGGTACAAACCTTAGAGTCAGTATTTATCAACAATTTTCCAAACTTCAATACGATCCGACATTTACTTTCTGAGATAAAAGCAGAAAAATGTGCCAAATTTCGTTGTTATTTGAAAATTTAGGTTGAGATTACCAACACGCAAAAGGTGCAAAATTTCGTGTTGATCTAATAGTTAGAATTTGAACAAGCGAGTAAAAGCTCCTGACCTCACGTCAGTGCTTTTCTAGATTTTTTTGTGAAATGTTTGTTGATTTGGTGAACAAATTCGATTTTCTTCTAGAGTCTACCTAAGTTTTCCTGCAATATTTTGAGCCATTATGAAAATCTTGATCTCATCGTTTGATTGAGAGATGAAATATATATTCAGAAACACTGGCGTTTCCGTTTCTCATTCACGGTCTTTAGCGACCAGGAAAAACGACAGTAAAGTACGAATTCCTCTCCGCGTAACCTGTAAAAAACAGTGACTAACAAACTGTTCAAAGGACAAAATAATAACGCGAAGCGAGAGATTATCTTCGCGCTATTATTAAACACGGGGATTCACAATGTGGCGCCCCGTTACCACCGCCATTTCCCAGCGAAACATGAATGACGACCAACCTTGAACGTTTCCGATTAATTGAACGTTTGTATATTGTTAAACTCGAATCTAGATTTCCTTATCGGCATGAATGGAACGGAAACTTTTCATGTGAACATTCTTTCCACGCCATTCGGCTTCGGCACCGCGTGAGTTTTACCGATTTTCCGATAAAAACGAGAGATATCATAAGAGTTATAGAGGAAATGCTCACGAATTGTTCTTTGGAACAATTTTGGCCTGAAAAAGATTCGATTCTATTATTGTTCCTCATTATTCTCTGGTGGTTCTGATAGTCATGAATTTCGGTAGCTCAAACCACAGATTTTCGCATTAACCAAGTAAATCGAAAGACACGTCATACTGGCACATGAAGATCATACGAGGATAGCTATTTGAAATTTTGGATATGGCAACACTGATCTGCATATGTCAAATCTGGCATTCATGCCTATTCTGTAAACAAGTAGCAATATTGCCATTAAAAAGATATTGCTTCCATGACAAGCATCTTGTGCTTCCAATATTGCTATCTTAGCAACCTCAAAATGGTGGTCACTATGCTTGATAACAAGATATTTAGAGAGGTAATATAGTAGAAAACCATTTGTTTCTCTATAATTTCTTCCAAGAATTCGTAAATATTGAAAATGGGGAAGTATTTGCAAATTGTAATGTGTTCGAGGTTCTCTAGAATATTTAATTTCAAGAAAAATTCCACACGTGACGTGACGTGTGTCCAATCAGAACGTGTGTTTCTGACAGATCACCATCGCAACGCATGAATTTTAGTGGAAATTTCTTCCTCGTGGGTACCCAAATGCGAATTATACTGGACATTTTTTTGACGTTTATAATGACAGAATATTTTCTCAATTCGTTTGCTGATAGTGCGGATGAACTTGCCTCTCTCTTGGTTGGATGTATTTGTAGCTTCCGACGCTTAGCATTTTTTGCAGCTCTTGCGTTGACGAATTCTATGTCAGAGAATGGATTCAATTTGCTATTATACCTTTCGAAAAAATATTCCTGCAACTGCTTAGCTGTAGATTTCCATAGAACGTTGATAACACTCGCCTTGTAGTCTTCGGAGTTCTTCTTTCGCATGTTGAAGGCATAGTTTTCAAGAATAGGCGCCAGTTCTTCCACAGGTATATCCGCTCTGTCGAAATCATACGCTTTTTCTGCGCAAAAGTTTATAAACTGCTCCCATACACTTGCCTTCGATTTCCTAGTATTCGCGGGTGTCAACTGCTCAATATTCTGGTTGATATTTTCTTTACTTTCTTGACCGAAGCGCGACATTTTTCACTGAGTTGCCATGGTAACTAAATAATCAAGTCGACAAAACCTTCTATGTTTTGCAAGTAATTGATGAAGACGAAAATTGATGTTGTTGGAAATAAACACAATTGTGTGGAATTTTCTTACCGAATACCACACGAGGTCGAATTATTTCCCGAAATTTTTTTCGAGCTCATGAATATTTTGAAAATATTTCGCTTTCGAGAATATTGTCGAAACTGACAAACTAAGTCGTTTCGATACTGACAGTCGGACATATCGAAAGCACGCTGTTTTTAGAATACGCCCACAAAAAGGGACATATCAAGTTGTTGTAAAATCTAATAATAATCCCGAAAAACACTCGGTCGGCTTTTCCAACGTCTCTGTCAGAGATCTTGAGCTGAACCTCTTCACGAACTCGAGTGCCGCGAGTGCCAATGAAAAATCCGATTGATAAGTCAGCAACCTCTCGAAATGTCATCCCCTAGGAAATCCGTATGGTCCTTCTTTTCGCATCGATGACTCCCGTCGATACCGCAGTTTTCCCGAACCTACATGACGATGTGTACACCAAACAGCTTTACATCGAGCCGACATAATAGAATCGAGCGAATTTTGTCGGGGGCCCCACAGTCTGAATTCCTGGCTGATATCTCCATACGTGTGCGGCAAACACCAGACAGACAACTTAACTAGGTCAGGGTATCTCGATAGCAAAACGCTGCAGCAGTCGAGGATATTTTCATCTCGGCTGTCCTGTACACGGATATTGTGTTTCGTAGGCTATTGTGACTGTTCTGTTGGAATTCTCAGGTTTTAATTGTCTTTCTTGACATTATGAAATTAGTTTTTCAGATTTTTCTCGATATTTCATTAGATTTCATCAAATCCCTATTAACGGTATGTGTAGTGCGCGTCAAAATTATGGAACATTTTCTCAGGAATAAAAAAAATTTGGCAACAAAATCCTGAAACAGGTCAATTTTTGTTGCACCCTGTGCCAACAACCCTCTAAATTTTTTGAATAGGGAAAGTGGGTCATGGTGTACTTTTTTGGCAAGGTCTTTGTATCTTCTTCTTTCAAGAAAATTTTTTTTTTTGAAAAGTCGGTTACTTCAAAGAGGTTTTCAGTATATGCACTTTGTCATGGCTCATTTACCTTGAGACGATGGTACCTGATGAAATTTGTCACCGAATGAAAGTCGGCCATTACAGTGTTGTTCATGCACAACTTTCAACCCCTACGAACCTTTTAATGGAAAAAAAATGTTTTCGCGTGAGGGGGTTGAAAGTTGTGCATGAACAAAACTGTAATGGTCGACTTTCATTCGGTGACGAATTTCATCAGGTACCATCGTCTCGAAGTAAATGAGCCATGACAAAGTGCACATACTGAAAACCTCTTTGAACTAATTCATTAAAAAAAAATTCTGCACGCCTGTGAAGAAGATACAACGATCTTGCCAAAAAAGTACCCCATGACCTACTTTCCCTATTCAAAAAATTTAGAGGGTTTATGGGGATGGCGCAGGGTGCAACAAAAATCCTTCAAAAATGCATATCAATTTGATAAAAGTAAAACAAAAATTAACCTGTCTCAGGATATTGTTGCCAAATATTTTTCTTCTGAGAAAATGAATTTGTTCCATTATTTTGACGCGCACTGTATAATTTATTCACGACTCTAACAATAAATACTAAGAAACAAATATAGTGATAGAACTTAATGGCCAAATCACAAAAATATTTCGATGGCTGTCGAAATTGTTCGGATATTTGAGAAACGTCAACAAATTTCATTCGTATTTTTCGTACGTTTTAGTCCCTTTAGGTTTTTTTTCACTCCTACGCCAAGCCGAGGTCCATTGCGATCAGTGCTTTTCCTTTATGTTTTTTTTTGTTGTACAGGGTGTGTCTGAATAACACCGAAAACATTTAATGGGTGATTCTGTGATGAAAATTAAGGTAGGTTTTCGGTATACATTTTTTTTGAAAAACCTCCCCCCGAAAAAGTTGACCCCTCAAAAGATTCACGAGAAAAATGGTTTTCCTTTTTTATTTTCCCTGTGTATGAAGCTTAAGACACGAAACTTGGTGAATGTTATTATATTTGCCAATAAAACTATAGATTTCAGAATATTTTCAATCTTGAAGTATGCTTAGAAGGGGTTGAAATAAGCAACCCCTAAGATAACTCTTTTTTGGATGAGAATTTTCCTTTAAAAAAACATGGCTCAGAAACCCAATCCATTCACTATTTTTTTTTATTCCAACAAGTTTTTTCGAAAACTTGAGAATTTACGAGAAATACATAACTCAAGTTGAATAGCATTCTATTGAACAACATCCAACCAAATTAAGACTGAAAAAATAGCGAACAATGAACAAAAACCTGTCGAATATCGACAATACAATTATAATAAATGTTGAAAATGACCACCGTCAGCTTCAATACAAGCATCTACCCTTCTCCTCATTCACAATGCGGTTTCGCAGATCATCGATATTTTTTTCTCGTAAATGTTTAAGTTTTCGAAAAAACTTGTAGAGATAAAAAAGTTAAGCCATGTTTTTTTAAAGGAAAATTTTTATCCAAAAAAAAGTTGTAAGAAAAATTATATATACAGGGAAAATAAAAAGAGAACAATTTTTTTCGTTAACCTTCAGGAGTGTAACTTTTACGGGGGGGTTTCAAAAAATTCTATACCAAATACCTACATTGATTTTCATCACAGAATCACCCCTTACATTTTTTCGGTGTTATTAAGATACTGTAAATACTCGCGATTATAGTAAGGCTCAAAATTCTAAAACTACAAGCATTAGGCAAAATAAAACGCATTCGTTCCCAAGGATAATCGCGTAAGACCAAATAAAATCTTTCGTCGCCAATTCTCCGAAGGAAAATACAAATTTCCTCAACCCTCACGTGAGAATCGCCAATCGAAACTATCAAAGCAACAAAGTTTCCACCGATCCGATCCCTTCGTATCGTTCCTAACCCTTTTTTTCACCAAACACGACGTTTAGCCGAGAGCCCGAACGAGGTTGCCCTCTCCAAACTACCACTTTTTGCCGGGGCAAGAGTGCTTTCGTTCCCAGAGGACCGGAAGGTTTACTCAAGGATTAAGTGTTGAATTTGATCCCCAGGCCGAACGCAGATTACGGCAAAAAGTGGCCCGGAGTTTTTCTTGGGGAATTTTCCGAGGAAAAACGGCTTTGCCGAGGTCCCGAGAGGAGCGGCGTTAACTGTTCATTAGCATGCGGATGGATTACCGTCGACTACGGAGTGAAATTTAATGTGGAAAGGTTTTAATTTTGGTAAATCCGAACTTTGAGAACGGATCCACTCGAAATAAAGCGATCGACGGCGTATTTGTTTTTCGGATTTTCACGCCCTTGTTATATTAAATCTCCGTTTGTGCGAACTTTATGATGATAGTGGATTCACGATCGCCGAAGAAATGATATAGTTTTTTGTTTGACGAGGGACGAAAATTTAGTTTTTTCAAGCGAGAAAACGAGTTTAACACTATACTTTTCTAAGAGCATCCCTACAATCGGAACACGAAAGACAATCAGGTCGATTCTGTTTGCAAATAGCAATATTGCTATGAAAAAGATATGGCTATCATAACAAGATTGGAATTATTGGTATTCTGATCAACCATTTTGAGCAATATGATCTGTCACTTTAACAAGAATCTTGCTATCAACATTGCTATCTTAGCAACCTCAAAATAGTAATTGCTATGCTTCATAACAAGAAAGTTTAGAAAAGGAATCTCTCAGAGATCCATTTGTTTCAGTATTATTTCTTCCAAGAATTCGAAAATATTGAAGATAGGAAAGAATGTGCTAATAGAAATTAGTTCAAGGTTCTCTAGAATATTTAATTTTAAGGATTCTTAGAATAAAACACCGGCATAGTAAGCAACAGCTGACCTGATTATTCTAATGATCTCAACAACAGCCATCCCTTTGAATTCCAAACAGAAAAGTTCAGCGAATTTCGAATGATTATCGCCTGCATAAAATTGCATTTGATTTCTGGAAACCAAAATTCTATCGGTATCCAGGAAATAGGTCCATTTGACTTCAATTGGTTCTTCTGTTTCATAACATTTTCGAATAAGTCGATGTTTACATGAATAAAAAAAAGTATATGCTAATGGAAATGTGTTCAAGGTTCTCTAGAATATTGTTTAATTTCAAGGAAAATTCTTAGACTAAGATATAGGCATAGGCAACAGCTGAGATGATTATTCTTATCAACTCATCAACAGCAATCCCTTTGAAGTGCCAACGAAAAAGTTTATCGAATTTCGAATTATAAACGCCTGAATAAAATTGCTGCATTCGATTTCTGATAACCAATATTTTATTGGTATCCAGGAAATTGGTTATTGGTCAATTTGACTCGTTTCGTTTCCTAACATTTTTTATGTCGATGTTTACATGAACAAAGAAAGCCGTAGATAGAGGTTATGTATGCGAAACCATAAAGAAAACTCACGAATTAGGGTTATTTTCTTCTTCCTTGTAGTTCTAAAGTCACAAAATACAGTGTTGTCAGATCTAAAATCACCAATTATGGAAGTTTATGATAGCAATATTGTTACGACAAAATTCATAACAAACATTGCTATAACACTCGAAACAGAATACGTAACATCATGGCCATATTGCTATAAATCAGAAAGATAGCAATATGACTAGAATAGCAAGGTTCATAGCAATACGCAAACAGAATCGACCTGAATAGGACTCTTGCAACTAACACGAAATATAAAAATGTTTGTGTTTTTTCACAATCTATTTCGATACGAGATCAAAATGTTTGCTAACCTACACATTCACAATCCGCGATTTTCTAAATATTTCGGAATTTAAAATGGTTAAATCGAGACGCAAGTTCGAATTGGATGAAACGCAGTTGATCGCCTTCTACGTAACACGTCATCCCACGATCGATGCCATAAAATTTTTTCAGAGAAAAAAATCCTGTATTTCTGGGTTTTTACCTCTTGTGGCTCACTCGTTCTGGGAAACAGCCCGTTATGGATTTTTTCCAAATATCTCTAAATTTCGAATTTCTCCCCGAGAATGGCCTTGAACGACTAGGTTGGGTAGGAATCGATTCTGTCCGGCCGGTCCCGATTACGTGAAAACTATCGGCTTTAAACTGTCAGGATAGGTCGCATTTAAAATTGCTACGCTCAGTTCGCAAATGGGCCAATTCTACTGAATGGTTTCGGAGTGATAACATTCGAATTTTCCCCATCATATTTAGATGTATTTTTGCACATATCTTGAAGTCGATATTTCACAACATTGCACCAAATTTCAGTATGATCCGATTCAACATTTCAGAAATATTCGGAAAAAACAGGTCAATTTTGGTGATTTTTTTTCGGTATCGTTGGTATTTCCGGAATTACTCGAAGAATTCCGGACCAATGATGCTGAAACTTTGTAAATAGATGAAAAGAGCTTATGCACTACTTCTTGTCACATTTCGTGAGCATCCTGGCATTAGGACGATTTGAAAATGAATCAATTTTTATTTTCGAATATTCTTCGATCCTCCAATCAAAGTATTCTCACCAAATTCATCATGAACTTCCAAGACATTATTTTTCAACTAATTGAACTAGAGTTCAATACTATACTATCTGATTTCGGAAAATTGAAATGTTGAATGTGAACGTACGTCTAAAGAAATAATTGAACAGATGCTGTTCCTCAAATATCGATTCTTGAGATAGCTTGCTGTGAGAGTTATTGTGTTCAAAGGACGGGTGTGAAGCTACCGATGGATTCTGCCGATGGATTTCGTCGACGGGGGTCATATGGCAACGTGGCGCGGTCGAAGCCAGGGTACTAGATCGGGGCGTTCGGGACTACCCGTAACTGATCTGCTTCCGCGCACAACTTGGTTGACGTATATTTGAAATTTTCCATCGTCCGAAACGAAGTCCGCCGTCTCCGGCATCCTATGGGCGAACACTTTTTTCTGGCTACTGAATATGTTGAGGGAAGTGATAAGGAATGATATTCAATCGGTCTCGATAACCGACAACGCTCAGATAAGTATTGTGGTAGTTTTGAAAATTTTCATCGTCCGAAACGAAGTCCGCCGTCTCCGGTATCCTATGGGCGAACACTTTTTTCTGGCTATTGAAAATGTTGGGGGAAGTGATAAGGAATGATATTCAATCGGTCTCGATAACCGACAACGCTCAGATAAGTATTGACGTATATTTGAAATTTTCCATCGTCCGAAACGAAGTCCGCCGTCTCCGGCATCCTATGGGCGAACACTTTTTTCTGGCTACTGAATATGTTGGGGAAAGTGATAAGGAATGATATTCAATCGGTCTTGATAACCGACAACGCTCGGATAAGTATTGTGGTAGTTTTGAAATTTTTCATCGTCCGAAACGAAGTCCGCCGCCTCCGGTATCCTATGGGCGAACACTTTTTTCTAGCTATTGAATATGTTGAGGGAAGTGATAAGGAATGATATTCAATCGGTCTCGATAACCGACAACGCTCAGATAAGTATTGTAGTAGTTTTGAAATTTTCCATCGTCCGAAACGAAGTCCGCCGTCTCCGGTATCCTATGGGCGAACACTTTTTTCTGGCTATTGAAAATGTTGAGGGAAGTGATAAGGAATGATATTCAATCGGTCTCGATAACCGACAACGCTCAGATAAGTATTGACGTATATTTGAAAATTTCCATCGTCCGAAACGAAGTCCGCCGTCTCCGGTATCCTATGGGCGAACACTTTTTTCTGGCTATTGAAAATGTTGAGGGAAGTGATAAGGAATGATATTCAATCGGTCTTGATAACCGACAACGCTCAGATAAGTATTGACGTATATTTGAAATTTTCCATCGTCCGAAACGAAGTCCGCCGTCTCCGGCATCCTATGGGCGAACACTTTTTTCTGGCTACTGAATATGTTGAGGGAAGTGATAAGGAATGATATGCAATCGGTCTCGATAACTGACAACGCTCGGATAAGTATTGACGTATATTTGAAATTTTCCATCGTGCGAAACGAAGTCCGCCGTCTCCGGCATCCTATGGGCGAACACTTTTTTCTAGCTATTGAATATGTTGAGGGAAGTGATAAGGAATGATTTTCAATCGGTCTTGATAACCGACAACGCTCAGATAAGTATTGTGGTAGTTTTGAAATTTTTCATCGTCCGAAACGAAGTCCGCCGTCTCCGGTATCCTATGGGCGAACACTTTTTTCTGGCTATTGAAAATGTTGAGGGAAGTGATAAGGAATGATATTCAATCGGTCTCGATAACCGACAACGCTCAGATAAGTATTGACGTATATTTGAAATTTTCGATCGTCCGAAACGAAGTCCGCCGTCCCCGGCATCCTATGGGCGAACACTTTTTTTTGTCTATTGAATATGTTGAGGGAGGTGATAAGGAATGATTTTCAATCGGTCTTGATAACCGACAACGCTCAGATAAGTATTGTGGTAGTTTTGAAATTTTTCATCGTCCGAAACGAAGTCCGCCGTCTCCGGTATCCTATGGGCGAACACTTTTTTCTGGCTATTGAAAATGTTGAGGGAAGTGATAAGGAATGATATTCAATCGGTCTTGATAACCGACAACGCTCAGATAAGTATTGACGTATATTTGAAATTTTCCATCGTCCGAAACGAAGTCCGCCGTCTCCGGCATCCTATGGGCGAACACTTTTTTCTGTCTATTGAATATGTTGAGGGAAGTGATAAGGAATGATTTTCAATCGGTCTTGATAACCGACAACGCTCAGATAAGTATTGTGGTAGTTTCGAAATTTTTCATCGTCCGAAACGAAGTCCGCCGTCTCCGGCATCCTATGGGCGAACACTTTTTTCTAGCTATTGAATATGTTGAGGGAAGTGATAAGGAATGATTTTCAATCGGTCTTGATAACCGACAACGCTCAGATAAGTATTGTGGTAGTTTTGAAATTTTTCATCGTCCGAAACGAAGTCCGCCGTCTCCGGTATCCTATGGGCGAACACTTTTTTCTGGCTATTGAAAATGTTGAGGGAAGTGATAAGGAATGATATTCAATCGGTCTCGATAACCGACAACGCTCAGATAAGTATTGACGTATATTTGAAATTTTCCATCGTCCGAAACGAAGTCCGCCGTCTCCGGCATCCTATGGGCGAACACTTTTTTCTAGCTATTGAATATGTTGAGGGAAGTAATAAGGAATGATTTTCAATCGGTCTTGATAACCGACAACGCTCAGATAAGTATTGTGGTAGTTTTGAAATTTTTCATCGTCCGAAACGAAGTCCGCCGTCTCCGGTATCCTATGGGCGAACACTTTTTTCTGGCTATTGAAAATGTTGAGGAAAGTGATAAGGAATGATATTCAATCGGTCTTGATAACCGACAACGCTCGGATAAGTATTGTGGTAGTTTTGAAATTTTTCATCGTCCGAAACGAAGTCCGCCGTCTCCGGTATCCTATGGGCGAACACTTTTTTCTAGCTATTGAATATGTTGAGGGAAGTGATAAGGAATGATATTCAATCGGTCTCGATAACCGACAACGCTCAGATAAGTATTGACGTATATTTGAAAATTTCCATCGTCCGAAACGAAGTCCGCCGTCTCCGGCATCCTATGGGCGAACACTTTTTTCAGGCTACTGAAAATGTTGAGGAAAGTGATAGGAAACGATATTCTATCGGTCTTTGTTACCGACGTTGCTTAGATAAGTCTAGACGCAGATTTGGAATTTTTCCTCCTACAAAATAGAATCCGACGTCCCTGATCACTTTTATTTGATATTCAAAATGCTATGAGACGTAAACAAGAAATGATTTTTATCCGGCCCCATGCCTTCATCAGAAATATTTCCTTTAGTTCCAAAGTTTTCCTACCCTCAATTTTCAGTCGACCTTCACTGTTAATCCAACAGCGAGGACTAAACATTTGCTATTGAAAACGCTTAATCTGTAATGATAACTGATGGATATCATTATTCACGTATATAAAAAATGAATGTTCCTCATATTTTGCACTACCTACTACGGCAATGACTTCCAAAATGCATTGTGGTGGTTCATAATCATGAATAATTGATATTTGAAATTATCTGATTACTATTAACACTTTTCCACCCGATACATATTCATAATACGCCCGAACTTGCATCATTCCATTCCATTCGCTGCGTATAGGAAATAAACAAACCAAGTTGTGCGCGGAAGCAGATCAGTTACGGGTAGTCCCGAACGCCCCGATCTAGTACCCTGGCTTCGACCGCGCCACGTTGCCATATGACCCCCGTCGACGAAATCCATCGGTAGAATCCATCGGTAGCTTCACACCCGTGTTCAAAGGAACGTCTTGAACGGAAATATAAATATTTATACTCCATCACAGTAATTGAAGTTTATATAGCAAGTTATGATACGAAAAATAAAAGGAATTCACGTCAATAACCCATGGGCCTTTGCAATCATACATTATCCAATACATCAATACAATACATTCACATCAGAATATGGTTCAAAACTTAATATCAGTTTGTGAGCTTCCCTCTTAAAAGACTCAAGGCTTCAATCAAGAAGATAGCATTTCCAGAAAATGTTAACATAAGAAAAAAAAAATTATGATGTTTTTGAACACACCCCGTTACTGAATATACATAAATAGTGTTTTTTAAGGGGTATGGAACTTTAAGTTGGCAACACTGTTTCAACTGGTGGATATTTTATCAGCTTTCAAGTACCTAATTTGTGTTTGGTTTGGTCTGGCATTTCAACATGAATAGACTGACACCTGAAAACGCTTCCAAATTGTGCAAATTTCCTTTGAAAATAGTGGTTCTGTTCGACATAATCGTCCATCATAGCGATTAATTCGACTAACCATGGACCGTTTTCCCACCACGTTTACTCTAAATGATAATACGCATCTACAGAGACGCCTTACAGCGAGAACAGAAGAAGCCATTGCTGCTGTAGAGCGTAGCATAGGGTCAGACCCGAATCAGAACGTTACAGTCAATGGTGACCGCTATAGAGCCATGATTAGTGACTTTTTTTGTTCCCCAATTGAACAACCATGATGAGCAGAATCTGTGGTTTCAACAAGATGTCGCAACATGTCACACAGCTCGTGCCACGATTGATTTACTGAGGGAAACATTTGATAACCACATAATTTTACGTTCCGGGTCCGATAAGACTGGCCATTTGAAGACCAACATTAGCCGCGTTATTGCCGATATACGGCCACAAAAGTTGGAAAAAGTGATTGAAAATTAGACCTCCAGATTAGATTACGTCCGGGCCAGCCGTGGCGGTCATATGCCAGAAATTATACCTAAATTATAATGCCAAAGGATAATCTTTTGAATGAAGTCAATTTCATGTCAATCTTGAGAATTCATCCTTGTTTTATTTCATTTCAAAGTTCTATACCTCTAAAAAATTGCACTTTAGGAAATATTTTTTTCAGTCAGGCTTCGGGAATGCCATGAAGTATTATTCCGATAATCTTCGAAATAATGAAATTATCTGCAAAGAAACTTTGCATTCGGTAAATATAAAGACCCAAACATTTTTGTATGTTTTCATCTTCAATAAAAACTCCTCTCTAATGGCTAGTTCCTTATTATTCAAAAATAACACGAAGTGGAGGAACAAAACGTACCTACACAAATTAAAAGTTTCCTCATACGTAACAAATACGTAAAATCGTAATAATTATCCCTGCTCAACAGAAATTTCAATTATCCACGACCACTTATCTCAAAACACTGGCGCCGGCTCCTCGCGGAATGCACTTCCGGCGAGTAAAATCCATTTTTCCAAATTTAATTGTCGCGTGAGGAGGTTATGAACATCGTGAATTACAGGTTCCGTCGAAATAACCACTTAATGACGTTAAATCGACCAGAAATGGCCGAACTTCGAACGTTCGCGCTGCGCTATTAATCAAAGTCGCAGGACAGTTCGCCGGGCAACCCCTCATCATGCAGATGCCTCCGCTTGGAATGGAAGACACGATAAGTAAGCCACTTTAATGCGGAACCCCAAGTTACGAGGTTGGTCTGGCGAAAATTCAATTACATCGAATGATTAACTAGGAACCAGTACAACTGTGAACGTTAACAGCGTCATCCTTCGACTACATATTCGACAGAAAAATAATAGCTGGTAATTTTCCACTTAGTGAGAAAGAAATAACTCCGTGTACTTCATTTTTTGGCAATGTGGTAGCCTTCTATCAAGAAGATAGCATTTCCAGAAAATGTTAACATAAAAAAAATTATGATGTGTTTGGAGACACCCCGTAACTGAATATAAATAAAAAGAGTGTTTTTTAGCGGTATAGAAGTTGGCAACACTGTTTCATCTGGCGTCCATTTTGTCAGCCGTCAAGTGATTTGTGTTCAGTTTGGTCTGGCATTCCAACATGAATAGACTGACGTCTGAACAACGCTTCCAAATTGTGCAAATTCATTTTGAAGATAATGGTTCTGTTCGAAATAGGTAGTAACTGATAGTACGTTTCCCCAGAGACGTCGTACAGTGATAACAGAAGAAGCCATTGCTGCTGTAGAGCGTAGCGTAGAGGAAGACACGGATAAGTCTATCCGCGATCGTGCACAGCCATAAAGCCATGATTACTGACTTTTTCGTTCCTCGATTGAACAACCATGATGTGCAGCAGCTGTGGCTTCAACAAGACGGCGCAACATGTCGCACAGCTCGTGCCACATTTGATTTACTGAAGGAAACGTTTGAGAACCGCATAATTTCACGTTCCGGGCCCGTAAATTGACCTCCAAGATCGTACGATTTAACGGCGCTAGACTATTTTCTGTGGGGTTATGTGAAGTCGCTAGTCAACGCCGATGAGCCCGAAACGATCGACCACTTGGAGGACAACATTCGCCGCGTTATTGCCGATATACGGCCACAAATGTTGGAAAAAGTGATTGAAAACTAGACCTCCAGATTAGATTACGTCCGAGCCAGTCGTGACGGTCATGCGCCAGAAATTAGATTTCAAAAATTCATCCCTGTTTTATTCCATTTCAACGTTCTATACCTCTGAAAAAACACCCTCTATATTCTCGAACAAGTTTAGGCGTCGATGAAATAAGATCATCGATGTCTGCTTGTGACAACCTGTCCTTCACATCATATCCCAAACATGTTCAAAAAGACTTAAATCTGGTAAACAGGGTGTCCACGGCAAAACGTTCAAATCAGCTTCTTGAAGAAATTCCATAGTTCGATAACCATTATGGGGACGTACGTCGTCCTCCTGAAAATAGACTTCTGGACTGCCATTCAGATAAGGTGGTAGAGAAGTTTGTAGGACATCGTCAACATAACGCGCAGATGACATGCTGTCTCACACAAATAGAAATGATGATCGGCTACCATAAGAATAGCTTCCCAATCCAAAACTCCAACAGTCCCGTATACATGACTTTCAACAGAGACCGCAATGTCACGACGCTATTGTTATCCTTCTCTGAATACTACAATATGCCATTCTCCCTCCACCATTGCTGTGGTACTCTTCATCAGTTCAAAAGTCCAAAGGCCACCATCTACCACCCCCTCAAAACCATTGATAAGCAATGTAACGCGTAGTAGCAGAACGGTCTCGTAGAGGCCCCAAGGTAAGTATACATTCTTTTCAACGGTGTTTTCTTCGAAATCTTGAGTGGTGCACATCATTTTCCAGTATCAATTCATGCCCAGCATTGTCCACGAGGCTTCAGACTGATTTTTCATCTACCAAAGTTTCAAATAATAGTATTTTCCCCCCTAAAGTAGTTCCCTTCGGCAGCTATACAGGAGTAGTCTTCAGCATATAGAACATTCAACCTGACGGTCTCTTTCTTTGCAATGTTGTTCCGAGTTACAAAATGTTATTTCCCTCAGAAAATCAATTTCAGGCATAAACTCAAAACAGGTAAAAGGGAAGCAAAAAAAACTTTAGAAAGGTTTGTTGAGGCTAAAAAAGATGAAGCTTCCGTCCATCCTACAATGTCCAACTCGTTGGGAAAAACGTTATGAAACACCTGTCAGTCACTTTGTCCATCATAATCGACCCTCTAAGCCAAAAAGCACCATTATGCGGTTGAAGCTCTGCCTGAATAGGATTTCTCTTCATCGTGTTCTTGTCAAGAAATATTCGTGCAAGCGAAAAACTTGTGCTCTGATGAGTAATTATCTCCAAATTCGAATTGAGTGCCTGGCAGGGATGAACACACCTGCCTCAATAAGTAGCACAAATCTAGTTCGCAGATGGGATCTCTTCGGTAAGGCTTTCAGGCTAAAGACAGACTCGGCCTTACAAATCGCGACGCGCCATCGTGTTCAACGAGGAAAAAAACGACTTCTCGATTTCCTAAACGTTCTCGGTTTCGAAACTACACGAGGTCAGTGAATCAATTGCGCGACCCAAGTTACAGCTGATTGTTCTCCGCCATCACTAAAAATAAATTCGTTCGTCACGCACCCGTCGTCGTCGCTTCGAACATCGGGGGTCCAGTCTAGACGGTGTATTTTCGTATTTAGCGATCTCTTTCCATCTCCCGCCCGTGTTCATAACGATCATCTCGTTTGGATCTCATCGGGATCACTTTTAACGGTCGTTGCGAACTGTAAACGCCGGCCGTGAAAGGGGGCCGTAACGACGTCGTCCAAGAGTGTTAACGCGCCCAGAAATTCGCCGAGACGTTATCGCCAGCGTCGCGACGACGTCCGGAAGGGGCATTAGGACACAAAAGAACGACAATTACCACTTCCTACAGGTCATTTCACGGCGATCTATCGCCTCCATGAGGGGCGATTGTGCTCACAAAGGGTTCCTTTCTTTCGATTTTCACGCTGTTGAATGCGGAGTATTGCCGCTGATGGCACCGTCTTGCGTCAGATGTTATCGGGGGTTTTAGACGATAAATTTTAAGAAGATTGAGTCTACACTCTCATGAAAATGGTCTGGGGACAAAAGTGGAAGAGCTTTTGACATCTTGAAATTACTGTTGATGGGACATATCGCCATGTACGTCACTCTTACTCCAAGAGTTTAAATCTTTAGAATTTCCCCAGGTGGCGCTAGTAAGATCACCTTACTAGAACATCACCACCACTGACCTTGAATTTACTAGTCTGGTAATCACCATGAAACCTATGGACAGCTGCTCATGATGACTTGTAGATGCCTTTGTAGATGCTTTGGGAAGTAACAGTCAAGTTCAGATCAGGGGAGGATATTTGTTATTGCTGAATATTTCTCGTTGTGTTTATGTTGGTTATAGCTATTGCTTCACCTTCTTTAAACGCACATGTTCCGGGGTACAGCGTGTAATTGTTTTGTCTGAATTCTGTATTTCTTGAATTTTTTCCAGAAAATGGCCTGAAACGACACTGGGTTTTACTCACCGATAACCAATCCGATGTCAAAAACGATTATATTCAACCGGCCGTAAGCAGGATTACGTGAGAACGGAACAAACTATCGACTTGAAACTTTCATATTTTTGAATGCAACGCTTGAGTTCGATAATGGGTAAAATCAGCCAAACAGCTTCGGAGTTATTTAATTGTTCGAGGCTATTCACTCAATCTCCCAGGAACTATATGAGCGATAGTATCGAAACCTGGTAGATAACTGAAGCATATCAACTCGTAACTGAGTGCAAAATTTAGTTAGGGTCGTATGGTAAATTTGAAAAAAAAATTTTTTTTGAGATGGGAAAAGCATGTTGAATTTCGTGGTTTTTCATCGGTATCGTTGTTCTCGGAAGCTTCTCATCTAATTATGATGAAACTTGGTATGAAGATGAAAAATGTTTATTCTATGTGCAAAAATTCGTTGACGATCTCATGTCATTAGAACTATGTTGAAAAAAAATAATTTTTTTTTTTCAAATATTCTATATTCTGCGATATTCTAATCATATTATACCAAAGAAGCAGCTAACTTCACGTCAGTGCCTCCGCAAATTTTTGTTCTTTATTATTATGTTTACATTAACTCCAATGGACCGAAGCACCATAATTGAACAGGCGCATTATATTTTCCCTAGCTAAACGGAACTACTCGAACGAAGCATATGTATCCCAAAATTAATCGATCCTTAAATTCCAGGAAAAACCGCTAAATTTCAGACGTCGCACACCAGTCTAACCTCGACCCGGCACGCACACCTTCACGTGATTTCGCGAACAGCTGTTGGAACCTCTTTGTTTCAACCGAAGGTCCCCTAGTCTGGAAGCCATATTCCGATCATTCCGTATTCATTGATACAAGGGGACCTGGTGGAGGGAGCGAGTCCACTAGACGCTGGCAAGGTCGCAGAGACCTTAAGGCGAGCGCGTAGAAGCCCCCGGTCAAATTGCGAGACTAAACTGCCACGTTTTGAACTTTTCGCGCCGATACATCTGCCACAAACAAAGGAAGCATAAACGCGAGCTTGGTCAGCCTCAATTAGGATAATCTGCGAAGATGATCATCTGCCAGGTTATTAGATGCCGCGGCTGATCAACATTCAAGCAAAATCACCATACGAAGGACTATCTAATTGCCACAGCTAATCACTTTCTCGCTACAGTAAACTAACCTTGACTATAATTTTTCTCAAATTAAATTCGTTAGACTAATGGAAAGGTGGTCTAAGATGACGTCGTATTGACGATGAAATTACCCCATTACTGTTCCATGACGTCTCTAACGAATATATGACCTATAAAATTCGTCGCAGTTTTGAGTCGAAACGGGCATTAAAATTTCAGAGACCGACAAAAGTTTCATGCACTTTTATAAAGTCAGTCTGTAGGCCTTGAAATAGTTCTCTGAAGTGACAAGAACTGAAAATATACTTCATTTACTTTTATTAAGTCAGTCGATAGGCTAAGGAACTTTCACACATTCCTGTGTGTTTAATTGAGAAATAATAGGTTAGAGTCACTATGGATTTATTATCCTTTCAAAAAATACTTTTGATTAGGGTTATTCACCACGATAGCGTATTAGACATCTATGGAAAACACATCATGTTTTGTGCTGAAAATTCACATGTGAATTTTTTCGAATATTTCTGCAGAAGAAGCGTTTTTCATTAAAATCTTTTTCATACAACAATATTTGATATTTGGACCGAAAATATACGGGATGTTCATCAACTCGGACAAATAAAATTCTTCATAATTCAAGCAAATTCTATATCTGAAATGAAAACTTTTTTCATTTTAGGTTTTTATAGTTTCCAATTTAGAAGTCTAAGGGCCGGTATTACGAAACTTAACTGGAAGATATCTATAACTTTAACTGACAGTTTTGACATGTATATCAGAACGTAACTGTCAAAACTGTCAGTTAAAGTTAAAGATAACTTCCAGTTAAGCTTTATTATACCGGCTCTTAGGACCCGATCCCCGTCTGACGGACCCTAGGTATTGGGTAGTGTTATAGGACCTCAAAAGAGGTGCCCGGTATGGTGTCGCTCAGTACACTATCCTAGATAACGGCCCCTCCTATTCCTGAATGTATGCTCTCGGCGTTATTATGATACTGCCATGTATGCGGGTGATAGGAAGCTCGGCAGATTGGGTCCGCTCAATCGCCCCAAATCAGGTTCGTCATTACACAACCCGATACCTGTCTGACGGACCCTAGGTATTTGGTAGTGTAATGGGCCTTTAAAACGGGTGTCCGGTATGCATGATAGGGTGTCGCTTAGTAAACCATCCTAGATAACGGCCCCTTCTATTCGTAAACGAATGCTCTCGGCGATGCTATAATACTGCCATATCTGCGGATGATAGAAAGCTCGGTAGATCGGGTCCACTCGATCGTCCTAGATCAAGTTCCTCATTACACAACCCGATCCCCGTCTGACAGACCCTAGGTATTGGGTAGTGTAATAGACCCTTAAAACGGGTCCCGGTATGCCGGGAAGGGGGTCGCTTAGTCCAATATCCTAGATAACAGCCCCTTCTATTCCTGAATGTATGCTCTCGGCGTTGAATTGGTACTGCACTTTCTGCGGGTAATAGGAAACTCGGCAGGTCGGGTCCACTCGATCGCCCTAGATCAGGTTTCTCATTACACAACCCGATCCCCGTCTGACGGACCCTAGGTATTGGATAGTGTAATAGGCCCTTAAAACAGGTGCCCGGTATGCCAGGTAGGGTGTAGTTTAGTACACTATCCTAGATGAGCTGGCAGATCGGGTTCACCCGATCGCCTTAGATCAGGTTCCTCAATACACAACCCGATCCCCGTCTGACGGACCCTAGTGTTATGGGCCTTTAAAAGAGGTGCTAGGTACACCTGGTAGGATATCGCTTAATACACTATCCCAGATACCGGCCCCTTCTATTCCTGAATGTATGTTCTCGGCGTTGCTGTGATACTGCCGTGTCTGCAGGGTGATAGAAAGTTCAGCAGATCGGGTCCGCTCTTCCTCCGTACATCAGGTTACTTATTACACTAGTGGGACCATGTCCGAAAGACCCTAGGTATTGGGTAGTGTAATAGAAATTTAAGTCTTGCCAGCTCGAATGGTTCATCGTTGTGAAACGAGCGTCGCTATGGAAACTTCATAACTGAAAACGGAATGAGTGAAATAGTCAATAGAATTTTGTCAATCATACAGATCCATTCACTGCAGATATCGATTCTAGTTTTCATACCGGTTGTGCGTTCACTATTATCGAAATTAATTGCAGTCGCTGGTAATGGATTCAATAAAAACGAGCGCACAAAATGAAATTGAGTAATCTCCATTTAGGGCATCACTTCTCATATAAAGCAGCTTTTTTCATTGATTAAATTCATATTGCATATTTATAACAAAGTTCACTATACTTAAGAGGAGGAATTACCCAATTACCTTCAAAGTTATGGCCGGAATATTAATTTCGAATAGGGGGGAGGGCCTCATTTAAAATGTAAATTAACGATATCCATCATTACGAGGAAGAAAATGTGAGAATCCTCCGTCTGAAATGAACCCATTTCCCAACTTGAAGACAACGTGTTTTTCGGAATAATATTTTCGTTATCTCGCCAAGCAACAGGAGGGAGAGGTGTTTGAATCAAGAACAACACCCATTACTTTTGGGA
The DNA here is from genome assembly GCA_958510865.1 of Myrrha octodecimguttata. NCBI lineage: Eukaryota > Metazoa > Arthropoda > Insecta > Coleoptera > Coccinellidae > Myrrha > Myrrha octodecimguttata. The sequence continues at coordinate 67,589,805 of OY294058.1, read as the reverse complement.
AAGTAGGAGTAGAATTCGAAGAAAATTATATTTCCGCTGAATCATGATGTAAATGAGAATAAGTACTTTCAGAAAATATACGTTTCGAAACTTTAAATCCTGTGAGTTTCATTTTAACGCGCTTGTACAGGGCAACACCATGTCATCATGTTGCCGAAATATCTGGTATTTTTTAATGTTTCGCCGGAGATGGCTTCGAACGACTGGGCGGGACTCAATGATGAAGATTCCGATGTCAAATTCTGGCCGTCCGTCGGTTGTCACGATATCTTCCGAACAGAACGAGAAAACGACTCGATATTTCAGGGAAGGTTGAATTTCAAAATGCGCCGGAAAAATTCGTTGATGGCGAAATCGGCTAAACAGTTTCGGAGTTAACGATTTGAATTTTTGAGGTTTCCTCGATATTCCAAAAAGAAACTATTTGATCAGTTTCGAGAAACTGGCTTGAAACTTTGTGCAAAACGCCGCTTCAAAGGATCGTATAAAGAAATTTAATTTTTTTTTTATTTTCCAAGAAAAATTTCTCCTGAAACTTTCCATCATTTCTATGGAGTTACGCGAATACTCAGATGTCTATAATCAACAACATTCAAGAATCAATTGAATTTACGGTCGTCCTTGCGGCCGATCCTAAACACAATAACTTCCAAAAAAAAAGAACCAATGGAAACTCGATATTTGTAGAGCAGATTTGGATCCTAATTGAGAAGACCGAATTCGTGAATGGGTACAATCCAACCCATGATTCTGCAGATATACCCATTCAAAATGTTATTTTCTAATTATTCCCGAAAATAAAGATTAGATCGAATTGAAATCAAGTACTTCATCGAAAAACTACAGCTTGAAGGTTCATATGGAATTTCATGAGGATAATGAGAAAATCGCAAAACATTGAATATGTATTCGAAAATAAATTTGAATTATTTTTCACAATTATCAAATTATGCAAAAAATTGTTCATAAGCATTATGAAACTAGTTACCAAATTTCATCATGATTGAATCAGTATTTCTTTAGTGATTCCGAAAAAACACTACCATAAAAGTACGAAATTTTGCACATTTTTTGCCCAATATCTCTGAAAATAATAATTGTATCAAACTGAAATTTGGTACACTACTGTGAAATATGAAGTTCAAGGTCCAAGCCAAATTTTTCCCCAATATAATAATTATTTTCCGACAATAAATTATCTTCGTGAAAATTAATTTCCTAGCAGTGAGATCCCAACGAGATTTTGCAAAGAGTTGCACTTAGCTATGCTTCAACTAACACCCAAGTTTAAATCCTAACGCCCAGGTAGTTGATTGAAATATCAGTGAAATAACTACAAAACTTGGAGCGACTGTAACAACGAAACCCGAAACCGTACGACCGATCTTGCCCAACAACCAGGTTAATTAACCGTCGCTTTTCAAAATTCAACCTACCCTGAAAATCGAAAGTTTCAAGCAGATAGGTGTCGCCTTGCGCGCGTAATCGTGCCAGACCGACCGTCGTCAGTATGAGTCCCAACCTAGTCGGTTGAAACCGTTGTCAGCTCAAAATTCGAAAAGTACAGACATCTGGACAAGACGATAGCTCGCTGGTCCCAGATCGAATTACATCCCAAGATTCGAAGAATTCAGCACATTCAGACGTTCCCTTATCTACATGAACTTGACACGTTCGTTCAATCTAATGACCTACCGCTAATATCCATAAATGAAGGCAGCTAAATAAAGACGTCGATTTGCGTTCGGAACGAGCCTCGCAACTGACGATAACGAAACCAGAAAAGTTAACTAATAGGGCATTTATTTCGCCAATATGGCCGTCATGCAAAACGGTCAGTGATAACGTAATCTATCGTAAAAATTTGTACGATTAGAACTGATGAACTGAACTGTACATTTAGTCGGAACGCAGGAAACAATGTAAACAATCCATGGCATGCTGTAATTAATTGATGTCTCTGGGAATGAGGAGAATGGAGTGGTTTTATTCCTTTTTCGAATAAACGAGGTAGGTGATGGTCCAACTACAAACTAGGTACGAGTTGTTTTGTGTTGTTCTGTAAATTAACGATTTAAATCGGAGTTTCAACAATTATACATTCGTACATGCCGGAATTGACGAATTTCAGTGATTTAAATTTCGTCCCAGAAATAAAGAATAAAAGCGGTATTCAGGAATATTCAGATATGAAATTGGTCTCACTTGATAGTTGAGCGGTTAGAAGTCATGCCTCAAGAACGTAAGTACTGGAGTTCAAGCCCTTGGCCAGGAAAGAATTTTTCCGGTTACCGTACAGCTATTCGCTATTGGGTGAACAATTAACAATGCTGTTCCTAACGTGGCACCAGGCATAAGTATTGCCTTTTCAAAAAGAAAAGCTTGGATAAAAATGTTTCACAAAAATTCTCACAAAATTTCGCACAAACTTGAATTCTTCAACAATCTTGCCGTTCAACCGTTTTTGTCTATCAGCGAACTCAACCGAGATTTTTAGGCTTCACCCCTAACCTAAAAACAAAATCGAAAAAATATTGATTTCTTAATTTCCAACAATTAGATCCACAAGAAATTCTACACTGAGTTGCGCGTTGATATTTTCCAACTAATTACGAAGTTTCGATCTGATGGCATCGGTCTTTACTGAGATATCGAAGAACTAATTTCAGAACTTCAAATTGATATAAGTCCGAAACTGAACGGGCGATTTTCTTCATTAAAGAACCCATCGGAGATATTCAGGCTCCAAACAAAATCTGAAGACTCCTTCGAAAATTAGAGCACATACAGAGGTCGCACAGAATTGAATTTTACCACGGAATCTTCTTCAGCTATTTTTGGCACGAAATTCAAAAATTAGATTTATTTGGACAACACCGTATCTCTCTTGATCAGTAGAACTAGCGCTTGAAGAGTGCAGAAACATTCTGTGAATTCTCTTATATACTATCTTTCAATATACAATGTTGTACATAAGGATAATTATCCTGACAGAACAGAGATACCACAGATGAAGTTTCAAATCCTTTGTATGTTATTTTTATCATATTATTGTAATTGTAAAATGATATAATTGTAATCCCTCCTGTTGTACATGAATCCTTTTTTTTCTCACTTGTTTTCACTTCGTCATTTATAATAATTCTGAAAATGAATTCTATTATTATCATCATTATATCCAAGTTGACATAAATTTTAATTCTCTCTTTGAAGAACAAAGTTTCTAAGATCATTATGAATATCGAAATGTGTTTATTTCGAATATATGACTGAATAACTGGTTTCTTAAGAGCAAACAATACCTCGAGTGACTTTTGGAAGCCAGAGTTCGTTTTTTCAAAGAAATTTTTGGGTGCAAATGGTTGAAAAGAAATTGTCAGAATTCGCAAAGTTTTTATATTCAACAATTTTCGGGAAAATAAAAACTGAAATGCAGTGAAAGATGGAAAAATAATTAACATTGCGCATTCTCATTGAAGAATTACGTACATCCCAACAGAAATATTTCAGAAAATATCAAAATTAGGCAGACAGCGGAAAGTTACATTGACCTTGAGATATTTACGAGGTTTAATGAAACTTGAAAGTGGCTGTGTTGCCGAGCCGTAATTTACCAATACGTGGTAACGTTTCCTCTTAATTTTAACTGCTCAAAGGCCATGCCAAAAAGAGTATTGCCAGGTTCAGATTTATTACTTCATTTCATATCAGATGTTTCACTATTCGTATTTACACGAAATGTTTCCTAAACACACATACTTCGATGGAAAAAAGGCCAAAGCTATTCATTAGGCACTTGGAAAAAATTATATGTTTCCGGCCCTCAAGTTACCATTTTTCGCATCAATTATTCAAGCAGTTCAGTGCCGTTCACACAAATAACTATAATTTTTCTTCAAGCGATTCATGCGGACCCTTTCAATGGCAATAGAGCACGTTAAGGATATATCATATTATTGGGAAATGCGTTTCAGTTTTCCATGCAATAATATCACATATGCCCTTAGAGGAGAGTCCACAAAAGCATAATCTGAGCATGTGAAACTTGTTTTGAAGCTCAGATAAGGTCTAAAATCATTTCAAAGAAATCTGGAAAAGCAGCTATTCCGAGTATGTTCAAATACGTGGGCGAAAAAAAAATTTGATATTTCACTTTATCAGATAAACTCGCAAATTTCCCCGAAGGAAAAATATTGATTAGATATTTCAATCAATGTATATACAGTGTGTCCACGGATTGGGTGCCGGTAAGGTGTAAATGACGAAAAAATTTTCGAGTTAGACTCTTATATTCTGGGAATCGCTCCTGCTTGATCTCGAACTGAGATGTTGAGACAATGAACCAAATCAATTTATATACAGGGTGGTTTAGAACTGAATTAATGAGAATTGTTAAGAATAAAGTACCTTCGTTTTAAAAGATATCGAGGAAGTTTATTGAGAAAAGTTGTTTGGAATGACGAGCTGCTGCAGGATTTCAAGTTTCAGAGAAATCAGCCTACCTTGACTTTATAAGTTGGTCATGAACATTTTGTATATGTGACGTTTTTTTCATGATCAAAATTTAAATTTTGAAACTATTTTTTTAACAGGGTTACGTGATACCGCAACATTTGGCCAGCGTTCATGGAATTGTCTTATTACTCCCTGACACGAAATGTCTGCACCTAAGCCGTAGCACTGCACAATAAACACTCTTTGTTCTATGGTCAGCATGTTTTTAACTGGAAAATTTTCGTTTATGACGAATAGAATTTACGTTTCAAGTCACGTCTGGCATTTGTAATATTACCAAATATTTTCATGACCTACTGACAGAATCAAAGTTGATCGATTTATCTGAGAATCGAGATTTAGCCGTGTCTTTTGATTCTAAACAACTTTTCTCAATAAACTTTCTCGATATCTTTTAAAACAAAGGTGCTTTATTGCAAACAATTTTGCTTGAATCAGTTCTAAACCACCCTGTATATTAATTGATTTGGCTCATTTTCTCAACATCGTTTGAGACCAAGCAGGAGCAATTCCCAGAATATCAGAGTAACTCGAAATTTTTTCTTCATTTACACCTTACCGGCACCCAATCTGTGGACACACTGTATATTTCCTTTCAGTTATCTTAGATGAATACACAGAATTTTGACCGATTAAATTGCGCGCATGCCAAACTTCACTTTTGGAATAAGTGCAAATCAGAAGAAATAGAAGTTAGTTGGTTATCTGATATTTCCAATCATTTATTGATATATATATTTATCATTCTTAAAAGAAAATACCGCTTATAGGTTATAAGGTTCAAAGATAATTTGTGGAGTATAAATGAGAAACGAGTGATCGTTTTTATGATGGAGAAAGTGCCTGAAAATGCATCAGTCAAGAACTTTAGTGGCCTAAATCGTCTGCACTATGAAAGAACGCCTAGTTTCCCCTAAACATTTTTCGTTCAAGAAAACACACTATGTACAATAATCTTAGCGATGAAAAAATTTGCCGAAATTTTTTTAATGCCTCCATATCACGAAATTTTATTTCGCAAAAACTAGTGCATCAGCATTTGCCTACTAGATACTCAGTTTCACCATTTATACCAAATTTATAATGCACCATCAAAAACACAAACGCACCTATTCACTATGGCGTTGTTTCCTATCTAAATACCCACAAGTTCTGCGATTCTATACCTGTACGCATCTTCAGCGCTAATACCGCTTTCAAGTCGAAAGGGTCACGTGTGCGTGCTTTCTTCATCAAAACACGTTTCATGAGAAAGATTTTCTTGATCCGAGCGAACTATGATTAGCTGAAGTTGTTTTCTGAAGTGAAGAGTACATATGTTTCGGTTTAACGAAATTCGGTAAATAAACATTCATAACAGGTAAACAACGAGATGAGTTGGCCATGGCGTTGTTTCCTATCCAAATATCCATATGTTTTGCGATTCTACATTCTGTACGCATCCAGGGGGTCGATTCTTGAATCTCGATCAAGAATTGAAGAGTATGACAATTGCCATATGTACGCGTCGATTTTTTTAAATATAAACAACAAGTAGACATGACCTACGCATGGAACCGAATGTCACTCGACAATCGAATGTTATATCTCCTATACTCCGTACCACTCGTTGCTAAGTCAAAGGAAGCGGTGAAAAAGTTTATGTTTATATTCCAATTTGAAATATCTCGATATCTTGCATTCAGTTTATTTCGTGAATATTTGCTTGAAAACATAGTCGAATTGGCGAATAGGACTCTCACAAATTTTGCAGATGCTCGAGAAAAATTACAAAATCGACATAAACATTTGTCAATTGTCATACTCCTCACTTCTTGATCGGGATTCAAGAATCGGCCCCCAGGGCTTATACAGCTTATTAGTCAAGTGGGTCACGTATACGCCCTTACGTCATCAGAACACATTTGATATATGTCATCCTGACATAATACATGTCACAAGTTTTTCACTTTATTCCCGATATTTTATTAGATTTCTAGTTCGAAATGAACAATTATGGATCTATGGGAGATGATTCCCCAATAAAGGGGCCTGTAGCGTTCTTCGTTTATCTGAGGATCTGAAAATCATCGCTTGGAGGACTGAACCTGGTCGAAAGACCCTCTCGGTCATGAGCAAATGTAGGTGATATTATTTACTGCTTCCTTCTGGTTTTCTGTCCCTCTTTCTGTTTCAGATATTATGTCAAGATATTTTGTCGAAATGAATTCAAGATGACGAAAAAATTATTTTCAAATGAAAAAGATGCCATCCATCTTCTATACACAAATTACTACACTTATGCGGGGAGACAGAATTTTTCCTGAGGTTTTTATCTGTGCTCTTGTATCATACGCAAATATGTATGGTACCCCGTTTACATTTCCTCTGCTAACACTGTGATATATCTTAGAATTGCAATGCTCGTTCTCAAAAGAATATATATATATATATATATATATATATATATATATATATATTTGATAAGAAATGATATTCTTGATCCGAGCGAACTATGATTAGCTGAAATTGTTTTCTGAAGAGAAGAGTACATAGTTCAAGACCATTTTCGGTTAAAAAAATCGGAGATAACAGGCATTTGTGTGAAATGATAGCACGTTTCAACCTAGAACATGAGCACACAAATCTGAAGTGGCCATAAAAGTTTCTATAACGTAATACCCAATCCCTCCATCCTTGTCTACCCTAGAACCATATATCCAAAAGGTGTCGCCCACACCTGCAGATAATGTTTCCCCATAACAAAGAGCGTCCCGGTCGTTACCAACCTAAACCGACGGAAAAAAAGCGCGAAATTCAAATTCGTCGATCTTCCCCCTCGGCTTCTACATGGCGCCGAGTCACGGCAAGGACAAAAACGTCTTACAGGACCGTTTAATTAATTATCCTTGAGCCATTAAGGCGCGACGGGCATGTTTTACGACTTACCTTGCTGAGTTTCTCTCCCTCGTGGTGCGGCAACAGCGATCTGAGCGACTGGAAGCCGTTGTTGATGCTCTGCATCCTCCTGCGCTCGTTGCTGTTCGCAATTTCCCTACGGATCCTCTTCTCCGCCTCCATGGAGGGCGTTGGGGGTTCGCCGCCTTTATTTATCCGGCTGGAAAAGAGAAATTACGATCAGTCGTTTGGGATTGAAGCGAAGTTAACGTCAAAGAATCCGCAGCTGAAAGTCATAAAGTGTTGATTGGGGGAAAATGGAAAATTGCAGCATATAAAGATTTTCGCAAAGTTTCGTATCAATAAGAAACATCAGAAAATGATGGTAACTCAGTTTCTCCTGATTACGCATGGATTATCAGTCCGTTACTATAGACGCTGTGGGTAGATGAGTTACAACGTGGACTCCTAACGCTCTAGCTATTCGCGGCCGTGGGTTCAATTCCAGCAGTGCACTGATTTATTTTATATGTTTATTAATGCAAAACTTGCGAAAATTGACAATTTCGCTTGGATATACGATCTGCGCTGAACACCCGGGATCGATTTCCTGTAGGTATTTGTAATTTTGTTTGAAGTACCTACTGACACGAATCCTAATGGAAAATTTCATCAGGAATTTTGAAGGAACAATTCCTGAATCAATTGAATTAGCCAATGCACCCAGCCATCACATCGAAAACTACGAATCAGCGTACTCGACCAATTTGTCATCATCTTATTTTGATCCTATTGTCGATACATCATAAGGCTTTTTCCTTACAAAATGTTTCTGACTTTGTTCTCTGGACATCCAACACTGAATTTGGGAAAGGACAACAATCGGATTTTGCCACAACTTATTATCAACCAACAAGAGTTTTCCATCAAGACCTCTGTCGTCATCAACCAAGCATTGAACTGACCTGCGACATGACCAGTATAAGCTATACACTTTTTTTTCGTTGGACATTTTCTTTCGGAGAAAATATACTTATACAGAGTGAGCCTTGAAGTTGTACATTAATTTCAACCCTTGATTCCTCTCATCAAATAAAACACTTTTATCATTTACCATTTCAGATTCGGCACCGGTAAAAAGATACAGGTTGTAGAATGTTTCAAAAAAGTCTTTCTTTGGTAGCTTTGAGATGGTTCCTTCAAGTGGAATGAATTTTGGTGTGAAGTTCTCTATGACTATGACTAGTATTCTACAGTTATCAATATCATTTAACTTAAAACGGTTTTCTTGTTGTAGACTCGCCGATTCATAAAACTGTAAGAAATTAGCATAAATAATGCAGATAAAGTTTACCCTAAGTCATTATTAGAATTCTCAATCATATTAGAACACTTGGATATTCCTTATACTTTCTCCTTGAACGAACCGTTTTCGAGATATTCAACGTTGGATGTTATGAATTTGATAAAAATTCGAGAAATTTCCTTATTGTCGTGGGTCCACCCCTGATCTAGTAAGGACTCTGAATTAAACTCCGGTTACGTTTACCCGAAACATAGAATACATATACAAATATTTATCTATTTCGCATAGGCCAAATCTTAGGTCTATGCTAAGGTGCATGTCTGTCTAGGCTATTTCGTACCAGACCACAGACATAGTCCATGTCTATGGACCAGACTTCTCATAGAATTCTAGAGTTCAATTAATGTTTTCAGGTTAGTTGAGTGCTTTCATATAATACATTTATAGATTTGATGAAAATAAGGATAATTATGGAATTTTCATTGAGTTTTCCCCATCAAATTTATTCAAATTTCAAGCAATGGGTTGATTATTTTGCAATACAAATCAACGCAAGAGATATCTGTGTTGAACTCGCAAACAAAGTGCAGGGGTGTATCAGCACATTTAGAAATACTCAAATGCTTATAAATTTTTCCCTGAGCCGAACCTGGAAAAGTGGTAAATGAAAAAAGGTGTTTCATTTGACGAGAGGAATCTATGACTAAAATTAACGTAAAACTTAAAGACGCACCCTGTATATTGATAAAATGGCTTCTTATGACCTCGAATCCGATTACTTCGTCAATTTATCGAAATAGAAATTACTGAAAACACCTGAGTAAACCAAACACAACCAAACTGTCATTAATCAAAAGACGATTTCGGCCCGAGTTGCCAACCCACAATTTTCTTCACAAATCTACTGTCACTAGGGAACGGGAATTTCAGAACAAATTCGACATGATAAGGTTCGCGTTATTTATAAATATCCGTGAAAGATGCCTCGGCTCCTCAAACAAGATAATTCCTTCCAAATATAGGTTTTTGTTAGGCTGAGATTTAAGTTGGGATTCCTGATTTCATATTAATAGTGTCAAATTTATGAAGGATATGTTCCGCAAATCAACTTGGTTATTTCGGTTGCCGGTTCTCCGTTTTGTAAATATGAAATATTCGGTTGGATCCTGAAAAAAAAGGTTAATTACGGAATTTGATTGATGAAAAAGCCACCTTTCTGTCACCAGAACATAGACATATTGAATCTATGCACCAGAACGACAATTGATGTTTTTTGGTAACATTCCATAGCATAGAACAATCTTTATTTAACTTATGATCCATAGACCATACCTAGTAATTTTTCCATTGTTGATTGTTGTCTCTTCTCTGTTCTACCTATGGATCTAAAGTACATGAAGATTGTTCTATGCTATGGATATGTTACCATAGAACATTGACTGTAGTTCTGATGACAGAGAGTACGTTTTTTCATCAATCAAATTCCGTAATTTACCTTTTTGTCAGGAACCAACCGAATATTTCATATTTACGGAATGGGAAAACCGGCAACCGAAATAACCAAGTTGATTTGCGGAACATATTCTATATAAATTTGGCACTATAAATATGGAATCAGGAATCCCAACTTAAATTTCAGCCAATCAGAGATGATCTTAACAAAACCCTATATTCGGAAGGAATTATCTTGTTTGAGGTGCCGAGGCATCTTTTACGGATATTTATAAATAACGCGAACCTTATCATATCGAATTCGTCCTGAAATTCCTGTTCCTCAGTGATAGTAAATTAGTGAAGAAAATTGTGGGTTGGCAACTTGGGCCGAAGTCGTCTATTGAATGATCGAAGTTTATATTTCTGTTATCATTAACGACTTAGAGTTGGACTTCAATCGAAAGCATGTGAGTTGTCCGAGCCTTATCGCGAATGACGTCATATTAACGTCATCAGAATCGCTTTTTTCAATATCGAAATCAGAATCAGTTTTTCTGAAACTGAACAAAGAGAGAATCTACCCCGTCTTGTCGAACAGCATCCCGTACAACAAATGGCACAAAGGTGAACCTTGTGTGCGTGAGCTTACGTACTTTGTTAACGCCACCTTGGGGGCCCCAAACTCGAAAGTATCCCTCCGCCAATTTGCCGAATTCCGTTCTTCTTTTGTGAGGAACGTGGAGCAATTGGGTTGTCAGAGGCAGAGTAGAAATCACAATTAAGGCCGGGAATGAGTGTATAAGGGTTGATGGATGACCGCGTGCTCTATGTGGGTATTTGTATTATTCCCTTGGGACCTCCAATGAGATTCATTAAGTTCTGACGTGCGGCAAGGAGGGTTTTGATGTATTGGTGCGTTGTGTTTTCGAAGAAAGTGAGGGGAATATTCGATGGCTTTTATGGTAATAACGGCGTTTTTCGTGCGAGAAAATTATCGATGTTCGATTATAGTGTTTGTATACTTGACCGTTTCACGCAGTAACACGAAAGTTGTGTAATTCTTCACTTAAACGCGATTGTTTCGAAGAGCGGCGTATTTATCATTCAGTACAATCGTCTGTAATTTTCGTATTGCCGAAAATAGTTTCAAACAAGTAGATTGGACTTACAGATAATGTTTTCCAAGTCGAATTCTGTCCAGCCGACCAGTCGTTGCGATGATTCCTTCCCACTACCATCGATGAAATGATCTTGAAAAGCACTGGCGTTGTTAAGTCAGCAGCTTTTAAGCGAATGTTCAAATACGTTACCATAGCGGTCATCTTTTTGAGCGCATATTCTAGGGGAACAGCGTGCTATCGTTTTGTCCAAATGTCTGTAATTTTGGATGATTGAGCCGAAAATAGTCTCAATCGACTAGGTTGGACTCACTGATGACGAATCCGGTGTCAAAATCGATTCTGTCCGGCCGGCCGACGACACGATAACTGTCGACAGAAGCAAGCTAGAACTTGAAACTTCCATCAGGGTAGGTCGCGCATCAGAATGCCGCGGTTAAGTTCTTTAATGGGCCAAATCGGTCGAATAGTTTCGGAGTTATAGGCACTTGAAATTTTGAAGTTATTTATTTTTTATTTCAGAAACTACTCGAGCGATTGGATTCAAACTTGGAAGGTGGAGTATAACGACGCGCAACTTTGAGCCAAGGATCATATTGTCAGTAAATAAAAAAAAAAAATTTTCGAAATTTTTTTCAATCATTTTTTTTTTACGGAAACCATTCATCATATCCTAAAAGAAATTCCACTCACACTTTGAGCTCCAGCTTCATATTTCACAGCAGTGTACCAAATTTCAGTTCGATACGATCATAAGTTTTGGAGATATCGGGAAAAAATATGTCAAATTTCGAGGTTTTCTTCTCGATATCGTTGTTTTTTTCGGTATAACTCGAGAAATACTGATTCAGTACTGATAAAACTTCGCAGCTTGTTTGGAGATACTGAAAGACAGCTTCATGCGAAATTTCGTGATAATCGTGTCATTAGAACAATTCGAAAAAAAATTTCAATGATTTTCTTATCATATCATCCTCATTGAATTCTGTTGAACCTTCGAACTGTGATTTTTCGATGAGGTACTGGATTTCAATTCGATCTGATCAGTATTTTTGGAAATATTGGAAAAATAAAATGTTGAATGGGTATATCTGCGGAATCATTGGGTGGATTTTACGGTTACGGTCAGCCTAACGGCCGACTGCGTAAACACAATAGCTTCCGAAAGAAACAACTTAGAAACTCGATATTTGTAGAGAAGGTTTGGACCTTAATTACGAAGGCCGAATTCGTGAATGGGTAAAATCCACCCAATGATTCCGTAGATATACCCAATCAAAATTCTATTTTTCCAATATTTCCAAAAATACAGATCATATCGAATTGAAATCCAGTAATTTATCAAAAAAAAAAATGTCAAAAAGCACTGCCGTGAAGACAGCAGCTTTTGCGTGCATGTTCAAATTCGTTGATGAAGCGGTCACCTACATTGAACATGCGCGCAAAAGCTGCTGCCTTCACAGCAGTGCTTTTTGAAATTTTTACGTATTGTACCCGACAGGCGCAGCTTCACTTGTTGATGGAAAGATTTGATGATCTAATCATAATATCCCCACGAAATTCTGCATGATCCTTCAAGTTGTTTTTTTTTGTCAAGTTTCGGATTTCAATTCGATCTAATTTGTTTTTTGGGTCGGCCGTGAGCACAATAATTTATTGAAGAAACAACTGAGAAACTCAATTCTTGTAGAGTAGGGGTCTACATCAATTATATAAGCCGAATTCGTGAATGGGTTAAATCCACCCAATGATTCCGCAGATACACTCATTTGCAAAGATACAGATGAGATAGAATTGAAATCCAGTAGGTACTGATCAGAAGATCTGAGAACATGAAATATTTGGAAAAAATTTATAAATTCTTTTCCAATTGCTCAAATTACGAAATTCTGCATGAAGTTGTTCATCAGCATATCCGAACTAGGAACAAAGTTTCATCGTGGTCTAATCAGTATTATCTGAGTTACTCCGGGACAAAAGAGAATACCGAATGAAAAACAAAGAAATTTGACATTTTTTTCCAATATTTCCAAAATTATAACAAAAGAAGTAAAATCCTTTAGATTATTATTGGAGGTCGTAGCGAAGGAATTATCCCCGACAACAAAAGTTTAAATATTACAACTAAACTTTTCATCTTACATAAATCCAAAATAAAATCAACACACGACGCCGGTCAGGTTAATCATTCAAATCGTTGACAGCCACTCTACTCTTGTGCGAACTACCCGATTCTGAAACAGTTCGGACTCTCACATCCGAACTCCTTTCACAGTTCTAGAACAGTTCGGAATCGATTCTGAAAATAACCAAAACAGCATTACTCAAATCCTCAACCGGTTCTGAAATGTACCAAAACACCAAATCGCGACCGCGCATAATAGAACCGTTCGAGAATAGTTATGAACTCGGAACCAAATCAAACCCAATGGTTTTCACGAGATAATCCACATCTTTGCAGGGCTAAACACTCTTAAGACAAAGACATCGTGCCCTCGGGGTATAAAATCCGATGCGAGGTTCGAATCGTGTGTGACAGCCCTAAAGATTCCCGAATTCGAGAGGTTAAAGTCCAAAATTTCACGTTAAATGTTAAAATGAAAAGTCATTCAAACAAACATAAAACTGATGAGTATTACGTAACGAACACAAACCGAGTAAAACTAGAAGTGTGCCACCTAACTTCTTATCGCTAGGCGATAATGACAAAGCCCATAAACAAGCAAATCCCCAGTTACTCACATACTTGGATGGCATCGAAATAAAACTTTAGAATTGAAGGACAACGTTTTCCTTAATGAAGTTATCTCGTGAAATTTCAATGGGTATAGTGTCACGAGCATATTTGTATATCAGTCAATAAATAAATAACCATATTTATCATTCTTTCATTTCATTCTCGTGCACTTGTTCGAACTCGGGAATTCATTGAATGAACCCGATTTTATGGAATTTTCGAAAATTATTTCGTGAGTTTAACTGTTGAGATTAATTTCCTGATATCTCAGGAACTACAGAAGCGATTGAATTGAAACTAGACAGTTAGTTGGAGCATAACAACGAGCAACTTCTCACAAACTTCTGTTGAGATCGTACTGTCAGTAAATTTTGGAAAAAAAATTTCGAAATTTTTCATCGAAAATTTTGTTTTCTCGGAAACCATGAATCATATTTGAGAAAACCATTGCCTGTAGCTTGAGCTTCATATTTTAAAGCAGTGTACCAAATTTCATTTCGATACGACTATGATTTCTGAAGTTATTGGGAAAACATACGTGAAATTTGTGGTTTTTCTCGATATAGTTGTTGCCGGAACAACTCAAAAAATGCCAATCCATCAAGATAAAACTTTGCAGCTTATTTGAAAATGCTGATGAAGAACTTTGCTCCGAGTTTCGAGATGATCGTCACATAAGAACAATTTGAAAAAATAATTCAAATTTTCTTTCAAGTATTCAATATTCTGCGATCTTCTGATCATATCCTCATGTGTTATTTTTCGATGAAGCTTATCTGTATTTTTCGAAATAGTTTGGTTTGGTAAAATGAAATTTTGAATGGGTATATCTGCGGAATCATTGGGTGGATCTTGCCCATCCACGAATTCGGCCTTCGATATCAAGGTACACACCTACTCTACGAATATCGAGTTTCTAAGGTGTTTCTTTCTAGAGTTATTGTGTTCATGATCTTCTTCTTCTTTACGATCTGCAGATAAGATGATTAGGAGATCACCAAAAATGCGTTTGTTGCAGGTTTGAATTTAATAACGAAGGCCGAATTCGCAAATTGATTAAATCTATCCAATGATTCCGCAGATATACTCAAAAAGTTAATGTTCCAATATACTCAAAATTACAGATCGTATGGAACTAAAATTCAGTCCTCCAATGAAAACACCTAGAAAAGTAATGACATGAAGTCACCTGCTATTGCGCGCATGTTCAAATTCGTTGCCAGAGGGGTCATCTTCTTTGAACATGCGCGCAAATCTGTTGACTTCACGAAGTGCTTTTCTAGGTTTTCCCGTTTTATTTCGATAAGGAATCATAATGTATGCTATCACACAATTCACCAATTCGCGAAGTTTGAACTATTTCGGTTTTAAAAATGGGCAAAACGCGGTAGATCTCCTCCTAAGTCCCTCGTTATTGCACGATTCTCCGATCGATACAGCTGTCAGTTAGCTCGCTAGAGAGAAATGTAACCAGATGCGTCACGGAAGGCGCGAAGTTTGTGCGAAAAGTTGAGAGTCGTTTTGCTTCAACTAACTGTCCAGTTTCAATCCAATCGCTTCAGTAGATTCCGATTTTGCCCATTTAAGAACATAACCGTCACATTTTGAAATGCAACCTACCATGATAGACCTGAAAAGTCGATCGGATTCTCCGTTCGACAGTTATCGTGTCTACGGCCGGACGGACATTATTAGCACTTGTTCCCCAGAATATGCGCCCAAATGGACGAAAAATAGAATTTTGTTAGCTAATCCTGACTTGTCCGTATTTTACTTGATGCACAGCAATGCCAGAACAAATATTTTTTCAGGTCAATTACACAGATCGTTATTCATAAATTATAAATTGAAATTCTCACTTTGCGATAATGAATCCCTCAACAACTAAGATTGCAATTCAAATTAAATCTAACTAACAAACGCAACTGTTCATTCATGATATATATATTCTTCGAACTGTCACCCGATTCCTTTCAATTTTAAATTATTCTTTTCGTTTTCAATGACTGTACTTTTATGATGGGGGAACTTCTTTTATTATTCATGAGGAAAAACTCAATAAAAAATTCACCCTACACCGAGGCCACCGCATTAAATTCATTTCAATTTGATGGATTCTCCATGTTCACCCTACATCTTTTATGAATGAAATGTAGTACGATCATTATTCAACTTTAAAATTACGTTTACAATTTTCATAATGAGAAGTAGGGTAAAGAATTTATTTTCAGCGTTGTTATTTAATGAGTTAATTGAAGTTTCGCGGTAAACAAGGTAATGAAGAGAATCTAATTTGTTTCGAGGAAATGCTGAATAGGGAAATTTGTGTAAAAATAATTAACATTGTGATACGGAAAAAAATGGTCCATATCACAGAAGCGCACATATGTATGAGGCGACGTTGGGAATAAAAGTGGGTTTTCAAATATAGGGTGAGCCTTATAAACTTCGAAATTTCTCCTCCGAATTCTAGTATTTCACGCAGCTATTGGCAACGTCAAAGCATGTACACCGCGATGCAAATGCCTGACCATGAGATATTAACGAGGTTTAATGAAACTTGCATATGGCTGTGTTGCCAAGCCGTAATTTACCAACACGTGGTAATGTTTGCTCTTAAGATGATCGATATTTTTATATTTCGCAGTGATTTAACATCGACCAGAACGAGGCAAATAAGCTATCAATATGAATTATCGAGTCCACAACAAATTCTCCATTTTTTGTCTAGACAGGGTGAGTCTTTAAATTGTACATTAATTTTAACCATAGATTCCTCTCATCAAATAAAACACTTTTTTAATTTGTCATTTTACAGATTCGGCTATGGTAAAAAATTATAAGCATTTGAACATTTTTCAATGTGTTAATACACTCCTTCGCTTTGTTTGCAAGTTCACCACAGATATCTCTTACGGTGATTTTTTCTGGAGAATAACCAATCCAAGGTTTGAAATTCAAAGAAACAAGATTGAGAAATCTCATTTACTCACTTAATTCTTATGATTTGTTGCTTTTTGCGATATTATCGCAAGGAAAACATTGCACTACATTGGACTTGAAACACGCATCTTCAACTTGATGTTCGTGCAATATCCAATTTCATTCCCTTATATGATTATACACGATTCCATCCTAGCCCATTCACATAAAGAAAACTCCATAATTATACTTTTTTCGCGAAATTTATAAATGAATTATATGAAATCAATCGATTAACCTAAAATATTCTCTAGACTTTAATAATATGATATTTTATGTCTATGAATGTCATGGTTAGGTCTGTGGTATGATCACAAAATAGCATAAACCTAATTTAGTTCTATGCAAAATAGATAAATATTTATGTGTATTCTATGGTCCGGATAATCGTGAACCCAGCTTAATTTACTTTCTCTGCTAGATCAGGGGTGGACCCATAGACATAAGGTAATTTTTCGAATTTTTATCCGATTTTATAATATTCAACGTTGAATATCTGCAGAACGGTGCGTTTTAGGAGAAATTATAAAGAATAATTAAGTATTTTCAAATGATTGAAGATTCTTATAATGACATAAGATCAACTTCATCTGCATTCTTCATGCTAATTTCGTATAGTTCCATGAATCGGCGAGTCTATAACTCGAAAACTGTTTGAAGAAGGATGAAAGTGATTACTGAAGAATATGTGCAATAGTTATAGAAAACTTCACACCAAAATTCATCTCATTCGGAGTTACCATATCAAAGCTACAAAAGAAAAACTGAATTTTTTCGGAAATTTAAACAGCCTGTATCTTTTTTCTGGAGCCGAATCTAAAAAATCATAAACGAAAAAAATGTACAACTTAAAGACTCGCCCTGTATAAGCATTCAGAAACAACAATTAAAGTGACAGCAGTCGTAAACAAAAGGGTGAAATATAACCATCAAATTCTACGCAGTAACTAATTACATTTTTAGAAAAAAATAGGTCAATGTTTCGAGCACGCTCTTAAAATAATGAATTCTCAATACTTTCTACGCAGACTGGTAGTATATCAATCAATACAAGTTGGCCAATAAAGTTTTGAATTTTTTCCCACACGTCAAGGTACGAATAGTCCAGTATGAACCTTAAGAACAGGTGACGACGAACCAGTGGGTCTTGAAATACTTCGTCGATTGATTCCAAGTAAAAAAATAATAGTCACCTGTAGCAATTCTTCCATCACGATCAGATACCATTAGTCACGCGGCGCATTAGTTAGCGCTAGGATCGCGTACGATTCAAAGGAGAAATGAAGTAATTATTCACTATTAACATTAGAAATTACAGTCTAGCGACCGGGCAAGGTTATACGGACAGAACGGATACAAAATCGTTATTTACTGGAATCGCAAGGCCGACGAAGGTGATTTTTAGAAGCCTGTAATTACACAGGCATGTCGTTTCGAAAAGGTCTATCTCGGTATACGTGGGATGAATGGAATATATTGCATCATTGGACGCCGAGTACGAAAGAGTAAACAAGCAATCCTGAAATAGGCCGATACGGTACTCTTAGGCCAGGCAGTATACGACTTCTGCACAGTAGTTGTCAGCATCAACAACCTCATGTAGTAACATATGTTTTCGCTATTCACAGTTTTGGCCGCACAAGGCTAAGCGTAAACATTCTGATATTTGCAAGGCCTTAACAGACAAAAAATGACATGCTTTAACATATGTTCGGTTCACACGAATCCTGACGACTAAAAAATCTGGTGTACTTAAATAAGTTTCGCCTCATCTTCAGTGTCTCGCTGACAAAGGACCTTGGCAATACAGTCCAGCATTAGGCGCATTTGCACTGCCTTTGCCGGCAAAAATACCACAAAGCAAGTATCTTCATAGCTCTGCCAAAAAGACGCCAGATTTACAAATAGAACAGTAGTTTCCGACGTTTGCAAGGCGTTTTCAGGCAAAAAATAAAGTGCACTCAAATATGTTCGGTATTATGGTCAATGCTTCATAACCCAAGATTCTCCTTCACGATCTTCAGTGTCCTGCTCGCAAAAACGATGGCGACACAGTCCAGCATCAGACGCATTTGCACGGCCGTTGCCGGCAAAAAGACTACCATATCAAGTTAGGTTAGAAAAGGACGCCAGATTTGCTAATAGTTGGGTATTTCTTCACGTTTGCAGGGCCTTTGCCGGCAAAAAATAATGTGCGCTCAAATATGCTCAGTTCTATGTTCAATGTCTTACCGGCAACGATCCTGTCTAACGCACAGTCCGGCATTAGTTCACGTTTGCACGACGCCTGACGGCAAAAAAACCACGTGTAATTACTCAAGTTTCGACCGATTTTCAACATAACCCTATAGTGAACTCAGTCCAGCAATATGCGACGTTTGTACGAAAGACTGCCAGCAATCAAGTATGCTTGGTTCGATCGTCACAGCTTTGCCGACGACACCAGATTAACACATTTAGTTCGTCATTTGTCAACGTTTGCACGGCCTTCACCGGCAAGAAATAACTTGTATGCACTCACATATGTGCGGGTATGATAGTAAATATTCAACGGGCAACGATCCTGGCGAACAACACAACAATCCGGCATTATTCGGCAAAAACAGTTACCAGTAAAAAAATTCAGTCAGTAATATTGGTTCGGATCTATATTTGAAATCTTGCCAGCAACGAGGCCAGATATACACACAGTCCAGCACTATTCGATACTTCAACGACAGTTGCCGACATGCTAGAACATTTGTTTAGTTCAATCGTCAGAACCTTGTCGGCAACACAGCAAGGTATAACTCAAGTGCAATATATGGTTACATTTGCACGGCGGTTGCGGCGAAAAATACAGTCGTGCAATATAAAGTAACGTATGTTTGATTCAACCATCAAATTTTTTTGCCTACAACGACGCCAGGTGTAAATTAAGTCTGGCATTTTCCAATTGTAAGATCCTAGCCGCCAAAACGCTGTCATATAATAGCATATATTTGATACGATCTCCATATTCCCACCGACAAAAAAACGGTATTACTCGATATTTGCATTGCTGCTACAGGCAAAAAAAAAACTTCCATAGGTAACAGTAATCAACGTACGACTGAAAAGTTTTATAGGCCAACATTTTTACCCAATCCGGTGCCTTTCAAACATAGTCCAAAATATTAACATTTAAAATTACACTTCCATTCAATATCTCCCAACAAAACAGGTGATATTTTATCGAGATAACGAAACACTTTCGGTTTTAATATCTCCAACTCATTGTTTATCGTTGTCGAAATCGATACAATATAGTGAAACATAGATTGATAGCGTAAACAGTTTGTGCAGTCTGTCCATGTCGTGTTACGTGAACATCAGAAATCTGTAATTATCTCTAATATGCTGTTATTAAATACTGGCGCCCAGATAACAGGCAGGTGATTATTATGTAAAGTATGCATTGTTAGTAGTACCATATAATTGATAATACTATTTACGTTCGTTCATTTGTCCGTCAGCATAGTAGCGGATGCCGAAAAAAAATTCATTGAGTGCATATATGAATTTCATTTATCGACAGAACGTTCCGATATGACGCTGCCATATCGAAACCAAGAATTATTTCAGAATAATGGATACTATTTTCTTCCCTATTTTTTTTTTTTTTGGTTTCCTCACCTTGATAATGAGGAGAAAACAAGAAAATATTTCGATTCGACCGAAGGAAACTTCAATGAGTTTGATTCATTTTTCCTATCTTTTAATATCGCAAGAAATACTAACATTATCCAAGTTTTAGTTGTGGAATACAGACGCACAACTTCATGCAAGATCGTTAGAGAATTCAAAATGCAATTTTTGTCAGAAACCCTGTGAATTTTTGAGAAAAAAGGTTATTTTTAGAAACTATTCATCAAATTCCAATGAAGTCTATCACAGAATTGAGGGTCAATATTTAAAAACAGCGTGCCAAATTTCAGTTGGATTCGATATTGAATTCCGGAGAAGCATGTCAATTTTCGTGGTTCGTTCGTTGGTATCATTGGCACTTTTCCACGGTCTGCATACTTCGACGTTGCCAATAGCCGCGAGAAATATTAGAATTTTGGAGAAATTCCAACGATAATAGGAGAAAACTGGTTTCGTTCGGCGGGCTTCAGTAATTATTTTTTGAAGACATTTTTTTTATGTACTTGATTATTTTGTGAGAATGCGCAATGTTAGCTATTTTTTCATTTTTCACTCCAATTCAGTTTTTATTTTCCCGAAAACGAACTCAGGCTTCCAAGAGACACCCGGTTACATTCTAGGTATTTGCCAACTAAGTTTTATCTTAATTGTATCAGACATTTTGAGTTATTTTGGCAATTAGAACGATAACGAAGAAAAACCACCGAAATATTCTTTCCCAATAGCTCCGAAAAATAAGAACGGAATCATCTAAAATACACTGTTGTTGAAGATTGACTAAAGTTCTTTGGAAACTTCCATTGAAGTCTGAGCAACGATGTCCAAAAAAAGTTTTTTTTCATTTTTAATAACTGAATTTTTCGAACCATGAGTTAAGTCGATCTCATAATTAGTTTCAAAATTTTTGAGGAAATAACCCTAAAAAACTTTTAACGAACTTAACTGTCACACTCTGATGCGCAACCAAAGTCGATAGCTCTTTCTGTTGTCATCAATGAGACCGAACTGTCATTTTCAGGAGAAAATTCGAAAATACAGATATTTGGGCGAAAAGATAGCACGTTGTTCTCTAGAACATACTCGCAAAAAAATAAATATTCCAGACTACCACCCAACCCTACAGCTTTAATATTATACAGTGCGCGTCAAAATTATGGAACAAATTCATTTTCTCAGATGAAAAATATTTGGCCACAAAATCCTGAAACATGTCAATTTTTGTTTCACTTTTATCAAATTTTTATGCATTTTTGAAGGATTTTTGTTGCACCCTGTGCCATCCCCAAAAACCCTCTAAATTTTTTGAATAGGGAATGTGGGTCATGTGGTACTTTTTTGGAAAGGTCTTTGTATTTTCTTCACAGGCGTGCAGAAATTTTGAAGAAAAAAATATTTTTTTTTTAAACTTTTGTTACTTCAAAGAGGTTTTCAGTATGTGCACTTTGTCATGGCTCATTTACTTTGAGACGATGGTACCTGATGAAATTTGTCACCGAATGAAAGTCCATTTTGTATTTTTTTTTTTTGTATTTTTTCCGAATATCCTAGGCTTCAACGAAACCCCTCAGAAGCTTAAAGCTTGTGCGAGTTAGGATACCGGGTGTGTTCTGTGTAGGCTTTGTTACTAATTCCTTGCGCCACGTTAGGAACAGCACTGTTAATTGTTTACCCATGACTCGATGAGAGTAGGACGATGAAATCTGTTTTAATTCATAGATAAAGGATCGAACTGCACGTAAAAAAATTCGACATCACCCAGCTTCATTATTTTGGTCGGCACGACGTCTCAAAGTTGACCAAAATTTCGAAATTTTTTCACTATTTCCGCCATAATTTCTAAACGGTTGTCACTGGACGATTTCTAATGACATATTCGTGATCTACGACCTCGATTTAATAGGAAACGATAACAAGGTCGACGATTTTCGAAAAAAAAAATTTATTTGGGACTTAGAAAATTTTTCATAAAGAACCGCGAATAAACATCAAAGCGCAGAGGGGTGGGGGGTAAGATTTAGCGATTCCGTGCGAAATTTTATTTTTGAAGCTATGACAATATGCACATCATATATTATGGATTCGAACACGTAGATTACGAATCTGTAATTAGATTTTGCGTAACTGATTCGGTTTGGAAAATATTCCGGATTTGGTGAGAAACTTTCGAAATTTGTGTCAACTTTGGGCCGTCGTACAGATCAAACGCGTAAGGCTGGACAATATCGAATTTTTTTGGTTATATCTGGATCCTTTGTGAGTACGTAGCCACTTATTTTATAGACGTAAGTCTTCTGGTTGAAAAATTATGATTTTTTTAAAAAAGGTCCAATTTTTTCGATTTTCCTCGGGCCATAAAAAACGAACCAGACTCTCCACTAACATTCTGATTGGATTTTCTTAATCTACGCCCTCGAATTAGTATATGTTTCAAATTTCAGGTCGATCGGAGAACTTTCGATTTTTGGTAAAATTTTAAGGGGTTACCCTTAAGAAAATCTCAATTTTCGAAAAATAATTTTCCGACTCCTATCGCCGTGAAATTTGGCACACTTACTAATTCGAGGGCGTAGAACAAGAATATAAGGTCAGATATTTTAAAAAAAAATCGTCCTGGACGTGAGAGGTCCTTGAAGTTCCAAAATTTTGGACCTTTTTTCAAAAAATCATTATTACCGACTTGATGAAAGTAGGACGATGAAATCTGTTTTATTGCATGGATAAAGGATCGAACTGCACGTGAAAAAATTCGACATCACCCAGCTTCATTATTTTGGTCGGCACGACGTCTCAAAGTTGACCAAAATTTCGAAATTTTTTCACTATTTCCGCCATAATTTCTAAACGGTTGTCACTGGACGATTTCTAATGACATATTCGTGATCTACGACCTCGATTTAATAGGAAACGATAACAAGGTCGACGATTTTCGAAAAAAAAAATTTATTTGGGACTTAAAAAATTTTTCATAAAGAACCGCGAATAAACATCAAAGCGCAGAGGGGTGGGGGGTAAGATTTAGCGTCATGCACAACTTTCAACCCCTACGAACCCTTTAATGGAGACATTGGAAATTTATTTCGGCATTGAAGTACCACCCGGGGAATCACTAATTTTTCAAAAAAAAAAAATTTATTGAAAATTTCTGCACGCCTGTAAAGAAGATACAAAGACCTTGCCAAAAAAGTACCATATGACCAACTTTCCCTATTCAAAAAATTTAGAGGTTTGATGGGGATGGCATAGGGTGCAACAAAAATCCTTCAAAAATGCTTAAAAATTTGGTAAAAGTGAAACAAAAATTGACCTGTTTCAGGATTTTGTTGCCAAATAATTTTCTTCTGAGAAAATGAATTTGTTCCATAATTTTGACGCGCACTGTTTAATATAATTGTGGGGGCGTCTGTTCTGTGGAATCAAACACACAATAAAAGGAAACGAATTAGCCTGTTTATTTTTCTGTCGAGTGTTACACAAAAATGAATTCGAAAGGCAATAATTCTTCTTGTTGAAAAGGCAGAGTTTAACAATTCTTCGGCGTAGGTCCCCTGGGGTGCTGATAGTAGCTGGCGCTTGAAGGGTCGGTGACGTCGAAAAGGGTCTCTGTCGTCGAGGAAGTGAACCAGATGTTGGACCTTGTAGAATTTCTTCGTGGCGCTTCGTAAAGTTGAAATAATGCAGATCAGGAAGTGCGGCGTCGGGATCGAATATCTTCGTAGCGGTGATATGCAGATGGATCGGAGAGAGTAGTCGAGTCAAGCGAAGTGGAGTGATTTTTGGAATCCGAGCGAAGTGTATTTATTCGATTTTTCAGAGATTCGAATTTCGTGTTTCGACTCCGCCCTTTTTTCCGTTTTTGTTGAAGCGGATGAATTCGCTACACACTCCCCTGCCAGTGATGAAGTCACGAAAATCCTGCTTGAAGTCGGTCCGGAAAATGAACTTTTCTTCCAGAGCGAGTTCGTCTTTCCTGATGATTGAGGTCCTGTTGTGTGGGTTGAATTGACCGTTCTTTAGGCTGGTTGTTTGGTTGATGTTCTGTATTTTCGTCGTTGATGATGTACGCTGGTTTTACTCTGTCGATAGTAACAGTCGTTTCCTTTCCATAGTAGTTGACGGTGAAAGTTTTTGGACTTCGTCTCACTACTTGGAATGGTCCATCGTACGGTAGTTGTAGGCAGGCTTTTGGACCGTCGTGACGAATGAAGACATATTCTGCTGTGGCCAAGTCTTTGAAAACGAAACTTTTCCGTTCTCCATGTCTTGTTCTGTTCGTGGGCCTTATCTGTTTAATTTGTTCTCGAAGACTTTTTACGAATTCCGAAACGTCGTCGGTTCCAGTTTTCTGTTCGTTTGTTTCGAGAAATTCGCCTGGTAATCTTAGTGGTTCGCCATAAACCAGTTCTGCTGAGGTGGATTTTAGATCTTCTCGCCATGCTGATCTCATTCCGAGTAGAACTGTTGGAAGTGTTTCAGTCCATCGGTCGTTTTGATGGCATTTGATCGCTGCTTTTAGTTGCCGATGGCTCCTTTCTACCATTCCATTTGCTGCTGGGTGATAGGCGGTGGTTCTTAGGTGGTTAGTGCCAGTCAACTTATTCAGTTCTTTGAATAAGCATGACTCGAACTGTCTTCCTTGATCCGTTGTTACTCTGAGGGGGGTTCCAAATCGCGATATCCATTGGGAGTAGAACGCTTGGGCGACTGTGGTTGCTTCTTGGTTCTGAATGGGGATTGCTTCTGGCCATCGGGTGAATCGATCGACACAGGTAAGGCAATACCGGAATCCTTCAGAATGGGGCATTATTATGATGTCCAAATGAACATGCTCGAATCTTCTAGGAGCTTGGGAGAAATCACCAAGTGGTGCTGCTACGTGACGGGTGACTTTGGCTCGTTGACATGGGAGACAGCTTCTTGTCCATTTTCTGCAGTCGGAATTGATTGAGGGCCAAACGAATCGTTGTTTGGCTAGTTTGACTGTTGCGTTGGTTCCTGGATGTGACAGACGGTGGACGATATCGAAAGCTGATCTCCGAAATGGCTTCGTGATGAAGGGTCTAGCAAGTGGTGTGGAGGTATCGCAATACACTGCGACGGTTGATCCAAGCGGCTTGACCATTTTTAGTTGAAGTCCCGTGTTGCCATGTAGAAGTTTCTTCAACTCATCGTCGTTTTGCTGGGAGTTGGCCAATGCTGCGTAGTCGAGGGCGGTTGAAAGTTCATCGACTCGTGACAGGGCATCGGCGACGATGTTTTGATCACCTGGTACGTAGCGGATATCAGTGGTGAACTGCGAGATGAAGTCGAGGTGGCGGAACTGTCGAGGTGAGCACTTTTCTGGTTTCTGTTTGAAAGCAAACGTCAGAGGTTTGTGGTCCGTGAAAATGGTAAAATTTCTTGCTTCTACCATATGTCGGAAATGCTTTATGGCGAGGTAGATGGCAAGGAGTTCTCGATCATAAGCTCCATAGCGGGTTTCTGCTCCTGATAATTTCTTCGAAAAGAAGGCTAGTGGTTGCCATTCTTGATTGTGAAGTTGTTGCAGAGTTGCACCAACTGCTGTATCCGAAGCATCACTCACTATGGCTAGGGGTGCATCGTCCTTGGGGTGTGATAGGAGAGTTGCTGTAGCCAGTTTCTTTTTGCACTTTTCGAATGCCGCTGAAGCTTTTGGAGTCCAGTTGATTTTGGCCTTCCCTTTGAGCTTCGGTACCAGTAGGTCGTTGAGGGGTGATTGTGTGTCTGATATTCTGGGTATGAAACGACGATAGAAGTTTATCATACCTAGAAATCGTCGGAGTTCCTTGGCTGTGGTTGGTTGAGGATACTCCAAAATGTCGGTAACTCTATCTGGTAGTGGGCGAGTGCCTTCAGCGGAAATGAGGTAGCCTAGGAATTTGACTTCAGGCTGGCCGAAAACACATTTGGATGGGTTTAGTGTCATCGAGTGCTCCTGGAATCTTGCGAAGACGATTCTGAGGTGTTCCATGTGTTCTTCTTCGGATTCTGAGGCGATTAGTACGTCATCGATGTAGCTGAAGCAGAAGTCAAGTCCTCGTAGTACTTCGTCGATGAAGCGTTGGAAGGTTTGAGCAGCATTCCTAAGTCCGAAAGACATGAATGGAAATTCGAACATTCCGAAGGGTGTCGTGATGGCTGTTTTGGGAACATCCTCTTCAGCAACTGGTATCTGATTGTATGCTCGAACAAGGTCCAGTGTGGTGAAGATGCTCTTTCCTTGCAGGATGTGGGCAAAGTCTTGAATGTGCCTGACTGGATATCGATCTGGTATTGTGCGGGCGTTGAGAGCTCGGTAATCTCCGCAGGGTCTCCAACTGTCGGTTGACTTTTTCGGTGCTAGGTGTAGTGGGGATGACCATGGACTTTTGGATGGACGTGCAATTCCTAGGTTGATCATAGCTTCGAATTCTTTCTTCGCTGCTTTGAGTTTTTCTGGTGCCAGGCGTCGTGGTCTGGATGAAAGTGATGGACCAGGAGTTGTTTGGATGTGATGCCTTGTATGGTGCTTGATGTTCATCGGGACTCCCTCCGGTCTTGTTATGTTGGGAAATTCCATGAGGAGGTCGTGGTACTTGGATGAACCGCTGATAGTTTTGATGACCGGGATGTTGCATTGTGTGACTTCTCCTCTGGTGGTGAGCTTAGTGGTTCCGTCCAGGAGGCGTTGGTTTCTCACGTCCACCAGTAGATTGTAGAAACTGAGGAAATCGACTCCAATGATTGGCTTGGAGACATCTGCTACGACGAATCTCCATGTGAAATTGCGACGTAGTCCCAAGTTGAGCGAGAGGTTGATTGTACCATATGTTGCGATGTCTGTACCATTGGCTGCTGAGAGGGTGTAGTCGGATTTCTCTCGTCTTCCAGAAGTTGCACTGCGAGGAAATACGCAGAGATCGGCGCCGGTGTCTATCAGGAACTGCCTTTTGGATTCCCGGTCGGTGATGAAGAGACGGCGCGGTGCTGGGTTGGGATCACTAGCCGTCATTAGTGATTGCCCCTGTCGTTTCCCGACTGGAAGGAACAGGGTTGTGTGCACTTTCTGGAGTTGCTTCCAAATTGAAGGTGGTACCAGCAGAATCCATTGGTGCGTTGTCTGCTGTGGCTTCGGGACCTGGAACGTTCTCGGTGTCGCTGTTGTGTCGGTCGTCTGCTGAGGGCTGCCACTTCTGCTCGGAGTGCTGCGATCTCTTGGTTCAGTCCAAGGGTGAGCTGCGCCATGTGGACGTTCATCATCGCCTCGAGGGATTGCATCGATGTCGTCTCAGCGATCTGGGATGCGGGTGGTTTGGAGGCCTCGGCGATGTTGTCTGCATGGGCTGCCAAGTCCTCTAACTCGCTGTCCTTGACGATGGTGAGGGCTACTTGGATCTGCCTGGGTAGTCGGCTCAACCATAGGGTCTTCATCAAAGCGTCGGGTACGTTGGCATCGGCTAGGCCCCTCAAATGTCGGAGGAACTGTGATGGTTTGCGGTCCCCAATTTCTTCCCGTTCGAGGAGGCGGCGTGTCTTCTCTTCCTGGGATGTGCACAGCCGTCGGATCAGCTCTGTCTTGATTTTGAAGTAGGCCTCAGACGGTGGTGGCTTCAGGATGACGTCCTTGACTTCCGTTGCGAACTTCGCTGGTAGGGCCCCTACTACGTGTCCGAACTTCGTTTTGTCCGAAGTCACGCCGGCACTGGTGAAGATTCCTTCTACTATAGCGAACCATAGTTCCGGATCGGCGGAAATGAATTCTGGCATCCGGACTGCGACTCTGGAGATTTGTGCTTCGTCGCTCTGCATTTTGATTGTTGAGGTACGTTCTTCCTTCCTTCAAGAATTCGGGTCGGCCCTGATGTCGTCTACGCCACTGGAATCCCTTATTTCGGTCGTCGGAGGTCACCAATTTGTGGGGGCGTCTGTTCTGTGGAATCAAACACACAATAAAAGGAAACGAATTAGCCTGTTTATTTTTCTGTCGAGTGTTACACAAAAATGAATTCGAAAGGCAATAATTCTTCTTGTTGAAAAGGCAGAGTTTAACAATTCTTCGGCGTAGGTCCCCTGGGGTGCTGATAGTAGCTGGCGCTTGAAGGGTCGGTGACGTCGAAAAGGGTCTCTGTCGTCGAGGAAGTGAACCAGATGTTGGACCTTGTAGAATTTCTTCGTGGCGCTTCGTAAAGTTGAAATAATGCAGATCAGGAAGTGCGGCGTCGGGATCGAATATCTTCGTAGCGGTGATATGCAGATGGATCGGAGAGAGTAGTCGAGTCAAGCGAAGTGGAGTGATTTTTGGAATCCGAGCGAAGTGTATTTATTCGATTTTTCAGAGATTCGAATTTCGTGTTTCGACTCCGCCCTTTTTTCCGTTTTTGTTGAAGCGGATGAATTCGCTACATAATGAATCATTATGATTATTATATAATACTTCGTTTTGAGGTTAAATTCGACCAATGTAAGTGAAAAAGTATCTATTGTACATCCAAGTCATATAAAATGCACAAGAGCGTAAATATTCCTACAGAAATATCCACAAAGATAAATTTTATCGATTTTGGAAACAAATACGAGATTTTTTCAACACAATAACTTTACCGTTCCAATCACTCCCGAATGGTTAAATAGTTCAATACAAAACTATCGTTAATTCACGTTCTACAAAGTCGAAAATGTATCAGTCAGGTAAGTTTCGCCGTAGAATGTCACCGCTCCAATTAAATTCCTTAATTGGCGGCTTATCTTTAAGATGATAAATATCTCGACGGCCGACCGTTGTCGTGTCGGTCTCGTTATTCCGAACAGCTGTTTGTTGCTCTGTTCTCTTAATCGGTCAGGCACCTCGTTTAGAAAGGCCCGATCTCTGAGTACGGAACACAAAGGTGAAAAATCAGGGCCATTTTCACCCAACTACGCCGTACGATAGGCTTTTCTAGTGTGACTAGCCGAACAGCTGCTCAACCAGGTAGTCGAAGACGCAACATCTGACGGTGAGTCGGGTCGAACGTCAGCCTTGGCTTCAGGGTTGTTCCCGAAAAAACCAGCTCAAGATGCGAAGAATACCAGGTGTCGAATCTATTACCCACTGAAATTTTGGGTACGAAACTTGGAACTAAAGGGTGTTTCTATAAGACCGCAAGATTTCAGTGTTCAATAAAACATGGTTTTCTTTGGCAGAGTATTCAAATATTTATTGATTTGGAAAATACAGGGCGGTCCAAATTGTGACGTCAATAATTTTTTTTTAGAATCCTCATACCTGGGGGTATCCAAAAATTACCCTGTGTATGTCACGCGTTTTTTTGTACTTTTCGAGTTATAGTTTTTTTTGTGTTTTTTCAATTTATTATACCATGAGATTTCACAAATCCATATCTTTTTATGTAGTGATTATTTCGCAGATTTTTTTTTATGCAACATGATCTTCCTGAATGTTGTTTTAATAAAAGAATTAACTCAGCTTCCTGAAACTACTCAAAGTTACTCAAAAAAGGCCTCAAAGTTAGAACTTCCGTTTTCAGTATAGGTTCACTCAAAATATTCAATTTCAATTTGAAAATACAAAGAGGATTTTTCATAGCTTCTGATTGAGTTTAAAAATTTCGTACGGTCCTAAACTATCAAAATCATAGGAAGAAAATAGTACTTTATTAGCCTTTTTTTGCTGTAATCGACCTTCGAACGCTGATAGTCTAAAAATCTTTGAATCACGATTTAAGTAATGTTTCCACTTTTTATCATTCGCACACGCGCATGCTGTCATATGCGTACCCTTTCGAAAACATGTGGTGGAATTTAATTGATACACCCGTCTTATTTCGTCTTTCAATGCTTCGATAGTTGCAGGCTCTTTGGCATAAACCTGTGACTCCAGATAACCCCACAGCTAGAAGTCTGAAGGCGTTAAATCGCAAAAGCGAGGAGGCCAATTCTGATCACCAAATCGGGAAATGACCAGGAGCAAACTCGTGCCAGCTCTTCAATGTTTCACAGGCGGTATAGCATGTTGCACCGTCCTGATGAAACCACATGTCGTCAAAATCGATAGCTTACAAATGAGGCACAAGAAACTGTGTTATCAAAGCACGATAACCGTCGCCATTCATCGTCACAAAATTACCTTCTTCGATTTCGAAGAAAAACGGTCCAATTATTCCTACAGACCATAATGCACACCATACAGTGACCCGTTGTGGATGCTTCGCTTTCTGATGAATCATTCGTGGATTTTCGAAACCCCCAAATGCAACTGTTTTGACTATTAACGAAGCCATCGAGGTGAAAATCGGCCTCATCACTGAAAATTATTTTCATTGCAAAACGAGTAGGTTGCTCAAGGAACCAGGCAGAAGTTGTTGGATTTTGTAGGCATACAGATGTAAATCTCGATCCGCATTTTTATTAAAACACTAACTCATCAGTACTATACCAAACAAAGGATACGCCCATGAAAAGTAACAAGACGGAAAGCGTCACGAGACGCAGCTGTGTGCTCTAAACATCGTAAAAACATTCCAGCGCTGCTGGTCTATCGTCCAAACTGAGCCTGAGGAATCCTTTTGCCTCGCAGTAAAAACCGACATCGGATGGATCTAGTTCAGCGCCTCGCGCGCCGCTCTGCTCTCGCTCAAAACACAGTCTACACTTGCGAGGCAACCCAATTCACTTGCCTCGCAAGCCGCTCAGCTTTCGTGTCTGTACGCGGCCTTACGCTACGTAGCGACACGCGAGCTGAGCGGCTTTCGGGCAGTTTAATTGGGCTGCCTCGCAAATGTGTACGCTGTTTTTAGCGTCTCGCGAGACATTTTTTCAACGCGAGGCTGCCTCACGAGAGCTTCGAAAGCCGCTCAGCTCGCGTGTCTGTACGCTGCTTTAAGTAGAAACGATGGAGATCCAACAGATGTAGCTTTACGGAATGCTAAGAATTCACAATCACTTCTCATACTAGACCTCGGACGAACAGGAGAGCCATCAAAACCTTTTTGTCCTGCCGCGTAACGGTTACTGCATAATTGCAAACGGCGACTTCGAAGTCATTATAGCACGAAGAAGCAACTTTTCACTTATACTTCATCAAAAATGACGGATTGATGTTTGTCATTAAAACAACCTTACCTCGAGCTCGATTCGGGCTGGTCGGAATTTCAAAAATTTCCCGAGATACGTGGAAAATTTAATATCAGCAATTTGTCGGCGCTACGCGAGGGTAGCACGATAATTAATTCAGATAATATCGCCCTTTTTGTATTTTAACGATCTAGGTAATCGCTTCTGATCCTAGATATAACTTTTTGTATGATGTGTTACGTTTTTCAGATAATTATGATACCGGTTTTATTAACTCACCGTATCATTATCTGTGGTATCGTTGAATCGCCATTTTGCTAATAGAGAATTTCGTATTAGGCATTTTGGACGCCACGTTTGCATAAATGTATCGATTTAAGGATATTTCGGATGATTTTTCAGTTTTTTTAATAGGTTTTCACTTCAATCAGGTCAATTTTCTTTACGTTTTTGCTATAAATCCTGCTATTTAAGTCATATTGCAATATCTGTAATTCATAGCAATAAGGCCATAATATTACGTATTCTGTTTCAAGTGTTTTAGCAATGTTTGTTATGATTTTTGTCATAACAATATTGCTACATGGACTTCCATAATCGGTGAATTTGGAGCTGACAACTGTATTCAATGAGTAAAGAGAGACAAGGAAGAAAAAAATAACCCTACTTCATAAACATCATGTCCAGTTTTCTTTCTATGATTTGGCATACATAACCTCTATCTTCGGTTCTCGTTATTTATGTAAACATTGATTAATATAACTGACTCAAAAACGTTAGGGAACAAAAAAAACAATAAAATTCAAACTGACCAATGACCAATTTCCTGGATACAAATAGAATATTGGTTACAAGAAATCAAATGCAGCAATTTTTTTAGGCGGAATGATTCGATCACTTTTTCTGTTGGCAACTCAAAGCAATCGCTAGTGTATGCTATGACGGTATTTTAGTCTAATAGCGGGTTTCACAAAGTTTGATTAACGTGATTGTTCTGATCAAGACAATTCTATGCTCAAATTCAGTTCATTTTTAGCAACACTACTACAGAATATCAAAGCGTTCATCGGACGATCAAGTTTTGTGAAACCCATGGTAAGAATTTTCCTTAGAAATGAGATACTAGGTAAACTTTTACGCATTTTTGACGTATACCTACTTCCATATTTTCAATAATTCCTGCAAGAAATAATAATAAAGCAAATGTTTCTCTTCCATATTCCCTTCATTGCTTCTCTTGTTATCAAGCATATCAAGTACTATTTTGAGGTTGCTAAAGATAGCAAGATTCTGGTTAAATTGACAGATCATATTGCTCAGAATCGATGATCAATATTTCTTCTTGTTAAGGGAGCAGTATCTTTTTTCTGACAATATTGCTATTTGTAAATAAAATAGGCATAACTGAATTGAATTCTATTATTTTTCCACAAATTCAGATACCAGGAATTGAATTATGATTTTTATTTTATTGCAATCAAACACAGCTGTATTTGAAAGAAACTCATGAGAAAATTATTCCAATATTTCTATGAATTCATTTGGAGGAATCGGACAACAATTTTTCAATTTTTTACATAATGCTGTCATTTATACTTGCAATTCGATGGCGTGAAACATGAATCTTCAATTGCTGTTTACATTTTTTTTGTATTTTGTATTTTTCGATCCTCCTAGGCTTCAAGGAAACGCCTCAGAAGCTGAACTTTGCGAGTTAGGATATCAGGTGTGTCCTATGTAAGCTTCGTTACTGTGTCCTCATGCCAACCTAGACACAGAACTGTTAATTTTTGACCCAACAGTGAATGGTGGTCGCACCGATCTAGAAAATTTCCTACCTAGTCCGGGATCGAACCCACGACCTTGCGATCACGAGTTCAACACTCTAACCGTTTTGTGCCCTCAGAATGGAGCTATTCCAGTGTAAATGGCTCATTTTGCTCACTAACGGTCGAACTCATTATACTGAATTATCAATTATCGCCCCGAATATTTTCATGATTCCACAAGAAACGTTAGGATCAGTAAGAATGGGGGTTTTTCCTTTAAACGAAAATGCAGTAATTTTCATGAAAAACCTTTAGAACATCACATTTCAAACATATAATTTCAATATTTTATTTTTAAAAAAATGTTCGATCACCTAAAACTGAAAAATAAAAATGGGGATTTGCATTTAAAGGGATTTCTCTTGCGTGCACCATATGGCAACGTCGAACTCAGCTTTCTCGGAAAGAAAAGGAAGTCAAATGTGTTACTTAGCTTAGGAAAACAGAGATAGCTATACTTCGATCTGGTTAGAGTAGAAGACAACGACCAAGGAATAGAAAAAGGAGAGCACAGACTGTCATACTGTCATATTACTGACAAATCGCAAACGGAAATTGTTTGGTTACATTGACAAGAACACGTGTATGCCACAGAATAGGAATAAACATTTCATTATTCTATAGCAGAAAAAGCTATTCTACTAAACACCGTTGTCACTTCGTGCATGCCTGGCAAATCCCAAACCCCAATTTTGAAATCTGATTTTGAATACTTTCTGAAGGTAATTTGTGAGAATGATGAATCAAACCCCTAATAATTATGTTCGAATTTGCATTTGCACAAATAACCCGAATTCAGGAAAAACCCCCACCCTCACGTAGGCAGTGAGTTCCCCGCTCTGCAATCGACAATTCGACCACCAATAACTTGCCGACTGGGACATTAAATCCTTGACCGTTTAACACACCATAAAATATGTAAATTAGACGTTACGGTAAAGTCCAAGCAGACGTAAATTTTCAATAGAACGCGTGGTAAAATGCCTTCCAGGATTATTATGTGAAATACATGTAAGCGAAGGGGAGTTGAGGTTTATATTACGAAGGAACAAATTGCATCAATAACGGGTTATTAAGGAAACTGGAGGAGTTTCCTTGGTAGATCACTGAATCCTACGTAAACAGTCATATAGACCGGCGGAAATGGCCGCGGTAATGCATATGATTGTCCATTCAATTGATTTCAGTCATTTATTATAGAACAGATTTTATGGGATCTCCTCGAAAGGAAACGAACATGAATTTGTCATATGAAACACCTAGAAGTAACGAAAAATTTCAATGAATTAAGTGAATAAGACCAATACAGAATCTGTCAGAAGAAATACAACTTTTTTCATAGAAAACAAATATACTTCTCCCTTGAATATGAAAAAATCAAATAATAACAATGTGACAACCATACATTGAAAATGAAATTCAAAGAAACTGTTGGTAGGACAAAATAAAATTTTACTTGAAACGAACAACAAATAACAACTTTGAGTCTCTTATAAATCAATGTGAATCAGTTGATTTTTTCGGTTTACCCTCAAATTTTCCGGTCGCGAAGATTTTGATTAGAAATTGGCATGACTGTATGCAGTCTGTTATCCTGAACAAAAATTAGCAGGCGGCCCCTCATAGTTCAGAGGATTTGGGCTCCCAAAGTTCTGAGATGCATTTTCAGGTCACTATCTTCTCATGAAAACAATCACTTACTGTTTAAGTATATTTCACAAATCAACTTTGAACCTGAACAAAACGATTAATGGCAATTTATTTTTAGAATATTCGGTATTCAATGAAAAAATTGAAAATACCGAACAACCACTCAAGCTCTGTTTTTACCGATTATTTCTGAATCTCGAAGTGGAGTTTAGCAACAGCGCCTGATCTATCATTGCTGGCGAACGTACATAATTGAAGATTGAAGAAAATTTACGGGTTTCCTGATTTTTCAGGTATCCGTAACATATTATCCAATATTTTGAAAAATGAAGTAGCAAAAAAAAGAAGCAAATTTTGTAACAATAGTTATTGTATAGCTGAAAATGCTCGAATCATAGAACAATTCAATGGACATATTCTATACAAATTCCGATCGAAAATATTGAGGAAACTTTCGAACTTCGAGTAAGTAGGATGATTAATTAATTGCCAATTTCGAATAGAAAAATTTCATGAGGTATTTTCTGATGTATGTGTTCATATTTTCATATTGCAAGAAGTAACCAAAAACGGATAAAAAAAAATTCAAATCACTGTTGAACACTAAGAACTTTTAGGCGTTGGCTTTATTTTACTGAAAGATCAAATATAAATGAACATTCATCTGTAAATCTCTGGGAACGCTAGCTTTCGAATGATATTCGCTAGAACACGTAATCCCCGTCCAATTCCCACAATATTTTTGGTTTGTTCACATCTTAAAAAATTCAATTAATTCCAGCCATCGAATGGAAAATACATATTCGAATCTTAAGAATTATATCATTACAGGAAGAAAAACATAAATTCAACTAATTTTCCGAATTTCGGGAACAACCAAAGGTGTTTTTGAAAAAATCAAGAACTAATGATATAATTTCTGTATAAACTTAAAATAAAATGAGTTTTTTCCGATTTTCAAACCGGTTTACCCATATTTCAGTTATCCGTAACAAATTATCTATTTAAAGTAAAATAGCAAAAAAAAAAGAAGTTAAACGAACGGATATCACACATTTTTAAGAAGAATTATAGAATAATAATTAGTTATACTATACGAATTTCCATCGAATATATTAGGAAAGTATTAAAACTTCGAACAAGTAGCTGAATACTCAATGCAAATCTCGATGATTTGGCAACACTGGACAATACAGATAACACGAACTTCATTCTCTGCGCTACAATAGCGCGAGTTTTTCCTTTATCGCATAAAATCGACATTATTACTTTTGCGACTTATTGGTAGCGTTATAAATCTCTTGCTAACGTGCAGGCCTTGGCTGATAACTGCAAATGAAAATTCGTCAGAACCGAGATACTAGAGTTTACAACTTGCCCATAAAACGGCGGATTGGCTAATCCACAACTCGTACGGCGGCTAAAGTACACATGCATGGCAATAGGTGTATTAACGACAAGAAATTTATTGTTGAACACTTGATGCGAACCGCACGTTGACTGTAATATTTCCACGTCGGACAATGCCTCGTAAATTTCCATCATACGTATTTATGGCAGCTTCGAACATAGAAATTTTATGTCGACTTTTCGAGGGGCCTTTTACACGATTCCAGGGAACAATAAACAGTACACAATCGACGAAATCTGAAGATGGAATAAACGTAAAGCGAGGAACACATTCGAACGTTTCGATCTCAACATTGTACAGAAAACGCTGCAAAGAGTGCAATGCAACCACATCCAGGTCACTCTTAAATTTAAATGTCAACTTTTTTCTTAGACGTGAAGCAGAAAGCACATTCTCACATATCGATGTGAACGCATCGACAAGTTAAACCAAAATTTGATCTTCGGAAAACGCTCAGAGTGCAAATCAACCACCATCAGGTCTCCCAAATTCAACTATTTCCATTGACGTAAAGCAAAAAGCACATTCCAACATTTCGATGTAAACGATGTAATGTTAGAAAATTTAACCGAATTCCAATCAACATCATTCGCTCCAAATCAATCACCTCATGAGGTCACCTAAGTTTTGATTCACTTGAAAACTTCAGTCTAAGATCGAACGTTTTCCATAAACTTGAAGAAGGAAACACATTCGAACATTTTGACCTTAACACATCCAAAAATTCAACTGAAATTCTATTTTACAGAAATCGGTGCAAGGCAATCACCTCAAACTTCAAATTTATCTTTTTTACAAGATCTTCTCGATGTTCTGAAAAATTGTCTAAAAAATTTCTCAACTAAAAAAACCTTTTTAATTATTTGTATCATTTTGTTAAAACGATTAAAACTAGTCTTCGCGTTTCCAAGGTTCTGATCAGATGATTCTACCCTCAATGGATGTAGGTTTGAAATTAAATCTTAATTAAATAAAATTGCCCAAACTTCCATCTACGAGCTTCATTCACTTCATTTTCTTTTGGATTCAGACAAAAGCACAACTAGGCTTTTTCGAAGCTATTCATAAATTCAATAGGTAAAAGTCAGAAATATTTAACTTAGATAAATGTTTGCATTCGTTAGTTTAGCTTTAAATGTATTCCAGGTTTTTTCAAATCCACATTATATCAGTGGTACTTCTGACTATTCCAAACAAACCATATCGCTGAAATATCTCGTATAAAATTGAAGGGAGGAGTACTTATTCAAATCTTGATAACTCAACAAAATCTTTAATTATCTGTTTACAAGAGCGATATTCTTGAGCAGTCTCCCAAAGGCAAAGTTTGATTTGAATTAAAAAAAATTCGGAAATTCTATAAATGGTAACCAAAAATAATTGTCAATATCTATCCCGATTTCAGCTTTAAAATAAGAATAAATCGTTCAAATCAAACACATTCCATATTATCTCGGTTAAAAATGAATGAAACCGATAAGATAAAATTCTTATCAAAAAGCTGCCGTCCAAAATCCGATACAAATTTTTCTCCGAAACTCAGGTACTTATACCAACAATAGAACGAACATCCGAAACTTTCGATGTCGATATGAATAACGGCGCTGGACGAACTATTTTCTAGGAAGTTTAAAACCCAGCCGATGTAGATAACCAGTAGTATAGTGCCGATCGTATACCGGCTAACAAATACAACACTTAAACTGAATCCCATAAAATCACAACATGGCGAACGAAACACACAGCTGAGATTGCCGGTAAATAACTGGCGAGTTACAGTAAACATCTCACTTCCAATTAGAAAACACCTTTGAGTTTGATGAGAGAATTCCAGATGACATTCAAGTCAATTTAAAGTAAACGTCAAAATCATGTGTACAAGTCACGTACATAAGGCGGTAAAAGTAAAATTTCGAAAATTGCTCACCTGGATAAATCACTCAGTATATCTTTTTTCACGTCCACGCTACCTTCGAAAATCACTCTCTCTTCGGCCGAATATACGGACATCATCAGCGCACTAAGTACAGAGGTTGTCAAAACAAATTTCTAAGTTTTGTTTTATCACTAATTTCTAATATCAAGTCAAAGCGCGAGACAAGCAACATACGCTACGCCTCACAGCGGTTTTCTGGTAGAGGAGTTTGGCGGGAAACAGCTGAGGCCTGGCTGACGCCACTGCGAGATCCCTACGCTGACATTAGGTGGTACGTATATTGTCAAAAATGCGGCATTTTGACAAATTATCGCATGAATTTGATAGATAATCACAACACTAACTAGAATCAATTGAAGTTTTGTATATTTCTATCGTTTTAGAGGAGTAATTCTTGATAACACGGCGGATCTATTTACGACGCGGAGGAATATAGTGTTTGGCGCGCTGATCGTCTGCCAGCTGGCGTGTAGCCCCGCCCAAACAGCGTACACAAGATTCGTCCTTCCCGCCAAACGCCGCACGTACCCAAGTCGTAGAAAGGACTTTCCCTTCCCTCCTAAATTGAGTTTGCTACCACCTAAATTTTGCAGTTTGCAGATTGTGAACTCGAATCTTTTACGGTGGTTAGCGTAGAGGTAATCCTCCTTGAAAGGGGAATTTTATTCGCAATGAATAGCGACGAATAAATGTTCGTTTAGATATAAGAACATTTTAGGTGTAAAGAAATGCAAGAAAATTTAATTGCTGATGGGTTTTAGGGATTCTTGAGAGATTATTTTCCATATTCTGAATTGTAAAAGATTCAAACTTACCTTTCCATTTCCTTGCTTCGATATCATACTCATAGTGTTTTTTGCCGGAATGTTTTATAACAAAATGATAGATGAATGTTTCATCAAAACGAAATGATATAGATTCTATATATAGTGGAGAAAAAAAACATTTTTTTAATGACATTTCACAATACATATAACATAATTATTTCAATCGTAAGACGGACATAGGAAGATTGATAGATAATTATTATGGATACATTGATTATTTATCATAGCCAAAAAAAGATAATTAACTTTTCGTCAGTGTAAAGAAATCAGAAAAGGCAAATTTCAGTAGGTATTTTTTGATGTATGAATGAACATATTACTGTATTGCAAGAATAAACCAAAAAAGACTAAATAAAATTTAAATCACTTTTTAATACCAAGAATTATGAAGCGCTGGTGGCTGTTTTTTAGTGAGAGTAGGTATACTTTGAATTGTGAGCTGGAATTTCGGACTCTTATAATTTGTGATGAAGAATTCGAGATCAAATTTACATCTATAAGTCTACAGGAACGATAGCTTTCGATAACCTCGAAAGAGTGGATATTTGCAGTTGGATTCAAGAATGAAATTCGCGGGAATATGTATCCGTTCAATTGGCACAGAATTTTGGGTTATTTCACATCTTAAAAAAGAAAAATCAATAAATTCCAGCAATAGAAAAAAAAAATCCATATTTTATGAAGACTATCGTAAAAATTCTATCACTACAGGAGGAAAAACAAATTCAACTATTTTCTTTAAATTTCAGGCATAATCAACAATAATAATAATAATCAAAAACATATACCTATGTTTTCGAACAATTCAGATCTAAATGAAATAAGTCAAATAAAAACAAGAAAATTGCTTTTTCCCGAAAATCACACGACCAATAAAACAATACAAAAATTTCCTTGAATTGATTTCGGTAACATTACATTGGTTATCTGATGAATATGCAAGATTAAATTTCTCTGCTAACTGAAAAAAATTTTTGTAACTCTACCTAGGCGTATAAATTACCTCGCATCAATCGCGAAAATAATCACTTTTGAAGCAGAAACGACATTAAGAATCACTTCACAGCAAGAATAACGATTTCCTTGGGAGAACAGGTGCCTTCTAGTTGTATCAACATCAATATAATGGTCAACAGAGATGCTGAGCTGGCTTATTATTTGTCTGCCCCTTCGTTTCCACAATTCAGTGGAGATCTTGTTGCACTCCGAGTAGCAGAATAAATCCTCCCAAAGGCAAACAATGTAGTATTTGATTGAGTTCAGCAAATATGTCTGGCTAATCCCTTCATCCAGCGAAATTGAGATGTCCATTTCACTGTTTGCTATCCCTACTACACCCCAAAAGCCAAATAGCAATTTTTTTCTGTCTGCTTAGTGCTTATTAACTGTATATGGGATGATAACTGTCATAAATCAGTTTAGCCAACTGAAGAGCTTATACTTTTTGTCATCAATAGATTATTAAAAATTCTTCTGGGTAGTTTAAGGTAATCAAACTATAACTTCCAAAAAACTTGTTTAAGAGTGAGAAACATATGAGTAAAGATGTAGAATCACATTATTCCTCATATTCAAGTGAAATAGAATTGTTTATATATCTCCATTAGAATGCTCATTGACAGAAATAAAACTGAAATTCACTTCTGCAAGCAAAAATGGAGAAGAAATATGATTAAGTAGCACAATCAAAGAGCAAATAATAGTCATTGTCCAATTGCTAAATTCGAAAACATATTAATTTCAAGTCAACTTTCTTTCTATTTTATTCAATCATTTCTTATTTTTTTTACTTATGAATTTCTACATGTCCATCTGGCATTTTTATTAAATCTTTTTTCTCAACCCTGAGGGGAAAAAATCAAACAAATATGTCCTCAAATAAAATTAATACAACAAACATTATTTTGATATAGAATTACACAAAAGTAATTATTTTTTCTAGAAAAAGATTGAGAAACGAAAGCCAAAGACAATTATTGAATTTTTCTATAATTCGAACCAACATTGGAAGATGCTTTGGAAGGATTTAGTAAATACGTATTTTTTCTTAGTATATGATAATAAGACAAATAATTACTAAGGGAACAAACAAGTTCCAGCAATTAAAAAAAAATCATCAAAATCAATGTCAACTAAAAATACAGAAATAAAACCCCAAAGAAGTATATCCCCTGAGCTACTTAAACGCACCAAAAATGAATATGGGCGATTTACAGGTCTATTTATTTTACCTTTGAAATGGCCATATAGTTGTTTTAAAATAATTAAAATTATTAAAATGATTAAAATTATTTTTTCTAGAAAAAGATTGAGAAACGAAAGCCAAAGACAATTATTGAATTTTTCTATAATTCGAACCAACATTGGAAGATGCTTTGTAAGGATTTAGTAAATACGTATTTTTTCTTAGTATATGATAATAAGACAAATAATTACTAAGGGAACAAACAAGTTCCAGCAGTTAAAAAAAAATCATCAAAATCAATGTCAACTAAAAATACAGAAATAAAACCCCAAAGAAGTATATCCCCTGAGCTACTTAAACGCACCAAAAATAAATATGGGCGATTTACAGGTCTATTTATTTTATCTTTGAAATGGCCATATAGTTGTTTTAAAATGATTAAAATTATTTTTTCTAGAAAAAGATTGAGAAACGAAAGCCAAAGACAATTATTGAATTTTTCTATAATTCGAACCAACATTGGAAGATGCTTTGGAAGGATTTAGTAAATACGTATTTTTTCTTAGTATATGATAATGAGACAAATAATTACTAAGGGAACAAACAAGTTCCAGCAGTTAAAAAAAAATCATCGAAATCAATGTCAACTAAAAATACAGAAATAAAACCCCAAAGAAGTATATCCCCTGAGCTACTTAAACGCACCAAAAATAAATATGGGCGATTCACAGGTCTATTTATTTTACCTTTGAAATGGCCATATAGTTGTTTTAAAATGATTAAAATTATTAAAATGATTAAAATTATTTTTTCTAGATAAAGATTGAGAAACGAAAGCCAAAGACAATTATTGACTTTTTCTATAATTCGAACAAACATTGGAAGATGCTTTGGAAGGATTTAGTAAATACGTATTTTTCTTAGTATATGATAATAAGACAAATAATTACTAAGGGAACAAACAAGTTCCAGCAGTTAAAAAAAATCATCAAAATCAATGTCAACTAAAAATACAGAAATAAAACCCCAAAGAAGTATATCCCCTGAGCTACTTAAACGCACCAAAAATAAATATGGGCGATTTACAGGTCTATTTATTTTACCTTTGAAATGGCCATATAGTTGTTTTAAAATGATCTGGCACTCGTTATGTTATCCTCATTCATTTCAATTTACGATTTTCTTCCACTTAATTTTTTGATCCGTTCAAAACAACTTCATTCTACGTGATATCTTTTGTTTCCATGCCTTTTCATTGTTTCCAGTTCTTGCTATACATTAAATAATTTTCTTAAATTTACTTCAGCATTTTACTCTATCCTGAATTCATGCTAAACTCCACCTTTTCTGATATTCTAACAACCATTCTTTTTCTTTTAAGTCTGCATTATCCTTACAGTTGTATTAATTCCTTTGATGTATCTTTTTATTGATTTTCTTGGAGTACATTCATGGTATTCAGTTTGAGACAGTGTACGAAAATAAATGACACCCCCTGTCCTTTATGCCCTGAACTCAAACTGAACCTAAAATGGCTAACAAACAAAAATTAGCAAACTCACCTATCAACAATCTCAAAAACTCTTTCTCCTGAAATGATTAGTAATCATAGTTTCAATACTTTATTACCAAATATTGGTGCAATAATTCTTTTCGACAGCTATATGAATCTGTTGAATTTCATGATAATCAATACATACAACTTTTGAATGAGAGATGAATAAACTGGTTGTCATCGTATATACAATTTATAATTATAAATAGAATATGAATAGATTAGGCACTATAAGAACTTTTTGATATTTGCTTTCATTTGGCGGGACTGTGATGGATTCACCTTTATTTTCAGCTGCTGAATGAGATCATATATTTTCAATGATGGACCTACTTTTCCACCAGTTATTTCTATTATTTCGTCTTTACTCAGATTGAGCATTGTTTTGCCATC
The DNA here is from genome assembly GCA_958510865.1 of Myrrha octodecimguttata. Classification (NCBI taxonomy): domain Eukaryota; kingdom Metazoa; phylum Arthropoda; class Insecta; order Coleoptera; family Coccinellidae; genus Myrrha; species Myrrha octodecimguttata. Next base: position 67,546,317 of record OY294058.1, on the reverse strand, counting down.
GATTTTCTGAAAAACAAAAATACAAGGTTATAATAAGAAATGTACCTGAAAATTTGGTAAACCCGCAAGATTTCCCGTCGCCGAGATATTAAAAAGATATTTAAATCATTGTACGCAGTGTGATTTTCTGAATAAAAAATGTGCAATCGAACATAGGCGGTCTCCCTTAATTTGGAAGATATGGGCCCCCAAAGTTCCAAAATGAGTCGATTTCAGGTCCCTTTTTCCACCATGAAAACGATCTCTCACTTCATCTGTATAATTCACAAACCACCTTTGAACCTTAAACCAACAATAAGTAACACTTTTTTTCAAGAATAATCAATATTTAATGAAAAAACAATGAAATTACTTGGCAACCACTTAACCTCTATTCCTTCTGATTTCGACTCAGACTAAAAGTGAAGTTTGGCAATGGCGCCAATTTCATCGGTAGGAATCGTGCCATCGTGCGTATTCGTGAATGACAGATTATTGCTGGCGAGAAAAATGAAATATGTTCTTAGTTCTTACTGTTTACTGCGATACTCTAAATCTTCCAATAGGAGAATTCGTTTCTAATGAAATCTGCAAGGTTGAAACACATAGTAATGGAATGAGAATACACCCTGATATATATTTCAACGTACAAATCTTTCCATATGTGATAGATTGCGTCCTTCCCAGTTTTCAAATGAAATCGAGGTTATTATATAACGCATTTCATTGCAATTTCCTGAATCTCATTCTAAACTGGGACCATCTCGAAGACACAACAAAAAAAGAAGTAGATATCAACCTCCCTATTTTGAAGGGTATAGAAAGAAAGTTCAAACGAAAATATTGAGAGTGAAACCTTGAACAAATATTCTCAATGATTTTGTTTTGATGTTAGAATAACCACCTCTTCCTCAGTGACAGAAGCATTTTCCTCACAATCATATCCTTCAACTGTCCATCATTTCATATTTCCCGCCAGCAACCACTCTCCGGTAATAATACGTTGGCCAGCGATGAAAAGACGCTGTTGCCAAGCTCCGCTTTAACATTGAGAAGTATTTCGTAGAAATATAGGTTAAGTTGTTGTCTAATATTTTCACTTTTCTTCCTTTAAATAATGAATATTCTTGAAAGAAAAGGTCTGTATTCGTTGGTTGAAGGTTCAAAGATGATTTATGAACTAGATTTGAGAAGTGAGAGATCCTTTTTATGGCGGAAAAAGGGATCTGAAAATGCAACAATTTAGAACTTTGAGGGCCCATATCTTCCAAACAAAGGGAGACCGCCTATGTTGGCCTCCATATTTTTTGTTCAGGAACTCACACTGCTTACAATGATGTGAATATCTTACTTGTAGCTTCGCGACGGGAAATCTTGCGGGTTTACCGAAAATTTTAAAGCCTATATAAATCAAAGAAGTCTTAAAGCCCCGCATGGGCCACAGGAATAGAACTTTTTTTGTGGTACAATAATACCAAAGAAATGCAGCTATATTTATACCATTTCAGCCAAAGAATTTCGCGCAGAGCCTTGTGGCTTCAGACATTGAAGTGCTGCCTGAACACCATCTAGGCTACCACAACTTATTCTTCAACGGTGCTCCAACTGCCAATGAGAAATGTTCCACACTGAATGGAACAATCACAGGGTTGGAATGCAATCCCACGCTAGTTTTTCTGCCCCCTACTTGCCGAGCACTCTACTATTCTAAAAACTCCTGTTCCCGTGACCCTTCAGTTTTTAATCTTCAGCACATAAATCTAGAAACTAAAACCTACCTGTTTACTAAATGCATCACAATAATTGGCACAATCATTTACTCTTAAGAATTGAGCTACTTCAAATACATTCCATTCGCTAGGATTGAGACCGCTGGGGTCACAATTTCCACCCGAATTATCTATTAATCGAGGAATTGTAGTTGGACTCCCAGAAGTAGTTGACTGAAAAACAGTAAATCTTAAATCATGATTGATTTCAGCAGAGTAAAATAAAAGGAAAGCCAATAAAATAAAAAAACCCAACGTATTGGGGATGGGTTGAAAAGTTCGCAGGCTGAAGCATAGATGGCACTACTAGTGTTAAATCCTTATGATTTTTAGTTAGCCCTAACCTTAGAAAGCCACGTGTAAAAATTTGACAGCTGTAGCACTATTATTATAGGTCCTTTTGTTTGCAAAGAAAGTGTAGCACTTTCTATGCCAACGAAAGGACCTTAAATGAGTAAAATTATTTTCGGTGACTCAACTTTTGTTAGTTTTCAAAAATGTATAAAAAGGAATTTCGTGTATTAATAAAGCATTGCTTCTTGGCGGAAAAAAAATAATATTGAAGCCAAACCTTGGCTTGATAAACATTATTCGGACTCGTGCCAGAAAACTCGACAGTAGAGAAGTGGTTCACTAAATGTTAACGAAACGAAATGAGCACCGAGGTCGATGCCCCAAAGAGGCTGTTACCGACGAAAACATCAAAAAAGTCAAAAAAATAATTTCTGATATCCGTGAAGTGAAGTTGGTTGAGATAACTGTGGACGTAAAGATATCAAAGGAACGTGTTGGACATATTATGAATGGAAATTCGCATATGCTAAAGCTCTCTTCAAAGGGGGTGCTGCGGTAGCTCACAATGGACCAAAAACAACAACGAATTGATGACTCTAAGCAGTATTTGGAGCTGTCCAATCGTAAAAAACCCGAATTATTGCGTTGTGCTTTATCATCAAGATAATGCACTATAAAATCAATTCTATCGAAAAAAAAAAAAAATTTTCCATGCTAGCCTACAAACTTTCCAGCCCGACTGTTAAACATATAATTTTTTTTCAATTGTGCTGTATTTAATAAGTTGATAGGTCTAATTTATCAAAAAACCATTTATATATTGGACGTTTTGTTCATTATATGAATATCACCAGTTTTAATAGCGGCGGTAGCTCAGTGGTTAGAGCGCAAGCCCCATGATCGTAAGGTCTGGGGTTCAAGCCCTTGGCCGGGAAATAACTTTTCCGGTTTTTAGGGGACCGTCCAACCATTCGCTGTTGGGTAAACAATTAACAGTGCTGTTCCTAACGTGGCGCAAGGAATTAGTAACAAAGCCTACACAGAACACACCCGGTATCCTAACTCGCACAAGTTTTAAGCTTCTGAGGGGTTTCGTTGAAGCCTAGGATATTCGGAAAAATACAAAAAAATCACACTAACATCGTTATCTACTGCTATCTTCTCTAGTACCCTGAAGATGTGTACATAATAAACGGAACGTCCGCCAATTTTAAGTTGTTTTTCCATCAATTAGACATATCAATCTACATCACAATTATACCAAAGGTCGTCAAAGCAACTTTAAATTTTTTTATAATGAAAGTATTTTGAGTTCCCAAAAAAAAATTGGACAGGGGATAAGCTTGAAAAGTGGAAACCGTTCTTAGTTGAAATTTTTTCACATGCGCCATCCTAAAAATATATGATACGTTCATAAATCCCGTTAAGATCATGAGAAACTTACACTTACTTTACATAGAAGGATCTAAATATTATTTAAGTAACTGGAATATTAAATTCTGACACCTTTGATTACCAAGTACTCACATTTTTCACGTAAGATGTTACTTTTCGTTCTGGAGGTGGAGATGCCTCTGTTGCTACTGGTAAATTCTGATCAGGACCTATTGATTCTTGAGCTGTTTCAGGCTCCAAATTTTCCTCGCATATAGAAGACGTTTCGGGTTCATCTTTTACTCCCGATACTGAGAAATCATTACTTCTCTCTGTTTTAACACTCCTAACTGATGAAGCTATACTTTTTGGTGAACTTGCTTGATCTTTGGTTTTCTTCTTTCTGCCCTTCTTTTTTATTCCTAAGGGCAAATAAGTATTCCCATTAGTTTTATTGACAGGTAATATGATTCAGTTGATGTAGTATTAAATTATTATTATACTCTAGAGCTAATTTTGTGTTTATTGGTGAAAATAATTCCTGAAATATTTGTTCATTCGAAAGACTGTTGAGGTAAAAATTCGTCATATCCAAAATTCAAGATGAATGATATCTGTACGTCTTAAGCATTTTCGACCAAGAAAGTTTTTTCAATAGTATACAGGGTGAGTCTTTGACCTTGCAGAATATTTTAACAGAAGATTCCTGAAGCCAAAAGAAGCACTTTTTTCCCTTACCATTTTTTCCGATTCGGCTTGGTTCGTAAGATACAGACTGTTGAAAATCCATAAAAAAATTTAATTTTCGATTATATCTCGCCAACGATCTCATCGAAGGAGATGATTTTTAGAATATAGTTTTTTATTGATACGATGAATGTTCCTGGATTACAAAATTTCATCCACATCCTCCAGTTTCTTCAATATGACCATAACATTCCATAAAAATACCAGAAATTCAAAGAATCCAACTTTTAAAAATAATTTGTATGCTATTCAACGAATTTTTGACCATTTTGGAAAGTAAACGTATTCCTTATTTTTTTTCGTATGATGCGCCGTTTTCGAGTAATATGAAATTCAAAAATAAAAAATATCTGTGAAATTCCGAGAATTGGGTACTTTGGCTGAATGCAACTCTGTTCAAAAAATTCACAGAATTCAATTTTTCCGCGTTGCCACGTCTAAAAGTTGAGAATGGAATCCTAGCATTTTCTATTTGGAATGATTTAAAAGCGGAGTAGCCGACTTTGGCCAATTCACAATGGACGTAACCTTAAGAATCCCGCAACTCGTGCGTAAAAATCAAAGAAGAAACTACAAAATTCATAAGTACCAGAATCTTCACAATAGGTTCAACTTTTCCCAAAACTATATCTGTGTTATACAGTGGTGATTCGTTCCTGAATCCATTCATGAAGCTTCCTTTTCAATTTCGAGCTAATTTGTGTAGTATAATTGATTAACTTCTCACTTTTCCATGATAATGGGGATTGTTACTGGTTTGAATGCAATCTTTCTGCTACCCCAAATTTCTTGAAATTATGTACAGAACTTTGATAGTATTTATTTTGAGGTATTCTTCAAATGCGCAATGCGCTTTCATAACATAACAACACATGGTGGAAGCACAGAACATCAAATAAAAGAAAACCACCATGATATAACCTTAAAAATACATAGAATTAGCATATTGTGTGTTGTTTGATTTCGAAGAGTTCTTTCTTTCTGTTCGTCACATAGACCTAAAATAACATGGACGGAGCGTTAGAAAGAGAGGAGTGTAACGTACATAAGAGAGAGATGGAGCTAGAAGAGGCAAATCTCTTCTAGCTCCATCCTCTTTTGAACTCTCCGAAATAGTATCTACTCTCTCACTCGTATTTTTTGAGATTTCAAGCCTCTTCTAGTTCCATCCTTTTTATCCCTAGAAAATGCATATTCTTTCTCTCTTGGATGTAGATTACAATCGATTCAGTCTAAAAGTGACGTAAAGCTCCGTCCATGTTATATTAGGTCTATGGTTCGTCAATTTGGCAACATTTGTACGTTCATAGATAAATTAGATACATCTGTTTTATTTATTTATGAAAATGAAAGTTTGAATGGGTTATGTCTGAATCTGATAATTCTTGGAGAAAATGAAATAAACAAAGAAAATTAATAATTACAAATTAAAGATGAATCTCGAAGCTAATATGAGTGATAGCTAGATGAATTCCTCATTATCGAAAATTAAACCAAGAGAAGAATATTCAACTTTTATCGCCCACGAAATTTGGAATACCTAACTTGTTTATTGTAATATAAATACAACTTTTTTCACCAACTAGAATGTAAAAAGTAAGTTGACGCTTGTTTTCATAAAAGAGTTGCTTATTTCGAAGATTTGAATGGTATATCTTAGGCTTGGAAAAACTTCAGTGTTCGGGTTCCCAGGGGCGGCTAGCCTATTATGAAAATTTATAATGCATATATCTTTTTATCTAGGTCGAATCGGAAAAAATGGTAGAGGACAAATGTGTTTCTTTCAGCTTCAAGAATCTTCTGTTAAAATATTCTGCAAGGTCAAAGACTCACCCTGTATACAGTGTGTGTCAAAATTATGGAATAAATTCATTTTCTAAGAAGACAAATATTTGGCAACAAAATACTGAAACAGGTCAATTTTTGTTTCACTTTTACCAAATTTTTATGCATTTTTGAAGGATTTTTGTTGCACCCTGGGCCATCCCATCATTAATTTTTTGAATAGGGAAAGTGGGTCATGTGGTGCTTTTTTTTAGACAAGGTGTTTGTATTTTCTTCACAGGCGGGCAGAAATTTTCAAGGGAAAAATTTTTTTTTGAAAAATTAGTAAGTTCAAAGAGGTTTTCAGCATGTGCGCTTTGTCATGGCTCATTAACTTAGAGACGATGGTACCTGATGAAATTTGTCACCGAATGAAAGTCGACCATTACAGTTTTGTTCATGCACAACTTTCAACCCCTACGAACCCTTCAATGGAGAAAAAAAATGGAGGGGGTTGAAAGTTGTGCATGACCAAAACTGTAATGGTGGACTTTCATTCGGTGACAAATTTCATGAGGTACCATCGTCTCAAAGTAAATGAGCCATGACAAACTGCACATACTGATAACCTCTTTGAACTTATAATTTTTCAAAAGGAGAAATTTTCTTCTTGGAAATTTCTACACGCCTGTAAAGGAGATACAAAGGCCTTGCCAAAAAAGTACCACATGACCTACTTTCCCAATTCAAAAAATTTAGAGGGTTGATGGGGATGGCACAGGGTGCAACAAAAATCCTTCAAAAATGCATATAAATTTGGTAGAAGTGAAACAAAAATCCACCTGATTCAGGATTTAGTTGCCAAATATTTTTCTTTTGAGAAAATGAATTGGTTCCATAATTTTGACGCGCACTGTATATTTGAAATATCCAAATATTTTCAATAAAGTGATTAACTAGCCTCAAGTTTTTTCAAGCAAATCTGTCTTCAACTGCTATATCCCATCAAAAATGTCTGTGAAAAAAACTCACAAAGAAGTCTTCAGAGTAGAAGGGTTTATGTAGAATTTCGCAAGTCTATAGGAAACTTTTTATACAGAGTGTAACAGCCAAATGGAATAAATTCGATAACGAATAAATTAGGGCGTGTTGGGAAAAACGCTCAGACACGTCGATTTGTAATTTTAAATGCGCATATTTTCCAAGAAAATAATATTATATAGGGTGTTCCATGTGACCGTGGCCAATACCAACTTTCTTATTTCAAATATAACCCCCTGTATATTATTTATTTTTTGGATTCTTCAGAGAATTCTAGACACAATTCATGCACAATGTCCTATACCTATATTTAACTATTTCGGAAATATTAAGTGTTTTCAAATTTAGTGCGAAAATCAACGTTTTAAATAAAAATTATTTTATTTCACAAATTCGGTATATTCAACTCGAAACCTAATAAGTAATACTGATTATTTCTTAATAATAAAAAAAAAATTAATGTCAATGTAGCAAATGTTCAAAATGCTCGCCGCGAACATCTTGGCAACATGCTAATCTGGTTTAGAATTGTCTTCTAACGTTACTCAACATTTCAGCCGTGACTGATATAATCGCAAGCGTGATTCGGTTTTTTAGGTCATCTAAGTTTGAGGGATTTTTTTTTGTTTTTTTTAATTTCTTCTCAGTAATGTTTTTTGCTTACTTTCACATATCAAGAGATAAATGGGAAATAAGTATTGAGTGTAATGTATCGAATTTGTGAAATAAAATAATTTTCATTTAAAATGTTAATTTTTGTAAAAAATCTGAAAACACTTAATATTTCCGAAAAAGTTGAAGGTAGATATAGGACATTGTACATGAATTTTGTCTTGAATTTTCTGAAGAATCCAAAAAATAAATAATATACAGGGGGTTACATTTGAAATAAGAAAGTTGGTATTGGCCACGGTCGCATGGAACACCCTATATAATTTTATTTTCTTGAAAACTATGCGCATTTAAAATTACAAATCGACGTGTCCGAGCGTTTTTACCAACACGCCCTCATTTATTCGTTATCGAATTTATTCCATTTGGCTGTTACACTCTGTATAAAGTAATTACTGAAGAATATGTTTCATATTAAAATTAATGTGGCACTGAAAGATTCAGAATAATTCTGATCCATCAACAAAAATAAAGTAACGCTCCAGAAGCAAGCAAAGAAGACAGACAAAATAATGAATTCAACAAACCTTTGGTAGATTTGGATGTATTCAGTGTAGGTTTCAAAGGAACCGGCGGTCCTTCCAACTTATGACCCACACTTTGACACCAACCAACCGGATAAACATCTGGACTCTCACAGTCCAACCACTGGTCGTACTCTTCTTCCCAACCGTCGAAATGTACCTTCAACAACCGCCCCACAACCTTCGCCAAGGTCGCTATACACACCAGTCGAGGATCCATCAAATCGGCAGCCTCAATTTTCATTCCCGTTACAAAACCATGCAGAGGAACGTAATTATTAAAGAGATTCGGTGTGGCCGGTACGTTTCCAGTTTCGGCCAAATATCGACTCCAAGAAAACGTTCCGGGTTCGTATCCTTTCGGGGGAGTCAGAGGTATTCCTTTATCATCGCAGAATCCTGCAGGGAATATACACGGCGATTTTATGTGGTAGCAAAACCAATCCGCACCTGTAGCATCCGATTCATAACTGTCGATGCGGATCATTATATATCCACACCTCAGTACGTTCATCACAGTTGCCACACAGATCGAGGATAGATTCAAGGGATCTATGGCCTCCAATTTCATTCCTATACAGAATCCGACCATGGAGGGGTGTACTATGGAACCAGCTTGAAAAGGTGTGAAGAGTTCATCTGTGGCATCGTTGTCTTCGAATATGCCTTGGTTTATTCGCTCTAGATACTGTAAAGGCGCTACTAAGTGATGCCCTACCTGAAATCAGTAGAAATCGGCCGTCAGTATCTGAAATTATGGTAAACCCGCAAGATTTACCGTCGCCGAGATATTGAAAAGATATTCACATCATTGTACGCAGTGTGATTTTCTGAATAAAAAATGTGAAATCGAACATAGGCGGTCTCCCTTAATTTGGAAGATATGGGTCCCCAAAGTTCCAAAATGAGTCGTTTTCAGGTCCCTTGTTCCACCATAAAAACGATCTCTCACTTCATCTGTATAGTTCACAAACCACCTTTGAACCTTCAACCAACAATAAGCCACACTTTTTTTCAAGAATAATCAATATTTAATGAAAAAATAATTAAATTACTGGACAACCACTTCACCTCTATTCCTTCTGATTTCGTCTCAGACTAAAAGTGAAGTTTGGCAATGGCGCAAATTTCATCGGTCGGAATCGTGCCATCGTGCGTATTCGTGAATGGCAAGACAAATGAAATATGTTCTTAGTTCTTACTGTTTACTGCGAAACTCTAAATCTTCCAATATGAGAAATTGTTTCTAATGAATTCTACAGGGTTGACACACATAGTAATGGAACGAGAATACACCCTGAGATATATTTCAACGTACATTTTTTTCATATGTGATAGGTCGCGCCCTTCCCAGATTTCCAATGAAATCGAGGTTATTATATAACCCATTTCATTGGAATACCCTGAATCTCATTCTAAACTGGGACCATCTCGAAGACACAACAATAAGTAGATAGAAGTAGATAACAACCTCCCTATTTTGAAGGGGATAGAGAGAAAGTTCAAACGAAAATATTGAGAAAGAAACCTTAAAGAAATATTCTCAATGATTTTGTTTTGATGTTAGAATAACCACCTCTTCTTCAGTGACAGAAGTATTTTCCTTACAATCATATCCTTCAACTGTCCATCATTTCATATTTCCCGCCAGCAACTACCCTTCGATCATAATATGTTGGCCAGCGATGAAAAGACGCTGTTGCCAAGCTCCGCTTTAACATTGAGAAGTATTTCGTAGAAATATAGGTTAAGTGGTTGTCTAATATTTTCACTTTTCTTCCTTTAAATAATGAATATTCTTGAGAGAAAGTGTGTCTATTCGTTGGTTGAAGGTTCAAAGATGATTTATGAACTAGATTTGAGAAGTGAGAGATCATTTTTATGGCGGAAAAAAGGATCTGAAAATGCAACAATTTGGAACTTTGGGGGCCCATATCTTATCCATATCCGCCTATGTTGGCATTCATATTTTTTGTTCAGGAACTCACACTGCTTACAATGATGTTAATATCTCACTTATAGCTTCGCGACGGGAAATCTTGCGGGGAAATTATTTGTAGCTTCGGGACCTATACGGGGTGTACAGGTTTTGATATAAGTGGTATTCTGAATATATATGTATTCTGAATATCTATTGGAGTTCACTGTGGATAGAATACTAATAACAACACAGTGTGTAACTACTTTCTAATCCACACTTTCTGCGTCTAACGCACGTTTCGGAAACCAATTTTCCTCTGTCGATGACATATGGTTACTAACTACAGTTACAAGTGTACATGTTGAACGAGTGAGAGGATGGTATACAGGACTAATGGGAAAGGGTTGTTAGAGGCCATTAGGGTAGTGCTAGGATATCAAGGGTGAGTCAGATAAATATTTGCAATAATTGGTTACTAATGGGGGTGAGATAATTGTTTAGCAATCTGTTTTTTCTCTTGAACATATGTATACCTTCAAGAGTATTTAAGTAAATTTTGACCGAGCTTTTTAATAGCTTCACGGATTTTTCTGAAATTAAATGACCGGTTGTTAAAACGTGATTCGCGACCGCCGATTTGTCAGGATGGTTGTTACGGATATGGCTCATGTGTTCCTTGAATCTGGTGTTGATGTTCCCCGCCTATTCTAAAATCTATAATCTTAAATTTCTGGATAGATAGATATTTATTAAGGTTACATAGTAACAACGTCATACAAAATACAATATAAAATCACAAAATTCTCAATTCCATCAAACTATATGGAGGATTCTTTATAAGATGATTTTTCAATTCCTTCTTCAAAAGGTTAACTCCATGTCATAGGAAGTTTGTTGTATAGATGAATTCCTTCATTTTTCCGATCAGTATACAATAGAGCATACCCAGACGATTCTTCCTTGGTGAAACTCAAAGTGATGATTTCAAGAACACATAATTTGATTCAAAACTAAAATTTTATACTTCGAAAAAGCAGTGGCTCATGATTTTCTTCTTCAATAATAACCGATTGCTTAGAACGCACGCCACTGGCAAAAATAAAATTAATCTCCCATTGAAGAATATCTGCCTTTCATAGCAATCAACGATATCAATAATTTCAGAGGAGTATCTCCCAACATGGTGTACCATGTTTATTTCGAAAATAAAAATTATTGTAATGGTACGCAAACTTTCGCCAAAATAAAATTAATCTCTTAATGAAGAACATGCGCCTGTAAAGACAGTTTCTTTCAAAAAACAACCTATAATGTGTTACGACGCACGCCAATGGAAAAAATAAAACGTATATATTCCTTAATGAAGATTATACGCATTTATAACAAAATCGGTAAAATCCCAAAAGAAAGACCAATTTTATTTCGAAATCAACCGGTAACGTTTTAGTACGCACGCCATTATCTGAAATGAAATTACTAAACAAAAAATTCACATAATTTCTTGAATATCTATGAAAACTGTAAAACTTCAAGAGAATATCTGCAGACCATTTTATTTAAAAGAATGCAGTTAATTATAGCTACCCACTTAATGAAGAAAATTAGTCTTTTTTTGCTAACGATAAAATTTCAAAAATACCAATAGATCATTTTTTATCAATCTTATCTGATAAGGTGTTGATACGCATGTAACTGCTGAAAATTAAATAGATCTCTTAAAAAGGTTTATACATCTTTCTATTCTATCGATGATAATCTTCAAGGGAATATCTCATGTTTTGAATGAATTTTCGATTTCATATTTTCTACTAGTAAAATTCAACATCTTGTATTTTTTCATCAAGGCATTTTTCAAGTCAAACAAAAATTGAAGGGGTTAGTTTGGACGAAGAAAACGATGTAGAAATTTGGTGTTAATACCTAAAACGCCCTGTATAAATTTTTTTAATGATAGCGGAATGACATTCTCTTTTCTGTAATAATAATTCAAGTAATATTCTATAGAGTTTTTTTGCATTTTCTCTTCCACTATCTGAGAAACAAAAATCAAAAATTGAACAAAAATTACTACTTATCTAAATCACCCCAGCAGAGATTGTGCGACTTATAATATTCGTCGGTTGCTGCCTCTTGAAAAAATGATTCGGTAAACCCGCAAGATTTCCCGTCGCGAAGCTATAAGTAAGACATTCACACCATTGTAAGCAGTGTGAGGTCCTGAACAAAAAATATGAAGGCCAACATAGGCGGTCTCTCTTTGTTTGGAAGATATGGGCCCCCAAAGTTCCAAATTGTTGCATTTTCAGATCCTTTTTTCCGCCATAAAAATGATCTCTCACTTCTCAAATCTAGTTCATAAATCATCTTTGAACCTTCAACCAACGAATAACGACACTTTATTTCAAGAACATTCATTATTTAAAGGAAGAAAAGTGAAAATATTAGACAACCACTTAACCTATATTTCTACGAAATACTTGTCAATGTTGAAGCGCAGTTTGGCAACAGCGTCTTTTCATCGCTGGCCAACGTATTATGACCGAAGAGTAGTTGCTGGCGGGAAATATGAAATGATGGGCAGTTGAATGATATGATTGTAAGGAAAATGCTTCTGTCACTGTAGAAGAGGTGGTTATTCTAACATCAAAACAAAATCATTGAGAATATTTGTTTAAGGTTTCACTCTCAATATTTCCGTTTGAACTTTCTTTCTATCCCCTTCAAAATAGGGAGGTTGTTATCTACTTCGTTTTTTGTTGTCTTCGAGATGGTCCCAGTTTAGAATAAGATTCAGGGTATTCCAATGAAATGGGCTATATAATAACCTCGATTTCATTGGAAATCTGGGAAGGGCGCGACCTATCACATATGAAAAAAATGAACGTTGAAATATATATCAGGGTATATTCTCATTCTATTACTATGTGTTTCAACCTTGTCGATTTCATTAGAAACGAATTCTCCTATTGGAAGATTTAGATTATCGCAGTAAACAGTAAGAACTAAGAACATATTTCATTTTTCTCGCCAGCAATAATCTCATTCACGAATACGCACGCTGGCACGATTCCGACCGATGAAATTCGCGCCATTGCCAAACTTCACTTTTAGACTGAGTCGAAATCAGAAGGAATAGAGGTTAAGTGGTTGTCCAGTAATTTCATTGTTTTTTCATTAAATATTGATTATTCTTGAAAAAAAGTGTTGCTTATTGTTGGTTGAAGGTTCAAAGGTGGTTTGTGAACTATACAGATGAAGTGAGAGATCGTTTTTATGGTGGAAAAAGGGACCTGAAAACGACTCATTTTGGAACTTTGGGGGCCCATATCTTCCAAATTAAGGAAGACGTCCTATGTTCGATTTCACATTTTTTATTCAGAAAAACACACTGCGTACAATGATGTAAATATCTTTTTAATATCTTGGCGACGGGAAATCTTGCGGGTTTACCAATGATTCCTTTTGAACAATATCAATACAATACATACAATTAATAAATGGAACTGTGACGTTTTAAGTATATATCTGATTCCTCCATCAAACAATAAAATGAATATTGTCAAAATTATTTTCTAGAAATATTGTTTTTTTCTGTTTGCTTGACCTTTTCCATGACATGTTTTTATTCAATTTTTAATGGTTGTTTCTCAGATATTGGGAGATAAACCCAAAAACGTCATAGAATATTGCAAAATCCTTCCAAATATCCTTTAATCGATATAACTCCATGATTGTTAGAAAATGAAGAACACAAGTAAAATATTCATAAAATGTGTAGCAATAATCGAATCGATAAATTGACAAATCCATCGAGTTTCAATAGTTCATCAATTGCGTAGTATCTAACATTACAATATGAAACAATACAAGTATTATTCATAATGGATTGCATTCCATTTTGAAATGAAAAATCACTTTATTTAATTATCAATTTTCAACAAACCTTTTTGGCCCATCCCACTGGATGCAACAAAGGTGAGTCTTCATGTGCCCAAAAACCTGGATCGTCAGCAGCCATATCATAATAACGAACGTTCAACCTTCTCCCAACTATTTTGTGGATTATTGCTACTTTCACCTGAGAAATACGATTTTTGTCTACAACTTCAAGGTTTGTTCCGGGGACAAATCTAGATTTCATACTTTCTATTACTTTATGGGTATAATTAGAAGGTAACGTTCTTGCCCCTGTCAATCTTTTTCTCAAAAAGTCCTTCCAGTCACTGTATTTGTTTTCAATAGTTTTGGGAGGTATCAAAGGTTTTCCTCTGGTGGCACACCATCCAACAGGATGAACCTGTTATAGACAATAAGTAATATTTAGTATTTTCAAATGATGAACCAGTTCCTTTACTAATACAATGATATTAATGTTTATTGCTAGCCAGCAAATGGTTAATGACTTCAGTCTTTTCATCAACACTACATTTGGTTTTATCATACTTAGTGGCATTTTAATTTATTCATTGCCTAATTAATCGTATATTGCGCGCATGTTCTAGGGGAACAGCGTGCTATCGTTTTGTCCAAATGTCTGTAATTTTGGATGATTGAGCCGAAAATGGTCTCAATCGACTAGGTTGGACTCACTGATGACGAATCCGGTGTCAAAATCGATTCTGTCCGGCCGGCCGTAGACACGCTAACTGTCGACAGAAGCAAGCTAGCAACTTGAAACTTTCAGGATAGGTTGCGCATCAGAATGCCGCGGTTGAGTTCGTTAATGGGCCAAATCGGTCGAATAGTTTCGGAGTTATAGGCAGTTGAAGTTTTGAAGTTATTTATTTTTTATTTCAGAAACTACTTGGGAGATTAGATTCAAACTTGGCAGTTGGGTGGAGTATAACGACGCGCAACTTTGAGCCAAATTTCGTCAGGATCAAATTTTCAGTGAATTTGAAAAAAATTTTTTTTCGAAATTTTTTTCCAAAAAATTTTTTTTTCGGAAAACATTCATCATATTCGAAAAAGAAGTCCACTCACACTTTGAACTTCATATTTCACAGCAGTGTACCAAATTTCAGTTCGATACGATCATAAGTTTCGGAGATATCCGGAAAAAATGTGTCAAATTTCGAGGTTTTCTTCTCGATATTGTTTATTTTTTCGGTATAACTCGAGAAATACTGATTCAGTCCTGATGAAATTTCACAGCTAGTTTTGAGATGCTGAAAGACAACTTCATGCGAAATTTCGTGATAATCGTGTCATCAGAACAATTTGAAAAAAAAAATTTCTATGATTTTTCTTATCATATCATCCTCATCAAATTCTTTATGAAACTTCGAACTGTTATTTTTCGATGAAGTACTGGATTTCAATTCGATCTGATCTGTATTTTTGGAAATATTGAAAAAATAAAATTTTGATTGGGTATATCTACGGAATCATTGAGTGGATTTTACCCATTCACGAATTCGGCCTTCGTAATTTAGGTCCAAACCTTCTCTACAAATATCGAGTCCCTAAGTTGTTTCTTTCGGAAGTTATTGTGTTTACGCAGTCGGCATTCAAAATTTTATTTTTCCAATATTTCTAAAAATACAGATTTGATCGAATTGAAATCCAGTAATTTATCAGTAAAAATTTCAAAAAGTACTGCCGTGAAGGCAGCAGCTTTTGCGTGCATGTTCAAATTCGTTGCTGAAGCGGTCATCTACATTGAACATGCGCGCAAAAGTTGCTGCCTTCACGGCAGTGCTTTTTGAAATTTAATAATAATATGTAATAGAAATAAATCCAAATCCCAGCATTTCTGACAACATTCAGTTAAAAAACGATTATGGTTCTGCGCATTATATGTTTCAAAATACAAATTCTAGGAAAGCCCTCTTGTGATGAAGGCAAATTTTACGAGCATGTTTCAATTTCTTGGGCGAATTAAGATATTCGATTTTTTTTAAATGTTTCTGATGACACCATCATCATGACATTTTGCAAACAAATGTGTATCAGCATTTGACAAATAGTGGCTAAGTTTTATCATAATATGATCAGTATTATTTGAGTTATTGTGTAAAAACCAAAAAGACAGTCTACTCATTTTTCCTCAATATTTCCGAAAATAGAAATCCGACCAAAGTGAAATTTAGTGAACTATTGTAGAATACATATTAACTTCAAGGTTTTCGCCCAATTTCATTGAAATCTGAGGAAGTTTACAAAAAAAAATTTTTTCAAACAAAATATTTAAAAAATTTTTATTTACGAACGATACGATCCACACAAAATTTTACAAGCAATGGTGCGTCGTTTTCCTTCCATAAAATAGCAAGTACTACCTGAAATATTGAAAAAACAACCTCAAATATTCAAATAAATAAAACTCCCAAACCTTTCGCCCATTAACGAACTCAGCCAGCTTATTTTGATATGCAACCTACCCTGAAATTTTTAAGTCGCTTTCTCTTTTCGTTCTCTAATTATCTTGCCTACCGCTGGCTGGACAGAATCGATTGGTGGGCCCAACCTAGTCGTTTAAATCAGGTTGGGTAAAATATATATTTGGGATGTTTCTCAGAACATGTGTGGAAAAAAATGAAATAAACATATTTGATTATGACTCATTTTCTTTTCTGTATAGTTTCTGTTATGTTCAAGTTTCTAATTTTATTAATGTTCACCTTATTTTTTTAGCTATATGGAGTCACCATAAATTAGTTTATCACTTTGAAATGGCGGGAAGTAAAAAACGACGAATATTTTCAACAAGAGATGTTTATTATTCCTTTTTTAATCAGTGCCAATAGACGACTTCGGCCCAAGTTGCCAACCCACAATTTACTTAGCAAGTTTACTTTACTGGGGAACGGGAATTTCAGGACAAATTCGACATGATAAGGTTCACATTATTTATAAATAACCGTAAAACATGCCTCGGCTCTTCAAACCAGATAATTCCTTCCAAATATAGGTTTTTGTTAAGATCGTCCCCGATTGGCTGAAATTTAAGTTGGGATTCCTGATTTCATGCAAACAGTGTCAATTTTCATAGGATACGTTCCGAAAATCAACTCTGTTGTTTCATTTGCCGATTTTCCGCTCCGTAAATATGAAATATTCGGATGGTTCCTGGAACAAGCGCGTGAAAAAGGTTATTTACGAAATCTGGTTGATGAAAATGCGGTCGATTTACTGTCACCAGAACGATTTTCTATGGTAAATATCCATAGCATAGAAAAATCTATGTTTACTTCAGGTTTGTTTTGGTTCCGAGTTCAGAACTGTACGGGACGGTTCTAGCACAGATCTATGGTCTATGCTAGAACCGTCCCGAACAGATCTGAACTCGGAACCAAAACAAACCTGAAGTAAACATAGATTGTTCTATGCTATGGATATTTACCATAGAAAATCGTTCTGGTGACAGTAAATCGACCGCATTTTCATCAACCAGATTTCGTAAATAACCTTTTTCACGCGCTTGTTCCAGGAACCATCCGAATATTTCATATTTACGGAGCGGAAAATCGGCAAATGAAACAACAGAGTTGATTTTCGGAACGTATCCTATGAAAATTGACACTGTTTGCATGAAATCAGGAATCCCAACTTAAATTTCAGCCAATCGGGGACGATCTTAACAAAAACCTATATTTGGAAGGAATTATCTGGTTTGAAGAGCCGAGGCATGTTTTACGGTTATTTATAAATAATGCAAACCTTATCATGTCGAATTTGTCCTGAAATTCCCGTTCCCCAGTGAAAGTAAACTTGCGAAGTAAATTGTGGGTTGGCAACTTGGTCCGAAGTCGTCTATTCTAATGTCAGCACTGATTTCTTTTTCTATGTCAATAGCTTCTATCACTTAAGTTTATAACCAAATTCCATTCTTCAAATTCACTATTGAGATAATTCCTCTTGACCAATCCGTTCCAAAATTTAAGGAAAAACTGGTTGGTTGATCAAGTGCAACAGACTTTAGTGGCATATTTTTCAACAATTTTTAGGGGTTAGCATAATGGCAGAGTAATGTGTTGTCAATTTCAATGGTCATCACTGTCAGTTGCTCAGTTCTAAAATAGGCCTGACAACTGATTTACAGTTCCCTAATGCAAACGTTCATTGAGGTTTATTTCTAATAACAGATTCTTGAATGATTCGAAATCTTAAAAATAGTAAATTAGTGATAATTGAGTTATATGACAATTGACATAACTGACAGTTTGGTACCAACCCAAATAAGCTGAACTGATATATCCTTCTTATGTACTTTCAAGAAAAGTTGTGGCAGAAAATATTTGTTTTTCTTCATATGCATCAAAAACAATCAAAAAAATTCAACATCACACTCGAATCACAAATGAATGAATCTAGTTTTAAATGATTACCATGAGGCATATTCATTTTTTATTTTCTTTTCTGAAAGATCCCAACAGTTGAGAGACCAAGTTTGGATTTGATGGCTTTTTTGTAAATAATATAAATAAGAATTATTTTTCATTTCAGAGTATTCTCTTATTTTTAATCACATAAGGTACTTTTTTTATGTTGACACTATTTCATTTCCTTTCTTGTATTGAACTTGAATTGTTTTGAAATAATTTTACTATTATTATAATTATTTATGTCCCTATTTAAAAATTCTGTTTATGCACACAATTCATTCATTAATCCAACTGATGAAATGATAAGAATTCTCACCTGACTGGAGCATAAAGAAACCCAGAAATCTTTAGAATCATTCGATCCAAATCCTTCATACCTCAGAAGAGCTTTATAACCTACAATTCGAATAACGGTAGCCACCCAGAAAGAATCAGGAAAGGCATCTGAGGCATTATCACAATCAGTATTTTCCACCTCGACCTTCATTCCGACCATGATGTTCTCCCACATATCAAACATGGGTGCATGTTTGAAACAAGTGACTGGAGCGGCAATAAAGTACTGGTCATTCAACTGAGAATCCCAATCGTAAGAATTTGCAAGTCCAGCAGGCTTTCTTCTCACCATAGTGACATTCTCTTCAACTATCGGAGAATCTGGAGCTTGCTGTATTTGAGGTAAAGGTTGATCAAGATAACAGTCAGAAAAATAATCTTCTTGTTTCATAGAAAATTTGTACTTTGCAAACTGTTGGCTCTCATTTGGTATATTTGGAGTAACTTGTTGAGGTTGCTGAGGCATT
This sequence comes from Myrrha octodecimguttata, assembly GCA_958510865.1. Lineage (NCBI taxonomy): Eukaryota > Metazoa > Arthropoda > Insecta > Coleoptera > Coccinellidae > Myrrha > Myrrha octodecimguttata. The sequence continues at coordinate 67,527,102 of OY294058.1, read as the reverse complement.
GGTTCACTTATCAGTCCACTGTATCCTCGTGCGCAAGCCATGCTACAAAACCGTCTCTCACGAGTATAAAAAGCATGTTTTACCCCTATGGCACCACATTTTTCACAAACAGCTATAAAAGAAAGAATTGACACCTCAAGTCTTGAATTATTGATGATGAAAAAAGGTGAAATAGTTCCACCAATTCTATTTACCTATGCCATCTTTCTGAATTGGAATGACTGAAGGATCTGTGTCACTTTGATAAGCAATTGGAGTCTTAAGTACGAGTCCAGGATGTTTGACAGGCTTGATTTTTCTAGTAAAACTAGTCATTGTCTGTGTAGCTGTTGTTATATAAACAGGTTGGGAACTATCATCATCAATATAACTAGAATCATTGCTTTCATTTTTTATGTCAATAAAATGCATCATGTCTAAATTATCCATGCCTTCCACCTGAAAGAAATGTCAACAGTTTCAAAAAGAAAAGTAGAAATTTACAAATCATCAAAACAACTAACCATATGAGCACTATGTGGTACATTCATGTCTTCCATCGACTGATTCGACATACTATGATGAGATGGAGTAAAGTATGAATTCTCTTGGTCCATCAATATATCTTGGTGTTCTCCACCCAAGAGCCCCATTGGAACATCTCCTGACCCTTGTCCAGCCCCCATCCATACCATACCCATATCAGGTACACCCGGCATCGTGTAAACTGGAAAGGATCACATCAACAACGTTTCAAAAACAACTAATCCATGTATCAGTGAGTAGATCCAGGCTAAGTATGTGAATATTCGAAAAGAAGGAGGGATATATTATAGAAAATTTTGATTCTTAAAAGAAACACTAATTTCATTATGAAGAAAAATGTAGAACATAATAATTGATTGGACGAATAGGTTCGAAATAATGAATGCAATATTTAAGCAGCAATTTTTTTGAAAGTCTGCCTTACCATTCATTCTGGTTTTGATAAATTATTGCTTCAAATATCATGGGATTATCTTCATTTTTTCACGAAAATATTTCCGTTTATAATTATCACTGAAGTTTTGTTACTGAACGCACAAAAGCAAGCAAATAGAGCATTCCGTTTGTGATGAACCACAGATTTCTTTTTCACGTATTTTGTAGCACCTTAGTCAATGGACGACTAACCAGTAAGCAGTGGCGTACGTAGGTCAATTCAAATCTGGTATGATCCAAAATTCCATTTTATTCTATGAGAACTTTGGAGGCCACTGAGCTTAACATTAATGGTCAGGGACGGGCCGAAGCCAATTTTTTTTGGGGGGGAAAGCATCGAAAATTTTCCAACTGTAGTCGCCGGTTTCACAAAACTTTGATTGCCTGATCAAGGGCTTGATTGTCAGACAAGAGTAAATTCTGTGCTCGATTTCAGTTCATTTTCAACCCCACCATCGAATGCAAACTTTAATCAATGAGTTTATCGGACGTCAAAAGTTTTGTGAAACCGACGGTTAGTTGACGGAATAGATAACCGTAGGTTATCCAATGACGTTTATTACTACATTTTTTTTAGTTTTTTTATATAAGGTGCAATACTTAGGAATGAGTTGGAACTTTTTAAGCTTGTGAAAAAAGTGAAAAATAGCCGAACCACTCAACATTTATTGGGATAAAAAGTACGATACCTTTTTAAACAAGTTATCTATCGAAATATTCAAAATAAAAATAAAAAAAGCACTGACGCGAAGTCAGCAGCTTTTGCACGCATATTTGAGTTCGTTGGTAAAACCGACATCTTTTCACCATTGACCCCACCAAAACACACTTTTGGTGATACCCTAATCATTATCTTCACGAAATTCCGCATGAGCCTTCAAGTTGTCATTTCGTAAATCAAGTGCATACTGACTTTCAATTCGATCCAATCTATATTTTTGGAAATACATATTATGAAAATACAGATTGGATCGAATTGAAATTCAGAACTCTATCGAAAAATGGCAGCTTGAAGGTTCATAAGGAATTTCATGTAAATAATATGATCAGAAAATCGCAAAATATTGAATAACAATTTTTTTTTGAAAATTTTATAATGACACGATCATCACGAAATTCTCCTCAAAGTTGAATATCAGCATTTACAAATTAGCTGCCAAGTTTTCTTATGATTGAATCAGTAATTTTCGAGATATTCCGGAAAAAATAGAATCGAGAAAGAAACCACGAAATTTGACATAATTTTTTGCCAATATCTCCAAAATTTGTAATCGTGTCAAACTGAAATTTAGTACGCTGCTGTGAAATATGAAGTTCAAGGGATGAGATTTTTTTTTTTAATACCTATGATATTGTTTCCGAAAAAAAATTGTGAAAATTCACATTGTACTATCCCAACAAAAGTTCCCCAGAAGTTGCGCGTCGTAATGCACCAACTAACTGTCAAGTTTCAATTCAATCGCTGTGGTAGTTCCTGAAAAATCGGAAAAATAATTTCGAAAGTTCAAACGACTACAACTCCGAAAAAATTGGCCGTTTTAACCCATTATCGAACCTAACTACCGCATCCCGACGCGCGACCTGCCCTGAAAGTTTCGAGTCGCTAGCATGCTCTGTTCGACAGTTATCGTGTCATCGGCCAGACGGACGACCTGCCGGCCGGATAGAATCTATTTTGACAAGGGATTCCTCATCAGTGAGTGCAACCTAGTTGTTTGAGAACATTCTCGGGAAAATATTCGAAAGTTACAGAAATTTGGACTAAACGATAGCACGCTGTTCTCAAGAACATATGAGCAAAAATCTCATTCGAAGAGGAAGTGCTCCTAATTTACATCTTTGAGCCAAAGTGAATCCTTTTCGGTTCATTTTTCATTTATTTTCACGTTGTTATTTCGCAAAACTATAACACAATGTAGGTAGAGCGTAATGATGAATTCTGCCAGACTGATAAAAACAGCTCAAATTGATGATACCAGATGGATTTTGATGACACAGTCCATGCGACGTAAAATCTACAACTAGATCCCTGCTGCGGGTTAACGCAAAAGGGGAAAAATGTTTCATCTTTCAAACACTTGGTATCGGGATGAATACTATTTATAGTATTTATTGCCTGAATCCATGTCAACACAAATCACGACTTTGTACAATAAACGACTTCGGCCCAAGTTGCCAACCCACAATTTACTTAGCAAGTTTACTTTCACTGGGGAACGGGAATTTCAGGACAAATTCGACATGATAAGGTTCGCGTTATTTATAAATAACCGTAAAACATGCCTCGGCTCTTCAAACCAGATAATTCCTTCCAAATAAAGGTTTTTGTTAAGATCGTCCCCGATTGGCTGAAATTTAATTTGGGATTCCTGATTTCATGCGAACAGTGTCAATTTTCATAAGATACGTTCCGAAAATCAACTCTGTTGTTTTGGTTGCCGATTTTCCGCTCCGTAAATATGAAATATTCGGATGGTTCCTGGAACAAGCGCGTGAAAAAGGTTATTTACGGAATCTGGTTGATGAAAATGCGGTCGATTTACTGTCACCAGAACGATTTTCTATGGTAAATATCCATAGCATAGAACAATCTATGTTTACTTTAGGTTTGTTTTGGTTCCGAGTTCAGGTCTGTTCGGGACGGTTCTATCATAGACCATAGATCTGTGACCAAAACAAACCTAAAGTAAACATAGATTGTTCTATGCTATGGATATTTACCATAGAAAATCGTTCTGGTGACAGTAAATCGACCGCATTTTCATAAACCAGATTCCGTAAATAACCTTTTTCAGGCGCTTGTTCCAGGAACCATCCGAATATTTCATATTTACGGAGCGGAAAATCGGCAACCGAAACAACAGAGTTGATTTTCGGAACGTATCCTATGAAAATTGACACTGTTTGCATGAAATCAGGAATCCCAACTTAAATTTCAGCCAACGGGGACGATCTTAACAAAAACCTATATTTGGGAGAATTATCTGGTTTGAAGAGGCGAGGCATGTTTTACGGATATTTATAAATAATGCGAGCCTTATCATGTCGAATTTGTCCTGAAATTCCCGTTCCCCAGTGAAAGTAAACTTGCTAAGTAAATTGTGGGTTGGCAACTTGGACCGAAGTCGTCTATTGGAGTTATTTCATTTTATCCCGCTCTCTCTCTTCTCTGCCTGCTTTTATCCGGTTTGTGGGTTTGTTAAGCACTGATTGCAAACTTTATTTTTGAAGGATTCAAATTGCCTCATATTTCACAATTCTCTTGGAAATCTGTATTTCAACCCCAACCATCGAAATTTTTCCAACTGCTTTGAAATTTTTCCAACAGCATATTAAAAGTTTTTCGAATGCTTTGAAAATTTGCCAACTGCTTTGAAAGTTTGCCAACTCAGTTCAACATTGGGATGGGATCGTTCCCCCTCATCCCCCCTTTAGGTCCGTCACTGTTAATGGTGCTTTTGTAAGCCAGAGAGTCTCTATTCGGGAAATATAATTCTATAAGCTTATGAAAGCTGCGAGATTTTTAAACGAGGTTAACTTTACACTTATAATCTCTGAATAAAGAATGTCCTTTATTCAAAGCTTCTAATTTTTAAAATCTCATTGAAATTTTGATCAAAGCATTTAACTCCTCTAACCTTTTTGAACAAAAAGGTACCCTTAGTTGAAAAGGTCATGTAGCATCATTCTCGAGAAAAAAGTGATTTGTATTGTAACTGACCCACAATTTTGGTTTTTTTAAGTTATTCCAAAAGTCCGAGTTGTCATGACAATCCAGCTGCGGTGAATAAATTTCATCAAAAGTTTTTATGGATACTTCCTATAAACTCTTATAATGATCTTGTGAAGTGCAGATACTATTAGAAAAAAACTTGAGAAAAATTCAAACTTTAACACCCTATATATATATGAATGGGACTAATTTCCTTAAAATTATGCAAGAAATCTTCCCTCTTCATTTATACCTCCAATAGCGAAACACTTGTATATTCACATGAACCATCACACCTAGTGTTGAAATTCGTAACATAGACAAGATATCGATTGATTGGTAAAAAACAAATACAAAATCGAAAATATTTTTTATTCAGTGTCATCCGAGTCTGAACTATCATCTGATCCTAAATAATTATTGACATAAGTAGAATAAAATTTCTCTATGGAGGGATTATATTTATAATATGTAGCGAAATTCGTTTTCAACCATTCCTCTTCACAAATTTCCAGCTTGAAGAAACCTCCACTTTCATACTGACAATAAACATTCAGGCTTTCTTCCTTTTCTACATTTCTTTCAGGTAAGAATAGAACATTCAGATTGAAGTATGTACTTTCTTTGGTGGAGAATTCTATTCCTCCTAGGCCTACTAGAGTAAACCAGATTAGAATAGCATTAATTTTTCCATCTTTTGAAACTTTCAATGGCAGTATTTTTGTACTATCTTGTTCCATATCCCATTTTGTCTCATTTGACATGCTTTCATGGGGAAAATTGAATGGCAAAAATGGTTGTTCAGCACCCTGCAAAATTCAAAATTTCATGCATAGAACGGTTACTGGCCATTTTTCATTTAAATACTATATATCAGAAATAACAGGTTCTTTCCGAAATACCTATCTTGAAACCAATTCCACGAAGGCCGAATTCGTGAATGGGTGAAATCCACCCAATGATTCCACAGATATATTAATTAAAAATTTTATTTTCCCAATATTTCCATAAATACAGATTAGATCGAATTGAAATCCAGTTCTTTATCGAGAAAGACAGTTCGAAGGTTCATACTGAATAGGTCTCTTGCATGAATTTTTTTTATCATTAGAATCAAAAATTCTATCTGTAAGACTACTGAAAAACTTTTACCGCCGTCAAATATTTTATTTTCGACGAGAAAATAATCTTTTAAATTTGGCTTCGCATGTCGGTTGTTTAAACTGACGAAACTTCGCGGCTTCCGTGACGTTACGGGATATATCCACTATCTGCCTCTTCTCGTGTACTTTTCCCTCTAGCAAGCCAATAGACATCGTCGGCTGTATCGGACGGTGAATCGTATAATGACGTAAAAGGCGATCAGACGCGATTCTCCCGCTTTGACCTTGAATCCCGATTTGACCATTTTTAATACCGAATTATTCAAAATTCGCGAAATGTTGAAGTGTGCGATAGCATTACGATTTTGTATCGATATAGAATGAGAAAAACATAAAAATATGATAATTCGTGTGAAATGCAAGAGACCTATTTAATGAGGACAATATTGAATATTGGAAAAAAAAAATTAAAATTTTTGTTTCTAAAGGCACGAAATTTTGCACAAAGTTGTCCTTCAGCATCATCTGCAAACAAGTTGCCAAGTTTCATTATGATTGAATCAGTATTTCTTGAGTTATGCCGAAAAAAACGATATCGAGAAAAAAACCACGAAATTTTACATATTTTTCCCCAATATCTCCGAAAACAATATTCGTATCGAATTAAAATTTGGTGCGCGGCTGTGAAATAGAGAGCTTAAGAAATGAGCATAATCTTTTTGGATATGATTAAGTTACTAAAAAAAAAAATTTTTTTTCCGAAAAAAATTTTTTTTTCAGTTACGTGACCGTACACCGTACTGTTCCAACGAAAATTTGCTCAAAGTTGCGCGTCGTTATGCTCCAATTAACTCCCAAGTTTCAGTCTAACCGCTCCGACAGTTCCTTAAATATCAGGGAAATAACCTTAAAATTTCAAATGGCTATAGCTCCGAAACAATTGGGCCGATTTGGCCCATTAACGAACCGAACCACGGCCTTCCAATGCGCGAATTCCCCTTAAAGTTTCAAGTTGCTAGCTTCCTCCGTTCGACAGTTATCGTGTCCACGGCCGGCTGGACGGACAGAATCGATTTTGACACCGGATTCGTCATCAGTGAGTCCAACCTAGTCGTTTGAGACCATATTGGGCTCAAGAAGATTTGGACAAAATGATCGCACGCTGTTCCCTTAGAACATGCGCGCAAAAAACAAGAATTTATTAATTAATTTAATCTTGATTTTGGTAGGAATAATATGTCAAAATATAGGTATTAGTTTGTGATTACTTTTCATTTTTTTTTATAGGTTTTCACTCCCAATATCCGAAGAATAACTATTTAAAATTAAACACAATTATTATTCATAAAAACTATATGTTTGAGCGCGATTTCTATAAATAACAATTTCATTTAATTTTTAAAATTTTTTTTTCAGATATTGGTAGTGAAAACTCAGAAAAGACCTGAAAACTAATGCAAAACCCTCCCAAACTATCCTTTTATAATAAAACATTTAATAGGGACACATATTAACGATTTCCAAACGTTCAATGCATTTTCTCTCAGAAATTGAATATTTTACTCACCGAAAAAATATTCATATTTCTGGCTAATTCGTCAAAAGGTTCCACCTTTTCTACTGAAACCCTGTTGCAATAATCCAAGTAGGTTGAAAAAATTAATTTGAAATTAAGTATAACATGGCTGAAAAAACTTTTGGCATTGAATTTCTTGAAGAGAATGTTGTCGAATGGTGAAGGATTTAACGATCCATCTGTGCCACAGGGCTCGTAAAAAACATAGTCAACTTCACTTTGGCCTAATGCACAAGCTGGAAAACCTCCTAATTGAACCAAACCAAATAAGTTTGGATCAATTCCATTATTCTTCATCAAATACTCAAGGAAAGGAATATTCTCCGGATTTTTGAATACGTGCACTACTCGATGTCCTTTTTTAGCTAGGAGTAAGCCAATCAACGGAAAACAACTAAAATCAAAAATTGTGAGCTGTTCTTTTTCTCTTATCATTTCTGAAAGTGATATTAAATATTCAGTCCATTTTTCGTCATTCATAAATGGGAGCAAACTTTCTTCTACTTCAAACAAATACGTTGTAAAATTTTCATCTGTGCTCTCAAATTGTAAACGTTCCTCTATAATATTCACTGATAATGACAGTTCTTCTTCTTTATCGATTTTTAAAGGGATTGGACAATGAAAAACTGCTTGCTCCCAACAAGGTTCATTCTGACTGTGAAAGGGGTTTGTGGAGATAACTATTTCATCGTTAAGATGTAGATCAAACCAAACTATTAAACAATCTATAATTCCATTCTTCAAGCCTTTCAAACTGATACATTTACGCCACTCATTTCTATAAATGGACTCCACAGTTTCTCTTTCATGAAAATGAAGTTCAATGATTTCAGTAGTTTCAGTTAAAATGTCGAAATTTTCCCCCAATATATTTTCAGCATCGTAGGGATCCTCTAAGTTTCTGACCACATGAATGTTTTCGTCAAAATGTAAACATTGGATTTTGTTGTGAAGTCTGAATTTTCTATCCAAATTTTTGCATGTAACTCCAGTTACAAAAATATTTACTTTCGCAGGAATAATACAGAAATCATTAGACTTCATATGATATTCAAAAGAATGCAGCAATGTTGACAGGATTCCTTCTCCAAAAACAGCTACATCAAATATTTCTGTAACCAACAAGTTCGACTTGAACCTGATCTGAGACACATCCTTTGAATCTGATCTGTAACCATCTACAGTAATTTCAGGACAATATTTTTCTAGATTTAGAATAGATAAGTCATACAATAATTTGTTCGACTCAAACAATGTTATTTTAGGTTTTGAGGGGTGTGTTCCTAAATACAAGCTCAGCAGCCCACAACCCGCACCGATATCTAAGGCAGTTGTGTAGCCTTCATTGAGTGCTTTACAAATTGCTTTTTGATATGAAGCATTTCGTATTTTACCATTCAACATTCTAAAGTGCCATCTAGGAAGTTCAGTCCACATAACATTCAATATCTTTTTCTCTATAGCTAAACAAGATTCATTATTTTTCTTTGCAATCTTAAATCCCCTGAACACATTCTTGGCAAATGCTTCAGTGTAAGCATACCTGAAAGAGAATATTTCGTGTGAAACAACATAATTCGAAGAAAATCAGTAAGATATAATCCATTCACTTTTATAATGTAGCCCGGTTGGCCATGATTTAGGTTTATCAAGTTTTTTCCCTTGAAACTGACGCAGGTTGGCACTCATGAAATATCGGCAATGTCAAAAGACGTTGCCAAATTACAATTTCTACGATTATCAATATCAATCGATACTAGATTTCTAAATCTCAGCATAATAACGCTTGCAAACTAATAAAAATGCCGAAGGTAGTTTTGAAGAAGCAGAGGCAAAGTATCAGGAAGTGCTATGTAGAATTGAAATCGGCTTTTTCTGATAGTAACCCTGATAATTCGGAATCAATAATTCATCACGAGCTATCCAACATTTTCGACGTATGTGAGTGAAAACCAAGGAATTATATTTTATATGAATAGATATTTATTTTTTAGCTGCACATCAACACAATAAGGAAGATTTTGAGTGAAAGAGACGACAAAGAATATCCTTCTATTGAAGCACCCAAAATGACACTGACTACAGACTTTATTTTGAAAAAAGATCTGCAACGACAAATTTGGAATTATAATTTGAAAAATGAACACTCGATTCTTGATTTCCGTACAAGAAAAATGCATAACTGAATCTTCCAACCATGTTTATATACGTGAAATATTTCCAGTATTAACAGAGACAAAAGTTTTTCAACATTCGCCAGGTCTTTGGAATGAATGAATTCACATAATATTTTCTCAAATTCATTACTTTATCAATGTAGATTGACATTTGAAAAATAAGTAATTACTACGACCTCTATGTAGAGAGGACAACGTTGCATAGTTATCTGACAGGAAAATGACTATAACCTAACATTTTCAAAATATACACGGTGAAATCTGTCAGGATGCCATGGCCAACCGGGCTACATTATAAAAGTGAATGGAGTATAAGTAGATATAATGAGATTCAGAATGTTTTCAAAGATGAGGCTTCAACGCTGAAACTACAATGAAAATCAACATTGCTAACTAATATAATGTGTATCATAAAGATATTTCATCAAAAATCCAGCACCTGATAATAAAATGGTTTCATTGAAAGAGAATTTTCATGATGAAACTAGTTATCATAAGGGTTCCGAAGTGAAATACTATAAAAATGGATTAAATCGATGCAAAAACTTGGAGATGATTGATTAGGCAAATTATGTCAAATTCACAACAATAAGTAGAGAATAATTTCATCATTCTCTCATAAACACATGGTCGTTTCCAAGAAAAGTGATATTATATGATACCTGCAGCATCTGAACAATAAACTTTTACCAAATACATTAGGGTTTCAGATGAAGCTAGATTAAGAGAAAATTGAACTGATAGTTTTCATAACATCCATCTTTAATCAATGGAGAATCCTCACCTCATACAACATTCCCAAGAAGGATTTTTCTTGAACGTTATGGCACAGCTTATTCGACTATTCTGTATTCCACGTTGAATGTCAGGTGAAGATTTGATAAATTTATTTTTCCTCAGATTTAGTTAATGCTGTAATAGGATCAAGTTCATCAGTGTTAAAAATGCATCACCATTGAAAACAATCTGTATACCCAGTAAGACAACCAACTGCATCTTTTACAACATATAAATATAACTGCATATTAAAATGTTTTAAATACTAAACAAAATATGAATTGTAGTATTAGAATTTATCACAGAGCAGTAGTCACTGAAATGAGTCAATATTACTTCTCATACCATGTCATTAAGACAGTTAGTTCCATGCACAAGCAGAGATCAAATGAATTGTGATTCTCTCAGAGTTTTGATGGAAAAGATGGCTCATTATCTCTTTCAATACACTGAGTCTCTGATGATCAATGTTTTATTCAATCTGCTTATATCTCTATCCATGACTACTTTCAATGGCAACAGCCTAGTAAATCTGCTACAGCATGATTTTCAAGCAAGTATTTTTCAATTAGAAGTAATCAAAGAAATTTTCAGCTACATAGTCCACTGTCAATACTGGTTATCAGGGTATATACTTAGCTATTATAGTTGGTGTTACTTACTGATAATAAATGTCAGCAATAACATTTAACAATCTCCACTCATCCGGAAACAAATCCATTGACAAATATAAAGTATTCCATACTTCTTCCGCAACAGATTGTAGTAAAATGAAAACTCGCATATCACAAAGTAAATTGACAAATTCCTTAACACCTTCAGCATCCCACAATAGTTTAGGAGTACGCTGAAAGTACTCGAAGTAGTTCTCGATAGCTAATGTAAACCTCCCTTCTTCAATATTAGTTCTGGCAAGCGGTAAGGATCCAATACTGCCGTAATTCATTGTTTTCCAAGATTTAAATCTAGTCTTACTGCAAAACCAGCAAAGTTGAAAGAACCTAATGAAAGTATTTGTATATTATTGAAACATTTCAATAAATTACCTTGAATAGTTATCAATAACTCAGGTGATGAACGCTTCAAATAAGTTATTGCTGAGTCGAATTGAATAGTTTTCCAAATTTTCAGACCTATGACTATCAGAAATAAACATCCATCCGAGTAAATATAATAACTGGGTAAACATAAGTTTCGACCACTGGACAGAGACAACACTGCACTGGATTTAAAAATTTTATTGTTATCTGTGTTTAAAATTAAAACAAAACAAGAGTCGTCAAGATCAAGATATACCAATGTGACTGTGGGCAGGGTTGCCAGATGAGGTGAAGCAGAAATCGTGAATTTCAAAGACGAAAAGTCGTGAGATTCCAAATTACTTATAAACAAAACTTTATTTCAAAAATACTGTCGTACGTAAATACAAAAGAATTACTCTACATTATGCAGTCGTCATAATCGCTGCAGTCAGAATTATCACTTCATTGCCGTACTAATATCACAGACCAGTCTGTGCTAATATCACAGTCTGGTACCATTCATAGAAAAAGAGAGAGAAATGGTCTCTGGTACCATTTTTTAAGGTTTAAACAATGCTGGTACTAATATGTCTGCACTGGGACTTCACCCATTTGTAGTATAATTGCTTGAACAACATTTAAATAATGGTCGGTATCATATCGTGACTACTAGAAAAGTCAAATCTTTGTCACCAAATAAACTGTTTGTAAATAAAATACTAAATAATAAAGTTTTACTTTTAGCTTTTTTCGAAATTGAGTTCTCACTAAATTATAATTTTAGAGAATATTTTTCCTAGTGCCGCACTTGAGTGGGACAAAAGAGAATTTGGAAAACAAATACTAGATGTAGAAATTTCACAGAATCATCGCTAATTCTAACACGAGAGATTTTACTCCAAAACAATACGATATCATAAGTATCTTCTTCCTCTAATGGAAATGATCTCAACGTTCTCCAGTCATTATCAAGGCCTTGAATTTCGCTTTCAGCATTTAAATCAAGAAAACGAGATGCAATAGCACAAATAGAGGGAATCATGTAACAAACCTGATATACCAAGGGATATTTTTTAAGGAACATTCGTTAGAAATGCAAAATATGAGTACATAATAAAAGTTATTTGTTCAAAAATCGTGAGAACTGTTTCCATATTCATGAAATCGACAACAATATCGTATAATCTCCCGAATAATCGCGAGACCTGGCAACCCTGTATGAGTGTGTTGTGTTCATATTTGGGAACTTCTGCGAAGATGCCAGCGCTCTAACAGATAAATTTGGAACCTGTCCAAGCTAGTAGTTTTATGTAAACAAACCTTAGAAATGTGGAGGAGAATAAATATTTATTAAGCAGAGCTTGAATATTTAAAGAAGTTATTATAACTTTGTGTAAGATTTCTTGAGAAGGAAGTTTTCGTTTGGATCACGATATAAAATCGTACTTTAAATCATTCCTGGAGGATAATTTCGGTGTTATTTTAGCGTATGTTGCTTGGTGGATCAAAATGAACCAATATCTAAGTTAACTTGAATTTCTGGAAAAATTGGCACTTCAATAAGCAATTGAAGGACTCTTATTTATGTGAAGAAGTGCGAATGCAGGCTATATTATGTGGTAAATCTAGAATCAGTCCAAATGATATGACTTGTTCTTTGTTTACAAACGAGTGAATCAATAAAATGAAAACAGATTTTCTGCTTTAGTTCATTTGCATCGTATTTCTAAAGAAAAGGAAACAGATAGACATACTTGATTTCATTTTCATATTACAGCAGCTCAAGATACAAATACAAAATGAGAAATGTCACAGCTGGTTCAACCTACCTATATAAAGAAATGAAAAGTATTAATGTATTCATATGAATAACTTCAGCTATTATCAACTCTAACAGTATATCTAGTTTTTGTCAGGTTTTCAACTAGATCACTCTTTTAGAATATGATTTTGTGTAGTATGTAGGTAGCTGCAGTAGTGCTCGGTAGTTTCTCTGCAGCATTTTTCTTCAAAATTCTCTTATTTTCATTTACACCTGAAAACATCATAACATGAAGTTGTTTCGAAATGAATACATTGTGGGTAATTTCTCTTTATGGAAATAAACATCTTCAGAGAAATGCAGTGAACATATTTTCATGTATTTCGTGACCTGTTTTCCAATCTTCAATTTCTAAAGCTAGGCCTTTCTTCTATCATTGAGTTCCCTGCCAAATGCTGTTTCCAAATTAACTTTACTTTCATTTAGCTTTGGAAAAAATGAAAACTAGAGGCACTAGATGATCCTTTCTTCTTTGACCATGAATAACATTGAATTGAGGCACACAACAATAGTCATTTCGAGAGGAGGCCATTTCGAATAAATACAATCGAAAATTTTAATCGGAAAGAAAGGAATCGATTGATGAATATTTCAAACACTTTCGGTATACCAACATTTCAACTCGGGGAACAACACAAAAGCTCGAAAATGAATTCCAAAAGTAAGCAAAATACGTTAGAATCATAGACAAGATATAGATGGTTAGAATAACACGCACGTCGAAAAACTACTAGCACAGACTAGTGTGTGCTACTAGCTTGGAAGTGTTAGAATTCCTATCGCCAGAGGGCGTATCGCTCAGCAGTAGTTGCGATTAGGTCTACGGCACAGAATACAATTTTCTGTCACAGAATAGAAAAGTTTAATCTATTCTGTGGTTCTGTTGTGAATTCTGTCACATGCACAGAATACACATGTTTAGGTTAGTCATAGAACTCTAAGGTGAAGTTATCCACAGAGTTCCTGCTACAGATTACGAAGTGTAGAGCGTCGACGTCGGGATAGAAGAGAATTGTTGCGCGGTGTTGCCAATGCCGCTTTATTATATTGTCAAATTAGTGTTAACCTACCAATTCATACGGATTTGTATATTAAATCAAAACCAAACACAGCAACCATTTTCCGAGATATTGAATTTTTATGGAAGAAATTTGTGGCCGATTCGATTTTTCGGATTCAGATCGGCGTAACAAATCCGTCTGAGAGTTGATTGCTTCAGAACAAATTCGGGGAAGAGCTTACACAAACTTTTTTCGCAGATAATCGAGATTTTCTAAGGAAATATCCGTGGCTATAAATATTTTTTCGGTTTTTCATGTTCTATTCGGCAGATCAAATACTTCTGGGAGTTGGTTGATAGGGTATAGGTATTTTGAAACGAACATTTCAGTAAAAAAATTTTTATAGAACTCAAACTTTTTTCGGTAAATTAAGTTTATTGGTTGATGGTTGAAGAAATCTGTTGCTGATTGTTCTTTTCGATTTTTCATGTTCCGGTCGGCGGATCACATTTTCCTCAGGATTAAATGTTTAAGGGGACTTCAATATGTACATTTCAGTGGGAGAAATTCTAATTAGCACAAACTATTTTCCTGAGACTTCAGTTTCTTGAATGGCAGGACTCCGTGGGAGACCGATGCCTTTTCGTGCAGTGAATTGGTAGCCTCTGTATGTTAAACCGGTGTGGTGGGTTCGAATCCCACTGCCGTAATGGATGTTCTGTAATTTTATCGTGAATATGCACGTTTGTATCTTAAAAATGAATAGTATCTCTATTAGGGCACTATTCTGAATAAATTCGTACGTAGGTGTCGAAAATATATGAGGAATTTTTGACTGGACGCATAACCTAAGGTTAAACCCCAAAGATTGAATATTTGGTTGAACCATTGATTTATTATTTAGTATACAGTATTCAACTATAATTGCATACTCAATGGATTTGAATACGAAAAGCATAGCCTATCTTTTCAACTAGTAAATATCAAAATAGCGAAGGCTATCAATTAATTTTAGCAAGTTATCTACTTTTTTGGCACAAAAGCAATTTTCTTGAGTTGCAAAATGGCGAATGTTCCGGGATCGATTGCTCAGTGTGTCGATTTTAAGAATTTTTAGAGAATACGTGGAATATTCGATTACTTCATTCGCTTTATCTGTCAGTTCCAACTCTCAATTTCCACCTAGGGATTCTATTATTGAAAACCGTGGAAGAGAACAAACGTGGAAAAGTGGGCATGTGTCGACGCTATTGGCATGGAAACCCGATGTATTTGTGATGAAACGATAGTGAACGTGCATACTATCGTAGTCAGGAATAGCGACCCAGGAAAGTAGAAATGTCGTCCAAATATTTCTGTTTAGAATTTAATTAAGCTCGCCCCGTTCACAACAAATTCAATTTGTATATCGAATAGAACAAATCTGTGGATTATTTTCCGATATAGGTTTGTATTGAATACGTGAAAAACTCAATAGAATTTAGTGAAACATTTTTGAATATTCCAATATCTTTCATTTAAAGGTATTTAAAGTATTTAAGTATTTAAAGGTAAATCTTCTATTTTTTCGTTTCAATATCCTTGTACATCATAACTTCCAAAGGAACACAAATTTAGGAATATAATTAGATTTGGCAACGCCGCTTGACAATTTCTCTCTTGTCTAATCAACGCACTACACCTCGTGTTCGTGGATAACTTCACTCGAGTAGGTTGGTGATCTGTGTGACATTCGTGTTCGTGGATAACTTCACTCGAGTAGGTCTGTAATCTGTGTGACATTCCGTCTTGTCAAAAATGTTAACCTCTTCGTAGACTTCTTAACCTCTCTAAATTTTGATTACAGATTACAGGAAAAATCACAAATGTATTGGTAATCAAAAGTTGTTATCTGAAACCATGTCCAGATAATCTTCAGAGAAATGTATTCGTTAACCATGAGTTGAAGTGATTTTCTATTCTAAGTGATTTATTTCATTCATTCGAAATAAGCAGAAATATTTAACTTTGTTATCAAGGCACCATACGCAAATGTGGTTTCCTATAGCAATAAATGGACTTATGTCCTGTTTAGCGTATTATTCATCTATTAAACTGATTCCTAAAGTCAAGAACAAGTTTATTCAAGCTAATCTTTTTGGTATAGACCAAAGTAAGAAAATAAGCTCAAAAGTGTAAGTCATATATTGATTCATGACATCCATGGTTTCAATTCTAATGTTTTCAGACCTGAATCAATAGGAGTGGTTACAGGATGTATCTTCCTGATTACCATGTTTCTATTCATACCTGTTTCTTTTGGAAATGGGGAACATAACGAGAAGTTTCCGCATGAGGTATTTTCAATAGCTTCAGGCTCTTCAGTCTAATTAATAGTTATTTTATTTCAACAGTTTGTTGAATTGATTGCGGCCCTACTTTCTATATGTTGTATGCTTCTTCTTGGATTTGCTGACGATGTTCTAGATCTTCGATGGAGGCATAAGCTGTTACTTCCAACGATAGCTTCATTACCCTTACTGATGGTGTATTACATTAATTTTAACATGACCACAATTGTGATCCCGAAACCACTGAGGGGCCTTTTTGGAAATACTTTAGATATTGGTTTTTTTTACTATGTCTATATGGGTATGCTAGCTGTGTTCTGTACGAATGCTATCAACATTTTAGCTGGTGTTAATGGTCTAGAAGTTGGTCAAAGCATTGTTATTGCAATTTCTATCATAATATTCAATTTGATTGAATTATCAGGACCATTATGGAAAGCCCATCAGTTTAGTCTTTATTTCCTAATACCCTACTGTGCTACTTCACTTGCATTGCTCAAATATAATTGGTAAGTAATTTTACATGCATCTGTATCTGTGCAGATTATAATACTCTGTTTATAAGTTCACACATCAATCTCTGTGTAGATATACATATAATTCACGCATCAAATCAACGTAATATTTTTGGGCTTGCACCCTGTAAGCCTCATTTGAAACAGAATAAAAATGCAGCAATTAATTTGATTAATAATTCGATTTATTTTTATTATCACAGGTGTAATTTGAATAGTATGAAAAAAATTTATAATGGTAACAATATTTTATGATTTGCTGTTGTGGAACAGAAAGTATTAGTTTGAATCATATGTCATTGCATTTTATGTAGAATGGGTTAAGATTCCAATACAAGGATTATCTTCAGGTTTTGACACTTTCACTGGAAAAGCTCCCGCAAAATATGCTAGTATGGCGTCAAAAATGCTAGGAATATGCTACTTTTCCCTTTAACATGCTATTTATTTCCACTGTTACTTTTTTTTGCATTTTTGAATGATTATAAATTAGGTAATCCCAATTTCCATTATCTCAGTTATAAGAACTGCTTATTTATCTCTAGAAATGTTCAAACCTTCGAGTGAAGAACTATTTTCTATTCGAAGGTTTAAACAATGTCCATGGCTATATGCAGTTCTGATATTTTGAGAGAGTTTGGAGGAGCAACATTAGCATTGCAAGATATAAGCCTTGCTTTCCTGGTAGTACTGTCCAATCAAATTCCGACTGTTTGATTTCACTTAATACCCCATAAATTTTATTCTACTTGTATGTTCAATGTATATGTATATTTTCAATATACAAGCTAAATAAAAATGAACTTTCCCAATTTGGTGATATCAAATTGTCGGAATTTAACTGGTTAGAACTGTTAGCATGTAGATCATTGTACTTCAAAACGTATCATTTTTCGACGTAGCATCTCTTATTTTCATATCCCTTTCTTTTTTGAAAAGATGCTTTATGCTCAACATGTTTGAAAGATGCTAAGTTTGGCATTGAAATGCCAAAGTGTCAGCACTGCTTTCTATGCCAAAATTTCACTTTTGTGACATACTCATAATATAACCCTTCAAATATTGCTCTAAGTTGAACACAAAATGTTGATTCCCGATCCCAACAATGCACTCTTTTTACAGCAAAATATTAAAATTAATCCTTCATCCCTTCAGTTTATTGCTAAACTAAAGTATAGGATACTCTTATTACTCAACTGATATTTGTCTCTCAACTTTAATTTCGAAAAAAAGTTCTAGCTTCAATCAGAAGAAAAACTATCCCTCATAATAATCTAATTTTGTATATAAATTGATAAGTAAAAAATCATATTTCATAGAATTATCAGACACATATGTTGGTGCAAAATAAATATCTTGGTAGCTCCTACTCCTCTCTAGTTCAGTCTTTCCATCTATATATAATCCATTTCCTATAAGTTCCTCGACATAACTAACATCAATTTTATTTTTCTTCAGTTCCTTCCATTTAATTATTTCAAGGTTTTTTTCATTGGAATATTTGATGATTTGAATAGGATCCATACAATATTCACAGTACCATCCCCCATAATGATTAAGGTCTCCTAAAACTAAACCTGAGATGCTTTTACTTCTGTATAAGTTTTCTAAATTCGAATCCAGCATTTTTTTCATGTATTTCACAGAACATACTATTCCCTCTGTTCTAGTTTTACTTGGATATTTCCAGAAAAATCCAAATACTGACCATCTAAGTCTAAATGAAATTGGTTCAGGCCAGTTATCATAGTATTTGAGAAAACCCAATGCCAACTTATTTGGTATTTCCACTGATTTACTAGAAACTATTATATCATTATTTTCTAAGTTAGGTATGGATGAAATGATGTTATTATATAGATCTCTCAGAAGAATATTCTGAATATATAATATTTTATTATGATATTTTTTCAGGAAACCATTGTTCAGTAATTTTTCAATTTTAGTACCTCCATTTTCATAGAGCACAAATAAATCTATTGTGTCATGTAGCTCATTGATTCTTATATCAATAATATTCTCCATGTATTCATCTACTTCAAATATGTATAGCATTCTTCTGGAAAGTTTCATTGGTCCTTTAACTTTCAACTTTTTTTTGTTTGTCAATAGAGCTCGCCATACAACTTCTGGCTGTCCACATTCACTGCCATGCCATCCTTTTTTGCAGTCACAAGTCCAAGAGTTTTTGGATCGGTTCATCGATTTGAGATCAGTTCCATTTGTAAAGCATAAGCTTGAGTTGAAATCTATAAATTTACTTCGAACATGATGTTTAGGTAAATTTATCAGATCTATTGATGTGTGATATGTTGGGTTGAATGATTGCTGATGATTTCTTATATTCAGAAAAGAGATCTTACTATTGTCGACACCTATTTCGTCACCTTTTTGTACGTAGTAATATGAAATTATAACAGAAATTTGAATGAGCACTAATATACATAAGGTAATTTTTCTTGAATTTATTTTGTGAATATACATTGGAAATGTTGCGGCCACATTCCGATGCTAAAATTAAAACTTTGAAGACATCTTTTAAGCTAATAATAACTCCACTCCTCAAACATTTCTTCAACATATATTATTCTACCCCGCCCTGCCCTGCTTGGTTAATTTCAAATTTGACGGTTCTCTGGGTGCCATAGAATACTATGCAGAGACAAGACACAAGAGTGTTCTCTTTTTCTATGATAATATGTGACGAATTTAAAGCTGATTTCACAATACCGAGAAATATTTTGATTTTTTATCAACGGTTGATTCATCTTTGTGAAATTAACGACCCAAGATCAAAAAATTATATATATATATATATATATATATACTAATTCGAATATTGAATACTATTGTTTTATAACAATAATTGATGATCTTTTTACAGGTATCCATCAAGAGTTTTCGTTGGAGATACTTTTTGCTACTTTTCTGGTATGACCTTTGCGGTTGTTGGTATTCTGGGACATTTTAGCAAAACCACGTTGCTGTTTTTCATCCCTCAGGTCTTCAATTTTCTATTTTCTGTACCTCAATTATTTCATTTCATAGAATGCCCAAGGCATCGCTTACCAAAGTTCAATGCTGAAACAAATCAGTTAGATTGTAGTTTAGTTAAATTCCAATATTCGGAATTGGGAGTATTAGGAAAATTTTTCATCAAACTTTTCAAGTTCCTAAGATTGATAAAATGGCATGAGAAAAATGGATACATAACTACTAATAATTTCACTCTGATTAATTTAGTTCTATTATACTTAGGACCCATGCATGAAGCCAAATTGACAACCATTCTTATATTGATACAGGTGTTCTGTACAGCCATTGCTTTTACCATAAGATATCCTCTTGCATCTATTTTTTATGATGTTTAAGCATTTTTGATGAAGAATATTAATTCGACATTGACAAATGTACATGTTGAGGAAAATATAAAAATTCAGTTACATTGAAAAATATATTACTTGATACCCTCACAAAATCGTATCTTGCAAAAGTGGAAATTATTTTTGGATATCACCACTCACAAATAAAACAATATTTTAAATCATGAATGCCATAAGAGACATATGTTGAAGTGTGTATTTGTATTGTGGTGTACACTGTACACCATAAGATGAAATCAGATTTCATCATGGAAGTCATCATAAATGTGCGCACAGTTTGTCTCGCAAGTCATGTGCTATTTGAAATCTTAATTCGATGCCAACGGTTGAAAATATTCTTCACACGATGAAAGGGAAAAGAATTTTTTTTCGTCACGTCCATGAGTTGTAGCATTGTATAAAGACTTTATACAATGGTTCTAGCATTGTTTAAGGAGGATTCACATTTCCCCGTCGTAATCTGGGGATACCATAGACAAGATATACTGCTGAATGAAGAAGAAGGTGATCTGTGATCTTAACCTATCTTTATTCAAACATCAAAACAAAATTGAAATGAAAAAATTTGAAAGAAAAGCCAGAAAACACCAGCATATTCTATCAAAGGATGGAATTAAAGTTTCCACTGAGCCCACTTCGGTATATCAATCTACATTCCATGATATTTTCATCTAGTTTTTATTTTTTTTAGATTCTTGTAATATGCAATGCTGGTTTGGTGAATGGACTTTCTGAAGAAAAAGTCATAAGCTCAGTCGAAAAATATGGTGAAGTTTTAGATATAGTAATGCCACCTGGCAAATCTTATTGTTTTGTGCGTTTCGAATCCACGGAATGTGCAAAGCAGTGCTTCGAAAACTGCAATGGTTGTTTACAAATAGCGCAAGACAATAAACCTGTATATTTAGGTTTTGCCGAGTCTTTACCGTCAGTTTCAGATAAGAGGACATGGGAATGTCTACCACCAGGTTTAATTATTTTAGAAAATTTCATTACAGTTGAAGAGGAAGAATTACTAATTGGGATACTAGATTTTAATGAATCAGAAACTGGTATAATGAAAAACCGTCAAGTAAAACATTTTGGGTTCGAATTTAAATATGGTACAAACAATGTGGATAAAGATTGTCCTTTACCAGAAAAAATTCCCGAAGAATGTGAATTCCTCTGGGAAAGATTAGGTGAAAAATGCAACAAATTTGTAGATTTCAAACCAGATCAGCTCACAGTAAATCAGTATCTACCTGGACAAGGAATTCCTGCACATGTTGATACACATTCTGCCTTTATCGACCCTTTAATGTCATTATCATTGGGTTCTTCAATAGTTATGGAGTTCAAAAATGATGAAGCTCATTATTGTGTGAATTTGCCTAGGAGGTCCCTTCTAATTATGTCCGAAGAAAGCCGCTACTTGTGGACACATTGTATCATCCCCAGAAAGCTAGATTTTATAAAAATGAATGGTAAATGCACTCTGGCAGTTAGAGGAATGAGGATCTCATATACTTTTAGAAAATTGAGAGATGGTGAATGTAATTGCAAATTCACAAAGAAATGTGACACTTTTTTGTCCAAACAAGAATTTATTGTGGATGACCAAAAACTTGCTGCTAAATTAGAACAAAGCCATGTACATGATGTGTATGAAAAAATTGCTGATCACTTCAGTGATACTAGACACAAACCGTGGCCTAATATATTAGAATTCATAGAATCTTTTGATGAAGGTTCGATTTTACTTGATGTTGGATGTGGTAATGGAAAATATTTAGGTATAAACAGAAAAATATTTAATGTAAGTATTATGTTTTAGTATTGAATTATACTGCACATAGTTACTTTATTTTACGTGGAATTTATTTAATGGTTATGTATCTTCCAGGTAGGCTGTGACAGAAGTTTTGGACTGGTGGATGTTTGTAGAGATAGAGGATTGCAGACTTTGATATGTGACTGTCTTTCATTACCTTTCCGAAATGAATCGGCAGATGCATGTATCTGTATTGCAGTTATTCACCATTTAGCTACAAAAGTGGGTAAAAATAATGCAATAAATATTTTATTCTTTATAGAAAATAACTGTAAGGGAGTCGGAACCTTCAGCATGCACATAAATATGAATGATATTTATATTCAAATTGTTTTCATTGCTTTATGATGCAAACCTCTATTGTCTAATCAGAGGATTATCTTCCAATTCAATTACCAAGTAAAGTTCTTGTATTTCTGAATAACTCATTTTAGGAAAGAAGGCAGCAAGCTTTGGAAGAGATTGTGAGGGTACTGAGGCCTGGAGGAAAAGCCTTAATATATGTTTGGGCTAAAGATCAATTTGGCCAGGATAAAAAATCGAATTATATAAAAGAAGATAAAAAAGAAGATCAAATTGCAATTAACGTTGGACTGACCATTGATGAAGGGGTTTCTTTACCAATCCATACAAACCGAACTCAATTCAAACACAAAGATATACTTGTTCCTTGGAAATTGAAGAGAAATTCTGAAGAAAAGGGGACCTTCCTTCGTTATTATCACGTATATGAAGAACACGAACTAGAAGAATGTTGTGTCAAGCTGAGAAATGTGAACATTTTAAACAGTTATTATGATCAAGGAAATTGGTGCGTACAATTACAAAAAAATAAAACATAATTTGTTTGTTTGATTCTACACTAATAATCCATATTTCAAGGTTTTTTTCATTGGAATATTTGATGATTTGAATAGGATCCATACAATATTCACAGTACCATCCCCCATAATGATTAAGGTCTCCTAAAACTAAACCTGAGATGCTTTTACTTCTGTATAAGTTTTCTAAATTCGAATCCAGCATTTTTTTCATGTATTTCACAGAACATACTATTCCCTCTGTTCTAGTTTTACTTGGATATTTCCAGAAAAATCCAAATACTGACCATCTAAGTCTAAATGAAATTGGTTCAGGCCAGTTATCATAGTATTTGAGAAAACCCAATGCCAACTTATTTGGTATTTCCACTGATTTACTAGAAACTATTATATCATTATTTTCTAAGTTAGGTATGGATGAAATGATGTTATTATATAGATCTCTCAGAAGAATATTCTGAATATATAATATTTTATTATGATATTTTTTCAGGAAACCATTGTTCAGTAATTTTTCAATTTTAGTACCTCCATTTTCATAGAGCACAAATAAATCTATTGTGTCATGTAGCTCATTGATTCTTATATCAATAATATTCTCCATGTATTCATCTACTTCAAATATGTATAGCATTCTTCTGGAAAGTTTCATTGGTCCTTTAACTTTCAACTTTTTTTTGTTTGTCAATAGAGCTCGCCATACAACTTCTGGCTGTCCACATTCACTGCCATGCCATCCTTTTTTGCAGTCACAAGTCCAAGAGTTTTTGGATCGGTTCATCGATTTGAGATCAGTTCCATTTGTAAAGCATAAGCTTGAGTTGAAATCTATAAATTTACTTCGAACATGATGTTTAGGTAAATTTATCAGATCTATTGATGTGTGATATGTTGGGTTGAATGATTGCTGATGATTTCTTATATTCAGAAAAGAGATCTTACTATTGTCGACACCTATTTCGTCACCTTTTTGTACGTAGTAATATGAAATTATAACAGAAATTTGAATGAGCACTAATATACATAAGGTAATTTTTCTTGAATTTATTTTGTGAATATACATTGGAAATGTTGCGGCCACATTCCGATGCTAAAATTAAAACTTTGAAGACATCTTTTAAGCTAATAATAACTCCACTCCTCAAACATTTCTTCAACATATATTATTCTACCCCGCCCTGCCCTGCTTGGTTAATTTCAAATTTGACGGTTCTCTGGGTGCCATAGAATACTATGCAGAGACAAGACACAAGAGTGTTCTCTTTTTCTATGATAATATGTGACGAATTTAAAGCTGATTTCACAATACCGAGAAATATTTTGATTTTTTATCAACGGTTGATTCATCTTTGTGAAATTAACGACCCAAGATCAAAAAATTATATATATATATATATATATATACTAATTCGAATATTGAATACTATTGTTTTATAACAATAATTGATGATCTTTTTACAGGTATCCATCAAGAGTTTTCGTTGGAGATACTTTTTGCTACTTTTCTGGTATGACCTTTGCGGTTGTTGGTATTCTGGGACATTTTAGCAAAACCACGTTGCTGTTTTTCATCCCTCAGGTCTTCAATTTTCTATTTTCTGTACCTCAATTATTTCATTTCATAGAATGCCCAAGGCATCGCTTACCAAAGTTCAATGCTGAAACAAATCAGTTAGATTGTAGTTTAGTTAAATTCCAATATTCGGAATTGGGAGTATTAGGAAAATTTTTCATCAAACTTTTCAAGTTCCTAAGATTGATAAAATGGCATGAGAAAAATGGATACATAACTACTAATAATTTCACTCTGATTAATTTAGTTCTATTATACTTAGGACCCATGCATGAAGCCAAATTGACAACCATTCTTATATTGATACAGGTGTTCTGTACAGCCATTGCTTTTACCATAAGATATCCTCTTGCATCTATTTTTTATGATGTTTAAGCATTTTTGATGAAGAATATTAATTCGACATTGACAAATGTACATGTTGAGGAAAATATAAAAATTCAGTTACATTGAAAAATATATTACTTGATACCCTCACAAAATCGTATCTTGCAAAAGTGGAAATTATTTTTGGATATCACCACTCACAAATAAAACAATATTTTAAATCATGAATGCCATAAGAGACATATGTTGAAGTGTGTATTTGTATTGTGGTGTACACTGTACACCATAAGATGAAATCAGATTTCATCATGGAAGTCATCATAAATGTGCGCACAGTTTGTCTCGCAAGTCATGTGCTATTTGAAATCTTAATTCGATGCCAACGGTTGAAAATATTCTTCACACGATGAAAGGGAAAAGAATTTTTTTTCGTCACGTCCATGAGTTGTAGCATTGTATAAAGACTTTATACAATGGTTCTAGCATTGTTTAAGGAGGATTCACATTTCCCCGTCGTAATCTGGGGATACCATAGACAAGATATACTGCTGAATGAAGAAGAAGGTGATCTGTGATCTTAACCTATCTTTATTCAAACATCAAAACAAAATTGAAATGAAAAAATTTGAAAGAAAAGCCAGAAAACACCAGCATATTCTATCAAAGGATGGAATTAAAGTTTCCACTGAGCCCACTTCGGTATATCAATCTACATTCCATGATATTTTCATCTAGTTTTTATTTTTTTTAGATTCTTGTAATATGCAATGCTGGTTTGGTGAATGGACTTTCTGAAGAAAAAGTCATAAGCTCAGTCGAAAAATATGGTGAAGTTTTAGATATAGTAATGCCACCTGGCAAATCTTATTGTTTTGTGCGTTTCGAATCCACGGAATGTGCAAAGCAGTGCTTCGAAAACTGCAATGGTTGTTTACAAATAGCGCAAGACAATAAACCTGTATATTTAGGTTTTGCCGAGTCTTTACCGTCAGTTTCAGATAAGAGGACATGGGAATGTCTACCACCAGGTTTAATTATTTTAGAAAATTTCATTACAGTTGAAGAGGAAGAATTACTAATTGGGATACTAGATTTTAATGAATCAGAAACTGGTATAATGAAAAACCGTCAAGTAAAACATTTTGGGTTCGAATTTAAATATGGTACAAACAATGTGGATAAAGATTGTCCTTTACCAGAAAAAATTCCCGAAGAATGTGAATTCCTCTGGGAAAGATTAGGTGAAAAATGCAACAAATTTGTAGATTTCAAACCAGATCAGCTCACAGTAAATCAGTATCTACCTGGACAAGGAATTCCTGCACATGTTGATACACATTCTGCCTTTATCGACCCTTTAATGTCATTATCATTGGGTTCTTCAATAGTTATGGAGTTCAAAAATGATGAAGCTCATTATTGTGTGAATTTGCCTAGGAGGTCCCTTCTAATTATGTCCGAAGAAAGCCGCTACTTGTGGACACATTGTATCATCCCCAGAAAGCTAGATTTTATAAAAATGAATGGTAAATGCACTCTGGCAGTTAGAGGAATGAGGATCTCATATACTTTTAGAAAATTGAGAGATGGTGAATGTAATTGCAAATTCACAAAGAAATGTGACACTTTTTTGTCCAAACAAGAATTTATTGTGGATGACCAAAAACTTGCTGCTAAATTAGAACAAAGCCATGTACATGATGTGTATGAAAAAATTGCTGATCACTTCAGTGATACTAGACACAAACCGTGGCCTAATATATTAGAATTCATAGAATCTTTTGATGAAGGTTCGATTTTACTTGATGTTGGATGTGGTAATGGAAAATATTTAGGTATAAACAGAAAAATATTTAATGTAAGTATTATGTTTTAGTATTGAATTATACTGCACATAGTTACTTTATTTTACGTGGAATTTATTTAATGGTTATGTATCTTCCAGGTAGGCTGTGACAGAAGTTTTGGACTGGTGGATGTTTGTAGAGATAGAGGATTGCAGACTTTGATATGTGACTGTCTTTCATTACCTTTCCGAAATGAATCGGCAGATGCATGTATCTGTATTGCAGTTATTCACCATTTAGCTACAAAAGTGGGTAAAAATAATGCAATAAATATTTTATTCTTTATAGAAAATAACTGTAAGGGAGTCGGAACCTTCAGCATGCACATAAATATGAATGATATTTATATTCAAATTGTTTTCATTGCTTTATGATGCAAACCTCTATTGTCTAATCAGAGGATTATCTTCCAATTCAATTACCAAGTAAAGTTCTTGTATTTCTGAATAACTCATTTTAGGAAAGAAGGCAGCAAGCTTTGGAAGAGATTGTGAGGGTACTGAGGCCTGGAGGAAAAGCCTTAATATATGTTTGGGCTAAAGATCAATTTGGCCAGGATAAAAAATCGAATTATATAAAAGAAGATAAAAAAGAAGATCAAATTGCAATTAACGTTGGACTGACCATTGATGAAGGGGTTTCTTTACCAATCCATACAAACCGAACTCAATTCAAACACAAAGATATACTTGTTCCTTGGAAATTGAAGAGAAATTCTGAAGAAAAGGGGACCTTCCTTCGTTATTATCACGTATATGAAGAACACGAACTAGAAGAATGTTGTGTCAAGCTGAGAAATGTGAACATTTTAAACAGTTATTATGATCAAGGAAATTGGTGCGTACAATTACAAAAAAATAAAACATAATTTGTTTGTTTGATTCTACACTAATAATGTCCTACCATTCCATGCAATGCTAATTATAACAAGAATTTTTACAGACTTATCCGAAAGGAAACAAGATAGTTATGGTTTTGCTCAAATATCTGTAAATTTTAGAATCTAAGAAAACATTGGTATTAATCTACTCAACTCACTGATATATGGTCAAATTAATTCCTGACCTGTTTGCCGTAATCGTTCAAACTTTCCAAGTAAAAGGTAAAACTTAAAGTTTCTTAGTTTTATAGCCATGCAAGATTTTAGTCATCTCAATAACTCCGAAAATACTAATCAGCTTGAATAGACGACTTCGGCCCAAGTTGCCAACCCACAATTTATTTAGCAAGATTACTTTCACTGGGGAACGGGAATTTCAGGACAAATTCGACATGATAAGGTTCACATTATTTATAAATAACCGTAAAACATGCCTCGGCTCTTCAAACCAGATAATTCCTTCCAAATATAGGTTTTTGTTAAGATCATCCCCGATTGGCTGAAAATTAAGTTGGGATTCCTGATTTCATGCAAACAGTGTCAATTTTGATAGTATACGTTCCGAAAATCAACTCTGTTGTTTCGGTTGCCGATTTTCCGCTCCGTAAATATGAAATATTTGGATGGTTCCTGGAACAAGCGCGTGAAAAAGGTTATTTACGAAATCTGGTTGATGAAAATGAGGTCGATTTACTGTCACCAGAACGATTTTCTATGGTAAATATCCATAGCATAGAACAATCTATGTTTACTTCAGGTTTGTTTTGGTTCCGAGTTCAGATCTGTTCGGGACGGTTCTAGCATAGACCATAGATCTGTGCTAGAACCGTCCCGTACAGTTCTGAACTCGGAACCAAAACAAACCTGAAGTAAACATAGATTTTTCTATGCTATGGATATTTACCATAGAAAATCGTTCTGGTGACAGTAAACCGACCGCATTTTCATCAACCAGATTTCGTAAATAACCTTTTTCACGCGCTTGTTCCAGGAACCATCCGAATATTTCATATTTACGGAGCGGAAAATCGCCAAATGAAACAACAGAGTTGATTTTCGGAACGTATCCTATGAAAATTGACACTGTTTGCATGAAATCAGGAATCCCAACTTAAATTTCAGCCAATCGGGGACGATCTTAACAAAAACCTATATTTGGAAGGAATTATCTGGTTTGAAGAGCCGATGCATGTTTTACGGTTATTTATAAATAATGCGAACCTTATCATGTCGAATTTGTCCTGAAATTCCCGTTCCCCAGTGAAAGTAAACTTGCTAAGTAAATTGTGGGTTGGCAACTTGGGCCGAAGTCGTCTATTGACATTATGTGAGTAGTTGAAGGGAACCCTCTCGAACATTAATTCAAAATTTTGTGAGGACTTATCACCATTAACTCCACACTGGAATGTTTATCAATATCAGGGTCCAAAGTAGTATAGTCCAATTAACATAAGAACTAGAGTCTCTTGTATTTTACATAAATGATAAAGTTCATGATTCTTATTCTCCTTTCATTGAAATAGTTCGTTGGAATGACATCCTCAGTGAATTTAAATTTTTTTTTTGTAAACTATTCATCAGAAATCGATGAAATTTTTAATTCAATTTTTACGACAGTGTAACGAATATCCGGAAATATCGGGAAAAAAAATTGTCAAACTTCGTGGTGTTTTCCTCGGAATATCGTTGTTATTTTCAGAATATCTCGAAAAATACAATCCGATTATTGTGAAACTAGTTGACAAATGCAATGGCAGAAGGTGATGATTACATACAGAGTGTAACAGCCAAATGGAATAAATTCGATAACGAATAAATGAGGGCGTGTTGGGAAAAACGCTCGGACACGTCGATTTGTAATTTTAAATGCGCATATTTTTCAAGAAAATTATATTATATAGGGTGTTCCATGTGACCGTGGCCAATACCAACTTTCTTATTTCAAATGCAACCCCCTGTATATTATTTATTTTTTGGATTCTTCAGAGAATTCTAGACACAATTCATGCACAATGTCCTATACCTATCTTTAACTATTTCGGAAATATTAAGTGTTTTCAGATTTAGTTCAAAAATCAACGTTCTGAAAAAAAAAATTATTTTATTTCACAAATTCGGTACATTACACTTGCAACCTAATAAGTAATACTGATTATTTCTTAATAATTGAAAAAAAAACGAAAAAAAACATTAATGTCAATGTAGGAAATGTTCAAAATGCTCACCGCGAACGTCTTGGCAACATGCTAATCTGGTGTAGAATTGTCTTCTAACGTTACTCAACATTTCTGAAAACACTTAATATTTCCGAAAAAGTTGAAGATAGGTATAGGACATTGTACATGAATTATGTCTAGAATTTTCTGAAGAATCCAAAAAATAAATAATATACAGGGGGTTACATTTGAAATAAGAAAGTTGGTATAGGCCACGGTCGCATGGAACACCCTATATAATTTTATTTTCTTGAAAACTATGCGCATTTAAAATTACAAATCGACGTGTCCGAGCGTTCTTCCTAACACCCCCTCATTTATTCGTTATCGAATTTATTCCATTTGGCTGTTACACTCTGTATAAGTGTTTTTATAGTAATTTTATAACTACTGGAAAACCATTCTCTTGTGAAGGAATAAAAATAGATCTTTAAGTTGGCAACACTTTTTGTCAGCTGTCAGGTGATTTGTGTTTAGTTTTGTATGGCATTTCAACATGACTGTTGACGACTGAACAACGCTTCCAAATTGTGCAAATTTATTTTGAAAATAATGGTTCTGTTCGAAATACCTATCGCGGTCTACGTCCATTTCACGGTCAACATAATCATCCATCAGAGCAATTAATTCGACCAACTATGGACCGTTTTCGCACCATGTTTACTCTAGCTGATAAAACGCACCCACAGAGACATCGTACAGAGAGAACAGAAGAAGCCATTGCTGCTTTAGAGCGTAGCGTAGAGAAAGAGCCGATTCAGTCTATCCGCCATCGTGCACAGCTATAGAGCCATAATCACTGACTTTTTCGTTCCTCAATTGAACAACCATGATGTGCAGCAGCTTTGGTTTCAACAAGACGGCGCAACATATCACACAACTCGTACCACAATTGATTTACTGAAGGAAACGTTTGATATCCGCATAATTTTACGTTCTGGGTCCGTGAATTGGCCTCCAAGATCGTGCGATTTAACGCCGCTAGACTATTTTCTGTGGGGATATATTGTAAAGTCGCTAGTCTACGTCGATAAGCTCGAAACTATCGATCATTTGGAGGACAACATTCGCCGCGTTATTGCAGATGTACGGCCACAAATGTTGAGAAAGTGATTGAAAATTGTACCTCCAGATTAGATTACGACCGAGCCAGCTGTGGCGGTCACATGCCAGAAATTATATTTAAATTATAATGCCAAAACATTATCTTTCGAATAAATTAAATTCCATGTCAATTTCAAAAATTCATCCTTGTTTTATTCCAATTCAAAGTTCTATACCTCTAAAAAAAACCTTTATTAGTATCATTTTTCAGGTTTTTTATGGGTTTTCACTCCCAATATCTGAAACAGAACTATTAAAAATTAAATAAAAATTGTTTTTTTCATGAAAAACGCCCTTGCGGATTGCAGTATCAAACTATTTGTCAAGGGAAGTTTCTTGCAAAAGAGATTGCCTAATGAACAATACAGGAACAATACAAAAGATAAAGAACTCTTACGTTTCAGGGTACAAATCTTGACTATTTCATCAGATAAAGCAGAAAATTTAAAAAATTATTTTCCTTCGATTTTTCAATTTTATATAATCTTCAATAGTTCTGTTTCAGATATTGGGAGTGAAAACCCATAAAAAACCTAAAAAATGATGCGATACCATTTATTAGTACACGGCTACGCTCGATTCACGGTCACGAACACGTTCCCATGAAGCGAGTGGTTTATGTGGTTGGTCTGTGATATTGATTTCCATGAATGATAGAAAAGGTTCCTTTCCAAAAATCAAATGATCTTTTACAAAGGAATGCGTCATTTCCACCT
This sequence comes from Myrrha octodecimguttata, assembly GCA_958510865.1. Classification (NCBI taxonomy): domain Eukaryota; kingdom Metazoa; phylum Arthropoda; class Insecta; order Coleoptera; family Coccinellidae; genus Myrrha; species Myrrha octodecimguttata. The sequence continues at coordinate 67,495,424 of OY294058.1, read as the reverse complement.
ATATGAATCAAATTGAAACCTTTAAATGGAAGTCCCTTCAATTCAGATGCAAATTCACTACGGATCGGCCTTGTTTATAATGAAGATATAATCAATAAGCCATATCATATGAAATTATAATAAGCATCTTCTTTTTTGCGCGCATGTTCTAGGGGAACAGCGTGCTATCGTTTTGTCCAAATGTCTGTAATTTTGGATGATTGAGCCGAAAATGGTCTCAATCGACTAGGTTGGACTCACTGATGACGAATCCGGTGTCAAAATCGATTCTGTCCGGCCGGCCGGCCGTAGACACGATAACTGTCGACAGAAGCAAGCTAGCAACTTGAAACTTTCAGGATAGGTTGCGCATCAAAATGCCGCGGTTAAGTTCGTTAATGGGCCAAATCGATCGTATAGTTTCGGAGTTATAGGCATTTGAAGTTATTTATTTTTTATTGCAGAAACTACCTGAGCGATTGGATTCAATCTTGACAGTTAGGTGAAGTACAACGACGCGCAACTTTGAGCCAAATTTCGTCAGGATTATATTGTCAGTAATTTAAAAAAAAAATTTTTTTTTCGGAAACCATTCATCATATCCAAGAAAAATTATACTCACGCTTCGACCTTCTAATTTCACAGCAGTGTACCAAATTTCAGTTCGATACGATCATAAGTTTTGGAGATATCGGGAAAAAATATGTCAAACTTCGAGGTTTTCTTCTCGATATCGTAGATTTTTTCGGTATAACTCGAGAAATACTGATTCAGTCCTGATTAAACTTCACAGCTAGTTTTAAGACGCTGAGAGACAACTTTATGCAAAATTTCGTGATAATCGTGTTATTAGAACAATTTGAAACGAAAAATTTCTATGATATTCTCATCATATCATCCTCATTAAATTCTGTATGAAACTTCGAACTGTTATTTTCGATGAAGTACTGGATTTCAATTCGATCTGATCTCTATTTTCGGAAATATTGGAAAAATAAAATTTTGATTGGGTATATCTACGGAATCATTGGGTGGATTTTACCCATTCACGAATTCGGCCTTCGTAATTAAGGTCCAAACCTTCTCTACAAATATCGAGTTTCTAAGTTGTTTCTTTCGGAAGTTATTGTGTTTACGCAGTCGGCCGTTAGGCTGACCGTAAACACAGTAACTTCCGGAAGAAACGACTTAGAAACTCGATATTTGTAGAGTAGGTTTGGGGCTTAATTACGAAGGTCGAATTCGTGAATGGGTAAAATCCGCCCAATGATTCCGTAAATATACCCATTCGAAATTTTATTTTTACAATATGTCCAAAAATACAGATATGATCGAATTGAAATCCAGTAATTTATCAGAAAAAAATTTCAAAAAGCACTGCCGTGAAGGCAGCAGCTTTTGCGCGCACGTTCAAATTCGTTGCTGAAGCGGTCATCTACATTGAACATGCGCGTAAAAGTTGCTGCCTTCACGGCAGTGCTTTTTCAAATTTTTTTGCTTATTGAAATATAAGAAAACACTAAATAATATATGGAAAATTTTTTACTGAAGCAAGATTTTGAAGAGGTACATGAAGATGATTGAAAGATTATGAAGATAGCTAAAGAAATCCTCGGTGTAAGCTAAGATCAACGTCCGTGTAATCCCAACAAGCCTAGTCCCAATCCAGGGGCTACAACCACTCCAGGAGCAACAGCTGCGCTGACGACTCCTCCAGGAATTGGTGCTGCAACTACTGCACCAGCTTGTGCTGCTGCAGATATATGGCTTCCGTCTGGTCCAATTACGGCAGCATTAGCTGCTGGTCCGGATAGAAGAGCACCGGGATTGGCAGGTCCTACCAGAGTGGCCCCGCCACCTAAGGCCAAGATGGATGCTTGGCTCACAGCCAGGGATGAGACAAGAAGAAGGGCTACCTGGAAATTATGAAGAAAAATTTTGGTTAGATTTTTGACATTGGCACATTGAATTCTTCATTTACGCGTGTAGCCTAGCGTTCTAGATCTTTTTTGGGTAGGTACTGGGGAGGTTTTACCTTGAGTTGAATCCCCAAAACCAAGAAAAAACTGTCTTTTATTTCGCTCATTTTTTGGGGAACAACGTGCTATCGTTTTGTCCAATTGCCTGTAATTTTCGAAATTTGAGTTGAATATGGTTGCCACGATAGTTTGAGATCGGATGAAAGAGCTCAAAACTGCAGAGCTACTTACAATCATTTGAATTTTTGAGGTCAATTTCCCGATATCTCAGGAACTACTGATGTGATCGGATTGAAACTTGGTTGTAGAAAACCAACCTGCAACTGCTTGCAAAATTTCGTTGGGATCCAAATGAAATGGGGCACAGAACTTGGGGTCTATATTTTACAACAGAGGACAAATCGATCCGGTTCCGATTCTCGTAGATATCAGGAAAAAATTGATTTCTTGTCTTTTTCCTCGGTGTCGTTTTTATTACCGGAATAACTAAAAACATACTTATCCGATCATGATAAAAGTTGGTAGATAGTTGGTAAATGCTGTTGCACAATTTTGTGTATAATTTTTGATGATGATTGGTCTTTAGAACAATTAAAACCGCCGACCATAAACACAATTACTTCCGGAAAAAAACAACTTAGAAACTCGATATTTGTAGAGAAGGTTTGGACCTTAATTACGAAGGCCGAATTCGTGAATGGCTAAAATCCACCCAATGATTCCGCAGATATACATACCCATTCAAAATTTTATTTTACCAATAATTCTAAAAATGCATATCAGATTGAAATCCAATACTTGATCGAAAAATGACAGTTCGAAGGTTGTTACAGAATTTCATGAGGGAAATATGATCAGAAGTTCACAGAATATTGAATATTCAAAAAAAAAATTGAATTTTTTTTTAAAAATGTTATAATGACTCCATCACCACGAAATTTTGCACAAACTTGTCAATCAGCAGGTTCAAACTAGCTGTCAAGTTCATCATGGTTGAATTAGTATTATCTCAGTTATTCCGGAAAAAACAACACTATCGAGAAAAAAACACGAAATTTTACATATTTGTTCCCAATATATCTCCAAAACTAATTGCCGTATCGAATTGAAATTTGGTACACTGCTGCGGAATATGAAGCTCAAGGTATGAGCAGAATTGTGTTCGTACATGATCATTGGTTTCTGCAAAAAAAAATTCTGAAAAAATTTTAAAAAAAATTTTTTTATAAATTTATTGACAGCACGGCTCGTGTAGTCACAATGTGTGTAATTTCAGAATTCTGAGCGAAAATGGTCTTAAAGGATTTGTTCAAACACTCTGAAGAAACAACCGTGGTCAGATGGAATTCTGTCCGTTGAATTTGTCAGATTAGGTTTGTCCAAATATCTCTGTTAGTTTCATTAATAGGTAAAATCAGTCAAATAGTTTCGGAGTGAAGCCCATTTGTATTTTCGTGGTTAATTCCTCGATATCTCATGAAGTATACGTCATGAGATATCGAGTAAACATTTTTTTTTAATTTTTAACGACTGAATTCACAAGTCATTTTTCAAAGAGTTCAAAGAGTTTCAATCTGATCGAGTCAGTATACTGATTCCAAGGTTTGTGCCAAATTTCGTTGAAACTAAGTCAATATTTCCGAATGAAAAAAATTTGTCTACAAAATTCGAATGAATATTTTAGTAAATTTTTTGACGAGTGAATTCACACGAAATTTTTCCAAGGGTTGCACGTTGGTAATTCAAAACTATCTACAGAGTTTCAATCTGATCGAGTCTACTGACATTTACTTACGGAGATATAAGAAACAAAATATGCCAAATTTCGTTGTTGATTGGAATTTTAACGTTTTTTCCGCAATATCTAAAGAAGTACAAATGTAATCAGTTTGGAACTGCGTAATCAGCTGAAGAATACCAACGCGCAACTAGGTGCAAGATTACGTGTTGATCTAATAGCAAGAATTCGAACTAGCGCGTAAAAACTCCAGTGCTTCTGTAGATTTTTTTGTTTTCGGATGTTATTTCGAGATATCAACCTGCATCAAAAGGAAAGAAGAAATTTTGTTTCATTGTTGAAAAAAAAATCCCTTGAGTAACAAACACCAATTTCACTAGACAATTGCGGTGGTAGCTCAGTGGGTAGAGCGCTTGCCTTATGGTCGTGAGGTCTGGGGTTCAAGCCCTTGGCCGGGAAAGAATTTTTCCGGTTTTCAGGGGACCGTCCAACCATTCGCTGTTCGGCAAACAATTAACAGTGCTATTCCTAACGTGGCGCAAGGAATTAGTAACAAAGCCTACACAGAACACACCTGGTCTCCTAACTCGCACAAGCATTAGCTTCTGACGGGTTCCACAGCGGAATCTAGGAGAATCAGCAACAATACAATACAATACTTATACCAGAGAGACAGAGTTCTTCTTGAGGTTTTCATATGTGTTCATACGTGAAAATATATTGTACCCCTTTCACATTTCCTCTGCTTATACTGTTAAAACACATATACTGCTTGGATATACCAAAAAATGTATTGCTTATTCTCAAAAGAATATTAGTAGGTATTTGAAATGCATAATCATAAAACACAAATTGACATATGGAAAAGTGAAATCTCACATATTAACAAACCGCACAAAAAAAATTAGTAATGGAACTCTGAGATAGAAAATGGACATTTTGAAGATATAAATCGCAATTTAGGAAATTATCTATCTTATTTCGCAGAGATTTAACACTAACCTAAGTAGACATTCATCGAACGCATTTATCAAATTTTGGCTCTATCACATATGAGAAATTCTCGGAAAGATTGGATGGCTAATATCCATTTCGCAATATTCAATTAACAATTCATTTACTTGAGGAAATTGCTTCGAAATGGAACAAACGCGTAAACTCTTTTTGTAGATAAAGTCTGTTTAATTTTACTAAATTCAGCGGTGATTTAAGTTTTGTTGGTTCTCATGCTTCTGCGTGTGCTTGAATGTGAAATGATAATTGTGTTATGTGCTCCTGGTCTACGACGATTTCAACGAATTTTTCACGAAAAGATGCGCTTTACCCTTAAACCTTAATTGAACTTACCACGGAGTTCATTTTGCTCTTCGTAATTACTGAGTGTTAACTGCAGAATCAAATGCATATACCCCTGTATTTATGTGTTAGACTTTTTCTATAAAAATCTTAACCTTCAACGAGTCTTACGTACGATCAAATGATATTGCATGCTAGGTTGACAAGTATGGGATAGGTCTCTTGGGCGTAGAGGAATATAATTCCTGCATTTTTTATTTTCTCTAGTTCATATTATTGCTCGAGATATGTAGAATTGATACATTACAGTACAGCTTGGTGATAGATCTGAATAATTTATCGGATCAATTGAACAGTGACGTCGTTTCAAGTCAGTTTTTTTCTTGAAAGTTTTTGCGCGCATGTTTTAGGGGAACAGCGTGCTATCGTTTTGTCCGAATGTTTGTAATTTTGGATGATTGAGCCGAAAATGGACTCACTGATGACGAATCCGGTGTCAAAATCGATTCTGTCCGGCCGGCCGTCCGGCCGTAGACACAATAACTGTCGACAAAAGCAAGCTAGCAACTTGAAACTTTCAGGATAGGTTGCGCATCAGAATGCCGCGGTTGAGTTCGTTAATGGGCCAAATCGGTCGAACAGTTTCCGAGTTATAGGCACTTGAAATTTTGAAGTTATTTATTTTTTATTTCAGAAACTATTTGAGCGATGAGATTCAAACTTGGCAGTTAGGTGGAGTATAACGACGCTCAACTTTGAGCCAAATTTTGTCAGGATCATATTGTCAGTTAATTAAAAAAAAATTTTTTCGAAATTTTGTTCCATGTTCGGAAACCATTCATCATATCCAAAAAAAAATTCCACTCTCACTTTGAGCTTCATATTTCATAGCAGTGTACCAAGTTTCAGTTCGATACGATCATAAGTTTTGGAGATATCGGGAAAAAATATGTCAAATTTCGAGGTTTTCTTCTCGATATCGTTGATTTTTTCGGTATAACTCGAGAAATACTGATTCAGTCCTGATAAAACTTCACAGCTAGTTTTGAGATGCTGAAAGACAAATTTATGCGAAATTTCGTGATAATCGTGTCATAAGAACAATTTGAAAAAAAAATCTTCTATGATTTTCTTATCATATCATCCTCATGAAATTCTGTATGAAACTTCGAACTGTTATTTTTCGATGAAGTACTGGATTTCAATTCGATCTGATCTGTATTTTTAGAAATATTGGAAAAATAAAATTTTGATTGGGTATATCTACGGAATCATTGGGTGGATTTTACCCATGCACCAATTCGGCCTTCGTAATTAAGGTCCCAAACCTTCTCTACAAATATCGAGTTTCTAAGTTGTTTCTTTCGGAAGTTACTGTGTTTACGCAGTCGGCCGTTAGGCTGACCGTAAACAACGGAGGATTCTATCAACTTGAACATTTCAGGAAAGGTTGCATTTCAAAATACGAAGGTTAAGTTCGTTAATGGGCCGAATCGACCAAATAGTTTCGGAGTTATAGCCATGTGAAATTTTGAGGTTAATTTCCTCATAATTCAGAAACTACTGAAGCGATTGGATTGAAGCTTAGTTGGAACATAACGACTCGTAACTTCGAGCGAAATTTCGTTGGAATTGTATGAATACCCATTACAAAAAAAAATTTTTTTTCGAAATTTTTTCGATTTTCTTCTGGCCATAAAAACGAACCAGACTCTCCACTAACATTCTGATTGGATTTTCTTTATCTACGCCCTCGAATTAGTATATGTTTCAAATTTCAGGTCGATCGGAGAACTTTCGATTTTTGGTAAAATTTTAAGAAAATATCGATTTTCGAAAAATAATTTTCCGACTCCTATCGCCGTGAAATTTGGCACACTTACTAATTCGAGGGCGTAGAACAAGAATATAAGGTCAGATATTTTTAAAAAAAATCGTCCTGGACGTGAGAGGTCCTTGAAGTTCCAAAATTTTGGACCTTTTTTCAAAAAATCATTATTACCGACTCGATGAAAGTAGGACGATGAAATCTGTTTTATTGCATAGATAAAGGATCGAACTGCACGTGAAAAAATTCGACATCACCCAGCTTCATTATTTTGGTCGGCACGACGGCTCAAAGTTGACCAAAATTTCGAAATTTTTTCACTATTTCCGCCATAATTTCTAAACGGTTGTCACTGGACGATTTCTAATGACATATTCGTGATCTACGACCTCGATTTAATAGGAAACGATAACAAGGTCGACGATTTTCGAAAAAAAAATTTATTTGGGACTTAAAAAATTTTTCATAAAGAACCGCGAATAAACATCAAAGCGCAGAGGGGTGGGGGGGTAAGATTTAGCGATTCCGTGCGAAATTTTATTTTTGAAGCTATGACAATATGCACATCATATATTATGGATTCGAACATGTAGATTACGAATCTGTAATTAGATTTTGCGTAACTGATTCGGTTTGGAAAATATTCTGGATTTGGTGAGAAATTTTCGAAATTTGGGTCAACTTTGGGCCGTCGTACAGATCAAACGCGTAAGGCTGGACAATATCGAATTTTTGGTTATATCTGGGTCCTTTGTGAGTACGTAGCCAATTATTTTATAGACGAAGGTCCTCTAGTTGAAAAATTATGATTTTTTTAAAAAAGGTCCAATTTTTTCGATTTTCTTCTGGCCATAAAAAACGAACCAGACTCTCCACTAACATTCTGATTGGATTTTCTTTATCTACGCCCTCGAATTAGTATATGTTTCAAATTTCAGGTCGATCGGAGAACTTTCGATTTTTGGTAAAATTTTAAGGGGTTACCCTTAAGAAAATATCGATTTTCGAAAAATAATTTTCCGACTCCTATCGCCGTGAAATTTGGCACACTTACTAATTCGAGGGCGTAGAACAAGAATATAAGGTCAGATATTTATAAAAAAAATCGTCCTGGACGTGAGAGGTCCTTGAAGTTCCAAAATTTTGGACCTTTTTTCAAAAAATCATTATTACCGACTCGATGAAAGTAGGACGATGAAATTTGTTTTATTGCATAGATAAAGGATCGAACTGCACGTGAAAAAATTCGACATCACCCAGCTTCATTATTTTGGTCGGCACGACGTCTCAAAGTTGACCAAAATTTCGAAATTTGGGTCAACTTTGGGTCGTCGTACAGATCAAACGCGTGAGGCTGGACAATATCGAATTTTTTTGGTTATATCTGGATCCTTTGTGAGTACGTAGCCACTTATTTTATAGACGTAAGTCTTCTGGTTGAAAAATTATAATATTAAAACAAGTAATGTTAGAATAATGCGAATATGTAAATTTGAAACTAAACAGTTTCCGAATATTTAAATAATATCTATACCATCATAACAATAACGTTAGTATTAATAAGCCAGAGAAAATAATGTGAATATGAAAATATGTGAATAAGTAAATAAACCTTATATATTGTAATAAAGATGTTAATATTCAATGGAATTTTTAATATGTCTTGAAATATAACTTTTATCCATTTTATTATTACAGATTTATAAAATATGCAATTCTTAGAGCACATCTAAGTGAAATATATACACGCTTCCATTTATTCCTTATCGAATTTATTCCATTTGGAGGTTCCACACTGCATACACTTTGTCAAAAGATTTTCTCTATTCAGTACCAGTTAAGAAAACATATAGGTCGCTTCTCTAGTCATGTAGAAACCTGTCTAACAGGCTTGAAGATTCGGACGAAACAATTTTTTTTCTGGAACTTTTGTTCATATTCGAGATAAATTTCCGTTATACCTACCTTGAAATTCATATTTCATAGCAGTGTATCAAATTTCAATTCGATACGGCTATTAGTTTCGAAGATATTGGAAAAAATATGTAGAATTTCGTGGTTTTCTTCTCGATATCGTTGTTTTTTCCGGTATAACTCAAGAAATACTGATTCAATCGTGATGAAACTTCGCAGCTAGTTTGAAAATGTTGATGGACAACATTGTGCGAAATTTCGTGATGATCGTGTCATTAGAACAATGTGAAAAAAAATTTCAATTTCTGTCGGTCGAATTCGTGAATAGGTAAAATCAGCCCAATGATTCCGTAGATATACCCATTCAAAATTGAATTTTTCCGATATTTCCAAAAATACAGATTAGATCGAATACAAATTCAGTTATTTATCGAAAAAAAATCTGGAAAAGCACTGTCGTGAAGTCAGCAGCTCTTGCGCGCATGTTCAAATTCGTTGCCCAAGCGGTCATCTACATTGAACATGCGCGCAAAAGCTGCTGCCTTCACGGCGGTGTTTTCCCAGATTATTTTTTTCGGCTTCGAATCTGGACCTATGTGAAAATGTTCGCTGTACAATAAAATGGTCTTCGTGTTCTCGAATCTACCGTAATGTATATATTAACCAGAGCCGGATCTAGGATTTCAGCGCCCGTGGCAAATTATCGAAATGCGCCCTTTTCAATTTTTTTTTCAATGGCTACATACTTTTCATGAATGAGAGTATTTATTCTATTCCTAAGATATTTTACTATTATTATATTCTTTTGAGAACGAGCAACAGATTCTTAGGTATAACAAACAATATGTGTAGAGAAATTACTATAATCTCCCATGTATCTTATAAGGTAGTGAAGAGAACTCACGAACGTATTAATATACGATAATGAGGGTATAAAGAAAACAAAAGGGGAGCGAATAGAATAATTTATTCTCAAAATAATATTCAAGCATTCAAAGCTTGACATTTTAATTTTACTTTTTGTAATTCGCCATGATGTAGGGTCATTAAAATCAACTGGTTCAGGTTTAACCTCGGGAAGTCCTGATTCCTCGTCAAAAAAATTTTCCTTGTCCGAACTATCCGAAATGGAATACTTTCTTACGATAGGCTCGGTACTTGAAGAAGTAGAAGGAAATTCCGCTACATGATGGGCTTCGCTAGTGAAACCACTTTTTGTCGACACAATACCCGGATCGTTCTTAAAGTAGCTTGAAATATTTGTAGTATTTTTTTTAGGTCTAATAATTTTTATCCCTGATCTTCCGAGATTGCGATCCTGATAGTTTCTTGGGTGGCATTTCAGTTGTTTATATCAACCTAAATTATATAAGATTCTGAAAATGCATGGACGTCGAATCGGAATGTTTTGCGCGCTCGTTTATATTCATATCTGAATTGTCTCAATGCTCGACAAATGTCAAGAGGACAGAAAAATGGTTCATGTTTCAGTGAAACTCAAGAATCATACTATTCATTTGATCGACATTTGATCCTCTTTCTGTAGTACCCATAGCTAAGAAGCTGATTAATGAAATACTAGATACGATGAATTTATCGTATTCTTCTCAACATTTTGAACTTCTTCTTATACATATGAATAGTCGTGTAATTATGGTACAACGAAATTTTAATTGAATCGGTATAATTTGGGATCTCGCAAATAAAATTCGAACGATAATATCGCCGACATATTTCCAACCCAAACATAACCTTATAAATTTTGCAGTATGTTTCGAAAATGATTGACTCTCGTGTGCACGGACAGAATATAATTTGACCGAGCGCGCAAAAATCCTCAACTCAAAATTGAATTATTCAAATATCATACCTGATTGAAATTTTTAAACTTTTCCCAGCACGAATAATTTCCCGGTCCGCTTGCCCGAAGTTCCTGGTTCCTATTTCTCTTATTGATGCCATCAACTGCACCGCTGCATGGAAGTACCCCATATGCGAGAAAAAAAGTAGTATTAATAATACTGGGGTGATTTCATCAAGCCTATCGGTCGTAAACGTCTTCGATATACATTACCCTTATCAAAGCCGGTGTGATAAACGATTCGGTGAATAATGTGGACGGTCTGAATCTCTTAGTCATGCCGCTAGCTCGAACATTAAACTCCCTCTGAACTTGCTGCTAATTGAGGTCTTCAGTGTTCGAATAACAAACATCTGGACGCGATCGGGAATCGTAAGGCGACCGACAAGAGTAAATTTATCATCTGTTAGTTTATTGGTAACTACTTGTCGCCGCATATATTGTACAACAGGTGCATGCAAATATGAATGGACTTTGAAGTGAAAAAACATCATTTCAAGAAAAAAAATCATAATTTTGCGCCCCTAGTTGGTTGGCGCCCGTGGCAGATGCCTCCCTCGCCACGCCCTAGATCCGGCTCTGATATTAACGAAGATGGATATTTGATAGAAATGATTTTGAGCGAAATATTGAATCGATCAATTATGGTTCCTTTTTTTGACCGCTCATGATTTGGGGTCAAAATTAGGGTACCATTCCATAATTATGGTACATCTGTCATCTCTGATGAAGAGTAAAGACCATAGACAATATACTAAACACTTCCTAGTCTTTATACAATGGTATGACGCGAACCTGCGCAGAAAATCCATTCCCAATAAATATTCTCAACCTCAATTCCGACTGTCAGGTCTTGAGAAATAGAGAAATGGAATCAGCACTACAATGAGTACATACTCGAGGTGGTGCTAGCAGTTCTTTCTCAACATGCACTTGCACGTTTCCTTGTCGTTAAGCCAGGCCATTGAATGGCAGGAAATCGTATATGACTTTTTTTCTGATCTAGTCGGGGCTCTCAGTTGTGAAGGTTGCGAGAACCAAGATTTATATGCACATTCCAAAGTGAAAGAAATTATGTCGCCCAATAGAGTTCAATATGCACCGGTTATTGCAGTTGTGGTATTCGATTATTTTTCACCGACCCCTGTACAGAAGTGGATTGATTGAATGATGGTCTGTTTCGGTAGTCTTCGATGCTTGCATAAGGTTCTAATGGATGCCTTCGGATGGGGAATGATACTGATTCTTTCTAGGTAGAATCAAAAAGTATTTTACCACTAGTACTTTTCTTTTCTGGCCAACCTTACTTGGCGGAAACGATTTCGTTTAATGTGAATGACAGTAATGGAAGGTCATACGAGGTGTATGAATAAAGTTAAAATTCCATAAAAACACTGACGTGAGGTCAGAAGTTTTTACGTGCTCGTTCAAATTATTTGCCAAGCGGTCACTTATTCACGTATTAACCCTACAAAACGCAACACTCTAGGTTTGTTTTGGTTCCGAGTTCAGAACTGTTCTGGAACGGTTCCGCATGCGCGATTGCGATTTTGTGTTTTGGTTAATTTCAGAACCGGTTCAGGATTTGAGTAATCCTGTTTTGGTTATTTTCAGAATCGAATCTGAACCCTTCTAGAACTGCTAGAGGAGTTCGGACGGTAGAGTCCGAACTGCTTCAGAATTTGGTAGTTCGCATAAGTGTAGAGTGGCTGTCAACGATTTAAATGGTTGACCTAACTTTTTCGACGTCGTGTTGATTTGGTTTTTGATTTGATTGTTGTATTTGTTAAGGAAATGATTAACTGTTAAATATAAATTTGTGTTGTTGAGGATAACTCCTTCGCTACGACCTCCCAGGATAATCTAATGGATTTTATTTCCATTGTTCACATTTCGGATGTCTATTTCTTAAATAAATCTATGAATGCAAGAGTCATCTTCCTCTATTGAATAATAATAATGTTTCGAAGAATTTTTTTCCTGAAAAGCACATATCTGAAATACTTTCATCATTAAATTCATTAATATATCCATCAATAATTTATTGGTTCATTTTGAAATATAATTGAAGTAATGAAGAAAGTTCAGAAAAACGATTTTTACAAAAAAAATTAAGTGGACGGTATGTATCCCCAGAAATATCTATATATTATCTACATAGTGCGACAAGGACTTTCGCATATTTTTAATTAAACCACAGGCAATATAAAAGACCTGATTAACATCCCTCTTTTCTGCCAACTCAAACGGAAGTTTTTCTTCCTCTACAATCCGGATGAGGACCCGAACTTAATTCGTGTTTTGGTTTCATCGCTTTCAGAACTGTTCTAGGATAGTTCAGAATCGGGCTTCAACAGCGCATCCATTCTACGCAGTTCTAGAACTGTCCAGGACAGTTCTGATTTTCGCAACCAAAACAAACCTTTTACTTCCTCATGAAAAGATTTGGCGATATATTTGCTTTATGGTCCCCACCAAATTGTCCATGAACTTTCAAGCTGGTGTTTTTCTATCAAATTCTAAATTTGAATTTAATCCGATCTGTTCCTTGAAAATATTCGTGAAACAAAAATTTGAATTGGTATTTCTACGAATTATTGGTCGGATTTTACCTGTTCTGGACTTCGGCCTTCATAATTAAGCCCCAACCCAATCCAACTTTATAAATATCGAGTCTCTAACGGTCGTTTCTTTCGTAAGTTATTGTGCTTACGTCTAGCCTAGCCGCCGAAGGTAAACACGAAAACCATCGAAAGAATCTACTTAGAGTCTTGATTATTGTAGAGCAGGTGAACACTTTGATTGGTAACATCCACCCGCTGATTCTTCAGATATACCCTTTCAAACTTTTATCTTTCCAATATTTACAAGAATACAGATTGGATCGAATTCAAATCCAGTACTCGATTGAAAAACTAGAGCTTGAAGGCTCATTCAAAATTTTGTGGGGCATAATAGCAAAATATAAATATATCAAAAAAAAATCGAAATCGTTTTTAGGAATTGATCGAATTTGCCATTTGGTTTTTGGAATATTCTTTTATTGAAAAATGCTATTCTATTTCGAATTTCATTAGAATCTGCTGAATATATATTACCCAAAAAAACTTTCGAATACTTTTTTTCCTTTGAACCTTTAAGATCCTGACGAAATTTTGCATACAGTTGAGCGTCAACAACTAACTGCGAAGGTCGAATGCGATCGCGTCGTTCTTCTTTAGAAAATATTCAAAAAAAACCACAAAATTTCAGACAGCCACGGAATCTGACATCTTTCTCCCATCTTTCTTCGAGAACAAATATCGGGTTGAAATGAAATTTAAAGCTTCGTTGTGAAATATTGACTTCAAGGTCTGTGCCAAATTTCACTCATATCTGAGGCATAGATTCCGAAAAACATTTTTTTCGAGAAAAATATTTTAAAATTATTTCTGTTACGATCTGCACGAAATTTATGAAGCTGCATGAAGGTTTTCTACAACTATTAGTAACGAAGTTCTAATCTGATCACGTGAGTGATCAATAATTGAGATTTCAGTAAATAACCTCAAAAATTCAAACAATTGTTGTGAAATATCGATTCCGAGTTATATATGTGCCAAATTTCTTCAGGATCTGATTAAAATAGTTTACGAAAATAAAATTGTTTTCAGGAAGAATTGTGAAACTTCTCCAAAAATTTATTTTGTACATTTTGTACAACGGTTAGATCCTCACGAAATTTTTCCTCGAGTTGCAGGTTTATATTTCTGACTAATTACGTAGCTTCAATATTATCGCATAGTACTTCCTGAGATATTGAGGAACTTACTTCAAAATTTAAATTTAGCCCATAAACAAACTCAAACTACCTAGATATTCAGGGTGCGAACTTAATCTGAAAATTTCAAGACTCTAGGTGTTTTCCTTTCTAACGTGAGAGAGATATACGGTCGAACAGTCAGACTTGAATTAACTTTGACCAGTGCGCGTAAAAATGTTCCTATAACGGTTTCAAAACAAAATTTCGAGTCCACGAATTTTGCGAACTGGATTTTTGAACTATATCTTGAAATTTCATAACATCCGTAGTTCCTGATTATTTTTTTTTTATTTCTAAGAACAATAACACTATTCGAAATTATTTTTTTTCACTAAGCACCTGTAGGTACTTTATTTTTTTTTTCTTAATTTTTTTTTCATTTGTGTAAATGAAAAATCGAGAGAATATTGCCTTTAATTTCTAATTTCCCATATGGTCACTTACTTATTTTGACGTAGTAGTATACGAATATGATATTAGTTACCTGTGAAGCTCATTTTGATATATTTTTCAAACTACAATCAAAATTACAAAAAAATTTAACCTATTCACAAAATAACAGACATCTGAGAAAGGAATTTTTTTACTCACAGAGGTTTGAATATTATAATGATGAAATCACACCTTTAGTTTCACATCGATAAATCGATAAGCATAACCTCAATAAAAGTACCATTGTTGAAAAATTACAGAAATCTCAAAAATAATTTTTCGAATTACTCCAACTTTAATCAGCACCAAATTTGAATGATCAATATTCAAAATTGCTATCTTCGAGTATTCCTTTTTCTCGATGAAATATTTAAAATTGCAGACACACCAAAACAGACATATTTTTCTACTTTAACGTTATCCTAAAGTATTTTGTGGTACCCAATTTTCCCCAGAATTTTTCTCATCTTACTACGTTACAAAACCAGCCATTATTAGCTCCGCTGGCGATACCCCACAAGAAATATATACGAACTGCAAGACAACTAATCTTATAGGGACCCATTTCTCGTTTTCGTGATTCAGAAACCAAAAAATCACAAATTTTGATGAAGTAGAATACGGATATGATATCAGTTACCTGTATAGCCCATTTAGATATATTTTTCATACTACCATCGAAATCACAAAAAAATTTAACCTATTCACAAAATAAGAGACATCTGACAAAGGAATTTTTTACTCACAGAGATTTGAATTATAATGATGAAATCACACGCTTAGGTTCACATCGATAGATCGATAACTCCAACCTGAAGCATAACCTCAACAAAAGTACCTATCTCAACAAATCACAGAAATCCCAAAAATAATTTTCCGAATTACTCCAACTTTAATGAGCACCAAATTTGCATTCCAAATATTCAAAATTGCTTTCTAAGCGTATTCCTATTCTCGATGAAGTACTCAAAATTACAGACACACAAAAACAGACACATTTTTCTACTTTAACGTAATCTTAATGTATTTTGTGGTACCCAATTTTCCCCAAAATTTTTCTCAACTTACTACGTCATAAAACCAGCCATTATTAGCTCCGCTGGCGATACCCCACAAGAAATATACATATACGAACTGCAAGACAACTAATCTTATAGGGCCCCATTTCTCGTTTTCGTGATGCAGAAACCAAAAAATCACTAATTTTGATGAAGTAGAATACGGATATGATATCAGTTACCTGTATAGCCCATTTAGATATATTTTTCATACTACCATCGAAATCACAAAAAAATTTAACCTATTCACAAAATAAGAGACATCTGACAAAGGAATTTTTTACTCACAGAGATTTGAATTATAATGATGAAATCACACGCTTAGGTTCACATCGATAGATCGATAACTCCAACCTGAAGCATAACCTCAACAAAAGTACCTATCTCAACAAATCACAGAAATCCCAAAAATAATTTTCCGAATTACTCCAACTTTAATGAGCACCAAATTTGCATTCCAAATATTCAAAATTGCTTTCTAAGCGTATTCCTATTCTCGATGAAGTACTCAAAATTACAGACACACAAAAACAGACACATTTTTCTACTTTAACGTAATCTTAATGTATTTTGTGGTACCCAATTTTCCCCAAAATTTTTCTCAACTTACTACGTCATAAAACCAGCCATTATTAGCTCCGCTGGCGATACCCCACGAGAAATATACATATACGAACTGCAAGACAACTAATCTTATAGGGCCCCATTTCTCGTTTTCGTGATGCAGAAACCAAAAAATCACTAATTTTGATGAAGTAGAATACGGATATGATATCAGTTACCTGTATAGCCCATTTAGATATATTTTTCAAACTACCATCAAAATCACAAAAAAATGTAACCTATACACAAAATAACAGACATCTGACAAAGGAATTTTTTACTCACTTAGATTTGAATTATAATGATGAAATCACACGCTTAGTTTCACATAGATAGATCGATAACCCCAACCTGAAGCATAACCTCAACAAAAGTACCTATCTCAAAAAATCACAGAAATCCCAAAAATAATTTTCCGAATTACTCCAACTTTAATAAGCACCAAATTTGAATTCTTAATATTCAAAATTGCTATCTAAGCGTATTCCTATTCTCGATGAAGTACTCAAAATTACAGACACACAAAAACAGACACATTTTTCTACTTTAACGTAATCTTAATGTATTTTGTGGTACCCAATTTTCCCCAAAATTTTTCTCAACTTACTACGTCATAAAACCAGCCATTATTAGCTCCGCTGGCGATACCCCACAAGAAATATACATTTACGAACTGCAAGACAACTAATCTTATAGGGCCCCATTTCTCGTTTTCGTGATGCAGAAACCTAAAAATCACGTTCGTTGACTATGGATATCCAGAGATTGTAAAGTACAACCTGCAAATTACCGCGCTCGTATTTCCACAATGTCTATTAATCGAAGTATCATTAAGATACTCACGAAGATATTTATGATAAAAGACTATGGTGAAATGAAAATCCGAATGTAAAGGCCAACAATTTTTGCCTGTAACTATTTAGTAGCGGTATCATTAGAATAACATGCTCCATTTACAGTTTTCGCATTTCTAATGATGCAATGTGCATTACGGCATGGGTGGACAATATAAAACTTGTCTTTTTCCTATTTGTTGAATATTTAAATATCCGTACGAATGAAGGACTTCGGGAGATATATAAGCGGAGGGTGGCGAACTTCTAGTCATAATTCGCTTGATTTTAGTTAGTTATCACGAAATGAACTCCTTGGTGAGTGCTGCTCGACTTCGTTCCTCGTTTAACACTATATACGATATCTTCATAGGTTCCTTTGTAAAAGGAAAACTCCCTAAAATTGAAATTTTTCATTTTCAAAAAAAATTTTTCGTTTGAAATTTTTGGATTCTACAACAGTAAACTTCCAAAGTTCCTCTGATTTTTTTTTGATACTGAAGGCGTCCATATCCAAATATTTTCAAAAATTCAAAATAATACAGTCATTGAAAAGGCTTACTGATTCATATTTCTCGGGAAACGAAATAGAAAACTGCCAACATTTAGCATAATTAACCTGAATATATCTTAAATATTGTTTGTTCATCACTTTTTTTTCAATCTCCAGGCATTTGCAACGATCGCTTTTGCGGCTTTCTGGACGTCCAGTGCCTCAATAATTGGACATGGTGGTGCAACCCTATATGCACCAGCCGCTGGTGCACATGCAACTTATTTGAGCGGGATTGGAGCATCAACACGTCTATTGGCTCCTATTGGAGCAACTGCCAATCTCATAGGTTCTTTGGGAGCAACCGCTAACCTAGTTGGACCAGCCGGTCCATCTGCATCTTTAATCGGACCAGCTGGTCCAGTTGCCTCCTTGGTTGGCCCTGCTGGTCCCCAAGCAACTCTGGTAGGCCCATCCGGTCCACAAGCAACTCTAGTTGGCCCATCTGGTCCACAAGCAACTCTGGTAGGTCCATCTGGTCCACAAGCAACTTTGGTTGGTCCATCTGGTCCCCAAGCAACTTTGGTTGGCCCAACTGGTCCCGTTGCCAACTTAGTAGGCCCAACTGGTCCACAAGCTACTTTAGTAGGTCCAACCGGTCCACAAGCAACTCTAGTAGGCCCAACTGGCCCTGTCGCCAACCTAGTAGGTCCATCTGGTCCACAAGCAACTCTAGTAGGTCCATCTGGTCCACAAGCAACTCTAGTAGGTCCATCTGGTCCACAAGCAACTCTAGTAGGCCCATCCGGTCCAGTTGCCAATTTAGTAGGTCCATCAGGTCCACAAGCCACATTAGTCGGTCCATCTGGTCCACAAGCCACATTAGTCGGTCCATCTGGTCCATCTGCTAGTCTTGTAGGTCCCGCCGGTCCAGTCGCTAGCCTAATAGGTCCTGCTGGTCCATCTGCTTCTCTAGTAGGTCCAGCTGGTGGTTACGCAAGTTTGGCAGGCCCTGTAGGAGGAGTTGTTGGAATTGGTGCCGGAAGAGGACTTGCTTTAGGCGGTATTGGTATTGGTGCACGAGGTTTGGGTCTTGGTTTGGCCGGACCAGGTCTTATTGCTACTTCAGGTGCTATTGGCAGCCACGGAGCCATATTGGCTTCCCAAGGCATTGTTGGTGGTGCTCTTTTGGGCGGACCCATTGGTAAGTATTCTTCTAGTCCTATCAGTCTTCCTCAGTCTTAGAGTTTTGCTTGTTGTTGTGAGTGTGATAAATTGTTTTTATAATTATGTGAAATCTTTTCAGGAATTGCCCGAGGTTCTCTAGGACATGGAGTAATTTCTGGTTACGGTAATGGTATCCATGGCTAGGTCTTAGGATAATAAAACAACTTCGATGCACTGCCAAATGTTCATACCTCTTTCGCCTTCTATTTAACTTCTTGACATTCTATTGATGTGATATATTTTTGTGTTACTTGTCATATCCTAGTCTCTGTAGATTGGGTTGAAGTATAGCATTTTGAAATAAATTATGTTTCCTTTCTCAGCTGCAATTTTTTATTTTGATATTTCTTAAATGATTTAAAGTGGTATTTATATTGTGTCCATCAATAAAACTTTCATGAATACTTCCTGAAAATGTGAAGTCAACCTGAAACCTGAAAGTATTGAACAACCTCTTGAAGAAGTTGAATTAGTACATTTGTCCATACTGAGGAGTTTAAACTACTTCTTTGAATTCTAGATATCATAATTCTCATGAGATATTAGCTCAGAAAAACTTGTAAGAACAAGTGGCGGACAAAATTGTTTTTTCAGTAAAATAAAATTTGTACATATGTGCAGGGTCATCATCTGTTACCGTGAAAATTCTATTTTCTAAATTTCGAGGTATTTGAGTATTGAGTCCCAGGTCTTCGTCAAATTTAAACAAAATCTGGTTAATAGTATCCGAAAAACAAATTGCAACAAGAATTTGGAAAATTCTTGAATAAATAATCATTTTAAATCTTTCAACTATCAATTCACACAAAATCGTGCAGGAAGTTGCGGGTTGGTATTTTCCAACTTATTACGAAGTTTCAATCAATTTTCATCGGTCCTTCCTGAGATATCGAGGAACTAACCTCAATATTTCGAATTAATATAACTCCAAAACAACCATTCGGATGATTTTGAACATTAAGGAAACCAACCGAGATATTCAGGCTCCAAACAACATTCGAAGACTCCTTTCCTCCTGAAGTAAGAACACACACTGACGGTCGGACAGAATTGCATTTGACCACTTATTCTTCATCAGGGAGTCCCCAGTGGTTCGGGACCCTTTTCTGCTCAAAATTCAAGATACATTTCACAGCCAAATCAACTGGGTTTCGTCACCTGTTCGAAATAGAACTTGCTTGTTGGTCTCAAAGTATTTTGTCGTAAATGCATGCAAAATTTCGTGAAGATTGTTTCACCAAGAAAATAAATTCATCATATTAATTCTCAGAATCTAGTACTCAGATTCGGGCGTGAACACGATAACACGATAACCGACGAACGAAGCTAGCTAGCGAGGTAGGTCGTACATCAAAATGTATTTACGGACCGTAAACACAATAACTTCCGAAAGAATCAACTTAGAAACTCGATATTTGTAGAGAAGGTTTGGACCTTAATTACGAAGGCCGAATTCGTGGATGGGTTAAATCCACAAAAACTTTTTTGAATTGAGTAACCATACGATTTCAACGCAATTTTGCTTAAAGTTGCGCGTAGTTATGCTCCAACTAACTGCCAAGTTTAACCCTTATCGCGTTAGTAGTTTCTGAAACATGAAGAAATTAACCTCAAAATTTCAAATGGTTATAACTCCAAAACTTAGCCTTCGTATTTTAAAATGAAGCCCTTCCTGAAATTTTCAAGTTGATAGAATCCTTCGTACGCCCGTAATCGTGGTGACGGCAGGCCGGCCGGACAGAATCAATTTTGACAACGGATTCGTCATCAGTGAGTCCAACCTAGACGTTTAAGACCATTTTCTGCTCAATTATCGAAAATTACAGACATTTGGACAAAACGATAGCACGCTGTTCCCATAGAACATGCGCGCAAAAATGATTATGGACACCTCTGTGCAGAATTTCGTCATGATCGTGTTATTAAATCGATTTTTTCGTTCAAATATTGAATACTCTGCTACCTTTTGATGATATTATCCTCATGAAATTCTCTATGAACCTTCGAGCTGTAATTTTTTCGTTAAGTACTGGATTTCAATTGGATCTTTTTGTATTTTTGAAAATATTGGGGAAATAAAATTTTGAATGGGTATATCTGCTGAATCATTGGGTGGATTTTACCCATTCACGAATTCGGCCTTTGTCACTAAGGTCCAAACCTACTCTACAAATATCAAATTTCTATGTTGTTTTTTCTGGAAGTTATAGTGTTTATGATCTGCGCGAAAGCTTCCGACTTCACGTTAGTGCTTTTCTTCAGAGATCAATTAAAAAGGACGATTTCATAGCAAAATTACGAAAATATGATTATTAATTCACACAATATTTTTTTTTGAGTTATGAGAGTGTTTATTTATGCACATCGTGATGGCACCAGCTCTGATCCGCGTACGTGAATATATTTTTACGATCTAATTTCTTGGAAATATCAGAAAATTTTGGATGTCCAAATTAATTCAATTGATTTTTCTTACTTTTATGCGTTTAACTAGCGAAAACATCAAACCTGCCAAAATTTCCCTTTCAGTCAATTATCCTTTTCAGTGAAACCTGAATGCATATATCTGTGACATCATTAGTTAGATTTGCCTCACATACGAATTCAACCTGAGCAATTAAGTCCCAAACTTGCTATTCAAATATGGGTACTCTAAAGTCGTTTATTTCTTAGGTAAGTGTATTAACAATCGGCGTATATAGTAAGCTGAAAGTATACAGAAACTTCAGATATCAGCGGTCTCAACAAAAGAGGACTAAAAAAGAGACGCCATAATGATGAAACATATAATAAAAATCACTTACAGATATAATGCAAACAAAAAGACTAGAAACAGATATAGAACATTTCTAAAACTACGTCAACCTTTCCTTCAATTTTTACTTATCGTTTGTCACTCATACCTGTTAAAATTCGGATCGTAATTTGTATTGAAGTCATTTCTTGAGGCAAGTTGGCTCACTGAAGCTGTTGGAATATTATGGATGCTGGTTAGACCACCCGCTACAATAACAGGTTGATGAAGTACGGGAACAATATTACCAACATTCTCCAGCTGCTTTCCACCAAATTCAATAACTTCCCTATTTTTAGGGTCTGTTGGTTGAACTAGAACTGTATCTAGAATTGTAGAAATCGGTCCACCCAGCCCTGCATTGAATGATGATGAACCTGTTGGTAGAATGTGATCAGGTTCCACCTGTAGCCAAGGCCTAGAGGGTATGTTATTTTGTACGTCGATAGTTGGTGCTCTAGTTGATCCAATTACATTACTGCCGTCTACTGTAGGCCTGGCAGTATTGGATATAATTTGATTGGTGATGATTGATTGATCTTGTGAATAAATTCTTCCATCTCTACTCGGAGTGAAGATTGAGTCAGAACCACTTGAAGTAGGTTGAATATCAGATACTGTTGTGAATAGAGGCCTATCTCCTGAAAGAGATATGCCTCTGCCTGGCTGTGCTATCAAAGATGTCTGTAAAGATGACACTGTGGCAGGTGTGGATAATCCAGTATTCAATACATTAATTGGAGGTACTGTTGATGAAACCAAATCTGATTGTACTGCAGATAGTCCAATAAATTGTTGAGCGTTATTAGTTTGTCCCAAATTTATTCTGCTTCCATCAACATCCCCTGAGGAAGGAGCAACAGTTGAACGCTGAGTTGTGGATACTATAGTTTGTCCCAGATCAATTGCATTCGGTGGTAATGATTCTGGTGGAATTGGTGTGGACGAAACAGATTGAGTCTGAGGAGGAATCAGAGAAGCATCAGCAAAACCCGTCCCTGAAGTTTCACTCAGACTTGTTTGTGAACTTGGTACAGGTGGTGGAACCAATTCTGTATTTAGACTTGGGTACGCTGGAGGTTGTAGATTATATGTGGGTGAGTTCCATGGAATCTGGACATTTGGTGGAGATGAAGGTACTGAATTTTGGTTCGAAGTATATTGTACATTTGATGCAAAATTTGTACTGGCATCATTTATAGTAGCTACGTTGACTGAAGGACTTGGTGGAATCAGGATAGCAGATGGTACAGCTGGTGGAGGAGCTGCAATTGGTACAGTGGCAATTGGTAGTTTTCTGACAGGCTCTGTAAATGAAATTGTTTAATATTAAAAAGCATCGACTACATAATGTTCTTAATCATTACCAGAGATTGTTGTTGAGGATGGACCAGATATTATCGAAGACGATCCTCTAACTGTGATAGATCCAGAAGGCCCCTTCAGGTCAGAACTTTGGTTCGGCTCAACATCCGGAGCATCGACTAGCTCAGTTTCTATTATATGCGGCTCTTCGGCAGTTGTTGCATGTGCAGGTAGAGCAAGAGCTGTTGCTATCGGAACAGAAGCTTGAAGTGGTATCTCTTGAGGAAGTGTTGCTGCAGGTATAGGATATATTTGTGGATTTACACCTGATATTTGAGATGAAGCTGCAATTGGAGTTGGCGAAACACCTTCAATATTATTTGAAATACTGATTGTTTCAACTGGTGATGCAGTAACTGAAGATGCAGCTATTTGATCATCCTGATAATCAGGAACTATAATGGGTTCTAATCTTGGCTCTATTTGTACATTGCCGCCTATTTGTTCTGATGTTATTTCACTTCCGTCTGGTCCTCTGATAATAGTTTCAGAGTTTGGACCTCTGAAAAGTCCTCCTATTCCTCCAGGATTCACAGGAAGTATTCCAGCGAGGCTTCCACTTATGCAAGTTACCATCAACAGCCACACCTGAATCAAAAACAAACATTTGATATTTTATATTTGGCATTTTCTTTACAAGTTTCACGTGTTTGTTCTGGGAAATAGCTTGTTTTCATTTTGCCACGACCAGTTTAGAAAGCAACGATCTATTGACTTTCAGAATAGGTTCGTCAAAATGAGAAATGTTTTGTTCGATTGAGTTAAATCGGCCAAACGGTTTTGAAAGGTATTTCCCTGAATCCTCGAGAAGTACCTCGTATTCAGTTGAAGAATAATGATTAGCAACTTCATATACGGAATGGGGGTTTTCCCTTTAAACGAAGATGCAGTAATTTCCATGAAAAACCTTTAGAACATCACATTTCAAACGAATAATTTCAATATTATATTTTTGAAAAAATGTTTGATCACCTAAAACTGAAAAATAAAAATGGGGATTTGCATTTAATGGGATTCGTCTTGAGTGCACGATATGGCATCGTCGAATTCAGCTTTCTCGGAAAGAAAAGGACGTCAAATGTGTTACTTTGCTTAGGAAAACAGAGATAGCTATACTTCGATAAATATTTAATTATTCTATAGCAGAAAGAGCTATTCTTCTAAACACCGTTGTCACTTCGTGCATGCCTGGCAAATCCCAAACCCCAATTTTGAAATCTGATTTTGAATACTTTCTGAAGGTAATTTGGGAAAATGATGAATTAACCCATAATAATTATGTTCAAATTTGCATTTGCAGTAATAACCCAAATTCAGGAAAAACCCCCATTTCATGGGGATTGTCTCGTTGCAAACACAGAAAAGAATTTTCGAAAATTTGTTCTCTCTCTCCAACTATTCATCAGGTTTCTATGACATTCAGCACAGACCTCGACGTCAAATTCCAACAACATAAAACCAAATTTTAGCTTAAGTTGATATTCATTTTAAGAAATATTGGGAAAAACTGTGCTTGACTTTGTTGTTTCCTTGATATTTCCTCCATATATTATTATATTCGGAATATCACGTTGTGATCGAATGGAACTTCAAGTTAGCGACACGGCGATTCGTCCGGAATTAAGTGAAAATGGTGTCATTGAGAAAAAAGTGTTTTGTAAAATTTCATATTTCAGAAACGTACCCCAGAATTCTGCTCAATTTCTGCATGAACTTTTAATTTCATAACCAAATATCAAATTAATATCGATAGGATATGTATTTTGGAAGTGTGTATTGGAAAGATCAAATTTTGAAAGGGCATATCTACAGAATTAGATGGGGTGGATTTTACCCATGCACGAATTCGGGGCTTCATTCATACAAATTTTGAATTTACAACTTGTTTCTTTCAGAAATGCTTCCAACTTCACGTCAGAATTTTTTTCGAATCATTCTGTGGAAACTGGAGAAGGCAGACATATTTTTATACTTATTATTTTCTATATACAATTTGTTAAGCACTGCATGGAGTATGAAAGTTGTTTATATAGATTAATTAGTTGAAATTATTTATATGATTCAAATGGATCCATTTTAGAAAAAAGTTCATGAAAATTCATGGAATATTACCAGCGATCGAGTGAATTTTTCATTTCCGAAGAAAACATTCTAAGATGTCCTTAAAGTGCCCTCATTTCCTTACGAAAGCGTACAATTATCCCACCAATTTGAAAACTGAACAACAATACTGCGTTACGAAATCAAACTCAGAGAAAAAATTATATCGTTACCTACC
Organism: Myrrha octodecimguttata; assembly: GCA_958510865.1. Taxonomy (NCBI): domain Eukaryota; kingdom Metazoa; phylum Arthropoda; class Insecta; order Coleoptera; family Coccinellidae; genus Myrrha; species Myrrha octodecimguttata. Next base: position 67,469,944 of record OY294058.1, on the reverse strand, counting down.
ACAGAGTTCATTGTTGGATCTGTCGATCTGTAACAAGGATATACTTTAAAGACAATTATGTATTACTTCTATTTTATATGGCAGAGCAACCTTGCGTTATTTTTCCTAGGTACCACGCCTTCGTATCTTGGCGCTAAAGGAATTGCCACACATTCTTCTAGAATCTACACCAATGATTTCCTAGGTGTTACTTCGACTGAAATCGGCGTGTGTATAACGAGCTAAAAGGATCTTATGCATCGAAAAAAATAGGTGGTTTGGTTTGAAACCTACTCCCACTAATTCGATGCATTGAATGCATATATCGAATTCAGTGAGTTGTCGTTTTAAATCTTATTGATACGGTTGATTTGATCAACAGGGAACTGGAACGGTGTGGAATAATTAATGTACAAATATCTAGGACATGCAACTATTCACAACATACTTCAAAAAAAGGAGATTTTGATTTCGATCCGTCGGTATGTACTATATTAACAGCTTATGTCACAACTTGCATACATATCTAAATAAAAAGAGCTCGAAGGATTTAAATATTGTTTAAGTGGAAATGAGCCCTGCTGAAAATATTAATTTATAATAAAAACCCGAACGGCCGATTGAGAAATAACGAAAGAATATCAACTCAGAAGGTGTAATAAGGCAGATTTGGATCCTTGGATTATCGTTATTTCTTCCGCAATATTCTCGAAAAATAATGATTCAATCAGGATGAAACTTGGTAACTAGTTGGCAAATGCTGATGATTGATTACTCCAAAAAAAAACACTGCAAATTTTATACACAGATTGATTATTTTCCCAGCTTAATGTGCAAAATTCTTCAGCGATATTTATCACACTTTCATCGTCGCAGGTACCACAAGTGAGAAGTTTGACAGTGGAATAAAACAATTTTCAAGATTGTCCGACAATATCGATTAGTAAATATTATAGCGGGATTAAATTTTTTTCTGAAGAAAATTCTGAAATGCGAGCAGCCGTATCAAGCCTTTTGCATTTCGGAATATTCATTCAGAAAACTGCGATATTGGCGAGCAATCTGTTAAACTGTTTAATTTCATTTCCTTTTTCAATTCCTACCTGGCGAGGAAAATTGAAGCTATTCAAAATTGAACCATAGAACTAAAACAGGTGGATCATCGGCCCCTACCTTAGTCGAAGGCTCCTACCCTTAGTATTAGATTCTCGACAATTGATGAGTTTTCCGGTTTGTTATTGATTTTTTTGCATATTATATCCTCCAATTTGGTTCATCATATACATGCTCATTATCTTTTATGTTCACCCTTATTTCAAACTCTCAGTACGAAAAATATTGGATTCCGATTGAAACCAGTATCAGATATCCACATGTTCACGATAATTGTACTACGCAAACCAAGTTGATCGAAACCTCCGATCAACCGAATTTTTTGGAAATCTTCATTATTTTAAATTACGCTACTTAATTCGCGTTCTGCAAGTGAAAGTGGTATTCAGTTATACAAGAGTTTTTATTGTGATCTCAATGTTTCAAATAAAATTTTTAATGGAATTGTTTTTTTTTCTGTTGTTAAAAACCAATGATTTATGAATAATGTATAAGTTTTACTTAAGATATGTATGAGCTTCGTGAAGAAATTTAATTTTAAATCGCGTAATCCGCAGGGTTATTTCTATAAAAAATAATTTTTGTCCGATTTTTAGTAGTTATGTTTCAGATATTGGAAGAGAAAATCCAAAAATATTTAATTTGAACTTCTTTCGATTACAAAATTGTTAAGAATATCGATGGGACATTTGCACATTGTGTTCAAAAAATAATATATGAATCCGTTTAAAATGTCTCGATATGTGTTGAAATTTAGTAATCAATCTTTTCATCTACTTTTTATTGTGATCTCAATGTTTCAAATGAAATTTTTAATGGAATTGTTTTTTTTTCTGTTGTTAAAAACCAATGATTTATGAATAATGTATAAGTTTTACTTAAGATATGTATGAGCTTCGTGAAGAAATTTAATTTTAAATCCCGTAATCCGCAGGGTTATTTCTATAAAAAATAATTTTTGTCCGATTTTTAGTAGTTATGTTTCAGATATTGGAAGAGAAAATCCAAAAATATTTAATTTGAACTTCTTACGATTATAAAATTGTTAAGAATATCGATGGGACATTTGCACATTGTGTTCAAAAAATAATATATGAATCCGTTTGAAATGTCTCGATATGTGTTGAAATTTAGTAATCAATCTTTTCATCTAATTTTAGATATAAGATGCTGGATGAAAAGTTAACCGATTATTCCACTGAATTACAATCTTATAACCGAATGCGATTATTCATTTTCGGAATTATTGGAAATTTGCAGCGTTTCTCTTTATAACTCAGGGACCACCGGTCGGAAATCATCCGGGTTGAAATTTTTAGGTTGAGTTATGCAATAGTAATCAACGTTGAGAGTTTCATGGAAATTCGGTGGTAAGTTTTCGAGAAATATTTTTTTGCCTCCCACCCCCCATTTTGAGGTACACCGATCGTGCTGAAAAGCTTCGAGGATCAATATCGAGCGACACACTATTTTTCTACCAAGTTTCACGTATTCCGGTTCAGTACTTTCAGAGAAAACCCCCGGACAACAGACGGTGGACGTACGGATTTTTTTTTTTTTGGTTCATTCAAATCTACATACTTCAAAATGTAAACTTGTGAAATTTTCAGAGGGTCATTTTTTTTGGTCGATCACTAAGGTTTATTATTTGATTTTATCAAATGATAAACCGAGAAAACAGTTTTTTCAACATACTCCTTATACGGTCCTCAACAACTTTCAAATCAACATTCAAGTCGTCATTAAATATATCAAATCAATAGGAAGTGAAGTTGCGATTGCGGGGTCATTATCTGAATAGGTGACTGCTTTTGCAACGAATTTGAACATGCGAGTAGAAGCTCCTGACCTCACTTGAGTAGAATTCTTTCAGTCTCAATGCTATCTGTTGTCAAATATCACCACAAATTTCCGAAATTTTTTTGACCCTTTAATTTTTTTTATGAGTATATGATTAATGATTATAAATGAGTATATGATTTCAAACCAATATCGAATAGTTATGATGACATTCATGTTTACGCGAATCGTGCACTTTTGAAATAACCGTTACAACACCGTAAAAACTACGAGGAATGTCAATTGAATCAGCTCCACCCTTTTCTTGAGGACCACAGCAAAAAAGGTTTGAACGTTATTAATAACTCAATGAATTCCTTTCCCTTTTGTTTGCGTATGTACACCGATTCATGCATAGCTTTCGACATCTCATGTGCGCAACAAATCACGACTTTGGAGCAGGAATTATGTCTCGATTTCCAGATTTTTTTGCTCGCTGTTATCATAAATGTACTATTTGATCCCACCGATCCTTCCTGCAAATTGCGCACATGTTCAAACCCCTGGGCGATAAAAATATTTCGAATTTTGTTTTGAATTGTTCTCATAACACGATTAACACGAAATTTTGCACAAAATCGTACAGTGCATCCCATTTTCAGTGAGACAGCCTGGTTTCTCGCTTGTTATTTAAGATAGAGCCTTGCGGTTTTCACGTTCCCGTCCTACTTTTTTGTGAAACTCAAATTGGCCTAATCAGATTTCGCATAACTGTTTCCATTTATGAGATACAGGGCGATTTTGGAAATTGATACTTTTCGGACCACTCCTTTATCTCCGAAGTTATTAGAAATAATGCTCAGGTAAAAATTACGTCTGATACAGAATTCTGCGTAGAATCCAGTGGTGTATTCGATTTTTTTTCCGGGGTATGGTTTTGAAGATATGACACAAACCTATATTTTTTTCAATGGAACACTAAAACATCCTTGTTGTTATTATAGCTACTTTTTATTGGAAGTTTTATCAAGCAGGCATTGGAGAGAAAAAAACAAATCTGATCTATCTGTCATCGCTTTGAATTATTATTGGGTTTCATCGTGTTTGGGTTTGAAGGAATATTGAATATTGTAGAAAAAATTGTTTGTGAATTTGTTAATGAGAACTGATAATGGCTGGAAAATATTTAATTTCTCAAAACAATGAGAAATATGGCATTATACAATGTTTCAATCAATCCAATGAAAATGTTGGTGAAGCTTTGGAACTTTATCTGAACAGGTATGACGTCGAGAATTCCACCACAAGACATTTCCTTCATTTCCTTACATCGTGCTTGGAATACTTTCAGATATCCTGAGAGGCATCAACCTAGCAACTTCATTCAGACACAAGTATAATTTACTGAACTATGGTGCATATTCTAAACCTCGACCCAAGGTATATAAAAAAGAGAATCAAGAAGTAGATGAAAAAAATGTTTTGGCTAGCGTTCATGCCTATCATCAGACTTCTTGTGCAGAATTAGAAAATGAAACTGGCATTTCCAGATCACGGTTACACAGAATTTTAAAAAAGTATAAGTTTAAACCCTACAAAGTCGGTATTGTCCAACACTTATATATTGGTGACGCAGCAAGACGTGTAGATTTCTGCAATTGGTTTTTGAACCATGCTCAGAGAGACATTGATTTTGCAAAAAAAGTTATTTGGTCAGACGAATCACATAAGCAGTGCTGGTATATTCAACAGGCAAAATACAAGGCACTGGTGTGATGAAAACCAGCACATAATATTTGAACGACAACAACAGGGTCGATTCGGTTTTAATGTGGCATGTTTCATATTAGGGACAAAAATCATATACCGCATTTTTGAAGGATTTCTTACCGCAAATAAGTTACACCGTTGTAAAATATTGAGTTCAAGTTCTGTGCATAATTTAATTGAACACTGATAAATAATTTCCTCAGTAGCTTGTCGGTTAAGAGATTGACTAGGATGGTGAAGGTACTGGGTTCGAATCCCGGCTTAGGTCATGAATGTTTGCGGAGTTTTAAAAATAAAAATTTCTATAGTTGGGTATGAAAAGAAGTGTACAATGAACACGTGTTACTATAATCTGTGCATATGGTTAAATCTGAGATAACTGAATGAATCTTTCAATCAAAATTTACTATGGATACCATTTCTAACAAAATTGAGCAGTTGGTTACGCATGGTTATGCTACAACTAATTAAAAGTTTGAATCTGATCGCATAGGAAATAACCTCAAACAGGCGAGTGGCATTGAACGTTCGGAAAGAATTGATTTCCATTGATTCTATGATTTAATTAGTTTCTTTAATATCAGGGAAATAACCTCAAAATTGCAAATGGCTATAACTCCGAAACCATTGGGCCGATTTGGCCCATTAACGAACTTAACCGCGGCCCTCCAATGCGCGAATTCCCCTTAAAGTTTCTAGTTACTAGCTTGCTATTGTCGACAATCATCGTGTCCACGGCCGGCCGGAAGGACAGAATCGATTTTGACACCGGATTCGTCATCAGTGAGACTAACCTAGTCGTTTAAGACCTTTTTCGGCTCAAAATTCGAAAATTACAGATTCAAAACGATGGCACGATGTCCCCTAGAGCATGCTCGCAAAAACTTGTATAAAACAGTGCCATATTGACTTAATAACACAAATTATCGTATTAACGTGACTATATATGAGACAAGTAAAGAAGTGACGCAGAACCAACATTTCAGATTCCAATGAAGTTCAACATTTACCACTACATCCTTATACACCTGACAAAATCGTCCTGAAGAAGATCCCAACAAAGGATCGAAACGTCGACAATTCGATAAAAAGTGTTTAATTCACCTCAGAGTCCTGAAGACGATAGAACCTCTTGTCAGCAATACAACAGAATATCAGAATTGACACGAATTCCATTGGATGCTATTTTCATTTGGAAATCTCCCTTTTATATACCTTTCCCCTCGCTGTGTTGTTAGAATGGGTAGATATCTGTCGTTATAAATATAGAATATTCATTGAAGAGAACAAATAAAAACGCCGCTAATTCAACAAGCTTCCTAACTTGGCGTGGGTCAATGTTAATGTCAATGAGAAATTCTAAATGGTCATTTGCAGCAAATGAAACGTGATATGAGTAATGATATAATTAGGAACAATTTCCGTGTGTTCCAGCATTAGATATACAATTTATTGATGTATTATTCTGAGGCTCTAGGTCGCGTTCCGAAATTACTGGTGACAGTAAACAACAGTAAGCAATATCGGAACGAAATCGAGTTCACTAAATACTACTATTGATGGAAAATATCGGAAGAGGCATCAGTACTAGCATCAGTAACTTGCCAAGTTGCCGACCCACAATTTTCTTCACAAATTTACTATCACTGGGGAACGGGAATTTCAGGATAAATTCGACATGATAAGGTTCGCGTTAAATATAAATATCCGTAAAAGATACCTCGGCACTCGGCTCTTCAAACAAGATAATTCCTTGCAAATATAGGTTTTTGTTAGGCTGAAATATAAGTTGGGACTCCCGATTTCATGTTAATAGTGTCAAGTTTATGAAGGATATGTTCCGCAAATCAACTTGGTCAGTTCGGTTGCCGGTTTTCCGTTCTGTAAATATGAAATATTCGGTTGGTTCCTAAAAAAAAGGTTAATTACGGAATTTTATTGATGAAAAAGCAATCTTTCTGTCACCAGAACATAGACATATTAAGAACGACAATAAATGTTCTATGGTATCATATCCATGGCATAGAACGATCTTTATTTACCTTATGATCCTGACTACCTCGGTAGCCTAGAGGGTGGAAACGTGATCTAGGATGCTGAAGGTACCGGGTTCGAATCCCGGCGAGGTCATGGATATTGTAAAGTGTATAGGTGGTGGTGATTTAGTAAGAATCTAAAAAGTAAATACTTGAAGATGTGTAGATGGACATAGTATCCCGGCACATATAAAGGAAAAAAAAAACCTTGTGATCCATAGACCATACCTAGTAATTTTTTCATTGTTGATTGTTGTCTCTTCTATGTTCGATGGATCATAAAGTACATAAAGATTGTTCTTTGCTTTGGATGTGTTACCATAGAGCATTGACTGTCGTTCTGGTGACAGAAAGAACGTTTTTCCATCAATCAAATTCAGTAATTAACCTTCTTTTCAGGAACCAACCGAATATTTCATATTAACGGAACGGAAAACCGGCAACCAAAATAACCAAGTTGATTTGCGGAACTATCCTATATGAATTTGACACTATTAACATGAAATCAGGAATCCCAACTTAAATTTCAGCCAATCAGAGATGATCTTAACAAAACCCTACATTTGGAAATAATTATCTTGTTTGAGGAGCCGAGGTATCTTTTACTGATATTTATAAGTAACGCGAACCTAATCATGCCGAATTTGTCCTGAAAATTCCCGTCCCCAGTGTTAGTAAATTTGTGAAGAAAATTGTAGGTTGGCAACTTGAGCCGAAGTCGTCTATTGAAACTGAATGTGTTTTGAGATTGTCATTTAAATGGACCTTGTTGATTGTGATGATATTTTTTCAATAATAATGACCCAATGGTTATAGGATTCTACTGATTGGGTATCACCCCTTCCCCCATCCCCATAAATATGATTTATGAAACCATCGAAACAATATAATATGTGAAAGATATACCGTCGGTTTCACAAAACTTTTGACTTCTGATCAACTCGTTAATTAAGGTTTGCATTCGATGGTTGGGTTGAAAATGAACTGAAATCGAGCCCTTGATCTGGCAATCAAAGTTTTGTGAAACCGGCCATGATCTATTTAAAAAAATATTCTAGGTATCTAGTAGGTATCTAGATGTCCATCCAGTTGAGGAAGAATGTCCATTCGCTTCCCGTAGTTAGTAAGAAGTTTTTCCCCTCTCATGTTTTAATGTAAATAAAAAGATATGTGCGTCAAATTTTATTCAATGAACACATAGAACAACACACATTTGCTGGAGTGACTAAAATAAGATGATTCGATTTATTGATCTGATGGAGGGCGAAGTTCTTATATACGATATGGAAAATTCATTGTAGGTACTGATCGTAGAAAATATATACATATAGTTGTAGGTTTCGTTGAGTATCTCAAAAAATTCAACCCAAGTGTCCAATTCCAATTCCATGTCCTACAGCTCCAAGAGCACCGAGACCTCCAATATTGGCAGTTGGTCCCCAGAGTCCATTAGCGGTAACAGTACCAGCAGGTCCAGCTACTACAACTGGGGCAGTTGGTGGTCCCCTAATGGCAGCACCATGACCAGTTGCTGAAATAGCACCCCCTCCAGCGGTGATTGCTCCAACTCCTCCAACAGCAACTGGGCCAGCGAGACCAGCTCCGGCAATAATACCAGCTGGTCCTCCAATGATAGCTCCAGCGCTAGGGGCTACGAGTCCAGCTCCTAATCCTAGACCGAGGCCTGCAGCTCCAATACCAATTGCTCCATGACCAGTTACAATTCCTGCTGGTCCAGCAACTACAGCCCCTATACCAGAAGGAGATGCAGAGGCAACAGCCAGGCAAGCGAAGGTAGCAAGGATCTGACAAAAAAAATAATTGAATATTGTCAACATTACATCTTGACATAAGCTGTATGCAAAATGAGTTATGTCATTTTGTAGATTTTTTTCTGGGTTTAACTCCCACTATTCGAAAGGGAACTATTGAAATTAAATTAGATTGATTTTTCATAAGAAACGCCCTTTCTAGACTTTTGTCTCTAAATAATTCTAAGGAGTCAGATTTGTACTCTGAAACGATAGAGTTCGCTTTGTTCATCATTCGCATGGTTCCGGTATTGTTCACGAGGCAATCTTTTTCTTAGAAACAGCCCATGACAAATAGTTAATGCTGTAATCCGCAAGAGCGTTTTCCATAAAAAATTTATTTAATTTTAAATAGTTCAATAACATTCAATCGATACTTGAAATCAGTTAGAACTCGATTCCTCATTCATAAGCCTATCATCATGTATTCATATTGTAGACTCAATATGGACATAGCAGAACAGCGACAAATATATGTAGAATTTAATATAAAACTGCATGTCAGTTGAACTATTTTTGCAGACACAAAATAGCAGAGGAGATTCATCAAACTTGTTGTTAAAAGAATACCAATAGCTAAGGAAGGTACATATCCAAAAAATAATTTCAATTCAAAATGGAAAGGGTTTCGTCTAGATTCCAGAAGAATCAATTTTAAGTCATCATGACCATGAACGTTAAATATAAAGTGCACAAAATGAACCACCATAAAATCATAGCCGAGAAATATAAACCATCTCCGTTCGAAAGGAAAGAAGGAATGGATATATGCATATAAGGAATCAAAGTTCTTAGGTAGAGATATAGCAATGTTTGGAACTGACTCTGCAGACGCGTATATAGGTCGATCCGTCCAGGCAAAACAGAAAAGCAAGAAGTCACATCTCTCCTGATAACCTGATGGTAAAATGGCACCTGAGGGCTACTGACTGTATGTCAAGAACTTCGATTGATTTGAAAGCCAAGGAACCCAATATCTATGTGAAAAAGACAATCGACTTGGGTTAATGGAAGTTGAATGGTAATGCACTGAAACTGTTATTCGTCACAGCACAAAGGATTTTTATTAGATAGAAACGACTTTATCCAAGCTAATACTGATGGAAGAACATGGCCGAAAAAAACAGACTCTTTATGTTTTTACAATTTTGACGTCTCGAAAAAGAGCAATCTCCTAGCACTTTCACCATATAATGGAAGATATTTTAAACAACTCTACTCTACTCTACTAATGGCACTTACTAGAGCGTTCATGTTTGAAAGCCTTAAAGACCGAACTAGACTACCACTACAAAGTATTGCCCTATTTATATAGAGAAAGATCTTGACCTTCCGTTTATCTATAAACCAGTGAAAAATTGTGTCAACGTGATGAAAAAAATACTGGACTACTTGTCCTTAAATTATTATTAGATATTGCTTATCAATATGGGTATGAAAAAAGGGTTTATTTAGAATTATCCAATGCATAATGCATTGAAATCTATGCAATAAATCTTTGTATTGGGATATATAGCATAGATTGGTGTTCACCTTGACTTTTGATTGTCTATATATGGCATCAGAGAAAGTTAAAACTGAAGAAATGGTTTCCTATAGGCGTTGTTACCTACTTCCATTTTCCTAGTCGGTCAGGATTGATTCTGCACCTGTGGGTTCAGTGATATTCTCTTCGGAGAAGATCCATCTTCAAATAGAAAATTCACTCTCTACGTTCACTCACTTTTCCATACTAGCTTAACATAGTATAAAAATTATTGAGTTAAGTTAATGAATGACACAGAAATATGCTCATCTTTCATTTTGTTAAGTTGACTCTTTCTATTCTGCTTCCAATCTTTTGTATTAAATGTAATTTTGAAGGACACGGGTTAGGAATTGGGTACATGCGAAACACTAACGATGGCTGAGTTAATAGAGTGTATATGGAATGGTCATGAGGAAGAAACGGAACGTTAAGTGGGAATAAAACTTTTATGTGTGAAAAATTCTCATTTTCACGAGCTCTGAAAAAAGTTGATTCGAAAAGATAAGTTTTCATCGCCTTGTTTTACGAATTCTAGAAAATGAAATCAGACTTTCTGTAGAGATAATAAGAGTGGTACCATTTCAAATTGACACACTCTATGAGAGAAATTATCTTTCGAAAGGAAAATCCGAAGATTCTACCTCACTTCGATTCTGATCAACTTAAAACGCTTGGAGTGTCAATAGTGCTAGTATCCTTTGGGGAGTCATATAGGCTCCTTGGATCGAGCGGAATGAAACAGTAAAGGGAAGCCACATATACGAGATCGCGTTCACGATGGCGATCGCGATGGCGTTCACGATACCATTCACGTTCTGCCTGACACATATACATCCGATCAGATCAACTACTTTTTTCACGGTGTCTGTAAAAATCTCTATAGAAACGGCAGTATGTTTTATTTATGTTATGCGATCCTATCTGAACGATGCCAGGTTGCAGAAAAATCACAAGGGTGTGCAGCTGCACTAGGTCAATGTAATTATCTGATCGCCATCGCCATCGTGATCGTGATCGCTTATATGTGGCCTCCGCTCAATAGTTATTCATGTATCAAGGGAGTTATGAAGATGTTGATTACCGAGGGCAGCAGATTTCAATCCCGAGGGACGTCCGTTCCGAGGGATTGTAAGTTTCCCAAGGTTGTTAACATTCAATAACTCACGTGATAGATAATCGATTTTATTTCATACTAATTTATACCAAATTTTGTTGGTTTTCGAAATCAAGAGAACGTTGTCCAAAAATGAAGTATATAGACATGATTACCCTGGATATATCAACTGACAAGTTCGTAAATATTCTTGTCAAATTTATTCATTCGAGAAAATGAATGAAAGATTGGAGAAAGTTGAGATTTAAGGCGATTTGTGGCAATAGGCTGAGAAAGCTCATGCCGTACTACTACCGATAAAGTCGGAACCAAAGTATGAACAAAAAATTTCAAAAAGCACCGCCGTGAGGGCAGCAACTTTTGCGCGCATGTTCAATGTAGATGACCGCTTCAGCAACGAATTTGAACATGCACGCAAAAGCTGCTGCCTTCACGGCAGTGCTTTTTGAAATTTTTACTGATAAATTACTGGATTTCAATTCGATCAAATCTGTATTTTTGGAAATATTGGAAAAATAAAATTTTGAATGGGTATGTCTACGGAATCATTGGGCGGAATTTACCCATTCACGAATTCGACCTTCGTAACGGTCAGCCTAACAGCCGACCGCGTAAACACAATAACTTCCGAAAGAAACAACTTAGAAACTCGATATTTGTAGAGAAGGTTTGGACCTTAATTACGAAGGCCGAATTCGTGAATGGGTAAAATCCATCCAATGATTCCGTAGATATACCCAATCAAAATTTTATTTTACCAATATTTCCAAGAATACAGATCAGATCGAATTGCAATCCAGTGTTTCATCGAAAAATAACAGTTCGAAGTTTTATACAGAATTTAATGAGGATGATATGATAAGAAAATCATAGAAATTTTTTTTTCAAATTGTTCTTATGACACGATTATCACGAAATTTCGCATAAAGTTGTCTTTCAGCATCTCAAAACTAGCTGTGAAGTTTTATCAGGACTGAATCAGTATTTCTCGAGTTATACCGAAAAAATCAACGATATCGAGAAGAAAACCTCGAAATTTGACATATTTTTTCCCGATATCTCCAAAACTTTCGATCGTATCGAACTGACATTTAGTACACTGCTGTGAAATATGAAGCTCAAAGTGTGAGTGGAATTTTTCTTTGGATATGATGAATGGTTTCCGGAAAAAACAATTTTTTGGAAAAAAATTTCGAAAAAAATTTTTTTTTTAATTTACTGACAATATGATACTGACAAAATTTGGCTCAACGTTGCGCATCGTTATGCTCCACCTAACTACCAAGTTTGAATCTAATCGCTCAAGTAGTTTTGGAAATAAAAAATAAATAACTTCAAAATTTCAAGTGCCTATAACTCGGAAACTATTCGACCGATTTGGCCCATTAACGAACTTAACCGCGGCAATCTGATGCGCAACCTATCCTGAAAGTTTCGAGTGCTAGCTTGCTCCTGTCGACAGTTATTGTGTCTACGCTGTTCCCCTAGAACATGCGCGCAAAAAGAATATGAAAAATTGTAGCAGCGGCTGAAAGTTAACCGTATTGAAACCAAAAATATGAGTGAAAGTATGTATGGAATATGAAAGTATGTTGGTTTGGTTTCAAGATATGGTATATATTTATTCTTTTACATTTTAGTCTATGTGAGTTGATTTATTTTTCTTACAGCCTGAAGTGTTTAATATCAAAATGAACTGGAAAATTCGACAATTGTCGGTTTGTTTTTGTAAATACATTAGAGGGGGTTAAATATTTATAACTGCCTAGTATAACTCCCTAGGGAGTTATTTCCATATTTATATTTTCGGTAACTAAAGCTTTATTCGTCTATAATGTATCAATGTGAAATAAACATATGTAGGTATCTAATACCTTGTACACTCAATGTACGTGCATGCAAAAAAAGTTCTCATTACCAGGCCAGTGTTTTCGTCTTATTAACTGTTCAGTTATATTCTGTGAATCTCAAGCTAGATATCACATGAATCATGAAATTATAGTTTTCACTCATGTTTTCAGGAACAAAAGCATTGTTTTTCCGAAGGTGAAGGTTCATGCTAAATTTCGAGAAGAAAATAGGATAGAAAGATCGCAAACTCATTTTATCAGAATTTTGAAACTGCGTTGACAGAATCAATACTTGGATGGATGACCGCTCTGGCTACAAATGTGAACGTGCGCGCCAAAGTTCCCCCCTTTCTCTTTTTCTTAGAATTTATGGTTTTCTAATTGAACCCATTAAATTAGATTCAATCTTGATATTCATAAATTTGTATTCGTAGTTTTTTGCTGAATGCCTAAATCGAAAGTTCTGTGAATCCTTGGCAGTTCCCATAAAAACGAGCCATTTGGAGGAATCCAATGTTTTGCAAGATGAAGCAATCTAGCCAATCTTCACTTGAATACTAGAAGAAATAGTTATCGACGAATATGTCGAAGTAAGCAGTGATCATAGTTCACTTATTTGATCACCTAGAGGATGAACATACAGAACAATGGCTCATCGAGGATGTTCATCAAGTTTTATTCACAAAATCTACATTGTAGTGTATATTACATTCGGTTCATACTGAGATTGCATAATCGTATAAATCAGGTGAAATACTTCTGGAAGTACTTGACATTCTTACGAACATCAATTGGTGGTATCATTATCTCTTTTTCCCTATCGGCGACCCCAAAGTCCATGACCAAGTCCATGTCCCCAAACTCCAGAAGTAGCAATGGCACCAGCTGGTCCGGCTACGAGAGCGGGGGCAGCTGCAGGTCCAATTACGGCAGCTCCTCCATGGCCGGCCCAACCTAATCCTCCTACTCCAAGTCCTCCTACTCCAAGTCCTCCTAATCCCCATGCTCCATGACCCCAAGCAAGGCTGTTTCCAACAGGTCCAATGGCTCCTGCAGCAGTTACAACTCCGGAAGGTCCAACTAGGGCTCCATGGATTGAACCGTAGCTGACGGTAGCCAAACTGGCGAAGAGAGCAATCAACTGGAAAAGAAGAAGAAATTCAAGATATTATAAGTTTATTCAAGAGTTCTCGAGGAGATATAATATGCTACCACCAACCAACTAGGCCTAGGCTAGATGTACAAACCGAACAAAAGGGTGTTCGAATTTCTTTTATGAGCACTAAAAAATCGACTCTTTTCGGATCAGATCGAGACGTTTCTTAACAGTCAGAGGGATTGTCGTAATCATAAATAACATTTGCTGTTTGGTTCATAGCTCTGAATACGGATGGAGAGACTGATTTTCAAAGAAAAGATTCGATTCATATTAATTCAATGATTTGTTCGAACCTATATCGGCGAAACGAGTCTAGAGCCTACAGCAGCTTTTCTTCCTGGTAAAACTTTTCGTTCGTCTTTTAATTGATGATCTTCTATAATCCTCAAATAATTGATCATGAACCTAAGTGTCTTTTTATTGGAATATTTGGATATAGGTACAGAATCATATTGAGAACCAGTTCAATCTTCGTTTTTGAGCCCCAAACCAGCTCTTAAAGCGATTATTTTCTTTCGAAGATAATTGAGTTTAAATATCACTGAGGTGTGTTAGGTGCGCGTTCGAATACAGTCAACCATCCCGATACACACCTCGGCCAACATTGCTTGACTTCCAAATGAAAATAATTTTGAGATACCTCTTCTAATTGTATGATCCTCACAAAATTTGAAGAGAACTTGCAAATCATAATTTCACAACCAAATAATATATTTGAACCTGATTGGATCAGTACTTTCGGAAATATCAGCCAAAAATTGTGATTATGTACTGGAGCTCTCTTTTCTTCACGAACCATTCCTATCTTCGTCAGATGTTGAACGTTATCGTGTTGTGGAAAAACTACATGAACCGAGTGTTTCCATGGTCATGACGGACGTTATGAAACTGCAAAATCGTAGATGCAGCGACCTGATACGACAAAAGGATGAACGTCATGCTCATCGATCAAAGTATTCTGCATTCGAAGGTAGAATTCGTAAGATGCTAATGGGAGATGGCGCACTGTATGTAGTTATACTGCAGTATTCCATCTGACAGGTCATAAGTATCTGGAATTCAGCGTTTTATCCAAGGTAGGATGGTCTGATGGTATGTAATAACTGTGAAACAGCTGTAACCATTCTCCTTGGACGCCGCTTCTTCAGTGTGGATGTTTTGGTTGATTGAATGATTAGCTCTGATCAAGGTGGAATGTTTCGATTAATCGAAAGATATTCGTCCTTGTAATTATGTTAGTTTATTAGCAAAAAAGTTATAATGTATATTGAATATTTTTGGGAGGATTTCACATTTGTGAATAAGTTCCAAAAGTACTCTGCAAATATAAAATCTATAAACTGTTCATTTCGAAAGATATTCTGTTAACGGTGGGCCCCACTATATAGTATTAGGCTTTTAGGAATATGTACATGTAAGTGTCTTACCAAGAATTTCATGATGGGAATATATCAGTAGAATGATAGTGAGTAGAAATTTTCCTTCCTATATATATGAAAATGACTTTTATCGTCCTTGCGACAGTTCTTATATAAACAATGTTATAGGTGAAAAGGTAGGGCCTGTACATAATAAATAAATGAGTTATTGAGTACAGGAACAACCGCATATTTACATACATAAAATAACAATTATGACTGTTTTCAGTTGAAATAGGTAGGAATAAAAAATCGGAGTGGATTCCTTTCTTCTTACAGCAACAATGTTAGCTGAGAGGAAGGTTGCTGAATCCAAAATTGACACTAGTGATGCATATTTCTAAAAATTTTGTTCCGCAGCTCAATATTCAAACTTTGGTCATTTATCTGAGGGGAAGCATGTGTCTTACGAACTTTCCGAAGATAAGTTCCTATAGTGGAATCTAGTAGTACCTACTAAACAGTAAACAGTAAACTGTCTCATCAAAGAATATTTTTGTCAGATGACACACGATAGAAGGTTTCAGCAACGGAAAAAATCATTATTTCTGAAACCTGAAACGTGAAGAAGTCGTGTGTATGTGCAATTTGTGTATGAACGAGTTGTTCACTGTTCAGTTTTCTGTCCACGGTGACACGAAAATTCTATATCAATGGAGCAGATTCATGCGAAAATTGCAAATATCGAATCGATATTGAGTATTATTGTATTTGAATTCCAAGCTTTCTCTGGTATAGTTCTTGAGAAATTCAAAATTCGCGAAATCTAAGATCCTCATGCTGCTAATACAATGATCTCCATGAAATTCCACAAGTATTTCATTCATAAATTTGATCATTGTCAAGACATTTAAGGCGCTATTTCAAATCAGTAGCCAGAGCTTAAATCGATTTTGCAATATTCTCACGAAATTATACAAGAGCCCTAGCGTTGGTGTGGAGCTGAATATCGAATACAGTGGGTGGGTATAGCTCAATCATTCCACCACTCATTCAATGTCTGTGCCAAATTCTACAGAAATCTGATGGATCTTTGTTGGAAATATCGGCTCTTGAAATATTTCAGATAATTCTGTTTTGTCGCTAATTTTTCACGGAACAACGTGCTATCGTTATGCCCAAATGTCTGAAATTTTAGAATTTTTTCCAGAAAATGATTAGGTTGGACATGCTGATGACGAATCTGATGCCAAAATGGATTCTGTCCGGTCCGCATGGCGTTGGCACCATTACGTGAAAATGAAAAATCCTATCGACTTGAAACTTTCAGGGAAGGTTGCATTTCAAAATGCGATAGTTAGTTTTGGCAATTGGGCCAAATTGAAAAAATGGCTTCGGAGTTATTTAAATTTTTGAGGTTATTTCCCCAATAGTTATCTACAGGTGGAATCCGATTTAGACTTGGTAGGTAGTTGTGGAAAAAAAACGCAAAACTATTGGTTTGATCGTATGGTTGAAAAATCGAAAATTTCCAATTTTTTTTTCGGAAACCACTTATTGGATTTCGAGGAACTTTTGGACCTTGAAGCCATTATATTACAATATTTTACTAAACTTCAGTTCCATCCGAATGCAATTCTTCGAAAAATTGAGAAAAATACTTCAAATTTCGTGGTCTTTTCCTCAGTACAGTTGTTATTTCTGGAGTAACTCAGATATGCTGATTTCATCATGATGAAACATCGTTACTAGTGGGAAGTGTTGATGCACAATTTTGTGGAGAATTTCGTCGTGTTGATCGTATCATTAGAACAATCGGAAAAAAATCCAAATTTTAGTTTAGGTGCTTTCTATTTGGCGATTTTCTAATAAAATAACCATTAAACTGCCAATTTTAATGGATTCCAATTCGATACGATCTGTATTTCTGGAAATATTGGAAAAAAAATTTTTGAATACATTTCTGCGGAATCATTGGGTGGATTTTACCCATTCACGAATTTGACAATTGTTCAAACCTACTCTAGAAATATCGAGTTTCTAAGTTAGTTATTATGTTAGGATCGACTGTTAGGCTGACCGTAAGCACAATAACTTCTCATGCTGAATTTTTTTTCGAGTGTGATGCCGCCATTTGATATCCATTCATACTTTCATGGCATAGTATTCTAGTTCAGTGAACATTTGGAATATAGTGGAAAATATTTTTTTTATTACCCCATCAATTTTTTCTCGAAAAAAATATGTTTTTCTTTCGTGAACGCAAAATATCGTTTAAAGCTTTCATTTCATCAACCTGTATGGATATGGATGAATATTGATAAACAGTTATGCGTAATTCATCATCATTTATTATATATTTTTTTATAAATTACATAAATATGAGCATGAAAAATGTACATAGTCGTAGTCATTGGTGAGGCAGTGGTTATGAAAGAGATGAATCTCTTGGCGTCCACACTCAAGACACGAAAATATAAAACTATTTCCCGAGAAACCCTGAGATATGGCACACCAATTGTTGGTCTGTATATTCCTGTTTACCATCCATGTCCATGGGCTAAACCAATATGACCAACTGCTCCAAGAGCTCCATGACCACCAATGTTGGCGGTTGGTCCCCAGAGACCATCAGCAGCTACTCTACCGGCAGGTCCTTCGACTACAACTGGTGCAGTTGGTGGTCCTCTGATGGCAGCTCCATGTCCGGTGGCAGAGATAGATCCACCTCCAGCTGTGATGGCTCCAACTCCGTGGGCAACAGGGGCAGCGAGAGCAAGACCTCCATGACCGTATCCAAGCCCAACTCCGTATCCAAGTGCAGGTCCAGCAACAACAGCGCTAGCGACTGGGGCAGCTAGGGCTACTCCGTGACCTAGACCCAATCCATGACCAAGACCCAATCCATGACCAAGACCCAAACCATGACCTAGTCCCAGTCCAATGCCATGTCCAGCAGGTCCAATGGCTCCAAGTCCGGTAACAATACCTGATGGTCCAGCCACGATGGCACCAATTCCATGTCCTGAGGGTGCAGCATAAGCTGTAGCCAAGAAGGCAAGGGCAGCTACGATCTATAAAAGAAAAAATATTTTGATTACTGAGACAAAAGTAGACCTAAATATTCAACCTATTGTTGCATGTTGCATCGACGACGGGGGATTTAATGATAGCATTCTTCATATATTCAATCTATGAAGCAATTGGGTGCGCATCGAGTCCTACAGCTCATGGATAATGCAAGTAATTGAGTATTGTTGTTGATTCATATTGATTAGAATATTCAATAATTATTCTTATGTTTCCATTGCACATAATGGTTCCTTCTTATAGAATCATAATAATTACTTAAGTAATGTTTAATATGAATATTTATGTATGAAATCTTTAAGCACGAAAGAAAGCATTCATGAAGGTCATGAAAGAAGGAAATCAATTAATTCATTTAATTTAGTTCACTACTGTATATTTCCCTTTCATGCCAGTTTTTCATTCCTTTTCTCTTTGAACCTGAAAGGTTTTGATAAAAGGAAAATTTTCATTATTATTACTAGTATACGAAGAAAAACTTGAATTAATTTTCGTCCTGGAGGTTGTTCTGATGGATATTGAATCATTTGAATGCACTTCGAAAGAACTCAAAAGGGCAGCATCGAAACTCGAAATGCCTTTTTATTAAGTCTTGAATATTTTCTTTTTCTACGTTTGAAGATATTTTCAAATGTTATTGAGAGGTGAACATGAGGGAAAATATATAGAAATGATCAAAATGTGCAAAGGTTTTCTCGGTAATTATTACACTTCATTTTTTAGGATTTTATATGGGTTTTCACTCCCAATATCTGAAACAGAACTATTAAAAATTTTATAGAAATTGTTTTTTTTTATTTAATTTTCAATAGTAATAGTAGTAGGAATGAAAAACCATAAAAAAAACCTAAAGAATGATGCGAAATCCTCCCAAAATAAGCTTTGATCGAATTATATCACTGGCTTGAAATTTCATCATATTCGCATCAAAGTATAGGTATCAGTTTCGCGTCTAGATTCTTTGGTGCTATCGATAAAAATTGCGGACGATTCGAGTGATTTTCCTATAAGAGTGCTCCGTTGTTTGCTGAAAATCTCCAGAGCATGTGCTTTTAGAGAAATACTGTTATTCATAATAAAACAGGTAAAGAAAGAATCGAAAATGAATTGAATGGGTAAAGACTGAAATTTACAAATTACAAAAATAGTTTAGAAAAATATGTAGACGACTTACCGAAGAAAATCTAACAGATATAAAACCAACCCGCATCGGATGAATCTGTTTCGAGAAATTCAGAAGTGACTAAATCGGGTTTTCTGAAGGGCCGCGAGGTAGATTTCGATGTTTGAACCTACGTGTGATTTTTTCTACTCAACCAAAGCGTTCATGTTGTTCTAGTATTGACTCTCAACTACACAATGTCACCCCTCAGTTTATAACCATTTTATATTTCGCATTTGAGTGATTTTTTTTTTGCTGACTGATCCCAAAGAATTTCTTTCCATCATAAAAAAAGAATAGGCTCTAAACTGAGATTTATAAATCACAAAAATTGCTCAGACAAAGATGTAGACTACTTTCGGAAGAAAAATCTTACAGATCCTTCCTGAGATTTTCACAAGTGACTAAATCGGGTTTTCTACAGGGCCACTAGGTGAATTTCGATGTTTGAACCAACTTGTGAGTTTTTGAACTTACCAGAGCGTTCATGTTGTTGTATTGAGACTTGACTGCACAATGAGTACCGACTACCTTTTACCCTTCAGTTTATATACATTTTCATATTTGCGTTCGTCCTTCATTTACCATTATTGTTGTTAACTCAAAAATGAATTGGCCGTATAGTTGGAATATCCCCAACACCAATCGCAACCATGGTTGCCTCGCCTTGTCTATTTTTAAAATTTTTATAGTAATAATAAATTACACGATATTAGTGCGAAATTGTTTCTGCATATCTTAGAATTAGATTGGCTGATATTTATTCACGTATTCTGATGGTTTGGGTGCATTTCCTATTACAACGCCCACTAGACAGGTATGCACCTCAATCGGTCACAGTCTGTGCAATATTCCGGTCAATGGTAATGCACTTCGCGCTTGACATTTGGAAGTTCAAAAATAATTGCTGGTGCGATATCGGTTCCTTCATTTTTGCTGGTTGTTCCATTTGAGATCGTGAAGTTTTGCTGCATGTGCGGGTAGGTTAAGCTTTATTCCATTCAAAGTGAGAACACTTACTTTCAGCAAAACCCGTCAAAATTAGAATGAAGCGCATGTTTCATTTAAAAGTTTTTAAACCGTGTTACAGTTTTCAAGTTCTTCAACAGTTTTCACATTTTTGTGCGCATGTTCTGGGGAACAGCGTGCTATCGTTTGGTCCTAATGTCTGTAATTTTAGAATTTTGAGCCGAAAATGGTATCAAAGGACTAGGTTGGAATCACTGATAACGAATCCGGTGTCAAAATCGATTCTCTCCGGCCGGCCGACCTTACGCACGATTAGGGGCGTACGGAGGATTCTATCGATTCTTCTTCTTCTTCTGAGTTGAGAAATATTATCACATATTATATTAAAGATGCCAATTCTGAACCTAATTCTGAATCTTTTTGTTCCATCTAGAGTTATTTCATTTTTACTTGTTTCATCGACAAAAAAATCTTTCCTCCTCTTTGTCCTTTTGAAATAATCTTTATAGTGAATATTTATGATAGCCTCTCCTTCGAGAAAAATTTTTGTCTTCCTAAACCTTCTTTTGTTTGCTTTTTTGCGCGCATGTTCTGGGGGAACAGCGTGCTATCGTTTTGTCCAAATGTCTGTAATTTTGGATGATTGAGCCGAAAATGGTCTCAATCGACCAGGTTGGACTCACTGATGACGAATCCGGTGTCAAAATCGATTCTGTCCGGCCGGCGGGCCGGCCGGCCGTAGACACGATAACTGTCGACAGAAGCAAGCTAGCAATTTGAAACTTGCAGGATAGGTTGCGCATCAAAATGCCGCGGTTAAGTTCGTTAATGTGCCAAATCGGTCTAATAGTTTCGGAGTTATAGGCACTTGAAGTTTTGAAGTTATTTATTTTTTATTTCAGAAACTACTTGAGCTATTGGATTCAAACTTGGCAGTTAGGTGGAGTATAACGACGCGCAACTTTGAGCCAAATTTCGTCAGGATTATATTGTCAGTAAATTCAAAAAAAAAAATTTTTTCCAAATTTTTTTCCAAAAATTATTTTTTTCGTGAAACCATTCATCATACCAAAAAAAAAATCCACTCACACTTTGAGCTTCATATTTACCATATGTACCAAATTTCAGTTCGATACGATCATAAGTTTCGGAGATATCGGGAAAAAATATGTCAAATTTCGAGGTATTCTTCTCGATATCGTTGATTTTTTCGGTATAACTCGAGAAATACTGATTCAGTTCTGATAAAACTTCACAGCTAGTTTTGAGATGCTGAAAGACAACTTTATGCGAAATTTCGTGAAAATCATGTCTTTAGAACAATTTGGAAAAAAAAAATTCTATGATATTGTTATCACATCATCCTCATTAAATTCTGTATGAAACTTCGAACTGTTATTTTTCGATGGAGAACTGGATTTCAATTCGATCTGTTCTGTTTTTTCGGAAATATTGGAAAAATAAAATTTTGATTGGGTATATCTACGGAATCATTGGGTGGATGTTGACCATTCACGAATTTGGCCTTCGTAATTAAGGTCCAAACCTTCTCTACAAATATCGAGTTTCTAAGTTGTTTCTTTCGGAAGTTATCGTGTTTACGGAGCGTTTGCAGCGTTTTTCTTCAAATTTCAGGAACCACTGGTCGGAAATCATCCGGGTAAAATTTTTTAGATTTAGTTATGCAACAGTAATCAACGTTCAGAGTTTCATGAAAATTCGGTGGTAAGTTCTTGAGGAATAATTTTTTCTTCCCCCCAACCCCTCATTTAGACCCCTTAGGGTACACTGATCCTGCTGAAAAGCTTGGAGGATCAATCCCGAGTGAGATTCTCGATTTTTCTACCAAGTTTCAAGGATTTCCGTTCTGTACTTCCAGAGAAAAGCCCCGGACAACGGACGGCGGACGGACAGACGGAGGACGGACGGATTTTTTTTTATTCGCTTATTCAAATCTACATACTCCAAAACGTAAACTGTGAAATTTTCAGGGGGGGTTGAAATTTTTTGTTGTTGGTCAATCACTAAGGTTTATCATTTGATTTTATCAAATAATAAACCAAAACCTAGAAAAGCACTGCCATGAAGGCAGCAGCTTTTGCGCGCATGTTCGATGGAGATGACCGCTTTGGCAATAAATTTGAACATGCACCCAAAAGCTGCTATCTTCAGTGCTTTTCTAGATTTTTTTCTATAAAGCACTGGATTTCAATTCGATCTAATCTGTATTATTGGAAATATTGGGAAAATAAAATTTTAAATGGGTATATCTTCGGAATCATTGGGCGGATTTACACCCACTCACGAATTCGACCTTCGTAGTTAAGCCCCAAATCTTCTCTACAAATATCGAGTTTCTAAGTCGTTTCTTCCGGTTTGGCCCTCAATTACGAAGGCCGAATTCGTGAATGGGTAAAATCCACCCAATTAGTCCGTAGATATACCCATTCCAAATTTTATTTTCCCAATATTTCCAATTATACAGATTAGATTGAATTGAAAACCAGTACTTTATAGAAAAAAATCTAGAAAATCACTGCCGTGAAGACAGCAGCTTTTGGGTGCATGTTCAAATTCATTGCGAAAGCGGTCATCTCCATCGAACAGCGCAAAAGCAGCTGCCTGGATGGCAGTGCTTTTCTAGATTTTTTTTCTATAAAGTACTGGATTTCAATTCTATCTTATCTGTATAATTGGAAATATTGGGAAAATAACATTTTGAATGAGTATATTTACGGACTCATTGGGTGGATTTTACCCATTCACGAATTCGGCCTTCGTAATTGAGGGCCAAACCGGAAGAAACGTATTAGAAACTCGATATTTGTAGAGAAAATTTGGGGCTTAACTACGAAGGTCGAATTCGTGAGTGGGTGAAATCCGCCCAATTAATCCGTAGATATACCCATTCAAAATTTTATTTTCCCAATATTTCCAATCATACAGATTTGATCGAATTGAATTCCAGTATTATATCGGAAATGGCAGTTCGAAGGTTCATACAGAATATCATGACGACAATATGGTCAGAAGATTACAGATGTTTGAATATTTAAAAAAAAAATTTGAAATTCTTTCTCAAATTGTTCTAATGACACGATCATCACGAAATTTTGCACAAAGTTGCCCATCAGCATTTCCAAACTATCTGCTAACTTCATTTTCGATTGAATTAGTATTTTTTGAGTTATTCCAGAAAGAACAACGATATCGAGAAGAAAAACAAGAAGTTTTTTATATAACGCTGATTCCCAGAACGAAAATACTACTTCCATCAAAACAGATTTCTCATAAACTCTGTATTCAGATCAAAATCGAGAACACAAAGAGTTTAATTTCCCACCACGTTTACTGTTGAATAGTACACACCCCTTTGTAATTCGATAACATTGTTTCAATCATTTGCATCTATCGACCTTGCATATCCTCAATCAATTTTTCAGTCGGGCAATTATCTCACTATTGCGAAATCCCGTCAATATTCAGTTTTTTATTATGGCAGAAACACTATATCTGAACGCATATCCTGTATGACTAGGCGATTTCAATTGCAACGCTCAGAATAAAAATGAAACCGCTATTAACGATTAATATTGACAATGCTAGGTCCGCTAATGACTAAATTCTAGTTATCGAGCTATAAGTTTCATACCTGAGAGCCTGCTGTTGTAAATTATACCATTTTTCATTTTATTGCGTTTTGCCTTGCGAAAAGAACACGATCTATGATCGGATAAATTGGAAGCATATTGTGAATCATAGGTGGAATATCAGAAACATGGAAACAAGGGGAACCTGAATGACATAAGCAATAATCAGTATTTTTAGGAAAATTGATTGACGTTTCATTAATTCACTGACGTTTCAACATCTAAAGGGTTTTCCAATAAGAGGTGTTATTTTGAATAGCCCGCTATTTCGGTAGATGTCACTTTTGAAGCTGTCATTTTTTGACATTTGACAAGTATAAACTACGCCATTAATAAAAATGGAACGATACACGCTTCAACAACGCATTGAAATTATTAAAATTCACTATAAAAATGGTGAAAATTTCGCAGAGACGGTTCGTAAAACTCGAACATTTTTGGGTCGTTTTGAAGCACCTTGTCGGACCGCAATAAAGAAATTGGTGGAAAGAAAACGAGCTGTTGGGACAAGTTAGTGATGAAGAATAAAACCCGAGCACGTCGCTCAAGAACAGCCGAGAATATTGCTGCTGTAGCCGAAAGTGTTGAAGAAAACACAGGTTTGTCCATTCCTCGTCGTTCTTTGGAATTAGGCATTCCACAAACGTCATTGCACCGTATTTTGCATAAAGATTTGGGTCTTAAGGCTTATAAAGTTCAGTTAACACAAGAACTCAAGCCGGCCGATCTTCAACAACGTCGTGTCTTTGTTGATTGGGTCGTTGAAATGCATGAAAATGATCCGGAATTCCATCGAAAAATTTCCACCTCGGTGGCTTCGTCAACAAGCAAAATTGTCGCATCTGGGGCTAGGAAAACCCGAGAGTTATTGTTGAAAAGCCTCTCTATCCTCAACGTGTGACTGTTTGGTGCGGTTTATGGTCCGGCGGAGTCATTGGACCTTACTTTTTCGAAAATGAGGCTGGAGCAACAGTTACGGTGAATGGATTGTGCTATCGAGAGATGATTAATGATTTTTTATAGCCGGAATTGGATGGTATTGATCTGGACAACGTTTACTTTCAACAAGACGGCGCTACGTGCCACACAAACAACGAAACCATTGATATCTTGCGGGAAAAGTTTCCGGACAGTGTTATCTCTCGAAGAGGTGATCACAATTGGCCACCAAGATCTTGTGATTTAACACCTTGCGACTTCTTCCTTTGGGGCCACGTGAAAGAGAAGGTCTACGCCAATAGCCCTTCGTCGATTCAAGACCTTAAAGATGGAATTCGTGAGGCTATCGAGGACACCCAGCAGCCACTTTGCGATTTGGTTATGGAAAATTTCATTAAAAGGATATGGTCCTGTAAGCGTGGCTGTGGTGGTCATTTGCCTGATGTTATTTTCCAGAATTAACAGCATTGCTGCTTCTTTATAATGAAATAAACATCCGATCATTTTTATTGAAAAATGGCATTTTTCTTTGAATATCAAAATAACCCTTTAGATCTATCATCGATTTCAAGCGATGGACCAAAAGCCCCAGTCATAGTTATCCAAAGTGACACATATAAGCAAAGGATAATCCGTCAATTTGGAACACCGCAAAGGTGCGTCAAGCTGGTGACCCATACCTGGAATTTTGGTATTTGAATGTTATGGGTATTTTGTGCCAATTTGTGCCGTATGTAATGAATTTTGTGCTCGTATAGTTTCCGAGATGTTTTGAGTTTTTCCAGTGGGTCACCAACTTGACTCTGTGACCCATATATTGAAATTCGAAATTTTACTTTTTCCATTAAATTGAGCCCATTTTGTGCCATTCGTACTGTATGTAGCGAATTTTGTGCCCGTGTAGTTTCCGAGATATTTTGAGTTTTTCAAGTGGGTCACCACCTTGACGCTGTGACTCATATACCTTGACGCGTCTCTCCCTGTTTCCTTTTTCGTCGTCTTGTAGTAGCTTAGTTTTCACAAAATCTAATGTAAGCAAGTTTTAATTCTGAGAGAAATAGATATCGATTGCTGTAGTTACCGTTTGATATGTTGTTGGCATGCTAGACAATAGTTGAGTGATCATTTCAACATCACTAATGTTTTACATTGTATATCTGCTGTAGAAATCAGTTTTAATAATTGAATTCATCAAAACATGTAAGTTCACATCCTCGAGTACTTATTTTTGTATTAATCTTAATTGAACTCAGCCAAAAGGGAATCGTTCAACAATTTGTATGAAATATCGAAAAGTGTTGTTCACATCATTCACAAATAGCGCGCTCACCAATGACGTCACAACATGGAGGACAAAATTGATGACATTTCGCAATCCCTCTATTTACGAACCCTGACCAATGACACACTCTCGAACCATAAACTGTCAAATTGTTTTTTCCGGGTTGTCAACACTCTACTCCACAAATCGTGGTCAGTTCGAATATTGCATTCATTTTGTTACACTATTTCGGTATATAACACTATATTTCGTAACTGAAAACAACAAACTACCAATCTGCGTACCAAATTAAACAATAATATAATAAAATATCTCCTTTAATCGTCATATCTCATATATCAGACTAGCAATCAGTACAATAATCAGTTAGAATTAAATTTACCAGAGGTGTCCGGCGGAAATGGCTGGAGCTGCAATAATTGACTTGGATAAACCATAACTAAGAGGTAGAGGAGCAATAGCAGGGCCAGCGATGATAGATTTGGTTAGGAGTGGTTGTGGTGCTAGAGCCAAAGCTGGCGGTGAGGCAATGATAGTTCTGCTGACCCACGGACCTTGAAGAGCGATAGGTGCAGGTGCAGAAACGATTGTTTTTGTCAAGAGTGGTGAAGACAGACCTAGAGGAGCTGGTCCAAGAGCCAGTGGAGCTCCGATAAGCCCTGGAGCTGCAGAGGCAGCAGCCAAAGCGCAAGCGAGGAATACCTGGAAGAATAAATGACATATTTAGGCATTCATTTTATGTGAGAAAGAACAACAAATAAATTCTAACAGTGCGTCTGGCTTAGTAGCTACAATACGATAGTTTTTGTGGACAAGTGCAAACACAAATATCTATCATATGAGTTTTTTATTCGCCCCTCAAGTCATACTTTTTCAATATGTACATGATTTTCAGCAAGTTAAAGATCTGAATAATCTAGAATTCATTACATTCTGAATGATAGGCACGGATAAACTTTTTATTGTATACTACACTCCAATACCTTCGGTTTTTCAGTGCAGATGAGTAGGTATAGTTGAGTCTAGTGCAGTGTTGTTCAACCCGCTCGCTGATTACTATTTCTTTTTCGCAACTAGATGTAATACTACGATTTTTGAGTTGTGTATACATCTATAATTCTGTGTATCTTCGCAGGGTCAAAACTTCATAATCTGTGACTACACTACTTTACAACATTTCGGCAACAGAGGGCAAGTTTACAACAGCAACCACCGAACGTAATCAGCTTTACAGAATCTACAATGGTGTACAATTTTTTAGTTCATGTAAACACGATGAACAATCTTGTCACGCAGAGTAAAATAACTTTTGAATCATTGAATTAAGAATAACAATTTGAAGTTTTTATTGTGGATGAACTCAAAAACTAGGTAGAACCATAGAAATAATCTACGTTATGAATCTAGTTTTAGTGAAAAAACTGAATGATCACTGTAAATCCGTTTGTTTTCCAATCAGAAATGTAGTGTCCTTTTTGTATAAATCAACTAAAGAAACTAAACTTAAATATCAATTGTAACTACTAACTCATATAATGAAGCAACCGTTTTTTCCTTAATATATTTTTGATATGTGTTTAATTTTGATTCAGAACTTAAAATAGCTAGAGTAAGTTTTTTTCTGACTGCCGATTTCAATTCAACAATTGAAAGATTTTGTATTGTATTTCACCGATTGTATTTTATTGATATTCCTAGATTTCGATGTAACCTATCAGAAGCTGGTTCGTGCGAATCAGGAGATCAAGGGGCCGATTCTTGAATCTCGACCAAGAATTGAAGGGTATGAAAATTGTCACATGTTCATGTCGATTTTCTAAGTTTTCTCGAGCATCTGCAAAATTTGTGAGAGTTCCCTTCGCCATTTCGACTATGTTTTCAAGCAAATGTTCAAGAAATAAACTGAATGCAAGATATCGAGAAATTTCAAATCGGAATTTAAACATAACCTTATCACCGTTTTCTTTTTCCTTCGACTTAGCAACGAGTGGTACGGAGTATAGGAGATATAACATTCGATTGTCGAGTGACATTCGGTTCCATGCACAGGTCATTTCTACTTGTTGTTTATATTTAATTTCGAAAATCGACGCGGACATATGGCAATGGGGATTTTTCCTGAATTTGGGTTATTACTGCAAATGCAAATTTGAACATAATTATTATGGGTTTGATCCAGAAAGTATTCGAAATCAGATCTCAAAATTGGGGTTTGGGATTTGCCAGGCATGCACGAAGTGACAACGGTATTTAGTAGAATAGCTTTTTCTACTATAGAATAATGAAATATTTATTCCTATTCTGTGTACACACGTGTTATTTGTCAACATAACCAAACAATTTCCGTTTGCGATTTGTCAGTAATATGACAGTATGACAATCTGTGCTCTTCTTTTTCTATTCCTTGGTCGTTGTCTTCTTCTCTAACCAGATCGAAGTATAGCTATCTCTGTTTTCCCAAGCAAATTAACACATTTGACGTCCTTTTCTTTCCGAGAAATTCAACGTTGCCATATCGTGCACTCAAGACAAATCCCTTTAAATGCAAATCCCCATTTTTATATTTTTTCAAAAATATAATATTGAGATTATATGTTTGAAATGTGATGTTCTAAAGGTTTTTCATGAAAATTACTGCATTTTCGTTTGAAGGAAAAACCTCAATGGTCATACTCTTCAATTTTTGATAGAGATTCAAGAATCGGACCCCAGACGGATTATATGTAGTCTTCGTTACTGTTTCCTCACGCGATTTTCTCCAGAAATCAAAAGATTCCTTTCCTACCCCGAGACTCGGAATCTTGACTTAAGGGTTACACTAAACACTCTGCCAAAATTATTATAGGGTGACACTTCGAACACTCGATAATTTCAAAAAATAAAGAACTTTGAATACTCACAATTCCGTACATGTTTGTTGTATCAAATGTCTTCAGATAGCACTGAATGATACTTTGCTTGAACACCCTGAGCTTATATACTGCATCCTCCCCCGATTCATCCTACTATTGCATAAAAGAAGAAAAATAAACTGGTTTCCATCAACCGAAGAAAGAACGCGTGGTATATGGTTCTTAAATCAGGCCATATGATGCAAGGTTATCTATTTTCAATTTCAAATGTAAAAATGTTAGATTTATGGGACACCAGGAGTACACAAAGCTGGCGTCCATCTGGGTTGGATAGCAAAGCCCTTGGGAATCAAACAAAGCATATCAATATCTAGACTTCAAAAAGAATTAATTGGGTGCAGTCATAATTCTTGCCAGAAAATTTGATTGACAAAAGTGCAATTCCTCCGTTAGTTGCATCAGATTATGGCGAAGGATTGTTTGTGTGCACTTATTTGGAGTTTTGCGATTTTCTTCTATGTCCATATCTAGCATGAGTCGGAAATTACAATATTTCATTGTTGGATCGATACACCTAGAGATCTCAATGACGATGAGTGAATAATGATCTAGTTTCACCTCTGTGGTAAAAGAAGGTGAAGTGTTATAGATTTTTAAGGATAACGACTTAAGGAATACATTGAGATCAGTTTCAACTTCAACTTCTTCGGATGTGCAAATATACCTAATACATATCGGAGAGGATTGTAGGGAAAAAAGAACAAGCAAGGAAACAGCGTGCTATCGTTTTATCCATGCCTGTAATTTTCAAACTTTGAGCCGAAATTGGTCTCAAACGACTAGGTTGGACTCACTGATGATGAATCCGGTGTCAAAATCGATTTTGTCCAGCTGGCCGTCCCTATGCACGATTACGGTCGTACGGGGAATCCTATCGACCTGAGACTTTAAGGGTAGGTTGCATCTCAAGATGCGACGTTAAACTTCGTTAATGGGCAAAATCGGCCAAGTGCTTTCGGAGTTAGAGCCGTATGAAATTTTGTGGTTATTTCCGTGATAACTCGGGAACTACTGAAACGATTGGATTGAAACTTGGCAGTTAGTTGAAGAATGCCAACGCGCATTTTGTCGAGATCATAGTGTCAGTTGATTAAAAAAAAAATTCTCCAAAATTTTTTTTGAAAAATTATTTTTCGAAAACTATTCGTCATATTCGGAAAAAATTTTTGCTCAGCTCTTGAGCTTCATATTTCGGAGTAGTGTACCAAATTTCAGTTTGACCCGATTATAATTTTTGGAGATATTTGAAAAAAAGCTGTCAGGTTTTTTCATGCATATCGTTTTTTTGAAACTTGACAGCTAATTTGCAACTGCTGATCGACAGCTTTGTGCGAGATGTCTTGATAATCGTGTCATCAAAACAATTTGAAAAAAATATTTCATATTTTTTTTCAAATATTCAATATTCTGTGATCTTCGGATGATATTATCCTCATGAAATTTTGTAAAAGCCTTCGAACTATGATTTTCTATAAAGTATTGTATTTCAATAGACGACTTCGGCCCAAGTTGCCAACCTACAATTTTCTTCACAAACTCTCACTGAGGAACGGGAATTTCTGGACAAATTCGATAACATGATAAGGTTCGCGTTATTTATAAATATCCGTAAAAGTTGCCTCGGGTCCTAAAAACAAGATAATTCCTTTCAAATATAGGGTTTTGTTAAGATCATCTCTGATTGGCTGAAATTTGAGTTGGGATTCCTGATTTCATGTTAATAGTGTCAAATTTATATAGGTTGTGTTCCGCAAATCAACTTGGTTATTTCGCTTGCCGGTTTTCCATTCCGTAATTATTAAATATTCGGTTGGTTCCCCGAAGAAAGGGTAATTACGGAATTTGATAAATGAAAAAACGTTCCATTGTCATCAAAACGACAGTCAAGTCAGTTCTATGGTAACATATCCATAGCATAGAACAATTTTATTCACTTTATGATCCATAGAACATAGAAGAGACAACAATCAACAATGGAAAAATTACAAGGTATGGTCTATGGATCATAAGGTTAATAAAGATTGTTCTATGCTACGGATATGTTACCATAAAACATTGATTGTCGTTCTGGTGCATAGACTTAATATTTCTATGTTCTGGTGACAGAAAGATTGTTTTTTCATCAATAAAATTCCGTAATTAACCTTTTTTTCTCAGGAACCAACCCAATATTTCATATTTACAGAACGGAAAACCGGCAACCGAAATAACCAAGTTGATTTGCGGAACATATCCTTTATAAACTTGACACTATTAACATGAAGTCAAGAATCTCAACTTAAATTTCAGCTTAACAAAAACCTATATTTGGAAGGAATTATCTTGTTTGAGGAGCCGAAGAATCTTTTACGGATATTTATAAATAACGCGAACCTTATCATGTCGAATTTGTCCTGAAATTCCCGTTCCCTAGTGATAGTAAATTTGTGAAGAAAATTGTGGGTCGGCAACTTGGGCCGAAGTCATCTATTCTATCCACCCAATTTGTATTTTTGGCCTAATGGCCGACCTTAAACACAATAACTCATATATGTTTCAAATATTATGACATTATGTGAATCAGTCAAAATCTAATTACAGATTCGTAATCTACGTGTTCGAATCCATAATATATGATGTGCATATTGTCATAGCTTCAAAAATAAAATTTCGCACGTAATCGCCAATGATTACCCCCCACCCGTCTGCGTTTTGATGAAAAATTTTTCAAGTCCCAAATAATTTTTTTTTTCGAAAATCGTCGACCTTGTTATCGTTTCCTATTAAATCGAGGTCGTAGATCACGAATATGTCATTAGAAATTGTCCAGTGACAACCGTTTAGAAATTATGGCGGAAATTGTGAAAAAATTACCAAATTTGGGTCAACTTTGAGACGTCGTGCCGACCAGAATAATGAAGCTGGGTGATGTCGAATTTTTTTACGTGCAGTTAGATCCTTTATCTATGCAATAAAACAGATCTCATCGTCTTACTTTCATCGAGTCGGTAATAATGATTTTTTGAAAAAAGGTCCAAAATTTTGGAACTTCAAGGACCTCTCACGTCCAGTACGATTTTTTTAAAAAATATCTGACCTTATATTCTTGTTCTACGCCCTCGAATTAGTAAGTGTGCCAAATTTCACGGCGACAGGAGTCGGAAAATTATTTTTCGAAAATTGAGAAATTTTAATGCTAACCCCTTAGAATTTTACCAAAAATCGAAAGTTCTTTGATCGACCTGAAATTTGAAACATATACTAATTCTAGGGCGTAGATAAAGAAAATCCAATCAGAATGTTAGTGGAGTGTCTGGATCGTTTTTTATGGCCAGAAGAAAATCGAAAAAATTGGACCTTTTTAAAAAAAATCATAATTTTTCAACTAGAGGATTTTCGTCTATAAAATAAGTGGCTACGTACTCACAAAGGACCCAGATATGACCAAAAAAATTCGATATTGTCCAGCCTTACGCGTTTGATCTGTACGACGGCCCAAAGTTGACCCAAATTTCGAAAATTTCTCACCAAATCCGGAATATTTTCCAAACCGAATCAGTTACGCAAAATCTAATTACAGATTCGTAATCTACGTGTTCGAATCCATAATATATGATGTGCATATTGTCATAGCTTCAAAAATAAAATTTCGCACGGAATCGCCAATGATTACCCCCCACCCCTATGCGTTTTGATGAAAAATTTTTTAAGTCCCAAATAATTTTGTTTTTCGAAAATCGTCGACCTTGTTATCGTTTCTTATTAAATCGAGGTCGTAGATCACGAATATGTCATTAGAAATCGTCCAGTGACAACCGTTTAGAAATTATGGCGGAAATTGTGAAAAAATTACGAAATTTGGGTCAACTTTGAGACGTCGTGCTGACCAAAATAATGAAGCTGGGTGATGTCGAATTTTTTACGTGTAGTTCAATTTTTTATCTATGCAATAAAATAGATCTCATCGTCCTACTTTCATCGAGTCGGTAATAATGATTTTTTGAAAAAAGGTCTAAAATTTTGGAACTTCAAGGACCTCTCACGTCCAGTACGATTTTTTTTTTAAATATCTGACCTTATATTCTTGTTCTACGCCCTCGAATTAGTAAGTGTACCAAATTTCACGGCGATAGGAGTCGGAAAATTATTTTTCGAAAATTGAGAAATTTTAATGCTAACCCCTTAGAATTTTACCAAAAATCGAAAGTTCTTTGATCGACCTGAAATTTGAAACATATACTAATTCTAGGGCGTAGATAAAGAAAATCCAATCAGAATGTTAGTGGAGTGTCTGGATCGTTTTTTATGGCCAGAAGAAAATCGAAAAAATTGGACCTTTTTAAAAAAAATCATAATTTTTCAACTAGAGGATTTTCGTCTATAAAATAAGTGGCTACGTACTCACAAAGGACCCAGATATGACCAAAAAAATTCGATATTGTCCAGCCTTACGCGTTTGATCTGTACGACGGCCCAAACTCGATATTTGGAGAGTAGGTTTGTTCCTTAATAATGAAGGCCGAATTCTTCAATGGGTGGGATCCGTCCGTAGATATACCCAGCCAAAATTTTTTTTTCCGAATATTTCCGAAAATACAGATCAGATCGAATTGAAATCCAGTACGTTATCGCAAAAAAAATCTTGAAAAGCTGCTGACTTCACGTAAGTGCCTTTCTAAGTTTTAAGGATTATACATGTGAATATATGTTTTTGTGTAAGAGCTATACAAGTTTTTGAATAGTGAACAATATACCATGTGTGCAAATTCAACAGTATTAGCAGAGGAAATGTAAACGGGCTACTATGCATTTCTGCGTATCACATAAGAGCAGCCCTCAGCAAGAAAACTCGGTCTCCCTGTATAAAAGAAGTGATTTTGGATTGGTTCAAAGAGTCAGATCTGAAAACAAAAAAATCTAGAAAAGCCCCTACTCAAAGTAGGCGCAGGTTCGAATTCGTTTCCAAAGCAGTCATTTTTTTGCTCTTGTTTCAAATATAGACCCCGCCGAACACAGCTCTACTTCCCAATGGAAATATTTGCCGATCTTCCTTTCGTATAGTCGCCATGAAATTCTGCATGAATCTTCCAGCTTGATTCTTCAATCAAGGACTAGATTTCGATTCGTTCTAATCTATACTGTCTTGGCTATGGTATCAATCAACTTAGAAACTCGATATTTAAATTATAGGCTTTGGTAAATCCACCCAATAATTCCGCGAAAATTCTCGTATAATATTATAGTTTTCCAATATAGCCAAAAATGAAGAATGAATCGAATTGAAATCTCCAAAATTAAAAATCTAAGTTAACTGAAATCTAAACCTTTTCAACTTTGAATTGCGACTTTTATATTCACATTGAGACTTTAAAATGAAAACAATCAATTCCGAATTGGTGAAAGTAATGAAATTAGAAAGAATATGTTCAAATTGGCGAAGCTTTCTTAAGCGGTCTACACACTTTTATATCCAAAATGAAAATGGAAATCTTTGGATTATGCTGAACACGATCCATTCGAAATTCCTAATTTGAATCTGATAAGGTCCCGATTTGAAGTAGAAAAATTATAGAACTTAGTTGAATAACGAAGGTTTGAAGGTTCATGCACAATTTTGTCAAGATCATATGACCAGAATAATCGTTGAAATTTTGCATTTACCTTCAA
Source organism: Myrrha octodecimguttata (assembly GCA_958510865.1). Lineage (NCBI taxonomy): Eukaryota > Metazoa > Arthropoda > Insecta > Coleoptera > Coccinellidae > Myrrha > Myrrha octodecimguttata. The sequence continues at coordinate 67,434,797 of OY294058.1, read as the reverse complement.
TAGTTACCTGTTTTTGGGAATATTGGTTGAATAAAATCTTGAAAGCATCACAAATATCGAGTATCTAGTTGTTTCTTTCAGAAGTCATTCTGGTTAATTATTTCACATTCCAGAAAAAAATCGAAAAAAAAGAGGATGCAGGTATAAAATATATTCACAATCCTTCCGTGAAATCACAGAAATCAAGTAGTTGGTTCGATAATGACGGCTTCATGTCACATGCAAAATTTCGTGCGAAGATCATAGTATCAGAAAACTGCTAAATAGTTTCTATCGAGACAAACCAAGCTATGGTGGACAGGGTCAATATCTGCCTATGAAATTGATTAAGCGCATTAGAACTCCTGACTCAAGAATTTTTAATACATCTAGATCTCTAGAGTATCCGATAATGTTTAATAATTTTCGCAAATTTCATTTACCTACTTCAGTTTTCTAGAGTCAAATGGATATAAATGAAGGCTGTCACTTAATATGTAAATTACCATCCTATTTTCAGTGTGAAATCAGCTGATGTAACATCGTTTAGATTTAAGATATACATCCACAATTGAGAGATAGATTTTGTCATCATGCGAACATTGGGAAACTTCCAAAATCTCTGATATTCGCAATGTTCTATTGAGACAAACAGGAAAAATCGATGAACGGAGAGAACACTAAACGACTCATAACATAAGAGGAGTAGTATATTTCATTCATTTTAATGGATTCTTTATTTATAAGGTGGGAGAAATGTGAATATTTAAAGAATCCTCATTGATAACTGAATGAATGAGTACTGATGACTGATTTATAGGGTTTTAGGATGAAGAAGTCATTTGAAGTCATATTCAAGAAACCACTGGTGCGATTTAATGAAAATTTGGCAATTAGCTGGAACAAAAGACGCATAATATCTGGCAAAATTTTGCTGAGATCGTATGGTTATTAAATTTTGAAAAACCTAGAAAAGCTGCTGCCTTCATATCAGTGCTTCTCCAGGTTTTATTCGATGAAGTATTGGATTTCATCTCGATGTAATCTGTATTTTTGGAAATATTGGGAAAATAAAATTTTTAATGGGTATATCTGCGAAATCATTGGGTGGATTTTAGCTATTCACGAATTCGGCCTTCGTGATTAAGGTCCAAACCTACTACACATATCGAGTTTTCAAGTTGTTTCTTCCGGAAGTTATTGTGTTTACGGTCGGCTGTTAGGCAACTGACATTAAATGATAGTTCGAAGGTTCATACAGAATTTCATGAGGTTAATATGATCAGAAGATCACACAGTATTGAATATTCGTGAAAAAACTATTTGACATTTTTTTCCGAAACGTTTTAATTACACAATCATTACGAAATTTTGCATACAGTTGTCAATCAGCATTTTCGAACTAACTGCCAAGTTTCATCATGATTGAATCGATAATTTTTGAGTTATTCTAGAAAAACCACCAAATTGTTTCGAAATATTTCCGAAATTTTTTTTCGGATCGAACTGAAATTTAGTACACTATCGGGAAATATGAAGCTCAAGGTCTCAGCAAAATTTTTCCCGAATATAATGCGCGTCGTTATACTCCAACTAACTGTCAAGTTTCAATCTAATCGTTTCAGTAGTTTCCGAGTTATCAAGGAAACAACAACAAAATTTGAAAGGGCTCTCACTCAGAAACCTTCTGACCAATTTAGCCCATTAGCGAACTTAACTGTCGCATTTTGAAATACAACCAACCTTTGAAAGTTTCAGGTCGATCGGATTCTCAAATTCTAAAATTACAGACATTTGGATAAAACTATAGCCCACTGTTCCCGTAGAACATGCTCGCCTTGAAGATTTTTTGAAATCATTAGATCAGGGAAATATTTTGTTTGGAAAAAATTTGAAGTCTGTATTTCACAACAATGTACCAAATTTCAGTTCAATCCGATTATAAATTCCGGAGATACATGGAAAAAAGCATGCAGGTAGGAAAAGAGTGGAGGGGGCATAATGTTTGGAAAGTGTAGTACAGTTTTGAGAACCTTCTGTGGATTTACCCCTACCAATATAGCTGACTTTGAACTGAATATTTTTGTCTCATTTGCTATACACCACAGAATAAAAATATTTACCTTGTATTTGTCTGCCATATTGGTATGGGTAAATCCACAGAAGGTTCTCAAAACTGTACTACACTTTCGGTACAAGGGAAATATAGGATATGCTCCCCTTCTTTTACCTCCATGGAAAAAAGTGCCAAATTTCATCGTTTTCTAATCGATGACTCAAAAATTAATAATTTCTCATTTAAAATTCGTAGCAATTTTTCCTAGCTCAGAATGGAAGACTTTATAAGGTGAGCCTCATATGAAATGATCATCATTGTTGTTTCATTGATTACCTTTGTAATTATTCAAATGATTATGATTCTGAATATGGATCATTATTAACATATTGGTTACAAACATGGAGTAATTTCAAAGTGGTATCGTTTAAGGTATTCAAAAAGAGCAACTTGTTCGTTAACATAAAAGTATATATATATATCACCTTTCATGCATCACTGAACTTGTGATTTAGGTGTCCCATATAACTAAGGATGAAAAACTCTGTAGTTCGAATTCGAGATATGGTTTTGATCTAGACCAACAATGATTAGAACCGAAATGAAAATTAATATTTTGAATGATTGCCAATAGTTATCTGGGTTACTAATTAAATAACGGTCAAACATGGAGGAAGAAGTATACATTGCCCATACAGAAAGTGGATAATCCATAGAACAAAATTCGAAAATCCAACCTTTCCTTAATGATATGCGAGATGTTCTGGTTAGTTCCTTAAAAGTTTTCCGGAGGATATACGTCGATTTCAATAAATAAATTGAACATAACAGTTCTTCTAGGTTCGCTATGCAAATTTTGCTCCGAAACTCCTGGATAATAATAAAACGACATTGAGGCAACAGCGATTATTTATTGAAATATCAACAAATACTTCACCTTGATCTGCACTAATCATCCATCAACTAAACGCTGTACACTGAAGAAGCATTGTCCAATTGCAGTTTCGCGGTTTCTACCAATCACCAGTACTACTCACCCTGTCAAGTGCCAAATAGGTTCTAGATACTTCTCACCTAATGAATGCCTGACAAATTTTCGCTAGAGCCATCTTAGGAGTAACTAAAAACCCTAACTTTCGAGTGCAGAAAACTTTAAGGGATGTGCATGATGTTGATAGTATTGATGATCTGATCGATAATATCTATGAAACTATAAAGCACCTGCATGAAATCCATGAACAATGCTTCTTCAATGAAGATGCTTTGATGTCTTTATGTTGATTCGTTATTTTAAAAACCTAGAAAAGCACTGACGTCAGGTCAGGAGCATTTGCGCGCTTGTTCAAATTCGTTGCAAAATATGCCATGGTCCTCACGAAGTTCCGCATGAACCTCATAATTTTTGGATCGAGTACTAGGTTTCAATTCGAACCAATCTGTATTCTTGGAAATCTTAGAAAAATAACATTTTGAATGTTACCTTCATCTACAGAATCATTGGGCAAATTTAATCCATTCATAAATTCGACCTTCGAGATTAAACCTAAAACCTACGCTACAAATATCGAGTCTGAGTTATGTATTTTTGCAGTTATTGTGTTTACTGCCGGTCTAACCGCTGATAGTGAACAAAAGTTTGAATCTGATCGCTTCAGTACGTAAAGAGATATTGATGAAATTTCAAATAACACTGAAAGTTGATATATTTTTAACTAATATCTCCAAAAACTAACATCAAATCAAATTGGAATTAGGAACACTGTTGTTAAATATTCAATATTTTTGAGGTCTGTGCCTAATTTCATAAAAATTCGATCTATAGTCTTCGAAAAAAACCTCTTTAGAAAAAACATTTCCCAACAAAATGTTGAACTATAAGTTGCCGGTTTTATTCTCCAGGTAATTATGAAGCATAAAAACAAATAAAACACTTGACTTACGTTCACAATTTTCAATTTAGAATATCTTGTTGACATTCATGTTTCGGGTTTTACCCCATTATCAAAACTGAAACTAAAGTACATCAGGAATAACGAAAAAATTCGTAGAAATATAAGTTATTGTCAGATGCAGAAGTTGGATTCAGATTCTGAAACCCTGAAACGTTATAGTTCATTACGCATTGTTCCGATATTGTTCATTAGGTAACATTTTCCCTAGAAAGTGCCCTTGACAAATAGTTTCAATCCTGCAATCCACAGGGAAGTTTTCTATAAATGGAAATTTGATTTGATTTTTAATGGTAAATTAGTTGGAACCTAGAAAACACCTGAAGAATAGACACCTTTGAAGCTGTTCATAATAGCAGGTACTAAGTAAAACACAGTATAAAATGTAATATTTATATCAATTCATATGAAAAAAATTATAATCGATACTGTTTCTGTACATTTAAATAATGAGTCAAACACTACTCAATGAATTATAGAAATGCAGCACAAAATAATATGTTCAACTGGATAGATATCACAGATTCTTCCAACATGAAGATTGTATATAATATAATTAATTAAATTAATTAATTATAATTGTATAAAATCAGTCTTTTACCAGCTGTTAATTACTGGGTTTCCAAGAAGACCTGGAGCCCCAATTAGACCTGAGGGACGGAGAATTGGCTGTCCAATAATGTTAGAAGATTGTAACACAGGAGATCCAATCAATCCAAGTCCAGCAACGTTTCTTGACAAAATTTGGCTTCCGACGATACCTGAACTGACCAATGGAGAACTGACAATGCTTGGAGCGGCAACGGTTCTGGTTAGAACAGGGTTTTGAATCAATTGAGAAGAAGCCAACAATGGAGATCCGATGAGTTGAGGGGCAGCAATGGTTCTGGTCAAGACTGGGCTTTGAAGCAATGTGGAAGACGTCAACAATGGAGATCCAACTAGTTGTGGAGCAGCAATGGTTCTGGTCAAGACTGGACTCTGGATCAAACCTGAAGAAATAGCAGGAGCTCCATGGATCGTGGTGCTGAGAGGAGAAGAAATTAATCCAGAAGTGCCGGAAATAATCCTGGTGGAGTGAACTGTAGATGATGCTAACGGGGCAGATACAAGTCTACTTTCTACAAGAGGTCCTGATGCAATAGCTGCACCTCCTAAGATGGCGCCAGCATTAGCTAGAGAAGCCACGGAAATGGCAGCAAGAACAACCTGAACAAAATAAGAAATATAAAGCAACTTTGAATAAGTGAATATCAAATATTTAGCTACATAATTGTATGAAACACCCATTCCCAAAATATACAAATCCTACCATAACGTTGAAAAGAGTTTTCAGTTACTTACGAGGTATTTCATTTCGGTGTGTTGGTTGATGTACTCTTCGATACTGAATAAACTGATGCATAACCATCAATTTATATCGAGCGATTTTTCCATTTTGTTTGTGTCAGTTTCGTCAATGTAAACTGGTCCACATGCCGATTTCAGTTCCAATGTATTATGAAATTCGAAGACTTCTTACGAGTATCAATTGTTCTTCCGGCACCTACACTGTGTTTATTTGTTCTTGAAATGAAAATAATATTTGGAGGAGTAACCTTCACGATAAATCTCTTCCTCTCGTGTGGTTTAAATGAAAGTGAAAGCTTCACATGAAAATAGCGGAAATAATTTGTTACCTAGTATGTAGTAAATGTCTATGAGTCTCGAATTTTTTCTCGAAATTGGTCTCAAACGACTAGGTTGGATTCACTGATTCTGTCCGGCCGTGGACACGATAACTGTCGAATGGGGCAATCTAGGGACCAGGGTAGGTCACGCATCAAAAAGCCGTGGTTAAGTTCGTTAATAGACCAAATTGGTTTGAAATTTTGAGTTTTTTCCTCTGATATTTCAGGTACTACTGTAGCGATTTGATTGAAACTTGGCTGTTAGTTGAAACATAACGACCCGAAACTTCTCGGAGAATTTTGTTAAAAGCGTGTCGTCATTGAATCTAAAAAAAATATTTTTTTGTAATTTCACATCAGTGTTCCAAATTTCAGTTCAATACGGTCATAATTTTTGGAGATATTGGGAAAAAATCTGTCAAATTTAGTTGTGTTTTTCCTGTGTATATGAACTGAAAAAATACTTACTCAATCAGGAAGAACCTTGGTGAATAATTTGATAATGCGGATGAACAACTCTGTGTACAATTTCGTGATGATCGTATCCATAGAATGATTTGAAAAAAAAAATTGATTTTTTTTCGAATATTCGATTTCTGCATTCTCATATTATCTTAGATAAATTCTTCATGAACCTTAGAACTGTCATTTTACGATCTTATCTGTATTTCTGGAAATTTGGGGATAATAAAATTTTGAATGGGATAGGTATATCTACGTAATCATTTGGTAGATTTTACCCATTCATGAATTCGGCTTCTGTAATTATACAGTGCGCGTCAAAATTAGGGAACAAATTCATTTTCTCAGAAGAAAAATATTTGGCAACAAAACCCTGAAACAGGTCAATTTTTGTTTCACTTACCAAATTTATATGCATTTTTGAAGGATTTTTGTTGCACCCTGTGCCATCAACCCTCTAGATTTTTTTTGAATAGGGAAAGTGGGTCATGTGGTACTTTTTTTGGCAAGGTATTCGTATCATCTTTATAGGCGTGCAGAAATTTTCAAGCAAAAAAGGTTTTTTTTGAAAAATTAGTTAGTTCAAAAAAGTTTTCAGTATGTACACTTTGTCATGGCTCATTTACTTCGAGTCGATAGTACCTGATGAAATTTGTCACCGAATGAAATCGACCATTACAGTTTTGTTCATGCACAACTTTCAACCCCTACAAACCCTTTTAATGGAGAAAAAATTTTCACGTGAGGGGGTTGTTAGGGGTTGAACGTTGTGCATGAACAAAAATGTAATGGTCGACTTTCATTCGGTGACAAATTTCATCAGGTACCAATGGTACCATCGTCTCAAAGTAAATGAGCCATGACAAAGTCCACATACTGAAAACCTCATTTGAGTAACAAATTTTTCAAAAAAAAAAATTTTTTTCTTTAAAATTTCTGCACGCCTGTAAAGAAGATACAAAGACCATACCAAAAAAGTACCACATGACCTACTTTCCCTATTCAAAAAATTTAGAGGGTTGATGGGGATCGCACAGGGTGCAACCAAAATCCTTTAAAAATGCATATATATTTGGTAAAAGTGAACCAAAAATTGACCTGTTTCAGGATTTTGTAGCCAGATATTTTTCTTCTGAGAAAATGAATTTAATCCATAATTTTGACGCGCACTGTATACGTTTCGTAACTTATTCTACATATATCGAGGTTCTGCTTTGTTTCTTTCGGGAGTTATTGTGTTTATGTCGAACGTAAACACTTCTTAACTAGAAATAAACTCGATCCAACGGAAACCTGATTTATGAATCACCAACATTGAAATTTATCAAGAATTTCACTGAAAAAAATTAAGACTATTTGTGTTTGCATCGAGGGCTAATGTGTTATATAAAACTCAGCTACAAAGCTGTTCAACGTGAAAAGAAACCTACGTATTTCTGATTTGATTCGAGTCCCTGATCCATAAAAAGACACCAGAAAAAACCTGAGAATGGTGTGTTCTGTACAGGTTCAAGGCTTAATACGACAAAGGTCGAATTGGTAGATATAACCATTTGGCTTTTTATTCCTAATATTTTCAACAATAATTTCAATCATATTTGAAATTTGTAGGTATTTGGTAAAAAAATTACTGCTTGAATATTCAGGCAGAATTTCGTGAGTAAAAGGCTTCGAATTTGAACGAGCGCGTAGAAGCTTTTGACATCAATGCTTTATAGAATCATTTCATTAGCATTTTCAAATCATTCTAGAATTGTGGTTATGTCAGTTAATACTAAAATACTCTGGGGAATGATCAACCATTCAAAATATTGAATTATTTGGAAACCCTTGTATTGTCTAGTCTCAATTCAAAAATACACATGTTACATCAGCCAAAATCATGAAGGTACTATATCTACCAAATTATCAAAATATTTGTAACAATTCGACTGATTTCGTAATCCCTGAAATTCGAGTTTTCGAAGCAGTTTTCATTGAACGACAAAAAACTGATCTATATAAACACAGATACTCTATCAAGAAAATCAGTATCGAAGTATTCTTCAATAATACAACAAAATGAAATTCCTTGTGAGTGATGTTAGGACCCCTGACATATTTTATAATTTCATATTAATGTTTCTCGTATAATGAAATATTTGAAATTTTTTTTTTTCAGATTGCTCTCGCTGCCATTTCCATGGCTTCTCTAGCTAATGCTGGCGCCATCTTAGGAGGTGCAGCTATCGCATCGGCACCTCTTGTAGAGACAAGGCTTGCATCTCCTCTTAGCACCACGATCATTGGAGGTCCTGCTATTTCCTCAGGTTTGATCCAGAGTCCAGTCTTGACCAGAACCATCGCAGCGCCTCAACTCATCGGATCTCCATTGTTGGCCTCTTCTCAATTGATTCAAAACCCTGTTTTGACCAGGACTGTTGCCGCTCCAAGCATTTTAAGCTCTCCACTGATCAGTTCAGGTCTCGTCGGAAGTCCAATTTTGTCAAGAAATATTGCTGGACCTGGATTGATTGGGTCTCCTCTGTTACCTTCTTCAAGCATTGTTGGACAGCCCATTCTTCGTTCCTCTGGTCTGATTGGAGCTCAAGGTCTTATTGGATCCCAAGTTATCAACAGCTGGTAAAAAGACTGATTTACAAGATTGATTGCCTTACTGTGGGATAATGGATATCCTTTTTTTATACTCAGATAATGAATTGGGTAATATTGCTCTGTTGGAATGATATTTCCGATTCATTATTATACTTAAATTATAAGAAAACTGAACAATTGTAGATAAATCAAAAAATAAAGATTGAAAACTCATATCGCTTTGTAATTGAAGATAACCCCAAATTATTTGATGAATGAAATGATAGTTGAGAATTATTGTTTTTGCGCGTATGTTCTGGGGAACAGCGTGCTATCGTTTTGTCCAAATGTCTGTAATTTTGGATGATTGAGCTGAAAATGGTCTCAAAAGACTAGGTTGGGCTCACTGATGACGAATCCGGTGTCAAAATCGATTCTGTCCGGCCGGCTGGTCGTGGACACGATAACTGTCGAACGGATTAAGCTAGCGACTTGAAACTTTCAGGGTCGATCGCGCATTGGAATGCCGCGGTTGAGTTCGTTATTGGGCCAAATCGGTCGAACAGTTTTGGAATTATAGCCATTTGAAATTTTGAAGTTATCTATTTTTTATTTCGGAAACTACTCGAACGATTGATTTCAAACTTGACAGTTGGGTGGAGTATAACGACGCGCAACTTTGAGCGAACTTCGGTCGGGATTATACCGTCAGTAGATTTTGAAAACATTTTTTTTCCAAATTTTCTTCCAAAAAATTTTTTTTTCGGAAACAGTTTATCATTTCCAAAAATAATTCCACTCGGACTTTGAGCTTCATATTTCACAGCAGTGAACCAAATTTCAGTTCCATACGATCATAATAATTTTTCGAGATATTGGGAAAAAATACGTCAAATTTCTTGGTTTTCTTCTCGATATCGTTGTTTTGGTTTAGTATTTGATAAAATCAAATAATAAACCTTAGTGATCGACGAACAAAAAAAAACCCACCCTGAAAATTTCACAGTTTACGTTTTGGAGTATGAAGATTTGAATAAACTAATAAAAAAAATCCGACCGTCCGCCGTCCGTTGTCCGGGGTTTTTCTCAGAAAGAATGAATCGAAATCAGTGAAACTTGGCAGAAAAATTGCGTGTCGCTCGGGGTTGATCCTCCAAGCTTTTCAGCAGGATCGGTGTACCCTAAGGGCTCAAAATGGGGGGTTGGGGAAAAAAAAAATTATTTCTCGAAAACTTACCATCGAATTTTCATGAAACTCTGAATGTTGATTACTGTTGCAAAACTAAACCAAAAAAATTTCACCCGGATGATTTCCGACCAGTGATTCCTGAGTTATAAAGAAAAACGCTGCAAATTCCCAATAATGTCGAAAATGACATCATCGCATTCGGTTCTAAGATTAGAATTCACTGGAATAATCGGTTAACTTTTCAACCAGAATCATAGATCTGAAAGAAGATGAAAGTTATGATTGCCAAATTTTCAACACATATCGAGAAATTTTTAATGGGTGCGTTAATATTTCATAAACACAATTTGCAAATGCCCCATCGATGTTCTTGACAATTTCATAATCGTAAGTAGTTCAGATTGAATATTTTTGGGTTTTCTCTCCCAATATCTTAAACATAACTACTGAAAATCGGATCAAATTATTATTTATAGAAATCACCCTGCAGATTACGGGATTTAAGATTAAATTTCTTCATGAAGCTCATTCATATCTAAAATAAAACTTTTATTTTATTCATAAATCTTTGGTTTTTCAGAACACAAAAACCAATTCGATGAAAAAATTCATTTGAAACATTGAAATCTTAATAAATACTCTTTCATAACTGAATAACACTTTCACATGCAGAACGCGAATTAATTAGCGTAATTTAAAATAATGCAGATTTCCAAAAAATTCGGTTGATCGGAGGTTTCCATCAATTTCGGTTTGCGTAGTACTATTATCGTCAACATGTGGATATCCGTTACTGGTTTCAATCGAAATCCAATATCTTTCGTACTGACAGTTTGAAGTAAGCGTGAATATAAAAAATAATGAGCATTTATATGATAAATCAAATTGGAGGATATGATATGCAAAAAAATCAATATCAAACCGCAAATCTCATCAATTGTCGATTGTCGAGAATCTAATACCGAGGGTTGGAGCCTTAGACTAAAGTTAGGAGCCGATGATCTATCTACCTGTTCTGAATGTGGTCTGTGTCGGGTCGTGACCTAAGACAAGGGATATAGCGTAGACAAAAATATTCCGCATGTATCATCAGCTGGTTGTCGGCAAACTACTTGTTTGAATTTTACGTCTTTACATCAAACAGACTTTCAGATTTGACACCCTCTTGGTTGAGTGTATCTGACAACGATAACAACGAACGAAATTTATAATCTAGAATTATTCTTTCGAATTCAACCTGATGAGGTTCACGATATATTTAATTGTTACAGAAATGTTATTGAAAATAACTTTAGTCTTTCAGTTTGTGTGGTGGATACTTTGTGAATCAAGTGAATCGGATATCTGCACTATGGAAAAAATTTTTTTCAGATCAATTGCACAGGAAGGTTGAGTTTTTTTCATTTCATTAATATTTTTCAGAACAAAGTTGAATCCCAGTAGAAATCACATCTACACATTTGATATTAGCGGAAAGTCTCGAATTTTGTTTTACGTATTGGTGTTAGTTTGAAAGATTGAGTTTATTTCCTCAGTATCAAGAAATACGAACGCGTTCGGATTGAAACATCATGACTAATTGTGAAATATAGACACTCGATTTAATGCGAAATTTCGTGAGAATTGTATTGAAAAAAATCAAATTTTATTTTAAACATTTTTTTTCGGATACATATTCATCAAAGTTCAATGAAATTTGGTACAGGTTTCAGAGTCAACATTTAGAAACAGTGTTTCAAATTTCAGTTTTGACCGATATTTATTTGTGCAGATACCGGCAAAAAATTTCGTGACCATTTTGAATATTGAGGTCCCTAATATTTCAAAAAGAGCAAACCCTATCTGATTTGAGGTTCATTTTCAGTTGTAGAATACCGACACGAAATTTAATAATTGTGGAAAATAGTAAGATTTTCAAAGAGGTGAAACGACTGTGGAACGTCTCTTCTCATTCAAAATATTATTTTAAATTTTGCTAGTCAGTTAGCGTTCTGCATGTGGAAATGTTATTCAATTATACAAGTGTATTTATTGAGATTTCAATGTTCACATGAATTATTTCATGGAATTGGTTTCTGTGTTGTGAGAAACCAGTGAGTTATGCATAATATATACGTTTTTTTGAGATATCAATGGTATATTGGGTTATTTAACTGAGAAAATAATAAACCCTTGTGTAAAATTTGCAGCGTTTTTTCGGCATAACTCAAGAAATACTGATTCAATCCTGTTAAAACTTCGCAGCTAGTTTGGAGATGCTAAAACACAACTTCATGGAAAATTTCGTGATGATCGTGTCATTAGAACAATTCGAAAAAAAAAATTTCTTATCATATCATCCTCATTTAATTCTGTATGAACCTTCGAACTGTAATTTTTCGATGAAGTACTGGATTTCAATTCGATCTGATCTGTATTTCTGGAAATATTGGGATAATAAAATTTTGAATGGGATGGGTATATCTACGTAATCATTTGGTAGATTTTACCCATTCATGAATTCGGCTTCTTTAATTATACAGTGCGCGTCAAAATTAGGGAACAAATTCATTTTCTCAGAAGAAAAATATTTGGCAACAAAATCCTGAAACAGGTCAATTTTGTTTCACTTTAACCAAATTTCCATGCATTTTTGAAGGATCAAACCATCAACCCTCTAGATTTTTTGAATAGGAAAAGTGGGTCATGTGGTACTTTTTTGGCAAGGTCTTTATATCTTCTTTATAGGCCTGCAGAAATTTTGATTTTGTTTTTTTTTTGAAAAACTAGTTAGTTCAAAGAGGTTTTCAGTATGTGCACTTTGTCATGGCTCATTTACTTTGAGTCGATGGTACCCAATGAACTTTGTCAACGAATGAAAGTCGACCATTACAGTTTTGTTCATGCACAACTTTCAACCCCTACGAACCCTTTAATGGAGAAAAAAAAATTTCACGTGAGGGGGTTGTAAGGGGTTGAACTTTGTGCATGAACAAAAATGTAATGGTCGACTTTCATTCGGTGACAAATTCAATCAGGTACTATCGTCTCAAAGTAAATGAGCCATGACAAAGTGCACATACTGAAAACCTCTTTTGAGTAACTAATTTTTCAAAAAAAAATTTTTTTTCTTTAAAATTTCTGCACGCTTGTAAAGAAGATTCAAAGACCATACCAAAAAAGTACCACATGACCTACTTTCCCTATTCAAAACATTTAGAGGGTTGATGGGGATGGCACAGGGTTCAACAAAAATACATATAAATTTGGTAAAAGTGAACCAAAAATTGACCTGTTTCAGGATTTTGTAGCCAAATATTTTTCTTCTGAGAAAATCAATTTGATCCATAATTTTGACGCGCACTATAAAAGTTCCGGACCTACTCTACATATATCGAGGTTCTGCTTTGTTTCTTTCGGGAGTTATTGTGTTTATGTCGAACGTAAACACTTCATAACTAGAAATAAACTCGATCCAACGGAAACCTGGTTTACAAATCTGCAACAGTAAGATTTATCAAATATTCCACTGAGAAGAATTAAAACTGAAACTATTTGTGTTGGCATCGAGGGCATCTATCTAATGTCTTATATATAAAACTCTGCTTCAAAGCTGTTCAATGTGAAAAGGAAATTAATTATTCCTGATTTGATTCGAGTCCCTGAACTATAAAAGGACACCAGAAAAATCTTGAGAATGGTGTGTTCTGTACAGGTTCAAGGCTTAATACGACGAAGGTCGAATTGGTAGATATAACCATTTGGATTTTTTTTCCTAATATTTTCAACAATACAGATCCTATCAAATTTGAAATTTGTAGGTATTTGAAAAAAAATTACTGCTTGAATATTCAGGCAGAATTTCGTGAGGAAAAGGCTTCGAATTTGAACGAGCGCGTAGAAGCTTTTGACATCAATGCTTTATAGAATCATTTCATTAGCATTTTCAAATCATTCTAGAATTGTGGTTACGTCAGTTAATACTAAAATACTCTGGGGAATGATCAACCATTCAAAATATTGAATTATTTGGAAACCCTTGTATTGTCTAGTCTCAATTCAAAAATACACATGTTACATCAGCCAAAATCATGAAGGTACTATATCTACCAAATTATCAAAATATTTGTAACAATTCGACTGATTTCGTAATCCCTGAAATTCGAGTTTTCGAAGCAGTTTTCATTGAACGACAAAAAACTGATCTATATAAACACAGATACTCTATCAAGAAAATCAGTATCGAAGTATTCTTCAATAATAAAACAAAATGAAATTCCTTGTGAGTGATGTTAGGACCCCTGACATATTTTATAATTTCATATTAATGTTTCTCGTATAATGAAATATTTGAAATTTTTTTTTTTCAGATTGCTCTCGCTGCCATTTCCATGGCTTCTCTAGCTAATGCTGGCGCCATCTTAGGAGGTGCAGCTATCGCATCGGCACCTCTTGTAGAGACAAGGCTTGCATCTCCTCTTAGCACCACGATCATTGGAGGTCCTGCTATTTCCTCAGGTTTGATCCAGAGTCCAGTCTTGACCAGAACCATCGCAGCGCCTCAACTCATCGGATCTCCATTGTTGGCCTCTTCTCAATTGATTCAAAACCCTGTTTTGACCAGGACTGTTGCCGCTCCAAGCATTTTAAGCTCTCCACTGATCAGTTCAGGTCTCGTCGGAAGTCCAATTTTGTCAAGAAATATTGCTGGACCTGGATTGATTGGGTCTCCTCTGTTACCTTCTTCAAGCATTGTTGGACAGCCCATTCTTCGTTCCTCTGGTCTGATTGGCGCTCATGGTCTTATTGGATCTCAAGTTATCAACAGCTGGTAAAAAGACTGATTTACAAGATTGATTGCCTTATTGTGGGATAATGGTTATCCCTTTTTTATACTCAGATAATGAATTGGGTAATATTGCTATGTTGGCATGATCTTTCCGATACATTATTATACTTAAATTATAAGAAAACCGAACATCTGTAGATAAATCAAATAATAAAGATTGAAAACCCATATCGCTTTGTAATTGAAGATAACCCCAAATTATTTGATGAATGAAATGATAATTGAGAATTATTGTTTTTGCGCGTATGTTCTGGGGAACAGCGTGCTATCGTTTTGTCCAAATGTCTGTAATTTTTGATGATTGAGCTGAAAATGCTGACTAGGTTGGACTCACTGATGACGAATCCGATTCTGTCCGGCGGTGGACACGATAACTATCGAAGGAGCCAGCTAGCAATTCAAAACTTGCAAGGTAGTTCTCGCCGAAATGCCGCGGTTAAGTTCGTTAATGGGCCAAATCGGCCAAATAGTTATGAAGTTTTAGCCCTTTGAAATTTTGAGGTTATTTCCCTTATATTTCGGAAACTACCAGAGCGATTGGATTGAAACTTGGCAGTTAGTTGGAGCATAAATACGCGCAACCTTGAGCAGAATTTCGTTGGAATCTTATGTTCACTCAATTAAAAAAATTTTTTTTTCGAAATTTTTTCGGAAAAAAATGTTTTTTGAAACCATTGCTCAAATTCGGGAATAATTCCAGTTATACCTTGAGCTTCATAATTCACAGCAGTGTACCAAATTTCAATTCGATACAGCTAATAGTTTCGGAGATATCGGTAAAAAATATGAAGAATTTCTTGGTTTTCTTCTCGATATAATTTTTTTCGATATAACTCAAGAAATACTGATTCTGTCGTGATGAAACTTTGCAGCTAGTTTGAAGATGTTGAGGGGCGACATTGTGCAAAATATTGTGATGATCGTGTCTTTTGAACGATTTGAATAAAGAAATTTCAAATTTTTTTTTTTAAATATTCAATATTCTGTGATCTTCTCATCATGTTATCCTCATTTAATTCTGTATGAACCTTCAAACAGTCATTTTTCGATAAAGTACTAGATTTCAATTCGATCTAATCTGTATTTTTGGAAATATTGGGAAAATAAATTTTTTAATGGGTATATCTGCGGAATCATTGGGTGGATTTTACCCATTCACGAATTCGACCTTCGTAACTAAGGTCCAAACATTCTCTACAAATATCGAGTTTCTAAGTTGTTTCTTTCGGACGTTATTGTGTTTACGGACCGGCGGTTAGGCTTAGGTTTGGGGCTTAATTACGAAGGTCGAATTCGTGAATGGGTAAATTCCGCCGAATGATTCCGTAAATATATCCATTCAAAATTTTATTCTTCCAATATTTCAAAAAATACAGATAAGTTCGAATTGAAATCCAGTAATTTATCGAAAAAAAATCTAGAAAAGCACTGTCGTGAAGGCAGCAGCTTTTGCGCACATGTTCAAATTCGTTGTCAAAGTGGTCATCTACATTGAACATGCGCTCAAAAGCTGCTATATTCACGGCAGTGCTTTTCTAGATTTTTGCATATCACTTCCTCACCTTCAGGTTCAGTTACTGAAGCGAGTATTTCGAAAATGGATTCTTGTTGTATTGAGGGCCGGTATTATAAAACTTAACTTTAACTTTAACTGACAGTTATGTTAGGACATATCTGTCAAAACTTTCAGTTAAAGTTTAGTTTTATATAATACCGGCCCTTAGACCTAGAATACAATTTTATTACTATTTCCCACGACTAGTTCAGTCATGTGAAAATCTTTTGGGCTGATGAATTCATTCAACTATTTTGGAGATACAGTGTGAATGAACAATTTCTGTTGAAAATAGATTTGTCGATAACCTCTGACAAGGTTTTTGTTTTCCAATAAAATTTTCTACATGTGGAAAACATGAAAAGCTAATATGATAATTGTAATATGGGGAAAATTACAGGCATAAATTAGAAAAAAATTATTTTTTTTCGTTTGGTTTGGAATGTTCACCATATATAAATAATTTATTGAGTTTAAATTATTCTCAATTCAGATTTGAATCGATTGAATCGATGATGAATATGGGAAAATTGTTGAAAGCCCTCCATTATAGAAATTCAATGTTCTTCTCTCCATATTATATTTTCATATGAAGCAAACTAAATACCAAGAGATTTGCAAATTTGGGAAAATACTATCAACCATAACACTAACGGAAAGTCTACAGAAGCCAGGCGAAAACTTCTAGAACAAGTTTCATATTCTCTTTCTCTTTTCTGCTCGCATGTTTTGGGGAAATTTCCAAATTCCCATATTTTTCCCGAAAATGGTCTCGAAATTTTGCTCAAGCCTCGAGCTTCATATTTTACATCCGTGCACCAAATTTCAGTTTGATACAATCATAATTTTTGAAGATATCAGGAAAAAATAAGTCACATTTTGTGAATTTTTCCTCGGTATCGTTGTATTTTCCATAATAACTCAAAAAATACTAATTCGATCATGATGAAACTTGGTACATAACTAGTTTGAAAATGCTAATGAACAATTTTGTGCAAAATTCTCTGATGATCTATCATTAAAACAATTTGGAAACAATTTGAAAAGCACTATCAATCAAAAATGATTGAGATCCCTTTTTTTAATGATATCCTAACTAGCTTTCCAATAATACATACATGTTGAATTTGCTAGAAGATGCCCAAACTTCACAAGCATAATATTTTTTTATTGAAATTTACAGGTAGGCTTAGATGATTTGTTGGAAATTTCGAATAATTATTTGTCTGATAAATGTTCCTATGGAGTAACGACATGTCTTTGACAAAGGAAACTTGGTTTTCAAAACGTGCGTTAGACGTAGAAAGTGTAAGTGGATTAGAGAGTAGTTGCACACTGTTTTGTTATCAGTATCCTATCCACAGTGAACTCAAATAGTTATTCCTCATTGAGTTTTGTCAATTCAATATATATCATTATTGCGGATTCTGAAGATGTGTAAAAGATTGTTTAGAGGAATATTCAGTTTTAATAATTGAACTGAACAGATCATATTAGTGCACATCATAAAGAATCTGTTTTTGACTGACTCTTGATTGAATTCAGCCAAAGAGGAATCGTATAACAATTTCCATGTAATGTCAAAAATAGTGTTGTTCACAAATGAAAGATTTTTACGCGATTGTTCTGGGGAACAGCGCGTTATCATTTCGACACGATGTCTGTAATTTTCGAATTTTGAGCCGAAATTGGTCTCAAACGACTAGGTGGGAATCAATGATGAAGAATCCGTGGTCAAAATTGATTCTGTGCGTTCGGCCGGCCGGCCGTGTGCGCTGTAACTCTCGAAAGGAAGGACCTAGAGTCTTAAAATTTTCAGGTAAGGTTAATATCCTGAATATCTCGGGCCAGATCTGCCGAATGGTTTTTAAACTACAGCCATTTGAAATTTTGATTTTTCAATAACTCAAAAAATATTTATCTGTTCGAAATGAAACTTAGTTGGAAGATGAACAGTGTCAATAAAAAGAATAATCGATGGAACAATTCGAAAAAAAATTTTTTTTGAAAATTGAAAATAAGAAGAATTATCCATAGAAAAATTCGAAAAAAATTTTTTTTTCTTGAAAATTTTTATAATACATTAAAATTTCACTGAAATTTCCTAGTCTCATTTCGCAAGGTGAACAAGCGCGTAAAAGCTGCTGACTTCACGTCAGTGCTTTTCTAGATTTTTATATATGTTCTCGTCGTGATTAACAAAAGTTTGGTTCCTACCTTCATTTTACACCTATTTTTCGGATTTTCCTACCTAATCGAAGGCTAATTAACATTTAAGTATACATTAATTATGCTCAGATCACTGTCTCCCTTCAACATCACTCATATTTCGTCAGCCAAATCAAGGTGTATAATATGAAAGAATAGAAAAAAATGTAACAATTTGGAAAATTTCGTAATCCTTCAATTTCGGGTATTCGAACTAGTTCACATTGAACAGCGAAAAACTAATACATATAAATACAGTAAATTTGCTACCAAAATCAGTATCGAAGTAGTCTTCAGTCTTCATACAATACAACAAAATGAAATTCCTCGTAAGTAACCGTATTTTTAGTGTGTATATTGCATACTTGGATATTTTTTACCTATGTATTACATGTAATATAAAATTATTGTTTTTCCAGATTATTCTTGCTGCCATTTCCATGGCTTCTCTAGCTAACGCTGGCGCCATCTTAAGAGGTGCAGCTATTGCAACAGGACCTCTTGTAGAAAGTAGACTTGTATCTGCTCCGTTAGCAACATCATCAGTTCACTCCACCAGGATTGTTTCCGGCAATTCTGGATTAATCTCTTCACCTCTCAGCACCACAATCCATGGAGTTCCTGCTATTTCTTCAGGTTTGATCCAGAGTCCAGTCTTGACCAGAACCATTGCTGCTCCACAACTAGTTGGATCTCCATTGTTGACGTCTTCCACATTGCTTCGAAGCCCAGTTTTGACCAGAACAATTGCTGCTCCTCAACTCATTGGATCTCCATTGTTGGCTTCTCCTCAATTGATCCAAAACCCTGTTTTAAGCAGAACTGTTGCCGCTCCAAGCATTGTCAGTTCTCCATTGGTTAGTACAGGTATCGTCGGAAGTCCAATTTTGTCAAGAAATATTGCTGGACCTGGATTGATTGGATCTCCTTTGTTACATTCTTCTAACATTCTTGGTCAGCCCATTCTTCGTTCCTCAGGACTGATTGGAGCTCATGGTCTTATTGGATCTCAAGTTATCAATGCTTGGTGAAAATACTGATTTTACAGGATTTATTTACGTGTTATGTTTTTATGCTCAGGTATTAATTTTGGTTATATCGTTTCGTTGATTTGATGATTTCATTTCATTATTATACTTAAATTATATCAATTGTATATAAATCGAAATAAATTTTGAAAACTTAAATTGTTTCGTTAATTATCATTAACTGCCATTCTTCCACTAATCCTGAGCTATTTTAAAAGATGGATTCTTGTTCGAAATAATATTCAATTTTGTAACCTTTTTTCAAAAATGAAGTGATGAAGCTGGAATTAGTTATTTTTTTTAAGACGTCTGAAAGGTTTATACTGAGTTTCGAAAGGATCTTCCAATTTCAGGTTCATGAAATTGTTTTTAATTGGAAATGAGGTAGCGTAAGCATAGTTCATTACATGGATGGAAGAACGTAAATTATGGAACAAATTCATTTTCTCAGAAGAAAAATATTTTTTCTCTTTATGATATTCATTTCAATTTCATTGTTAAATTTCAGTCCGTTAAAATACCGAAGGGTCGCGCTTAAACACATCGGAAAACCCTAAGTGCAAACCTTCGTATCAATCCTATCATATCCCACCCACAATGTACGACACTGTCATAATCATAATTCCATTCATTTTGATGTTTCTTCCCGATTCAACTTTACTTTCCATGTTATTATTGTCTTTTCTTCTCATATCAATGCAATAGAGTACCTACTTCGTTTTAATTCATTTCCTTTCAGATTAATGTCTGGAATATTTTGCTTCTTTACTTGAATATGGGTAACGTTAACAGAAATGATCTATTACGACCACACACCTCTTCACGGAAAATCGAATTTTACAACTTGAATGAAACAATTTTTAAGGTCCCGTCACCGAACCCAAAGAATAAATTTACCAGTTATGCTACAGAATTCTGAATCGCGCATGTTCACATTTTGGCTGATGAAATCCAAATCATTTTTAAGGGATACTAAAATGCTTCAGGCATCACTGCTAACCAATCAACAGGAAGTCAGAATTGTTTCACCTCGTTTTGATCGTAGCCCTGAAATCAAATAGCGAACTTCATAAGATACAACAAGTAGTAAAAGAATTGTTTCAATTTTATCCAACAGATTTCTTGAAATTTCACAATGATCTCTCACTTATGGGTTTGAATAATCGATATGAAGTATCGAGAACGGTAAGGACATTTAACCGATCGAAGACAATAGTCCAATGGGGGTTTTTCCTTTCAACGAAAATGCAGTAATTTTCATGCAAAACCTTTAGAACATCACATTGCAAACATATAATTTCAATATTATATTTAAAAAAAAATGTTTGATCACCTAAAACTGAAAAATAAAAATGGGGATTTGCATTAAAAGGGATTTGTCTTGAGTGCACGATATGGCAACGTCGAATTCAGCTTTCTCGGAAAGAAAAGGACGTCAAATGTGTTACTTTGCTTAGAAAAACAGAGATAGCTATACATCGATCTGATTAGAGTAGAAGACAACGACCAAAGAATAGAAAATGAAGAGCATAGACTGTCATACTGTCATATTACTGACAAATCGCAAAAGGAAATTTTATGGTTATATTGACAAAGAACATGTGTGTACCACAGAATAGGAATAAATATTTCATTATTCTATGGCAGAAAAAGCTATTCTACCAAACACCGTTGTCACTTCATGCATGCCTGGCAAATCCCAAACCCCAATTTTGAAATATGATTTTGAATACTTTCTGAAAGTAATTTGGGAAAATGATGAATCAAACCCATAATCATTATGTTCAAATTTGCATTTGCAGTAATAACCCAAATTCAGGAAAACTCCCATTCATGATGCAAAAAACTTGGTGTGCTCAGCTGAAAAATGAGTGACGTCAGCAAGATTAAAATACAAAGAGTTGTATATTCTGTGCTTTGAATTTCAATGTTAATTCAAAGCACAGATTAAACAACTCTTTGTTTTTGCGCGCATGTTCTAGGGGAACAGCGTGCTATCGTTTTGTCCAAATGTCTGTAATTTTGGATGATTGAGCCGAAAATGGTCTCAATCGACTAGGTTGGACTCACTGATGACGAATCCGGTGTCAAAATCGATTCTGTCCGGCCGACCGGCCGGCCGTAGACACGATAACTGTCGAACGAAGTGACCTAGCGACTTGAAACTTTCAGGGTAGGTCGCGCATTGGAATGCCGCGGTTAAGTTCGTTAATGGGCCAAATCGATCGAATAGTTTCGGAGTTATAGGCATTTGAAGTTATTTATTTTTTATTTGAGAAAGTACTTGAGCGATTGGATTCAAACTTGGCAGTTGAAGTACAACGACGCGCAACTTTGAGCTAAATTTCGTCAGGATTTTATTGTCGGTAATTTTTAAAAAAAATTTTTTTCGAAATTTTTTTCCAAAAAAATTTTTTTTTCGGAAACCATTCATCACATCCGAGAAAAATTATACTCACGCTTTGACCTTCTAATTTCACAGCAACGTACCAAATTGCAGTTCGATACGATCATAAGTTTTGGAGATATCGGGAAAAAATATGTCAAATTTAAAGGTTTTCTTCTCGATATCGTTGATTTTTTCGGTATAACTCGAGAAATACAGATTCAGTCCTGATTAAACTTCACAGCTAGTTTTAAGACGCTGAAAGACAACTTTATGCAAAATTTCGCGATAATCGTCTTATTAGAACAATTTGAAAAAAAAAATTTCTATGATTTTCTCATCATATCATCCTCATTAAATTCTGTATGAAACTTCGAACTGCTATTTTCGATGAAGTACTGGATTTCAATTCGATCTGATCTCTATTTTTGGAAATATTGGAAAAATAAAATTTTGATTGGGTATATCTACGGAATCATTGGGTGGATTTTACCCATTCACGAATTCGGCCTTCGTAATTAAGGTCCAAACCTTCTCTACAAATATCGAGTTTCTAAGGCGTTTCTTCCGGACGTTATTGTGTTTACAGTCGGCCTAACGGCCAGCGAAATCGGCTGTTCCGCAGTTATTCCCCGGAAATATTCAATGAATAAAATTCAAATTGTATCTGAATTATTTCATTCTCACTTATTACCTTTCTGTTCTAGAACGGTAACTAATTCACTTACTGTTCTCCTTTTCTTAGCAACCAGTAAAAATGATCTACCGATCTAGGAACAAACGCGGTAACTAACAAGAGCAGTTCTATCGTGCAAAAATGATAATTGTGATCACTTCAATAGACGACTTCGGCCCAAGTTGCCAACCCACAATTTTCTTCACAAATTTACTATTACTGGGGAACGGGAATTTCAGGACAAATTCGACATGATGAGGTTCGCATTATTTATAAATATCCGTGAAAGATGCCACGGTTCCTCAAACAAGATAATTCCTTCCAAATACAGGTTTTGTCAGGATGAAATTCAAGTTGGGATTCCTGATTTTTATGTTAATAGTGTCAAGTTTATATATAAAGGATATGTTCCGCAAATCAACTTGATTATTTCGGTTGCCGGTTTTCCGTTCTGTAAATATGAAATATTCAGTTGGTTCCTGAAAAAAAGGTTAATTACGGAATTTGGTTGATGAAAAAGCAATATTTTTGTCACCAGAACATAGACATATTAAGTCTATGCACCAGAACGACAGTCAATGTTTTATGGTAACATATCCATAGCATAAAACAATCTTTATTTACCTTATGATGCATAGACCATACCTAGTAATTTTTCCATTGTTGATTGTTGTCTCTTCTATGTTCTATGGATCATAAAATTAAAGGAAGATTGTTTTATGCTATGGATATGTTACCATAGAACATTGACTGTCGTTCTGGTGACAGAAAGAATGTTTTTTCATCAAGCAAATTCCGTGATTAATCTTTTTCTCAGGAACCAACCGAATATTTCATATTTACCGAGTGGGAAACTGGCAACCGAAAAAACCAAGTTGATTTGAGGAACATATCTTATAAAAATTTGACACTATTAACATGAAATCAGGAATCCCAACTTAAATTTCAGCCAATCGGAGATGATCTCAAGAAAACCCTATATTTGAAAGGAACTATCTTGTTTGTGGAGCCGAGGCATCTTTTACGGATATTTTAATTAACGTGAACCTTATCATGTCGAATTTGTCCTGAAATTGCCGTTTTCCAGTGATAGTAAATTTGTGAAGAAAATTGTGGGTTGGCAACTTGGGCCGAAGTCGTCTATTGAGAGGGAATGCATTTCAAAATATTATTTTTCTGGAAAATATGTGATCCCTTGCGTGAAAAGATCAAGTCAATAAAATATGGAGCTTTCGTCTTGAAAACTGGAGCAGAGTTTTTGTGCTATCGTTTTCTCCAAATGTCTGTAATTTTCGAATTTTGAGCCGAAAATGGTCTCAAACGTCTAAGTTGTTCTCACTCACTGATGACGAATCCGATGTCAACATCGATTCTGTCCGGCATTCAGTATGCACGATTACGGTCGTACGAAAGATTCTATCGATTCGATAATTTCAGGGATGGTTGCATTTCAAAATGCGAAGGGTCCTGCAAATGACCTAACCTTAACCTCCTGATGGAAATATTTGGCGATCTTCTCTTCGTATGGTCGTTTGAAAAGAAAACCATCAAATATTTTCATGATGAATTAAAGAGTGGTTGGCCAGTGTCAATACATAAAAAGATGAAAGCTTTGGCAGCGAATTTGAACATGCGCGCAGAAGCTGCTGTCCTCGCGTCAGTATATGCTTTCCTAGAGTTATTTACATTGGACCAATATGCGGATTTCACGATCATGATACAAAATCATCAGGAATAATAAGGATGAAAAATTCACGAATCAGTGAAAAAATATTACAGTTAACATAGCCAAGTCTTTTGGCATCATTCTCAGAGTAACAAACAACATAGAGGTAATACGTCATATTTAGAAGGCAAATGCTGTCCGCAACACTCTGAATTCAAAGCCGCAACATGAGATACAAAATTTGACACTTTGACCGCAATCAAAACAAACTTGTTTATAAACCAGTTACCAACATGTAATACGATATTTCACTCAATTCACAAACAACATACTTCTTACGTCCCATAGTGAATTAAAGTATTGTAACAATTCGAAAAATATTGAAGTAAACAGCTAGAAATATCTGAAAACTCGTTAGAAACTTACCAAAACAACGGATGACAGATTGACCGGAGGTATACTGTCATTGCGGCATAGTTGCCAAAGCTTGGGTTTCAGCAGGTAGATACTGAAAAGGGTAAGTATTCTTCTTACCACAAATTCGAAACTGAAGAAAAATATCTATCATGAAATGTTTAAATTTCCATATTTAACCGAGAATTACTAAAATTAGTATTTTCATTTCATTTAATATACAATTACAATAAGATATCATTGCGCATTTCCAAATATATCGCAATCTGACAACGTTGACAAAAGCATGTTGCGGACACCCAAAAACTGCGTACAGTCTCTATGTTGTTTGTTACTCTGAGGCATCATTCAATAAAGATACGATATTATTTAGACAAGAAGATAACTACGTTTATTTTACCACCTGTATATACAACATTACATATTTTAGATGGTTATTTTGATATAAGATTCATAATACTTCAGATCATAAGCGTATTCATGAATTAATAACCATTATTTCTTCCGTATCCACTATATCCATTCAAAGATGATCCACTATATCCATTAAGAGATGATCCACTATATCCATTGAGAGATGCACCACTAAAACCATTCACAGACGATCCACTATATCCAAAAGATGCTCCACTACCAGATGACCCATAACCGATGTTGCCAAAGTTACCTTGTCCATTTCCGCTATAGGAAGCTGAGGTCAAAGGAGGAGACGAAACAATTCTTGTTACAATTGGTACACTGTGAACTGAAAATAAACAAATTAAGATAGAGACAAGAATACGAGAGTGGGGCAATAAATCACTGACTTGAAGTCAGAAGCATCGGCACATTTGCTAGCCCATTTATTTAAAATGTCTGACGTTGAAATTCCGGAAGTGAGATAGGCAAGACATCATAGCTTTACCCATCCAAATAATGATCTTACTCAAACCTGCCCGGATTCCAGAAAAATTTATTTTTTTGATATCATTAATGTGCCTGATTTCATACTAGAAGACCGAATATCTCGATAGTATACAATTCACCGAAAAAAGTTTATTGAATTGTTTTCAATTTCCAGGTTATTAAGTTTTGAAACTGGAGCAGTTTTGCATTTTTTTTCAGTAAGAAGAAAACCTCTGGTAGTATTCTATTTTGAAATATCTAAACTCTGAGAGATGTTGTCACCTTTTGGAGTTTTTAATGAGGAAACCAGGTCCCAAGCTAAAATAAAATATCTAACCGTCACACCGAGTTATTTCCTCTTCAACAGATGATTTTTAATCTGATTCATGCCTATTCGAATCAAAATAAAAGTCTATTACTATATTTTTATGTTATCAAGTAACATGTTGCTTGAAAATCCTAGGTAGGTATCTTGTGTTTCAATTGAGTAACAAAAAAATTGGTGGAAGTTTGAATAGATCTGTGCATGAGCTCTCAAATGGAGAATTACTTGACATGTAATGCTTATCCATGATTTGAAAAGAAAAAGCTTTCATTGGTAGGATATTTCCGAATAAAATATTGATAGGTACATTAACGGAAATTTCTCTTATAATAATTATATAAAAATGTCTATCAGAAATATTGGTCGATAAATTCAACAGTTTTCGAGATCATAAAAGAACTCGTTCGAAAATTCTATAAACTCGTCAAATCATCAAGTGAAGTACAGATAGTTACAGAAAAAAAATTGAAAAAATTGAAACTATAACACCCTGTATCTCGAAAACGAGACATCTTCATGGGACTTCTTTTCCTTATAATAATGCAAGGAGTCTCCCCTTTTCGTTTGTACCTCGAATTTAGGAGCACCCTGTATTGAATTTTCGCTTGTGGGTTTTGTGGGTCGTAGAACAATTTTTTTTTAGGTAGAACAATATCGATGTTTCGATTATCCCTTATTATTCCTGCCTTTTATTTATTCAATGGGAAATTATCATTTTATACCTATTCTCTGCTGTGAAATGCTGCTAGTAGCTACTGGAGCTGTCGGAATAACGGGCCCACTTGAGACCACACCTGTGCTGTAGGCCCCCCCGATGGAAGAACCAGAGTACCCCCCTGAGAGTATACCGGCAGTTGCGGAGGCAGTCAAGGTCGCCAGAAGTCCTACAAGAATCTGTAACAGGAGAGAAAGTTCATACTCAGTGTAATTCAAGAAGCATGAGTCACTTGAGGTGAATAACGTGGATGTTGTTTTTTTGAAAAAATTAATTAATTGATACTTTAGGATGAATAAGATCTCGTAAGGTGTATCTAATGTTCACAGCAGAAGCGGGTGCAGGATAATGCCTGGAAGGTGAAAAATCAGGAAATGGAATTATTGACTCAATTTGAGAAAGTTCTCAAATCAAATTTACATCTTGATTCAAACAATTTTGCAATCTTCCCATAGTAGGATCGTCACTTAATATTCTCTTAGCGTATTCTACGAATATTGAGTCTCAATATGTTGTATGTTGTTGAAGGACCGACAACCAAACTTATACAAGTTGAATTGTGGATTACTATCCATCGGTTTCACATAACTTTCGACTTCTGATCAACTCGTTGATTAAGGTTTGCATTCAATGGTTGGGTTGAAATTAGACGACTTCGGCCCAAGTTGCCAACCCACAATTTTCTTCACAATCACTGGGGAACGGGAACTTCAGGACAAATTCGAAATGACCAGTTTCCCGTTATTTATAAATATCCGTAAAAGATGCCTCGGCTCCTCAAACAAGATAATTCCTTCCAAATATAGGTTTTTTTTAAGATCATCTCTGATTGGCTGAAATTTAAGTTGGGATTCCTGATTTCATGTTAATAGTATCAAATTTATATAGGATATGTTCCGCGAATCAACTTAGTTATTTCGGTTGCCGGTTTTACATTCCGTAAATATGAAATATTCAGTTCCTGGAAAAAAGGTTAATTACGGGATTGTGATGAAAATTGTGGGTTGGCAACTTGGGCCGAAGTCGTCTATTGAACTGAAATCGAGCACAGAATTTACTGTTGACTGACAATCAAGCTCAAGATCTGGCAATCAAAGTTTTGTGAAACCGGCCGTCAATCTAGGAAATCATTGAGTTGATTGGTATAATCTTCCAAATTTTATAAATTCAATATCCTTTTCAGCAAATTACAAATGAAACTCTTCAAATTTTAAGAGTGGGTTTGGGACCTTCACCCACTTATTTCGAATTTCTGCCTCCGGCCGATTGTAAACACGATCACTTTGCAAAGGAAATACAAAGAGACTCAAAAATATTTAGAACAGGTTTGAAATTTCCATACGAAGATTAAGTTCAGAAGGCACAAAATCAGCTTAGCAGTTTGGTGAATGAACGCATTTGAAATTCCGTCATCTCAATATTCACAAAAATACATACATGATAGGGTTGGAATTCAGCAAATCTATCTATATACGATCAATTTGATATTTATCGATTGTTCTGAAATGAATTTCTTCCAAAACTTGAAATGAAAACTTCAATCATAGGTTTTAAAAAAATATATTTTTTGAGAATTGTACTAATAACACGATCATCACCAAATTTTGCACCACATTATGCACCAGCAAATTAAATACCGAGTATCAACATGATAGGATGAGTAATTTTTTAGTTATTTTGGAAATATCAACCAAACCGAGGAAAAACTCGAAATTTAACATATTTTTCCAATATCCCCAAAACTAAGAATCGGATCGAACTGAAATTTCGTACTGTGTTGTGAAATATCGATACATTTGAAATTTCATTGAAATCAGATCAATAGTTTAAAAAAAAATCAACAAAAATTCATGAAATTTCCAAATTTCCCTCCGATTTATTTACAATAGGATCACAATTTAACAAGTAGTTGCGGGTATTCTTCAACTAACAAATAAAACTTATAATCGGGTCGTCGTCCGGAAGGCCGGACAGAAGTGTATAGTATATTCTTCATCAGTGGGTCCAAATTTCGGAAATTAGAGACTTTCAGGCAAAACGATTGCACGCTGTTCTCCATGCGCGCAAAAAAACTCTTTACAACAAAAACACTCATTGAAAATTGCAATCCTCTAGTTTTCTTTCATAAGTTACAGTATCAGTCTTGCATGGATCACGATTACTTCACCAATGAACTCAAATTTATTATTCCATACTATTTTTGGATTTAAAACGTTTTATTACAAACATTTAGATAAAACGTCGCAAAAATCAAGTGGTTATTTTGAATATTTCGAAAAATTTTACGGTTCGAATATATTAGGACCTTCATGCTTATTCGATTTTTAAGGTTTTCAATTTTCCGAAGCCCAGAAACAAAAATTCACACATCAGTTATCAATCATGACAATATAATTGGAAAAATATAACTACATTCGTTTCACATCATATCAAGCATCATCAGTAGAAAAAATATTTCTTACCATGGAATTCATTTTGATTTTTTGTATGTTATAATATGTTCAAAGAAGTAAGAACTTATTTAATAACTAGAATAACTATCGCAGACTATTTATATGAACAAATATTACCCCTGCTTGGTTGTAATTTGACTACTATGCCCCAATTTGCCAGGCAAGTGTGAATTTATATTTTATTGTATCTATATGAAAATAATATTAACCACATTCCCATGCATTCAAATCTTATAAGTAACTGATATTTCTATTTGATCCTTCGAAATTCATATAATAGTATATGGATCTTGAATATACCTTAAAAGCTGTAGCAAGACAATTAGCTAATTGAAGCTATTCACTGAACGGAAGCAGGCATTTTCAGAGAATAATTAAACGCAATTTTATCATCCCGATGGAATATCGTTAATTAGGCAATACCGTTGAGTAGTTGAATTCTCAATGGGAAGACTAATGTATTTGATCTAACCTTTTTTCGTTCGGTACAAATAATTGCCACCTACAGTACAGTTTCACTTTGAAAACCACGTTTTTTCTAAAAAAGTGTAATTTACTAATGATTTCAATAGCCTATGAATTCAATTCATTGAGTTCTTCTTTTGAAATTGCCGCAGCAATCAAACGCCCAATATGTATAAAACGATTATAAGCATTAAAATGGTGGATTCACGGTTTTATTACTGATATTTTCTTCTGAATTTCAAAAGTGACTCTACTGATTTTTCTCCTCACTCGAAGAAATTTATTGATCTCGATCCTCCCTGCTTGCAGATGATTGAATGAGCTCCAATAATTCCATTTTATATTATTGTTTGAATAATGCTTATAGTTTAGAGTTCCTGAAATGGTGGATGCGCTTTCAACTTTGTAGAGTGATACCATTCTGAATAATCAAAATTGTTGCATACGGCTCTCTTGTTTGGAAACGTTTATCAGTATCTACAAAAAAATTATATAATTCTTTTAGAAATGATGAAATACTGTTTTCATAAGCAACCATGAATCAAGTCAAAAATATCTTATCTAATTACTTCGAAATAAAAGAGATCATTGAACTATCTCAACTTCCTAGAGGATGAGATCTGGTTCATTGGATGTATTTTCAATTCTGACTCGTTCATTTATCAAATCTTAAACATTCGCATGTATTCATTTGAGACACATCCATAAGTGCTTATTGCTTTTCTGTGTTCTAAGTGTATCATCGTTGTCTCTGCTTCGATGTCACTTTGATATTTTTTTTTTTGATGTTCTGTGACTTTGACTTTGGATTTTGAGGTTATTTTAAAATTATCTACGTCTTTTCGTTGTCACAACTTTTTGTTTATACATTTTTTGGTTACTATTCCTTTCAACAATCTTAAAACGTTTCGTTATCTATAAATAGTGTGCACGTTTGTTTGAGCGTTCTCGTTTCGAAGTTGAGTTCATCATTCTGTTGTTGTGCCCTGTGTTTGTTTATTTACCTGATGAAACAGGTATTTTGAGGTTTCAATGATATGCTGAATTTTTTTCGAAAAAGTAGACATGGATATATTTATCTGAATGATTCTTTAGGTGAGTTTGACAAAAATATATTTGCAGGCACCACAGTTGTGTCAGTTTAATAAAATTATTAATTGTACATTATAATTTGTAGTTATTAACGATGACCTTGATTTAGAATTTAGTTGATAATGCAAAAATTTCATTGGACGTAATAAAATTTTGCTCCTTTACATTACAAACATTCATCCTATTATAGGATATCCTTATCAAGCATGCCTGTATATTGTGTATATAATGTATAGGTACCTAACTGTTTATTACTATCTCATAGGAATTTAAATGAGCGCACATTGGCATTACCGTACAACATCATCCGCTTTAGAAATATTTTTTTGAATTGTGATATTGTGGAGATCTTCACAAAAACTTTTGCAGAGGAAATCTGGTAAACTTACATTAACATTTATTTACGTCTGATAAGAATCATAATTTTCTCTATGGTTACACCGAATTTATGTAAATTCAAGAAATTATCATTTGGAAGGTGAATAATTGAAGAATCAACTCGGTAATAATATACCTATTAGAGGGACGAAAGTGGGTTTTTTCAACCGAAAGAACTTGAATTAGCTTCGTTTGGGAGATGTTTTCAAGCTTAAAAATGATATTTCGACGAGTTATACTCTTTACTTTTTCTACGAGCTTGCCTACAATAAAAAAACGAAGGTAAATTAGAATTTTTCCAATTTCCAAGCATGAATGGATTTTCAGAAGTTATTAGTTTTTAATTTCTTACATATTTGAAAATATTTCGAAGAAATGTTCATGTTCATCAGAATCGAACTAGGAATAATACATTTCCCTTTCATCCTACGAATTTAGCAGAAGAATATCATATCCGGCCAATTAATCGTACCTATAACGTTAAAAAAATTTTTGACAGCTCTTTTTGAATACGCAACTCTGAAAGAATTCTTTTCCATGAACTGATTAATGAAATAACACATGCTTTCAATAATGAATATTCAGCAATACCAAGTTTCGAATATGTGTATCTAGAGGAGAAGGGTACCTTAATTTACAGGGTGTTTAGTAAATATGGGGCAAAAATTGAAAAGGTGTTTTTTTGAACTATTTGGAGGGTGTTCCATTTGAAATACGGAAGATTCTGCTAATTTTCATTTCCAATATGTAGCAGGTTGTTTTCAAACCCTGTATGATATACAGGGTATGAAAAAATTCGATTTAAGATAAACCGTTCGAGAGAGTGACCAAGGTACAATATTTGACCAGAAATGAATTCCTGTGAGACATTGCACAACCTAATAATTTCAGAAACCCTGAGTGACGAATAATGGGAAAAGATATGTCAGACAAAATATCTCGAAAACCGTTAATATTTTTGTGGTAAAGATATCCATAAAGTATATTTCATTTTTGCGCGCATGTTCTAGGGGAACAGCGTGCTATCGTTATTTCCAAATGCCTGTAATTTTGATGATTGAGCCGAAAATGGTCTCAATCGACTAGGTTGCGCTCACTGATGACGAATCCGTTGTCAAAATCGATTCTGTCCGGCCGGCCGTCGACAAAAGCAAGCTAGCAACTTGAAACTTTCAGGGTAGGTCGCGCATCAGAATGCTGCGGTTAAGTACGTTAATGGGCCAAATCGGTCTAATAGTATCGGAGTTATAGCCACTTGAAATTTCGAAGTTATTTATTGTTTATTTCAGAAACTACTTGAGCGATTGGATTCAAACTTGACCGTTAGGTGGAGTACAACGATGCGCAACTTTGAGCCAAATTTCGTCAGGATCATATCGTCAGTAAATTTCAAAAAAATTTTTTTAAAAAATTTTTTTTCTCGGAAACCATTCATCACTTCCAAAAAAAAATTCCACAAACACTTTGGGCTTCTAATTTCACAGTAGTGTACCAAATTTCAGTTCGATACGATCATAAGTTTTGGAGATATCGGGAAAAAATATGTCAAATTTCGAGGTTTTCTTGCCGATATCGTTGTTTATTTCGGTATAACTCGAGAAATACTGATTCCTGATAAAACTTCACAGCTAGTTTTGAGATGCTGAAAGACAACTTTATGCGAAATTTCGTGGTAATCGTGTCATTAGAACAATTTGAAAAAAAAAATTTCTATGATTTTTTTCTAAATTCTGTATGAAACTTTGCCACGTTCTTATTGATTCACCTAATTCAAAGTAACGTTAGTATGTCAACAATAGATTCCTTAGAACTAAATGATTAAATTCAAATTCTGGCTCAGACCGGGTCAGGTCAGGGTACCTACCCTCGAAATCACTATGTGGCAAAAGTAAGAAAAAAAATGGTTCGTTAATTGGTTTATTACAATTCAATTTAGATCTCAAGTTATACAATTATTCAAATATCCAAAAAAAATTAGTTTCAATCTTAAAAAAAATCATGCAGGGAGACTTCTCATCATAGCCAGAATTCCATGAAGTTTAAAAAGATTGTAAGAGAACTGATAGTGAAATTTATGAAATAGAAACAAGAATATTGAACTTTGATAGTAGAATTTAGAGATTGCAAAAAAAAATACAAGAATGAAAAAATCAAGTTACAATGATATAAAAAAACATACGGAGGGACTTAACTTAGAGCGAATGCCACTTCTTGATCTTGTTGGTTGACCTATTTCTGGTATGACAAAAGGTATGGCTCGGTTGCTCTTCCTGGTTTGTACCAATATAATATGCTTGCTTTTTTCCTTTGGGAAGCTCGTCAATGGGCTGGTCGGTGTCACCATTCAATTTTGGTCGAACTAAATTGAGGTGGAAGCTAATATCCAAATTATGTATGTCCAGAATCCATAAAAGTAATTTTAAGGCTATCCGAATTTAATCGATTCCAAAATAATGCCTTTACAGCTGAATTAATAAGTCAAACTAAAATATCAAACGAAATGACTTCAACAACTCGGCTGCAATTTACTATCTTATGACTATGTCTGAACTCACGAAGTTTTCTAAGGATAATGACGATTTTAAAATTTAAATTTATCGGAAAGCCAGATTTCAGAAGTAACAAAAATGAGTAAAAAAACTGATAGTGAAACTACAAAAACCCATAATAATACGCAGAATTAATTTTGAAGAAAACGAACCGGTTGACCAACAGTGACATCTACCCATGCATTGACGAACTTACCAATGTAGAAAACTTAATGTGAAAATTAAAAAATGAAATCTATAATGATTAAATTACAATTAGATGAAAACTTTAAAAAAATTAAATTACAATCAGATAATGAGAATTTAGACCTGAAAACAATATCCTGAACTTGAAATTCGTAAATAGAAAATAGAATTAATCTAATAACAATAATGTGAAATTTCAATTCTGAAGTGAACAAATTGATCATATAAACCAAAAACGAATTTTGTGAATAAAAAAAAACGAACTGTAACATACTTCCCCTTCTTACAAAAAAAAAAAAATCGAAGATTTTTTTTTCTAAAGGTGAAGATACAAAATCAACAAACATAAATACAAGTGAAGAGACATTCACTCCAGTTTCTAACCATCATCAAGTGTTTTATCAGGCTTGAGTTGAGATATATGCCAATGACCTTTCGAACTACCTGAACCATCTACAAGTTCATAAGTATTAATACCAAGTCTCCTCGATATTTTATAAGGGCCACAAAATTTATCACCCAATTTAGCGGAAAAACCTTTTGCACTAGAAGACAAGGCGTGGTTCTTAACCCAAACATAATCACTTACATTAAACTCTTGCGGCCTATGCCTTAAATTGTAGGAATGCTTGCACTTTTCATGAGCTATTCTCAATTTATCTTTAACATATAGTCTAAGTTGTTTCATCATGGCAAGCTTTTTTGTACATTCTGATGCGTTTGTTCTAACCTTATCAGTATCAGCTATATCCTTTTTCATCCTTTCGAACTCATAATCGTTACCATCAATTATCATCTCGCACCCAAAGTTAACAGAATAGGGGGTGTTTTTGATTATTTCGTGTTGAGCTGTACGATATGCACATGCTAATTGTGGCAAGTATTTATCCCATTTTTTATGATTATCTTCTATATAACTCGCGATCATAGTTTTTATTACACGGTTCGATCTTTCCGAGAAATTTGGCTCTGGATGGTATAACGGATTATAGAATACCTTAACATTATATTCTTTTAACAATTTCGAAAAGTCTTTACTTTTGAATTGACTGCCATTATCGCATTTCAAAATTTCCGGGACACCAAATAGCAAAAAAACTTGCTCTTCTAAAATTCTTACAATTGAATTGGTGGTAGCTTGTCTTAAAGGAAAGAGCAGTGTAAATTTGCTGAAAAAATCGCAAACTACTAGCACATGTTGGAATCCTTTGCTACTTCTTGGAAATGGTCCGATTAAGTCAATCGCGATATATTGCCAACACCTATCGATATCAGGCTTTGTACCCATTTGACCTGCTTTGAGTTTTTGCTCAGGTTTATTGGCCGCACAAGTTTTGCATTTATTTACATATTTCGTTATGTCATGTTTCATTCCTGGCCAACTGTACTTAGAAAAAATTCTATGATATGTTTTATAAATGCCTAAATGTCCTCCATAGGTAGGATCATCATGAAATTTTCTCAAAATATCTAGTCGATTTTCCTTGGGCACCAATTGTTTCCAAGCAGAAGTATCGGATAAAATTTTTCCTGTATTTTTGAATAATGTTCCGTCGTCTGAAATTCTGAAATTAGGGTAACTCAAAGGATCGTTTTTTACTCGTGTTAAAAGATTTTTGTACCATGGGTCTGTAATATTTTTCAACAAAATCTCCGAAATGCTGCAATTTTCAGGAATTGCTCTAGACAAACAATCTGGAACCTGATGGTTACTTCCGGGTCTATGTAGGATTTTAAAATTATACATTTGCAATCTCAGAACCCACCTACCTAATCTACCATGTGGATCTTTCACAGAGAAAAATACTGAGCCTGATATCAATCACCCCAAGTGATTGACCGTTTGGACATTACTATGATGTATTTTTCATTGCGACAATGTCAGAAGTTGATCAATATAATGTACTTCAGTGATTGATTAATCAATATTGTGATCGATATAATGAACGCTAGGACATTATTATAATGTATTCAGTACATTGTACTGATGATAAAGTACATCCATTTGATGTTATTCGCCTCAGGACAATGTAAAAATTACATTGAATTAATGTCCAGGAAGTGATCAATACTAGGCACGGCTGATCATCACGAAACCTTGTGTCAATGCCTATTGTAATGGATCCATGATATGTATACATCACGTCAATGTATCAGCGTAATTGATTCATGCCCTGGAGTTATATTATCAATGCTTTAGGTCATCACCCGATGTCCTGATTCCTTATTACAATCATCGTGTTCATCAATTGATGTACGCGAACCTTAATACAATCACCGAGTCCATCAGTTGATGTACGCGAACCTTATAACAATCACCGTGTGCATCAGTTGATGTATGCGAACCTTATAACAATCACCGAGTTCATCAATTGATGGACGCGACTAGAAGCGATAGCCACCGAAGGGTTATTTCGCGAGCTTTGTCTAGTTTCATTTGTCTAGTCGAAAAGTGCAGCAAGTGAATGCATTTCACGATAGTTTTTCGTTCGTGCTTCAAGTTGACGACATCTTGTGTTTTGGGAACGGAGAATTTTAAAAGGTGAGTACAAATTACACATGAAAATAATTTATGAATAGAATCTTTTCTGTATTCTAGTTTTCATACCGATGTTTCATTCAATTGATTTTAGATAGAAACTTTCGCCAGCTTTGTAGATTAATTTCTAACGAATTTATTTGCGGAAAAAATTAGTTCTACATTATACCAAACCTAAGATACATCATACGGTTTCGTTTTACATATAGGTCAAAGTTATTTATCGAAATATGGTAGTCCCTGCTGCTATGGACTCTTGAAATTTGAAGAACTTATTCATGCGTTTAATATCATCTGCATTCACTGACATGACACATAAAACATATATTATTTCCTTCATTGCAGGTTCTACTAATCAAACTGGAAACCTTCACGTACCTATGAATAGAAGATCGCCAAATATTGTAAACAGGAAGTAAAGCGGAGTTGATTGGTGTCAATGCGTGTTTTTTTCATTTAATTTAAAGCGGCGAATTTCATACACATTTGATCATCTTGAAAGGGCTTCGTTTTTATACAAGATGGTAATTTATGTTTATTTCTAGATGGACGAGATGCAGCAATCTTGTGGGCACTACATAGGTATGTTGGTATCTACCAACATCCAAGACTGTAGAAAAGGACAACACAGGAAGGAGCTTTAGAACGAAATTTACAATTCGTGACTCCCAAAGTGCCTTCCTGTATTTCAGAAGATCGATACAAGAAGTCGAAGAATGGATGCACTTCTTAAATTCGAAAAAATAATCGATCCAACCCTTCGTGTAGACCATTGGTGACGATATCACCCAAATTCAATAAGTGTACACATATTTCGACGGTATACGATACGAGTTTTTTAATATTGTAAGAGCAGTGGAAGAGTGTTTAAAAAATTTTTATCTCTTCAGCTATCCTTAAGAATGTATGATGGTATTGTTGTTTATTGAAAATCATTTTTTTGCGCTCCGAAAACCCATGTTTTAAGTGAATTCCTCCCCAATGCTTAATAAATTTTCCAGATCATATCAATCGTTTTATTATTATTTTCCTTACTCTGAACACTACTGGAGTTCCCCATGAAGATTGTTCAATGAAAAGTATTTTTCTATAATCTGATCTATATTTTCTTCAATTATTTTGATGCAATAATGCAACTTCACCGTTATTATTAGATACAAAAAGAATTCAACCTATGAACTCATGAATATGAATGAAAAAAAAAGCAGATAGAGCAACAGTCCGATATCAGTGGAATAAAAATAGCAAAATATATCCCTCGAAAATATCAGATTCAATACATAAATGGCTAAAATTGATTAGTTGATGTCCGAAATGCATTGATACAAGGACCGATATTCATATATTCAATGCTCTGAAATAATCGATATAAGGACTGCTGTTGATGGATCGATATACTTGTGACCTGGTATTAATGTCGTTGGTCATTGATACAATGCCCTGAAATCATCGATATAAGGACTGCTGTTGATGGATCGATGTATCCGTGACCTGGTATTAATGTAGTTGGTCATTGATACAATGCCCTGAAATCATCGATATAAGGACTGCTGTTGATGGATCGATGTACTTGTGACCTGGTATTAATGTCGTTGGTGATTGATACAATGCCCTGAAATCATCGATATAAGGACTGCTGTTGATGGATCGATGTATCCGTGACCTGGTATTAATGTCGTTGGTCATTGATACAATGTGAAGGGTCCTTGAATTCTGGCGATGAATTTAATGCTCTTGGGGGATTGATACAATCACTCGAACATCAACTAATCACCAACAGGACCTTATATCAATGAACTCGAGCATCGGCTGAAAATTAATGTCCAAATACATTATCCTAAGGTTGAATATGATTATATTCACGTACGTTTTTCTTTCAGTGTTCAAGTTATTCAACCAGAGTAGACTGTGGTGATCCGTAATAACAGTAAAAGTTGGAGCACCCTCTAAATAGCATCTTAACTTTTCGATAGACCACAACACGCTCAAACATTCTAATTCCGTTGCCGAAAAATTTCGTTCCGATCGAGTTAAACTACGTGAAAGATAACAGATAACATGCTGCTTACCGTCATAAACTTGAGACAAAACACT
This sequence comes from Myrrha octodecimguttata, assembly GCA_958510865.1. Taxonomy (NCBI): domain Eukaryota; kingdom Metazoa; phylum Arthropoda; class Insecta; order Coleoptera; family Coccinellidae; genus Myrrha; species Myrrha octodecimguttata. The sequence continues at coordinate 67,396,476 of OY294058.1, read as the reverse complement.
TCCCAAACCATAACCGCTAGCATCGCATTCGAGAATAAATTCATAATCAAAGTTTGGACACGATAAAATAGGAGCGCTTATAAGTGAATCCTTAATTTTGCCAAAAGCCTGTTCACATTCCGCTGACCACTCAAACTTACAATTTTTTCTGGTAAGCTTTGTGATGGGCTCCGCAATTGTTGATAAATTTGGAATGAATTTCCTGTACCACATGACCATCCCGATTATTCTTTTTGCTTCCTTTGGTGTTTTTGGACTAGGCATATTTACTATTGCGCTAACTTTATCCGGATCTACAGCTAATCCGCCTCTATTTACTACATATCCGAGAAATTTTAGTTCAGGCCTACAAAAGACACATTTTTCTCTGTTTAAAACTAAATTAGCCTCCGATAGTTTATCGAGAACGTATTTTAATACCTTTAAGTGTTCTTCAAAATCAGGTGTTACAATTATAATGTCATCCAAGTATCGAAATATGCAATTAGAGTATTCTGGTCCGAAAAGTTCGTTTACAAATTTTTGAAAAGTGCCTGGAGCATCCGTTAATCCGAAAGCCAATCTTTTGAATTGATATAACCCACGTCCAGGAATTGTGAATGCAGTGTACTGTTTACTATTTTCCGATAACTTTATTTGCCAATAAGCGTTCTTAATGTCTAACGAAGATAAATACTTAGCGTTACCCAAACTATCCAGAATAGACGAGATATGCGGTAGTGGATAAGCGCATTTTTCCGTCACTGCGTTGAGTTTTCTGAAATCTACGCAAAACCGGTATGAATTATCTTTCTTTGGCACCATTAAAATTGGAGAACTCCAGCCACTATTTGATGGTTCGATTACGCCTAATTCAAGCATCTTATCTACCTCATCGTTTATTTTCTTTTGCATATATGGGCTGACTGGATAGTATTTTGATTTGATTGGTGGACTTTTCGTTATAATTTCATGTTCTATCACGTTGGTGCATCCTAACTTAATATTTTTCATTTTGTCGAAATAATCATCAATTATAGAATTAAGCTGTTCCTGTTCGTTTGGTGTTAAATCTCCTTGGGTTTGTAAAGAATTCAAGGTGTAACCACCGCATAAAATATCATCTCCGAAACTCCAATATCCCTTTCTCAAATCGGGAATTAGGCCCATTTTTACCCAAAAAACGGTTCCGAGAACAATACTATGACGCAACTCAGGTAATACAAAACACTTGAATATGTGAACCCTGTCCTCTAAAGCAATAGGAACATTTACAAATCCTACACATTCTAATTCACCATTATTTGCTAGAGTGCAAGGAGGTATATTATCTGTTATTAAAGTTATTCCTAATTTCTGTAGACAATCATAAGTACTATCATTAATGAAAATCTGATTGGCACCTGAATCCAATAACCCTTTGAACTCCTTATTGTAGATTTTGACTGATACATACGGACATTCTCCTTCAGCAACACCTTCCAAAATATAATTCAGTACAGGTTTGAATTTATTATTAAAGTTATCTATTTCTGCAGTAGTGCAAGTAAAATCTAAACTCATCGAATCGAAGTTATTTATTTGAGTATCATTATTATTTACAACAAAATTTAAATCAACCGATGAAAGCTGTGAAGTCGAAGCTCGGTTTACACTTGACTTCTCGAGCGGTTTAAAGAACATATGGGGCATGTCAACTTTGTATATCCAAATTTTCCACAATTAAAACACCTTAATGATTTAATCGTGCAATGTTTAGCTATATGATTTTTCCCTTGGCATTTAAAACAAATAATTTCTGAATTATTAGCAGTTTGCTGATTATAATTAGGTCTTCTTTGGTTTGACGCTGTATGATAACTGACATTTTGATTTCTATCTCTACTGATGGATCTGTCTCTACTCGTAGGTGTATTCAAGTTTCGATTATTATTTGTGGTATAGAAATCGGATCTACTAGAATTATGCTTATTGTTTTCAAAGTGAAGTTCGGAGCAATGATTCCTATCCAGAGAAGGATTTCTAGAAGTAGAAGATGATCGTGAATTGGACCTATTCTTTCTGTTACGTGAATCGGATCTACTTTCGTTTCTAATATTTACTCTATCACAACAGTGTTTACTATCTGCTGGCGTGGTACTCTTGCTATTTCCGGAAAAGGTAACTTGTTTAGTGAACTCTAAATTACTTAGTTTTCCCTTAGTCTCACGTTTATACTGTAAATCGATCTCAATAGCATTTTTGTTAGATGTTGGTGGTACAAAATTATCGATATTGCGTTTGGTATCTTCTAATTTACGACCTAATCTGATTAACGTTTCTAAAGAATCGATATCATCTATCAAGCCAAAGCCCATTTGATATTCTGGCCTTATTCTAGTTCTTATTAATTGTAATTTCATTTTTTCGTCTACTGAAAAGGATAATCGATTGAATAAATTTTGCATATACGCGACATAAATTGCTATTGTCTCGGTTTCACCTTGAGTGCGTTGTTTAATTTGCTCGAAAATTTTTCTGTCCCCATCTCTGAAAAATTCCTCCCTGAACAAGGAAATCAATTCGTCCCAACTATGAGCAATATTTTTTATTGCTCTATAATACACCAAAGCATCGCCCTCAAATAACTCAGAAGCTGTTCTAAACATGAAATCTTTCGAATAACCCCTTGATTCCATTATATCATTAACTCTTTCAAAGAACGCATTAAAACTTAAAGAATCATCTCTACCAGCATACTTTATGTCAAAGCTTTTGAAAACCATTTTCTCTGTCAAACTCAAATTTTGCATTAAGTTACTGGGCACTGCAACATTACTCAGATTCGGATTAGAAGTGGATGACAAATTACGACTAGGAGTTGAATTTAATTCCTGCTGACTTAATAAATTATTTTCGAATACAACCTCTGGAAGTACTGAAGTAGTATGCTTAGGACTAGATGATAATTTATTCTCATATACAGAAATCAATTGTAAACAGGTAGTTAGTAATTTAGACCTCAATTCGCATAAAGCTTCATCCTCGCTAGATGGTTTTGTTCTTTCTATCCTGCTAACAACATGACTCAACTTAGTTCTTATCTTTCTTTGCATGGAACCAGTGAATGGTTCACTCAGAAAACTTCCGATTTCATCAATCTTAAGAGCACAAATGTTTAATTCGGACTTAGCATCAAACTTTACAACTTCAAATGTTTGACCTTCGCATTCTAACTTTAATAAACCTCGCAAAATTTTACTCATTTCAGAAACAGAGCCTACTGGCTTCAATCCTCTTAATGAAATTTCATATTCTAGTTCTTCTTTATTTAGTCTATCCGGTTCAATTTTGAAAAATGTCGAAGTGGCCATGTTAAATAAAAAAGTGAATAACCTTGTCTTCAAGCAAAAGTTATAGTATGAGCAACAAAAATATAATAAATATCGAAAAAACCCATTCAAAACTGAAATACCAAATGATTATTCTGATTATTGTTTACCAGTCATTGACACCACTCACGACTCAAGTCCTAATTTTCAGCTGACAGTTAGCTCCCTCAGTATAGCGATCGTCCAAGAAAAGTTGGTTACGTCTTCTAACGCTTCAATGAGATAGCCTTCCTTCTGGTACAATTGTATTTTGCTCGGGCGCCAAATTGCCACGTTCTTATTGATTCACCTAATTCAAAGTAACGTTAGTATGTCAACAATAGATTCCTTAGAACTAAATGATTAAATTCAAATTCTGGCTCAGACCGGGTCAGGTCAGGGTACCTACCCTCGAAATCACTATGTGGCAAAAGTAAGAAAAAAAATGGTTCGTTAATTGGTTTATTACAATTCAATTTAGATCTCAAGTTATACAATTATTCAAATATCCAAAAAAAATTAGTTTCAATCTTAAAAAAAATCATGCAGGGAGACTTCTCATCATAGCCAGAATTCCATGAAGTTTAAAAAGATTGTAAGAGAACTGATAGTGAAATTTATGAAATAGAAACAAGAATATTGAACTTTGATAGTAGAATTTAGAGATTGCAAAAAAAAATACAAGAATGAAAAAATCAAGTTACAATGATATAAAAAAACATACGGAGGGACTTAACTTAGAGCGAATGCCACTTCTTGATCTTGTTGGTTGACCTATTTCTGGTATGACAAAAGGTATGGCTCGGTTGCTCTTCCTGGTTTGTACCAATATAATATGCTTGCTTTTTTCCTTTGGGAAGCTCGTCAATGGGCTGGTCGGTGTCACCATTCAATTTTGGTCGAACTAAATTGAGGTGGAAGCTAATATCCAAATTATGTATGTCCAGAATCCATAAAAGTAATTTTAAGGCTATCCGAATTTAATCGATTCCAAAATAATGCCTTTACAGCTGAATTAATAAGTCAAACTAAAATATCAAACGAAATGACTTCAACAACTCGGCTGCAATTTACTATCTTATGACTATGTCTGAACTCACGAAGTTTTCTAAGGATAATGACGATTTTAAAATTTAAATTTATCGGAAAGCCAGATTTCAGAAGTAACAAAAATGAGTAAAAAAACTGATAGTGAAACTACAAAAACCCATAATAATACGCAGAATTAATTTTGAAGAAAACGAACCGGTTGACCAACAGTGACATCTACCCATGCATTGACGAACTTACCAATGTAGAAAACTTAATGTGAAAATTAAAAAATGAAATCTATAATGATTAAATTACAATTAGATGAAAACTTTAAAAAAATTAAATTACAATCAGATAATGAGAATTTAGACCTGAAAACAATATCCTGAACTTGAAATTCGTAAATAGAAAATAGAATTAATCTAATAACAATAATGTGAAATTTCAATTCTGAAGTGAACAAATTGATCATATAAACCAAAAACGAATTTTGTGAATAAAAAAAAACGAACTGTAACAACTTCGAACTGTATTTTTCGATGAAGTACTGGATTTCAATTCGATCTGATCTGTATTTTTGGAAATATTGGAAAAATAAAATTTGATTGGGTATATCTACGGAATCATTGGAATTTTACCCATTCACGAATTCGGCCTTCGTAATTAAGGTCCAAACCTTCTCTACAAATATCGAGTTTCTAAGTTGTTTCTTTCGGAAGTTATTGTGTTAACGCAGTCGGCCGTTAGGCTGACCGTAAACACAATAACTTCCGGAAGAAACGACTCAGAAACTCGATATTTGTAGAGTAGGTTTGGGGTTTAATTACGAAGGTCGAATTCGTGAATGGGTAGAATCCGCCCAAATGTTTCCGTAGATAAACCCATTCAAAATTTTATTTTTCCAATATTTCCAAAGATACAGATTAGATCGAATTGAATTCCAGTAATTTATCAGAAAAAAATTTCAAAAAGCACTGCCGTGAAGGCAGCAGCTTTTACGTGCATGTTCAAATTCGTTGCTGAAGCGGTCATCTACATTGAACATGCGCGCAAAAGTTGCTGCCTTCACGGCAGTGCTTTTTGAAATTTTTCATACAGAAACCGAGAAAGTAATGGGTTTGTTTTGGTTCCAAGTTCAGAACTGTTCGGGACGGTTCGAGTATGCGCCATTGCGATTTTTCAGAATCAAAATGGCAATTGCGCAAACTCGAACCGTCCGAAAATGTCCTGAATTGGTTCTGAAGTCGGAACCAAAACAAAGCTAATAAAAGTACAGGTTACTTTGTTTTTTTGAATGGTAACCTGTACTTTTATTACTTTCTCGGTTTCTATATGAAAAATTTCAAAAAGCACTGCCGTGAAAGCAACAACTTTTGCGCGCATGTTCAATGTAGATGACCGTTTCAGCAACGAATTTGAACATGCAGTGCTTTTTGAAATTTTTTTCTGATAAATTACTGTGTAACAGACAACATTTTTAATTAGTCGAGTTCGGTGCAATAAGGTTATGTCGTAGGAAACTAGAATCCTATCTGTAACCTTAATAGAGATATGGAACACCCCGTCACTTTTGCGGGACCCTGTATTATGAGACATATTCGGGGTGGCCTCTTTTGGGACATCCTGTATACGGAATCCTATCATTCACATTCACTCTTAATTTTTGAATAATGAATGAATAAATCTTTGTGTTCAAAACATGAAAATTATGAACCACCGAGTACAATAACGGTTATTTTCAGAACCGCTTTGCATTTCCTAACAGCTCAAACCCTTATTCCGCCAATTTCGATCGGTCCTGAAACTATTGCTGATCCTTCGTGTTGCGTGCAAGGATTGGAAGAAAAACCGTCATATGTTATGGTAGTCGCTTTTGATGGATAAAGAATCGTCCTAGGCGGACAAAATGCGATTTGTGGTAAGCGAAAGGAGTGTCTCCTGTCGAGAAAGTAGAAACGCGAAAATATAGGACGCGTCTACAAGCGGAATCAGGATTTGGGGAGTGCCTGGGGTAGATTAGATTTCACGTTAATTATTGTGATTGCGGGACTGAAAAGATGACAGAGAAGGAAGATCGTTCCACGATATGTACTCAGTCACATTGAGGGCCGGTATTATAAAACTTAACGGGAAGTTAACTTTAACTTTAACTGAAAATTAAGCAGTAATTTCCAGTTAAAGTTAGAATTGCAGGGTTATCTTTATCAGGTGGTTTGGGTATCAATTATAGTTAAAGTTAAAGTAAAATCGTTATTTTCCACAGATTCTCTGTCTTTTCGACTGACATAAGGGGAATATAACCTCGATTTGTTTGTTGTTATGATATTTTCGGAAACATGTTAGCAAGATATAATTCACTTCATTTTTAAAGGACTTTTAATTCACGATGACGAAGATGACATGAATATTGTTGAACATCCTCGTTGAGAGATATTCACTTCATTTTTGAAGAACTTTTAACTGACTATGACGATGATGCCATGAAAATTGTTGAATATCCTTGTTGAGAAAGGATATTTAGAAATCGGCTGAACCATTTGAACTTATGGGAAGAAACGGAATTCAAAAACCGATTTCGCTTATCTGGACACTCTGCACTAATGGAATACATATTCTTAGAAATCGTGCTGTGACGCTAGTGATGCAAATGTGTTGATTACACGCAGAGTTTATGCAGCTTGTTCTTTCTTGATAGTTGCTGGAGATTCTAGGGGTTTTCACAAATCAACTATACTGGTTGTATTATCAGAAATGTCTCATGGAAAATTGCATACTTATTATCTATTTACATCAAAATGCCTGCTATGAACCTCACTGAAGTAATAATCCAATCTCGAGAGTTCTTCATGGCATATTATTGTAATGAAAATATCAGTTACTCTTTCTGTTCAACTATTATAGGATGTAAATGAAGAAAAAAATCATTGGCATTTATTCTTTCCGGCGCCTAATATAACAGATAAAAGTTATAAATGCGTAATGAAGCATAATAATTTATACACATTATTTAACTTTTAAGATGAAAGGAAATCATCACAATTGCAATGGATACTTTTCTTATAGTAATGGTCAAGCTAGTAGCTGTACAAATTTCAGATATCAGGGCTCGATAACTCTGAGCCACACAAAACATTACCATATTTTTTAATTGAATGACAATTTTTGCAAATTTAGTGTAGAGATTATTACCACTCCCAGTGTCAGTTGAAAGTACTTGCCCGTTGGTGAAGAGTGAAGTATTTGTAAAAAATTCTGTACCTAATTGGATTTGGACAAATTTTATTGTAATTTTTATATAATTCCTGAATTGAATGTATCTCATTATTGTCAAAGTTTTTCCTTTTAAGCTTTCATTTCCAATATATTCATTAGTGGAAGTAGTTTTTTTAGTTAGGTGACCGAATAAATACCCAAACACCCCTTCCATATTGTAAAAAGTATAAGAATTCAAAATTGATCATTGCAACTCTCCCTCAAATCAGTAATTCTATTTTTATGGAAACCACAATCCATTAAGCTCCCTGATACATAGTGCGAATATTTGTCAATAAAGGATTTGTTTATTCCTATCATATTTTGAAAGGGAGTATTTTTCCAAAGTCCAGCTTTTCCAACCCAGAAATTGGTGGTTAGATTTATTACAGAATCTCAAACTATTTCATTCTCCTTTTCATAGAAATCATCACAGTATTTCTTGTCTATGATAGAAATGAGACTTTTATAATTCCGACATTTTTGAGCATAACTTTAACTGTCGGTTAAAGTTAAAGTTAACTGCCCATTAAGTTTTATAATACTGGCCCTAAGGCCGTTTTACATCAAATGAAGGAATGCTCATTCTTCCTGCATTCTATCAAATTCTTCTATACCTTTTCAACTTCAAATTGGCACCTAACAAAATCAAATTGGGAATAAACAAAATCAAATTGACACTAAACACATTAATTAGGAATGATCAATTTCATATTGGTACAACATTCGTTCCTGTGTGAATTAGAGTTTTATGAGCTTCTTCAGTGTGAACTATGCTCCTGCTATCTCTTTGGAATTTTCCTTTCTTTTTAGCCCACTTTTGGGCGGTTGATATCTGGATAATCAAAAATTCGCATGTCCTTTCCAATCGCCGTTATCTTCATGTACTGCAATTCTCTACTTTTCAATTGATTCCGACTCTTCCTATTCAATAAGGGATATAATGTCGAATTAAACTCTGGTTTGCACTCATTAAATACTCTCTTTCGACATTAAAGTGTTAACTTTGTAAAGTAATCAAAAAATTCAATTCCAAGAGCAACGAATGTTGTACCCATATGAAAATGATTATCACCAATTGGAAATATACAGGGTGTTTCATCATAAACTGGTCAAACATATATAGCCGTATAGATGACATTGGGAAAGTCATTTTTGCCTTATGACATATACCCCGTTTTCGAAGCATAAGCGAGATACATGGTGTTTAATGTCAACTTTGAGCAAAATTCTGATAACTGTGTTGAGTTATGCGTGACCTTTGAAATAAAAGTATTTATTCACATCTCAGTATTTTTGGTGGTCTCTTCAGTTGTGGTGTAGAAATCTGGAAAAAATATTTCAAAATGGCGGAAAACCTACAAAGTTCGAATTTTTTGTTTTCGATTGCCAAATTGGATAGCATAATTTCAATGTACTCAATTTTCTAAGATTTTTCGTTGAAAAATTTTTCTAAAATTCAAACTCAACTTTTTTTACATGTCTACAGTGAAAATAAAATTTCACTCAAAATTGTTGAATTCTTTTGAGGTTGAACTAACCTTTATTCTAAACACTGGTGTGAAAACAGAAGAGAAAATATCCATTGGTTTTCATTTTATAACCTTCCAAATATTCCGCTCGGAATACTAAACTAAGTTTTATTTAAGAAACTAGTGGCCCCACGGGGTCCAAAATTATACTAACGGACCCCCAGAATGACCTGGATAGAAATATGAATTTATAAAAAAAGAATTTCAAAACAACTTTAATGGGAAACGAACTCGCTCCACTTACGAAAAATATTGAACATATTCTGATTACAATGATGTCTTTTACCAAGCAACGGCAGATCATTGAATTTGATCCTATTTTCCGAATGCGGAGAGTTCGATTCCCACCGAAGTTTTTTAGGAAATATTTTTTTTCTTGATAAATTCATATTTCTATCCAGGTCATTCAGGAGGCTTATTAGCATAATTTTGGCATCCGTGGGGCCACCAATTTCTTAAATAAAAATTATTGAAGTACTCCGATCGGAATCTTCGGAAGGCTATAAAATGAAAACCACCGGTGTTCAGAATGAGGGTCAAACTTCGAAAGATTTCAACAATTGGGTGCAATGTATTTTTCACTGTAGACATGTAAAAAAAAAGTTGAGTTTGAATTTTGTAAAATTTTTTTCACGGAAAATCTTAGAAAATTGAGTACATTGAAATAATGCTATCCAATTTGGCAATCGAAAACAAAAAATTTCAACTTTGTAGGTTTTCCGCCATTTTCCGCAATGTTTTTTCCAGAATTCTACACTACAACTGAAGAGACCAAAAAAATACAGAGATGTGAACAAAAACCGTTATTTCAAAGGTCACGCATAACTCACCACAGTTATCAGAATATTGCTCAAAGTTGACATTAAACACCCTGTATCTCGCTTATGCTCCGAAAACGGGGTATATGTCATAAGGCAAATATGACTTCCCCAATGTCATTTATAAGGCTATATATATGTTTGACCCGTTTATGACGAAACACCCTGTTCATTTCAAATTGGGAACATTGAATATTAAAGAAAAAAATTCGATTTTTTTTTTCAAATTATTCCAATGACACGATCGTTACGAAAATTTGCACAAAGCTGTTCATCAGCATTTTCAAATAAGCTGCCAAGTTTGTTATGATTGAAACAGTATTATTTGAGAAAAAAACAATATCTCCATAAATTATTATCGCATCAAGCTAAAGTTTGGTACACTGCTGCGGAATATAAAGCTCAAAGTATGACCAGTATTTTGTCCGAATGTAATCATTAGTTTCTGAAAAAAAATATTTTTTTTAAATTACTGACAGCATGATCTCAACAAAATTCCGCGAGAATTTGCGAGTCCTTATGTTCCAAATAACTGCCAAGTTACAATTCAATCGCTTTAGTAGCTCTCAAGTTATCAGGAATAGCTATAACTCCTAAACTATTCGATCTAATTTACCCATAAACGAACTTCACCTTCGCATCTTGAAATGCAACCAAATCTGAAATTTTCAAGTCGATAAAATTTTCCGTACTCCCGTAATCGTGCCTACGGGCGGACGGCCGGCCGGATAGAATCGATTTTGAAACAGGATTCGTCATCAGTGAGTCCAACCTCAGAGTAACAAACAACATAGAGCCATATATTACGCAGTTTTTGGGTGTCCGCAACACCTTTTTGTCGACGTAGTCAGATTGTGATATATTTGGAAATGCGCTTTGATGTTATCTTCTTGTAATTATATATTAAATGAAATGAAAATGTTAAGTTTTAGTAATTCTCAGTTAAATATGGAAATTTAAATATTTCATGATAGATATTTTTCTTCAGTTTCGAATTTGTGATAAGAAGAATACTTACCCTTTTCAGTATCTACCTGCTGAAATCCAAGCTTTGGCAACGATGCCGTATTAACAGTATACCGCCGGTCAATCTGTCATCCGTTGTTTTGGTGAGTTTCTAACGAGTTTTCAGATATTTCTAGCTGTTTACTTCGATATTTCTCGAATTATTACAATACTTTAATTCACTATGGGACGTAAGAAGGGTGTTGGTTGTGGAGAATCCCGTGAATTGAGTGAAATATCGCATCACAGGTTGGTAATTGCTTTGTTAACAAGTTTGTTTTGATTGCGGTCAAAGTGTTAAATTTTGTATCACATGTTGCGGACAGTAATCGCCTTCTAAATATGACGTATGCTACCTCTATGTTGTTTGTTACTCTGAGAGTCCAACCTAGTCGTTTGAGACAATTTTCGGCTCAAAATTTGATAGCAAAACGATAGCACGCTGTTCCCCTAAAACATCTATTTTCCTTGATGAGGTGATAATATGAATATTTCTGAAAATGTAAATATTATTTCAATAAAAGGAAAACAAATTGTTGAAATGGATGTGGTGAGAATACGATCAAACCATTTGAAATTCACAGCGTTTTCACACTAGTTAGCAATTTTTCCTACAACTCGATCGTTGCATTATTATATTATCTTATGCACTGTTTCGGTTTTCCTTTTTCGGACTTATCTAGATCTAACCAATTATCTTAAAGAAATCCCGTAGCTCACTTTGCGATCGTTCAGTTCAACTGCCCGTATAAATCGACGTTAAAACGAAGCAATTAATGCGTAGGCCATTAAGTGAGTGACGAACTTAACCCCCCGGTCCGTACCTGTACTAATTTCGACCTTTCCCAGGTTCTGATTTTAACGATCCGTATCTTTCATGACATTTCTCGGTAAAAGAATATATAAAGCGGCAAAAAAGCGGCTAAAGGTGACCGATCAATCGATATCCACTGTGGCGGAAATGGACGTTTCCTGGTGTTCCGGCATTCCTTGAAAAGAAACTACGTTGTAGCACAGGGTTGGTAGGTACTAGCCAGAAAGATGCCTTTAGTTTAGTACATGGTGCCGACACTCTTTGACATATTTTAAATCCGAAAAGCGGTCCTAACTTTGCCAAAATACATCGTTCTTGTTCTACTTCAGTTTTCGCCGATAAATTCCGGCATCGGAAAATCTGCCATAAAAAATCTGAAAATTTACGGAAGTTACCGACTTATCATGTCAAAACTAGTTTAATCAGAGCTTTTTTTAATTTTCAATTCGAACAATACATTATTTTTTATTTATTTTTTCAAGAATTTCCGAGAATATATTAATTTTGACAAATTTCAATTCTGATGATTCATTTGATGCAACCAGAATGGTGAATATATATACAGGGTTTCTCTGAATAACACCGAAAAAATTTAAGTGGTGGTTCTGTGATCAAAATTAAAGTGGGTATTTGGTATGAAATTTTTTGAAAAACCTCCCCCAGGACCAGTTATACCCCTCCGAAGATCAATAAAAAAAATTGTTCCTCTTTTTTATTTTCTCTGTATATTAAGCTGAAAACACGAAATTTGGTAAATATTGTTTGTCAATAAAACTACACATTGTGAAATTTTTTCAACCCTGAAATTTTCTCAGAGGCTTAGAAGGGTTGAGATAGTCAACCCCTAAAATATTTTTTCTTACAACTTTATTTTGGATACATATTTTTCTTTTAAAACCAGATGCCCGAAAAGCCCAATTCATTTACTAACTTTTTATCTCTACAAAGTTTTTTAGAAAACTTGAGCACTGACGAGAAAAAAACATCGATGATCTGCGAAACCGCATTGTAGCATGGTGTTAAACGATGAGAAATTCAGCAGGCATATTTCATCGCAAACGCATTTCAATGAGGGGATGCTTATATTGAATCTAAAGGCAGTCATTTTCAACATTTATTGTAATTGTATTGTCGACAGGTTTTTGTTCATTGTTCACCATTGTTTTAGTTGTAATAGTCTTAGTCTGATGTAGAATCATAATTTGTTTGGCTGTTGTTCAATAGAATGCTATTTAACATGAATTATTTTTCTATTAATTGCTTGAGTCTACGAAATAAGTTGTAGGGATGAAAAGTTACTGAATGAATAAGGCTTACAAGCCATGTTTTTTTTTGAAGGAAAATTTTCATCCAAAAAAAAGTTGTAAGAAAGAATATCTTAGGCGTTGACTATTTTAACCCCTTCTAAGCATACTTAAGAGTTAGAAAAAAATCCAAAATGTGTAGTTCTATTGACAAATCATATTTTCCAAGTTTCGTGCTTTCAGCTCAATATACAGGGAAAATGAAAAGAGAAACAATTTCAAAGGGGTGTAAATTTTACGGGAAAAGCTTTTTCAAAAAATGTTATATTAAATAACTGCTTTAATTTTTATCACAGAATCACCCCTTACATTTTTTCGGTGTTATTCAGAGACATACTGTATACATAAATGTTTCGTCTCTGAATACACAAATATGAAACTTGGTATTTTTGAATAGTTATCGTAATTTCATTATTAAGGATTTTATTATTATAGGAAACATTTGGAATGTTACATATGATTGATTCGTTGAGTTTGAAATTCTTCTGACAAATAAGTATGATAAGCAATATGTATAGTTTATATTTCGACAAAAATAAACATGAACATGAACTGCTTCGAAATATTTTCACAAGTAACAAATTCATAAATTTTGAATTCAATATTCTTCAAAAGGTGAACATACAAAATCTATAAATCACATTTTTATAGCAGAAGATCCAAATTTTTCAAAATTCATGAGTCAATATCAATCTCCCTTTCTGTAATTACCTTTGTTTTGTCTTCTAAACGACTTCTTGTGTTCATGAAAGTCTTCTGAGAACAAATCCCATATTGATTCTTATTCCTATAGACATATTTCAGATATTAAGTCAGTAGATGTTCCACATTTGTTATACTACTCATTCTATGTATTAGTATGAATCCTACATACGTTAATTGATCGAAGCAACTAGGGAGACCCATCATTTCAAATATCCGATTTATTTTTTTGGGAAATAGTTTCATCAGATTATAGCTCAGTGTTTACTCAGCGGAATTAATTGTATAGACTTGACAACGTGACCTCAAAGGCCAATCTCCATGGCTCGGCAAAACGGGTGCCCGGTATGCCGGGTATGGTGTCTCTTTTTACCCTTGATGCCGGTCGCTTCCTGACTCTAAACTCCATTCACTTTTATAAACTAACCCGGTTGGCCATGACATTCTGACACATTTCACCGTGTATATTTTGAAAATGTAGAATTAAATGACATTGAACTCAAATCAGACATCACACTTTGTGATACAGATTTAAACTCCATTCTTCCTCCATGTTAATCGTTTTTCGGCAATTTTGCTGCGAATTTGCTCGAAATTCATTCTTAATGCATTTTTTGCTTCGAACTAAGATTTGTCAGTCGGTATGACTTGAAATAGTTCAAACTAGAACTGAATTAGGTTGGCATTCATTAAATGAAGTCACGATAATTTGGGGAGACGTTTGTCTATTCCTACATATTTCCATCAATGACTATGATCGGGTTTAGTTAGTACCTGATTACTATGACCTGTTTATAGAACGTAAAACGTAGCGTAATTGTCCGACAGAAAAATTACTATAGCCTCACACTTCTAAAGTATACACAGTGGAATGTGTCAAACTTCCACAGGCTACCGACTGACTTTGTAAAAGCTAATGAAGTAACTATACTCCATTCAGTTTTATGAACTTTCCCGGTTTGCCATGACATTCTGACACATTTCACCGTGTATATTTTGAAAATGTTAGGTTATAGTCATTTTCCTGTCAGATAACTACACAACGTTGTCATCTCTACATAAAGATAGTAGTAATTATGTATTCTTCAAAATGTGAATTTACTTTGAGAAAATAATGAATTCGAGAAACTATGTGTATTCAATAATTCCAAAGAAGAAACTTTTTTTCCTGTTGACACTGGAAATATTTCACCTATAAGGGCATGGTTGGAAGATTCAGTTATGATATTTTTTTGTACGGAAATCAAGAATCGAATGTGGAAATTTTACTGCAAAATAATGGATAGAGTAGTCCGTAACTTTTTGATAGTTCATCCGAAAAAAAATAAAAGTACCCGAATAACCCTGCAGTAAAACTTCTAAACGAACAGACAAACCTATGGAATTCCCTACTTTCCGAAAATCTCAAGATATAAGTCTACAGAAGACATTTAAACACCTTGTTGCACAACTTGAAATACTCCAGTATGAAACTGTAGTAGTATTAGAAAACCTCTGTCAAGAAGTCTACAGAAGACATTTAAACACCCTGTTGCACAACTTGAAATACTCCAGTATGAAAATTTAGTGGTACTACAAAACCTCTGTCACCTTAAAAGATCTAACTCAATTTACAAAGTTCTTGGGAATCTACGTGAACGATACACTGGTTTTTCACTCACATTCGTCGAAAATATTTGATATAGCTTGTGATAAATTATTGATTCCAAATTATCAGGTTTACTATCAGGAAAAGCAGACTTCAATTCAATATAGCACTTCCGGATACTTTGTCTCTACTTCTTCAAAACTAACCTCGGCATTTTTTGTTTCCAAGCGTGATGATTATGTTGAGCATTTGGCAACGTCTCTGAGAAGTATTTTGACATTGCCGATATTTCACGAGTGCCAACCTGCGTCAGTTTTGAGTAAAAAACTTGATAGACCTAAATCATGGCCAACCGGGATAGTTTACAAAAGTGAATGGAGTATATGCTATGAGACTGCCCTGTATGCCGGGTGATAGGGAGTTAGGCGGATCGAATCCATCCTATCGCCCTAGATCAGGGCCCTAGCTTGAAGAGGAAACTATTACAACTACCATGACCGATTCTGAGCCGATTCAAAATGCACCAAATTTTTCTAGGATTAAAACCATGAACTTTTTCTGAAGGATCGCTAATCAAACCTTTGTTGGAAACATTTCATGAATTCCATTCCGAACGCAAACTTTCTTTGTCACTTTTATTGGAATAAAGAAAACCGTTGATCCATTCATGAGATTTCAATCTAGCAATTTTAGAATCCGTAAATTTGACATACTGTTTCACTATAAAGGGTTCAAGGCTAGTGGTAAATTTTCTTTGAAATTTGATGATTTTTTCAAGTAAAATTTCGAATCTTGATGGGATCGGTATTTTTTGAATTATTCCGGCAGAACCAACCGCCCTGAAGAAAAACCACAAAATTCGACAAATTTTTTTCCAAAAAATTCAAAAGAAATTTCAGATCTACTTACCGAACGATTTCTACAAAACATAAATACTCTGCGACGTTACAGTACCATTCGTTTTCCGTTTGCATTGTTTCTTTATTTTTTATCAGGCTGCATTTTTCCCATCACTTCCCCTGACAAACAGCTTAAATCCCGCAATCAGAAGCTGGGATTTCTAAAATAAATAATAAGTTCGGTTTCGAATACTGTGAGAGTAACATCAGAAAGAAACCCTACAAATAAAGTTATTCATTTTCCATTATGTATCCTACGATATTTCAAGTGCGTCTTTCACCCTAATAAATTTGCCCTCTTTACTATTTCCATCACGAATAAATGAACCGGCAACGAGCGCACGAGGGCAGGAAATAAAAAGTTCACCAATCCATTATCTCACTTCCATAATGGATTGATCAATCCGAAGTTAAACGTCGAAAAATCTGAAATCCGTCACTGATTACATTGTTGTTAGCCTTTTCACGCCGCTACCCCTTCAGGGAAGCAACTTTGGCGTCGACCGATAGTCAGTTGTTGGTGGTGGCGTAAACAATCAACAGCTGCTGCGATCGCTTTCCATCATTTTCCCTTTCGAGAGACCAATATTCTTCTCTTCAATCTGGAAGCCCGATATTGGTTTCACTTTCTGCGGTGATGGGAATGTGAGTCGCATCGTGAAGTTACGGGTATGTTGAGTCGATTATGTGTTTGCACGATTGTAGGAATGCTTTTGTGGATGTTTTTTGAAGGAATGTTTTTCTTAGATGGGTTCCGGGAAATTCTATGATTTAAACAGCCTGTGAAATTGGTGTATTCAGTAGAAAATTTGTAGGGGCGCGATATTATAACACTGCGCGTCAAAATTATGGAACAAATTCATTTTCTCAGAAGAAAAATATTTGGCAACAAAATCCTGAAACAGGTCAATTTTTGTTTCACTTTCACCAAATTTATAAGCATTTTTGAAGAATTTTGTTGCACCCTGCGCCATACCCATCAACCTTCAAAATTTTTTGAATGGGAAATGTAGGTCATGTACTTTTTTGGCTAGGTCTTTGTATCTTCTTTATAGGCGTGCAGAAATTTTGAAGAAAAAAAATTTTTTGTTGAAAACTTAGTTACTTCAGAGAGGTTTTCAGTATGTGAACTTTGTCATGGCTCATTTACCTTGAGACGATGGTACCTGATGAAATTTGTCACCGAATGAAAGTCGACCATTACGTTTTGTTCATGCACAACTTCGGGAGTTATTGTGTTCACGATCGGCCGTGAGGACGATCCGAAAACCAATAACTTCCGGAATTCGTAAATGGGTAGAATTCGCCCAATGATTCCTTAGATATATCCATTTTATTTTCCAAAAATTTTCAAAAATACAGATCAAATCCAATGGATATCCAGTACTCGAATGAAAAAAGACAGGTTCGAGATTCATACAGAATTTCGTGAGGATAATAATAAATGATTAGAAGATCATCGAATCTTTTCATCAGGAATAACCGTGCGTTTGGTTGGGTCAATAGCTTCGGCAACTTGATTATGCGCGCAAAAGCTGCTGCCTTCACGTCAGTGCTTTTCTAGAATGTTTACACTACCATCTCAATTGCAAATCAGATTCTTCATTCCCCACTTCTGGAGCACTTTTGAGACAATCCGAATTAAAAATAATTAATTAACACAAACGAGACAAATGGAGTTGTATATTATTGACGAGACGATATGACAAGTGATGGGAGTTAATTGATGGATGTATTTCGTCTCTTGTGTCAAGAGTTATCGGTATGAAATATCTTCTCACTCGTGTCGAATATCAAATTTTAACTTGAAGTGTTTGGTGACGTTCTTGAATGCTCGTAGAGAAATGGTAATTTTTACAGGTTGTAGCGATAATATGAGTTTATATTTTTATCTACGTCTACAATTTTGATATGATGTTGCCCAACAGAACATTTTGGTTTGTAGATAAGCGTGCCATTGTCTGCTTGCATTACGTGTTTCTATTTGAACCTATTTAAACGGGACATGCGCGTTCGCCATTTTGTACGAATTTTTACAAACGACTGAAACATCGAAGTGAAAATCCTTTTTCAGCAGTGCTGAATGAGAATTAGGGCATTTATAAGTCATTTACAATGTATTAGTTGAAGAATCACAGATAGGTATAAAAACATTTTTTTTCGGAAACTGTTCATTATACCTATTTGAAAGAAAGTTTTGCCCAGACTCTGATCTTGATTGAAGTTCATTCTGGGAGGATTTGCATTATTTTTTAGTTTTTTTCTCTAGATCTGAAACAGAACTATAGAAAATTAAATAAAATTTGTATTCTTAATGGCAAAACTATTTGTCAAAGGCATTTTTTTTGGAAAACAGATCGCCTAATGAATAATACCGGAACAATACCACTGAGAAAAAGAGCGAACTGTGACGTTTCACAGTACAAATCTGACTCTTCCATCAGACAAAGGAGAAAATTTTCAGAATTATTTTTCTTAGATTTTTCGTTTTGTGAGACTCTTTTGTTTTTTTCCGCGGTATCGTTGTTTTGGTCCGAAATAACTCAAAAAAGAAACCTAAGAAGGCACTGATTTGAAGTCAGCCGCTTTCGCACTCAAAATGCTTTTGGTGTGATCAATACGTGAAAAGCTGCTGACTTCACGTCAGTGCTTATCTAGCACTTCATATCGACCATTCAATTATTCAGAGTACATGAAAATCACTGAACTTTAGTCGAGCATGCAACATTTTATCAACAAAGCAATCGTCTGCTTCTTATCGATCTCTTCAATTATGTATCTCTCTTCTTCCCTCGAAAATAGAAGTGATCAATAGGATACCGATATAAAAAAATGAGGAGAATTTGTTTGGAGTAATTACAGTCAACCCGAAAAATGTTCAAATTTTCCTGTGAATCGGCAGGTCTGAACTGAAAGAATCACATTAGACTTCTACTAATGAATAATTCGAAGTGAAGTGTAAATATGTCCATTCCCTGGTTCTCCGCTTGTGAGCACCTTTATTTTTGAAAGATTTTCGTAGCTAGGTTCATGCAAAATGTATTGAGGAAATGGCTACGAATGAAAACAAGCGCGGAAAAGCTCCCGACCTCACGTCGGTGCTTTCCTAGGTGTTTTCAATCAAGTACTGGGTTTCAAATCGATTCAATCTTTTCTTTCAATATTGGTGGAATTTTTTTTTTAATGGGGTACATCGCGTAGTCATTGGGTGGATTTTGCCCCTTCATGAATTCGGCTTCCGTAATTGAGCTCTAAACCTGCTCTACAAAAATGAGGTATCCACTCCCGGAAGACACAACTTGGAAACTCGATATTTTAGAGTGGGTTTAGGGCTTAATTACGAAGATCCAATTCGTGAATGGGTTAAATCCACCCAATGATTCCGTGGACACACCCATAGCATTGAGTATATATCAATTTAATTAAATACTCATTGAGTCATTGCCCATAGGAAATCATTTTTTCGATATTACCAAATACAGATTGGGTCGAATTGGGATTCAGTACTTAATTGAAAAATAATAGCTCGAAGATTAATGAAAAATGGGCCATATAAGTAAAGCTGCGTTTGTCGGGATCAATACGTGAAAGAATGGCCGCTTTGGAAACGAATTTGAAAATGCGCACAAAGCTGCTGACTTCACCTCAGTACTTTTCTAGAACTAGTTAAATGTAAGAGCTATCCGTGGTGCACTAAGTATGAATGACCAACGTAAATGCTTTCATTTCTTTTTCGGAATCCTTTATAAAGGGTGTTTCAAATTGTGCGTTTTTTTTCGACAAGAAATAAAACACATA
Source organism: Myrrha octodecimguttata (assembly GCA_958510865.1). Classification (NCBI taxonomy): domain Eukaryota; kingdom Metazoa; phylum Arthropoda; class Insecta; order Coleoptera; family Coccinellidae; genus Myrrha; species Myrrha octodecimguttata. Next base: position 67,376,403 of record OY294058.1, on the reverse strand, counting down.
ATTTGCATTAAATTTCATAAACTTTTTATTGATAATTGAATTGTCAGTTATGACATTTATATACGAAAAATAATATCTGTCAAATGGCCTCCTCTTGCAGCTCAACAGATGTCCACTCTTCTGTTAAAACTTTCAATGACATTTTGACATAATTGAGGCTCTATCTCATTAAAGACACGAATAATTTCATCCTTTAGTTCAGGAATCGATTGTGGATTATTCTTTTAAACCTGGCTTTTCACATAACCCCAAAGAAAATAGTCCATCGGTGTCAAATCACATGATCTTTGTGGCCAATTGACATCACCGTTTCTCGAGATTGTTCGTCCAGAAAATTTTTGTCTAAATAAATCAATTGTGTCATTTGCAAAGTGAGGTGTAGCGCCATCTGGTGAAACCAAATGTCCTCTTAATCAATATTCATTAATTCAGGCTACAAAAATTCGATTATCATCCGACGGTATCGATCACCATTGACAGTTACAGCTTCACCAGCAGCGTTTTCAAAGAAGTAGGGTCCAATTACACCACCTAAACATAATGCACATCGAACAATGACTCGTTTAGGATGCATAGGTTTCTCATGGATAATTCGTGGATTTTCCTCACCCCAGATATGACAATTTTGTTTGTTAACATAACTACCAAGTTACAAATGTGCCTCATCGGAAAACATGATTTTTTGAGAAAAATCAGCTGGTTGGTCATTGATAAAATTGACAAATGAACGACGTTTTAAATGATCTAATGGCTTTAGTTCCTGTGTTATTTGAACCTCATATGCCTTCAGAGCTGAATCCTTGTGTAAAATGCGCCATGTTGTGGACCTACTAAGTCCAACTTGTTGTGAACGTCGTCTGTCTAATGGACATTTCAGGGTCCTCAGCAAAACTTTCATGAACCAAATTAATATTTTCCTGTGAACGACCGCTACGACTGTATTTTTCACTTTTTTGATCTTCCACCGAACCGGTCTCTTGAATTTTTCTAATAATTCGACCAACAGTGCTTTGACATGGACGATTATGTAAATAATGAAATTCACGTAATTTTCTAAAAACAATTTTCACAGAACGCTAATTTTCTTAAAATAATTCAAAAATTTGAACGCGTTGTTGTATCGAGTACGAAGTCATTTTTATAAATGTCATACATCACACTTCTTGAATGTCAAAATACCCAGACGAATTCGGTGCGCCATCTATATTTTATATATTCTTAAAAAAAACGCGCAATTTGAAGCCCCCTTCAGATAATAGAATGTGGGAAATTGTCCAATAAATGTGTATATCGATTTTCCACCAAATTTAAAGCCATAACGACCTTGAAATATGCATTATTTGCATTCTATTCGCTATCAGGGATATATGAAATATCCCAATATCGAAGTTCTACATCAACGATAACACTTATTGTGAACAGTTCATACACCAAAAGTGACGTGACCAGAGTTTCTATGTACTTTAGTGCCTCGGAATTGGTGATGTATTAGGCTGCGTCCTTATACCTCGGGATAATAATAAAAGCGTCGTTACTCGACACATGTGGATGGGAACAATCAATTTCGTTGAAGTAATGAGTTGTGGCATATTGACAGTTTAATATCGACTTTTCCATGAAAAACTTCCATTTATTACCAACGAAGAAACCAACGTGGATAACGAAGTAGTTATTCGGAAGGTAGTGAAGAATTGTTAGAAGATATATGGCGATATTAATGTGTCTGACCGGAAAATCGAAGAGCTAGACGAAGGTTAGTTGAGCATTTATTAGAATCATTATTAGTAGGCGTTGGCATACAGGGCATCAAGTTACAGCTGTTCCTCAAGTTTTGAATTTCTTAAATTCAGTGGTTGATTTCGTTGCTTGAGATATACTCAGTGACATAAGACGTTTTACACTATGAAAAAATAACTTCCTGAACTTTATTTTTTGACAATCTGGTCGTATTATATCAAGAATGAAAAGATATAATTTTCAGAAAATTTTACTAACATTCAAGCTGAAAAAACCTAGAAAAGCACTGACGTGAGGTCAGGATCTTTTATACGCGCTTGTTCCGTTGCCGAAGCGGTCATCTATACACGTATTGCCCCCGCTGAACAGAGATCTTCTTTGCATATGGTCCTCACGAAATTCTGAGTTAACCTCAAGTTATGATTTTCGATCAAATACTAGATTGTAATTCGATCAAAAATTTTGAACGGGTATAACTATTTTAAGGAATAATTGGTGAATTCAACCCATTCAAGCATTCGACCTTCCCAATCAAACTGAAAACCTACCAATATATTCCCTATGTCGATTCTTCCTGAAGTTAATGTGTTCACGGCCGGCCTAACCACTGATAGCGAACACAATAACTTCCGGAAGTATCTACTCAGTAGCTTGATAATTGTAGGGTAAGTTTGGAGTTTAATTACTAAGGCCGAATTGGTGAATTTTTAAAAACCATCCAATGATTCCGCAGATATACCTTTTCAAAATTTCAGTTTCCCGATATCTTCAAAAACATAGATCGAATCTAATTAAAATCCAGCCCTCCAATGAAAAATGACAACTCAAAGTTGCATGCGGAATCTCGTGAGGAATATACAGTGCGCGTTTGGAACAAATTCATTTTCTCAGAAGAAAAATATTTGGAAAAAAAAACCTGAAACAGTTCAACTTTTGTTTCACTTTTACCAAATTTGTATGCATTTTTAAAGGATTTTTGTTGCACCCTGTGCCATCCCCGTCAACCCTCTAAATTTTTTGACTAGGGAAAGTAGATCATGTGGTACTTTTTTGGCAAGGTCTTCGTATCTTCTTCACAGGCGTGCAGAAATGTTGAAGAAAAAAAATTTTTTTTTTGAAAAATCAATTACTTCAAAGAGGTTTTCAGTATGTGCACTTTGTCATGGCTCATTTACTTTGAGACCATGGTACCTGATGAAATTTGTTACCGAATGAAAGTCGACCATTACATGCACAACTTCCAACCCCTACGAATCCCCTAATGGAGAAAAAAAATTTCACGTGAGGGGATTGAAAGAGGTTGAAAGTTGTGCATGAGCAAAACTGTGATGGTCGACTTGCATTCGGTAACAAATTTCATCAGGTACCATCGTCTCAAAGTAAATGAGCCATGACAAAGTGCACATACTGAACACCTCTTTGAAGTAACTAATTTTTCAAAAAAAAATAATTTTTTCTTGAAAATTTCTGCACGCCTGTGAAGAAGATACAAACACCCTGCCAAAAAATTACCACATGACCTACTTTCCCTATTCAAAAAATGTAGAGGGTTGATGGGGATGGCACAGGGTGCAACAAAAAACATTCAAAAATACTTAAAAATTGACCTGTTTCAGGATTTTGTTGCCAAATATTTTTCTTCTGAGAAAATGAATTTGTTCCATAATTTTGACGCGCACTGTATAATTAGTAGGTAGATCGCGAAATCACATCACATAACTTGAAAGCAACATTTTTAATTGTTTTTTATTAATCTAATTGAACGATCTTCAAAAAATTTGGCACCAATTTGCTCATAAACATTTTCAAGATACTATCTGATCGCGTTGATTATATTTGAAATATTTAGCAAATAAGCTCGAAATTTCGAATAGCCAATTTGTCAGACGGATCAAACTAAAATTTGAAACAATTTCATTGAAATCTGATCGATAATTTCCGAAAAACCATTGTTTTTCAAGAAAAATTTGGGTAATTTTTAAAAACAAATTTATTTACATTTTTCACCATTCCAATCCTAGGGACATTTAACCTTATGTTGCGCGACGGTATTCTAGAACTATTTACGAAGTTTCTATCATGAGATCGGGAACATTTCCATTATTCAGCATTAAAACGTAAATTGTTCGTTTCGGTTCATATAATAGAAGAAATAACAACCCAACATCAGTCAACAATGAAACGAAAAGTCAACCTGAAATATCCATATAAAAGTGCGCAGTGTTGCCGACTCTGCGAAATATTCTCGTAAACCAAGAAATTGCATTAAAACCTAAAAAATGCTATAAAAATATGATGTTTTCACCACGTTAGATGGTCTTCGACAGTTATTTATAACCATTGTAATCGAATTCGATGCATATGGTAGAATGACACTGCTGACTTAATATTAAGTTAGCAGAGCCAAGCATTTTAAAAAAATGCGACAAGTTTTTTCTTTCACGACAAATTTTCGACAAATATTTGACAATCACAGAGATGGTTCCCAGTAACTTGCGTCCGTGCAGGTGGCTCTGGTAACTATATGGACATTGCAAAACGGCTATTTCATGAATAATTTCACGATTAGAAATATCATAATAGAAATCGAAGTAATCCGATGGCCATTATCATCGGTAATGTTATAATTCCTTCGAATTGAAAAACTCAATAAATGTATTTCAATCGGTCATTACTGGTGCGATAAACATTTACACACATTTGACGTTTTATTGGATTGAATACGCTACCTATATCGAGTGGTTATAATAATCTTGCTATGGAAATATTCGGCATCAAATCAAATATGATAATATTCTCTCTATTGGCAAAGGAAGCAATATCAGAATTTTTGAGATAATTGTAAATAAGATATTGTTCTCGCAAACAATTCCCGAGGATAAAAACGCTGCGAATTTTACACAAGGGTTATTTTCTCGGTTCAATAACCCATTACCATTTTTAATTTTGTTTTTGCGCGCATGTTCTAGGGGAATAGTGTGCTATCGTTTTGTCCAAATGTCTGTAATTTTCAATGATTGAGCCGAAAATGGTCTCAAACGACTAGGTTGGACTCACTGATGACGAAACTTTAAACTTGTAGGATAGTTCGCGCATCGGAGTGCCGCGGTTGAGTTCGTTACTGGGCCGAATCGACCGAATAGTTTCGGAGATTTGAAAATTTGAGGTTAATTTACTCCTATTTCAGAAAATACTGGAGCGATTAGATTGAAACTTGGCAGTTAGTTGGAGCATAATGACGCGCAACCTTGAGCAAAATTTCGCTTGAATTTTATGGTCACTGAATAAAAAAAAATTTTTTTCAAAATTTTCTCCGAAAAAAATTTATTGTTCTGAAACCATTGTTCATATTCGAGAACAATTCCAGTAATACCTTGAGCTCCATATTTCACAGCAGTGTTTTCAATTCGATACGGCTATTAGTTTTGGAGATATTACGAAAGAATATGAAGAATTTCGTGGTTTTCTTCTCGATATCATTGTTTTTTCGGTATAACTCAAGAAATACTGATTCAATCGTGATAAAACTCTGCAGCTAGTTCAAAGATGCTGAAGGATAACATTGTGCAAAATTTCGTGATGATCGTGTCATTAGAACAATTCGAAAAAAAAAATTCAAATTTTTTTTTCAAATATTCAATATTCTGTGATCTTCCCATCATATTATCCTCATTAAATTCTGTATAAACCTCCAAACTGTAAAAATAAAGTACCGGAGTTCAATTCGATATAATCTGTATTTTTGGAAATATTGGGAAAATAAATTTTGAATGGGTATATCTACGGAATCATTGGGTGGATTTTCCCCATTCACGAATTCGGCATTCGTAATTAAGGTCCAAACCTTCTCTACCAATATCCAGTTTCTATGTTGTTTCTTTCGGAAGTTATTGTGTTTACGGTCCGACGGCTAGGGCGACCGTAAACACAATAACTTCCGGAAGAAACGACTTAAAAACTCGATATTTGTAGAGTAGGTTGGAGGCTTGATTACGAAGGTCGAATCCGTGAATGGGTAAAATCCGCCCAATGATTCCGTAGATATACCCATTCAAAATTTTATTTTTCCAATGTTTCCAAAAATACGGATTTGATGGAATTGAAATCCAATAATTTATCAAAAAAAATGCGGGAGAATATTTTTAGGTTGAGTTATGCAGCATTATTCAACATTGAGAGTTTCATGAAAATTTGGTGGTAAGTTTTCGAGAAATAATTTTTTTCCCCCTACCCCCAGTTTTGAGCCCTCAGGGTACACCGATCCTGCTGAAAAGCTTGAAGGATCAATGTCGAGCGAAACACGATTTTTCTACCAAATTTCACGGATTTCGGTTCAGTACTTTCAGAGGATAGCTCCGGACAACGGACGGCGGACGGACGGATTTTTTTTATTAGTTCATTCAAATCTACATACTTCAAAATGTAAACTGTGAAATTTTCAGAGGGGGTTATTTTTTTGTCGATCACTAAGGTTTATTCGATAAAATCAAATAATAAACCAAAAACAGGTTAATGTACTTGAAGACATTTAATGTATACTTTCAACTATGGTGCTCGTTCAACCTGAGAAATATTCAACGGTATAAAATTTTCTTTTCATCTTCCATCCCGTACTTTCTGTAGTTATCAAATTGAACACTTTTTTAAACGCTTTGTAAATATGCTGCTTTCTTAATAGATTGTCGTGTAGTCATGCGATGGTTTGAAAAACTGCCGTTATGCATGTCATTCAACTCGGCACTTTGTTTTACATTTAATCGTTGTTAATTATTACATACAGGGTGTCCGCTGAGGAAATCCCACAGGACGAATGCCAGATCACACCATAGAACTTGGTCGGCTATCCAAATCCAGCTCCAAGGCAGAAGCGAACGGACCAAACAGTGCCCAAGGTACCGTTTGACCTTTACCTACCATAAGCCCTCTCTCTCTCTCTCTTTCTTTCTCTTTCTACCCATTAACTCTTTTTCTGCAACTGAATCAATTAACAATTCTTTGAGGAATATTAGGTTTCGAATCAATATAAAGACAGGGTTGAATATTCATTATTAACGCATATTCCATCTTGACCTGGTCAGGTTATACCACCAACTGAAGTATACAGAGTGAGTCTTCGAGTTGTACATTAATTTTAACCATGGATTCCTCTCATCAAATGAAACACTTTTTTCATTTATCCATTTATTTTTCCAGATTCGGCTCCAGCAAAAAGATAGAGGCTGTTTAAAGTTCTAAAAAAAATCAGTTTTTCTTTTGTAGCTTTGATATGGTAACTCCGAATGAGATGAATTTTGGTATGAAGTTTTCAATAACTATGGCACATATTCTTCAGTAATCAGTTTCATCCTACTTCAAACAGTTTCCGATTTATGGGCCCGCCGATTCATAAAAATATACGAAATTAGCATTAAGAATGCAGATAAAGTATATCTTATGTCATCATAAGAATCTTCAATCATTTTAAAATACTTTATTATTCTTTATTATTTCTCCTTAAACGCACCGTTTTGCGGATATTCAACGTTGAATATTATAAAATCTCATAAAAATTCGAAAAATTACCTTATATTTATGGATCCGCCCCTGATCTAGCGAATGAAGTAAATTAAGCTGGGTTCACGTCTATCCGGACCATAGAATACACAGAAATATTCATGTATTTCGCATAGAACTAATATTAGGTATAGTTCATTTCAAAATTATTGACATCAGAGTAGGCCATGAATATCTAGTCGCGGCTTTATTTCTAGTACTAAAAATTTCTGTGGGTTGATCATAGATTAAAATATACAAATATAACCTAGAAAATTATTTTCAAGGCAAATTTGACTTGAAATTGTTAAGAATATTTATAATACTCTGATGCTCTAAACCTGTACAGCGGCAGTATATTATTTTCATCATTGTTGCATTGACAAATTTTCAAACTTAGTTTCAATTGCCAAAAGGCATATAGCTAAACTGACGCCTGAAAATACACAGCCACATAATTTCACTGCAGATCAATCATGGAAATTCTGGATTGATGATGAAAATAGCGTGGAATGCTTCAACATAAAATCATTCAGGCTTGCGAGAAACTCCAATTTTGAGATATCATTCATTAAATAATGAAGACTTAGGTAATCAAAGATCACTTGAAGTTCCTTCTCAATGAAAATTTCACTCTTCAGCAATCTTTGTATTCTTGATGACTTTTAGAAATTCATCCAAGTTCGAGCCCTGTGCTATTTATTTTCAGAGTTAAGGAAGGAAAAGAATAAAATAAAAATTATATCCAAACCGATATATTCATTGCTTTTGATGTTCGAAAAAATAACGTCGTTTAACGACTCTTTGAAGGTATAATCATGAGGAATAGGTTTCCTTCCACTGCTAACTCCTGGCTGTACTGACTTGCCTTCTTCTTTTTTCTTCAAATTTCGTTGGACAGTATTGGAGAAATCTAAAATTTCAAGACTTATTCATTAATCAGAAAACACCTTGAATAATTGATTATCTGAAAAACTAGCGAAACGCGATTAATACTTGCAGAAGTATCTGATGAGTTCCAGCCATTTTCAATTCGGTAAGGTCTAAGGAATACTAAAATCCAAAACTTATTTGTCGATTGAATCAAGAACATACACAATCAGAAATAAATTCCAAATATTTTCAGTAAGATAACTCAAACTTGAAAAAGTCATGAGTCAGTGTTATTCTCAATACCAACACGAATCTTGCAAGACAAATGTTACTGACTGGTTTATTACCAACATAATTTCGAGTTTCCACCGCCACCCGAGATGTCAATCATTCTGAAACGGACTATATATGCTATTTCGTGACTAAGTAGACTTTCCATAACATTCTAGAGAATGTTTTTAGGTTTTTGATTGATTTTATATAATTCATTTAAAAATGTCGTGAAAAAAGTATAATTTTGTAGTTTTCAATATGAGAATGAGCGAGCATGGAATTTAGTATAATCTCATAGTGGAATCAAATTGGGTATTGCATAAACATCAAGTTGAAGATCAATGTTTCAAGTCCAGTGTAGGGAATTGTTTTCCATGCGATAATATCACATAAAGCACCAAATAATAAGAATTAAGTGAGTAAATGAGCTTTCTCAATCTTGTTTCTTTAAATTTCAAACCTTGAATTGGTTATTCTCCGAAATAGATCACCGTAAGAGATATGTGTGGTGAACTTGCAAACAAAGCGCATGATTGTATTAACACATTGAGAAATATTTCAATGCTTATAACTTTTCACCTAAGCCGAATCTGGAAAAATAGCAAATGAAAAAAGTGTTTTATTTGATGAGAAGAACCTATGTGTTGTGAAGTCCACTCGATCATTTCATTATTCAATACTTTTTTCAATAAATCTGGCATTATGGCGTCGATGGTGGCTTGAATATTGGCTCCCAATGCTTCAATAGTTGCTGGTTTGTCTGTTAAAACTAGGGACTCAACAAAGCCCCATGAAAAATAGGTAATCGAAAGACGTTGAGTCGTACGAACGAAGAGGCTAGTTAACAGGACCACGTCTAGAAATAAATTTGTTACTGAATTGATGGTTAATTGCGCTGTATGGCTAGCTGCGCCGTTTCTCTGTTACCAAATTCCATCGATATTTAGCTGTTCATTTTTGAAAACAAAAAATCAATCTTGTTTAAATGTTGAAGCAGCAAAAGTCTCCGTCTTTCGGATGGTTTTCAATCGAGATTTGCAGGAATTACCTTCGGCCCAAGTTGCCAACCCAAAATTTTCTTCACAAATTTACTATCACTGGGGAACGAGAATTTCAGGACAAATTCGACATAAGGTTCGCGTTATTTATATTTATCCCTAAAAGATGCCTCGGTTCCCAAAACAAGATAATTCCTTCCAAATATAGGGTTTTGTTGAGTTCATCTCTGATTTGCTGAAATTTAAGTTGGGATTCCTGATTTTATGTTAATAGTGTCAAATTTATATAGGATATGTTCTGCAAATCGACTTAGTTATTTCGGTTGCCGGTTTTCCATTCCGTTAATATGAAATATTCGGTTGTTTCCTGAAAAAAAGGTTAAATACGGAATTTGATTGATGAAAAAACGTTCTTTCTGTCACCTGAACGATGGTTAATGTTCTATGGTACTATATCCATAGCATAGAACAATCTTTATTTACTTTATGATCTATTGAACATAGAAGAGACAACAATCAACAATGGAAAAATTACTAGGTATGGTCTGTGAATCATAAGGTTAATAAAGATTGTTCTAGACTACCTCGGTAGACTAGAGGGTGGAAACATGTTCTAGGATGCTGAAGGTACCGGGTTCGAATCCCGGCGAGGTCATGGATGTTGTAAAGTGTCTAGGTGGTGGTGATTTGAAAGAATCTTAAACAAATGATATGTTCGATGTGTCGATGGTTCGAAATGGCCAAGCACAGTAAAAGATAGAAAAAAAAAAAAAAAAAAGATTGTTCTATGCTATAGATATGTTACTATAAAACATTGATGGTCGTTCTGGTGCATAGACTTAATATGTCTATGTTCTGGTGACAGAAAGATTGCTTTTCCATCAATCAAATTCCGTAATGAACCTTTTTTTTTCAGGAACCAACCGAATATTTCATATTTACAGAACGGAAAACCGACAACCGAAGTAACCAAGTTGATTTGCGGAACATCCTTTTTAGACTTGACACTATTAACATGAAATCAGGAATCCCAACTTAAATTTCAGCCCAACAAAAACCTATATTTGGAAGGAATTATTTTTTTTGAGGAGCCAAGGCATCTTTTAGGGATTTTTATAAATAACGTGAACCTTATCATGTCGAATTTGTCCTGAAATTCTCGTTCCCCAGTGATAGTAAATTTGTGAAGAAAATTGTGGGTTGGCAACTTGGGCTGAAGTCGTCTATTAGGAAGCGTTGCTCCAGTGTTAATCGATTCATGATGAATTGCCGAACTTACTGAACAGAAATGTCAACATAGTGCGATCTTTTCAACTGTCAAACCATGTACAACAATCATCGAAACTTTTCATACAACTGAAAAACATCGCCAAAGAATTAATATTCGACAGTAACACTGTTTTACCGATCATCAGCAAGAGTCACTTTCTTTGTCTTATTCCGAAAGGGTTCCAGGAACTTACCCCCTGTTGAATGATATCATTGTGAAGAAATTTTCATTAGCGCCATCTCAGGGCAACCTCACGAATCATAACCCTCTGAGAAACTTATGGGGCAACGTTTTGCATTTCGCTCGAAGTTTCTTCATCTCAGAGGTTTAAGCTCCCTGAGAGACACGAACACAAATTGTTATCAAAACTCTATGAAGTGCCGTCTGTAATAACGTCGTTTGTCTGTCGTTTCGCACTCTCTAATGAATTAATCCGTAAATTAAAGGGTATAAAAGTGCAAAATAACAAAGAGAGTTCCCACTATCAAGGTCGAAATGTAATATTTCCACCATGCCTCACTATAAAGTTTCTGATCATAGAGGATTGAAATTCGTAAGAATATCCCCAGGGGGCGCTGGTGCGGTTACCTCTCAAAACAATAGAGCTAAAGTTTCCTAGAACTACTTCGTGTCTTTTATTGCTAAACTGCACTGAGGGTTGTTTTTGCTAATATTTATGTGACTGGTAAGTAGCTCTTCTGAGTGAAACCTCCCTTGCAGATGCTTTTGGTGATGGCTCAGAATACTCAGTGCCAGTGGGATCCAGTTTGATTTCTTAAGGCTCTTCTTTTCACGCAAATCTTCATATTGAACAACCTCGGCCAATAATTTTCAACTCTCCAAGTTGAAAACGGTGTGGCAGATAATATTGATAATTTATTTTACTCACAGAGCCTGAAATCTCATTATACTAAAATAACATTGTCCCATCTTCACTCATTAAGAAAATGTGCAACTTGAAAGTAGCAGGAACTGCTTGAATTCAATGAGAGTTAATGTATCTTCAGTTCAGCCATCTATAAGTTATTTAACCAGGAGTAGAAACCATAGAACAAATAATTAATGAAGTCATATGCCAAATAGTTTTATTGTCCTGATTTTTTCTAATTTTTGGACAGTTTTATCATAACTTCAAACATTTTTCACAACCAAATGAAACTTTATTGAAAGAATGGCATTTTTTATTTAGTTGAAGAATATTGTAAATTAGAGCGTGAACAATAATTGTGCTACTAATAACAATTAACAAATTACAAGAAAAATTAAACTAACGTGGACAAATTTCAATTACAAAAATCATAATAAATGTTCAAAATGGCGCCCCTCGACCAACGTAAAGTGAATTTATGGGAAGAGAGTTTGAGCAGTATTTTATTTTTTTGTGATCAAACTAACAACTTAATGATGAAAAGACCAGGCATAAGAAAGTTGCAAACTGTTTTTGTTTTTTTGACACATTTTTTAAATAGGAGAATATGGGCGCATTAAAAAGTTCTGATGCAAAATAATATAGGGGTTGTTTTTTTCAGCCCCTTGTGATTACATTTTAGGGTGACAAAAAAAAAGTGGATATGTATATTAAATAAAAATATTTTTTTAACTAATTTTAAAGGACTGTAAGTTGAAGGGGAAAGGGTGTAGAACAAAAAGTTATATGAAAGATCTCCCTTAATTTTTGCTAAAGAATCGCCCTTCGATATCTTTCGCATCTATTCAGAAACAACCTGTATATTAGCTGTGGGGAAATTGCGTCGATGCCAACTTCACTCGTGATTGGAGTCGATTTTTTTAAATCCAACAGTGATTATATTCGAAAAAACACCGCGAATCGTTGGAAATGTTAGAGTATTATTCCTGATTCAACAAAAATAGTGAGAAATATAGTGGGGAATAGGGCCATTGCTACGATAGTGGTAAAAGTTATTTGAATATTGCAGATTTTCGATCCGAATAACTTCTCAATATCTTCCATATTGGCGAATTTGTGGGTTCAACACAACCTTTACTGATCTATGACTCTATGAATTCCCAAAGAAATGAAACGAGATCTCAAATCAATTTTTTCGTCCATTCGAAGCGCGGGAAAACTTTCAAATACAACACACGAACAACGGTTGCCAGGCTACTCGCTAACTGCGATGGTGTGACGTCTAAAATCGATATCCAGTATAATCGCGCCCACTGCACTTCATGTGCCAGATTTTCCAAGTCTAGACGTGCCCAAAAATCCGAAGAAATCCTCCAGGAAAACTATGTGATCGTAAGGTTCACAGATCGTTTCCAAGATGACGTTCTACTCGTCGATTTACACAAATTTCCGAGTACGATTTTGCTGCAGAAACTGTAAGTTCAGTTATACTTTCGTTGAAACGTATTGCTTGAATGTTTATCTGCTTGGAGTAGCGTTCCGTATAAACATTGACCTACTGTTAGTTGTGGCGATATGGGACATATTGTTGGATATTTCGAATAAACAATAGGATTGATTGATAATTAATCTCGATTTGGATCGATGGAAGTACGTAGGTGAGACCTACACAGTTTTAGACATATTCATCGTGAGCGTAGCATATTGTTGCATATGTTATTGATATTTTGGATTTGGCACTTAAGTTAGAGGCGGTTTTTGTCCCAAATATTTGTGCCACTTTAACTTGGATAGAAGAAAAATATTAAGTTTCCACCTGTTGCAATTGCTTGTAAGACACGCCTTTGTGCGAAATTCAATATCGAATTTGGTTTATATTTATTTAAGGAAGTAATCTTAAATATAATTTGAAAGACCACTGTAAGTTTGAACGAAAATATGGAGTTGATTGAATTCAGAAGCTCCTGTTGCTGACCTTTAAGAGCAAACAATATAACCGGGTGATTTTTCGAGGCCCGAGTTCGTTTTTTTTCAAAAAAATTTTTTGATAAAAACTGAAATGGAGTGGAAAATGGGAAAATAATTAACATTTATATAATTTTCAAAAAATACTCACTGACGCTTGCAGAACGACATCCCGTTTTCTCCTATAAACGTCGAAATTTCTTCTGAATTCTGATTTCACGCAGCTATTGGCAACGTCAAAGCACGTTCACGGCGATGCAAGTGCCTGACCTTGAGATATTAACAAGGTTTAATGAAACTTTAACCTTTACCTACACAGTTTTAGACATATTCATCGTGAGCGTAGCATATTGTTGCATATTATTGACATTTTGGATTTGGCACTCAAGTTAGAGGCAGTTTAGTCCCAAATATTTGTCCCACTTTGATTTGGATAGAAAGAAAAATCAAAAGCTAATATTCATTTGCAAATGGTTGAAAAAATCGTATGAATGCGCAATTCTGCCACTTTTATATTCAAGGATTTTCGGGAAAATAAAACTGAAATAGAGTGAACAATGGGAAAATAACTAATATTGCGCATTCTCCCAGAAAACTGAGTATATCAAAAAAAAATTTCAAAAAATACTCACTGACTCCTGCAGAACGAAACCCCTTTTTCTCCTATTAATGTCGATGTTTCTCCGAAATCTATGATTTCACGCAGCTATTGGCAACGTCACAGTACGTACAACCAATGCAAGTGCCTGACCTTGAGAAACTTGTATGTGGCTGTGTTGCCTAGTCGTAATTCAACACTGCGTGGTGTTGTTGGCTCTTAAGTACTGACGCAAACAAGTGCACAGGTAGATTTCAAAGATGTGCTATTTTTCATGGCGAGATATGTCTAGAACTTACCAAAATGAAGTAGCGAATGAAATTTCTTAACTGATTAAAACTAGGTGGAAATTTTTCAAGGAATAAAGACCCATTTGCCTGCAATTCTCGATATTTGCTGAGCCAGATCTAGTATTTTAGCGCTTGTTGCAAATTGTCCAAATGCGCTCCTCTTAACTTAACTTAACTGCTTAGATTCAAGGGCCTGGAAAACAATTGTCTTCATGAATGTGATCTAATATTTCATGAGCAATTCGTCTTATCTCTAGAAAAATTATCATCGGTAAAATGCAGGTAACAGCTCTCATGAATCTTGTTTGTTGGTTTACCAATTTTGAGTTACAAGCTGCCAAGGTTTTTATCGATTCTTCAACACTTTCAGGCCCGACTTCTTAAAGGAAGTTCCATTCACACAAATTCGAAATTTTCAACCGGGAAATCTATGGGAAGGGACATTTGAGTTTGCTTTTTCTCAGTAAAAACACTTGTAGAATCACACAAATGGCAAGAAAAATACATAAATTTTCTCATTTTCTTGACATTTCTCCTAACTTGTCAATGATAATCTGACTATCTCGGGTTACTCTGATAGCCACCAGAGGGAGCGCTTGTCTTCATTCGCCAATATTTACGAAATCAATGGCTGGATTTTCTTCATTCACATTTTTGACCTTCGTAATCAAGTTCAAACTCACCCTTCAAATATTAAGTCCGTAACCTCTTTCTTTCTGAAATAACTTTGTTCAGGATCGGCGCCATTTCCAGGTTTATTTCAAAATGGCGAATGCGTAGGTCGCCTTTGGTGATATTCAAAATATGTCATCTATAAGCCTCATGTGCATGTTTTCATTCCTGAAATATTCCGTTCTCTTATTTGTATGTTAATTATTGAATCTTTATGACTCACCTCGCACTGCACCCGCTTCAAATGCACCGTACCCTTCATAGGCGTGTGTTTTTGACGAAATCGAGTTACTGTGAGCCTGATTCAATATTTTCTACGATTTGGGACTCCAAATTTAATTTGCAGTGCGCAATTTCAGGACTTTAAGTTCTTGACGCGATAATTTCTACATTTTCAGAATGGGAAATGAACAAATTCAATCACGGATAGCCCTGAAACTCAGTATAGATAGGACAATTTTTCTAAGTGTTGAACAGAATTTCGACAATCTCTCCTAAACGATTTTATCAATCATCAAATCTCAACAATTCCTATATGAAATAGGTGGCAAATGTTATCTATATCAACACCTATATTTATTAATAACATTGAGTATTAAACCATGATGATACTCAATGTTAAAAGATAATAATGGTGCCGACACTCCCTGACATATTTTGGGTCTGAAAAGAAGTCCGAATATTATAGAAATACAGCGATATTTTTCATCTATTCGAGAATTTCCGAAAATAAATTCATTTTGACAAATTTATTCATTCAGTCTGAAGAGCGAAAATATATATTTCTCGTCTCTGAATAGGTACAAATATTCTAAGCTTGATATTTTTGAAT
Source organism: Myrrha octodecimguttata (assembly GCA_958510865.1). NCBI lineage: Eukaryota > Metazoa > Arthropoda > Insecta > Coleoptera > Coccinellidae > Myrrha > Myrrha octodecimguttata. The sequence goes on along the minus strand of OY294058.1, from coordinate 67,360,495 downwards.
ATTTATTAGAGAGGGTCTTCCAGAGTTTCGTATTCAGAATCACCTTCAGAAATTATTCAGAATGTTAGATACAATGGATTAATCTGGTCTAATATTCTTCTGACAATAAACATAAACAGTTGAAAAATAGTTTCATCGGATCACACATTTCAGCCATCAGAGCTTAATCAATTGTATGGACATGGCAAAGCGCCATCAAGGTTTGCACAGATGAATAAAACAATATGTGATATTTCGAGTTCTGCGTTTTCGACTCAAAATATTACTGGGAAATAGTAGGAAAGGGCGGATACCTTGTATTCTATGCTTCTGGATAACCTAGCACAGGTCTGTGATCCTACCATCAATTTCAGTGCCAGGCATAGAGTAGATATATCCGGCAAGGCATAGATGCATAGAATATATCCATGTATTCTATGCATCTATGGCAAGGCGTTATAATCATAGAATTGAACGATTATTGCATTAGTGCATTTGTTAGACTGCAACTAAGCGGATTATTCTTCTTGTATATGTCAAACTGGGTTGGGGGAAACACCAAAGTACAATCTGGCTGTCTAAACCCAAACTGAGGATTTTTAAAATGATCATTAGTGCATGACATCTGCATAAGAGAAGAAGAAGCTATAATCAAAAAGATATATAGGTATGAATGTCACAAAATTCTGAACAATTGCGAATCATTGAATACACTTGATCTGAAACGCATTAAATCAATCAATTCTCCAAGTATCAACTGCGTTGCTATTTATCCGAATCATGTTAAATACCGAAAATGAAAGGCTACTATTTGATCGATAAACTAATTTCCAAGCATAAATTGTTTCAAATGCTTCTTTAGAATAACTATGATAAAGAATAATAAGTGGTCAAATCTAACTGCTGCCCATCCAGCGATAAGTTGGATTAGATAATTTTTAATTTTGAAGATAGATTCTTGTATGCTTCAACACATCAACAAGGTAATTGTTTAATTTTGTACATTGTACCTTAGTATAAAACTGGTTAAACAAATGTAAACTAAATTGAACCTTCAAAGTTTTCAGATTGATATTTCTCACAAGAATACTCAAAAATATATCTTCGTATTGTGGTGGCCTCTACTTGATAGAAATCCATTGTAAACTCAATTGAAAGACACAAGTGTGGTTGATTTATACTTTATTATAAACACATGACGGGTTTCACTACAGTGTAGTTTCATCAGATTCTGAGTTGCAACTGTCTCAAAAAGTGTGTTTCAGTTTTACATAAACCAATACAGGTACAGAGATATTTCCAACTGGTCAATCATGGAAAAACCAAACCGGGCTCATAGCTGAATAGGTTTAACAATGGTGAATTTGACAGTTCCGTCTGGTCGTTTAATAAATTCCCAGAATTTCTTAAACGGTTTATCTCTAGAGCCTCCAATAAATTTATTGGGGCCTCCAATGAATAAAATATAAATAAATTCATTGGAGGCTCTAGAGATAAACCGTTTAAGAAATTCTGGGAATTTATTAAACGACCAGACGGAACTGTCAAATTCACCATTGTTAAACCTATTCAGCTAGGAGCCCGGTTTGGTTTTTCCATGATTGACCCGTTGGAAATATCTCTGTACCTGTATTGGTTTATGTAAAACTGTAACACACTTTTTGAGGCAGTTGCTACTCAGCATCTGATGAAACTACAATGTAATAGAATAAAGTAGAAATCAACCACACTTATGTCTTTTAATCGAGTTCAAAAATATATCTATAAAAAACTGCATCTCATGATGTTTGAAATCATTGTTGAAGTTTATGTACTTCCACTTGGAAAATATCTGGAAAAGTAAATATTTGATTTCATAGGGTCATATTCGAAACGATGACCCAACATAAAGATAAATATTAATCTAGATAGATAGGTCATTTTATTTCCTTTTTAAAAACGGAGAGACTGCTATAAACGATGTGGATTATGAGGTATTGAAATTTAGAATGATAATTTTCATCGAGGCTAGACGTCATGCAATGTAGATTCTCAGCTGATAAGATAAATTTCAACTCGAATGAAATTTATACCTAACGGTTGTTGAACTAGTGTGGCTTTGATGTAGAAGAAACGATTACTTGATAAATATTTGAAGTATATTAGCGAAAATCCTGAACTATACAGGGTGATTCACCGTGATGGCCTACTAGACTTTATGAAGAATTATTAATATTTTTGTGCAGAAAATTTGCCTGTGAGAATTTTCGAAAATGAAATTTCTCCCTAAAATATTTTCAGACCCTGCAACTTCCGGTTATAACGGAAATACTTAACTACTTTCTTCTTTCAAATGGCATAATCAGTTTATTATCACTTATCACATCGTTAGAAAGCTCACACTTATTCGAATATTTCGGAGTGTTCTTCAAAAAAATCTTTTTCATTTTTAATTTTGCCAATGTGTAGTATTATAACAATATTTGCTAGTTGAATCGACAATGTACAGGGTTTTCATAAGGGGATCGTCAACTTGGTCGAATCAAATTAATCACAACTCTAGATTTTCAATTTAGAATCTATAATTTTCAATCTGTCAGCCGATTCTATGAGGAAAAGAGAGGGAGTTACTTAATCAAACCCTATACTTAAAATGAAAACATTCCGATTTATCAAGAAAAGAACCATTCATGATTTTCAACAAGCCCAAACTAACCATTATTTATTGTGATTCATAGAATGTCATAAATATTTAGCATCAGATCCAAGTTTCTTTCTGTGGTTTCAGGAAGTCACAGAGTACTCACTCTAGTCGGAATTGTTATCCTCGATCACTAAGAAAGTTTTCATTTTATTCATTAATATGTAAAATTTCATGTTTTTTTCTAGATATCGTTGTTTTTTCGGTATAACTGAAGAAATACTGATTCAATCATGATTAAACTTGGCGGCTAGTTTGGATGATCGTGTCCTGAAAAAAGAAGTGACGTCACCAAGATTAAAATACAAGGAAATATATATTCTGTGCTTTGAATTGAAATGAAAAAAGTGACGTCATCATTAGTAAATTATACGATCACAGATAAGCAGATGAGCACACCATGTTTTGCTTACATCATGACTTACATCATGATCGTGTCATTAGAACAATATTCAACATTCTGTTTTCTTCCTCATTGAATTTCGAACTGTCATTTTCCGATGAAGTTCTGGATTTCAATGGACGACTTCGGCCCAAGTTGCCAAGCCACAATTTTCTCCACAAATTAACGATCATTGGGGAACGGGAATTTCAGCACAAATTCGACATGATAAGGCTCGCGTTATTTATAAATTTCCGTAACAGATGCCTCGGCTCCTCACACAAAATAATTCCTTCCAAATATAGGTTTTTGTTCGGCTGAAATTTAAGTTGGGATTCCTGATTTCATGTTGATAGTGTCAAGTTTATGAAGGTTATGTTCCGCAAATCAACTTGGTTATTTTGGTTGCCGGTTTTCCGTTCTGTAAATATGAAATATTCGGTTGGTTCCTGAAAAAAAAAGGTTAATTACTGAATTTGATTGACGAAAAAGCAATCTTTCTGTAATCAGAACATAGACATATTAAGTCTATGCACCAGAGCGACAATCAATGTTTTATGGTAACATATCCATAGCATAGAACAATCTTTATTTACCTTATGATCCATAGACCATACCTAGCAATTTTTCCATTATTGATTGTTGTCTCTTCTATGTTCTATGGATCATAAAGTGGATAAAGATTGTTCTATGCTATGGATATGTTACCACAGAACATTAACTGTCGTTCTGGTGGATGAAAAGAACGTTTCTTCATCAATCAAATTCCGTTATTAACCTTTTTTCAGGAACCAACCGAATATTTCTTATTTACAGAATAGAAAACCAAAATAACCAAGTTGATTTGCGGAACATATTCTATATAAATTTGACACTATTAACATGAAATCAGGAATCTCAACTTGAATTTCAGCCAATCAGAGATGATCTTAACAAAAACCTATGTTTGCAAGGAATTATCTTGTTTGAGGAGCCGAGGCATCTTTCACGGATATTTATAAATAACTAGAACTTTATCATGTCGAATTTGTCCAGAAATTTCTGTTCCCCAGTGATAGTAAATTTGTGAAGAAAATTGTGGGTTGGCAACTTGGGCCGAAGTCGTCTATTTGATCTGATCTGTATTTTCGGAAATAGTTGAAAATACAATTTTAATGGGTATATCTGCGTTAACATTGGTTGGATTTTACCCATTCATGAATCCGGCCTCCGTAATTGAGGTCCAAGTCTACTCTACAAATATCGAATATTCTCGATATTTGTAGAGAAGGTTTGGGGCTTAATTACGAAGGTCGAAATCGCGTATGGGTTAAATCCGCCCAATGATTCCGTAAATTACCCATTCAAAATTTTATTTTCCCAATATTTCCAAAATAGAGATTAGATCGAATTGAAATACAGTGATTTGTCGAAAAGAACCTAGAAAAGCCCTGACGTGAAATCATGTTCAAAGGATATCACCAGAAGTGAACATCCGCGCAAAGGCTGCTGACTTCACGTCAGTGCTTTTCTAGGTTCTTATCAACAGATTTCTCAAAAGATTTGCTGGTATCAGTATATTCTTCAATCAAATTACTTATAGACGAACTGTCTGAATAAGGAAATATCAATGTAGTTATAATCTACGATAACAATTGCTCCTTGAGCTTTCTCTCCGAGTAAATTCTTTGTACGCAGGTATGACGTAAAAACCTACCTTCCTATAAATGAAACTTTAATTTGAATGAATTTACTGAAGGGAAGCCACAACAACACAAACCAATTTCCCCATCCTCATATTTTCTGTATCGATTTTCTATCATAATGAAAAATATCATTTGTTTCATGTTGCATAAACCGCTTATGATTTTCCACGCTGAGAGTTGCATTTTAAATATTTCGTTTACAATATTTGATTAGTGCAGCAGTGACCAACTGAAGAAGTTTTCTGTTGAATTAATTGGAGGGAAGAAAATTTGTATTCATAGTCGGAAAAGTCTCCAAAAAGATTTTCTGGGAAGTTATTGTGTTTACGACAGGTGGTTAGGCCGGTCGTTCGTAAACACGAAACTTATTAATTAAACCTCGTTAATATCTCAAGGTCAGGCACCTGCTTACAGTCTGCATGCTCTAACGCTGTCAATGGTCTAGAGAAATATTAGAATTTCTAGAAATTTCGACGTTAATATCAGAAAACGACATGTCGTTCTGAAGGCTTCAGTGATTATTTTCTGAATTTTTTTTTGGGGGTAAAATAAAAAATGAAACAGCGCCATCTCAGGAGCATATTCCGAACCCTAACCCTCGAGTGGAGATATCTGCGGGCGATATGTCTTACTTCCATCCAATAGGTCTCTTGCATGCATTTTTTCAACATTGGAATCAAATATTCTATCCGCAAGACCACTGAAAAACTTTAACAGCCGTCAAATTTTTTTTTAAATTTGGCTCCGCATATCGACTGTTCAAACGGACGAAACTTCGCAGCCTCCGTGACGTACCGGGATATGTCCACTATCTCCCTCTTCTCGCGTACTTTTTTCTCTAGCAAGCCAATAGACAGCGTCGGGCTGTATCGATCGGTGAATCGTACAATAACGAGTGACGTAGAAGGCGATCTGACGCGTTTCTCCCGCTTCGACCTTGAGTCCCGATTTGACCATTTTTAATACCGAAATATTCAAAATTCGCGAATTGTTGAAGTGTGTGAATGCATACATTTTGATTTGGTATCGATATAGAATATGAAAAACATAAAAATATGATAATTCGTGTTACATGCAAGAGATCTATTCTAAGGTGAGTTAATCTGATGACCGGTAAAACCCTAATGGTCCAGTAACTGCATTTCTTGGATGGCGTCTCTTTGGTGTAGGCACTTCGGAGTATTAGCTCAGATCGAGGTCGAGTATTTGTTGATTTATCGACAGATATTCACCATTGTGTCATGTTTGTTAATAGACGACTTCGGACCAAGTTGCCAACCCACAATTTTCTTCACAAATTTACTACCACTGGGGAACGGGAATTTCATGACAAATTCTGCATAATAAGGTTCGCGTTACTTATAAATATCCGAAAAAGATGCCTCGGCTCTTCAAACAAGATAATTCCTTCCAAATGTAGGTTTTTGTTAAGCTGAAATTTAAGTTGGGATTCCTGATTTCATGTTAATAGTATCAAGTTTATAAAGGATATGTTTCGCAAATCAACTTGGTTATTTCTGTTGCCGGTTTCCGTTCTGTAAATATGAAATATTCGGTTGGTTCCTGAAAAAAAAGGTTGATTATGGAATTTGATTGATGAAAAAGCAATCTTTCTGTCACCAGAACATGGACATATTAAGTCTATGCACCAGAACGACAATCAATGTTTTATGGTAACATATCCATATAGCATAGAAGAATATTAATTTATCTTATGACCCATAGACCATACGTAGTAATTTTTCCATTGTTGATTGTTGTCTCTTCTATGTTTAGGATCATAAAGTAAATAAAGATTGTTCTATGCTATGGATATGTTACCATAGAACATTGACTATCGTTCTAGTGACAGAAAGAACGTTTTTTCTTCAATCAAATTCCGTAATTAACCTTTTTTTCAGGAAAGAACCTAATATTTCATATTTACGGAATGGAAAACTGGCAACCGAAATAACCAAGTTGATTTGCGGAACATATCCTATATAAATTTGACACTTTTAACATGAAATCAGGAATCCCAACTTAAATTTCAGCCAATCAGAGAAGATCTTAACAAAACCCTATATTTGGAAGGAATTATCTTGTTTGAGGAGCCGAGGCATCTTTTACGGATATTTTTAAAGAACGTGAACCTTATCATGTCGAATTTGTCCTGAAATTCCCGTTCCCCAGTAATAGTAAATTTGTGAAGAAAATTGTGGGTTGGCAACTTGAGCCGAAGTCGTCTGTTAAGATGAAATGTCAATTTTTAAACTGGATATTTGAAATTTCCTCAGTCATGATCTGATCATCTATCAGATATAATAAATTCAATGATTGGTTTGTATGTTTCTAGATGACCCAGACGGTGCAGTTCCCTCAACACTGGATCGAGAGACAGAAACAGGTGACATTAGGGCACCTGGTGAGGACAGAGTGATATTCATTAATCGAGTCCAACCACCAGTACCCAAATTTTGTAACAATAGGATATCAACAGCCAAATATAGGTAATCATGTGGAAAATTTTCGAATTACTTTGCCTTACAATTATTTTTTCCAGTATAATTCGGTTCATTCCACTTTTCCTGTTCGAACAATTTCGAAGATGGGCGAATTGCTTCTTTTTGATGATAGCCTTACTCCAGCAGATACCAGATGTCTCACCAACAGGGCGTTACACTACATTGGTACCCCTTCTTTTCATATTGGCTGTATCAGCACTCAAAGAAATCGTAGAAGATATAGTAAGTTGTATTTTAGATTTACACAATTGAATTGTGGCAGTTTTGAGGGATACAGTTCGTTTAAAAAGTTTCGAGTGTTGCGAACATGTAAATTTACTCTTGTAATGGCCTCCATACTATGGGTTACATGGCTTAGACAGCTTCAACCCCTTCTTTCTTTGATGTTAATTTCGTTTTTCAGAAGAGATTCGAATCTAATAATGGAATAAGCATGGATGATATTTTATACTTTTTCCCAGAGTCCATTCTAAATTTAAGAAAACTCTTTAACCAAAAGAAACAACTGTGTCTTCGTTTAAAAAAAACATATCTTGTTTCTTCGGTTCAGGAGAACAAAACTAGTTGTATCTTTAAGGTATCGCCCTTGATATCTCGGCCTCTCCGCAAAATCAGAAAAAAATCCAAAACTGTGGGCGTGATGGAAGCAACCCCTTAAATCTTAAACAATGAACTCTATATTATATACCTGGAAGGGACCCGTTTTGAGCGACAAGTGAAGCCAATTCGTTGCTTATGCAACCCGCGAAGTGGACGGGTATCTTTCTCTTTCTTCCTCATTGCAGTAAAGGGAACTCTGTCGCATTTATTCTAAATATTTATAATTTTTCGTGTCAAATCAGGAGAACCTGAATTTTTTTCTGACTAATTCTTGAATAAGGCAGGATTGAAGAAGATCGCACATGTTCAAGTGAAATTTCTACTTAGTGAGCGGTTTTTCTGGGGAACAGCGCGTTATCATCCTACGTAAATTTGCGTTTTTTTGCCGAAAATGGTTCCAAGCGACCAGGTTGGACTCACTGATGAAGAGTTCAATGTCAAATTGAATTCTAGCCTCCCGTTGCCACGATAACTTACTACCGAGAAAAGCTATAGCGACTTAAAAAATTCGAAACAAGTTCGTTAATGGGCAAAATTTACCGAACAATTTCGAAGTTATATCCATTTCAAATATATTATTTTATTTCCTCTATATCTCAAGAAGTACTGATGCGATCACATTGAAACTTGCTAATAAATGATTGCATGGAGAATCGTTAAAATAATATTTTTTTCGGAAACTATCAATGAGATTTCAATGAAACTTGGCGCAGACCTTGAAGTCAAACCTGAACAGCAATGTTCGAAATTTCAGCTCGATTCGACACACATTTCCAAAAATATCGGAAAAAAGTATGTCATATTTCGCATTGGCAATGAATTTTAACCAGTGCTTAAATTTACCTGACTTCAAGCCAGTGCTATTCGAGAATTAAGTATTTTCCTATGTTCCTATTATTTAAATTTATTGTAATAAGGATGAAACTATCGTCAATCGTCAATGCACAGCTCACACCAACATAATTCTTCACTTTTTGAACCACACGCGTTGAAGGCAGAGAAAGTAATGGCATATCAGAGAAAAATAGATATTCATTTTCAAAAATATTGCCTTTCTAAACGATGTAATACCCAAACTACCTGAATTTCCAAGTAAAACCAAATTTGAGCCGTTCAAAACCATTTACTTCAATGGGTGTGACAGGGAGGGGTTACCGTAATTAGCGCTATCTTTGTTTCGTTGCCCCTTGTTACGCTTTGAGCTTAGTTGAAGAAGGGTCGGGTGTCGGGTCCTTTCCAGATAGTAATATAGAGTTCTATGATCTTAAATGGAAAGAGGGCTAAGTGAAACCTTAGTGTTTCGTGTTTCATAGGTAATTCGATGGCCTTTTCAAAAATACTATACAGTTAACTTTTTTTGTAAGTCCTTCCGAAATAGAAATTGAATAGAAAATGCTACTGGTATCTCGAATAACAGCATTTCCTAGTAGATTAGTGAAGTGCAGGTGTTGAAAAATTCTAACTATTAGATCAACACTAAATTTTGCACCTAGTTGCGTGTTGGTAATCTCCACCTGATAACGAAGTTTCAATCTAATTGCATTTGTACTTCCTGAGATATTGCGGGCAGAAATAACGTTCAATTTCCAAATCAGAGCACATACAGACGGACAGAATTGAATTTGACCACAGATTCTTCTTCGGGGGGTTCAACCCAATCGTTTAAGACCATTTACAGCTTGAAATTAGAAAATTACAGAGATCGTGACGAAATGATATAGCGCTGTTCCCTAGAACAAGCGCGTAAAAAGAACTTCCAGATTCCTTGATGGACAATATTACCGAATTTTTTTTAATGCATTCGTCAGTTATTCTTCCAAATGATAAATTTAAGAAATACTAACAAAAAAGTTCAAGCATATTTGAAAAGGCCATCCAATTACTTCGAAACAAGTGCCACTCAACCCCAATTCATTTTTAAGATGTTAGCATTTGCTATCGCCACGCTCACAGGGTTGATAACAATTGAATCGAACCAACAGTATAAAATGTCCCCTTTCGAAGCAAATTTCACCTATCTCTGTATTTTTTTCTGGCTACCCACAAGGGGTCGAGATATATAGGTTTGTACCTTTCTGGAATGACACACTATATGAGGCCTTCACTCAAGAACTTATTTGCAGATTCTGACTATGTCTCTCATTGTATTACAATAATCGAAGTTCTAATACACACAACCTTTGAGTGAAGCTGATTTTGTTGCTAAAACACAGGTTCTCCACTTAGTTTTGCTGAAGGGAAATGTTACCATAGGTCTCAAGCTTGATTCGGTAGGGATTCTTGAAAAAAACTTGAGTATCAAATCAGGCTCGAAGGACCACGAAGAAAACTTGAAAGATTTGTTAATCAAGCTTATAAGACCTGTAGTGATTTCCTGGCCTTCGCCACTAAATTGAGATGATCGATATTGAACACTGGTTCTGATGTACTTATCTAATTAACATCTGTAACCTTTACAATAAATGACATGTAACTCAATGTGTTTGAGCATTTCTGTTCTGTCATCCCTCATCAAATAACACTTAACACTTGTGTCTGGAATTCTGTTGGCATAAGCAACTGTGTGAACTTCTCACATTTCAGAATACAACATATTTGAGACAAATAAAAATTTGTCTACTTCTTTTCTACCAATGTATTTTTTTTTTCAGAAAAGACATCGCGCAGATGACGAAACAAATCATAGTAAAGTTGAAGTACTAAGAGGTCACAACTGGGTTTTAGTAAGGTGGAAAGATGTTGTTGTAGGCGATTTAGTTAAGGTTACGAACAATAAATTTTTCCCGGCTGACATGGTTCTTTTGTCATCAAGGTAAAATGGTATCCCTACAGTATTTTCCTCATTTTTATATCGAATCTTTTTTCAGTGAGCCGCAAGGTATCAGTTTCATAGAAACTGCAAATCTAGACGGCGAAACCAACCTCAAAATAAGGCAGGCACTTCCAAGCACGCATAAATTAAATACAATAGCCGACCTGAAGACTCTTTATGGTACCATTGAATGTGAACCGCCTAACAGACATCTTTATGAGTTTACTGGGGTGTTGAGACAGACCAACAAGAAGTGAGTATCTGTTATGAAAGAAGCTCACATGTCTGAATTTTAACCATTAAAGGGCTGAACCTCTGGGTCCTGATCAAATATTATTACGAGGAGCAATGTTGAGAAACACCTCGTGGGTGTATGGAATCGTTATTTACACAGGTCAGGAAACGAAGTTGATGCGAAATTCTACCATGGTTCCCCTCAAAAGATCGAGTATAGACAAACTAACAAATGTCCAAATTCTCTTGTTGTTCTGCATTTTGTTATCGATGTGTCTGCTGTGCGCCATATGTAATGTCCTTTGGACAAGCAAACATTTTGCAACCGATTGGTATCTGGGCATCGAAGGTACATTGACAGATTGTTCGTGGCTATTCAGAAAGTGTATCTCGTCTGTTGCAGGTGGTATGACTCAACTCTTCTTCTACAATCTTCTAACCTTTGTGATTTTATTCAATAATCTGATTCCAATATCCCTTCAGGTCACTTTGGAAGTGGTTCGTTTCATTCAGGTAATTACAAGTTTTTCTCCAAAAACATTTTATGTACTTTTTGGGGAATAGTGCAGTTTGATGATATGAAACAAGGGTAAGATATTGAATGGATATTTGCATCAATGTACGCAGTGTGTTCCCTTGAACAAACAAGCTTTAGTTTAAATTAGGCCGTCTCTCATAGTCTCTTTTTAATGATATAGACCCCTAAAAACTCTGGAAAGATGCATCTCCAGGCCACATTTTCTACGATAAAAACAATCACTGTTTTTATATAGTTCAGAAATTGTCTTTCCATCTCAACGAAACGATTATTTGTAAAGATTATAAATCAGTCTTGAAGTGAAGTCGGGCAACCGAGTCTCATCATCGCTGGCGATCATATATAGGCTCGTACTCATGGACGCGTCGAAAAATAAAAATCGCGCGATTTTTTTGCCCAATGTCAGTTATTTGTGGCTGACATCTGTCATTACGAAAACGCGCGATTGTTAATGAAATATCACATTTTAAATTGTTTAAATTGTATGAATTTTTTTCCGCGTGGATCTAGTTCTTCAACAATTATAGTAATTGGTTTTATTCCTATATTTTTCGAAGGATTGAATCAATAATAATAATAATTCTTCTAAGACAATAGTTGAAAAAATACTTTTCAATATATTTATAATTCCTCATCCATTGTATTTAACCTATATATAATGACCAAGTGCTTATTTTGTTAACAAGTGCCTATAATCATGACCTCTTGAATGTTTTGAATATCCAGCCATTTTCTTGAAGTTGCAATTATTCAACTACAAAAAAAGAATCGCGCGATTTTGGTGGGAGAGCATCTGACAACTCAAATGTCATCGCTTGAGCGACAAACGCGTCCATCAGTTTGCGCCTTATGACTGGTAAGTATTTCCCACCAGCTGTCATAGATGAATACACAGAATTCTGACCGATTAAATTGCGTCAATGCCAAACTTCACGTCTGGAGTAGGTGGAAATGAAGGTTTGGTGGCTATCTGATATTTTCAAGTATTTTTCATTGAATATTAACTATTCTTGACAGAAATTGCCTCTAATTGGGAACTTCTGCGAAGATGCCAGCGCCCTAACGGATGAATTTGGAACCTGTCCAAGCTAGTAGTTTTTTGTGAACAAACCTTAGAAATGTGGTGGAGAACGAATATTTATTAAGCAGAGCTTGAATATTTGAAGAAATTATTATAATTTTGTGTAAGATTTCTTGAGAAGGAACTTCTCGTTTGGATCACGATATAAAATCGTACTTTGAATCCTTCCTGGAGGATAATTTCGGTGATATTTTAGTGTATGTTGCTTGGTGGATCGAAAAGAACCAATATCTAAGTTCACTTGAATTTCTGGAAAAATAGGTACCTCAATAAGTAGTTTAAGGACTCTTATTCATGTGAAGAAGTGCTGAATGCAGTCTATATTATGTGTTAAATCTAGAATCAGTCCAAATGATATGACTTGTTGTTTGTTTACAAACGAGTGAATCAATAAAATGAAAACATTTTTTCTGTTTTAGTTCTTTTGCATTGTATTTCTAAAGAAAAGAAAACAGATAGACATATAATTGATTTCATTTTCATATTACAGCAGCTCAAGATACACATACAAAATGAAAAATGTCACAGCTGGTTCAACCTACCTATATATAGAAATGAAAAGTATTAATGTATTTATATGAATAACTTCAGCTATTATCAACTCTAACAGTATATCTAGTTTTTGTCAGGTTTTCAACCAGATCACTCTTTTAGAATATGATTTTGTGTAATATGTGAATTAGGTAGCTGCAGAAGTGCTCGGTAGTTTCTCTGCAGCATTTTCAAAATTCTCTTATTTTCATTTACACCTGAAAACATCATGACATGAGGTGGTTTCGAAATGAATACATTGTAGGTAATTTACCTTTATGAAAATAAACATCTTCAGAGAAATGCAGTGAACATACTTTCATGTATTTCGTGACCTGTTTTCCAATCTTCAATTTCTATAGCTAGCCTTTCTTCTATCATTGAGTTCCCTGCTAAATGCTGTTTCCAAATTAACTTTACTTTCATTTGGCTTTGGAAAAAATGAAAACAAGAGGCACTTGATGATCCTTTCTTCTTTGACCATGAATAACATTGAGTTGAGGCACACAACAATACTCATTTCGGGAGGATGCCATTTCGAATTAATACAATCGAAAATTTTAATCGGAAAGAAAGGAATCGATTGATGAATATTACAAACACTTTCGGTATACCAAAATTTCAACTCGGAGAACAACACAAAAGCTCGAAAATGAACGCCAAAAGTAAACAAATTACGTTAGAATAACAGGCACGTCGTAAAACTACTAGCTTGGAAGTATTCGAATTTCTATCGCCAGAGGGCGTATCGCTTAGCAGTAGTTGCGAATAGTTGAGTAAGGGCTCAAAGATGATTTGTGGACTATATAAAAGAAACGAGTGATCGTTTTTATGATAGAAAAGTGACCTGAAAATGCTATAAGAGACCACCTAATTTCGACTGCAAGTTTTTTGTTCAAGAGAACACACTGCGTACACTGATGGAAATATCTAATCTATATAATCGCGACGGGAAAATTTGTTCAGAAAAAATGTCTTGTCAAAATAAGGCACCAGCCTTACAAAAAATTACAGTTTTTCAAATAATAGCACACGGGCTTCCTACTTAAGACTATGAAAAAGCTCAATTTGCTAGCTTACGAACAATTTTAGGCTATTTTCATCAATCAAGACCTGGAAATGTATGATCCTGTTACTGATACACCAGCTTTGGCGAGAACATCAAATCTGAATGAAGAACTGGGCCAAGTGAAATATATTTTTTCTGATAAAACTGGTACTTTAACCAGGAACATAATGGAGTTCAAGAAGTGTGCGGTGGGAAGTGAAATATATCTAATTGCAGATACTTTAGAAGATTCTCAGCTATTTAAAGTAAGAGAATGTGTCTCTCATCTGATACTTCCTTCATATATTCTTGACAGATTAATAGTTTCATTAATTATCCAATTTTATTCCAGGATTTACAGAAAGGTAACAGTCATTCGGAGTTGATCAGAGACCTGTTGGTTCTATTGTCAGTCTGTCACACTGTCATACCAGAGAAAATGAGTGATGGCACTCTGGTGTACCATGCAGCTTCACCTGACGAGAGAGCCTTAGTTTATGGTGCGTCCAAATTCGGCTATGAATTCTTAAACAGGACCCCCGATTTTGTTGAAATAAACGCGATGGGCGTCACGGAGAGGTATCAGATACTGACCGTGTTGGAATTCACATCTGCTAGAAAGAGGATGTCCGTTATCGTTAGGGATCCCACTGGTAAAATCAAGCTGTTTTGTAAAGGGGCTGATACGGTTATTTACGAGCGATTGGATGGCAATGGCAGGGAGCACGCGGACATTCTTCTGAGGCACTTGGAACATTTTGCTACTGAAGGTTTGAGAACCTTGTGCTATGGAGTTTCCGAGCTGAAGAAACAAGATTATGAGGAGTGGCAGGAACTATATCATAAAGCTTCTATATCATTGCAACACAGGGAAGGTAAATGATGAATGAATTATCTAATATGCTTTTCTAATTCTGATACCGACATTTCATTTTACGAAAATAATCTTTGAGCGTTTCGAACATTATTCTTCAATTAGGACCGGCTAGGAGCTTGAATATCTCTCTTCTGGAGAAGACACTGATGCACATATCTAATCAATTATTCGGAAATTTCCTTAATAACTCCAAAATAACTGATTTCAGAGTAATAGTCATTTGAAATTTGGAAGTTATTTCCCTGATATTTCAGGAACCGCTGCAGCATTTGAATTTAAAGTTGGCAGTTAGTTGGAATATAATGATCCTCAACTTTTCGCAGAATTTTTTTGGTATCGTACTGTCAGTAAATTTTAAAAAGAATTCAAAGTTTTTTCGACAACATTTTTTTTCGCTAACTATTCATCACGTTTGAAAATAATTCTGCTCATAGGTCACGAGCAGTTTTTACAGTTGGGAGAGACTGGAGGACCAACAATAACCTAAAATGCATTGTTTACTATGGAAAAAAGCGATTTCTCTCGTGATTTCGTATTCATTTGGAAATTTTGGATTGATACATTCACTTTTTTTTAAGAGGATAGTATAAATTTGGTGTACTTAATATTTAATTAGTCCCTGATTTCATAAACAGACAAATAAACAGACCTTTGGTTAGTTCAGTCAACAGTCTTTTTGTGTGTTGTATTATATAGCCACCTTGTTATTTACATATGGAGGTAAAATATTGCGAAAATATTTTGTGATAGCATCGTGCTAATAAATTTTTCATTCCTAGACACTGCCAGTTATTCCTGGGTGTAGTAGATAGGAACAGTGTATTGACACAGTGGATGGTTTTAGTTTCTAAAATACGACTCAAGGGTGATCAAATTAGGCTAAAATGCCGATCAGTGATGAATTAGATCTTTCCTTTGTGAGAACAAACTGGAATGTTTAACAAAAACTGACGATTTTACGAAAATTCCTTACCTGTTGTCAATGGGCATACCGAAACAAAACATTGTCAGTAGTAATACTGCAACTCAAGTGAGAATCAGCTAAAACTTTGACTGCATTGAATACTTGAATGGAAATATCGTTTATAAATCCAGTCTTGTTCAAGTAATAAAGAAATGCTTATAAAGAACTTATGATTTTCAAATATTCCATACCCCGAATCGTTTGGTATGCCCTACCAAAATAACGTACATGATATTACTCGATTAAACATAAAAATCAGCTCAGAGTTCGTTGTCATTGCATACCTGAATGTCAATGGTACAAATCAATCCTATCTAATTCAAGTTTTTTTGATTGTGGAGACTAATCTCCATCCTATGTTCTTTGCCGAGGTAACTGACAAGTTGCAAAGTAACATTTATTCTGTGAATTTTAGTTTAAGAGCTCTGTTCTCTCTATTGAATTGATTCAGAAAATATGATTTTCTCTTTCAGAACCGATAGAATTTTCTTATTTCTCTCTTTTATAATGGATAAATTGACTTCCTCTCCACATTCAGTTAGTATCTACCATTCAAATGAAAATACTTCAACAACTTATTGGTAGTTTTCATCGATTTGATGTTGATTATTCGAGCTTGAATTCCTGAATTTACTTGAAAAAATTTAGGTTTTAAATTGTATTTCCTGCCTTACTAAACCAAGCAACATGCAACAAAAGCATCAACCAGCAAGAATTGTATTTATTCGAAAAATTCCATAAGTTTAGTAGTACTGTTACAAGATATCAAGTACTTTGGATATAGTTCCTAGATAATGCAGTAGTGAATATTTCAGTCCAAAATGTCCAAATTCATACAAAATCACAAGCCAAATCGCTTTTTCCCATAGTAAACAATGCATTTTAGGTTATTGTTGGTCCTCCAGTCTCTCCCAACTGTCAAAACTGCTCATGACCTATACCTTGACCTTCTTTCTTCACAGTAGTGTACCGAATTTCCCACGATTTCTTAAACTTTTCTCTTTATTTTTTCACAATTTTAATTATCCATTACAAATTAATTTTCAGAAAAATTGGAAGAAGCAGCCAATTTAATAGAAGCGAAACTTCGACTTATTGGTGCCACAGCTATAGAGGATAAATTACAAGATGGCGTACCTGAAACTATAGCTGCCCTGCTGCAAGCAGACATAAATATCTGGGTTTTGACAGGCGATAAGCAAGAGACTGCTATTAATATTGGATATTCTTGTCGTCTTCTGTCACAGTCAATGCACCACATAATATTGAATGAGGAGAGTCTAGATGTGAGTGTCCTCAATTAAAATCTCAATAATACCTACAGTAGAATCAATTTCAATCAGTTTATAATCGAGCCTGTTCCATATTCTTCAAATCAAAAATTCAAAAATAAATAGAAAACTGGAAACTGCGGTGCGTTCCTACAATCGAAATGTGAAATAGAAATCAATTTCAATTGCCTGGACCCTATCTCGGAATTTCATTTTGATATTGGAATTTTCACACTGAGTATTCCACTATATAATAGACACATTCTTATTTGCCAACAACACTATAGGATGCGTTATTTGTATCGAAGTTTCAGAATGGACCCAAAATATATTCCATTATTTAGTATCAATTTGGCATGTTACAAGCCATTGCAAGAAATTAGTGAAAGAATGAATAGGTCTTGAGCGTGTAACCCGAAATATCATTTTTCAGGTTTTTACTCCCAATATCTGAAGCAGAACTATTAAAAATTAAATTAAATTTTTTTTTTATGGAAAACGCTCTTGCCGATTGCAGTAAACTATTTATCAAGTGCAGTATCTAGGAAAAAGGTTGCTTAATGAACAATTCTAGAACAATGCAGACTATCCAGATACCGAAATAGCATATTTTCATGTTAATCTCAATCTATTCAGATACAATAACAAACTTTCACAATTCGTAAATTTTGAATAATTCAGATCAAAAGTGGTGAAATCGCAAGTTCATATTGGATGGAACGCTATAAATCGCCTCCTACGTCACAGCATAATTCTATGATTGACACAACTGACGCTGTCCATTGGGAACTTCTGCGAAGATGCCAGCGCTCTAACGGTTGAATTTGGAACCTGTCCAAGCTAGTAGTTTGATGTAAACACACCGTAGAAATATGGTGGAGAACGAATATTTATTAAGCAAAGCTTGAATATTTGAAGAAATTATTATAATTTTGTGTAAGATTTCTTGAGAAGGAACTTTTCGTGTGGATCACGATATAAAACCGTGCTTTAAATCGTTCCTGGAGGATAATTTCGGTGTTATTTTAGTGTCTGTTGCTTGGTGGATCAAAATGCATCAATATCCAAGTTTACTCCAGTTTCTGGAAAAATAGGCACCTCAATAAGTAATTGAAGGACTCTTATTAATGTGAAGAAGTGCTGAATGCAGGCTATATTATGTGGTAAATCAGGAATCAGTCCAAATGATATGACTTGTTCTCTTTTTTTACAAACGAGTGAATCAATAGAATGAAAACAGATTTTCTGCTTCAGTTCTGTCGCATCGTATTTCGAAAGAAAAGGAAACAGATAGACGTATAATTGATTTTATTTTCATATTTCAGCAGCTCAAGATACACATACTTAATGAAAAATGTCACAACTAGTTTATCCTAACCTAACCTAACCTACCTTTATAGGAATGAAAAATATTTATGTATTTATATGAATAACTTCAGCTATTATCAACTATAACAGTATATTTAGTTTTTGTCACGTTTTCAACCAGATCACTCTCTTTGAATATGATTTTGTGTAGCGTGTGAAGTAGGTAGCTGTAGAAGTGCTCGGTTGTTTCTCTGCAGAATTTTTCATCAAAATTCTCTTATTTTCATTTAGACCTTAAAACATCTGGACATGAAATTGTTTCTAAATGAATACATTGTAATTTACCTTTGTGAAAATGCACATCTTCAGAGAAATGCAGTGAACATACTTTCATGTATTTCGTGACCTGATTTCCAATCTTCAATTTCTAAATCTAGGCCTTTCTTCTATCATTGAGTGTCCTGCCAAATGCTGTTTCCAAATTAACTTTACTTTCATTTGGCTTTGGAAAAAATGAAAACTAGAGGCAGTAGATGATCCTTTCTTATTTAACCATGAATAACATTGAGTTGAGACACACAACAATATTCATTTCGGGAGAATGCCATTTCGAATAAATACAATCGAAAATTTTTATCGGAAAGAAAGGAATCGATTGATGAATATTACAAACACTTTCGGCATACCAAAACTTCAACTCGGAAAACGACACAAAAGCTCGAAATTGAACTCTAAAAAGTAAGTAAAATACGTTAGAATAACAGGCACGTCGAAAAACTACTAGCTTGGAAGTGTTCGAATTTCTATTGACAGAGGGCGTATCGCTTAGCAGTAGTTGTGAATTGGCTTGATTAAGTAGAAGGTACACCAGAAGAGAGAGAGTGGATATGACACGTGAAATCTCGGAACCCCGCGAAGTTCGACCGTTTAAACAGCCAATATGAGAGGAACCAAAGTTAAAAGATCGTTTTCTCGTTGAAAATTGGAATTTCTGACGGCAATTGAATTTTTTCAGTATTCTTTCGGTTTGAAATATTTGATCCCAATAATAAAAAATGCAGGACCTATTCATGTTTGGACAATATTCACAATAATGAAATTGTCAGAGGTAAAATCTCATCTTATATTGTTATTAGTATCAGTTTTTCTTAAGTTATGGGTTATGAAATGATGCCTGAGTATTAAAATTCCGAATTCTGGGTTGTCTATATTGATATCAATTATATCACATCTCAATTATGGCATATTGAGTTGGGGTGGCTTGGCCGACTTCTATTGCAGATCCCTGGAAATTACCCAGAAATGGATTTTGAAAACAATATTTAAGAAAGATATTTCATACCCTACAGTTGATTTGTACAGTCGGAGGTTTTCGGCATCCGGCAATTTTATGGAAAATCGCTTCTGTTGTATCAGTATGAACAACCACAGATTGTACCTGACTATGCACGTTATGAGATGAGAAGAAACCCAGTTCGGAGACCACAAGTTAAAAAAAAAAAAGTTGGGATTGCGTACCTTTACTTACCTGACACCAGTATTATATGGCATCATGCCTTCTGAACTAAGGGCTGAAAATTCCAGAACACTTTTCTCCAGAAAAACTAAGAAATGAATCAAGTCGAGGGATTTGGATTTTTGGAGTGGTATATTTAGTAGAGTCAATTTTGTTTGAACTGCGAGAAATTTTTTGATGTAAATAATTACATTCATTTTCTGAGAATATTGGCGGTTGTTTTGGATGCTGAAATTTTCTATTATTTTCCCCCCACGAACAAGTTTTATACTTTTGTGGGTTTAAAATTTGTTTATTGGAGTGTGCTTTATATGATTGTTATTTAGAAAGTGTTTTTATTTTGCTTCGATAAACATTATTATTATTATTATTATTCTAGACTACCCGAGAGGCCATCTTGAAACATATAATGGATTTGGGAGATCCAATAGGAAAACATCAAGAATGTGGTTTGATTGTTGATGGAAAAACTCTTAAGTACGCTTTGACTTGTGAGCTACGAAACGACTTCCTCAAGCTTTGCATCTCCTGCAAAGTGGTGATTTGCTGTCGAGTTTCTCCGATTCAGAAAGCCGAAGTTGTAGAGTACGTTACGAAATATACCAACACAGTAACCCTGGCAATCGGAGATGGTGCCAATGACGTGGCGATGATTCAAAAAGCGCATGTTGGTGTTGGAATTTCTGGCATGGAAGGGCTCCAAGCCGCATGCGCATCTGATTATAGTATAGCACAATTCCGATTTTTACTGAGACTCTTATTGGTCCATGGGTCTTGGAATTATTCCAGGATGTGCAAACTTATTCTTTATAGTTTCTATAAAAATATTTGTTTATATGTGATAGAACTTTGGTATGCAATTTACTCAGGATGGTCAGGACAGATCCTGTTCGAACAATGGTCCATAGGTAATATAGAGTTCCTCGATAAAACTGATGATGGTGAAATTCTGAAAATTTTGGTGTATTTATTCTTTGGACATTCAGAGACTATAACACTTAATGATACATTGATAGTCGATGAGGCATGACGAGAGCGAGGTCATCTTCAGATTGATTTTCCCTACAAAGAATGATTTGATTCAATAGAATTTTCTTATGAAATGGGTAAAATTTTGAATGGAATGTTTTCATGAAAAATTGGGGAACAAAATTGTTATTTCTGGAATACGAAATTTTGAGAATGAGAAACTAGTCGTGTTCTACGAATTGGGGTCATTAAAGAACGAGAGTATAACAGAAAACGCAGATTTTTCTCACAATACCAATCTTCACTGATTACATTAGCCTATAAAAACTATACAAAATCAATTTTTTTGCGCGCATGTTCTAGGGGAACAGCGTGCTATCGTTTCGTCCAAATGTCTGTAATTTTGGATGATTGAGCCGAAAATGGTCTCAATCGACTAGGTTGGACTCACTGATGACGAATCCGGTGTCAAAATCGATTCTGTCCGGCTGGCCGTCCGGCCGTAGACACGATAACTGTCGACAGAAGCAAGCTAGCTACTTGAAACTTTCAGGATAGGTTGCGCATCAGAATGCCGCGGTTAAGTTCGTTAATGGGCCAAATCGGTCGAATAGTTTCGGAGTTATAGGCACTTGAAGTTTTGAAGTTATTTATTTTTTATTTCAGAAACTACTCAAGCGATTGGATTCAAACTTGGCAGTTTGGTGGAGTATAACGACGCGCAACTTAGAGCCAAATTTCGTTAAGATCATATCGTCAGTAAATTTAAAAAAAAATTTTTTTCGAAATTTTTTTACAAAAAAATTTTTTTTTCGGAAACCATTCATCATATCCAATAAAAATTATACTCACACTTTGACCTTCTAATTTCACAGCAGTGTACTAAATTTCAGTTCGATACGATCATAAGATTTGGAGATATCGGGAAAAAATATGTCAAATTTCGAGGTTTTCTTCTCGATATCGTTGATTTTTTCGGTATTACTCGAGAAATACTGACTCAGTCCTGATTAAACTTCACAGCTAGTTTTAAGATGCTGAAAGACAACTTTATGCAAAATTTCGTCATAATCGTGTTATTAGAACAATTTTAAAAAAAAATTTCTATGATTTTCTCATCATATCATCCTCATTAAATTCTGTATGAAACTTCGAACTGTTATTTTCGATGAAGTACTGGATTTCAATTCGATCTGATCTGTATTTTTGGAAATATTGGAAAAATAAAATTTTGATTGGGTATTTCTACGGAATCATTATGTGGATTTTACCCATTCACGAATTCGGCCTTCGTAATTAAGGTCCAAACCTTCTCTACAAATATCGAGTTTCTAAGTTGTTTCTTTCGGAATTTATTGTGTTTACGCAGTCAGCCGTTAGGCTGACCGTAAACACAATAACTTCCGGAAGAAACGACTTAGAAACTCGATATTTGTAGAGTAGGTTTGGGGCTTAATTACGAAGGTCGAATTCGTGAATGGGTAAAATCCGCCCAATGATTCCGTAGATATACCCATTCAAAATTTTATTTTTACAATATGTCCAAAAATACAGATATGATCGAATTGAAATCCAGTAATTTATCAGAAAAAAAATTCAAAAAGCACTGCCGTGAAGGCAGCAGCTTTTGCGCGCACGTTCAAATTCGTTGCTGAAGCGGTCATCTACATTGAACATGCGCGCAAAAGTTGCTGCCTTCACGGCAGTGCTTTTTGAAATTTTTTTTAATTAAGTAGTATCTTGTTTTGGAAACATCCCCAGATAAAATTTCATATTCTCATTTTACAACCTCAAAGTGATGGAAAGTATCAATCTGAAGCTGCAGAATTGGGAAAGCTATAAGATCTGGGCTGGAATCCAGTGATATTGACTATATCTTCCATTTTACAAATTGTATAGCATTTTTTGTCATGTTCTTTGGAAGTGTTTATTTGCAGTGGACTTTATTCTTCCTATTTAGCCCTGTTTTTCCTTACAACTCATTTTCAAGATAACGCAATTCCAACTCCAAATGGTCAGCACATTTTTTTACGTTCGAATCATGGTTATATTGGTGGATGTAGAATTTGCATAGAATTTCGTTAATAGGGTTTATCTCGAAATCATTTCAGGTAAACCCGCAAATTTTCTTGTTGCAAAGATATGGGTCAGATTTAATCTGCAGTCCAAACTAGCCGGCCTATTATACTTTGGAAGATATAGCCCGCCAAAGTTCTTCAGGGCAGTAGTTCTATCATAAAACAATCACTCACTTTTTTATATAGTTCACAAATTGTCAGTCAACCTTGACAAAAAATTAATGGCGATTTATTTCAAGAATATGCGATATTTAATGAAATGAATTAACAATTGGGAACTTCTGCGAAGATGCTAGCGCCCTAACGGATAAATTTGGAACCTGTCCAAGCTAGTAGTTTTATGTAAACAAACCTTAGAAATGTGGTGGAGAACGAATATTTATTAAGCAGAGCATGAATATTTGAAGAAATTATTATACAAAATGAAAAATGTCACAGCTGGTTCAACCTACCTATATAAAGAAATGAAAAGTATTAATCTATTTATATGAATAACTTCAGCTATTACCAACTTTGATAGTATATCCAGTTTTTGTCAGGTTTCCAACCAGATCACTCTTTTAGAATAAGATTTTGTGTAGTATGTGAATAAGGTAGCTGTAGAAGTGCTCGGTATTTTCTCTACAGCATTTTTCTTCAAAATTCTCTTATTTTCATTTACACCTGAAAACATCATGACATGAAGTTGTTTCGAAATGAATACATTGTAGGTAATTTACCTTTATGAAAATAAACATCTTCAGAGAAATGCAGTGAACATACTTTCATGTATTTCATCGTGACCTGTTTTCCAATCTTCAATTTCTAAAGCTATTCCTTTCTTCTATCATTGAGTTCCCTGCCAAATGCTGTTTCCAAATTAACTTTAATTTCATTTGGCTTTGGAAAAAATTAAAACTAGAGGCAGTAGATGATCCTCTCTTCTTTGACAATGAATTACATCGAGTTGAGGCACACAACAGTCATTTCGGGAAGATGCCATTTCGAATTAATACAATCGAAAAATTTTAATCGGAAAGAAAGGAATCGATTGATGAATATTACACTTTCGGTATACCAAAATTCCAACTCGGAGAACAACCGAAAGCTCGAAAATGAACTCCAAAAGTAAGCAAAATACGTTAGAATAACAGGCACGTCGAAAAACTACTAGCTTGGAAGTGTTCGAATTTCTATCGCCAGAGGGCGTATCTCTTAGCAGTAGTTGCGAATACTGGACAACCATTCAACCTCCATTTCTACAAATTATTAAAATCAGTTTTGTAATGAAGTCTGGCAAATCCGCCTTATCATCGCTGGCGAACCTATATGATTGACGAGTATTGCGCCCAGGGACCCTATTCACCGCGTTTCCTTGACAACGGCGTCGACACACCTATTTTCTCCCATCTCCGATTCAAGAATAGGGACCCTGGAGTGCTATTCTTGAAATCCTGGTAAGAGAACCAACGTGGAAAAGTTCACGTCTCGACGCTGTTGGCAAGGAAACTTGATGCACTTGTGACCCAGCAGTCATTGAGGAATATGTTTAAATGCAAATGCACAGAATTGTTACCAATTAAATTGCGCCAATGCCAAACTTCGATTTTGGAGTAAATGGAAATCAAAAGGAATAGAGGTTACGAAGATATCTGATATTTTCAATTACTTTTCAATTAAAAATTATCCATTCTCAAAAGAAATTACCGCTTACAGTTGAGTGAAGGTGTGTATGATTTTTGGATTATGTAAAAGAAGGAGTGTCCTAAAAATGAATCAATTTAGAACTGTGGGGGAACACATCTTCTGAATTATGAGAGACTGTCCTGTTTCTAGTAAAAGCAAAATAAAGACACACTGGTTCATTTGATCTTATATATTCAGCTATCGATTTTGGCAAATTATGCCATCATCAGGCCGTTCCGAAATGACACTCATATATAAAAAAGCAATATACAAAAAAAAATTATCACGGTAATGAAAATACAAGATCAAAAAACTACAGAATACAAAATGCAGCATAGATATACAGGCATTTTAATCTATTTCGTCGACAATTACTGTCTTGTTTCTAGTTTTTTCGTGAGGAGAATGCACTGTATGAATATAAATACCTCGTCGATAACTTTACGGATTCGCGGATTCGCTCTCAACAAACATTAACTAGCGTTATTAAAAAATGCTAAAGACATCTGAAACCCTATCAATAATGGTTTTAAGTAAGCAAGTCTCCTAGTTTGACCAACGGGTTTTGATCTAAGAGTAAATACACCACAGTTTTTGCTACATCTTACAAAATATTTTTTATAGAGTTTGTATTTCAGGAATGTACAATGTGTTATTCACTGCCTTACCTCCCTTGGCCATGGGTCTGTTCGATAAACCATGTAATGATGATAAAATGTTGTTATACCCAAAACTGTATAGACCTTCGCAGATGGGTCAATTGTTCAATGTAAGAGTATTTTGGGTATGGGTTGTTAACGGATTGGTGCATTCTGCTCTTCTGTTCTGGATAACACTTTATATATGTAGCCAGGATATCTTATGGATGAGTGGAAAAGATGGTGGATATCTCGTGTTCGGAAATTTTGTATATACAGTGAGTTATTTTTGATACCTAATATCTGAAGTGGTGATCCAAAAAAATGATATCAGGTGATGGATTGGTAGTGTAGTTATCAGAAAATACAGGAAATTGGAACTGTTGTCAGTTCACCGACATTTCAGAAATATATATTTCCATCCTCAGGGCTCTACAAAAAATCATGGACCATCATGAAGTAAAAGTTGTTTTAACATGTGTACAAAAATAAATTGCATGTTATAATATAAGGGAAAGACTAGAAAAACATCACAGAAAAGATGTTCTGGCATATTTTACGTACAGAAATATATAAATATAATAAAAGGATACATACTACAATATACTATATTATAAAAACATGTGAAGTACTTAACAAATTACACTAATGTATCTTCCTAAAATCATCTCATTTGAATCATTTCTCCGATTATTTTTTCTATTGGGAACTTCCCCAAAGATGCCAGCGCCCTAACGGATAAATTTGGAACCTGTCCAAGCTAGTAGTTTTATGTAAACAAACCTTAGAAATGTGGTGGAGAACGAATATTTATTAAGCAGAGCTGGAATATTTAAAGAAATTATTATAATTTTGTGTAAGATTTCTTGAGAAGGAACTTTTCGTATGGATCACGATATAAAATCGCACTTTAAATCGTTCCTGGAGGATAATTTCGGTGTTATTTTGGTGTATGTTGCTTGGTGGATCAAAATGAACCAATATCTAAGTTTACTTGAATTTGTGGAAAAATAGGCACCTCAATAAGTAATTTAAGGACTCTTATTTATGTGAAGAAGTGCTGAATGCAGGCTATATTATGTGGTAAATCTATAATCAGTCCAAATGATATGACTTGTTCTTTGTTTACAAACGAGTGAATCAATAAAATTAAAACAGATTTTCTGCTTTAGTTCTTTTGCATCGTATTACTAAAAAAAAGGAAACAGATAGACATATAATTGATTTCATTTTCATATTACAGCAGCTCAAGATACACATACAAAATGAAAAATGTCACAGCTGGTTCAACCTACCTATATATAGAAATGAAAAGTGTTAATGTATTTATAAAAATAACTTCAGCTATTATCAACTTTAACAGTATATCTAGTTTTTGTCAGGTTTTCAACCAGACAGATCACTCTTTTAGAATATGATTTTGTGTAGTATGTGAATTAGGTAGCTGCAGAAGTGCTCGGTAGTTTCTCTGCAGCATTTTTCTTCAAAATTCTCTTATTTTCATTTACACCTGAAAACATCATGACATGAAGTTGTTTCGAAATGAATACATTGTGGGTAATTTACCTTTATGAAAATAAACATCTTCAGAGAAATGCAGTGAACATACTTTCATGTATTTCGTGACCTGTTTTCCAATCTTCAAGGCAGTTGATGATCCTTTCTTCTTTGACCATGACTTACATTGAGTTGAGGAACACAACAATGGTCATCTCGGGAGATGCCATTTCGAACTAATACAATTGAAAATTTTAATCGGAAAGAAAGGAATCGATTGATGAATATTACACACACTTTCGGTATACCAAAATTTCACTCGGAGAACAACACAAAAGCTCGAAAATGAACTCCAAAAGTAAGCAAAATACGTTAGAATAACAAGCACATAGAAAAACTACTAGCTTGGAAGTGTTCGAATTTCTATCGCCAGAGGGCGTATCGCTTAGCAGTAGTTGCGAATCTGTTAAGGCATCTTTTTAAGCAAATTATTCAATTTAGAATTTATTTGAGGAAGATACATTTGTCTAGTCTGCGAGTACATTACAAGTTTTCATAATGTAGTATATTGTAGTATGTTTCCCCTTTTTATATGTATATATTTCTGTATTTATTCAAATTATATATATTATTCAGTATAACTTCTGTGATCTTATTCCAGTCTTTCACTTATATTATATCTTGCAATTCATTTCTGTACTCATTTTATAACTTGTTTCACTTCATAATTTTTTGTTGAGGTCTGAGGATGATAAAAAACAAATATTTTCGGAACGTCAGGGAATTGACACAGTATCCATTTCCTAAATTTTTTGATCCATATACTACCAATTCATCATCTGATGTTATTTTTGGTATTGAGATTGACATTTTATTGAAAAACATAAACTTATTTTCAGTTTGTGATAATAACGGCATGCTTGAAAGCCAGTCTTGTGATCAATGCTTGGACCTGGTTAACTCATGCAGCCATTTGGGGTTCGATAGTCTTATGGTTCACATTTATAATTATATACAGGTGAAGATTATTACAAATAATGCTATTTTATTACTTATTAGATGATATAAATAATATTAGGTTTCGGAGAGGTTATAATTTTTTGAAAATAGTGTAGTTATCTTCTTTAGTTTCCTCTTTATGCTTAAACGATTATTAAAATCAATGAATACTGCAGTAAAATCAATCATACTTCATTCTTTCTTTGGAAGTCAACAGGTTTGCCATGGAAATTTGACATATTCCACTCTGTATAATAGATAAGTGATGAAATCATTTTCCTGTGAGATAAGTATGTAGTGTTGTCCTTTTTCCATTTAGGTCTTAGTAATGTACCGTATGTTACCAAACCATATTTTTTGTATTTTTGTTTTTTTTTTCCGAATATCCTAGGCTTCAACGAAACCCCTCAGATGGTTATTTATAAAAACATATAAGAATTAACAATGTATCGCCGAGTTATTTATACCTTGACGATATTTCACGGTTGCCAACTGATTCAGTTCTAGTAACAAAAACATATTATTCCAAGGCCTACCGACTTCATAATTGTGAATGAACTATGGAGATGTACCTTAAGGTTACTTTTTTCGAAATTTAAATATTTCAGCTGAAGCGGTTATCCATCCAGGTATCCGTCGCGTGCAACACTAAATAACATTCGCGAAATTTTGTACTCGTAGTTTTTGTACAATTACAAGAACTCTCTAACCAGGCCCTCATCGTGAAGGAATTTCTAGAAAGTAAAAATAACCTCGTCTATCCGTCCATCGTATTTCTGTGACATTACTATGACTGGCAAAACTCAAATTACCATTTAGTTCCAGTTGATAGAAAACATTCACAGCACCTCAAGTACAGAAGTCGATTCCTGAAAATGCGCTTCAAAATGTTGAGGTTTTGAGTATTTTGATAAATAATCGTATTTCGTATTTCATTTGAACGATTTCCGGTAGTATTCTTTCTATACTGTAGTATGCACCTGTGATTTTCTTTGAACAATCTAGAAAAAAATTTTTCAGTCAAACAATATCAGGCACTATTCACTGTTGGGTTGAGAATTAACCGGATACAGAAACAAAACCTACACAGACCATACTGGATATTTATAACTTGCACAAGCCATGAGTTGTTTCTTGAAAGTTTCCTGGAAACTTAGGATAACTTGCTAGATTCAAATACAAAAAAAGACAAAACTCTAGGTTATATACTTCTGATTCTGTCCTCTTGAACGGCTTTATACAGGGTGATTCCGGAGGAGACCGTCAGATTTTGGGATAAGTTTACACTAGTCAAGACAGTCTCGAAACAATGTTTGGTTTATGGTTGGGGGTCTCTATGGAGAATATACTTTCATTGATAACTTTGGTATGGCTCATTCAATTTTGATGAAATTTGTAGTATAGAACAATCTGAACGAGTACATTCAATAATAGCAAAAGTCTCTCAAAATACAGTGTTGTAATTGTGATAATTTTAGAATTTCAGATTAATTGTGCAGTTGAAAAAAAAACACCCTGTACATTGCTTTTCCAAAAGTTTCTTATTCGTTTCAGATTCTACAATAATATGTCATCATTCAGAGGTTTTTAATTTCTTTGGCACTCCTCCGGTTCTCCTAGAAAACATTTTTGAAGAAGAGCATGATCGAAATTTGGCTCACAAGCAGTGAGAGTATTCTGCACTAGGTAGGAAAGCTGTATTGTCCAAGGATGCAAAGCAGTTCTTAGGTTCTAAAATATTCTTTTCAAATTCCAAATTCATATTTAATTGCTAATATTTCGTATGAAATCATTCAATTCAGAATATATTTAGAATTTGAAAAGAATATTTCAGAAGTGACGAACAACTTTGCATTCTTGAAATATACAGCTTTCCTACCTAGTGCGGAATACTCTCACTGCTTGTGAGCCAAATTTCGATAATGGTCTTCTTCAAAAACGTTTTCTAGGAAAACCGGAGGTGTGCCAAAGAAATCGAAAACCTCTTGGTGATGACATATCATTGTAGAATCTGCAACGAATAAGAAAGTTTTGGAAAAGCAATGTACAGGGTGTTTTTTTTTCAACTGCACAATTAATCTGAAATTCTAAAATTATCACAATTACAACACTGGGTTTTGAGAGACTTTTGCGATTATTGAATGTCCTCGTTCAGATTGTTCTATACTGCAAATTTCATCAAAATTGAATGAGCCATACCAAAGTTATCAATGAAAGTAGAATCGATTGGAGCGAAATTTCGACATTGTCTTTTTTTGATAGAATTTTCTCAGAAAACTAGAAGTGTGCCAAAAAAATTAGAAACTCTCAAATAATGACTTAATATAGTACAATCGTAAACAGATAGCGTAGTTTAG
Organism: Myrrha octodecimguttata; assembly: GCA_958510865.1. Classification (NCBI taxonomy): domain Eukaryota; kingdom Metazoa; phylum Arthropoda; class Insecta; order Coleoptera; family Coccinellidae; genus Myrrha; species Myrrha octodecimguttata. Next base: position 67,330,282 of record OY294058.1, on the reverse strand, counting down.
GAAACGCCATGTACAGGGTGTTTTTTCAACCTGCACAATTGATCTGGAATTATAACAATAACAACCACTTATTTTGAAAAAAAAATAGAAATTAATGAATGTGCTCATCAATATTGTACTTCGCTGAAAATTTCATTGAAATCGAATGAGCCATACCAAAGTTATCAATAAAAATAAAATCGGTCGAATCGGACAAATCACCCTGTATATTCTCAACAGAGACCCCCAACCATAAACCAAACAGTGTTCCGAGACTGTCTTGACTAGAGTAAACTTATCCCAAAATCTGACGGTCTCCTCCGGAATCACCCTGTATAGTCTGGCTTTCACTTGAGTGTATTATATCGTAAATACTGGAGTGATTCAATGGAGATATTTCAAACCTCTTTTTTTCCATTTCAGTCATTTTTGGCCTATTATTCCATTCGGAAGCATTATGACTGGCATGTATTCAATGATATTTTCTAGTGCCACCTTTTGGTTGGCCTTATTCTTAGTACCAACAGCAACAATTTTGCCAGATTTTCTTGTGAAAATGTAAGTACAATTAATATAATTTTCTTGAAATAATGAAATGAAAATTATTGATACGAAATTTCAGAGTTCCCCATGTGCTTCCTTTGTGCTTTGAACACCTTTAACTTCAGTTATTCTTTCAGGCATGTTATTACCTATCGAACACTCCAGAAATATCCCAGATTGTTCCTTCCTGTTGTGAGCGAAACCCACTCATTCATCCCAAGTGACCGACTGCTCTATATTGATCCATTTCTTTCTACTAATTGATTCCTTTTCAGCATCGAGAATACAATTTTCAAGTCCTTTACTGACAAGGTTAGAGAGACAGATATACGACATTCCGAACATACCGAATTTATCCGAACAGATCCAAAGGGATCGTAAGTAATTTTTGAATAGAGATTGCTTCAATTATTCAGAATGGGGTTTTGAGATTATATTTTCGGATTTATTCATATAACTTAGACAAAGATCCTACTTATATAAATTTTGAAGTGTAAAATATTGGTATAAATAGACAGTTCCTGAATTAATTCATTCATAATGTTGGGTTGTGTTTTCTTTCTTTTGTGAACTGTAATTCAAAATTAAATTAATTGTCTTCTTGGAAGCCATATCTATCAAGGTGCAATCACCAGTAAGGCCCAAAATTCGTGAGAGAAAATATGAAAAGATCCATCTTTTATCATTGAAAAATGTGGAAGAATCCTCAGTTAATCTCAGAAACCTATTGCAACGTCATGTAAACTAAAGAAAAACTTTTAAATAGATATCTTCTATACTATACCGAATGAAGAGTAAATTTTGATAATTTTCTCAAACTTTACATGGCACTTTTTCATTATTACAGCATGATTTAATTGCAGAAAAGTAACATTTCGAGTTGAACCAAATATAATATTTCATGCTGTAATGATCTGGATTTGATGAGAGATCACAACATTTTTAATCTTGATAAGTTGAAACACCTTCTACTATGTTCTAGTATAATCTCTTATAGTCATAATTGTAGCCTCTTAGATGTGCAATTTTCGAAAAAAAACCTGTTCCCATGAAACATGGGCATAGGAAGATTATTAATGTCATTTAGTTGTTTTCCAAGTTGAATTCTTTGAAAGAGGCTATTGAAATGAAATAGTTTGTGATCTCTGATTCAAATATTCCATTCAAAAACTCTCTTCTTCTAGTCCTTATCCTAAAATATCTGTTTTATGTTGCATGTGCTTTTTGCTTAATTGAGAAAAATAACAGTAGTTATACCTGTGATAAAATGTTTATTAACTATTAAAATATTTTCGAATTGAATTAGATGGTCTCTGAAAAATTTCAGGACAATTTCTAAACAGATGATTGAATGTACAAAACACTCTTTTCTATAGTTAATATCGGGTTTACGCATTTGTGATGCGAGATAAAATAATTCTGAATTTATATAATGGTTAGTTCAAATGATTCATAGCAATATTCATTGAAAAATTGTTTTCGATAGTAGAGGGTTTTTTGTTATAATATTTATGGTGCTCCGTATTGGTATACTGCTTCAATAATCAAAGTTTTTGCTTGAAGAAACTTTTTCATTCAGATTGGTCAGATATTATATGATGTGCCGTTATGATACTGAAACATCGAAGTAGATGCTTTCATGATATTGATTGAAAAAGTTCAGCTTACTTATTTTAACATACCCTAAGAGGGATAAGACAATCTTCAAAATATAACTAAATTAACTAACCTTTATTCACGAGAGTAGTTCAAGAAGTATATGACCAATCGAGGAAAACAGAACAATTTGAAAAAACTCTTACAAATGTCTTTTTTGCATTTCCAGTGAGCCTGTTACCATTCTCAATTCACTTTTACAAAGTCAGCCAGTAGGCCTTGGAATCGGCCTATCAAGTCATTGTAACTGGAATTGAGTCAGGTTGGCACTCGTGAAATGTCGTCAAGCTCGAAATTGTAAAGCCGTACATATTTTTATCGAAGACTTTATCGTTTGATTTGGTTATATATACTCCATTTATTTTCAGAAATTTAGTGGGTAGGCCTATTCCAAGAATAGGTCTATCAAGTTTTTGTAACTAAAACTGAGTCACGCATTGGCCAATCTTGAAATGTCGTCAGGGTCAAAATAATTCCGCGAAACGTTGTCAGGTTCTCAATATTTTTATCAAAGACTCTATGCTTTGATTTAGTTACATGCGTAACTACTCCTAACTTTATGTAGAACGTACAATGACGCGAAGTTATTTGATGGGAAAATAAACCTAACCAATCATTTTTCAATTATACAGAGTGAAATGTGTCAAACTTCCATGATCAACTGAATGAATTTATGATAGTGAATGGAGTACAGATTCTCAAAACGACATGAACTACGCTATATTATAATTTTTTCCTGTTTGAAAATAGAAATTACGCCAAATGGTGTGGGATAAGGTTTATATTTCTCACCACAGTCATTCTTTCCAACCCAAAGCTTTTACCAGATTGAGTCGGGTAATTCTCAGACTATCCTCATGATTCAATAGCTATCAGTTAATATGCATTAAAGTGCAAATTTACCAATCTCTATTTTCAATTTGTTTTCGTTGAAAGGGCGTTCTGGAAAAACCACTGCCATAATTCAACGAAATATCAATTAATGATTTTTGCAGCAGTGTAAAGCATGCTATAGTGATTGTGCAGACTTTAGAAGTGTGTTGGTTTTGGCGGTTTTGGTTTGATAGTGTTCTAGTTAGTTGGGAGTGGCATTCTTTCTGAAAATAACACTAGAACTGCAATGCATTATATTTCCTAACAGTACTGTTATCGGACTTCGGTGGCAAAACACTATAACACCAAGTTAACATCACGCACATGGTGAATGGGAAGGAGGAACATATGCTGATGTCCATTGGAAATTATAACCTGGTTCCTTCTTCTTTCCAGATATATTTTTTCAAAAAACAAAGTCATGTGATATTTTTGTAAAAAATTGTTGATTATCTGTTAATGATAGAACATAATCTATTTGATCAGACTCACACGAAGAGGAGATACTAAAATTCATCTCAATCGGTAAAAACTCATATTCATATTAACACATCATATTGATCTTTGATGTCTATTGTTTCCTATATCCTTTGTTCACCTTTATCATTCCGTTTTTGTTTAGCACAAAAACCTACCATTTCCTTTTGGTGTGGGTCGTTAATGAATATAGTATTATTTCATATCATCTTAAGCAGATTATGTCTCCTTCAAACGAGTTTTAGACTGTAGAGAATAGTGTTAAGAAAACGTCTTCGCAAGTAAATTTATAAATCAAAAAATTGTTATTAGATATCGTTTTTCATTTCTCATTAGATTTTCTCCACTAATTTATCATCTCAGTCAGGAAATTCTATTGTTTTTTATTGCACAAGAAGTAAAATAATTGTTGATGTGTAAATATTACTTCATTAAATTCCATTAACAATACATAATTACTAATCTGAAAATGCTTTTGGCTATCAGAATTTTGGCGCTGTAACCACAGCTTACTACAGATTGTGGTTACATGTAGTTACTTGGGTTACCACATTTTCGCGGAGCTAACTATGTAACTATGACGTATTGATGACGTCACGCATACCATACCGCGTAACCTTCCTCTTGAGCAGGGTTACTCGTGTGGTATGTAGTTCTATCTCTTTCGAAAGAGTGAAATGGAATGAGTTTATGAACATAGATTCGAGAATGAAAATAATTGGGGCCATTGGGGGTCATATTCTATGGAAGTTTCAAATATTTTAATGTTCATATATCGTTATCGGGAAAGAAGTCACTCCTCCTGTCATTTGTACCGGTGCAAAAATTTTTTAGATTGCATTTGAGCTTGTATTAGTTGTTTTTAGATTTTCAAAAGAAAGCGTAAGAAATTTTAATTAATAATTGCTATTGTGTAACCAATTATGGTTCAGAAGTTGCAGCTATTGATGAAACATTAAATTATATGGTAGATAGTAGTTGGTCCTATGTATTCAAAATTCACATTGAATGTGAGTTTTTTTTAGCACTTCTATAAGTGAATGCTCATTTCAAGTAACATCATTTCGTTTTCAGTCCCTGAAGAAGTTCCAAAAGTAGGAACGAAAGCTAGGAAATATCAATAAAGAATACACTTGTAGTCCTTATTAATTTATTTGACTTCTTTCCCCATAACGATAAATTAATTTCCAACGAAGTAGAGAATTCTACCCGATTTTTAATGTTCATTTTTGAAACATTTGGCAGGTTTTCTTATTATTGTTTTTGCACGCTTGTTTGATAAAAATGGAAACAATTTCCATTCTTCTAAATGAAAGAAGTCTTTCAATACAAGATAGTATCGAAGTTCTCTTTGGAGTTGACAGACAGAAGTAAGAAAAAAAAAGTGAGGTTCTCTTTGGAGTTGACAGACAGAAGTAACTACGTGACTATGACGTCACGGGTAACTACTAACTATGGTTACCTGTGGTTACGGCGCCAAAATTCGCCTCTATTGTCTTCTGATCAGGGTTGCCAGAACGTTTGGCTCGATTTCCCCAGTCGAAATTCAAAAATCCCCTAAATTCGGGACTTTTCAAAAAAAATCCCCAATTTATTTTTTTTATTATTATAATTTCAAATTATGGTATTTACTGAATATTTGTTTCCAAATATCTTCAGTAGGTCTCAAAATACCCCAAAAATGAATTGCTTCAAAAAAAAATCCTCAATGCAAGTTTGTAATGAATGAGGTTAGTTTTCGCGAAAGAGGAATAGAAAGAGGGATTTTTTCGCAGAAGTTTTCAATACAAAAACAACAAATGTATTACTAGTTCATTTCGTCATGACATACAAAATGATACGAATTAATTATTTCGTGGAGAATGATGATGAATTCAAAAATCACTTTACTGATCCAAAAATATTTTAGATCACTTTCGTTTATACTTCCGTAATTCAATACTCCGACAATGCCGACGGAAGGTGTAGGGTGGGTCATAAATAAATTCTATCAGAGGTGCCGACAAAGCCGACGCAAAATGAAACTTGTTTATCCTCATAACCGTCATAATAATGAGAGGTAATAAACTGGATTCAAGATCGGAAAGGACGGTCGAGGGTGAAACTTTTATTGGCCTCCCTCTGTCTGTTATGAATCTTGAAAACATCGGTACCTTCGTCATAACATCGTTTCCGGATTCGTAAAATAGCGAAAATTGCAATTTTTCTGATTCCCTGATCAAGAACGGGAAAATTCATCAGACCACTAGACTGGAGTCGAGTCGAGTTGTTCAAGACCTAAAATCCCCTGATAATACCCAGTTACATTTTTTTCCCCAGAAAAAAAAATACCCAAAAAATCCCCTAATTTTTGTGGAAAATCCCCTAATCTGGCAACCCTGCTTCTGATGTTTTGTCAAACTCTTCCCTTTCTTTAGATCAATTAATTATATTGTAATTGTTTCTGTAAGTTCTCTTGTTACTACCCTAAAAAGTATTTCTTTTAGAATAATGACTTATTAGTGCGGTATATGTTTTTATGTTTGTATTAATGTGTTGTTTGTTTTGCAAGAACAATGCATGCATTGGAGAAAATTGCAACATGTAAGTATATGATATATCAATTTCGAGAGCATCTTGAACGAATCTCCTATACTAATGTGTGTAGAAATGCTTCATATGTCCGTTATTGCGTTACCAAACCGCATGGCAGTGTCTCACATTTGCACCTTGTTCCTTGATCAAGATCAAAACGATTGACTTTTTGACTGTGTGCATAACATGAACAAGCTGTATATAGGCTAGAAAGAGAGAGATAGTGATGTTTACAGACTTACGGAAACTGCCCGTCTCTTGAGGAACGTCTTGACCAGGAAGTCCGTTAGATCAGATAATATCGACTTGGAGCTTAGCCGTGAGTATAGGAAATTCACGTTGTGTAAAGACCTTAGTAGGCCATGTTGAATTAACTGAAACTGTCCTGATGGACCTCGGATGAAAAAGTTCCTATAAAACAATAAAATTTCATCTTAGTTTCAAGATTTTTCCATTCACCTTCACCATTAAAAAGCACAAATCATTTGAAAAATGAGACACGCACGAATTACAAAAGCGACGTTGGATTTTAAAATTTTATCAAACTTTTGGAGCAATTAGGTGCTTCGACACTGTTAAAAAAGCTTCAATTTTGAAGTAGGGAATACTGAGAGTGAAGCATTCCGATTCAGGAACATTGAGACATATCGGGGGGAAATTGTTAAGTGAATAATATTATTTAATTTCTTAATGAAACCCAAGACTTCAACAAAATATTAATACCCACTATTACACCTACTGTAACCTACAAATAACCCCTAGAGGATGAAGCGTGTTTTCGTTAAATAAATTAAAAGTTTTTGAAACTAGAACTGATTCAGGTTGGCACTAGTGAAATTTCGTCAGCATAGGCGGAAAGTTGTCAATTCTTACATATTCTTATCAATTACTCTATGGTTTGATTTGGTTACCGACGTTATACCTACGACCTTCGTGTAGAATGGACAACGCCGCGTTATCTGACATGAACATTACAACAACTTGACATTTTTTAACTATACAGAGTGGAATGTGTTAAAGTTTCATGTTCTTCGGAATGACTTTATAAAAGTGAATGGAGTATAGGTTTGATGTACTGAGCACACTCGATCTCTCTCGCAAAAACTTCTGGGAGTTATTATCGAACCCAGAATTATTGGCGGAATATAAAACTCATTTTTCAAGAGAACATCCTTTACTCATTGTTTTTAGCCAGAGTGGTATCCCATCCAGATGTTTACCGAACCCCAACAAAGCTTGACTTCCTGTTCCTAGTTTTATTGATTCATTAGGTCTCAATTTTTTTTCTCATTAGAACTCTGAAGTAACAAGGAATAATAGATTTAAAAGTTTTGAATATTATGTCTTTATACAGTTTGTTCTCCTTTAAACTAATCTCTGAACGGTCAATATCTATCAGAATTAATTTATTCATTAATACTCCTCTATTTTTCTGTACAGTGCCAATCAGCTTGTAGTACGATCCTAAATAAAATACGCAGATGGAGTACGATTATCAGAAAAAACGGACGGTGTGTCATCTCTGGTTTTGTCTCTGCATCAGAAAGTTTCCGTCTGAAAAACTAATGGTTCTTTTCATATTAACAAAGTCATCGTTCATAATAATAAATAATTAATTGGTATTCCTTTAAATCCCAATTTTAATTGTTCCCGAATACCTTACCGAAATTCTGGACATGGCGTACTAAGATCGCAAATAAGGTTGGATATAAAATAAAAATTTTCACTTAGCTTAGTGCTTACTCACTTAAACGGCACTTGTTCGGAAAAATAGACACTGCACGCTTGGAGCAGTGCGGCACATTAGGCTTAACATTTTTGATTGACCCACATGATTGAGGAAATGTGTGTAAATATTATATAGTTGATTAATTGATAATAAAAAAATTAATATTGTACGAAAATGCATATACATTATTTTATCAGAATAATTATGTATCAGGTTGTAGTTTGTAGTATTTCTCCTCTGGGTATTAAAATTTCTTTTAATATTAATATTCATCTTCATATCCTTATGATAATTCAACATTGATGAATTTTTATCGCTTAACAAACTTCAAAGTACTTTGTACCATCATCTATGCATTTATTTCTGGCTGAACTTCAACTTTTTTCATCTTCAACATTTCTGAATTAACAAAGATTGTAGATATTGGGATAAAACCGTATATCCTGTTGAATTTTTCAAATTTATTCAATAAGGATGTTGGTTGTAACCTCACCGTAAAGAATTTCATGCAAGCATTGAACTTGTGAAACTTCTATAAATTATATTGTTTCATCTCAAAATTTATTATGGATTTTCACGAAATATAGAAGTAATCACTACTATCCATCAAAGGACGTATGACGTTTTTGCATTCACAAATAATAAGTTACTTTCCCTGTTATCAGATGGTTTCGCTTTTTCACAAGAAGAAGGTGGTGCTGTTTCCCAAGCAGAAGTTATCAGAGCTTACAACACAACAACTCCCAAGCCAGAAGAAATCTGAAAATCTTATGAGAGGTAAACATTGGATAAAAAATTTATTTTGATTTAATTGTTATCGTTATGTAAAATGATGTTCTTTCCAACTTTACTGATGGTTGATTTGTTGCTTATAGTATAAGGCAAAAGTGTTGTTTGATGAAGTGATGTATAATTTTTTATTAGAAGTAACAATTTTGAGTGAGTCCTTCTGAAATGATTATTGTAAATTAATAATATTATTTGTTTCGATTTTATTTTTGATTTAATATTCCACCACAGTTATCCAGTTCATCATTTAAAGAATTGCAGTAGTATTCGTTCATGATGACAATAGGGGGTAAATAATGTATAAAGTTGTACTTACCTCAGAGTAACAACAGTTACCTCAGAGTAACAACAGTTACTCTGAGGTACTAACCTAGTACAAATATCAGTCTTCATACAATGGGATTAACCTGACAGTATTGGCAAAAAGTGTAAACACAAATATCGTGAATTTATGAATCTAAGGGCCGTTTTGTAGGTCTGTTGACAAGTTAGGTCTGTAAAGAAACTGTTCTTGCAGAAGGTTCAAAATGAGTGATTTCTACTGTATTTTCAAATCCTTATCACAGAAAGAATTCCTGTTCAATGAAATTAGTAATTAGGTGTTGGGAAAAGACTCTCATTATAAAAAACTATCGAAAAACCTCATTTTTGAAGATTGAAACAGGACCGACATGTTGTGTGAGGTAAACACTTACTTACTATAAGTTTATCACAATTTTTCTATTGCAACAGATAAATTGACACTGATTCCTTTTGTACCAAAAATGTCTCAAAATAGTGTCTACTGGAACCAAGACGTTACGACTGAATGAAAATATGCTGCATTATGGCAAGTGAGTGTTTATTCTAAGATATTTCAATCTACAGTGTCATTTATACTATTGGTCTCTTTGACTTTTATACAGTATAATATTAATCTCAAATCAAAGTGAATTCGCAATTTGTACAGAGTCTATTTTACGAAGGCGTAGAAGGGCCACTCTTTGTCGACAAAAATTTTTCCACCTAATTCCGACTTTAATCTCGGAATTATACTAATTCCGACTTTGAACTCGGAATTATAGACTAATTCCGACTTCAAACTCGGAATTATACTAATTCCGAGTTTGAAGTCGGAATTATAGAATAATTCCGACTTTAAACTCGGAATTATAGTCTATAATTCCGAGTTCAAAGTCGGAATTAGGCTATAATTCCGAGTTTAAAGTCGGAATTAGTCTATAATTCCGACTTCAAACTCGGAATTAGTATAATTCCGAGTTCAAAGTCGGAATTAGTCTATAATTCCGAGTTTAAAGTCGGAATTAGTCTATAATTCCGACTTCAAACTCGGAATTAGTATAATTAGTATAATTCCGAGTTCAAAGTCGGAATTATGTATAATTCCGAGTTTGAAGTCGGAATTAGTCTATAATTCCGAGTTCAAAGTCGGAATTAGTATAATTCCGAGATTAAAGTCGGAATTAGGTGGAAAAATTTTTGTCGACAAAGAGTGGCCCTTCTACGCCTTCGTACTATTTTTTAAATTGGCTATAGTATGATATTACTATTTGATTCACCATGTTTTTATTTTTTTGACCTCTGAATATGTTATGACATTGCACCACTATTATATAATTTTAACCACGCTTCGAAATGGAATGAAATTATAATAATATTTGGAACTTTTCATTACCTTCGAATATGAAAATCACAGATAACACCAGTCGATTCATTTCGACTCTGAGAGAAAATTATAATGCTTCCTATTTTTTCATTAATTAAAAATAGCTATTTTGATGATAACACTTCAAAGCGTTTTTGAAAATACCAACATTTTAGGTAAATAAAATCTTCACCCTTACTTTCTAAAAGCCTAAATAGACCATAACCTTAAAGGCCTTGTATATTGTAAATATGTGACAAAGAAGTCTCAAAGATTACTTCGAAATAATTTGATGCTTGAATTATATTGGAAATATTCTCATTTATCGATTCTTGTAAGAATGATCCCCAAGATGTGAAATTTAATAGCTTAATACATAATAACAATCACATAAGAGAACTCACTATAGCTGGTTGTACTTTTATAAATCATATATAAATGTAGTACTTAAATTCGAAAAATTTATATGAAAACTTATAGTTGTTTTTCCTATCCTGTGATCATCTTATGAAAGCTGTGTGTCAAATGTTAATGTATTGAAGAGATGTTTAAACATTTAAATTTAACTAATTATTGATGTGCCTTTTCTGGTAAACTAGTATTTAATTTACAGTTGTTTAATCATATTGACCATCAATTTGAATCTTCAATCTTTTTGATTACAATAGAACATTACTAGTTAGCATTTTAGACATGTGTGAAGAGGTCAATGGTTTCATTGTTTCGAATCTATTTTTTTAAGAGGGCATTTTGTACATTGTGATTGAGGAAAATAGACCACTTAGCATTGAATCAAATTATCTTTTATTGAGATATTATGGCATTACAAATGCCTGTCATTTCCATTTGTAGCTATTTTTAACCAAATAATGATTGTCCCCGTCTTGTAAATTGATCAAATCCTCATCGATAAGAAGTTCAAAATCTCCAAGAGCATCTTCGGTGGGTATTTTGTTCCACCTAACACTGAAATATAGAGGTTGAAATTTGTCGCAAAGATAATCACGATATGCACTTACTCAGGCATTCCTGATGGAGGAGTAACTAATGAGAAGATATTATTCAATAATTTATGTTTCAAAATTCTGTCATTAGCTGTAGTAGATGTCAAAGATGGTGAAGCATTTACCTAAAAAAATTTGAATATAATATTTTATAGGAAATGGTTTCATGGAGAAGAAAGAGCTCCAGTAGTAATAAATAACATAATCACAAGGACGAATATCCGTCGACCAATCAACAAATATTCCCCCTTGATCAGAGCTAATCACCCAATCAACCAAAACACCTACACCGAAGAAGCGGATCCAAGTAGAATGACTACAGCTGTTTCACAATTGTTATTGATCGTCAGGTCAACTTAGCTCTGATCAAGGGGGAATATTTGTTGATTGGTCGACGGATATTCGTCCTTGTGATTATGTTATTTATTACTACTGGAGCTCTTTCTTCTCCATGAAACCATTTCCTATCTTTGTTAGATGTTGGACGTTTTCGTCTTGTGGGAATCCACATGAACCGAGTGTTTCCAATGTTGATCGGTTGTTTGTAAAGCTGCAATATCGCAGTTACAGCGACCTGATGCGACAAAAGGATGAACGTCACACACATCGATCAAAGTATTCTGCACTCGAAGGTGAGACTCGCAAGATGCTCCTGGCAGATGGCGCGCTGTAAGTTGTATACTGCAGCGATCCCTCTGAAAGGTAACAAGTATCGAGAGAACTCTCTGCGGTTTATCCAAGTTAAGTTGACCTGACGATCAATAACAATTGTGAAACAGCTGTAGTCATTCTACTTGGATCCGCTTCTTCGGTGTAGGTGTTTTGGTTGATTGGGTGATTAGCTCTGATCAAGGGGGAATATTTGTTGATTGGTCGACGGATATTCGTCCTTGTGATTATGTTATAATATTTTATCTTCATTTTGCTTTAATATCTAAATTATCCAATTACCAACGTTTTACAGATACCGCATACAATACAGGGTATCACCAAGTACAGATAGAAATGGGTTGATTCGGATTTAACTAACTTATGTGTGCCTCTACTATAATTTTTAAGATGATACCTCTATCAACCAGGGCTTCAGCTTGTTATCGATGATGATATCGTAACCATAACACTCAAAACAGTGTCTGTCTGTTGCTATCACAGGAGCTACAGCTTTTAGAGAGTGGATAATCAACCAGCTTATTTGATCAAAAAGAGTTTCAGTGACTTCTTTGCCTCTTGTACTCTCCAAATGTAAACGTAGATTTTGTACACTAAGTTTGCCTCCATGCAGAGAGTTGTATTCTCCCTGAAATTAAATTTACTGAACTATGTTCAATGGTATCGAAATTAATCTTTGAATTATTTCCAAGTATAACGATGATCCAAATATTAAAATTTCCTCAACAACTTCTATTTTTGCACGCTTGCTCTATGGAACAAGGAGAAATTGATCACATGCACTAGTCTGTGCAGTCGTCCATAAACACTCTTACTTTCGAAGATGAAATTGAATCAGTGCAACTGTTTTAAGAATAAGTAGAACTAATTATGATGTTTTTCTTTTCAATTTTTGCGCGCATGTTCTAGGGGAACAGCGTGCTATCGTTTTGTCCAAATGTCTGTAATTTTGGATGATTGAGCCGAAAATGGTCTCAATCGACTAGGTTGGACTCACTGATGACGAATCCGGTGTAAAAATCGATTCTGTCCGGCCGGCCGGCCGTAGACACGCTAACTGTCGACAGAAGCAAGCTAGCAACTTGAAACTTTCAGGATAGGTTGCGCATCAGAATGCCGCGGTTAAGTTCGTTAATGGGCCAAATCGGTCAAATAGTTTCGGAGTTATAGGCAGTTGAAGTTTTGAAGTTATTTATTTTTTATTTCAGAAACTACTCGAGAGATTAGATTCAAACTTGGCAGTTGGGTGGAGTATAACGACGCGCAACTTTGAGCCAAATTTCGTCAGGATCAGATTCTCAGTGAATTTAAAAAAAAATTTTTTTCGAAATTTTTTTCCAAAAAATTTTTTTTCCGGAAACCATTCATCATATTCGAAAAAAAAGTCCACTCACACTTTGAACTTCATATTTCACAGCAGTGTACCAAATTTGAGTTCGATACGATCATAAGTTTCGGAGATATCCGGAAAAAATGTGTCAAATTTCGAAGTTTTCTTCTCGATATCGTTTATTTTTTCGGTATAACTCGAGAAATACTGATTCAGTCCTGATGAAATTTCACAGCTAGTTTTGAGATGCTGAAAGACAACTTCATGCGAAATTTCGTGATAATCGTGAAATCAGAACAATTTGAAAAAAAAAATTTCTAAGATTTTACTTATCATATCATCCTGATCAAATTCTGTATGAAACTTCGAACTGTTATTTTTCGATGAAGTACTGGATTTCAATTCGATCTGATCTGTATTTTTGGAAATATTGAAAAAATAAAATTTTGATTGGGTATATCTACGGAATCATTGGGTGGATTTTACCCATTCACGAATTCGGCCTTCGTAATTTAGGTCCAAACCTTCTCTACAAATATCGAGTTCCTAAGTTGTTTCTTTCGGAAGTTATTGTGTTTACGCAGTCGGCCGTTAGGCTGACCGTAAACACAATAACTTCCGGAAGAAACGACTTAGAAACTCGATATTTGTAGAGAAGGTTTGGGGCTTAATTACGAAGGTCGAATTCGTGAATGGGTAAAATCCGCCCAATGATTCCGTAGATATACCCATTCAAAATTTTATTTTTCCAATATTTCCAAAAATACAGATTTGATCGAATTGAAATCCAGTAATTTATCAGTAAAAATTTCAAAAAGTACTGCCGTGAAGGCAGCAGCTTTTGCGTGCATGTTCAAATTCGTTGCTGAAGCGGTCATCTACATTGAACATGCGCGCAAAAGTTGCTGCCTTCACGGCAGTGCTTTTTGAAATTTTTTTTGAGAGACATCTAATCAGATCTAATAAATCTAATCTAATAAAGAAGAAATTGGAAAAAAAATTAGTGCTGGTGCTTACCCCATGCTTCTGTACTGATACATTTGTTAAATGCACATACATATTATCCAATTCCGCTACACTTGAATCATATTTAACAGTACAAAATCTGCAAAAACCTAAGCGAAACTGATAAGCTTTCAGTGGCCTGAAGGAAGTTACAAGTACATACAGACGTAAATCGAACTTCTTGCCTCCTATCAACAACGGATTGTCGATGTACCTGAAATAAATTATTCTTGTAGACAAAAGTAATAGTGCTAAACTGTACAGATACAATACGACTTCACAACATTCCTCAATTCATTGAGTTCGATTTTCATGTTTACTCACTTCGATATAACATAACTTTCTTTCGTTAAATGTTGTTGAAAGGGTGTTTTGGCCTCCCTGGACCATTTTTTCAGTTTAGATAGTTTATTGATGAGGAAAATTCCAGAACCCTGAGATCTTCCACAAGGTTTCATTATCCAGGTGCTTTGAGGGGTCTTTCTGTATTCTTCCACAAACATATTATAGTCTGCAGGTAGCACGAAAGTAATTGGTATGAAGTCCAGGTAAAGGTACTTGGAAGAGTCTCCTCTCTCAGCTAAAAGACTTCCTTCTTTCTCCAGTTCTCTACGATATCTTTTTATGTTTTTCACCAGTAGATCTTTGCGAGAAAGTTCGTAATGGTTTGGGAAATGATTGATGATTCTGAAATTTAATTCTAGTTGTATAGTTGTGGAGGTTTCTTCATTATTTTATAAAATGCAATTTTGCTCTCAATGTTATTAATTAAAAAAAAGATTATTGTCTAAACAGGAGAATCTCAATTACAAGACACCATATTTTATTGTATTAAGTTGATGGATATACAAAAATTAAATGCTAACTCGGGGAAAACAGAAAAAAAGAAGAGTCAACAGGCTAATGATAAATCTTGATGATTAAAAAGTAAAATAACTTATTTCCGCTTTATATATTTATTTTCACAACAATTGTTTCGTCATGATAACAATTGTTGTGAAAATAAATATATAAAGCGGAAATAAGTTATTTTACTTTTTAATCATCAAGATGAATTTCCGACAAGTAAAGACTGAGACAATCAAGTAATGATAAATCTGTCTAAGACGCAGTAACTCCCTCAGTTTAAGCTCAAAAGTTTGCAAACCATCGTTGAAGACATCAACATTAACACATATCCCATTGAACTGTTGGACACATTACATACATTGCTGATCTAATCATCATGTTAGTCGTGGGTTTAGGGAGGTATAGCACCTGTTCAAGTCGACTACCATTGCGCGGAATATAAAAGTTTAGCTTGGCCTGTCAATCAGGGACTCCATACAGAAATTGAGAAGCTTGAAGAGGACAAGAAATAAACAGCAGACTCTCCTGTCCTCCAATGGCCATTATGAGAACCTATTCAGAAGTGTGTGATGATCAAAACACCGGGTTGGGTAGACACCATTCAATTCAAATACTAAGAATTTCAAAAACTGCCTCTGAACAGATTCTAGTTGGTTGATGTGAACGTTGTATATTGGACCCCAGACAGGACTGACGTACTCGAGTAAAGAACGAACAAATGTGTTGAAGAGGGCAGTAAAACAATTAGGATCCTCGAAATCTCAACATACCCTGAAAATAAGGCCAAGCATTCGCAACGCAGCAGTCGTGACATTGTTATAATGTTAATTTATGGTCGAATTTAATTCCCAAATCTTCAACTTGTCATACACTCTCCAACTCTACACGGCATATAGTGTAGTTGTACACAATGGATCTGTTCCTCAGGGTGCAGGCTATGGATTTACATTTATTAATGTTTGGTGACAGTTTATTCACATCGAACCATTCGCTCAACCTATCCAGATCCTGTTGGAGCAGCCAACATTCGTGAAAGGTAGATATGGTCCTGAACAGTTCGAAGTCGTCAATGAACAATAAAAAGTAACTAAGCAGATTTTGACCAATATTGTTAATAAAAATTAGGAATAGTAGTGGTGCCAAATTGCTACCCTGAGGTACACCGCTGACCTCTGGGAAGGAACATGATCTGTGACCTTTAAATTCCACATATAAATATGATCAGTGATGTAAGAGAGGAATAGTAGGAGCAGCTGACAATCGAATTAAAGATGTTTTCCATAAATCTGGAAAGCAACTACTCATTAAGGGTAAGTTATAGATTGTCTGCAGTGGCCTGGACAAGACATAAGCTCAATCCTTTGGAACAAATGCTGGAATTAAGTCAATATAGCAGAAAATATTGATTGCTTTCTAAATTCACGAAATAAGGATTCCAAATCAATAATGAAGGAAAAAGGGGATGGGTCTTTCAGTTTTTGCATCAAGGTTACGAGATCTACCATTTAATTGTTAGGCTATCTCTGGTTGCAGAGATATGACACAAAAAAGTCTTTGCATATAAAACTCCTGAACTTCAGTTCGAATTGAACATAAAGAAAAAAGTTTTGACTGAATCCAGAGATTGATAGAAATATTTTTGAGTTGCATACAATAACATATCGATAGTAGAAGCTTAACTTCCCCCGTTTATTTCAATTTAATTGTGAAAATATATAAGTTATAGGGAGTGTGAAGGCCATCAATCAATACTACTGAAAGGTGCATAATAGTGCAGGGGTCAGGTTTAAGTTCAATTATTAGATTCTTATTTCCAGTTTCATATAGAAAGGTAAAATTCCAGTTAGGCCCGATTCAGCACTTATTCATTTCGTATGGTATAGACATATTAAACTCTATATAGTTTTATAGGTCTATGGGTATAGAGCAATAATCTTCTATGCTAAACCTCCTTCACATACTGATTGTCATTCATTCGATAACCACTATCCACACTGAAGAGACTGCGACATGTTTGAGTACCAGCCCAATAAATATTCCATTCATCATCAGGTCCTACTTGAATCCAGCCTCTTTTTTCACAATTTGAAACCACCACACTTTTATCTAAATCTGTACAGAAGGTGACACGCATTTTTGATTTAATGATTATTTCCAAACCTCTGTAACTATGCAATACAAAAGGTTACCATAGAAACATTCTATATAATAAAGATTTTTATTTTGCTATAATACACAACATGCTACAATATTCACTTTTTCCGCTCAATTATTGACAAAATTGAGCATCCTTATTAAGAATCATTCATCATTTTACATGTCACCATGAATATTTTATCATATAGTGAACCATCCAGGCATATTTGGTCTTTCTTTGTTCTTCTCGAGAAATTCCTTGTAACCCATTTTCAATTGCTCCATTGTCTTTTTATCACTCTCATCTTCCTCTTTTGCAGGGTACAATTCTGGAAAGCTGAATTTTTCTGATTTATGCTGTAAATAAATTATCAATAAATGGGCTCTCCCTCTCTACTATAATGAATTAGTATTCATGTAGTACTTCATGTGAATTGACTGCTTTACTTTAGAGAATGCGTATACACATCCCTTCGGTCTTACCAATGTAACATAAGCATATTTGGTATCATCTTCTTTTATCACATATCCTTTCCCAGGATCTTTCTTTGTTTTACCCAAACCAATTCTTGTGCTAATATGAACTGTCTTAATAGCATATATTTTTTCCAAATAGTTTTTTATATCAGTTGACGTCATTTCCATTGAACATGCAAACTGGACCACATTTGGAGGTTGATCATGAGTAGGCCTTACTAATTTCATCCAAAAATTAGGAAGAAAAACTCTCAATTGGGGCCCTCCTCTTTGATAAAGAGGGTACCTGAAATATATCCGTCGTAAGATATCAATGAACTCTATAGTGATTTATGCACAATTGATGAATTATTACCATCGGGAGGACATTTTTGACTTTTGAGGGAAGTTTTCAGAAAAAAAAATTTTTTTCTCTTGAAATATAGGTTAAACCACAGAACATCAAATATAAAACCACCGAACATATAACAAGCACAGAATACAAATAAAAACTGGTAATTTCTATGATTAGTTGGCAAGACCATAGAGTACAAGGATACACCACAGAAAACTTACTAACTCTTGTTTATGGGCCTGTCCGTCCATTGGGAACTTCTGCGAAGATGCCAGCGCCCTAACGGATAAATTTGGAACCTGTCCAAGCTAGTAGTTTTATGTAAACAAGCCTTAGAAATGTGGTGGAGAACGAATATTTATTAAGCAGAGCTTGAATATTTAAAGAAATTATTATAGTTTTGTGTAAGATTTCTTGAGAAGGAACTTTTCGTTTGGATCTCTATATAAAATCGTACTTTAAATCGTTCCTGGAGGATAATTTCGATGTTATTTTAGTGTATGTTGCTTGGTGGATCAAAATAAACCAATATCTAAGTTAACTTGAATTTCTGGAAAAAAAGGCACCTCAATAAGTAATTTAAGGACTCTTATTTATGTGAAGAAGTGCTGAATGCAGCCTATATTATGTGGTAAATCTAGAATCAGTCCAAATGATATAACTTGTTCTTTGTTTACAAATGAAGGAATCAATAAAATAAAAACAGATTTTCTACTTTAGTTCTTTTGCATCGTATTTCTAAAGAAAAGGAAACAGATAGATATATAATTGATTTCATTTTTATATTACAGCAGCTCAAAATACACATACAAAATGATAAATGTCACAGCCGATTCAACCTACCTGTATAAGGAAATGAAAAGTATTGATGTATTTATATGAGTAACTTCAGCTATTATCAACTCTAACAGTATATCTGGTTTTTGTCAGATTTTCAACCAGGTCACTCTATTAAAATATGATTTTGTGTAGTATGTGAATTAGGTAGCTGCAGAAGTGCTCGGTAGTTTCTCTGCAGCATTTTCCTTCAAAATTCTCTCATTTTTATTTACACCTGAAAACATCATTACATGAAGTTATTTCGAAATAAATACATTGTAGGTAATTTACCTTTATGAAAATAAACATCTTCAGAGAAATGCAAAGAACATACTTTCATGTATTTCGTGACTTGTTTTCCAATCTTCAATTCCTAAAGCTAGGCCTTTCTTCTATCATTGAGTTCCCTACCAAATGCTGTTTCCAAATTAACTTTGATTTCATTTGGCTTTGGAAAAAATGAAAACTAGAGGCACTAGAAGGGTAATCTTTGAGTTTCGACAAGTCGAAATCAAAACAAGATGTACGCATGCACCAACAGTGTCATTTCGGGATCATCGTTGCCAGATTGTGCGGAGCCTTAGATTTGAGTGATAGCATTGTTTAAGAAGCAATGGTGATAGTATCTCGATTCATTTGAGATGGTTCATTCTGACTTGAAAATAAGTACATTAAGTAATTATCTAGTAATGTAATGCATTCTGTCGGGGGTTAGGATAAATGGTTCAATTCAGGACATTGCCAGTCCAAATCAAAATAAATAAAATTTGGGATAGTGCACTTGAATTTCGTCTTTCCATTCGTCCTAATCCAAATCGGAAAGTAAAAATAAAGGTGTCCCATCATTGAAAACATACTATATCACTGTTTCAAACAAAATAGGGCCATAATTGTCCTTATTTACTGATTCAAACATTCGTTTCATATAAAGTCTCCTCATCTTATATTCCAGACAACTCATGATTGAAAAATTTACTATATCTCTATTTCAAATAAAATAGTACAGAATTGCCCTTATTCACTTCTTCAATTATATTCCTTTGATATTCAATTTCCTAATCATATTATTTCTATACGACATATATAAATGAAACAGGATTTTAAATGACATGACATTCTTGTGGCATCGGATTGATTTTACAGTCTGGCAACGATGCTTCCTGAATGACTCTGTTGGAGCATGCGCACATATTGTTTTGATCTCCACTTGTCGAAACTCAAAGATTACCCACTAGAAGACCCTTTCTTCTTTGACCATGAATAACATTGAGTTGAGGCACACAACAATAGTCATTTCGGGAGGATGCCATTTCGAATTAATACGATCGAAATTTTTATTCGGAAAGAAAGGAATCGATTGATGAATATTACAAACACTTTCGGTATTCCAAAATTTCAACTCGGAGAACAACACAAAAGCTCGAAAATGAACTCCAAAAGTAAGCAAATTACGTTAGAATAACAGGCACGTCGAAAAACTACTAGCTTGGAAGTGTTCGAATTTCTATCACCAGAGGGCGTATCGCTTAGCAGTAGTTGCGAATAATGATTATCCGTAATTGTCTATTCTCGGATATTTCCGAAATTGTATCAAAAGGCATTTGAAACTTATCAGAAGTACAGAAATGGATTATTTCGGAAAAATAAAACATTTATTATAATTCAATGTTTCTATATGTTCTATGACATGATGTCAAAAACATCATGATTCTATGATATAACCCCACTCAAACTGAAATGAAAATCAAAAGCAAAACGCTGATGAACACGTTTGAAATGAAAAATGCAAAATAAGTGAGAATAATTTTGGATATCCAACATATCTTCCATAAAATGAGTGAATACTCTGATTCAGACAGTGACTATAATGAAAATGAAAAAATTCTGTTGGATAAATATAGAAAAAGAAAGTACGATTCAGATGATGAAAATGAGGTGGGTCAAATTTCATAGTGTAAAAAGCATATTATAACGTATCATATTTTTTTAGGAGGGTGTTTTCAACGTTGCCCCTGATGAAGGGGACAGTGATGATAATGATGATATTCTTGCTGACAGTGATATAGAAGAGCAAGAGGACGATGATTTGCCAAATGACAAAGCTTGGGGAAGGAATAAAAAAGCATACTATTCATCTGATTACGTGAACCCCAATACTTATAATGAAAAAGAGTTGCAATTTGCTGAATTCGAAGCAGCAGAAGCAGAAAAGTTAGAAGCAGAAATCAATCAACATTTGGATTTTCTTACTTCTGGATTTGTATGTTTCCTGTAACAATTTCTCGAAATAGGTACTTTGATGGAAGTTATTTAATTTCAGGATGAAAAAGAGGATGAGGAAGAACAGGATCCTAATGAGAAAGAAACAAAACTTGCTAAGGATGAGCAAGAATTCTTGTCAAGCCTCCTTCGTGAATTCAAGGGTAGCTTATCTATATCTAATGAATGTTTGAACCTATAATCAATTTAGTTTTTTATAGAATATATACACATACACAAAGGATATATGAAGCCTATTTTGAACAAGTACAAACATGGTGAAATTGAACATGGCTCATTAACAGAATTTGTTGAATGTTTTTCTGGTCTTATTTTGAAGTGAGTTTGAATAATAATTTTTTTAACACAAGAAAATCTAAATTTTTTATTTAGTTACAGCACAAATATCTTTATGTATTTATTATTGAAGTCCAGTGGAACACCAACAATGAATCATCCCATTCTAAAAAGATTAGAAGAACATAGGCAATATATCCAGAAACTGCTTCCAGTATTTGAAGAAACCATAAAATTTAAAATAGAAATTTTATTGAAAAATGAGGTCAGTATAATGAATAGGTGCAATATCTTATTTAAAAGTTTGATAGTCTGAGTTTCAAGGAACAATACTTTATTTTAAACTATTGATTTGTACATTCTTCCTGCAAAGATTCAATAATCAACCCACAGTAAGAATTGTAATATTTTGATGAAACATAATATATATTGATGAATATAAAAAATTTCTCAGATTAAAAAAAACCAGGAAGATATTGTCTCAAAGATAGCCGACCGGTACACAAATCATCTTTTTTGTCATCATTACAGTTATTATTTGAAAAATCATTGGACAAAATAATGAATATTTTGCCAAAATAATGTTTTTACTTTTATATTTAAAGAAAGAAATAAATACCTCCAAATGTGTTGAGCCGAAAAAAAGGAAACTCAAACTACTTCAGAATCTGGATTCGAAGAAACAGAAGAAGAAACTTGAAGAAGGATCTATACAGAAGGTGAAATTTGCTGATGAAGCTGAAATTAATGAAACTAGCAGAGATGAGAAAGATGATCCAGAAGTAGATCAATCAGAAGGTAAATATGAAAATAATTGGTGATATTTTTTACAAAACTGTAGAGAATCAGTGGTTTGTATGAAAATTTAATATGAATAATTTTCTGTTTTAGTATTGGTTAAACGCCCAATCACATATCAAATGGCCAAAAATAAGGGTCTCACACCTCGTAGGAAGAAGGAGCAGAGGAATCCAAGGGTCAAACACAGAAATAAGTATAAAAAAGCTAAAGTTCGCAGGAAGGGAGCTGTACGTGAGGTTAGAAATGAGAGCCGCAGATATGATGGTGAAATAAGCGGAATCAAAACTAACGTTGCAAAGGGCATCAAGATAAAAGTTTAGTTTTGATTATAATTGTACATAAACGAATTTTTAAGTATCTTTGAAGTGTTGTAAAAGCGATCAGCATAATAAATATTTTGTGAATATTTTATCAAGTTTGGTGGATTTATATACCTATCATTTCAATTGACTTCACCAGGAAATTAACTCAAATTGCATTGAATGTGAAGTGGAGGCAAAATCTCAGAAATGAATGCATGAACTGCACAATAGTGCAACAAGATCACCTCATATCTAATCAATTCTATTTCATCAATTGCAAATTTGAATGAAAGATTTTCTATTATTTTAAGCTCTTGTTCTGGCAAACAGCTCGTAATCGCTTCGTCAGAAATGTCTGTAATTTTTATATATCATAAATATAATATAATAAATTGTTTCAAGCTCCATCAAAGATATTAAGTCTCTTGTGCTTGAAACTCCACAAAATTTAGCATATAATATGGCAATTTAAGTTGGTTTCAAAATTGAAAATGACATGAAAGTTTATAGACTCCAGTGCTTATTGCATGTTGGAACATTGAGACTATCTCCTCCATATGATCGAAGTTGAATCTCCCTGTTCGTTTCAAGTCTGAAGTAGAAACTGTATAGGAACAGAAGCAGGTGCCATCATTTCACAGCCATGAGCATTAAGCACTACTTTTTGCGCGCATGTTCTAGGGGAACAGCGTGCTATCGTTTTGTCCAAATGTCTGTAATTTTGGATGATTGAGCCGAAAATGGTCTCAATCGACTAGGTTGGACTCACTGATGACGAATCCGGTGTCAACATTGATTCTGTCCGGCCGGCCGTCCGTAGACACGATAACTGTCGACAGAAGCAAGCTAGCAACTTGAAACTTTCAGGATAGGTTGCGCATCAGAATGCCGCGGTTAAGTTCGTTAATGGGCCAAATCGGTCAAATAGTTTCGGAGTTATAGGCAGTTGAAGTTTTGAAGTTATTTATTTTTTATTTCAGAAACTACTTGAGAGATTAGATTCAAACTTGGCAGTTGGGTGGAGTATAACGACGCGCAACTTTGAGCCAAATTTCGTCAGGATCAGATTCTCAGTGAATTTTAAAAAAAATTTTTTTCCAAAAAATTTATTTTTCCGGAAACCATTTATCATATTCGAAAAAAAAGTCCACTCACACTTTGAACTTCATATTTTACAGCAGTGTACCAAATTTCAGTTCGATACGATCATAAGTTTCGGAGATATCCGGAAAAAATTTGTAAAATTTCGAGGTTTTCTTCTCGATATCGTTTATTTTTTCGGTATAACTCGAGAAATACTGATTCAGTCCTGATGAAATTTCACAGCTAGTTTTGAGATGCTGAAAGACAACTTCATGCGAATTTTCGTGATAATCGTGTCATCAGAACAATTTGAAAAAAAAAATTTCTATGATTTTTCTTATCATATCATCCTCATCAAATTCTGTATGAAACTTCGAACTGTTATTCTTCGATGAAGTACTGGATTTCAATTCGATCTGATCTGTATTTTTGGAAATATTGAAAAAATAAAATTTTGATTGGGTATATCTACGGAATCATTGGGTGGATTTTACCCATTCACGAATTCGGCCTTCGTAATTTAGGTCCAAACCTTCTCTACAAATATCGAGTTCCTAAGTTGTTTCTTTCGGAAGTTATTGTGTTTACGCAGTCGGCCGTTAGGCTGACCGTAAACACAATAACTTCCGGAAGAAACGACTTAGAAACTCGATATTTGTAGAGAAGGTTTGGGGCTTAATTACGAAGGTCGAATTCGTGAATGGGTAAAATCCGCCCAATGATTCCGTAGATATACCCATTCAAAATTTTATTTTTCCAATATTTTCAAAAATACAGATTTGATCGAATTGAAATCCAGTAATTTATCAGTAAAAATTTCAAAAAGTACTGCCGTGAAGGCAGCAGCTTTTGCGTGCATGTTCAAATTCGTTGCTGAAGCGGTCATCTACATTAAACATGCGCGCAAAAGTTGCTGCCTTCACGGCAGTGCTTTTTGAAATTTTTGTTTTTGTTTTGTATGAAACTTCGAACTGTTATTCTTCGATGAAGTACTGGATTTCAATTCGATCTGATCTGTATTTTTGGAAATATTGAAAAAATAAAATTTTGATTGAGTATATCTACGGAATCATTGGGTGGATTTTACCCATTCACGAATTCGGCCTTCGTAATTTAGGTCCAAACCTTCTCTACAAATATCGAGTTCCTAAGTTGTTTCTTTCGGAAGTTATTGTGTTTACGCAGTCGGCCGTTAGGCTGACCGTAAACACAATAACTTCCGGAAGAAACGACTTAGAAACTCGATATTTGTAGAGAAGGTTTGGGGCTTAATTACGAAGGTCGAATTCGTGAATGGGTAAAATCCGCCCAATGATTCCGTAGATATACCCATTCAAAATTTTATTTTTCCAATATTTTCAAAAATACAGATTTGATCGAATTGAAATCCAGTAATTTATCAGTAAAAATTTCAAAAAGTACTGCCGTGAAGGCAGCAGCTTTTGCGTGCATGTTCAAATTCGTTGCTGAAGCGGTCATCTACATTAAACATGCGCGCAAAAGTTGCTGCCTTCACGGCAGTGCTTTTTGAAATTTTTGTTTTTGTTTTGGTCGTTCCTGACCCCTTAAAACGCTACGATTCTTAATGCTTTCGTAAAAGATCATGCGTACTCAGTCAAGTCAAGACTCTGAAAAGGAACTGTGATTTCTCTGGAATTGTTACAACCCATCTCTAGTATTTATGTGTCAAACCTACAAAAGCATAACGAATCTAGCTGAATGATATCCAGATTTGCCGATTTGGCATGATTCAGGCAGTGATCTCTGCCCGAGCGCCGACCGCGCAGCTCAGCGCTGTGCAACTGACCTAATGGACGGGCCTAATTCATTTTGGTTTAAACTTTCAGCGCGGCGCTTCCGCTGTAGACCGTGCAGTGCATCGCCACCGACTTAATGGAAGGTCAGCTTCATTAAGAAATTTCCATTGCATTTCTACATTGTGTTATGAAATAAGAATTTCGTATACCTTTGTTTGGCTTTATTATAGATTATCAATTTTATTTTACATTTAAATCACTTGTCTATTCCTCCTAAGAATTTTTCTCTGTATAACATTTGTTATATTTCCATCAACGTTACTAATAGCTTGTCCTTTTCTGATAGCAAGCTGGAAAAAAAAAGTAAAGCGGAACATAAAGTAAGAGAACTGGAAAAATATTAAAATCAAGGAACTGTGCTATACTTCATTCACTTTTATAAAGTAAACAAGGTGGACTTTTTTTATACGACAGAAGAACTTCCCCTACCCCACATTTTTCAATATACCTAGTGGCATGTGTCAAACTAACACAGCTTATCCTAATTTGTTGGTGAAAGTGCAGAATCCACAAGTTGATTTCAAAACACAATGTGTGCAAAAAAATGACTAAGTTATTTCAGTACCTACTATTGTTTTCAGATAGTAGAATAAATCCTGTACCACAAGAATGTCACTGCCTTTATATTCTATTTCCTTCATAAAAGTAATATAAAAATTAAAAAATAATAGATGGGAATAAAGATGTCTATGAAAGGAATATGTTTCAATAAGTATGAAAAGTTTAGAACTTTACCTCCTCTTATTTTTATATTTGGTATTCATTGAAAACAAGTGTTCTTTGATGTTTTTCAATAGTTTTGAATGATGGGACATTTTGATTTAGACTGTCCTGAATTGAACTAACCTAACCTACGACCCGAATTAATTCAATTTTGCCTTTTCAATTGGACTGGTTCCGGCCCACAGAAGCCATTATATTATATATGAAAATGGATTAATTAGGAGATTGTTTAGAAAAAATGGAATTTAAGGACATATCCCTCAGGTAGAATAACCGTCGATACGTATTTCTGGCTAAAGGCCTTCATCAGTACGGGGAGAAAAGTATGGAAGATGAGCAACACTTGGTGGAACATTAGTTGTTGCTCTGGAATTCAGAGTCTCCTAACTGAGACCACAAATGTGAGGCTGGTTTCTGCTGTTGGCTCTGTTTGTTTGTTGTTTTTTCTACCAAGTGTTGCTCATCTTCCACATTTTTCTCATAGCACTGATGAAAGCCTTTAGCCAGAAATACGTTTTTACGGTTATTCTACCAGAGGGATATGTCCTTAAATTCCAATTATATTATATATTTGATCAATATCTTGTATAATATATTTTGAAGTCCTTGTGAACTTCCTTCAAATCTCAAATCAATCAAGCCTTTTATTACAAGATTGGGTCTCTGCACAAGTTGGTAACAATAATTTCAAGTTGACATTGTCAGGGCCAGCTCACGTATATTTTTGAATTCCACTTGTGGGTTCTCCACTTGGGTTCTGATTTTTTTTTATGTATATTTACTGATTATCATTGGCTCTTACTTACCTCAATCTGTTGGACAAGTTCAATTTCCTGACCCCCACATAGCAAGTTTGTGACCTTGCAATTGTGTGGACTACCAATTCGTCCAA
Source organism: Myrrha octodecimguttata (assembly GCA_958510865.1). Lineage (NCBI taxonomy): Eukaryota > Metazoa > Arthropoda > Insecta > Coleoptera > Coccinellidae > Myrrha > Myrrha octodecimguttata. The sequence continues at coordinate 67,303,220 of OY294058.1, read as the reverse complement.
CTCTCCCAATTCTGTGTAAATAATCAGCAGCATAAAGTGGAAATTCGTAATTCAAAACATGTCTAATTTGTACAGTATCTAAACCTCTTGAACCGACATCTGTTGTTGATAAAATTCTAGTTTTACCTTCCACAAAGTCTTTCCACTGCTGAATTCTCATGGCATAGTTCATTTCTCCGTTGATGTTTGAGCATGTTTCACCATTTTCTCTCAAGAACATTGCTAGCCACTTGCAAGTGTCATTACGATTCGAAAAAATCAACATTTGATCTTTACTTGATTTAGCTATTTGAAGTAAATGGCCTACTTTTCCACTTCTCGGAAGTCTGAGGAATCTTTGTGCTATATGCAGTAGGGGCCTATGAATTTCTGGTGAAATTATTTCAACTAAATTTGGTTCGATAGGCTTTAAACAATCTGGAAGATGTTTGGGTAAAGTTGCTGTAACAAGTATAATTCTAGATTGGGATACTTTTCTTAGTAAACCACTTATTCTTTCCTCAAAACTGTCATCAGTTAGAGTATCTGCCTCATCTAAAACTGTGTGTTGAACATTGTGCAATTTATAAACTCCTACAGTTGATAACTTTCCAATGGCACCAGGTGTTGATACTAGTAAATCGATTTGTTCAAATTCTGGATTCATCATAATACGTTTGGTTCTTCCCCCAGTCAATATTTTCACTTTAAGGTCTAATGGTTCTGATAGGATGTTTGCCATTTCCCCAATTTGATATGCAAGTTCTCTATTTGGTACTAATACAAGTACTCGAGGTGAATTTAAGGTATGTTCACTATCCTGCATGGTAGAAATTGTTTGCAATAGAGGAAGCAAATAACAGAGTGTTTTTCCACAACCAGTCTCTGCTCCTATTAAAGTATGATTACTCTTCATCAATTCTGGTATAGCTTCTGCTTGAAACTCAGTTGCATTCTTAATACCCTCTCTTTCCATTGCTTTCAACAATTCTGGTTTAATATTCAAATTAGAGAATGGAATAATAGGCTTTTTATATTCATCTACATCCGAAATGGGATTTATTGTAAAATAGTCCCCTTTTGATTTATTGTGATTCCATCCTTTAGACGCCAAGGGAACCGGCTCCAAATTACTATATTTTGTGCCTGCATAATGATTCAGTTTCGAATTTTTGCAAGATATCAAACAGTGTTTACTTTTTTTGTCAATTATCTGACCTTTATAGTGAGTAGAACTATTCCTTAGGAACCTTTGAAATATTTTAGAAGGCTGCATTTCTTAAGGAGTTAATCTATGAGAGTATAGGTGGAATGATTTCATCTATACTACCTAGAACATCTATAACATTTCAAATATCTTTGTAGTATAAAAATTGAACATAGGTAGTTGGGTCTCTGATCCACAAATGGCGTAGGTTTTTTTATCGTGTCTACAAGTATAATGTATTAATTTATTATTTATTTTTGGTTGTTGTGATTATGTAGGTTATGTCATAGATAAATCAAATCAAATTGAGTTGCACAGAATACAAATAAAGTAGTCTCGTTCTGATGGACGCGATATTCAAAAACTCAAGATTGTTTATACCCATCCGTTAATTATTAATTGACACTTTTAAAAAAATAAGTTAACAGTTATTAGAAGGTATTCCTTCTGTTATGGGGGGTTTGATGATTTTAGTAAATATTGGGGTCGGCCGTTAACACAATAACTTTCGGAAGAAACTCCATATTTGTACAGTAGGTTTGGGGCTTAATTACGAAGGACGAATGTATAAAATCCGCCCAATGATTCCGTAGATAAACCTATTCAAAATTTTATTTTCCTAATATTTCCAAAAATAAAGATTAGATCGAACTGAAATCTAGTACGTTATCGATAAAAACTCAAAGAAGCACTGCCGTGAAGACAGCAGCTTTTACGCGTATGTTCAAATTCGTTGCCGAAACGGCCATCTCTATGAACATGCGCGCAAAAGCTGATGCCTTCACGGCAGTGCCCTTTTAGGTTTTATTTTTCGTCGCGTCATGAGTAAGCTTCAGATAAAACGTGGCGTTCATGGCTGACATCATCCTAAAATCCACTGAATAAAGAACAAGGATCAGGTTGTAGTCTGGAGTGTTTAGTATACGTTGATTTTTTCGATATTTATTCATTAGAAAATGCCTATTGTTTTATGGGGCTTGAATTGATATGCATCCCAATCATTCTTAATTGTTGCAGAGACGGAGGATAGAAATCGATACCTTTTGTATCTCCAAAGATCTCCTGTAAAGAATTCGTTTTAGTTTTTTATTTTATTATTATTATAACAATTAATTTTGGAATCATAGAGTTATAATCTTTATTATATTGTTTTACAAAATACATTATTCTTCACCTTCATTCTGCCATCAGAGTCGCTAGATTCATCGCTATCGCTTGAAGTCTCAATCATTGCTGGTTTTCTGTTTGTGTTCATTGGTATATCATCATTATCAATTTCTTGCGATTGCCTCTTGTCATTGAAAACTTCATGCCATGTATTATTTTCTTTAATATATTGTGCCATCTAAGTGAAGTCTGCTCACATTGTCCAGTGTTTGAATACAGACAAGCTCTCTGTGGAGATGCACTGTGAACTTTGTGCTACCATAGTGAAAGTGGGTAAAGCAACTTTTTGTGTACTTACTGTACATGGGCCACCTTCCGGAGATTTTGAAATATTCCTAGAAACTCTTCAATATGTTATCACTTACTGTACCTCCATCATAGCTTAGCAGTACAGGGATCGCCAAACCCGAGGACCTGGTGGCTTGCCACGATGTACATACCATCTTGACCTAGTCATGTCTTAGGGTGTATGGGGAGCTTTTCTTAATTGCGGTCTCGAAGAGAAGTTAACCTCACTAAAAATCCTTAATTTCAAGGTAAGATAGGTCGCTGATGGGATGCATGGCCAGGGGAAGCTGGTGCCCGAGACTTTCTCACCACTGGGACCGGGCGCTCTCCGTGAGACATATTAGTTAGCCTTCCTCATGGTATGAGGTCACTGCAATGGGCCGAAGTGTATTCACGCTCGACTCGTTGGTGCAGTTATGGAGGCAGCCGATAATCAGCGGCTCAAGGGATGGATCCTCTTGAGTGGTTAGGTCCAAATGAGTGCATGGGCAAGCGCAACTGGTAGCGCCATGTAGGGGCAGAGTGAGTCTGCACCGAGGCCTGGAAAGGAAGTCCCCAAGTCTTACGCACTTGTGGTGAAAGATGAGGGCGTAAAGCTTGATAGCGAGTAGGATAAGGTGCTCGCTGAGGTAGCCACCGAAGTCGATGTCAGAGCGACTGCGGTTAGGAAATGTCGAAAGGAAGGTGGTAACGTCATTGAGTCTGTCGAACAGAAAAAAGTTCGACGACATTGGCACGAAAGTTGAGGCCCAAGATATTGGTTTCTATTGTGGTAGTCTTTGATGTTCCATCAAAGATGGGCAAGGAGCTCAAACGAGCTTCTTAAGAGGGACGGGTGTGGCCTCGTAGAGAGGGCATTTGAAAGGGAGGTGAGAGTTAAGGCCAGAAATGGCCGGGTTGAGTATAGCAATGTAGTACTTAAAGTACCACGAATTGTTAAAGAAAGCTGGTTGAAAGAAAGGCAGGTTTAAGTCAACTTGCTCGCTTATAGAGTGAAGGAGATGAGCCTGGTAGAGCTATGTCACAGGTGTCTCAGTCTGGTAAGAGAGTGCACGTTTAACAGCAACGCGTGCATAACGCGTGGAAGGAAGGATACAGGGTACAGTACGTCCAGTACTGAGTATCCCGAGTATCAGGCTGAGATGAAGCGAATAAGTTGCAAAAAATGCATCTTAAAATCCTGCAGTTGTATGGGCAAAGATGTTATGGCGTCATGAGTGAATATGGCGACAGTAAATGCGTGAAAGTTTGAGCATAAGCATAAGTATGTTGCAGGAACCCTTTGTTAGGGATGGACTCCCTAGCGGAGTACATTCAAATCGATCGGGGGTTTGGCAGCCATTGTGGTCAACGATCCGAATGGTGATGTCCCGATCTTGTAGATGAAAGAGGCGTATGCATCTGGTTCAGGAAAACCTTGTATGAAGGTTAACTACCTAGTATCTGTACACTGTCAGTACAAATATGAGTTCGAGTCACTCTTAAGATATATTGAGAGAATTTTAAGAAGGATTGGTAATAGTCCAGTCTTTATCGGATTGGATGAGAAGGCTACATTACCCTTGTGGTTCAGCAAGGGAATGGAGAGGAAAAATTCATAAATGAGAAGGGTCTCCTTGTAATGAATAAGTGGTCTGAATGTATCACTTCCAGTGGTGCAGCAGGGGAGTCGGATAGTTCTGTTTCAGACGTCGGGAGAGAAAACCTTGAAAAAACCTACTTAATTGTTTTTCGCGTGAAACAGCGCAGTTTTTAGATAACTCATTTTAGATGTGCTCAAATACACGAAATTTCAGCAGCACACACTCACAAAATTTTGCATTCGCCTTAAAGTGCGAAGGTACTATACCACTTGATACCAAATTTAAGTCCAATCGAAACGATTTTTTTTAGGTGTTATAGAGACAACAAAATTTCAGCTGGTTTTAACTAGGATATCGCTTTACGCATTTTGCCCTAACCGAGATATTTAGGCTCCAAACCTACCCTGAAAATTTTATGTATATTCCTTCTAAACTTAGAGTATACACAGTAGACCACGAATTTTTCTTTAAGACCATTTTCAGCTCAAAATTGGAAAAATACAAACATTTGAGTAACAAGATACCGCCTTCTTCCCAAGAACAAGCGCGTAAAAACGCGCCCAGTGGGCATGAACTCGCACAATATATTATCTGGTAACGGTATATCAAAACCATTTTGTTCTTAAACAATGCCAAATCTATCAAATTACATCCGTCAAAACTGTGACAAATCGTTCAAACCGAAACATTTCAATCAAAATTATGAGTGCAGACATATTTTCGAATATTTACAATGGTCCTTTTAAGAGATACCTACTCCTATCCAAAAACATAGGACAAGATGTACAGAACCAGAGTGAAATCGCAGACTTAGCATTTCAGGCAGAGCTCCGATATATAGAATACTCGGAAAATTTCAAAAAGCCCCCGTCTACAAACCTCGTTCTGAATCCTATAATACATCAGATAGACAAGGTCAAGCACTACGTTTGCAGCGATCCAAGTTTGGGAGATCACATAAATGTCGTGGCTCAATCCATAAATTCTCTTTTATGGATTCAAGAAAGCGATCCAGTTGGTTTCTTAGAAGTGGTTATAGCAGATGCTAGAACTTATACTGATATTTTATTGGTATTTTTCAAAGACAGGGACCTGCACGTTGAATGGGTGGAGGCATGGCTAGAAATCCTCAACGATTTGAACAATTTTGTGAGAAGAAGATACCCAAAAGGTATAACTTGGAAAGGAGAGCTCGAAGTTCCACATTCTGAGCTACTTCATGATTTACCAGAACACCAAACACTAAACGATGATAATCTATTCAAAGAAATTAATAAGGCCGAATCAATCCAACAAGCCTTAAGACGATTGAATTCTCAGAATGAAGTGGAACCTGAAGAAAAAGCTGAAGAAATGGCTTCTTCAAACGCAGTTTTCCTTCGTGAAGGGAAAAAATGGAAAATTGAACACCAAAATGGTGCAAAGAAACATTTAACAATAAATGATGCAGATCTTGATAATGTACTTTATATCTATGATTGTAAAAATATCACAATTGTGTTAGAACGCAAAATCAATGTCATAAAACTGAACAACTGTGAAAAAGTCAGCGTTATCTTCAGATCTCTCATTTCCGGAATAGAATTGATTACATGCAAAGACCTGAAACTTCACTCATTTGGAACTCTACCAAGCATAAGCATAGATACTTGTAATGATGTCAATATCCATTTAACAAAGAAAGCCTTGGATGCACAGGTAGTCACTTCACGATGCTCAAAGATATCATTGAGCTACCCAATGGAAGATGGATATTATAAAACCTTTTACATTCCCAGTAGAATGATAACAACTATAAACCTAGACCATAGTTTGAAAAATTTACCAATTATTGATGAATAAAATGAGTTTTTGTGTGGTTTAAATTTTTTGAATTGTTTAGATGTTCCCCAGAATTTTTGAGCCTAAAGAATCATGCATCGAATCGTAGAGAATTGGAGCAAAAAACAAAGCAATGATTCAAACATTTTAAGTTACAACTGAATATTTAATATGCCAAGATCTGAGATATCATTGGTGAACACAATATTCACGATTGCTCAGTAAAAAAGTAACATCTGAAAACTTCATTTTTTTAGTTCATTGTCCTCCTTGTACCAGAAGGAATATTGTCCACAGGCTTTTTGGATGGCCTCATAGATGTCCAGAGATTCTCCATTAGGAATCTCATATCCTTTCTCCAAACCATGCGGGTTTGAAGGAGTCACACAATCTTGCTTTGCATCTTTCCTAAGAACTGTATCCACCTCAACCGATGAAAAAAATGCAACCGATTGTGGTAGGTCATTCAATCCCAATTTTTGTACACAAAAGGATCTAGTCAAGAGATTTGTAACATGCATTGCTAATGCTGCCCTATATTTATGCTCTTCAGGTACTAAATATCGAATTTCATCGTGGAAACTCAAACAAAATCTTCCTCTGTCCTTGAGTATCCATCTCATACAAACAAGCATTAAATGCAAGAAGTCTACTGCTCCACTCTGTACAACCCAGTTAACTCTAGTAGGTAAGTATCGATCATCATTTAGGGACTTTGGTTCTATTGATCTACTCAGCCGGCTATTCAAAAAAGGAGTTACTGGTGATGTTTCATTGGCAATTTGCTCTAAACGGTTGAACATGGCAGATTCTGATCCTCCAACCCAAACCGGTTTTTCAAAAACTTCGTCCAAATGTTTTCCAAAAGATTTTGCAACTTCGAAAGCTTGCCATTTGGAATATGGTTGATCAGGTAGTTCAAACGCAAATTCTTTCCTCAATGTATAATATCTTCTACCTTTAGTCATGCTGAACATTTTCAGAGATTTGGATTTAGCCTCAGCATCTGAAATAGTTGGATTGTATTGTTTCAGCAGTCTTTCTGCAAAGTTTTGACCTGCTCCATAGATTCTGGCATAATTTATAACTTTTGCTTGGTCTCGGGAAATACCAATTGCTTTTGCCGTGACACTATGCATATCTGTTCCATCTGCTTTATTTCCACTTAGAGTCATCCAACCAAAGGGAGTGCCGCCTTGGATTTTACAATGTGCTGCATCTCCTATCAATGAGGCGATCCATAGTTCTTGAGAGTCTACATCTGCCCCAACGATACTGTAACCCTTAGGTGCTTGCACCATAGCTCTCAGTTCAGATCCAACTCTTTCTGGATGTGCATTAGAAGCAGTCATCCATGTGGACTCAACAGCTCTTCTTGTTAACGTGCCACAAACAACTACCATAGGTATTATGGCTCCTATTTTGATGTCTTTATTCTGAAGCTTCTTTGACAGTTCATGATTGTTCAACCAAACAACCAATTGATCCATAATTCGATCTCTATTGTTTCTCCAGTATGACAGCATTCTAGCTATGGCTAAAACGTGTTCTGCAGATTCTGTATCACCTGCTAAAACATTTTCAGAGAACTTGTTCAAGAAATCTCGAGATAGTGGGTTTCCAACATTGTATGATGGACCATTCTTATGCGGTAACTTGAAAAACCAACAACAATCTTCTATTTCAGTATTACACCAGATACCAGTACCTTTGTAAAGATCTCCAGTTTTATCCTTTTTTGCCCTAGCATAAAATTCTTTTCGCATTAATTCTTCTTGGACCTTGGAAGATATGACATTTAAATTATCATCTCCCTTGTGTTCTTTCGGTTTATCAGTCAGAACAGGACATTTTATTAATAACTGTTCTAATGGTAATTTTCGATCAAGTTCAGTGTCACTACTGAATGGAACTAGAAATCCCCATCCTTTGGATCTTAAAAAATGCAATGGATAACCTTCCCATGTCAAATTGAGCAGTTTTGGCGTTATCTGCATTGAGGTACTGATGAGTTGTGGTCCAGGTACCCAGTTCTCGGATGCTGGAGAAAAAGGTTTCGGACATATTTTACGATACCAATTTGGATATCCTGCCAGAAGTGGGCGTACTTTTCCTAGATTCTCTCTAGTTTTCCACAAATTCTTGAATTTATCTTCTAAAGGATCATACTCCTCATTCTCCTCAGCTATCTTTATATCACATTTCCCAACTGGTTTTTCATCAACGATTTTTATTTTGTTCTTTTTTGATTCATCACCAGAATTCTTTTTCACCTTCAAGTACTTCACTCCCCAATCTTCATCCCAAAGCCAAATATCTTCCTTGTATTTTTCATCATGAAATAGACTACAAGCTTGATCTGCTCTTCGAATCAACTTCATTTTTCTTTCAATATCTAAATCATCATAGCTTTGTTGGCTACTATCTATATACTTATCCCAATTAATATTGATTGGCAAATACGCAGTGCTTAATTCCAACATTCCTGCTAAGGTTGCTGGATGTGGAAATCTTTCCAGAAACATTGGGAATAGCTTTTTCAAAATATCATAAGTAGCAATAACATCATTGCAACAATAGTTCATAACATCTTGAAAACTTGCTTTGATATCACTCAATGTGCCTTCTACAAAGATGTCCCTTGTTTTCTTTGACAATTTTTTGTTGCAATATAATTGATACACATCAGCAAGATTATTCAGTGAACTCACATTTTTCCACATTTCATCTTCTTCGTCAGTTTTATTTGACTTTAATAATATTCTCTGATAGCTGGTGACACCACTGACTGCGATATGTAAGCTCATAGTATCAATAAATCTTGTTCCGGTTCTGTCTATCCAATATTGTTCTTTGATTCTTGCTCTATCATATGAAACATTATGTCCAACAACAATTTTAGGTTTTTTCAAGAATTCATTGGAAATATTTCTACTTTTTCTCTTTGACATATCATCTTTCGTACTTTCTAAGGGTATCATATGGTCAGATGTATAATGTTTAGGAATTACGGGCTCACTAGATCCATCAATCAAAGATTTACTCACCCAAGCATACCAGGCTTTATTACTAACAGCTGTAGCTAATGTTGGTGCTTTGCCACACATCATACAAACTTCAACATCAAAAACTATAGCTTCTTCTGAAGGATAAGGCACTGATTTAGGTTCAGAGTTATTACTATACCGTGTCCAGCCTTCCTGTAACAACCATTTTTTTGGCAGAGGTGGTTTATTTTTTAATAATTCGAAAATTAGACTTTTGTATGGCTGCGATTGTTCTTCAGATATAATTCGAAAATGCTCAAGTAATGTCTCACCTCTCAAAGGTGGTAATTTTACCTCAATATCTGGAACTACAGTGTTTTCTTTTAAACCCAATTGAAACTTGTTTAGATTTGCTTTGCATCGTTCCAAAATGACAGGATCACAATCATCATCATAGTCTCTCTTAAATAACTGTTCATGAATAGATTTGGATAGCATTTGAACACCTAGCTTGTTGATTCGGGGTCCATCAGAGCCATGTTTTGGTACTTTGGAAATAAGCCGCTTTTTGCTTGGATTTGGTGAATAAACTTTCCTTACAGTGTTGTTTAAGTTATTTGTTACTGAAAGACTTCTTTTAAAAATCTTCTTGTCCATTATTTGATATCCACAACATACATATGCTGTGCAACAAAACAAATGAACCTAAATATCTAGCGAAACAAATACATTAGGTATAAGTTCGACTTACCTGAATCTTTAAATCGATTAAAAATCTCAGTTTCACTTTGAAATCAGCAAGCACCATAGAACAAGTATATATTTACTTTATGGCAAGCACTTCTAAGCAAAATTGATGAACATGAACATTTTTATGTCCAACTTAGGTTAATGACATGTTAAGGTTAAGCCGGGTCCAGATGACGAACGGCGAATGGAATAAAATTTGATTAAGGATTCAGCGAATAGTGTGGACGGCACTCGAGCAATACATTCGAAAGCAGCGCTCGAGTTGAAATTCGAGTCCTGACGGAGCAGAAAGGTCACTGCCTCGAACCATAAACTTCCTGTGATTTATTGCATTCGCATAACGCTCATCTGGACCCGGCTTCAGATAATTGATTGTTAATTTACCAAAAATAAGTGCTACCTCTCACCAGTAAAGTTCTCCACGTTTTGACGTCATTGTTGGGCGCGTCATCTTTGAATATTCTCTCTTTGGTGGAGAACATAAAGGGTGAGCGACAGGGGTATACACCTTAGACAAAGTCTAAGGTATACACCGACCATCGTTTAAGGAGTTGGTAAGTTAATCAATGGTAGAATATTGTTATCATTATCAGTTAGATGAATACAGAAGATTGTGGGCAGATTGATGTTCGGAGGACAACACATATTATTGATTGAAAGCTTCCGAGCTGTTATTTTAATCCCCCATACCTGAAACCTTTCATGACACTCCAAATGAAGAAAACTTTTAAAACAATAATTTATTTGATAACAATTTCTACAATTACACAGGTATTAAATACTGCACTGAAGAATGAACAAGCCAAATATATTTGTCCAACACCCAATCAAATATGAATAGACACAAGACACAATAAGTGAACTGATAGTTCCATTACACTTGGATGTTTTTCAATAAGGGACCAAGAAATATTCTCTAGAAGTTGTACACTCATTCACAACAATTTTTCTATTGCAAGTCAGAATAAAATGTTCACTTCGCTGAATCAAAATGACACTAGATTTATGAAAGGAGGAGCATCCACACAGTCGCAAACAACAGACATAAAATCATGTTGAAATATAAAATCGGCCTGGCGATATCACTCTTCTCTAGAAAAAGAAACCAGCATCATTTCCACTCAATAAGTATTAGATGATAATTATTGAACTTTTTCTCAACTTTAAATACTCCTGATTAATTTTTGAAGTTAATTAAGCATTGCTTGAAGTATGTATATTTTTCTTTTGGTTCCCCTGGTAACAGATCATTACGCTGAAATATAAATATATGCATAGACTTTATATAACATTTTTATATGAAAATATGGGGAAGTACACAATATACAAATGAATTACTTGACATGATGCTACACAGCCTTTTCATTAAGATGATCCTTCATACTTTTATCTGCAGTGTCTACTTCTTGAAGTTGACTGGCTCTCGTTCAAGCGATTTTTACTATACCCTGATTTGAAAATCATCAGCATATCGTAAAAATCGTAGGAACAAGTGACAACAAATTGATGGAGAATAATCATTTATCACGTTTCTTCATGAGTGCTTGTGACCTAGTTTTCCAAGATAGACCTCAGTAGAGTTCTCAGAATGAAGTTTATTAAGAATTACTTGAAGAATGTTTTTCTGTTTGTGATCTTTAGGCTGAAATAGACTCACATAGACTTTATATAACATATTATATTGAGTAAGTGCGTATATGGGGATGTAAACAATGCCTGCAGTCTCTACTTCATGACGATTACTGCCTCTGGTTCCAACGATTTTTACTATACGCTGATGTGAATATCAGCATATCGTAAAAATTGTAGTAACAATAGGCAACCTGTTGGTGGAGAATAATCATTGACCCCTCTGGGAACATGTTTCTTCTTGAGTGCTCGTGACATATCTGAAAAAACAAAGTGACAACTGTGTAAAAAAAAACATGATGTGACAGCCATGCAGAATGAATCATAGATATGACCTCTTTAATAACCATTATTTATTTCAAGGTTTATTTGTTTTGTCTGATTGGACAGTTATTTTAATTGTTGATTGTGATATAAAAGCGGAACTCTGGCCTGTAGACAAAGTTGTACTTTTTCGCAAGTGTTTGCATTGGTGTGATTTGAAGGCACTTCTCAGCTGCATGAGGCAGAACATGTTTGGAAGACTAAATCGAAAAATATTCCAGTAACGAAAATTAATGATTAACATTAGCGCAAAATAATCAGTAGATTGATAAAACAACTGCATTGCTTGATTCATTGTGCTAATTAATGGTAGGTAGAAACAGAAAAATCTCTCAAATGTGGTAAAAGGTGAACGTGGATACGAGTGAAGTCCAGTAGAAACGAGAAAACGATCTTTAAAATTTGGCTACACTGGGGCCTACGTGAACGTGATATATTACGTAGGCTAGGCTCAACATTCTGGTTGTTTAAGCAATCAGAACTTCCGAGCGTTTTATCTAACTCGAACTTGGGCCCCAATCTGACCAGCAAACAACAAAACCTAAAATATGATTATTGGTTTTACACGCTCTTGTAACTTAGTTTACAGGGTCACAATATTGTCATAGGCATTAAAATACGTAGTTTATCGGTTCATGGTCCATAAGATCCTGGTTTAGGTATACGCTTTCTGTTCATTCGTCCATTTTGATGACCACAACTTAAATTAGCAGGGCAAGAAAATAATTGAACCTTACTATAAAGCAGAACAAATGAATTATTATAAGTTCGACTTACCTGAATCTTCTCAATATCAGTTCAAAAAAATAGTTTCACTACTAAATGAAATATTTGCGTACTGCCAAAGACTAAACAACACTCGAAGACCTCGAAGATATTCAAGGTTAAATTCATAGATATATTAAACCACAGAATACAAATATAAAAAACTCTATGTCTATGTCATAGAACTTCCATAACACTTGAATCATAGACTCGATTTTGCCACAGAATATCTGATAAATTTGTATTCTGTGATCTATTAGCTATTCTGTGATTTTGCTTTTTGCTGTGCTGTAAAAAGTAATTCATTATTTATTGGGAATCTTTGTATTTGTATTCAGTAGTGAGTATTTCATATAAATGTGTAATTGATATTAATCAGTTATTTATAAGTGTTTCCTCATATTGTAATTGTATGAATCTTATATTGATTTTGTTCCTTCCGTGGTTATGTAACCAGTAAAGGAACTCGATATTTCTATTTTCTTATGAACTAATTTTCATATAGTGAAGTATCAAAATAAACATTCCTTTCTAGAATCTCACAATGGGCCACGGATTCGGAAATCTTGCTAAAATTCGAGGAATTATTACTTATAGACTTTCTCCTTTCGAGTTGAAGGCATTTGGTGGTGCTATTTCGCACGGTGTTCCTAACACATTGAGGAGAATAAAAGAAGAATTCCTTTATGTTGTTCCACGTAAGTACTACTTTTTTACTTACTAGAACAATTGAATATTCTTTGTTCATGAATCCTTTGAGCTCACTAGCATGACCAGAGTTATAAAGTTGACGAATAGAAACTGACTAACCTATATTCAGTGATAAACATGGAATACCAACTTTTTATAATCATTAAATATTTCATAATAATAATAATTTTTGCTTATGCAAAAGGTCATTTGTGTTTGAAGAATTTTAACAATTCAAAAAAACAAATATGTACTCCAACAATTATGATTGTTTATATTATGAAGAGTGGACAATCTGTTTTATCAAATGCTCTCTTGTTATTCCTATGTCCAATGGTTGTGGTGAATACTTTCTGGCTGCTTGAGAGGTTTGTTTGTAGTAGTACACTTACAAGATATCCTGAGTACCATTCAGACTTATATAAAAATTTTGTTCAGCTTTGAGTCTTTCTTATATTGGTAATATAGAAATAGGAGTGTGAAGTATGTTTCTAGATTGCCTGGTTCCTGAAATAATACTAAGGGATCTGGTTCAAAGCTGTTGACTATTTTATAATTCAATCTTTTTAAATGTATATTGGGAAAATGTATATTTTATCATACCTCTTCATGAATGTTTGATAAAATTTATTTCATTCCACTAAATATATAATTTTTTTACAGCTTTTGTCATTGGATATCTCCTATATGATGGTCTGAACAAAAGACATGCGCAGTTGTTGAGGAAAAACCCTGCAGATTATGCTGATGAGGAATAAATTGTAAATATTGAGTTTAGTAATAGTAACAGAATATTAATCAATATAAAATGTGAGTAATAAACTGTTTAAATATCTAACTTGAAGTTTAGTAAGTTGATTCAATGATAAAGGTAAAAAAAGTCTTATACTAATAATAGGTACAGGGTGTTTGATGACCAGTAGGGTCAATGCTCAGATGTAGATAGAGGACATATCTGCGATTTGTAAAATTATATTCAAAGTTGTTTCAGATATGCTGGGTGTTTCTCAAATTTGCAGAGATATGAATTGGCTCCAGCTTTGAAAATATCCAATTCATTTCAATGACATTTTGTAAGATTGGTAACATTTATGATTTGAATAAGTAAAAAAAAGTATCTTGGGAATCTCAGGTTTGTAGTTGAAAATTTAATCTTAAGTGAAGTTTAGAATGCGGCGCTCTCCCCCTCAAAAATGTCTATAGAAATTGAGAAAGGATATAAGGTTTATTTCGAAATTCTTATTTAATTTTAATCAGTTAATCAAATAGATTAATATTTCGATTTTTTCATGTGCTTACACTTTATATGAATTTTAAATATGGTCTGTGTGTTCTGGTTCTGCTCAGTTTTGTGTCACAAAACAAAACGGTGTGTAACTACTCTCTTATCCACTTACACTTTCTGCGTCTAACTCACGTTTCTGAAACCAAGTTTCCCTTGTCAAAGACATATCGTTACTGCGATAACGATATGTCTCTGACAAAGGAAACTTGGTTTCCGAAATGTGCGTTAGACGCAGAAAGTGTAAGTGGATAAGAGAGTAGTTACAAACTGTATTGTTATCAGTATTCTATCCACAGTGAACTCAAATAGTTAGGGTGCGTTCTTATTTTAATCGAAATATCTAATCGATTAATCGTAAATGCATCAAGGCGTTTTTATTTTCATCAGAGAAATCCCGATGAATTTCAGCAGGGCGTTCTTATTTTCAACGTAGTTTAATCTATGAATTTCCGATTACTAATCGGATCCATCGTACTCGGAGGTCGATCGAACTGTTTAGATGGATAATTCTAACCTAACTTTAATGTTTTGACAGGAAGTTTTCGTGGATTTATCAAATCCATTATATCCAAATATTGGAAGAACTCTTTGAACAACTAACACCGAAACAAGAAAATTCAGTTCAATACTATTTCCAAATAACAAGCACGGAGCAAAAACTGCAGTAAACAAACAAATAACCCTAAAAACTTAACCCTAAAATGACAAAAATCTGTCATCGGAGTTGACGTTTCTGGTTTTGAAAGAATGCATTTTAGCGAACATCAAACTGATGACGTCATTACGAAAGATCTTTCAAAAAATTGCTTTCATTTTTCAACGCCAAAATTCGGCTATGTTTGGTGTGAAAAGTTGAAAAATATATAGTCATGATGTGGTGAAGATGATTTGAGACTTACTGATGAGTTCACCACTGAAATGGTGGAACTTAGCTACAAAAATAAGATAATTAAGTACATTTTTCTTAATATAATTCTTGATTTTTACATGTCTTTCATTCTTTTTCCTTTCCGAATCAAATATAACGAATTCTTCATCACTAGCAGAAATATCATCAAGTTTCTATCATATTTCTTACAACGGGAATAATGCCGCATTCTAATAATGATTTTTGGCAGAATCACCGAATGATAGATATCTGCAAAATAAAAGAAAACTGATTTCCCCTTATTTCTGTATATTATGATATAAAGTATTCGTTTTTAATCTATACACCAGAAAACCGTTTATTCAAAATTCAAAAAAATTAACGAGATTCATCGAGAATTCTCGGATTCCTGTCTTTATTTTCACCGAACGATAAGTAAATTTTCGATAGATTTGATGACGTCACGTCAATCTTATTTTCATCGCTCGATCGAATTCATCGCTTTAACTCATTAAAATAAAAACGCACCTGTTATTTTAGTTTTGTGTGATGGCCGGTAGGTTTTAGATACCCATAACTTCTGATGTACTTCAACTGTTATTCTCTCTATTCAGAAGTACAGTTTTCCTATTCATCCAATCAATGTTGTATTGAACTGAGTAAAAGTAACATGAACAGATTAACCACAGGCTTTACATCCATAAAATTTTATTGTCTCGAAACGCATTTCAAACAGTTGATTACATTACAAACAATAGATGATAAAAAATAAAACAATGCCAAAAAACTCAACAGAGAGAAAGAAACAACTAGTAATCATCATGAAAAGGATAATCCTTGTGGTTTACATAATATGGTGCTAAGCAGATACGTACATTTTTATGTGTTGAATTAATGTATTCAATATCTTCTTCATCCAGTTGGAAATCGAAGATGTCGATATTTTCGATGATTCTAGATTTGGTAACAGATTTTGGTAGGACTACTACACCCAATGTAGTTATCTGAGAAAAAAAAAGAAGAATATCTATAATGCAATTATTCAGTTTTAAAAATATTTTATATTGCCATTTCGAAACATACCAAGTAATTAAGCACCACTTGTGCAGGTGTTTTATTATGTTTTTCTCCAATTTCTGCAACTTTGGGATCCAAAACGGTGGGTTTTGGTATTCCAGGCTTCCTATAAGAATCTATTCTTCCTAGAGGACAATATCCAGCAACTATAATATCTTTTCCTCGGCAGAATTCAATCAATTTTTTATTGTTGAAATTTGGGTTCACTTCGATTTGGTTGCAAACTGGTTTGATTTTACATTTATTCAGAATCTTTTCTATTTGAGCTTTGTTGCAGTTAGATACTCCAATGCTTTTCACCAGTCCTAATTCAGAAGCTTCTTCCATTCCTTCCCAAGTTTCAGTGATATCTACATCACTGTATGCATCAGGTCCTCCTTCGGTAGGCCGTAGACCAGCTTCCTCCTGAGAAAACCAATACTCAGTTTCTAACTTGAGAGCAAACAATACCTCGAATATAACTGGGTGACTTCTGGAGGCCAGAGTACGTGTTTTTCAAGAAATTTTTTGGTGCAAATGGTTGAAAAAAACCGTAAGAATGCGCAATGTTGCCACTTTCGGGAAAATAAAAAATGAAATGGAGTGAAAAACGAAAAAATAACTAACATTGCGCATTCTCGCTAAAGTATTGAGTACATCCCAAAAAAAAAACAATATGGGATAGTTTGGATGAAAACTCAACAATTCCTGATTAATCTAAATTCTTATGAAAAAAATTTTGTCGACGGGTGCTCCCACTTTTATATTCCTGCAGTAGAAGCGTTTATAAAAAACATTCTTTCATCCTCAATTTTGTCAATATGTAGCATTATAATAATGTTTGTAGTTTGGACTGAAAACGTACAAGGTGTTCGTGAAAGGATCATCAACTTTGACAAATCAAAACTCAAGAATTCCTAATACATTTTTCAATCTTTCTCTCGATTCTACTCAAAGAAGAGGGAGACGGTATTTACTCAAACCTCTTCATACAATGAACACTTTTTCAGTTAAAAAATATAGGTTCCAATTCGAGAAACTCGGGTTTTGATGAATTTGATTTTATCAAGTTTATGATTTCATGAACACTTCTTACGTTTTTGGTATAGTTAACAAACATTGAAGTATGGGAAACTTGTCTAGCATTCAGTTTAATTCTAAAGGGAAAAAAGTTATATAATGCATCTTCTTTCTTATTGTGACGAGTACGGCCCTGTCTGTGCTAGTATATTCCAGAAAGCTCCAGACGTCTATGAGTCACCCGCCTCTCTCTAGAGCATTCTAGCAATAGTTAGAAGTTCCAAGATTGATAAAAGGGAGAGCGCGGAACAGCACAGGGACCAATTCGGCAGAGTGATTCGTAGCGGAAAGAGTTCAGTGAAAATAAATAAGTGTGGAAATAAATTGTGTACAGACTTTGATAGAATAGTTGTTTAGTTATTGGAACAGTAGTGTGTAAATAAGTGTAAATAAATAGTTTAATTATTCTGAACGTTTTGATAAAACCAAGAAAACGTTACATTATGGTCGCATAGGGATTATCATTATTTTATTCATTACCTTGAAACCAAATGGCCAGTGAATCAGGTACAGATCCAGGTACTCTAGCTTCAAATTCTTCAGGGACTCTTTTACCATAGGAACTACCTTCTCCTTCTCATGATAATTGCACCAAAGCTGATAAAGAAGTTGAAATAAAGTGTTATTATCAAGATTTATGCTTAATGAAGCTTTCAGATGTACATTTATATCAGTCGATTTTCAATAAGACTTCGCTCGGAAAAAGCTATCCTAGATAGTTATCTATCAGTGAAGTTGTCTTTCTACAGAAAATACAACTATAGCAGTTGACTCAAAAAACAGAATCCTATTTAATTACAAAATTTCATTCGAATCGTTAGAGCCTCTTCCGAGATTTGACTCTCTAAGAGGCCCGTTCACCATTTTGCACCCATAGAAAATCGAGATGTTATTAATATCTAATATTTCTATGTAGAATTGTGTTTCTATAAAAGATTCAACTACATACTATGCAAACTTAAAGAGCAAAATCCTATCTAGATTACAAATCGTTCCCGAGAATTTCTGTTTAATTTATATACAGGCTGTCAGGGTTAGTAGTACAAGAAACTACCCTTGAAGGAAGTTTCTCTGGTCGATTTCATTCACCGAGTGTTTCCAAAGTCGTGACGGACGTTTGAAATGCAAAATCGCAGATGCAGCGACCTGATACGACACAAGGATGAACGTCATGCACACCGATCAAAGTTTTCTGCACTCGAAGGTAGGATTCGCACGGTGCTCCTGGCGCGCTGTACGTAGTTAGACTGCAGTATTCCATTTGACAGGTGATAATTATCTAGATTCCTAAGTTATCCAGGGTAGGTCTGACGATCAGTAAAAACTGTGAAAGAGCTGTAACCATATTCTTAAGTTCTTTGGCATAGATGTTTCGGTTGATTGGATTATTAGCGCTGATCAAGGTGGAATGTTTGTCGTTGATCGAGAGATATTCCTTCTTGTGATTATGTTAGTATTACTACTGGAGCTCCCTTTTCTCCATGAACCAATTCCTAATAATTATGTTTATTAGATGAGCGAAGGAAAGGACAACAATATGCCACAATAACAAAGAAGTCGCGACTTTGATAAACATTGAATGACCACCAAAGTCCCAAGCACTTTTGCGTGGTTAATATAAATTTCTCAAACATTTACGTGCAGTTGAGAACTATATTTTCAAGAACATGATGCAAAAAATTCAAAGAAACTAGAATATTACGTAAGCAATCTATTTTTTTGTATAGCTCATCTTTTTGACCACCTGCCTACACCAAAATAATGCCTTTGGTTTATTGCAGACTCATAATGCAGGTGTCTGACTAGATGTAGGTCATGGTAACATTGAAAACCATGTAACTTGGGAGGGTTTTATATGACAAGAGGAACTCCATATGTTTTTTTTTGTGTATAAAGTCGACCTCAGAAACTACCCTTGTTGCCACTAACCCAGACGCCCTATAAGTATGAAATTTGTTCATTTGAATATACAAGATAATTATGTTGACATTTATACAAAAAGTAATTTGAGTTCCGAACGGAGTTGAAGAAGTAATCCCAACTTATATTGTTTTGCTTTGAAATTAGAATATTATTTTCTTATTGTATTCACCTTGCTCGTAATGAATAATTCTTCTCTTTTTATCACACCTTCTTCAATTTTTGTAGCAATACCTTCTCCTACCTCAGCCTCATTTCCATAGTACCAAGCACAGTCAATATGCCTATAACCTGCGTCAATGGCATCTTCTACTGCTTGTGACACTTGACCTGGCGGTGACTGAAATGTGTTGAGGTGATAAATATAAATTCACGGTGAGCTAACAATAATATTAATATAATTTTTACTTTTTCCCTTATATATTATAGTTTTCGGAAATAATCTAAACTGTCTGCAAACTTTTCGTATTATTATTTTGTTTCAAATTGAGAAGAAAATTTTTAATGAATAATGGACGATACCTACTATAACCTATATACAGGTGTCCCAACGAATATTCGACCCGCCTACAGAACTTACAAACGATGAATTTGTGGTGTTGGTTTTTTCGGAACAATGTCGTCATAGGAATTCTTTCTCCCTAATACAAAACTTGTAATTTTTTTTTGGATTATTCAGAACTCCTCTTGAGTTTTGACGGTAAGTTCAATTATCACATTATTTCGTGATAAAATGAACCGATTTTGAAAGTTTTAAATGAATTGTCTACAGAACATGAAGAAGTAACTTTCAAAGTATAACCAACACTGAACATTTCTTTCTTATTGAAAAAATGTTGGGTTATGAAGTTTTGATGCCACGTGGTTTTTACAGAACAAACTCATGATAGAAACTGGTTCCCTCAAAATAGAATAAGTTGACCTGTTTCTCAAAAATGTGAGAAAATTCTTCGTTTCCGAATCCTGGGGGTGAATTTTCTGTTGGCACACTCATATAAGTACATATTAAGTTATCGTGCTATTTTTTGAGATGGCATCAAATTGAATTTACTTCGGATTACTTCGAATTTTTATGATTTCATTAAACCTATACTGATAACAATTTGGGGTGAAAAGTCAAATTTAATTCCGATGGTTTGCAGACAAGCATAATATTAACTGTCGAGGTAATGTGACTAAGGGCAGTTTTGACAGATATGTCCTAACATAACTGTCAAAACTATCAGTTAAAGTTAAGTTTTATAATATCGGCCCTCAGACGAAATGAGAATCACAGACCATTAATATTTGATATTCTCTCATCTGCTTATCAAATCTGATGTCAAATCAAAATTGGTAATTAGTGTTATATAGATTAGGCAGGGCAGTTTAGTGAGTGTATGAAATCTGCCCAAAGATTGAAGATGTGGGCGTATTTTTATTGGAGAAATTTGAGAAAAAATTCACTCTGGGGATTATAACTTGGCAATTGATTATAAAATGTCGACGCGCAACTTTTTACGAGATTTTTTTCGGATCGTATTATAGAAAAATTAAGATAAAAAAATATCGAATTTCTGTTGAAATATTGTTTTGTGGTAACCATTCATCAGAATTCTCAATAAAATTCGGCACTCACCTTGAGGCCAATACCAGTGTACTAAATTCCACTTCTATCTGATTTAGTAACCAATTGAAACATGCTGTTGCGCAAATTTGTTCAAATTCTCATGATCGTCGTGTCATCAGAACAATTCAAAAAAGTCCAAACTTTTTTTCCATCTAGAAGTGAAGCTATGTTAATCAGGATCAATACGTGAGTAGATGACCGCTTTAGCAATGAATTTTTGAACAAGCGCGCTGCTGACTTCACTTCAGTGCTTTCAGACAATTTTTTCCATGGAAAAATTGTTATTCTCGAAATACCTTGCAATGATTATGACTGTTTATCGCCGAGAATCTCAGAGGGGTTTTTAGGTGACAGATAATGCATACCTAAGTGTTAATAATTTGATAATATGCGTACCGCCCAGCTCACGAACCATAGTAACGAAAAATATATACGCACTACACCCTATATGATGATTCCGATCATGATGAATCTTGGTAACTGGTGTTGTGTGTAATATACAGTGTGGTTCAACGAAAACTTAACACCTCGATTTTCCGCCTTTAAAAAGAAAATTTGGAAAATCGCTCGAACCCGGCAATTTGGGGTTCGAGGGGGAACCACTTTTCCGCTCTATTCATCCCCGTAACTGCAGCCCCCTAACGGGGGTGAGCACAACCCCTTTATTTGGAAAAGGGGTGAGGGATGTTGCGATACCTCATTTTGAAGATCTTATTGAGTACTATCTGATCCTGAGATTTCGCTTCAAAATTTCCATCGATAACGAAATGACAGGTAAAATAGTGGAAGAGTATTTACTTTTACTTAACAACATAACTTCTAAATACGTTTGAAATGTGTCGGATACGAACGAAATCTCGAGATAAATTTCACATTGTCTCTTTCACTATTTTCGATGTTATTTCTTTATCGATGGATATTTTGAAGCGAAATTTTAGGGTCAGATACAAATCCATACGAACTTCAAAATTTGTTATCGCAATGCAGAACTTGAAAAAATTCAAACTATAACACCCTGTATCTCGTTTGCGGTCCCATGTTCAGGAAAAATTTTTCCTTAAAACGATACAACGAATTTCCCTTCTTCGTTTGTACCTTATTCAATAAAAGAAGACCCTGAATATTAGTCAAATATAAATTTGAATATGTATTTATAACATGCGTGTTGAAATTACTTCATTAAAAAAATTATCGAGTTTTCAGATGATTTCAATTCAGAAGTGCGCGAAAAAGATGCATAACTCAATGAATATTCATGTTGGCTAACAAGAATATATTAAGTCCCGCGAAAACTAACATATTTATCAACTTGCTTATCTCCAAACGGTTTATAAATTTCTAATCCACTATTAAGTAGTGATATATTCATTGAAATTTTCGTTCTGAAGACGGATTTTCCATATTCAATTGCTTTATTATCAGTGTGTTTGATTTTTAAACGTCAGTTCGTCCATTGAAATTTACTATTACTAATGAGAACTCATACATTCACGATATCTCGATAGTTTCGAAAGAATATTCAGGCTGTTCGATAATTAGACCGAAAAGCTTCTAGAGAATGTTCTAGACATTATTTGAGATATATTTGTCCCAAATCAAATAATGCGAAAATGCTTTAGTTAAGGTGTGTGGTTCTTCGAAAAATAAACTTTGAGTAAATTAAATGATTTCGTATTAACTGTTTTATAATGTGAAGCTTTTACAAAATAATCGAAATCGAGTGAAAGAAATTGATATCTACCTTACTTTTTTCTGATTCTTCAGATAACTAGCATCATTGAGTTTTCAAAGTATTTGAAAACTCAATGCTAGCATGGAGTAAAGGAAACGAAGTGAAAATTTCTAATAAATTTTTCCGACAACCGGTTCAACTGGGCGATAACTCACAACAGCACCTTTTTCAAGAAAAAATATCCGGGTTGAGGAATTTTATGTATAACTTGTAAAATAATGAAAGGTGAAAAAGTTGTTACTAGAAATACACTTTGGCCGCCCAACGATTATCAATTCACTTTCTATCTAGGATTTGATACAAGATTATAAATAACGAATACTTTTACGACTGTGGCCGAGGGGCTAGATGAACCCTGGTCTGCTCATTTCTCGCATCTGGGGTAATTCTATGTAGCGGTAAGTGCATTACAATTCATATCGCATCAATTCAAAATATAGTCAATTTACGGTTATCGCTCAAGCGGGCTTGGTAGATGTTCGTGCTGCAAATTTTCTGCGCCTAATCATAATATTCAGTAGAATTATTGCGCGCTCGACGCTCATCCAGGGATCAATCTTATCATTTAGTCTCGGAACAAATGCTTGTCATTTGAAAATTTCAGTTAATATCAGTCTTAAATGACTATTTTGAATATACTGATCAAGAATTCTGGGCCAAATAATATTCTGTCCGGCGAATCATCTGCCCGTGAACGGGATAGTGTATATAGCTCAGAGACTTCAAATTGGTAAATATTAAAGTTTTGAGTCCCCGCTGATATTGATTTGAAATTTGTTATTTCTTTACTAAATTTAATCCCCTGAACATGAATCTGGAGTCAAAGTTTGGCAGTCTTCCTCATTTTCGAAGATATGGGCCACCAAAATTCCAAAAATATCCATTTTCAGATCACTTTTTCCACTATAAAACCCATCGCAAACCACTGTTTGTTTGTCTAAATATTATCTATAAACCTTTGCTAAACATTCACTATGATTTTTTTTCGAAAATATTCATCATTTATTGAATAAAATCGAAATTGGCAAACTGCCATTTAATCTCGGATTCTACTTACTTTCACTCATTCACAAACTGAAGTTTGGCAATGGTGCCAAGCAGTATCTCCATTGTCACCGTAATTACGGTAGACTCACCGTAATTTATGCGAAGCTGCCCAAAATCTACCGTCTACCGTAGCAAGGCAATTACGGTGACATATTCTACCATAATTTCAATTTTACCGATTTCCTGGAAAATGCTATAGAGGAAAACACGAATTCATGTAATTTCGTAGTATGAATTAGAAATTAAAAACCGCCAATTACTGAATGCCAATTTCATTCATCAAATATTTCAGCCCAATTCAATAAATGTTCAATATATAATGCAATATTTTCGGAATTATCCTAATATTTCTCGCAAGTCTTGTATCACTTGGTGAATTGACAGATTGGCTGTCCTCAGAAATTTTGTATATTCATTTCATTATTATAAGAATCAGGACATATATTTCTCTTCTTATTCCCTATACTCGTACAAGAAACCCCTCAAATCTCTAGTATTTCAAAAATATCAGTTATATCTCGAAAGAGAGATCCACTTTGTCACAGTTATTCGCAGTATTAGGGAAAACTCCAATGATATTTGGCATTTTTGCATACCTACCTATTTTTGAAGGGCTCGTGTTGGACATATATTTATTATATCTCTTGAAGGTAAGTAAGGGATAAGCATCCAACCAGGTACATTCTATTTTTGGTTCTAATCTAATGACTCTCCTTGTGAGGGTGTCATAAAACTGATATCAGTGACAATGATAACTGCAAAAATATCGTCGATTTATAATCGAACTTGAATCAATTTGGATCGGATCTCCGTCAGGATTTGAATATAACGAGATTGAAGGGATAATGTTTGATTGAAAAGCTGATATTTCAGCCCAATAAACAGGATGTTTCTGAATTGGGAATACAAACGAAAAGTTGGGGAACAATACCCATATCATTTCATTTTACAGTTAAAATATGAAAATATCATAAGTGTAACTAATAAATGAATTCTTTTTCCAATCCAGAGTTAGGTAATAAGGAAAATCTCCAGAAGTACAGATTTTTCACAATAATATGAATTCATTAATCCAAATCATCATCATAAGATAATGAAGAGAAAATGATTAAACAGCATCACAAATGATTAGATTAAACAACTAAAATATAATGATTAATGAGATCATTCCTTTTAATCTGTTTCTCGATTTACAAGTGCTTCGAAATAGAAACTGCGGAAACATTTTCGCTAAAAGATACAAGCTTTCTTTTTTGATCAAATAATGATTGAAAATTGGTCACCGTATTTCTACCGTATCATTTTCGGTTTTCTCGAATCTACCGCGTAATATACCGTAATTTGAATGTGGCAACGCCGTAATTCCGGCCAGAGATGTTGGATACAATGGTGCCAAGCCAATATCTATCATTCCATCGTCATTCGTAGTAGTCGGATGCGATTGTTACGAAGAGGACTAATCGAATTCGTATTCGTAATATGACAGCTTGCAAAAGCAAAAGGAATGCGATATCTCTGTGCATTGTATAAAGAGGTAAGTCTTCTGGTTGAAAAATTATGATTTTTTTAAAAAAGGTCCAATTTTTTCGATTTTCCTCGGGCCATAAAAAACGAACCAGACTCTCCACTACCATTCTGATTGGATTTTCTTAATCTACGCCCTCGAATTAGTATATGTTTCAAAATTCAGGTCGATCGGAGAACTTTCGATTTTTGGTAAAATTTTAAGGGGTTACCCTTAAGAAAATCTCAATTTTCGAAAAATAATTTTCCGACTCCTATCGCCGTGAAATTTGGAACACTTACTAATTCGAGGGCGTAGAACAAGAACATAAGGTCAGATATTTTTTAAAAAAATCGTCCTGGACGTGAGAGGTCCTTGAAGTTCCAAAATTTTGGACCTTTTTTCAAAAAATCATTATTACCGACTCGATGAGAGTAGGACGATGAAATCTGTTTTAATTCATAGATAAAGGATCGAACTGCACGTAAAAAAATTCGACATCACCCAGCTTCATTATTTTGGTCGGCACGACGTCTCAAAGTTGACCAATATTTCGAAATTTTTTCACTATTTCCGCCATAATTTCTAAGCGGTTGTCACTGGACGATTTCTAATGACATATTCGTGATCTACGACCTCGATTTAATAGGAAACGATAATAAGGTCGACGATTTTCGAAGAAAAAAATTTATTTGGGACTTAAAAAATTTTTCATAAAGAACCTCGAATAAACATCAAAGCGCAGAGGGGTGGGGGGTAAGATTTAGCGATTCCGTGCGAAATTTTATTTTTGAAGCTATGACAATATGCACATCATATATTATGGATTCGAACACGTAGATTACGAATCTGTAATTAGATTTTGCGTAACTGATTCGGTTTGGAAAATATTCCGGATTTGGTGAGACATTTTCGAAATTTGGGTCAACTTTGGGCAGTCGTACAGATCAAACGCGTGAAGCTGGACAATATCGAATTTTTTTGGTTATATCTGGATCCTTTGTGAGTACGTAGCCACTTATTTTATAGACGTAAGTCTTCTGGTTGGAAAATTATGATTTTTTTAAAAAAGGTCCAATTTTTTCGATTTTCCTCGGGCCATAAAAAACGAACCAGACTCTCCACTAACATTCTGATTGGATTTTCTTAATCTACGCCCTCGAATTAGTATATGTTTCAAATTTCAGGTCGATCGGAGAACTTTCGATTTTTGGTAAAATTTTAAGGGGTTACCCTTAAGAAAATATCGATTTTCGAAAAATAATTTTCCGACTCCTATCGCCGTTAAATTTGGCACACTTACTAATTCGAGGGCGTAGAACAAGAATATAAGGTCAGATATTTTTTTAAAAAATCGTCCTGGACGTGAGAGGTCCTTGAAGTTCCAAAATTTTGGACCTTTTTTCAAAAAATCATTATTACCGACTCGATGAAAGTAGGACGATGAAATCTGTTTTATTGCATAGATAAAGGATCGAACTGCACGTGAAAAAATTCGACATCACCCAGCTTCATTATTTTGGTCGGCACGACGTCTCAAAGTTGACCAAAATTTCGAAATTTGGGTCAACTTTGGGTCGTTGTACAGATCAAACGCGTGAGGCTGGACAATATCGAATTTTTTTTTGGTTATATCTGGATCCTTTGTGAGTACGTAGCCACTTATTTCATAGGCGTAAGTCTTCTGGTTGGAAAATTATGATTTTTTTAAAAAAGGTCCAATTTTTTCGATTTTCCTCGGGCCATAAAAAACGAACCAGACTCTCCACTAACATTCTGATTGGATTTTCTTAATCTACGCCCTCGAATTAGTATATGTTTCAAATTTCAGGTCGATCGGAGAACTTTCGATTTTTGGTAAAATTTTAAGGGGTTACCCTTAATTTGAATTTATACAATGCTCTGTGCTACCAGTTCTCAATAGACGACTTCGGCCAAGTTGCCAACTCACAATTTTCTTCACAAAATTTACTATGAATGGGGACGGGAATTTCAAAACAAATTCGACATAATAAAGTTCGCGTTATTTATAAATATCCGTAAAAGATGCCTCGGCTCCTCAAACAAGATAATTCCTTCCAAATATAGGTTTTTGTTAGGCTGAAATTCAAGTTAGCATTCCTGATTTCATGCTAATAGTGTCAAGTTTATAAAGGATATGTTCCGCAAATCAACTTGGTTATTTCGGTTGCCGGTTTTCCGTTCTGTAAATATAAAATATTCGGTTGGTTCCTGAAAAAAAGGTTAATTACGGAATTTGATCCCCCGAAAGGTCTGTGCAAAATTTAATCGAATTTGGATAAATATATTGATTGTGATAATACTTATATGAATTATAATTTGCTTAATTTAGGAGAAATAACCAATCTGGGTTTATCTATATGGTGTGTATTTGTATTCAGCAGCATTTCGCAGAATGCTTCATCTGCTTCTTTGGGCAATCCACCAGCCTTCAAACATTTGGGTCCAATATTGATTGAGAAAAAGGTTGATGATATTCGAAATTATTACCTATAAAAATTAACTTTGGTTTTTCTTGTGGTACGGGACCTTTGCAATATCTTACTTTAGTCTTCTTGTTGGCAGTTTACAACTAATTACGAAGTTTAAATTCAATCAGATATGTACACAAACGGCGTATCTAGACGTCGAAGATACGTTGGCTTGTCCTTAGGAAGTTAGAGTGTTTATGGGCGGCGATGGATATAATTGAATTGAGCAAAGAATTATTCTTCAGTGATTTGACATAATCGTCTTTTTTCAGCTTATACTTGAAAATTACCGATTTCTCGGTCAAATGATAATAAAGTTATTCTATTTACTAGGGCAAGAGCGCAATAAAGAATTATTTCCAAAAATGTATCAGCTAATTTGTATCAAATCAAGAATATTTGTCATTTACTTTCAGAAAATTCGAATGAAATTTATTAGAACGAAAAACTGAAATATGTTTTTCTGTAACTCGTTGCTCCACTTATTGCCTAATACACTAATTCAGAAAGTCAGGAATCATAATTTATCTATATATTATTTCCGAAAAATAAATCGAATAGACTCAAAAAATCAGATTCAAATACAGAAGGATTAACTCACATTGAATGTTCCAAGTCCTATTATTGGTATTTCTAAACCATTATTGAATGTCAAAGTTTTTGATATCATGATTTGGGCACTGTTTCTACTGAAAAGTTGTCGCACAAACTTTCTCTTAAAGTTTTAGTGAACTTCAATATTTATGGCTTGATTTAGCATTTGAATGTGTAAATATCGAAGCCAAATAGCGTAGTGGGAACACGACATGCGCAAAAGTAACTATTGGCGTCTGAATTTAAGATTGCAGCACCACGGTGGCCAGTTTTGGAACCTTAGGTACAGACATAGATTTTGTTTTGATAGTCGATTTTGTAGTGTTTGTTAGTGTTTGGTTTGATAATTTTTGATTTCACGATTTATTCGAAGACTTTTTAGACTTTTATAGTGGACGAGAGTATTACTGGAAGTACATATTTAATTCTTATAAAGTAGGTATGTATCATTCTTCAATCTTATTGAGTGTAGCAACTGTAAAATTACGGGGATATCTCCAAGGTGAGACAGTATTTTAATATTATTTATTTTCAGATCCGAATGTCAAGATTGACTTTGGAGGATTTCTTAGGCTGGGGAGTTCGCGTGCATACCCATAGAAGATGCTAATGTCAGCAATTCGAATTCAAAGGATTTTCAGTTGAAAACCTTAAATTTTCCGATCGAATTATGCTCCCAAATAAGGAAGAGATGTCCGTTTGGAAACGAACTCTTTGAACAGTTAACTGGGCTGGATCCTGCAATAATATTTTCTAAAAATGCCCCTGCATCAATTATACCACTGGGCCGAAAATTTCCTAATTGGGTCAAAGAAGTGAATTATGAAGATATAAATACCGAATGGCGAATGTAACTGCATATCAAAAATGATATTTTCGACAGTACCATGTCATTCGAAGATCTAATATATTGGCTCTGTACTTCGAAAAACGCATTGAATGATTTGTTGTTTCCAACCATTGGAAATTTTATTAAAAATATTGCATGTTTGCCTCATGGAAACGCTGCCGCGGAGCGGGTATTTTCTTCATTGAATCTTATTAAACTGTGTTTTTCTTTTTTCTTCTTTTTTTTTGTATGATTGGGTATCTCCAATTGTTTATCACACTATCATGTATCAATCCATACTCTTAAATATTTCTTATGAATAGGCTGAAGGACTTCGGTCGATGGCCTTTTGGAATGATTTTCCAATAAAAAACTGTTATTATTATTTATTATTTAGAAACTGTTCGAGTGCTCGGACTTGTAAAAATCAGTTATCAACAAAGGAGTTAATTAAAAATACCTCATGTTATGAATGGCAACCACCAAGTGAGTTACTTAGCAGTTTCAAGTAGTTTTTGTTTATACTAATAATGGATCGTTTAATCTTCTGTTTTTTACTGAGCAAGCTGATTATTTATTAGTCTGAGCGTTAGGTTCATGATTTGCAACTATACAACTTTAAAATGAGGAAAACTACGTTATTATATTTATCAGTAAATTCCATGAAAAATATTTCTTATCTTGGTATGCATTTATAATATTACCTATGTTCAAATGTCAAACACTTATTTTTTGTTTTAAGAAATCAATGTTTCATTCGCTTATTGTCTTGTTTTCTGTTCATATCGTTTTATTTTATTTTATTATTATGTTATTCATTTTTTAGTTTTTGCACATTTTTACCCTGATTATCCTATGATTTAAAAATATAATTTTATTTACATTCATATAGTATTGGTTCAGTCCATATTCAACTCAAAACTCAAACCCCAAAGTTCATCATTCAACAAATTGACACGTTCAAATTTCTAGAAACTATTGGAAATTCACTCGGATGTATTTCATATTAGCTCTAGCATTCTAAAATTCAAAAAAGATTTTGTGAATCAGTTTCTCTGGAGAAAATCTGAAGAAAGAATAAACTAATAGTTCGTACAGTGAATTCTTTGGAATCTAAGAAAGTTCTCAGTTTTCTTCGCATTTTTTTCTTCATAAAATATCGGAAAAAGTTAAAATAAAATGTAATCTACAAATATGTAATTCACTTGATTATAAAGTATGTATTCGTGAATGAGTCTAGCGATATTTTTTCGCTAGAATATTTCCCAGTAAGCTTTGGATTAATAAAAGATCGAAAAACAGTAAAAACACCAGTGACATCTACCGGAGCAGCACCTTATCTTCGTGGTCCGTGCTATTTATAT
Organism: Myrrha octodecimguttata; assembly: GCA_958510865.1. NCBI lineage: Eukaryota > Metazoa > Arthropoda > Insecta > Coleoptera > Coccinellidae > Myrrha > Myrrha octodecimguttata. The sequence goes on along the minus strand of OY294058.1, from coordinate 67,272,650 downwards.
GCACAGTGCATGGCGCATGCGCATGTACCTTATATTGTCAAATTACATTCCGTATTTGACGCATGCGCAGTTTAAAAAAGAGCATTTTTTGTCCTTTCCGCTCTTTCACACAGTACATTTTCATAGACGACACTAATAAACGCCGATTCCCCGTAAATGTTCGGCAATTTCCGATGACAGTCGGTACGTTGAGAACAAGCGGGAGGCGGGATTCTAATTTCGCGGCAAAAGTGATAAACAGTGGAAGAGAATTCTGAATTCTATAGTTCAATCGCTGTGGTTAATCTTCAGAGAACAAAAGTTTCAGATTTTTATTTGCGTTATATTCACATTGTGAGACGACACTAATAAACGCCGATTCCCCGTAAATGTTCGGCAATTTCCGATGACAGTCGGTAGTTCGAATTATGCGGAAAGTTTGAAATATGGACGTTTGATGTTCCTGGGATTGAAGTGATATTGAAATTCGCTGTGGCTGAATGTTTTCAATAGATTGGAGTAATGTATTCCTGATATAAATTTTTTTAAAACATGTTAGCTAATTTACTCGTCATGGAAAATCTACTAAGTTCAATAAACTATACGAACTAAACGATTCACGAATATGTTAATACAATAATATAATTTTATTTCTGGATGATTCATATAGATTTGCATCATTTATTTTATATTTTTGAAGACACGAGTAGATCCAATCGAGACGACACTAATAAACGCCGATTCCCCGTAAATGGAAGGGGAAAAACGGAGATTTGAATAATTCTTTTCAATATGAAAGCCTTTACGATATGCCTTATATCAATTTTATTTATTTATATAGGATTTGCGGGAGGACGGTCCAAGAAACCTGTGAGGTCTCTTCTTCGGAAAGCTCTTGAGAATGATTCTGAAGTTGTAACATTATTCAATTCCAGGTCCTATCTTTGGAGGAAAGATTCGAGCAACTGAATTTGGTCTATAAAAACAGACCTGTTGTTAAATTCAGTGGAAACCAGTTCAGAACTTTCGTGAAGGGGGCACCTAGAAATTATTCTACTATAGTAATGTTCAGTGCGTTGGCTGCTCAAAGGCAGTGCATGATTTGCAGACATGCAAGCGAAGAGTATTATATTGTTTCTAATTCCTTCAAACATTCTCCCAGTTTTTCTAGGAAGCTCTATTTTGCTATTGTTGATTTTGATGAGGGATCTGATATTTTCCAGATGGTATGATTATTTTAAACATGTAGCTTGGAGATATTCAAAACTTTATTTCAGATGAAATTGAACACTGCTCCAGTCTTTATGCATTTCCCCCCAAAGGTAAGCCCCAGTAGGCTGATACCATGGATATATCCAGGGTAGGTGTGTCTGCTGAAGAAATATCCAAATGGATTGCTGATAGAACTGATACCCAGGTAGAATTTTGTGCTAGAAATTGTGCCTGAATGTATCTTAAAAAAGTTGATTCCTTTCAGATTCATATTATAAGGCCTCCTAATTATCTAGGAACAGTGGCTGCAATAATTCTTTGTGGCTTAGTGGCTGGTTTCTTATATCTTAGGAGGAACAACTTGGACTTCTTGTACAACAAAACCATGTGGGGAATGAGTTCTTTATTTTTCTGTTTCACAATGATTTCTGGTCAGATGTGGAATCATATAAGAGTACCACCATTCCTTCATCAAGGACAAAATGGTCAAATTGCTTATATCCATGGATCGTCCCAAGGACAATCCGTAGTCTTACATCATTATGATCTTGAGTATCCTTTTTTAGGAATATTGTAGGAACCCGAAGTTAAAATTGAAAATTCTTATGAGTAGTTAGAGGGTAGGAAATAACTGATTCTAAATAAAAGCAGCATTGTTCATTTAGAACTTGAAGATCTCTTGAAGATTAATGATGAAATTGAGAGGAATACTATGTTTTACTCAAGGTTTATATTGAAAATTAATTTATTGGTATATATTTTATAGTGAGTATCCCATTTAAACTTTCCATATGGCATTTTAAGTAATCTCCATTTATGAGGAATTTGCCTCAACTATGCTCCAAGATGCTGCTGTTGTAATTGGTATGATTTTACTAACAGAAGCGGCAAGGGGTAAAAGAGACCCAAATAAAACAAAAATAATGGCTGTTACAGGACTCATTTTAGTATCTGTATTCTTCTCTTTGTTGCTCTCCATTTTCAGAACGAAGACACAAGGTTATCCTTACAGGTAAGATAGAGATCTCCTTTCCTGAGTTGTGGTCAATTTTCATTTCATTCCCAATTTATTATAATTTATCACATTTGATATGTTAAAAATTTGATTTTTTCTTCGATGTTGTATGTCTTAAATGTATCTTCTCTTTTTCAGGTTGCTGTTCAATTAAGGAAATATCTCTTGAGTTACTGTTTATTTTCGTTACAGTATGTTGGAGTTTTTAATTACATTTTTTTTGTATTTTCATCTTTTCACTTTGATGTCAGACCCCATTTTTTTTGCCTGTATCTGTGTTATTCAATTCTTTCATAGTGTGGGACCTTTTGTAAAATCTTATACGTTTGTTATCAGTTTCTACCTGAAAAATTATAGACTTAATAATAGATGCTTGTTTTAACTTTATAAGTATTTTTGGGGTGATTGTCCTCAAGGAAATATAAATAAAGGGTTTTCCAATAAGAGGTGTTATTTCGAATAGCCCGCTATTTCGGTAGATGTCACTTTTGAAGCTGTCATTTTTTGACATTTGACAAGTAAAAACTTTGCCATTAATAAAAATGGAACGATACACGCTTCAACAACGCGGTTTATGGTCCGGCGGAGTCATTTGACCTTACTTACTTTTTCGAAAATGAGGCTGGAGCAACAGTTACGGTGAATGGATTGCGTTATCGAGAGATGATTTATGATTTTTTATGGCCGAAATTGGATGGTATTGATCTGGACAACGTTTACTTTCAAGAAGACGGCGATACGTGCCACACAAGCAACGAAACCATTGATCTTTTGCGGGAAAAGTTTCCGGACCGTGTTATCTCGAAGAGGTGATCACAATTGGCCACCGAGATCTTGTGATTTAACACCTTGCGACTTCTTTCTTTGGGGCCACGTGAAAGAGAAATTTTAAATATGGTCTGCGTGTTCCGGTGCTTCTCAGTTCTTTGTGTGATAGCCGGTAGTTTTTAGATATCCACAACTTGTTATGTACCTCAACTAGTATTCTCTTTATTAGGAAGTACAGTTTTCCTATTCATTCAATCAATGTCGTATTGAACTGAGTAAAAGTATCATGAACAGACTAACCACAGGCTTTACATTTATAAAATTTTATTGTTTCAAAACTCATTTCAAACAGTGGATTACATTACAAACAAGAGATGATAAAACATGAAACAATGCTAAAAAATTAGTAATCATCATGAAAAGGATAATCCTTGTGGTTTCCAAAATATGGTGCTAAGCAGACACGTACATTTTTATGTGTTGAATTAATGTATTCAATATCTTCTTCATCTAGTTGGAAATCGAAGATGTCGATATTTTCGATGATTCTGGATTTGGTAACAGATTTTGGTAGGACTACCACACCCAATGTAGTTATCTGAGAAACAAGAAAAGAATATCTATAATGCAATTATTCAGTTTTAAAAATATTTTATATTGCCATTTCGAAACATACCAAGTAATTAAGCACCACTTGTGCAGGTGTTTTATTATGTTTTTCTCCGATTTCTGCAACTTTGGGATCCAAAACAGTAGGTTTTGGTATTCTAGGCTTCCCATAAGAATCTATTCTTCCTAGAGGACAATATCCAGCAACTATAATATCTTTTCCTCGGCAGAATTCAATCAATTTTTTATTGTTGAAATTTGGGTTCACTTCGACTTGGTTGCAAACTGGTTTGATTTTACATTTATTCAGAATCTTTTCTATTTGAGCTTTGTTGTAGTTAGATACTCCAATGCTTTTCACCAGTCCTAATTCAGAAGCTTCTTCCATTCCTTCCCAAGTTTCAGTGATATCTACATCACTGTATGCATCAGGTCCTCCTTCTGTAGGCCATGGACCAGCTCCCTCCTAAGAAAACCAATACTCAGTTTCTAACTTGAGCATTATTATGATTTACCGCGATGCTCTGTGAGACGTTAATGAAAACTAATCATGATTTTGTTCTGAAAATTTCTATGAAGGCGTAGAAGGGCCGCTCTTTGTCGACAAAAATTTTTCTACCTAATTCCGAGTTTAAACTCGGAATTAGACTAATTCCGACTTGGAATTAGACTAATTCTGATTTTGAACTCGGAATTATAGACTTATTCCGAATTCAAACTCGGAATTATACATATTTCCTACTTCGAACTCGGAATTAGACTCATTCCGAGTTTGAAGTCGGAATTATAGACTAATTCCGACTTTAAACTCGGAATTATAGACTAATTCCGACTTTCAACTCGGAATTATAGACTAATTCCGAGTTTAAAGTCGGAATTAGTCTATAATTCCGACTTCAAACTCGGAATTATACATAATTCCGACTTTGAACTCGGAATTAGACTAATTCCGAGTTTGAAGTCGGAATTATAGACTAATTCCGACTTTGAACCCGGAATTATAGACTAATTCCGACTTTGAACTCGGAATTTTAGACAAATTCTGAGTTTAAAGTCGGAATTAGTCTATAATTCCGACTTCAAACTCGGAATTAGTCTAATTCCGAGTTCAAAGTCGGAATTATGTATAATTCCGAGTTTGAAGTCGGAATTAGTCTTTAATTCCGACTTCAAAGTCGGAATTAGTCTAATTCCGAGGTTAAAGTCGGAATTAGGTGAAAAAATTTTTGTCGACAAAGAGTGGCCCTTCTACGCCTTCGTAAATTTCGACAATGAACTTTCCCCATAAAATATTTTCAGACTTCTACAACTTCTAATAATAACACCAGAAAGCGTAATACTTATTTTGAATTGCACACCTACTATATTATTGCATCGTCAGATAGCTTGTTGGTGACATTTACAACATGCCATACTTCGGATGAAAACTCAACGATTTCTGATTAATCTAAATTTTTATGAAAAAAATTATGTCGACGGGGACTCCCACTTTTTGTGAATATTTCTGCAGTAGAAGCGTTTTTAGAAAGGTGTTCTTCATCTTCAATTTTGTCAATATGTAGTAAAGGGTCTTTCAATAGGGACGGGTCGATGTTGGCAGCCTGTGGCGGCCATGTTGTTTTAACGTCGTCTTTCTAACCTATATTTTTTTATTCAGTTAGTAATGCCAAATCACCATGGCAAGTTACACGGTTGAGCAACACGTCCAAATGTTAAAAATGTATTACCAAAATGAGTGTTCGTTAGTGCAAACGTTACGTGCATTGCGCCCATTTTACGGCAGATGAGGTGGTCCTTCAAAGTCGACTCTCCAACGTTTGGTGGCCAAATTCGAATCGACCGGTTCAATAAACAATCTGCCAACACCCGTACGTGCAAAGACCGCCAGATCGGCCGAGAACATCGCTGCTGTCCGTGATAGTGTGCAGGAGAACCCGAGGCAGTCAATTCATCGACGTTCACAAGAACTCGGTCTTTCACAAACATCAACGTGGCGCATTTTGCGTCAGGACTTAGGGCTGCACCCGTACAAGATTCAACTCACTCAGGAGCTCAAAGTTACTGACCATAGCCAACGCCGTTCGTTCGCTGATTGGGCTACAGTGTGTTTGGCAGAGGACCCCAACTTTGGCAGAAAAATCATTTTTTCCGACGAAGCGCATTTCTGGATGAATGGCTATGTGAACAAGCAGAATTGCCGTATATGGGATGACAACAACCCACACGAAGTTCACCAAGTAGCCATGCATCCACAAAAAGTGACCGTATGGTGCGGATTTTGGGCCGGCGGTGTTATTGGTCCGTACTTTTTTGAAAACGATGTTGGTGAGGCCATTACCGTCACAGGCGAACGGTACAGAAGGATGATCACCGATTTCTTTTGGCCCAAATTGGACGATCTACACTTAGACGACATGTGGTTCCAGCAGGATGGCGCTACGAGCCATACAGCGGATGCCACCATGGATCTTCTGCATGAACGCTTTGAGGGCATGGTTATCTCTCGCAGAGGTGACGTGAATTGGCCACCGAGATCCTGCGACTTATCACCTTTAGACTTTTTTTTGTGGGGTTTTCTTAAGTCGCAGGTCTATACCAATAAGCCACAATCGACCGATGCCCTTAAAGTCAACATAGCTCAGGCTATCGCTGAAATTCAACCCGAACTATGCGGCAGAGTTGTTGAACATTGGACAACTCGAATTCGTGCCACCGTGAGAAGCCGCGGCGGACATTTAAACGATGTGATTTTCCACACATAATGGCATATATAGCTCTTTCAAATAAAAAAAAAAAATCGTTAAAATCTCACACACGGCCTTTTTTATTTCATGTCAAAATCGACCCGTCCTTATTGAAAGACCCTTTATTATAATAATGTTTGCTGTTTGGACCGAAAACGTACAAGGTGTTCATGAGAGGATCATCAACTTTGACAAATCAAATTCATCAAAACTCAAGAATTTCTGATACATTTTTCAATATTTCTGTCGATTACTACTTAAAAAAGAGGGATATGGCACTTATGCAAACCCTCTACCTAGAATGAACACTTTTTGAGTTTGAAAATATAGGTTTTAATTCGAGAAACTTGGGTTTTGATGAATATGATTTGTTCAAGTTGATGATCTCGTGAACACTTCTTACGTTTTTGGTACAATTACCAAACATGGGAAACTTGTCTAGCATTCAAAATTATTTGAAAGGAATAAAAGCTATATAATGCATCATTATTTTATTCATTACCTTGAAACCAAAAGGCCAGTGAATCAGGTACAGATCCAGGTACTCTAGCTTCAAATTCTTCAGGGACTCTTTTACCATAGGAACTACCTTCTCCTTCTCATGATAATTGCACCAAAGCTGATAAAAAGTTGAAATAAAGTGTTATTATCAAGATTTACGCTTAATGAAGCTTTCAGATGTACATTTATAGCAGTCGATTTTCAATAAGACTTCGCTCGGAAAAAGGTATCATAGATAGTTATCTATCAGTTAAGTTGTCTCTCTACAGAAAATACAAGTATAGCAGTTTACTCAAAAAACAGAATCCTATCTAATTACAAAATTTTATCGAATCGTTAGAGCCGCTCCGAGATTCGACTCTCTAAGCGGATCATTCGCCATTTTGCAACCACAGAAAATCGAGATGTTATTAATATCTAATATTTCTATGTAAATTTGTGTTTCTATAAAAGATTCAACTACATTCTATGTGAACTAATAGAGCGAAATCCTATCTAGATTACAAATCGTTCCAGATAATTTTTGTTTCATTTATATACAGGCTGTCAGGGTTAGTAGTCAAGAAACTACCCTTGAAGGAAGTTTCTCTGGTTGATTTCATTCACTTTGTGTTTTCAAAGTCGTGACGGACGTTGTAAACTGCAAAATCGCAGATGCAGCGACCTTATACGACACTAAGACGAACTTCATGCACACTTGCGTGGTAAATATATATTTCTCAAACATTAATGTGCAGGTGAGAACTATGTTTTCAAGAACATGATGCAAAAAATCCAAAGAAACTAGAATATTACGTAAGAAATCTACTTTTTTGTATAGCCCATCTTTTTGAACACCTGCCTACACCAAAATAATGCCTTTGGTGTATGGCAGACTCATAATGCAGGTGTCTGACTAGATGTAGGTCATGGTAACATTGAAAACCATGTAACTTGGAAGGGTTTTAGAGGACAAGAGGAACTCCATATGGTTTTTTTGTGTATAAAGTCGATCTCAGAAACTAGTTGCCACTAACCCAGACGCCCTATAAGTATGAAATTTGTTCATTTGAATATATAAGATAATTATGTTGACATTTATACAAAAAATAATTTGAGTTTTGAACGAAGTTGAAGTAATCCCAACTTATATTGTTTTGCTTTGGAATTAGAATATTATTGTCTTATTGTATTCACCTTGCTCGTTATGAATAATTCTTCTCTTTTTATCACACCTTCTTCAATTTTTGTAGCAATACCTTCTCCTACCTCAGCCTCATTTCCATAGTACCAAGCACAGTCAATATGCCTATAACCTGCGTCAATGGCATCTTTTACTGCTTGTGATACTTGACCTGGCGGAGACTGAAAAACCAATGTGTTGAGGTAATAAATATAAATTCACGGTGAGCTAACGATAATATTCTTATTATATTCACTTATTCCCTAATATTATAATTTTCGGAAATAATCTAAACCGCCTGCAAACTTTTCTTATTATAATTTTGTTTTAAATCGAGAAGAAAATTTTTAATGAATAATCGACTATGACGATACCTACAGTAACCTATATCATTGAGTATGAAATACTTTTATACTCAATGCCTATATACAGGTGTCCCAACGAAAATAATTCGACCCTCCTCCAGAACTCACAAACGAAAAATTAATGGTGTTGGTTTTTTCGGAACAATGTCGTCATAGGAATTCGTTCTTCCTAATACAGAACTTGAAAATTTTTTTGGATTCTTCAAAACTCCTCTTTAGTTTGTGCGGTTCAATAGTCACCTTATTTCGTGAATAATGAACCGATTTTGAAAGGTTTAACTGGATTGTGTACAAAACATAAATAAGTAACTTTCAAACTAACCAACACTCGACATTTATTCTCCCTTATTTTCCAAGAATGTTAGAATTTCTTCGTTTCCAAGTTCTGGGCGATGAATTTTTCGCCCTGTATGTAAGTATATGAAGTTATCGTGCTACTTTTTGACATGGCATCAAATTGAATTAACTTCGGAATACCTCGAATATTTATGATTTCATTAAACCTATACTGATAAACGATTTGGGGTCAAAGGTCAAATTTAATTGCGGTGGTTTGCAGACAAGCACAATATAAACTTTCGAAGTATTGTGACTAAGTGTTATAGATTAGGCAGGGCAGTTTTGTGAATGTATGAAATCCGCCCAAAGATTGTAGATGTCAGCGTATTTTTATTGGAATAATTTGAAAAAAAATTCACTCTAGGGATTATAACTTGGCAATAGACGACTTCGACCCAAGTTGCCAACGCACAATTTTCTTCACAAATTTACTATCACTGGGGAAATGGAATTTCAGGATAAATTCGACATGATAAGGTTCGCGGTATTCATAAATATCCGTAAAAGATGCCTCGGATCCTCAAACAAGATACTTCCTTCCAAATATAGGTTTTTGTTCGGCTGAAATTTGAGTTGGGACTCCTGATTTCATGTTAATAGTGTCAAGTTTATAAAGGATATGTTGCCGGTTTTCCGTTCTGTAAAGCTACCTTTTGTGCTAGGGAGATTCGGATATTTGGTAATCGGAGATTCTTTCCTATTGGCCGACGACGATCACGTGATCGTTGTCAGCCAATAGGGTGAATCTCTCGACCAATAGGATGAATCCCCGATTACCCAAATACCCGAATCTCCCTCGCACCAAAGGCCCCTTAAATATGAAATATTGGGTTGGCTCATGAAAAAAAGATTAATTACGGAATTTTATTGATGAAAAAGCAATCTTTCTGTCACCCGAACATAGACATAATAGTAGCTTTCCAGTAAAGTGCGTAAGCCCCTGGGGCTTGACGCACTGGGGCTTCACGCCCATGCTATTTCGAGAACGAGACGATAAACAAACCGGCAAATTATGACAAGTTTGGCGATTCACAGCTTTGAGTGCGTGGAGCCCCTCAAATTAGGGTGGTGCACCAGGGGAAAGGGGTAGGAAGCGCGAGGGTCTGACGCTCCCGTGTACTGGAACACGACTTGTCTATGCTGGCGTGCCTCCGAGGCGCATCGGAGGCGCCCCAGACGATAGCTGGAAAGGGGTTATTTAGTTTTTGCACCAGAAAGACAATCAAGGTTTTATGATAACATATCCATAGCATAGAACAATCTTTATTTATCTTATGATCCATAGACCTTACCTTGTAATTTTTCCATTGTTGATTGTTGTCTCCTTCTAGTTTCTATGGATCATAAAGTAAATAAAGATTGTTCTGTGCTATGGATATGTTACCATAGAACATTGACTGTCGTTCTGGTGACTGAAAGAACGTTTTTTCATTAATCAAATTCCGTAATTAACCTTTATTTCAGGAACCAACCGTATATTTAGAATTTACGGAATGGAAAACCGGCAACCGACATAACAAATTTGATTTGCGGAACATATCCTTTATAAATTTGACACTATTAACATGAAATCAGGAATCCTAACTTAATTTTCAACCAATCAGAGATTATCTTAACAAAATTCTATATTTGAAAGGAATTATCTTGTTTGAAGAGCCGAGGCATCTTTTACGGATATTTGTAAATAACGCGAACCTTATTATGTCAAATTTGTCCTGAAATTCCCGTTCCCGTTCCCCAGTGATAGTAAATTTGTGAAGAAAATTGTGGGTTGGCAACTTCGCCCGAAGCTCGCTGCTGACTTCACTTCAGTGCTTTTAGAGAATTTTTTCCATGGTAAAATTGTTAGTCTCGAAATACCTTGCGATGATCATGACTGTTTATCGCCGAGAATCTCAGAGCGGTTTTCAGGTGACAGATAATGCAGACCTAAGTGTTAATAATTTGATAATATACGGACCGCCCAGCTCACGAACCATAGTAACGAAGAATATATACGCACCACATCCAATATCATGATTCCGATCATGATGAATCTCGGTAACTGGTGTTGTGTGTGATATACGGTTTGGTCCAACGAAAACTTAACACCTCGATTTTCCGGCTTTAAAATGAAAATTTGATCCCCGTAACTGCAACGCCCTAACGGGGGTGTGCACAACCCCTTGATTTTGAATAGAAATGAGGGGTGTTGCGATACCTCATTCTGAAGATTTTATCTAGTACTATCTGATCCTGAAATTTCGCTTCAAATTTTCCATCGATAACGAAATGACGGGAAAAATAGTGAAAGAGTACTAACTTTTACATAACATAACTACTTAATACGTTCGAAATGTGTCTGATACCAATAAATTCTCCAAACAAATCCCACATTGTCTCTTTCACTATTTTCGATGATATATCTTTATCAATGGATATTTTGAAGCGAAATTTTAGGTTAAGGGAGTAATCGATGCGATATTCAAAATTAGTTATCGCAACACCCCTAATCCCTTTTCAGAATCAAGGTGTTGTACTGACCTCCCTTAGGGGGTTGAAATCACGGGGATGACAAAAACCAAAAAGTTGTTCCCCCTCGAATCAGAAACTGACGATTTTCCACATTTTCATTTCAACGCCGGAAAATCGGGGTATTAAAAGCTTTCGTTGGACCACTGTATTAATAATATGCAGCGAGTTCCTAAATTGGAGGTGCAAACGAAGAGGCAAGATTCCTTGCATAATTTCGTAGAAAATGTCTCATTAAATTGGGACCGCAAACTTTTCGTTTACGAGATACAGTAGAATATTATTATAAAATTTGATTTTTTTCAAGGTTTTCCTCCATGAATCATTGCTACAGATCAGGAAAATATTCATGAAAATTAATAATAAATTTATTTATTCATCGCGACTTACTAACTGAATTTTTATGACAATACGGAGTATTTCGAGAGAATTTCAGCATAACAATAAAGCATTTCTTTTTGATTTTTCGAATTAACAGTAGCTTACCAAAAGAATTCTGGGGAAACTCAAGAGATAATGTTCCAGAAATAATATAGCACCCTCTAGATTTGCAATAGAAATTGGCACGTTACATTGTGTGAACTCTAAATTGTAATATTTATACCAAATTTCAATTGAATACCTAGAGAAATGCAGATAGTATGAGAAAAAACCTGAAAAATTTCGAACTATAACCACAGACCAACTGGTCTCTGCTATAACACCCTGTATCTCGTTTGCGGTCCCATGCTTTTCCTTAAAATAACGCAAGGAATTTCTCCTCTTCGTTTGTACCTTATTCAATAAAAGAATAAGTCAGATATGAATATAAATATGTATTTATAACACGCGTGTTGAAATTACTTCATTAAAAAAAAATCATCGAGTTTTCAGATGATTTAGTATATTTCAATTCAGAAGTGTGCGAAAAATATGCATAACTCAATCAATATTCATAACGGCTAACAAGAATATATTAACTATTAACTATTAACGCGAAAACTAACATATTTATCCAATTGCTTATCTCCAAATGGTTCATAAATTTCTAACTCACTATGAAGTAGTGATATATTCATTGAAATTTTCGTTCTGAAGACTAATTTTCCATATTCAATTGCTTTATTATCCGCGTGTTTGATTTTTAACGTCAGTTCGTCTATTGAAATTTATTATTACTTATGAGAACTCATACGCCAAATACTGAAATTCACGATATCTCGGTAGTTTCGAAAGAATATACAGGCTGTCCCATAATTACACCGAAATGCTTTTAGTGGATGTTCTAGAAATTATTTTAGACACATACCCGTCCCCAACCATATAATGCAAAAATGTTTCGTTAAGGTGTTTGGTTCTTTGAAAACTAAACTTTGAGTAAATTAAATGATTTCCTATTAACTGTTTTATAAGGTGAAGCTTTTATAAAATAATCGAAATCGAGTGAAAGAAATTGATATCTACCTAGCTTTATTATGATTCTTTAGATAACTAGCATGGAGTATAAGAAACGAAGTGAAAATTTCGAATACATTTTTCCGACAACTGGTTCAACTGGGTGATAACTCACAACAGCACCTTTTTCAAGAAAAAATATCCGGGTTGAGGAATTTTATGTATATAACTTGTAAAATAATGAAAGGTGAAAAAATTGTCACTAGAAATACACTTTGGCCGCCTAACGATTATCAATTCACTATCCATCTAGGATTTGCTCCAAGATTATAAATTACGAATACTTTAACGACTGTGGCCGAGGGGCTAGATGAACCCTAGACTGCTCTTTTCCCGCATCTGGGGTAATTCTATGTAGCGGAAAGCAGTGCATTACAATTCATATCGCATCAATTCAAAATATAGTCATTTATTATAATATATTATGTTCCATACGGTTATCGCCCAAGCGGGCCTGGTAATTGTTCGTGCTGCAAATTTTCTGCGCCTAATCATAATATTCAGTAGAATTATTGCGCGCTCGACGTTCATTCAGGGATCAATCGTATCATTTAGGGCCGTATTTATAGTTGTTCCTTGAGGCTTCCTTACTGAAGGCCGCCTTGAATTTGCTTTTCTATGTTTCTATGCAAACAAACTTGGATTTGTTTGCATAGAAAAGCAAATTCAAGGCGGCCTTCGGTAAGGAAGCCTCAAAGGAACAACTATAGACGCCCTTTAGACTCGCAAGAAATGCTTGTCATTTGAAAATATCAGTTAATAACAGTCTTAAATGACTATTTTGAATAAACTGATCAAGAATTCTGACCCAAATAATATTCGGTCAGGCTAGTCACCGCCCGTGAACGAGATAGTCGATATAACTCAGAGACTTCAAATTGGTAAATATTAAAGTTTTGGGTCCCCGATGATATTGATTTGAAATTTGATAAAACTTTACTAAATTTAATCCCCTGAACATGAATCTGAAGTCAAAGTTTGGCGGTCTTTTTCATGTTCGAAGGTATATCTTAAATTTTGGTGGCCCATATATTGGCCACCAAAATTCCAAAAATATTAATTTTCAGATCACTTTTTCCACTATAAAACCCATCGCAAACCACTGTTTGTTTGTCTAAATATCATCTATGAACCTTTGCCTAACATTCACTACGATTTTTTTTCGAAAATATTCATCATTTATCGAATAAAATCGAAATTAGCGAACTGCCATTTAATCTCAGATTCTACTTACTTTCACTCATTCACAAACTGAAATTTGGCAATGGTGCCAAGCCAATATCTATCATTCCATCGTCATTCGTAGTAGTCGGATGCGATTGTTACGAAGAGGACTAATCGAATTCGTATTCGTAATATGACAGTAATATGAACCTTGCAAAATTCAAATATTTTTTTTTAATTCATGAAGGAATGCGATATCTTTATTGTGATACCAGTTCTCAATAGACGACTTCGGCCCAAGTTGCCAACTCACAAATTTACTATCACGGGGGAACAGGAATTTCAGGACAAATTCGACATAATAAGGTTCGCGTTATTTATAAATATCCGTAAAAGATGCCTCGGCTCCTCAAACAAGATAATTCCTGCCAAATAGAGGTTTTTGTTAGGCTGAAATTCAAGTTGGGAATCTGATTTCATGTTAATAGTGTCAAGTTTATAAAGGATATATTCCGCAAATCAACTTGGTTATGTCGGCTGCCGGTTTTCCGTTCTGTTAATATGAAATATTCGGTTGGTTCCTGAAAAAAAGGTTAGTTACGGAATTTGATTGATGAAAAAGCAATCTTTCTGTCACCAGAACATAGCCATATTAAGTCTATGCACCAGAACGACAATCAATGTTCTATGGTAACATAACCATAGCATAGAACAATCTCTATTTACCTTATGATCCATAGACCATACCTGGTAATTTTTCCATTGTTGATTGTTGTCGCTTCTATGTTCTATGGATCATAAAGTAAATAAAGATTGTTCTATGCTATGGATATGTTACCATAGAACATTGACTGTCGTTCTGGAGGCAGAAAGAAATTTTTTTCATCAATCAATTTCAGTAATTAACCTTTTTTTCAAGAACCAACCGAATATTTCATATTTGCGGAATGCAAAACCGGCAACCGAAATAACCAAGTTGATTTGCGGAACATATCTTATATAAATTTGACACTATCAACATGAAATCAGGAATCCGAACTTGATTATCAGCCAATCAGTGATGATCTTATCAAAACCATACATTTGGAAGGAATTATCTTGTTTGAGGAGCCGAGGCATCTTTTACGGATATTTATAAATAACGCGAACCTTATTATGTCGAATTTGTCCTGAAATTCCCGTTCCCCAGTGATAGCATGATACAAATACATGGTATATGCTATTGCGCATGGGAAGAGAGATGGAGAATGATTTCACTCGCACATTTCCTAAGTAAATGCTTTTTCGTCTCGAATAATACGTCATATTGTGTGAGTGATATCATTCTCCATCTCTCTTCCCATGTTCAATAGTATATCCGGTATTTGTATTGTGCCAATCGTGGTCTCTAGTATGACTTCGTCATTTCGAGATGCGCAAAGCTGACGAAAATAAGGAAAGTTTAGTAGCATACCATGTATTTGTATCACGAGTGATAGTAAATTTGTGAAGAAAATTGTGGGTTGGCAACTTGGGCCGAAGTCGTCTATTGATTATATGTAAAGTTAGGGAGGAATGACAACTCTCCATTCTTAATCACATATTTTTTTTAATTCATAAAAAAATCGTTTTAATTAAAAGTAAAGGAGTTCAGCAGAGACTCGTAACGACGACACTCGAATATGTCATATATATGATATTCGCGCCATTGCCAAACTTCAGTTTATGAATAAGCGAAAGTGAGTAGAATTTGAGATTCAATGGCAGTTCGCTTATTTCGTATTTATTCGACAAATAATGGAAATTCTCAAAAAAATCGTAGTGAGTAGTTAGCCGAAGGTTCATAGATGATATGTCGATTAACAAACAGTGATTGTTTTTATAGTGGAAATAGTGATCTGAAAATGAACATTTTTCGAACTTTGGGGGCCCATATCTTCGAAAATAAGGTAGACCGCCAAGGTTGGACTGCAGATTCATGTTCAGTGGACTAAATTCAGTGGACAAAAACAAATTTCGAATCGATATCAGCGGGGACCCAAAACTTTAATATTTACCATTTCTATAAACTCGTTAAAGCATATCTTGTGAATTGCAGATAATATGAGAAAAAAAAACTTTAAATTCAATCTTTGACAAGCTGTACCTCGAAAAAGAAACGTTTGTCGTTTATGGGACTTTTTTCTTTGAATTAACGTTAGAAATATCCCCTAGCTTTTCGGTTGTACCTGCAGTTTTGGAACACCCTGTATTAACCCTGCCCAACGTAGATTGATTTCCCCATAAGGAGTTCCCAAAATCAACATTTGGGTCCAATATTGATTGAAAAAAAGTTAATAATATTCGAAATTATTACCTATAAAAATTAAATTTGGTTTTTATTGTGATACGGGACCTTTGCAATATATTACTTAAGTCTTCGTGTTGGCAGTTTACAACTAATTACGAAGTTTAAATTCAATCGGATATGTACACAAACGGCGTATCTAGACGTCGAAGATACTTTGGCTTGTCCTTCGGAAGTAAGAGTGTTTATGGGCGGCGATGGACATAATTGAATTGGGCAAAGAATTATTCTCCAGTGAGTTGACATAATCGTATTTTTTCAGCTTATACTTGAAAATTGCCGATATCTCGGCTAAATGATAATAAAGTTCTATTTACTAGAGCACACGAGCGCAATAAAGAAATATTTCCAAAAATGTATCAGCTAATTTGTATCAAATTGAGAATATTGGTAATTTTCCCTCTCAGAAAATTCGAATGAAATTTATTAGAGCGAAAAACTGAAATATGTTTTTCTGTAACTTATTGTTGCTCTATTACTTATTGCTTGATACACTAATTCAGAAAGTCAGAAAACATAATTTGTCTATAGATTATTTCCGAAAAATAAATCGAAAAGACACAATAAATCAGATTCAAATACAGAAGGATTAACTCACATTGAATGTTCCAAGTCCTATTATTGGTATTTCCAAACCATTGTTGAATGCCAAAGTTTTTGCTTTCATGATGAACAATTTGGGCACGGTTTCCACTGAAAAGTTGTCGCACAAACTTTCTTTTAAAGTTTTAGTGAACTTCAATATTTATAGCTTGATTTAGCATTTGAATGTGTAAATATCGAAGCCAAATAGCGTAGTGGGAACACGACATGCGCAAAAGTAACTATATTCGCAATCAGTGAATCGTTTTTGAATATAATCAAGTTCTTGACCTAGGGAGATCAGCTAATATTGGCTACAGTTCAAAAATGTTATATGATGTGCAACTACGAAGATTAAACAGATAGCTGGCACATTCCAGAAGAATAGGAATATCTTTTTCCATTCTGTGGCATTTGTCAAAGATCATGTCATTGAGCATACGTCAGTTGTGTTGTCATCGTATGTGGCCGGTTGGCAAATGTAAATTAAGAAAGCGATAAGGATTAAGGGAAAAAAAGGAGATTTGAATAATTCTTTTCAATATGAAAGCCTTTACGATATGCCTTATATCAATTTTATTTATTTATATAGGATTTGCGGGAGGACAGTCCAAGAAACCCGTGAGTTCTCTTCTTCGGAAAGCTCTTGAGAATGATTCTGAAGTTGTAACATTATTCAATTCCAGGTCCTATCTTTGGAAGAAAGATTCGAGCAACTGAATTTGGTCTATAAAAATAGACCTGTTGTTAAATTCAATGGAAACCAGTTCAGAACTTTCGTGAAGGGGGCACCTAGAAATTATTCTACTATAGTTATGTTCACTGCATTGGCACCTCAAAGGCAGTGCATGATTTGCAGACATGCAAGCGAAGAGTATTATATTGTTTCCAATTCCTTCAAACATTCTCCCAGTTTTTCTAAGAAGCTCTATTTTGCTATTGTTGATTTTGATGAGGGATCTGATATTTTCCAGATGGTATGATTATTTTAACCATGTAGCTTGGAGATATTCAAAATTTTATTTCAGATGAAATTGAACACTGCTCCAGTCTTTATGCATTTCCCCCCCAAAGGTAAGCCTCAGAAGGCTGATACTATGGATATATCCAGGGTTGGTGTATCTGCTGAAGAAATATCCAAATGGATTGCTGATAGAACTGATACCCAGGTAGAATTTTGTGCTAGAAATTGTGCCTGAATGTATCCTAAAAAATTTGATTCCTTTCAGATTCATATTATAAGGCCTCCCAATTATCTAGGAACAGTGGCTGCAATAATTCTTTGTGGCTTAGTGGCTGGTTTCTTATATCTTAGGAGGAACAACTTGGACTTCTTGTACAACAAAACCATGTGGGGAATGAGTTCATTATTTTTCTGTTTCACAATGATTTCTGGTCAGATGTGGAATCATATAAGAGGACCACCATTCCTTCATCAAGGACAAAATGGTCAAATTGCTTATATCCATGGATCGTCCCAAGGACAATTCGTAGTAGAGACCTACATCATTATGATCTTGAGTATCCTTTTTTAGGAATATTGTAGGAACCAGAAGTTAAAATAGTAAATTCTTATGAGTAGTTAGAGGGTAGGAAATAATTGATTCTGAATAAAAGCAGAATTGTTCATTTAGAACTTGAAGAACTCTTGAAAATTAATGATGAAATTGAGAGGAATACTATGTTTTACTCAAGGTTTATATTTAAAATTAATTTATTGGTATATATTTTATAGTGAGTATCCCATTTAAACTTTCCATATTGCATTTTAAGTAATCTCAATTTATGAGGAATTCGCCTTAACTATGCTCAAAGATGCTGCTGTTGTAATTGGTATGATTTTACTAACAGAAGCGGCAAGGGGTAAAAGAGACCCAAATAAAACAAAAATAATGGCTGTTACAGGACTCATTTTAGTATCTGTATTCTTCTCTTTGTTGCTCTCCATTTTCAGAACGAAGACACAAGGTTATCCTTATAGGTAAGATAGAGATCTGCATTCTTGGGTTGTGGTCAATTTTCATTTCATTCCCAATTTATTATAATTTATCGCTCTTGATATGTAAAAATTTGATTTTTTCTTCGATGTTGTATGTCTTAAATGTATCTTCTCTTTTTCAGGTTGCTGTTCAATTAAGGAAATATCTCTTGAGTAACTGTTTATTTTTGTTACAGTATGTTGGAGTTTTTAATTAAATTTTTTTGTATTTTCATCTTTTCACTTTGATGTTAGACCCCATTTTTTTTGCCTGTATCTGTGTTATTCAATTCTTTCATAGTGTGGGACCTTTTGTGAAATCTTATACGTTTGATATCAGTTTCTACCTGAAAAATTATAGACTTAATAATAGATGCTTGTTTTAGCTTAATAATTATTTTCGGGAGGATTGTCCTCAAGGAAATATAAATATAAAACAGCACCAATGACTTTGAAGTCTTGTGAACAATGCCTCAATAAGTTATTGCTTTGACGGAATCTTCATTATTCCGATATAAGAGATATTCGATTGAATATAATATTTTTTATCGAAATATAATCCCTTCCATTTTCGAAGTGAAGTCACAGATAATGGGTGTTGGCACAAATGTATTTTTATTGAATTGCTTGATCAGAAATATTAAGAACCATCTTTGGGCTACTTATCATGAACGCGATAAAAATAAAATTAAAACGAACTTTTCTCAAACTTTTCCGTGTTAGCTGTCATGGACTAGATAAATGTATGATTTCCATCTGGCAGATGTTACTTCATCTACGAATAAATTATTCATGTGAATAATTTCCCGTCTTTCAAGTAAATAAATACACCACCAGTTTTATTTTCAGGTTACTCTTCGAGTAGAAACACATCTTAGTCTTCATCAACTGTTCTATTATACTTTTCAATCAATAATTGTTTGTGAATGAATAATATTCAAAATCGTATATGTAAGATGTGTATTAAAGAATATATTGGAAAAAATGAAAATAAAAACAAGTTGAAAATTAGAATCATTGTATTTTCACTAACAATATTTTTCCTTCTCTAAACACATTGAACATTTCAGTGCTCCCAATTACTCCAAAACTATATATACAATTCTTTTGCGCTTATTCAAAACAATCTATGTACATACACAGAAATGTAGGTTCTTCATATAATTTTGGATCGGAATCCTGTCATAAAAAATCGGTTATAATAATCACTAAACGAATAATTGAACACACTTTCAATATTTTTCCCATTTGAATATCAACTGATATATTTTTATTTAAACCCTCATTAAAAGATGATCTTTGGTCCTCATTATCTTCATTAAATTAAAATTTCCTAACTCTCTAGCTAATTTTGTAGTCTCTTTATTTTATTGTCAAATAAAATTTGCTGTCTTGAGATACAAAGCATACTTGCCATCAAGTAATAAGCCTATTTCGAAACATTACATAATATGTTTCATATTCAAAACGTTATTTATTTCAAGATGTTTTTTGCGATTCATTAATTCATTGAAAAATGCTCGGTTTTCATTTCTGTATAGGGAGCCAAATTAGGTAAAAGGACGGACATCATTTTTTTGAATAACCTATAGTATGTAGTAATTTTTGAAATTCTTCGCAGTTCCCATTAATTATATGGTTTATTCAGCTTATTACCTTCACCAGATGAGTCTTCGGAAACTCTTAAATAATTAGCAAGGGCACTTTTCTAATGCCCTGAAAATTCATCGAGATATCTTTTAGAACCTTTCTGTATTATTTGGGATCACCGGCGCCGGAAACCCCAGGGCAGTATTCTTGGGCCATTTATATATTCTTTGGAAACTGTAATTATATTTTGCTATCCTGGGGATATTTTTGCATTCCCGTAGGTAAAGAATGCCTGACTGAGAACTCGTTATCGGAAACTATTATACTTATTCTACAATTCAAGTTCTATTAATTCTTTTCCAGTTAATTCAAAGATGAAAAAAGCCGTTCCAAGCTGACCGCATAATGTGAACGCTTTGAAGGTACCAGTTATTTTCTTTCAGCATTCAAACTAACCTAACCTAAAATCCTTCTGTCTTTTTGCGCTCTTATTTTATGGGAACAAAGAACGCATGTTTTATAGAATATGTCTGATATATGGCAAAATTGTTGTGTTAATTTCATGCAGGGTGAATTATTTTGGGTATGTTGGATTTTTTATGGAATAATTGTTCTTGTGCTTGAAACTTGTTGAGTTGACTTATGTAATTTGAATATGTCAAGCTGGTACTTTACTTCTAGCATCACTCGGTTCATTAATACAATGCTCGTATACAAATTTAGCGACTGATTTGCGTAATGAGTCATTATATGATATCATTTCACATATTCAAACAAGGCATTTATTATAATTAAAATTAAAGTTGCATTCAAAATCATCAATCAACAAATAAAACGATAGATGAAATATTTTGAAAACATCTCCGTATTTTTGCCGTCCATTGAGTGTTTCCTTGGAATGGCAAACACGCCACTAAATATAAAATTGAAAAACCTCGCTAGAAAGAAATAATGGTTTTTTCAATGTTCGTGGGAATAGTTTTCATAAAGGAAGGTATTCCGCCGTGTAATCAGATATAACATTTATTTCAACAGAACGAAAAATAGCTATGTAATGAATAATTTGAAGATGTATAAAGGGGACTGCAATTCTCCAACATTAGATCTTATTTAGAAAATATTGGATTCTGAATAACTATGGTATTTTTTTTTACTTCCGTTTTGCTAGGATAATTTAAAATGGCCAATTCTACATGATATAGTAGCATTTAATTGTTTGCCAGAAGTGAAAAATAAGATAAACCAATAGCGAACGACGTTTCTCTACCACGGCAAGCTCTAATAATGTCCAATACCGGTATAGTGAGTAGCATCAAATTCCCAGCACACTCTGAAAACGTAGATACCTACATAACACAACTCAGTAATTCCCGCGCCTTACCATCGGTTGAAACACAATTTTCCTTGAAAATTTGACTTTATGCGTCAACGAGAGTAATAAATTCGCTCCAACGCTCTTCCAATTTTTCAATACCTTTTCCTTAGAAAGATTCGTCTTTGCTTTCGGAAAAGGCTTCAACCATTGTATAAAATGTCTTTATACAATGCTTCAACTTCGGCAATCACTTCTTCATTAGTGTCAAATGCCTTTCCCTGGAGAATTCGTTTGAGTCTTGCAAAAAGCTTGCTTATATAAAGGCCAGATTTAGACCTGCGGGGTCAAACAGATGGAAACGCAATTTGTTTAACTCGACCATGGTTTTAATCGATTTGTGACAAGTAGCATTGTCTTGGCGAAAAAGTTTTTTTGCGTTTGAGAAGTACTTTCTTGATGGCTCCACTAAATTGATCAAATAATAATGTTATGTAATAGTTATTCACTATGTTGATGGTCCCATATACATTTGCCAAGATATAGCTAAGGAAAAACATACCATGAACGTCTTAGAATACACACTATACTCCATAACCTTCCAGATGATGTTCGAGATTTTGGACGGCTTTCACAGAGAGTCTATACTAGTTGACACACTCTTTTTTATTCAGGAAGGTAAGTGATGAATCAAAAGTCGATCGAAAATTTCTGTGTCTTCTTCTTTATCAGCTCCAAACAGCGTTCGGAATTGATGATGCGTTGTTTCTTCTGATCAGCAGAGTGAGCAAGTGCGGCCCCAATATCAAGCAAAGCTTTCTCATATGAACGAATGCTTGACCAAAATAGTGATTACAATTCCTTCTGATACATTCAACTCCACTATGCTATCTCATTGCAATTCACTCATGCTCAAAACCATTTCATTGACTTTCTCGAATATTTCTGAAACAATTTACGGATTCAAGCGATCAGAGCTTTCAGCAAAATCTGTGGTTCTTCGACCACGTTTAAATTTCCGCATGCTATATACTTTTTACCACTTTTTAACCGTCGTTGACGATGGAGTTGAGTCTGAATAACACTCATCAATCCATTGATTTGCTCCGATCCAGACTTAACTCTATGTTCCAGCATTTTGGTATGCATGTTTTGAAGCTTGGTTGGAACCATGGTGGAAATATATTTCCACCATGGTTCTAACGAGAAGAAAAAATGGTATGGCGCTGGTGGTGCCATCTGTGCGCCAGTTCGGGACTTACTAAAAGTGATGTGTTATATGGTTGGTAGCGTTGAATCATGGATTTCCTCATAGAAACCCGAGAATAAACGGTGGTAGTCAGATCGTGTGTTAAAGAAAACCTACCGGAGTAACTCGTTCCCATTGTATTTCCAAAAATACAGACGCAATATTAGTGTCAAAAGTATGCAATCTAGCAAATACTTCTCTGTTTCTGCTAATTGGTAGAAAAAACATTCGTTCAAGATTCAATGCAACGTATCGTTCTACTGTTGAATCATCCTCCGTACAGTCCAGACCTAAGACCCAGTTATGAAAACTCACTCGAAACCAACGGGACCCTCGTCAACATTCGACAAAACCATTATTTCATTTTGAGCACTTATAATCTCTATGAAATCGTCAAATTCCTGAATCGCTTAGTTCTAGACAAGTAACAGTACCAATAAAATACATTTATCGTAACAAAAAGTAACGGGAACACAATTCTGGACGCCTTATCGATTTTAGAAACGGAATTGAACCTAGGCGTTCTTTTTTTCTTTCTCCTCTTAGGATGTTGGTGGTTAATACTAGCAGATAGTTTTCTTTCCCTTTCAATCTGAGCTATCGTGATGTTCGCTTGTGGTTGTTCTGGCTCCTGCCTATTCGACTTCAAACAGGACAGGTGTGACCAACCCTGGGACGATCTTCTTGGCATTGGGATGGTACAGGCTGACAAGGGAATGACCTCGATGAAATTCGGATCGGTGTTGGTGTTCATTTGGTTGGATGGTTCTATGCGATTGGTCTCCTGAAGATGTTTGAGAAATATATTAAACATTTATAACAACAGGGGGCAGTGGGGCAAGTGAGACACTTTTTCACTCTTAAGATTGATACAACAATTTTGAATGAAAAATAAATCCAATTATTTGTTTAATGAATTCAACTTGAAGAATTGATGAAAAATAACATTTTTTTGGAAATTTAGACCAAAAAGAAAATCTTCGAAATATTTCATTTGGCCCAAGAGAGTCACCTATTTGGGGCAAGTGAGTCTCTCTAATAATTTTCATCGGCAATAATTATCACAAATATAAATGGGAGCACCTAGCTCATTATTTGAACCCACTTCGTGCATCCAGGGCATAAATATCCATAGATATGTTTCATTAGCGGCGGCAGCTCAGTGGTTAGAGCCCATGCCTCATGATCTTAAGGTCTGGGTTCAAGCCCTTGACCGGGAAATAACTTTTCCTATTAGGTAAACAATTAACAGTGCTGTTCCTAACGTGACGCAATGAATAAGTAACAAAGCCTACACAGAACACACCAGGTATCTTAACTCGTGCTAGCTTTAAGCTTCTGAGGGGTTTCGTTGAAGTCTAAGATAGTCGGCAAATACGAAAACAAAACAAAACACACAAAAAACATTACAGTAAACTCATATTGTGTTTTTCTCTTCCATTTATATTGTTGGTAGTTCTGCTGATGCGTCTTTCTATTCTTTCAATCAAAGTACTCCTGTTTCTATATATCTTTTCCATCACACAAACTTGGTACTGCTTTCTCGAAATACAGTTTGAAAAATTTATATAAAGAATACTTCGGTCTTTCAAGTGAGTCAGGTTTGAGATTCACTTGCCCCAAAGTTTCATACAAATTTGAAAAAAACCAACTGGTGAGGAGACATTTAGACCAAACTACAGCACGCCGTTTCCCTAGGACATGCGCGCAAAAATGTTCTAAAATGGATTAAGAAACATTATGTAAAGATAGGGATCTAAACTACGATATGGTCCTATCATTTATGGTTCAGGAAATATTTCCTTTTAATTTCGTATAACAGTGAAATACGCTAGGAAATTTTCAAACTGGAAAGTAATTCTAACTTTGTATGCTATTCACATCCAGCAATTTTTGCATTGAAATGCGGAATATCTTGATCAGCACAGTTGTTTCATAGAATCAGTTTACAACCGTCCCTTTATTGTATATGGGAAAGCTACCCTAAAATTTTATTTTTCTATAACTTGAAGCACCAAAATATGCTCACCTTTGCTATATATTCAGTTGTTTCTAAGGATGTCCAGTCTTCATCTTCGCTGCTAGAATCTGAATTGAAATCTGCACTAAAATAGCATTCCCCAGATCCGTACTTCGTGAAATAATGTACAACTGCGAACTGAAAGAGAAAACTGATTGAAACGAGTACATATTTAAGACCACAATTATTTTTAGCAATTGGTTTATATTTCCAGCAAAGGATCAATTTTTACTAGTACTGAAATAAAAATGTTCTTCATCAAAGAAAATATTTCATTCGAAATTTGCCTTGAAATATCAGTGAGGTTCAATAGGCGACCCACAAATTTCGTCCAAATTCACTACCCTGGGGAAGGGGAACTTCAGAACAAATTTGACATGATAAGGTTCGCGTTATTTATAAATATCCGTAATCGCTGCCTCGGCTAATCAAATAAGATAATTCCTTCCAAATATAGGTTTTTGTAAGGATCATCTCCGATTGGCTGAAATTTTAGTTGGGATTCCTGATTTCATGTCAATGGTGTCAAGTTTATATAGGATATAGGTTCTGCAAATCAACTTGGTTATTCGGTTGCCAGTTTTACGTTCCGTGAATATAATCAATTTCAAGCGATCGACCAAAAGCTCTGGTTATCGTTACGGTTATCCCAATTGACATGTAGACAAAGGAAAATCGGTCAATTTGGATAACCGTAACTATAACATGGGACCCTATTCTTGAATGTGATGGAATGAACGTTCACTATAGTTCCATCAAAAATGAACCGCGTTTCCTTGACAACAGCGTCGACACGTCTATTTTCTTCCTTCCCCAGTTCAAGAATAGGGACCCGGAGCTTTTGGTCCATCGTTTCAAATCGCAATATGAAATATTCGGTTGTTTCCTGAAAAAAGGTTAATTACGGAATTTGATTGATAATTAAGCAATCTTTCTGTCACCAGAACAACAGTCAATGTTCTATGGTAACATATCCATAGCATAGAACAATCTTTATTTACTTTATGATCCATAGACCATACTTAGTAATTTTCCATAGTTGATTGTTGTCTCGTCTGTGTTCTATGGATCATAAAGTGAATAAAACCTATTCTATGCTAGGGCTATGTTACCATAGAACATTGACTGTCGTTCTGGTGACAGGAAGATCGCTGTTTCATCAGTCAAATTTCGTGATTTACCCTTTTTCAGGAACCAACCGGATATTTCATATTTACGGATCGGAAAACCGGCAACCGAAATGACCAAGTCGATTTGCGAAACATCCTATACGTCCTATATAAAATTGACACTATTGACATGAAATCAGGAATCCCAACTTAAATTTCAGCCAATCGGAGATGATCCTAACAAAAACCTATATTTTGAAGGAATTATCTTGTCTGAGGAGCCGAGGAGTCGTTAACTCTGTTTTCCCAAAGATTTATTTCGGGAAAAACGCTACTCACCTGAATTATTGTAGCAAAAATGAATGTGAAGGCCAGAAAAACAAAGAAATCGAGGGCAGTGGGATATGGTACCTTAGGAAGATCTGTCCTGGCTTCTAAACCCAGAAAGGTCATCGTCAATATGGTTGTAATTCCTAAAAACGAAAACTTTCGCCTTATAATGTACTACTGTGTAGAGAAAATGCTCTGTTTCGAATAGGAAGCGAACACAAGAAACTCACCTAAAGAAACTCGATCTGCAGTTGCTTCTCTGTTTAGCCAAAACGAAACCCAGGAAAGGACCACCAATAAGACGCAAGGCCCGTAAACTTGAATCAGGAAATTTCCCATATGTCTTTGAAGGTGAAAACTAACTAACAGCATGGAATATTTAGCTGGAAATTAAAATATAAGGCTATGCATTCAATGACAACTTCGAAGGTATTTTAGTTTGGTATCCATCATGTTACAAAATATAAAGATGAATGAAATTATTTCATTCGACCACATACGTTCAAAACCAGTAAGGTCATATCTAAGCTTTGTTTTTTTTTGCGTGGACGTTATAAGGAACAGCATGATCTCATTCTACCAAATGTGCTCAATTTTCGAATTTTTTCCACAAATGGATTTAAATGGCTATTTTGGCTCACTGATGAGGATTCCGATATCAAAATTGAACCTGTTCGGCTGGTCTTTGCCACGATAATTTGAGAACGCAAATAGCTAGCGTTTTTGAAACGTTCTTGGTATAGGTTGAGTATCAAAGTGGACCCATTTAGTTTGTTGATCAGCCAAAACCGATTTTTTTTGAACTCCTCGATTGTACCATCAATTTCGGAATATCCTGTTGTATGGATAAGGAACGGTAAGATAAATATATTTCCGGAGAATTCTGAAATGCAAAAATAATATATGCTCTCTTCACCATCAGACCAGGGTCGATAATTTTTGGAACGAAAAAAAATAATAGTAGGATGAAACCCATTGGAAAAGGAGGAGAATAGAATGAAAATTAAAGGAAAAATAATTTACGGGTGATCTGACGTCGGGAAGTGGAAAGGGGTGAGGTTCTAAGGGTAAAAAACGGTCCATCTCGATTTCCGACAAAACTACGAATCTTATGGAAAAAAGTCAAACGGCAAAGTTATGGGTAATAAAAAGGTCTACAACTTCTGTGAATACCTTTTTTTCACATCACCTCGAAATTTATGTGAAAAAGTCCAAAATCCAACTTTTGGCTGTTTTATTTTTATCTTCCACAAAAAAATTTTATTTTTCACGAAATTTGGTGAAAACTAACTTTCTTATGTTCTAAATACACTGTAATTTATTTGATTTTAAATATTAATATTTTCAACTCATTTCGACTCAATATCGAAAAAGTACCCTAATTTTCAATCGAAAATTCTCGTGTCAAAATATCAGCTTTTTTCGAATAGTGGGGGTGCCTTGTGTTCGTTGGAATCTCTTCTTTCCGATGGTGTGAAAAAAATAAACTACTGATGAATATTTTCATAAAATGCAAAAAATCGAAAAAAACTCGAATTCGAAATTTTTTTTAACATTATGTACACTTTCATTCAAAATAGTGACTGCTGCAATTTTTTCAGTTTAAAATTTGATTTATTAAATTTCAATCATTTTTAGGTATTGGTACTATTGAAATCAGATAATTTATTCTGATTATGTTATTCATTATAATTTTTTTAAATACATCAATATTGTTATTTCTAAATATCTTTATCTTCAATTTTCATCATTGTCCATTTTATTTTTGTCTCTTTGATGTCATTTCGTCTTCGTTAGATTCGACTAACGATCCCGATTCGAGTAGAACTTCAAAATCTTCAAGATCATCACCTTCTTCGTCCCCAATATCATTTTCAGTCTGCATTGATTTATCATCCACAATTTCATCTGAACCATTAACTTCCTCGTATATTTTTTCTTCCATATTGGAGAATTTTTCAGAACCATGACAATTTGAGCACAAATTCGTGCATTTTAATCCATGTTTTCAGAACTGTTTCATAGGATAGTTTCTTTTCTAATATATTTTGTGGAGGTTTAAAATTCATACAACCTCCAGTGTCACCAACTTCCTTTTTTGGTTGGTAACAGTGCTTTTACAGTTGATGTGTATAGGCAATTTCATTTATCTTTTTGGTGTTAAAAAGGCATTAGCATCAGCATAAAAAGATTTTTTTTTCATTCCACTTTCTGAGTCCTATGAGTTCACAGCAGATAATTTGAAAATATGCACTCGAATGCAATATGCGCCAATTATGCTATAGGGTTCAGAAATATGCGCCAATCGGCAACACTGATACACATATACATAAATAATAGGTATGTAGTAAGGCCCAGACCCCTTGAAATAGCAATAAATAGGCATCTAAGCATATGATTTAAAGAGATTCTACAACTTTTTCAAAATATTTTAGATATTTAATATTAACTTTGTTAACTTATTCGATTGTTGATTAAAGTAGTATATATCGATATCCAATTTTTTTGTTTATTAATGTTACTTGTAATATCACAGTTTTGGAGTACCTAATTCGAGTAAAAATTTCAATAAATAGCTCAAAATTGCACAAAATGTTGAAAAAAATTCGAATTCGAGTTTTTTTCAATTTTTTGCATTTTCTGAAAACATTTATATTTAGTAGTTTATTTTTTTTTCACCATCAAAAAGTAGAGATTCCAACGAATAGAAGGCATACTGGCTTTTTAAAAACAGCTGATATTTTGACACGAGAATTTTCGATTGAAAATTAGGGTACTTTTTCGATATTAAGTCAAAATGGGGTGCAAAAATAAATATTTTAAATGAAACAAATTGTAGTTGGGACATAAAAATGTAAGTTTTCACCAAATTTTGTCGAAAATAAAAAGAAATTTTGGAAGATAAAAATAAAAACCCCTAAACGTGTTTTTTTGAATTTTTCACATAAATTTCGAGGTTACGAGAAAAAAAGTTACATACAGAAGTTCTATACCTCTTCATTAGCTACAAGTTTACCATTTGACTTCTTTTCATAGGACTCGTAGTTTTGCCGGATATCGAGATGGGCCGTTTTGTACTCTTAGAACCTCACCCCTTTCCACTTCCCAACCTCAGATCGCCCGTAAATTATTCTTCCTTTAATTTTCATTCTATTCTCCTCCTTTCCTGGTGGGTTTCATTCTACTTTTATTTTCTCTCACTTTTGATCAGTTTTGAAAGCTGCTAACCTGGTCTACATGACATATTTATTTTGTACGTAAGTAGCAATAATTAATAACAACCAAATTACGAATTCCAGTTAAATGAGTTGAAGGTAAGAGGTAATTTTGGCTCTCAAGTTCTTCCCTATCCCAAAAACCTGCCCAAGCGTTCTTGTGAGTGAAGAATCGATTTCTCATCGATTCTTTAACTGTTTTGCCACCAATTTCGAAATCTCCAGAGGTTAATGTTTTTACTTTCGACATACAAACGATGAACTTCTTTGTTTTTATTTTTTATCGCAATTTAATTTCTACGTCCGACTCTTGATGTCCTGACCTAGAAGTGCATTCAAAAGTTGTTCAACCCATTTCCTCTTATCATATTTATTATGTTTTTGTCCATGAAAATATATTTGAACTTTGGTAAGCCTTTATGAGGTTAATGCATCATTTGTATTTCTTCTGAATCAACATATTTATTTTGTTAAGAATCTGTCTGAATGAAAGCCTTGTGATTATATTTTCGATTATTTGTTGTGATGCAATAATTTTTATCTGAATAGTTTATGCGACAATGACATTGACCTGGCAGAGTGCAATCCAGATGATAATAGTTGATGGACTGAATGTATTTTTGAATTTACAGGGGTATTCACTTTGAATTGATCACCCCCTTCTCCCCATCAAAATTATAATGGCCGGGGTTTTTCCTTCAAACGAAAATGCAGTAATTTTCATGAAAAACCTTTAGAACATCACATTTCAAACATATAATTTCAATATTATATTTTTAAAAAAATGTTTGATCACCTAAAACTGAAAAATAAAATGGGGATTCGCATTGAAAAGGGATTTGTCTTGAGTGCACGATATGGCAACGTCGAATTCAGCTTTCTCGGAAAGAAAAGGACGTCAAATGTGTTACTTTGCTTAGGAGAACAGAGATAGCTTTACTTCGATCTGGTTAGAGTAGAAGATAACGACCAAGGAGTAGAAAAAGAAGAGCACAGACTGTCATACTGTCATATTAGTATTACTGACAAATCGCAAACGGAAATTGTTTGGTTATATTGACAAAGAACACGTGTGTACCACAGAATAGGAATAAATATTTCATTATTCTATAGCAGAAAAAGCTATTCTACTAAACACCGTTGTCACTTCGTGCATGCCTGGCAAATCCCAAACCCCAATTTTGAAATCTGATTTTGAATAGTTTCTGAAGGTAATTTGGGAAAATGATGAATCAACCCGTAATAATTATGTTCAAATTTGCATTTGCAGTAATAACCCAAATTCAGGAAAAACCCCCATTGCCTACAGGAAACACGTTTTTCATTCAAATATAAGATTAAATGCAGAACAATTTTTTACTGAAATATGGACGACACTTTATTTTTATCCAGACATTTTCCACGAAAGTATCCATTTTATTGGCAATTATGAAGATGAAAAGGGTTTAATAAGTGAATAAAATCTGCAACAATGAAAATTGATTATCGATTAAAGCTTATTTTTGGAGGAATTTGCATTATTTTGTAGTTTGTTCTTAGGATTTTTCCCACCAAAGTGAACTTTAACGTTACAGAGTACAAATCTGCCTCCTTGATCAGACAAACGGGAAAATTTCAGACTTATTACAGATTTGTATTTTAAAACTAGTTCGCTCTGTTGATTGTTTGAATTTTTCTGGTATTGTTCATTAGGTATCCTTTTTGCTTGGAATTGCCATTGACAATAGTTTAATCCTGCGATCCGCGAGAGCGTTTTCCATGAAAAACAATTTTATTTCATTTTAAAAGTTCTATTTCAGATATTGGGAGTGAAAAACCAGAAAAAATCAACAAAATAATGAAAGTAGATATCTGATAAATCCGCAAAGTGTTAGAGTATCCTCTATCAGTTTTCATTTGACTGAAATGTGTGCCAACTAGGAGCTCAAGTTGGAAAAAAGAATGTTAAGTATTTAAATGATCCAGTAACGAGCGGAATTTGGTTTGGATTACATAGTATGAATTAAAATTGATTGAAAATGTGGCAGAAGTCTTACGAAACGAAAAATCGAAGGAAAATAATTCTGAAAATTTCATTTGCTTCACGAAGGAGTCAGATTTGTAGTCTGAAATGTTACAGTTCACTTTGTGGATTGTTTGCATTGTTCCGGCAATGTTTATTCGGCAACTTTTTTCGTAGAAACTACTCTCGATAAATGGTTCAATACTGCAATCAGCAAGGGCGTTTTCCATGGAAAAATTTTATTTAATTTTTAATAGTTCTGTTTCAGATATTGGCGAATGAAGAAAAGCGCTACTTCCTCTGGTGGCTATCCGAGTAATCCGAGGCACAGACATTATCATTGACAAGTTAAAAGAAATGTTAAGAAAATGAGAAAGTTTATGCATTTTTTTTTGGCGTTTGGGTGATTTTTCGAGTACTTCTACTGAGGAAAAGCAAACTCAAATGAACCTTCCCATAGATTTTCACAGCCCGGTGAAAAATTTCGAGTTAGGGTAAAAGAAACTTCCTTTAACAAGTCGGGCCTGAAAGTGTTGAAGAATCGATAAAAACTAACAAACAAGATTTATGAGAGTCTGTTACCTGCCTTTTACCGATGATGATCATTTTTATAGAGGTAAGCACGAATTACTCATGAAATATTAGATCACATTCATGAAGACAATTTTTTTCCAGGCCCATAATCCAAGCAGAGAAATTTACTTAAGAGGACTGCTGTGCCTTCCAGAAATCTGCCTGTTGAACTGATCATTAAGGAACAACGTAAATGTTCTAGTGATAGAACACTCTATTGAAAAAAAAGAGCCTCAACGAGGAAATATCTGGTGATGAATACTGTTCGCTCAAGACTTTCAAGACAGCCTGAGAAATCCACCAAAGTCAATCTTCCCATTCGGGTCTGAAAATAAATAATATTAAAATATGTCTAACCTTGGAGATATCCCCGTAATTTTAGAGTTGCTACACTCAATAAGATTGAAATATGATGCATATCTACTTTATAAGAATGGAATATGTACTCCCAGTAATACTCTCGACAACTATAAAAGTGTAAAAAGTCTTTGAATAAATCGTGGAATCAAAAATTATCAAACCAAACACTAACAACGGTATTTTGTTGGCAAAAACTTGTTCTTTGAAATCAATTTATCAAGCAATTTCATTAGACATCCCATCGTTTTAATTGAATAATGGAGGTTATAATCCATTTACTTCAGTTGCGATTCCTTTATATTATATAAAATGAACATTATGAATTAGTCCACCCAATTTCGAGTCCAAAAGCGGCGAGAGTGACGTAATCCTATTCCTGCAATCTGATTGGCACCCCAAAGCACCCCAAACACCTGCTAAAATTCTGATTAGCTCGATTCAGGGTCATATTTGCGTTGATATAGATTTCCTAAGTAAATGAGGCGAGTGGTGTATCTGGTTGATATGTGGTAGTACCCTATCAAAATGACATACTGTATAATATATCGAGAAATTACTAAATTGAAAATTAATTACTCCGCAATTTGGGGGCATTTTTCGAACAAACTATGACATATGGTTGCTTATACGGTAGTTGAACACGAAATATTTCACCAGGCTCCTTTTATTGTAAAGAATTTCACCCTGAAAGCGGAATGCTTTTGTGCATGAGCCGCTAACTGAGCCGAAAATGTTTCTAGAATGCCAAGTTTTAAATCAGTTTCCAAACAGCGAGACCGCAAGAATTAAGAAGTGAGTTATGGTCAATGGAAACATCTAATCGCAAAGTTGAGAACAACGAAGAGGTTTTCAATGAGAGAGAAAAAAGGTTGTTGTGGAAGCTTACGCTGAAAAATCACAAAGATGCAACTCGAGTGAATTGGCTCAGTTTGTAGGAAAAAGTTGAGAACTTTCGAAGACTGATGATTGTTTTAAGAATCCGTAGGAGGTCAATCGAGATTATATGAGGATTTGGATTAGGGCTGGGACTTTTGCGCTTTTTAGGGACTTGATCTGGGGAACAGCGCGTTATCATTTCGTTACGATGCCTGTAATTTTGGAATGTTGAACCGAAAATGGTCCTCAAACGACTAGGTTGGACTAATTGATGAAAACTCTAGAAAAGCACTGACGTGAAGTCAGCAGCTTTTACACGCCTGCTCACATTATCAGATGGCGGATTGGAAATATGAATGAAATTAAAATGAAATCTGAAAATTTTGAAAAAAAAATTTTTCTCTTCATATTTTTCCATGGAGAATCTTCTTATTGACACTGTTCATCTTCCAACCAAGTTTCATTTCGATCAGATGAATATATTTCGAGTTATTGAAAAATTAAAATTTCAAATGGCTGTAACACAAAAACCTTTCGGCAGATTTGGCCCATTAACGAACTTAGGCGAGATATTTAGTGTCGAAATTTAACCTGAGAATTTCAAGACTCTAGGTCTTTCCTTCCAGAAGTTACAACACACACAGCTGAAAAACCGGCCGGACAGACATAATTAAATTTGACCACGGATTCTTCCTCAGGGAGTTTAACCCAATCGTTTAAGACCATTTTCGGCTCAAAATTCGAAAATTACAGACATCGTGACGCGCGTAAAAATCCGTGGTTAAAATTGATTCTGCCTGTGTGCACTGTAACTTTCGAACGAAAGAACTCAGATTCTTCAAATTCTCAGCTTAGGTTAAGATCCTGAATATCCCGGTTAAGTTCGTGAATAGGACAAATCTACCGAACGGTTTTTGTGTTACAGCCATTCGAAATAGATTTTTCAATAACTCGAAAAATATTTATCTGATAGAAATGAAACTTGGTTGGTAGATGTACAGTAGCAACATGAAGAATTCTCCAGAGAAAAATTTGAAAAAAAATTTTTTCTTGAAAATTCTCATATTTCATATAAATTTCATTGAAATCGCCAAAACGTCACTTCATAACCTAGTAGTTTAATTCAGCCCACACAGATTTCCTGATTTTTCTGAGGAACAAGTCAAGAGAAAATTCAGAGAATTTATTTCAGAAATTCATATATTGCAGAAAGCATATCTCCGATTCCGTTTAAATTTTATTCCAATCGAGACCGGAAACTCGAAGACTCTGTTTCAGTCCAATCAGATATGTATTTTTTGAATGTTCCTAATAATGAATTCAGAATATTTGTTCGCATCGACCTTTCAGAGCATCTACTGGTGAATAGTTGAAGCATTTACTGGATCCTACAGAGACAATATGCAGACCAGCGGCGTCAATATGTCGTCAATCGACGTGTTACAGTCGTCTGTTATACACACTCTATGTAACAGTGTTTCAAATTTCAGCTTGATCGGATATTCGTCTGGAATTTTGGAAAAAACCTATAGTCATCCCCATTTTCAAAACTAGTTAACATTCATAATATAATCAGTATTTTTTGAGTTATTATTGAAAAAACAACGATATGAGGAAAAACAACGAGATTTGACACTTTTATCCCCAATATCTCCAGAAACCATTATCGCATCGAACTGAAATTAAGTACACAGCTGTGAAAAATGAAGCTCGAGGTCTGAGAATAATTCTTCTCAAATATGATGACAGATAAAAAAAAATTTCGAAATTTTTTTTGGGATTAACTGACAGTACGGTCTCAACGAAATTCTTGCAGAAAGTTGCGCGTCATTATGCTTCAACCTACTGACAAGTTTCAATTCAATCGCCTCAGTAGTTTTTGAAATATCGAAATAACAACCTCAAAATTTCGAATAGCTATAAACCCGAAACCGTTCAGTCGATTTTACCCATTAACGAATTCGACTCACCCTAAATTTTAAGTCGATGAGATCCTCCATACATCCGTAATCGTGCCTACAGACGGCAGCACCGCCAGCCGGACAAAATCGATTTTGACACCGGATTCGTCATCAGTGAATCCAACCTAGTCGTTTGAGACCATTTTCAAGTAAAATTCAAAAACTACAGACATTTGTTTGTACAAAACGAAAGAACGCTGCTCCCCACAATATGCCCGCGAAAATGTCCCACTCAAGAACATAATAAGTTCTTGCATACATTTTTTTTATCATCGGAATCAAATTTTCTATCCGTATCAATTTTCAACGAGAAAATTATCTTTTGAATTTGGCTCCGCAGGTTGACTGTTTGAACGGACGAATCTTCGAGGCTTCCGTGACGTACCGGGATATATCCACTCTCTCCCTCTTCTCGTGTACTTTTCTCTCTAGCAAGCCAATAGACAGCGTCGGCTGTATCGATCTATGAAACAATAACGAGTGACGTAGAAGGCGATCTGACGCGTTTCTCCCGCTTCGACCTTGAGTCCCGTTGGACCATTTTTAATACCGAATTATTCGAAATTCGCGAGTTTTTGAAGGGTTTGATATCATACATTATGTTTTTGCATCGATATAGAATGAAAAAACATGAAAATATGATAATTCATGTTACATGCAAGAGACCTATGGACGGGTATGAGCGGTTTTCCAAAATCTTGATTTTTCTACTAGCAACGCCTTCGGTTTCTCTTCCAATGTGCCCCCTTTATAAAAGGTCACGAGTTTTATAATCATTCGGGTTATAACCGCAGTTTCATCGTAAGTCGATGAAATTCTCGGTTGTCAAGAAAGATACGGGTATCAGACCGACACAATATTATTTAACGCCCAGACCTGGCACTTGAAACACGCACCACTTAACGCTCGTCAAATCCAGAAGGCCGTTATTAACCAGTCGTGAATTTTCGAACGATATAACATATAATATTATATTCGGCAACAAAATATATAGACCGTGTGCAACATTTCGAATTCCAACAATGTGACTGTTGGAGTGGAACGAATTGAACGATATAGGTACCCATATTCGAGATACAGGTTTGAATATGGGAGAATATTTTCAACGGGACTCGATATTTCGCATGGAATTTGGCTCATTGTTGAAAATTCGAACTTAAAGTTCAATGCATTCAGTATTCGTTACAGTATTTGTTACACTATCATTTTGTAGGTTATTTTCTGGGTTTTCACTCCCAATGTTTGAAACAGAACTATTAAAAATTAAATAAGAATTGTCAGAGCCGGATCTAGGGCGTGGCGAGGGAGGCATTTGCCACGGGCGCCAACCAACTAGGGGCGCAAAATTATGATTTTTTTTTCTTGAAATTATGTTTTTTCACTTCAAAGTCCATTCATATTTTGGAGCGGCGCTATAGTGCATGCACCTGTTGTACAATATGCGGCGATAAAGTAGTAACCCATAAATTAACAGATGATAAATTTACACTTGTCGGTCGCCCTACGATTCCCGATCGCGTCCAGATGTTTGTTATTCGAACAGTGAAGACCTCAATTAGCGGCGAATCAGAGGGAGTTTAATGTTCGAGCTAGCGGCGGTAGCCCTCCGTCTAGGGTAGGTTTCTTGATGGCATGACAAAGAGATTCAGAGCGCCCACATTATTCGCCGAATCGTTCATCACACCGGCTTTGATGAGGGTAATTAATGTATTTCGAAGACGTTTACGGCCGATAGGCTTGATGAAATCACCCCAGTCTAATTAATACTACTTTTTTTCTCGCATGTGGGATACTTCCATGCAGCGGCGCAGTTGATGGCATCAATAAGAAAAATAGGAACCAGGATCTTATCATTATATTTTAAATTATGAGCAATACCGCAAATAACATGATCGTGCAAGCGGGCCGGGAAATTATTCGTGTTGGAAAAAGTTTAAAAATTTCAATCAGGTATGTTTGAATAATTCAATTTTGAGTTGAGGATTTTTACGCGCTCGGTCGAATTATATTCTGCCCGTGCACACGAGAGATATTACTTAGAGACTGCCAAATTTATAAGGTTATGTTTGGGTTGGGAATATTTCGGCGATAGTATCGTGCGAATTTTATTTGCGAGATCCCAAATTATACCAATTCAATTGAAAATTTTCATATGTATAAAAAGAACTTGAAACCTTTTTCTGCCCTCCTGACATTTGTCGAGCATTGAGACAACTCAGATATGAATATATACGAGCGCGCAAAACATTCCGATTCGACGTCAATGCATTTTCAGAATCTTATATAATTTGAGGTTGATATAACCAACTGAAATGCCGCCCAAGAAACTATCAGGATCGCAATATCGGAAGATCAGGGATAAAAAATTATTAGACCTAAAAAAAATACTAGTAATATCTCAAGTTACTTTAAGAATGATGCGGGTATTGTGTCGACAAAAAGTGGTTCCACGAGCGAAGCCCATCATGTAGCGGAATTTCCTTCTACTTCTTCAAGTACCGAGCCTATCGTAAGAAAGTATTCCATTTCGGATAATTCGGACAAGGAATATTCTTTCGATGAGGAATCAGTACTTACTGAGGTTAAACCTGAACCAGTTGATTTTAATGACCCTAAATCATGGCGAATTACAAAAAGTAATATTAAAATGTTCGTTATGACCTTTGTTGGCATGTGTGTTCTCTAATGTATTTCAGTTTTTCATTTACACTTTCATTTATTATTTTGTTTGAAGCTTTGAATGCTTATATATTATTTTAAGACTAAATTATTCTATTCGCTTCCGTTTTGATTTCTTCATATCCTCATTATCGTATATTAATACGTTTATGAGTTCTCTTTACTACCTTATTAGATACATGGGAGATTATAGTAATTTCTTTACACATACTGTTTGATATACCCAAGAATCTAATGCTCGTTCTCAAAAGAATATAATAATAGTAAAATACTATCATTCATGAAAAGTATGAAGTCATTGAAAAAAAAATTGAAAAGAGCGCATTTCGATAACTTGCCACTGGCGCTGAAATCCTAGATCCGGCTCTGAGAATTGTTCTTATGGAGAACGCGCTTATGGATTACAGGATGAAACTATTTTTCAAGGGCAGTTTCAATTGGGAGCTGTTTTAATCGTCAGAATTTCGGGATGGCAATGGGTTATCCGCCCTCACCTGCCATGAGTAACATATTAATGGAAAACTTTGAATGAAACTTGTAGATACATGTTCGCTAAAAACCAAGGCTTGGTGGCGATATTTCAATGTTTCGTGATCTGGAAACATGAGGGGAAAGAGCTAGACAAGTATCGAGAATGGTAAGGACATTTTACCGATCGAAGACAATAGTTTGGAGGAGAGTGAGATGGGTAATCCGTAACTTTCGAGTTACTTTAGCGTTTTTTGCACGATAGGCACACTTTTTTTCTTAAATTACAAAATAATTGTCTAGAAAATTACAATAGTCATTCGTAAATGGTGTGTAGGAATATAAGGGAAGCCGTTGTCTTGGTGATGAAAGCTTATGGATTGTATGGATATTGTCGAACTGACAATAATGAACTGAATTTGGCCATAATATAATTTAAAAACGAGCGATATCTAATCTTCTGAAGAAAGCGAAATTCTAAAGATGGTTTTTCTGTAGTTATTCCAGGGAAATATTAAATGAATCAAATTATATTTGAATCATTTCATTATTTCAATGAATATAGAACGGTAAGTGATTCACTTACGGTTCTGTTTACCTTAGCAACCAGTGAAATCTTCCGATCTAGAAACAAACCAAAACACATAGAATATATAAAGTGTCGATACATTCTTATTATTGCCCACTAGAATTTTGGGTCCAAAACGCAGTCACAGAATTGTCGAATAGTGTCCTACTTGACTCTGTAAAGGGGCCTCTTGTGCGTGGGAGATTCGAGTATTTGGGTATACGGAGATTCACCCTATTGGTCGAGAGATTCACCCTATTGGCCGACGAAGATCACGTGATCGTCGTCGGCCAATAGGAAAAAATCTCCGATTACCCAAATACCCGAATCTTCCTCGCAGTCTCGCACAAAAGGTGGCTTGAGCCATGATGTAAAAGACATGGTGTGCTCATCTGAAAAATGAGTGAAGTTAGCTAGCAAATATAAAGAGTTATATATTCTGCTAGCTAACGTCAGTCACTTTTCAGATGAGCCCACCATGTTCTTTACATCATGGCTTAAACGATGATGGAGCTGAGGTCGCTTTGTCAAATCCAAACAATTTATTCCGCTAAATAAAATGAATTGAATATTAGATCCGATGAAATAATTTCCCAAAATATAAATTGGAAATAATGGATTCTTAATAATATATAAGAGGAGTTTAACAAATGTGGAACATCTACTCATTAATTATATGAAATACTTAAAAGAAAATAAGGAATAATATATAGGGTTTATTGTTGGAAGATTTTCATGTATACAAGAAGTCATTTTGCAGCCAAAACAACGGTAGAAACGGAACGGGAGATTGATATATTACTCAAGGATTTTATTGGATAGTTTGGATCTCCTTTCATAGAAATATGGCTTATAGATTTCGTATGTACTTATTACTAAATATTTAATTCAAGAGTTATGAATTTGTTACATAATTATAAAAATATTTCGAGGAAATTTTCATATTTATTATTATTGAAATATGAATTATTTACTTTGCTGTTCATGTTCATTCGAATTTATCAGAAGAATTTCAAACCAACAAATTAGTCGTTGTATCTATCTTTCCAAATAATTCCAATGGGTATTTCCGAATACGCAACTCTGGAGGACTTCTTCCCATGAACTAAATATTGAAATAATAAATACTCTTGTAATGAATAGGTATTCAAAAATATCAACTTTCAGACCTTTATATATATTTTCCCTATTCTGGCTGAATGAAGTGAAGTCATAACTTGAATTTGTCGAAATGAATTTATTTTCGGAAATTCTTGTAAATTTATACAGTGTGTCCACGGATTGGGGGCCGGTAAGGTGTAAATGACGAAAAATTTTCGAGTTAGACTCTGATATTTTGGGAATCGCTCCTGCTTGGTCTCAAATTGAGATGTTGAGAAAATGAGCCAAATCAATTAATATACAGGGTAGGGTGGTTTAGAACTGATTTGAGGAAAATTGTTAAGAATAAAACACTTTTGTTTCAAAAGATATCGAGAAAGTTTATTGAGAAAAGTTGTTTAGAATCAAAAGACACGGCTAAATCTCGAATTTCAGATAAATCGATCAACTTTGATTTTGTATGTAGGTTATGAAAATATTTGATAATATCCATGGTTACAAATGCCAGACGTGACTTGAAACGTAAATTTTATTTGTCATGAACAAAAATTTTTCTGTTAAAAACATGCTGACCATAGAACAAAGTGTGTTTATTGTACAGTGCTACGGCTTAGGTGCAGACATTTCGTATCAGAAAGTAATAAGTCAATTCCATTGACGCTGGCCAAATTTTGCGGTACCACGTAACCCTGCTAAAAACATAGTTTCAAAATTTAAATTTTTGATCATGACAAAAATCTCACGTATACAAAATGTTCATGGCCAACTTATTAAGTCAAGGTAGGCTGATTTATCTGTAACTTGAGTTCCTGCAGCAGCTCGTCATTCCGAACAACTTTTCTCAATAAACTATCTCGATATCTTTTAGAACAAAGGTACTTTATTCCTAACAAACTTCATTGAATCAGTTCTGAACCACCCTGTATATAAATTTATTTGGCTCATTTTCTCAACATCTAAGTTTGAGACCAAGCAGAAGCGATTCCCAGAATATCAGAGTCTAACTCGAAAATTTTTCGTGCTGTCTGCACCTAAGCCGTAGCACTGCACAATAAACACACTTTGTTCTATGGTCAGCATGTTTTTAACAGAAAAATTTTCTTTCATGACGAATAAAATTTACGTTTCAACTCACGTCTGGCATTGGTAACCATGGATTTTATCAAATATTTTCATAACCTACTTACAAAATCAAAGTTGATCGATTTATCTGAAATTCGAGATTTAGCCGTGTCTGTTGATTCTAAACAACTTTTCTCAATAAACTTTCTCGAAATCTTTT
Organism: Myrrha octodecimguttata; assembly: GCA_958510865.1. NCBI lineage: Eukaryota > Metazoa > Arthropoda > Insecta > Coleoptera > Coccinellidae > Myrrha > Myrrha octodecimguttata. The sequence continues at coordinate 67,231,266 of OY294058.1, read as the reverse complement.
GAAACAAAGGTGTTTTATTCCTAACAATTTTCCTTAAATTAGTTCTAAACCACCCTGTATATTGATTGATTTGGCTCATTTTCTCAACATCTTAATTTGAGACCAAGCAGGAGCGATTCCTGAAATATCAGAGTCTAACTCGAAAATTTTTCGTCATTTACACCTTACCAACACCCAATCCGTGGACACACTGTATATGGTCCAACACGGAAAATAAAGAAAAGCTCTGATTTTTTTAGTTTTGATATGAAATGTCGGTAACTTCCGAATATATTCCAGATTCTACATGGCAGATTTCTTGATGCTGTCATGTATCGGCGAGAACTGAAGTAGGACAACAAAGCCGTATTTAGACAACATTTGGACCGCATTTCGAGAATATTCTATGCATATGGGTTAACTTAAAAAGTCGTTCTATCGCGCGAAAACAATTTTATTTGATTTTCAATTGTTTCCCCTCAAAAAAAGCTTTAATCGATTCTGACATTTCACTATGTTTGTTTGTGATTCCTAGTTTTGCTCTTATTCTATACTTTTTGCGCGCATGTTCTAGGGGAACAGCGTGCTATCGTTCTTTCCAAATGTCTGTTATTTTGGATGATTGAGCCGAAAATGGTCTCAATCGACTAGGTTGGACTCACTGATGACGAATCCGGTGTCAAAATCGATTCGTCCGGCCATACGGCCGTCCCTCCGGCCGTAGACACAATAACTGTCGACAGATGCAAGCTAGCAACTTGAAACTTTCAGGATAGGTTGCGCATCAGAATGCCGCGGTTGATTTAGTTAATGGGGCAAATCGGTCGAATAGTTTCGGAGTTATAGGCACTTGAAGTTTTGAAGTTATTTATTCTTTATTTCAGATACTACTTGAGCGATTGTATTCAAACTTGGCAGTTAGGTGGAGTATAATGACGCGCAACTTTGAGCCAAATTTCGTCAGGATCATATTGTAAATTAAAAAAAAAACTTTTTTCGAAACTTTTTTCCATAAAATTTTTTTTTCGGAAACCATTCATCATATCCAAAAAAAATTGCACTCGCACTTTGAACTTCATATTTCACAGCAGTGTACCAAATTTCAGTTCGATACGATCATAAGTTTTGGAGATATCGGGAAAAAATATGTCAAATTTCGAGGTTTTCTTCTCGATTTCGTTGATTTTTTCGGTATTACTCGAGAAATACTTATTCAGTCCTGATAAAATTTCACAGCTAGTTTTGAGATGCTGAAAGACAACTTTATGCGAAATTTCGTGATAATCGTGTCATTAGAACAATTTGAAAAAAAAATTTCTATGATTTTCTTATCATATCATCCTCATTAAATTCTGTATGAAACTTCGAACTGTTATTTTTCGATGAAGTACTGGATTTCAATTCGATCTGATCTGTATTTTTGGAAATATTGGAAAAATAAAATTTTGATTGGGTATATCTACGGAATAATTGGGTGGATTTTACCCATTCAAGAATTCGGCCTTCGTAGTTAAGGTCCAAACCTTCTCTCCAAATATCGAGATTCTAAGTTGTTTCTTTCGGAAGTTATTGTGTTTGCGCAGTCGGCCGTTAGAGATTATTACGATATTTGTAGAGTAGGTTTGGGGCTTAATTAGGAAGGTCGAATTCGTGAATGGGTAAAATCCGCCCAATGATTCCGTAGATATACCCATTCAAAATTTTATTTTTCCAATATTTCCAAAAATACAGATTTGATCTAATTGAAATCCAGTAATTTATCAGTAAAAATTTCAAAAAGCACTGCCGTGAAGGCAGCAGCTTCTGCGTGCATGTTCAAATTAGTTGCTGAAGCGGTCATCTACATTGAACATGCGGGCAAAAGTTGCTGCCTTCACGGCAGTGCTTTTTGAAATTTTTTAATTGAAAAATTCAGGCAACATTTAGACACTTTTGGGAAAAAGTTTTTCAAATATTCTAAAAATCGAAGCAGTACCGGATCGATCCCCGTTTTGTCGCCATTTTGCCACTATAGAAAATGACTCTAGTGCCAATGTCTTTCACTAAGATGTTCACTCCAATATGTCTAACAATGGTTATTTATCGCTTAGGATTAATTGACGGCCTACACTAGTTTTATTATCATGCTAAATTAATAAGGTGTGAGCTGTGACGAACATAAATTCAAAATAGAAAAAGCAGAAGAATTTGCAACTTTTCTGGGAGAAACTTTGGGGATATAACAAGTGGGATTAAGAACGTGGTCTTCAGACAATTTAAAAATGATTCTCAAAATCGACACAGTGCACACTTGACCCCTGCTCCTGCGCCATTCTGTAACTACTGCCAATTGTATCATTTTTTAGGTTTTTTTGGGTTTTCACTGCCAATATCTGAAATAGAACTATTACAATTGGATAAATAATTTTTTCCATGGAAAACACCCTATCTAGGACAATAGGTTGCCTAATAAACAACACTGGAACAATACAAACGATAAACAACGCGAACGGTGACGCTTCAGAGTAAATAATTCTGATAATTTTGTCGTCTGTCTGTTGAAAGAGAATTTGTACTCTGAAACGTCACAGTTCGCTTTGTTCATCGTTTGTAGTGTTCCGGTATTATTCATTAGGCAACCTATTTTCCTAGAAAGTGCCCTTTACAAATAGTTCAATCGTGCAATCCATAGGGGCGTTTTCAATAAAAGGAAATTATTTAGTTTTCAATAGTTCTGCTTCAGATATTGGAAGTGAAAACACAAAAAAACCTACAAAATTAGCAGTAGATACAGAATGGCGCAGGAGCCGGGGTCAAGTGCCCACTGTGTCGATTTTGAGAATCATTTTTAAATTGTCGGAATACCACGTTCATAATCTCACTTGTTATATCCTCAAAGTTTATCCAAGAAATGTTGCAAATTATCTGCTCTTCTATTTAGAATTTAAGTTCACCACAGCTCACACCTTATTCATTTAGCATGATAATAAAACTAGTGTAGGCTGTCAATTAATCCTAAACGATAAATAACATGGACATATTGGAGTGAACATCTTAGTGAAAGACATTGGCACTTGAGTCATGATGTCACATGAGATGCAGAAATAAGCTTCAATCGATATTTATTGATAATTGCCTTGGCACTGATGACTTCAAGTAGGCATTTTGAAATACTCAGTTGATCGGTCCAGGAAAGCAAAAATATCGATGAAATCCTGTGATGGCCTTCGGTAGTTAAAGTTCAAGATATTCATTGACATGAAAACTATAAAACTCAAAATTTCAATAATATGAAAATTTTACATAGAGGCGAGAAAGGTGAACGTTTGGATCCTTCAGAATCCCTAGATATCTTCAGCCCAAAGAAAGAGCCTTCCAATTTATTTTCTGTATTTATGTATTCAGTTTCGAGAATGGGATGAAATCCGAAACATACACGTTAACGAATATTTCAATTAAAAATCGTGAAACTTTATTCAAGTGTTCCTTGTTTTCTTTAATTTTTTAATAAATCTTTCATTTCACTATAATTTTTAGTCATGCCTATTTTTGCTTTCAATTATCTCAAATGATGAAGTTGTACCCTCTGATAGAATTCAGTTGCCAGATTAAAACTAGTATGTGCCTTGAACTCTTTATTTATTTTATCATTCAAGAATACAAATTGAACTGGATTGGATACGTAAAATGAAAGAATCGAGTTTGACATCGGATTCTTCATGAGTTGTATCCCAAGCTAGTCGTTTGAGGCAATGTACTGTAAACGTGTAGAATAAATTATTTTGAGTTTGGTCAATCTACCAACCTGCATGTGTATCACTATTTGATAGGGTGTCAGTTCGATTCGCAGCTGGTGTAGCTATAAGATCAAACTGGGACAGCTTCATATCCTCTGCAATCGCCACTTGTCTAATATCGTTCCATTTGTATATCAGATCTTGAGAAGTGTAACCAACTGAAATAAATAAAATTCAATCAAATTAGTTTTTCACAGTAAAAATATCCGAATACTGAGAAATTATTACTACCAAATAGACGACTTCGGCCCAAGTTGCCAACCCACAATTTTCTTCACAAATTTACTATCACTGGAAAACGGGAATTTCAGGATAAATTCGACATGATGAGGTTCGCGTTACTTATAAATATCCGTAAAAGATGCCTCAGCTCCTCAAACAAGATAATTCCTTCCAAATATAGGGTTTTGTTAAGATAATCTCTGATTGGCTGAAATTTAAGTTGGGATTCCTGATTTCATGTTAATAGTGTCAAATTTATATAGGATTTGTTCCGCAAATCAACTTGGTTATTTCGGTTGCCAGTTTTCCATTCCGTAAATATGAAATATTCGGTTGGTTCCTGAAGGAAAGGTTAATTACGGAATTTGCTTGATGAAAAAACGTTATTTCTGTCACCAGAACGACAGTCAATGCTTTATGGTAACATATCTATTGCATAAAACAATTTTCCTTCAATTTATGATCCATAGAACATAGAAGAGACAACAATCAACAATGGAAAAATTACTAGGTATGGTCCATGATGTAAAAAACATGGTGAACTCATCTGAAAATGAGTGACGTCAGCAAGATTAAAATACAAAGAGTAGAATACTCTGTGCTTCGAATTTACATGTTAATTCATGGTCTATGGATCATAAGGTAAATAGAGATTGTTCTATGCTATGGATATGTTACCATAAAATATTGATTATCGTTCTGGTGCATAGACTTAATATGTCTAAGTTCTGGATACAAAAATATTGCTTTTTCATCAACCAAATTCCGTAATTAACCTTTTTTTTCAGGAACCAACCGAATATTTCATATTTACAGAACGGAAAACCGGCAACCGAAATAACCAAGTTGATTTGCGGAACATATCCTTCATAAACTTGACACTATTTACATAAAAATCAGGAATCCCAACTTAAATTTCAGCCTAACAAAACCTATATCTGGAAGGAATTATCTTGTTTGAGGAGCCGAGGCGTCTTTCACGGATATTTATAAATAATGCGAACCTTCTCATGTCGAATTTGTCCTGAAATTCCCGTTCCCCAGTAATAGTAAATTTGTGAAGAAAATTGTGGGTTGGCAACTAGAGCCGATTTCTAATGCATCTGATGTCAGACAATGGAAAATCAATCTCTGATATATACTGACATATACATATACTGTTGTCGTATAATGTACGCGATATGTCCCTTGACGAAGGAACTAGTGATACCAAAAGTAAAGATACTTGAATTGAAAAGTAAAGTTCTCAACTGATTTTTCTGATAAAAAAAAAATCGTATTTGAAATTTGTTACCTACATGGTAGTGACTGATGTCATCAGTAAAGGTTTGAATATTGAAAATTACGAACTATATAAAATGCAGTAGATATATCGATAGTTAAGAGCAAACACTACCATGTGAATTACCACTTAGCCCATTTTGGCAACACAGACACATTCATTAAACCTCGTTAATATCTCAAGGTCAGGCGTTTTTAACGGTCTGTATGCTTTAACGTTGCCAATAGTCTCGAGAAATATTAGAATTCACCGAAAATTCGACGATAATAGGAGAAAACGGATGTCGTTCTGCAGACTTCAGTGATTATGTTTTGGAAATTTTTTTGGGATGTACAGAATTCTGTTGCGAGAAAGAGCAATCTTAGGTAATTTTCCATTTTTCACTCCATTTCAGATAATATTTTCCCGAAGATTATTGAATATAAAAAGTGGCATCATTGCACATTCTCACAAATTTTTTCAACCATTTGCACCCAAAAAATTTTTTGAAATAAAGGAACTCTGGTCTCCAAAAGTCATCCCGTTAAGTTCGAGGTATTGTTTGCTCTTAATTATGAATGATTTGATAATTTTTGAATTTTGAACAGAAAAAGGTCTCGAACGACTAGGCTGCATTCACTGATGACGAATCCTCTGCCGGAATCGATTCTGTCAGTTTGATTCGACTCTAAATCTCGGAAATATTGGAAAAAATGATGTCAAATTTGGTGGTTTTTTTAAGTTCTTGAATATTTTCTATTCTGAGAACTTCTAATCATATTATTTTAATCAAAAAATTTCTATTTTTGGAAGTATTGGAAAATAAAATTTCGATCATGCGGAATCAGCGGGTGGATTTTAACAATTCACGAATTCAAGGTTCAAACCTACTCTACAAATGTTTCCAAGCTGTTGCTTTTGGAAGTCAGACCGGGGTCAAGAATTGAAAAGGTGAACACTTTGGAAATGCATTTGAACATGCGCACCAAAGCTGCTGACTTAAATGCTAACAATACCACGTACTGGTGAATTACGGCAAGGCAACACAGCCACATTCAGGTTTCATTAAACATTGTTAATATTTCAAGGTCAGGTGACTACACTCGATCTTCATGCTTCAACGTTGCCCATAGCCGCGTGAAATATTTGAATTCGGAGGAATTTCGACGTTTACAGGGGATAACAATGTGGGGTGTCGTTCTGCAAGCTTCAGTAAGTATTTTTTGAAATTTTTTTTTGGGATGTACTTAATTCTTTTGTGAGAACGCGCAATGTTAGTTAATTTTCCATTTTTCACCCTATTTCAGTTTTTATTTTCCCGAAAATTCTTGAATATGAAAGTGGCAGAATTGCGCATTTTTACGATTTTTTCAACCATTCGCACCAAAAAATTTTCTGAAAAAAACCTCGAATATATTCTACATTAATTGTTGAAATTCAAAAATTAAAATCTTTTTCATAGTTCTTGGCCTGCTATTAGAAACGAAAACAATGAACAGACTGGTTTTAAGGTGACCTCATTGATGTACACAGCTTTTATTTCCTCTGTTGAAACCGAGATGTAGGAAACTGAAGGACCCCACATTAAATGAGAACTTCTGAATTCTTGTATATGAAATTATTCATTTTAGCCTGGTCTGGAATGTTAAAACATAGAAAGCTCGGTAAGCATGCTTGGAATTGTAGATTTGGAAGATTTACATGAAAGAGATTCAGGCAAGATTTTGTATTATTCTGGCTTTATTTCGAATTCTCGACAGGTAACACTCTTAGGATCGGTTTCAATCCTCACATAAATGTCGGAAGAAGCACTACGTTTCTAGGGGAAATATTTCGACCTTAAAAAAATGTTGTTGGAGTCCAACACATTCAAAGTTTGTATGGGAAGGGCTTGAACGAATACTTTTCGGAACTATTCCATGTTATTTATGTTCACAATTTTTATATTTCTTCAAAACATATAAGAGCACTATACATATTGAATCATTGAATTGAGATAATCAATTTGACAAACTCAAAATCCAGGTAGAACCATGAAAATACACGAAAGCTAGGAATATAGTTCTTGTGTTATGAAGTACAGAAAATATAATTTTCATAATTTTATTCGTGCATTTTTTCAACAGAATATAATGAAGATACATTTTTTAAAAAAATCGTCCTGGACGTGAGAGGTCCTTAAAGTTCCAAAATTTTGGACCTTTTTTCAAAAAATCATTATTACCGACTCGATGAGAGTAGGACGATGAAATCTGTTTTAATTCATAGATAAAGGATCGAACTGCACGTAAAAAAATTCGACATCACCCAGCTTCATTATTTTGGTCGGCACGACGTCTCAAAGTTGACCAATATTTCGAAATTTTTTCACTATTTCCGCCATAATTTCTAAACGGTTGTCACTGGACGATTTCTAATGACATATTCGTGATCTACGACCTCGATTTAATAGGAAACGATAACAAGGTCGACAATTTTCGAAGAAAAAATTTATTTGGGACTTAAAAAATTTTTCATAAAGAACCGCGAATAAACATCAAAGCGCAGAGGGGTGGGGGGTAAGATTTAGCGATTCCGTGCGAAATTTTATTTTTGAAGCTATGACAATATGCACATCATATATTATGGATTCGAACACGTAGATTACGAATCTGTAATTAGATTTTGCGTAACTGATTCGGTTTGGAAAATATTCCGGATTTGGTGAGAAATTTTCGAAATTTGGGTCAACTTTGGGCCGTCGTACAGATCAAACGCGTGAAGCTGGACAATATCGAATTTTTTTGGTTATATCTGGATCCTTTGTGAGTACGTAGCCACTCATTTTATAGACGTAAGTCTTCTGGTTAAAAAATTATGATTTTTTTAAAAAAGGTCCAATTTTTTCGATTTTCCTCGGGCCCTAAAAAACGAACCAGACTCTCCACTAACATTCTGATTGGATTTTCTTAATCTACGCCCTAGAATTAGTATATGTTTCAAATTTCAGGTCGATCGGAGAATTTTCGATTTTTGGTAAAATTTTAAGGGGTTACCCTTAAGAAAATCTCAATTTTCGAAAAATAATTTTCCGACTCCTATCGCCGTGAAATTTGGCACACTTACTAATTCGAGGGCGTAGAACAAGAATATAAGGTCAGATATTTTTAAAAAAAATCGTCCTGGACGTGAGAGGTCCTTGAAGTTCCAAAATTTTGGACCTTTTTCAAAAAATCATTATTACCGACTCGATGAAAGCAGGACGATGAAATCTATTTTATTGCATAGATAAAGGATCGAACTGCACGTGAAAAAATTCGACATCACCCAGCTTCATTATTTTGGTCGGCACGACGTCTCAAAGTTGACCAAAATTTCGAAATTTTTTCACTATTTCCGCCATAATTTCTAAACGGTTGTCACTGGACGATTTCTAATGACATATTCGTGATCTACGACTTCGATTTAATAGGAAACGATAACAAGGTCGACGATTTTCGAAGAAAAAAATTTATTTGGGAGATATTTGTAGAGTAGGTTTGGACCTCTACTACGAAAGTTGAATTAGTGGATATATGAAATCCACACAATGATTCCTCAGATATACTCTTCAAAATTTTATTTTTTCAATATTTCCAAAAATACAGATTAGATCGAATTGAAATCCAGTATTTTATAGAAAAATGACAATTCGAAGATTTATTCTGAATATCATAATAATCAGAAGATCAGAGAATATTGAATATTTGAAAAAAGAATTGAAACCTTATTTCAACATGTTCTAATGATACGATCATCACAGAATTCCGCACTAAGTTGCTCATCAGCATTTTCAAACTAGCTGCCACGTTTCATTTCGATTACATCAGTTCCTTTCGGAGTTATTCCGATAAAGACAACGATATCGAAAAAAAAATCCCGAAAGATTATATATTTTCTTCCGATATCTCCAGAAACTATTGTCGTATCAAAATGAAATTTGGTACACTGTTGAAAAACATGATGTTCAAGGTATGGGCAGGAGTTTTTTTGGATTCAATGAATAATTTCCGAAAAATAATTTTTTTTCGAAAAAAATTTCGAAAGAAATGTTGTTCAAAATATACTGAAAGTATGGTCTCAACGGAATTTTGTGGAAACTTGTGAGTGGTTATGTTTCAACTAACTGTCAAGTTTCAATTCAACAGCATGAGTAATTCCTGAAATATCACGGAATTAATTTCAAAATTTCAAATGACCATAACTCCAAACTATTCAAACGATTTGTCCCAATAACGAACTCAACTGCAGAATTCCATTGCACGCTAGTCGCTTCTTTCACAGTTATCGTGTCGTTGGCCGGCCGGCCGAACTGAATCTTATATCCTGCGGGTTGTAATTTCAAGTAACAGTTTTCGGGAAGAATTAATATGAATTACTCTTTATAGGCAACAAGTTTTTTTCAAGAATTCGAAAAACTGCGATCTAAGCAGATCGAAACCAACTAATAGGTTGTAAAATGACAATATAACATTTCATGAGAATTTCACGATAAGAAGATTCAGAGTTATCATTTTCTAGAAGATCAGTGCACGGATGGATGTACTCAGAAATGAATTTGAGTCTTCCGAAAGAAATAACTTAGGAACTTTAAAATTTCCAGGTATAGTTCCATCAAGCATGCGGAAAAATCCACATCTCATTTTGGTAGTTTTCTTGAACGTTTATTCTCTGTTTTCGGTAGTTAAATGGAGGGTCAGGAACAAATATCGTTAAAACTGAAAGAGTCATACAAATTTCCATAGCAATAGCCAGTATTTCGAAATAAACTGCTTTTAACCCTGCACCGCAAAATAATAAAGTATAAAACTTATAGCTAGCCAAACTTTCGTCGCATTTCCGAATGATAGAGACATATTTCATCCGCTTTATAAATAAATAGACAACAATCGGAGCGTAAAATGCGATTTCTACAACTTATGTCAACCTTTCCGCTTCTTAACTTCCCATTTCGTCCTCGAAAAAGGAGAAATGACTCAGTTCGGGGATGGATTGTTTTTTAATAGCCTCTTTCTATTAGTTCGAGGAGGAGCGTTGCATTTTCCAAACTTATTTCAGGTCAGTTGATTTTTGCGCGCATGTTCTAGGGGAACAGCGTGCTATCGTTTTGTCCAAATGTCTGTAAATTTCGATGATTGAGCCGAAAATGGTCTAAAACGCCTAGATTGGACTCACTGATGACGAATCCGGTGTCAAAATCGATTCTGTCCGGCCGACCGGCCGTGGACACGATAACTGTCGAACGGAGTGAGCTAGCAACCTTTCAGGGTAGGTCGCGCATTAGAATGCCGCGGTTAAGTTCGTTAATGGGCCAAATCGATCGAATAGTTTCGGAGTTATAGCCACTTGAAATAATAATAATAATAATAATAATAATATTGTCTTTATTTCACCAAATTGAACCTCAAGGGAAAGTTCACCAAGAAGGTGCTCTACCACTTAACCCTTGTTACATAAATAATTGAATTCGAATGACCATTGAAAAACAAAAAAGGAGAATATAATGGAAATGAACAAAATAAATTTTGAAGTTATTTATTTTTTATTTCAGAAACTTCTTGAGCGATTGAATTCAAACTTGGCATTTAGGTGGAGTATAACGACGCGCAACTTTGAGCCAAATTTTGTAAGGATCATACTGTCAGTAAATTTTTTCAAAATTTTTCTCCAAAAAAATTTTTTTTCGAAAACTGTTTATCATATCCAGAAAAAATTCCACTAGGACTTTGAGCTTCATGTTTAACAGCAGTGTACCGAATTTCAGTTCGATACGATTATGCGTTTTGGAGATATCGGTAAAAAATATGTCAAATTTCGAGGTTTTTTTCTCGATATCGTTGCCTTTTTCGATATAACTCGAGAAATACTGATTCAACCCTGATAAAACTTCGCAGCTAGTTTGAAGATGCTGAAAGACAACTCTTTGCAGAATTTCGTGATGATCGTGTCACTAGAACAATTTGAAAAAAAAATTCTGTGATTTTCTTATCATCCTCATTAAATTCTGGATGAACCTTCGAACTGTAATTTTTCGATGAAGTACTGGATTTCAATTCGATCTGATCTGTATTTTCAGAAATATTGGGAAAATAAAATTTTGAATGGGTATATCTGCGGAATCATTGGGTGGATTTTACCCATTCACGAATTCGGCCTTCGTAATTAAGGTCCAAACTTTCTCAACAAATATCGAGTTTCTAAGTTGTTTCTTTCGGAAGTTATTGTGTTTACGCAGGCGGCCGTTAGGTTAAGGTTAGTTAGGGTAAGATCAATTTACTTTTTTCCAGGAACTAATTTTGTCCATGACTAATAAACATATTTCGATTGCTCTTGTGGAAGGAAAATGACAGTCATTAATTGAGTCGTGGATAATAGGTGTCTATAATGAATATTATACACTCCATGCATAGATTTAATGAAAGATTTGACGTTTCCCGTAAGTTTGACAGTTTCCAGCAATAACAGAGAATGAACTTCAGCATTCTGGCAACTCTATTGTAGGTTCTTCAAAATGCAGAATTATTCCAATTTTACCAATGAATTCATGGACAAAGTATAGTATTTAACACGCATACAATTGATATTATTCACTTGGGTGATTTGCGACACACGCCGCAGACCTCGTGAGTAATTGAAGTAATTATAGCTCGTTGAATTATATACTTTTCTATGGTGATAGATTTTCACATCTGGTCTCAACGGAAAATATGCAACTGATCGAAAAATAATGCGAAAATCGTGTTATAGTTCTGTTCAAACGTAGGCAAATTCTTGAATTTTTCTCAGGAAATCGTCTCAAACGACTAGGTTGATGACGAAATCGATTCTGTCCGACACGATAACTGTCGGAAGAAAAAAGCTAGTGACTTCAAATTTGTAAAGCAGGTCGTGCATCATAATGCGACAGTTAAATTCATTAATGGGACAAATCGGCCAAAAGGCAGTTACAGTCATTTGAAGTTTCGAGATATTACAGGAACGTCTGAAGCGATTGGATTGAATCTTGGCAGTTAGTCGAGCAAAATCACGCGCAACTTTTCGCAAAATTTCGTTGAAACCTTGTTTTGTTTCTTGGTCAATACTTCATCTTTAAAAATGAAGTTTGGACGAAATTTCCAAATTTATGGGTCGGAGTCGAAAATGAACTGAATACAGTGAGAAATTAATCCGGTTCCTCCGCCAATTTGTAATTCAAGCTACTCTGGAATTAAATGTGTCGATTAAGCTTACATATCTCCAGATCGGTAAATTTTGTGATTTCCACCAGTTTCAATATACCCATTGAGCAAAGATGACGTAATTTCGGATCAATGCAAAGGTGTAACGATCCTAATTGTATTATTTTGAAAGGTGAACCCTTCACTGACTGGACTAAAATTGAGTCGATAAAGAATAACATATTGAATTTCTTCTTCGAAGCTATCGAAGTATCTTTGAAGATTCCTAAAATTTAGGCATAATTTTTTGTGAGTGTGAAATGGTGGAAGCACCTGCATCTTTAATCTTTAATGTTACTATCGCATTTATTGATCTCTTGGAGAAGGCGCAAAATATATTGTATTAGAGTTTGAGAGATCAAAAACAGGAATTCCAAAAATAAGTTTCGACATACCTTCGACTAGGGTATATCACATACTGGTTGGAAATATTCAATGAAGAGGCTATACAATTTTTGTCCAGCGTTTCTGATCATTTTAAGCATTATCAAAATAAATTTGTGATATTTGAAGATTGACCAATCTAGAAATGCACTGGCATGAAGTCAGCAGTTTTTGCGCGCATATACAAATTCGTTGCCAAAGCTGTCATCTTTGGTGATCTTCTAATCATAATATCCTCACGAACTTCTGCATGAACCTTCAAGCTGTAATTTTTCAATCGATCACTTAATTCCAATAAGAATTTATCTGTATTTTTGGGAATAAAATTTTGAATGGGTATATCTACGGAATTATTGGACGGATTTTACCCTTTTACGTATTCGGTCTTCTTAATTAAGCCACAAAACAACAGAAGTTATTGTGTTAACTGTCGGCCATATGGCTGACTGTACTTTTCATGCTGCTTGCTGCCTACACAAAACTTTTGACGGCCGACCAAGTCATTGATTACAGTTTGAATTTGATGGTTGGGTCTAAAATAGATTGAAAATGTGTAAGAAATCTTGCCCTTGATCAGGAAATCAAACTTTCGGCCAGTCGGGTACCATGCTCGATGTCATTGTTTTCGTTAAATGGTTTCTTCTTTTAACATTCTCTTATGTGAATCATTCTTCATTGAAAACTTCAATTTCTTACGAACCCGAAAGAAAATATTCTTTAGATATTTTGAAGAATTGCATGTTATCATTTGATTGGACATAACTTACATGATCCAAATTTAAGTGGACATCTTTGAATATCCATAGGAAAGTCCTCCAGGTTCATGGGGCATCCTGCCTTGATGGTCAATCTGGAAGGAAAAATCTTTTGAAAATTATTTTTGTTTTTTCCTCAGAAAATTCTTGATTGGAAGTTTGACTTTTTTCGGGAGAATTATTCAGTTTGATTTAAACCTCTTAGTTTTTCCTTACTCAAAAAAGCTACAGCATTCTCCTACTAGTTACCGAGTTCTATCATAATAGGGTAAGTATTTTTTGAATTATTCCGAAAATATCAACGGTAGCCTGGAAAAATCGGAAAATTTGATTTATTTTCTTCTAATATCTAAGTTGAAATCAGGTCAAACTGAAATTAGGTACACTGGTTAAATATGGGATTCAATGCCTGCGCCACATAAATTCGAAATCTGATGAGTTTTCAAAACATCTAGAAAAGCACTGCCGTGAAGGCAGCAGCTTTTGCGCGCATCTTCAATGTAGATGACCGCTTCGGCAACGAATTTGAACATGCACGCAAAAGCTGCCGCCTTCACGGCAGTGCTCTTTAAATTTTTTTCTGATCAATTATTGGATTCGAATAGACGACTTCGGCCCAAGTTGCCAACTCACAATTTTCTTCATAAATTTACTATCACTGGGGAACGAGAATTTCAGGACAAATTCGACATGATAAGGTTCACGTTATTTATAAATATCCGTAAAAGATGCCTTGGCTCTTCAAACCAGATAATTCTTTTCATAAGTAGATTTTTGTTAGGCTGTAATTTAAGTTGGAATTCCCGATTTCATGTTAATATAGTGCAAAGTTTAAAAGGATATGTTCCGCAAATCAACTTGGTTACTTCGGTTGCCTGTTTTCCGTTCTGTAAATATGAAATATTCGGTTGGTTCCTGAAAAAAAAAACCGTTAATTACGGAATCTCATTGATGAAAAAGTAATCTTTCTGTCACCAGAACATAGACATATTAAGTCTATGCACCAGAGTCCAGAACGAAAATCAGTATTTTATGGTATCCATAGCATAGAACAATCTTCATTAACCTTATGATCCATAGACGATTCCTAGTAATTTTTCCACTGTTGATTGGTGTCTCTACTATGTTCTATGGAACATACATTAAATAAAGATTGTTCTATGCTATGGATATACTACCATAGAACATTGACTATCGTTCTGGTAACAGAAAGAACGTTTTTTCATCAATCAAATTCCGTAATTAACCTTTTTTTCAGGAACCAACCGATTATTTCATATTTAAGGAATGGAAAACCGGCAACCGAAATAACCAAGTAGATTTGTTGAACATATCCTATATAAATTAGACACTATTAACATGAAATTAGGAATCCCAACTTAAATTACAGCCTATCAGAGATGATCTCAACAAAACCCTATATTTGGAAGGAATTATATTGTTCGAGAAGCCGAGTCATCTTTTACGGATATTTATAAATAACGCGAACCTTATCATGTCGAATTTGTCCTGAAATTCTCGTTCCCCAGTGATATTAAAATTGTGAAAAAAATTGTGGGTTGGAAACTTGGGCCGAAGTCGTCTATTCGATCTAATCTGTATTTTTGGAAATATTGGAAAAATAAAATTTTGAATGGGTATATCTACGGAATCATTGGGCGGATTTTACCCATTCACGAATTCCACCTTCGTAATTAAGCCCCAAACCTACTCTACAAATATCCAGTTTCTGAGTAGTTTCGTCCGGAAGTTATTGTGTTTACGGTCGGACTAACGGTCGACTGCGTAAACACAATATCTTCCGAAAGAAACAACTTAGAATCTCGATATTTGTAGAGTAGTTTCTGAAATAAAAAATAAATAACTTCAAAATTTCAAGTGACTACAACTTCGAAACTATTTGACCGATTTGGCCCATCAACGAACCTAACCGCGGCATTCTAATGTGCAACCCACCCTAAAAGTTTCAAGTTGGTAGCTCACTCCGTTCGACAGTTATCGTGTCCATGGACGGCTGGCCGGCCAGCCGGACAGAATCGATTTTGACACCGGATTCGTCATCAGTGAGTCCAACCTAGTCGATTGAGACCATTTTTGGCTCAATCATCCAAAATTACAGATATTTGGACAAAACGATAGCACGTTGTTCCCCTAGAACATGCGCGCAAAAAAAGGGTTTCAAGAAAATGTTCGAAAATTTGCTCATAAATTCCGTACATAATTAAGTATCAGAATTTTCTAACTAGTAACCAAGTTTTATTAAGATAAAATTAGTATTTTTCGAATTATTCCACCCATAACGACACCGGGAATATAATCACAAAATTTGAAAAATTTTTTGCCTCTCACAAAAAATTGAATCCACATCGGATTCGTTTTGAAATAAAAAATTTCAGAGCTGTGCAAAATTTTGTCGGAATTCGATGAGTAGGTAAGTAGTTTTCGAAAAAAAAATTTTCTATAAAAATTTCGATGAATTTGTTTTCAAATGTACTTATAATATAGTCCCAACCAAATTTAGCGAGTAAAGGTTTATTCGCACTATACGTTCCGTAACCTTCCAGTATCCTTTCCGTATGATTCAAAATTTAGTATGCAAGAATGTCATTTAGACGGAACGTGAACGGAGCGTATAGGGTGCATACATCAATTCATTTACACCTTATAATATTTTACGGGAAGGATACTGGAAGGTTACGGAACCTATAGTGAGAATCAACCTTTATTGTACGCAGGGCTGGGCCAAATACATGCTTGGCTCAATTGAAATACAAATTACAAAATACTTTCTCGCAGGTATTTGAAATATAAAATACAAAATACTTTCAAGTCGGGTATTTGAAATATAAAATACAAAATACAGTATTTTAACTATTTGTATTTGAAATACAAATTACAAAATACATTCAGGTGTTACGTAAAATGTGAAAAGAGTACAACTAATTCAGCTCAGCTATTTTATCGCTAAATAAAGAATTTCCTTCCAGAAACACAAGATTTTTGAATGTAGAATGTAGTATCAGACAAACAGCCTCTTGATGGGGAATGAATAAAACCTGCTGAAGAAAACAATCTTTCTACAGGTACTGATGGGCGGAAACTTGTGTTATATTGTATGGACACATTTTTTTTATGTTAGGTTAATGTTCAAGGACGGTAAGTTCTTTGTTTTTATCGTTTTTAGAAGTTGACTAACTCTAACTCCATGATGAAATGACCATTGCGCAGGACCTTTTCTTCCTTTCCATTTGCCGAAAATATGATTGCAAAAAACCAAGATGAAGCAGATGAACGTCGCGCCATCTGAAGGGAGATTCAGGGACTATTTTCTCTAGAGCGCTCAGCGCTAAATGTATTTGTTCGAAAGTATCGAAATACAAAATACTTCAACGTTAGGTATTTGAAATACCAATTACAAAATACATTTTCAAGAAAAAATTTAAATACAAATACAAAATACGTATTTGTATTTATTTTCGTATTTCTATTACAAGTAATTGAAATACTGCCCAGCCCTGATTGTACGTCAGTATGCTACAACCAACCAAGTTTACATTGGATCGCTTAAATAGTTCTTGAGATATTGAGAAAATAATTCCAACAGTTCAAGTGACTATAGTATATCTCCTAAACCATTCAACTGATTTGGCCCATCAAAAAACTCAACTACTGCATTCTGATGTGGAACCTTCCCTGAAAGTTTCAAGTCCCTAGCTTGCTCTGTTCGACAGTTATCCTGTCCTCGGCCAAATCGGTTTCAAACAACGTATTCATCATCAGTGAGTCCAACCTTGTTGTTTGAAACCATTTTCGGCTCAAAATTCAAAAATTATAGGAAATTTTCAAAAAACTATAGCACTCTGATCCCCAGAACATGCACTTTAAAATCTGAAAAACTCTAATTACCCAAGTTATTTCCAAGATTATTTCATCACCTATCTGCCAATTCAATCCAAGTTTTCCAGTAATTTACATACTTTAATGGGAAATTAGCGATAAACTATTTCCTTCATTCGATTCATCTCTGTTCTAATGATTTAATTCATTTAGAAGCCGGCTTCTACCGAATTCGACTACGATTTTGAGTTCTATCATTTAATTAATATCAATTATTCAAACCGGGAGCCAGGATCTTAATTCAATTTTGGTAATTGAAATTATATCATAACTTCTCACCTCCATTTACGGGATGCTCGACATTTTGATTGCATTTCATTGATTTCAGTCGTGAAAAACAATTTTAACATGGCCAGAATATCCATGATGAAGGCTGCATAATTGTGACCGAATAGGCCCATATACAGGGTTCATCTGAATAACATCGAAGAAATTTAATGGGTGATTCTGTGATGAAAATTGAGGAAAGTATTTGATATAAATTTTTTGAAAAAAACTGCCCCCGAAAAAGGTTACCCCCCTTCGAAGATTAACACGAAGAATTGTTTCTCTTTTTAATTTTCCCTGTAAATTAAGCTAAAGACACAAAACTTGGTAAATATTATCTGTCAATAAAAATACACATTTGGAATTTTTTTAAACCCTGAAATATGCTTATGAAGGGTTGAAGAATTTCTTTTTACTTTATTTTGTATTGAAATTTAACTTTTAAAAACCCAAGGCTCAAAAGCCCAATTCATTCACTTTTTTACCACCACAACATTTTTAAACCTTAAGCATTCACAAAAAAAATATAACTTACGTTAATTGGCATTTTATTGAACAACAGCCAACCAAATTATAATTCTACTAGGATAAGACTTTTACAACAAAAACAATAGTGAACAATGAACAAAAACCTGTTGAGTATCGACAATACAATCATAATTAATGTTGAAAATGACCGCCTTCAGCTTTGATACAAGCATTTACTCTTTTACTCATTGAAATGCGTATACTCCATTCACTTTTATAAACTATCTCGGTTGGTCATGATTTAGGTCTAACAAAGTTTTTTTACTTAAAACTGATGCAGATTGGCACTCGTGAAATATCGGCAATGTCAAAATAATTCTGAGACGTTGCCAAATGTCAATGCAATTTCTATTCTCAATCTCAACATAATCATCAAGCTTGGAAACTAAAAATGCCGATGGTAGTTTTGAATAATCAGAGACAAAGTATCATGAAGTGCTTTGTAGAATTGAAATCTGCGTATTCTGATGTAACCCTGATAATTTGGAATAAATAATTTATTATTAATAAGCTTAATATACAGGGAAAATGAAAAAGAGAAACAATTCTTTTTGTTAATCTTCGGAGGGGTATAACTTTTTCGGGGGGAGGTTTTTGAAAAAAATTTATACCGAATACCCACCTTAATTTTCATCACAGAATCACCCCTCAATTTTTTTCGGTGTCATTCAGATACACCATGTATATCGAAACACGTGTTTTCAGAAGAAAATGTAAAAATCTATTTCCTACTTATCTTATTCCATGACGTATCTGCCAGTTATATACAGGGTGATTCCGGAGGAGACCGTCAGATTTTAGGATAAGCTTACACTAGTCAAGACAGTCTCGAAACAATCTTTGGTTCATGGTTGGGCGTCTGTATGGAGCATATACAGGGTGATTTGTCCGATTCGACCGATTTTACTTTTATTGATAACATTGGTATGGCTCATTCGATTTCAATGAAATTTTCAGCGAAGTACAATATTGATGAGCAGATTTATTAATTCCAATTTTTTTTTCGAAATAAGTGGTTGTTATTTTGATAATTCCAGATCGATTGTGCAGGTTGAAAAAACACCCTGTACATAACATTCCCAAAACTACACTATCTGTTCACCATTCTACTATAATATGTCATTATTTGAATGTTTCTATTTTTTGGCACACTTCTAGTTTTCCGGGATATTTTCATCAGAAAAAGACAATGTCGAAATTTTGCTACAATCGATTCTACTTTTATTAATAACTTTGGTATGGCTCATCCAACTTTGATGAAATTTGCTTTGTAGGACCACCTGAATAAGTACATAATAATTGCAACAATTCCTCAAAATACAGGGTTGCAATTGTGATAATTTCAGAATATCAGATCAATTGTGCATTTGAAAGAAAAACACCCTGTACATTGCTTTTCCAAAACTTTCTTATTCGTTTCTGATTATACAATAATATATTCAGAGGTTTTTAATTTCTTTGGCACACCTCCGGTTTTCCGACAAAAAATGGGAAGAAGAGCATAATCTAAATTTGGCGCGAAAGCAGTGAGAATATTTTGCACTAGGTAGTAAAGCTGTATATTCCAAGGATGCAAAGCAGTTCTTAGGTTCTAAATTATTCTTTCCTAATTCATATTTAACTCCTCATATTCTGTATGAAATCATTCAACTCAGAATATTACTTCATATGCACATAAACCAAACAAATCTACACACATGAAAACAAATATTGAACAAACATACGAAACAAATGACAAGTGGTCTTTTTGAAATGGTTTTCTATTTTTCGAATACATATTTGCGTCCTTTTTTTAATTTCCAATCGACATTATTGAACGAAATCATATAAAGTTTCTGCTTCATAGAAATAACCTTTTTATTGAAAAACGGAGGTTTGCAAAAAAATTAAAGTAGGTAATTTTCTGAATGGGGTGATTTTATACAGAAAATTACCAATTGAAAATAAATTTCGAATTTGAACAGAATATTTTAGAAGTGACAAACAAGTTTGCATCCTTGGACAATACAGCTTTCCTACCTAGTGTAGAATACTCTCACTGCTTGTGAGCCAAATTTCAAATATGCTCTTCTTCAAAAATATTTTCTAGGAAAACCGGAGGTGTGCCAAAGGAATCAAAAGCCTCTCAATAATGACATATTATGTTAGGATCTGAAACGAATAAAAAAATTTTGGAAAAGCAATGTACAGGGTGGGCAAAATGCGTTGTCTAAAGAAGGGATCTCGAGAACTATAGCAGCTAGAAGAAAACTGATAACACATCTCGAACTTCTTTTTCCTGACTAATCCGAATCTGAAAACAGATCCAGCTTATCTTTCATAGAACTTGAGTTTTGAGCGACGATTGAGAAATTGTCATTTTCAATAATACTGAATAACTCGCTTGTTTGAACTCGTTTTCGTATTTGTTGATACATTCTACAGGCACTTTTTTAGGAGTAATTCAAATATAATATGACCGAATTTTTTAATCCAGCCATTTTCGAGAAATGGGAAGGATTTTGAATTTTTCAAAAGTAAACTATAGTCGAGAATTCTCTTATCTTGCTACAAAATTTTGCTGATTTCAAAAATGTATCATATGTCGCTTTTCACATGAATAATACATCAGAATTAATTCAATACTTTTTTCCTGCTTTTCTATTCACTGTTGAATTATGAGCAGGCTGACGTTACCATAGCGACGATTGAACATGCATTATCTTTGTGTGACTTTGCGCCTCTATGATTGGAATCAGCGATAGCTGAATAAATATTTCTATGGTTAATTTGTCATAGTTCTTAAGATTAGCAATAGCAAATCTGTTTATTATCCCTAATGGCCCGAAATATCCCAAATTACGAAAAATTCGATATGTTGGCATGCTTCATTCAAGCGAATGGAAGTCTTTTTCGAGAAATATCCAGAACTACATACATAATAATATATATATATATATAATGCATATACAATGGTCG
Source organism: Myrrha octodecimguttata (assembly GCA_958510865.1). Taxonomy (NCBI): domain Eukaryota; kingdom Metazoa; phylum Arthropoda; class Insecta; order Coleoptera; family Coccinellidae; genus Myrrha; species Myrrha octodecimguttata. The sequence continues at coordinate 67,210,004 of OY294058.1, read as the reverse complement.
CTATGGTAACGCCAGCATACTTATAATAATTCAACAGTGAATAGAAAAGCGGGAAAAATTATTGAACTTTTTCTCATGTTATATTCATGTAAATAGCAACATATGATACATTTTTGAAATCAGCAAAAAATTTGAAGCAAGATAAGATAACTTTCGACTATAGTTTGCATTTGAAAAATCCAAAATCCTTCTCATTTCTCAAAAATGGCTGGATTAAAAAATTCAGTGATATTATATTTGAATTACTCCTAAAAAAGTGCCTGTAGAATGTGTCAACATATTTTGAATACGAGTTCAATCAAGCGAGTTATTCAACATTATTCAAAATGACAATTTCTCTATTTTCGCTCATAACTCAAGTTCTATGCGCGATAAGCTGGATCTGTTGTCAGATACGGATTAGTCAGGAAAAAAGAGTGTTTTTCATCAACTGCACAATTGATCTGAAATTCTAAAATTATCACAACTGCAGCCCTGTATTTTGAGTGATTGTAGCAATTATTGAATGTACCCATTCAGATTGATCTACACTTCAAATTTCATCAAAATTGGATGAGCCGTACCAAAGTTATCAATTAAAGTAGAATCGTTTGGAGCGAAAATTCGACATTATCTTTTTTAAAAAAAATTTTCTTGGAAAACTAGAAGAGTGCTTAAAAAATAAGAAACTCTCAAATAATGTCTTATTATAGTAGAATCGAAAACAGATAGCGTGGTTTTCGGAACGCGATGTACAGGGTGTTTTTTCAACCTGCACAATTCATCTGGAGTTATCACAATAGCAACTACACATTTTTGAAGAATCGGACGAATCACCCTGTATATTCTCAATAGAGACCCCCAACCATTAACCAAACATTGTTTCGAGACTGTCATGACTAGTGTAAACTTATCCCGAAATCTGACGGTCTCCTCCGGAATCACCCTGTATAATATTTCGTAGGAATTTACATACGTTAATGAAAAATTCACAACAAACTATTTCCTTCATTCAATTCCCCCCCGCTCCAATGATTCCATTTATCCAGAATCCAGCTTCTACCGTATTCGACTACGGTCCCATCATTCGATTAATAAACAACGTATACTCCATTCACTTTTATAATGTAGCCCGGTTGGCCATGACATCGTGACAGATTTCACCGTGTATATTTTGAAAATGTTAGGTTATAGTCATTTTCCTGTCAGATAACTATGCAATGTTGTTCTCTCTACATAGAGGTCGTAGTATTTACGTATTTTTCAAAATGTGAATTCACTTTGGGAAAATATGAATTTGAGAAAATATTATGTGAATTCAATAATTGTGAAAACCTGGCGAATGTTGAAGAAAACTTTTTCTCTGTCAACACTGGAAATATTTCACGTATATAAACATATATGGTTGGAAGATTCAGTTATGCTATTTTCTTGTACGGAAATCAAGAATCGAGTGTTGATATTTTACTGAAAAATAATGGATAGAGTAGTCCATTACTTTGTGATAGTTCATTTGAAAAAAAAATAAAAGTACTCGAACAACCCTGCAGTAAAACTTCTAAACGAACAGACAAACTTATGGAATTCCCTGCTTTTCGAAATTCTCAAGAAATAACTCTACAGGAGACATTTAAATACCTTGCTGCACCACTTGAAACATTCCAGTATGAAAGTGTAGTGGTACTACTATTGTCACCTTGAAAGAACTTACTCAATTTAAAAAGTTCCTGTAAATCTATGTGAACGATACACTGGGTTTTGACTCACATACGTCAAAAATGTTGGATAGCTTGTGATGAATTATTGATTCCAAATCATCAGGGTTACTATCAGAAAAAGCAGATTTCACTTCTACGTTCTTTCTACTTTCTGATATTATGTCTCTGCTTCTTCAAAACTACCTTCGTCATTTTTAGTTGGCAAGCGTTATTATGCTGAGATTTAGAAATCTAGAATCGATTGATATTGATAATAGTAGAAATAGTAGAAATTTGGCAACGTCCTTTGACATTGCCGATATTTCATGATTGCCAACCTGCGTCAGTTTTAAGGGAAAAAACTTGATAAACCTAAATCATGGCCAACCGGGCTACATTATAAAAGTGAATGGAGTATATATTTCATCACCTCTATCAAAGCAATTAATTATTCAAACCGGGAGCCGGGTTCTTAGTTCAATTGTGGTAATTGAAATGATATCATCACTTCCCTCCTCCATTTTACGGATGCTAGAATCAACAGATGACGGAGCTAATTCGTTCTCTCTGTTGAGTGGGATGGAGAGAATCTTAGTTAATTTTATAAGGCTTTCGAACCCTTGGCCCTTCGTATGATGAACAATGTTAGATTGCTAATCCGATTAGCGAGGGCCTGCATATCCAGAAATTCGATCTGATGACTACCCTGCTCTAGTGTTGAGTCCTGGGACCCAGGATTGAGACCGAAAGAAATGATTCTTATTTTCGCTCGCATTTTCAAGAAAACGGCGAGGTATCATTTCACTCAAATGTCTGTAATTTTAGAATTTTACGTGCTCAAGGCTGATCACACATAAAATAAATTTCGTAAGAAACAACTGAGATACTCAATAATTTTTATTCCTCAGGATCTAAAGGGTTTTCCAATAAGAGGTGTTATTTTGATATTCAAAGAAAAATGCCATTTTTCAATAAAAGTGATCGGATGTTCATCTAATTATAAAGAAGAAGCTATGCCGTTAATAGTGGAAAATAACACCAGGCATATGACCACCACGACCACGCATACAGGACCATATCCTTTCAATGAAACTTCCCATAACCAAATCGCAAAGTGGTAGCCCTATGTCCTCGATAGCCTCGAATTACATCTTTGAGGTCTTGAATCGACGCTGGGCTATCGGCGTAGATCTTCTCTTTCACCTCGCCCCAAAGAAAGAAGTCGCAAGGTGTTAAATCACAAGATCTCGGTGGCACATTGTGATCACCTCTTCGAGAGATAACACGGTCTGGAAACTTCTCCCGCAAACGATCAATGGTTTCGTTGTTTGTGTGGCACGTAGCGCCGTCTTGTTGAAATTAAACGTTGTCCAGATCAATACCATCCAATTCCGGCCATAAAAAATCATTAATCATCTCTCGGTAGCGCAATCCATTCACCGTAACTGTTGCTCCAGCCTCATTTTCGAGAAAGTAAGGTCCAATGACTCCGCCGGACCATAAACCGCACCAAACAGTTACACGTTGAGGATAGAGAGGCTTTTCAACAATAACTCTCGGGTTTTCCGAGCCCCAGACGCGACAATTTTACTTGTTGGCGAAGCCACCGAGGTAGAAATGGGCTTCATCACTCAAGATGATTTTTCGATGGAATTCCGGATCATTTTCATGCATTTCGATGACTCAATCAGCAAAGACACGACGTTGTTGATGATCGGCCGGCTTGAGTTCTTGTGTTAATTGAACTTTATAGGCCTTAAGACCCAAATCTTTATGCAGAATACGGTGTAACGACGTTTGTGCCTAATTCCAAAGAACGACGAGGAATGGACAAACCTGGGTTTTCTTCAACACTTTCGGCTACAGCAGCAATATTCTCGGCTGTTCGTAAGCGACGTGCACGAGTTTTATTCTTCACATCACTAACTTGTCCCAACAGCTCGAATTTTTCCACCAATTTCTTCATTGCGGTCCGACAAGGTGCTTCACGACGACCGAAAAATGTTCGAGTTTTACGAACCGTCTCTGCCAAATTTTCACCCTTTTTATAGTGAATTTTAATAATTTCAATGCGTTGTTGAAGCGTGTATCGTTCCATTTTTATTAATGGCGTAGTTTCTACTTGTCAAATGTCAAAAAATGACAGCTTCAAAAGTGACATCTACCGAAATAGCGGGCTATTCAAAATAACACCTCTTATTGGAAAATCCTTATTATTCAGATATCGCTGACACTCTGCTCAAGCCGTCAGGAAAATTGGAACAATCAATATTAGATTTTACCCATCCATTCATTGGATTCGGATCGAGCACCAAATCTGCAAAACAAAAACTGAGTACTGAGTACAAAAATTTTTCCAAAATTTTTTGGATTTTGGTAGCTATAAACTGTTTTTCGAAAATCATCGAACAGATTACATTTGAATTCAGCACAAACCTTGCAGTTAATATTTAACAACAGCGTTCTGAGTTTTACGCTTCGATCATTCAGTAATTGGATAGGGGAATATTTCTAGTAATTTTCTAATAATGATTTAGTGAAAAGAAGTGGGAAGCTGAATCCTTCATCGGAATGTGGAGAATTGTCTATGGCTGGAAAATAAATGAAATTATTCTTCTATTCAGATATTGATATATGTTCAAAATTTCATTAACCTAGACATAATTAGTGTTAGAGAGGTCGGCTCACCTCGCGCATGAGACATAAACAAAATACGTGTTACTTCTGCCCAAGTGATCGATTTTTGGTGGAAATAAATTTCAGAGATTTGTAACAATGGCAAAAATTCATATATCAAGCATTACAATCGAACCGCAGTCAAAAACAAAAACAAAATTCTTTTCTCGATTTCATTTTTCTTTTGACAGTATTCCACTCAATATTCAAAGTTGAATTCAAATATGCAGAAGTTATAGACACACATCAATTACTCCAGTCGATGGAGAATAATCTGTAGTATCAATGTTCAAAATTTAAATTCAATATCCTGAGAAATGTAGATTTCTTTGGGGGACACCCGGTATTTTCGGAGGAATTGGTAGAGAAATTGTCCAATTTCGGTAGTGATTCGAAATTTAGATGTTATTTCTTGAATATTTAAAAAAAAGCTGAAGTGATTCGAACATTGTTACTAAATGTAGAATAGAATAGAAATGCGCAAAATAATGCAAAATTCGTGAGGATTATATCGGAATAAGTGAATGAATAATTCTTTTTGGAGATTTTCTAAATTAATGTTGGAATCGATTGTGTTTTCGGAAATAATTCGTCAGATTTCAATAAAATTCGGCACAAACCTCGAAGTTGATATTTAACAATAGTTCTTCAAATTTAAGTTTGATTGGGTATTTCTTTCAGGAGATATTGGAAACGGAATGGGTCAATACTTTGTGGTTATTTGAAATTTTTTCCGCAATACTTCGAGTCCTGACACTATCAGAATCAAACTTCTTTGTTGGTTGAAGAATACTGACACGCAATTTACTGAGAAATTTTGTGGGAATCGTACAGGTTGAAGAACTGAAAGGATATGATATTCTAAATTTTTATTAAAAAAAATGTTTTTTCGGAAATTATTCATCGCCCTGTTATGAAGTTTGCCATACACCTTTAAATCGCTACCAAGGACAAACAGTACCGACGACTGATAAATAAGGGGTTCGAGGATGTCGACAACACAGCCACATTCAAGTTTCAAAATCCTATGTTAATATCTCAATTCAAGCACCTGCCACGGTCTGCATGCTTTAACGTTGTCAATAGCCGCGAGAACTAGTAGAAATGCGTGAAATTTAGGAGAGAACGGAGTATCGTACTGCAGGCTTCAGTGATAATATTTTAAAGTTTTTTTGTGGAATGTACTTAATTCTTTTGTAAGAATGCGTCATGATATTTTTTCATTTTTCATTTCATATCAGTTTTTTTGCCGAAAATTCCTCAATATAAAAAATTGGCAACATTGCGCATTCTCACTTTTTGTTCGACCATTTATAACCGAAAATTTTTCTGAAAAAAACTAATTCTGACCTCCTAAACTCACCCCGTTGTGCTCTCAAGGAACAGTAGTTCAAATTTCAGTTTGATCAGATCTTTTCTTCGGAGATATTGAGGAAAAAATATGTGAAATATTGTGCTAACTAGTTGGAATATACTGAAGCTTGTTCCAACAGAAAAATCAATCTTGTGTACTTTATAGTAATGGGTTTTCTTTTCTATATGGTCCTCAACAAATTCTACTTCAACCTTCAAGATTTGAATTTCCAATCAAAACCTGAATTTCAATTCGATCGAATTTTCATTTGGATAATAAAATTATGAAATTATGCGGAATCTCTGGGTGTATTTACAAGTTTGAGAGAAGATTCTTTCCATAGTTATATTGTGTTTAGGCTTGATGGCTTGGTCGACCCTCAGCAGAGGTAACTTCAGAATCTGTAAAACTCAAGGGTAGACATAAACATTCCAATTTAATTTTCCCTATATTTCCCAAAATCAAGATCGACTCGAATAATTGTGATCTAGTATTCGGTAGATAAATGATATGCTAGAATGTGCATGCAGTATTAAAATATCTCGACCTCCCGTCATTGTTTATCTAGAATTTTCTGATATTTGAACTACCGTACGAAAATATAAATCATTGAAATACATTTGAAAAAAAAGGAAAATATACATATTTATTCACTGAATTTCGAATTTATCTCTGTTTGCAATATAATAAGTGAAAATTCTATAAATCGATAACCAACGAAGAGAGAGAAGCGTTGAGTTCTTATTTGGGTAAACACCCGCCATATTTGAGTCTCTCGAAGTGTCCAAACTGTTCCCGAAAAGGGTTCATTCGATTCGAAGCACGTTTTCTGCCTTTTGTCTATTAATAACAATCGCCAGACCCCGTTTGCGGCCCCAGAAATATCAGATCTCCGTCATTTTGTATTTCACAGATTCGATTTACAAATCGACTGCAAATTGAATCAAGATGTCGCTGGGGGTTTTTTTCATTATTTCTGAACGGAAACACAATTCTACAAAAAATCAATATTTATTCATTTATCGATTAATAAGAACATTTGGAATACAATGGGACGAAACTCATAAATGTTATTCATAAAATACTGTAGGTTAAATATAGCAACGATGCATGAACAATACAAATAAAATTCAACCACTATTCAAGGACAATCTCATACATCTCGAAACATATGTAATACAAAAAAATCATCAACCATCAAGACCCCCAAGTAACCTGTGTTTCAGTATGTTAAAATTTTATGCTCTAGCACTTGAGAAAAATACTCGAATCTCCATACAATTTGTTGGTTAATTCCTCGATATTTCATGAAGTACTGATCAAATCGGATTGAAACTTTGTATTTAGTTCTCGAATACCAAAGCGCAAATTGATGTGAAATTTCGTGTGGATCTAGTGGTTAAAAAATTATGAAAAAATTTCGTTGGAAATTTTTTTTTTCTCGGAAAGTGTTGATCATCTTTCAAGGAATTTAGCATAGACCTTAAAATAAGTATTTAAAACAATGGTTCGAATTTGAATTCAATATAATATTTACTAAATTAACATAATCACAAGGACAAATATCTGTCGATAAATCAACAAATATTCCCCCTTGATCAGAGCTAATCATCCAATCAACCAAAACATCTACACCAAAGAAGCGGATCCAAGGAGAATGACTACAGCTGTTTCACAGTTGTTACTGATCTTCAGGTCAACTTACCTTGAATAAACCGCAGAGGGAATCTCGATACTTGTCACCTTTCAGTAATATTTACTTTCGGCGATATATATGGAAGAAAATATGTTTATTTCGTTGTTGTTTCTAATTTTGACGTTATTTCCTCAATATATTTTTTATTCATGAATGTTTAAAATTTTTTTTCGCATGAAATGTTGGTCAGATTTCAACGATATTTCACACATACATAGAATCAGTATTCAAGAACAGCGTTTCGAATTTCAATTCGATGCGATCTTCACTTTCGGAGACATATGGAAAAAAATATGTCAAATTTCGTTGTAGTTGGAAATTTTGAGGTTATTTTCCCAATATCTCAAGAAGTACAGAAACGATCACATCGAAACTCTGTAATTATTTGAAGAATTTCAACCCACTGCAGATTTTTGTGTAATCCAATCGCTAAAATCCGGAAAACATTATTTTTCGCAAATAATCCACATCTTGATCGCAAAATTTTTTTTTTCTGAATTTATTGACAAGATTCATAGTAAATTCGGCGAAGACCCTGAAGTTAGTAATTTACAACAGTTTCACTTGCTTGTTTGAATTTCAATTTGATCTGATGTTTATTTTCGGAGATATTGGGAAATAATTATGTCAAATTTTGTTTTTCTTGTAATTTTCAGAATATTGGCGCGATCAGACTGAAAACTTACGATGAACCTTGAAGTCAATATTTGAAAACAGTGCAATATCTCAAGAAGAACAGCCGCGGCCAGATGTGAACTATGTAGTTAGTTGAGGAATATCGATAAAGCACGACGCAGGGCAAAACTTCGTGAGGATCGTAGAGGTAAAAAAAGTAAAGAAGTATTCAAAAATTTTTATATTTTCTGATGAGATTTTTTTACTGGAAATTATTCATCAGATTAAGAGTTACTCAAAAAAATCTGAAATAATCAAATTTCGAATTGATATGAATATTATATCATCCAATCATCAATTGATAAATCATTGGATGATTTTACCAATTCGCGAATTCGTATTTCTAACTTGAATAGGTTAAACGATATCAAGTCCCTAAATGTATTCTTATTTTACGGTTGGTAGTTGAGCTGACCTTAATAACAATAACATTCAAAAAAACGATTTAGAGACTAGATATTTTCATAGCAGGTTTTGCCGATTAATTAAGAAGGTCGAATTCGTGAATACTTGAAATCCTCCCAATGATTTCGTAGATATATCAATTCGAAATTTTATTTCCTTGATAATACCAATAATGCAGATGTGATCGAATCAAAAGTCTGCCCTTGAAAAATGACGGCGTGAAGGTTCATGCAAAATGTCTCGAGGAAATAGCTTCTGATGTGAACAAGCGTGTAAAAGCTCCTGACCTCACGTCAGTGCCTCTATGAATTTTTTGAGAGTAAATTGATTAATATTGTTCTTTTGTATGGTGTGTTTCCCAATGTCATTGTTTTTGTGTTGGATAGCCCTGATGAAGAACTACAGTTAAATCGAAACCTTGGCAAGATCTTTGATTGCTGAATTAAGTTGTAAACAGAAGACAAAAAAGATATTTTATGCAATTCGAACCAGCAAAAATTTCAAATCGCCTAAAACAGACAAGAATGATCTATTTTTCTCTGATAACGTTGAATATTTCTAGCGCATCTTCGAGCGTCGTAAAAACTAATCAGTATCGCTTGCCGCCGAGCTTCCGGAACAGTTTTTCATTGAAAAACCTCTTCATTATTCAAGATGCGATAACTTGCAAAAAAGTACGTTCATTCCCTAAGCTCCTCCTAAGCCGGTGCCAAAGAGATTATTTGTGCGTTTACTCAGTAGAATTATTCATCGAGATTGTCTGCCCTCCAGAGGATCCACAAACCGAAGGGGCATTTAATTCTGCCCTTATTTGAATTTCAAAAGACCTGGTACGCGAGATACCCTCATTAGTGAAAAATTCACTGGAGGTCATACAGTTCTGGGACCGTTTAGCGTCTGCGGTGTTGAGGTGGTATTTCAGCGAGGTGTGCACCCTTTCGGCCCTGATATGCCAATTGTAGAGAAAAAACCTAGAAAACGACTGACGTGAAGTCAGCAGCTTTTGCGCGTGTGTTCATAGGAGGTGACCGCTTTGGTAATGATTGTAAACATGCGCGCAAAAGCTGCTGCCTTTGCGACAGTGCTTTTGTAAATTTTTTTTCGATGAATAACTGGATTTCAATTCGATCTAATCTGTATTTTGAGAAATATTGGAAAAATAAAATTTACTACGGAATCATTGGGTGGATTTCACCCATTCACGAATTTGACCTTCGATATTTGTAGAGAAGGTTTGGGCCTTGATAACGAAGGCCTAATTCATAAATGGGTAAAATTCACCCATTGATTCCGCAGATATACCCATTCAAAATTTTATTTTTCCAATATTTCCAAACATACAGATTAGATCGGATTGAAATCCAGTACTTTACCAAAATATGACAGTTTGAAGGTTCATACAAAATTTAATGAGGATAATATGATGAGAAGATCACAAAATATTAAATATTTAAAAATTTTTTTTTTGTTCTAATGACACGATCATCACGAAATGCACCATGCTGTCCATCAACATCTTCAAACTAGCTGCGAAGTTTCATCAAGATTGAATCAGTATTTCTTGAGTTATACCGAGAAAAACAACGATATCGAGAAGAAAACCAGGAAATTCTACATATTTTTCCCCAATATCTCCAAAAATAATAGCCGTATCAAATTGAAATTTGACACACTGCTGTGAAATAAGAAGTCGAAGACATAACTGAATATTTTCTCGAGAATATGAACAATAGTTTCAGAAAAAAAAAATTTTTCGAAAAAAATGTTGGAAAAATGTTCAAAGGAGGTGACCGCTTTGGCAACGATTGTGAACATGCGAGCAAAAGCTGCTGACTTCACACTAGTGCTTTTGTAGGTTTTTGAGTTATTCTGAAAACACACAAAAATACCGAACAAAAACCTCGAAATTTGACAGATTTTTGCCCAATATCTCCGGAAATTGTAACCGTATCGAACTGAAATTTGGTACACTGCTGTGAAATATAGAGCTCAAGATATATTTTTTCTGAATATGATAGATAGTACCCGAAAAAAATTTTTTTTGGAAAAATAATCAAAAAAATTTTTTTTTTAATGACTATAACTTCTCAACTATTCGGCCGATGTGACCCTCTAACGAACTTAGCCGCCGCATTCCTATGCGTGACTTAGGGCCGGTATTACAAAACTTAGCTGGAAGTTATCTTTCACTTTAACTGACAGTTTTGACAGTTATGGTAGGACATATCTGTCAAAACTGTCAGTTAAAGTTAAAGATAACTTCCAGTTGAGTTTTATAATACCGGCCCTTACTCTAACAGTTTCAAGTTGCTAGCTTTCCCCGTTCGACAGTTATCGTGTCGCCAGCCAGACAGAATCGATTTTGATAACGCATTCATCATCAGTGAGTCCAACCTAGTCGTTTGAGACCATTTCTGGCAAAAAATTCGAAATTTTCAGACATTTAGACAAAATGATAGAACGTTGTTTCCCAGAACATGAGCGCAAAATTAAATAAAATTTTTATTTAAAGAAAACGCCGTTGCTTATTGCGGGATTCAAACTTCGAACGTTGGTAGTGGAAATCTAGAAAAAACCTGAAAAATAATGCAAAATCTTTTGAAAGTATTCAATTAATTTAACATTAATTTCGGAGAGATCGGTGATCAAGCATGAAAACAGATCAATTATTCCATGGAGGCAAGTTTATCATATCAAGGACAATTCTTAAAATTAATCATTTATCGAAACATTGACTGAAACTTCCTATCTACCCCCGCAACTCTGAGTAAACTATGCAAATATGGTGTAAAGTTACTAAAGAGGAAATTGGAGAGTAGCTTAATTAAAGTTGGAGGAGTAAACGAATAAGAGTTCGGAGTTACCCACTGCCAGATTTCCGAGAATTTCGATTTACTGGAGGTGAACCAGTTAAACGTTGGATGTATCCCTTGATTGCGCCCGCAAGAATGGGAAATCGTCGAAAATTCCGAGAGAAGCACCGACGTGAAAATTGAACTTTTGCGCGCTCGTTCAGTTGTGTATTTACGCTTCAGATCTACCCAGATGATTTCAAATCTCTGAGTTATTCCTTTTTAATGTTGATCATTCATTGCAGCGTGGCTACTCATCTTAATATCAAATAATCCAATGCTGATTGGCTTCCAATTGAATACAATTTTCTGATCTTCTTATCATGAATATGATCGAATGAAATTTTGAATATTTTGGTAGAAACTTACCCATTTATGTTCCAAATACACTGTAATTGTTTCGTTTTAAAATTTTTATTTGTTCACTTTATTTCAACAAAATCCCGAAAAAGCAAATAAGTTTCAATTGAAATCCTCACGTCACTTTTTTGAAATAGTTGGTGATCTTTTTGTTCGTTGAAATGTCTACTTTTTAATAGTGTTAAAAAATTATTCTACTATGGTAAAGTTCCTCAGATAATAACATGCCTCTTCCAGACTCTATGGAATATCTTTCGATGCCCATCAACTTTTCCAAAAAAGTAGATATTTTGACGTGGGACTTTTCGATTGAAATCTAGGGTACTTTTTCGTTGTAAAGTCAAGATAAAGTGAACAAATTAATATTTTGAAACAAGAAAAAAAGTGAATTTGGAATATAGACCAAAGGCGATATTTCACCAAATTTCGTGAAAAAAAATTTTTTTGTGAAAAATAAAATGAAAAACCAAAAACTTGGTTATTTCAATCTTTCACATAAATTTCGGGGTTATGTGAGAAAGAGAGCATACAAAAGTTGTAGATGTTTTTGCGCGCATGTTCTTGGGGAACAGCGTGCTATCGTTTTGTCCAAATGTCGAAAATGGTCTCAATCGACTAGGTTGGAATCCGGTGTCAAAATCGATTCTGTCCGGCCGGCCAGCCGTCCGTCCGGCCGACGACACGATAACTGTCGACAGAAGCTAGCTAGCAACTTGAAACTTTTAGGGTAGGTCGCGCATCAGAATGCCGCGGTTAAGTTCGTTAATGGGCCAAATTCTGTGATTTTCTTATCATATCAACCTCATTAAATTCTGTATGAACCTTCGAACTGTAATTTTTGATGAAGCCCTGGATTTCAATTCGATCTGATCTGTTTTTTTTGGAAATATTGGAAAAATAAAATTTTGTATGGATATATCTGCGGAATCATTGGGTGTATTTTACCCATTCACGAATTTGGCCTTCGTTATTAAGGTCCAAACCTTCTCTACAGATATCGAGTTTTTAAGTTGTTTCTTTCGGAAGTTATTATGTTTAGGCAGTCGGCCGTTAGGCTGACCGTAAACACAATAACTTCCGGAAGAAACGACTTAGAAACTCGATATTTGTAGAGTAGGTTTTGGGCTTAATTACGAAGGTTGAATTCTTGAATGAGTAAAATCCGCCCAATGATTCCGTAGATATACCCATTCAAAATTTTAGTTTTTCAATATTTCCAAAAATACAGATTAAATCGAATTGAAATCCAGTAACTTATCAAAAAAAAAATTTCAAAAAGCACTGCCGTGAAGGTAGCAGCTTTTGCGTGCATGTTCAAATTCGTTGCTGAAGCGATCATCTACATTGAGCATGCGCGCAAAAGCTGCTGCCTTCACGGCAGTGCTTTTTGAAATTTTTATTACCTACAACTTTGTTGTTCAACTATTTCTATATAGGACCTGTGGTTTTGTGGGAAATTAAGATGAACAATGTTTTACCCTTATGAACTCACCCGCTTTCTCTTCCCACCCTTAGATCATCTTTGAATTATTTTTTCTTTCGTTTTTATTATATTTTTTGCGCGCATGTTCTAGGGGAACAGCGTGCTATCGTTTTGATCAAATGTCTGTAATTTTGGATGATTGAGCCGAAAATGGTCTCAATCGACTAGGTTGGACTCACTGATGACGAATCCGGTGTCAAAATCGATTCTGTCCGGCCGTAGACACGATAACTGTCGAACGAAGTGAGCTAGCAACTCGAAACTTTCAGGGTAGGTCGCGCATTGGAATGCCGCGGTTAAGTTCGTTAATGGGCCAAATCGATCGAATAGTTTCGGAGTTATAGGCATTTGAAGTTTTGAAGTTATTTATTTTTTATTTCAGAAACTACCTGAGCGATTGGATTCACACTTGGCGGTTAGGTGAAGTACAACGACGCGCAACTTTGAGCCAAATTTCGTCAGGATTATATTGTTGGTTATTTTTAAAAAAAAAATTTTTCGAAATTTTTTTCCAAAAAAATTTTTTTTTCGGAAACCATTTATCATATCCAAGAAAAATTATACTCACGCTTTGACCTTCTAATTTCACAGCAATGCACCAAATTTCAGTTCGATACGATCATAAGTTTTGGAGATATCGGGAAAAAATATGTCAAATTTCGAGGTTTTCTTCTCGATATCGTTGATTTTTTCGGTATAACTCGAAAAATACTGATTCAGTCCTGATTAAACTTCACAGCTAGTTTTAAGACGCTGAAAGACAACTTTATGCAAAATTTCGTAATAATCGGGTATTTAGAACAATTTGAAAAAAAAATTTATATGATTTTCTCATCATATCATCCTCATTAAATTCTGTATGAAACTTCGAACTGTTATTTTCGATGAAGTACTGGATTTCAATTCGATCTGATCTGTATTTTTGGAAATATTGGAAAAATAAAATTTTGATTGGGTATATCTACGGAATCATTGGGTGGATTTTACCCATTCACGAATTCGGCCTTCGTAATTAAGGTCCAAACCTTCTCTACAAATATCGAGTTTCTAAGTTGTTTCTTTCGGAAGTTATTGTGTTTACGCAGTCGGCCGTTAGGCTGACCGTAAACACAATAACTTCCGGAAGAAACGACTTAGAAACTCGATATTTGTAGAGTAGGTTTGGGGCTTAATTACGAAGGTCGAATTCGTGAATGGGTAAAATCCGCCCAATGATTCCGTAGATATACCCATTCAAAATTTTATTTTTACAATATTTCCAAAAATAGAGATCAGATCGAATTGAAATCCAGTACTTCATCGAAAATAACAGTTCGAAGTTTCATACAAAATTTAATGAGGATGATATGATGAGAAAATCATATAAATTTTTTTTTTCAATTTGTTCTAATAACACGATTATCACGAAATTTTGCATAAAGTTGTCTTTCAGCATCTTAAAACTAGCTGTGAAGTTTAATCAGGACTGAATCAGTATTTCTCGAGTAATACCGAAAAAATCAACGATATCGAGAAGAAAACATCGAAATTTGACATATTTTTTCCCGATATCTCCAGAACTTATGATCGTATCGAACTGAAATTTGGTACGCGCGCACGTTCAAATTCGTTGCTGAAGCGGTCATCTACATTGAACATGCGCGCAAAAGTTGCTGCCTTCACGGCAGTGCTTTTTCATTTATTTTTTTCCTTTTCCAATAAGTTTCATAATACTATTATTTTTTCTCACTTTTCATCATTTTAAATGCAGCAACTTAGATCTCTGCTAGTTAAGCTCAGTGAAAAGAGCACAACCCTCGTGTGTATTCAAACTACGCATTCAACAAATTACATGCTTGAGGTTCATCATAACTGTATTATTCTTACTCCATATTTTAAGTAAGAAGTAAGAAAATTATATGCTTTCTCATTTGAGATATATGTAGGGTTATGATTCAAGCTATTCAGACGGAAAACACAATGGAAAGATAAACCCAGGCGCACAACTTAAAACTCACTGAAAACCCAGACAAAACTAGCGTTTCAGTGGCATAAATCATAGGCTCGAGTGATATCAACGAGTATATATGATAATTAGGGTTGCTTTCCTTTAGGATATGATGATTCTTGGCTGCAAGAACCTCAGAATTTCGACTATCTACTGGCTGAGCACACAAGGTCGTGTTTACAGCAGAACAAAAAGAAAGGCACTCATGCATTTCTGGCATCCGTCCAGATATTATATTGATTGGTTATTACGACAGCTGTTTAGACACGAACATTAAAAATATGCAGTATCAAAATTCAATTTGATCTTGTAGCGGGTCAGTATCTGACGCAGTCTGCTCTGGAAATTCATACAGGGTAATTCATCACGAACATTTTTCAACGATTTCATTTTTGTCCTCCGAGAATGATGGTTAACGCCTTGATAAATATATTGTAATCACGTTCCTTGATGAATTTGTGTGTAAATTGTCAAATAATTCCGGGTACATGAAAGATAATGGATTGAAAAAAATTTTTAAGCAGATGAAACACTTCCACCTTTTCTGAAAATGGTGGGAGTGACTCTATATCAATCATATATTACATTCACTTCTATAAACTATCCCGGTTGGCCATGATATTCTGACATATTTTACCGTGTAAAACGTTAGGTTGACATTGCCGATATTTTATGAGTGCCAACCCACGTCAGTTTTAAGTGAGAAAACCTGATAGACCTAAATCATGGCCAACCGGGATAGTTTATAAAAGTTAATGGCGTATACACTGGGGTTTCTCATTGGATATCAAATAGCAAGGATCTGTGATCAATTTTCGTCAAGGGAGAATCTGGGAACACAAAAATGGCAAATTATATTTTTCGGACTTGAAGGTCCGAACTGTCCATCTTTGGAAGTTTTGAAAATATCAATTGTACATTGTCGGATCTAAAAAACTATCATTAGCCTTAGGACAAATTGGTTGTTGGATTATCGAGGTACCTTGAATATTAGGGTTAGGTTTTTGAAAATATTAGCACTAAATTCGTACAGACATTTTCTATTCAATTTTCCTTAGGCGAGATATACGATTCCGAAATATTATAAAAGTTCAATTAAATTTGGTGGACCCGTAATTTGATAAGAAAATTCTCCTCGATTTTTTGTCCATAAGAGAAGAAGTTACAATACTTTGAGGTTATTTCCTATATATCCCAAGAAATATTCATGCGATCAGATTGAATTCTCGTTGTTAGTTGTAGAATAATGACGTGCAACATCAGGCAAAATTTCGTAAGCATCATATGAATCAGAATAAGTGTTTTCAAATTGATGTTGGGAAATTTTCATTTGAAAACTATTTCAACAGAATCCTATGATATTGTGCACAGATCTTGAAATCAAAATTCAACTTCAGAATAACAAATTTCAGCCCGATTCCATATTTATTTACGGTGAAATTGAGAAAAGTAGATCGGATCTTTTACCTCAATAACTCAAAAAATACTGATTCAATCGAGATGAACTTCAAAATGCTGATGTACCAACTTCGAATACATGCGGAATAATTGGGTGGATTTTATCAATTCACGAATTGGTCCTTCGTAATTGGGTTTGAAACCTACTCCACAAATTTCGAGTTTCTAGGAACTTCCATTCGGATCGGCAGTTAGGCCGATCGTAAACACAATAACTTCCGGAAGAAATGACTTGGAAACTCGATATTTGTAGAGTTGGTTTGGGGCTGAATTACGAAGGTCGAATTCCTGAATGAGTAAAATCCGCTGATTGCTCTACGAATATGAATTCCTACAGTTGATTCCAAGTTATTGTGCTTATGGTTGACCGTTTCACTCTACCAGTATTTTCAAAAATACTGACCTAATTGAGTTGGAATTCCATAACAGCGTAAAGGTTTATACACAGTTTCGTGAGGATTAAACCTTGAGGAGTATTGGAAAGAGTATTTCGTTACTCTGGGATTTTGTGAAGTTTTGAGATTTTTCAAGTCTCGGAAGATTAAGTTCGTTTCGGAGAAATGATTTTCAAAATTGGAGATTTTTTTCTGTGTTTCAATGATGCCTGGTGCTCTTTCAATCTGTTTGGGAAGGTTCTATGTTTTACCTATACATTTTAAGTCTTTGAGGGCCAATTGCACCGTATTACAAAACCATAGATTAAGACCATAACCAAGGTTTAGGTAAAAAATTATCTTGCACCGTCACGAAATCCTCGTTTAATGGCCTTAACTGACTGTTAAATTTAAGCCCAGGAATTTGGGGGTTTAAAAGAAGGATTAATGGTAAGCTTTCGAATCTAACCCTACTTTCGAGCGATTTCGTACAAGTTTGACATTTTTCTGAACGTAACCTCCAGGTTGTTTACGTTTTTTTTTGTTTACATTGGACATTGATCGAGAACTCCTACGAGTTGATAATCAAATTTTGATTAAAAGTGGTTGAATTTCAGATGATATTTATGAAAAATGATATAGGGAAAAACTGGCATCAGTAGGCATTGATTCGTATGTTTTAAAGCATGAAGAATTAACACCAGTATTTCCATTGAGTTCTTAAACTTAATGGTATTTCTATAAGCCTTCAACTATTTGAAATGAAAAAGTTACAATGATATGCTCATTTATTTCCAAGAGCAAATAGCAGAATGAAATCGAAGACATATTTGGAATAAAAAAACATAGTTTCATGAAGATTCTTCAGTACTATTTCATTCAGTGATGTATTACGTGGAAATATATCATATACTACTTCATTATTGTGCAGGTGCTGTCTCTGTGCTATCATTATCCTCTATTATATATTAACTGGACCCAAAAAATAACTGCAAACGAATTAATGTGAGAGAAATAGCATTCTCGTGTTAGACAATCTTCAAACGTACACCTTTGTCAATCCATCCATGATACTTCATTATTTATATAGAATACTTTTTATTCTGCGGATCCACATCAGAGTTATCATTATCTTCGACCAAAAATTAACTCAATTCATAATATACTTATTACAAACAAAATAATTTAATAGAAAGTCTACTCTTAGGTGAGCCGTTCCTTATCGGAAAGTTGTTTCGGATAAATCAATACTTTTCATTTATTCATCTTACAAACGCCACGATTGTAATTCCATGCAGAAGCTTAAATCTTAAGATATTACAAAAGATAAGTTTACTTGAGTATATGACTATAAATTTGAATAATGTTTAAAGCCTGATGCAGAAGTAAGAGCACAGGTCTGTGGTAAGAGATCCCTAGTCTTAATGATAATAAACAAGTCAGGAACATTACATGCAATATTTTTGTGAAAGCTATAAAGTCTGTCATATATATTTTTCCGTTGGGATTTTCAACAGATGCATCTTGATTTTTCATAACTTATGGAAATATGGTAGTAGCATTGTATAAAGACAACATTGTCTTTATACAATGGTAGTAGTTACCCATAATAATCGGTTTCATCTTTTGAATTAAAATATTTCTTCAATTAGGGTTAAAATAAACAACATGAAGCTAGTCACAAGTACCAATTCATGAGAAAGTATCCAGATTTGTAGATTAATTTTAATCTAGTTACATTCAGCCTCGGTGCAAGCCGAATAGTTAAAGCAGAGTTTAAAAACATTATCGTCGCATAACTAACTGTAGCTTAAGACGAAAACGGTGCAATTGGCCCTAAGTTGAACATTAATTCAACCATAGATTCATTTCATCAAATAAAACACTTTTTTCATTTACTATTTTTTCACATTTGGCTCTGGTATAAGCATTTAAATATTTCTGAATGTGCTGATACACAACACAGACCTCACTTACGGTGATTTGTATTGCAGAGAAATCAATCCATTGCTCGAAATTCAAAGAAATATGATTGGGAAAACTCATTTACTCACTTAATTCTTATGATTTGGTACTTTTTTGCGGTATTATTGTGAAAAAAATATTTCACTTCACTTGACCATTGGAAAACTAATCTTCACTTGAAATTCGTGCAATATCCTCCATGAGATTCTACACAATTTCAGTCATGTCCATTCTTGTATTGAAAATTCCATAATTATATAAATTTTCATCAAATTTATAAATTGATTATGAGAAATCACTCAATCAACCTAAAAATATCAATTGAGATAGAATTCTATGGAGAGCCTGGTCCATAGACATGGATTATGTCTGTGGTTTGGTCACAAAATTACATAGACCTAATATTTGGTCTGTGCGAAATAGGTAAATATTCCGGTGTATTCTATGGTCCGGGTAAAGGTGAGCGTAGCTAAATTCACAGTCTTTACTTGCTCAGGGGCGGATCTACGAAAATAAGTCAATTTCTCGAATTTTTATCAGATTGTTCAACATTCAACGTTGAATAATTCGAAAACGGTTCGTTTGAGGAAAAATAATAAGGAATTATTAAGTATTTTAAAACGATTGAGGATTCTTATAATGACTTAAGGTAAACTTTATCTGCATTATTCAGGCTAATTTCTTTTAGTTTTATGAATCGGGGAGTCTATAACAAGAAAACTGTTTGAAGTTAGATGATATTGATTACTGTAGAATGCGAGTCATAGTCATAGCAAACTTCACACCAAAATTCATTTCATTCGGAAAAACCATGTCAAAGCTACAAATGAAAGACTGTTTTGTTTATATATTTCAACAGCCTGTATCTTTTTACCGGGGCAGAATCAGGAAAAATGGTAAATAAAAATGTATTTTATTTGATGAGAGGAACCTAGAGTTAAAATTAATGTACGACTTAAAGACTCTGTATAGAAGCTACTGCATTTCATACAACTTAAGTTACACACACCTGCATTCTCGATTTTTTTTACCTCTAAGCATTGAAAAATAAATTTGAAGGTCGGTGTAAAGGCAATTATCATTTTATATTTTGAAATCATTCGAGCTTTATTCTGTGAAATTGTTTCAAAGAAATGCCAGTTTTGCAAATTTTCCTTTCTAATTAAGTTTCAAGGCTGGAGTATATGTTTTCGAAATTAGTCGCTTTTGTTTTTATTCATTGGAAATGATTATTTTTTTGGTTGAATGATTGGTAAGGAAATTGAAGAAGTCTTATAAATCATTGATCTGTATGTAGCTTGTTTATGAGAATGAGAGGGGGTTGAAAAACTGGGGATGATTCAGGATATAAGCGGATTGTGTTTATATTAAAGTCAAGCATCATGAGAAGCGTTCAGTACTTGGATGGAAGACCGCTCTGAATTAATGTAGAGTTTACGCCCTGGTTCATAATTCTATGTTATGTTGAACCTAAATGGTGCTAATTTCACGAATATTGGAACAAATTTTCCGCTTCCTGATTTGAAAGATTGAGTTACTAGCCAAGGAAATAATATTCCAAATTATATTAATAGCAAAAGCTCCCAACCACTCAGAAAATACTCAATGAATCGCGAAATGAAATGAGTCCTGAATTCGTTAATCAATCCATATCACTCCTTAAGAAAATCAATGAAGTCGTATGATTCGAACCAAGGTAACACTTAATAGGAAAATTCATGAGCTTTGAAGCAGATTTAACTCTCGTATTTGAAACTTCTAGATTAAAGTTAATTTGTTGTGAAAAGCACCGAGATTAAGGAACTATTTCAGGAAATAACCTCCTTCGTCTCGTTTCTTATTCCCCTCCATTGATTATGTAGAGATTCGTCCTTTGATACGTTCGATATCCCATTTAAAGGTTTATTGAGGCAACTGAAAAGGCAATAAATACTGATTCACGGTCGACTCTGATATGGTCCCATTTTGAAGGGTATAGCGTTTCTTGAAGGGAACACACATAAAATATACTGAGGGAACTTCCAGTGGGATTTCAAATATAATATGTGATCAAAATATGCGAAGTACATTTTTATCAATTCAAAAGTTTATTTATGCTTGTTATTCTACACCGTAATAATTGAATAGAGTGTAAATCGAAGTGAGCTTTGACTTAAAATAGAGAAATTCGCATGATATTTCAGCTTCTTCGGGAAAAAGATCTAACAAATAAATTAAAACCCTCGAGAAGAACTGATGTGAGGTCTTTAACTTTTACGCGCTAGTTCACATTTGAAGCCATTTCCTCGATCAAATCGAAACTTCGTGAATAGTTTTGGATTACCAACCTGCAACTCAGTGCCAAATTTTTTTCCAACGATTTTTTTTTTATTCCAACGAAATTTAGCACAAAACTTAAGGTCAGTATTGAACATCAATATTCCAAATTTCAACTCGATATTTACTTTCGAAGATATAAGGAAAAAAATATGCCAACTCTCATTGATATTTCTAATTTTAATGTTATGTAATATCCCAAGCAGTACAAATGCAATCAGATTGAAACTTCGTAATCAGGTGAAGAATACCAACGCGCAATTAAAGGTGCAAAATTTCGTGTTGAACAAGCACCAAAAATCTCCTGACCTCACGTAAGTGCTTTTCTAGATTCCTCTGGAATGGTTGCAAAAATCGCAGAAGATGATAACTCTGGAAACGTTTATTGAATTCGGTCAACAAATCAACAAACTTATTGTGCGTTTTAAGCCTGAGTCCTACCTGAAATTTTTCAGGACTCTACACTATTTACCAGTGGACAGCCCCGTGCACAAAAAAATATGCACAATCTAGCACGATCATTCAGGAGAAATCAGATCAATTGGAAAGATGCAGTAATTTGATCGAGACAACTGCAACCAATCACCTTGAAACAAGCATGTAAAAATAGTTTTCAGGCTTTTTGTAAAAATCCGTTAAATTTCCTTCTGGAATTTTCTTATTCGTACGAAATGTATACTTACAAACGGTTTTGCTATGTCCATATTTTTGAAGTTGATATTGCAATTTACGACATGGCTTTTTACATGAACTTGAATTCGCCATTTTGCAAAAAAGTATATTTTTCAGAGAAGCTATTGAGATATGGAATATAATTAGAGAATGAGAGAACCTCCGGATTTTTAGGCAGAACGAAGTAATATTCAAATATAACTTCATCAGCGTTTAAAACCGTAAAGTATTCAAATATCGTTTCCGATATTTGTCGGTGTAGGTATTGCTGTAGGTACAATTGGATTGATGCTATTCATGATTCAATCTTTTCAACATTGGTCTGAAAACCACTTGAATAATTATAATTTTATTTTTCCTCACAATTCCATGTGAATTCTTTTCTTAGTAATTTCAACTATATTCAATTAATTTTTTCAGCAATCCCGAATTGTACAAAATGGCGAATGCGCCGAATAAAATCATATTGTTTAGGACTGAAATAGGTTTTTATAGTCTTGGGGAACATTTTCGATCGAGTCGACCCATTTTCGAGGTTTTTCGTCCATGTTTGTCATAATGTTTCGAATATATACCACAATTGTTCACTTTGTCAACGTCAGCTGATTTGCCGACAAGAGGACTAGCTCTAGATTGAATCAGTTGAGAATTTGGCAGCCGAAAATTCTACACAATTTTTCGACCTGCTTCGGTTTTCATTGTGCATCCGTTGTCCTTTTGAGAAAACTACGATTCTGACTATAGCTATTGTGGTGTATTGCGATATAATACCATTTTCGGTTTTTCTTCGAATTTCACAGTTTGCTTATAATTTTTATTTACCGAGGTCGCGCGTAATTTATTTTTCAAAAAAGAACTTCTGTGTTCTTTCATTCTGGTGTTGAATGATCTACCCGTTTGACCTATGTAAATTTTAGGACATGAGCCACAGGAAAGTTGATAAATTCCTGATAGGTTGAATTTCAGAATTTTAGGTTTATAGTTTTTGAAGATTCTACCCAAAGAGTTTGTGGTTTTGAAAGCTATGTTGATGTCAGATTTTCTCAGAAATTTCTTAATTTTTAGTGATGGGTTTCCGAAAAAGGTTAAAGATTTGAATGTTGTTTTTATTTTCGACTTTGGGTATACTTTCGAGATAGCATTTATATATTGATTCTTATTGATTATGTTATCGATCATTGAAGGTGAATAACCGTAACTGGATGCTATTTGTTTAATTAGATTCAATTCGTAATCGAAGTTCTTTACGGATAGAGGAATTGATAATAATCGGTGTGTCATACTATGATATGCGGATAATTTGTGTTGAATTGGATGGAAAGAATCTTTTGAGATAGTTATATCTGTATGAGATGGTTTATGAAAAATGGAAAACTGGTTTCCAGCTTATTATTTTTATTTACCGAGGTCACGCGTCAAAGCATATTCTTGATAATTTCTAGTTGTTTTTTATTTTCATTCCTGTGAACACTTTAAATGATTCTTTATGAGCAGTTGGAAGAATCTACTCATATTCAAACACTCTGCATATGCTATATGGACAACAGAGAAGTCTTTGAATATAATTTTTTCTGATAAGTTAAGCAAGGAGTATAGAAAACTCCCTCTCCAACTATCGGAAAGGGGATGACTTGGATCAAAGTATTTGCAGGTATATTGAATATTTCATGTCGAAGTTGGTGAGGTCAACCAGGAAAACTTCATCAAGTACCTCATTCGAGACCTCGTTCCAGAATATTGCAGCCGTTATAAGGACATGTTCGATCTCCAACTTTGTAGGGAATTTCATTATTTACTACATGAGTTATGATCTCGAACAGACGTTTTTTATTCTTTATGTCTGTTCTTCATATTCAGAAGTCTGAACATTGATGTAAACGCAAGCTTTCAATGAAATTTCATACAATGATTTTCTGTATGAATTGATATTTCTGCCGGATGAAGGCCACCTTTTCTGCTAGATGAAGGTCAGTCTTTCATTTGAAATGATTCTTGGTGGATGCAGATCTTGTAGTCATATTATAATGCAGAAGTTGGTTCAAAATTACAACCAGTGGCTCGTATAAGGGACGTGTATTAGATAATTTTGGAAAATGTCAAAATACCCCTTTCCATTTCTGGAAATGAAAATACATAATTGAAATCTTGACTTTTTCCGTCCGACAAATGAAGTGAATTTTATGCACGGTCAGATTATTTGTTTCATTTTATAATTGATTTTCATTTTAATTGAAAATCCATGGTCTAGTTCCCTTCTTCGTTCCACTAACTGTTTCGAATGGAATTTTTGTATCGTTATATCGATTCAAACATGAATATGGGAAGCACTAGGGAAACTAGAAAATGCAGAGGCCTAAATAATATATTTTCAAAAATATCTATTGAACAAAGTTTGAATTTTGGAGAAGTATTTTCACGGAAATTTTTAGAAAATCGAGTACATTGAAATGATGCTATCCAATTTCGCAATCGAAAATAAAAAATTCCAGCTTTGAAGGTTATCCGCTATTTTGAATTTTTCTCAGAACTCTACACCACAATTGAATTGACCAAAAAAACACAAGATGTGGCCAAAACAGTTATTTTCAAGGTCACGTATAACTCACCACAGTTATCAGAATATTGCTCAAAGTTGACACTGAACACTCTAAGTTTTATAAGGTAAACTCCGTTCACTATTATAAACTATCCCGGGTGGCCATGACATTCTGACACATTTCACCGTGTATATTTTGAAAATGTTAGGTTATACGGTTATAGTCATTTTCCTGTCAGATAACTACACAACGTTGTCTTCTGTAAAAAGAGGTCCTAGTAATTACGTATTTTCCAAAATATGAATTTACTTTGAGAAAATATTATGTGAATTCAATATTCCCAAAGACCTGGCGAATTTCTTTTTCTCTGTTAACACTGGAAATATTTCACGTAAATAAACATGGTTGGAAGATTCAGTTATGATATTATCTAGTACGGAAATCAAGAATCGTGTGTTGAAATTTTACTGAAATATAACGAATAGAGTAGTCTGTTACTTTGTGATAGTTCATCCAGAAAAAAAATAAAACTACTCATATATAAACCCTACAGTAAAACTTCTAAACAAACATGGAATTCCCTACTTTTCGAAATTCTCAAGAAATAAGTCTACAGAAGGTATTTAAATACCTTTTTGCACAACTTGAAATACTCCAGTATGAAAATGTAGTAGTATTACAAAATCTGTGTCACCTTAAATGAACTAACTCAATTCACAAAGTTCTTGGGGATCTATGTGAACGATACTCTGGGTTTTCACTCACATACGTCGGAAATGTTGGATAGCTTGTGATCAATTATGGATTCCAAATTATCAGGGTTACTATCAGAAGAAGCAGATTTCAATTCTACGTAGCACTTCCTGATACTTCGTGTCTGCTTCTTCAGAACTACTTTCGGCATTTTTAGTTTCCAAGCGTGATGATTATGATGAGATTGAGAGTAGAAATTTGCATATGCATTCGACAGCATCGCTGAGAATTATTTTGACATTGCCGATATTTCACGAGTGCCAACCTGCGTCAGTTTTAATTAAAACAACTTGATAGACCTAAATCAATGCCAACCGGGATATTCTATAAAAGTGAATGGAGTATAAGAATGACTTTTCCCATGTCATCTACACGGCTATATATTATGTTTGTATAGTTTATGGTGAAACACCATGTATATAAGATAGATGTCTTTGACAGTACACATACTCACCTAGAAGAATAGAGCACCCTGCCGTTCTGATACAGCCTGACGAACTTATTTGGGGTAGTTATAGTGTGTAGGTAGGACTGTTTACCGTTGTAAAAATAAGTGTCTGGTTTCCATATCTTGCCCAACATCGAGATGCTCAACGCCAGGGTATCGCTTGCATCACCCGGAAACGCTAGTCTGCGATCGACCCATGTCTGCCGGAAATAACAGTCCATCGAGTAAGTCTGGAAGACCAACAAAAATTTATTAAACGACGGTGAAGCGGCAGATAACTTAGTTTGATTCGATATGTTTGTATTCAGGATTTTTGGCAATATAAATATTTCAAATTATTATTTGTTTCAAAATTACATGTGGGTTTTTCCAGAGGTAAACAGAAGTTGATACAGAATAATGTTAAAAAAAAATTTCATCACATTCGTGCTGACTTTGATACGATGTTGTGGATAAACCATGGACCTTTTATTTTATATGAAAAAGTGTCTTTGATTCCTGAAATGAAATTCTTTTACGAAAACTTGGGTATAGTACTGCGAATTCCACTCAAAATTTCGTGATTTCCTGCTCGAAATATTGTCGATTTCATTGGATGTCCTATTTATTTGTAGAAGTAGCAAGTAATTTATATCGAAAAAACCTAAATTTTTATTTATAAGTACAAATTTTTCACATAACATATTTCGATTTTGATATATCACGATATTAAATTATTCTAAAACGTACCATTCCTTTAATTCAAAATGAAAATTATATATACTGGCATTTAATCATTGACGTCAAAATCTTAAGAAAACGACAACATAAAATATAATACAAAATTCTACTAGACACAGTATTTCATCTCCTGACTTTCGATTTCGAATTATCAATAGCATCTATTCCATATTTTACATCAAAATCTTACTCGTGGTCGCAACATAACTCCATCATAAACGAACTAGATCGACAGGAAATTACCGTCAAGCTTGTCAAATCTTGTGCATAGAACAATATTGCATCAGTTCCATATCATCTTCTTTCTTACATTCTTTAATGAATGAATAGTTGATAATGACAAGTTTGAATTGAATTGAATTGTATTATTCAAGTGCCATCCAATTCTTTAGGTTATAAAGTGTTTTTTACAGCATTTCATGCATCAGAGGAGGAAGATATGGAACTGATAGCAATTTCTTCTCTGCATGAACATTCGACAAGCTTGCTGGTGGTTTCATATCGACCACAAGTAAGATTCTTTATTTATTATGGAACATATGATGTGGGCAAGTCACAATCGAAAGATTTAACCTAAAACAATGCGTCTAGTATTATTTCTTTGTTATATTTTTTGTGTTACCTCAAGTTTTCGACTCCAAAAATTATATGCCAGTTGAAATTCCAGTTTTGTTGTCAAAACTTAGTATGTAAACGTATAACAGAAATATCTGTATCATTCAATGATTGTATTAATAGTCCCGTTCAAATTCAATATTGAAAAAAAATTAAACCTTCATAACTCGAACATACAACGTGCTAAGGTTTTCTACGAAGCCATAGGAAAATTTGTGTTCAACACTTCTATCAATGAATGCCCATATTGTGAAACATAATCCAAATCAATACAGTGAATGTATGGAAAAATAATAAAATCGAAGGTAAATAATTCTTAAAATTTTCTCCTTTGTTTGATGAAAGAGTCAGATTTGTATTCTGAAACGTCACAGTTCGCTTTCTTCATTGTTTGTATTGTTTCTGTATTCTATCAATGAAGTTCCATATTGTGAAACATAATCCAAATCAATAGAGTGAATGAATGGAAAAATAATAAGAAGAATGTCATTTTCGTTTTGTAAATAATATTTTTGGAGGATTTCGCATAATTTTTCAGGTTTTTATGGGATTTTCACTCCCAATATCTGATTCAGAACCATCAAAAATTGAATAAAATCGAAGGAAAATAATTCTTAAAATTTTCTCCTTTGTCTGATGAAAGAGTCAGATTTGTACTCTGAAACGTCACAGTTCGCTTTCTTCATTGTTTGTATAGTTTCTGTATTCTATCAATGAATGCCCATATTGTGAAACATAATTCAAATCAATAGAGTGAATGAATGGAAAAATAATAAGAAGAATGTCATTTTCGTTTTGTAAATAATATTTTTGGAGGATTTCGCATAATTTTTCAGGTTTTTATGGGATTTTCACTCCCAATATCTGATTCAGAACCATCAAAAATTGAATAAAATCGAAGGAAAATAATTCTTAAAATTTTCTCCTTTGTCTGATGAAAGAGTCAGATTTGTACTCTGAAACGTCACAGTTCGCTTTCTTCATTGTTTGTATAGTTTCTGTATTCTATCAATGAATGCCCATATTGTGAAACATAATTCAAATCAATAGAGTGAATGAATGGAAAAATAATAAGAAGAATGTCATTTTCGTTTTGTAAATAATATTTTTGGAGGATTTCGCATAATTTTTCAGGTTTTTTATGGGATTTTCACTTCCAATATCTGAACCAGAATTGAATAAAATCGAAGGAAAATAATTCTTGAAATTTTCTCCTTTATCTGATGAAAGAGTCAGATTTGTACTCTGAAACGTCACAGTTCGCTTTCTTCATTGTTTGTATTGTTTCTGTATTCTATCAATGAAGTTCCATATTGTGAAACATAATCCAAATCAATAGAGTGAATGAATGGAAAAATAATAAGAAGAATGTCATTTTCGTTTTGTAAATAATATTTTTGGAGGATTTCGCATAATTTTTCAGGTTTTTATGGAATTTTCACTCCCAATATCTGATTCAGAACCATCAAAAATTGAATAAAATCGAAGGAAAATAATTCTTAAAATTTTCTCCTTTGTCTGATGAAAGAGTCAGATTTGTACTCTGAAACGTCACAGTTCGCTTTCTTCATTGTTTGTATTGTTTCTGTATTCTATCAATGAATGCACATATTGTGAAACATAATTCAAATCAATAGAGTGAATGAATGGAAAAATAATAAGAAGAATGTCATTTTCGTTTTGTAAATAATATTTTTGGAGGATTTCGCATAATTTTTCAGGTTTTTATGGGATTTTCACTCCCAATATCTGATTCAGAACCATCAAAAATTGAATAAAATCGAAGGAAAATAATTCTTAAAATTTTCTCCTTTGTCTGATGAAAGAGTCAGATTTGTACTCTGAAACGTCACAGTTCGCTTTCTTCATTGTTTGTATAGTTTCTGTATTCTATCAATGAATGCCCATATTGTGAAACATAATTCAAATCAATAGAGTGAATGAATGGAAAAATAATAAGAAGAATGTCATTTTCGTTTTGTAAATAATATTTTTGGAGGATTTCGCATAATTTTTCAGGTTTTTTATGGGATTTTCACTTCCAATATCTGAACCAGAATTGAATAAAATCGAAGGAAAATAATTCTTAAAATTTTCTCCTTTATCTGATGAAAGAGTCAGATTTGTACTCTGAAACGTCACAGTTCGCTTTCTTCATTGTTTGTATTGTTTCTGTATTGTTCATTTGGCAATCTGTTCTGCAAGAAACTGCACTTGACAAATAGTTCGATACTGCAATCCGCAAGGGCGGTTTCCATGAAAAAACAATTTTCATTTAATTTTTAATAGTTCTGTTTCAGATATTGGCAGTGAAAACCCATAGAAACCTAAAAAATAAACAATGCTATTTTTCACATAAAGATAACACGAATATCGAATTCTTTCTGCCGTATTTTCCATATTTTCTGGAAAATTGTACAAATTTACCAAGAATATGAATAGCCGTCTAGAGTCTGGCTGTTCTCCAACTAACTCACTCACTTCCGAAAAACAAACCGAGAGACTTGAAATTCTCAGGGTAGCTGTGTACTACGAAAACTCCGTATAATTTCGTCAATGGGCTGAATCGGCTCCATGGTTTTTGAAAATAATATAAAGAGATATTGAAGTTTCAGTACAAAGATAAAATTTGTCCCATATTTTCAAAAAACCTGCCATTTAGATTTCGAGAAATATAGCTTATAATCATTAATTAACGTACAAAGTATTGATGAATGATTTCGAGAACATCAAGTTTTCCTCATAAAGAGAAAATAGCGCATTTACATGAAGAAACCTATGACGACTAATCGATATACCAGTGACTGTGAAAAAATCTAAAATATTTCCTCCCAATTGTGTATTTCATCAAACTTCAGAAAGATCAGTGAAAAATTTCCAATGTATATGAGCAGAATATTATATATTGTTATATATTGTTTGGATTTCAACCATTCATCAATTAGTTGTTACTTCCGAGAGTTATTCGTATTAACGACTCGGTTGACAAACCGAGTTCGAAATAATTCCGAAAATTCCAAATTTGCATGATATTTTGAAAGTTTCAGTAAGATGGTGGTGATTTCCATTCAAGCTTTAGCGGTGACATTGTTGAGAATGTTTCTAGGTTGAATTAATCCGAGAAGATCAACCATTTTGCATAGAGAAGAAATAGAGCCTTCCAGAAAATACCCATTGCGACTTATCTAAGATAAACAGTGAAAAAAACCACGCCAGTGCTTCTCGAATGTTTGATGCTAGTTTTTATTTTTTCGAAACTCCGAGAAGATTAAGGAAACGTTTGCATAAATAATACAAGCACACAAAAGGGAGTACTACTAAGTAACATGCGTTGTTTTCACCTTTTGACGAGGGGGTTCTAAATATATCCTGACGTGAATCCAACCCTCACCTTATTTACTAGAATAATTCACATACCATATCAACTTCGGATATCGGACCCATACTCCTAACCATGATGTCGACCTCCACTACTGCTGGGGGACCTGAAATACCGCAAACTTGCTTATTACATTAGTTGTGTCTTCAACGTTGTAAGTATAGTTCATTCAAGCTGCACCCAACCGGAGCAAGGAACTCCGGAGGCACAACAGAAAGGTATTGCACATTCCTCCAAATGTTCCGATGTTCAATTTGAAACATCAGGAGAAACTGCCGAGAATTGCTGATTGAATGATCTTTAAGCTATTATATAAATCTACAGAGTGTTTCATAAACATTCAGAACAAATTCAGTGTTTGGTTTTCTGGATTATTTGGGGTTGAAAATATCTTTTAGGTCTTGTCCGGAAATGCTTCGTTTTCAAGATATTCAAAAAAAACTCTAGAAAAGCACTAACGTGAGGTCAGGATCTTTTACGCGCATGTTCAAATTCGTTGTCGAAGTGATCATCTGTTGACGTATTGACCCTGCTAAAGACAGCTTTACTTCCTGAAAAAAAGGTTTGGCTATCTTTTTTTCATATGACCCTCACAACATTCTGCATGCACGCTATAATTTCTCGATCAAGTACTTAGATATTTTTGGAAACATTGGAAATATGAAAATTTGAATGGAGCCTTCAACCTACAATGATTCCGTTGAATCATTGGTCGAATTTCACACGCTTATGAATTCGACGCTCCTAATTACCCAAATCGAAAACCTATTCCACAAATACAACGAAGTCGTTGCTTTCGGGAGTTATAGTGTTTACGACCGGCCTAACCGCTGATAGGGAACCAAATAGATTCTGGAAGAATCAGCTGAGAGACTTGATAATTGTTGTGTGGTTTTCAAGTTCAAACACGAAGGCCGTATTCACGAATTGGTAAAAACTACTACACAATTCCGTATATACCCATGGGCCTAAGTCCAAAACCATTCGACTGATTATACCTATTAACGAACTCAACCGAGATATTAAGACTCCAAACCTAATCTGATAATTTCAAGTTACTAGGTTTTTTCCTTCGAAAGTTAGAGCTCATGTGGACGGACAGAATTGAAATGGACCACGGATTCTTCTTCCGAGTGTTCAACATAATCTTTTGAGATCATGTTCGGCTCAAAATTCGAAAATTACAGACATCGTGACGAAATGATAACGCGCTGTTCCCAAGAACAAGAACGTAAAAACTGAAATCCGCTTTATGCGTATACTCGAAATAGAGCAATTTTACAATGCCTAAGCCTA
This sequence comes from Myrrha octodecimguttata, assembly GCA_958510865.1. Classification (NCBI taxonomy): domain Eukaryota; kingdom Metazoa; phylum Arthropoda; class Insecta; order Coleoptera; family Coccinellidae; genus Myrrha; species Myrrha octodecimguttata. Next base: position 67,178,307 of record OY294058.1, on the reverse strand, counting down.
GCCTGAGCTAGAATACAAGAGTACAGTATTTTCCTCATAGATTGCCGAACTCTTTCGAATTTGTTATTTATTTGGAAAAACCTGAAACACCATGAATCTTGGAGACGAATTATTTGCCGAAAAAGGCCTACACAGAAACTTTTCAACTCAAAATATCTCAGATATCATGAATTTTTCGCTATTATGATGAAACATTCTGTATAATTATATTGCTTCTGATTGCTAACAAATATCGATTGTTATTGAAATATATTAAATCATAATAGAAAAAACTTTAGTCACCTCCGAAATCTGGTCTTATGCTATTGTCGTATCCTCTCAACAAGTTATCCAGTATTATAGATATGTTTCTGTGGTTATTTTTTTGAGCCTCGATTGGAGTTTGTTTCAAAGATATAGGAAGAACTATTCTAAAAGGCAGCAGGAACATAATAGAGAAGCATGGCTGTTTGAACATCTGAAACAAATGGACAGTATTAGTATTTTTTTAAGTTGTGAAATATATCCACAAATATACATGTTTTACCTAATGACTTCCTCAATGAAACCGAGGTCCAAAATAAATATTCAATCATTTAGATATATATCTTGTTTCAGTCTTCACGAATAATCGCATTCAATAGTTCTCTCTTATTTCTACAGAGGGCGGGAAATATCAGAAGAATTTTATTCGAATTTCAATATAATGATATTACAATATAAGCGATTTAAAGCGGTGGACCAAAAGCTCCGGTTATAGTTACGATTATCCACATTGACAGATTATCCTTTGCCTATATGTCAGTTTTGACAACCGTAACTATAACGGGAGCTTTTGGTCCATCGCTTGAAATTGATTTATATGAAACGATCTTTGGTTTGCTCTTTCTCAAACTTCAGAGTGACATGGCACATTTTCAGAACTATGTATTTTGAAGTCGTTTGCAAAAGTTCCAAAATGAAATTATATTTTCCGAACATTTCCTTTAGTGTATCGAAGATTCTCCATACTGTTTTGGGGTTATATCATAGAAAACAATAAAACAACCAAATAAAACTCTTTGCCACCGTATATTCCAATCAACCGTGGTTTACCTATGGTACCCTCTGGTGTGAAAGATTTCTTTAATCGCAACGCCCCTTTATATAAACCCATGGTGTAAGTAAAACATGGTGTGCTAATCTGCTCATATGTGACCGTAAGTACAAATGATAAACCAGGTTTAAAAAACATGGTGTGCTCAGCTGAAAAAGGAGTGACGTCAGCAAGATTAAAATACAAGGAAATATTTATTCTGTGCTTTGAATTTGAATGAAAACAGTTACGTCATCATTGGTGAATACGATTGCAGATGAGCAGATGAGCACACCATGTTTAACTTACATCATGTATAAAACTACGTGCAAATTAGAAGCATAGAATATATATTTCTTTGTATGTTAATCTTGCAGACATTACTTTTGTTTGCAGATGAGCTCACCTTGTTTCTTACATCATGATATAATCCCAGGTGTAGTTTATGTCTCTCAGTCTATGGTTGAACGAAGACAAAATTTAAATAGAAATTTCATGACCTTCAACCTGTCGAATATATCAATCCGAAATCTGTCATGAGCAGGATTTCATAAAGAACGATGTGTAAATTGAACTGAACTTTGGTCCTGAAATTGTGTTCGCTAAAAAAACGGTGGGTGCAAGATTTAAATACAAGGAAATGTGCTTTGAATTCGAATGAAAAAAGTGACGTCACCATTGGTAAATACGATCACAGATGAGCAGATGAGCACACCACAATCGATTTCAAGCGATGGACCAAAAGCTCCGGTTATAATTTCGGTTTTTCAAACTGACATATAGGCAAAGGATTATCTGTCAATGTGGATAACCGTAACTATAACCAGAGATTTTGGTCCATCGCTTGAAATCGATTCATATTTTACTTACATCATGGTGTGGGGTTACCTATATATGTGTTCATGTCATGATGTAAGTAAAACATGATGTGCTCATCTGCTCATCTGTGGTCGCATTCACCAATGATGACGTCACTTTTTTTATTCGAATTCAAAGCACAGAATTATTGTCTATGCACCTCAATTTTACGCGAATCCAAGATGACATAATTTTATGCTTTTTGAGCGCATGTTCTAGGGGAACATATCTTTTTTTTCCAAATGTCTGTAAGTTTCAATGATTGAGCCGAAAATGATCTCAAACGACTAGGTTGGACTCACTGATGACGAATCTGGTGTCAAAATCGATTCTGTCAGGCCGGCCGTCTGGACGTGGACACAAAAACTGTTGAACGAAGCCAGTAAGCGACTCGAAACTTGCAGGGTAGTTCGCGCATCGGAATGCCGCGGTTGAGTTAGTTAATGGGCCAAATCGTTCAAATAGTTTCTGAGTTAGCCATAGCCATTTGAAATTTCGAGGTTATTTCCCTCATATTTCAGAACGGTACATTTATGGATATGAAAGAATCGATGGACATTTCATCACTTGCTGCGTTCGTTAATTGAATCCGAGAGGCGACAGATTTTTTGGTCACGTGACCACAGATCTTATGGATTCATCAGATTTTATCTAAAGTAAACGAACGATCCAGACGAAATGAGAATCACAGACCATAAATATTTGATGATATCCTTTCATCTGTGTATCAATGACTGAAGTCAAATCAAAATTGTAAATCATATATTTTACTTTCTGCAGTGTTTATTTCTCAGCTCGTTGGAAGAAAAATAAGTATAAATGTAACTTCATTAGAGCTGATTAGAGAAGAATATCAAATAACGATCGATCCTGTTGAGGAGGACGACGAACGAACAGTTCTGAAAAAAATACAGGGGCTTGCTGAAGAAACATGGCCCTTATTTGCAAATCAACAGTTTAAAGATTCCTTAAAATGTTTCACAGTTATATGAATTCACCGATAATTGTTTAAATCATTATTTATTCATATACAAGTAGACGAAATTCAATGATGAGTGATATCTACCTTGCCATCAATAAAAATTTGGTTCTCAGAATCTTGTCTGAGTTGAAGTTACTTGGTCTCTGTAAATTAGGCGTCCTTGGTGGAGAGAATTGTTTATTTATTATTAAGACCAGAATATTCCAGATGTTGAGCCTTTTGCCTAGGTGTAGTAACGGATTTCTGAACATAATTATTCTCGCCGGTTGGCATTTCTGATGTATTTTTTTGAAATGAACTAAGAATGGATAAACGCCAATAAAGCTAATTATATATATATTCCCACTCAAAAAATTACTTTTGTCCGAACTGTGCTAACGAAAAAAACCAACACGAAGTGAAAATTGAACGGAAATTATTTCTAGATAATAGACGACTTCGGCCCAAGTTGCCAACCCACAATTTACTTAGCAAGTTTACTTTCACTGGGGAACGGGAATTTCAAGACATTATAAATACTCGTAAAACATGCCTCGACTCTTCAAACCAGATAATTCCTTCGAAATATAGGTTTTTGTTAAGATCGTCCCCGATTGGCTGAAATTTAAGTTGGGATTCCTGATTTCATGCATACAGTGTCAATTTTCATAGGATACGTTCCGAAAATCAACTCTGTTGTTTCAGTTGCCGATTTTCTGCTCTGTAAATATGAAATATTCGGATGGTTCCTGGAACAAGCCCGTGAAAAAGGTTATATACGGAATCTGGTTGATGAAAATGCGGTCGATTTACTGTCACCAGAACGATTTTTTATGGTAAATATCCATAGCATAGAACAATCATGTTTACTTCAGGTTTGTTCTATGCTATGGATATTTACGTCTATTAGACGACTTCGGCCCAAGTTGCCAACCCACAATTTACTTAGCAAGTTTACTTTCACTGGGGAACGGGAATTTCAGGACAAATTCGACATGATAAGGTTCGCATTATTTATAAATAACCGTAAAACATGCCTCGGCTCTTCAAACCAGATAATTCCTTCCAAATATAGGTTTTTGTTAAGATATCAACAAGTTGTCAAATTTACTCCATTAAAAAACTCCGATCTTGTCTATGATACCGACGAAAAAGATCGTCATCGACACGCTCTGATTTTGTTTGGCGATCGGTTGACATCTGTGGTCTCTTACATCTGGATGTAATAGACGACTTCGGCCGAAGTTGCCAACCCACAATTTTCTTCACAAATTTACTATCAATGGGGAAAGGGAATTTCAGGACAAATTCGACATGATAAGTTTCGCGTTATTTATAAATATCCGAAAAAGATGCCTTGACTCCTCAAACAAGAAAATTCCTTCCAAATATAGGGTTTTGTTGAGATCATCTCTGATTGGCTGAAATTTAAGTTGGGATTCCTGATTTCATGTTAATATGTAAAATTTATATAGGATATGTTCCGCAAATCAACTTGGTTATTTCGGTTGCCAGTTTTTCATTCCGTAAATATGAAATATTCGGTTGGTTCCTGAAAAAAAGGTTAATTATTGAATTTGATTGATGAAAAACGTTCTTTCTGTCACCAGACGGACAGTCAATGTTCCATGGTAACTTATTCATAGCAAAGAACAATCTTTCTATACTTTATGATCCATAGAACATAGAAGAGACAACAATCAACAATGGAAAAATTGCTAGGTATGGTCTATGGATCATAAGGTACATAAAGATTGTTCTATGCTATGGATGTGCTACCATAAAACATTGATTGTTGTTCTGACTTCATATGTCTATGTTCTGGTGACAGAAAGATTGCTTTTTGATCAATCAAATTCCGTTATTACCCTTTTTTTCAGGAACCAACCGAATATTTCATATTTACAGAAAGGAAAACCGGCAACCGAAATAACCAAGTTCATTTGCGGAACATATCCTTTATAAACTTGACACTATTAACATAAAATCGGGAATCCCAACTTGAATTTCAGCCTAACAAAAACCTACATTTGGAAGGAATTATATTGTTTGAAGAGCCAAGGCATCTTTTACGGATATTTATGAGTAACGCTAACCTTATCATGTCGAATTTGTCCTGAAATTCCCGTTCCCCAGTGATGGTAAACTTGCTAAGTAAATTGTGGGTTGGCAACTTGGGCCGAAGTCGTCTATTAACGAACGACTCAGGTGCAATCTGAGCAGTCTGATGTAAAAAACGAACGCCCCTAATGTCAAAGAAACATGAATCATGCTTCAGCAGGTGAGTTCCACTTTTGTTCACAATAAATTAAATTCAACGTCGAGAATATCATAGGCCAATTGAAAAATAATAATTTATGCCTCTCTTCATATCCCTGAGATCTTGAAAACGTCAAGAATGTCTCACTGATGGAATTGCTGCAGAATTGGAACGGAGCAATGGTTCGAATAACTCGAATTCTCCCCAATATATCAAAAGAAATTCTTGAAATAATGCCAAACAACCGGAGCACTTTACTTTCAAATCGTAGAAGCAATAAAGAGCATTGCTGCCACAGAAATGAAACAGTAAAATCATCCTGAGGCAGGGTTGTATCTACCGTGGTTCCGCTTCATACTCCGTAGCTCTCAACTTAATAAGATGACAGATGTCAATGTTTTGTTTATGTTCGTTCCTTTTTGGAATTCCCCGGAAATTGTATGTGTCAAGGCGGGTTTGAAAATTGAGATACATGTCTTGCTACTGTGAATACTGATACCAGAAAATAGAATGATTCAATGGGTCTCTTTTGGTCGCCCCGACGGCCAATTGTAAACCCATTAACGATTGATAGGAACAACTCAGAAATTCGATATTTGTAGATCAACGAGGGTCGAATTTGTAAAGATCATCTGTCGAATTGAGTAAAGATCATCTACGACGAGGAAATGACAACTACATTTGAAATATTTTTTCGCTAAATTTCCAAGAATGAATATCGGATCGAGATGAAATAAGATACACCATTGTTGAATATCGACTTCAAGCTATGTGCCAAATTTATTGAAATTTGATGGATTTTTTCGAAGAAAAACTCATGGAACTTTCGAATGTTTCATTTTATTCTCCACATATACGATCCTCACGAAGTTATGCATTGAGTGGCGCATAGTTGTTATACAACTCAGTGCCAAGACTCAGTTTGATCGCATAAGTATTTCCCAAAATAGGAGATACTTTGGATGAATCTCTATGATAGTTCTTGAAATCGATTTTTGGTTTCATCTTTCTAGTGATATGATCCTCACGAAGTTCTTCATGAATATTTATGTTCATACTTTGAAGCTAGAGGTTATTATTGTGAAGAAAATATTTCTTAAGGCTATAAACTCCAAGACCGTTGACGGATCTAGCCAAGGATGAACTAAACGAACACATCAAGGTAGACAATTTCACCTGAAATTTCAAAAATAGTTCACATAACAAAATATGTTGAATGCTGCTGCCAACCAAATAACGGTTAACAGCAGCACGGACAGACAAATCAATTTAATAACGAATTAAACATTACTGAGATGAACAAAATTGTTCGGTATCATATTCGGCCGAAATTTAGGGAATTACATACAGTTGGAAGAAATTATACAGATTTATTTTTCATGAACAAAGACACAACAATATAAAGATAAGGTTGCTAATGGATATTTCAGGGATATACCATTGATTATTAAACATTAAACACTGTGTTTAATACTCAATGGATATACGGAAAAATGTACTAATATGCGCTATACCACGAGCTATATTTTTTTGGTATAATAGTGGAAAGATACAACTGTGAAATGTTTCTTTCTCATTCTGACATGTCCAATTATTTTGAGAAATTCTGATCAGCACAGACGTGAAGTCAGAAGCTCTCGCGCGCTTGTTCAAATTCGTTGCTTAAGTGGTCAACTACCCACGTAGTGACCCTGCAAGACGTAGTTTCACATCGTGATGAAATTTTGTATTTGCATTTGCCAACTGGTGACTTAATTCATCATTATGAAATCAGTAGTTTTTGAGCTTTATGAATAAAAAAAAAATCTAGAAAAGCACTGCCCTGAAGGCAGCAGCTTTTGCGCGTATGTTCTATGTAGATGACCGCTTCGGCAACGAATTTGAACATGCGCGCAAAAGCTGCTGCCGTCTCGGCAGTGCTCTTCAAGTTTTTTTTCGATAAATTACTGGATTTCAATTCGATCAAATCTCTATTCTTGGAAATATTGGAAAATAATTCGTTTCTTGCAAAAGAAAGAACTTAAAAACTCGATATTTGTAGAGAAGGTTTGGACATTAAATACGGAGGCTGAATTCGTGAATAGGTAAAATAAATCCAATGATTCCGCAAATATACCTATTCAAAATTTTATTTTCCCAATATTTCCAAAAATACAGATTAGATCGAATTGAAATTCAGTACTCAAAATGACAGTCTGAAGGTTCATACAGAATTTAATGAGAATAATATGATGAGAAGATCACAGAATATTAAATGTTTGAAAAAAAAATTTAAAACTTTATTTAATATTGTTCTAATGACACGATAATCACGAAATTTTGCACAATGTTGTCCCTCAACATATCCGAACTAACTGTGAAGTTTCATTACGATTGAATCAGTATTTTTTGAGTTATACTGAAAAAAACAACGATATCGAGAAGAAAATTCTACATATTTTTCCCCAATATCTCCAAACTGATAGCCGTATCGAATTGAAATTTAATACACTGCTGAGAACATGATGTCTAAGGTATAACTGAAATTTTTCTCGAAAATGAACAAAAGTTTCAGAAAAAAAATTTTTTCGAAAACTTTTTTTTTTCGAATTGAGTAATCGTGTTCAGCGAAATTTTGCTCGCAGTTGTGTGTCGTTATGCTCCGATTAACGGCCAAGTTTCAATCCAATCGCTGCAGTGGTTTCTGAAATATGAGGAAATTAACCTCAAAATTTCAAATGGCCCATTAACGTACTTAACCTTCGGATTTTGAAATGCAACCCTTCCTGGAATTTTCAAGTTGATAGGATCCTCCGTACGCTCGTAACCGTGGTGACGGCCGGCCGGACAGAATCGATTTTGACACCGGATTCGTCATCAGTGAGTCTAACCTAGTCGTTTAAGACCATTTTCGGCTCAATCATCGAAAATTATAGACATTTGGACAAAACGATAGCTCGCTGTTCCACTAGAACATGCGCGCAAAAACAAGAAATTTTTTTCCCCAAATCTCTAGAAGAAAATTCGGGTCGAAGTGAAATTCAAACCACTTGTGTGACACATTATTTCGAAGGTCTGTATCGAGTTCCAACGGAAAATTACTGTAGTTCAAAAGATTCTCAACATACGCGCAAGAATGGACACACAGTGAACAAACAACCCCGGCACATCCGCCAACTTGCAACGAGCTACCGAAACCGCTGAAGAATCTACTGTCCTACACGAGATTTTTCATGCTACCGAAACAAAACTTCTGCACAAAACTTTATGGTAGTTAGATATGTTGTTATACAGATATATGATGTTATGGAAAATTCTCTAGAATCTTCAACAATCCACACATTGTTTCCAATCACATTAAGAGAAGTGCTCACCCATGAAACCATTCACATTCAAATTCCGCGAATCTGGACCGAGAGGATTATGAACAATACTTTAATTACCATTCCTCGTCACGAAAACGCAAGCTATTATAAATGGAATATCCAACACACAATGAGTACATCGTTTTTAATGGCCGCCGGTACAGAAACATGGAATATTCGGCAAATGGATCTCTAAGAGTTTCGAAAACTGAGAAACTGAAAACCTGTAGGAACGAACACGAAACTAAGCGAAAGTGGAACCAAGTGCCACTCCTAGTCCTTATTTCGACTGCTCCCCGTTTTATAGAATTTGTTTCAGTAAAGAAAGTTGATATTTCATTTCAAGGTTTTGCATCTTCTCTTGTTTTATGTCCCATAATTCATTGAAAAAATTCTTGTTTTTCAGTTTCGATGCTCTATAATAATTTCAATAACTTCGCTTCCGTTCGAATATCGATTTCAGTCGAATCTCTCTCTCATGTTTCTAGCTATAACCAATACGTTGTTAATGCAGATTCTATTTTTTCTAACATCAGTTCTCGTCAATGACATTGGCATAAGATGTATTTCTTTCAGTTGATGAGATTCATGAGATATATGAGATTGGCGAATGAAGATAAGCGCTACTCCCTCTGGTGGCTATCCGATTAACTCGAGGTACAGACATTATCATTGATAAGTTTAAGAAATATTAAGAAAATGAGAGTGTTTATGCATTTTTCTTGGCGTTCGTGTGATTTCACAAGTGCTTCTCCTGAGGAAAAGCAAACTCAAATGTCCCTTCCCATAGACTTCCACAGCCCGGTAAAAAATTTGGAGTTAGGGTGAAAGAAACTTCCTTTGACAAGTCGGGTCTGAAAGAGTTGAAGAATCGAAAAAAACTAACAAACAAGATTTATGAGAGTCTGTTACCTGCATTTTACCGATGATGTTCATTTTTATAGAGGTAAGCACGAATTGCTCATGAAATATAAGATCACATTCATGAAGACAATTTTTTTCCAAGTCCATAAGCAAGCAGAGAAATTTACTTTACTAAGAGAAATGCTATGCCTTCCAGAAATCTGCCTGTTGAACTGATCATTAAGGAACAACGTAAATGTTCTAATGATAGAACTGACTATTGAAAAAAAGTTATGAGTATTTGTCTATTATTCCAAAAATTATGTTTTACAATACTATCTGTTTTTCAACTTTCAAGACAGCCTAAGAAATCCACCAAAGTCAATCTTGCCATTTGGATCTGAAAATAAATAATATTGAAATACTGTCTAACCTTGGAGATATCCCCGTAATTTCAGAGTTGCTACACTCAATTAGATTGAAGGATGATACATACCTACTTTATGAGAAAGAAATATGTACTCCCAGTAGTACTCTCGTCAACTATAAAAGTCTGAATAAATCGTGAAATCAAAAATTATCAAACCAAACACTAACAAAAAGTACAAAATCGACTATCAAAACAAAATCTGTCTGTATGTAAGGTTCTAAAACTGGCCACCGTGGCGCTACAATCTTAAATTCAGGCGCCAATAGGTTCATAGACATATAAAACCATAGACAAGATACACGATACAAATATCCTGTACTCTATAGCGTATGGAGAGTGAGTTGGAGAATGATCTCACTTGCACAATATGACGCTGAGTTAGAGATAAAATCAAGCATTTACCTCGGGAATCTTCGGGGAAATGTCTCTTCTTGGTATATTACATTACATTGAAGTGATGAAAATTGGCGATGGATATGATTATTATTCCGATATGAATATTCAAAATGATAAATCAATAACAATATTTGATAAATGACTCTTTTTCTTTCAAATTCTCTTGAACCGCTGGTTCCAGGACGTTATTCTTAGCTCCAAATGATTTTTTCCCAAGCAGCTCGTACAGACAGGCTTCCGGAGCACTTTAGTTGGGCTGCCTCACAAGTATATACGGTGTTTTTGAGCAGCTCGCGAGCCACTCAACACCGTCCAAACTTGCGAGGAAGCCGAATCGAACTGCCTCGAAAATCGCTCAGCTCGCGTTTCTCTACGCAGCCTTTGAATGGACTCAAACGATTAGAATGAACTGAATAGTGAAGAAACATGTGCGAATTTACCATTATTCTTTACCAGTGAACCAGGTTTAAAATGGAAGAAATCAAATTCCATTCAAATAGCTTACGAAAACATAAAAAAAAACGGAAATATATCCTCTATACAGTCTTCATATTCTGATTCAGAATGGAATAACACGAAATCTGCTTTGAAATACTTCCGGAAACACAAATCTGACTTGCAAAACCTAAAAAAAAAAGTATTTCAAACATAGACATTTATAATTATAGTTTATGGTTCAAACTGATCTGTCTTATTTTTGCCGTATTCTATGGTTTTGCCCGAACTAGTTCCATCATTGTCACCCTGTTCCCCTCTTTCTAAGCCATGTCTATATATCTATGAATAGGTTGAGTATCAAGAGCATAATCGGTGGTATTTCACCGTTTCTATGATTTCTTTACACCATACCGGCAATCACAGAAAGCATTGTCTGAGTCTAGAATGTTCTTGAAGAAATTCTTTATAAATATTGTACCACGAGTTCAAAATTGCCACTGGTTTGTATTTTGCGTTTCGTTTTGTTATCTGACCATTCACATTCAAATTTCGCAGAGCTGGACAGAGAGGATTATGAACAATACATTTATTAACATTCCTTGTCACGAAAAATTTAAGCTATAAATGGAAAATCCAGCACACAACCAATTCGAATCAATTATAATTTGAAACGAATAAGAAACTTTTCGAAAAGAAATTTACAGGGTGTTTTTTTCAACTGCACAATTAATCTGAAATTCTGAAATTATCACAAATTCAACCCTGTATTTTGGGATATTGTTGCAATTATTGAATGAAATCATTCTGAGCCTTCTACAATGCAAATTTTATCAAAATGGGATGAGCCATACCAAAGTTAATAATAAAAGTTGAATCGATTGGAGCAAAATTTCGACATTGTCTTTTTTTGATGAAATTTTCTCAGAAAACTAGGAGCGTTCCAAAAAAATTAAAAACTCTCAAATAATGACTTATTATAGTAGAATCGTAAACAGATAGCGAAGTTTTGGGAACGCGATGTACAGGGTGTTTTTTCAACCTACACAATTAATCTAAAAATATCACCACAACAACCGCTTATTTTGAAAAAAATTTCGGAATTATTGAATGTCCTCATCAATATTGTACTTAGCTGAAAATTTCATTAAAATCGAATAAGCCATACCAAAGTTATCAATGCAAGTATAATTGGTCGAATCGGACAAATCACCCTGTATATTCTCAATAGAAACCCTCAACCACAAACCAAACATTGTTTCGAGACTGTCTTGACTAGTGTGAACTTATCCAAAAATCTGACGGTCTCCTCCGGAATCACCCTGTATAGAGAAGAAAATATGCCAAATTTCGTTGTTATTTGAATTCTAACGTTTTCCCGTCATATCTCAAGAAGTACAAATGCAATCAGATTGACACTTCATAATAAGGTGGAGATTACCAACATGCAACTAGATTCAAAATTTCGTGTTGATTTAATCAATAGAATATGAACAAGCGCTTGAAATCTCCTGACCTCACGTCAGTGCTTTTTTAATTTTTTTTTTGATAATATTGCTATTCGAACACAGAATAAGCCTGATAGAGAAGATCGCTCATAATGGACGCTGTTAAGGAAACAGGGAACATTTCACAAATGTTGTCCCCAAAAGTTTCGAAAACCTGTAGGAGCGAAATGTCAATTCGTACCGCATGAAACTTTGCGAAAGTCGAACTTATCGCCAATCCTAGTACGTATTTCGACTGATCCGCTTTATATCGAATTTGTTTTAGTGAAGGAAGCTTTGGGAACATCCTGGCCAACGACCTTGGGATGCGATATTTGCACACAAAGTGAATTTAGTTTGGGCCCCCATATTTGTTTAGAGAATACTATTTTCGACAAGCTGGTGGAAGTGAGGAAATTGTTGAGGGAGAGGTTCGCATCTCGGTTTAATTTTATATTTTCATGCGAGATTTTCATCTTCGGAGAGTACGGGAGGAGGTGTACGTTTCACATCCAATTTTTTCTAATTCGTCCTTCAGATATTGCAGAAAACAATATGAATTTTTATAGAAATGGTTAGTGATAAGTTGTGATTTATCCATATAATTCAATTCTGGGTCGTTTTGTGAAGAATTTTTGTGAGAAAGAAATAAATTTTTTTGTTCTATTATCTGATGTATTGAATTTCAATAGAATAAGGTTTCAGAATGACTCTGAGGAAAACAATAGATATCTGTTCAAGACCGCTTTATGAGCTCAATATCTGAGAAATAGGTACAAATTATTTTTCGTCAAAATTAAATGTTGGTTTATTATAAATTGATTATTGATTATTGATAAAATCAAATAATGAACCATAGTGATCGATCAAAAAAAACCCTCCTAGAAATTTCATAGTTTACATTTTGAAGTATGTAGATTTGAATGAACTAATAAAAAAACACTAGAAAAGCACTGACGTGAGTCGGCGCTTGTTTCGTTGCCAAAGCGGTCATCTATACAAGTGTTGACCCTGCCAAACGAAGAGTTTTTCATATGGTCCGCAGGAAATTCTGCATGAACCTCAAGCCTTAAATTTTCGATCAACTACTAATGGACTAATGGATCCAAAATTTTGAATGAGTTAAACTATCTGAAGAATAATTCGACCTTCTCAATTAAACTGAAAACCTATACTCTACAAATGTATTTACTATGTCGATTCTTCGTAAAGTGAATGTGTTCACGGCCGTCCTACCCACTGATAGTGAACAAAATAACTTCCGGAAGAATCTACTACTAGCTTGATAATTGTAGAGTAAGTTTGGAGTTTAATTATGAAGGCCGAATTGGCGAATTACGAAAACCTATCGAATGATTCCGCAGATATTGGCGAATGAAGATAAGCGCTACTCCCTCTGGTGGCCATCCGAGTAACCCGAGGTACAGACATTATCATTGACAAGTTAAAAGAAATGTTAAGAAAATGAGAAATTTTATGCATTTTTCTTGCGTTTGTGTGATTTTACAAGTGCTTCTTCTGGGGAAAAGCAAACTCAAATGTCCCTTCCCATTGACTTCCACAGCCCGGTGAGAAATTTCGAGTTAGGGTGAAATAAACTTCCTTTAACAAGTCGGACCTGAAAGTGTTGAAGAATCGATAAAAACCAACAAATAAGATTTATGAGAGTCTGTTACCTTCATTTCACCGATGATGATCATTTTTATAGAGGTAAGCACGAATTGCGCATGAAATATTAGATCACATTCATGAAGACAATTTTTTTCCAGGCTCCTAATCCAAGCAGAAAAATTTACTTAAGAGGAATGCTCTGCCTTCCAGAAATCTGCCTGTTGAACTGATCATTAAGGAACAACGTAAATGTTTTCGTGATAGAACTGACTCAACAAGGAAATATCTGGTGATGAATACTGTTCGCTCAAAGTGCTTCTGCCGATTAGAGCAAAGTTGTACAAGGCTTATTTATTACAGCTTTTTCAAGACCAATCATATGAGTGTTGGAAAATTTATTTGTCAATCCATATAATGAATAAAACTTACGATACAAGTAGCATAAGTTTTATGTGAACGTATTCATTTTATTCACAATATATTGAGTATTTAGTCCTTCGCTATAAAAATAGTAAAGTTATGAGTATTTGTCTATTATTACAAAAAGTATGTTTTACAATATACTATCTGTTTTTCAACTTTCAAGACAGCCTAAGAAATCCACCAAAGTCAATCTTGCCATTTGGATATGAAAATGAATAATATTAAAATACTGTATAACCTTGTAGATATCCCCGTAATTTTAGAGTTGCTACACTCAATAAGATTGAAGAATGATACATACCTACTTTATAAGAATGGAATATGTACTCCCAGTAATACTCTCGTCAACTATAAAGGTCTGAAAAGTCTTTGAATAAATCATGAAACCAAAGATTATCAAAACAAACACGAACAAACAGTACAAAATCGACGATCAAAACAAAATCTATGTCTGTATCTAAGGTTCTAAAACTGGCCACCGTGGCGCTGAAATCTTAAATTCAGACACCAATACCCTTTCAAAATTTCAGTTTCCCGATATTTTCAAAAACATAGATCGAATCGCCCTTCAATGAAAAATGCCACCTTGAAGATTGAGCCAAATGGGATCTACAGAAGAATGAGCAAAATAACTCTCTCCATTTAACAAAATGCAGGAGAACTCTTAAATTTTTTTGCTCCTTGTTCTGTAGACCCCATTTGACTGAAACTTCAAGGTGGCATTTTTCATTGAAGGGCGATTCGATCTATCTTTTTGGAAATGTATGCTTATTCGAAATATATGGTCCTTAGGAATTACTTCATGAACCTTCAAACTGTTACTTCTCAATCAAGTAGGTACTGGAGTTCAAGTCGATTCAATCCGTATTTTTGAATATATTGGGAAATAGAAATTTCGAATTGGTACACCTAGGTAATCATTGGGTGAATTAAACCTATTTAAGTATTCTGCGTTACTTGTCTGTCATTAAAATTCAAACTGAAGGGAGCAATTCATGAAACCAAATTAACAAGTATCTCGATTTTCTATTCTGAGCGTTAATGAATGCTTCCGCTTCAATTTATTCTCGAAAAGACGTTGAAAAATTGGCAAATTAGCTCATGTTTAATATTTTCCTGGTGAAATCCTGTACAGAAATCAGGGAATGTATTCCTGAAATTTGAAAAATGTTCATGTTCTATATTGGTATCCTCCAACCCATATCAAAAGAAAAACAATTTTTTCATTTTCCATGTTTTTCTGCATTATATTCCTAATAGTTCGACCACTATCAATATCTCAATATCAACATCATCAACTTCCATCCTTTCTTTTCCACATTTTTCGATGTAATCATTCAAAACCGAATTCATCAAGTTGTCTCGAAATCATTGACGCACAATCAACCATAGAAATTTGACAGTTTTGAGACTATTTTGGATCCTATCCACGTTGAAAATAAATACGAGCAGGCGTGAACCAATTTTGTTTTCGGTTTCCTAGGAGTAAACATTCATATTGTGAAAAATTTGATAGTGTGGAGTGCAGAATTTTTTCTCGCGTGTTTGAATCTTTTATATTTTTGTTTTTTCAAATCTCATGTCGTGTTTTATCATAAGTTCGGTGAGTATTATCGTTAATTCATCCATTAATATTCAGAAACGCGCTTTTCGTCATATTAATTCTAAATCGGGTGTTGTTTTTAGATATTCTCATTTGGTTCGAACAAAAGTTTTGCTGATAACGTTCCATCTCTTATTGATATTAATTTTGTTCTTCCAAATAGGATCAGATTAGTTTTATCGAGTTCTTATAACCGGAGGAAATAGCTATTTTTGAAGGACGGGGAACTAATGTTTTTCCGTATGGAGGCCAAGTCTCACTTATCGGTGGCAGCCCGGACCACGGCCAAACGGAAATTTTTATCCTTCTAATTTGCCTCGTTCCGTAGCGGTCTGAAAGAATAACATTCCGGTGTGGCGCGGACTGGGCTGTTGCCGACCACTGAGCGTTGGCTTAAAATAGCTAATGGAATTCTTGAAATTTTTCCATGGTGATATATTTTCAACTCCGTGAAGTCTATATATTTTCGGTTTCGATATCCAGAAGTAAGTGGAAAATATTCCATTCAATTTTATTCGGGACATCATTCTAGGAGATGGTAGAAATATTTCAGAAAATTCTACTGTCAGTTTGACAGTTCCTTGATATTTCGTTTGCATTTTGTCTAATGCTGGTAACGATGGGGCCAAAAATTTAAGCTCTTATCTTTCAAGGTAGGTAAAGTCCGATCATTCATTGAAAAAATTCTCGTTTCTTTGTCTCGATGCTTGACCACAATTCTATAGTTTCACTTCCTGTTCAAAAATTGATTCTTATCGCATTTCACTGATTCTCCTGCTTCAATATAAAATTTCATCTATCCATCGTTTGTTCAAACTTTATATTTTCTGATAGCAGTATTTCATGATGATGAGGGCGTAGGATGTATTTTTTCTATTTCATGCGATTTATGAGACATCTATCGATATAAGATATGTAGAATATCAAGAGTGTCTTCGATTCTTTTCTTCTTGTCAAAACTTCTGTGATTCCTTTTCAGTCGACTCATTGGTTGTTCATCGTTTCTATGACTCTTTTCAACGTCTTGGCAATCACAGAAAGCATTGTCTGTGTCTAGAATGTTCTAGAAGAAATTCTTTGAAAAATTTCCGTGGTACGATGAGATCAAAATGGCCACTGGTCTGTATTTTGCCAATAGTTTTTGTTGTATTCTACCTACGTCGGAAGGTGAGCACATATATTTATTTTTTGTTTTTTCAGGGGTCGTTCAAAAAGTAGGACTCTGTTCACTTTGAAGGTTGAATTTGACAGCAATTGAGAATTAATTGCTGTCAAATATAACCTTCAGAGTGAAAAGAACGGACAACGTGGTAGTTTCCGGAAGTTTTCTTTGTGTCAATGTTCGCATTTAGCGAAATTGCATGAATAAGCATTTGGTGACTGTCCATTTCATCATTTCAGAATTGAAATACCAAAAATGAAGGCTGCAAGTGGTCCACGTCGTCTACCCCACATTCTTCAAGCTATTGAAGATTTGGGCGACATCCGCGGGTCCAGCACCAAGCGTATCGTCGATCAGGTGGAGAGCACCCATTATGGAGGTAGTGAAAGACCGAAAAATCTCACAACCGATGTGAGGAAGGCTCTGAAATACGCCGTAGATAACGGTATCGTAAGGGAGAGAGCTGGTAAGTTCACCGTTGCCAGTTTTTATGGAACCAAGAAAAGTGTCGACCCTTCAAAGTCTATCTTCGAGTGTAGAAGAAGAAGGAAGAAGGCTGGCAACAAGAGGAGGAGGAGGCGACATAGGTGAGATATCCGCAAGAAAGCGTCAAAATCTGTACTCCATTCATTTTATGAAGTCACTCTGTAGGCAATGGAAGATCAACATAATTCACTATGTATAATTAAAAAAAGTTAGGTTAGGTGTATTTTTCAGACAGATAAAAAGGATAACCAAAACTACTGAACGGATTTTCCAACTTATTTTATCACCAACCATCCCCTTTTCTTAGGGTACGGCCAAGGCCAAAGTGGACACGAGATATCGATTTTGCGAGTCAGCCTGTCACTTGAACTGAAAGCATTTAGTTTAATAAAAGTTAAGTCTTTTTGGGATATATCCAGGCTCAAGGCTTATCTTATCCATTTTACCTGCACTATGACCACCTCCCACGCTGACTTCGCCCAAATTGTCAAAACGAATTTTTCAAAAGTGACAAGCCTCACAAAGTACGGATTCATAACTCTCGAATCTGTGACTACATTCCATACAATATTTCAGCAACGCACAGAGTGCAAGTTTACAACGAAAATCACCGAACGTTATCAGAATAGTTCATAGGGATACAACGAACAAACCTAATGTCTCGCCGAATCATTTTGACCTTTAAATTTCAAGAATGCCAACCTGACTCAGTTCTAGTAAACCTATTCCAAGGCCTATCGACTGACTTGTGAAAAGTGAATGGAGTATATTTCCACCTGTTCTATTTAATTCGTGCTTTTTGTAACTGGAAGTGAAATAAATGTTTTTATCTTCTGTAGGAGACACGCAAGCCTTAGCAGCCTCTCGGACTCGGAGGTGTCACTCTCCGGAGACGAATGGGAGAGCGATAGGGATCGTTCTAATTCAAGGAGTCGCAGCAGGTCGCCGCAATACACAACCGCAGGCATCATAAGTCATCGTAGAAGAAGAGGAAAACACGGACATTCCCACCATAGGAGGAGGCGCAGGAGGGGCAGGAAACACGCCATGAATGCTGTCGAGTCATCCCCGAAAGGTAATAAAGGTGTGCATGGATATCAGATCTGGTAATTGGTTTAAGTGATTGACGCGGAAGGAAGTGTAGGAAAATTGTATTAGATACCGGAGGTTTTACGTTCGATTCCTGTACGAACATATGTGGCGCCAATACAATGTTAGGGTCGTTAGGTGAAAATATCTGAAGACCACCATGGAATATCATATAAAGTCACAATTGTTTTGATTTGAGATTTCCGCAATTGAAAGTTTGGAACGCTACTGCTAATTTGTTTGAACTAAGCACAATCCGATCTTTTTGGTTTAATTAACGCTTTACTTCCTTGTGTTAAGGCAATCTATACGAAAAATTGAGTATAAATCTGAAATTGGGCATAAGTCGATGTCTATGGACCAGACTTTCCATAGAATTCTAGAGTTCAAATAATGTTTTCAGGTTACTTGAGTATGAAATTTCCAATATAAGAATGGGCAAGAATGAAAATGTTTAGAATCTCAACAACCGCAAAAAAGTAACTTATCATACGAATAAAGTGGGTAATCATATTTCTTTGAATTTCAAGTAATGGATTAGTAATTCAGCAATACCAATCACCGAAATAGATGTAGTAAACTGCAAACATAGTGCAGGAGTGAATTAGCAAATTGAAGAATATTTAAATGCTTTTAACTTTTTACCTGAACCGAACATGAAAAAATAGTAAGATAAAAAGTGTTTTATTTGATGAGAGGAATCTAGGATTGAAATAAGTGTATAACTTGAAGACTCGCCCGGTATATACGGAATCATAAGACCTAAATATTGCGTTCTCACATAATCCTTTTGGCATCATCTAATTGAATAATTAACTAGATGGGGTAAGAAATGACATGATTTAGGTATCGAGAAGTCTGTTCTCCTAATGATTCTCTTATCAAAAGTTAATGGTTTGTAAACGTTTGGATTTAAATGAGGTTTTTTGCACCTTTTCTTAGCTCTTCCGAAATTCGTACGATAAAATGTGTTCTACGGACCAAATGATGCATTGAGTTGTCCAAGCGCACATTTAGAACCGAATTGCATTCTGAAGTCGAAGGCTGAATGAACTTCCATTAGTAAAACCATTTCCTGGAATAATGATTCAGTAGCTTGCTGAAATTAATAAAAAATTCAGGACTCTATGAGTTTTTGCGAGCATGTTCTGTGGAACAGCTTGCTAGTTGTGTTCGAATAATTGAAACTTTCGCATTTTTTCCCGACAATAATCTCACACGACTCACTTATGACGAATCCGGTGTCAAAATCTATTAGGTCCGGCCAGCCGTATGCACAATTATGGACGTACGGAGGTTATTTTCATATCTCAGGTACTGAAGCGATTAGATTGAAACTTGACAGTTAGTTGAAGCATAAAAACGCACAACATCTCACAAAATTTCGTTGGGATTGTAGCATCTGTATATTAAATAAAATATTTTTCAAATTTTTTTTTCGAAAAATTTGTGTTTCGGAAACCATTCATCATATTTGTAAAAAATTTTACCCATACCTTGGGCTCCATATTTCATAACAGTGTGCCAAATTTCCGTTGTATATGGATATTATTTTTGGAGATATTGCAACAAATATGTCAAAATTTCATGGTGTGTTTCTTCGGTATAGTTGTTTTTTTCGGAATAGCTCGAAAAAATACTGATTCAACTATGAAGAAGCTGATGAACAAGTTCATGCAAAACTTCGTGATGATAGTGTCTTTACAACAATTTGGAAAAAAAATTTTTCTTTGAAATTTTCAATATTCTGTAGTATTCTGATCATATGTTTCTCTTAAAATTCTGTATGAACCCCTCAATCTTTCATTTTTCAATCAAATACGTACAGTATTTCAATTAGATCTTATCTGTATTCTTGGAAATATTGGGGAAATAAAATTTTGAATGGGTATATCTGCGGAATCATTGATTTCATTTTACCCATTCACGAATCACTATCAGCTGCTAGGCCTGCTGTAAACACAATAGCTTCCGAAATGTATTTTTTGAGCCTTCGAATTTGAGCATACGCGCAAAAGCTACTGACTTCACGTCAGTGTTTTCCTAGAGTTTTTCCATTCAGGATAAAACAGAAATTAGATTTGTCCTCAACAATAGACAACATCGGAAACAAGCAAGCAATCGAGTGTTTTATTTATCTGTTCGTGGTTCAGTGGTTGTCACTAGCTGTATATCGATCAATCAAGTTAATACTCTTTGAAACGTACCATTGTAATCAATTTCAGGTCAATTTCGACAATTCCGTAGATTATCTGGTGTATGATGTCCAAGGAGTAAGATCGATTACGCTATTAGAAAACTTGAAACGGGTTTTGTTCGAATGAAGTCTACAGTTCGAATTTCTTACTCCGGAGAAACTAAATAGAATCACGTAAATGGAATGTTGGGTTCATTCGCGAATAATTTGTTTGAGCAGGCGAGATTTCTGAATATGGAAACATGAAATGGCTCTCATTCGAATGAGGAGATTGAATTTTTTACAATTTGTCACGATTCATATTTCAACGTTCGTATTGGATTTCTCTGTGAAGCTGAGTCGAAATAGATATTTTCGTGCTCGCGTTCTCGGTCTGTCTGATATTTCTGGAGTTCGTCCCAAAAATTTAAATAGGCAAAACCGTTCAATTATGCCCTTCTGAATTCTTCAATATAATCAATACCGCTTGAAAAATTCTGGTACGATTGATTCTATTGAAACTCAATAATTATTTGTATATCACCGCCGCCAACACTACTGCAAAACATGCTGAGGGTTCTTTCCGTAGCGAAATAAATTTTCTCAAGTACAGGATGAGTCAAATTGGAGACTTGGCGAGAACAAAAATTCCATAGCTATCATCATTGCATAGTTACCGGGTGGGTTTTTCGAAAATGTTAATTTTAGAAACATTGCTACAATTTTTCTTCTGTTGAAATTTTTTTTTTCTGCTGAAACCTTTTCGTTGCAGCTTCAGTGACAGCAATTAAAAATTTTGCAAACTGCTAATTTATGAGACATCGCTATGAAAATATTTTTTTAAATGGGGTACAGCCTATTTTTACATTTTTCGATAGAGCCTAAAATTATCATTTCAAAAATATAGCATATTTGATATTTTCCCAGAGTCATGTTCGAGATATTGAATTTTCAAATTTTATTTCTTGGATACAGGAGTCTTTTGCACTATGCGGCGGTGAAAATAAATTAATGCGAATATTGAAAATTGATCGATTCATTCAAGAACCATTGACAAAACTCAAGACTGCATTCGAAATCTTCAGGCATGAGGTGATGGTCTCTTAAAGCTCTATGAATTTTTAATTTATGAGTTCACAAAACCTTTTTAACATTCGTTCTTAGTACCCCTGTAATTTTTTTTAATAATACGAGTTGATGTTATAGGAGTGAGTTCAGTAGCTCCTAAAAAAACTATTTCCTTTATATATTCCTTCAGTCCTTTCTTTTCAAATTGACCTTCATCAATTAAGTTGTGACGCAATCGTGCAAAAATATCTATAACGGTTGTCATCTTCCTGGATAACTTGCTGTCTCTGCATTTTATTCGTTTGGTATGAAAATCACCATTGCATCCTCTAGAAACTACTTATCTAAGGGAAAATTCAATATCTCGACCATAGCTTCAGAAAAATATTAATGGCCGGTTTCACAAAACTTTAATTGCCAGATCAAGGGCTTGATTGTCAGTTAACAGTAAACTCTGTGCTCGATTTCAGTTCATTTTCAACCCAACCATCGAATGCAAACCTTAATCAACGAGTTGATCAGAAGTCAAAAGTTTTGTGAAACCGACGGTAAGTATGCTATATTTTTTGAGAGGTTATTTGAGCTCTATCGAAATATGTAAAAAACACGGGATGTCCCATTTGAAAAAAATATTTTCATAGCAATGTCTGATGAATAATCAGTTCGCAGAAAATTCAATTAACGTCATTGAATTCTACGTAAGAAGTTGCTGTGAAAATAGCAATAGCATCCCTTCCAGAGATAGAAATTTCCGGAAGAAGTAAAGTTACAGCAATATTTCTAAAGCCAATATTTTCGAAAACACCCGGTAACTATGTAACGGTGATATCTATGTAGTTGCGGTTTCACCAATGAGTTTCTCATGAAAATTGGCTCCCAGACACCGATATCAGTTTTCCTCTATTAAGTATAGAAAAAGGACTTTCCCTTCAAAAGTTTCCAATTTGGCCCACCCTGTACAGAAAATTTCGAAAAAATATTCGAATTTTGTTGATCTTTCTATGAAATTTGATCTGTACCTCGAATTCAATATTCAGAAATGGTGAACCAAGCTTCAGCTAGATCCGATATTTATCGCCAGAAATATTAGGGCAAAATAATATGTACAGTTTCGCTTTATCAGCCTATTTGGACAATTGCGTGAAATCTTGAACTCTCGTCAGTTTCTTTTAGGAAGGTTTTATTTTATTTCAGATTTGACGCCATGTTCTAGATTCTAATTATCCTGCTTTCCTTGAAATCCAATCATTGTAATGCGCGATATCGGGATATAGCGATATCATCATTATCAATTACACAACAGTCGCCAGAGATGATAAATGCTCATGCAGAAGCGATATCGCTTGTATGTTATCCTTTCGATTGAATTGAAAATAAAAATCCTCTGCAGAAAGGGTAGATAATTCATTCGGGCTTATTAGATTTAATCTGACCTCTTTTCACATTTGCCGGTCTGGGAAAAATCCAGATAAACGAAATCGTATAATCTCTTGGATCTCGTAATCTTTACAAATCGAATTACCAATTCGAGATGACCTCGTTCAGATCTCTATCAATAATTCCTTGAGGAAATTATATTGAGTTAGGAAGGAAATTCAGTGAATCAACTTTTCCTTTCATATTATTCAATGGAGTTTTAGTAATGCTATTAAACAAAGCTCTACCTGAATGAATCGTTGAAGAGAATTTATTCTAATTTTATAGAAGTATTTCGCTGATCCCGCATATGAATCATTTTTATTATTGTTGATAGAGGGGTAACCCCTCAACTCTTGTCGGTTTTTCGATTTTGAATTGTTCGAGAAATCCGGAAGTATATCTTTGAATCACCAGTTTTGAAGCATACAGAAAAATTAATAATTCTAGAAACTCTCGATTATATCGGATATTTCCAAATACTTTTGTTAGGACAATCGATTTTGTTTTTCAACTGGTTCAAATGATAAAAATAATATTTCTTCTGGTTTTCATTTGAACGTAATCGAATCAATGAGAAAGGAAGCTACAAAAATTGATATGGGAAATTATTGATCGAACTGAAAGAAATATTCCTAAATAACTTTGGAAAAAAAATGAAAAGCAATTTTGTTTTATAACTTACGAAGGCGTGGAAGGGCCACTCTTTGTCGACAAAAATTTTTCTACCTAATTCCGAGTTTAAACTCGGAATTAGACTAATTCCGACTTTGAACTCGGAATTATAGACTAATTCCGAGTTTGAAGTCGGAATTAGTCTATAATTCCGAGTTCAAAGTCGGAATTATGAATAATTCCGAGTTTGAAGTCGGAATAAGTCTATAATTCCGAGTTCAAAGTCGGAATTAGTCTAATTCCGAGTTTAAACTCGGAATTAGGTAGAAAAATTTTTGTCGACAAAGAGTGTCCCTTCTACGCCTTCGTAATAACTAGTTTAAATCATCCGGAATGGAAATGGGAGCAAAACTAATCGATAGGGAATTATTGATCGGACTGTATCGAAGATTTTAAAATAACTTTGGTATGAAAAGCGATTTTGTTTTCCAACTGATTTGAATGATGGAACTGATATTTCGTCTTGTTCTTATGGAAATAGAAGTAACGACAATTGATTGGAAATTATTGATCGAACTGTAAGGAATATTTCCAAATAACTTTTGTGAGAAAAGTGATTTTGTTTTTCAACTGGTTTGAATGATGGAACTGATATTTCGTTTGAATATAATTTGAACAAAATTAAATCAGGCTAGGAATAGAATCAAAACAATCTATTGAAAATGTTCGACTGAACTTGATTCTAATGTTCCATTATCGAATAGGTATTGAAAATGTAAGAAAGGGCTGGTACTGCATGGGTTATATTTTTTCGCACATCGTTGCTTCTATTCAGTGGAATCTGTTTGAATAATACACTTCTCTTCACAAATAATTTCATAATTCTCCTCGATCTTCCCGTGAAAATCATTTGTGTCCAGAGAGAAAACTGCAACTATGTTCTTCATCTGATATTTTTATAACCCAAAATGTTATGAACAATAATCTTTTGTTCGAGTCAAATGAAAGTATTTTGAACTTAATTTATATTTTCACAGATGGCAGATGCGTCGCTCATCATTTACAAGATTGTGATAGTCCTGGATGTCGTGGATATGACAAGGAAGTTGATGAAGATCAACGAGGAAGTTACATCAACTAATCCGAACTTTCGTATTTCGTCCTCTTCTTCAGTTCAATCGAATTCTGTAATGAAAATTTCTTGTACGGTTATTCAATAAATCTGAAAAAATATGAACGGTTGTTGTTATTCAAGAAGTTGCATGGTTTCGAAGTCTCCATTAAAATCTTAGTAGTATGGAATTATTTCTGATTCTTTCTTTAAACTTGTTTTCGCCATCTGAAATGTTGTTTTATTAAATTATGTGACGTTTTTTATAACAATTCATTTATTTTGACAGTTGAAATATTCCGTAATTTCAGTTTGAATCTGTTCATTCTTCAAATTTTCTAGAACTGCTTTTTCTGTCGGGGTTTTAAAAGTTATTATATCTTTTATTTCTATATAATTTTCTCCAGCCCAATCGATCACAGTGGAAATTGAATCAGGATTTCTGTTCACGTTATAGAGCCATTTACCATATCTCAAGTTCACGTTAGTGTTAGTCTGCTGTACTGCTCTTTTCAACAAAAATTTAGAAAATTTTGAAATTTTCCTTTAACTCACTGTAGGATTCCAACCAAATTCGGCAACTGAGTTGATCGTCGGTATCCTACCATTAACTTAAAAGTTTTAATCCGACCATTCCAGTAATTCCTGATAATTGAAATATCCTCAAAAATTCATATGACCATGGGCCGTATTTATAGTTGTTCCTTGAGGCTTCCTTACTGAAGGCCGCTTTGAATTTGATTTTCTATGCAAACAAATACAAGTTTGTTTACATAGAAAAGTGAATTCAAGGCCGCCTTCAGTAAGGAAGCCTCAAGGAGCAACTATAAATACGGCCCCTATAACTTAAAAACCATTCGGTCGATTTTGCCCATTATTACCTTCTACCCGGAAATGTTCATGTCTTTAGTAATTTCGGTTCTCACGTAATTGTGCCTACGGTGAGCAGCACAAAATCAATTTTTACATCGGATTCGTCATCAGGTATTTCAACTGAGTTGTTAGATAGGAAATAAATCAAAAACTACAGACATTTGGGCGAAACAACAGAATTGTGTTCCTAAGAACAGACACCAATTTTTTTGAATCTAATGGGAGTTTCAAGCACTTCTTCCAATTCGAAGACATTTCCTCACGGAATTTTGCAAGAACCAAGCAAGTACCAGATTAAAATTTGATCAGATTTGTATTTTTGGGAATACAGTATAACCTTTCTAATTCTGACACATTCAAATCCGGACATCCAGTACTCCGGTCAAAAACTTTCCAAAGAAAGAATTACCTTAGGACTATACGCTTATGCTATACAGGATCTTATAAACTAAGAATGTATATCGTTTGGAAAGCTGTAAAACCTATAGAAAGTCACAAAACTGAAGAATAAAGATGAGGTAATTGCATTCAACAAATGCATTCAGTCGGCACCTGGGAATATTATCTCTGACGAGCAGATGAAGATGCTGTTCAAATTGAAAAATGTAGCAGTAAATATTTAAGCTCACTCTGAAGTTCCAACAAAAATTCCAAAGTTGAAAATAAATAAATATATAGATGAATTTGAAGAACCTATAAGACAAATTCCTTGTTCCAATAATCCGGACAAATCGAAAATCCGGACAACCCTCTGGCCATCAACTGTCCGAAATCAAGAGGTTGCACTGTATTAGAAAATAAATTCGGAATGAATATATTTACGGAATCATTAGGTAAATTTCACCCCTATCACTGATTTCACTTTCGCAATCAAGTCAAAACCTGCAACAAATATTAAATGTTATTCCTTTCTGAACTCGAGTATGCAATCCAGTTGCCGAGAAGGAAAATTATATTGCAATATTGGAATCAAATATAACAAACTCAAAATCGGCTCAGTTATCTTTTTCGATGAACTTTTTCTGTCTGACATAAATATCATGAAATAGTTTCACTCCATTATGGGCAGAATGTTTGTTACCGAATAGGATATTGTTAATATTCATTGGCTCATTAACAGATGTTTACGAACCCTTGCAATTTGAATGATCAGATCGATAATCTCAATGAAGTGATCAATTACTGGTGATGAGATTAAATAACATTGCCTCCAATAGGCACGTTCAACTGATTATCTCTAATAATTCTGTTAATCGCGTATATATGAATATGCATTTATGCAAAATGGCACTGAATGGATGGAAAGTACATAGCAATTGCACGGAATGCTCGAAATTTAGGGGGTTCTATGATTCTGGACAATTTCAGTCTACAGAAACAAGCTCTAACCATTTATGAACTCGATTTTTCACCAGAAAAATATGTGCGTTTTTGAATACCTTCACTTTTATCGGTGATATCTCTTGAAGCATCAAAGTTTCTGGGAAATTACCATCTGTAGATAAACAAATATGGTTTTCCAATTGTTTCACTTCCGATTTTCTTGGGCCTGTGTTAGGAAATAGATGCGTTATAATTGGTCGCAAATATCTGTATTTTTTTGAGAAATGAACATGAACGATTGAATTTGGTCATTTATGAAGAATCTGTGATATCATTCAGCTCTATCCCTCCGAAGGTGCTCTAAATTTCATTGTAAAAAACAGAGAAATTTTCAGAGTGAGTTTGTAACGTGAGTATCTTGGCTTTGTGCATTAATGGGCTTAGTTTGCTCAACATTTTGGAGTTACCTAAAATATTATTTTACCAATGAATCAGAAAACACTGTTCTCCTATTAAGTTGAGATTTGTTTGTAGGATATAAAACGTTAATGCAAATTCATGCAACATTTCATGATGATATTAGTAGCACTGAAACAATTCACGGAATTCCAACATTCATTCTATAGAATTCATCAGATTTCATCCATGCATTGAAGGATTTTTGAGCCGTCATTTTCCAAGCAAATAATAAAGTTCAGGTCGATTGGATACTTATTTCCGGAATTATTTCGAGATTGGATTAACTATAGATATGGTATTGAAAAAGTTTCATTTTGAAAACACTCATCAGACTTCATCGAATTATATGGATATACGGGTTTGATTTCACCTGAGGTTTGAAAATTAATGTTTCGTGAAGTTCGTATTACTGAAAACGCTGCAAATTTTACACAAGGGTTTATTATTTTCTCAGCTAAATAACCCAATATACCATTGATATCTCAAAAACCTTATATATTATGCATAAGTCACTGGTTTCTCACAACACAGAAACCAATTCCATGAAATAATTCATGTGAACATTGAGATCTCAATAAATACACTTGTATAATTGAATAAAATTTCCACATGCAGAACGCTAACTGAGTAGCAAAATTTAAAAAAATAGAAAATTCTGAACAACCACTGATGAGAGTTCAGCAGATTTTGCGCCCATATTGAACTTAGTTGAAAAATAACAGCTTTAGGGCTCATGCAGAATTTTGTGAGGATTATATAAATAGAAGATCGTATGATAGTAAATATTTGGAAACGAAATTTTCGGCTCAAGTTCTTGAGATATGAATATGATCCTGCAAAGTTTTGATATATTGCCTAATGAAGGAGTCAGATAGAGGCTCTGAAACGTTACAGTTCACTTCATTGATTTTTCCCGTTATTATCAAATTGTTCTTTAGGAAACATTCTTCCATTAAACTGCCTGAACCTGAAAAATAATTTCACTTCCTCCCGAAATATCTTTCAGTCGATGAATGAAAATAAAACCGACGTTGAGTGCATGAGAGAGAAACCAATTCAACTCAAATATTACATTCAAACAAGTCTACATGATATTTACTTCTGATACAATCAATAACTAATATCTTTATATGATAGGCAGTTCCTGTACAAATTCAATTAAGTGTGATTTTGTGTTTGAAGCACTCGGGTGAGATTCTACATACAATGAAAGTCAATGACACCAGCGAGATTCCCAGAGTTACAAAATGGCGCATGATACAGGAGAGTACTCAGAATCATCCGAAGATTACGTTCTTCATTTAACTTGTTGGCTCTATCTGGCAACTTCTTCCAAGAAGGTCGAAATGTCATTTGAATTCTTCTATTTCTTGTTGAAGGCCACGATTCACATTATATCAAATAAGTATAGTATATAAGTACAGAAAAATCTGTTTCAATGAAATACTCAGAGCGAAACCACTCAAAAGTTATCATACTACAGAATCGATGAATCATGTTGCTTGAACGTGTCATCTGGTCCCTAATTTTCCTATCTCTTTTCCCACAGCGAGCCTCAACCAAGACGTAAATTCCCTTCAAGCTGTAAGACGTTGGTAACGAAAAATCGAAAAGCTGCCCCCAATAGATAATAAGTATTATGTTCGAACATCCTTCACTATCCAGCTCTGTAGAAATAGGATATAAGATCTGAAATCTTCACAAATTACATATGTCGTCAAGCACCGACCGTGCCTCGTGAGAGTAAACAGTGTACCTCGTAGATCATTTTTCGCTTGATACACTTCGGTAATTTTTGATCGAATTGGTACTAGTGAGGACCACCATTCAATCCTAGCGATAGATAACCCCCTCTTCGTACGGATCAATTGAGATGTGAGTACAAAAATGTCCATAAAGTAAGCAGAGCCACTTGCACGGAGGTCATTTAAAACCATCTCAATAATTGTCGAATATTTGTCGAGAATTTGTCGTGAAAGAAAAAAATTTGTCACGCTTTCAGTTTTTTTTAAGGGTTGCTCTGCTAACTTGATATTAAGTCAGCAGGACCATTCTAAAATATGCATTGAATTCGATCAAAAATGTAATGAATAATTGTCGGGTATTCGTCTTAGACCAGCTTCCGTAAAAAAAACAGAAAAAATCATTTTTTATACCTTTTTTTAGGTTTTAATAATATGATCTGATTTCTTAGGATATTTGTCATATTCGGCAACACTGCATTGGTTAGATATTTTAGGTTTATTTTTTGTAAGATTATTGACGAATATTGGGTTGTATGTTGAATCTTCTATTTCCCGAAATGAACAATTTTCGTTTCAATGTTGAATAATGGAAATATTCCATTCTCACGCAACTCAAGATTAAGTAAGCAGGGCCACCCCTTTAAAAAAAAATAAAACACGACAATTTTTTTTCTTTCCCGACAAATATGTTTTGGTCGTCCCTCAATCGTTCAGCTCATTTCCGGAAGAAAAAATGGTCATCTTATTAACTGTTTTGTATCACAAAGTTACATCGATGTATATCCGTGAGAATGGAATATTTCCATTATTCAACATTGAAACGATAATTGTTAATTCCGAAAAATAGAAGATTTCACATACAACCCAATATCAGTCAATGATGATACGAAGAATAAACCTGAAATATCAATATACCAATGCAGTGTTGCTGACTTTGAGAAATATCCTAAGAAATCAGAACATTATATTGAAACGTAAAAAAAGCTATGAAAAATGTTTTTCTTGTTTTTTTTTCACGTAAGATGGTCTACGACGAATACTCGACAACTATACATAACCTTTTTGATCCGATTCGATGCATATTTTTAAATGGCCCTGCTATCTTAATATTAAGTTAGCAGAGCCACCCCTTTCAAAAAAATAAAAGCGTGACAATCTTTTTTTCACGACAAATATGTTTTTGTCGTCCTTCAATCGTTCAGCTCATTTCCGGAAGAAAAAAAAGGTCATCTTATTACTTTCTCGTATCAAAAGTTAGGTGTATCCTTGAGAATGGAATATTTCCATTATGCAGCATTGAAACGAAAATTGTTCATTTCGAGAAATAAGAGATTTAACATACAACCCAATATCAGTCAACGATGATACGAAAAAAAAAGCTGATAGATCAATTTACCAATGAAGTGTTGCCGAATTTGACAAATATTCGGAGAAATCAGAACATTATATTGAAACTTAAAAAAAAGCTATAAGAAAATGATTTCTTCTGTTTTTTCACGTTAGATGATCTATGACAAATACTCGACAATTGTTTATAACATTTTTGATCGAATTCGATGCATATTTTAGAATGGTCCTGCTAACTCAATATTAAGTTAGCAGAGCCACCCCTTAAAAAAAACTAAGAACTACAATATTCGACAATTACTGAGATGGTTTTCATTGACTTCCGTGCAAGTGGCTTTGCTAACTTTATGGACATGTACAGAAATCTTACTGAAAGACATCGGCACTAGAGCATTTATGATGGTTGCTAAATGGCGAATGAACCGGAATCGATACCTTACTGTGACGATTATAATATTTTTTTTAGAGAACTCAGAATCGTCAGAAGATCACGTTCTCCAGTTTAATTGTCAGCTGTATATCACCCGAAATTATCCATTTGGAGTAGAAGCTTGCCACGATCCACATCACAATCAATTATTCAAGTAAAGAAGTAGGTACGTAAGATCTACAGCAATCCATAAACAAATTGGAAACACTCGAAAGTTATTACACGATAGAATCGATTGTTGATGTTGCTTGAACATGTCGGTTGGTCCCTAATTTTCCTATCTCTTACCGCCTTAACGACTTTCAACCAAGACGAAAAATCTCTCCAAGCTCTAACGACGTTGGTAACGAAAAATCGAAAGGCATAATCTGCGATTTAAAAAGATTCCCAGAAGATCAAGTTTTGCAGAGGCTGCCCCAAATAGATAATAAGTATTATGTTCGAACATCCCTTACTATCCAGCTCGTTGGAAATAGGATATACGATCTGAAATCTCCACAAATTACATCTTTCACTATGTCATCAAGCCTGGATCGTGCCTCGTGACAGTAATCAGTGTACATCGTAGCTCATCGCTTGCTTGATACAATTCGGCCATTTTTGATAAAATTGGGTCCCGAAGGAATGCAGATTCGGCTTCATGCCTTCGATTCGGTTAATTCGTCCACTGCCACACGTCTTCGCGTGGTGTGGTTGTTGAAAATTGTCGTGCACAGCTATCCGGAATGACGTTCATTTCGTTAGTTTCATGATGTGGATTTGACCGCATAGTGTGGGAGGACATGGTGAAAATTTGAGAAGGGCATCAGACGCTGATGGAATATGATATCCCGTTCGAAAAATACGGATTTCTCATGATAAGTTCATCATGGCATATAGCTGGAGCCTTTAAGTCCTTATTTTGTAACTAGTTTCCAGATTTCCTAGATAATCTTTGGAATATTGATGAAGAAAATTGAAACTATATTTAATTTCAATATTAGCACAAGTTTCGCGTTCCTGTGAGGATTTGGAAAAAACTAAAATTTATCGACCAAAATACAAATGCAAATACAATACTTGCCTTGATGTTTTCAAAGTCTTTTAAAAATTTTATAGAACCACTGACGTGAAGTCCTTAGCTTTTGCGCATGTTCAAATTCGTGAGCGAAAATAGTATATTGAGTATAGGCGTCTGAATTTAAGATTGCAGCTCCACGGTGGCCAGTTTAAGAACCTTAGATACAGACATACAGATGTTGTTTTGATAGTCGATTTTGTACTGTCTGTTAGTGTTTGGTTTGATAATTTTTGATTCCACGATTTATTCAAAGACTTTTCAGACTTTTATAGTTGACGAGAGTATTACTGGGAGTACATATTCCATTCTTATAAAGTAGGTATGTATCATTCTTCAATCTTATTGAGTGTAGCAACTCTAAAATTACGGGGATATCTTCAAGGGTAAACAGTATTTTGATATTATTTATTTTCAGATCCAAATGGCAAGATTTACTTTGGTGGATTTCTGAGGCTGTCTTGAAAGTTGAAAAACAGATAGTATTTTAAAATATACTTTTTGGAATAATAGACAACTACTCATAACTCTACCATTTTTATAGCGAAGGACTAAATACTCAATATATTGTGAATAAAATGAATACATTCACATAAAACTAATGCTACCTTTATCGTCAGTCTTAATCATTATGGATCAACGAATGAATTTTCCAACACTCATATGATTAGTCTTGAAAGAGCCCTAATAAATAAGCCTTGTACAACTTTGCATTCATCGGCTGAAGCACTTTGAGCGAACAGTATTCATCACCAGATATTTCCTTGTTGAGACTCTTTTTTTTGCGCGCATGTTCTAGGGGAACAGCGTGCTATCGTTTTGTCCAAATGTCTGTAATTTTGGATGATTGAGCCGAAAATGGTCTCAATCGACTAGGTTGGACTCACTGATGACGAATCCGGTGTCAAAATTGATTCTGTCCGGCCGGCCGGCCGGCCGTCCGTAGACACGATAACTGTCGACAGAAGCAAGCTAGCTACTTGAAACTTTCAGGATAAATTGCGCATCAGAATGCCGCGGTTAAGTTCGTTAATGGGCCAAATCGGTTGAATAGTTTCGGAGTTATAGGCACTTGAAGTTTTGAAGTTATTTATTTTTTATTTCAGAAACTACTTGAGCGATTGGATTCAAACTTGGCAGTTTGGTGGAGTATAACGACGCGCAACTTTGAGCCAAATTTCGTCAAGATCATATAGTCAGTAAATTTAAAAAAAAAATTTTTTCGAAATTTTTTTACAAAAAAATTTTTTTTTCGGAAACCATCCATCATATCCGAAAAAAATTATACTCACACTTTGGCCTTCTAATTTCACAGCAGTGTACTAAATTTCAGTTCGATACGATCATAAGTTTTGGAGATATCCTGAAAAAATATGTCAAATTTCTTCTCGATATCGTTGATTTTTTCGGTATTACTCGAGAAATACTGATTCAGTCCTGATTAAACTTCACAGCTAGTTTTAAGATGCTGAAAGACAACTTTATGCAAAAATTCGTGATAATCGTGTCATTAGAACAATTTGAAAAAAAAAATTTCTATGATTTTCTCATCATATCATCCTCATTAAATTCTGTATGAAGCTTCGAACTGTTATTTTCGATGAAGTACTGGATTTCAATTCGATCTGTTCTGTATTTTTGGAAATATTGGAAAAATAACATTTTGATTGGGTATATCTACGGAATCATTGGGTGGATTTTACCCATTCACGAATTCGGCCTTCGTAATTAAGGTCCAAACCTTCTCTACAAATATCGAGTTTCTAAGTTGTTTCTTTCGGAAGTTATTGTGTTTACGCAGTCGGCCGTTAGGCTGAGATTTCCAAGAAAGTCTATTATATCGATTCGAGATTTTTTCAATAACTCAAAAATACCAATCCTTACAGATTAAAAAGTATAAGTAATTCGCAAATTGTTTATGTAAAATATCGTTTATATTTCAATAAGAATTTTCAGGATAGCTTAAAGCCATAAATGGAGAGAAAAAGAAGCACGAAAGAAGTCCTGATTTCGCATTTTCTCCCCCCTCATTTCATCTCATTAAATCTCTCAGCCATTACGTCAGTCGTGCGTTATGTCAAATTTCGACAAGTCAGAACTTTGGACAGGATACCAATAAGTGGTTGATGTAACGTGAAACTCTCGAAAATGGGTCAACACTTTCTATAGAACAATAGTGTTCAATTAGTGTCCCCGGCAAATGTTTCATTTTTCGCCTGGCGCCTGACAACACGCGATGAAAGTTATTGAGCTCCGCAAGAGGATATTTGGCGGATGTTCGTTTTTATGGCCAACACGACGAATGAATTCAAGCAATAACAAACTGTTATGATCAGATTTTACGTTCGTCGAACTTTTGATGCTAAATGCGAATGATTTCTGTTGAATTACGCTCGAATTGTATCAGCAATTACATTTGTAGATTTTTCCATTTTTACGCGCTTGTTCTGGGGAACAGCGCGTTAGCATTTCGTCACGATATCTGTAATTTTAAAATTTTGAGCCGAAATTGGTCTCAAACGACTAGGTTGGATTCACTGATGAAGAATCAGTGGTCAAAATTGATTCTATCCGGACGGCCATCCGACCATCCGTGTGTGCGATCACTTTCGATAGGAAGGACCTAAAGTTTTGAAATTCTCAGGTTGGGTTTTGATCCTGAATATCTCAGTCAAGTTCGTTAATGGGCCAAATCTGCTGAATGGTTTTCGTGTTACAGCCATTTGAATATTTGATTTTTCGATAACTCTAAAACTATTCATCTGATCGAAATGAGACTTGATTGGTTGATGAACAGTAGCAATATGAAGAATTATCCATGGAGAAATTCGAAAAAAACAATTTTCTTTTCCGAAAATTTTCATATTTCATTTAAATTTCTCTGAAATCTCCTAACCGCCACTTCATAACCGAGCACTTTATTTCAGCCTAATCCGATTTCCTGATTTTCCTGAGGATTAAATCAATAGTAAAATTCAGGAAATTTATTTTAGAAATTCATATATTTCAAAAAGCAATCTCCGATTCCGTTGAAATTTTTCTCTAATATAATCGATAGCGAAAACTCGGTTTCAGTCTAAACAGATATGTATTCTTTGAATTTTCCGAAACATAAGATATTCCTCTGCATTTCAAAATTTCAGTTTCCCGATATTTTCAAGAACATAGATCGAATCGCCCTTCAATGAAAATGCCACCTTTAAGTTTCAGCCAAATGGAGTATACAGAACAATGACCAAAATAACTCTCTCCATTTAACAAAATGCCGGAGGACTCTTTAATTTTTTTTGCTCATTGTTCTGTAGACCCCATTTGGCTGAAACTTCAAGGTGGCATTCTTAATTGAAGGGCGATTCGATCTATATTTTTGGAAATATCGGGAAACTGAAATTTTGAAAGGGTCTATCTGCGAAATCATTCGATAGTTTTTACTAATTCGCCAATTTGGCCTTCGTAATTAAACTCCAAACTTACTCTACAATTATCAAGCTACTGAGTAGATTCTCCCGGAAGTTATTTTGTTCACTATCAGTGCTTAAGCCGGCCGTAAACATACTAACTTTTGGAAGACTCGACATAGGGAATATGTTTGTAGAGTAGTGCTTTTCTAGGTTTTTGAGTGAAAATTCGTATTCTTTTTCAACGACAATTTCGTGTTGCATTTCATTTGGGAGATAACCACGCTGTGTCAGATTCAGGTAAGGCAATTATCAGAAAGCGAGTCATTTTATTCAGATGCATAGAAGACAGGTCACTACATTTGCGATATTGCAGGTTACAACATCTGTCACGACAAGACGATCACGTCCAACCTCTAACAACGATAGCAATTAGTTCATGGAGAAGAAAGAGCTGCAGTAATAATAAACTAACGTAACCACAATGACGACTATCTGTCGATAAACCAGAATATTTCGTTGATTGGATGATTAAGCTCTTATAAAGGTGGAATATTTGTGGTTCGCCTCTTTGGTTATGTGAGTTTACTACTGTATTTTCTCCACAAACCAAATCCTACCTGTGTTAGATGTTGAACGTTATCGTCTAGTGGGAAACCACATGAACTGGTCGTGACGGATGTTTCAAAATGCAATATCACATATGCAGCGACCTGATACGACGTCATGATATGAACGTCATCGATCAAAGTATTCTGCACTCGAAGGTAGGTTTCGCAAGATGCTCCTGAGAGATGGCCCGCTGTATGTTGTTATACTGCGGGGTCCCACCTAACAGGTGATAAGTATCAAGAATCTTAGATTGCGGTTGACCATGGTGAGATAGACCAGACAAAACTGTGAAACAGCTGTAACCGTTCTCCTTGTACGCCGTTTCTCCGTTGTAGATGTTTTGGCTGATTGGTTGATTAGCCCTGAACAAGGTGAAATATTTGTTAATTTATCGACAGATGTTCGTCCTTGTGGTTATGTTAGTTTATTATTACTGGAACTCTTTCTTCTCCTTGAACCAATTCCCAGTATTAATGGTATTATCGCCGAGCGAAAGGTGAAAGAGCTCCTCACACAAAAATCATTCCAACAACACGATTAAAAATCCTCGAATCGAATAGAATACGTAAGGTAAGGACAGAAGCAGATGATCGACCTATTTCCAAGCCAAGCAACTCTCGAATTTCTATAAACCATCGTGTATTAGAAACCCACTTCCTTCTCAAGCCAATATATGGTTTGATGGACTCCGGAAAAATACATACATTCGCAAATGCATTTGAACCGTAAATCCTCAGGATATTTACCGTGGAGCGTGACAAACATTTCACCGCCCCAAGTATCAATAAAGCGTTTAATGTTGCCGACGTTCCCCATCTCCGCACGAAGGAGTAACCTGTCTCGCGGGAAACTTTACGGTGCAACAGTATGGGTCCCAAATAATGATATAGTCGTATCCCAGTTTGAGTTGTTAGTGTGCTCGATTTGATAATGAACCTTTTATATCCTCGGAGTTGGTTCGAATGACACATGAGTGTGATAATATATAGTCAAGGGTAGATTTAAGTGAATCTCTCCAAAGAGGACTTTCTGTGGATCTTTCTTTACCGTACATGCGAACGTAAGAAGTGTTGCAAGAACAGAGTTAGAACTAAACTGTTTCGTCTGATCAGTATATCCTTAAGCGACACTAAGCTGACACGAAATCAAGAAAATGAATTCGATTATGATCGTAAACACGCAATTAAATGTGAATAAACAGCCATAGAACGGTGTTGCTCAATACACAGAATATTCCACAGCACCAAAATGCCGTGAGAACTATAGACAGGGGTAGGTAAGTGTGGGAGAAAGTCAATGTCAAAATAATTTTCAGCGCCGTTGCCAATTGCCAATGCCAATTTCTACTCTCAATCTCAACATAATCATCACGCTTGGAAGCTGAAAATGCCGAAGGTAGTTCTGAAGAAGCAAAGATAAAGTATCAGGAAGTGCTATGTAGAATTGAAATCTGCTTTTTCTGATAGTAACTCTGATATTTTGGAATCAATAAATTGTCACAAGCTATCCAACATTTTCGACGTATGTGAGTGAAAACCCAGTGTATCGTTCGCATAGATTCCCAAGAACTTTGTAAATTGAGTTAGTTCTTTTAAGATGACATAGGTTTCGTAGTACTACCACATTTTCATATTGGAGTATTTCAAGTTGTGCAACAAGGTATTTGAATGTTTTCTGTAGGCTTATTTCTTGAGAATTTCGAAATGTGGGGAATCCCATAGGTTCCACTGTTTGTTTAGAAGTTTTACCGCAGGGTTATTCGAGTACTTTAATTTTTTTCGAATGAACTATCACAAATCAACGAACTACTCATTCCATTATTTTTCAGTAAAATTTCAACACTCGATTCTTGATTTCCGTACAAG
This sequence comes from Myrrha octodecimguttata, assembly GCA_958510865.1. Taxonomy (NCBI): domain Eukaryota; kingdom Metazoa; phylum Arthropoda; class Insecta; order Coleoptera; family Coccinellidae; genus Myrrha; species Myrrha octodecimguttata. The sequence continues at coordinate 67,140,370 of OY294058.1, read as the reverse complement.
AAAATAGCATAACTGAATCTTCCAAACTTGTTTATACGTTAAATGTTTCCAGTGCTAACAGAGAAAAAAGTTTCTTCAACATTCGCCATATCTTTGGAATTATTGAATTCACATAATATTTTCTCAAATTCATTATTTTCCCAAAGTAAATTCACATTTTGAAAAATACGTAATTACTACGACCTCTATGTAGAGAGGTCAACGTTGTGTGGTTATCTGACAGGAAAATGACTATAACCTAATATTTTCAAAATATTAACGGTGAAATGTGTCAAAATGTCATGGCCAACCAGGATAGTTCATAAAAGTGATTGGAGTATACTTACAAGTCTTGACCAACGTATATCACTGATGAGTATTTCTCTTCAGCTTTACAGAATTCTGACAGATTGAATTTCACCAACGCCAGACGTCACTTTTGGGGAAAGTAGAAATTAGAAGAAATAGAGGTTAGGTGGTTATGTGATATTTTCAAATATTTTTCATTAAATATTGACCATTCTTTGAAGTTAGTCCCGTTCATAGTTGAATGAAGGTTCAAAGATGATTTGTGGACTATATATAGATCGTTTTTATGGTAGAAAAAGAGACCTAAAATATGTATCACGCCAGAACTTTGGAGGCCCATAGTTTCTGACTTATCAGAGATCACCTAGTTTTGATTTCTGGTTGAGGAGTACAAACTGCTTAAGTTTATACAAATATCAAATCGATGAATCATTTTGTGGGGTAACAAACTATTTTTTTTTGTACCAACCACTTTATGTAGACTGCCTATGAAACTGAATTTTCACGTGTTTTCTTGTCTTAGGTACCCGAATGTCTGTAATTTTCAAACTTTGAGCCAGCAATGGTCCTGAATGATCAGATTGTACTCAAAGATGAAGGATTAATCAACTAATTTGATTATAAGATGACCGAGCAAGAGTAAGAGATCTAAGCTGGATGCTGCGTTATTTTACAACTCTAAAAAATTCCTCCTGTGCCGATGTCTTTCACAAAGTTTTTTGCATTTACACATGAATTTATCCATCTGAAAAGAGTTATTTATTGCTAAGATGAATTGATGGCCTCCACTGGTTCTATATTCAGATGACTGGGACATAGTATCATTAAAAATTTCAGATGATTAAAGTGAAGAACTTGAGAACACGGTAACATAATGAAATACAATACAAAAATAATAAATTTTTAATGATAATTTTATTTTGTTACCATTCTCTCATGTACCTTCAATCATTGTAGTCGGTTAATATAATAATTGAATTTGACATTAAAAATTATTAAGCTGAAGTCAATAAAAGTATATCCTAAGATAACAATACCGAAAGATAATATGTATAGGTATTACTGAAAAATCTGTATTTTTCAATGATTTTATTGATAATTTCTATCGAGTAGACTCGTGTAAATTCAATACTGGAACATAGAACTGTATTCACAGACAGGTTCGTTTAAATGTTTCGGCCAAATGTTTGTAGTAGTAGTTTAAGTTTATTGTTTTGAGTAATTTCTAGAATCTCGAGTAGGAGTTATTTCGACACCTCCACATTGAATGAATTCCGATAGTTCCATCGCAAGGTTTGATCCAGGTGGTTTTGAAGGCTGTGGTCTGTAATCTTACATGTGTTTGAAACTTGAATATTTCTATGAAGTTCGTTAATGGGCCAAACCAACCTAACTGTTAAAACTTTGGGTGGGTTATTTCTCAAAAAATACCGATGAGCTCAGATTCAAACTTAGTGATCAGTTGTGAAATATGCAGGGCTGGGCAAAATACATGCCTGGCTTAATTGAAATACAAATTACAAAATACTTTCTCGCAGGTATTCGAAATACAGAATACAAAATACTTTCAAGTCGGGTATTTGAAATATAAAGTACAAAATACAGTATTTTAACTATTTGTATTTGAAATACAAATTTCAAAATACATTCAGGTGTTACGTAAAATATGAAAAGAGTACAACTAATGCAGCTCAGCTATTTTATCGCTAAATAAAGAATTTCCTTTCACAAACACAATATTTTTGAATGTAGTATCAGACAAACATCCTCTTGTTGGGGAATGAATAAAACCTGCTAAAGAAAACAATCTTTCTACATGTACTGATGGTCAGAAACTTGTGTTATATTGTATGAACACATTTTTACGCGCTTGTTCTGGGGAACAGCGTAATTTTCGAATTTTGAGCCGAAATTGGTCCCAAACGACTAGGTTGGACTGATGAAGAATCCGTGGTCAAAATTGATTCTGTCCATCCGGCCGTGTGCGCTGTAACTTTCGAAAGGAAGGACCTAGAGTCTTGAAATTTTCAGGTTAGGTTAAGATCCTGAATATCTCGGTTAAGTTCGTTAATGGGCCAAATCTGCCGAATGGTTTTTGTGCTACAGCCATTTGAAATTTTGATTTTTCAATAACTCGAAAAATTTTCATCTGATCGAAATGAAATTTGGTTGGAATATGAACAGTGTCAAAAAAAAGAATTAACCAAGAAAAAATTCGAAAAAAAATTTTTTTTTCTGAAATTTTTTTTTTTATTTTCCTATTTCATTGAAATTTCCAAGTCACCAGTTCGCAATGTGAACAAGCGCGTAAAAGCTGCTGACTTCAAGTGGAAGCACGTTAGTGCTTTTCTAGATTTTTCATGTTAGGATAATGTTCAAGGATGGTAAGCTCTTTGCTCTTATCGTTTTTAGAAGTTGACTAACTTTAACTCCATGATGAAATGACCATTGCGCAGGACCTTTCCTTCCTTTTCATTTGCTGAAAATATGATTGCTAGCAAAAGAACTAGATGAAGCAGATGAACGTCGCGCCATCTGAAGGGGGATTCAGGGACTATTTTCTGTAGAGCGCTCAGCGCTAGATGTATTTGTTCGAAAGTATTTCGAAGAAAAAAGTATCGAAATACAAAATACAAAATACTTCAGCGTCAGGTATTTGAAATTCCAATTACAAAATACATTTTCAAGAAGTAACTGAAATACAAATACTGATTACGTATTTGTATTTCAAATACGTATTTCAATTACAAGTAATTGAAATACTGCCCAGCCCTGGAAATATGAAATATGTGCAAAATTTCGTGGTGATCGTATTATAGAAATCTGGCCAAACACTTACAGTCCCACTCATTCCTAATGTAGAAAGAATTTATATTTCAATCATTGCAAATCTCTTCAGCAAATACTTCCATAAATTACTTTCTGATGGAGCAGCAGGATTCGGTCGTGTGGCAACGAATATCCAACTCAATTTTCCCGGAACATATTCTTCGTAACTTTCCTGGATTAGGTCCATCAATTTACATGAATTTCTGTGTAGACCATTGAATAATCATGATCTACTTACTTTCGGCAAACTTTTGCACTTGATGTGGTAATTGACATGGATCCCAACTTCCCAACTACTAACTAAGTGGTGGTGAAAATTGCCTCATTATTCGAACACTTCGAGCAAGGAGTTCTGATGATTTTCTCCGCCATTTCTAGTTTTTCAGTGATGGATTGGTTATATTCATCTTGGTGAAGTGTTGCTGAAGGAATTATTAATGATGATTCATTGAAACATTCCATTTTCGAAAGGATACACTAATTAGTTCCAACATGAAAAAAATGCTCGAGTGGATATTTAATTTTATAATTTATTCTCAGAATAAAGTGACACTCAACAGCATTTAAGAATAAACTTTATATTTCCTACTCTGCAATACCTAAAAATTTGACTGTCGATTTATATTTTGTCACTTGAAAATAACTCCAAAGTAGAATTCAATTATTATTGTACAGGGTGATCCAAGAGAAAAGAACCATTTCAAAGTCAATTTATTCATTCAATGTTGTAATGGAACCGTTGCGTTTCTACCTGAAAACTATTACATTCATTTCATGTCTTCAAAAATAAGTTGAACCATCTAGATCGAGTCCAATCCCTACTCGCAAAGAAAAACAACTATTTAATATTGCCAAATGGCAAAAAAACAGGTACCCAGGCTCGCACTTGCACACCACCAGCTTTCTATCACTGAACAAAACTGACATTGCAAGTGTTACACTCAAAACGAATTAATTTATACTAAAACCTGCAATGAATATGTGTAATACGATTCCATAGCTGTACAAGTCTAGGCATTGAAGAATAAGATATGGTCCATGTCTTCTTGTGGCAACCCGTTCTAAGCATCTCGAACTTAGTGAATGAACTCCTTTAAAATCTTTGGAGATTAGTGCAAATCGGATATCCTCTTCCTCATCATGCCCCACACATGTTCAATAGGATTTAAATCCGGTTAACAGAGTGACTACTGCAAGACTCTAACGGCAGATTCTTGTGAAAAAACTAGAAAAGCATTGACGTAAAGTCAGCAGCTTTTACGCGCTTGTTCACATTGCGAAATGGTGAAGTTTTAATGAAATATAAAAATTCTAAAAGAATAATAACTTTTTTTTCAAATTTTTCCATGGATAATTCTTTTCATTAATTTTCATAAACCATTCGGCATATTCGACCCATTAACGAACTTAACCGAGATATTCAGGATCTTACCCTAACCTAAAAATTTCGGGACTCTGGGTCTTTTCTTTCAAGAGTTACAGCGCACACGGCCGGACGGAGAGAATCAATTTTGACCACGGATTCTTCATCAGTGAGTCCAACCTAGTCGTTTGAGACCATTTTCGAGTCAAAATTCGAAAATTACAGACATCGTGACGAAATGATAACGCGCTGTTCCCCCGAACAAGCGCGAAAAAATGGATAATTCGACGAGTACGTTGTCCCCCACTGCTCAGTTCTGTGCACCAGTTCAAATCACAGTGGTCCAAAGTTGAAAGCAGCACTAATCTTGGACGGTATGAGAAGAGTAAAGGTTGATTTTCAGTATACGTTCCGTTACCTTTCAGTATCCTTCCCGTGAAATATTATAAGGTGTAAATGAATTGATCTATGCACTATACGTCCCGTTTACGTTCCATCAACATGACATTTTTGCCTATTAAATTTTGACTCAAATCAGGGGCCTTATTCTTGAAATCCGATGGTATAGAACGTTCCCTATGGCACAATCTTCCGTTCGACCTTCCTCCCATTTGTCAAAACGTCAATTCCGTATTCCTGAACATCAAGAAGCACTATTCATGAATTCTAGGAAGAGAACAATCGTGGAAAAATTGGCGTTTCGACGCCGTTGGCAAGGAAACGCAAACATTTATGATAGAATGAAAGAGAACATTTATACCATCGCAGTCAAGATGGGGAGCAGTCCGAATGAGCGGTCATAGACGGACAATTATGCCAAATGTTCTAACCAATCAAAAACAAGTATTTCGGACAGACTTGAAGCTAACTTCATTCATGTAGCCAACTTTATGTATAATGCATCGATATAGACTATATTTCTGTGATATATTGTCATAATTCAAATTCGAAATCATACAGTTGTCATAAGAGTTGGGAGCGTATTTCGGAATATTGTAAAATGGATCATTTTGGAAAAAAAAGATCACTTTCAATCAACTATAAACAGAAGGGGCTGCTCACCGACTACATTACACGAAGACCTGAAATGTACATAGGTCGGTTAAATTCAGATTCTACAAGGGAGGATATGAAAAAAACTGGAAGGAAATCACAGTGTTCCGAGTTGAGCTTTAGTTAATCTAAACATTTTGATAAATGTTGGATCAGATAGATCAAACGGGTTCCATTCAGAAAGCACATGGACACCTAAAGGGTCTTTCAATAGGGACGGGTCGATGTTGGCAGCCTGTGGCGGCCATGTTGTTTTAACGTCGTCTTTCTAACCTATATTTTTTTATTCAGTTAGTAATGCCAAATCACCATGGCAATCACCTAACCGCCAAGTTTGAATCCAATCGCTCAGGTAGTTTCTGAAATAAAAAATAAATAACTTCAAAACTTCAAATGCCTATAACTCCGAAACTATTTGATCGATTTGGCCCATTAACGAACTTAACCGCGGCATTCCAATGCGCGATCTACCCTGAAAGTTTCAAGTTGCTAGCTCACTTCGTTCGACAGTTATCGTGTCTACGGCCGGCCGGGCGGACAGAATCGATTTTGACACCGGATTCGTCATCAGTGAGTCCAACCTAGTCGATTGAGACCATTTTCGGCTCAATCATCCAAAATTACAGACATTTGATTTATTTCATGTCAAAATCGACCCGTCCTTATTGAAGGACCCTATATTTGGTATTGTTGTTCTGCATCTTCCACATCCTCATTCAGTACCTACTTCCTACATAATTGCACTCGCCATGTCCATCTTCTAGTGAAAACAGAAATCTTGTAGTGAAAGGTAATTGAGATTGTTAAGACTTAATGCCAAATAGATCAAAATTGTCAAATACCCGAAACATAATTAGCGTCCTCTATGTATCGTTCCATCACAAATCGTAAGAGATACATCGCTCGCTCTCCGTGAAGCACTCATTCATTTCAAGAATACCGTTACCCTGAAAAACTCGTAGACTCGCCTCCTTTCGATCAATCGTTCTCTTCCCCGGTTTCAAGAATAGGCGCCCTGGAAGGTTACGGGACGTTTAGTTAGAATCAACTTCAAAAAGGCTCGAATATGCTGATATAATGTACGGTTAGTAACAAGTTCACCTTTTTCTAGTATTGTTTGAAATACAACCCCTTTTAAACAATGCTTCTACCAACCATTGATCTGTGATTTGATGCGTGGTAGCTAAACCGTCTCGTAGAGCACCTATCTTCTGTGTTACGCATGGGACAACCACTTGGTCTTCTTCGTATTCTTCTAACTTCATTTGTGCATGGAAAAACAATACGCATTACCGTAATGGCAGGTCAATTAACACGATGGCTAATTTCAAGAAATTTCGAACCAACATCTCTATTAGCGTCTGAATTTAAGATTGCAGCGCCACGGTGGCCAGTTTTAGAACCTTAGATACAGACATAGATTTTGTTTTGATAGTCGATTTTGTACTGTTTGTTAGTATTTGGTCTGATAATTTTTGATTTCACGATTTATTCAAAGACTTTTGAGACCTTTATAGTTGCCGAGAGTATTACTGGGAGTACATATTCCATTCTTATAAAGTAGGTATGTATCATCCTTCAATCTAATTGAGTGTAGCAACTTTAAAATTACGGGGATATTTCCAAGGTTAGACAGTATGTTAATATTCTTTATTTTCAGATCCAAATGGCAAGATTGACTTTGGTGGATTTCTTAGGCTGTCTTGAAAGTTGAAAAACAGATATTATTGTTAAATATACTTCTTGGAATAATATACTTATTCTATACTATACTAATTGAATAAGGCGACGCTGGGTCGAAAAGGTCGTCCCACAGATCAGCGATCTCCTTCGTAGCCGTTAGAGTTAGGAGAAAGCGGTAAATTCACATAGATAGATGAAATATCACCCTACCTTCCATTAAAAAAAAAGATATCACAATCGAATTGCTAATATTTTTAAAAAAATCCAGAATATGGTGAAATTTCAACACAAATTCAGGTATATTCGACCAATCGGATAACTGCATTTTATGGGCGGGGCCTGAGACCCGACGAAACGTCACGGCTGTTAGTGTTAGTACTGTCATTTGTCAAATAAGAAATAATGTCACTTTTACAGTTGCAAATTCAAGATTTCACAAGACGAAAATATGATATTTGTGAAAATATGCATTGAAATATGTCTTAAATGAGTTAATCGTAAGTTTCAAACGATCTGGATGCATTAATTCAATTGATGAACTGACACAGGAAATTCAAGTGAAGGAAGGTAAACAAATTTGGAGGTTATTCTTGAGATGTGTGTATGGAACAAGTCTCCAGAACCTTCCTATATTGACCAACTTAAAATATAAGGAAAATTTCAACCAGGATTAATAATTGAAGTGTTCTGTAAATCCAGTATTGAATAAGATTTACCTTAAGGTAAATCTACTAATTAGTATTGGAAGTAAGTTTTATATGATCTGATCTAATTAATTCCATTGATAAAAGGAATAAATGGAAAATTGAAACAAATAATTTAGAACAAAAACAAGTCTCCAGGTCCTTTCTATATTGACGTACCATAAAAGAACCAGAAATAATCATTGCAGTGTTCTATCATTCAGAAGGAAATCCAGTATTGAACAAGATTTATCTTTGTATGGAAATGTGTCTTAAATGAGAAAATCATAAGTTCTGAACGATCTGAAAGCATCACCATTGATAAATTGACATGAAAAATTCAACCAAATAATGTAGAACAAGAAGAAGTCTCCAGGTCCTTCCTATATTGATGTACTAAAAATATAAGGAAACTATGAACCAGGATTAATAATTGCAGTGTTTTTATTCAAAAGGAAATACAGTGCTGAATATGATTTACCTTTGTATTGAAATGTGTCTGAAATGAGTAAATCATGGGTTTTGAATGATCTGAAAGCATTAATTGATTCCACCGATAAATTCACATTGAATTATATTGAACAACCTAAATTCAAGGAAAATTTGAACCAGGGCTAATAATTGCATTGTTTTATTATTCGGCAAGAAATCCAGTGTTGAATAGGATTTGTCGTTGAAGTGTTAAATGCAACCTGTTATTTTTTCGTATTACAATATGTATTCATTCTATTGAACTATACTTTTATATCATAATCAATAATCGATAAACAGAAAATTGATTAAATATGCAGTTTTGCATTCATCCTGAATGGAGAACATTATATCATGATTATTCAATTAAATTTAGATGTCAAATATGAATTGGTCATCTTCATTAATTGAACAAAAAAATTTTATTTTCCTAATGCAGTAATTTTTTACACCTTACTGAAGGAATTCATTATAATTCCTTTCAATTTGAACATAATAAATCTGACTATATGATCGATACAAACGACTATGAAGGAAATGTTCTCAAAAATGAATATTCATTAAACCCTGTTGTATAACTAAAAAATTCATTTTTTTCATGAATATTGTATGAAATTATTTTTCACATTATACAGGTTGTTTCACCATAAACTGGTCAAACATATATAGCCATATAGATGACATTGGTAAGGTCATTTTTTACTTTATGACATATATACCGTTTTCGAAGCATAAGAGAGATACATGGTGTTTAATGTCAACTTTGAGCAATATTCTGATAACTGTGGTAAGTTATGCGTTACCTTTGAAATGACGGTTTTTGGTCACTACTTAGTATCTTTTGGTGGTTAATTCAATTTTAGTGTATAATTCTTGAAAAAAGATTTCAAAATGGCGGAAAACCCACAAAGTTGGAATTTTTTGTATTCGATCGCCAAATTGGATAGCATTATTTCAATGTACTCGGTTTTCTAAGATTATATGTGAAAAAATTTTCCAAAATTCGAACTCAGCTTTCTTTACATGTCTACAGTAAAAAAAATCACCAAAAATTATTGAAATCTTTCGAGATTGAACTCACCTTCATTCTGAATACTGGGGTGAAAACAGAATGAAAAAATATTCATTGGTTTTCATTTTCAGCCTTCCAAAGAGTCCGCTCAGAGTACTTAAATAATTTTTATATAAGAAAGCGGTGGCCCTACAGATGCCAAAATTATGATAATAGGCCTCCAGAGTGACCTGGTTAGAAATATGAATTTATCAAGAAAAAAAATATTTTCTGAAAAACTTTGGTGGGAATCGAATTCTCTCCGCTTTCGGAAAACCGGGTCACATTCGATGAACTACCGTTGCTTGATAACGGACGTCTTTGAAATCAGAATAAATCCAATTTATACGCGACCTTATTGCCCGTAAGTGGAGCGAGTTCGAATCCCATCAAAGTTTTTTTGAAAAAAAAAATTTTTTTTTGATAAATTCATATTTCTATCAAGGTAGTTCTGGGGGCCCATTAGCACAATTTGGCCTCCGTAAGGCCACAAGTTTCTTAAATAAACATTATTTAAGTACTCCGAGCGGGATCTTTGGAAGCCTATAAAATGAAAACCAATGGATATTTTTTCATTCTGTTTTCACACCAGTGTTCAGAATGGAAATTAGTTCAACCTCGAAAGATTTCAACAATTTTAGGTGAAATGTTTTTTTCACTGTAGACATGTAAAAAAAATAGAGTTTGAATTTTGGAAAAAAAATTTCACCGAAAATCTTAGAAACTCAAGTACATTGAAATAATGCTATCCAATATGGCAACCGAAAACAAAAAATTCCAGCTTTGTAGGTTTTTCGCCATTTTGAAATTTTTCTTCATAAATTCTACACCAAAATTGAATCGACCACCAAAAAATACTAAGGTGTGACCAAAAACCGTCCAATTTTTTCGATTTTCCTCGGGCCATAAAAAACGAACCAGACTCTCCACTAACATTCTGATTGGATTTTCTTAATCTACGCCCTCGACTTAGTATATGTTTCAAATTTCAGGTCGATCGGAGAACTTTCGATTTTTGGTAAAATTTTAAGGGGTTACCCTTAAGAAAATCTCAATTTTCGAAAAATAATATTCCGACTCCTATCGCAGTGAAATTTGGCACACTTACTAATTCGAGGGCGTAGAACAAGAATATAAGGTCAGATATTTTTTAAAAAAATCGTCCAGGACGTGAGAGGTCCTTGAAGTTCCAAAATTTTGGACCTTTTTTCAAAAAATCATTATTACCGACTCGATGAGAGTAGGACGATGAAATCTGTTTTAATTCATAGATAAAGGATCGAACTGCACGTAAAAAAATTCGACATCACCCAGCTTCATTATTTTGGTCGGCACGACGTCTCAAAGTTGACCAAAATTTCGAAATTTTTTCACTATTTCTGCCATAATTTCTAAACGGTTGTCACTGGACGATTTCTAATGACATATTCGTGATCTACGACCTCGATTTAATAGGAAACGATAACAAGGTCGACGATTTTCGAAAAAAAAAATTTATTTGGGACTTAGAAAATTTTTCATAAAGAACCGCGAATAAACATCAAAGCGCAGAGGGGTGGGGGGGTAAGATTTAGCGATTCCGTGCGAAATTTTATTTTTGAAGCTATGACAATATGCACATCATATATTATGGATTCGAACACGTAGATTACGAATCTGTAATTAGATTTTGCGTAACTGATTCGGTTTGGAAAATATTCCGGATTTGATGAGAAATTTTCGAAATTTGGGTCAACTTTGGGCCGTCGTACAGATCAAACGCGTAAGGCTGGACAATATCGAATTTAGTCCACAAAAACACGCATAACTTACGACAGTTATCAGAATATTGCTCAAAGTTGACATTAAAACCCTGTATCTCGCTTATGCTTCGAAAACGAGGTATATTTCACAAGGCAAAAATGACTTTCCCAATGTCATCTATACGGCTATAAATGTTTGACCAGTTTATGGTGAAACACTCTGTATTTCTTCTGTGGATTTTATGAAATTTGAATTAGGGTGATTGTTACGATTACGTTTATAGTCGTCTTAGGCATCTTTAGCGTCAAATTACCGAAAATAGAATTGTGATAAAAAAATTTATTAAACCAAGCTATTCAGATCTATTTAGTATTATGGGTTTGTAAGTCGTTTACAAAGTACTGAGTGTTTTCATTTGATCCATGGAATTTGTCTTTGAATGTCAGCACCGTCATCGTCTATCCAACAGATGGATTTCGACTGAATCGTGTCTTCATTTTTGTAAATATCGAGATGACGAAATTTCAAAAGCGTTCATCTACTAAATCGTTAGGCGGATGTTGTTTATTCTGAACTTGATCTTTGTATCCAAGCACTAAACCTACGAAAATTTCGAGTCTCTAAGTTATTCCTTTGCAAAGTTATCGTGTAAATAAATACTTTCATCTATTCAAAAACATGGATCTATCGTCCTGCAGATCTACCACCTAGGTAGATCTATCATTAAATGAGATCTACGCCTAGGTATATCCATCACTAAGAGAGATCTGGGCGCACTAGTAACTTTACTATTTTTATAGCGAAGGACTAAATGCTAAATATATTGTGAATACAATGAATACATTCACATCAAACTAATGCTACTTGTATCGTAAGTCTTATTCATTATGGATTACAAATAAATTTTCCAACACTCATATGATTAGTCTTGAAAAAGCTGTAATAAATAAGCCTTGTACAACTTTGCATTCATCGGCAGAAGCACTTTGAGCGAACAGTATCAATCACCAGATATTTCCTTGTTGAGACTCATTATTTTTCAATAGTCAGATCTATCATTAGAACATTTACGTTGTTCCTTAATGATCAGTTCAACAGGCAAATTTCTGGAAGGCAGAGCATTCCTATTAAAGTAAATTCCTCTGCTTGGATTAGGGGCCTGGAGAAAAATTGTCCTCATGAATGTGATCTAATATTTCATGAGCAATTCGTGCTTACCTCTATAAAAATGATCATCATCGGTAAAATGCAGGTAACAGATTTTCATAAATCTTGTTTGTTGGTTTTTATCGATTCTTCGAAACTTTCAGGCCCGACTTGTTAAAGGAAGTTTCTTTCACCCTAACTCGAAATTTTTCACCGGGCTGTGGAAATCTATGGGAAAGGACATTTGAGTTTGCTTCTCCTCAGTAGAAGCACTTGTAAAATCACACAAACGCCAAGAAAAATGCATAAACTTTCTCATTTTCCTAACATTTCTTTCAACTTCTCAATGATAATGTCTGTACCTCGGGTTACTTGGATAGCCACCAGAGGGAGTAGCGCTTATCTTCAGTTGCCAATATTGCGATAGACATTTATTCTACCTTTGTCAAAATCGCTAACATGGTGATAATTTTGACTTCTTCGAGGTCGAGGTATTCTGTAAGGCTTAGATATGGCTTATAACACAAGCCGACTGCCGGTCTATAACTCAAATAACTATACAACTGAGGTTTCAACTGAAACTTCGTTTATGCAAACTAAAATGTTGATATCGTCATCAAAGCAATGGTCATTTCGTTGATAAAAAGTTCCTTCTTGATGTAACGCTTTTAATGTCGTTGAGTCATTAGTGAAATCGAATGTTTAATAATTCTACTTCAATTCGAGTGAAAAATATATTTCTGGAACTCCACGTACACCTTTCAATGATAAGTTGCGAATTCAGGGTAATAAATCACCCTTTTATATTTTTGGAGGATAGTTTCTAGATTCATCTCTAAACTTAACGTGCTTCTAGAGAAAATTATGGGCTGCAACGGCAAACCCAAATGTCACTGACGCGGCTGTGATATGCCATTCTGATTCTATCTGAATTATGGCCGGTAAATGTGTCGTTTTTGGCAGCTCACATCGCCATCATTTTTATCGGTTTTCACGGCTGGTTACAGTTGTAACTCTCGAGATACTTCAGATGCACGACATTTCGAAGATATATTAAAACTAGTGTTTCCCTAGTATATAGGGTGTTCCGTTAATAAATTATCATTCGGGAAGTCTTGGAACGAAGTATAAAGGAAAATCGTTTGGAGTAAAAAAATTACCAACGCTGTTCTTGAAGTTGCGTGAGGAATCAGTTACAAAGACTACAAGGAACACACCCCATCTCCTAACTTGCAGAAGCAAATAGCTTCTGTTCACCGTTCCATTGCGGAACCTAGGAGAATCAGAAACAATATCTATTTTTTTGTGCTGTGCTTGGCTTCTCAGACCATCGGCCCATTAAACAATTCATTTTATCTTAGGACTCTTTCATCAAGTTCCCACCACCTTGACACTTTACAACATCCATGCCCTAGCCGGGATTCGAACCCAGTACCTTCAGCCACAATATCAATAGGAATTATCATAAAAGCAAAAGTAATTTGAAATTCAAATTATTTTATTTTTCAACAAATGATCCTCTCAATCAGAATATCATATTACAACGAATTAGTATAGCCTCTTCATATTTGAAAGACGAAATTCAGCTTTTCCTCCGAACACAGCCTCTTCATCATATTCGTTGTAAGGAAATTCATGAAATTTCCCACTTTTTTCTGTTGAAGTAATAGGAGATGGTTCCACGATGCCAGATTAGATAAATAACCCGTGTTTCCGAGTAAGTGAAATCCTAAAAGTTAATAATCGTTTGTGGAATATTCGATATGTTAACAGATGTACTACCATGTAGAGCAGAACTTTTTGTAATATTTCACAGGTTTTCTTTAGGGTTGTCACTCCCAATGCCTGAAGAAAAATCATCGAGAAATGCTCACCGAACAATGTCGAAACAATGTTTCTATAAAATCGACAATATTTGACTCCATTCACTAAAACATAAATAGATTTGAAAAATGTTCATAACAAATGAATCTGAGCAGCTGTGACTTGTCTTTTTGTACAGTTGTTGAGATTTATTGAATGTTTATGTTTTGAAATCATATTGTACAGCTTTAGCAAACCTCACAACACATTAACACTTCCTCTGGTTCAGCAATACGCTCAGTGAGAAGAGAAAAAGTGTATCAAATTCAAACAAGCCTCCTTGAAAAAAGCTATTCATACAATAACTTACAATACAGATTTTTCTGTATCACTCTCACATAATATCCTTCTTTGTTGACATCTTACGATTTACCTACCCTTGTCTTCAACGTTCTACGTTTTGAATGACAACCTTCAATTCAATATCAACTGGCATACAATGATTAAAGTACAAACCTGAGAAAACGATAACAAAATAAAACACAAGTTTCTACTTCAATCATTGTATGCCAGTTGATATAATAATTAAAATCAAATGTGATACGTTAAAGACAATAAAAGTATATCGTAGGATGTCAATGTTGAAATATATATTGTATATATTGAAGTCTAAAAAAGCACTGACGTGAAGTCAGCAGCTTTTACGCGCTTGTTCACATTGCGAAATGGTGAAATTTTGAAGAAATATAAATTTTTTTTTTTCGAATTTTTCCATGGGGCCTTCTTATTGACACTGTTCATCTTCCTACCAAGACTCATTACGATCAGATGAATATTTTTCGAGTTATTGAAGAATCAAAATCTCAAATGGCTGTAGCACAAAAACGTTTCAGCAGATTTGGCCCAATAATGAACTCAACCGACATATTCAGGATCTTAACCTAACCTGAAAATTTCAAGACTCTAGGTCTTTTCTTTCGAGAGTTACAGCGCACGGACGGACAGAATCAATTTTGACCACAGATTCTTCATCAGTGAGCCAACCCAGTCGTTTGAGACCAATTTCGGCTCAAAATTCGAAAATTACAGAAATCGTGACGAAATGATAACGCGCTGTTCCCCAGAATAAACCCGTAAAAAGGTATAACAGAAAAATTTGAATTTTTAAGAAAAGCTGTAGTTTTTTCTAGAATATGAAAACATTCCCAAATAAACCACTGAATTATAACCATTGGCCCCACATAGTAAAGAAGAATATTGGATAACAAAATAATCATGCCAAAATCAATTATAAATTTTAAACAACCAGCAACCAGCATCTCTGGAGAAAAGAATATTACTTCCGAGTGTTGTAGATTAAATTTCCATACTTTGTGCAAATGATTTTACAGATACCATATAGGAACTTTTCAGTACAATACCCCGTATAAAAGATGATTCATCGAAAATAAAGTTAGCCTGAAAAATACAGTGCGGGTCAAAATTATGGAACAAATTCATTTTCTCAGAAGAAAAATATTTGGCAACGAAATCCTTAAACCTTAAACCTTTTTGAATAGGGAAAGTGGGTTATGTGGTACTTTTTTGGCAAGGTCTTTATATCTTCTTTACAGGCGTGCAGAAATGTTCAAGAAACATTTTTTTGAAAAATTAGTTAGGTAATTCAAATAGGTAATCAGTACATTTTTAGAAACGTACTAATAACAAACCTACCCAAGATCATAACTGAGGCGCAGTCTTCCACACATTCTAATTTTTCACGTTAGGGGGTTGAAAGGGGTTGAAAGTTGTACATGAACAAAACTGTAATGGTCGACTTTCATTCGGTGACAAATTTCATCAGGTACCATCGTCTCAAAGTAAATGATCCATGACATAGTGCACATACTGAAAACCTCTTTCAACTAACCAATTTTTCAAATAAAAAATTGTTTTTTGAAAATTTTTGCACGCCTGTGAAGAAGATACAAAGACCTTGTCAAAAAAGTACCTCATGACCCACTTTTCTTATTCAAAAAATTTAGAGGGTTGATGAGGATGGCACAGGCTGCAACAAAAATCCTTCAAACATGCATAAAAATTCGGTAAAAGTGAAACAAAAATTTAGGTTTTGTTGCCAAATATTTTTCTTCTGAGGAAATGAATTGGTTCCATAATTTTGACGCGCATTGTATATGTTGAAATACTATTATATCATGTTAGACGTTTTCACGATAATCTCAATATTCAACTGAGAGATGATTCCTCTTTTATTAAAATAATCTGTTTCTTATATCTAGAACATGATCTTTCGAGCACATGATGAATTTCTGCAGAATGAAGGATTTGAGATCGCACTGACGTACCCCTTGAAAGATATTAGATTTCAGTCCTCGCAATTTTCACTTTGTGCGCTCAATGTTCATCTTCACACTTGAAGTGAAGATGAAATTTTCATTCCAGATATTTTATCAAGCCTGTCGGAAAATTAACTATATTTTCATGGGGTAATTCAGAGTTTTATCATATCTATAATTGGACGAGAATATTTCGTTTGAATTCTTGATTAATTTATTATTGATTGCAATTCACTGAACCCAAATATTCAAATTCGTGAATGGTGCTCAATGATTCCGAAGGCATATCCATTCAACATGTTATTTTCAAGAATGAAGATTTGATAAAATTGGAATACGGGAAATCACTATGAAAAGAAGCCACCCCTGATATTCCTCATAATATCATAATCAGCGAAATTTATATGGATATGCGTTCACTTAGGTTCGTTATTTTCATGAGATAAACATTGGAAAACACCGCATCTCTATAGCTACACCTTTACACAGTTAGCAGGTGTTTTCGAAAATGTTCATTGTAAAGAAATTTTTGTAAAGAAAGTTTCTTATGTTGAAAATTTTTCATTTCCGTCAAAACATTCAGGTAGCAACTTTTACGTAAATTTGGTAACAGTAATTGAGTTTTTTGCAAACTTTGCCAATGAGACACCCCGTATATTTCATATTTTTCGAAAGAACTTGAAATTACGCCTAAAAATATAAAATACTGGGTGTACTCCTGAAACCGTTATCGAGATACTGAATTTTAAATTTCAATACTTGGAATAGTGGGCTTATTTAAACTTTGCTGTGGTGGTGACAATAAAATAACCTTTTAATTGTTAGCTGCCGAATTTCTTTGCAAATACTTCGAAGAAACGCAGTAGTCTTTTTCAAAACCATAAACTGGAACTTCATTAATAAATAGCAAAAAATGATCAATTACATCAAATGAGGTGTTCACAGTCGACTATTTTTGTTCAAGCACCTTTCCTGAATATTTTTTTCTGAATTTATAATGGTTTTTGAAAATACTGCGACGTTAATGTTCGCAATATTCAAGTTTCAACACAGTCGCACAGTTCGAAACCTACTCATCCGAGTAATAGAATTGAAAAATTCAATATCCCGAATACGACTCCAGAAAAATATACAACACGCTATATTTTTGACATCTTTTCCTCAAGCTCTATCGAAATATCTAGCATATACAGGTGTCGCATATGCAGAAAATATTTTAAAACAATCAGTTTGCACGGAATGGCAATACAATATTTAATTGTATGGAATCGAATGGCGCCCAATTTGAACATTTAATTTGAATAAATGTGCACTAAATACAATGCGAATAGCAAACATATACTCCGTTTGCGATTGGATTCAAACTTGGCAGTTAGGTGGAGTATAACGTCGCGCAACTTTGAGCCAAATTTCGTCAGGATCTTTTTTTTTGTAATTTTTTTACAAAATTTTTTTTTTTTCGGAAACCATTCATCAAATCCGAAAAAAAATTCCACTCGCACTTTGAGCTTCATATTTCACAGCAGTGTACAAAATTTCAGTTCGTTACGATCATAAGTTTCGGAGATATCGGAAAAAAAATATGTCAAATTTCGAGGTTTTCTTCTCGATATCGTTGTTTTTTTTGGTATAACTCGGGAAATACTGATTCAAACCTGATAAAACCTCGCAGCTAGTTTGGGGATGATGAAAGACAACTTAATGCAGAGTTTCGTGAGAATCGTGTCATTAGAACAATTTGAAAAAAAAAATCTGTGATTTTCTTATCATATCATCCTCATTAGATTCTGTATGAACCTTCGAACTGTAATTTTTCGATGGAGTACTGGATTTCAATTCGATCTGATCTGTATTTTCGGAAATATTGGAAAAATAAAATTTTGAATGGGTATATCTGCGGAATCATTGGGTGGATTTTAACCATTCACGAATTCGGCCTTCGTAATTAAGGTCCAAAGCTTTTCTACAAATATCGAGTTTCTAAGTTGTTTCTTTCGGAAGTTATTGTGTTTACGCAGTCTGCTGTTAGGCTGACCGTAAGCACAATAACTTCCGGAAGAAACGACTTGGAAACTCGATATTTGTAGAGTAGGTTTGTGGCTTAATGACGAAGGTCGAATTCGTGAATGGGTGAAATCCGCCCAATAATTCCGTAGATATACCCATTCAAAATTTTATTTTTCCAATATTTCCAAAAATGCAGATAAGATCGAATTGATATCCAGTAATTTATTGAAAAAAAAAATCAAAAAGCACTGCCGTGGAGGCAGCAGCTTCTGCGTGCATGTTCAAATTCGTTGCTGAACCTGTCATCGACATCGAACATGCGCGCAAAAGCTGCTGCCTTCACGGCAGTGCTTTTTGAAATTTTTGGGCTAATCTCCTTCTCTGAAAATATCGAATAGGCCATTTATTCAAAGTTTTTGGAGCCATTTAACATGAGGTATCATTCGACCCCTGTACCTCATTCAACTTCTTCGGTTTATAGCGTCTCCTCATCGGGGTTGCGTTTTCGAGTTTTAAATATATAACATATGAGAACCAATATATTTTATAAACTCGATCTATCGAACAACATCAAGAGAGGGTGCGACGAAAGCACGCTTACGTTTCTCTCAATCTAGCAATCCTTGTTCGAAAAAGTTTAAAATATTGATTGCCAGTCCCTATTTTCATATGATTTGTGAATATCCAGTGTTATTCTTCAAATTTCTGTCGTGAACTCAGATTTTAATAAAAAATACGGAACACTGTATACTGGAAATTGTATGTTCTGGCGCGCCATCTCTTCGTTGTTTGATAGATGCAATTGATGAATATATCTGATCTTACATGTTAATATATTTGAAACACCCATGTATTAGGTCTTGTAGGAAACAAATATATTGGCACAAAAAATAACTATATTGCTGCAACTTATAAATATATTGACTCGAAAATGAATATATTTGCAAGCCCCCTTTTGTCCCAAAGGGAGCCTCATATTGAAGGTTCATGCAAAATTTCGTGAGAGTATTGGGATCAGAAGATGAAAGTGCCATTGGTGGAGGTCCATACGTGAAAAGATATCCGCTTTTGCAATGGATTTGAACATGCTAGCGTAAGCTGCTGACTTCACGTCACTGTCTCCCTAGAATTTTGTTCTTTTGTTCCTGTAATTATTTATATTACACATAATCAATAACTCGGTGGCATATTTCAATTGTATTTTATTCAGGAAAAGGCCTCATGAAAGAGAAAAAGTTTCTATGACAAAAGTGCTCTATATAATATCCGAAATTTGTACAAAGAAACTACCTTTTCTGGGACTACGTCGTAAACCTTCGGAAGAGTTCTGACGATTATGTCAAAACACCCAAGTATTCGATCGAGATTCAAAAAAACTGTGAAATTATTCCTTCACAAAACATATCATTTGAGGAAGTATAAAATAACTGATGAATTCTGTCGAAATGAACAATAAATTTCCATTAGGGTAAGTAACGGAAAATAGGACATCGATTCCATTTCAAATGCTCAAGCAGAGCTTGTCTAATTGGAAACAATTCTTCCATTATACTGTCAACTGAAAATTTTTCGAGATAAATAAGAAGACATACGATCTGAAATAGTAAGTCGAAGTTTGTTTACTGGATTTGTCTGGATTCTATTTGATTAAGGGCGAATGAAGGTTGAATCCTTTTAGTTCGGTTAACTATTGCCTTGTGGATAAATACAGTACATTTCACAGGAAGGTTCATTGCTCTATGTTGAAATCAGAAAAGTTCATTGGAAATCATATGTTTTTATAAAAACCTAGGAAAACACTGAAGTACAGTCACCAGTGTTTGCCCGCATGTTCACTTTTGGTACTATCCTTTGAACATGCGCGCTAAAGCTGCTGGCTTCTCGTCAGTGCTTTTCTAGGTTTTTTTTCGATGAACTACTGGATTTCAATTCTATCTAATATGCATTTTCAGAAATATTGGAAGAATAAGATTTCGAATGGGTATATCTACGGAATCATTGGGCGGATTTTACCTATTTGCGAATTCGACCTTCGTTATTGATCCCCAAACCTACTCTACAAAAATCGAGTTTCTTAGTCGTTTCTTTCGGATGTTATTGCGTTTGCGGCCCCCTTTTGTTGATATAATAATTGAATTGGTCATTCAAGAAGTGGTAATTCGAAGACAATAAAATTATATACAGGGTGGTCCAAGTAGTGAGGTCAATGAATTTGTTTTAGATTCCTCATACCTGGGGGTATCCAAAAAAACCCATGTATGTTGTGCGATTTTTTGTAGTTGTCGAGTAATGATTTTTTTCGTGTTTTTGCAATTTATTATGACAGCGTGGTTTCAAAAATTCATATAATCTATGTAGAAGGTATTTTGCAGGTTCATTTGTTGTTTTGTTGTTTTAAGAACAAAATTATTCAGCTTCCTGAAACCTGGAAGGTATTCAAAAAAGGATTGTAAGTAAGAACTTTAGATTTCAGTAGGATTCACTTAAAAACTCAACTTCAATTCAAACATACAAAAATTTCAAAAAGCACTGCCGTGAAGGCAGCAACTTTTGCGCGCATGTTCAATGTAGATGACCGCTTAAGCAACGAATTTGAACGTGCGCGCAAAAGCTGCTGCCTTCACAGCAGTGCTTTTTGAAATTTTTTTCTGATGAATTACTGGATTTCAATTTGATCATATCTGTATTTTTGGACATATTGTAAAAATAATATTTTGAATGGGTATATCTACGGAATCATTGGGCGGATTTTACCCATTCACGAATTCGACCTTCGTAATTAAGACCCAAACCTACTCTACAAATATCGAGTTTCTAAGTCGTTTCTTCCGGAAGTTATTATGTTTACGGTCAGCCTAACGGCCGACTGCGTAAACACAATAACTTCCGAAAGAAACAACTTAGAAACTCGATATTTGTAGAGAAGGTTTGGACCTTAATTACGAAGGCCGAATTCGTGAATGGGTAAAATCCACCCAATGATTCCGTAGAGATACCCAATCAAAATTTTATTTTTCCAATATTTCCAAAAATACAGATCAGATCGAATTGAAATCCAGTATTTCATCGAAAATAACAGTTCGAAGTTTCATACAGAATTTAATGAGGATGATATGATGAGAAAATCATAGAAATTTTTTTTTTCAAATTGTTCTAATAACACGATTATCACGAAATTTTGCATAAAGTTGTCTTTCAGCATCTTAAAACTAGCTGTGAAGTTTAATCAGGACTGAATCAGTATTTCTCGAGTAATACCGAAAAAATCAACGATATCGAGAAGAAAACCTCGAAATTTGACATATTTTTTCCCGATATCTCCAAAACTTATAATCGTATCGAACTGAAATTTGATACAGTGCTGTGGAATTAGAAGGTCAAAGTTTGAGTTTAATTTTTTCTGGATATGATGAATGGTTTCCGAAAAAAAATTTTTTTGTAAAAAAATTTCGAAAAAAATTTTGTTAAAAATTTACTGACAATATGATCTTGACGAAATTTGGCTCAAAGTTGCGCGTCGTTATACTCCATCAAACTGCCAAGTTTGAATCCAATCGCTTGAGTTGTTTCTGAAATAAAAAATAAATAACTTCAAAACTTCAAGTGCCTATAACTTCGAAACTATTCGACCGATTTGGCTCATTAACGAACTTAACCGCGGCATTCTGATGCGCAACCTATCCTGAAAGTTTCAAGTAGCTAGCTTGCTTCTGTCGACAGTTATCGTGTCTACGGCCGGCCAACCGGCCGGCCAGCCGGACAGAATCAATTTTGACACCGGATTCGTCATCAGTGAGTCCAACCTAGTCGATTGAGACCATTTTCGGCTCAATCATCCAAAATTACAGACATTTGGACAAAACGATAGCACGCTGTTCCCCTAGAACATGCGCGCAAAAAGGAGTTCACGATAGATTAATGGTGTATGGATCAAGGATGCAGGAAACGATACTCTGTCAGTTCGCCGACGTTTCGGAAAAATTTATTTCCATCCTCAGGGCTCTACAAAATTTACGGAAAACATGATTCGTAACATTGATGAAGTTGTTCACAATAGTAAAGGAAAAACGAGCAATACTATAAGTTATTGACTAGAAAAATATCACAGAAAAAGTGGTTTTGGAATAATTTCGACACACAAAGAAAAGTTACACAATTTAAAAGACAGCTTAGGATTAAAGTAAAGTTAACATACATATAAATATACAGATAAATATACAAACATAGATATAGTACTCACAGACTGAACAAGTGTATTTCCCAAAATCATTTTGTTAAGAACCAAATCAATCCTCCAATATTTCTTGTAAAAATAAATCATAACCGATTAAAAAGCGGGGACAAACAAATCAACCGATGTGCAGACAGTACGCCGACAGACGGAGGTGAAATCAAAGGAACGGCGGACTCGAAACATATTAGGGTAAAAAACGTAAACGCATGTATGTGATATATTGAAGATCAAGTAGTGATGTCGAGAGTCAATAACTTATAGTATTGCTCGTTTTTCCTTTACTATTGTGAACAACTTCATCAATGTTACGAATCATGTTTTCCGTAAATTTTGTAGAGCCCTGAGGATGGAGATAAATTTTTCCGAAACGTCGGCGAACTGACAGAGTATCGTTTCCTGCATCCTTGATCCTTACACCATTAATCTATCGTGAAGTAAAATTCTTTGGATCACCACTTCAGATTTTGTGTTACAAAAAGGAGTTTTCATAGCTTCTAGCTGAGTTTGAAAACTTTTCACGGTCTTAAACTACCGAAATCAAAGGAAAAAAATAGTACTTTATCAGTCTTTTTTGCTGTAATCTGCCTTTGAAAGCGGAGAGGCTAAAAATCGTTGAAACACGATCAAAGTTATTTTTCTACTATTCATCATTCTTATGGTGAATTGAACTTGAAAATGTTGATTTGAAGTAATTTCAACTGAAATTCCTGTAAAATAATAGTACCTAGTGATATTTTTATATTGAGAATAATGGCCTGCGCGTTCACCAGACCTAAATTCCATCGATTGCTTATTTGTGGATTGCACAGGGAGCTGGTGTAAGCGAAAAAACGCAATTACGAAACAGAAGCAAGACAAAAACTTTTAGGAGTGGGAAAAAAATTGAACAAAAACATTGACGATTACGTATTCAAGTTGGAGGAAGGGATTTTGAAGATTTATTGTGCTTGCTTGTGTATTTGTGCTTTTATTTCTTATCCAAAAGCAAGTAATTTCACAACCACCAATTTTGAAATATCCTCATACTTTCAATCAGTGTTGAGACCAAAATTATTGTGAAAATTACACGAGCTACAGTCAGTTTGCAGAAATTCCAATTGAAATCACCACAAAATCACATTTTTGAGTTCAAGTAACCATAAGTGTGATAAAAAGTAGAGAAATAACTTTAATCGTATTCCAATGATTTTTAGCTTATCCGCCTTCGAAGGCCGATTACAACAAAAAAAAGGATATTGAAGAACTATTTTCACGCCCTTGTTCTGGGGAATAGCGCGTTATTATTTCGTCACGATGTCTTTGATTTTCGAATTTCGAGCCGAAATTGGTCTCAAACGAGTCTTTTCGGCTGAAAATTTGGCATTTTTTATTGAAGGGCGATTCGATCTTTGTTTTTGGAAATTTCGGGAAACTATAATTTCGAAAGGGTATATCTGCAGGATCATTTGATAGTTTTTACTAATTCGCCAATTCGGCATTCTTAATTAAACTCCAAACTTCCACTACAATTATCTACTGAGTAGATTCTCCCGGAAGTTATTTTGTTCACTAGTGGTTAGGGCGGCCGTGAACACATTAACTTAAGGAAGAATCGACATAGGAAACATATTTGTAGAATAGCTCTTCAGTTTAATTAAGAAGGTCGAATGCTATAGAATGGGTTGAATTCGCCAATTATTCTTTAGATAGTTATACCCATTCAAAATTTTGGATCGAATTACAATCTAGTACTTGATCGAAAATTGTAGCTTGTGGTTTATGCAGAATATCGTGAGGACCATATGAAAAAATCTGCGTTTGGCAGGGTCAATACTTGTATAGATGACCGCTTTGGCAACGGAACAATCGCGTAAAAGCTCCTGACCTCACTTCAGTGCTTTTCTAGGTTTTTTTGCCCTATGATTTTGGTAGTTAAGGTCCTTGCGAAGTTTTTAAACTAAGCTTGAAATTATGAAAACTCCGTTTTGAATTCTTGGATTGGAGTTGAATGTTTGAGTGAATTCACTGAAAACAGAAGTTCTAACATTCAAGCTTTTTTTGAGTAACTTTGAATGATTTCAGGAAGCTGAGTTATTTTTGTTATTAAAACAACATTCAGAGCTATTTTGTCACGTAAAAATCCGCAAAATAACTACTACATAAAAAGATATAAATTTCTGAAACCTCGCTGACATGATAAATTGAAAAAAACACAAAAAAATCATAACACGAGGACTACAAAAAATCGCATAATATGTACGGAGTATTTTGGGATACCCCTAGGGAGGGGGGGGAACTCAAAAAAAAAAATTGTGACGTCACTACTTGGACCACTTGGACCAGCCTGTATATTATGCAATGCAACACTACAATGAAACCCCAGGTGATCAGAATCTGAATAAAAACCATCCCCTTTCAATTCCTACTATCCCGCAAAAACACACCCAAGTGAAAAGTTTCACGGTGGGTATCATCATCCAACTTCAATCGAAGGACAGTGGATTAAGCCTTGGGGGCCTCCAACTTGGAAAACAGACTAACCAACGTGTTCCGATGTCTGATTGATGGGTTTGTTTGACGTTAATCACCAGAAGAGACTGTCGCCTACGAGTCACATTCGACCAAAAGAGTATTGTATGCGTCCCGATGAGAAAATAAAATGCGAAAAACCCGCATTTAGCGTGGGATGGGCCAAAGTTTCACGTTGGAGTGAAGTCAACAGACAAATTACTTCTATTCATGGGTTATTCCGTTCGCCATCAGAAATTATTAGTGACCCCGCCAAACGCAGCTTTACTTACTGATAGAAACACTGGACGATTTCATTTTCAATTCGGCATGAAATTTTGCTTGAACCTTCAAGATATCATTACTCAAATCAAGTACTAGATTTCAATTCGATCAAATCTGTATCCTCGAAAATATTGGAAAAAGAAAAATTTTTGATGAGGATAGCTCAATGGGCCAACTCTTTGCAAAATTTTGTTGGGATCGTACTATTTGTAAAATAAAATTTTTTCGAATTGTTCTTATGACACGATCATCACGATATTTTGCACAATATTATCCTTCAGCATCTTCGAACTAGCTGCAAAGTTTCATCACGATTGATACCGAAAAAAACAACGATATCGAGAAGAAAACCACGAAATTCTACACATTTTTTTCCAATATCTCCAAAACTCATAGCCGTATCGAACTGAACTTTGGTGCACTGCTTTGAAATATGGAGCTCAAGGTATGACTGAAATTGTTCTCGAATATGATAATTTCAGAAAAAATTTTTTTTTTAATTCAGTGACCATGATTTCAACGAAATTTCGCCCAAAGTTGCGCGTCGTTATGCTCCAACTAACTGCCAAGTTTCAATCCAATTGCTCCAGTAGTTTCTGGAATATGAGTGAAATAACCTCAAAATTGCAAATTGCTATAACTCCAAAACTATCTGGCCGATTTGGCCCATTAACGAACTTAACCCCGGCATTCGGATGCGCTAACTACCCTACAAGTTTCAAGTCACTAACTGGCTCCGTTCGACAGTTATCGTATCCACGGCCGACTTTGACACCGGATTCGTCATCAGTGAGTCCAACCTAGTCGTTTGAGACCATTTTTGGCTCAATCATCGAAAATTACAGACATTTAGACAAAATTATAGCACGCTGTTTCCCTAGAACATACGCGCAAAATTTTTTCGGCAAATTTTTTTTTTATTGTTCATCATATTTGAAGAAAATTTTGCTCAGACCTTAAACTCCATATTTCACAGCAGTGCACTAAATTTCGGTTCGATACGGTTATAATTTTTGGAGATATTTGGGAAAATATGTCGAATTTCTTGGTTTTTTCTCGCTATCGTTGTTTTCACGAGAATATCTCGAAAAATGCTGATTCAATCTTGACGAAACATGGTAACTTGTTGCAAATATTGATGAAAGCTTTCGTTCAAAACTTTGTGATGATCGTGTCATTATAACAATTTGAAAAAATGTTTCAATTTTTTTTTTCAAATATTCAACATTTTTCGATCTTTTTATCATATCCTCCTCACAAAATCCTGTGTGAACCTTCGAACTGTTATTTCTCAATAAAATACTGGATTTCAATCCAATCTGATCTGTGACTCTGGAAGTATTTGGAATATCAAATTTCAAATCGACTCTCATGATATTGAGGTCAAACCCCTTCTACAAATGTAAAGTTTAAGAGTTGTTTCTTTCGGAAGTAACTATGTTGACGATGGGCTGTGAGAATGACCATAAACACAATAACTTCCGAGGGAAACGACTTGGAAACTCGATATTTGTGAAGTAGGTTTGGGACGAAGGTTGAATTCGTGAATAAGTAAAATCAGTCCAATGATTCCGTAGATAAACCTATTCGAAAATTTATTTTTCCGATATCTCCAAAAATGTAGATTGAATCGAATTAAAATTCAGTATAGCTTGAATATTTAATTGAAATTTTTTTTTCTCCTGGAATATTGATTAGTTTTCAATGGAATTTGGTACAAATCTCAGAGTCGGTATCTAATGATAATGTTCCAAATATCGATTCGATCCAATATTTACTTTCGGAGATATAAGGAAAAATGTGCCAAATTTCGTTGTTATTTGGAATTTTAAGGATATTTCCGCAATATTTCAAGAAGAACAAATGCAATCAGATTGAAACTTCGTAATCAGGTGGAGATTGCCAATACGCAGCTAGGTGCGAAATTCCGTGTTGATCTAAATTGTTAGAATTTGAACAAGCACGTAAACGCTCCTGACATCACGTCAGTGCTTCTCTAGATTTTTTCAATTCAACAGAAAACCGAAAAATGTGTGGCACTAATGATTGGAATCTTTCATCCTCAAAGGATTCAAATAGAACCTAAGTGGTCGTGAAATTATGGCTGGAAGTTTCAACACTCCGTTTCCATTTCGCCTACATTTTTTATAATGCCGCTTTGTGAGCTCTTTGTGCGTCTATTAGGTCATTTTTCTGCACTCCAACCTCTCATAACTACGATACGAGCACCCCGATTCATTAAAACTTCTCTGCATTGTGTTAATACTTTTGCCTTTTTGATTAATTTTCAACTAATTTAGACACGTGGAAACCGAAATGAAGAGCAAGTTTTATTGGATTTTCGACATATCGTTGGGATAGGAATCTAAATTGTTCATTAATTACTGAAGGCAAAGAAATGGTTCGTTATACAGGGTGTATCTGAATAACAACGGAAAAAATATAAGGGGTGATTCTGAGATGAAAATTAAGGTATGTATTCGGTATTGGAATTTTTTCAACTCTGAAGTATGCTTTGAATGGGTTGAAATAGTCAACCCCGCAGATATTTTTTCTTACAATTTTTTTTTTATTGAAATTTTTCCTTCAAAGAAACATGGCTTAAAACCTCAATTCATTCACTAACTTTTTTATGTCTTCAACTTTTTTCGAAAAAATAAGCACTTACAAGAAAAATATAACTCATTTTATTGAACAGCACTCATCCAAAATTATGATTTACTAGTTTAAGACTTTTACAACTAAAACAATAGCCAACAATGACCAAAAACCTGTCGATTATTGACAATACAATTATAATGAGTGTTGAAAGTTTTCGAAAAAACTTGTAAAGATGAAAAATTTAGTAAATGAATTGGGATTTTCAGGCATGTGGTCTTAAAAGGAAAATGTGTATACAAAATAAAATTGTAGAAAAAATATCTTAGGGGTTGACTATTTTAATCCCTTCTTAATTTACTTTAGGGTTGAAAAAATTCCAAAATGTATAGTTTTATTGACAAAAAATATTCACCAAATTTCGTGTCTTCAGCTTAATACACAGGGAAAATATAGAAGAGAAACAATTTTTTTTGTTCATCTTCGGAGGGGTGTTTCTTTTCGGAGGGAGGTTCATCAAAAAATTCCATGCCAAACACCTTCCGTAATGTTCATTACAGAATCACCGCTTAAAGTTTCTGTGTTATTAACATGTAATTCCTTTCTTTGCTCATGTTCAGGAAGGATTGGATTGAAACTTGGCAATTAGATGAAGAATAACTATGCGCAACTTTTCGACAAATTTTGTCGAGAATTTAAGTGAATCTTGAAAAAAAATTTTTAGAATTTTTTCTTTTGAAACTTTTTCGTATTCGAAAACATTTTTGCCGCAACTTTCAATTTCATTTTCCACAGAAGTGTACCTAATTTCAGTTTGATGCGATAATAGTT
The DNA here is from genome assembly GCA_958510865.1 of Myrrha octodecimguttata. Classification (NCBI taxonomy): domain Eukaryota; kingdom Metazoa; phylum Arthropoda; class Insecta; order Coleoptera; family Coccinellidae; genus Myrrha; species Myrrha octodecimguttata. The sequence continues at coordinate 67,111,479 of OY294058.1, read as the reverse complement.
CCTTGAGATATTGTGAAAATGTCAAATTTCGTGGTTTTCTCCTCGCCATCCTTGTTTTTTTCGGTATAACTCATAAAATACTGGTGATGAAACTTAGAAGCCATATTCAAAATGCTGATGGATAATTCTATGCAACATTTCGTGATAATCGAGTTATCATAACAATTTGAAGAAAAATACAAATTTTGTTTTCAAATATTCAATATTCTACGGTCTTCTGGTTTTATTATCCTCACGAAATTCTGTTTGAACTTTCTAGCTTTCAATCTTCAATCAAGTACTGGATTCGACTTTGATCTCATCTGTATTTTTTTTTATCTGCGGAATCATAAGGTGGATTTTACCCAACTATGAATTGGACCTTCTTAATTGAAGTCCAAACCTACTCTTCAAATATCTTTTGTGGCCGCCATCACAGTTGACCGTAAAGACAATAATTTCCGCAAGAGACAACTTGATAGTTCTTTTGTGCTTGATTTCGAAGGTCGAATTCATGAATGTTCAGAATCCAGCCAAAAGTTCTGTAGTTATATCCATTGAAAATTTCATTCAGCAATATTTCACACAAATACTGATTGGATCGAATTGAAATCCAGCACTTGATTAGAATAACAGCTTGAAGGTCCATGCAGAATGTTGTTACGATAATATGATTAGTGAAAGTGTTTTTCTAGAATTGATTTCAATGTTTCATTAAAAATCATTTCGGTGGAATATTCTGATATCTGATATACAAGGTATGAAAAACATCTTCCCAAATATTTTGTTTTAAAATGGCCAGATTCTTTCCGATTTCAAATGAAAAACTAGTGCACTGAATCATTCTATACTATTCTTATAGACGACTTCGGCCCAAGTTGTCAACCCACAATTTTCGTCACAAATTTACGATCACTGAGGAACGGGAATTTCAGGACAAATTCGACATGAAAAAGTTCGCGTTATTTATAAATATCCGTAAAAGATTCCTCAGCTCCTTGAACAAGATAATTCCTTCCAACTATAGGGTTTTATTAAGATCATCTCTGATTGGCTGAAATTTGAGTAGGGATTCCTGATTTCATGTTAATAGTGTCAAATTCATATAGGATATGTTCCGCAAATCAACTTGGTTATTTCGGTTGCCGGTTTTCCATTCAGTAAATATGAAATATTCGGTTGGTTCCTGAAAAAAAGGTAATTACGGAATTTGATTGATGAAAAAACGTTCTTTCTGTCACCAGAACGATAGTCTATGGTAACATATCCATAGCATAGAACAATCTTTATGATCCATAGACTTAATATGTCTATGTTCTGGCGACGGAATGATTGCTTTTTCGTCAATCGAATTCCATAATCAACCTTTTTTTCACCGAATATTTCATATTTACAGAACGGAAAACCGGCAACCGAAATAACCAAGTTGATTTGCGGAACATATCCTATATAAATTTGACACTATTAACATGAAATCAGGAATCCGAACTAAATTTCAGCCTAACAAAAACCTATATTTGAAAGGAATTATCTTGTTTGAGGAGCCGAGGCATCTTTTACGGATATTTATAAATAACGCGAACCTTATCATGTCGAATTCGTCCTGAAATTCTCGTTCCCCAGTGTTAGTAAATTTGTGAAGAAAATTGTGGGTTGGCAACTTGGGCCGAATTCGTCTATTGAATAAGGAGTACATTCGCCATTTTGCAACATCAGACTATCTAACCGCTAGGTCTTTTACAATGCTGTTTCTGACATTTAGAAAGAGGCGAATCTATCTCTAAAGGAAATAATAAGGCCTAAACTAGTAGGAAATACTAAATGAAATTTGTAGAGTCTTTTTTAGCGCTTCTTATAGATCGATGAAACACAATGTTTCATACAGAATGGGCCAAATTGGACACTTCTGAAGGGGAACTCTTATTTCTGTACTAGATAGACGAAAACTGATGTCTGTGTCCGAAGGCCTGTTTTTATGAGAAACTCATTGTCGAAAATCAAAACTCCATAGCTATCATTGTTACATAGTTACCGGGTGTTTTCCGATTGTAGAAATATTTCTGTGATTTTCTCAAAGTTTTTGTTTTCAACTGAAACAAATTGTATTCATTATATGTAAAAAGTTATCAACATCATTGGATAAACTCTGGTTATATATTCCTTCATTCAGGTCGATTCTGTTTGCAAATAGCAATATTGCTATGAAAAAGATATGACTATCATAACAAGATTGGAAATATTGGTATTCTGATCAACCATTTTGAGCAATATGATGTGTCACTTTAACAAGAATCTCGCTATCAACATTGCTATCTTAGCAACCTCAAAATAGTAATTATTGCTATGCTTCATAACAAGAAAGTTTAGAAAAGGAATCTCTCAGAGATCCATTTGTTTCAGTATTATTTCTTCCAAGAATTCGAAAATATTGAAGATAGGGTAGAATGTGCTAATAGAAATGTGTTCAAGGTTCTCTAGAATATTTAATTTTAAGGATTCTTAGACTACTACACCGGCATAGTAAGCAACAGCTGACCTGATTATTCTAATGATCTCAACAACAGCCATCCCAATTCCAAACAGAAAAGTTCATAAAATTTCGAATTATTATCGCCTGCATAAAGTGCATTTGATTTCTGGAAACCAAAATTCTACCGGTATCCAGGAAATTGGTCAATTTGACTTTAATTGGTTTTTCTGTTTCGTAACATTTTCGAATAAGTCGATATTAACATGAATAAAAAAAGGATATGCTAATGGAAATGTGTTCAAGGTTCTCTAGAATATTTGATTTCAAGGAAAATTCTTAGACTAAGATACAGGCATAGTAGGCAACAGCTGAGATGATTATTGTAATCATCTCAGCAACAGCAATCCCTTTGAGGTGCCAACGAAAAAGTTTATCGAATTATTAACGCCTGAATAAAATTGCTGCATTCGATTTCTGTTAACCTATATTTTATTGGCATCCAGGAAATTGATTGTTGGTCATTTTGACTCGTTTCGTTTCCTAACATTTTTTATGTCGATGTTTACCTGAATAAAAAAAGCCGTAGATAGAGGTTATGTATGCGAAACCATAAAGAAAACTCACGAATTAGGGTTATTTTTTTCTTCCTTGTAGTTCTAAAGTCACAAAATACAGTGTTGTCAGCTCTAAAATCACCAATTATGGAAGTCCATGATAGCAATATTGTTATGACAAAATTCATAACAAACATTGCTATAACACTCGGAACAGAATACGTAACATCATGGCCATATTGCTATAAATTAGAAAGATAGCAATATGACTAGGATAGCAAGGTTCATAGCAATACGCAAACAGAATCGACCTGAATGTATACAGTTGGATAATTTTCGATGCCTATGTCTCACTATATCCAATGAAAACAGTTTTCTCCGAAATAATCCTGTTAGAAGAAGGTATCGATTAAAGCTTATTTTGGGAGGATTCCGCATCATTTTTCAGGTTTTTTGGGTTTTCACTCCCAATATCTGAAACAGAACTATAAAAAATGAAATAAGAATTGTTTTTCATGACGAACGCCCTTGCGGATTGCAAGATTGAACTATTTGTCAAGGGCAGTTTCTTAAAAAACAGATTGCCTAATGAATAATACAGGAACAGTATAAACGATAAACGAATCGAACTGTGACGTTTATTCTGAGTACAAATCTGACTCTTTCATCAGACACAGGAAAAAATTTCAAGAATTATTTTCTTTCGATGTTTCGTTTAGATTTGAGTCTTTTGTCGACCCTCTGCCATCTAAGATACCCTATTTCTATGTGGAAGGTTTTTGTGACTGGAACAAAGCATACGGACAAACACAGTCTAACCTACTCGAACTCATAATTCATTTCCTCAAACTATCGAAAGACACTCAAATCCATAGAAAACCCGTAAATCAAGTGGAGTCGTTCAATGAAAAATTTGCCCCAGGGTATAACTCCATCAGTCCTACGTTGGACAGCAAACCATTTTTCAAGTTTTTGTCCCTGTTAAATTTTCACTTTCATTCATCACGTTCAATTCAATTTTTTTTTCTGGTGCGAGACTTCCTTGTTTCATGTTCTCATATTCACATTTTAGTAGGAGATGGATATAGAATAACCTATATAAATAATTAACAGGCATTTAAATATTACCTTTAGATAATACCTTTTGATATTGATGTCGATATAGTTTTTTTGTTCTGGAACGTCTTGAATGGCAGAAATGAAAATCTGCCGTGAAGGCAGCAGCTTTTGCGCGCATGTTCAATGTAGATGACCACTTCAGCAACGAATTTGAACATGCACGCAAAAGCTGCTGCCTTCACGGCAGTGCGTTTCTAGATTTTTTTCGATGAATTATTGGATTTTAATTCGATCTAATCTTTATTTTTGGAACTATTGGAAAAATAAGATTTCGGATGGGTATATCTACGGAATCATTGGGCGGATTCTACCCATTCAAGAATTCGACCTTCGTAATTAAGCCTCAAACCTTCTCTACAAATATCGAGATACTAAGTCGTTTCTTCCGGAAGTTATTGTGTTTACGGTCGGCCTAACGGCCGTTCAAATTCGTTATAAAAGAAACAGAACTATTAAAAATTAACGGCCGACTGCGTGAACACAATAACTTCCGAAAAAAACAACTTAGAAACTCGATATTTGTAGAGAAGGTTTGGATATTAATTACGAAGGCCGAATTCGTGAATGGGTAAGATCCACCCAATTATTCCGCAGATATACCCATTCAAAATTTTATTTTCCCAAAAATACAGATCAGATTGAATTGAAATCCAGTACTTCATCGAAAATAACAGTTCGAAGGTTCATACAGAATTTAATGAGGATGATATGATAAGAAAACCACAGAAATTTTTTTTCAAATTGTTCTGATGAAACGATCATCACGAAATTTCGCATAAAATTGTCTTTCAGCATCTTCAAACTAGCTGCGAAGTTTTATTTGGATTGAAGCAGTATTTCTTGAGTTATACCGCAAAAAACAACGATATCGAGAAGAAAACCTCGAAAGTTGGAATATTTTTTCCCAATTTCTCCAAAACTTATAAACGTATCGAACTGAAATTTGGTACACTGTTGTGAAATATAAAGCTCAAAGTCCGAGTGGGATTTTTTTTTTGGATATAATGAACCGTTTCCGAAAACAAAAATTTTTAGGAAAAAAATTTCGAAAAATAATTTTTTTAAATATACTGACAACATGATCTTGACAAAATTCGGCTCAAAGTTGCGCGTCATTACATTCCACCTTACTGCCAAGTTTAAATCTAATGGCTTAAGTAGTTCCTGAAATAAAAAATAAAAAACTTCAAAATTTCAAGTGGCTTTAACTCCGAAACTGTTTCACCGATTTGGCCCATTAACGAACTTAACCGCGACATTCCAATGCGCGACCTTCCCTGAAAATTCCAAGTCGCTAGCTTGCTTCGTTCGACAGTTATCGTGTTCACGGCCGGCCGGCCGGACAGAACCGATGTTGACACCGGATTCGTCATCAGTGAGTCCAATCTAGTTGTTTGAGACCATTTTCGGCTCAATCATCGAAAATTACAGACATCTGGACAAAACGATAGCACGCTGTTCCACTAGGACATACGCGCAAAAATGAAAATATCAACCGGCATATGATGTTTGAAGTCAAAACTTTGAGACAACTACTAGACGCATTGTTTCATCTTTTTTATTTCAATTAAGAATTATCAATAGCTTTTATTCTATTTCATCAAAATCTCGCACGTGCTCTCGTCAACACACAAACGAATGAGATCGATATTAAACTATCGATAAACTTGTCAAATGCTTGCTCGTGCATAAAACAATATTACCATTAGTTCCACATCTTCTTCTTTCTTTGATAATTTTACTTATCTTATCAAAAACATAGATCGAATAGCCCTTCAATGAAAAATGCCACCAGGAAGTTTCAGCCAAATAGGGTCGACAGTACATTGAGCAAAATTACTCTCTCCATTTAACAAATTGCATGAGGACTCTTCAATTTTTTTTGCTCATTGTTCTGTAGACCCCATTTGGCTGAAATTTCAAGGTGACATGTTTCATTGAAGGGCGGTTTGATCTATGTTATTGCAAATATCGGGAAACTGAAATTTTGAAAAGGTATAACTTCGGAATCATTCGATAGTTTTTACTAATTCGTCAATCCGGCCTTCGTAATTAAACTCCAAACTTACTCTACAATTATCAAGCTACTGGGTAGATTCTACCGCAAGTTATTTCGTTCCCTATCAGTGGTTAGGGCGGCCGTAAATACATTAACTTTAGGAATAATCGACATAGGAAATATATTTGTAGAGTAGGTTTTTAGTTAAATTAAGAAGGCCGAATGCTTAAATGGGTTGAATTCGGCAACTATTGTTTAGATAGTTATACCCATTCAAAATTTTGGATCGAATCACAATCTAGTTCTTGATCGAAAATTATAGCTTGAGGTTCATGCAGAATTTCGTGATGACCATATAAAAAATCTACGTTTGGCAGGGTCAATACTTGTATGGATGAGCGCTCTGGCAACGGAACAAGCGCGCAAAAGCTCCTGACCTCACGTCAGTGCATTTCTAAGTTTTTTTTTGTATACGAACGATTGGCATTTTGGTCACAGAAAAAATTACACATTTCTGAGGTAAATTTTCAATCCGAATCAGATTTTTTTCGGAAAACGTTAGAGGAATTAATCCCAAGATCTGCCGACTTAATCTAATAGACGACTTCGGCCCAAGTTGCCAACCCACAATTTTCTTCACAAATTTACTATAACTGGGGAACGGTAATCTCAGGGCAATTCCGACATGATAAGGTTCTCGTTATTTATAAATATCCGTTAAAGATGCCTCGGCTCCTCAAACAAGACAATTCCTTCCAAATACAGCTTTTTGTTAGGCTGAAATTCAAGTTGGGATTCCGGATTTCATGTTGATAGTGTCAAGTTTATAAAGGATATGTTCCGCAAATCAACTTGGTTATTTCGGTTGCCGGTTTTCTGTTCTGCAAATATGAAATATTCGGTTGGCTCCTAAAAAAAGGTTAATTACGGAATTTGATTGATGAAAGAGCAATCTTTCACCAGAACATAGACATATTAAGTCTATGCACCAGAACGACAATCAGTGTTTTATGGTAACATATCCATATCATAGAACAATCTTTATTTACTTTATGATCCATAGACAATACTTAGTAATTTTTCCATTGTTGATTGTTGTCTCTTCTATGTTCTATGGATCATAAAGTGAATAAAGATTGTTCTATGCTGTGGATATGTTACCAAAGATCATTGACTGTCGTTTTGGTGATAGAAAAAACTTTTTTTCATCAATCAAATTCCGTAATTAACCTTCTTTTCAGGACCCAACCGAATATTTCATATTTACGGAATGGAAAACCAGCAACCGAAATAACCAAGTTGATTTGCGAAATATATCCCATATAAATTTGATACTACTAACAAGAAATCAGGAATCCCAACTTAAATTTCAGCCAATCAGAGATGATCTTAACAAAACCACATATTTGGAAGGAATTATCTTGTTTGGGGAGCCGAGGCATCGCGTACGGATATTTATAAATAACGCGTACCCTATCATGTCGAATTTGTCCTGAAATTCCCGTTTCCCAGTGATAGTAAATTTGTGAAGAAAATTGTGGATTGGCAACTTGAGCCGAATTCGTCTGTTGGTTTCAAAAGCGTAATAGAACTTCCCCACATATCCGTGACATCGAACCATCAAATTTCATAGAAATCAATTCACGAGTATCAATCACACTCCTCGTATATTCGAAATCTTTTAATCTCCTGTCAGTATATAAATCAGGTAAATCCTGAAACATTTCAGGGATCTGCTTCTTGTGAACATTCATGCTGAAAATTTCAAGAATCCTGATATTCGCGAAACATGCTGCCCCATGATGAAATGAACAAAATTGTTGGTGGTTGGAGTTCTGGTTTATATACATTTAACTTAGCATAATTTCAGGAAGGATTTAGTTCTCTTGAACTGTTTGAAATTGTTTCTAGTGGTGGTTCTTTGGGATTTCTGCTGTTTGCATATCTGTTGAAGAGAATCTAACTTTTCATGTTGAGTCTTCTTGTGATAGGAAATTGCAGCATTCAATAATTACTATAAATTTTAAATGGGTTCAACTTATTGAAGGTTTTTACTGCACTGAAAATGACTTTGTTCATAATATCAATGAACAGCGTTCATCGACATCAATAGACGACTTCGGCCCAAGTTGCCAACCCACAATTTTCTTCACAAATTTACTATCACTGGGGAACGAGAATTTCAGGACAAATTTGACATGATAAGGTTCGCGTTATTTATAAATATCCGTAAAAGATGCCTTGGCTCTTCAAACCAGATAACCAGATAATTATTTTCATGAGTAGGTTTTTGTTAGGCTGAAATTTAAGTTGGGATTCCTGATTTCATTTTAATAGTGTCAAGTTTATAAAGAATACGTTCCGCAAATCAACTTGATTATTTCGGTTGCTGGTTTCCATCAGCTCGAAAATGTCAGGAAAAGTTTCATTTCAAAATACGAAGGTTAAATTCGTTAAGGGGCCGAATCGGTCAAAAAGTTTCGGAGTTATAGCAATTTAAACGTTTGAGGTTAATTTCCTCATATTTCTGAAAATACTGAAGTGATTGGATTGGAACTGGGCATTTAGTTGAAGCTTAATGACGCACAACTTTAAACATAATTTCATCGAAATCGTATGGTTGATCAATTGAAGAAAAATTTTTTTTTCGAAAATTTTTTTCGAAAAAAAATTTTTTTTTTCTGAAACTATTGTTGATATTCGAGAAAAATTTCAGTCATATCTTGAACTCTATATTTCACAGCAGTGTACCAAATTTCAATTCGATACGGCTATTAGTTCTGGAGATATTGGGAAAAAATATGTAGAATTTCGTGGTTTTCTTCTCGATAACGTTGTTTTTTCGGTATAACTCAAGAAATACTGACTCAATCGTGATGACATATTTCAGCTAGTTCGATGATGTTGAGGAATAAAATTGTGCAAAATTTCGTGATGATCCTGTAATAAGAACAATTTGAAAAAAAATTTCATTTTTTTTTTTTAATACCTACCATTGTGTGATTTTCTCATCATATTATCCTCATAAAATTCTGAATGAACCTTCAAACTTTCATTGTCATTGTCAAATGAAATTTTGCATGGTTATATCTGCGGAATCAATGGGTGGATTTTACCCATTCACGAATTCGGCCTTCGTAATTAAGCCCCAAACACCAAAATATTGAGTTTCTAAGTGTTTCTTTCGGAAGTTATTGTGTTTACGGGCCTGCCGTTAGGCCGACCGTAAACATAATTAATAATAATAATAATATTTATTCACCACATTGTAGATATAACAATTTTACAGATGTAGATATAAGCACAAGTGAATAAATGGTTGGCATCACAGAAGCTCTAGCTTGAGTTATAATTCTTCGAAAGTGAGTGAAACATTCGAGTTCCTCAATCAAAAAACTTATGAATAATATCACAAAATAACTTCTTACAGGTAGATTACATATTGGAGTGAACAATACTTGCAGAACATTGTGATTGCAAAATTATGAAAATCTACAATAAATTAATTCCGTATATCGAAAGCATTCAATGTGCAAATTCAGGACTAAACGACGATGTCATAGATTGGAAAACTTTTTTTTTCTGAACGTTTCCAATACGATTAGGACCTACGTACTGATAGATCTAATAAATCCTCCTACACAGACACATTTCTACAGGCACGTGATATTCTTGTGAAAAGAGACGATATATCTCTCGAAAGGATAGATACAAAACGATGTCAATGTTTCTTGGCCTTACCCCACTTAGACGTTCCTACGTTTCTGTTGTGAGCAAAGAGGAATGCGAAAATTTGTCGTCAAAGGTGATAACGAATTATATTCACAGCACAAAGCAACCAAAGTTCCAACAAAACTGAGTCCAATAATTTCCTGATGTTATAATTGACACTGATGTGCTATTGAGCGTTAACACAACAGTTTTCCGGTACTTATTATGGGTTTTCAGGATATTTAAAATAGGAGTAATAAAAATATATTGTTCAAATTAATTTCCCCTGCATAATTGGATATACAGGGTGTAACAGAGCTACTATGAATATTCAGAAATATGATAGTACAATTTATATTAAGATGCATAGAATATATCAGGTGTCGATACCTTCCTACCATTACCATTACCAGGTTTGTTTTGGTTGCGAAACTCAGAACTTTCCTAGGACAGTTCTAGAACTGCGTAGAATCGATGCACTATTGAAGCCCGATTCTGAACTATCCTAGAACAGTTCTTAAAGCGATGAAACCAAAACACGAATTAAGTTCGGGTTCTCATCCGGATTGTAGAGGAAGAAAAAATTCAGTTTGAGTTGGCAGAAAAGTACGAAGGCGTAGAAGGGCCACTCTTATATATTGCCTGTGGTTTAATATAAAATATGCGAAAGTCCTTGTCGCACTATGTAGATAATATATAAATATTTTTGGGGATACTTCCGTCCACTTAATATTTTTTTGTAAAAATTTCTTCATTACTTAAATTATATTTCAAATGAAGCGACGAATTATTGATTGATATTATAATGAATTTAATGAAATGAATCTTTTTTTGTAAGAATCGTTTTTCTGAACTCACTTCATCACTTCAATTATATTTCAAAATGAACTAACAAATTATTGATTGATTCAATAATGAATTTAACGATGGAAGTATTTCAGATATGTGCTTTTCAGAAAAAAATTCATTCGAAATATTATTATTATTCAATAGAGGAAGAGGACTCTTGCATTCATAGATTAATTTAAGAAATAGACATCCCAGGTGTGAACAATGGAAATAAAATCCATTAGATTATCCTGGGAGATCGTAGCGAAGGAGTTATCCCCAATAACAAAAATTTATATTCAACAGTTAATCATTTCCTCAACAAATACATCAATTAAATCATAAACCAAATCAACACGACGTCGAAAATGTCAGGTTAACCATTTAAATCGTTGACAGCCACTCAACACTTGTGCGAACTACCAAATTCTGAAGCAGTTCGGACTCTAACGTCCGAACTCCTCTCACAGTCTTAGAATAGTTCGGAATCGATTCTGAAAATAACCAAAACGGGATTACTCAAATCCTGAACAGGTTCTGAAATGAACCAAAACACAAAATCGCAATCGCGCATGCGGAACCGTTCCAGAACAGTTCTGAACTCGGAACCAAAACAAACCTACTGAAATTTTGGGTCCAATATGCGGTCCTAGAATTGTCAAATATTTAACTACTTGGCTCTGTAAATGATGGTGGCGTTGAGGTAGCTTCGTCGATACCGTACCATTTATTTTGGCTGAATGAAAATGACTTAAGCTAATAATCTATCACATCTGAGGAAATTATTTCCCAAAACGTGAATTAGATATTTGAAATGATGGATTCTTATTAATGTATAAGGGAACGAAGAGCAATGCGCATCAAAATTATGGAACAAATTCATTTTCTCAGAAGAAAAATATTTGGCAACAAAATCCTGAAACAGGTCAATTTTTGTTTCACTTTTACCAAATTTTTATGCATTTTTGTTGCACCCTGTGCCATCCCCATCAACCCTCTAAATTTTTTGAATAGGGAAAGTAGTGTGGTACTTTTTTGGCAAGGTCTTTGTATCTTCTTTACAGGCTCGCAGAAAAAATATTTTTTTTGGAAAAATCAGTTAGTTCAAAGAGGTTTTCACTATCTGCACTTTGTCATGGCTCATTTACTTTGAGACGAAGGTACCTGATGAAATTTGTCACCGAATGAAAGTCGACCTTCACAGTTTTGTTCATGCACAGTTTTCAACCCCTTTCCACCCACTCACGTGAAAAATTAGAATGTGTGAAAAACTTCGCTTCAGTTATGATCTTAAGTAGGTATGTTATTAGTATACGTATTCTACTGAATCCTGAGTATACGTTTCTACTGAAGTTGATAGGTCTAGCTCGATAGTTACAGCACATACGGCAGAAACGAACGACCGGAAGGCCAGATATAACTTAATTTCACAACACGGTGATTCTAGCCTAATCGTCATAACAATTTCTGGCCCAAAATTCGCCATATGGTCGAAATGATATCGGCCTTGTTCCAATGAACAAAAGCCTGAAAACTGCTCAAGGTTCACTTCTTAAATTCCATTAAGACTTCTTCAATTAATTTCTGCTCGTTGAGAAATGAGATTTTCACTTGAATCACAGTATTTCATTCACGAGAAAATAATTTGATGAATCTCACTGGGGTTTTCATCAAAAAGTAAACCAAATGAAAGCTTCTTATATCTTGAGAGTTGTGTAGTTCATATAGCCCGAGTTCATCAAGAGGATTAAAGAAAGTTGTTTCAAAGTTGGTAACTAACCTTTATTCCCGATCGTGTCGATGTTCTGGGTGCTTCCTCATAACAATGTCGCGTCACTCAAAGGATCGTAAGGTTCCTGGTAAATGAGGAAAATCATTTTCTCTGTAATGTCAGGTATTCGTAGTTTCCAAGAATATTTCACCGAATATTAAGTTTTTGTTTCCATACCCACAAGGCTTCCACGGAATTTCTGTTATAAATTCGCATCCAGATGGCGTACTGTGAACTGTATTTAATTTGATTTCACTTTTGCTCAATAGATGAGTTCGGCCCAAGTTGCCAACCAACAATTTTCTTCACAAATTTACTATCACTGGGGAACGGGAATTTCAGGACTAATTAAACATGATAAGGTTCGCGTTATTTATAAATATCCGTAAAAGATGCCTCAGCTCTTCAAACAATATAATTCCTTCCAAATATAGGGTTTTGTTAAGATCATCTCTGATTGGCTGAAATTTAAGTTGGGATTCCTGATTTCATGTTAATAGTGTCAAATTTATACGGGATATGTTCCGCAAATCACCTTGGTTATTTTGGTTGCCGGTGATTCATTCCGTAAATATTGAATATTCGGTTGGTTCCTGAAAAAAAGGTTAATTACGGAATTTGATTGATGAAAAATTGTTCTTTCTGTCACCAGAACGACAGTCAATGTTCTATGGTAACATATCCATAGCATAGAACAATCTTAATTTACTTTATAATCCATAGAACATAGAAGAGGCAACAATCAGCAATGAAAAAATTACTAGGTTTGGTCTATGGATCATAAGGTATATAAAGATTGTTCTATGCTATGGATATGTTACCATAAAACATTGATTGCCGTTCTGGTGCATAGACTTAATATGTCTATGTTGTGGTGACAGAAAGATTGCCTTTTCATCAATCAAATTCCCTAATTAACCTTTTCTTCAGGAACCAACCGAATATTTCATATTTTCAGAACGGAAAACCGGCAACCGAAATAACCAAGTTGATTTGCGGAACGTATCCTTTATAAACTTGACACCACAGAATACAACACTATCAACATGAAATCAGGAAACCCAACTTAAATTTCAGCCTAACAAAAACCTAAATTTGAAAGGAATTATTTTGTTTGAGGAGCCGAAGCATCTTCTACGGATATTTTTGAATAACGCGAACCTTATCATGTCGAATTTGTCCTGAAATTCCCGTTCCCCAGTGATAGTATATTTGTGAAGAAAATTGTGGGTCGGCAACTTGGGCCGAAGTCGTCTATTATTCCATTTTTGGTTTCATCAGAACTGATTTGGATATTTCATCCATCGATTGAAATGAGAAATAATTCGAGAAAGATACTGACATAATGTCAGAAGCTTTGGTGTGCTTTTTCGAATTCATGAACAAAATGGTCACCCATTCAGGTACCGATCATGCTCGACGCTACTTGGAATCCATATAAACACAAAAATGAATCCTTTGGATCACTAGAGTTGGGAACAAGTTGCACGAACACTTAAGTCTTACTCTTAAAAGCAGATTTCATCTTGATCTGTATTTTTGAAAGTGTGAAAAGAAAATTTCGAATATTAATTCACAGAAGTCTTCGGCAGATTTTAATCTTCTAAGAACCCAACCTTCGTATGAAACCGACAATATCAGATCAGTCCTCACGGCCGATCGTGAGCACAATAACTTCCGAAATGAAAAACCTAGAAATTCGATTTTTTTCGAGTTGGTTTGGACCTTGAAAACGAAGATCGATTTCTTGAATGAGTGAAACGCACCCAATGATTTTATTTTACCAATATCTCATGAAATACAGATTTTATCGAATTGAATTCCAGTTATGGCAGCATGCATTTTGAGGGGAATGTAGAATTTTCGAAAACAAAATTTGAATTTTTCATCAGGAAACTCTGCACGAAGTTTTTCATCATCATCCTCATACAAGTTACCAAACCTATCTGAAGAAAGGTAAAATTAATGAGAATATTTCACAAGAACATTCTTATCATCCATATTAAATTTCAGTTCGATTCAGTCAGTATTATTTGCAGTATTGTGTGAGTGAAATTCTTTTCTCAAACTCACACCTAGGTTTCAAATATGCGTCCTGAATTTTTCAGAAGTTGTAGTGTATGTATGAAGCCATTTATTCTCGATTTTCAGGGCATATATCCCTGAATTTGTGAAGATCAAATCAATCATTCAATATTCATTTTTGACATTTTATTATCAACCTCTACGGCTTTTGAAAGATTCTCACGGCTTAAATGGCCTTAATACCTGAAATTTCCAGACAATTTTCTGGATAACTGAAGTTTAGTTATACCTACATTTCATTTTGAAGACCATCAAAACTTCCGCTGTGAATCCAGACCATTTTATTTGAATTAGTGACTTGAATTCGTGCCAGGTATCCATTATCCGAAGTTCTAATATTTCATTTTAGCATTTAAATGGACGCTCAACTGAAGGGAACGACTTCGTTTAGATTCTTGGAGAAATAAGCAAACCATGAGACAGAAAAATAAGATAACAAATCCACGAATGAAAGTAAACCTCCAGGAAAAAAGCTTTCAAGCAGACACTCCACGAGTTGATTGTGCTCACATACAGGCTGTCCCTTAATTGAACATAGGAATTCACGCTTTGTTGTCGAGAAATAGTTGTATAATTTTTAATTTTCTTCTCCATCTCAATTTCTAAAGTTTTTAAACTTCCTTCGTCGTGTCTCCAAGAATGACATTATTTTACGCCAGGGTAGATAGTGTTGCACCGATACCGTTCGGTGTGTTTTGTTGTAAAATTGCACCACAGACTAACTGGTCTGTGCTTGCACTGTGTTCGTGGCGGAAATGTAGTCACAGATTGCTAGTGTAGTGCATAGAGAGGGGTTATCTTCCGTGATGGTTATGCTTAATAGTGATGCGTTTCACATAAATCGTGAGATCATAGACATCTGTTGTTATCTCTGGTCCTATTCTGTTATTTAAGTAGCCATTACTGTCTTGAAATCGTCCAAATTCATTTCATTCGCTTTATTTAAACGATGACTTCTTTTTCCATGACGACTTCAGGAAATCTTCCCAAAAAATCACAATAACCACAACCGATTATATGAACCTAACCTCGAAATGGCAGCGTAAACATGAGAAGCATAAAATGTTGTTTTCTTGGATTTGCAGTGAGAATTTGAAATCAGTTGAGTGAGTGTACAATAACATTTTCATGCAGGTACCTCGAGCAAACCTTCAGTGATGAAATTCATTGATTCATTAAAATATCGAATTCGGTATACAGGTTGGACCAAGGTCGATGGTACCCTGAATTTTATTTGCGGTGATCGGAGAGTACGGTGCCATTTGGTATTTTGGGCATAATGTAAAAAACATGGTGTGCTCATCTGTAAAATGAGTGACGTCAGCTAGTTGAAAATACAAGGAGTTGTATATTCTATGCTTTGAATTAACATGCAAATTCAAAGCACAGAATATATAAGTCCTTGTATTTTCTGCTCGCTGACGTCACTCATTTTACAGATGAGCACCATATTTTCTAAATTATGATTTAGGGTAGGAATCACTGATCTATTGATCTAGAATTTTTTCACCCCTGCGATGTTGCCACTTGTAAGAAAAAGTAAAATTTATATTTCGAATGAAAGACCTCAAGTTTTGCTTATTTCGATTCGTTGTAGGTTCTTGGTTATTTCTGTATCAACTCTTGCAATACCTCTTTCTAGCAATTTTGAAGCAATTGATTGATTCGCCTATTTTATCTGCGAATTACACATTCATCTTTACATTCATCGCTTATACAGAGTGTAACAGCCAAATGGAATAAATTCGATAACGAATAAATGAGGGCATGTTGGGAAAAACGCTCGGACACGTCGATTTGTAATTTTAAATGCGCATATTTTTCAAGAAAATAATATTATATAGGGTGTTCCATGTCACCGTGGCCAATACCAACTTTCTTATTTCAAATGCAACCCCCTGTATATTATTTATTTTTTGGATTCTTCAGATAATTCTAGACACAATTCATGCACAATGTCCTATACCTATCTTCAACTTTTTCGGAAATATTAAGTGTTTTCAGATTTAGTTCGAAAATCAACGTTTTGAATAAAAAATTTTATAAATAAATTATTTTATTTCACAAATTCGGTACATTACACTCAAAGCCTAATAAGTAATACTGATTATTTCTTAATAATTAGAAAAAAACAATAAAAAACATTAATGTCAATGTAGGAAATGTTCAAAATGCTCGCCGCGAACGTCTTGGCAACATGCTAATCTGGTGTGAAATTGTCTTCTAACGTTACTCAACATTTCTGAAAATACTTAATATTTCCGAAGAAGTTGAAGATAGGTATAGGACATTGTACATGAATTATGTCTAGAATTTTCTGAAGAATCCAAAAAATAAAAAATATACAGGGGGTTACATTTGAAATAAGAAATTTGGTATAGGCCACGGTCGCATGGAACACCCTATATAATTTCATTTTCTTGAAAACTATGCGCATTTAAAATTACAAATCGACGTGTCCGAGCGTTCTTCCTAACACCCCCTCATTTATTCGTTATCGAATTTATTCCATTTGGCTGTTACACTCTGTAGATATTTCAAATTCTGGAAATCTGAAATTAATAATACAGACGTACTAAAGAGACGAAAAATGAAATTTTTTAAATGAAATGCCTTGTATATCATTAGAATTGTTCAAAAGCAATACAATGTCCTTCAAATGAAATAACACGATCCTTAATATACCTTAATTGTAAGGTTTTAGAATCAAAAGCAAGCTTTCATATCATTGGTAAGATGTCAGTCACTCGGTTACTCAAAAACCCGCACAGAGATATAATATGAAAGTTGATACAGATCAGCAGGCTACGGCGAATTGAGAAAAGGAATAATAAACAGGGTGTTCCATTTAAAATGAGAAAGTTAATAATACTTTTGGTTCATTGGATGAATAGCTCTGATCATGTGGGAATATTTGTTGCTTTATCGACATATACTCGTCCTTGTGGTTATGTTAGTTAGGTAAATGGTACTTTTTGACATACGCGGCAACACCCAAGCGGTTAATATATTTTTAATCGATAGAACAGTGATTTCGTCCGAAAAAAAAACAAATTTCAATATCATGTTACGTTTTCCGTGAAAGCTTAAGGTACCATCGACTATGGCCCACCCTGTAGACTCCCATATAGCGGATATATATTAAACCTGAAATATAATATATCGAATTCAGAAAACGTGATTTGAATTCCGGCTATGCATCCTACGGTCATGTGATTTAATTATAAATTCAGTGATGAAGAACGATTTAATTTGATGAAACTGTGCTAATTAAGTTGGCGGAAACCTAGAGTGGTGTGACCCAAGGTAAGGTGCCAATTAGTATAGTTGCCCATTTATGTCACTAAGCACAGAGAAGATTCCTTAATGCTAGATTGATTGCCAAAACGTTTTCATGAGAATAATAGAAGAGCATCTTCGGGGCAAACTCAAAATGTCATTGCAGGTCCATACTTTACGAAAGAATTTTCTGGATACAGATTAAATTCTGTGTTGAATCATTATTCTTCGTCGGATATTCAAGAAACTTAAAATCTTGCATGAAGAGATAGGAAACCAAATATTTTCAATGTATTGTCCTGGTTTATATTTTTTATGTCCCGTAACAGTGGCGTGGTTTTTCATATCTCTCTGTTTGAGCTCGACAAAATACAATTATTATCGGTCCTATTGGGTGCTCAATTCACTGAATTTTGCATGAACCTTCAGGCCCTCTTTTTTTCTGGGTCGAAATCATTTCGACGCATAGTCACGAAGTGGACAACACAACTCCAATATGCAGGGTTCCGCAACAGTGACGTGGTGTTCTATATCTCTATTTAGGAAACAGATAGCAACCTAGTTTTCTACGAGGTCACCTTATTGCTCGAACTCTACAAATTAAAAATGTTTTTGTGAGTGTTCCATTTTTTTGCGCGGGCCCCAACTTTGTTATTTTAAATGGTAACCTGTATTTTTCATTACTTCTGCGGTTTCTACATGAAAAATAAAAGACACTTTATCCATATCTTTACCATAACATATTGACGGTTTCCGAGATTTTCTGCATGACATATCTTCGTTTCCAATATTCGTTAGTCACGGTTTTTGAAATTATTAAGTTGTGGCTAGAAATTTCAGGCAGCATATTTCGGAAACTGTTAATATTTTTGTGTGGAAGGTAGGCATAAAGTATATTGTATTTCCCATAAAGAAACCGAAAAAGTAATGCAAATACAGGATGGCCTTCACTAAAACCAAGTTGGGACCCGCCCAGAAAAACCACTTCTGATTCTTCGATCTCGAGCAATAAGGTAATAAGTCATGGAAACCTAGAACCCTATCTGTTTCCTAAATATAAAATACACCGTGCCACTGTTGCGGGAAACTGTATATATTATAAAACCTTCCTTAAAGAGCATTTGAAACAGAAGGGTGATTAGATCGAAACTTACCCTGAATATTGTGAAAAGACAGACTTTTCATTCATATACATTCATATTCGCACTTTTATAAAAAGATTTCTTTTTCGTCGTGATAGGTATAATTTTGCATTTTCAATTTATCTCTACAGTCATTCTTACTTTCTCGAGAAAAATGGTCCAAATATCCTAGAGGTTGTAGATAAGAAATGTTGATATCGGGAGTACTAGAAAATGATTATTCTTTCAAGCTGATAACCTTCGTAATAAAATGAAATATAATTTTTGAATTACGGAAAGCTCAAACTCCAATTTCAGGCAAAATTTAGAATCAACGAATATCCTTTTTCTCATTCGACATTTCCAAATCCTAAAAAATCGTGACGGTATCGATATTTAACTAAGTCATTTACAATATTGGCTCACTTGAATAGTTAAAAAGGGCGAATATAACACCTTTTCAAGGAAAAATCATGCTCAATCAAAAGACTGTATCACGTTTCCTTTGGAAGATTCCAATTATTCCGAAGAAAATCCTGAGAGCAAACCATTAAGGAATCACTACATTATCATTCTGTATCAGCTACTGACTGGACTACGGGATTGCTTGAAATCTTTCAAAGGATGAATTCATGGCTGACAGATCGATGGCCATCAGTTGTCTGTACTATGTAGTGCCAATTAAATATGGAGTGCATTCGCCATTTTGCAACAAAGGAAATCAAGCCGCTTCGATATTCAAGTAGGTCTTTCACTATACCAACCCAATTGACTTGTTCTTTTACACTTCCAGTCAGTAGATATATTGAAAATCTATCGCTTAGTAGGTTCGATTGCTTAACTCAGTCCTCATATACTTAATCAAGGCTGACCAACCACAGGCCCACATTAGTACATAACAACATAGGTAAGTACTTGAATGACATGAACTGAAAATATAGACCTATTTCTTGTTTGTGTTTGCTGTTCTAGAGTTGATTCGTGACAACATAAATTTTTGTGCTAAGATTAACTCAAATCTATTCTAGAATGAATACTGCACATTGCTGAGCTACATCTTCATTACTAAGATTAAATTCAAACGAGTCTTCTTGATAAAGGTTATTAATGAAGTCATAAGAAAATACAGATTTTTCTGTAATATCTTTACATAATATTTTTCGATATACTCCTTTTGTTTTCAACGTAATACGTATGCATGACAAATTTAATTACTATATCAACTGACATAAAATGATTGAAGTAAAAAATAAGAAAACGGTAACATAATGAAATAAAATACAAAATGTATCAAAGAAAGAAAATGGAGTGGAACTTGTGGCAAAATTGTTCTATGCACAAATACTCGCAGACATTTTGAATCAACTGAGTCTGTTTGTAATCATGTGTTAGTGGAAACACATGGTAAGATTTTGACATACAATATAAAATAGATTCTACTGAAGATTCTAAGTCAAAAGATAGAAGATGAAACACTGTGTCTTTTATTATTTTCGTATTGTGTTCCATTATGTTATCGTTTTCTCGAGTGTTTTACTTCAATCATTGTATGACAGTTGATATAAGAATTAAATTCGTCATTTATACGTTGAACACAATAAAAGTATATCGTAAGATATCAATATCGAAAGGTATTATGTAAAGATATTACAGAAAAATCTGTAGATATTCATGAGTCTCCGCCAAAAACCTCAGCCAAATCAATTCCATTCGATTATTCGGTATAATTTACTCTTTATCTTATAATTTCAATAAACGAACAAACCACTATTTTCAGGGTCTCTTTAGGTTTTTCGAATATCTGAAGGAGAACTATTAGAAATTAGATAAAACCATGAGTTTTGTCGGATTTGGACTGCTCTAAGTTTTCGAATAAATATTTTCCAATGAATAAATATCGAAACAATGCAAAGCAATAACCAATAGAACTTTAACTTTTCAAGTTGTGAATCCGACTATATAATCAAACAATAAAAAGAAAATCTCCAGACTTATTTACTTGCAATACTTGGGTACTTCAAGAACTATCTTATAAAGGACATTTCGAAAATCATTTCAACGTAGATTTACTTAATATGGAATTTTTCCTGTTGGTTCAGTCAAATTTGTTCCAGTTCAATGGGACGAAAACATTGACTCTATCCAGCATTCTTTAAGTTTTCTTTTCATATTACCTATCTGGTTCTGTTATCAGTATCTCTGTTCTATCTCAATCAAGCACGTATTATCCAACAGTCGGGTTAGACCATTAGATATTACAAAACGAGAACGCAAGTATAGAGACACAAAAATCTCAAATACCGTATCATGTATCTTCGGTCATTGAAAATCTAAAAACATAAAGCAGAATCCTACCATTATACTCTACAATCGATAAAAAGCATTAGAATATTCCATTGTATTGGGTTTATAATTTCTCAATTTCTCGAAAAAAATCCGGTTCCTTCACCATTTTGCAATAATAAAAATCGACAATGTATCGATCACTGTCTGGAGTTTTCGACACTACCGACTTAATAAATCTGTTGAAGGATAAAATCATTCAAAGATTCACACACAGTTTTGATTTCACTCTGATAAAGAACATACTATTCAATTTTTAAAGGTGTTTTATAGGTTTTCTCTTATAATATCTGAAAATTGACTAATAACTTCCTTGTATCACAAAATTACGTCGATGTTTATCCGTGAGAATGGAATATTTCCATTATTCAGCATTCAAACGAAAATTGTTCATCTCGGGAAAAAGAAGATTTAACATATAAAACCCGATATCAGTCAATAATGATACGAAAAACATACCTGAAATATCAATTTACCAATGCAGTGTTGCCGAATCTGACAAATTTCCTGAGAAACCAGAACATTTCATTAGAACCAATAAAAAAGGTATAAAAAATGATTTTTTCTGTTTTTTTTCAGATTAGATGGTCTACGACAAATACTTGACAATTATTCATAACAATTCTGATCGAATTCGATGCATATTTAAGAATGGCTCTGCTAACTTGATATCAAGTTAGCAGAGCCACCTCTAAAAAAGAACAGGGACCACGTCAAGTTTTTTTCTCTCACGACAAATCTCGACAAATATACGACAATTAATGAGATGGTTTTCATTGACTTCCGTGCAAGTGGCTTTGCTAACTTTATGAACATTTCAGAAAGCATCATTTTTTGAGACACCACCCTCGACAAATAGCTTACTTAAATCCCACAATCTACAAGGGCATCTTCTATAAATAATAATTCTTATTTAATGGTTATTTTCCGATATTGGAAGAGAAAACTTAAAAAAGCCCGAATATTATTATATCTACCGAAAACCTGAAATATAATGCGTAATCCTCAAAAAATATCCCAATTTTATGGATTGGTATAAAATTACCCAACTTCTTTTGACTCCTTAGCTGTTTACTAGTGGTTAGCCTCAAAGGATGAACTAGGATTTCATATAGATCATTCGCTAATCTCTGGTTGAATAGTGATTGAATATCGATTATTCCAGACAATGAAGCAGGATGAGACGTGTCATGAATTATTTACTAATGCAGTGACATATGTTTCGGCATGCAAGTCCAGATGTGTTAGCAGTATGCCACTTATTGATCAAAATTCATGGAATGTCTTGCATTATCATCCGGAATAATGGAATTACTATTTCAAGAAATACTCTAGAATTACTGGCGTGATGTTTGGAGCCCATTCGCGCTCGTATTGTTATAGTTGAATAACAATGGAAACAACATAATATATATTTTCCTTGAGGTCTAATTTTATTTCTATTATAGTTTCTTAATTTGAGGTGAAAACTAATAGGGACGATTCCGTTCCTACTTTTGAAGAAAAAGTCATTTGAATGGGACCAGAAACGTTCTATTTTCGAGGAACAGGGTGTTGAATTTTTACAAGCTTTCATTTCATAGTATCTCCAATCCACAAAATATTCAACTGAAGTTTTGGACGCATATTACACTCTAGAGTCTACACCATTTGACAAGCCAATTCTGATTGCAGATCTACAGGGTGATATTTTTTCTGTTTTCTTCCCGAATTTTCTTGGGTTAACTAGTGTTAGTTTTAGAAATTATAAAAAGATGCTATGTTGATATACTCAACTTCATGTTGTCTTGTAGTTTCGCAATATTAGATAAAGATTTCGAAAAACAAATTTTGAACGATTCTTTCAAAATTCCCAGAAAAATGCAAATCTGAAATCCAGTTCGAAAACTGCGGAGAATAGGTTACTTTTTCGTTTATATATAATTCATATAAAAAATTGTAAACAATCCAACTTATTCAAAAGTTCAAAGCAATATATTCTCAAATGTTTATCAAAAATTTTCTTCTATCTAAGGTAATGTTCATATTTGTTTTCTGAATACGACATAAACATGCCTAAAATTTGTGGATCTGTCTACTAGGAACATATTAATTGATGTAATAATAATAATAATAATAATAATAATATATGTTTATTCAAATTTCAAATAGCACAATTCCAAAAGATACAATTAACAATAAACAAACATGAGTTCCCCACTAAAACCGAAGTTGTGCGTGGGTATTGATCTTCTGCTGATGTACCTTCATTTGTGGCAGTCGTGTGCACGTCACTGTGCCCCAATATCAGACAAAACAAACTGTGACAACAAATATCAACCATAAACCCCGACAAGAAACATGTATCTTGAGTTATTATATATTTCATTCATTGGTAGTTCAACTTGTTGCTCATTTCATTGAAACATATTCAACGTGATGTTGTCATTCCCGAAATTCATCATTATAACTCATGAAATTATTTTTATTTTGATACTTGGACATACTGTATAGTTATTTCGTAAAAACATTTTTCATTGATGCGAATGAATCGAATTAAAACTATCAAGGATTCAGACAAAACCTTTTTGAATTTTTCATCTTTCCTCCCAGAGAAAAAAGTTGATCTTCAAGGTTGCAAAATTTCCAGTGATTTCAAGGAAAAATTCTAAGTACACCAATTTCCTGAACATTTCATTTTTTGAGCTACAGGGTGGTAAGATTCTGAGAAAAAATGTTGTTTCATCGTAACTTCGAAACCTTTCTGGTTAGCTATGTGAGCATCCAGTGTGACCATTCTTTAATCTGAAAGATGTTTAAATATTTTACCAGTGACGTCAGTTACAGTTGAGTACTAGATATTTCTGGATGAAGATTATGTACACCTAAAATAGAAATTATGTTTTCGAACCCTCATTTATTCAGGAACGATTTGATATCATTAGTATCTTGTGTTTGATAACAAGAAAATTCTCGACAATAAATACTTTCGTTAATTTTGGCTCATTTCTATCGAGGCTGATTTATTCAGTTCTTGGAATTTGACCATGCATAAAAATTGTTTCCATTCCTCACGCGCTAATCACGTGTTTGGTGGGAACGAAGTCAAATTTCTACTGAAATAAATCAGAATTTCGAAATTAAATTTAATTTTTCTGAAAAATCATAGTCAGTAACAGTAATCAAAGAATGTCCATGAAGAAAATAATATTTAGAATCTTCGAAATTAATTCCAGATAAACACCCTGTATTATCTGGAATTAATTTAATTTAATCTGTATAATACAGGAAAAATTTAAAGTGTGATTCTGTGATAAAATTAAGTTGGTTATTCGGTATGAAATTTTTTGAAAAACCTCCCTCAGAGAAGTTACAACCCTCCGAAGATTAACAGAAAAAATTGTTTTTCTTCTATATATTTTTCCTGTATATTGAGTTAAAGATACGAAAATTGGTGAATATTATTTACCAATAAAACTACACATTTCAGAATGTTTTCAATTCTGAAGTATACTTAGAAGGTGTTGAAATAGTCAATCCCTGAGATATTTTTTCTCCCAACTACATTTTGTATACACATTTTCCTTTTAAGATCACATGCCTGAAAATCCCGATTCATTTAATAAGTTTTTCATCTCTACAAGTTTTTTCGAAATAAAAAGAAAAAATATCGATGATCTGCAAAACCGCATAGTAGCAGGGTGTGAAACGATGAGCGATTCAGCAGGCATATTTCATCGCATACGCATTTTAATGAGGAGAAGAGTACATGCTTGTTTGAAGCTGAAGGCGGTCATTTTCAACATTTATTATAATGGTATTGTCGATATTCGACCGGTTTTTGTCCATTGTTCGCTATTATTTCTGTTGTAAAAGTCTTAGCCTAGTAGAATCATAATTTATTTGGCTGTTGTTCAATAAAATGCTATTTAACATGAGTGACGTTTCTTTCGCAAATGATTAAGTTTTCGAAAAAACTTTTAGGAAAGAAAAAGTTAGTGAATGAATTGGACTTTCGAGTGATGTTTTTTGAACGGAAAATTTCAATTCAAATTATTTGTGAGAAGAAATATCCAAGGGGTTGACTATTTCAACCCCTTCTCAGCATACTTCAGTATTGAAGAAATACCAAAATATGTAATTTTATTGACAAATAATATTCACCAAATTTCGTGTTTTCACCTTGATGTTGAGGGGAAATTAAAAATAGAAATATTCTTTTTGTTAATCTTCCGAGGGGAGGTTTTCCAAAAAAATTCATACCAAATATCTACACTAATTTTCACCGCAGAATCACCCCTTACATTTTTTCGATGTTGTTCATATACAGAAACCCCAGCGTATCATCCTTCGAAATTTTCAATAAAAAGTTTTGAACTCACTGGTCCGAACTCACCTTGTCTCTGAAGTCCTGAAACTTCGCAGACAACCTTTCGGCTATTTGTTCCGAACTCATAAAACACGAAAAGGGGCGTTAAATGACACCGAAACTCAACGGAACATGACTCGAACGATATCAGACACAGGGTGCATACGCGGCCGCATCACGGGGGTAGTTGGTTTATATTAAATTGCTACTTCGGCAGCGCGAAACTGAAGAGTTAGGAAGACCAGACAAAATTTATTGAAGGAGAAGCGCAAATGCCAGGCGCGAACATTGAGAAAAACGCGTGGAACTGATTTGAGGAGTTTGAAAATGATGGACTGATAGATAATTCGATGTTACACCAGAAATCTTGTAAGGGGTGTTTTTTCGAGAGCTTGAGAACTTTGAATTATAATACAAGACATAAATATTAGGTGCATTTTTTGACTCTGTGTCACTTCACTTACTGATACTGATGCAAAATCAGTTGATCTGCGTTCTAAAGGGTCTTTCACTAGGGACGCCCCATTTTGGTTTATTATTTGATAAAATCAAATAATAAACCTTAGTGATCGACCAAAAAAAAAAATTTTTTAACCCCCCCTGAAAATTTCACAGTTTACGTTTTGGAGTATGTAGATTTGAATAAACTAATAAAAAAAAATCCGTCCGTCCGCCGTCCCCCGTCCGCCGTCCGCCGTCCGCCGTCCGCCGTCCGCCGTCCGTTGTCCGGGGCTTTTCTCAGAAAGTACTGAACCGAAATCAGTGAAACTTGGTAGAAAAATCGTGTGTCGCTCGGGATTGATCCTCCAAGCTTTTCAGCAGAATCGGTGTACCCTAAGGGCTCAAAATGGGGGGTTGGGGGGAAAAAAAAAATATTTCTCGAAAACTTACCACCGAATTTTTATGAAACTCTGAACGTTGATTACTGTTGCAAAACTAAACCAAAAAAGTTTCATCCGAATGATTTCCGACCAGTGGTTCCTGAGTTATAAAGAAAAACGCTGCAAATTTCCAATAATGTCGAAAATGACATCATCGCATTCGGTTCTAAGATTGGAATTCACTGAAATAATCGGTTTACTTTTCATCCAGAGTCATACATCTAAAAGTAGATGAAAATATTGATTACCAAATTTTCAACACATATCGAGAAATTTTTGATGGATGTGTTATTATTTTATAAACACAATTTGCAAATGCCCCATCGATGTTCTTGACAATTTTATAATCGTAAGAAGTTCAGATTAAATATTTTCGGTTTTTCTCTTCCAATATCTTAAACATAACTACTGAAAATCGGGTCAAATTATTATTTATAGAAAGAATTTTTTTCAAACATTTTTTTTTCGAATACATATTCATCAAAGTTCAATGAAATTTGGTACAGGTTTCAGAGTCAACATTTAGAAACAGTGTTTCAAATTTCAGTTTTGACCGATATTCATTTGGCAAAAAATTTCGTGACCATTTTGAATATTGAGGTTATTTCCCTAATATCTCAAAAAGGGCAAACCCTATCTGATTTGAAGTTCATTTTCAGTTGTAGAATACCGACACGAAATTCAATAATTGTGGAAAATAGTTAGATTTTCAAAGAGTTTAAACGACTGTGGAACTTCTCTTCTCATTCAAAATATTATTTTAAATTTTGATACTCAGTTAGCGTTCTGCATGTGGAAATGTTATTCAATTATACTAGTGTATTTATTGAGATTTCTATGTTCGCATGAATTGTTTCATGGAATTGGTTTCTGTGTTGTGAGAAACCAATAATTTATGCATAATATATTTTTTAAGATATCAATGGTATATTGGGTTATTTAACTGAGAAAATAATAAACCCTTGTGTAAAATTTGCAGCGTTTTTATATGGGCATTACTCATCCACAGCAGCCTTTTTACGGGCTTGTTCAGAGGAACAGCGAGTTATCGTTTCGTCAGAATGTCTGTATTTTAGAATTTTGAGCATTGCGTTGGAATCATCTATGATGCTGAGGTTAGACGATACAACCATCCTTACTTAAACAATATTACAGTAATTGAAATTGATTGCTCGATCAACACCTGGTGAAACATCGTATTCAATATTAAAACAAATAAAAACACTTGACTACGTTCACAATTTTTAATTTAAAATATCTTGTTGACATGCATGTATCGGGTTTTACCCCATTATCAAATATACATCACATTACAGATGTTAACACCGAAGGTAAGCGGAACTCCAATTGATCATTAACAATTGGTAGTTTTTGTTTATGTGCCGATGATATTTCTAAAATTTCTAGAAGGTCTAGTCTTTTTCCTTTCTCTCCTTCATGCAAGATTGTTGTTTTATTAAAATCTATAAAATGGTTGCAAGTTATACAATGTGTGGGGAAGCCAGTTGTGGATTTGTTTTGAAGAATTGACTTCTTATGTTCTTCCACTCTGACTTTAAGAGAACGACCGGTCTGACCAAATATAAAATGCAGGGCATTCGTCACAGAAAAGTTTATATACACCACTCTTTTCTGAATGATTCAGTCGATCCTTACCACTAGAAAACATTGATCTTAAGTTCTTCTTATTTGTACATATAATATCAATACTATTTTGTCTTAATCTATTACAAATTTTGTCGCTTACTTGCGGAATATAGTTGACATATACAAATTTCTTTATATGGTTTTCGAAAGGACCTGGGTAAATACTTCTTAACAGTCTATGATATTGTTTTCTGAATATAAATTTATCTATTATGTCAGGGGAGAAGCCATTGTTCTTCGCTAATAATTTTAACACTCCAACTTCTTTTTTGAAATTATTATCTGACAATGGAGAAATTTTAGAAATATCATCGGCACATAAACAAAAACGACCAATTGTTAATGATCAATTGGAGTTCCGCTTATCTCCGGTGTTAACATCTGTAATGTGATGTATATTTGTGTAGTCCCATGTATTTTCGTTTCAGTTTTGATAATGGGGTAAAACCCGAAACATGCATGTCAACAAGATATTTTAAATTACAAATTGTGAACGTAGTCAAGTGTTTTTATTTGTTTTAATATTAATATTACAGTAGACTGGCGCAGACCTTGAGGTCACAACCTAACAGTCCATGAACTAAATATGGAGATAATAAATCCCTCTTGTAATAAATAGGTATTCAAAAATATCTGGTTTCAGACTTGTGTATTCTGAGACGAAGAAAAACTTTTTTCTATATTATCGCCATTCTGACTGAATGAAATGAAGAACCAAAGCTTAAATTTGTCGAAATGATTTATTTTCAGAAATTCTTGAAAATAATGTTTGGTCGAACTCGGAAAATCAAAAAACAGCTCAGATTTGACTAGTGTCCGTATGACAGGTCGATAACTTCCGTAACTATTTTAGATTTTATATGGCAGATTTTCCTATGCCGGCATCTATCGACGGAAACTGAAGTAGGACAACAAACCCATATTTTGACAACATTTTGACCTCATTTCGGTCCCAAAATATGTCAAAGAGTGTCCGCACCATGTATTTTATGCACCTATTTCTTTCCTTCAAATATTATCGGTTCTGTCCCATGACTGCTATATGTAAGCTCTATCAAAATATATGCATTAGTATCTCATAAACTACAACTGAATAAAATGTCCCCTATGAAGCAAAGTTTCTTTTTGAGATATTTGCGCGCATGTTCTAGGATAACAGCGTGCTATCGTTTTGTCCAAATGTCTGTAATTTTCGATGATTGAGCCGAAAATGGTCTCAAACGACTAGGTTGGACTCACTGATGACGAATCCGGTGTCAAAATCGATTCTCTCCGGCCGGCCGGCCGTGCGTGGACACGATTACGGTCCTATGGATAATCCTATCGAACTTGAAGTTTCAAGATAGGTTGTATTTCAAAATGCGACGGTTGAGTTAATGGGTGAAATCGGTCGAATGGTTTCGGAGTTAGAGCCCTTTGAAGTTTTGACTTAATTTTGGTGATAATTCAAAAACTACTGGAACGATTCGATCGAAAAGTGGCAGTTAGTTGGAGTACAGCAACGTGCAACTTCTTGCAGAATTTTGTTGAGATCGTACTATCCGTAAGTTTTTGAACAATTTTTTCTCAAAATTTTTTCGCAAACTGTTCATCACATTTGAAAAAAAATTCAGCGAGAACCCTCAGCTCCATATTCCACAGCAGTGTATCAATTTTCAATCTGATACGGTTATTAGTAGTGGAAAAATACTGATTCAATCACGATGAAACTTCGCACCTAGTTTGAAGATGCTGAAACACAACTTTGTACAGAATTTCGTGATGATCGTGTTATTAGAACAATTTGAAAAAAAATTCCAAAGTTTTTCTTTAAAATACATATTCAATATTCTGTGATTCTCTCATCATATTATACTCATCAAATTCTGTATGAACCTTCGAACTGTTATTTTTCGATAAAGTACCAGATTTCAATTCTATCTAATCTGTATTTTTTGAAATATTAGGAAAATAAAATTTTGAATGGGTATATCTGCGGGATAATTGGGTGGATTTTACCCATTCACGAATTCGGCCTTCGTAATTAAGGTCCAAACCTAACGGCCGGACCGTAAACACCATAACTTCCGAAAGAAACAACTTAGATACTCGATATTTGTAGAGGAGGTTTGGAGCTTAATAACGAAGCTCGAATTCGTGAATGGGTAAAATCCGCCCAATGATTCCGTGGATATACTCATTCAAAATTTCGTTTTCCCAATATTTCCAAAATACAGATTAGATCGAATTGAAATCCAGTACTTTATCGAAAAATAACAGTTCGAAGGTTCATACAGAATTTAATGAGGATAATTTATCGAAAAAAAAATCTAGAAAAGCACTGCGGTGAAGGCAGCAGCTTTTGGGCGCATGTTCAAATTCGTAGTCGAGGCGGTCATCTACATTGAACATGCGCGCAAAAGCTGCTGCCTTCACGGCGGTGCTTTTCTAGATTTTTTCTGATTTGCATTGAGGCTGGTACATTCTCAAAGTGATACACTGTTTATTCATGTTCGTTTATATTCAGGCAGAAAAACTATATCATCTAAAAATGATTCATCATAAATATTCTTACAATAATATTCTTCTTTTTCCTTCCTTCAACCTTAAAAAGACGTAACGACAAACTAAATATCGTATGAAATCTGAAACACCTCAAAGCAGCTGAATATCTAAATAATTCTACTGGATATAATGAGAAGTTGCCTCAGCGACTACACACAAGTAAAGAATGTATGGGGAAGATATATTATTAGCGAACTTTCTTCCAGGTATTATTCGACGAGCATTTGTACTTCTGCTCCTATTCTCCTTCGGGCTCTTAATGAAACAAGGGTCTGAAAGGTTACACCTTCACGAAAAATTCACGACACAATCGAAGAAAAAGGTTACCGCCAATTAGGACAAGAATTGAAGCCAGACAAGTTTAAAGATAATTTAATTTGAAGAGTAGCTCGTAATGATTTTTTTATATCTTCGATTAGTTTTTAATATCACATTTATTAAATGTTGAATAGTAGAAATAAAATAAAAATACTTAATCATATACTATTTTTTTTTTTTCAAATTCGTACGTGAACAGTATGAATTTCTAATGAAAACAGCTGGGAAATTTGAGATCGAAATATTCTGGTTGATTTTGTTTATAGGTCAAATCTATTAAACAGCATCGTAGATCGTTTTTAAGGTTTTTTCTGGGTTTTCACAATATTGTGTGGAGCGTTTTACTTAAAGAAAGAAATTTTAATTTCCTTCAAACTTCAGGAATTATTAGTCAAATTCTGCTGAAATCAAGAATCTATTTTCCGCTATGTAAGAAAATAAATACGAATGGTTTAAGTATTGTTTAAAGCTTATTTTTTCATTAAAGCATGATTCTTTAGGTTTTTTATGGGTTTTCTCTCCCAATATCTGAAAGAGAACTGGTAAAAATTAACGGCCGACTGCGCAAACACAATAACTTCCGAAAGAAACAACTCAGAAACTCGATATTTGTAGAGAAGGTTTGAACCTTAATTACGAAGGCCGAATTCGTGAATGGGTAAGATCCACCCAATGATTCCGCAGATATATCCATTCAAATATTTATTTTCTCAATATTTCCTAAAATACAGATCAGATTGCATTGAAATCCAGTACTTCATCGAAAAATTATAGTTCGAAGGTTCATACAGAATTTAATGACGATATGATAAAAAAATCGCAGAATTTTTTTTTCAAATTGTTCTGATGACATGATCATCACGAAATTCTGCATAAAGTTGTCTTTTAGCATCTTCAAACTAGCTGCGAAGTTTTATCAGGATTGAATCAGTATTTCTCGAGTTATACCGAAAAAAGCAACGATATCGAGAAAATCGAAATTTGACATATTTTTTCCCGATATCTCCAAAACTTACAATCGTATCGAACTGAAATTTGGCACACTGCTGTGAAATATGAAGCCTGAAGTTCTGGTGGAATTTTTCTCTGGATACGATAAACGGTTTCCGAAAAAAAATTTTTGGAAAAAAATGTGGAAAAAAAATTTTTTTTTCAATTTAGTGACACTATGATCCTGACAAAATTTGACTCAAAGTTGCGCGTTGTTATACTCCACCTAATTGCCATGTTTGAATTCAATGGCTCAAGTAGTTTCTGAAATAAAAAATAAATAACTTCAAAATTCCAAGTGGCTATAACTCCGAAACTATTCGACCAATTTGACCAATTAACGAACCTAACCGCGGCATTCCAATGCGCGACCTTCCCTGAAAGTTTCAAGTTGCTAGCTCACTCCGTTCGACAATTATCGGCAATTATTTTGACACCGGATTCGTCATCAGTGAGTCCAATCTAGTAGTTTGAGACCATTTTCGGCTCAATCATCGAAAATTACAGACATTTGGACAAAACGATAGCACGCTGTTCCCATAGAACATGCGCGCACAAATTAAAGCAAACAATATTTCTGTCTCATATCACTATTTGAAGTTCTCAAGCTCCCAAAAAACATCCTTTATATCTATGAAAATGAAAACGAAATAAGAAATTTAATATGTGTATTTCGCTGAAATTCTTCAAGCAGCCTTTGGAATGTCACTTCACAACACGTTGTAGATCAATCGGAGTTTTCTTCTCTTCAGTTTTCATTGCTTGAAGTCAAAACTTATTCCCTGCTTCTAAAGCTCAGCATTTTGGAATTTTTTTTTCAATGAGACACTAAAATCTGAATATTTCCCTATTCGGGGTTTTCCCAGAAGCGCGATATTTTCCTTTTTGTCAGGTAAATATGTACGTAGTTACTGTGTTTGCAATCGCCAGGATTGGGAATGTGCACGAAATACGAAATTGGCCAGGAATTATGCAGCAGAACATCGTCATTCATGACCGGTTTTCAATTCATCGGCTCTAGGCTGAAGCTGGATTTCATGTTCAAGGAATCGTCAAGAATATTCCCGATGTGGCGTATAAGGAAACACAATTTTCCGAAGTATAGATATGACGGAATTGATTTAATTCAGTTCTGTGATATCTGCTAAGTGGTTCGAGGACTCGAACATGTTTGCGTCTGGGAGGCTCTGCAGAATTATGTTATGAAATATTGAAGAGGGCTTCGTTAAATTCCATATTTTATCGCTTCTCATTCGGAACATACTAAGATATACAGGGTGAGTCTTTAAGTTGTACATTAATTTCAACTGTAGATTCCTCTCATCAAATAAAACATGTTTTTTATTTACCATTTTTTCAGATTCGGCTCCAATGAAAAGATACAGGCTGTTAAAATTTCCAAAAAAAATCCAGTTTTTTTTTAGCTTCGATATGGTAACTTTGAATGAGATGAATTTTGGTGTGAAGTTTTCTATAAATATGACACACATTCTGCAGTTATCACATTCATTCTACTCCAAACAGTTTCCGAGTTAATTACTCGACGATTCATAAAACCATATGAAAAGAGCATGAAGATTGCAGATGGAGTTTATCTTTTTTCAAAATAAGAATCTCCAATCATTTCAGAATACTGAATTATTCTTTATAATTTCAACTTAAAATCATCGTTTTGGAGATATTCAAAGTTGAATAATATAAAATCTGATAAAAATTAGAGAAATTACCTCATTTTTATGGATCCGTTCCTGAGCTACTAAA
Organism: Myrrha octodecimguttata; assembly: GCA_958510865.1. NCBI lineage: Eukaryota > Metazoa > Arthropoda > Insecta > Coleoptera > Coccinellidae > Myrrha > Myrrha octodecimguttata. Next base: position 67,077,731 of record OY294058.1, on the reverse strand, counting down.
GGCGCTAGATTAAGTTAGGTCTACTCTTATCCGAACCATAGAATGCACTGAAATATTTATCTTCTTCGCATAGAACACATGTACTTATATTGGGAGCTTCTGCGAAGATGCCAGCGCCCTAACGGATAAATCTGGAACCTGTCCAAGCTAGTAGTTTTATGTAAACAAACAGTAGAAATGTGGTGAAGAACGAATATTTATCATGCAGAGATAGAATATTTAAAGAAATTATTATAATTTTGTGTAAGATTTTTTGAGAAGGGACTTTTCTTTGGGATGACGTTATAAAATCGTGCTTCAAATCGTTTCTGGAGGATAATTTCGATGTTATTTTAGTGTCTGTTGCTTGGTGGATCAAAAAGAACCAATATCTAAGTTTACTCGAATTTCTGGAAAGACAGGCACCTCAATAAGTAATTCAAGGGCTCTCATCAATGTGAAGAAGTGCTGAATGCAAGCCATATTATGTGGTAAATCTAGAATCAGTCTAAATGATATGACTCGTTCTCCTTGTTCACAAACGAGTGAATCAATGAAATGAAAAGACAGCTTTTCTGCTTTAGATCTTTTGCATCGTATTTCGAAAGAAACGAAAGGAAACGGATAGACATATAATTGATTTTATTTTCATATCACAGCAGCTCAACATACACATACAAAATTGAAAGGTCACAGCTGGTTCAACCTACCTATATAGAAATGAAAAATATCGATGTATTTATATGAATAACTTTAGCTATTATCAACTATAACAGTATATTTAGTTTTTGTCAGGTTTTCAACCAGATCACTCTCTTTGAATACCTATGATTTTGTGTAGCGTGTGAAGTAGGTAGCTGCAGAAGTGCTCAGCAGTTTTTCTGCAGGATCGGCATTTTTCATCAAAATTCCTTTATTTTCATTTACACCTTAAATATCTGGACATGAAGTGGCAACTTGGACCGAAGTCGTCTATTGCCAGTTATCGTTTCGCCCTTATTCAGATTATCAGTCATGATTACTCTGTAGCAATCCCAAAAAACTTGACCCAAAACTTTTTTTGAGATTTTTAAGCACAAAACTCCTTCCTGAGGCGTTCAAGAACCATATTATCTCCGCATTTCATCAAATCATGCTCTATTTCTGGAACGTAGAAAGGAAACGAAATATCATCCATAGTAGGAACAGGATTCAGAAAGTCGGCATCTTCTTCAAACGGAGCACAGATTGAACGAAATTCTATACCCTTGCAGGTTTCTTGCAAAGGGAGAACCCATTCGTCCAGTGTTCTATAATTCACTTTTCTGCACCACACACTAAACAGTTTGTTCGTACCTCTGATATGGTTTCACCATATTTACAAAATTGAAGCCATTTCTCAAATTAATACTTTGAATAATTAAAGCTCATTTTGGAAGGAAAAAACGAAAATAATCAAAAAAAATAATTCTGCAAATTTTCTTGTCTGATGAAGGAGTCAGATACCGACTCTGAAACGTTACTCACCTTGTTGATCGTTTGCATCATTCCAGTTTTATGCATTAGGCAACCTTTTTCCCCAGAAATTGCCTTGACAATAAGTTGAATCCTGCAATCAGCAAGGGCATTTTCCATAAAAAATTAATGAAATTTGTGGAAACTCGGAAATTGGCTCAATTCCTCAAAAAGCTCGTAATGTTCGCAATTTTTTTCTATTTTTTCATCTATGTTAGGACTGAAGTATATTTTTTTTTGAAAAACAACTCCAAACAAATAAAGTAATCAATTTTCACTTTTAATCCGTACTCACGAAGTCCCAATTTACTTGGTGAGGGTGGGTATAGGTACATGTATAAAAATGTTGCAAAAGAATTTGAATAAATCCCAGGAAATATAAATGAACTAAGTTTGTCAAGGAATAAGCTTCATGTTAGATAGACTAACATAATCCTTAACCGAATCACTTGTATAGATATAAAATCAAATATTCATCGAACACTCAACTTGTATGCATAATTTTAATTAGTCTAATAATGGTTAAATCGGAAGCAAATCTCTCATTAACAATGTGAACTGGACACGAAATCGTTGAACACTTGACCAAGAACAAACTTGGGGGGACCAATGGTTTGTCGGAATAATTGGGAGGCACGGGGAATGTTTCGGAACTATAATTACTTTTGAACCACACATTTACATAGTTGTTTGTATGAATATACAAGATGACGATGCAATTACTCATTTTGATTTCTCTAGTTGATTAGAACGAATTTTTTTAAATACTTTGTTTTCAAGGGGCCATTATACAGGGTATTTTTAAACAGAATTTAATTTTTTTAAATGACATAATTCCATATTGAAGATGAAGTAACTTTAGTTCTACTCAAAGTATACACAAGATAGTAGCTTAATGAACCCACGAGAAAAAACAGCTATTCAAAAACAATGATATGTTACACACTCAACATGTTTTTACTGTTTATGGTTCAATCTGCTGCTACAATTGAATTATTTGCCTCTTGTAGTATCTTAAGTTGAATTTGAATCTCGTTCTAGCTGAGAGTTTAAATATCTTATAGTTTAGGATACTTTCGAAATGAAATCAGCGATTACTTTACCTTTTCACTAAAACCGTTTTATATTTTGACTATTTCCTATTTGTACTCTTATATTTGAAGGATAAGGACCATCAATGTTATACAGGGTGAGTCTTTAAGTTGTACATTAATTCCTACCATAGATTCCTCTCATCAAATTAAATACTTTTTTATTCGCCATTTTTCCAGATTCAGCTTAGATGAAAAGTTATAGCCATTGGAATATTTCTCAATACCCCAATTCACTCCTGCACTATTTGAATGTTCACCACAGATATCTCTTCCCGATATCTCTTTTGCAGATTAACCAAACCCCCGGTTGAAATTTAATAAACATGATTGAAAAAACTCATATACTCATTTTATTCGTATGATTTGGTGCTTTTTGCTATTTTATTATTACGAAATCATTTCACTACACTTGATCATTGAAATACTGATCTCCCAGTTGATATTCATGCAAGAACCAGTTATTTCATCACAAGATTAGAAACAATTCCATCCCGGTCCATTCATACTTTGAAAAGTCCATATTTATCCTTATTTATCGGGTGAGCTCTATGAAAAGTCTGGTCCATAGACATGGATACCTAGTCACTATTTTTATGCTCTGGTCTGTGTATTCGGTGGTTTGGATGAATTTGGGTGGCGCTTAATTCAAGGTCATTACTAGATCAGGGGCGGATCCACACATATAGAGGAAATTCTCGATTTTATCAGGTTTTTCAAATTCAACTTCTAATATCTCGAAATCGTTAAAGGGAAAATGATAAGGAATAATTATAGATATTTTTAAATGATTGAAAATTCTTATGGTAACTTAAAATGAACTGTATCTGCATTGTTCAGGCTAATTTCTAACAGTTTTTACTTTTGGATATGTCGCAAACGGTGTTAGGTATTTCAAAATAATTGAAGATTTCGAAAATGTCCTGAGATAATTTTTTTGCATTTTTATGATAATTCTTTATAGTTTATGAATCGACCTGTCTATTAAGTAGGATAAAAGTGATTACTGAAAAAAATGTGTCAAAGTATTATAATAGAAAACTTCATACCAAAATTCATTTAATTCAGAGTAAGTAGATCCAACCTACAAAAGAGGAACAGTTTTTTTTAATTTCAACAGCCTGTATATTTCTGTAAATCTGGGAAAATGGTTAGTGAAAAAAGTTTTTTATTTTGTGAGAGGAATCAATGGTTTAAATCAATAAGATCCGATTCGACAAGAGGATGAACTTTATGCACATCGATCAAAGTATTCTGCACTTGAAGGTTAGGATTTGCAAGATGCTGCTGGGAGATGGCGCACTGTTTGTTATTATACTGCAGTGTCCATCTAACAGGTCATAAGTATCTACAGTCTTTTTTTGCTTTTGAGGTTTACCAAGTAAAATGGTCCGAAGATAGGTTACAACCGTGAAACCGCATCAACTATTCTTTGCACAACCTAACGGTTTCTATGGGGGTTATTGTTTGTTCTCCATTTGTAAAAGTTGACAATAATGTATAAGATTATATAATGAAATACCTTTTGCATGGTGAATAAATTATTTTAGGCAAGGCTTCTTCGGTGTAGATATTTTGGTTGAGTGGATGGCTAGCCTCTGATCAAGATGGACTTTTCGTTGATTTATCGACAAATATTAAAATAAATGCTCAACTTTAAGACTCATCCTATATAACCGCTTTCACTGTCATGTTCAATTTTCGGTATTAACTATCGTAGTTTCTGTTGTTTATTTGGTAGAAGTTCGGTAAATTCATCTTTTTTAAAAGGAACAGGTCCCCTCGAATGAATAAGAGAGTGCATTTCTTTTCAATTCCTGACCAGACCAACGATTTTGGCTCCCCTTTCTGCAATAGAATTTTTCCCTCATTTTATGAATCACTATGAAACAAAAAATCATTACCCACCCTAGATTCAACTAAAATTCGATATTGACTTAGGTGCTCCTGTTTGAAAGTTTTTTAGGACATGGAGAATATGGTTTCGGGCTCTTATAAAATGATTTTTCTAGTCAGTCTAGTTTGTCATAAGGTTTTTATTATAAGTCATAGTGCACTTAAACTCTATATAAAGAATAAGATGAGCGAACCTAGAATGCTACCATGAAGAACTCCGGCATGAATTTTCGGTATATCCGATCTAACTTCACTAGTTTCTTCTTATACAGTGCGCGTCAAAATTATGGAACAAATTCATTTTCTCAGAAGAAAAATATTTGGCAACAAAATTCTCAAACTGGTCAATTTTCGTTTCACTTTAACCAAATTTGTATGCATTTTGAAGGATTTTTGTTGCACCCAGTGCCATCCCCACCCTCTAAAATGTTTGAATAGTGAAAGTGGGTCATGTGGTACTTTTTTGGCAAGGTCTTTGTATCTTCTTTACAAGCGTGCAGAAATTTTCAAGAAAAAAATGTTTTTTTGAAATTTTAGTTGGTTCAAAAAGGTTTTCAGTATTAATGTGTTCATTGTCATGACTCATTTACTTTGAGACAATGGTACCTGATGACATTTTCCACCGAATGAAAGTCGACCATTACAGTTTTGTTCATGCACAACTTTTAACCCCTGCGAACCCTTTAATGGAGAAAAAAAAATGTTTTCACTCGAGGAGGTTGAAAGTTGTTCATGAATAAAACTGGTATGATCGACTTTCATTCGGTGACAAATTTCATCAGGTCTCAGACTAAATGAGCCATGACAAAGTGCACATACGGAAAACCTCTTTGAACTAACTAATTTTTCAAACAAAAATTTTTCTCTTGAAAATTCCTGCACGCCTGTAAAAAAGATACAAAGACCTGGCAAAAAAAGTACCACATGACCCACTTTCCCTATACAAAAAATTTAGAGGGTGATGGGGATGGACAGGGTGCAACAAAAATCCTTCAAAAATGCATATGAATTCAGTAAAAGTGAAACAAAAATTGACCTGTTTCAGGGTTTGGTTGCCAAATACTTTTTTTCTGAGAAAATGAATTTGTTCCATAATTTTGACGCGCACTGTATAATTTTATTGTGTGAACAATTCAGTAGCATTCATAGTTTTTTTCATATTCTCCATATTTGTTGAGTTTACCTCAGACCAACTCAAGATTGACTATCAAATACCTTACTGAAGTCTACATAAAGTCCTGCTATCCTGAGTATTTTTGCGTACACAAAGGTTCCACAGGCTAATTCAGCATATGAATAACGGTAGATATTCTGCTGTACTCTCTGATAAGCTTAGGTATATATACCAAGTGGTGGGTGTCGAATAGAATTCATCATATGTCTCAGACTTGACAATATCCTCGCAATCAATGCTGAAGCGGCAGTTCAATCATCAATGAATTGAATCTTCAATTAACGTATCTACTGAACATCTTTGAAGACATGACAAACAAGCGAAATTATCGAGTAGAAGCATATCTCACGCATATGAGGTATGATGTTCTAGGATCCTCAATTAGAAACAAATTATAGAACGAAAGTTCCACAATTCATATGGCCTCGAAAATTAAATGAAAGCAAAATGTCATGTGAAAGTTTTCACAGAGTTGGTTTGGCGATCATAGTAGGTATTTCGAATCAAAAATAGAGAAATATTTGAACATGTTACGTACTCACTAGCCAGTGTGGTGGATTGGTTATTCTGCAGAACAACAAGTGATTTCTGTGTTGAAATTGCAAACAAAGAACAGGCCTGTATTAGCACATTGAGAAATATTCAAATGCTTGTAACTTTTTACTTGAGCCGGACCTTGAAAAATGCCGAATAAAAATGATTTATTCTATGACAGGAAGCTATGGTTGCAATTTGTGTACAACTTGATGACTCACCCTGTATAAATATAACGAATATTCATTCATTTCATTTCTTTCCAGTGAAATAGCTTCATATTTTATCTTTTCTCCTTTCAAATCATTCTGGCCTACCGAGTTGAATCGACATGTCTCCACTCGAATTCAGTGATCGCATACAAAACAATCATATTTCCTATTCTTCTTCAGGATGCGAAATCCGAAAACCATCCCCAGTGAAAACGAATAGTTCGGATAGTCCTCTATCACCAGGAAACAGAAACACAAAATTCATTGATTGTATATTATTCAACTGGTTCTATGTTATTCCGAAGTTGTCGCAAGAACCATAGTTGTGCAAGACACATTCCTCTCTCTGATTCCGAGTCTCGGCATGAAGAAGAAAATGCACAATGAATTTAAACTAGCTGTAGCCAAGGAGCCAAACGAATGAAAAGAATGATGCTATTTAACAACATAATAATTCGTACGTTCCTGCTTTTACGTTGCCAACTACGTTGGCGTTATATAAACTATCTTGTAGAGAGAAATTAATCCACATGGAAGTGCAGAAACGGATGTTCACATGAAATGATAATGATAATACCGGGTATCACAGAAATCAGGTTCACCCCCCAAAATCTTCATTTAAGGCGCTTTTATTGGGGATCAGAGCGTTATTGTTTTGTCCAAATTTCTGTAGTTTTCGAATTTTGAGCCGGAAACGGTCGCAAACAACTAGGTTAGACTCACTGATCCGAAATCTGTATAGTGAAAATCGATTCTGTCCGGCCGGCCAGCCATATGGACGATTAAAAAAGAAAGGAGAACTCTATCAACTTGAAACTTACAGGATAGGCTGCAAGTCAAAATAGGAAGGTCACGTTAGTTGGGCAAAATCGGGCCGATGGTTCCGGAGTTAGTCATTTAAAATTTTGTGGTGGTTTCACTGATATTTGAGAAACTACTCGGGTGACTGAATTGAAAGTCGACAGTTGGTTGAATCATCAAGATGAGCTACTTTTTCCTAAATTTTGGCGGAATTGTACCGATAGTAATCTAAAAAATATTTTTCGGAATCTTTTTGGAGAAAATGAACCTTTTTTCGGAAACTATTTTCCAGATTTGAAAAAACAATAGCTCGGACTGTAGACTTTGTATTTCACAGCAGTATACCAAATTTCAGTTCGATACGATCATAACTCTCGGAGATATTGGGCAGGAATATGTCAAACTTCGTGGTTTTTTCCTAGGTATCGTTGATTTTTCCGAAAAATACTGATTCAATCATGACGAAACTTAGTAACTGGTTTGAAACGCTGATAAGCAACTTCGTGCAAAATTTTGTGGTGATCGTGTGATTGCAATAATTTGAAATATAAATCTCAATTTTTAACGCGCTTCTGCCAGGTTGAACAACCTGAGGAAGAATCCGTTGTTAAATTCAATTTTGTCCGTCCGGCTGTTCGTCCGTATGAGCCCTAACTTTCGAAGGAAAAGACTGAAATTGTCAAATTAGGTTTGGACTCCAAACCTCGGTTGAATTCGTTAATGGGTGGAATCGGTTAGATAGTTTCGGAGTTAGGCCCGTTTGAAATTTTGAGGTTAATTCCTCGATATCTCATTAAGTATTGACTTGATCAAATTGAAACTTTGTGGACGGTTTTGGAATGCCAACGCACAACTAAGAGCAGAATTTCGTGTTGGTCCAGTTTATAGAGAATAAAAAAAAATTCATTCGAACATTTTTAAAATTCTTGATTTTTTTCTCTGAAAATATTGATTAAATTTCAGTGGAATTCAGCAAAAATCTTAGAGTCAGTATTTAACAACAATGTCGATGCGATATTTACTCTCGGAGATATAAGAAAAAAAATTTTTTTAGATTTTCGTGATTATTTGGAATTTCAACGTCATTTCTGCAATATCTCAAGAAGGAGAAATGCAATCAGATTGAAACTTCGTAATCAGGTGGAGATTACCAACACGCATCTAGGTGCAAAATTTCGTTTTGATCTAATAGTTAAAATTTGAATAAGCGCTTAAAAGCTCCTGACCTCACGTCAGTGCTTTTCTAGATTTTTACGCACCTTTCCGTACAGAATTCTGTATAATCCTTCGGGTTGTTATTTTGCTATAAAGTATTTGATTTCAATTAGACACAAAATTTCACATATTGTTTCCCAAATATCTTCAACAATTGAAATCGGATCGGACAGAAATTCGATGCATTGTTGTAAAATATGGGGTTCAAGGTGTATGCGAAATATATTCGGAATCTGACGCATATTTTCCGACAAAATAAACTGATTCTTGTGATTTGAAATATCTCCAGAAGTAGGTATCAGATCGAGTTGAGATCTGATGAGTCCAGTGAAATCAGGCTCTGTTTTTGAGATGTGGAATTAAAATGAAACAATTTTCCGATGAAAAATTTCAAATAATATTCTGTGCAAATCTCAGTTCCAAAGCTACACTAGTTACTCAATATCAATACAATCAGAAAGATATTTTCTTGAAAGTCGACGAAAACCACAGATGGCTAGGTACCCGGAACCAATGGTCGGATTGTACTTGTTAAAAACTCAACTGGCACATTCGGAACCCAAACTTGCTCTGGAATTTTCAAGTCTTAAGGTTTTTTTGCGCGCATGTTCTATGGGAACTGCGTGCTATCGTGTTGTCCAAATGTCTGTAATTTTGGATGATTGAGCCGAAAATGGTCTCAATCGACTAGGTTGGACTCACTGATGACGAATCCGGTTTCAAAATCGATTATGTCCGGCCGTAGACACAATAACTGTCGACAGAAGTGAGCTAGCAACTTGAAACTTTCAAGATGTTAATGGGCCAAATCGTTCGAATAGTTTCGGAGTTATAGGCACTTGAAATTTTGAAGTTATTTATTTTTTTATTTCAGAAACTACTTGAGCGATTGGATTCAAATTTGGCAATTAGGTGGAGTATGATGACGCGCAACTTTGAGCCAAATTTTGTCTGGATCATATTGTCAGTAAATTAAAAAAAAATTTTCGACATTTTTTTCCAAAAAAATTTTTTTTTTAGAAACCATTCATCATATCCAAAAAAAATTTCACTCACACTTCAAACTTCATATTTCACAGTAGTGTACCAAATTTCAGTTCAATACGGTCATAAGTTTTGGAGATATCGGGAAAAAATTTGTCAAATTTCGAGGTTTTCTTCTCGATATCGTTGATTTTTTCAGAATAACTCGAGAAATACTAGTCCTGATAAAATTTTACAGCTAGTTTTGAGATGCTGAAAGACAACTTTATGCGAATTTTCGTGATAATCGTGTCATTAGAACAATTTGAAAAAAAAATTTCTATGATTTTCTTATCATATCATCCTCATTAAATTCTGTATGAAACTTCGAACTGTTATTTTTCGATGAAGTACTGGATTTCAATTCGATCTGATCTGTATTTTCGGAAAAATTGGAAAAATAAAATTTTGATTGGGTATATCTACGGAATCATTGGGTGGATTTTACCCATTCACGAATTCGGCCTTCGCAATCAGGTCCAAACCTTCTCTACAAATATCGAGTTTCTAAGTTGTTTCTTTCGGAAGTTATTGTGTTTACGCAGTCGCCCGTTAGGCTGACCGTAAACACAATAACTTCCGGAAGAAACGACTTAGAAACTCGATATTTGTAGAGTAGGTTTGGGGCTCAATTACGAAGGTCGAATTCGTGAATGGGTAAAATTCGCCCAATGATTCCGTAGATATACCCATTCAAAATTTTATTTTTCCAATATTTCCAAAAATACAGATTTGATCGAATTGAAATCCAGTAATTTATCAGAAAAATTTCAAAACGCACTGCCGTGAAGGCAGCAGCTTCTGCGTGCATGTTCAAATTCGTTGCTGAAGCGGTCATCTACATTGAACATGCGCGCAAAAGTTGCTGCCTTCACGGCAGTGCTTTCTGAAATTTTTTTATCATTGAGTGCTCACAGACCTACAAACGTCATATGATTTTGGCCACGAATTATGCACCAACAGTAAAGCAGAATCTTTGCAATCATTCTGTATTCTAAATGAAAAGATATCAGATATTTCACAAAATAACAGCACTACTTTTCCTAATAACAAGTCTGCAAATATTCATTAGTGCATGATGGAAATTAATGAGAACACCTTAATGATCTCTCATGTATCTACTCTTCTTCTTCCTCGGATGACACAGAAACATACCATGCCAAAACCGCCAGTTTGCGGGTGTTTATAATTAATCGATAGCACACAATGAAAGTTCAATGGTGAAATGAATAATTCAGAACAGAAATAGCGCTGATGTACGACATTTCGAGAGCCCTTCGCTTAACTGGAGTCTTTCCTTTCGAGTGGAACAATCTTCCAGCTAACCTAGACCTAAAAACACATAAATCGCTAGATGGGGAGATTTTTACGAGCTCTGTTGCCAATTCTTTCGATTTGGAATAATTGAGCAATTAAAGTCTGCAACATGGAACAGATTTTATTATTTATTATTTATCACATTTAATCTACAATGGTATATTATTCAACGAGCATATAATAACTGCTGATTTTTTTCTTCACTTGAGAAAGACGCAATACCAGTAGGATTATTTGTTAATCTCTCGAAGTCCTTTGATTGTGTCTAAAGTAACATTATCTGAATTGATACCACAGGGTACAATAATGGGTCCAATCCTATTCATCATCTATGATAACGACCTTCCAGAAGATTTAGAACAATAAATAACATAATCACAAGGACGAATATCCGTCGATAAATCAACAAATATTCCCCCTTGATCAGAGCTAATCATCGAATCAACCAAAACACCTACACCGAAGAAACGGATCCAAGTAGAATGACTACAGCTGTTTCACAATTGTTATTGATCGTCAGGTCAACTTAACTTGGATAAACCGCAGAGAGATCTCTCGATGCTTGTTACCTTTCAGACGGACCGCTGCAGTATAACAACGTTAAGTTGACCTGACGATCAATAACAATTGTGAAACAGCTGTAGTCATTTTACTTGGATCCGCTTCTTCGGTGTAGGTGTTTTGGTTGATTGGATGATTAGCTCTGATCAAGCTGGAATATTTGTTGATTTATCGACGGATATTCGTCCTTGTGATTATGTTATTTATTATTACTGGAGCTCTTTCTTCTCCGTGAAATCAATTCCTATTTAGAACAACGATGCATTTTCGATCAAGAACATACCTTAGAGGATTTCGGAGTGGATACCAAATGTAAGCATCAGAAACCCCACCATTCGCCAAAAATGACCTATGGACTGCAATGTCATTACGAGGAATTGTCGGTCCATGCTTGTTTGAAGATTGAAGGAGAAGTGCTCTTACAGTGAATTCAGAGCGTTATGTTAGGAACTGCGAAATTTTCATTACTTTAGAGCCAATCGCACCATTTTCGTCTTAAGCTTCAGTTAGTTAAGCGACGATAAACTTATTAAACTCTGGTTTAAATATTCGGCTTGCACCGAGGTTGAATGGAACTAGATTAAAGTTAATCTACAAATCAGGTTACTTTCTCATTAATTGGTACTTGTGACTAGCTTCATGTTGTTTGTGTTAACCCTAATTGATGTAGTATTTCAATTCACAAGATGAAAATCATTTTATGGATCTCTTAGCACAGACCTGTGCTCTTACTTCTGCATCAGGCTTTTAACATTATTCAAATTTATCGTTATATTCTCGAGTAAACTTATATTTTGTAATATCATAAGATTTAAGCTTCTGCATGGAATTACAATCCTGGCGTTTATAAAATGAATAAATAAATAGTATTGATTTATCCAAAACAACTTTCTGATAAGGAACGGCTCACCCAAGGATAGGCTTTCTATTGAATTATTTTGTTTGTAATAAGTATATTATGAATTTAATTAATTTTTGTTCGACTATAATGAAAACTCTGATGTGAAATCCTCAGAATAAGAAGTATTCTATAAAATTTTTGAAGTATCATGTATGGATTGATTGACGAAAGTGAACGTTTGAAGATCGACTAACACGGGGATGCAATTCCTTTTACATTCATTCGTTTGTAGATATATTTTGAATCCAGTTAATATATAATCAAGGATAATGATAGCACAGAGACAGCACCTGCACAATAATGAAGTAGTATATGATAGCTTTCCTCGTAATACATCACTAAATGTACCTAAGAATCTTCATTAAACTATGTTTTTTCATTCCAAATATGTCTTCGACTTCATTCTGCTATTAGCTCTTGGAAATAAATGAGCATATCATTGTAACTTTATCAATTAAAATAGTTGAAGGCTTATAAGAAATACCATTGGGTTTTCGAACCCAATGGAAATACTTATGTCAATTCTTCATGCTTTGAAAGATACGAATCAATTCCTACTGATGCCATTATCTCTCTACATAATTTTTCATGAATATCATCTGAAATTCAATAACTTTCAATCAAAATTTAATTATCAAATCCATTAACTAGTACGAGTTTTTCATGAATGTCCAATGTAAGCAAGGTTACGTCCAGAAAAATGTCAAACTTGTACGACATCGCTCGAAAGTAGGGTTAGACTTTGAAGCTTACCATTAATCCTTCTTTCAAGCCCCCAAATTCCAGGGTTTAAATTTAATAGTCAGTTAAGGCCACTAAACGTGGATTACGTGACGGTGCAAGATAATTTTTTACCTAAACCTTGGTTATGGTCTTAATCTATGGTTTTGTAATACGGTGCAAGTGGCCCTTATTCAAAGAATATGGTTCCAGCTAGATGGAGCAACGTCACACACTCCCAATAAGTCTCTGCCACGAGTTCGTGAAATTTTTCCAGGCAAATTAATTTCGAGAAGAGGTGACATAAATTGGCCGCCACGCAGTCCTGATTTAACTCCCATGGACTTTTTCCTGCGGGGTAACCTCAAATTTAGAGTCTACATTACTGAACCAACTTCCCTGGACCAGTTAAAACAAAATATTCGCCACGAAATGGGAGCCATCACGGAGCCTACCTGCCAATCCGTCATCAGAAATTTTATGTTGGATTGAATGAATGTCGCGATCGCGAAGAAAACCAACTAAAATATCTTCAAGAAATGAATTCCCAATTTTATTTAATAATTAGTAAATATTTTTCTGATAAACAGTTCAATTTATTTTTATCGATTTTCGAAATAAAAACTTCTTTTGAGACACCTTGGATAATGATGGTAAACAACTTAGAGCCTCGATATCTGTAAATCAGGTTTGGAGTCTCATTTCGAAGGTCAAATTCAAGCTTTGAAGTGAAGTAAGGAGCTTTTACGGGCTTGTCCAAATTCGTTGCCAGCGCGGTAACCTATTCACGAATTTACACTAAATGAAGCTCAACTTCCTGATAGAGAGAATTTGCGATTTTCTTTTCATATGGTCTTCATGAAATTCTACATGAAACTTCAAGCTGTCATTTTCCAATCAAGTAAAACTTGACTTCGGCATAAATTGCCAAGCCACAATTTTCTTCTCAAATTTACTTTTACTGGGGAACGGGAATTTCAAGACAATTCGACATGATAATGTTCGCGTTATTTATAAATATCCGTAAAAGATGCCTTGGCTATTCAAATAAGATAATTCTTTCCAAATATAGGTTTTTGTTAGGCTGAAATTTAAGTTGGGATTCCTGATTTCATGTTAATAATGTCAAGTTTATAAAGGATATGTTCCGCAAATCAACTTGGTTATTTCGGTTGTCAGTTTTTCGTTCTGTAAATATGAAATATTCGGTTGGTTCCTGAAAAAAAATGTTGATTACGGAATTTTATTGAGGAAAAAACAATCTTTCTGTCATCAGAACATAGACATATTAAGTCTATGCACCAGAACGAAAGTCAATGATTTATAGTAACATATCCATAGCATAGAACAAGTTTTATCAACCTTATTACCATACCTAGTAATTTTTCCATTGTTGATTGTTGTCTCTTTTATGTTCTATGAATCATAAAGTAAATATAGATTATCCTATGCCATGGATATGTTAACATAGAACATTGACTGTCGTTCTGGTGACAGAAAGAACCTTTTTTCTTCAATCAAATTCCGTAATTAACCTTTTTTCAGGAACGAACCGAATATTTCATATTTACGGAATGGAAAACCGGCAACCGAAATAACCGAGTGGATTTGCGGAACATATCCAATATAAATTTGACACTATTAACATGAAATCAGGAATCCCAACTCAAATTTAAGCCAATCAAAGAAGATCTTAACAAAACCCTATATTTGGAAGGAATTATCTTGTTTGAGGAGCCGAGGCATGTTTTACGGTTATTTATAAATAATGCGAACCTTATCATGTCGATTTTGTCCTGAAATTCCTGTTTCCCAGTGATAGTTAATTCGTGAAGAAAATTGTGGGTTGGCAACTTGGGCCGAAGTCGTCTATTGTATAGAAACAGCAAGCAATGACGTGAGATCAGGAGCTTTTACGTGCTTGTTCAAATTCGTTACCAAAGCAGTCACCTGTTCCCCTATTGACTCCAACAAATGCAGCTTTACTTCCTGATGGAAAGATTGGCCAATCTTCTTTTCATATGGTCCTCACGCAATTCTGCATGAACCTTTAACTAGCATTATCCGATGAATTCGATCCGATCCGATTCTGATTTTTTGAAAAATCGATAAAAATTTTGAATGGGTTATCTTCAACAATGGAACCACTAAGCGAATTTTAACCATTGATGGATAGCGATTTTAAGGTTGGAGATCAATTTTTGGAAATCTGATAAATCGTTCATTGGAAATCATTTTTTTTTAATGAAAAACTGGAAAATTTCCGAGAAGAAATCAGTTTTTCAATCTCCTGCCTCGTCGTTCAATTGCGAATCGGTATTCTACATTCTACAACTATACATAATGGTTTCAGTACTTCTTGAGATGTTTAGGAAATAACTCGAACATTTAGGACCCAACAAAATTTAACATATCCTCTCCCTTAATATCCGTGAATAAATATCGGATAAATTAAAATTTGAAATATAGTTGGTAAATATCGACTTCAAAGTCTGTGCTAAATTTCATTTGAATATTATCAATAGTCCTCCGAAAAAAAAAATTTTTCAAAAAAAATTTAAAAAAATATTGCATCGTGTTGCACGTGAGTATTCTCCTACTAATGAGAATTGCTTTCCTATATATCACCGGAAAACAAACAGAGAATCACATTAAGATTTGAAACGTTATCGTTAAATTCTGACTTCTGAGTTTTATGCCAAATTTTATAAAAATCTGAAGGATAGTCTCCGAGAATTCAAAATTCAAATAGAAAAACAACAATTTTCGAATTTTCTAACAACTAGATCAACACGAAATTTTGCACTAAGTTGGTATCCTTCAACTGATTACGAAGTTTCAATCTGATCGCATCTGTTCTTCTTCAGGTATTGAAGAAATAACGTCAACAATTCAAATGGTAACGAAATTTGACGTATTTTTTTCCGGATATCTTCGAAAGTAAATAACGGATCAGACTGAAATTCTGAGCGTAGTTATTGAATATTGAGGTCTGTGCCAGATTTTGTCGTAATCTGATCAATATTTTCCGAGAAAAAAAAAAGAAAAATTATTTTTTTTCGATTTTCCAACAACTGGATCCACGAGGAATTTCACTCTTATTTGCGCGTTGGTATTCTAAAACCAATCACAAAGTTTCATTCTTATCGAATTGGTACTTCATGAAATATCGAAGAATTAACCTCAAAATTTCAGATTGGTATAACTCCGAAATTGTTCGGCCGATTCCAACCGCTAACGAACTCAACCGATTTTCAAGCTCCGAACCAAACCTGAAAATTTCAACACTCTAGGATTCTTCCTCCGAAAGTAAGAGCACAGTAAGAGAAAGTAAGAGCCGTCCGACCGTCCGTCCGTCCGTCCGGACAGAATTGAATTTGACCACGGATTCATCACCATATCTCTGATATTATGGTCACAATAAACATTCGATTGCTCGATTTTTCTTCAGAGAGTCCAACCTAATCGTTTAAAACCATTTTCGGCTCAAAATTTGATAATTACAGATATTTTGACGGAACGATAACGCACTGTTCCCCAGAAAAGCGCGTGCAAATCAGGAATTTCTTCGAAAAAAAAACTGTTTGAAATTTCCTTGGTAGTAGATCCTCACAAAGTTCTGTACGATGTCACGCGTTGGTATTTTTCAACTGATTTCGAAGCATGTAACCCTAACCTGAAAATTTCAAGTCGCTAGGTCTTTTGCTTCGTTAGTTAAAGTACATACAGAAGGCCGGACGGATGGCCGGACTGAATTAAATTTGACCACGGATTCGTCTTCAGGGAGTCTAACCTAATGGCTCAAGTAACATTTTCGGCTCGAAATACGAAAAGCGCGTTAAATCGTTAGTAATCTTTCGAGGTGATTCTCGACTCAATTTTCGAAATATAAAGATATCAGAACGATAAAATTAGGAAACCTAAAAAAAGAATTCAGCACACCAGACAGATGAATTCAATCCATATGTCTCCAACAGGGAGGCAGGAGATTCTCATGATGATTCGGGAGTTGGGGTCGAATAAGGCTCCAGGGTTGGTTAATATCGGTGCGAAAACTCTGAAAGAATGTGCAGAATACGTTGCACAACCCCTGACTCATATTTTCAATTTGTCTCTGAGTGGAGGTATATTTCCAAAATCTCTGAAATAGGCCGTCATAAGGCCGCTGCACAAGTCTGGTGATAAGACAGAGCTGTCGAACTATAGACCCATTTCATTTATTTCTTATATAGCGAAAATATTAGAGAAGCTCATAAAAGTCAGAATTACGGACTACTTAAAACATTTAAAATTCTTTCCGGGAAGCAGTATGGTTTTGTGGAGGGGAAATCGTCCCAGGATGCTCTGGCTGATTTGATAGGAAAAATGTATGACGCTTCAGACTCGAAATTACCTTCCTTGTGTCTATTTTTCGATCTCTCAAAGGCGTTCGATACCGTGAGTTACTCGGATTTGTTGGATACGTTTGAGCAGTTGGGGTTCAGGGGAGTTCCTCTTCGGTGGATGGAGAGTTATTTGAGTGAAAGGAGCAGTGTGTCATATTGGAAAATAAGGTCAGCACCAAACGAACAGTGAGCTATGGGGTACCTCAGGGTACAGTACTCGGTCCGATTCTCTTCATCCTGTATGTCAACTCCCTGTTTAATATTCTCTGCAGATATAATAAGTTTTGCTGACGACACAGTATTTTTCTTCAAGGGCTCAAGTTGGCGTTTTCTGAAAAAGGAGGTCATTTACCAGCTACGCTAATAATATTTCAGAGTATTCCAGTATTAAGGTCTGGGTTGATGGCTCTCAGATACAACTGAAGTCGGCTGATACATTCAAATACCTCAGTATAATTCTTGATAGTTATCTGAGATGGAATTTACATGTAGTCATTCTGACAAGAAGACACAGATTCTTGATAGACAAGTTCAGATACCTGAAGAGTTTCTCGGACTTGGGCACTTGCGTGTATTGTTTCATGCCTTAGTGCAGACACATCTATTATACGGTATAGTTGTTTGGTGAGGTGTTGCTGATGATCATATGAGGAGGCTGGAAGTTATGCAAAAATGGATGCTCAAGATCATGCTCGGAAAGGATAGGAGGTTTCCTAGTGATAATTTATTTAAAGAAGCTGCTGTTATGGGTTTGCAACAGATCTATGCACTAGCTCTGATTGTGCACCAACATAAAAACTTGAGCAAGGCCAAAAAGGTTAGCCACGAGTATAATACTAGACACGGAATTGGTTCTGTGGCTATACCGAGAATGTCCAAAACGATTGGTCAGAGGAGTTTTATTTACCTTGGTCCCAAGTTGTATAGGGTTATCCCTCGTCATTCTGAGCGTTTGAATTATGTGTCTCTGTTTAAAAGTAGAGTGAAAATATGGACATTTGAAATACCCCGACAGTGGGTTCATGATCTCATCAATAGTAAAGACGGTTCATAATCTGAAAATATTTTTCTTTTAGTGTTTCATTATATGTGATTCTTCTTGTTTCTTTTTCATTATGTACATTTGTAAACTATATAGTTGAGCGTTGTGTATCCGTAATGAATGATGATTCCGTAGCCAGAAAATGTAATGCTCAAGAGCAGGCTTAGCCATTGTGAGCCTTTTTTCAATTCCATTGCTTTGTTTTGCCATAATTTTAGTTATAAAATTGCAATGTAGGATTTTTATGGTGAATAAAGTTATATTATTATTATTATTTCTATTATAAATGATAACTCTCTACAACGAGCTTCGAGAAAGTATCATTGGATTCGAAGCTCTTATGTTGTGAAGGCTCCTAGATGAGTGACATAAAAATCAGTTTGAAAATGAATTAATATTTTTGCTCATATTTCAGATTTATCGATCTCCTCGTTGAATCATAACCAAATGATGTGTTAGTGAGATCGCTTCAACCGCACATTTCGGATCCTAGCGTTAATAAATATCTCTTGAATTGGACGTTGAAGAGTCACTTATCACTCATAACGACCTCGTATATCCCTGAAATATTAATGATTTTCAGGCGCGATAACTTCGATGATTTCAGCTTAATGAATATACTTAATAATTCAGCTGATAAATTAGTAATTCTGCACGGTTCAAATCTGTTTCACTATGATTATATGAAGAGCCGAGTTCAAAAATAACTTCAAATGGCATTTTTCCAGATTCCGAGAATGATAGCTATCTAAGGCTCGATTCAAACAAGTTTTCAGAAAGTCATATGGGATTTATTTAATTGAACTAGTGAGAACACTAGAACAATTTAGAGATATTTTCAGCTCTGGGCTTTTCAATAAAGTCTGAAAATATATTATTCTTTGTCGGAAAATTGTGAAAAATCAAAATGATGTATGTTAATTCTCGAACGATAGTCATCTTAACTATACAAGATGTTTCAGATTGGTGTCTCGATATTTCAGAATCGTGTTCCACGGAAGATATTGAAGAAAAAAGGTTTCTTTAAAATAGGGGTCGCGAAAACTTTACATCGAATACAGTGTGTCTGAAAAATAATGTCAAGTGCAAGTTTACAACACCCCTAGAAGTTACCGAAATTCACTCATACAAAAGTACGATTTTTCGTAGTTTTCGAGTTATTATTTTCACGTGATTGTTTCAGGGAACAAGAACGTTATTATTTTTTCCAAATCTCTGTAGTTTTCGAATTTTCAGACGAGAACGGCCTTAAACGATGGACTCCCTGATGAAGAATCTGTATTCAAATTCAATTCTGTCCTGCCGGTCCACTGTATGTGCTCCAACTTACGAAGGCGAAGACCTAGAGTCTCTAAATTTCAATGGTGGATTTGGAGCCTGAGTATCTTGGTAAGATTCGTTCATGGGCTAAATCCGCCCGAAGATTTCGAAGTTATCTCAATTATTGTTTCCTCGAGAACTCAAAAAATACTGCTCCGATAGCAATGAAACTTCGTAGTTAGATGTAGAATGTCAACGCATCAAAATTTCGAGAGGTTCCTTTTACTGGAAAAATAGAAGAATAATTTTAAGAAGGTTTCTTCTCAGTAAGTATGTATTCATCAGAAATCGTCATTTTCCAACTAAGTACTATGTTTCAGGTCGCTTCGATACTTATTGCCGCAATCATCGTGAAAATAAAATATGGATATGTGCAGAAATACGGGTTCGATTCCCTGATGGAGATTTCAATTTAAACCTATCCGATCGAAAAATGGTAATTGGTCGTTGGATATTGATACCACAATTATTATATCCCAGCAAATTTCGATAAGGTTCCGCTGAAAAAAAAAACAAATCAAATTCGATTGAATTTATATTCATGGAAAATATTGGGGTTCCGACTTCAGAACTGTTCTGGAACGGTTCCGCATGCGCGATTGAGATTTTGTGTTTTGGTTCATTTCAGAACCGGTTCAGGATTTGAGTAATCCTGTTTTGGTTATTTTCAGAATCGATTCCGAACTGTTCTAGAACTGTGAAAGGAGTTCGGACGTGAGAGTCCGAACTGTTTCAGAATTGGGTAGTTCGCACAAGCGTAGAGTGACTGTCAACGATTTAAATGGTTAACCTGACTTTTTCGACGTCGTGTTGGTTTGGTTTTTGATTGTTTTACTTGTTGAGAAAACGGTAAACTGTTAAATTTAAACTGTTGTTATTGAGAATAATTCCTTCGCTACGACCTACCAGGATAATCTAATGGATTTTATTTCTTTTGTTCACACCTGGGATGTATACTTCTTAAATAAATCTATGAATACAAGATTCCTCTTTCTTTATTGAATAATAATGTTTCGAATCAATTATTCTCTGAAAAGCACATATCTGAAATACGTTCGTCATTAAATTCATGATTATATAAACCAATAATTTATTGGTTCATTTCGGAATATAATTGAAGTAATGACGAAAATTCAGAAAAAAAATTAAGTGGAAGCAAGTTTTCCCGAAAATATTTTTATATTACATGGTGCGACAAGGACTTTTGCTTATTTTTAATCAAACCACACACAATATATAATATAAGACATGATTAACATTCCTCTTTTCTGCCAACTCAAACGGAAGTTTTTTTTCCTCTACGATCCCGAACTTAATTCGTGTTTTGGTTTCATTGCTTTTAGAACTGTTCTAGTATAGTTGAGAATCGAGCTTCCACAGCGCATCGATTCTGCGCAATTCTAGAACTGTTCTAGGACAGTTCTGAATTTCGGAACCAAAACAAACCTACTGTCCAACCATATGTTCCTCATGGAATTCTGCAGATACCATCAAGCTCCCATTTTCAATCGAGTAACATGTTTCAATCCGATTCGATCTGTATTTTGTATTTTTGTGAATCTATTGATGAATTTAACTCATTCATGAGTTCAGCCTTCGTAATTAAGGTCCCAACAGTCGAAGCGTTATGTTGTTTCTTTCAGAAGTTATCGGTATTGAGATCGGACGTTATATACAAACTATATAACAAAAACAAAACAAGTCTTTTCAATAAATCAAAAATTATTCCTCCTCGATCTGAGCTAATCATCCAATCTACACCGAAAGACGTTGTCGAAGGAATTCGTTTACTGCCTGAATCAACCACTGGAGGAATGTCATTCACATAGCTCATAATTTTGTGCACTAGGAGGTGCTCTCGAGATGACAATGGTGAAATTTTCCTCACAAGATCAACGTTCAATAGATTTTGAGTATCTAGAAGCCTTTTTGCATTTGGGCATGATGAGTCGTACTCATTATCGGTTATAATCGTGAAACGTATACAAGTTTTCGGGCTTGTGTTTATGTTTGAACTGGATTATTTTGTCGGTGTTTTCTGGGTTTTCACTCTCAATTTTTGAATTCAGGTGGCTATGGTTTTCTGTAAATTTCAATCTTAACATAGGTCGCAAAAAAAAAATTATAAAAAAAAAATAATTCAGCAAATTTTCTCGTTTGTCTGATGAAGGAATCAGATTTGGATTCTGAAACGTTAAGTACTTCGTTGATGGTCTGCATTATTCGTTAGGCAACCTTTTTCTGTAGAAACTGCCCTTTTTCATAAGAAAAACAATTTTATTAAATTTTCAATGTTTCAGATATTGGGAGTAAAAACCCAGAAAACACCTACAAAATAATACGAAATCCTTCCAAAACAAGCTTTAATCGATAAATTTGAACTGAATTTAATATCCACGAACCATTCCTTTGTTAGGTAGAACTAGTCAAGGTTATCAATTAATCCTAACAGTACATAACAAAATGTAACAAAATGGTGCAGGAACTCGGCTCTATTCCATACTATTTTGAGAATTTTCTTAAAATACTCAGAATCATCAAAGGATCAACCTATTTAATTCACTTCTAATTCTACCTCTCAACTTTTTCCCAAAGAAGTCGAAATATCATCAGAACGATTTTATCAAAAATCTCAGGAACCTACTCGATCATCTCCAAAATATAAATTCGGTACTTCTTTGCATAATTTAAATATATATAAAGCAAACTGGAGTAACATTCATGAATCATAAAATAAAACACATCAAAGTTTTCAACTTAATTATTGAATAAAATAAATACAAGCATCGTATAATCTTGGCAAAAACACCCAAGAACATATTCGTAACCTCTAACTTTCATGAGATCTTACAGGACTGGAAATAAGTCATCAGGAATTTGAATAATTAAATCAATTAAGAACTGCACTCCAGATCGGCGCAGTCGAGCCAAGGATTCCAAGTGTATTTGAAAAGTTTTGGATCTGCCTTTTCAATGTCGAATTCCTGTTCAATTTGCGGCTGAAGGTCCTTGCGATATTCCACCAGAGAGCGCTTTATTCTTCGCACCACGCTTGGGAAGTATTTGGCTAGGTCGTTCTCTTCACATGGGTCACTGGGAATGTCGTACAGACAAACTGGATTACCTGGACAAAATTAGAATTAGCCATCCGGAAGATGAGAAATTTTGTTTGTTTAGGATTGTCACACAGGACAAATCTGCTGGTTATATACTTTTCATTTGAAATTTTTAATTTATTTTTTCCTATAAGTGAAATATTTCATATACAGGTGGGCAAAATTCGTTGTCTACTGAAGGGATCTCGAGAACTATAGCAGATAGAAGAAAACTGATAACACATTATCGAGCTCTTTTTTTCTGACTTATCCGAATCTGAAAACAGATCCATCTTATCATTCATAGAACTTGAGTTATGAGCGAAAATTGAGAAATTGTCATTTTCAATAATGCTGAATAACTCGCTCGTTTGAACTCGTATTCGAAATCTGTTGATACATTTTACGGGCACTTTTTTAGGAGTAATTCAAATATAATATGACTGAATTCTTTAATCCAGCCATTTTCTAGAAATGAGAAAGATTTTGAATTTTTCAAATGTAAACTATAGTCGAAAGTTCTCCAATCTTGCTACAAAATTTTTGCTGATTTAAAAAATGTTTCATATGTCGCTATTTACATGAATATAACATGAGAAATAGTTCAATACTTTTTTCCCGCTTTTCTATTCACTGTTGAATTATTATAAGTAGGCTGGCGTTTCCATAGCGACCATTTAATAGGCATTATATGTATTATTATATATGTTGTTCTGATATATAGACTTCCCTTGCAAGTCGGCCATTTCTATTCGCTTGAATATAGCATACCAACATATCGAATTTTTCGTAATTGGAAATATTTCGGGCCATTAGGGATAATAAACAGATTTTCTATTGCTAATCTTAAGAACTATGACAAATTAACCATAGAAATATTTATTCAGCAATCGCTGGTTCCAATCATAGAGGCGCAAGTTCACACAAAGACAATGCATATTCAATCGTCGCTTTGGTAACGTAAGCCTACTTATAACTCAACAGTGAATCGAAAAGCAAGAAAAAAGTATTGAATTTTTTATCATGTAATATTCATGTAAATAGCGACATATGATACATTTTTGAAATCAGCAAAAATTTTGTAGCAAGATAAGAGAACTTTCGACTATAGTTTACATTTGAAAAATTCAAAATCTTTCTCATTTCTAGAAAATGGCTGGATTAAAAAATTCAGTCATATTATATTTGAATGACTCCTAAAAAAGTGCCTGTAGAATGTATCAACAGATTTCGAATACGAGTTCAAACAAGCGAGTTTTTCAGATTTTTTGAAAATGACAATTTCTCAGTTTTCGCTCATAACTCAAGTTCTATGCACGATAAGCTGTATCTATTTTCAGATTCGTATTAGTCAGAAAGTAAGAGCTCGAGATTGTGTTATCAGTTTTCTTCTAGCTGCTATAGTTCTAGAGATCCCTTCAGTAGACAACGAATTTTGCCCACCCTGTACATGTACCCTATGTTTAACTAGTTAACTGAATATCCCGAGAAATTTAACTAAGTTCTTTCTTGTATATTTGAGGAAACGATATTATTTTATTCCTTCTGTGAAGGAACTACGCTTCTCAAATCAAAATGAATGAACGTAGAAGTGTTACACTTTTTTCTTCAATTTCTCATATCAGAAATAAAACAATAACGTTTTCAGAAAATCATTCAGGCAAAAGCTAGTATAGACTATACAATTTCCTCAGAGATAGCTTATTCTGCTTTTTTCTAAATGTCAGAGACAGCATTGTAAAAGACCTAGTGGTTAGATTGTCTGTGTTGCAAAATGGCGAATGCGTTCCTTATTTAATTAGTATTGTATAGAACAAAATACTATGTGTTCGTCGACCCAGTAGCTGAGTATACTCTTGTAAAATTCAAGGCATCGGCGAAATACAATGGTCCTGATGGCCGTGACAACTAAATCCAAGCAGCTAGAACTGCGTGAATTAACTGTGCCAGGGTCTGCCAAGGTTGGTGCAAATTTGGAAGTATCCCCTCATCATATTCCACACATGTTCAATGGGATTCAAATCCGGTGAAAGCGGTGGACAAGGCAAAACTTTGACAACAGCTTCTTGAAGATAGTCCATAGTTCAACGAGCAATATGGGACCGCCAGTTGTCTTGCTGAAAAGGATTTTTGGGGGATAAGGCAGGAAAATGGTTTGCAGGACATCGTCAACATAATGCCCAGCTGTCATAATGCCTCGAATAAACCTAAGTGGAGATCAGCTGCCATAGGTCTCCAACCATAACAGTTCTGTGTACAATTGTACCTGCCTGTTCAACAGCAAACGCAATACCACGTCGCTCTCCATGGCGGGGTCTCATACTTCTACGGTCATTCTGCATACCTAGACAGAAATGAAACTTGTCGCTAATACGACATTATCTCATTCTTTCCCCCATTGCTAAAGTTTTCTGCATCAGTTCAAACGTTGACGACAGTGGTCTGCAGTGGCAGCACTAATCATGGACTGTATGATAATCCAGTCATATAACGTATGTATAATAACAGGTTGAGCTTCTACTGCCAACTATTCACTTAAGGTCTCGACAATTTCTTGAAATTTTGCGCAAAAGCTGGTGACTTCACGTCAGTTTTTTATAGAATTTTTTCATTTGGCTTTCTTCCAGACTCGGCTCAGATAAAAGTTGTGAGGTTTTCAGGATTTTTCAATGTGCAAATAGACCAATGTGCGACCAATGTGCGTCATAAAAAGTCTCAAGAAATATCATTTGTTGAATATCCGAAAGCTGTAACATCAGTATGAACCCATTATTCACTGAACTCTATGAAATAGTTTGGACATAGAATGAAGAGGTATACTTCTTTACTCTGTTGCATTTTTTTTGGGCGGGTCCATAAAGAGATTCCAATTTGTCGAGTTTTACCAAATTTGATAGAATTTATTGACGAATATCAAACAAACGGTGTGTTTCAGAAGTAATGATGAAGTATAACATAATATTAAGAATAATTGAAGACTCTAGGATTGTTCGTTGACTCTCCATGAGCTATAATATTGCTATATATATATTTCCTAGTATTTTAATCTTGCTGACGTCACAGTTTTTTCAGATGAGCACACCATGTTTTTTACATCATGGTGTAGCATTTATAAAGTTCGGTGATTTTTGTTTGTGAACTTGCGAGAAGATGAATAGAAATAAGAGCTTTTGTTTCGCCAATGTTGAGGATATCAGTAGAATTCGTTTTGTCCTCTGAAGGTGGAATTTGGAAATTATGAACTGTCGCCAAGGCAACCGTCTGTCTGAATTTAAATTCCATATTTCATCAATAAGCAGAATGACAATTGCCGAATTACCATTAAAAGTTTCATGCGCTCTGATTGGTCGATTTGTGGCATCTGCGTCGGTGGCGACAGTATGAAATACAATTGGTATCCCCCAGTTTAGTCTAATGATTGAGTAGAAAAACAAATGAGACCAAAAGTACCATTATTCTATTCAACTTAGTTTGCACTCTGTTGCTAAAATGTTGTTATGAAGTGAAGTCGT
The DNA here is from genome assembly GCA_958510865.1 of Myrrha octodecimguttata. NCBI lineage: Eukaryota > Metazoa > Arthropoda > Insecta > Coleoptera > Coccinellidae > Myrrha > Myrrha octodecimguttata. The sequence goes on along the minus strand of OY294058.1, from coordinate 67,051,459 downwards.
ACTTATGAAGTTCGCACTTCGTATTCCGTGAAGTTACACAGAATCAGAGGCTTAGAGTGGGCTTATATATATAATATAAATATCTCTTAGCCGATGAGGATATAACTTACGTCACTAATTACCAGCAACAATAACAGGAATATGTATAACCTAGAAATCATAGTCTTACAGTTATAAGCGATAACGAAAGTAGCATAGAATAAGTCATCTGTGATTTTAGCAGAAGCAGTAACATATTGACAAACACTGTACTACACTCTACTACATTAGTCTGCACTGACAAGTGGAATTCAGTGAAGTATAAGGTTCGTGAAATGTACTTACAACACTAACTACACTGACTTCCAATTATCAATGCAGCTGAGTGTTGTTGAGGGTAGTCGCAGATAATAGAATGAGTGGAGTCAGTACAGTTTAAGGTGCATAGAAGATAAGGTGAATTCAAAGATGTTGTTTGGAAATTCGCTAGAATTATTTTTTTCCACTGTAGGTGGCGCTATTTGGAAATTACGCTATTTTGCACATATAAAAAGGAATGTGGTAAAGCGGGGGGAAGTTTATTTAGGTTGATACAGAGCAAGCATCATCCTTACTTCAAGTCAGACTGAGACCTATCAAGAGTTTCAGAGAAAATAAAACTCATTGAAGAGGCTATATTATTAAACCAGTTCAATTAGAGTTCTTTTCCTTTCAAATTAAAAAAATTTCCAATAAGAAAACGGTATTTTTTTTTTGTATTTGTATTTTTTCCGACTAAAAGAATGGTATGTTGCTGAGTTTCATGAAGTGTATACCTCCTATAAATAGGATTCTCTCTTAATTCGAACACTTATTTCCATTTACATCTGCACTGTTCAAACAAAATACAAAAGAGACCCATATAAAAGTATCTGAGGATCTACACAATTCTTCGAAGCTAACACAAAAAGGTTTCACGCACTTATCAATAACTAAATAATAATCTGAGAAAACATAAATAAATTCAAAATGACAATTGCCGAATTAACATTAAAAGTGTCATGCACTCTGATTGGTCGATAGGTGGCGTTTGGGTCGGTGGCAGGAATATAAATTATAATTAGTTTCCTCAGTTTGGTCATGATGTAAAAAAATGTTTTCACATCATGAGTTTGGTCTAATGATTTAGAAGGAAAACAAATAAAAATGAAAGCACCATATTGTTCTATGCACCTTAGTAGAGTTCAATCTGTTCTATGATTTTTACAGAACACAAATATATGATAGATTCCTTTCCCTACAAATATGATAGATGATTTTACGCATGATGTAAGTAAAACATGGTGTTCTCATCTGTGATCGTATTAATCAATGATGACGTCACTTTTTTCATTCAAATTCAAAGCACAGAATATATATACGACAGTATATGTGGAGAAGGAATCATCTCTGATCGGTTGAATATTGGGGTACTTGTAATTGGGTATTTTATGTCGAGGTTAATAGGTCCAAATCACGATAGGCACAATCGAACAACAGTAGACCCAGAGTGACTTGTCATTCTTGTCTATGATTGTAACCTACAATAAATAAAAAAAAAAACCGGAATGATTATTGTCACCGAGAAATTGATAGAAATATTCCTTCTCCTTCTGCATCTTGACGAATATTAAAAAAGGCTAATGAGCAATTACCCCAGCCAGAGATTGAGAATGTATAAATGCCTACTAACAACATAGAATGCAGTAAAGTAACCTCGCATTGTTGTGAGTACCTAAATTGTTGGAGCTTAACTCCTCTTGTCTTTGTTCAATGTTTTTACATCTTGTCCGGTTGTCATTCGAGAATTTTACACCTGTTCAAAATTTTAGATGTCTGATGAAGCAGCTGAAAGCCACGAAAGCTAACATGAAACAATAAAGAGTACACTACAATACACTGTGGACCGTTATTAACCTCGACATAAAATACCCAATTACAAGTACCCCAATACGACAGTATATATATATATATATATATATATATTTCCTTGAATTTGTATGAAAAAAGTGACGTCATCTTTGGTAAATATGATCACAGATGAGCAGATGAGTACACCATGTTTCAGTTATATCATGATTTTACGCAAATCCAAGATGACAGAATTTTAGGCTTCTTTTGTTTTCGCTACCATTTCGAGCTCATATTGATCTGTCGTGAAGTTTTTCCAAAATCGTCATGGAAAAAAATTCTATTTTGAATAACGATGTGATGAAAATGAATTTCGTGCCAAAATACCCTCACATACAGAACAAAACACGTCCAACCAGGAAGCAGGGATAAAAACAGATGTCTATGATCATGAATTATATTTACGTCTAACCATCACAGAAGATAACATCCATCAATGCACTTTACACGTAATAAGTGACTACATTAACTCTTAACATTTCCGCAACGAACAGAGTGCAAGTTTACGACAAAACACACCGAACAGTATCAGTGGAGTTAGTTTAATAAGTGTAGTTCATGCAGGTACGAACAAACCTATAGGTAGATATTCTACATTATAGTGTACAATATTTCATGATGGTTCAACAAACAAATCTTTTTAAACTGCATTAAAATCATTTCAAGCTGCTTACTTCCAATGCATTAAGAAAAAGCTTGGAAAAATATATTCAATCCAATGAAATTCTGAAGGTTCTTCCCGAATGGGTTCAAATCGAATCAGCAAACGATCTGACAGATATTTTTTACATTCCTAGTTCCTAACACTGTTTGCAATATTCAATTTACGATTTCCGCTTCATCTCCCGAGATGAAGGGAAATTCTAGTTGACTTATATCCGAAATCCGCCTGCTCCAAGAAAAACCACATCTGCACCTTCTGTAGTAAAATCAGCCACCCCATCTGTATGGACCGCCGTGTATTCTTATAATTTATTGAAATCATTTTTATGTAAAACAAGGGTGCTCTGGGGCATACAATACTCACTGGATGGATCGCATGGGTTTTTCTCACCATTCGGAGCACATTTCACCGTAGCTCTGTTCCTGATTCTCGCATACTGATCGATCTCAAGAGGCGTGTAGGACACTTTCCTGATGCTCTGGCCTGTGGGACTATTGAAGACCGCAGCAACATCATACTCCGGCTCTTGGATATTTTCCAGGACTGCTTCGCCGAAGTAACCGTTGTAGGAACCGTTATTGCTGCTGCCTGGAAATGGATAACCGTAAATTACGAGATTACGACGCTGTAGAAGAATTAATGTGTGGAAATAGAAGAGCTATACTTTTGAATTGGCGATAGATACAAGAAGATGTACGCATTCATATCGGGATGGTGTTTCACGAACTTATTTCAAGGATAGTTGATAGGATTCAGTTCGAAGTAAACAAACTTTACAATTTACGACGTTTCGATTTATTCAAAAGTTCTTCAACATTTCTGAAGAAGAGGCTCGTATTAAAATCACCAGTTTGGCATTAAAAAACCACCATATGAGACATAAACATTTTTGGATGAATAAAACTGCTAAACGATTTTATAACAATCGAATCAATACATATATGACAAAGCAACTTACTGATCGAATCCTGAAAATATTTAAAACGCTTTTGAAGGTCATCAATTGATCCTAGCGATATAAATCTTTTTTTGAACCGATCAGTTATGATGTAAGTGCAAGAATATCAGTAAAAGACATCGGCACTCCGAGTCATTTTCTGAAGTTGTAAAATGGCGAATGAGTCGGGGTCGATCTCTTACTGTGTGGATTTCAATATTTATAAAAAATGCTCAGATACGTGAAAGGATCATCGTTTTCAGTTCTTGTGAGGTCTATCGTCAAATTTTCTCCCAGTGAAGTCAAAATGCTGTGCGACCTTTTCTATTTTGTGTTTGAGATCGCCACATTGCACACATATTCAATTAGTATAGTGGTCTCGGTATGGACGATGACCTTGAACCAGCAGTGGCAAACTTCAAGAACTTGGTTCATCACAGCTTTCATCCACAAACTTTCAACATACGGTTATATCGACTCGTGAGTAAAAGGTTTGAAGGGGACTGCTTTCAATGTACAGCGCCAAACTATCAACTTCAATACGAATACTCTTTTCAGGACGGTCGAAAAAAGTTTCACATGAACCGAAACGTCCGATATTGTGAAGATGGTTTTGTTTTCTTTGACCTGAAGTCTATAAACTATCCTCGAAATACGAATAAATGTTGGTCTGTGGTAGTATAACAGGTATCTAAAGAGTGTTTCAGATTGCGCGTTTTTTTAAGAATTAATAAAATATAGATGGCGCAACGAATTCGTCTGGGTATTTTGACATTTAATAAGTGTGATGTATGACATTCATAAAAATGGCTTCGTCCACGATACAACAACGCGTTTAAATTGTTGAATTATCTACGAAAATCAGCGTTCTGTTAAAAGTGTTTTAGAAAATTACATGAGTTTCAATGGTTTACATAATCGTCCATCTCAAAGCACTATTGGTCGAATTATTAAAAAACTTCAAGAGACAGATTCGGTGGAAGATCAATAGAGTGGAATATACGGTCGTAGAGGTCGTTCACAAGAAAATATTGATTTGGTTCGTGAAAGTGTTGCTGATTATGCTGGAATGTCCATTAGTTGACGGTCACAACGAGTTGGAGTTAGTGGGTCCACAACATGGCGTGTTTTAAACAAGGATTTAGCTCTGAAAGCATATAAGCTTCAAATAACACAGGAACTAAAGCCTTTAGATCATTTAGTTTATTTGTCAATTCCATCAATGAACAACCAGCTGGAAGTATCGATTAAAGCTTATTTCGGGAGGATTTTTGCATTTTTTTTAGGTTTTTATGGGTTTTCACTCCCAATATCTGAAACAGAACTATTAAAAATTAAATAAAAATGGTTTTTTTCATGGAAAACGCCCTCGCGAATTGCAGTATCAACTATTTGTCAAGGGCAGTTTCTTGCAGAAAAGATTGCCTAATGAACAACACAGGAACAATACAAACGATGGAAAGGAAGAAAAGGTCCTGCGCAATGGAGTTAGAGTTAGTCAACTTCTAAGAACGATAAGAGCAAAGAGCTTACCATCGTTGAACATTATCCTAACATAAAAAATGTGTTCATACAATATAACACAAGTTTCTGCCTATCAGGACCAGAAGAAAAATTGTTTTCTTTAGCAGGTTTTATTCATTCCCCAACAAGAGGTTGTTTGTCTGATAAGAAAATCAGAAAATTTGGGTTTCTGAAAGGAAATTCTTTATTTTGCGATAAAATAGCTGAGCTGAATTAGTTGTACCCTTTTCACATTTTACGTAACACCTGAATGTATTTTGTAATTTGTATTTCAAATACAAATAGTTAAAATACTGTATTTTGTATTTTATATTTCAAATACCCGACTTGAAAGTATTTTGTATTTCAAATACCTGCGAGAAAGTATTATGTAATTTGTATTTCAATTAAGCCAAGCATGTATTTTGCCCAGCCCTGATTTTGTGAAATATATTTGACTTAACAAATTTTCAGATAATATGTTTGTTTGATTTATGATTTATAGGAGACAATAGAAATTCCAATATTTCAATAATTAAAGGTACCTTCACAAATCGCTGCCATTTTTCCCGCCACGACCTCAAAACATGGCGGCCACTCTGTTTTCCTGATTTAGTAGGGAGTAAGCACTTCTAGGATTTTGTTATTCTATGGTGTAAATTTCCGAACAAATGTTCCGATTTATACTATTCGACAAAATTCTCAAAATATCAAACCCCATAAATCTATTATTTTCTAGGGTTTTTTTGGTTTTTCACTCCCAATATCAGAACTTTTGAATATTAAATACAAATTGTTTTTCATGAAAGACCTGTCTGATGAAAGAGTCAGATTTGAACTCTGAAACGTCACAGTTTTTTATCTTTTGTATTGTTCATTATTCAATCTGTTTTCCAAGAAACTGCCCTTGACGAATAGTTCAATCCGCAAGGGAGTTTTTCAAGAAAAAACAATTTAATTTAATTTTTAACAGTTCTGTTTCAGATATTGGGAGAGAAAACACAAAAAAAAACTTAAGAAATGATGCGAAGCCCTCCCATAATATGCTTTAATCGATACCCATAAATTTATGTTTCTTTCGAAGGTCAAAGTCAGATCTGTTTGCCTTCTCTTATTAATTCGACGATACACGATGAAACATCTCAGCAAATCTGAAGCAAAAGCTAAATGGTGCCAAGAATATCCGAATCATGCTCTATAATAATCAAAATCCCATTCTCCACAATGAAAACCCTGAGAAGCTCATACCATGAATGGAACGTATTGTGAAAGAAAAGGAAATCTCACCGTCTACCCATTGAATTTTCCGTTTCCACATGGGTTCAACCAATTCCAATCCGTTCTCTATTCGACAAATGAGAAGCAAGAGGCTTTATCTGATAAGAAACCATCAGATAATCAATTTAACTACCCATTCTCGTTTCTCCAACTTTTTCGGAAAATCTCCAGAAAGCGATTTTAATTAACACAGATGAGGAAGCACGAGTCCTGTTGACGATTTCCAATTTGCCGCTGAATAGCGTGCAAGTGCAGGTTAATTTCCAATACCACAAATAGTAATTTACTGTGAAATGGAAATGGTTATCTGGTTTTCCGAAAGTTGCTTACGGGTTCAGAGGCAGTGACACGGGGATAACAAGCCTGATTCGGCGGGTAAATCTTTGCATAAATATTTTTATCGTCATTCACGCATGGGGAGTTTTCACGAAGGGATGAAAATATTTCATTCCTCTCCGGTGCCAATTCACTTACATATGCTCTTCAGAGAAAGCAGAAGTTGGTTCATTTTGAAGTTCGAAATTCTCATGTAAAGGGTGCTCTAATTTTGATTGAACTAACTTTATCACTTGATTTCTGCTGCTGTGCAGTGGATAATTCACGTGCCATATGAAATATCCCTATTTTGCTTGAAGGCAGATATACAGGGTGCTGGAGTTAATGTTCATATTTTTCGGGGGTGATTCTATACTTCAAAATATGAAGAAAACTTCACTTAAACTTAAGTCCTGAAATATACGTCAAAGGCGTTAGATCCTCTTCAACATGACCTTCAAAATCCCAAGTTTTAGATAGCTTCGTCAAGATTTGGCGGATTGAAATGAAATTCAGAAGAAAGAGCCTGTTCCATAGACATATTGAACAGAGCCGGATCTAGGGCGTGGCGGGGAAGGCATTTGCCACTGGCGTGGGGAGCGAGGCATTTGCCACGGGCGCCAACCAACTAGGGGCGCAAAATTATGATTTTTATTTCTTGAAATGATGTTTTTCACTTCAAAGTCCATTCATATTTTGGAGCGGCGCTATAGTGCATGCACCTGTTGTACAATATGCGGCGACAAGTAGTTACCAATAAATTAACAGATGATAAATTTACACTTGTCGGTCGCCCTACGATTCTTGATCGCGTCCAGATGTTTGTTATTCGAACAAAGAAGACCTCAATCAGGGGGGTGAAGCGACGGTAGGAAAAGTGGAAACAAGGACATACGTTTCCACTTATTTTTATCTGTCAGAAACGTATGTCGTGGATATATCGAAATGGAAGCATGACATGACATTATGTCAAATGATATGCCAATTTCAATTTTTGGCGTGTTTTGTAGCAGTTTGTTATTGATATTCAAAATTGAAATTAAAATAATACCCGTGTAATATGAAGTTAATATCTTTTCAGGTGTAATATGTGTAACCATATTTATTTTCAGGATTTAGATAATGTTGAATTCGGAGGAATCATTTATGTATGAGCTCAAGCACTAATTTTTAACCATGATAGGATAAAAAAATTTCAAAAAGTACTGCCGTGAAGGCAGCAACTTTTGCGCGCATGTTCAATGTAGATGACGGCTTCAGCAACGAATTTGAACGTGCGCGCGTACCAAATTTCAGTTCGATACGATCATAAGTTCTGGAGATATCGGGAAAAAATATGTCAAATTTCGATGTTTTCTTCTCGATATCGTTGATTTTTTCGGTATTACTCGAGAAATACTGATTCAGTCCTGATTAAACTTCACAGCTAGTTTTAAGATGCTGAAAGACAACTTTATGCAAAATTTCGTGATAATCGTGTTATTAGAACAATTTGAAAAAAAAAATTTATATGATTTTCTCATCATATCATCCTCATTAAATTCTGTATGAAACTTCGAACTGTTATTTTCGATGAAGTACTGGATTTCAATTCGATCTGATCTCTATTTTTGGAAATATTGTAAAAATAAAATTTTGAATGGGTATATCTACGGAATCATTGGGCGGATTTTACCCATTCACGAATTCGACCTTCGTAATTAAGGTCCAAACCTACTCTACAAATATCGAGTTTCTAAGTCGTTTCTTCCGGAAGTTATTGTGTTTACGGTCAGCCTAACGGCCGACTGCGTAAACACAATAACTTCCGAAAGAAACAACTTAGAAACTCGATATTTGTAGAGAAGGTTTGGACCTTAATTACGAAGGCCGAATTCGTGAATGGGTAAAATCCACCCGATGATTCCGTAGATATACCCAATCAAAATTTTATTTTTCCAATATTTCCAAAAATACAGATCAGATCGAATTGAAATCCAGTACTTCATCGAAAATAACAGTTCGAAGTTTCATACAGAATTTAATGAGGATGATATGATGAGAAAATCATATAAATTTTTTTTTCAAATTGTTCTAATTACCCGATTATTACGAAATTTTGCATAAAGTTGTCTTTCAGCGTCTTAAAACTAGCTGTGAAGTTTAATCAGGCGTGAATCAGTATTTCTCGAGTTATACCGAAAAAATCAACGATATCGAGAAGAAAACCTCGAAATTTGACATATTTTTTCCCGATATCTCCAAAACTTATGATCGTATCGAACTGAAATTTGGTGCATTGCTGTGAAATTAGAAGGTCAAAGCGTGAGTATAATTTTTCTCGGATATGATAAATGGTTTCCGAAAAAAAAATTTTTTTGGAAAAAAATTTCGAAAAAAATTTTTTTTTAAAATAACCAACAATATAATCCTGACGAAATTTGGCTCAAAGTTGCGCGTCGTTGTACTTCACCTAACCGCCAAGTTTGAATCCAATCGCTCAGGTAGTTTCTGAAATAAAAAATAAATAACTTCAAAACTTCAAATGCCTATAACTCCGAAACTATTCGATCGATTTGGCCCATTAACGAACTTAACCGCGGCATTCCAATGCGCGACCTACCCTGAAAGTTTCAAGTTGCTAGCTCACTTCGTTTGACAGTTATCGTGTCTACGGCCGGCCGGCCGGCCGGCCGGCCGGACAGAATCGATTTTGACACCGGATTCGTCATCAGTGAGTCCAACCAAGTCGATTGAGACCATTTTCGGCTCAATCATCCAAAATTACAGACATTTGATCAAAACGATAGCACGCTGTTCCCCTAGAACATGCGCGCAAAAATGGTAATTACATTGACTATCATTACCTATGCAGTACAAATAATCCATCATTTACGCATGTGTAATCACAATTTTTCAATCTTAGATTCTAGTGAAAACAGTATGAAAGTCCATCTTAATACAAAGGCTATAGCATAATGTCAGTTAATTTATTTGGACATTGTATATACGCATAGACCTAATTTGATATGTTATTAGGTGTATGTATATTCGGCAATTCCAGCCTAAAAATCTTTTCAGTTGAACCATCAGAAACATAACATATATTTCCCATATTCTAAGAATAATAATTACTGGCCTGGTGCGACAGTTTTACCTGGGATTGTATCACTTATTATTCTCATAGTTCATAAATTCAATTCGTGTGAATATTCTACTAGCATAGTGGAGTACTACTTAATGAACTTCATTCAGGGAACTATCTTATTGGGAGTCTTATCTTTGAAAGATTAATTCGGAGTATTTATAGTTAATCTTTATTTCAATATTCATCGTCTAATTGTTGATTGATTTTCTAGAAGAGTGGTATTGCCAGGAAGGACTAGGACTGAAGATTTCTACATGATTTTGGCAGTTTCTTTGGACTTTTGGATGCCGCTCCCCTCCCTTGATGAATCATTGTTATTGAAAATTAGTGAAGTGAATATAATATTCTTTGTGAAAACATTAGGATTGTTGTGAATCAGTGTTTTAACCTTCTCAGAAATATTTCTTCAACCCTTATTATGGATTTATTTGGTTTCTCTAGGAGCTAATTGTATTTGTTTGGTCCAGAAAACCGCAACTATGTTATAAGTATTCATATTTCGTTAGGTAAAAGACAAATATCGGATACTTGTTTATCCTACAATTCAGTTTTTCACACACATGTAATTACAAAAATTATTGTATTCAATAAACTATTATTTATAAAGCTTTCTTTTGATTGAAGACAAAAATTCCTTTCCATTCAATTTAAATTCAGAACACAGAATAATCAGAAATATTAACTGAACCACAGAGCACCAATGTAATTTTAGAGAAAAATGACATATACTTCAACTGGCGGACACCCCCTAGAACCATAATGGAATATTCCCACTTATTTTATGACAGGACAAATGTCACAATTGTTGCGCATAGTTTACAAGGCAGGTTGCACTTCTTATATTTTGATGTTCTGTGACCTCAATTAGCGGCAAGTTCAAAGGGAGTTGAATGTTCGAGCTAGCGGCGTTAGCCCTCCGTCTACGGTAGTTTTCTTGACGGCATGACAAAGAGATTCAGACCGTCCACATTATTCGCCGAATCGTTCATCACACCGGTTTTGATAAGGGTAATTAATGTATTTCGAAGACGTTTACGACCGATAGGCTTGATGAAATCACCCCAGTCTAATTAATACTACTTTTTTTCTGGCATGTGGGATACTTATATGCAGCGGCGCAGGTTATGGCATCAGTAAGAAAAATAGGAACCAGGAACTTATCATTATATTTTAAGTTATGTGCAATACCGCAAATAACGTGATCGTGCACGCGGGCCGGTAAATTATTCGTGCTCGGAATTATACATAATTCCGACTTCGAACTCAGAATTATACTAATTCCGAGTTTGAAGTCGGAATTATAGACTAATTCCGACTTTAAACTCGGAATTATAGTCTATAATTCCGAGTTCAAAGTCGGAATTAGTCTATAATTCCGAGTTTAAAGTCGGAATTAGTCTATAATTCCGACTTCAAACTCGGAATTAGTATAATTCCGAGTTCGGAATTATGTATAATTCCGAGTTTGAAGTCGGAATTAGTCTATAATTCCGAGTTCAAAGTCGGAATTAGTATAATTCCGAGATTAAAGTCGGAATTAGGTGGAAAAATTTTTGTCGACAAAGAGTGGCCCTTCTACGCCTTCGTACTTTTTAGTTCTGCAGTGCAGTGAGATTGGTTTTTAAGATATATCGTTATCCTTATTCTACTTATTTCAAACAACCCCGTATTCCGACCTGAACCTGATTCACATAAAAGTAAAATCGACAAGGGTGAGATTATTTCCAATTATTTTAACTTCAACAGAATTCCTTCGCTTGATCACAGATGCACTGAAAATTTAAACACCAATATTTCGTTGATACTGATTAGAGGATATTTTAGCAAATTCGATACTTTTTCCATCAGGCGTCTTTACTACGGAATATTCCATCGAATCCGAGATACGAATATAGGGGCGTTAATTCCGTTAATCATTCTATATCCACAGAAACAGTTTTTTTTATTCCGTTCGCACTCGTCGGTCGTTATGTTGTCAGATCAAAAATTGATTGATGGCTACGTTTTGCTGTGTAGGAGAACAATTTTTCAATGTGTTTGGATGGTATTCTAGAAGGTTTATTTACTCAGTCGTGAAAATATGCGATAGACATAGATGTGTGATCCGGGAGAAGTATCACTGATGTAATTCCCGTTCAGATTCAATAGACGACTTCGTTCCAAGTTGCCAACCGACAAGTTTACTATCACAGGGGAAGGGGAATGTCCGAACAAATTCGACATGATGAGGTTCGAGTTATTTAAAAATATCCGTAGACGGTGCCTCGACTCCTTAAACCAGATAATTCTTTCCAAATATAGGTTTTTGTTTTGATGATCTCTGATTGGCTGGAAATTAAGTTGAGATTCCTGATCTCTTGTCAATAGTGTCAATCTTACATGTTCCGCGAATCAACTTGGTTATTTTGGTTGCCGATTTTTCGTTTCGTGAATATGAAATATTCAGTTGGTTTCTGAAAAAAAGGTTAATTACGGAATTTCATTGATGAAAAAGCGATCTTTCTGTCACCGGAACGACAATGTTCTATGGAAACATATCCAAAGCAAAGAACAATCTTCTTCTAATTTATGATCAATAGAACATAGAAAATACAACAATCAACAATTGAAAAAGACTATGGTCTTTGGATCATAAGGAAAATAAAGATTGTTCTATGCCATGGGCATGTCACCATAGAAAATTGACTGTAGTTCTTGTGATAGAAAGATTGACTTTTCATCAATCAAATTCCGTAATTACCTTTTTTTCGGGAACCAACCTTGATGTAAAAAATATGGTGTGCTCATCTGAAAAATGAGTGACGTCAGCTAGCAGAAAATACAAAGAGTTATACATATATAATTTGCTTCGAATTAACATGCAAATTCAAAGCACAGAATATATAGCTCCTTGTATTTTCTGCTAACTGACGTCACTCAGTTTGAGCACACCATGTTTTTAATATCATGGAACCAACCGAATATTTCATATTAACGGAAAGAAAAATCGGCAACCAAAATAAACAAGGTGATTTGAGGAACATGTCCTTTGTTAACTTGACACCATTGACAAGAGATCAGGAATTCCAACTAAATTTCCAGCTAAACAGAGAACCTATATTTGGAAAGAATTGTCTGGTTTGAGGAGCCGAGACACCGTGCTAGTAATTTTGGCGAAACTTGGTTACCAGTTTTAAAATAGATAAGTTTCTTATTTCTTTCAAATATTCTATATTCTGCGATCTCCTGATCACATCATCGTCACGAAATTCTGTATGAACCATTAAGCTGTCACCTTTGAATCGGTATTGAATTCCAATTCGATCTCATCTTTTGTAAATATTCTGGAAAATTAACTTTCACCGGTTATGTATACGGAATCATTGGGCGCATTATACCCATTCATGAATTTGGTCTTCGTAATTAAGGTCCAAACCTACTACTGTACAAATATCGAGTTTCTGAGTTATTTCTTACGGAAGTTATTTTGTTAATGATCGGCCTTTAGGGGCCAGTGAAAAGAGGACCGCTAATGAATATTATAGCGGGATTCAAAGTTTTTCAGAAGAAAATTCTGAAATGCGAGCAGCCGTACCAAGCCTCTTGCATTTCGGAATATTCATTCAGAAAACTGCGATATTGGCGAGCAATCTCTTTAACTGTTCAATTCAATTTCTTATTTCAATTCTTATCTGACTAGAAAAACTGAAGCTCTCCAAAATTGATTCATAGAACTGAAACAGGTGGATCATCGGCTCCTACCTCAGTATTAGATTCTCGACAATTGAGTTTTCCGGGTTGTTATTGATTTTTTTGCATATATCCTTCAATTTTTTTACCATATACATGCTCATTATCTTTTATATTCACCCCTATTCCAAAGTCTCAGTACGAAAAATATTGGATTTCGATTGAAACCAGTAACGGTATGTTGTGCAATAATAGTTGTACTACGTATACTCCATTCACTTTTATAAAGTAGCCCAGTTCGCCATGATTTTGGTCTATCATGTTTTTGTAACTAAAACCAAGGCAGGTTGGCGCTTCTGAAATATCGACAATGTCAAAATAATTCGACGCGAGGTTGCCAATTTCTACTCTTTTTCAATAACAAATAACAATTCAGCTTCAGCCATAATAAACTAATAAATTAACATTTCGCTTTTATTGTATTGTATTGACCCTTAAGTAGGTAGTCATGTTTGAATTGAACAAATTCCTTAGAGAATAATTTCAAGAGTTATTGTATATTTCGTGGAATTGTTTCGATAGGAAGTAGTACATTGAAAATGAACTTGGTATATCCTATGTTGGCAGAACATTGAATTTTTATGCACGAAAATAACATGAATTATACAATATCTCAGTCAATGCTATTTTTTCTAACATTTTACGAATTGCTTTTTTCTGGGAATTGAATATTTGAGTTGACTTCAGAGTATGTCCATAAAACATAATTCCATATCTTGCTTTTGACTCGAGTACTGCATGATAGGTTGTTTTCATGGAGAATTTATCCAGATATCTTGTCATTACACCCAGAGATAACAGACTGAAGCTAAGCTGTATCCCAGTTTAGAAATATGTTGATCCCAATCCAGTGTATGTATCATTCACGTAGATCCCCAAGACCTTTGTAAATGGAGTTAGTTCTTTTGAGGTTAAAGTAAAATTCCAAAACACTCGATTCTTGATCTCCGTACAAGAAAAAAGCATTTCTGAATCTTCCAACCATGTTTACATACGTGAAATATTTCCAATATTAACAGAGAAAAATTTTCTTCAACATTCGCCAGGTCTTTGGAATTATTGAATTCACATAATATTTTCTCAAATTCATTACTTTCCAAATATAGATTGACATTTTGAAAAATAAGTAATTACTACGACCTCTTTGTAGAGAGGACAACGTTGTGTAGTTATCTGACAGGAAAATGACTATAACTTAACATTTTGAAAATATACACGGTGAAATCTGTCAGGCTGTCATGGCAAACCGGGATACTTTATAAAAGTGAATGGAGTATAAACCAAAATGTATGGAAACCTCCGATCAATCGAATTTTTTGGGAGTCTTAATTATTTTAAATTACGCTACTCAATTCGCGTTCTGCATGTAAAGTGGTATTCAGTTATACAAGAGTATTTATTGAGATTTCAATATTGCAAATGAATTTTTTTTTGTCTCGAGAAATAATTTTTTTCCCCGGAGTACGGAAGGCGGACGGACGGATTTTTTTTATTAATTCATTCAAATCTACATACTTCAAAATGTAAACTGAAATTTTCATGGGGGGTAATTTTTTTAATCGGTCACACAAATATTAAACCAAAATTAATATTAGGATAAGATGAAACAACACATGGATGAAGTTTAACTAAACTTCAAAACTAACTTTCACTCACCAACTATAAGCTTCCAGTTGGACAATCTAAGAGCGGCGTTTCTAGTTTTCTCGTCTATATTCAGTAGAATATCGCTCCTCGCTGATGGCAAATCGTAAACAAGGCTGGCCCATTGGTCAATTCCGTCGATGTCGAGGTCTAAAAGAGAAGAGTCCCCTCCGGCTGCCGTAAAAAGGGTTGGCAGCCAGTCCGTGATGTGGATAAGATCCCTGGATACCCTCCCGGATTGTACAAGTAATGGACTCCAAATGCAAGCTACGCTCCTGATTCCACCTTCGAAAAGGGTGTCCTTTGTGCCGCGTAGGGGATGGTTGGACCCCCAGTTGCGAAAGTGTCCCACCGAGGGGGCGCCGTTGTCGGAGATGAAAGCTACGATGGTGTTTTGGAGCATTCCTTTGGCGGCGAGGGTTTGGACGATTGTTCCGACGCTGTCGTCTAGCTTAGAGACCATTGCTGAAAAATATGAATTGTCTATTATCTATCTATTAAATGGATAATTAGGGATTGAAAAGTGACCAGTGATAAATATAGTCGGTTCCTGCGCCATTTTGCAGCTGCTGATTCTTTGTTGCCTGTTGAAAAGGAAGTTTATATAAAAATAGGAATGGGTTCATGGGGTAGAAGGAGGTTTAGTGGAAATAGACCACATGAACCAAGTATTTCCAAGTCATAAGGGATGTTGTTAACTGAAATATTGCAGATGCGGTGACTTGAAACGACAATAGGATTAACGTAATGCACATCGATCACAGTATTCTGCACTCGAAGGTTAGGACTCGCAAGATGTTTCCGACAGATGGCGTGCTATTTGTTGTTATACTGCAGTGTTCCATCTTATGTTGACTCATCAACAGATATTCGTCGATGTGTTTATGATAATATAGTAGAAAAGGCGAAGATCTAAACATACCCATGCTTATACAGAATGATTCACCGCGAAGGCATATGAGACGTTAAAGAAAACTAACATAACACAATGTTATGCTAAAAATTTGCATATGTGGGTTTTCGGCAATGAAGTGTCTCTCCAATCTTCCTTTTTGCGCACATGTTCTGAGAAACAGCGTGTTATCGCTTTGTCCAAATGTCAGTAATTTTCGAATTTTTGTTTATAGGAAATATCTGCCAAAAGGTTTCAGAATTATCGAGGAAATTATAGTCATTTGAAATTGAACCTTTTTAGCGATTGAATTGAAACTTGGTAGTTAGTTGTAGCATAACATATTATGTTGAGATCGTACTTTTAGTGAATAAAAAAAAAACTTAAAATTTTTCTCGAAACACATTTTTTTCGGTAACTTTCATCAGATTCAACTCCAAAACCAGATCTTCAACTCTATGTTTCACAGCAGTGTACAAAATTTCAGTTCGATGCGTTCAAAATTTTCGCAGATATTGGGCAAAAATATGTGAAATTCCGTGATTGTCTCTTCGGTATTGTTGTTTTTTCAAAATGAAAAAAAATACTCATTCGACCATGATGGAGCTTGGTTACTAGTTGGAAACTGCTGATGATCGTGACATCAGAACAATTTGTAACGAAAAACTCGAAATGTTTTCTTCAAATATTTTAAATTTTGCTCTATTCTTATGATATTATCTTCACGAAATTCGGCATAAACACTCACACTGTCATTTTTTCAACAAATACTGAATTTCAATTGGCTCCCATCTGTATTTGTGAAAATTTCAGGCTACTTGAATTTTGAATGACTATATCCGTGGAATCATTGGATGGATTTTACCTTCCCATTCACGAATTTGGTCTTCTCAATTAAGATCTTAACATATTCTACAAATATAGAGTTGCCGAGTTGTTTCTCTCGTAAGTTATTGTGTTCGTTATCGGTCTTTACGCTGATTGGATCGAATTGATGTCAAGTACTTCATTGAAGTCCATGCATAATTTCATGAGGACCATAATCTGGTCCTCATGTTCTAGGGCAACAGCGTGATATCATTTTGCCCAAATGTCTTTAATTTTCGAATTTCGAGCCGAAAATGGTCTCAAACGACTAGGTTGGACTCACTGATGACGAATCCGGTGTCGAAATCAATTCTGTCCGGCCGACCGTCACCACGATTACGGGCATACGGAGGATTCTATCGACTTGAAAATTTCAGGGTAGGTTGCATTTCAAAATGCGAAGGTTGAGTTCGTTAATGGGCGAAATTGGTCCAACGGTTTCGGAGTTTTAGCCATTCGAAGCTTTGAGGTTATTCCCCTGATATATCGAGAACTACTGGAGCGATTGGATTGAAACTTGGCAACTAGGGCATGAAGATATTCAACTTTTCGCGAAATTTTGTCAAGATCGTGCTGTCAGTGAATGAAAAAAAATTTCAAAAATTATCTTCAAGTTTCTAGGTTTTTTTTGAGGTATTTATGAAAAAAAACTTCGATAACGATATCTCCAAAAAATATTATCGTATCAAACTGAAATTTGGTACACTGCTGTGAAATATAAAGCTCAAACAATCATCAGAATCTGTTTCGAATGTAATGGATAGTTCTTCTGAAAAATTCTGTTTCGAAAAAAATTTCTTTTTATTAACTGACAGCATGATCCCGACAAAATTTCGCGAAAAATTACATATTCTTATGCCCTAACTATCATATTTAGAAAGGAAGATCGCCGAGGCCCTCCATCAAGGAGTAAAGCTCTGTTTGGCGGGTCAATACGTGAAGAGGTGACCGCTTTGAAAACGAATGAGAACATGCGCTGCTGACTTGACGATTTTTTTTTTTCGGAAAGTGTAGTAAAAAATTTGTACCTACTAATATATTTCAAAAAACTTTGCCGCCTTTTCTACATACCCTGAAGAAAACCTGTGGAAACATAATATATACTCCATTCACTTTTATAAAGTATCCCGGTTTGCCATGACATCCTCACAGATTTCACCGTGTATATTTTGAATATGTTAGGTTATAGTCATTTTCCTGTCAGATAACACAAGGTTGTCCTCTCTACAACGAGGTCGTAGTAATTACTTATTTTTCAGAATGTCAATCTATATTTGAAAAGTAATGAATTTGAGATAATATTATGTGAATTCAATAATTCCAAAGACCTGGCGAATGTTGAAGAAAATTTTTCTCTGTTAATATTGGAAATATTTCACGTATGTAAACATGGTTGGAAGATTCGAGTGTTTTGGAATTTTACTGAAAAATGATGGATAGAGTAGTCCGTTACTTCGAGTTCCCTACTTTTCTAAATTCTCAAGGAAAAAGCCTACAGAAGTCATTTAAATACCTTGTTGCACAACTTCGAATATTCCAGTATGAAAATGTAGTAGTACTTCGAAACCTGTGTCACAGTTAACCTCAAAAGAACTAACTCCATTTACAAAGGTCTTGGGAATCTACGTGAATGATACATACACTGCATTTGGATCAACATATTTTTAAACTGGGATACCGCTCAGCTTCAGTCTGTTATCTTTGGGTGTAATGACAAGATGTCTGGATAAATTCTCCATGAAAACTTCCTATCATGCAGTACTCGAGTCAAAAGCAAGATATGGAATTATGTTTTATGGACATACTTTGAAGTCAACTCAAATATTCAATTCCCAGACGCAAGCCTAAAATGTTAGAAAAAATAGCATTGACTGAGATATTGTATAATTCATGTTATTTTCGTGCATAAAAATTCAATGTTCTGCCAACATAGGATATACCAAGTTCATTTTCAATGTACTACTTCCTATCGAAACAATTCCACGAAATATACCATAACTTTTGAAATTATTCGCTAAGGAATTTGTTCAATTCAAACATGACTACCTACTTAAGGGTCAATACAATAAAATAAAAGTGAAATGTTAATTTATTAGTTTATTATGGCTGAAGCTGAATTGTTATTTGTTATTGAAAGAGAGTAGAAATTGGCAACCTCGCGTCGAATTATTTTGACATTGTCGATATTTCAGAAGCGCCAACCTGCCTTGGTTTTAGTTACAAAGACATGATAGACCTAAATCATGGCCAACCCGGATACTTTATAAAAGTGAATGGAGTATATGTAGGTGCTGAAATATCCCATTTGTCAAAGTTGTTATCATTATAACCTAAAACGAACAAATCACGCAACGAGAGTTAATTGCTCAACGAGGAAGTGCGATATAACATTGAAACTTTTTCTTGATACAATTATAATAATGAGTCAAATTATAGTCTCGTCATAGAGACATTAAAAAGAAATATACCTGCATAGGTCCTCCTGTTTGCATCCACAATGTGTTTGAATTTGTTTACAGTCTCTTGCGGAGCCTCAAGTGGTTTTCCCTCATTTCCGCTATGCACAGCCAAATGCGACAGCATAATGAACAGTGGCGTGCTGGGTTCGTGGTTTTGAATGGTGTTCACCGCGTATTCCGTGAAGAGATCAGTAGCGTACTTGCCGACGTTCTCGTAAAATGGAGATTTGTCGTTTCGTAGATCGAAGCCTGTGTATTCCTTTCCGTTGAACTGAAACAAAATTGTGATTCTTGAGTTTGTCCGTTGTTATTGAAGTGTACATTTCAAGCGCATGTTCTAGATAACAGCTTGCTATATTTCAAATCTCTGTAATTTTCGAATTTTTGCCGGAAAGAATATGTGAACGAAAACTTTCTTATTAGAAGTAAAATTAGATCCTGCTTTAAATTTCGAAATCCATTTGGATAATTTACGCATGAAGTTGACCCTACCACTCTTCGTACGACAGTATGGCCCTTGGTTATTTCTGCTGCTAAAAATTGTTATCCGGTTTGGTTCAACAGCGCTCATGCTAGTAAAATTGATGCACAGCTTAATATTGCCATGAGAATCATTAGTGGGACCATAAGATCTACACCTCTACAGTGGTTACCAGTTCTTTCAAATATTGTACCGCCCCATATTCGTAGATAGGTTGCAGTGATAAAAACTTGGGATAAATATCATTCCTTTCCGAATTAATTCCCAACCATGTCTTATATTCCGGATTGTAAAATTGCTAGATTGAAATCACCTAAACCCCTGAATTAACGATTTTCCAATAAAATTAAAAAAGAAATTTGGCGTTCGGAATGAAATTCATGTAATGTTTTCAACAAGGTTTGATCAGCGATCCCTCAGAAAAAGTTCATGGTTTTAATCTTCCTAGGAAAATTTTGTGCATTTTGAATAAACTTATAACAGGTCATGGTCGTTGTAATAGTTTCCTCCTCAAGTAGAATTCGGTCGAAAGTCCAAGGTGCAAATGCGGAGAAGAAGAGGAAACAATAAAACATTTAGGTAATAGGTGTCCAATATATAAATTCGACGATGGTTTCGAGGCAATTCATTTGCTATCTGATTCTTTTTCGAGATGGATAGTGAACTTCAAATCAATTTAATGAATAATAAATCATTGATCATTATTCATATTGATATTGTGGTCTTCTTTTCATTTTTTCAGTCGGATTTCGAGATATCAACCTGCATCGTAAGAAAAGAAGAAATTTAGTTGCGTTGATGAAAAATAAGCTCTTCAATAACAAACAACAATTTCATTACACTTATACGGGAACAAAATTTTTTCTGGGGTTTTTATTTGTGTATTTTCATTCTGATCTCATTGTTAGTAAGTTCTAAGAAGAACCATTTCGAAAATTATTCAAATTCTTGTTGAAAAAATATATTTCTTCGGAAACTGTCATCGGATCCCAAAAATATTCTGGACGGGCCTTCAAGTTTCAGTTCGTTCCGATTTCAGTTTCCAGAGGTATTGTGGACAGTCAAATTTCGTCTTTTCATTTTCTCGATATTCATATTAGAATAGAATAGAATTTATTGATCCTTCCAGACATACAAATATGTAAAGAACAGGTCAATCATGAAACAAATTATCAATATTATAAACAAATTATTCCTCACGAAGGGCCTCATCACCCAAGGATTCTCCCACAGAAAAATGAACTATTCGAATAAGAACACTTTTCGCCACGTCCAACATTAAAACTCGACCTTCGCATTCAAGCATTGATTCTTGCACGAAAATTTTGATTCCTTCGCGAAGTCATCGTGTTCACACTCCGCCTGAGATCAGTCCTTTCAGTTTCCAGAGCCTTGAATTATTTCGTGAAATTTGACAAGCAGTATAGAATTTTATTTGAATAATGTAGTACCTAAATTTCATGTGAAATTTCAGAGTTTATATTCACTCGAGTAATAAATAAGATAACACAAAATGATTCTATTATTCTTCAATATTTTAGGCAAGACAAATCAATTTTCAACTGAATTTGTTGCATGTTCAAAGTTCTAAGCAAGAAAAGTTTCGAAATTCGATCCCAATTCATTTCATGGTATGAGTTTATGAGAATTCATAATCTTCAACTCTCATAATTGGCAATTGAGATCCTTAGAAAATTGCCTACTATGAACATAGCAATAGCATAGCAAAAAATTATCCTCTGAATTCATTAAACCGAGTATACAGGATGTTCCTAAAATGAAGATACAAACGAAGTGTGGAGATTCATCAGATATTTGGCAAAGATATTAAAATTACGATTGCAAATCTTCAGAGTGATAGTTTTTCTGGAACACTGTTCACTGTTTTTGTCTAAAACTTTAATTTTGGTGAGCCACTGTTAGTTCGAAAAATTTCAGAGAAGAGCTTTGTTATTGTACTTAAATTTATACTATTGTAATTTCGTCGTATCTGCTACCGATTTCGAGAAGAAAAATTGAACGTTTTTTTCGTTTTT
Organism: Myrrha octodecimguttata; assembly: GCA_958510865.1. NCBI lineage: Eukaryota > Metazoa > Arthropoda > Insecta > Coleoptera > Coccinellidae > Myrrha > Myrrha octodecimguttata. Next base: position 67,029,619 of record OY294058.1, on the reverse strand, counting down.
CATAAAAATCCAGATAGTATGCTACCGTGTCCAAATTCAATATTATTTGTTTGGATATGTTTTTTTATTTAGCAATGATTCCTGAAGATTCGATAAACTCTTATAATCATCCGATACTATATTAGAAACAAACTTCGAACTTTAACACCCTGTATCTCGAAAACGTTTGCGTCCTCATGTTGATGAAACCATTTTGCCTTAAGTAATGTAAGACATCTCCCTTCATCGTTTGTACCTGCAATTTAGGAACGCACTGTATTTCGTAATTTTTGGTTTGTTCCCGCCTGCAATTACGTTTTTTTACATTAGGATATTATTTGTTTGAGTGAATATCGAACTCTTAATAATACACGGATATTTCTACTCTTTTCAGTTGATAATTTCTTCAGGGTTTCTCCGTTGCATGTAATCACAGTAGAAGGTTTTTATGCGTTTAATTCATTCTTAAATGATTAGTAGCAGGAGTTCCATAAATCTCCTATAAAAGAAAGGAATATGTCAATATTCTGAATATTGGTGTCCTTTCATGTCAAACTTTCTTGTACGGTTCACATCCTTATGAAAAATGGAAAAATTCACATCGAGAAAGAAAAGGAATTGAAAAGCGGAAATTGTAGAATACTTTAAAAGGCGTTTGATATCATTGAATTACCTTCCAAGTCGAAAGATAATCGTAGTAGCTGGTGAATTCATTAAAATAGCCAAAGTGATGATCAAAACCTCGCTTAGTAGGTGTAGCATTCCATCTTGAATAACCCAGGTCCCATTTTCCGACTAAGTAGGTGGAATAGCCCATCTCCTGAAAGGAAACACAATTATTTTGAGAAAGGGTAGCTTTCACTGGAAATTGCTGGGATGAGTGGTCCTTTCATCTTTTCCAAAGACAATTTCTAGTCAGTTCCGAATATTCGAGTTTTATGAAAAAAATTTCAGATCCAAGAAGGGATTCGAACCTTAGTTTCTGGCGCATATAAATTAGATTTGAAATATTATTTTCACGATAATTTACAAAATAGAAATAGAATCACTCAATGTTTAGGCTCCGAATTTGAACATGTGCGCGAAAGAAACTGACTTCACATCGATGCTTTTCTGAAAATTTCAAATATATTGATTCAATTCAAGTGTCAAGAGAAGAAGAACCAGTAAGAACAGTATTAAATAGTTATTGAATTTATGTGAATTTCAAGATTTCTCGGCAACCAATAAGTTAAATATTCCATTAGAATATATGCAATTAATAAGGTGATATTCATTCCAACGTAATTATGAGACATAATCAATGAATTTTTACCCTTCTAGACAAATAAAAACTCGAAGAAAAACTATTAAAATTCACGACATGAGAACGGTGAAACAAGTTTTACTATAAAGCATCCTTATGAAATTCGAACTCACAACATAAATAACGGAAAACTAAATGAAGTTATCTATGACTTTTGTGGCCTATAGAAGAAACTTCGGGAAACCTCAAACCTGAACAACGCAGTAACTTTTGTCACCGCGCGTCTAGAGCACAGAATAAAGTTTCTTCATTGAATATTCCGAATAAATTTCACGAAATTACGTATATGCGTGGGTAATGTTGATTAACGAGTCTCGGCAAAGTTTTTTTTGAAAAAATGGTCGTTCACATCTTCAAGTCCGCTTGGAATTCTCGAAATAGAAACTCAACAGGAAAGCAGAAGTGATTTATTTGACTTGATAGTCAACACACATTTCTTATCTCAAAAGTGAACTAAATTTTCCGTTAATTTTGATTGAGAGTGAAATGAAATGAAAATCATCTTTTATAGAGCAAATTCATTTGTAATTTTTATTCTATGTCGTTTTAAGTTGACTATCGGCTGGTTTCAGAAAACTTTAATTGCCAGATCAAGGGCTTGATTGTCAGTCAACAGAAACTTCTGTGCTCGATTTCAGTTCATTTTCAACCCAACCATCGAATGCAAACCTTAATCAACGAGTTGATCAGACGTCAAAAGTTTTGTGAAACTGACGGTGGGAATGCAAAAAGTACTTTGGTCCAGAACGAATAATTGTATTCCTAAGAAAATCAGAGAAAAAGACAGAAAATAAATAAAAATTTCACCCAATGGAACAAATTAAAAATTTTAGGAAATTAAAATCTTTTCTCGCGAATGTTCAAATTTGTGGGTGAAAATGAATGTTGAGCTTGTTTCAAATTGTTTTAATGATGTCATCCTGACATAATATATTTCACAAGTTTTTCAGTTTGTTTCCGATATTTTATTATTTTTGTTGAGTTAATTATATGGATCTATGGGAGATGATTCCGCAATATGAGGGGCAAGTTGCGTTCTTCGTTCAACTGAAGTTCTGAAATATCATCGCTTGGAGGGTCGAACCTGGTCGAAAGACCCTCCCGGTCAGAAAGTAAATGTAGGTAATATGAGTACTGCTTTCTGCTTGCTTTCTGTCCTCCTTTCTCTTTCAGATATTATGTCAAGATATTTTGTCAAATTGCTTGCTTTCTGTCCCTCTTTCTCTTTCAGGAATTATGTTCCAATGGAAAATATGCCATTGATGTTCTTCAAACAGATTTCAATTTAACTACATTTATACGTTGAGAGTTGCATGAAAATTCGGTGGTAAGTTTTCGAGAATTTTTTTTGCCTCCAACGCCCAGTTTTGTGCCCTAAGGGTACACCGATCCTTTGGAAAAGCTTGGAGGAGCAATCTCGGCCAACAGACGATTTTTCTGCCAAGTTTCACGGATTTCGGTTCTGTACTTTCAGAGAAAAAAAAACCCGGACAACGGACGGCGAAGGGACAATTTTTTTTATTAGTTAATTCAAATCTACATACTGCAAAATGTAAACTGTGAAATTTTCAGGGGGGGTGATATTTCTTTGGGTCGATCATTAAGGTTTATTATTTGATTTTATCAAATAATAAACCAAAAGAGCTAGTTAAGGAGTTTGAGCAAAGTTTTCTGTTAAAAAATGTTCTAACAATTATTAGAGGTCCTTCAGGATTCCCCATAATAAAAATCTAATAACGAATATGAAAAAATCTTAAATAACGCTTTGGAGTTCGTGGGGAAGTACCTAGATGGCTCTAGTAATTTATTTGGCTCGACTGTCGCCATCAATCGCATTTATATTTCCTATAGCCTTTTCCTGAGGATAACATCATAGACCTAATATAACATGAACGGAGCTTTACGTCACTTTTAGACCGCATCGATTGAGACGTACATGTAAGAGAGAACGAATATGGTTTTCTAGGGATAAAAAGGATAGAGCTAGAAGAGGCTCGGAGTCTTAAAAATATGAGGTAGAGAGTAGAACATAGAACATCAAATATAGTAGGAGTAGATACCATTTTGAAGGGTTCAAAAGAAGATGGAGCTAGAATAGATTTTCGGATTCCAAGCCTCTTATAGCTCCATCTCTGTCTTATGTACGTTACAATCATCTCTTTCTAAAGCTCCGTCTTGTTATTTGAGATCCATGGATAACATATGGATGACACTGTCTTCTTTACAGTTTGTTTGGGTGGTGGTGAAGGCAAAATATTCTATGTTTTTTTTCAGTATCATTGTTCGTCTTCTTCATATTTACTCTAGTTCTTTGCTGAGCTCTATCTTGTTGATATGTTTGTCCATATATCCATGATCAAAACTCACTCAATTATTCAGTACAAAAGACCCTTCCTCCTTCACACCATTCAAATGCGTTTGGGAATACTGCTTTCATGAATTGTAAACGGTTTCCCGCATTAATTAGGCCACTAATTATTTAATCCGGAGTCTAAGCCAGGATGAAAAAGGAAAGGAAGCAGTGCTCTACTCACCTTGAAATATTGCGGTAATATCTTCCCTTCTGGTAGAGTGCGACGCTCTGACACTTCGATAGAAGGACCTTGCATTCCTAAAAAAAAATTAGAACAAATGACACACAATCTCAAACATACTCAAGGTCTAAAGATTCGCTTTTTCCAAGTTGATTCGATGGAATTTATAAGATGGAAAGCTGAATCATTTGCGTAGTTTTTCCTGGGAACAGATCGTTAATATCTATGTAATTTTGAGACGGAAATGATATCGAGCAATTTGGTTAGATCACGTGAAGACGCATTCGTGTTCAAATTCAATTCTCTTCGTGCAGTTGGCTGGTTGTCTGACCTTACACAGAATAACTTCTGACAGAAAAAACCTGTAAAGAAGCTGTAAATTTCTGAGGTTTATAAAAAAGTTGAATCTGCCCAATGGGTTCGGGGATATAGAAGTCTGAAGTTTTTTTCTGGGGGGTTAGAACTTATCGATCTGTTGTAATCGGAACTTGTTAGTGTGCTTGTTGTGAAATAACTTCACAAAGTTTCATACAAAAGTTCCTGAGGAACGTAGAAATTTGAAGCTTTGAAAAATATATCCGCATGAAAGTCAGGCAACATTGGGCGGATTCACCATCTGAATACGTGGCCACTCTGTAATACATAATGCTACAGTGGTGCCAGGAAAATATCAACGTACATAAAAATCATGGAATTTACTTTCGAAGTAGCGGTGTATTATGAAAAATAACATTATAAAAATTGATTAATAAACTCACAGAGCTTGCTTGGAGCTCAACACTTAAGTTAGTTTTCATAAAAATAAAACAAAAAACTTTGCCATTCGAAATATTATATTTCTGATTTCTCCGGAAGTACACTTCCGATCCAGTTGAAATAAGGAGCACTGTTATTTAATGTCAACTTATCGAGTTCATGCCAAATTTCATCGAAATCTGACGAACAATTTCCGTTAAAAAAATGTTTAACAAAAGTATTCGGAAAATTTCACCAATGATCCTTGCCAAATTCTGCACAGAATTTCGCGTCTAATTATCAACCGAATCAGCAGAACAACCATCAGGAACAACCCAATTAATTGACTTCGATTACTTATGTACATGGACTCTCAGAAAAAAATTAGAAGAATTGGTGATAAATTCAATATAAGAATGGTTTTCAAATCAAAAACGCTGCAAATTTTACACAAGGGTTTATTATTTTCTCATTTAAATAACCCAATATGCCATTGATATCTCAAAAAACTTATATATTATACATAACTCATTGGTTTCTCACAACACAGAAACCAATTCCATGAAATAATTCATGTGAACATTGAAATCTCAATAAATACACTTGAACAATTGAATAACATTTCGACATGCAGAACGCTAACTGAGTAGCAAAATTTAAAATATTTTGAATGGGAAGAGACGTTCCACAGTCGTTTCACCTCTTCGAAAATCTAACTATTTTCCACAATTATTAAATTTCGTGTCGGTATTCTACAACTGAAAATGAACTACAAATCAGATAGGGTTTGTCCTTTTTGAGATATTAGGGAAATAACCTCAATATTCAAAATGGTCACGAAATTTTTTTCCAATATCTGCACAAATAAATATCGGTCAAAACTGGAATTTGAAACACTGTTTCTAAATGTTGACTCTGAAACCTGTACCAAATTTCATTGAACTTTGATGAATATGTATCCGAAAAAAAAATGTTTAAAAAAAAATTATCGAGTGTCTATATTTCACAATTAGTCATGATGTTTGAATCCGAACGCGTGCGTATTTCTCAACACTGAGGAAATAAACTGAATCTTTCAAACTAACACCAATACGTAAAACAAAATTCCAGACTTTCCGCTAATATCAAATGTGTAGATGTGATTTCTACTGGGATTCAACTTTGTTCTGAAAAATATTAATGAAATGAAAAGAAACTCAATCTTCCTGTGCAATTGATCTGAAAAAATTTTTCCACAGTGCAGACATCCGATTCACTTGATTCACAAAGTATCCACCACACAAACTGAAACACTAAAGTTGTTTTCAATAACATTTCTGTAACAATTAAATATATCGTGAACCTCATCAGGTTGAATTCGAAAGAATAATTCTAGATTATAAATTTCGTTCGTTGTTATCGTCGTCAGATATACTCAACCAAGAGGGTGTCAAATCCGAAAGTCTGCTTGATGTAAAGACGTGAAATTCAAACAAGTAGTTTGCCGACAACCAGATGATGACACATGCGGACTATTTTTGTCTACGCTCTATCCCTTGTCTAAGGTCACAGACCCCATTCAGAACAGGTAGATCGGCTCCTAACTTCAGTCTAAGGCTCCAACCCTCAGTATAAGATTCTCGACAATTGATGAGATTTGCGGTTTGCTATTGATTTTTTTGCATATTATATCCTCCAATTTGATTTATCATATAAATGCTCATTATTTTCTATATTCACGCTTATTTCAAACTGTCAGTACGAAAGATTTTAGATTTCGATTGAAACCAGTAACGGATATCCACAGGTTGACGATAATAGTATTACGCAAACCGAAATTAATGGAAACCTCCGATCAACCGAATTTTTTGGAAATTGCATTATTTTAAATTGCGCTACTTAATTCGCGTTCTTCATGTAAAAGTCTTATTCAGTTATAAAAGAGATATAATTGAGATTTCAATGTTTCAAATTAATTTTTTCATGGAATTGGTTTTTGTGTTCTGAAAAACCAATGATTTATGAATAAAATGAAAGTTTTATTCAAGATATGAATGAGCTTCATGAAGAAATTTAATCTTAAATCCCGTAATCCGCAGGGTGATTTCTATAAATAATAATTTGATCCGATTTTCAGTAGTTATGTTTAAGATATTGGGAGAGAAAACCCAAAAATATTTAATCTGAACTACTTACGATTATGAAATTGTCAAGAACATCGATGGGGCATTTGCAAATTGTGATTATAAAATAATAACGCATCCATTAAAAATTTTTCGATGTGTGTTGAAAATTTGGTTATCAATATTTCCATCTCCTTTTAGAAGTATGACTCTGGATGAAAAGTCAATTCCAGTGAATTACAATCTCAGAACTGAATGCGATGATGTCATTTTCGACATTATTGGAAATTTGCAGCGTTTTTCCTTATAACTCAGGAACCACTGGTCGGAAATCATCCGGGTGAAATAAATTTTTTTGGTTTAGTTTTGTAACAGTAATCAACGTTCTGAGTTGCATGAAAATTCGGTGGTAAGTTTTCGAGAAATAATTTTTCCCCCCACCCCCCCATTTTGAGTCCTTAGGGTACACCGATTCTACTGAAAAGCTTGGAGGATCAATCCCGAGCGACACACGATTTTTCTACCCAGTTTCACTGATTTCGGTTCAGTACTTCCTGAGAAAAGCCCCGGACAATGGACGGCGTACGGCGGACGGCGGACGGACGTATTTTTTTTTCATTAGTTTATTCAAATCTACATACTCCAAAACGTAAACTGTGAAATTTTCAGGGGTGGTTAAAATTTTTATTTCGTTGGTCGATCACTAAGGTTTATTATTTGATTTTATCAAATAATAAACCAATATTATTTGATTTTATCAAATAATAAACCAAAATGATTTGAGATCCATACTAACTAAATCCAAACCAATTAACGAGAAACAAAAAGCAAAAATTGTGTTTATAGTATTTCCTGTATTTGTGGAAAGGGAAAACATCTCGACCGTTAGATATCAGAGAACGAGGGTACAAAAGCAACCTAAGGAATAGAGAGAGACATACAAAAATCCCAAACAGCGAACCATGTTATGTTCGACGATTGATAAATTGGGATAGTACAAAAATACTGATGTCAGAATCAGATTATTTGAAAAAAAATATATGCATTTATATATTGAATTTTGTTGAAGCTCATTGTTCTATAGAAATAGACCCTATTTGGCTGAATTTACTTGAAAAATAGGTAGAATTAGAAAAATGAATCTGTGTTGCTGTGTTTTTTTCAAAAATGATAATTTGACAACAGTCTCAACTCAAGACGAAAAATCGAAAGAGAGTAATTCTTAAAATTTTCTCCCTTGTCTGATGAAAGAGTCAGATGTGTACTCTGAAACGTCACAGTTTGCTTTCTTATCGTTTGTATTGTTCCTGTATTGTTCATTAGGCAATCCATTTTCCACGTAAATGCCCTTGACAAATAGTTTGGTCCTGCATTCCCCAAGGGCGTTTTTCATGAAAAAACAGTTTATTTTAATTTTTAATATTTCTCTTTCAGATATTGGGAGTGAAAAACTCAAAAAAAACATAAAAAATGATGTGAAATCCAACGAAAATAAGCTTTAATCGATACTAATAAATGAATCATTCCGTTCAATGTGAGTCGCTCTACAAACTACAACATCAAACCGAAACAGAATCAGGAAATCATCAAGAATATAGGGAATTCCCCGATTTTTCATTTATTCAATTGATTTATCTTATTGACTTAGCAATTCATTTCCGGCTTACCGAGTCTTGTTGGATATTTCCCTGTGAACAAGGCTGCCCTCGAAGGCGTTCCCATCGATTGAACATAATGACTATTCAAAATGATACCGTTGTATGCCAGTGCGTCTAAATTAGGAGTAGGTATTTGATTGCCTCCGTGGAAGCTGACATCGTTCCAGCCCTGAAAAATAAATAAAGAATAGATAGAAAAAATTATCATATTGAAACCTTGTTACAGAGAATAGGAAGATAAATAAATTATTCGTGAACTCTTCGAATTCACACAATGAGGACATAGTACCTGGACGAACAAGTTTCACTTGGTATTTTCCAGTGGCGGTTGCTCAATAAGGCCGCGCCCCTCCCTAAAAAATATATTGTCGTACGATACAATTAATTCTTTTTATAATAATTAATATTTATTGAGAAACAGCAACCGTAAGTTAATTTTCCAACGAAAAACACAAACATCAATTCTTTCCAACGATTCATCAATCCGCCCCCAACAGAACGTCTTTATTTACCGTGGAAATATCAAAAATGTATCTCGGGCGCGCGAAATTCGCGGACTCACGGCCAGGCTGGCCGGAACCCTCAAATAGGAACAACAAACAACCACACTGTCAAATGACCCCGATCAACTCCGAACTATGAGTACACCAGGGCCGCAAAATTTTTGCGGCCTCAGTTCGGGTTCAGGTGCGGTCGGATTGATTACTGCTGTTCGTTGGGTCGACGAAAGTCTTTTTCTGTATTTACGTGTTTATTATTTTTTCGGGTTGATGTTATAGACTTTATCTTGTTTGTATTCCCTTTGTGTCTTAGGATTCATAACAAAATCCTGAAACAGGACAATTTTGTTTCACTTTAACCAAGTTTTTATGCATTTTTGAAGAATTTTTGTTGCACCCTGTGTCATCCCCATCAACCCTCTAAATTTTTTGAATAGGGAAAGTGGGTCATGTGGTACTTTTTTGGCAAGGTCTTTGTATGTTCTTTACAGGCGTGCAGAAATTTTCAAGAAAAAATTTTTTTTTGAAAAATTAGTTGCTTCAAGGCGGTTTTCAGTGTGTGCACTTTGTCATGGCTCATTTACTTTCAGACGATGGTACCTGATGACATTTGTTACCGAATAAAAGTCGACCGTTACAGTATTGTTCCTGCACAACTTTCAACCCCTACGAAACTTTTAATGGAGAAAAAAATGTAAGTGACATTGGAAATTTATGTCGGCATTGAAGTACCATCGGAGAATCATTGTGCATTACCAACTAAATTTTTTCAAAAAAAAAGCACGCCTGCAAAGAAGATTCAAAGACCTTGCCAAAAAAGTACCACATGACCCACTTTCCCCATTCAAAAAATTTAGAGGGTTGATGAGGATGGAACAGGGTGCAACAAAAATCCTTCAAAAATGCATATAAATTTGGTACAAGTGAAACAAAAATTGACATGTTTCAGGATTTGGTTGCCAAATATTTTTCTTCTGAGAAAATAATTTTGACGCGCACTGTATAAGCTTCAATTATCCGATTAATTAAAAATTAAGGAACTGAGCCGGCCCTTGCCAGTTATGAATTAATCACAAACTTGTGACCGAAAAGCCGAAACAGATCTTCTCGAGAGAGTTTGTTATTTTATAAAGTTAACTCAAGAATGGATCCCAACTGGGCAGGAAAAACACTATCTACCAGAAAAAATGAGGAAACATGAATCGTCTCGTGACCACATCGATTCTCGCACTACCTTTGCCTTAGTTAGTAAGGTGAATTTTATGTCCCAGTTGAGCTCTGCATACAGTGAAAGCATTAAGGTCAAAATAAAAAAAAATCATATATTGCGTAAACTTTTATAGCACTTTTATTTGGACCTTAGAGGTCACGATGAAAGAGACTGCTCTGAGAATCAAGGAATGTTTAAACAGTTAATTAATCTTACTGCAGAGCTTGACAAAAATTAGAATTTTCTCCTGAGTAAAATATTCTGTGCTGTCCTAATCTTTTTGAAAGATACAAATATGTGGTAAACCCGAAGAATTTTTCGCCGCCGACGTCGAGCTTCCTCCTACCCATGCCGTTCAACCTACAATCTCTACTACTTGCGCCCCCCCCCGACCTCATACATCACGACACGCCACTGGTATTTTCATTTGGGAAAGCTATCATATTCATGGAAGAAAAATATACGCACAATATATACAAATACAACAATTATTCATGTAGACTTGACTCAGGAAATCCAGAATCCAAGCAGCGTTGGTCACGACTGGTATCTGGCGGGATGGTCATTATAAACTACAGATATGTTACTCTGGAAAAGAAAGCCAAAAGAATGGAACTTTTTTGAGTATTTCCTAGACGTGAATAGGTCCTTTCGTTTCCTGCACTCGGTGTAGATATTCTATAGTATATTCTATAGAATATCTACACCGAGTGCAGGAAAGTGCTACACTTTCTATGCAAACGAAAGTACCTAATATCTGTATACATATTGTTCACATACATGTTTCTGTGAAATTTTGTTCCACAAAAAATACTACGTAGGAAACTCTATCTAAATATAAGATTTCAATGAAATCTTCAGAGCTGCTTCCGAGATACGAAAAACATATTTATTTATTCATTGGTGGAAAAAATGTCAGTCAGGCGGACAGAACTGTCCAACCTTATGCTGTAAGCCCATTAAAAGCTCAAAACTCGAGAATTACAGATATTCGGGCTGAACGATAACGCTCTTATTCCCATAACGAATGCTTCAAAACTCGCAACAGTAATTCGAGCGAGTTACTTTGGAAGAAGCAGACAGCATTTCAATGGATGCATCCGTCCTGATCTGCTGAAATTGAAACTCGTAATCCGTGAATCTGCAATTTCAGAGGATAAACTGGAGGCACACTCAGAATACTCATTACACACAAATTGAGTTAGTCTCCAAGACATACCCTTCGAAAATCAGACTAATAGCTGCGCTTCCGTTGTTTGCATGGGTCTATTCACGGTTTAGCCTGCATTCATGTCTTATTGCAATTCGAAAACGAAATAAAATTGAATAAAGTGTAACAATAAGAGAATTCGTAATCGCATTTCCATTATTTTTTGCGCGCATGTTTTAGAAGAGGAACAGCGATTTGTCTAAATGTCTCTAATTTTTTCCAGAAATTTGTCTCAAACGACTGGATCGGACTCACTGATGACGAATCCAGTGTTGAAATCGATTCTGTCCGTCGGTCCAGCCGCTCGGCCGACCGTGACACGATAACTGTCGAATGGAGTGAGCTAGCGACTTGAAACTTTTAGGGTAGGTCGAGCATTAGAATGCTGCGGTTAGGTTCGTTGACGGGCCAAATGTGCCAGACACTTTCGGAGTTATAGTCATTTTGAATTTCGAAGTTATTTTACTTATATTTCAAAAAACTACTGAAGCAGTTGGATTTGAACTTGGCAGTTAGTTGGAGTATAAGCAGGACTTTGAGCGAAATTTTGTTGAGATGATATAGTCAGTAAATTTCGAAAAAAATTTAATTTTTTCGGAAACTGTTCATCATATTTGAGAAAAAAATACACTTCGACTTTGAACTTCATATTTCACAGCAGTGTACCAAATTTCAGTTCGATACGATTGAAATTTTAGGAGATATTGGGGAAAAATATGTCAAATTTCGTGTTTTTTTTTGTTAGTATCGTTGTTTTTTTCCGAAATAACTCAAACTGTACTGATTCAATCCTGATGAAACTTGGTAGCTAGTTTCAAAATGCTGATAGACAGCTTTCTGCGAAATTTTGTGATGATCGTGTCATTAGAACAGTTTAAAAAAATATTTCAATTTTTTTTTCAAATATTTAATATTCTGTGATCTTCTGATCATATAAGGCTCATGAAATTCTGTATGAACTTTACAACTGTAATTTTTCGATCAAGTACAGGTTTTCAATTGGATTCAATCCATATTTTTGGAAATATTGGAAATATAACATTTTGGATGAGATCTGCGGATCTGTGAATTTTACCCATTCACGAATTCGGCCTTCGTTATTAAGGTCCAAACCTACTCTACGAATATCTAGTTTCTGAATTATGTCTTCTGGAAGTTATTGTGTTCGCGGTCAGCCGTTAGGCATTAAGAAAAATATTGTTTTCGAAATTATAATTGAATACTGGGTCCTTCGCCATTTTGTACTGCGAAGGAGCAAAGAAAAGGTTCGCTAAGTAGATTGGTCCTACACTAGGGATGATACATACCGGGTGTCACAGGCATAAGATTCACCCCAAAAAATCTATATTTCACAAAATATCGGATTGAAATTTTGGTGATTGATAGGTACTACAGGTCCACTGAAGTGAATAATGTCTTTCTATGACTTCCGGTTGAACCGGAAGTGGACGTAGCTTCGATTTTCTAAATGAACTGGTGTATATTTATATATCGAATTATTTTTTAAATTTTGAGTGAAATAATGTCAGAAGAGAAATTGAAATTGTTTGTTTTTGATTCAGTTCGATAATGATATGAGTATTTGACGTTATTACAAATCATTGAAACTCATTTCGAGTAGGAATTGACCACTTCGACAGTCCCATGCGAAGGGTGAGCCTTCTGCTCTAACTCTAATCATACTGAGTCTACTTTCATGAAGTTTTACGCACGCATATTCTTTAATCGTATAGTATCTAGATACAGAATCAAATACATTCATTGTCCAACCAAAAATCAATATGATTTATAACCTTTTATCCACATTGCAATCCTCTTTCCGCAAAAATATAATTCGAAAATTACTAAAATTATATCTCTATCCAATTACTGCATGATCGAAAATTTTGTGAGCAAATTTCCATGAACTTTGACGCAGTGTTATTAAAGTTAGAGCGAAGGCTCACCCCTCGAAGGCGACTTAAACAAAATACCTGTAACTTCTTCCTAAATAGACAATTTTTATTTGAAAAATTATTCAATGATTTGTAATAACCGTGATTATTATTATATCCAAACTTCTTCCTAAATGGTCAATTTTTAATTGTAAAATTACCCAATCATTTGAAACAACCGTGATTATAATTATATCCAAAGTTCAAATCGATCCAATGTCAAAATTGAAAAAATTTTTTCAGAATTCACAAATATCTTCAATTATGGGAAATAGCTCTAGTCATTTGTGATTCGTTCTCGATGAATTCTGGTATGTTAAAACCATTACAAATATTTCACCAATCTATTACAGATGCCGTATGAGAAAAATTTTATTAGTCGTAGGTCATCCTCAATGAAGAATATTCTTGTTTTCTCTTCAACCTCATGCTTCGTGCAACATGTATTTTATATAAATTTTTCTCCAGTTCTGTACGTATATCTTTGTCTGAAATCTACCCTTTATTCAAAGACCACAAGATCACAGATTGAGCCAGCAAATCGAAAAGAAACTGAAAAAACAAATCTGTAGTATAAATTTCAATTCAAAATAGAAATCGATATCATGTAATTTAATACAGCATTTTCTCGATTAATCGTTGAGGTAAGAAATATAACTAATAGAGTTCACTGTGAATAAAATACTGATAACAAAACAGTGTGTAAAAACTCTCTAATCCACTTAAACTTGTTTAAGTGGATAAGAGAGTAGTTACACACTGTTTTGTTATCGTTGAGGTTAGATTTTACAACATAAAAAATGCTAAACTTCTAACAATCATGGCACATTATCCGGAAAAATTAGAAGATATAGATGAAATAAATCCATAAAAAACTATCGATTTTTGACAGAGCTTATATTAATTTTTAATTGGTTTTATAAAGTGACAATTTGATAAAATAAGAACCTATTACTCAAATATATACATTTTGTCCAGAGCAGGTTGAGAAAGTTTCAATGAAATACATTTAATTAATTCAGGTTATTTGATATCTGATATGTTACTAAAAATATGGTTTGAAGAAAACACCAAGAACATCTTGTTGGAAATGGTATTTAGCTTCATACATCTCAATATTTTTCATCAAATGTGTTACACCCTGTCAAGTGTAGACATATCAGAATTTTGGAAAAGAGTCATTTTTACAATCATGTATTTTTCTCACCTGACATTAATAATAATTCTACTATATCCCCTACTTCCTCAAAAAAACATCTAATGAATACAAAATTAATTCGAAAAAAAGCTACCACTTCGAAAAAAGCTAGAAAAGCACTGACGTAAGGTCAGGTGCTTTTACGCGCTTCTTCGAATTCTAACTATTAGATCAACACGAAATTCTGCTCCTAGGTGCGTGTTGGTGATCTCCACCTGATTACGAAGTTTCAATCTGATTGCATTTGTACTTATCAAGATATTGCGAAAATAACGTTAAAATTCCAAATAATCGAAATTTGTCAAATTTTTCCTTATATCTCCGAAAGTAAATATCGGATCGAATCGAAATTTGGAACATTGTTGTTAAATATCGACTCAAGGATTCGTATCAAATTCCACTGAAATCTAATGATTATTTTCAGAGAAAAAATTTTTTCATCAAAATTTTAAAAATTTTCGAATGAAATGTTTTTTTCAATTTTTTAGGAATTGTATTCACACGAAATTGCTCTGAGTTGCGCGATGGTATTCTAAGACTGTCCACGAAGTTTCAATTCGATCGAATCAATACTCCATGGGATATCGAGGAATTAACCTCAAAATTTCAAATGGTCCTAACTCCGAAACTATCCAACCGATTCTACCCTTTAACGAACTTACCCGAGATATTTGGACTCAAAACCTAATCTGACAATTTCTGACAGAATTGAAAAAAGCGCGTGAAAATCGCAAATTCCAATTCCTCAACGACGATTTTTTGGGGAACATCAATTCTCAACTTAAGCCCCATAATTCGACCAAATTCCATCTATAATCGGTATAGTGGGTACAAATGTTTCACAGCTTCACATTTTTCGCACACACAACAATAAATACTCTGAATTCACTTACGAGATCGTCTGCTATTATAAAAACAATATGAGGTCTATCTGCACTTTCAACCAATTGAAGTCCACACTGGCAAACGAACGCAACACACAACAAATTAAAGTATTCACTCATATCGCCTGGCACGAAATACGAAAAAAAACAATCATCACACTAAACCTCAACGACAGGAGAATAGTTCATTTATAGACGGTTATCCGGGCGAAGATCTACTAAGAAAGAGTATCCACGGTCAACCTATTTAACATAACCAACTAACGATGAAGTTTCTCCCAAGATTTATACGACTTTACTTTACCTAAACAATAATTAAGAGAATTAGACGAGTTTTTATTCCAGGCGGATCTTCCGCAGAAACAGTTGATTTTATACGGGGGATTTTCAATAATTGGAACAATTGGACCACGAACAAAGAATCAGCCCAATGTCTGTTGTTCTTTATTTTTCTCATAAAGGACTTAAATGTAGAATACTAAATGATATTACTATATGCTATGATATAACAACGATTTAATTTTCCTTCTTGAAATATTTCGGTTTTATTCGCACTTGCATTTATAAATTAAGAATTCTAGAGAAACATTGAAATTGAACAGCTTTTTCACGCATGATCAAATTCGTGGGCTTAATCAAATTGGCATTTGGAAACAAAAAAAACGACGAAAAAACCGATATGAACTAGTGAATGATTTATTATTCATTGAATTGATTTGAAGTTCACGATCTATTTCAACAAAAAATCAGACACCGAATGAATTGCCTCAAAACCATCATCAAATTTTTATATTGGAAAACTGTACACCGAGTGTTCTATAGTTTCCTCTTCTTCTACGCACTCGCGCCTTGGACTTTCGAATTGATTTGAAGTTCTGGATCTATTTCAACAAAAAATCAGACACCGAATGAATTGCCTCGAAACCATCATCAAATTTTTATATTGGAAAACTGTACACCGAGTGTTCTATAGTTTCCTCTTCTTCTACGCACTCGCACCTTAGACTTTCAAATTGATTTGAAGTTCTGGATCTATTTCAACAAAAAATCAGACACCGAATGAATTGCCTCGAAACCATCATCAAATTTTTATATTGGAAAACTGTACACCGAGTGTTCTATAGTTTCCTCTTCTTCTACGCACTCGCACCTTAGACTTTCAAATTGATTTGAAGTTCAGGATCCATTTCAACAAAAAATCAGACACCGAATGAATTGCCTCGAAACCATCAACAAATTTTTATATTGGAAAACTGTACACTGAGTGTTCTATAGTTTCCTCGTCTTCTACGCACTCGCGACTTGTACTTTCGACGGAATTCCATTCGAAGAAGAAACTATTACAGCGACCATGTTCTAAACCGATTCAAAATGCTCCAAATTTTCCTAAGAAGATTAAAACCACACTCTTTCTGAAGGATCGCTGTTCAGAACCAAATTCCATTCCGAACGCCAAATTACCTTGTCACTTTTATTGGAATCAAGAAAATCGTTAACCAATAAAGGTTTCCGAGATTTTAACCGAGCAGCTTTAGAATCTGGAATATAAGGCATGACTGGGAATAAATTTGGAAAGGAATGATTTTATCCCAAGAATTCATCATAATATACTTTACTGTGACTTCATCACTGCAACCTGTTTTTGAATTTTGGGAGGTACTACATTTGAAAGAACTGGTAACCACGTAAGAGGTGTAGATCTTATGGTCTCACTAATGATCCTCATGGTATCATTAAGCTGTGCATCAATTTTACTAACATGAGCTCTTTTGAACCAAATCGAACAAAAATATTCAGCAGCAGAAAAAACCAAAGCCAAAGCTGCCATACGAAGAGTGGTAGGGTCTGCACCCCATATTAAGCACCAGTTAGTTTTTGAAGAAAATTATTCCCAGACTTCAACTTCATGCGTAAGTTTTCTATTTTAACGTTGACATTTAAAGAAGAATCTAATTTTACTCCAAGATATTCAGGAGTGAAATTATGTTTCAGAACAACATCATTGAAACTAATATCCAAAGTTTCAAACTTCTGTTGATTACTCAAATGAAAAGAAGAAGACTCTGTTTTATTAGGATTTGGACATAAACCACTTAATAAAATAATTTTTCAAAATTTCCAAATCTGTATTCACAGTAGGTATTTTCAGTAATTTGAAAATCAGAATGAGGAAAAGCTAGAGCAATACCATCTGCATAGATGAATTTCTCTGAAGAACTTGCTGGAATATCACATAGATATGAATTAAATAAAAGGGGAACTGAAACTGATCCATGTGGGAGTCCATTGTTTAAAATTGACTCCGGAATATAATAATACATGTCAGGATTATATGGTTTCGCCGGACCTTTTATATTATATTATGTCATCATGTTATGTTTTATGTCATTCATGAATTGAACGCAATAATTTTCTTGGTTAAGTAGGTTAAGCTGTGTCTGTTCTGCATAGTTAATTAATAACCTGGTGTTTGTGTGAAAATAAATTGAGTAAATAAATGAATATTGATGCCATAATGTATGTACCTAATTATTATTGAACATTTTCCTCGCATCATAAAGACGAAATGGGGCTTCGTCTTGCTCGGGGTGAAATTCCTCAACTTCAAGGATATGAAATATGATAGATTCCTATGATAAATTGAGGTGACTAGAACCGATGACAGAATGCTCAGAAAAGTGGGTCTATTAATCCTAGCTCCGATAATCCTGAGCATGCAATTCACATGATGGGTGGATTTTCACTTTTCATGCGCCCCGTGAAATTAATTATTTAAATGGCCCTTCGAAATCATTTTTGATTCGTAGTGTCAACGAAGCATTTTTTGCGGGCATGTCTATTGGGAACAGTTTTCCGAAAATGATCTCAAATGTCTACGTTGGACAAACAAAATCGATTTTGTCCGGCTAGTCGAGGAAACGATAACTGCCGATAGGAACGATCTAGAGACTCCAAACTTTCAGACATGGTCGCATATCAGAATTCAACGCTTAGTTTCGTTGGTGGGCCGAATCAGACAAACTTTGTGAAAACGTTCGTGATTATCATGTCACTAGAACAATTTGAAAACAAAAATCATTTATTGGGAAAATTAAATTTTTAATGGGTATATCTACGGAATCATTGGGCGGATTTTAACCATTTGGCCGACCGTAAATACAATAATTTCCGGAATGAACGACTTACTGACTCGATATGTGTAGAGTAGGTTTGGACCATAATTACGATGACTGAATTCGTGAATGGTACATATCTACCCAATGATTCCGCAAATATACCCAGTCAAAATTGAATTTCCCAATATTTCCAAAAATGCAGATCAGATCGAATTATAATCCAGTAATTCATCGATAAAAGACAGTTCGAAAGATCATACAGAATTTTATGAGAATATTATGATCAGAAGATCACAGAGTATTAAATGTTTGAAAAAAGTATTTGAAATTATTTTTCAAATCGTTCTGATGACACGAACATTACGAATTTTGCACAAAGTTGTATGTCAGCATTTTCAAACTAGTTGCTATTTTTCATCATGATTGATTCATTATTTTTCAGTTACTCCGAGAAAAACAACGATATCGAGAAAAAAAGCTCAAAGCTATTCCTGACATTTTTTTCGAATATTCCGAAAAAAAAGTTTTCATTTTTTTTAAATACACTCCCAGCACGATCTCAACAAAATTCGACAGTTGCAAGTCCTCATGTTTAAACTTACTGCCAAGTTCCAATGCAATCGCTTCAGTTGTCCTCTAAATATCAGGGAAATAACCTCAAAACTTCAAATAGAGCTAGGATCCTCCGTACGCCCGTAATCGCGCCTACGGATTGACGGCCGGACAGAATCGATTTTGACAGCGGATTCGGCATCATTGAGTCCAACCTAGTAGTTTGTGACCATTTTCGGCTCAAAATTCGAAAATTACAGGCATGGACAAAACGATAGCACGCTGTTCCCCAGAATATGCACGCAATAACTTTCTAAAGAAGGTAGAAATCCTGAAAGGGTATAATCCACCCATTAAGTACGTAGATATCCTCATTCAAAATTTAATTTTTTCATTATTTTCGAAAATACAGATTTGATCGCATTGAAATCTAGTACTTGATTTGAGAAATGATAGCTCGTAGGTTCAAGCAGAATTTAATGCCCTAATTGAAAACAAAATCTTCAAGTCTATCCATCAGGAAGTAAAACTGCTTTTTGCGGGGTAACTGCGTGAAAAGACAACCGCTTCAACGTTACAATTCACCAATTCACGAATTCTACCTTCGTAACCTGCTCCACGAAAATCGAGTCTGCAACATCAACTTTCGACAGTAATTGTGCTTAAGATCGGCTCTTAAACGATATTTATAGAGCAAAAAATTGAGGAACTGAGTTATCATTCAATCACAAAGTTAAAATGCGTTTGGCGGATTCAATGATTGGATGGATGACCGCTGTCTATGAATTTAAGATGGTTCTTCGTGTATCCATTCACGTGAAGAATAATTTAAGAAATAAAGGAGGAAATTCGATCCGGGCATTGAATGGAATTAACTCGTTGATTCACAGTAGGTTGATTTATTTACTTTGGCCCAAGAACTTAATACATTATCCTCTCAAGAGAATGGACAAACCCTCGTATAAATTTAGGAATCAAAAATTAAACATTCAGTTATTCGTATAATTATCATCTCGGTATTGTTTCGGCATATGTAACCGTAACAGCTTCCTGGTTCCTGGTAATTACATGGTATTTAGCATTTTTATTATTCGCGTAAGGTCAGGGGATAAACACAAAGAAATGGGTTTATTCACGCCTTCGAAATATTTATTCTATCTGGTAATTTACGTCGAGAAATGAATGAAATATGATACGAACGACGTTAAATTGAATTCTTTCGATATTCTGAGCCATACATACATTCATGAAAATCCCAGAAAAGAGCTGACGTGAAGTCAGCAGTTTTTACGCGCTTGTGCACATTGCGGAAAGGCGACTTGGAAATTTCAGTGAAATTTGAATGAAAAAAAAATTTTCCGAATTTTTCCATGGATAATTCTTCTTATTGACACAATTCATCTTCCAAGAAAGATTTATTTCGATCAGATAAATTTTTCATCGAAAAATCAAAATTTCAAATGGCTGTAAAACGAAAACCATTTGGCAAATTTGCCAACTGAACCGAGATATTCAGGATCAAAAACTTACCTGAAAATTTAAATACTCTAAGTCCTCCGTTTCAAAAGTTAGAGCATGCACGGCCGACGGACGGCCGTCCGGACAGAATCAATTTTGACCACGGATTTTTCATCAGTGAGTCCAACCTAGTCGTTCGAAGCCGATATCAGCTCAAAATTTGGAAATTACTGACATTGTCACGAAACGATAACACGCTGTTCCTCAGAACAAGTAAATAATAACTTTGTGTACCTACTTCAATTTTGGGCAATTTTCTTGTCTTACATCAAGATTGAAACGATTAAAGTTTCGTAAACTTTCATTAAATTTCAAACAAAAAAAATTCAAGAAATGTTAGGTCAGGAACTTCTACGCGCTATTGGATCAACACGAAATTCTGGATTCTTCACCTGATTAACGAAGTTTCAATCTGATGGTGGTTGTAATTCTTGAGATATTGCGGAAAAGCGTTTAACTTCCAAATAACAACACAATTTGGCATATGTTTGTCCTTATACGGGGTCTGGCAGAGGACTCTGACATTTTTGAAAGTATCATAACCTCGGTATTTGTTACTGAAAAAAAAATTTATAAAACAATTTGGATTCAGAATTCCTAAGCATTTTGGAATTTCATGTGTGGAAAATCACAAATCGGTCAGTTGGCGTCCTTGTTTCGCGATATAGTCCGTTTCAGAATGATTGACATCTCGGGTGGCTGTGGAAACTCGAAATTATGTTGGTAATAGACCAGTCATTAACATTTGTCTTGTAGGATTCATGTTGGTATTGAGAATAATACTGACTTATGGCTTTTTCAAGTTTGAGTCAACTTACTGAAAATATTTGGAATTTATTTCTGATTGTGTATGTTCTTGATTCAATCGACAAATAAGTTTTGGATTTTAGTATTTCTTAAACCTAACCAAATTGAAAATGGCTGGAATTCATCAAGATACCTCTCGCCTAACTACAAGAGAACCAGGGGCAGTGTACCGGTGTTCATGCGAGTTTTTCAGGAATTCATCAGATATTTCTGCTAGTATTAATCGCGGTTCGCTAGTATTTCGGGTAATCAATCATTTACCTATTCAAGGTGTATTCTGATCTATAAATAAGTCTCAAAATTTTTGATTTCTCCAAGAACTGTCCAAAGAATTTTGAAGAAAAATGAAGAAGGCAAGTCAGTACCGCCAGGAGTTAGCAGTGGAGGGAAACATATTCCACATGATTATACCTTCAAAGAGACGTTAAACGACGTTATCTTTTCGAAAATAAAAGCAATGAATATATCAGTTTGGATATGATTTGTATTTAATTCTTTTCCTTCCTAAATTCTGAGGAAAAAATTACCTAAGTTTTCATTATTTAATGAATGATATCTCAAAATTGGAGTTTCTCAAAAGCCTGATTGATTTTTTGTTGAAGCATTCCACGCTATTTTCATCAACAATCCTGAATTTCCAGGATTGATCTGCAGTGAAATAATGTGGCTGTGTATTTTCAGTCGTCAGTTTAGCTGTATGCCTTTTGGCAATCGAAACTAAGTTTGAAAATTTGTCAATGCAACAATGATGAAAATAATATACTGCCGCTGTACAGGTTACAGCATCCGAGTATTATAAATATTCTCAACAATTTCAAATCAAATTTGGGTTGAAAATAATTTTAAAGGTTATATTTGTATATCTCAATCTATGATCAACACACAGAAATTTTAAGTTACTTTTTGTAACTAGAAATAAAGCCGCGACTAGATTTTCATGGCCTGCTATGATGTCAATAATTTTGAAATGAACTATACATTCCTGCAAACTTTCTTGAAAGTTTCCGGAAACTGTTTCCAATGTTGCCCCCTAAAATGCAGCGACTTCCACGCGGATTGTTTCCATCAATTCCTCCAATATTCGGGGCTTGAGTTGGCAAACTCGTGCTGTGAAATGTCCCCACAGAAAAAAGTCGCAGATGGTCAAATCTGGGCACCGAGGAGGCCAATGAATGTCACCAAACCTGGAAATAAGGCGGCCAGGGTAGAGAGGACGAAAAACGTTCATTGTTGCTCTGGCTGTGTGCAAAGAAGTTGGTTATCATTTCGATATATCGCTCACTGTAACAGCATCGCCATTGACGTTTTCAAAGAATTAAGGGCCGTTGACGCAAGTTTGAGATACAGCCCTCCAAATCAATCACTTATTTATTCAGCCTGAATAGGAAATGAAAATTTTTGAATAGATATCATGTCTACTCATGTCCCAAATGATCGAACTTTTGTTCGTATTTTACCTGTTGACAAAACCGAGAATAACATCCTTATATCAGAGGTTATTGTACCCGACAGAGTTCTGGCCAAAGGATTTATTCATTATAATGTGAATCCTTGGTTTCATGTTGATGTTTATCTGTCTCGATAGAAAATAATTCTTCTTTAATTAACAAAGCAATGCGAAATTGGTCCTACAGACATAAAATAAAGACAATAAAATTTAACCGAGTCCTTGTTCCTACCAACCTGTACAACATGTTACGAATGGAGCAGATATAAGTGAAATCATCACGTCATGAGTATGGTGGTGTGGAATTTCCGATAATAATTAAACGGGATTCGAACCAACCATGCATAACAGACTGAATAACATTTGTTAAAGTGTGAATTCTTAATCTATTAGGGGGCCGGAAAGTAATGTCGTTTTCTTACCCTAAATGCAAACACATATGTTATTAAGGGTCGGTATTATAAAACTTAACTGGAAGTAATCTTTAACTGACTGTTTTGACAGTTATGTCCTCACATAACTGTCAAAACTGTCAGTTAAAGTTAAAGATAAATTCCAGTTAAGTTTCATAATACTGGCCCAAAGGAGTATTTATTTTTTTTCAATGATGTATTCCCTATCATTGTCAATAACTTTTTGCCATCTAGTGAGCAATCCCTAATCGATTAAAACTAATTGGTTTTTCAGTAAAATATCTAGATAATGCATTTAAGATATCATCAAAATTTGCAAATTTTGTGTCGCTTAATTTTAAGAAGTGCTAGAGAGCTTGGAATGAGTGCAAATCCAGTGGTCCAACATTGGGCGAATATTGTAGATGGGGCAGCACCTCCCACCCCAATTTATTAATTTTTTCTAGAGTTCGCTTTGCTCAGTACGGTCTTGCATTGTCGTGTTGGTAAATCATGCCTTTTCGGTTGACAATCACTGGCCAATTTTCCATTCGAAATTCTTTTTCAAAGTGGTATAATCACACGAGCATCACGAAATTTCGCACAAAGTGGTCCATCAGCATTTTCAATTTAGCCGTCAAGTTTTATCTTGGTTGAATAAGTGTTTTTTGAGTTATTCCGAAAAAACAACGATATCGAGAAAAAACCACGAATTTTCACATATTT
This sequence comes from Myrrha octodecimguttata, assembly GCA_958510865.1. Taxonomy (NCBI): domain Eukaryota; kingdom Metazoa; phylum Arthropoda; class Insecta; order Coleoptera; family Coccinellidae; genus Myrrha; species Myrrha octodecimguttata. The sequence continues at coordinate 67,005,811 of OY294058.1, read as the reverse complement.
TTTCACGATTTCTTCGAAGATTATGATTATATCGAACTGAAATTTGCTACACTGCTGTGAAATATCAAGTTCAAGGTATGACGAATAAAATGAACAATTACCAAGAAAAAAATCTTCAAAAAAAAATTTCTATAAATTCACTGACATTACGATCTCAACAAAATTTCGTAAAAAGTTGCAAGTCCTTATGCCCCAATTGACTGCCAGGTTTCAGGCAATCGCTTCAGTTTTTCTCGTAGGTAGAGGAAAGAGAAGAAGATGAAGTAAACAACACAGAAAAGCGTGGCAAACATCTCTGTGTTTATATTTACATTTCTCCAAAACGTCAAAATGGTTTATTCAGTTATTTGTGATATTTCGATCGAAGTAGTTGAATATTTTAAGGTGTAATACAATTATATAGTATTAAGTATGCCAGTAAAGGTGTAGTGTGTGGTAAATATGCTGAAAAGGAAAATAATCGTTCCGTGCATAGGTTAGTATTTTGCTTTCCTCGCCATTGGCGTACGTCATCGATATTTTAACTATTTATTCTTAAACCATCTCTTATGTATGCTTTATTGCGTTATATTTGTTATATTTATATGTACGATTCCTTTCCAATAAATAATTATATCTACTATGACTGTATAAATGAGAGGAACTTGTTAACATTATTTAAGAACCTGCTCCTGAAATATACAATTTTATCCAATATAAAATGATACCAATATTTATTTATTTGAAGATTTATTTATGATCCTTAAACAGCATATTATTTTCCTTTATTTTGGATCAAAAGATCGTTAAGGAAGTTTTCCTAACAAGGTATGATATACGGAAGGTGTGGCGCTATTAATGAGTTATTCAATAGGTCCTTGGATCTTTTGTTCAAAAATACAGCTAATCTTCTCATAGCACCAATATAGTGAACTATTCTTGTGGCTTGATCTTCACCAGGAGAGGAGTTTCCTTACAATTTTTCAATAGTATTATGAATCTCTTCCGAATCTGTAGACTGAGAGTAAATAGTTAGCATAGTCTCTTCCTCGGTGAATTGGACACTTGGTTTTTATTAAATGTTGTATTGTCCGAGCGAGGAGTTCAATATTCAAAGGTTTTCTTTATTACTCGGATATCAGCTCAGAGGATTTTCCGTATTCAATATACCTATACATAGTATTTTCAGAAATAAACAATATTCGACCATGAAATGTATCTAGAAACCATTCAATTATTTGGGTGCTTTGATAAAAGACGTTATCCAGCAATCTGAATATAGTTGCTTATTCGATTCACTTCCTGAATTTTATTCATAGTAATGAAAGTATTTTGGTTTCAGGAGAGAAACTCATTAGACTCTTAGTTTCGTCTGAAATATTAACCTAAATCAGATTCTGAAGATTACTTGAAGTATTTTTTTGTAATTTGCGTGAAAAAAGCAACTTTTTGGGTTGAATACCACCAAAGAACTGCTCAATATTATCATTATATAAATCTCTTCAAACAATTATATTATCATTTTGTTAACTAGTCCGATCCCTTTCTACCTTATGATGGGTACGCCAATGATCGCTGTGGAGAAATGTAAACAAATATTTGACAACAAACACAAGAAATGTTGGCTGCAAACATTGAGTGAAGGATGAAGGGGAATGCGGCATCTTCTCTTTCCTCTATCTACGGTTTTTCTAGACATTTCAGGGAAATAACCTCAAAACTTCAAATGGCTATAACTCCAAAACCGTTCGACCGATTTTGCCCATTAACGAACTCAACCTTCGCATTTTGAAATGCAACCAACCCTGAAATTTTCAAGTCACTTGATCCCTCCGTACGTCCGTAATCGTGCGTCCGGACGACCGGTCGGTCAGAATCGATTTTGGCACGGTATTCGTCATCAGTGAGTCCATCATAGTCGCTTGAGACCATTTTCTGCTCAAAATTCGAAAATTACAAACAATTACGCTGTTCCCCAGAACATGCGCGCAAAAACAACGATATCCAGGAAAAAAACACGAAATTTGACATATTTTTCGAAATATCACCAAAACTAATTTTCGGATCGAACTGAAATTTGGTACACTACTGCGAAATATGAAGCTCAAGGCCTGAGCAGAATATTTTCCGAATATAATGCACAGCCTTCTGAAAAAAAAATTTAGAAAAAATTTTTTCCCAATTTACTGACAGTACGATCTCGACAAAATTCTGCAAAAAGTTGCGCGTTGTTGTACTCTAATTAACTGCCAAGTTTCAGTCTAATCGTTTCAGTAGTTTTCGAGTTATCACGGAAATAACCACAAAATTTCAAAGGGCTCCAATTTCGAAACGTTTTGGCCGATTTAGCCTATTAACGAACATAACCTTCGCATGTTGAAATGCAACCTACCCTAAAAGTTTCAGGACGATAAGATTCTCCGTACACCTGTCATCGTGCATACGGACGGCCAGCCGGACAGAATCGATTTTGACACCGGATTCGTCATCAGTGATTCCAACCTAGTGATTTGAGACCATGTTCGGCTCAAAATTCGAAAATTACAGGCATTTGGACAAAACGATTGCTCGCTGTTTCCCTAGAACATGCGCGCAAAAAGTCCAATCTTCCAATTTAAAATCGGTAATCAGAATTGATTAAAGCTTATTTTGGGAGGATTTCGCATCATTTTTTAGATCAATTAGACAAAAGTCTCAAAGCGAAAGAAAATAATTCTTGAAATTTTTTAAGTTGTCTGATGAAAGAGTCAGATTTGCACTCTGAAACGTCACAGTTCGCTTTCTTTATCGTTTGTATTGTTCCTGTTTTGTTCATTAGGCAATCTGTTTTGCAAGAAACTGCCCTTGGCAAATAGTCTGATACTGCAATCCGCAAGGGCGTTTCTCATGAACAATCAATTTTATTTAATTTTTAATAGTTCTGTTTCAGATAATGGGAGTGAAAACCCATAAAAAAGACCTAAAACGAGAATTGCAAGTATCTGCAAAATGTATACCTATACTCCATTCACTTTTATAATGTAGCCCGGTTGGCCATGACATCATGACAGATTTCACCGTGTATATTTTGAAAATGTTAGGTTATAGTCATTTTCCTGTCAGATAACTATGCAACGTTGTCCTCTCTACATAGAGGTCGTAGTAATTACTTATTTTTCAAATGTCAATCTACATTGATAAAGTGATGAATTTGAGAAAATATTATGTGAATTCAATCATTCCAAAGACCTGGCGAATGTTGAAAAACTTTTGTCTCTGTTAATACTGGAAATATTTGACGTATATAAACATGGTTGGAAGATTCAGTTATGCATTTTTCTTGTACGGAAATCAAGAATCGAGTGTTGTGGAATTTTACTGAAAAATGATGGATAGAGTAATTCGTTACTTTGTGACAGTTCATTAAAAAAAAAAATAATAGTACTCGAATAACCCTGCAGTAAAACTTATAAACGAACCAACAAACCTATGGAATTCCCTACTTTTCGAAATTCTCAAGAAATAAGCCTACAGAAGACATTTAAATACATTATTGCACAACTTGAAATACTCCAGTATCAAAATGAAGTAGTAGGTACTAAAACCTGTCATCTTGAAAGAACTAACTCAATTTATGTTCTTAGGAATCTATCAGGGAATTATCAGGGTTACTATCAGAAAAAGCCGATTTCAATTCTACATAGCACTTCCTGATACTTTGCCTCTGCTTCTTCAAAACTACCTTCGGCACTTTTATTAGTTTGCAAGCGTTATTATGCTGAGATTTAGAAATCTAGAATCGATTGATATTGATAATAGTAGAAATTGAAATTTGGCAACGTCCTTTGACATTGCCGATATTTCATGAGTGCCAACCTGCGTCAGTTTTAAGGGAAAAAACTTGATAAACCTAAATCATGGCCAACCGGGCTACATTATAAAAGTGAATGGAGTATACCTATAAACGCGATCTCAACACGACAGACTGGTATTCCTCTTTTTATCGACACTTAAAATACATTTAACTATACTTGTCAATAAATTCCAAGTTAATAAATTATTCCACGTTGAGATTATTATGGAAGGAATTCGAATGAACCAAAGTCCCCCGATAACTTCATTAAAAACAGCTGACCACAAACATTAGATATAATGAAGCAGTCTTAAAGACTGACAGCATTCTCGCATACATAATATATTTTTTGTTGACTGAGCATCGAAAATAATTGGCAATATAAAGAGTGATAATATACAGATGAGTTTAACTCTTGGGGTTTTTCCAATACCTAACAAACTTTTTGAATACTCACTGAAATAAATTCATTAAAATTAAAATTCATTAAGAAAAGCAATGTCATGAGTGACCCGCGTCTACGGAATAATTAAAATGATCTCAAACGACTAGATTGGCCTCACTGATCGAATCCGGTGTCAAAATCCATTCTGTCCGTCCGTAGGCACGATTACGGGCGTACGGAAACTCCTATTGACTTGAAACTTTTAGGGTAGGTTGTACTTCAAAATACGACAGTTGAGTTTTTTAATGGGCAAAATCGGTCAAACGGTTTCGGAGTTATCGCCATTTGAAATTTTGAGGGTTATTTTCCTGATATTTCAAAAACTACTGAGGCTATCGAATTAAAACTAAGCAGATAGTTGAAGAATAATGACGCGCAACTGTTTGTGAAATTCTGTTGAGATCGGAATGCCAGCAAACTAAAAACAAAAATTCCAATTTTTTCTCGAAAATATTTTTTCTTAAAAACTGTTTATTATATTCGAAAAAAATTCTTTATATTTCACAACCGTGTACTTACCAAATTTCAGTTCGATAAGATTATGATTTCCGGAAATATTGGGAAAAACTATGTAAAACGTAGGAATTTTTTCCTCGGTATCGTTGTTTTTTTCAGAATAGCTCAAAAATCACAGATTCCATTACTTCGTAATCAATTTTAAAGTGCTGATGAACAACTTTCTTCAAAATTTCGTTATGATCGTCTCATTATTAATTCAATTTGAAATGAAACATTTTCAATATTTTCTCACATATTCAATATTCTGCGATCTTATGGATATATTGTCCCCACGAAATCCTGTATGAACCTTCAAGCTATCATAAAAATATGAAAATAAAATTTTTAATGGGTTTATCTGCGGTGTCATGGTGAATTTTTCACATTCACGAATTCGGCCTTCGTAATTGAGGTCCAAACCTCTTACTGTGTTTCTTGCGAAAGTTATGGTTATTACGATTGGCCGTTATGCCGACCATAAACACAATAACTTCCGGAAGAAACGACTTAGAAACTCGATATTTCTAGATTAGGTTTGGGCTTTATTACGAAATAACCCGCCCGATGATTTCGTGGATATACCCATTCAAAATTTTTTTTTCCCAATATTTCCAAAATACAGATAAGATCAAATTGAAATTCATTACTTTTTTAAAAAATGACAGCTCGGAGGTTCGTACAGGATTTCGTGACGATGATATGATTAGACTATCATTAAATCTTTCTATCAGGAAGGAATGGTGCTTTGGGCGAGGTCAATACGTGAAAAGATGACTGCTTTGTCATTGAAATTTTGCTCAAACCTTTGAGGTTTTATTTCACTACAGTGAACCAAATTTCACTTCGAAGCGATCTTTATTTTCGGAGATATTTGGAGCGAAGTATGTCAAATGTCGAGGTTTTTTCTCCGGTATAAGAGTAATTCCCGGAACAACTCAGAAAATATTGTCAAAATCTTGATGAAAAATTGGCAAATACTGATTTGGTGGTGCCAATACTTGAGTAGGTGGCCGTTTCGTCAATGAATTTGATTTTTCGCGGAGAAGCTACTGACTTCACCGCAGTGCCTCTCTAGAATTTTCTTATGTCGAAAATACTACCTACTGTCATTTGAAGAAAAGCATACCCACATATACTTCTAGTGGAACATCGAAGGAAAAGATCAAAAATTATTTTTGGAAAGCTCTGACGTGTACTAAGCAGTTTTTACGCGCTTGTTCGAATTCAAACCAGAGCGGTTACCCACTCATGTAATAACCAGAAACAGCACAGCTTTAATCTCTGATGAAATCATTCTGCAACATTTTGAATGAATCTTCATTATTCAACTAAATACTTGATTTCAATTCGATTTGATGTATTTTTCAGTAGTTAACATAATATTGAATTTCCGATGGATATATCTACCGACATTGTATAAAGAGGGATAGTAAGCCAGTCCCTATGTTAAACTGATTTGAAGCGATTTTCAGAGCCATCTGGTTGTCACGTTGTGGTACTGCAATAAAAATGACCTGTAAAGTGGCGACCTCCGCAAAAAATGCAATTATTTTTAGGAACTATTATATTTCTCTCGGTTATAGAAGAAAGGGATGAAGTTTTCTATATTAGTCTATCTAGAGAACTGTAATCAACTCGAACAGACTAATCTCAAGACTTTAAAATATAAAACAAGACCGAGACAGTGGCGTGTATGGTCCACGATATTATTTCTTGATAAATAGCGCCTAAGGCTTTTATTCAAAATCCTTATATAGTGGCTGTAACGAATAGTCAATTCGAACATCCCTTTTAGAGTATTTCGTTGATTGCATAAATAGTTAAAGATTTTTTCACTCAGGTTATTGTGCATTTCTGAGGAAACATCGAATGTTTAGTGTATTTTGCTTGCACAATTAAAAATTCGAGAGAAAGCTTTTTGTAACTCGAAAAATACCTCAGCCATGTAGTTGAGCCATGCTTATGCAGCTAACCTAAAGTTGGAAACACAGCCTACTTTGTGGAGCTGAATAATTTATTTGATTTATTCATCCCAACTGTGCAAACCATACTTATGAAACTATATGGACAATGCTTAGGGAGAGGGGGAACTGGGGAGTGCTGGACAAGGATGAAACTAGTTCGGGCAATATACCATAGAATACGGCAAAAAAAGGCAGAACAGGTTGAAACCATAGACATATTAAACTCTATTAATCAATGTTTGAAATATATTTTTAAAAGTTTTGAAAGATATATTTGTGTTTTCGGAAAATTTCAAAGCTTATTTAATGTAATTCCATTCTGAATTAGATTACAAATAGTGTATAGAAGATATAATTTCCCTGTTGTTTGTGTTTTCGTAAGCTTTTCGAATAGAATTTGAATTCTTTCATTATAAATCGGATTGATTGGTACATGAAGAATAAATGAATCCGTGTTGTGCCATTAATATTGTAGGAGGATATATAATTGATAATTAAAGTTATGTTTTTGTTTGTAAGTAGAAGTCCATTCTTGAAGTGGAGGTTCTATTATAGCGGGTTGGAAAAAGGGGAAGACGAATGTGAAGATTTTTCACCACAAAATGAAAATGACAATCCTTCAATCAAGAGTAATGAATTTCGATGAGTTCACTCATCAGCATCAAACTCACACGCTACTCAGCTACAATGTTCATAATGTAAGGTCAAAGCGGCCCAAAAAAATTTGAAAGAAATAGGGTCATTCATCAGCTATTGTTATTGATTTTAAATATTCATATCCGAATAATAATCACGTTAATCACCAACTCTCAAAACTGTATATTGTAATCAATACCAAGGAGAAGTCAATTTCCCATTTACTTAGGGAATAGTAAACGCTTGTTTTTTTCTTTTAATATGTCTACGGTGCAAATCTATGAATACAGGGAGCCCGAACGAGAATATGACCTCCCACTCAGAAACGAAAAATTTTCGAAGATTTAAAAAAAATCGGTGAAGAGTGAAGAGATGTCTAGTGCTGGTTGGTTTGTAGTTGTAGATTTGCAATCGAAATTGGCAGTTCAAATTGTGTGAACTATAAAATTTAATATCTATGCCAAATTTCAGTTGATTATGTTGTGAAGTGCAGATGCTTAATAACAAAACTTGAAATAAAATCAACTTAAAAAACCCTGTATCTCGAGAACGAAACGTCTGTGGTCTCATGTTAATGGGACTTTTTTCCTTACAATTACGCAAGGTATCTCCTCTCTGCGTCTGTACCTTCATTGTGTGTTCCTGAATTGGACGCACAAACAAAGAGGTGATACTCCTTACATTATTTTAAGGGAAAAAGTCCCATATATATGGGACCTCAAACGTTTCGTTTTCAACATGCAATGTGTTAAAGTTTAATTTTTTTTCAAATTTTCTCCTCATAGTAAATGCAGTCCACAAGATATTCAACTGAAATTTGGCATACAGATTATATTTTAGAGTTCACCCAATGTGACATGCCCATTTCGATTGCAAATCTACAAAATGATGTTTTTTCTGGACACTGTCCCCTATTTTCCTACAGCACTTTTGAAACAACAAAAACACCGAATGAAGATACCTGACACACCCTTGAATTGTAAGCAAGGGCAATAAAACCCCATCTGGAATCGGACGTGCGTCACTTTCGGGTGACGAGTAACCCTTAGGCCATAACCAGGGGATTTTTAGAAATTATTCGTTTGGAATGCAAAATGTAATAGATACTTTATTAGAATTTATTAATTATTTCAATATTGTATGATTCATCAACTTATGAAGGTGAACGGCGAGTGTGACTTAATTTCTGCACAAAAAATCCTTCATTCATTTACACTTATGCAAACGCTACCTTTTTATGTGAAAATGATGGAAAAGTGGATAATCGTAGCGCACAGATCCACCTAGACGTGAAGCCCCTGGTAAGAGTATATTTTGCGCGCATGTTCAAATTCGTTGTTCGAAATCATTGCGTGGATTTCACCCATTCACGAATCCGACCTTCGAATTATTACTAATATTTTCAAAAATACAGATTGGATCGAATAGATATCTAGTACTTGAAAGAGTAAGGACAGTTTGAAGGTCCATACAGAATTCCATCAGGATAATAAGATCAGAGGATCGCAGAATATTGAATATTTGAGAAAAAAATTCAAATTTTTTTCAAATTGTTCTAATGAAACGATAATCACGAAACTTTGGAAATAGTTCCTCATCAGTATTTTGAAACTGCTTTTTCCCAATATTTCCAAAAATTATAATAGAATCCAACTGTAATTTGGTATAATATTGTTCAATATGAAGCAATATGACAAAAATTCGTTTGAAATATATGGATAGTTTCCAAAGAAAACAATTTTTTTGGAAACAAATTTTGAAAAAATTTTTTTTTCATTACCGAGTGCATGAAAAATTGCTTCGAGAGACACGCAACATCGAAAATAATACTTGAGAAACCCTTGAAATGTAAACAGGGGGCAATAAAATAGCCTCTAGGTAGACGACCGACGATTTCGGGTTTCAAATAGCCCTGGGCTATAACAAGGGAATTTTTTTGAGAATTATTCGATTCACTACTCATATCAATACTATATGATATATCGACCTCTACAGGTGTAACGATGAGTAACTCATTTTTCTGCATTAGATACGCCCCTTTATGTATTCTCTGCCTCTTTTGGGAGGAAACGATGAAAATACGGATAAATGTAGCACGCACAGGTCCACTTAGGCGTGGAGCCCCTGGCATTGATGTTATACAAAAATAATTATCACTCTTTCAAAATGGAACATAATATTGTATTATTTTTTAGGTTTTTCTTGGTTTTCACTCCCAATATCGGAAACTATTGAAAATTAAATAAAAATTGTTTTTTTCATGAAAAACGCCCTTGCGGATTGCAGTATCAACTATTTGTCAAGGGTAGTTTCTTACAGAAAAGATTGCCTAATGAACAACACAAGAACAATACAAACGATAAAGAAAACGAACTGTGACGTTTTGGAGTACAAATCTGACTCTTTCATTAGACAAATTAGAAAATTTCAAGAATTATTTTCTTTCGATTTGAGACTTTTGTCACATTGACCAAAGGAATAGAGACATACAAAAATCCCAAATAGCGAACAATGTATGTTCGACCATTGGAAATCACATGATAGATTGGGACAATCCAAAAATACTGATGTTGGAATCAGATGATTTGAAAGGAAAAGTCAAAGAGTCCTCTTGCATTTTGTTAAATGGAGAGAGTAATTTTGCTCATTCAACGGTAGAAATTGACCCTATTTGGCTAAATTTACTCAAGGTAGAATTAAAAAACTTTCAAACCAAATAAATCTGTGTTGCTATGTTTTCTCGAAACTGTCAATGTGACAAAAGTCCCAAATCGAAAGAAAATAATTCTTGAAATTTTCTAATTTGTCTGATGAAAGAATCAGATTTGTACTCTGAAACGTCACAGTTCGTTTTCTTTATCGTTTGTATTGTTCCTGTGTTGTTCATTAGGCAATCTTTTCTGTTAGAAACTGCCCTTGACAAATAGTTGATACTGCATTCCACAGGGGCGTTTTTCACGAAAAAAACAATTTTACTGAATTTTTAATAGTTCTGTTTCAAATATTGGGAGTGAAAACCCATTAAAACCTAAAAAATATTGCAAAATCCTCCCAAAATAAGCTTCAATCGATACATAATATTGTGACTTTGTCATTTAATTGACTACTAATTATTTCATGTGGGAAATTATCAAAAGTTTTCGTTATTTATATCATCCAAAAAGCATTGTTAGGATCATTGTATTCTCTTTACAATTTCATTAAGATTTAGCATTCCTTCTCAAACATTGGTGTATAAGGATACAATGTTTGTGAAGTATTTTAATTAAAAAATGAAATACTTAAATCGAATTTGGTGAAACTGTATTCCAATATTTTATCCGTTACATATCATTCGAAGTTCCCGATGCGCAAGTCAATCTCTACAACTTTTTTTTTTAATACTTATATTTCTGTTGTCATTGTATTCTTTAACGATGCTATTGTAGATTTGGATGAATATACCCATCTTCTAGTTCCGCCCATGTTCCATCATCCAAATGACCTGCGATCACAGAGACATCTTAAATGAAAGAATTTGCGCCATCTTTTATCGGGTAGAGTTAGCTACGTAGCTATGAGCCTACGTAACTCAAGCTACGACATACTACAACCCGAACTAAGAATCGACATGTCACTGATACCAGCGTTTGTGTCGCCATCTATCCGTGGTATCAGGGCCGTCAAATGATATTTCCGTAAGGTTGGATTACTATCCCTCTTTATACAATGCTACCGAATCGTCGGATGAATTCCACCCATTCATTACATTGACATCCAGAATGGGGGGCCAAAAAAAAATATTTAACTTTAGCTTTATTAATTATCAGTAATACTACAGAAAAATTTTATATTTCCCCTGAAATAGTCGAAAAAATTGGGCTTTTAAATGCCTTAGGCCATTGAGTTTTCAAATATTTGAAAACTCAATGCTTAGGCCTACTATTAGGCTGAATTCAGTCCTAAACAGATTTCTTCCTTTTTAGGCCTACTAGTAGGATGAATCCGGTCCTGAACCAATTGCTACCTTTGTATTTTATGATTTCAGCAACATTTCATGAGGTAGACAACACACAATACATGTTCGCACAAATGTGTAGTATGCGAATCTGACAGAGTATGGTTATATTTTCATTCGCAGCTGACATATATCGAGGATTGTTTATAATACCTCGTTCTATTATTTAAGAATTTCATTTTCAAAAAGTTATTCGTAAATGTTACAATGGCTAAGTATCCGACATCTTGGTATATTCTCGCCATGGGATTACTTAATTCAATAACTAATACGCATCTAACAACACAAGACAACAGCCATGGTAATATGAATTATTTGGAAGAGCCATTGCAACCCGATTTTAAAACCTTTTTTTTAGGATACATCACTAGCAGCGAGAAGTATTTTGATGACTTTTCCTTCATACAGAGGGTAAGAAACAAGGGTAAAACAAAATATTCATTAATTTCATATGTCCTCTCTGATTTCAGGAAATATCATCAGGTTTAAGGTAAGTTATCATATTTCATTTTCAGAAAATGCAAGGTAAGCGTTTGCAGAACGAATTGCATCCAACAGATGTGATAAAAACTTGATAAGGAATTCTCTGAGGTTATTTTTATCTCATGTTTTTCTCACCATATGTCAGTTTTGTTGATGTCCATTCACATATTTCAAGGACTTGTTTATTTCTTCCAGATCTGATTATGTTGGGGATAACTTGAAGTTTCAAATTAAGTTCGATCCAGCTACACTGGATTTCAGACATAGGTATGCATGTTAGCTACGTTCTATCTAGCCTACTAATATCCTTCATTCCGTAGGCCGTTGGGGGTACCTCATATTAAAAAAGTCCATTTGTTCAATTATGATACCAATAAAAGTATTGACATGACTTCTATATCTGGAAGTACGATACATTTTCACAGCTCATTTTTCCATGACAAGGTACATTAACTTAGTTACGAATTGAATATTTTCAATGAATATCTTTTTTCCAGAAAATCCCACCAATGGGAAATACAAGTTTCAATGTAGTATTTCTCGGTAGAGAAGAAGGATATATTGAAAGTTGCCTATTTATTCATACTACCAATGGCCATTTCAAATATAATGTATGTATAAGATTTATTTTCCAGATGAAAAGTTCCAATTAGTTACTTTCAAAAGCGTTATAAAGGAGAACAGTATTTCTTCCAGCTCACGATATTAATATTGGTTGAAATTTGTGTTTGTGAATTCAAGAATGGAAAATTGAAAAATAATTTTTCTTTTAGGTCAAAGGAGTGAGTATTTACAGTCCATACTTTCTCCGTCCAATAGTGGACATCAAGTTACCCTTAAATGCTACGTTTGGACCTTTGATATACTTACATAATCCACATTCAGAGCCAATTCAGGTAGAATATCTTTATAATTTGCTACCAAAATGCTTGTTTATGAATTCCTCTAATTTTATCTCACCAGATGTATCAAATTATTTCAATTATAATCAGCTTTCTTCTTGCAACAAGAAACTTTCCTACATAGTTCCCATCTAAAAATGCCCTATCTAACTGTTCAATACTTTTATTTATACATATTTCACCTGCCTAGAATATCTACAAATGTCCTTGAAATGGCTGTATTAGTGTCAATTTAATCAGTGATTCTTATGACTCCTTTATTTTACAATTTCTTGAACATTTGTACATCCTACTATCTGGTAGGCTCTTACTGGAGTATTTTTCAGGCAGAAATATTTGCTTGAAAGAAGCAGAAGAAACTAGGGGTGTGACAAAGTGATCTATTCTGATAGTCAGGCTGATATTGAAGCACTGAACTCCTATGTCATCGACTCAAAGCATAGATGGGAGTGCAGAAGGAAACTCAATGAAGAGGCTAACACTAGCCAGAAAGGGAGCATAAAGGCTACCTACTGCCACAGAACCTTTCTGTGGTATAGGCAAATGCACCTATAAGAAAGAGTTTTTGGAGAAGGAAGAAAAAGAAAGATAAGCACTCGGGAGGAGTTCTATAGGAATGGAACACTCCAGAAAGTTCCTTCGAAACTTTGAAATTGCAAGGTCCAAAAATTATTTGGATCTCAGTAAGAACAAGTTACGCCTCCTCACAGGACACTGTCGCCTTAGGAAGCACATAATGAGAATGGGCTTACCAGAAACTGACTAGTGCAGAAATTGTGGGGAAGGGGAGGAAACTCTTGTTCACCTGATCTCGGAATGCCATTGCCATTGTAAGCCTGCGCAAGGAATGTCTTGGACAGGAGGGAATGCGAACTCAACCTCCTTGAAGCCCTCAAAGATATTAGAACTCATTAGAGCTCTAGAGCTGGAGGGCAAGCTATAAGTAGCGCAGTGCGAAAACAGCTCTGACAGGGGGGCACAATAGACCTTAAGGTCGCAGTGGAATGTAACCCCTTACCAAACTATAAACTATCCTGCTATCACTTTGTCACCTTTGAAAACATCTTGTCTGTGATATTTTATAAGATATTTTGCTTTACGAAATTCGCATTCTAAAGTTTCATCAATTGATCTAATGCAAATAATACTATTTTAGATTCTGGAAGTTTACACAAGTGGTGGTGACTTCCATTTGGAGCTTCCTTCAGGAGACAGGGAAGGTCCAAAAAATATTTGGGAGCTTGCACCTTTTGAAACCAAAGCAGTCATAAGAGTGAGGTTTGCCGCTAAGGTTGAACAAAATCACACTGCTTACATAAGGTTAGTAATTTTAGGTTCTAGGATTAATGTACCGTCAAAGCTGTTGTAGATTTGAAACATTACTAAGGGCCGTATTTATAGTTGTTCCTTGAGGATTCCTTACTGAAGGCCGCCTTGAATTTGCTTTTCTATGTTTCAATCACAGATCAACCATATAAACCACTAGCGTCATTTACTTAGGAAATCTATGTCAACGCAGATATGACCCTGAATCGAGCTAATCAGAATTTTAGCAGGCGTTTGGGGTGCCAATCAGATTGCAGGAATAGGATTACGTCACTCTCGGCGTTTTCGGACTCGCTTGAAGAGGTTATAAACATGTAAACAAACTGAAATGAATTTTTCATGCTATTAATTGATGAATAATTTCGTATCTGTTCCATTAAAGAATATAATCCAAACATTCTTTTACAACCAAATCAATTGTTTAGTCATCTTTGAGGTTCTATTTTATGATGACAGTCCTCATTATATGTTTTAATTATACAAGAATTGGAATCGAACTTAGGTGGACTCATTCAAAATGTTTATTTTATATAATATAAAGGAATCGCAACTGAAGTAAAAGAATTACAACCTCCATTATTCAATTAAAACGATGGGATGTCTAATAAAATTGTATATGATTGCACAACCACAAGGATTGGAATCGAACAAAGTTGGTCTATTCATAATTTGATTTTATATTGAAATGAATCTCATTTGATGTGAGACTACAAAGATTCTCTGATTAAGGTAAACGAGTTTTCCATAACATTATTCCAAAATTTTCATTTACTCCAACCGAGTTCTTCTACAGGAGTTTTAGATGTGACAAAACACTTGCTTTGGTATTGGAAATTTGCTTTTCAAATGGTTTCATCGAAAAATCTTAGCCTGATTTTGATTTTGTGATTCCTGAATCCCGACAAATCCGTTTTTACATTTCGATTTCAGATATTCCAAAATCAAGTTTTCAAATTGACAGCTGTTTCGAGGAAGAAGAAAGTGTGGTTAGGTCTGTTATATTTCTCAAGGTCGTAGAGACGCGATTCCCGCAAACGATGAAGTGATTTGTCTTGTTGGTCTGTGGTTTCAATGCAAACAAACTTCTATTTGTTTGCATAGAAAAGCAAATTCAAGGCGGCCTTCAGTTAAGGAAGCCTCAAGGAACAACTATAAATACGGCCCTAAGGGACAAATCATATTAAAATACTTTGCAAATCATCTGTAATGATGATTTGAAACATTTCCCATAAAAATTATCCATTATTTTGTTATTTTTATTACCAAAATTTTTCAAAGGTAAACACCACTATTAACCTGTGGCTATACATTTGAAACCTGTGAAAATTAACTTTCTTATGATCTAACCCAAACAATGGCCTTTGAAGAAGAGTAGGTTGAATTCTCTGATCATATTTTTTATAGCCTACAGTTATGGGTCAAAATGTTAAGCCAGACCCAGATTTGTGTTCTGGACATGTCCAGAGTCCCATCCTCATGTTTACCCTTCAGGAAAACAAATTAATTGGATAGATATCAACCAAGATTTGACACTGATTTTTAATAATAAAAATAATTTTGTTATCTGTAATCAATATACAAAAACCTTGGTTGGATCAACACTAATCGACATTCATTTGTAGAATAAAATTGAATATTACAGAGGAGATCCTTGTTGTTCCGCTAGAGGTTGAAGTTGGTGCTCGTGGAGGAATATTTTCTCCTCAGGGTTATGTTGATTTTGGAATCGGTGGAACCATGGATGAGCCGAAAACGCTCAAACTTTGCCTGTTTAATCCATTTACAAAGCCTGTGAAAATCCAGAGTATAAGTGTAAAGTCTAAGGCTATAAATGTTGAGTATGGACCATCTATTGTCATTCCTACAGGAAAAGTTAAGGGCGGATGTGCAAATGTTGCCAATCTAACTCTAGACTGTGAGTATATTCAAGGATTATTCTCCGAGCTTTGTTTTGAACTTATGTTAAATTGTTTGAATATTAGCATAAGAAGAGGTATTCAGGTCTTGATTCTGGAAAAGACTGAAGTGAAGTCATTTTTCTAGAACATTCAATCAAAAAGTATAAGAGTAAATACATACAGGAGTTAAATAATTTGTAACTTTACCTTCACCGACAAATGTAACTTAAATTTTCAGAAATCTGTTTTGATTATCACATCATCTTTTGGTTCAAATTTCCAGGGAAAAAGGCATACAAACTTCAAGATTTCACTGGAAAGATTGTGGTTAAATACAGAAATGGAAAGAGTACTTCAGAAATCCCCTATTATCTCACTGCCCTCGAAGGTGGGTTAGTATTCGATAGTCAGGCAACCAAGTACTTTACCAATGAAAAATCCAAAAATTCATTGCGTCACATCAAAATTAAAAACGAATTTAAATCGCCCATAAAAATCTTAAATCTCACCATGGGAGAAGACGTTAAAAAATATTTTAGGGTAAGACGAAATGAACAATTGAGAATCACAGTGTTATATTTGAAAACTTATTCATTTCAACAGATTCTGAATTTCAAAACCCTTACGTTAAAGTCTCAAGAGGAAGCGGTAATTTTTTCCTCAGACCTCAAGCCAGGAGTTAAACTAGAGAATTTGCAGGTGAATTCTCATATTCATCTTGTCTCTAATATATCGACTGTTGCAATACCGTTTTTGAGCTATGGAGGAACTCTCAAATTGGTGAGTAGACAATTAGTTTCTGTTTACATGAATTGAAGCATTTTGCGTATAACGGGGGTGGTCCGATAAGTACTTAGCATCACCGCCTGATGGCGGCAATATATTCTTGTAAACGGTTACTGTCGCAATTTCAGCCGGATCAAAACACATCTCTAGATCGATTTTAGAAATATCGATTTCGATTATCTTTTTTGTTTGGATGACAACCGTCAAAAATTAGTTTAACGAGTTTCAATTTGATCACACGTCTGTTTTTGACAAGCCACCTCCAGATTCCCCAAAAACGGCTACCACGAAGGATAACGTGACAAAAATCCACCATCTCTTATTGGCAGACCGCCGATTGAAAGAGCGCGAGATAGCTGAGACAGTAGGCATTTCAAAAGATCGTGTGGGTCATATGCATGAAATTCGGAACATGAGAAAGTTGACGGCGCGATAGGTGCCGCGTTTGCTCACTCCAGTGAACAATCCCATGACCTCCGTTTCTGAGATTCAAAAGGTGTTATCCACATGGAATACCCGGAGAACGGCAAAACGGTCTCAGAGCTGCATTGTGTCGAATTATTAGGCCGATTCGAATTCAAGAAAAAACGGCCCCACTTGGCGAAGAAAAATATGATCTTCTGCCATGATAACGCACCAGCTCACACCTAAGCCCTCAAAAGGTCGAATTGGGCTATGAACTGCTGCCCCATCCACTGTTGCCTCCAAATTAAGCACCCTGCTACTTCGATTTGTTTCCAAACTTGATAAAGTCACTAGCCAAGTAGAAATTTCAGTCAAATAAGGCGAACATCGTCGTCACCGAGTCTTATTTTGCACACCTCGAGAAAATGTATTTTTCAGACGAGCTGAAGAAGTTGGAGCATCGCTGGGTCAAATGTATCAAATTAAAAGAAGACTATATTGAAAAACTAATTGACACTATTCCAAAATTTTTGGTTTTGTTTTGTAGGCTAGATTAGATTAGAGGAGGGGCGCTGAGGCTATGCTTAACCTCGCTGACACCTTGACCTAGAGATCTATTGTGCAACCCCGTGCTGTTTACCAGTCAGGTAGCAAGGCCTCGATAAACTTTGCTACCTTACTGGGTGCTACGCTTACGGCCATACCACGTTGAATATGCCAGTTCTCGTCCCTTTTACTGGGTGCTACACCCATTATTTGTTCCGGTTGCAAGAAACAGGAGCCAAGATGCTGCAGCCTTCTCCAGAGGACAGCTTCACATTTGCATAGCAGGTGTTCCACTGTCTCAGTGGCTTCTTGGCAGAAGCGACAGGTATCATCAGGAACCTTCGCCATGTTCCGAAGATGATAATTCACAGGACAGTGTCCCGTGAGTATGCCTGTCAGTTTTCTCAGTTCCAATTTGCTAAGTGACAGGGCTTTCCTAGTCCAGCTCGTTGAGTATGAGAGGAATGACTTAGCCTGTCTCTGTCCTTCAATCTTTCGCCAGGATCTGGCCTTCCTCTTTTGTTCCCATCCTTCAACCGCCCTTGCTTGGTGGCTTGATGGAAGCCGCAAAATGGCTCTGGTCCAATGAAGGGAGTTGATCCCCCCTTCCTTGCTAGCTGATCAGCCATTTCGTTACCATGCACTCCAGAATGACCAGGCACCAAAATAAGGTTGACCTGATTATTTGATCCGAGTGCATTCAGTGACATTATGCATTCCCAGACTAGCTTTGACCGGATTGACGGTGAATCAAGCGCCAGTAGAGCTGCTCTGCTGTCAGATAGTATGTATATCCTTTTTTTCCGGTAGTTACATCCCGCACAATATGCGATGCACTCCCTTATGGCAAAGGTTTCCGCTTGAAATACCGATGGACAGAAGCCCTTTGGCAGGGCTAGTTGTAATGAGGGGCCGTATACACCGGCTCCGACTCGTCCATCTTCGGTCTTTGAGCCATCCGTGTAAAACAGCGGGGAAACTGAAGGGAAAACCACTTTGCCGTTGCTCCATTGGTCGCGACTTGGTATTGTCACGCTGTAGTTTTTCTGAAACTCGTGTTTCAGGGTAAGATTATCTGTGACCACATTTAAAAGCTCCTTACATTCATTCAGAACTCGAAGATGGCCTTTGTAGTCTCCAGTTTTAAGCTTCCGCTCTCTCGCCACCCGTAGAGCCCACCTAGCAGCCTCACTTTCTAAGAATAGTCCTAGAGGAGGCAGGTCCAGGATAACTTGCATGGCAGCAGTCGGACAGGAGCGAGATGCTCCTGTTATAGACAAACATGCAGTTCTTTGCAATTTGGCCAGGGTCTTTTGTCCCGTTTGTGATTTCGCCTTCGGTAGCCAAATGAAGGCTGCGTAGCTGACGATTGGTCGCACAATGGATTTATAGATCCAGCTGGTAAGTTCCGGTTTGAGTCCCCACGTATTTTCGACCATCCTCTGGCATGCGAAGAGAGCTCTCTGACCCTTGCTAATCGCTGCCTTGAGGTGTAGGCTCCAAGAGAGCTTCTGGTCGAAGATAACACCAAGATATTTAGTGTGATCTGTGGGGGCTAAGGCGATTCCTTCCATCGTAATTACTTTTAGAGAGAGCTTCCTTCTCCTAGTAAACGGTACTAAAATCGTCTTTTTAGGTTGGAGCATCGCTGGGTGAAATGTATCGAACTAAAAGAAGACTATATTGAAAAACTTATTGACACTATTCCAAAATTTTTGGTTTGGTTTTGTAGGCTAAGTACTCATCGACAACCCTCGTACTATGGGTTGAAATTTTGAATTACTGGATATTATGACTTATTCAAAATTCAAACTATGACTTACTTTTTGCAGTATTTACCATTCAAGAGTAAAGATTACTCGCTTGATGTGGGTTTAATCAGTTTCAATACGAAGAAAGAAGTCAACTTTTTGGTACTCAATGATAATCCAGTGAATATTCAAGTGAGGGCTATCAAAACCTCCATTCCCTTGACCAGTACCACAATTGTTGGTTGCGGCAAAGAGAATCCTAAGACTGCACTCTTCCAGCATTCTTTTGAGAATCTACATGCCTGCGTGAGTATTTCATGACATTCACTGAATGATAATCAGTAGAAGGAGTGTAGAATTTACAATGGAAGAATAATATTTCAACTTTTAGTTTCATGCCAGTTCATTCCATGTAAATTTAACAGTACTAAAAGGAGTAACTGAAAATTTTTGTGATATTGGTTTATATTGCCAACTAATGGCATTTTTAAACCAAAATTTAGATATTTCAGTAAAAATCTAAAATCATCCATTTTATTTCACATTTTTATTATAATTTCTAAACTGCTTGTCAAATCTGAGTCACACTGACATGGCTTCTCTGATGATGTCACAGTGTGTAAAACAAACATCCGTGGAGTTGTGGCATTAACAAGTGTTTTCGGAAAAAACTTCAACAATGAATTTCAAGAATTACTATATTACCCATTCACTTTCAGTGGGTAAGTCTTGGAATATGTTCATCGAGTTTTTGTAAGTAGACCCGATTCAGGTTGAAACTCCTGAAATGTCGTCAAGGTCGAAATAACTCGGCGAGACGTTTTCAATTCCTACATGTTCTCATCAAGGACTCTATAGTTCTGTTTAGTGACGTACATAATTAGTACGATCTTCATGTTGAACTAACAACGCCGCGTAGTTATTTAACCGTTAAATAACCCTAAATTAACATCTTTGATATATACACGTTGGTATGTGTCATACTTCATACTTCCATGACCTACTGACTTTATGAAAGTGAGTAGAGTATATATAATCCATTCACTATTATAAACTATCCCGGTCAGCCATGCTTTGGGTCTATCAAGTTTTTTTACTTAGAACTGACGCAGGTTGGCACTCGTGAAATATCGGCAATGTCAAAATAATTTTATGCGACGTTGCCAAATACCAATTTCTACTCTCGAACTCAACAGAATCATCACGCTTAGAAACTAAAAATGCCGAAGGTAGTTTTGAAGAAGCAGAGACAAAATATCAGGAAGTGCTATGTAGAATTGAAATCTGCTTTTTCTGATAGTAACCCTGATAATTTGGAATCAATAATTTATCACAAGCTATCCAACATTTTCGACGTTTGTGACTTAAAACCCAGTGTATCGTTCACATCGATTCCCAAGAACTTTGTAAATTGAGTTAGTACTATCACATTTTCATACTGGAGTATTTCAAGTTGTGCAACAAGGTATTTGAATGTCTTCTGTAGACTTATTTCTTGAGAAGTTCGAAAAGTAGGGAATTCCATGGGTTTGTCTGTTCGTTGGGAAGTTTCAGTGCAGGGTTATTCGATACTTTTATTTTTTTTTTTTCGAATGAAATATCACAAAGTAACGAACTACTCTATCCATTACTTTCCAGCAATATTTCAACACTCCATTCTTGATTTCCGTACAAAAAAAATAACATAACTGAATCTTCCAACAATGTTTATATACGTGAAATATTTCCAGTATCAACAGAGAGAAAAGTTTATTCAACTTTCGCCAGGTCTTTGGAATTTTTGAATTCACATAATATTTTCTCAAATTCATTATTTTCCCAAAGTAAATTCACATTTCGGAAAAAACGTTATTACTACGACCTCTATGTAGAGAAGACAATGTTTTGTAGTTATCTGACAGGGAAATGACTATAACCTAACATTTTCAAAATAAACACGGTGAAATGTGTCAGAATGACATGGCCAACCGGGATAGTTCATAAAAGTGAATGCAGTATAGTTACTTCATTCACTTTTACAAAGTCAGTCGTTAGGCTTTAGAAGTTTGACACATTCTACTGTGTATACCTAAAAAGTGTGAGGCTATAGTAATTTTGCTGTCGGACAACTACGCTAAGTTTTACGTTCTATAAAGAGGTCATAGTAATCAGGTACTAACTAAACCAGATCATAGTCATTGATAGAAATGTGTAGGAATCGACAAACGCCTCACCGAATTATCGTGACTTCATTTAATGAATGCCAACCTAATTCAGTTCTAGTTTGAACTATTACAAGTCATACCAACTGACAAATCGGAGTTGGAAGCAAAAAAATGCATCAAGAATTAATTTCGAGCAAACTCGCAGCAAAATTGCCGAAAAACGATTAACATGCAAGAAGAATGGAGTTCAAATCTGTTTGTATCACAAACTGTGATGTCTGATTCAAGTTCAATGTCATATAATTCTACATTTTCATTTCAGAGATTCTTCAGTATTTTAATCAATATAGTTGACTTTTCACATTTTTAGGCTATTATCTAGCGAATACAAGTAAAATGTGCCAATATTATTCTTACAGTAAGTGTAGTAATTTACATTTCAATGTCGGAAAATTGACATTTGGAAAATCAATGAAAGAGTTCTCGTTTCAGATGATGATACTATGAATTTTGATTTATTCGAAAATTGTAATTTTCAGAACACCTTGAAACCTAGTGAGTATGCTATCCTGAAATTGGTGGTTCAAACAGCCAACAATGAAGGTCATGTTTGGGGAGAGATTCAGATTGAAACAGATTATGAAAATCTTTCCATTCCCGTTCAATTTAAAGTTGCAGCAGGAAAGTTAGAAATTGGTCCAGATCGCTTGGTTTTCGATCAGTGCTTTCCAGTGAGTAGCAAATATCTACAAGATCAGTTAATAAAGAAAGATGGTGAATACGGGAGCCTCTAATGTTACAGTTCTTCTTATATGTTATCTTTAAATGTTTGAATTATTCATTTTTGATTTTCAGGGGAAAATATGTTCCCATCCTCTTAAAGTTTATTCCACTTTCAATGAACCGATGATGATAAAGGATATTATAAGCTTACCTCCGGATCCACGTCTACATAGCAGAAATACTGGTCATATTTTACCGCATACAACCAAAATTGTCGGTCATGTTTATCTCAATCCAAATATTGGTTGTGGCAATGAGTGTTACACAGGATTACATCAAGACTTATATAGTAAGTTGTCAAAAGAATATACAAGGGTAGGCACAGAAGTACCTGAGTTGTTTGTACAGGCAATTGACCTGTGTTACTCCAATAAATGTCACATTTACAAAGAAGCTGGCTGCCTTAAATTATAAATATATTTCTTCTTTGATATCGATAAGATCAGGGTCTTTTAAAGAAGGCATCTGAAGGGTGAAATTTTCACATTATATTATTTTTCTACCATCTACTATAGACCTTTTTTTGCGCGCATGTTCTAGGGGAACAGCGTGCTATCGTTTTGTCCAAATGTCTGTAATTTTGGATGATTGAGCCGAAAATGGTCTCAATCGACTAGGTTGGACTCACTGATGACGAATCCGGTGTCAAAATTGATTCTGTCCGGCCGGCCGGCCGTAGACACGGTAACTGTCGACAGAAGCAAGCTAGCAACTTGAAACTTTCAGGGTAGGTTGCGCATCAGAATGTCGCGGTTAAGTTCGTTAATGGGCCAAATCGGTCGAATAGTTTCGGAGTTATAGGCACTTGAAGTTTTGAAGTTATTTATTTTTTATTTCAGAAACTAATCAAGCGATTGGATTCAAACTTGGCACTTTGGTGGAGTATAACGACGCGCAACTTTGAGCCAAATTTCGTCAGGATCATATTGTCAGTAAATTTAAAAAAAAATTTTTTTCGAAATTTTTTTATAAAAAAATTTTTTTTTCGGAAACCATTAATCATATCCAAAAAAAATTATACTCACACTTTGACCTTCTAATTTCACAGCAGTGTACTTAATTTCAGTTCGATACGATCATAAGTTTTCGAGATATCGGGAAAAAATATGTCAAATTTCAAGGTTTTCTTCTCGATATCGTTGATTTTTTCGGTATTACTCGAGAAATACTGATTCAGTCCTGATTAAACTTCACAGCTAGTTATAAGATGCTGAAAGACAACTTTATGCAAAATTTCGTGATAATCGTGTTATTAGAACAATTTGAAAAAAAAAATGTCTATGATTTTCTCATCATATCATCCTCATTAAATTCTGTATGAAACTTCGAACTGTTATTTTCGATGAAGTACTGGATTTCAATTCGTTCTGATCTGTATTTTTGGAAATATTGGAAAAATAAAATTTTGATTGGGTATATCTACGGAATCATTGGGTGGATTTTACCCATTCACGAATTCGGCCTTCGTAATTAAGGTCCAAACCTTCTCTACAAATATCGAGTTTCTAAGTTGTTCCTTTCGGAAGTTATTGTGTTTACGCAGTCGGCCGTCAGGCTGACCGTAAACACAATAACTTCCGGAAGAAACGACTCAGAAACTCGATATTTGTAGAGTAGGTTTGGGGCTTAATTTCGAAGGTCGAATTCGTGAATGGGTAAAATCCGCCCAATGATTCCGTAGATATACCCATTCAAAATTTTATTTTTACAATATGTCCAAAAATACAGATATGATCGAATTGAAATCCAGTAATTTATCAGAAAAAAATTTCAAAAAGCACTGCCGTGAAGGCAGCAGCTTTTGCGCGCACGTTCAAATTCGTTGCTGAAGCGGTCATCTACATTGAACATGCGCGCAAAAGTTGCTGCCTTCACGGCAGTGCTTTTTGAAATTTTCAACGACACTACCATCTATACTCAGGTTTGATGAATATTCACTAATAGAAATCATTTCTTTCAGATCAATGGTTAAAAACACTCATGCTCCCAAAATCTGTGGTAAACTTTGATCTAAATTTATTCAATACGTTTTACAACAGATTCCTGAACATAACCTCCAATGGAATGAGAAAATGGCAAAATCTAACCCTACGATTAGATACATCAGAAGTGAGAAGTCACATGTTCAAAACAAGAGTGAAAATGAGTTGGCCCAGTTTAATTCATGGCAATCCTGATAATAAATCAATTATTTCATTCCCGCTAACACAAATCGGAAATATTACATACAGGAATATAACAATAAAGAATCCTTCGAGTAATACTTTGATAATACAGATTCTTTTGGACAGGGTGTATCCTAACATTGAACTTCTATATGAGGGATTACCTTCAGCAAGTTTGCCGGAATATTTTCCTTCTTCAAATTCGGACAACTTTTTCTTTGTGAAAAATGACTTTCCTCCTAGCGACTTTTTAAAAATGTTGAAGTTGCATTCTTCTACACTCCCGTTAATATTGAAGCCAGGAGAAAATTACACTCTTTCGATAGGATTTCGTGGTGAGAAAGTTGGGGAGTTTTCTACGCTACTCTTCTTCAGAAATAATTTGACAGTCATGGAAGTTTTGAGACTAAAAGGAAGAAGTACTGAACCGATCTTTAGATTTGGAAATAGAAAGCCAGGAGCGACACAGCCCTTGCTTTTTGAATTCACTGAAAAACATGTCAAAGAATGTGAAAGAGATAAGCATTTTAGATACCATGACCCAAATATAGCAATAAAAAGATCGTTCACTGCAAGAAATACCGGTGAAATTCCTATAGTTATAAGAAACTTTTATATAAATGACGCAGTATGCGAAGGATATGGTTTTAAAGTTTTGAACTGCATGCCATTTATTCTACCACCGAATGGAACCAAAAAAATAGATATAGAGTTTACACCAGATTTCACTTTGGCAAAAGTTATCCGCTCCTTGATTTTAGACTCTAGCTGCAACAGTAATATAAATTATACACTTCAAGCCACTATTCCATCGTATTATATATCTTTATGTTCAAGTATGATACCTAGACCTTTTTGGGAATGGTATCTAGGCTATATCGTAGCCATTCTGATATCAGTTACATCGATAATTATATTATTTATAGCAATTTTCGATGCTGAAAAAATCAAGAGACAAATGATCGATGTTATTCTCGCTAGTAGTCCAACTGTTCAACCAGTTTTAGATTTGAGGTTAGTTGGACAACAAGTGAGGGAAGAAGTAAAGAATTTAAAGACAGAAACAAATGGTGATATTACCAGAAATGATTCAAAAATTAGTTGTAAAACAGAAGTTTCTAAGATCAAAACAGAAATTGAACAAAGTTCAGCTATAGTACCTGCAGTTGTTAAAGGAAAAAAGAAATTGGGAAGGAAAAACAATATCGAATGCTCAGAATTCATAGAAGCTCCCAAAAAAGTCGTAGAAAGTATTAAACAAAAGACAATTAATATGGTTGATAAGAAAGAAAGAGAAGATGAGAAGAAGTCTAGTCATAACAAGGAGAATAAAAAGATGATAGGATATAAGAAAACAAATAAATTATCACCTGAAGAAGAAACATCGTCTTCCACAACTGAATCTAGTTGTAATGCAGATGATATTCTTGAGGCTAAAGACAGCAATCAAAAATGTTCAAAATTAAATTTGAAGAAAACTAATAAATCGGAAAGCTCATCTAGTAAAAAAATATTAGAAGAAAATCTCAAAGAACAGTCACCTGCTCAAACTAGAGGAGACAAAAAGAAATCTGCTAAAAATACACTAAAATCAAAAGAACATATTGATAACAGTAAAAATCAGACAAACTCTAATAAATCTGAAGGAAGAAAGAGATATAGTAAAGATTTCAGAGAAAAGAACACCCCATCTAAAAAAACAGTAGAAAAACCTAATACAAAAACTCCAGAAAGTACAAACCTTCCTCTGACACTGACATTACCCACAACAACTAGAGTATGGACAGAAAATCGAGCTACTTTCAGCGATGTTGTTGCTAGGAGCGATGGTATGTCCAACAGTCGTCTTGGAAATATGAACCAAACATCATTATATGTTGATACACATAATCAAACTACAACACCACTAGGTCCTATTGGTTCCAAACCCATTGATAATTGGGCCAATGGAGGCAACATACAACAACAATCTTGGCAAGAACATCAGAATGAATCGGTGAACAGTTTCTTCTCAATTGGTTCTAATCATGAATCTCAAAATATTACATCAAATTTATTAAATAATATTTCAAATAGTACCTGGAGGAACTCATTGGAAACTCAACACACAAACCAGTATGATTCATTAAGAGGAAACAGTACAAGTTTGGCCACATCTTTACAAGGTAAGTAAAGTGATGTAATTTTATACGCGCAGATTAAGTGGGTGCGGCAGGGTTCATTTGGAACTGTTTTTACATCATCTTTACACCATTATATAGTAAAGGAGTCAAAGTTATGATTTTGTTTGGACAGGTTTTCTCAGGAACTACTCCACCAAAATTTTGATTGTTTCTGTCTTTACTCGATGGAAATTCATCTTGATCAAAGTAAAACACTTTGTTTCCGCTAATATTCATTAATTATATAACAATAAGATAAGATAAGATAAGAAAGCTCTTTATTTCAAAACAGTTCATGTTTACACAACAAGAAAAGAAATGAAATAGTGTCATTTAAAAAAATAGGATTAATGTCCTCCAAAAAACTCCTCCATGTTATATGGTTCCATATTCAGCAGCAACTTGAAAATTTCTTTCTTGAAAAGTTTAAGAGTTTCTATTCTTTGTATATCCCTAGGCAGTTTATTAAAAAGTTTTAGACATCTATACCACAGTATAGAAACTACCCAGTAGTTGCACTCTCGATAAAATGAACTGAAATTTTTACTCCGAGGGGATTTCGCGCACACTTCGGCGCGCATAAGGATTGAGCGGGAATTTGAAAGTATACTCGAATTGTCATTTTCGGGAAGAGCTTGCATTTCATTTTTCCTTATTTTAAATAGGAGTGACTGGGTTCGAAAATGATTTTCTCATTGTGATATATAAAATTTATGCAGGATTTGAATTGGTTTCGCGCGTTGTTTGACATTTGTCATACATTGGAGGTGAAACAACCTCACATTTCCGCTTTGTTTATGTTAGGAAGCACAGCATTTTTTACAATTTCGGAATAAAGTCACAGGTTAAAATGATTCAGATTGATAGAATTGGTGAATAACTAGGCCAAGTTATTTCGTGTGAAATGCTACATAAATACACCGAGAGATGAAGGAATACGATTTTTCAAAGTTTTTTTAGTGTAGACTTAATATTTGGATATTTGCATTTTTGACCCATTCTCCTACATTTAATCTGGTATTTGAAGAAATAGAATACTATGTGAACTATCCCAGAGAAGGTAAACATCCTATATTCACACCATAAATTGAGAAAACTGCTCTGACAAAATAACAAACTACGGTAGAGTTTGTTCCAGCCATTTTCACACTGGTGGTTTTGTTTAATAAGTTGAATGATGATGAGATGATTACGATGAGAAGAATTATATCCTCTCAACACTACGATAGCTGGCTATTATCACGAAATTTCACTCGTAAAATGAATAAAATCACTAAAAACTCCAAATAATCGCTTCTCGCCAATGTAAGCAATCGAAAGTATTCCTTCGTCTCTCGGTGTATTTATGTTGCATTTCACAATAACTTGGCATAGTGCTTCACCAATTCTATTAATAAAAATCATTTTAACATGTGAATTCGTCCTGAAATTGTTGAAAATGCTGTATTTCATAATATAAACAAACCGGGAAAGTGAACGAAACTGAATTTGAGGTTAGACGCACCGAAGTATGCGCGAGTCAGAAACGGAGTAAAAAAATCCAGGGAGTGCAACTACTGGGTAGTTTCTATACTGTGTCTATACTCTGTTTGCCTTTGCGTAGTAGACAGATTATGTTTTGGTAAATTGAATGCCAATGTTCTTGTGTTATGGTTCTTCTTGCGATTGAAATGTTGGAAAAACAGATCTTTATTTTTATGAAGGAATATTAAACATTCCTGAATGTACAATGCATACACTGTTAGTATGCCATTCTTCTTCAAGTGTCCTCTACATGATTCTCTGGGCTTTAAATTTTCCATTATTCTTATTGCTCTCTTCTGCAGTATAAACACAGATGAAACATTTCCTGAACCATAGAATACAATACCAAATCTCAGCTTTGCCTCAATGGTTGCATGATAGACTGACTTTAGTACTTTTGTGTTCAGATATTTGGCAATTACCCTGAATGCATAAATGGATGGTCCTATTTTCTTACTCAGATGTTCTATATGTTGTTTCCAATTCAGTTCCTCATCGATATATAGGCCTAAGAATCTGGTGCTCTGTGAAGTTTCATACTTGCTACAATTCAGAGTCATATGCTCGGGAACCTCCAACCTGGAATTTGGAGGGTGGAATAAAATCAAGTTAGTTTTGTTCTTATTCAACACCATGTTGTTTTTAGCAAACCATTCTTCAGTATATTGTAGGACTTCTTCTGCTAATATCTTGAGATCTGGCCACAAAGATTCTATCACAAGCAGATTCTTGTCATCAACATAGTCCTCAGCACCAACTTTATCCTCACTCCAATGAAAGCTCAAGCAGTAATCATTCAGGTATACTATGAAAAAAAGTGGTCCTGCAATGCTCCCCTGTGGCACTCCAAGTTTCAATTCTTCTGTATCTGATCTTATCCTATTTCCATCTGAGAATATCTCCACCAGCTGAGTACGTTTCCTGAAATATGATGTTATCCAATTCAGTGTTGGTTCTATAATTCCATAGCTTTCCAGCTTGTGCAAGAGCTTATCAACATCGAGGCAATCATAAGTCTTCGACAGATCCAGAAATAGACCCAGGGCCAGCTCTCCATCCTCAAAAGCACCCGTTATTTTCTTTACAAAGTTGAAAATTGCTGTTTGGATTGATTTTCCTTTCAAATAACCATGTTGATTTTTGTTGAATATTCTGTTCTTCATGAGGAATGCCATTATCTGGTTACAAATGGCCCGCTCAAATACTTTTGAAAAGGATGGTAAAATACTGATTGGTCTGTAGTTTTCAAACTCATTCACATCTCCCTTCTTGAAAATGGTTCTAACTATGGCTTGCTTCAGTCTGTCGGGAAATATTCCTTTCTTTATGGAATTATTCAGCACCATTCATTCCTAGAGGCTCCAGAATCTCACTCGACGTTTGCTTTATAATGTAATTGGACACACCAACAACTCCACTTGTTTGTTTATTTTTCAAAGATTTTATGATATTTTCAAGTTCTTGTATACTAACAGGTTTCAAATACATTGATTCATTAAGGTGAGTTTTAATTCTTCTTTCAATGATATGAATTGCTCTCTTTTCTCCACGAATTCCTATTTTTGTCAGATGTTGAACGTTATCACATGAACCGAGTGTTTCCAAAGTCGTGACGTACATTGAAAACAGCAAAATCGCGGATGCAGCGACCTGATACGACAAAAGGTTGAACGGTATGCACATCAATCAAAGTATTCTGCACTCGAAGGTAGGATTCGCAGGGTGCTCCTGGAAGATGGCGCGCTGTATGTAATAATACTGCAGTATTCCATCTGAAAGGTGACATGTAGCTAGATTCCCTACTCAGCGGTTTTATCCAAGGTAAGATGGCCTGGCGATCAGTAATATCCTTGGATCCGCTTCTTCAATGTAGATATTTTGGTTGGTTGGATGATTAGCTCTGATCAAGGTGGAATATTTGTTGATTTATCGACAGATATTCCTCATTGTTACAACAATTGTTTCGTCGTTCACATTATAACTTCATAAGGTCAACTAACGCAAGTGACAAGACAGTTGTGTTGCGTAATTAATAAATGTTAGCAGAAACAAAGTATTTTACTTTAATCAAAACTGCTCAACCAGTTCTCAGAATATTTCAACCTATTGAATAAAAGTATTCGCTTGAATGGTGTTAGGTCACATTTCATTCGAATAAACATTCGCTTGTTGCGTTTGTAGTTGTTTTCATAGCAATTCAAACCAATTATGACAATATCACTTAGGAACAGTAATAAATACATACATTTTCAATTGAATTCTTTGTTTTACATCAAAATAATACTGAAAAGCAAGGAAATCGTAATTGCTGGACCTAAAATTGTATTTTAAATATCCAGGTCGAAAATTGGACTGAATAAAATAAAAAATAATTTTTTTTTGCACCTCAATTGTCCCTTTGTCCCATTATATTTTCAATGATTTATTTCAGCACATTTATGAATGATAGTAGAAAATACTTCATTTCAAAATTTGATTTTGCAGATTATAGTCTGAATTCTTGGACACGTAGTCATCTCCTGCACACAAATTCCTATTGGAACAGCAACAATGGTTCAAGTTTATTGGCCGGGCTCCCCACAGTTAGCCATACCACTCCACCAACATCTACGTCTTCTTCAGTACAAAACAGACCAAACGAATATTTATCGAATTCCTCCACATTGTGGCAACAATGGACGCCGTTCAACATGCCCAGAAGAAGGACACCCCCTGGTTTTCAAAATATCCAACAGAATACTGGGGTGAGATTTCCTGACTCTCAATTTTACTATGTATAATTCACTTTTATGAAATTAGTTGGTAGGCCTTTGAATAGGTTTATCAAGTTTTCGTTACTAGAATTTAGCCAAATTGGCACTAGTGAAATTTCAAGGTCAAAAATATTTGGCACCACGTTGTCAGTTCCCAAAATGTTTATCAATGACTTCATGGATTGGTGCAGACTGCAGTTACATACATAATGGGGATTTTTCCTGAATTTGGGTTATTACTGCAAATGCAAATTTGAACATAATTATTATGGGTTTGATTCATCATTTTCCCAAATTACCTTCAGAAAGTATTCAAAATCAGGTTTCAAAATTGGGGTTTGGGATTTGTCATGCATGCACGAAGTGACCACGTTGTTCAGTAGAATTGCTTTTTCTGCTATAGAATAACGAAATAGTTATTCCTATTCTGTGGTACACACGTGTTCTTTGTCAATATAACCAAACAATTTCCGTTTGCGAATTGTCAGTATGACAGTCTGTGCTCTTCTTTTTCTATTCCTTGGTCAATCAGGTCGATTCTGTTTGCAAATAGCAATATTGCTAGGAAGAAGATATTGCTATAATAACAAGATTGGAATTATTGGTATTCTGATCAACGATTTTGAGCAATATGATCTGTCACTTTAACAAGAATCTTGCTATCAATATTGCTATCTTAGCAACCTCAAAATAGTACTTGCTATGCTTCATAACAAGAAAGGTTAGAAAGGGAATCTTACACAGATACATTTGTTTCAGTATTATTTCTTCCAAGAATTCGAAAATATTGAAGATAGGGAAGAATGTGCTAATAGAAATTTGTTCAAGGTTCTCTAGAATATTTAATTTTAAGGATTCTTAGACTAAAATACCGGCATAGTAAGCAACAGCTGACTTGATTATCCTAATGATCTCAACAACAGCCATCCCTTTGCTTTCCTAACAGAAAAGTTCATCGAATTTCGAATTATTATCGCCTGCATTTAATTTCTGGAAACCAAAATTCTATCGGTATCCAGGAAATAGGTCAATTTGACTTTAATTGGTTTTTCTGTTTCGTAACATTTTCGAATAAGTCGATGTTTACATGAATAAAAACAGTATATGCTAATGGAAATGTGTTCCAGATTCTCTAGAATATTTTTAATTTCAAGGAAAATTCTTAGACTAAGATACAGGCATAGGCAACAGCTGAGATGATTATTCTAATCATCTCAACAACAGCAATCCCTTTGAGGTGCAAACGAAAAAGTTTATCGAATTTCGAATTATTTACGCCTGAATAAAATTGCTGCATTCTATTTCTGATAACCAATATTTTATTAGTATCCAGGAAATTGGTTATTGGTCAATTTGACTCGTTTCGTTTCCTAACATTTTTATGTCGATGTTTACATGAATGAAGAAAGCAGTAGATAGAGGTTATGTATGAGAAACCATAAAGAAAACTCACGAATTAGGGTTATTTTCTTCTTCCTTGTAGTTCTAAAGTCACAAAATACAGTGTTGTCAGCTCTAAAATCACCGATTATAGGAGTCCGTGATAGCAATATTGTTATGACAAAATTCATAACAAACATTGCTATAACACTCGAAACAGAATACGTAACATCATGGCCATATTGCTATAAATTAGAAAGATAGCAATATGACTAGAATAGCAAGGTTCATAGCAATACGCAAACAGAATCGACCTGATTGTCTTCTACTCTAACCAGATCGAAGTATAGCTATCTCTGTTTTCCTATGCAAAGTAACACATTTTACGTCCTTTTCTTTCCGAGAAAGCTGAATTCGACGTTGCCATATCGTACACTCATGACAAATCCCTTTAAATGCAAATCCCCATATTTATTTTTAGGTTTTAGGTGATCAAACATTTTTTTAAAAATATAATATTGAAATTATATGTTTGAAATGTGATGTTCTGAAGGTTTTTCATGAAAATAACTGAATTTTCGTTTAAAGAAAAAACCCCCATTGCAAGGCCCTTTATGTTGAATGGGCAACACCTCGTAGTTTTCCGACAGGAAAATTACTCTACTCTAACATTTTTTTAATTATACAGAGTGAAAGGTTTCAAACTCTCATGGTCTACCGACTGACTTCATAAATGAGAATTAATGTCATAGATAACATCTCATGATCCTATAATAAAAAATAATAATAATAATACGACAATTCCCTTCAGAGCATTATGGGTTCTTGATAAGGTACCCTTTTTTGAATCTTCCCAGTCTATTATGTATTCCATAATCGTGAATTGAAGTGTATCTTTCACCCCTAAAATAAATATGGAAACCATTGACAAGAAAAAAAAATAACAATAACAATATAACCTCAATTAGGTTATATGGAAACCAGTGAAAAAACTGAATGTGAAGAGAATTGTTTCATTTCAATTCTATAATAGTTTTAAAATGTTGGTTCTTAGTCAGGGGATAGATACTCTCTTGCGTTACCCCTGCAAATGTTGAATTGATATCAGAAATTTACTGAATTAATCATATTTTTAATATGTGCAATATATATTTCAGGGGATCAATGAAAATCCAGTAACTACAGATACTTACAATCCATTCTCGAGTAATATGTGGACGAACAATAACATTTGGAGATATTCCGAAGATTCTTAAAAGTCCATCTATAATTGCCATGAATTTCTATGGGCCATTTGCACTTATCTTAAGTAAAAACTTGGCTTATTTTCAAGACTGTTAAAATACTCATTTGTTGTGGTTTCGTCACAACTTTACTAGAAGTGTGAACATGTTCTACTTTCCTATTATATTGTTTTATTTCTTCTCAAATTGAATTTAAAAACTGTTTTGAAGAATGGTTGTGTGATTTTTCTTCAGATTACCTGATGTCTCTAGTTTAAACGTTGCTACTTAAGCTAACATATATTTCTGTATTGAATAATAGCAGCTTCATCTGGAGAATTTTGAATTCAGGTTGTAAGCATTCTCGAGATTCTGAGAGTAAAATGACTCATTTTAATCAAGGCTGGTACGCATGTTGTATACTTCCAATTGGCTGCACTGCTTGTCAGTTTATAAAGTGCAAAGTTTTGGTTTAATTTTCATAGTCGTAACCACGCCAAAATCACGAGAATTTTTAGTAGTTTCAAATTTTCTCTATTAAAGGCTTAAAGTCTCTTTAATGGCTTAATGGTAGTGCTTTTCTAGCTTTCTTTGGAGTTAATCTGGAAAAAAATTCGATACCGAGGAAAAAAACGCGAAATTTGACATATTTTTCACAATATCTTCTAAAATACTTTTTTCAAATTTAATGAATGGTTTCAAAAAAAAAATTTTTCAAATTACTGACAGCACAATCTCAACAAAATTTTGCAAAAAGTTGCAATCTTTGTGCTCCAACCAATCGCCTCGGTAGTCTCGAAATATAAGGGAAATAACCTCAAAATTTCAAATGGCTGTAACTCCAAAATGTTTGGCTGAAAATTTCAAGTCGATAGGATTCTCTGTATGCCCTTTATCGTGCCTACGGCCAGCCAGAACATGCACCAAAAAATGGAAATATTCACGCTGTTGCTTTCATGATGGAACGATAGAGAACCATAGACCTAATATAACGTGGACGAAGCATTAGAGAGACGGGATTGAAACTTATATGAGAGAGAGATGAAGCTATAAGAGGCTTGGAATACGAAAATCTATTCTAGATCCATCCTCTCCATTTGATCACGTATATGTTCCTAGTAGAATATGATCGCTATGGTGTGTGGCCTCTACTTATAGGTAATAGAGCAGAGTGTACAAAATTCTAACATGATATATCAAATTTCACCTCTCAACAGTGGCCAGACTTCAAATTTAATGTGGGCTAGAATATTTCAAACTCGACTAGAAAACTATTATGACAAAAATTCTCAAATGATTTTATATATATATATATACATGTATCTCACAGTAATACTGATCAAAACCTTATATAACTATTTCAAAGTTATGAATCAGATAATTCTTCCTCATCTCCTTCTATTGCATTCCAAAATGCGGTTACCATTTGCTCCGCACAT
The DNA here is from genome assembly GCA_958510865.1 of Myrrha octodecimguttata. Taxonomy (NCBI): domain Eukaryota; kingdom Metazoa; phylum Arthropoda; class Insecta; order Coleoptera; family Coccinellidae; genus Myrrha; species Myrrha octodecimguttata. Next base: position 66,970,790 of record OY294058.1, on the reverse strand, counting down.
TGTTTTCTTTGGGTAGAAGGTAGTGAATTCAGGCTTTCTCTCATAGTTTGTAACTGAGAAAACAACTCTGTGAAGTCATCAAAGCTATCATCTGAAATATTATCATCTGTTTTTTCCTCAATCCCCTTATTTGAACATTGATTATCAAATTTGCTTTGGTTAACTTTTTTATTCTGTGATTTCATCTTTAAATTTGACCAAGTGTGTGAATGCAAAGCTTCTATTATTCTCTCAACACCAACTTTCTCTTCAAAGTCAGAGGCTGTATTTTCTTCATGTGTACTTGCAGGATACAACTCAATGAATTCATATCTCTTCTTAAGACACCACTCAATTGCTTCAGTTCTTGTGATTTTGGTATTTTCATCGCAATAATTAGCTACGACAATGTTAACATCTGGATGACAGTTTTGTGTGATATTTTCCCAAAAATCCAATTCTTTGAGACCAGTACTTTTGTTTGTATCCAAATGCATAATTAGAGCTTCGACTGTATCGTTAAACTCCTCAGATCTTTCAAAGTATGTCTCTGTTCCAACTAAACAAATTTCTGCGGTGTAATACTTAGAATCAATTGTCCAATTACATTTTACTATTCCTTTATGATCATCGTCCAAACAAGTTGATTTAGATATCAATTTGATAAGAGATTGAGGTTTTGTATTAGTATTGCTCAAAACTAATACACATGGTTTCAGTTCCATTTTGTTGACTTTCCAATAATTGATGGAACGATATTATTCTATACGTACCGGCTCGTCTTTTCGTTTATAAATACAAAGCCAGACTTTATTATTATTAATAATCTTTGATTTCTGTGTATGAAACCCACAGAATACAGATATATGATGAAACCATAGACCTGAAATAAAATGGACGGAGCTTTAGAAAGAGAGGATTGTAACGTACATAAGAGAGAGATGGAGTTCCTCTTCTAGCTCCATCCTCTGTCGAACTCTTCAAAATAGTATCTACTCTCTCACTCGTATTTCTTAAGATTCCAAGCCTCTTCTAGCTCCATCCTTTTTATCCCTAGAAAACTCATATTCGTTCTCTCTTGCATGTATATTTCAATCGATTCAGTCTAAAAGTGACGTAAAGCTCGGTCCATGTTATATTAGGTCTATGGATGAAACCGGTGTGAAGTTAGCTTTCAAAAGATAGCTGACAGAATTCCCGAACTCCGAAGATACCCGAACGGGTTGAGAGGATCAGTGGCGGGCATTTATTCTGTAGCGCAGCAAAATAAGGGTTACGAACTAAATTTTCTACAGATGTAAAATTGTAAAGTTATTTCCCATGTAATCATTATTAATGTAAATACCTGAGCATTAATAGTGCGGGATATACCAAAATGACCTATATATGGGTCATTTTCAAGATTGACAAATGGTCTCGATTCACAATCTCGTACGAAATAATTACTGCAAAATATCAGTTGGGCTGGGGGAAATCTGATTACCATCAACCAAGGAAATTCTCTTTAAATTCTAATACAACTAGCAAGTAAATTTTTTTTATGAATGTCAATCTGTAGATGTTTATCAATATTTCCATATAGGTCTCATGACTGCAGTCCTGAAAAATGAATAGTTAAAGGGAATTAAATTGATGCGACACAGACGATTATCTTCCTAGAGATAGATAATTGGGAACTTCTGCAAAGATGCCAGCGCCCTAACGGATAAATTTGGAACCTGTCCAAGCTAGTAGTTTTATGTAAACAAACCTTAGGAATGTGGTGGAGAACGAATATTTATTAAGCAGAGCTTAAATATTTGAAGAAATTATTATAATTTTGTGTAAGATTTCTTGAGAAGGAAATTTTCGTTTGGATCACGATATAAAATCGAACTTTAAATCGTTCCTGGAGGATGATTTCGGTGTTATTTTAGTGTATGTTGCTTGGTGGATCAAAATGAACCAATATCTAAGTTTACTTGAATTTCTAAAAAAATAGGCACCTCAATCAGTAATTTAAGGTCTCTTATTTATGTGAAGAAGTGCTGAATGAAGGCTATATTATGTGGTAAATCTAGAATCAGTCCAAATGATATGACTTGTTCTTTGTTTACAAACGAGTGAATCAATAAAATGAAAACAGATTTTCTGCTTTAGTTCTTTTGCATCGTATTTCTAAAGAAAAGGAAACAGATAGACATATAATTGATTTCATTATGATATTATAGCAGCTCAAGGCACACATACAAAATGAAAAATGTCACAGCTGGTTCAACCTACCTATATGTAGAAATGAAAAGTATTAATGTATTTATATGAATAACTTCAGGTATTATCAATTCTAACAGTATATCTAGTTCCTGTCAGGTTTTCAACCAGATCCATCTTTCAGAATATGATTTTGGGTATGTGAATTAGGTAGCTGCAGAAGTGCTCGGTGGTTTCTCTGCTGCAACTTTCTTCAAAATTCTCTTATTTTCAATTACACCTGAGAACATCATGACATGAAGTTGTTTCGAAATGAATACATTGTATGTAATTTACCTTTATGAAAATAAATATCTTCAGAGAAATGCAGTGAACATACTTTCATGTATTTCGTGACCTGTTTTCCAATCTTCAATTTCTGAAGCTAGGCCTTTCTTCTATCATTGAGTTCCCTGCCAAATGCTGTTTCCAAATTAACTTCACTTTCATTTTGCTTTGGAAAAAATCGAAACTAGAGGCATCAGATGATCTTTTCTTTTTTGACCATGAATAACATTGAGTTGTGGCACACAACAATAGTCATTTCGGGAGGATGCCATTTCGAATTAATACAATCGAAAATTTTTATCGGAAAGGAAGAAATCGATTGATGAATATTACAAACACTTTCGGTATACCAAAATTTCAACTCGGAGAACAACACAAAAGCTCGAAAATGAACTCCGAAAGTAAGCAAATTACGTTAGAATAACAGGCACGTCGAAAAACTACTAGCTTGGAAGTGTTCGAATTCCTATCGCCAGAGGGCGTATCGCTTAGCAGTAGTTGCGAATAGAATAATTTTATTAGAACTCAAAGGTATTTTATTCCGGTGATCATTTAAAGATTTCACTATTAATGCTCAGATATTCACATGATTACATGAGAAATTACTTAACAATTTTTATATCAATACTATCAGTAACAGTTCAAAAATGAACATTATCCAGATTCATGTGTAGAGAATTCAGTTGGTAACCCATATTTTGCTGCGCTACCGAATGGATGCACGCCACTGATCCTTTCAACCCGTTCGGTTATCTTCGGAAATTCTGTCAGCTATCCTTTGGAAACTAACTTCACACCGGTATTTATGAAGGCCATTAGGGGATCGTTAACTTCTCCGTAGACAAGAATGAAAAGATTTATCCATAGACCTAAAATACCAGTAGATATCCGTAGTAGACACTCTGTGATTTTCAAAATTAACCTAAAATTTGTCTCCAGATAAAATAATTTGTTATTTGTGTAAATAGCATTAATCTGAATATTATTTATTTCTACTTATCAGATCATATTGGACAATCCCAAAAATGCTGGGGCTGTTTAGAAATATATTGTTACGTTCTGGCTCTAAAAGTCCCAGTAACCTATATTCTTTCAGTACAGCTTCTGATGCAGCAAAACTGGTAGCAATTCCCCAAGAGCTGGATAAATTATTCAAGACAGTTGAAGTTGAACTTCGTGGAAATGACCCCGCTGTATTGAATAGTTATATTAAATTTGCTAAAACAGCAGGAAATCACTTGAACATACAGTCTCACACGTAAGATAAATAACTGTATAAGGTATAGCTTGTCTTGAAAAACCATTTGCAGGTGGCAATTGCGGAAACCTACGCATACAAGATATACAGTTTTGAAGTCAGTACACATTTATAAAAAACACAGGGTACAATACGAGTTTAGGACTTATTACAGTTTCATTAGCTATAAATATTTAACTGAATCTACAGCTTCTACTTTACTGGAGTATATTGAAAGGAATCTACCAGAAGGTGTTGCCTTGAAAGCAACCATGGTAAGGAAATACTTTATGAATGTTGAAATATGGATTGAAATATTGTCTTTCTAGATAGAGCTACAGAAATTACCAGAACATCTAGAAAATGATAGTCGAGTAGAAATCCAATCAACTTAAAATGTAAATGTTCAATATAGTGTGAAAAATTAGCAAAAGTTTTTTTAGGAATCAATTTAATTCTACATATAGTTATACATAATATGCTCATTCTCCAAAAATTTTACGGATGAAAATCAGAATTGGTAGAAAATTACTGTATTGGCTATTAAAGATCCTCCAGACTAGAATTGAGGAAACAAACTGAAGAAAACATATTGCTAGTCAAAGTAATAGGCTAGAGTCAGATGGCAATGGACAGATATCCAAAGTGCATTTCTTCCAGTATCTAAGCTTTGGAAGATTCAAACCAATCCCTGATTACAGTATTATAATTTGGAAGTGGTATGCAATTTTTTGACTTCTCTGCTACTGTTTCTGAATGGATTATAATGAAATTCTAGAAAAGCACTGAGGTAAAATTGACAGATTTTCGTGTATGAACAAATTTGTGGGTGAAAAAAAATTCTATATAATTTTGTTTGAAGATTTTCATCCATGATATAAATAAATTAAATGGTTGTCGGGACTGTGGACCTTTATTAGCTGTCAATTACAAAATAGTTGCCAACGTTTCGAGGACCTTTTTAGGGTTAGGGGTTTAGGTCCTCGAAACGTTGGCAACTATTTTGTAATTGACAGCTAATAAAGGTCCACAGTCCCGACAACCATTTAGTTTATTCTATATAATTTTTTTGATTGTTGGGATGTCACTGAATTCCCCAACAAGTTACAAAGTTTCAGGATTTTAAATTTTGTTGCCTGATTATGTCAGTGCATTTCATGAGGCAAGTTGAAAAAATAATTGCATCAATTTTGATCACTTATTGACTAGTTCTGAATTTAATTATCAATACCATGTTACGTTCCAATGTTGAACTGTTTCAGCCGATACTATTTGGTAGTTGATCAGAATTAAACTACAATAAAAAAAAAATTGATTTTTTGTTAACAATTATGAGATGTTTTACTAAATGTAAGGTTCACATTTTGTGATTAGTTTCGAACATTTGTTCATCTTCAGACAACTGTCCTCTGAGCACACGAAACAGGGTATTTATCTAGATTCAGGTAAAACGACATAATACACTATTCTTCAAGTCACTTTTTATTATAATCACGTTGTACCTGAATCTGCATAAATACCTCTTACCATGTGTTCAGTTGTTTGAAGATGAACAAAAGTTCGAAACTTGTCACAAAAATATAAACCTTACATATTAAACATCTCATAATTGTTGGAAGTGAATCAAAGTAACACAATTTGTTTTAATTATGTTCAAAGCTTAATCTTTGCTATAATAAGCACAACAATGAAAATGACAGTTTGTGAGCCACAACTTTGCAGTTCATAAATTGATAAGTTAGTGCTAAATTTCTTTCCGATCAGATTAAATAAAGAAATGGGGAGAATAGTTCGTTGATGTATTGATATTTACTCAAATGGAAATTTCTACCATTTTATGGGTCTTGTGGAGATATGCATCTGAGTCTTTGAAAGCAGCCATTTATACATACTTACTACATTGTCGTAGAGACGGAGGTTAGAATTGATACCTCTTGCAACTCCAAAATGGTAAAGAATTCATTCGAAAAACCTTTGAAAAATCAATTTTATATTATATTATTATAATAAATAATTCTGGAATCACTTCTTATATACATTTTATAGGTTATAATCTGTATTATATTGAGTTGCAAAGAATTATTCTTCACCATTACTGCTATCAGAGTCGCTGGAATCATCACTATCACTGGAATCTTCACTATCACTATAAGTCTCCATCATTGCTGGTCTTCTGTTTGTATTCATTGGTATATCATCACTATCACTTTCTTGTAATTGCCTCTTGTCATTGAAAACTTCAGGCCATATATTATTTTCTTTGAAATACTTTATATGATCACTGGTTATAACGCGAACCATTTCACCTCTTACTTTCACACCTTCGTGTATGGGTTCAATTATTATATAATTACCACGTATCACATAATAGTTCTTCCTATATTTAGTAGGCATCGACACTAGAAATCGTTCTTTATCTGCAGTCTCTACTTCATGAAGGTTGTTGCCCCTCGTTGCGATGACTTTAACTATTTGCTGATTTTCAGTTGGTGGAGAATAATCATTGATCTCTCTGAAAACATGTTTCCTTTTGAGTGCTCGTGACATATCTGAAAAAAATGAAAATTAGGTGCTTTCCAAGTAGATTTGGGTACTTAACAATTAGTGTTGGGGCAGATATCAAAAATCAATGGTCTTCATCTATATTTCAAATCTGGTGCGGTTCTTCCTCAGGATAATCTGACAAGATCATTAATTTTTAAATTAACGATGACAACATCAGAAAATCATCTCATCTATATAATCACATTCAAAACTTACTAATAACAAGTTGTAATGCAACATTATAATTTTATGAAACTGGGTATGAAAAAAAACTATGTGACAACCATGGAAAATGTTTTTTACATAATGGTGACAACTGTGTAAGAAAACATGATGTGACAAACATGGAGACTAAATGATACACATGACATCTTTATCTTCTTTCGGATGATTAAAGCTTAAATTATAGCATATATTGAAGAGTCAATCGAAAAATATTGTAGTCAAGTTTTAGTCAACATTTATTAGGGACAAAGTAACGAGAATGAATGATGATGAACCTTGGCGATAAATAATCAGTGAATTAAATATAAAAAAAAACAGCATTATGCAAATTAATTCCAGAAGTAGAAAATCTCTCAATGTAATTCCTAGAACAACAATATGTACAAACGCCAGTAGAAAAATTACTTTTCTCTGTGAAGGGTTGAAATATTACAAATGATTTCCAAACTCAGGAAGCTTCAGAATCATCCCTAATGTATGGACAAAGTAGGAAATTGAAGCAAAAAACTAACCAATGATTGAAGAATTTTGTTTTTTTTTTCAAAAATTGTTTTCATCTCACTCTGCTAGATTTGTTTGGCACCGTTCCATTATGACAGGGTCACACACATTATAATGGTCTCTTTTAAATAACTGGTCATGAACCATTTGGATGGAATATCTAGGTTGTTGATTCATGTTCCATTAGATCCATGTTTTGGCAATTGGCAAACCACAATTAGAACGTTGTTCGCATTCGGTGGATAAACTTTATTTATATTAGTTATTTAAGTGAATTGTTACAGAAAGACTGCTTTTAAAAACCTGTTTGCCTGTTATTTGATGTCCATAACTAAACTAGCTGAGCAAAAAATAATTTATTGTATAATAAAAACAAATGAATTGATATAAGTTCGACTAACGGACTTACCTTAAACTCTTCAAGATCAGCTCAAAAAACTTATTTCACCTTAAAATGAATAATTCAATTCACAATATACGTTCTGCTCTGCACACGAGCACACATACAAACCACAGAAAACTAACATTTCTTTTTCTTGTCATAGAATACAAATTTATTTTCCAAGCATAGAAAAACTAATCAACACAGAATAATCAATCGGGATTCATTCTATCATTCACTCCTTGTGTCCTCGGCTACTCTGGCCATTTAGACAAGCTTTCAATTTTACATTGACATTCATTCAGATTCATACCAACTAGAGACTTCGGGCTACCTCGGTAGACTAGTTGGCTGAAGAGGTGGACTAGGGTGCTGAAGGTACTGGGTTCGAATCCCGGCGAGGTCATGGATGTTTGAGGTTTGTGGTGATGTAAAAATGAAACTTGTCTATAGTTGGGTATGAATGAGAAGTATGCAATAAAAAAGTGTTACTATGATCTGTGTACATGGTTTAAGCCGGGGCACATTAAAGAGATGATGAATGAATGAACTAGAGACTTTTCATTTATAGACACACAAACATTTACCTACACAACATCCATAACCTCGGCGGGATTCGAACCCAGTACCTCCGGTTTTACAAGTAGACTATCAACCCACTGCACCACCGTGGCAGTAATTAATCGATCAAGATTATTTTTGCATGATGTAAAAAAATGGTGTGCTCATCTGAAAAATGAGTGACGTCAGCAAGATTAAAATTCAAAGAGTTGTATATTCTGTGCTTTGAATAAACATGAAAATTCAAAGAACAGAATATACAACTCTTTGTATTTTAATCTTGCTGACGTCACTCATTTTTCAGATGGGCACACCTTGTTTTTACATCATGATGGGGTGCGTTTTTATTTTCATCGAAATGATTAATCGATTAACCTCTATCTTTCTCTTTTTTGGTGAATAACAAAAGGAGAGAGAGAGCGAGATACACCGATTAACCAGTTCGATAAAAACTCTACAATATGTAGAGACCACGATTGGCGCAATACAAATACCCGGTATACTATTGGACATTGGAAGAGAGATGGAGAATGATCTCACACAATGACGTATCCTACTGTGCGAGACGAGAGAGGATTTACCATAAATTATTTGTCTATGGCATTTACCAATGATCTAACAATACATATTATTATTTGTCTATGGCATTTACCAATGATCTAATAATACATATTATTAGATGTGAGATCATTCTCCATCTCTTTTCCCATGCGCATACCGGCGTTGTTTAAGCATAGAACTCTATATTACTACTATATATAGAGTTCATTGTGTTTAAGTAACAGGGTTGCCAGTTTGATTTTTATGTCATCAGTAGATACCTCGTCAAAAATTCAGTAGATTTCAGTAGATTTATTTCATGCTCTACAGAATGAAAAATGGATCATGAAATTGAATTATTTAATTGAAAAAACAGTTACATAATGTCAACAAAATAGAAACAAAAATTTGTATAAAAAAATGAGATATAACCTATATTCTCATTTCGAAAATACACAAATTGAAGTTGAATAGGAACTTGTACTTAACAGGTTCGACTTCATAAAAGACAGGATTAAATAGAAAAATAAGCCACAAATCCGATGGAAACACTTTCAGCAACTATAGCCACGACTTCTACGAGAAAACATCAAATGCAAAGTGAAAAGTCAAATCATCAAACCAAATTCTGCTGGTGTTTACGTATCTTATCTATTATCCATAACCGCCAATGACCGGTGATTCCCTGCGTGGTGGCTTAGTATCGCCAAGGTATCAAGCTGTTTGACGCATTCTATTTTATAATCAGTGGCACCGTAAAATGTATTCGAACAGAACGTCCCAAAATATCAATAATAGGTAACAAAAAATATGAGTCAAAATTTTCTTCGGTAGATTATGAAATGTTTCAGTAGATAAATGTGCAAATCAGTAGATCTACTGAAAAATCAGTAGACCTGGCAACCCTGTTAAGGAACAATGGTACCGGGTATTTGTATCGTGTTCTGTGTTTACGTACGATCCAGATGAGCAAATCACTGTTTTTACATCGTGGGCCTAGCCTGGTTCAGGAAATGAAATTCTATGGTTCTCGAAGATATGGTTATTCTATGATAGCAAACTCTGTGTACTCTGTGGAATATTCTTTAGGGCCGGTATTATAAAACTTAACTTTAACTTTAACTGACAGTTTTGACAGTTGTAGAAGGACATAACTGTCAAAATTGTCAGTTAAAGTTAAAGTTAAGTTTTATAATACCGGCCCTTATTCAAAGATAGCAAATGTGTAATTATTTGTGACATAGAATAACAATATCAATATCCAAGTTTACTTCCATTTTATCATTGAATAAAGAACAATGTTCTTTATTCAGAGCATTTTATATTTGTATTCTTTGCATTTTACAATCACATTTGTTGTATTCACAAAAATCATGGACCTAAAATATCAAAAATTGTTATTCTCTATGGTCTATGACAAAAATACAATCCTAACCTTTAAATTTTTGTAATGTGATTATAGGTTACGAGCAGTTTTGACAGTTGGGAGAGATTGGAGGACCAACAATAACCTAAAATGCATTGTTTACTATGGGAAAAAGCGATTTGGCTTGTGATTTTGTATGAAATTGGACATTTTGGAGTGAAATATTCACTATTAGGAACTATATCCGAAGTACTTGATATCTTGTAACAGTAACTGCTTCACTAAACTTATGAAATTTTTCGAATAAATACAATTCTTGCTGGTTGGTGCTGTTGTTGCAAGTTGCTTGGTTTAGTTAGGCAAGAAATACAATTTAAAACCTAAGTTTTTTGATGTAAATTCAGGTATTCAAGCTCGAATAATCAACATCAAATCGATGAAAACTACCAATGAGTTGTTGAAGTATTTTCATTTGAATGGTAGGTACTAACCAATTGTAGAGAGGAACTCAATTTATCCATTATGAAAGAGAGAAATAAGAAAATTCAATCGGTTCTGAAATCGAAAATCATATTTTCTGAATTAATTCAATAAAGAACTGCGGTCTAAAATGGAAATTCACAGAATAAATGTTACTTTGCAACTTGTCAGTTACCTCGGCAAAGAACATAGGTTGTATATTAGTCTCTGCAATCAATAACATTTGAATTAGATAGGATTTATTCATACCATTGACATTCAGGTATGCAATGACATCAAATATTGAGCTGATTTTCATGTTTAGTCGAGTAATATCATGTAGGTTATTTTGGTAGGGCACCCCGAACTATTCCGGGTGTGGAATATTTGCAAATCATAAGTTTTCAATAAGCATTTCTTTATTACTTGAACAAGACAGGATTTATAAAAGAAATTTCCATTCAGATATTCAATGCAGTAAAATTTTTAGCTGATTCTCACTTAAGGTGCAGTATTACTACTGACAATGTTTTGTTTGGGTATGCAGATTGATACCAGGTAGGGAATTTCCGTAAAATCGTCAGTTTTCGATACACATTCCTGATTATTTTCACAAAGAAAAGATCTAAATCATCACTAATCGGCATTTTAGCCTAATTTGATCACCCTTGAGTCGTATTTTAGAAACAAAAACCATCCACTGTGTCAATAAACTGTTCCTATCTACTACACCCAGGAGTAACTGGCAGTGTCTAGGAATGAAAAATTTATTAGCTCTATGATATCACAAAATATTTTCGCAATATTTTAACTCCATATGAAAGTAACAAGGTGCCTATATAATTTACTACAACACACAAAAAGACTGTTGACTGAACTAACCAAAGGTCTGTTTATTTGCCTGTTTATGAAATCAGGGACTAATTTCATATTAAGTACACCAAATTTATACTATGCTTTTCAAAAAAAAAGTGAATATATCAATCCAAAATTTCCAAATGAATACGAAATCACGAGAGAAATCGCTTTTTCTCATAGTAAACAATGCATTTTAGGTTATTGTTGGTCCTCCAATCTCTCCCAACTGTCAAAACTGCTCGTGACCTATTGTAAATTGTAACTTAATTTTGATTTTATTCAGTTTAGTAGATTGAAAATGTATTCCACTTGTAGCAAAGGTTTGCAAAGTAAATATTTCATAATTGAATATTGTCGTACTTTCAAACATTTATTGGAGGAAACCTTCAAAATACAAAGGATCAAGGTATCAACTAAGATTCAACTTTCCACCTATCAGTTTACTTGATTATTATCGTTTTCTAGTGTCGATTTAGTTTCATCCCTAGTACTTATATGCAGATGTAATAGTTTAGATTGAGACTGAATTGTTAACAGCTGATATTCTATTTTGATTGGTAGCCGGTGCATATCGTGTTGAATAAATATTTCTATAATCTAGTTGGCAAAAATTATTCTCAAACATTTTACTCTTTCAGCTCACTTCCTATGATGCCAGTAAACATTATGTTGTGTTTGGAGCAAATATTGGAAGCTTATATGTATATCATTTAGAAAATATTACGAAGTGTGTTAAAGTTCTTCCAAACAGTGTGAGTATGATTGTCACATACTCGTATGGTTATAAAAATTCGTATTGCAAATTTAAATTTTTCTTTTTCAGTTCGTTCAACCTGTCATTCTGATATCCATTTCACCAAATGAAGGTAATATCCTATTTGTGGATGAAACTGGATTAATAGTTATATTTGAGAAATGCTTTTCTGAAAAACCGTACAATACTCATATTTTCAATCAGCAAAAAGGTAAAAAAATAACGGCTGTAAAATGGGAAGGAAATGAGAAAGCTTATATAGGTAATAGTGAAGGAACAATAGCAATTGTATCCCTAAAAAGTAAATTGGTAAGAATAACAAAAATCCCTTGATTGTTATGACGTTTTTCGGAACTCACCTTCTGAGTCGGTATCTATAAATTAATATGCAGGGTGGAAATCATGTCGAACTGAAGGAAGTTTGTTTTCTAAACAATTTATTGAAAACATTGATCAACTGAATATTTAAAATACAGGCAGACTAATCTTGTTCATATAAGGCAGCATAATGTTATATGGTAATACTTTTTTTCCAGATATTATCATTACTCCACACTCCTTATGTGTCACTTATGGACTTACATTCCCAAATAATACAAATTGATGTTTCACCTCCGTTATTGTTAATTACGACAGATAAAAAAACATATATATGCAATACAGAACAAGAAAGGTACAAACAAGTAGGTACTCAGGAGACAGCTAGAGGCTTTGGTGCATGTTTTCTCTGCAATGAAAGTGGAGTCACTTTGTATTGTAGTCGCCCAGGGTTGAGGATATGGCAAGCAAATGTTGCAGGAGACGTTTTTTCTACTCAAAAATACAAAGGTGTTGATCCTATCATCAATGAGATATTGAGATTTGAGGAAGTACCTGATATAAGTCTAAAAGTTGAAAAAATAAGCACCACCAACAAGGAGAAAGCAAATTTTGGGAAAGTTCTTCTATTTGAAAAAAAGTTTCTATGCATAACAAATCCTGAAAATATCTTCATTGTGAATCCAGAACAAAAACAAATAATCTTTCACTATTACAGTGATCAATCAATGGACGTGAGATTGATTGGACAAAAAATATTTATTAAGTTTCATTCAGGAAAATTCTTAATTCTCAATTTCTACAAATTTGAGGAGGTAATTAATGAAATATATTTCAAAAAACAATTCAGTCAAGGAATTCAATTCCTCCTTAGGTATCGGGTATGTACATTAGAATGGCTGAAATATTCTCCGAATACTAAATTGATAACGAATTTGGAGTTCAAGATGGAAGACGTTGACAAGGAATCAGCACAACAATTTACTATTATGTTGAATGAATTTAGGCAATGTGAAAATGAAAGATTGAAGCAATACTTACAGGAAGATGATCCGAAAATAAAAAATTCAAACCAAGAAGAACCTAAAGTTGAACAAACAGCTGAGGAACAACTCAGCGAGGAAATGGAACTGATGTGCAAAAAATATGATCTATTTAAAACTTGTAACATAATCTACATGCCCCAGTTTTCAAACATGCTATTGAACTTAAATGAAGATGAAATGGCTAAACTATTTTTAAATTTTGTGCACTATAAAAAATCCAAACTAGTTGATATCGAGATGTATTGGTGTTATAAAGAATATATCCATCATTTCGATTTGAAACAGGGACACAAAAAGTTACCCCAGCTCCAAAAGGAAACTATTGATTTTTTGAAAGAATGCTATCTCAATGTAGAAGCAGGGATAGACATTGATTCCTGTTCCAAACTTTCTTGTACATACCCACTGCCAAGTTCAAAGAGAGGATTACCAAAGTATGATAAAATTGGAAAAGCTCTAGTCAAATATTATGAAGATGATATTTTATTTTTAAAAAAGCCATATATGTGGTTTCATAGACTGAACCAAATTACCACAAAAGAATGCTTGAAAAATTATTTACCTGTGATCATACAATTTGGGTATATTAGTATTTTGCAAAAGTTCCAGGAATATATAACTTACAATTTCTGCCACGATTTGGTAAAATTATTTATAGAGCTGAAGAAAGGAAAATGTTTGAATTGTGGAACTCCATTCACCAAGGAAAGCTTCAAGCACATTCCACAGTGGGATAATCTAGGTATCTCACTCATTCCATTTATTGGTTCTGATAATGTATTGAGAATCTTCTCGGATTTCCAACAAAATATCCCAACCAAAGACGCCTTATCTAAAAAATTCTATCTAACATGCATGTTCTCAGAGATTCAAGCTAGGGAACTTTCTGCCAAAAATGCTATTGAAATGGCACTCGATTTCCTCAGTAACACCCATACACAATCAGAGGTAAGACGGCGTTAAACTACATGTGATACATTTTTCATTTAATTGTACAGGGTGATTCACTTATCTTGGTAACACCAATTATCTTGGAAACAGCTGAATTGACATTCAGTGTTTTGTACAAGTCAAATGCGTTAAAGAGGGCAGAATACCTTTTTGCGCGCATATTCTTGGGAACATCGTGCCACAGCCGTCTCTAGAAATAGCCTGGAACACAGTTTGACAACGCCGCATGAAACCGAAACAGAGAGGCCGGCCGCTTGAACGTGTAGTACGTGAATATGAATGCAAAGCTTCACTTTTCACTTCGTCAAACTAATTTAATGACTTTATTTTCGAAAAAATACCTGAAATAATAATATAATTATGCCCTACTTGGTCAATAAATAGAATAGCATCGTTCATTTCTTCTCAACAATCGTGACATGACGTTGAAACTCGAGTAATGACATTGAAGTTGTTATTCAATTTATTGTTCAGCAAGAACCACAGGAAGGTGTAGGGCCATCTCTTGCCAAAATAACATAAACTTAAATAAAATTCTCAAAACTAAAATATATTCTAAAACTTAACAATAGATATTTGTTCGACTAGGGCGAATGAAACGTTGTTATCATCGAATTAAGGTTTCTAACTTTTTGTTCTTCATCAGTGGCGAATTTTTACTATCTCCCAGATTTTTCCGCTTTTTATTTTTTGCTGAAATTTCCCGGTAATATATATTTTAAATCTCCATAAATTTTGAACGAATAATTGATAATTTCTATTAAAACTAGAGTAGTTTGGAGCAAATCTAAATTTTTATAACGCGAAAGTAAATTTATAAGTTGAGACCATCTGCTCAGCTTAAGATGGAAAGGAAGAATCCATTTCAAATCATTGGGAGAAAACTGAACATTTTTAATGAATAATTTGATCTGTAAGTTTTTATCAATTTCAAGAGAAGCATCAACCGACAAAGCTTTTTCGAAATTCAAAATATAAAAATAAATTTTTTCATCCAGCTTCTTAATATCCCATCCTGAAACATCGATATTCATTGAATAATTATCACATCCTCGAAATTTTGGATAATATCAGAGCTCATAAATGATTCTATTTCGTTTAAATTCCGAGAAATAACCGCATCTCTCCTGGACTTTGGATCTGTTCTTGCTTTAGGAGCCGGTTTCGACAGATATGATGGTAAATTTGGAAACATTTTTGGAACTGCGGTTTCTTTTAATTTCGGATATCTCAATAATAACGGTTTTATTGTACCATCAGCTTGTAAATGTTTATCATACCGAATTATCTCGTTCTCTTCGAAATGTTTCTCGCAAACTCCGCTATAAGGACTTGGAATGAAATTTTTTCGCGGGATGGATTTTATCCATAAAAGTTTTTTTTCTTCATTCTTCGGAAAGCCAAAAACAACTGAAATAACCTTCATTTTTGGTGGATTTATAGTTACTTTTACAGGATGGGACGCAACACTTCCTAACCATTTTCCTAAGCCTATGGTCTCAAATCGATACTCACGAGAAAACAAAGTAATCCAAAGAAAAATTCACTATCACTATTCACAGCACGACACTTGATAATATTAAAAACACCTTCTATTGATTATTGCACTGATTTTGAAGTTCCGAACACTTGTTGTACCGAGATTCTTGATTTGATGTAATATAAACACTGTTTGTAAGACAATATTTATTCGTATGATTTACACTGATGTGCCCTGAAAGTGGACTTTATCAATTTTTCAAAGATGTGCCCTGTATGTGAGCTATTCAATGAATGATAAAAATGAACCAGTATTTCTGGGGTGTAAGGAGAAATTTTACCTACTGTTCTAATAATAGAACGCAGGTTTCAAACACATGGTCCCTAAACCTTCGGTTTAGATGAATTCGTAGAAAATCTTCAAGTTTTGAAGTGGCCCTTCGGGTTCGGGGCCTATCGTAGACGTTGCCAGATTTCGCATGTTCCCGGCTTGTGCATTAAAGACGGCTGTGATCGTGCTATCGTTTTGTCCAAATGTCTGTAATTTTCGAATTTTGTGCCGAAATGGTCTTGAAATAGGTTGGACTCACTGATGACCAATTCGGTATCAAAATTGATTCTGTCCAATTGGCTGTAGGCACGATTATGGGCATGCGGAGAATCCTATCGACTTGAAACTTTCAGGGTAGGTTGCATTTCAAAATGCTTCGGTAAAGCTTGCTGAAAACGGTTTCTAAGTTATTGTCATTTGATAAATTGAGGTTTTTTTCCTGTCAGTCAATAAAAAAAAATTTTCACACCTCAACTTCATATTTCACAGCACTTTACTTTTCCGATCATATTATCCCCCCAAAATTCTGTAGCTTTGTTTTGGTTCCGACTTCAGAACCAATTCAGGACAGTTTGAGTATGCGCGATTGTGATTTTTCAGACTAAAAATCGCATACACAAGCCACAGCCGTCTTTAATGCTCAAGCCGGGAACATGCGAAATCTGGCAACATCTACGATAGTCCCCTCTGAATAAAGTTCTTTATTCAAAGATAGTCCCTGAACCTTTTGCATTTCACGGCGTTCCTAGTAGTTTTAACAAGTAGCAGGTAGTATTTTGTTTGAAGCGATTCTCGGTGCAACAAGTGCTCGGAACTTCAAAATCAGTGCAATTATCAATAGCAGGTGTTTTTAATATTATCAAGTGTCGGGCTGTGAATAGTGATAGTGAATTTCCCTTTGGATTACTTTGTTTTCTTGTGAGTATCGATTTGAGACCATAGGCTTAGGAAAATGGTTAGGAAGTGTTTCGTTCCATCCTGTAAAAGTAATTATAAATTCACCAAAATGAAGATTATTTCAGTGATTTTGGCTTTCCGATGAATGAAGAAAGAAAACTTTTATGGATAAAATCCATCCCGCGTAAGAATTTCATTCAAAGTCCTTATAGCGGAGTTTGCGAGAAACATTTCGAAGAGAACGAAATAATTCGGTATGATAAACATTTACAAGCTGATGGTTCAATAACACCTTTATTTTTGAGATATTCGAAATTGAAAGAAACCGCAGTTCCAAAAATGTTTCCAAATTTACCATCATACCTGTCGAAAGCGGCTCCTAAAGCAAGAAAAGATCCGAAGTCCAAGATATGCGGTTATTTCTCGGAATATAAATGAAATAGTAACATTTATGAGCTCTCATCTTATTAAAAATTCCGAGGATCTTCTTGATAATTATTCAATGAATATCGATGTTTCAGGAGGGGATGTTAAGAGGCAGGATGAAAAAATTTATTTTATATTTTGAATTTCGAAAAAGCTTTGTCGGTTGATGCTTCTCTTGAAATTGAAGAAAAATTACAGATCAAATCATTCATTAAAAATGTTCAGTTTTCCCCCAATGATTTGAAATGGATTCTCATCACAGATCAATTATCGGTAATAAAATTAAGTACTCTTTAAGTACAATAATCATATCATGTCATTCATTTTATATTCTCAGTCAGCATCGTGTTATGAGCTAATTAGAAAATTCTTTATTTTGCCTACCAAGAGGTATTTAAGATCCATTTCTTCATCTTTGCACATTTCTGCTAATTCAGATAATAACAATAAAAACTATCTCTCAAATGTATCCCTTAATTTGCCTAGTTTATATCAAGTCGTAGTTCCTTCGATTGATATATTAATTCCCGTCTTGATTATAGGTCCAAAAATGTTATTGGAAGCGCGATTAATTCATTAAATGATTTAGCAAAGACTGTTCTTTCTTTCATGATCAATTCTGCTTTTGGAATTACGAAAGAGGTTGTTAAATTATTACCGGTTCATTCATTATGTTCAATTTTCCCGAATTTACTCCTGAATAATTACGTCAAAAATAGAAATAATAACATGATTGATGAAAAAATTAAAAGTGGAAAAATCTGGGAGATAGTAAAAATTCGCCACTGATGAAGAACAAAAAGTTAGAAACCTTAATTATATTCTATGATATCAACGTTTCATTCGTTTTAGAATATACTTTCATTTTGAGCATTTTATTTAAGTTTATGTTATTTTGGCAAGAGATGGCCCTACACCTTCCCGTGGTTCTTGCTGAACAATAAATTGAATAACAACTTCATTGTCATTACCCGAGTTTCAACGTCATTTCACGATTATTGAGAAGAAATAAACGCTGCTGTTCGATCTATTGACCAAGTAGGGCATAATACTATTATTGTTTCAGGTATTTTTCGAAAATAAAGTCATTTAATTAGTTTGACGTAGTGAAAAATGAAGCTTTGCATTCATATTCACGTACTACGCGTTCAAGCGGCCGGCCTCTCCGTTTCGTTTTCATGCGGCGTTGTCAAACTGTGTTCCAGGCTATTTCTATAGACGGCTGTGCTCGAGCCGTCCTGAACAGTTCTAAATTTGGTCTTCATAATTAGGGTACAAAATTTCTATACAAATATCGACTTTATAAGTTGTTCCTTTCAAGATTTGTGTTAGGTCATCGACTTTTGCAAAACGCCGATGACAGATTGAAAAAATATGATTTCAAACAAATTTGAGGTGCCAAAATAAGTGAATTACCCTGTATTAAAATTTGTCTAAAACTTAAAAATTTGTGTCTAAACTCAAATGTGTATAAATGCTCTTGCATTTTTCATGCATAATATACATGCGATATCTCAAGTTGAATAATTAATGATGAAGAAAGTTTTAAATTGTGTTATATGGAATAATCTCATGAAATAACCCAGAACAAAATTTTGAAACTCTTTTTGATCATTTAAATTAAAGCTTTTTCACTGTACAAATATTTCATTAGTGGTATTAAAGAAAACAATAGTGATTGTAAAGGAACTTTATTACCCTGTATAATCGGCATTTATAAAAGAGAAATTATTCAATGTTAAAAATACAGTACTTTGTATTCGGTTCAAATTTAATTATTTCGAAAAAACAAGATATCCCCTGCAAGTGTGTGCTTCCAAGCCTTCAACCTGTTCTATTCATTTCAAAGTCTCGATTAGCATGTTTTGATAGTATAAGATCAGGGCATATTTAAAGGAAAAAACATCTCAATAAATATCGTCCACTTCGTTCTACTAATTTTTATCGATATCGATTTTATATTGATAATCCTTAGCTGAAACGACACTATTAAAATGGATGAACAATCCATTAAATCTCATAGAATAACTAGAATAAAATTAGAAACTAGCACTTGGAAATGAGGAATATTAATTTATAAAGAAGATAGTCATGAGGCCACACCTAAGTACCATAGTTTCATGATTGCAACTCGGACCTAAATAACAGACTCTCCCTGCTTAAGCACTTGGGAGCAGTGGATGGGAAGGCTTGAGCTTTTAGCGACACCTCAGAAGGCACTTTTCTCTTCATTAATACCTTTTGATTCTATATATTGAAAGTTAAAGTAACCTTTTTCCTTGAAGAAAATCGACATTAACAAAATCATCACAAGATCAGGAAACGTCGTCTTATTGGCAAGGAAGATAAAGAATCATTACTTCAATTAGGATCTTTGCTAAACTCCCTTTCTGATAATTGTACCCTAAAACAAGAATTTTTTACATTAATTTAAATTTATTGCAGTTCACAGATTGTTTGAGTGCATTCCTCATGGGTAAAGTCGACAAAACTCAAAATACTGAAATCAAGATTATTAAAAAAGAACTTACCTGCAGAACTTGTAATCACTGTAAAAGTATATTACAACATCCTGTTTTCAAGGAGGTTATACAATTGGAATGTGGTCATGCCTTTCATGCAATATGTTTACAGCTGGACAATAATATTTGTAATATTTGTACACCAAGTCAATAAAATATTTTTCGGATATTTTTTGCATTTCATTTCTCTGAACTCCCGTTATTCTGAATGAAAATTTTTATTTTATTTATGTAAATATATATTTGTTTAAGTATAAATATACAAAGTAATAAAAATATTGAACGTATTCAGAGGTCAAAACACAGCCAAAACTATCACCGAGTTCAGTCTTTCATGCTAGTTGTACAAGGAACTTAAAGGAAATTTCCTAATATACTAAGTCTCAGAAGGGTGAATGTGGAAATGATTATCGAAATACAATGGAGATCTTACATCAAATATGCCAAAAAAGCATAATTGAAATTTTTCAATTGTATGGAAATGTGCTGACATTGCTTTTTTACAAAATACATATCTAATGAGTGGACCTGAATCCAAATCACTGATAAAAAATAATTACCCACTAGTATTTCAACAATTCAAAGTATCAAGTTGCCAAATTCGAAACTATAATTTCTTAGGAACACTTGAGCTCAACTCGATACTTTTATCACTCAATTGCAATTTATTTAACAAATGAATAAATTATCTTGATTATCAAGATCTCACTTTTTATCCGTACAATATTTTCAATGTTTATGAAACTCTTATTAGAGATATTATCGTAATGTGAAAAACTACACACAAGACGTGAAGAATGAATAAACAAATAATAAAAAATTCACCACTGAGCATGGGATTCAGAAGGAATATAGACTCTCAACGTTCCATATTTGACAGAGTCGTATAAATCTAATCACATTTTTAGTAGGAAAAAAATTGATGAATTATTTGCATCAATAGAGAAAATAGTTCGAAGGTGATTTAAAAATACTCAATTTCAACATCAGTTAAGTGGATGAACTTACTCTAAGCTATAACAAAAACGATAGTAAATATAATTACTTAAATTTTCAAGATTCTCATTTAGTCGGATTTGATCACTCAAAATGTATGTTAAGAATTCAGGAAAACCTTATCATAATATTAGTGACTTTATACAGAGTGTAACAGCCAAATGGAATAAATTCGATAACGAACAAATGAGGGGGTGTTAAGAAAAACGCTCGGACACGTCGATTTGTAATTTTAAATGCGCGTAGTTTTCAAGAAAATAAAATTATATAGGGTGTTCCATACGACCGTGGCCAATACCAACTTTCTTATTTCAAATGTAACCCCCTGTATATTATTTATTTTGTGGATTCTTCAGAAAATTCTAGACATAATTCATGTACAATGTCCTATACCCATTTTCAACTTTTTCGGAAATATTAAGTGTTTTCAGAAATGTTGAGTAACGTTAGAAGACAATTCTACACCAAATTAGCATGTTGCCAAGACGTTCGCGGCGAGCATTTTTAACATTTCCTACATTGACATTAATGTTTTTTTTAATTATTAAGAAATATTCAGTATTACTTATTAGGTTTTAAGTGTAATGTACCGAATTTGTGAAATAAAATAATTTTTATTTAAAACGTTGATTTTTGCACTGAATCTGAAAACACTTAATATTTCCGAAATAGTTAATGATAGGTATAGGACATTGTGTATGAATTGTGTCTAGAATTCTCTGAAGAATCCAAAAAATAAATAATATACAGGGGGTTGCATTTGAAATAAGAAAGTTGGTATTGGCCACGGTCGCATGGAACACCCTATATATTATTATTTTCTTGAAAAATAGGCGCATTCAAAATTACAAATCGACTTGTCCGAGCATTTTTCCCAACACGCCCTCATTTATTCGTTATCGAATTTATTCCATTTGGCTGTTACACTCTGTATAATGAATTATTACCATGAGATTCCAAACCTGAAGTACAACTTTTGGATAGTCTTCATTCATAAACAATTAGAAAAATTTAGAATAAAATCTGCAAGCTAATAACAGCACCTCTCTCACAAAAAAGTATTGTAATACTAGCTCATTGAAAGTTTTCTTGTATGAATGAAAAATGCAACATTAGTTCATGAAAATGAAAAACTCGTAACACCACATTTTATAAATGAAATTATTAATTTCATTGTATTGACATCTGAAAGAACAAACAAGTAAAAGTTCTGATTTACAAGAAAATATTCTGCAAATTGACCTGTTCAAACATAAAAAACAAAAAATTGAAATGATGAATACACAAGAATTGAGACCACAAAATGAAATATACGAAAAGAATAAATGCAACAACTACTCAACTTCAATAATTATACTTACTTTGATATGAACATAGACGAATTGAAGTACAATATCAGTAGAAAACATTTATACTGATATGAATTACTGGCTGAACAGGTAGCATCCTGGATTTGTTACATTCTTCCAGTTCATATATACTCTTTAGAACATCTCAGAATACATTATTCATCAACTTGATAATCTTCACTATAATTATTTGATTTCAATTGTGCAATAATCTTCATAGACTTTGTTTCTAGATCATTCAAAGAAATGGATCAAAAGACTTAACAAAATATCAGAATGATGGATTTTGCAAATTTTATTGAGTTGATTTATTCAACTTCAAAAAAAGTATAAATATCTGTCCTGACTTGGACAAAATTTGATTCATCGATAACAAATATATTCGATACACATTGGTAAGTATTATTAGATTTACCACGAATTCAAAATGATTACAAAAAATTTAATCGTTCTTTTGTATAATAATCAAATATTATCACAAAATACCTTACAACCCATATTCACCTAGTTAATTATTATAAAGAACAAAGTAAGCACAATTTTACTCTCGTTTAATTCAAATTGGTTTCATTTTTGTATTTCGATTCAAAATCATAATAATATATTTTTGTCATAAAAAACAATTTGAGGCACCAGGAATTTTTATGTCATTTAGTATGATAATAATCAAGATAATAAATCATTAAAATTAATGTATATAATTCTGGAATAACTTTCAAAAGATGAGCTCAGTAATATAAATGTTTGATCTACTCATTTTTCCCTGGATATTTTTAAAAAATAAAAAAAATGGAATCCATATTTTTGGACAAAATCAGGGATAAATGGTGGATAAGGTAATTACAAATTTGATATATTTTGTAAGTTTTTCTCCACGAAGGAATAATCAACTAAGATTGGTCTTATAGTAAAACAACAAATCGAAGTTCTGAATCATATTTTCATTATCTAAAAACCATACAATCTTGAACCATTTGTAGCCATCTTCTTTCTTCCATTCCAGCTTTCCTTTGGAAAATTAACTATTTTGACTTAATTAAATTCACAAACATCAAGAGTAAACGTAAAATCTATACCTTCTAAAATGTAAGACAATAATATATATTTCTTTAAATCAAATTTTTTACTTCCATTAATCGCGTGTCAATTTAGTGACGTGAACGATGAGGCTCATCCCTTCTATCCCTTTCCCTCTCTCTTTCTGATTCCCTGCTCCTTCCAGAGTCCCGTTCTCTTTCTCTATAACGTTCTTCATAATACCGTGACTTACTACCAGGTTCACCACTTGCTTCGACAACATCCGCCGGAGATTTATTTCTTGTTCTTGGAACTCTTGCTCTAAGAAATGGGAAAATACAACTACTTAGTTAAATAAAAAACATGGTGTTATACAACATAATTTCAATATTCTAAATGCACAAATCTTCAAAATTCATTCGTATAAAATGAATCGTGATTCAAAATGATGAAGGTTACTGTGAACAATTATAATAAAACCTCTACTGTATTGGACGTTTTATGGTTTTAAAACCAAAAAAACGGAGTCTTTCCAGTTAAGAATGAATTTTAAAGGTATGTTGTGAAAATAGTGGTAAATAAGATTCGAAATTGGTAATCATCACCATAAAAACTACTTAAGTGTACTCAATTTAATAGTGTGAAAAGAAATCTGAGGCTGAAATTCTGGCCCCCCGTTCAGCATATTATACGGTTCTGGGTAAACCCGCAAGATTTCCCGTCGCGAAGCTATAAGTAAGATATTTACACCATTGTAAGCAGTGTGAGTTCCTGAACAAAAAATATGAAGGCCAACATAGGCGGTCTCTCTTTGTTTGGAAGATATGGGCCCCCAAAGTTCCAAATTGTTGCATTTTCAGATCCTTTTTTCCGTCAAAAAAATGATCTCTCACTTCTCAAATCTAGTTCATATAAATCATCTTTGAACCTTCAACCAACGAATAGACACTTTCTTTCAAGAATATTCTTTATTTAAAGGAAGAAAAGTGAAAATATTAGACAACCACCTAACCTATATTTCTACGAAATCCTTCTCAATGTTAAAGCGGAGCTTGGCAACAGCGTCTTTTCATCGCTGACCAACGTATTATGACCGAAGAGTAGTTGCTGACGGGAAATATGAAATGATGGGCAGTTGAAGGATATGATTGTAAGGAAAATGCTTCTGTCACTGAAGAAGAGGTGTTTATTCTAAAATCAAAACAAAATCATTGAGAATATTTGTTTAAGGTTTCACTCTCAATATTTTCGTTTGAACTTTCTTTCCCCTTCAAAATAGGGAGGTTTTTATGTACTTCGTTTTTTGTTGTCTTCGAGATGCTCCCAGTTTAGAATGAGATTCAGGGTATTCCAATAAAATGGGTTATATAATAACCTCGATTTCATTGGAAATCTGGGAAGGGCGCGACCTATCACATATGAAAAAAATGTACGTTGAAATATATATCAGGGTGTATTCTCATTCCATTACTATGTGTTTCAACCTTGTGGATTTCATTAGAAACGAATTCTCCCATTGGAAGATTTAGAGTATCGCAGTAAACAGTAAGAACTAAGAACATATTTCATTTTTCTCGCTAGCAATAATCAGTCATTCACGAATACGCACGATGGCACGATTCCGACCGATGAAATTCGCGCCATTGCCAAACTTCACTTTCAGACTGAGTCGAAATCAGAAGGAATAGAGGTTAAGTGGTTATCCAGTAATTTCATTGTTTTTTCATTAAATATTGATTACTTTTGAAAAAAAGTGTTGCATATTGTTGGTTGAAGGTTCAAAGGTGGTTTGTGAACTATACAGATGAAGTGAGAGATCGTTTTTATGGTGGAAAAAGGGACCTGAAAACGAATCATTTTGGAAATTTGGGGGCCTATATCTTCCAAATTAAGGAGGACCGCCTATGTTCGATTTCACATTTTTTATTCAGAAAAACACACTTCGTATAATGTTGTGAATATCTTTTCAATATCTCGGCGACGGGAAATCTTGCGGGTTTACCCGGTTCTGAAATCAGTACTATATCTTCACAAATCACTTTTGAGTGTTTCCTCTCGAAAATTATTAATATTTATTGACAGCAAAACAACTAAAATAAAAATGAAACAAAAACTTAAGTAGAATTTCCACTTTGTAATGTGTTCAAATGACTAAATTGAGTATACGATATCTATAGTAAGTTGGTTTGGTGATCTTTTCCTTATTATTAATTCGATATTTCTTAATATTCTTCATATAAATCTTTATAAAGATGATAAATATTAGCCTATGTTATTAGGAACAATCAGGTTGATATTGATTGACATGCATCTACAAATAAAATGTTGCATAATTGAATGACAACAACCGAACCTACAAAATTTATGAAAATCGGCATTGCTCAAATTTGAAATATCTTTCGATCAAAGTGCTTTTTTAGGAATACATTAAGCGATACGTATTATAAGCTAGTTATTGGTTTGACAGCCAAGAACAAAGCATTTGAAGAGAATTAATATTGGCGCTATTTCAATAGTCAAAATGAAACAATGAAGAGACACTCTCAAGCGTGCTCAAAGTTCAAATAAATAAGATGTAATAAGACTAAGTAAGGACAATCATTATCCGAAAAACAAAAATCAGTTTGAACATCAAGGAAACTAGTTTATAAGGTTAGAGGTCTTAAAAGCATATTCAGCAAAATACTCCAGAAGTATGAACTCAATGAAGTTCAAATAGCTGATCTGACGAAAACTTTTATGGAAAAAAACAATAAATTCATATGAATTGAGGATAATACTGTGGAAATCTCATTAGTTTTGAAATTTCATGATTTTATCTTCAATGATATCCAGAAAATTTTTAATGAAAGATTGAGGTAAGCCACTGTTGTTGGATTTGTAGCATGGACTAAAACAGCTATTCTCAGTTGCTGTGTATAAAACATCAAAACCTTTCCCACTTCTTTTTTTATTAGTTCGGCTTTAAAACTTCTAATAATTTCTGGAGATTCACTTACCACTGGGGACTTCATCATGCAAACAAAAATTGAAGAACTTCTTGTAAATTATTCAAATATTCACTGTTGATCTAAAATCTACTAATTTCTGCTCATAAAAAAGTAAAATAGTTGCATGATAATGAGGGCCCAGCTTCATAAAGAACTCTTGAAATGGCGATTTCCATCATTGAAAATAATGCACAAAGGCAAACTTTGGGAATAGTGAACCGACCCAAAAAACGATGCTTATCTTATGAATATGTACATTTATGTTTCCACACCTTCATGTGTTGTTCACTTTCAAATACTCTTCATGATAAATCTTTTGATACAATTCAATAATAAACCAGAACGTTCACAAATAAATTATATACTTCAAATAATGTGTTAACAGCACTGTATTGAAATGTTTCAGGAATTCACACATTCTATTGAGCGAGTAAATTATAGAATACCGAAACTTAGATTCTGAGTGATAACGAAATTTAGATGACGGCGTGAAAAAAATCAGTTTAGATAACATTCAATTTTGCTCACTTCTATAAAATTCGAATACAAAAATAACTGTGAGGCCTTCGGCTGCTAAGCCGAACCAACAAATCGCATACAAATAAAAAACTGAATGTGATAGAAATGAACAGCACAAAATTTGCGCTGTGGGCACAAAAGTAAGCACAAACACTTGTGATACCATTAACATTAAGACTTGAATCCTGAATAAGTAAATTCGATCCATTTTCTATTGCCGTTGATAAATGGCCATGAAAAAATAATAACATGTTTGTCTAATGAATATGTTGATTTTAAGAATATTCTCATTACAAAGAAGTGTGAAGAACTTTTATGGAATCAAGAGCGAGATAGTCAAGGTGGGAGTTACTAAATTATTATTTTAATTATTGAGTTGATGATTTCCTAATTTTTGATACATAATCTCAAAGAAAATTTATCCTATACACTTAAATCTCCTTCTAAAATACAGATAAGTCTATTTTCATAATGGATTTTGAGAATAGGCATTCATTCCATTCAGTAAAACAAAACGATTGAAACAGTTACTAATATTTGATGAATTATGTTTTTAGATGACATAAATCACCAAGTACGGTAGACATGATACGAATTTTTTAATTAGTAAGTAGAACTTACAAATGAATTGTGTCCAATGAAATCAAAGTTAAAAATATATCATATTCAGCTAGTATATAATACACTTCTATGAAAACAGTTTATAGGATAAGGATGTTTGACACATTTCGCCGTGTATAATTGGTTTCGTGCGTCGTTTGACATTTGTCATACGTTGAAGGTAAAACAACCTCACTTACCCGCTTTGTTTATGTTATGAAGTACAGCATTTTCAACAATTTCAGGATAAATTCACAAGTTAAAATGATTTATATTAATAGAATTGGTGAATAACTAGTCCTAGTTATTGTTTCGTTTTGAAATACAACATAAATACACCGAGAGACGAAGGAATCTGATTTTTCAGATATATTGTAGTGTAGACTTTATATTTGAATATTTGCAATTTTGACCCATTCCCCTAAGATTTATCTGGTATTCGAAGAAATAGAATACTATGTGAACTATCCCAGAGATGGCAAACATCCTATATTCACGCCATAAATTGAAAAAACTGTTCTGACAAAGTAACAAACTATGGTAGAGTTTGTTGGAGGCATTTCCACACTGGCTAGGGACTTATGTTAGACTATCTATTTAATTTGTTCTGTTTAATAAGTTCACTCATGATGAGATAAGTATGATAAGAATATTTCGTGTTTGTTATACACATTTCAAGAATTATATCTTCTCGACAGTACAATAGCTGGCGTTATGAATGACAAACCTATCCTGAATGGTTACCACTCGCATCTCCACATGATGTATAAAGGCATTTCGTTATGTGATAGATTTGTCAAAATATTGCATGCATTTTATAATAATAATGAACCAGATAACTTTCTCTGTTCTCAACCGAACACGTTCCGATGTGGCTCGACTACTCAAGGATGAAACTTTTACATTTTGTTGTTTGTAATATGTTTCGAATTGACCTTCTTGCCAATTATTAAAGATAATGAAAGCCCTAATGTTGCATCTGCATAATAAAAAGCATTTTATATGGATAGTAAAGAATTTTTTGAGGATGAATCGAAATCGGTGTTCAATTCACCAATTCTATGAATATAAATCATTTTAACTTGTGAATTTATCCTGAAATTGTTGAAAATGCTGTATTTCATAACATAAACAAAGCGGGAAAGTGAGTTTGTTTTACCTCCAACGTATGACAAATGTCAAACGACGCACGAAACCAATAAGAAATGTCAGGTTAGATTTATTTTCCTGTCAGATAACTACGCGATGTTGTCCACTCTACATAAAGCTTGTGGCAACAACATATGTATCTATGCCAAACCATCCTCCTTGATGTCTTTGATAAAAATATCTAAGAATTAGTAATGTCTCACTTAATTATTTTGACACTGACAACATTTCACGAGTGCCAACCTTCCTCAGTTCTAGTTACAAGGTTTACCCAATTACTACAAGAAAGTGAATGAAGAAAAATATTACAAGGCTTCAATATTCACAGATAGGTTAGAATGGATTATATTATATTATTATTTTGTGACTTGGCACGTGTTGCCATATTCATACAGGTTTGGAAAAGACAGTCGGTAAGATGCGAAACCCAGTGTAAATCTAACGAGGCTCAGAATACAACTGACCAGTGCAAATATCAAAAGCAGAGAGCGGTAACATATCGAATAAACGACTGTTCTCTTGCAATGGCAGGTTAAAAATGTGTGGTGGGGGCTCCAGTTCACGATACGCGATCGAAGGAAGCGCTTGCCAGTAAGCAGTAACTCAACTCACCAAACAGGAGGTGCGTTAGACCATATTGGTTGAAAATGAATACCAGAATTTTGTTCCATTGTAACGCACCTCCCGTTTAGAGAGTTACTGCTTACTGGCAAGCGCTACCTTCGATCGCGTATCGTGAACTGGAGCCCCCAATGCCCATTTTTCACCTGCCATTGCAAGAAAACAGTCGTTTATTCCATTTTACCGTGCTCTCACTTTGATACTTGCACTGGTCCGTTGTATTCTGACTATTGTTAGATTAACACTGAGTTTGGCATCTTACCGACTGTCTTTTCCAAACCTGTATGAGTTGAGGAAACAAAATTTTCTAATCATAATATCGGAAGAAAAGAAGGGCCCAAAGTTGGTGTTCAAAATAAAAATTAGCTATGTTATAACCTAATGCAGGAAGAAATCATGGTAAAGTTCACCAAAATATTGATTTATAAATCATTTTATACAAGCAGTAGGATAATTGAAGCTGAACTACAAATGAAATGTCATGTTCCATTCAGAAAAGTTATCATAATCATACACACTACATATTCTAGTGTAATCATTTGATATTAATTAAAAGAATGGAAAAATTATTCAGCTAAAACTTAGAAGATATAAGCTCAATTTTCTGTATTATGTGGAATGATTTTCTCTCTTTTGAATTATTCATCTAATTATTTTCAAAAAATTAGGGACAACTTTGGATTTACATCAAGAAACCGACATGTATTTTAAGGTGTGGGAAATTGAATCAGAATCAATTATATTGACCAAACAAAAAGAAGAAATTTTTTCAAATTCATTAATAGTAGATCAAGTGGTGGACGACCTAGGCTCATAAAGATTGACTGTGATTTTTCAAAGCCTTGTTTTCAATTCAGAGAAAAAAAATAAGGAAAACACAATAACAAAAGAGGTGTCATGAAGGGAGAAAAAATACATGTATTTTCGAGAAGATCTTCTATTAAGGTTTGTTTTAGTCAGTTTGAAAAAATTTGTACTTAATAATTATCACAGCCGACCTTCACTTGAATTTTTTATTCCAAAGTTAACAACACTCGAACTCCCTAAGAGTTTCACAAGGCCAAGACTACGTCTCTTTCTCTATAATAGACGACTTCGGCCCAAGTTGCCAACCCACCATTTACTTAGCAAGTTTACTTTCACTGGGGAACGGGAATTTCAGGACAAATTCGACATGATAAGGTTCGCATTATTTATAAATAACCGTAAAACATGCCTCGGCTCTTCAAACCAGATAATTCCTTCCAAATATAGGTTTTTGTTAAGATCGTCCCCGATTGGCTGAAATTTAAGTTGGGATTCCTGATTTCATGCAAACAGTGTCAATTTTCATAGGATACGTTCCGAAAATCAACTCTGTTGTTTCGGTTGCCGATTTTCCGCTCCGTAAATATGAAATATTCGGATGGTTCCTGGAACAAGCGCACGAAAAAGGTTATTTACGGAATCTGGTTGATGAAAATGCGATCGATTTACTGTCACCAGAACGATTTTCTATGGTAAATATCCATAGCATAGAACAATCTATGTTTACTTTAGGTTAGTTTTGGTCCCGAGTTCAGAACCACAGACTATTGGTCTATGCTAGAACCGCCCCGAACAGATCTGAACTCGGAACCAAAACAAACCTAAAGTAAACATGATTGTTCTATGCTATGGATATTTACCATAGAAAATCGTTCTGGTGACAGTAAATCGACCGCATTTTCATTAACTAGATTCCGTGAATAACTCTTTTCACGCGCTTGTTCCAGGAACCATCCGAATATTTCATATTTACGGAGCGGAAAATCGGCAACCAAAACAACAGAGTTGATTTTCGGAACGTATCCTATGAAAATTGACACTGTTTGCATGAAATCAGGAATCCCAATTTAAATTTCAGCCAATCAGGGACGATCTTAACAAAAACCTATATTTGGAAGGAATTATATGGTTTGAAGAGCCGAGGCATGTATTACGGTTATTTATAAATGATGCGAACCTTATCATGACGAATTTGTCCTGAAATTCCCGTTCCCCAGTGAAAGTAAACTTGCTAAGTAAATTGTGGGTTGGCAGCTTGGGCCGAAGTCGTCTATTAGAATCAGAGCCATTTTCTTGGAGTTAAAGTGTTAAACTAGAATGTTTAGATCTAATGGTTTCCGAAGGATTTAAGCATGAAGAAACTTACCCTTCTTCCGGCTCTCTTTCTCTGTATTCCCTCTCTCTGTCCCTATCACCTCGACTTCTCGATCTGTCGCGTTCCCTATCTCTCTCTCTGTAACTCTCGGCATAATATCTGTCACGTTCACGGTCCCTATCACGGTCTCTTTCCCTACTTCGCTCACGATATCTTGATGTCGATCTGTCTCTTCTTGGTCGCCTGTGAGACCTCTCCCTTGAACGAGATCTATCACGTCTGGCGGAACTGTAACTTTTGTCTTCAACACCTCTGAGTGTATCTTGCAAAGAACTAATGAGAATTTTGCAACGGTCGTCGTTCGCCACCTTAGACTGTTTAATCAAAGAAATA
This sequence comes from Myrrha octodecimguttata, assembly GCA_958510865.1. NCBI lineage: Eukaryota > Metazoa > Arthropoda > Insecta > Coleoptera > Coccinellidae > Myrrha > Myrrha octodecimguttata. Next base: position 66,939,141 of record OY294058.1, on the reverse strand, counting down.
GCAGTGACCAATGTTTCGATAGCACTTGCATATTCACCAGCTGCAGCATCTGATACTGCTCTCGAAATAGCAGACGAAGAAACTGTCCTATTTCTGGACATGATGTCTTCGAATTCTTGTTCGCTGATGGCTGGTATATCAGGTCGATGATCTGGAGGCGGCCCACCATAAGGAGGCTGAGGCATGCTTGTTGGTGGACCGTAATGAGAAGGACCGTGAGGTGGGACATTGGTAGGACCCATAGGAGGATGGTGAGGGGGGCCTTGTGGGGGGACTTGAGGAGGCATTCCAGGAGCATTCTGCATCCCTGGATGTGGCATTTGAGGTGGTGGGCCATTCTGTGGAAAGAACGCAGGATTGACATGAGGTGCTGGACCCTGAGGCGGACCTTGTGGTGGAGCTCCTGGGGGCCCACCCATTGGAGGGGGCCCTCGCGGGCCCATGTTAGGTCCTTGCATGTGCGGAGGACCCTGATGAGGTGGGAATCCTTGTTGCATGGGTGGGCGGTTCCAGTCAGGACGCATAGGACCTGGCTGTGGACCCTGTTGCGGCATACCACGCGGAGGCATTTGACCTTGAGGTGGTCCTTGAAACTACAATGAAAAATTTCGATTCTCTAAAGCAGGTTCTCTCACTATGAGAAATTTATGAAATCAAAAGTATTTATGATATATACGAATGCAGGGCGAGTCTTGTAGTAATACCACAGATCAACCAGATAAACCACTCGCGTCATTTACTTAGGAAATCTATGTCAACGCAGATATGACCCTGAATCGAGCTAATCAGAATTTTAGAAGGCGTTTGTTGTGCCAATCAGATTGCAGGAATAGGATTACGTCACTCTCGCCGTTTTCGGACTCGCTTGAAGAGGTTATAAACATGTAAACAAACTGGAATTAATTTTTCATCCTATTTATTGATGAATAATTTCGAATCTGTTCCATTTAAGAATATAATCCAAACAGATTTTTACAACCAAATCAATTGTTAAGTCATCTTTGAGGTTCTATTTTATGATGACAGTCCTCATTATATGTTTTAATTATACAACAAGAATTGGAATCGAACTTAGGTGGACTCATTCATAATGTTCATTTTATATAATATAAAGGAATCGCAACTGAAGTAAAAGCATTACAACCTCCATTATTCAATTAAAACGATGGGATGTCTAATAAAACTGTATATGATTGCACAAACACTAGGATTGGAATCGAACCAACTTTGTTAGATTCATAGTTTGATTTTATATTGAAATGAATCTCATTTGATGTGAAACTACAAAAATTCTCTGATTAAGGTAAACGGGTTTTCCATAACATTTTTCCAAAATTTTCATATAATCCAACCGAGTTCTTCTACAGGAGTTTAAGATGTGACAAAACACTCGCTTTGGTGTTGGAAATTTGCTTTTCAAATGGTTTCATCGAAAAATCTTAGTCCGATTTTGATTTTGTGATTCCTGAATCCCGACAAATCCGTTTTTACATTTCGATTTTAGATATTCCAAAATCAAGTATTCAATTTGACAGCTGTTTCGAGGAAGAAGAAAGTGTGGTTATGTCTGTTATATTTCTCAAGGTCGTAGAGACGCGATTCCCGCAAACGATGAAGTGATTTGTCTTGTTGGTCTGTGGTAATACATTGATTTTAACCATAGATTCCTCTCATCAAATGAAATACGTTCGACATTCAATATTTTTCCGCATTAAATTGAGGTAAAAACATACAGGTAATTGAAATTTCCAAAAAAATATAGCTCTGATATGGTTATTCAGAATGAAACGAATTTTGATGCGAAGTTTTCAATAACTATGACACATGTTCTTCAGTAATAACTTTCATCCTACTCAAAACGGTTTTCTAGTTATAGACTTGCAGATTAATTAAACTACAAGAAATAAGCGTGAAGAATGCAGATAAATTTTATGTTAAGTCATTATAAGAATCTTCAATTATTCAATAAAGTTTAATTATTCCTGAGGATTTCTCCTGAAACTCAACGTTTTCGAAATATTCGACGCTGAATGTTATAACATCTAATGAAAATTTCCTAAATTTTATGGATCCGTTCCAAGGCCCATGAAGGTTTTCAATAGAGGACTTCGGTCCAAGATCACTGGGGAACGGGAATTTCTGGACGAATTCGACATGATAAGGTTCGCGTTACTTATAAATATCCGCAAAAGATGCCTCGGCTCCTCAAACAAGATAATTCCTTCCAAATATAGGTTTTTGTTAAGATCATCTCTGATTGGCTGAAATTTAAGTTTAAGATTACTGATTTCATGTTAATAGTGTGAAATTTATATAGGATATGTTCCGCAAATCAACTTGGTCATTTCGGTTGCGGATTTTCCATTACGTAAATATGAAATATTCGGTTGGTTCCTGAAAAAAGGTTAATTATGGATTTGATTGATGAAAAAACGTTCTTTTTGTCATCAGAACGACAGTCAATGTTCTATGGTAACATATCCATAGCATAGAACAACCTTTATTCACTTTATGATCCATAGAACAGAGAAGAGACAACAATCAACAATGGAAAAATTACTAGGTATGATCTATGGATCATAAGGTAAATAAAGATTGTTCTATGCTATGGATATGTTACCATAAAACATTGATTGTCGTTCTGGTGCATAGACTTAATATGTCTATGTTCTCATGACAGAAAGATTGTTTTTTCATCAATCAAATTCCGTAATTAACCTTTTCTTTCAGAAACCAACCGAATATTTCATATTAACAGAACGGAAAACCGGCAATCGAAATATCAATCTGATTTGCGGAACATAGCCTATACAAATTTGACACTGTTAACATGAAATCAGGAATCCCAACTTAAATTTCAGCCTAACAAAAATCTATATTCGGAAGGAATTATCTTGTTTGAGGAGCCGAGGAATCTTTTACGGTTATCTATAAATAACGCGAACCTTATCATGTCGAATTTGTTCTGAAATTCCCGTTCCCCAGTGATAGTAAATTTGTGAAGAAAATTGTGGGTTAGCATCATGGGCCGAAGTCGTCTATTGAGCTCCGTCCGCGCTTATCTGGAATTGAATAACACAGATATTTATCCAATTTGTTATTAGATAATAGGCATTGAGACCATGATGTAAGTAAAACATGGTGTGCTCATCTGTGATCGTATTTACCAATGATGACGTCACTTTTTTCATTCAAATCCAAAGCACAGAATATAAATTTCCTTGAATTTGAATAAAAAAGTAACATCATCATTGGTAAATACGATCACACATGAGCACACCACGTTTTACTCACATCATGATTGAGACTATGACTTCATGCCTATTGACCAGACCTTCCATAGAATTCATAGAGTTCAATTAATGTGTTTACGCCGATTTCATATAATTTATTTGAAAATTTGATGAAAATTATGTAACGTCCAATTTAAGAATGACCAAGGATGAATTTCTGTATTATCTTATGGTAGAAACAATTGGAAATTGCATGATTATCAAGTGAAAGATCAGTGTTTCAATGGTCAAGTGTAGTCAAAAATTTTCATGAGAATAATACAGCAAGAAGCACCAAATCACAAGAATCGAGTGAGTAAATGCGTTTAATCAATTAAGTTTCCTTGAATTTCAAGCAATGGATTCTGATATATCGATCTCCCTTAGATATATCTGTGTTGAAGTTCCATGAAAAATACAGCACTGTATTAGCACATCTAAAAATATTTAACTTTTAACCTGAGCCGGACCTGGAAAAATACCAAATGTAAAGTATTTAATTCGATGTGGGGAATCTATGGTTAAAATTAATGTACAACTTAAGGACTCACCCTTTTTATAAATATATTTTGAAATATCAAGGTACTATTTATATTGATAAATCCAAATACCCATTTTCAATTCAGAGAATAATAGTCATCTTTAAATAAACAAATAAATATCCCAGATCAATATGAAAACCACAGATAGATAGGCCATGTCAAATCAGCCAGCAATACTTCAATGAAAAGTGGTAGAAACTTTGTTTTTTTTTAGTTTTCAGCCAGTCTAACCAGAAGACTAGGGAAGTTAGCCGCCGATATGAGCGGTATTGCCAAGAGTGAGAATATACAGGGTGTTTCACCATAAACTGGTCAAACATAATATATAGCCATATAGATGACATTGGGAAAGTCATTTTTGCCTCATGACATATACCTCGTTTTCGAAGCATAAGCGAGATACAGGGTGTTTAATGTCAACTTTGAGCAATATTCTGATAACTGTGGTGAATTATGCGTGACCTTTGAAATAACGGTTTTTGGTCACGTCTAAGTATTTTTTGATGGCCAATTCAATTGTGTAGAATTCTGGAAAAAATATGTTAAAATGGCGGAAAACCTACAAAGTTGGAATATTTGTTTTCGATTGCCAAACTGGATAGCATTATTTCGATGTATTCAATTTTTTAAGATTTTCCGTGAAAACATTTTTCCAAAATTCAAACGACTTTTTTTACGAATTTACAGTGAAAAAAATGCCACCCAAAATTGTTGGAATCTATCTAGGTTGAACTTACCTTCATTCTGCACACTGGGTGTGGAAACAGAATGAAAAAATATCTAGTGGTTTTCATTTTATAGCCTTCCAAAGATTCCGCTCGAAGTACTTAAACAATTTTTATTTAAAAAACTAGCGGCCCTATGGAGCAAAAATTGTGCTAATGGCCCCCAGAATGAGCTGGATAGAAATATGAATTCATCAACAACAAAAAAAAACTTTGATGGGATTCGAACTCGCTCCACTTACGGACAAAAGGGTCGCGTATAAATTGGATTTATTCTGATTATAACGATGTCCGTTACCGAGCAACGGTAGTTCATCGAATTTGACCCTATTTTCCGAATGTGGAGAGAGTTCGATTCCTACGAAAGTTTTTTGGAAAATATTTTTTTTCTTGATAAATTCATATTTCTATCCAGGTCATTCTGGTGGCCTATTGACATAATTTTGGCATCCGTAGGGCCACCAGTTTCTTAAATAAAAATTATTTAAGTTCTCCGAGCGGAGTCTTTGGGAGACTATAAAATGAAAACCAATGGATATTTTTTCATTCTGTTTTCACCCCAGTGTTCAGAATGAAGGTGAATTCAACCTCGAAAGATTTCAGCAATTTTGGGTGATTTTTTTTTTTCACTGTAGACATGTAAAAAAAAGTTGAGTTCGAATTTTAGAAAAATGTTTTCACGGAAAATCTTAGAAAATTGAGTACATTTAAATAATGCTATCCAATTTGGCAATCGAAAATAAAAAATTCCAACTTTGTAGGTTTTCCGCCATTTTGAAATATTTTTTCCAGAATTCTAGAGAACAACTGAATTGACCATCAAAAAAAACTTTGTGACCAAAAACTTTCATTTCAAAGGTCACGTATAAATCACCACAGTTATTAGATTATTGCTCAAAGCATGAGGCAAAAATGACTTTCCAAATGTCATCTATACGGCTATATATGGGCGCGTTTTTAATTCACCAAACTGGTGTGGTTGTGGTGGAGTATGGTGGACATAGAACATGGTGGATGTTGGACTAGATAATTTGACATTCACGTCATTCAAAGAACAATCAAAAAACGATTTGGTGGATCCATCACTCTTCCACCACACCAATTGGGTGAATTAAAAAACTCGGCCTAAGTTTGACCAGTTTATGGTGAAACACCCTGTATCTGCTTCCAATTTTCCGAGTGCCCACTATATGGTCAGTTGAAGAAAAATGTAGGTCTAGTATTATTTGAAATGAACATTTCTCCATAATTGTGAATATATGAATATAAGCACGGTTGTTTAGGCTTCAAAAACTATGATGGGCTTATCAACAGTCTTTAGTAGATTAAGGAAATATTGTTTCAAACTGTGGTGTACTTACCATTGGTGGCCTAGGAGGTCCTTGACCTGGTGGTGGGGCGCCTGGTCTCATATTCGGGCCCATGTTAGGTGACATGTTATGAGGGGGGCCATTGAACCTTGGTCCATTCCACTGCGGCTGTGGCTGAAAACGTGGTGGTTGTCCTTGAGGAGGACCGTTATATCCGGGAGGTGGACCCTGCATTCTAGGGCCACCTGCGTTCATAGGGGGGCGCATGGGAGCATTCATTGGCATTCGACCTCCAAAATTTTGATGGGGACCTGGGGGAAGGTTATTATTAGAATGACTAGGATGTTGGGATCTTGGATTATTATTGGCAGGTGTCGGTCGGGTTTTAGACTGACTTTCAAAATTACTCAGGGCCATTTTGGTAGGAAGGGTTACGACAGGATTTTGGCCGTGGATTTCTTTTTTTGGTAGCTGGTCCATACAAATGCGCATGCTCGCTTCTGAACCGAGGGAAATCACACAGAACCCTTTGGATTGACCATTGGCTCGATGTTCGAAGAACTTCACTTCGTTAAAGTCATTCACCCCAACATTTCTAACAGCATTAGCAATATCTTGGTCAGTAGTCCACTGTAATGAATAAAACTCAAACTTGTAAAAACAGATTCAAAAACACTTAACCTAGAAAATAATGATTGACAAATACTACTTCATATCATTCTAGATGTCTAAAATAATGGCGAGTTTACTCTGGTAAAAATTGAAGCTTGCGTAACTAAGTACTCTTCAACATACAGAGTGTAACAGCCAAATGGAATAAATTCGATAACGAATAAATGAGGGCGTGTTGGGAAAAACGCTCGGACACGTCGATTTGTAATTTTAAATGCGCATATTTTTCAAGAAAATAATATTATATAGGGTGTTCCATGTGACCGTGGCCAATACCAACTTTCTTATTTCAAATGCAACCCCCTGTATATTACTTATTTTTTGGATTCTTCAGAGAATTCTATACACAATGTCCTATCTTTAACTATTTCGGAAATATTAAGTGTTTTCAGATTTAGTGCAAAAATCAACGTTTTAAATAAAAATTATTTTATTTCACAAATTCGGTAAATTACACTTAAAACCTAATAAGTAATACTGATTATTTCTTAATAATTAAAAAAATTGTCAATGTAGGAAACGTTCAAAATGCTCGCCGCGAACGTCTTGGCAACATGCTAATCTGGTGTAGAATTGTCTTCTAACGTTACTCAACATTTCAGGCGTGACTGATATAATCGCAAGTGTGATTCGGTTTTTTAGGTCATCTAAGTTTAAGTTTATTTTTTGTTTTTTTTAAATTTCTTCTCAGTAATGGTTTTTGCTTAGTTTCTTCATATCAAGAGATAAATGGGAAACAAGTATTGAGTGTAATGTATCGAATTTGTGAAATAAAATAATTTTCATTTGAAATGTTAATTTTTGTAAAAAATCTGAAAACACTTAATATTTCCGAAAAAGTTGAAGATAGGTATAGGACATTGTACATGAATTATGTCTAGAATTTTCTAAAGAATCTAAAAAATAAATAATATACAGGGGGTTACATTTGAAATAAGAAAGTTGGTATTGGCCACGGTCGCATGGAACACCCTATATAATTTTATTTTCTTGAAAACTATGCGCATTTAAAATTACAAATCGACGTGTCCGAGCGTTTTTCCCAACACGCCCTCATTTATTCGTTATCGAATTTATTCCATTTGGCTGTTACACTCTGTATAAGAGATTGAGGTTAGTTCAGTTGATTCCCACATCGCTCAGATAACTCATGATGCCAAATGCAATTTGGAGGTAGCCTCAGTGTTATACATAGACAAATTGCTTAACTCCAAAAAGGAAAAAACTTATTCCTCCCATATGTAAATAGATGAGTTAGAGAAGGAATATCCGTCATTCTCTGTCTTCTATAAACGGTTGGGAAGTAGACCTGTCTCTCTCACACTGAAACCCCTTATTATCCGCAGACTTAAGGGAAAGGCGCAGCTACCTGTCTTTGCATATGGTTTCTTGTCCTTCACAGAAAAAAAGAAAGAATTGCGGGAGTCTCGAATTTGGGTTTCTGTGAAGTTTGAAACAGAATCTAATCAGTAAAACCACCAGTATTTTAGATATCTTATTCATCACATAAACACAGGTGAGGGCACAATACTAAACACTTGAAAAAGAGGTTGTCTGAAACAATGGTGAATGAACTGGCGATAGTTTGCCTTCATAGAGATTAGACCCAACCGGGGATATACCTGAATTCAATTGTGTCGCCATGAAGTTGAACGAAGGTAATTTGTCATTTTGAATACTGAACATGTCTGTATTTCAAACATTTTGAATTGTTTGAGATTTGTAGGTAGTGATGTAAATTATCGAGTACTTTGAGAATAATTATTGCTTTTCAACTCAGTAGTGTCGAGATAATCGAATTAACTAAAAATGTGGAGGTTTGAATATTGCAATTTTGTTGAAAAAAAAATGTTTAATTGAACCTAAAAAGGTGAATGAATACATTTTTGGATTATGAGAAAATCAATTTTTTTTCCACGATAACTCCTGCGGTTGTCTTCTGGACTTGAACTTCTCGTTTGTAAATGGGCAAAATCCGACAAAAAATTTAATAATAGTATTTTATTTCCTCCCTATCTCAAAGAACAAAGAAGTTTGTTTGTTATGTCTCCATGAACTACAATATTGTACACCATTGTAGAGCATGTAGCACTGACAACGTTGAGTGATAATCAGACAGAATCCAGGTTGTAGGGTAGGGCTAGGTGAGTTTAAATGAATATACTCCATTCACTTTTATAATGTAGCCCGGTTGGCCATGATTTAGGTTTATCAAGTTTTTTCCCTTAAAACTGACGCAGGTTGGCACTCATGAAATATCGGCAATGTCAAAGGACGTTGCCAAATTTCAATTTCTACTATTATCAATATCAATCGATTCTAGATTTCTAAATCTCAGCATAATAACGCTTGCAAACTAATAAAAGTGCCGAAGGTAGTTTTGAAGAAGCAGAGGCAAAGTATCAGGAAGTGCTATGTAGAATTGAAATCGGCTTTTTCTGATAGTAACCCTGATAATTCCCTGATAGATTCCTAAGAACATAAATTGAGTTAGTTCTTTCAAGATGACAGGTTTTAGTACCTACTACTTCATTTTGATACTGGAGTATTTCAAGTTGTGCAATAATGTATTTAAATGTCTTCTGTAGGCTTATTTCTTGAGAATTTCGAAAAGTAGGGAATTCCATAGGTTTGTTGGTTCGTTTATAAGTTTTACTGCAGGGTTATTCGAGTACTATTATTTTTTTTTTTAATGAACTGTCACAAAGTAACGAATTACTCTATCCATCATTTTTCAGTAAAATTCCACAACACTCGATTCTTGATTTCCGTACAAGAAAAATGCATAACTGAATCTTCCAACCATGTTTATATACGTCAAATATTTCCAGTATTAACAGAGACAAAAGTTTTTCAACATTCGCCAGGTCTTTGGAATGATTGAATTCACATAATATTTTCTCAAATTCATTACTTTATCAATGTAGATTGACATTTGAAAAATAAGTAATTACTACGACCTCTATGTAGAGAGGACAACGTTGCATAGTTATCTGACAGGAAAATGACTATAACCTAACATTTTCAAAATATACACGGTGAAATCTGTCATGATGTCATGGCCAACCGGGCTACATTATAAAAGTGAATGGAGTATATAAATATATCTCCGACAATGAGGATTATAATAATTTGATAAATATCTAGCAATAATTACACTTCATACTCGATTTAAACAGAATCAAGCAACAAATGGAACCACACAGCACTACTCTCATCTGCACTGACAAGTGGAAGCAGTGGAGTGTAATGTACAAAAATTTCATTCAGGTACAACAAACTAATCTAATATCATAGTTTTAGTTGCATTTTCTAAGAAAGGACAATATTTTTTCATTCATCAATCAGTATTTATTTCTTTATTGAAATTTTATTTTGTTCGCAAATTCACTAAAACCTGATGATGATAGAATGTTCTCCACTTACCATCTTGGTTTGATACATTCAAATTTTTCCAAAATGTGTTAAAAGAAATGTTAATAGGGAATGTGAACCTTTTTTAGGCGACATGTGTTCATAACAGTCGCTTTATAGCATTGCTATGTTCTGAAACCTACATACAAAAGAAAAATTCTATTCAAAATAGTTACTACAATCTCTCTTAACACCAAATATTATATTTCTGGGATATCAAAAAAGAAGACAAACCAAAGCAAATCAGTTCTCTCAACATGTTTTAAGACAGTATTGAAAACATAAAGTTCAAATCCTAACAGAATTTTTATAATACCAGTATTTCAAAACAATTTTCAAATAACACAAAAATCATACTTCCATAATTCATTCAGATACAGTATAAACATTCCTGACAGCTTATTTAAATTATCAAATGAACATTGAATAAGTACATAAGTACTTCACATACAATTTTTTATTGTAACAATCGCAAAATCTGTGTTTTCTTGAAATAGGTTGATTCATGCAACTACAATTTCACTGATTATTTCACAGAATTTATAGAATTTCAGTGAACGCATTATAAATAAGTCATGACTTGATTAATTAAAGGGTATTTATAAATAATATTGCCATAAAATGCTGTAGATACAATTTTGGCAGTCATATCTTAATTCATTTACCTCAGCTGCATTTCCTACAACTATATAATACTGTCTAGTAAGCATACCATTGATATTGGTACACGCAGGTTATTAAATATTTTGAACATAGCTTCCTAAATACATCCATGTTAGTGATGCACTAAATGTTTTTGTTTTATCTAATACCGTGAATTCACAAAATATTGAGATAGTAGACTATTAATAACAAAACACTACTGCAAACCATGTATTTGAACAGAATTTATGGTAGATATGGCATCTTCATAACATTAGGATTCTAAATGCAACCCATATACTTTAGAGTAGCACCTGAATGATCAGGACATAATTCATCTTTGAAAGTCACTATAGTCACTCACCCATGTCAAATTTCCTACATATAGTTGATGTCTGCGGCCCATCGTATTGGGCGTAATGTTATTACCCTGCGTAGAGTACGCAGATCCGTTTGTGTCTTCATTAGGAGTTCCAGAGACATTAGCACCTGTTTTATCAGCACTATTTGTAGTTCCAGATGTGGCTAATACATCATCATAAAGGTCAACATTATCAGCGCCGAACTCCTCCTATATAATCAAAAAATTAATGGTAAAGAAATTGGTGAGAAGTTAAGTATGATCAAAATTAACTACACGATAAACCAAAAATTATCAATAAATAATAATTATACCGGAATAACTAATAGCTAAGAATAAAACAATTAATCAAAGTGAAACTATTTTAGAAATATAAACGTAAAATGTATTTACCTTTACCTGCACAAATTCCTGATCTATATCATCAGCATATAAATCGATATCGTTTTCAGCCATTGCTCTATCCTAAGCTTTAGCCGGTCACAATGAAATTACTCTCACTAACATATAGTCAAAGCTCCAGGATTACTCAATTCCATCTACCTAGATTTATATTAGGTAAAACTCGTTTAATTCAATGTCAAATATATAATATTTTTCACAATCTATATCTTTCCCACGCTACGCCATTAACTTTGTTTTTCTTTTCACAACCAAACCAAACTCTGCGTCTAGTTTTCCAGCGGAACGGAAATGCAGAGCTAAATGATGATGCGCGTACGCACGCATAGAACGTTGTACAAAATGGCGGTAACTTCAAATCAAATGAGCGATTGAAAGATTTTGCCCTTTGTCTATGATTTTGTCAGTGAGTCAGTCAGTCATAGAATACTATTTCAAACATAGGCCTAAAATGCCATTATTTAAGGTCTAAAGCGGGTTTCACAAAGCTCTGATTAACTTGATTGTTCTGATCAAGACAATTCTATGTTCAATTTCAGTTCATTTTTAGCAATACCACAGAATATCAACGCGTTGATCAGAGCATTAAGCTTTGTGAAACCCACGGATAAGATTTCAATTTAAAGCATAAAATAAAGGATATGAGATTCTATGATCAATGATATGTTATTCTATGATTAAAAGGACATTGTTTTTCTATGATTAAAAGCATAGAATAATAAGAAATCTCCAAGAGTTCATTAATTTCATAGAACTTTTTCTTTATTCAAAGGTCTTCATTATATCTCAAATCTCACCAATGAATAGTTCATCTCAGCCAATATTCTCTGTTGTACATTGGTTCAACAATGATACAAATGTTCTCAGTCAACGCGCTTGTTTTGGAAAATAACGCGTTATCATTTAGCCTAAATATTTGTAATTTTCGAATTTTTCGCCAACAATGGTCTTGAATGATTATATGTTGGGCCCACAAATATTAAAAAATCCTTAATGCATTTCTGTCCGGCCAACTGGCTGTTCGGCCTTTGCCACGATATGCTACAAATAACTGACATTGTGCCATAATATCGAGCGATTATATTTTTCGACGCGTCCATGAGATGAGTACCAGTTCCTTTAAAATTTGAGGTCATTTCAATATCTCAAGAACTATAATTGCGATCGATTTGAATCCTTGTTATTAGTTGTACACTATTCAGAAGCGCAACTTGAGGTAGAATTTCGTGAGAATACGATCGTTAAATATTAAAAAGGTCATTGGAACATTTTCAATTCTCCATTATTTTTGATGATTTTTTTAGGGAACTTTCCTTTGGATTCCAACAATAGTGCACCAAGCATCGATCCGATATTCACTCTGGAAAATATGGCAATTTTCGCTTTTGAATTGGAACTGCGAATGACTATCTTATGTCAGTGCTTTTATACAATTTTCCACTTTATTCTTCATACAATACGAGAGAATTTCGAAGGGTTCAAATCTATGATGGAAGGACCGTTTGTGGCAACAGTGGGTTTGCAAATATATTTATTTTCGAGTCAATATATTATATTTATGGTCCAATATACTCATTTAACGTGACGATTCATTCATTTTTCGCTCCGTTATTTTTTTCTACCAAACACAAGTATACATATATTATCATTGTTTAAACAATGATATTATAATAATAATGTCAATTCCAATATATTTATAACTCGGCCAATCAAACAACGCCATGAGATAGCGCACCGAAAATATACAGATTTCCGCAATTTGATTGAAATAAGACAAAATTCACTACAAATTTTTTTCAAGCTTTACCAAAGTTGGGTTGCTGGAAACTGTACGCTTGCTTTCGACGCGCCATCTCTAGTCGATCTTTGATTGATCAAATTAATAGAAATATTCATTGCTTGAGGCTTAAGCAATGATATATTGAATATGGCATTTTTATATTCTCGAATTCGAAACTGCCAACTCGAAGATATATCGTGTTTGGTAAAAACTAAATATATCGAAATGAGAAATAAATATACCATTAGCCAAATTTTTGACCCAAACGGCGTCTCATACTTCTGTCGCAAACTGCGCCTCATATATTCACTTTATGTAGAAATATGAAAAATCCTGGCCACTCTCAATAAGTAGTATATAGGCCATCGAATATTCTTAATTCTTAGCGATAGATTCACCATTTTGATCAGAGTCGGCAGTACATATTTATGTTTTAGTATTTCAAAAAAATCAAAATGGTGGAGGATCCTAGATCGATTTCTGACTACATGGGGTCTTTGTTATAGCCTTTCTGTTAGTTCAACCCTTTGAATTCTTTATTCGGACGTTCAATCCTTCGATTTTCTCATAGAAAATTTCGTCATATGTTTTTGACTTATAGAATGAGCAGCTCTCCACTACCCTTGAATGATTATAATATGTTACAAAGTTTATAGTATGGACTACTTAAGTATCATGTGATGCAAACATAACTGCAAGCCGCCACTGAGTTCAATTCTATTATAAAATCCTAAAACCGACATCTTTCAACGAATTGACTGATTGGGCATGGGAATTAATCATCTCTAAATTATCCAAATAATCTAGGAAGTATCCTATAGAAACAAAATCTTAATTAACTTAAGGTGAAAAGAAAAACCGGAAAAGTGACTTGTCAGAGAGTGGTAAATCATTAATGTGGATATTTGTAGGTATACTTGAATGTTGTAAGGAAGTTTGCTTATCAGACAAGTTTGGCGATTAGTAGAAGATAAATAGTCTTGCATGTGACTTCCATTGTTGAAACCTTGACCCCAGTATGTCTAAATTTAGCTATAACGAAAACACAGTGGGTTATTTTTGAACTATTATTAACTGGATCTGCCAAATAATAGCGAACAAATTAATACTTTTTCGGCAGTTACAAGGTTATAGTTAGATTTACGGAACACAGCAGATTTCTCGGAAAGTTCACTCGAGCATAAAACATGATTTTATAATAGAAACGGATGCGAATTCAAAATTAATTAGTAGAATTTGCAACTTTTACAACTCCTGTTGTATTCGAATGATATCTTGAAACCGGTATTTGAAAGACCAATAATTCTGAAGGAACTGTTGGTTCAATAAACGAGTCTATCAAGATTGACCTCAACGGAGCTCATTCACGGTGATAAAGATTTTGTTGAAAAAATGATTGAATAGCGTGATTGATAATATTGTTTTGATAGAAATAGAAAATCTGCACTAGATTAGATTATATAGGAGGAGCGCCGAGTCCTAGACGCAATCCTAGAAAATACTTCGCCCAAGAGATCTATGACGTAACCCAGCGCTGATTACCACTTTGGCAGTAGTCACAATATACTTTACTGCCAAAGATTAGTAATTATTGTTTGCCATCTTTTGAGTGCTGTCCATCATCTAGCATAGTACGACGGCGTATTAATTCCACTGTGAAAAGTAAGAAAATCTGGCAATTGCGAGATTTATTAATCTGGCAATTGTCTGATTTAAGTTGAGTTCCTATATTCCTAGCCAGTACTTGTCAGTAAATTTTGACAGTCGATTTTACTGGCACTGCCTTGGTAATTCTTCGTATCAGTACGAAGCGTTTCGAAATTACTGACACTGGCCAGTATTGATTGGGAATATCGGAACGCAACATTAATCTGTCAATTGACAGAATAAATCTGGCAATTATTTCAGACATGGAAAGGGAAATCATATTAATTGGCCGAGTGTCTGAATAATCAAGGGCAGCACTCAAAGTCAAGAGTTTCTACGCCTTCGTTGGAATTTTGTTGTTTGGTAGCTAGAGTGGCCAACCATTCAGATATTCATCCCACCCAACGCAGCTTGACTCATTACAAAAAATCTTTCCATGAGTTGAGTATGAATAAATAAAGCAATAATATAGCAGGTGAAAAGATTCCAGCAATAAAGTGCTTAGGTGAAGTAAGCAGCTTTTGCGCGCTTGTTCAAATAGACTAATAATAAATAAAATAAAGTTTATCATTAGTCTATGGTTTGTATATAAATATATATATATGACAATTTGAGTCACAATTTTGTGAAATTTTTATACGGAAATAGATACACTCATCTCAGCTGTCATTTTTTCAAGTCTCTCATGGTTATACCTATATACCGGAGAAAGTACACAACTTTGTCATTCAGAATTTCAAATAAAGTTTCTGTGAACATAAAAAGGATAGAGTGCGTCGTATTCACTACACCACAAAAATTATTATTTTCGTAAATGCGACCTTGCGTAATATAAACATGACTAGTCCATATAAAAAAAACCAGTTTCCTGGAGAGCGATGATGCCAATCTTCGCGAACAATGATTTTTCTAAGGTAGAATTTATCTGAATTCTCTTTCCACGTCTAAAATTGCCAGATTTATTCTGATCAAATGTATAAATTGCCAGATTGAATCTCGCAATTGCCAGATTAAATCTCGCAATTGTCAGATTAAATCTCGCAATAGACGTCTTCGGCCCAAGTTGCCAACCCACAATTTACTTAGCAAGTTTACTTTTACTGGGGAACGGGAATTTCAGGACAGATTCGACATGATAAGGTTCGCATTATTTATAAATAACCGTAAAACATGCCTCGGCTCTTCAAACCAGATAATTCCTTCCAACTATAGGTTTTTGTTAAGATCGTCCCCGATTGGCTGAAATTTAAGTTGGGATTCCTGATTTCATGCAAACAGTGTCAATTTTCATAGGATACGTTCCGAAAATCAACTCTGTTGTTTCATTTGCCGATTTTCCGCTCCGTAAATATGAAATATTCGGATGGTTCCTGGAACAAGCGCGTGAAAAAGATTATTTACGAAATCTGGTTGATGAAAATGCGGTCGATTTACTGTCACCAGAACGATTTTCTATGGTAAATATCCATAGCATAGAAAAATCTATGTTTACTTTAGGTTTGTTTTGGTTCCGAGTTCAGAACTGTACGGGACGGTTCTAGCACAGATCTATGGTCTATGGTCCCGAACAGATCTGAACTCGGAACCAAAACAAACCTGAAGTAAACATAGATTGTTCTATGCTATGGATACCAACCAGATTCCGTAAATAACCTTTTTCACGCGCTTGTTCCAAGAACCATCCGAATATTTCATATTTACGGAGCAGAAAATCGGCAACCGAAACAACAGAGTTGATTTTCGGAACGTATACTATGAAAATTGACACTGTTTGCATGAAATCAGGAATCCCAACTTAAATTTCAGCCAATCGGGGACGATCTTAACAAAAACCTATAGTTGGAAGGAATTATCTGGTTTGAAGAGCCGAGGCATGTTTTACGGTTATTTATAAATAATGTGAACCTTATCATGTCGAATTTGTCCTGAAATTCCCGTTCCCCAGTGAAAGTAAACTTGCTAAGTAAATTATGGGTTGGCAACTTGGGCCGAAGTCGTCTATTGCCAGATTAAATCTCGCGATTGCCAGATAAAATCTCGCAATTGCATGATTAAATCTCGCAATTACCAGATTAAATCTCGCAATTGCCAGATTAAATCTCGCAATTGGGAACTTCTGCGAAGATGCCAGCGTCCTAACAGATAAATTTGGAACCTATTGCCAGATTAAATCTCGCAATTGCTTGATTAAATCTCGCAATTACCAGATTAAATCTCGCAATTGCCAGATTAAATCTCGCAATTGCCAGATTAAATCTCGCAATTGCCAGATTAAATCTCGCAATTGCCAGATTAAATCTCGCAATTGCCAGATTGAATGCTGCAATTTCCAGATTGAATGTCGCAATTGTCGGATTAAATCTGACTTTTCTAGGATTTTTCTTATTTTAAACTCCCAACCCAACTCGAATATATATTGTGCTTCGTAGAAAACAAATATATCGGAACGTAAAATAAATTATATCATCACACAAAAAATATGAATCGATGCAACAAAAATATATGTCGACTCAAAGATAGATATACTTGCAAACCCACATACAGAAGTACGTATACCATAACATACCACGTATCACGTCACAATTCCTGTTTTTCCAAATTTCTATATTTGAAGACTTTCAAAGGTTGTTAAAAATCATTTTAAAAAATTCATGGATTTTTGAATCGTTCCGTCCGATAATTTGCAAGTTAAGTAGTTCTGCGAAAGAAGTACATACATTTTGTATTTCTCAGACATTCTATACCAACATGGTAGATTATCTCAAATGGAAACACCTGGATGACCTAAATTCGGCCATCGTATACAGAAATGTACATATTTGAGTTCCCTAATTTAGTGATAAAATACACCTCTACACATACAGGGTGTTTCACCATAAACTGGTCAAACATATACTCCATTCACTTTTATAATGTAGCCCGGTTGGCCATGACATCATGACAGATTTCACCGTGTATATTTTGAAAATGTTAGGTTATAGTCATTTTCCTGTCAGATAACTATGCAACGTTGTCCTCTCTACATAGAGGTCGTAGTAATTACTTATTTTTCAAATGTCAATCTACATTGATAAAGTAATGAATTTGAGAAAATATTATGTGAATTCAATCATTCCAAAGACCTGGCGAATGTTGAAAAACTTTTGTCTCTGTTAATACTGGAAATATTTGACGTATATAAACATGGTTGGAAGATTCAGTTATGCATTTTTCTTGTACGGAAATCAAGAATCGAGTGTTGTGGAATTTTACTGAAAAATGATGGATAGAGTAATTCGTTACTTTGTGACAGTTCATTAAAAAAAAAATAATAGTACTCGAATAACCCTGCAGTAAAACTTATAAACGAACCAACAAACCTATGGAATTCCCTACTTTTCGAAATTCTCAAGAAATAAGCCTACAGAAGACATTTAAATACATTATTGCACAACTTGAAATACTCCAGTATCAAAATGAAGTAGTAGGTACTAAAACCTGTCATCTTGAAAGAACTAACTCAATTTATGTTCTTAGGAATCTATCAGGGAATTATCAGGGTTACTATCAGAAAAAGCCGATTTCAATTCTACATAGCACTTCCTGATACTTTGCCTCTGCTTCTTCAAAACTACCTTCGGCACTTTTATTAGTTTGCAAGCGTTATTATGCTGAGATAATCTAGAATCGATTGATATTGATAATAGTAGAAATTGAAATTTGGCAACGTCCTTTGACATTGCCGATATTTCATGAGTGCCAACCTGCGTCAGTTTTAAGGGAAAAAACTTGATAAACCTAAATCATGGCCAACCGGGCTACATTATAAAAGTGAATGGAGTATATATAGCCGTATAAATGATTTTGGGAAAGTCATTTTTGCCTTGTGACATATACTCCGTTTTCGAAGCATGAGCGAGATACAGGGTGTTTAATGTCAACTTTGAGCAATATTCCGATAACTGTGGTGAATTATGCGTGACCTTTCAAAAAACGGTTTCTGGTCACGTCTTGGTAATTTGTGGTGGCCAATTCAATTTTTGCGTAGAATTGTGGAAAAAATATTTCAAAATGGCGGAAAACCTACAAAGTTGGAATTCTTGTCTTCCGATTCTTATTTTTAGGTTGGAAAAGTAGGAATAAAATTAAACTGTTACTCTTGTTTAAGAAATGATTCTTACAACCCCCTATATTGATACTTAAGGAGTAACAAGTATGGGAGGCAAAAAAGACATTTTATTGGAAAAGCACACTTTATTTTAGCTCATATAATAATTATTTAATGCACAACATTAGAACTTTTGTTTCATTAAACATATATAAGTATCATCACAAATATAAATCTTCTAACAATACCTTCTGAGATTTCGTTACAGTATAAGTAATTTAGTTTAAATGAAATCAGAAAAAAACTCCCTATTTTATGGAATGTTGAATCTTTATTATTAATTCAGATAATCTTATAATGAAACAACTAAAACTATCTTCCATTCTTTAAAAATTTTTTCGATTATTCTCAAATACCATTAGAAATGGGTTTGTCCTATAATATTTCATCCTAAAATCATTCCAAAATAAATTTGACTACATAATAATCAAATATGTATCAAAAAATGTTGAATAAATTGGTCTTCCTCAATTTCTTATTAGCCTCCTCCCATCTTAAACCTATAGATACGTAGTTTCAACATAACAAGCAATATAGTACTAACAGTATTAAACTCCATATTACCTCCTTACAGTCTTTTGTTTATCAAGTGTAAAGCAAGCTACCAGATCACAAACCTATTGCAATAAAGGGGCCCTGTATGATATCTCTATTTCAAAATGTTAGAAAACTACAATTGATACTGATGATGAATTTAGTCTTAACTTTTCGAAATAACTTGCGAGGGGTTCTAATGTGAACAATTTAAAAAAATAATACTGTCAATTTAAAACAAACTGTATAAAGTATCTACCTTAGTCATGGAAAATTTCTATAATATATTTTCAGTGTCATCATATTTCAATCATGAGTCATATCAATATAACCATAATCACTTTTAATATCATTAAGAAAATATTGTCCCCTCTGATATATCAAAAATATTCGAGTACTCAAATATGGTTGCACTTTGAAGACCAAATAGAATTGTTGGCACAAGACCAGTAAACATTGTGCAAGCTCGACAATATAAATCAACAAATTTATAGCTACTCTATTAATAAACTACATATCACAGGGCAATGAAAATTGCTGAAAACATACGTAGTCGTTGCTTAGCCATAAATCCACATCATATATATTGGAGGTGGAGCTTTTTCTGGATAAAATTCTCTTCATGAACTGGATTTCTCACTGTCACTGTCCTTACTCTTCAAAGACTTCTTCAATTTGTCTAGCAGTCTGCAGTGAAAGTTGTTCAAACTTGCACTGGAGTCACTTTTTGGTGGACTCGATGAATTCGATTTCACTGGACTCTGTAAGCTAGCTTCTGAGGCTCTAGAGCTGGCCCTAGAGTAACTATTCTGCTTAGACATATTTGACGAACTCTTGTAAGTTGTCGGTGCAGGGGGTTGGAAATCATTACCAGGTGATGTCGAAAGGCTTGGTCCTTCTGATTTAGTCTCAGAAACTTTCCTCGAACGACCACAATTCTGCGGATTAGAACATTCAGAGACCCTTCTGGCTCTCTTCGAATTGTAAATATCCCAATCGTTCTTTACAACAGGCATCATAAAAGCCATGATTTTATGAATTCTGGAAACGTAGTACTCGTTGATGAACTGATTTAATAATTATTTAGGAAGAATATGAATAACGGTGAAGGCACAAACAGTCACCATAAGAAGCACGTACACACGCTAAATTGCTCAACGTTCGACGAATCAAACGACTGTAAATTGTAAATATGCAATGTTATAATCGAAATCCTTTACGTCTCCCTCTCTGTCAGTTTGCGTTCTAATTGGAGGATGGGCAATGTGATCGTGACGTAGGTATGAAAATAGGTGTGTAGCAGAGAAGTGAAAACACTGCCGGCGCCAATTTCGAGTTCAATTTTCATTCTATCAATTTCTATTTATGTGCCAAAAACGATGTAGATAGAGAAAAAACAATACGATAACATGTATAGGCACCCACAGTGGCTCCTACGCAACAATTAAAAAATAGTACCTATTGTTCGATCATATCTCTTTTACGTGCACGAAATTATGACGATTAGGAATACCTAGAACCTAATAAGACATAAATGAGGTACTTGTGCATAATAATTATTATATCGGATGGGGCCAAGAATAAATTAGGTATATAAGTTCTTTAACTTTCATAAAATATTACAATAACAGAAAAAATACTGAAGAGAAAAAAGTTCAAATAAAAAATTAAACTTGATTGTCTGAACAATGGTTTTATTGAGTATTAGCATTGTTTAAGGAGGCCTCCTTAAACAATGGTATTAAAATAGGTTCATTGAATCAAATCAAATAATATTTATTTTCCACATCAACTACAGTACATTGCGGAATGGAAAAACATGACAAATTTACGTATTATTAAAACCTTCATTCAATTTTCACTGAAAATATATAAATGAGTATACAAATTGCTTGTATAAAGAACAATAAGTGGTCAATTTTCTCTACTGACTTTTCCAATACCGTGTAAATGATCTCAATGGAATGAAATATTATTTCTTTATTTATAATTCAAGCCATTGTTTAATGTTTAATTAACAATGATTCAAACCATACATGTAGAAGTTTATATATTAATACCATTATCCTTAAACAATGCCATTATTTAAGGAGGAATCTTTCACTTTTATTACATACGGGAAGAGGAAGGACCAGATTACAGTGACTCTATAATGTATAAAGTCACTGTAGAGCAGATTGAATCAACCAAAAATTGCGAACGAAGAAATTTTAAATAATGAACAGTTGAAAAATTTGAAATTTCTCCCTTGTGAGAAAGAAATCGAGAAGTTTTTATGAAAGAGTAAAAAGAAGAAAGAATAAAGAATATGGAAGTTGACAGCCGATTGTCAAATGCCATATGCCAAAATACACGTGCTGATTGAGGTTATGTGATATTTTAGTTTATTTTTGCCACATTTTTATATTTTAATTCTTACTTTGGACGAATCACACATCGTTGATTGATCATAATATGGAAGGCGAAGGTAGAATAAGTTTTATATCTTGCGTAAAATGGATCGAAAAGGGAAAAGCCCGTACAGATCCTGTGAAAATTCACATAACCAGGCAGGAATTAGTTGAAATGATCAAAAATACCCAAGAAGAACTTCAGTAAGTACGTATATAATTGATTCTTCGTTCTCATAATACAAGGATATTTTAGCGTTACTAGAAGTGATGAAGGAGACGAGGAAGATCCTCCAAATGGGGATGTTAATATGGACGAAAATGAAGGTATATACTTATATCAATAAAATATTCTTAAAAGCCGAAACTTTTGCTTATATTCAGAATGACTATTATTTTTTTAGAACTTCATTGGCAAGATTTACACTGCTGTAGAAAGTAGTTTTTCTCGAGATTACTCATTAATTTAACATATTTCAGTAAATAGGATGCTGTCGATGCTTCATGTTTCTCATTTTGATTTTAGAAGGTGAAGATGATAATCTACCCAGTATTGACTCTATCAGGGAATTATCAACAAATCCTGAAGATTACCTCAGTGATACCGATGATTCTGAAAAAGAAGATGACTTAATAAAACAAACTGATAATTTGATTCTTCTTGGACGTTTTGATGGAGATGCATGCATTATGGAGGTTCATGGTAAATAAATGATCTATTGAAAATTATATCCCCTTTAAAATTGTATCATAATTCCAGTCTACAATGAAGAGGAAGGTTCGCTTTACTGTCACCACGATTTCTTATTGCCAAGTTTTCCTGTTTGTTTTGAATGGCTTAATTACGAACCAAATAGCCCCCAAGGTAATTATTGTGCGGTTGCAACTATGGAACCCATCATTGAAATCTATAATTTGGATATAATAAATACAATCAAACCTGCATTTAAATTGGGTCAAAAGGCTCACCTTAAAAGGGGCAGACGACAAGTAGGACATACAAGCTCTGTACTCTCCTTAGCTTGGAATAGGACCTACGATCATGTAATGGCTAGTGGTTCCAAAGATAATAGTATCATTTTGTGGGATATGGAAAAGAAAGAGCCTAGTACCACGATTAATAAATTTGAAGGTGGGGTACAGTGTCTTGCTTGGCATAAAGTAGAAACGCAGTCTTTGTTAGCAGGTAAGTTACTCTTTTATATCATCTTTATTGATATTTACAAAACCATATTCTCATTATCTGATCCTATTCGAAATTATCCTTTGGAACTGAGTTGATAGTTCTATTTAGCTTTACATGCAAAATTCTACAATATCTACATATTCTTAAATCAGGGTTAATAGACTCACAGTACTTTAACATGTCTGTAACTATTTTATATCCTCCTGTAATTAAAAGGCCCCTTTCATACTAAATCAACTCAATATGCGGTAATGAAAATGGCATGGTAATAGCTACAATCGGCAGTCATCTCCAAACCTCGATTCATACCGAGCAATTGGGGCCCATTGTCGCTTTTGTTTTTCCATATTCTTATGAAGAGATTTTCATGCTTTTCAAGGTGGATGTGATCACCAAGTGAAACTTTTTGATTGCAACAGTCCAGATAGTCATCTAACTTGGAAATTAGATGGAGAGTGTGAAACTCTAGCTTGGCACCCTCTACAACCTTTCACATTCTTGGCAGGAACCAGTATAGGATCTCTTCAATGCTTTGATTGCAGAAAAGGTGAGTTTATTGATAGCTAAAGAGGTAAATTGAATTTTATTTCAAATATGGAAATATACCTATGGTTTTTTTCAATACTGTACACATTATAACAATTTCAACTGCAATAATGTGCAGGGTATTAGTGCGTCATATTTTTCTCTCCGGGCTTCCTTTTTGAGATATATTATGTCCAAAATTTTTTTCACTTTTTTTTTATCCTAGAAAGCCTTCGAACTATAGGACTGAGCTTTTTTATATACATTCAGGTCGATTCTGTTTGCGTATTGCTATGAACCTTGCTATTCTAGTCATATTGCTATCTTTCTAATTTATAGCAATATGGCCATGATGTTACGTATTCTGTTTCGAGTATTATAGCAATGTTTTTTATGAATTTTGTCATAACAATAGTAGTGTTCTTTCGTACTGATTGAACTGATGGAACTTATGTGATTTAAGTGAACGTAATTTTGCAATCAGAATACATTCAATCACTGAATGTCCGAAAGAATGCGCTCAGTTTGATCCATACACTTTGCCATCATTTTCATTCATTTGTACTGTGTACAACTGAACTGGTAATAAACTCTGGTTTGCCATCTTCAGTTACAATTTATGTTTTCGACTGGATTATTAATTCATCTATCTCTGAAAATGTCAGTGTGTATAAAATTCTAATAGACTTATATGTCTATGAAAATTCTGCAACTTCTAACTTCAAATTTTGAGGTTAACTTTCCAATCTGAATTCAAATGATATAAGGAATTTCGCGATTAGAATAATCACTTGCAATCACTTTAGAGTTGTGGAAGGGGGAACTGATTGAAAACGAAAGACGAATGAACGATCGCTTCAACTGATCTTTCTGATTGAAGTTATATGAATCACTTCGTTCAGTACGAAAGAACATCACTTATATTGCTATCATAGACTTCCATAATTGGTGATTTTAGAGCTGACAACACTGTATTTTGTTACTTTAGAACTACAAGGAAGATGAAAATAACCCTAATTCGTGAGTTTTCTTTATGGTTATGCATACATAACCTCTATCTACGGCCTTCTTTATTCATGTAAACATCGACATAAAAAATGTTAGGAAACAAAACGAGTCAAATTGACCAATAACCAATTTCCTGGATACCAATAAAATATTGATTATCAGAAATCGAATGCAGCAATTTTATTCAGGCGTTAATAATTCGAAATTCGATAAACTTTTTCATTGGCACTTCAAAGGGATTGCTGTTGTTGAGATGATTAGAATAATCATCTCAGCTGTTGCCTATGCCTGTATCTTAGTCTAAGAATTTTCCTTGAAATTAAATAATATTCTAGAGAACCTTGAACACATTTCCATTAGCATATACTTTTTTTTATTCATGTAAACATCGACTTATTCGAAAATGTTATGAAACAGAAAAACCAATTAAAGTCAAATTGACCAATTTCCTGGATGCCGATAGAATTTTGGTTTCCAGAAATCAAATGCAGCAATTTTATGCAGGCGATAATAATTCGAAATTCGATGAACTTTTCTGTTGGCAATTCAAAGGGATGGCTGTTGTTGAGATCATTAGAATAATCAGGTCAGCTGTTGCTTACTATGCCGGTATTTTAGTCTAAGAATTTTCCTTAAAATCAAATATTCTAGAGAACCTTGAACAAATTTCTATTGGCACATTCTTCCCTTTCTTCAATATTTTCGAATTCTTGGAAGAAATGATACTGAAACAAATGGATCTTTGTGAGATTCCCTTTCTAACCTTTCTTGTTATGAAGCATAGCAAGTACTATTTTGAAGTTGCTAAGATAGCAATATTGATAGCAAGATACTTGTTAAAGTGACAGATCATATTGCTCAAAATCGTTGATCAGAATACCAATAATTCCAATCTTGTTATGATAGCAATATCTTTTTCCTAGCAATATTGCTATTTGCAAACAGAATCGACCTGATTATTACTGTTTCAGCTACTTTTTTGCAACTTATTTGTATTTTTTGGACAGGCTAGTGTTGAAGATTCCGAGGTATGGTAAGAGTTTTTGTTGTTGAAAAGCTATGTTTCTTAAAAGTGGTTCACTTTAGAACAAAGAAACAAAATAACTCTTTTGTGTGCAATGCCATAATGACAATTTTTTCAGTCGCGTAGAAGCTTTTCAAGAAAAATCCCTACAACATCTTGAATTCTCCACCATTGGCCCTGTTCCATGAATTCAAGTAGGGTGCAAAAAGTAGCTATCAACTGTGTACCTATAGTTCAAACAGTTCTTAGGATAACGGCGAAAAACATGAGAAAAAATTTTTGACACCCTGTATCTCAAAAGCGAAATCCCAAAAAAAATTAACACAAATAAGGAACCTACAGTTTTCCATTGCAACACCCTTCATAAAAAATAACACATTATGAAGAAGCTTTTTCTCTGTTATCTTCTTGATTATTCCAATTTTTATCTCAAACTCTGACCTAATGATTTACTTCTCAAATTTATTTGCGCCTTTTCTAATTTATTGAAAAAAAAAACTGCTTAGTCTTTGTGAAACCAAGTTTGTATTTTCTTTTTATCTTTCGTTCCAGGTCCACTGTGGTCTTTGTCAGCACATAAAAAAGAGGTGAGTGGTATTTTCATCAGCGGAGAATGTCCTGGATTATTAATAACAGGATCTCATGATGGTTTGGTTAAAACTTGGGATTATAAAGAACAAAATGCTCCTGAATTGGTACATGAGAAGGATTTCAACCTGGGCACGATTCTTTCCTTAGAAGGTTCCCCAAATTCTCCATTTGTTATAGCTGCTGGTGGAGATAACAAAGAGAATAATTTCATTGTATACGATGTACGAAATATTGATGTCGGTGAGTTTCGTTTATGTTAAAATTTTAAAACTCGGAATGAAGGCACCAGTAATCAAAACTATTATTCACGAATTCGATTTTTGTAATGGGTCTCTTGCTTGTAATATGTTTATGATTTTCTCATTCTATCTATATAGAATCATTATGTGTCCTATCACAAACTTTTACAGTTCACGAATTTTGAATCATTTGGTATTAAACATCGTGAAATTGAGACGGAAGTTCAACTTGAACGAAACGCGGTAGATCGCCTCCTACGATACAATCACAGATCAACCAGATAAACCACTCGCGTCATTTACTTAGGAAATCTATGTCACCGCAGATATGACCCTGAATCGAGCTAATCAGAATTTTAGCAGGCGTTTGGGGTGCCAATCAGATTGCAGGAATAGGATTACGTCACTCTCGCCGTTTTCGGACTCGCGTGAAGAGGTTATAAACACGTAAACAAACTGAAATGAATTTTTCATCCTATTAACTGATGAATAATTTCGTATCTGTTCCATTTAAGAATATAATCCAAATAGTTTTTTACAACCAAATCAATTGTTAAGTCATCTTTGAGGTTCTATTTTATGATGACAGTCCTCATTATATGTTTTAATTATACAACAAGAATTGGAATCGAACTTAGGTGGACTCATTCATAATGTTAATTATATATAATATAAAGGAATCGCAACTGAAGTAAAAGCATTACAACCTCCATTATTCAATTAAAACGATGGGATGTGTAATAAAATTGTATATGATTGCACAAACACTAGGATTGGAATCGAACAAAGTTGGTCTATTCATAGTTTGATTTTATATTGAAATGAATCTCATTTGATGTGAAACTACAAAGATTCTCTGATTAAGGTAAACGGGTTTTCCATCACATTTTTCCAAAATTTTCATTTACTCCAACCGAATTCCTCTACAGGAGTTTAAGATGTGACAAAGCACTCTCTTTGGTGTTGGAAATTTGCTTTTCAAATGGTTTCATCGAAAAATCTTAGTCTGATTTTGATTTTGTGATTCCTGAATCCCGACAAATCCGTTTTTACATTTCGATTTTAGATATTCCAAAATCAAGTATTCAATTTGACAGGTGTTTCGAGGAAGAAGAAAGTGTGGTTATGTCTGTTATATTTCTCAAGGTCGGAGAGACGCGATTCCCGCAAACGATGAAGTGATTTGTCTTGTTGGTCTGTGATACAATTGTTGCTGTCCCTGGGCTTGCTGAAGAGTGGATATGACCCGACACGTCGCTCAGGAAACCGCCAAGTTTCTACCTTCTAAACAGCCAATATGTGGAGCCACTGGGGCCTAATATGAAAGATCTTTCTCGTTGAAAATTCAAAGTTTCGACGACGATTGAAGTTTTTCAGTATTATTATGGATAGAATATTCGATTGCAATGAAAAAAATACATGCAAGAGAGCAATTTTGAGTTCCAAACCTACTTTACAAACATCCATTAATTCTGAAAGTTATGTTAATTGACGAAATTTTCAATCTTTCATTTTTCCAAGAAAAATTTCGTTCTATATGCATAATGAAATCGAAACCTTTCCTGTAATTTTACTTGTTGAAATTGTCCACTACTTGTATTCAATCAATCATATTGGTGTCCATTACCCAAAGTAGTATCTGTAATTATTATGTGTATCAGGAATAATATGTTTTTAATTATTTTTCTTAATGCAGTGAAACATAGGTTTCAAGACAGGGAGCTAAAGTTGGATCTTTCTACACCTTCTCAGTAGTCACAAGAAGTAATTAAAGTGCAATCAATGAGACTAATTGAAGGTGCCCAACAAAGAAAAGGGTTTGACATTGTAAATTATATCTTTGTCCGTGAAGAAGGTATAAGCATAAGAAGTTGATGTATAAATATTATTTATCTGTTGAATAAATATGAATAATTTTTAATGTGTTTTCAATTAGCCCTGGTGAAATATGAAGATTGTAACAGGTGAGATAAGGTGTTTGAATAACTAGAATAATGTTGGAGTGAATGTATTGAGGTGTTTTCCTTCAGAAAGGACAGTTGAATTTCATTCTACTTTATATTGAAATAAGGCGATGTTTCCTTGTAGATAGAGCGTAATCTGGTTTTGAGAAACCTTCTAGCTGAAGTTTTTTCTCTATACAACCTGCATGTTCAATTCAATAATAATCAAATAAGGTGAGAATCAAAACTAATTTCGAGACCGACCAGTAAAAAGATATATTCAGGTCGATTCTATTGCGTATTGCTATGAACCTTGCTATTCTAGTCATATTGCTATCTTTCTAATTCATAGCAATATGGCCATGATGTTACGTATTCTGTTTCGAGTATTATAGCAATGTTTGTTATGAATTTTGTCATAACAATATTGGTATATGTTGCTATCATAGACTTCCATAATTGGTGATTTTAGAGCTGACAACACTGTATTTTGTGACTTTAGAACTACAAGGAAGAAGAAAATAACCCTAATTAGTAAGTTTTCTTTATGGTTTCGCATACATAACCTGTATCTGTATCTACGGCTTTCTTTATTCATGTACACATCGACATAAAAAATGTTAGGAAACTTTGAATAAAGAACCTTTTTATTCAAAGTTAGGAAACGAAACGAGTCAAATTGACCAATAACCAATTTCCTGGATACCAATAAAATATTGGTTATCAGAAATCGAATGCAGCAATTTTATTCAGGCGTTAATAATTCGAAATTCGATAAACTTTTCCGTTGGCACTTCAAAGGGATTGCTGTTGTTGAGATGATTAGAATAATCATCTCAGCTGTTGCCTATGCCTCTATCTTAGTCTAAGAATTTTCCTTGAAATTAAATAATATTCTAGAGAACCTTGAACACATTTCCATTAGCATATACTTTTTTTATTCATGTAAACATCGACTTATTCGAAAATGTTATGAAACAGAAAAACCAATTAAAGTCAAATTGACCTATTTCCTGGATACCGATAGAATTTTGGTTTCCAGAAATCAAATGCAATTTCATGCAGGCGATAATAATTCGAAATTCGATGAACTTTTCCGTTTGGGATGGCTGTTGAGACCATTAGAATTATCAGGTCAGCTGTTGCTTACTATGCCGGTGTTTTAGTCTAAGAATCCTTAAAATTAAATATTCTAGAGAACCTTGAACACATTTCTATTAGCACATTCTTCCCTATCTTCAATATTTTCGAATTCTTGGAAGAAATAATACTGAAACAAATTTTCTAAACTTTCTTGTTATGAAGCATAGCAAGTACTATTTTGAGGTTGCTAAGATAGCAAGGTTGATAGCAAGATTCTTGTTAAAGTGACAGATCATATTGCTCAAAATGGTTGATCAGAATACCAATAATTCCAATCTTGTTATGATAGCCATATCTTCTTCATAGCAATATTGCTATTTGCAAACAGAATCGACCTGAATGTCTTCTTATTTGAGGAAAGGAGAAAATTTGCAAATAGGCTAAAATCGCAATTTTTTTTACATTTCTAAGTATTTAAAAAAATGCCTAAATGGACACAGTAAAATACCGACCCGTTCCTTGTGCCAGTTAGAAACTTAAGAAAGTTTTATTTTATTGATCTCTTGCATGAGATGCTCAATTGATCTGTAGAAAGTGTTGAAAAGATTCTGTGTGCATTTCCGATTTTTTTTATCCTGATCCTACTTCGATTTTGGTTTCTCTGGAATATTCATAATCATTTAGGTATGTACAATGCAATGAAGCATATTCTTCAATTATTCATTGAATTTGTTGGAAAATATTCTAAGGTTAGTCACTTCTAAAAGAGAAAATAAAGCTTAATCATTTTTCAGTAAAAGCCCTTTTTACGAGATGCAAAAGTCGAATTAAAAAATACTGTGAATCAACAAGTCTTCATGGGTTCCACTACATTACCGATACACACTCAAGCATAATACAGTCATTTCTTTGGATCGTATTATGTTTTGCAGCAATGGCTTTCACAGTTTTCCTCATTCATATGCAGTGGGATCGCTACCAAACCCACAGGATAAGTACTTCAATTGGAAGCATAATGTATCCACTGGAAAATGTTCCCTTTCCAGGTGTGACCTTATGTAGTTCCAACATTGTTTTCGGCAGCCAGTATAAAAAGTTTGAAGATATGCTGTGAGTAATAATTTTAGAATTTTTATTAACACTGAATTTATCTTGCGCACTTCGGAATCATATTTTTTTTTACGTAGGAATGAAAAAAAGGGACTCAAATTTTTATAACGGATAGGATCCTTCTATAATAAATAATCCGTTAACCATAATATTTCACATAAAACCAAAAATTAATCGTTGGTTGAACTGTTCTTGCCGCCAAATATCTGTTCCAAAGTACAGCCTATGGATCAGGGTGTTATAATAAATAATAATAAGCTTTATTTTAAATAAAGTGCATAGTGCATATATGTACAAACATTATGCACATGAGATGAAATTATGTCAGCAAAGAAATTCAATGTTCGTTCTTAATTATCTAATATGCAATTAGAATTCTTCCATTGTGTAGGGCTCAATCTGAACGATCCCTACTTTAAAAACGCTGCAAATTTTACACAAGGGTTTATTACCCAATAACATTGATATCTCAACTAAAACTTATATATTAATCATATATCATTGTTTTTTCACACCAAAATTTGCAGCGTTTTTCTTTATAATCAGGGACCACTGGTCGGAAATGATACGGGTGAAAATCTTCAGGTTGAGTTATGCAAAAGTAATCAACTTTGAGAGTTTCATAAAAATCCGATGGTAAGTTTTCGAGAAATATTTTTTTCCCTCTAACCCCCAGTTTTGAGTCCTTAGGGAACACCGATCCTGCTTAAAAGCTCGCAGGATCAATCTCGAGCGACACACGATTTTTCTACCAAGTTTCACGGATTTCGGTTCAGTACTTTCCGAGAAAAGCCCCGGATAACGTACGGCGGACGGACGGATTTTTTCAATAGTGCATTCAAATGTACATACTTCAAATAGTAAACTGTGTAATTTTCAGGGAGTGTAATTTTTTTTTGGTCGATCACTAATGTTTATTATTTAATTCCATCAAATAATAAACCAAAAACCATTATTTTCAGCTCTTTTTCTCAAAATGATAAGAATTTATTGATATCATAGTTATTTATAGTTCATTACTAAAACTTCGCCTATAGCAAACCGATTTTGTAGGTCCCTTGAAATTCTTAATAAACGAACATTTGCTGTAATTCCGATTTAGTTATGGATAATTTCAGGATATGAATTGATTCTTATTACGATATTTAAGGATAAAAATAATTCATATTTTTGGGCTTTTATTTGAATCGATTGATGGTGGAATGGATTATTTTGATGATCATTGTGTGCTTTTGCACTTGAAAAATTATTTAATACTTAGTTTACAACGTTTTTGACTTCAAAGTACAAAGGCAACATGTGAAACTCAATGTTATTTCAGATTCGCGGATGGTCTCGCAAAAGCACAGATACTGGATTATTTTGAAAATTTGTCCAGTTTAGTGATTCTCGACGAACTTGCGCCCAATGCCGACTGGAAAACATATGGAAGAATCATTCAGGCTTTGGATTTAAGTGACTACAATACAGAACGAGTTATGAGTGAGGTGAAGGGATCCTGTGCAAAAAAGCACTGAATTTACACATATTCAGGATCTTATTATTTCATATAGCTATAAAAAATATTCTCTTGTCTTTCAGGTAGCCGAACCATGTGAGTTACTGATAAAAAACTGTTCTTGGAAAAGCAAAGACATGAATTGCTCGCAAATTTTCACTAAAATAAAAACTCAATCAGGATTTTGTTGTACTTTGGATTTGAAGTGAGTTTTGTTTTTTTTCATATGAAAAGAAATCAATATTTTGTTACTTTCTATGCATTTCAAATAAACAAGCGCGTATGCGTAAAAAGAATTCTTGTTAAGGTGGGTATTAATTTGAGCAAATTTGCGCGGACGATATATGTTCGTGCACGCACAGAGAGCGTGTGCGAACACCCAGTGTCTTTGTAAAAATACTCAGTGTGGACGTACGTCAACGTGACCTTATAACAGTTCTTGCTTATGTAACTCTGCACAGGGATGTTTGAAAATAGGTTTTGTTTCGATAAAGTACTAGATTTCAAGTACTCTTCAAATATCGAGTTTATAAGTCGTTTCTTCCGGAAGTTATTGTGTTTACGGTCAGCCGTTAGGCCATTATTTCCAAATAACCAGATTTGATCGACTTCGGTACAAAGTTGCCAACCCACAATTTTCTTCACAAATTTACTATCAATGGGGAACGGGAATTTCAGGACAAATTCGACATAAAAAGGTTCGCGTTATTTATAAATATCCGTAAAACATGCCTCGGCTCCTCAAACCAGGTAATTCCTTCCAAATATAGGGTTTTGTTGAGATCATCTCTGATTGGCTGAAATTTAAGTTGGGATTCCTGATTTCATGTTAATAGTGTCAAATTTATATATGATATGATATTAATACCCCGACCTCATAACAGTTCCTGCTTATGTAACTCTGCACAGGGGTGTTTGAAAATAGGTTTTGTTTCGATAAATTACTAGATTTCAAGTACTCTTCAAATATCGAGTTTATAAGTCGTTTCCTCCGGAAGTTATTATTGTGTTTACGGTCAGCCGTTAGGCCAATAGTTCCAAATATACAGATTTGATCGAATTGCAATCCAGTACTTTATCGAATGACAATATTGGAAAAAAAAATTGAATTTTTTTTCCAATTGTTCTTATTACACGATTATCACGAAACTCTGCACAAAGTTATCTATCACAATTTCAAACTAGCTGCCACGTTTCATCATGATTGAATTAATATTTTTTGAGTTATTATTACGAAAAAAACAACGATATCGAAAAACAAACCACGAAATTCGACATATTTTTTCACAATATCTTCAAAACTTATACATGATCGTATCAAACTGAAAGTTAGTACACTGCTGTGAAATATTTAGTTCAAGCTCTGACCAAAATTTTTTCCAAATGTAATAAACAGCCTCCGAGAAAAAATTGTTATCAAAATTTACCGACAGCTCGCCCTCCAGCTCTAGAGCTCTGATGAATTCTAATATCGTAATATCTGTGAGGGCTTCAAGGAGGCTGAGTTCTCATTCCTCCTATAATGCTCCTGTCCAAGATATTTCTTGCGCAGACTCACAATGGCGAGGCATTCTGTGATCAGGTGAACCGGAGTTTCCTCCTCTTCCCCACAGAATCTGCACTCGTCAGTTTCTGATGAGCCCATTCTCATCATGTGTTTCCTCAGGCGACAGTGTCCTGTAAGGAAACCAGTGAGGAGGCG
This sequence comes from Myrrha octodecimguttata, assembly GCA_958510865.1. Taxonomy (NCBI): domain Eukaryota; kingdom Metazoa; phylum Arthropoda; class Insecta; order Coleoptera; family Coccinellidae; genus Myrrha; species Myrrha octodecimguttata. The sequence goes on along the minus strand of OY294058.1, from coordinate 66,905,394 downwards.
TAACTAGTTCTTACTGAGATCCAAATTATTTTTGGATCTAGCAATTTCAAAGTTCCGAAGGGACTTTTTAGAGTGTTCCATTCCTCCAGAGTGCCCCTCTTTCATTTTCTGCCTTCTACAAAAACTCTTTCCTATAGGTACATTTGTCTACACCATAGAAAGGTTCTGGGCCAATAGGTAGCGTTTGTGCTCCCTTTCTGGCTAGAGTATTGGCCTCTTCATTTCCTTTGATTCCTGAGTGCCCAGGAACCCAGACTAAGGAGACTTTGTTATTTTTGCCTACTTCATTGAGTTTCCTTCCCATATCAGCTTTGAGTCGATGACATAGGAGTTCAGTGCTTTAATAGCAGCCTGACTATCAGAATGGATCACTATGTCACACCCTTGATAGTTTCTTTCCAGGTTTCGGTCTATGTATCTTTCGATTGCTAGTATTTCTGCCTGAAAAACACTCGAGTAGGAGCCTAGCGATAGTGAACACTTGGTTCTAGGCCCGTATACTCCAGCGCCGGCCCCCATCGTGGTTTTAGAACCATCTGTATACCATTTAACGGTATTTGCTTTGAAGTTTTGGGTAGTGTATTCCTTTTCCCATTCTTCCCTTTTACATAGCATTGAGTCAAAGTTCTTCTCGATGCTTACTGTTTTAATCATAACATCACTAGGTAGGTTCGCTGATGAGATGTACTTGTTCAGAGAGGACCAGGCTCTCTGACTTTTACTTCTCTCATTACCTGTACCTTCCCTAGAGATTCTAAGGATAGCTTCATGGGCTACCCTATTGATCACTAGATGTAGAGAACTGAGATCTATGATGACCTCAAGGGCTCTAGTCGGGCACGTTCTCATAGCCCCAATGATGCAAACACAGGCAAGCCGTTGTACCTTGTCGAGTATTTTCCTCTTGCTTATCTGCCCTGCTTTAGCAAACCAGACTACTGCCCCGTATGTTATTATCGGTCTTACAATCATGATGTACATCCATCTCAGTATTTTAGGGTTACAGCCCCAAGTTTTGCCGGATAGCCTTCTGCACACCATTAAAGTCCTTATCGCTTTACTAGCAGTAATTTCAACATGCTCATTCCACAGAAGGTTACTATCTAGGGGGATTCCCAGATATTTGACTTCACACTTCCATTCTACAATAACTCCATTTACCGAAATGGACTTCATAGCTGTAAGGTTTCTCTTCCGAGTAAAAGGAATTACTGTGGTCTTTGCTGGGTTGATGTTGAGACCCACTGATAAGCACCACTGCTCAATAATTCTGAGGCCCCTCTGCAACAACTCACAGAGGACATCCTCGAATTTGCCTCTTACTATTAGGACTATGTCATCGGCATATCCTTTGCATTCGAATCCAAGCTCCGTTAGCCTGTTCAATAGTTCATCCACTACCAGGCTCCATAGGAGGGGTGATAATACTCCTCCTTGAGGTGTTACGCGAGTAGTTTTAACAGATATGGGCTGACTGCCCACCAATGTCTCAGCTGAAGAGAGATCCTATTCTAAATTCATGCTGAACAGTCGGAATATTAACAACCTTTCACAACTTTGTAGAAATGATACAGTATCAGGTGTTGGCCCTAAATTTGGTTTGCAATTAGACGTTGATGTTGTTGAAGAAGAATATGTTTCTGCCATTAAACCATATTATGGACTCGACGTAAGTGATAGTCTCATTTTTAAATAGTTACTGTAGACTGGTACTTTAGGTTACTCTGCACCAAAAAGGTGTATATCCAGAAACTAAGTATTTTGGCACCGCTGTGGCAATGGGTGTTGATGTACAAATTTCAGTAATTCCGGAGGTAGTCCGGGCTACGGATGAACTGAAATATATGGATATAAGTTTACGCGAATGCTTATTTGAAGAAGAGGTACGTATTCAAGGACGAGACATTCCTTCGAACTGAAAGGCATCTGAAAATTTTTTTGGAAAAATTCCGATCTTTCATTACAAAATAGAGAACTCCTAAGCGCATTCACCAAATTTAAATTATTCAATGGAATCAGGATAGTTTAATGGGTGTAGGTCAGTATAACCAAATAAGGCTAATTTGGCAAAATGCCAGCATTTCCAGTTGGTCTTCTTGGTCACATTGAAAAGTAAATATCGTATTTTGCGATGTGTAAAACACAACGAGCGATACATGTCTACTCGCAGTTCAACCTCAACTAAATTTCGTCAAAAAACAGGTAAGACCAAGAAGCCACCTGAAAATAGCCCCGAAGAAGATTTCAAATAGATCGAAACGATGACTTTTTTTTCCGAAAACGCCTTTGGTTATACTGACCCACACCCATTACACTATCTTGATTTCACTGAAGAAGGTCATCACACTCTATTCGTAGTAATAATAATTTCAATTTGGTGGATGCGCTTAAAAAGTATGAATTTTTTTTTATGAATGATCTGTACTGATAATTATCATTAAATTGTTACTGATTCTCTGAGGTTGCGGTTGATATTTCTGATTGGAAGATTCTCTCTAAAAATACAATTTCTCCCGTATCTTCATAAGAGATAGGTTGATTAATTTAAAGTATCTTATTTGATTCTGGCAAAATTCTAGAAGTTGAATTCGATTGTTTTCTTGATTTCTGAACTGCAGCTAACAACAAGAAGTGAATATACATCATGAAGATATCCTATTCGCACAATAACTCTTTTCACTTTGAGTAATATTGAGTTTTTATTTATTTCAGAGTACTATGCGATGGAATTATGTTTATAGTTTTCCTGGTTGCAAAAGGCAATGTGAAGCAGATACAATCAGGAAGTTTTGCAGATGCGTTCCATACTATTATCCTGTAGAAGGTACGAATATATTAATTTTATAATACATTTTTGAGAAGCTTGTTTTTCCATGTATGATTTTTTTAGACAACGAAAGGATTTGTACAATACTTGACGTGAAATGTATGAGAGGTAAGAAGTATTTCTGGGACAATGAAGTAAACAGAAAGACATTATATATGTACCGATTGTACAGAATGTTCTTTTATCATTTAATGAGAATAAGTATTATACCTTCTGCAAATTTTTTTTCAGGTGTTTTGTACAATAAAATGGCTGATGAGAGCTGTGATTGTCTTGCTCCGTGCAACAAGCTTTCCTATAAATATAACGTCAACGCTAGAGAAGTGAAGACAATGTAAGACATTTGAAAAATCTATATACAATTGAAATAAGCAGTTTCAATGTTTGCGGCTTTTGGATCCCTTCGGCAGTAGATGAAAATAAGAATTCTTTCCCCATAATCAATTTTGCTATTCAATTAGATCTTTGTCTTGACCCTCTGCATACCTCCGCCCCTGGATTTGTTATAAGCATCAGTTAGTCAATTGCAAAAACTGCCATCCTCAATAATAATTTGCCCCCATGCTCTAATTCAGAAAAAATGCAAAAGGAGGTAAATTTTGCTTCATAGAGAGACATTTTTTATACCCTTGGTTTAATGAAGTTTATCAATTCTGTGAGAATGATGACAGCAACCCCTAAAATCTCAAATAGGAAGGGGGTTGAGTGACATCTTGTTATCTTTCCACACGTGAGATTCGCAGGTATTCTAGGAAATGTCGTGATTGGACCTATAAGTGAAAAAATTTTCATGTTTCATTGCAACTCTTGGTATCGTAATTATTCTACCCTTTTTTAGTTTTTTGAAGTACTCACAAGGTCAAGTTTGTGGCATTTTTGTGAAGGCCATCGAATCACCTTTGAAACAAGATGTCACTCAACCCCCTTCTCCTTTGAGATTTTATGGGCTGCTGTCCAAAGTCTTCAAGGGTTTATAGAAATTGATTGATACCAACCGTATATAAGATGCCCCCCCTAGAAACCAAAGTGTATCTCTTTTTGCATTTTTTTTGATTCTGCATGAAGGCCGATGTATTAAGGGTGGTAGGTTTTCAAAGTGACAAAATACCCTCCTTGACTTTTAGAATTGGATACGATGATTCAATACTGGGAAGCCGAATAACAATATATTTTGGAGATGACCAATGCGTTATGATAGAAAGATCTGCGAATTTAACATGGGATGCTCTTTTAGGTGAGAAATTGTTTTGCACACGATTTATGTTTAGTAATTTCTCTAATGAAAAACTTTGAAATCCACGGCCGAAAATGTTTCTCGCTCTTTTAACAATCTTCAGTTTATGTGTTTAGGAAACTAGAGATTCCAAAATCGAATAAAGAAATTGAAAAAATCTAGTTCAGCTGTCAACTTGGGGCTGGTATATCTAACCACACAAATTTAAGTATCTTAATGATTCCTTTGTCACGTAAGTTGAGTTTTCCGGAAGCGTCCACCCATCCAGGTAATGGTCCTAACCAGCGCTGCTTCGCTTTTGAATACCATCAATTTTCCTGTCTCCTAATCATATAATCCTCACGAAATATCCTTCATGAGGCTCTGAGATGTTTCATTGAAAATTTGAAGTTTGGATGGGTATACCAGTTAATTGGTCGTGGACGTGCAACATTTCTGCGAAGTTTGAAATTGTTAATTAATCTTGTGCAAACAACTTTCATGAAAAATTTCGCTAGGATAATATGATTGGGAGAACGCAGAGTATAGATTTTCAGACTAAAAAAAATTTTTTTCGAATGCTTATTATATCATTATTATATATGTACATATATGGTTTGAATTATTATATCTTAATTATTTGAGTTATTCCGGAAATTTCAAGGGAAAAACCACGAAATTTGAGCTATTTTTGCCCAGTATCTCCGAAAATTAGATCTGACCGAAATGAAATCTTGTACACTGTCGTGCGAAGTATTGACTGTGAAGGTTTCTATCGAAACCGAGCAAAATTTCGAAATTTTGTTTTCACTTACTGAACAATCCAAACGAAATTCCTCAAGCATTTGCGCGTGGAATTCTACAACTATATCTATCAAGTGTCAATCAGATGGATAAAGTGGTTCCTGAAATATTGAGGTAATAGCCTTTCAAATTTGCATTTCAATACCCTGAAGTTTCAAGTCTAGATAATTTTCTTATCTCACGTGATCGTGTGCCTATGGTCGGCCGGACAGAATCGATTTCGACATCGAATTCGTCATCCGTGAGCCCAACCTAGTGGTATGAGTCTATTTTCGGGAAAAATTAGAAAACTATAAACATTTGGGATAGGTTTGGGCATTAATGAATTCAACTTAAGAACCTCAAATTTACCCTGAAATTTCTGAAAAGTTACAAGTGAAAGTGTTCACCGTCAGTCTCGGTGAAAAACCCGTTAACATACTTCATATCCGGCAATTTTCCCGAAGACAAAACAGGAAGAAAATCAATAAAATATTTCATCATTTTGAGTTTTCAGCCAGGATGGTTCTCTTTCAATATCGTATTTCAGAGGTTGAAAAAAAACAAAATAATTTTTTGGCTATCGAAAAGTACATATTATTCTGTAATGAAAATATTTTCAGCATCAATAGGGGGAGTGATTGGTCTATGCCTTGGTGGATCTGTACTCAGCATAATAGAATTCATCTATTTCTTCATCAAATCTCTTCTATGCAAATTCGATTATGTTGAAAAAAATGGAAAAAAGAAAGACCATGTCAATGTGAAACCTTACTGGAACCCAAAGTTATACACTACAGATTTTAAAACTACAAAATAACAGTTTGAAAATATAAAATGTTCAGAAGAAATCAATTACAATATGCTTATTCATTACTTGTAGATGAAGCTATTATAAATATTAAATCTTCGAGCAAATATGAAAAAAGCTATTTAATTTATCTTGATCGGATCATGTCCAAACATTGATCCCCTTGCAGTTTTGCATGAACATTCCATTGGTTATTCCCCAGCTAATAACTTATTCATCATTTTTATACGATGGGGGAGGTTATACCCCGGTAGTACAGCGGTGTCAATTTGTAGTCATAAACTATCGGAGTATACGTCATTGAAGGACTTCAGAGAGTACCAGAAGTGACCTCAATTTGTGGTTACTTTACTCGCATGAGACCTAATATATACTCAACGAACATGCAAAAATTACCTTTGAGGTAAAATGGAATATGTGTGAAATGAACTGTTGGGTGGATAGTGGTGCATACTTCATATCCGGCAATTTTCCCGAAGACAAAACAGGAAGAAAATCAATAAAATATTTCATCATTTTGAGTTTTCAGCCAGGATGGTTCTTTTTCAATATCGTATTTCAGAGGTTGAAAAAAAAACAAAATAAAATTTTGGCTATCGAAAAGTACATATTATTCTGTAATGAAATTATTTTCAGCATCAATAGGGGGAGTGATTGGTCTATGCCTTGGTGGATCTGTACTCAGCATAATAGAATTCATCTATTTCTTCATCAAATCTCTTCTATGCAAATTCGATTATGTTGAAAAAAATGGAAAAAAGAAAGACCATTTACTGTCACCAGAACGATTTTCTATGGTAAATATCCATAGCATAGAACAATCTATGTTTACTTTAGGTTTCTTTTGGTTCCGAGTTCAGATATGTTCGGGACGGTTCTAGCATAGACCATAGATCTGTGCTAGAACCGTCCCGTACAGTTCTGAACTCGGAACCTAAAGTAAACATAGATTGTTCTATGCTATGGATATTTACCATAGAAAATCGTTCTGGTGACAGTAAATCGACCGAATTTTCATCAACCAGATTCCGTAAATAACCTTTTTCACGCGCTTGTTCCAGGAACCATCCGAATATTTCATATTTACGGAGCAGAAAATCGGCAAATGAAACAACAGAGTTGATTTTCGGAACGTATCATATGAAAATTGACACTGTTTGCATGAAATCAGGAATCCCAACTTAAAATTCAGCAAATCGGGGACGATCTTAACAAAAACCTATATTTGGAAGGAATTATCTGGTTTGAAGAGCCGAGGCATGTTTTACGGTTATTTGTAAATAATGCGAACCTTATCATGTCGAATTTGTCCTGAAATTCCCGTTCCCCAGTGAAAGTAAACTTGCTAAGTAAATTGTGGGTTGGCAACTTGGGCCGAAGTCGTCTATTCGTTCTAATCTGTATTTTTGGAAGTTCTAGAAAAATAAAATTTTGAATGTCTACCTAGTAATTAAGCCTCAAACCCACTCTACAAATATCGAATTTTAAGTTGTTTCTTCTGGAACGGTTATTGTGCCGGTCTATTGGGCGATCGGAAAATTAATTTCGCTTCAAATATCATAATGTTCGCTCGCGGAAAAGAAGACCAGAAACCAGTGAAAATGGTTAAATTAGTTCCAGAATTATTCTAATCGACATCGGAAGCACCACATTTTTCAAAGTTGGTGAATGATGGTGACTGTTATTCCTACTGAATGTGGAAAGTGCGGAAGTGCAATTATATCAGCTAATTAAGTGATTTTCGCGGAAATGCGTAAATCCGTTTGTTCACCCAGATCACAATTAATTGAACTTCACCAATCTTGGAAAACTGCAGAGAACATCTAGCCGTAAATTGTTCTTATCAGAATATAAAAAATGAAATTCAATTTTAGCTATTCCGGACCCATATTATCAATGCCGCTCTATATAAATAACCAACGGCACGGTACGTTCACTTTTGACAACGCCGCAAGTTAACGGACATAGACAGAGACCATCGAATACGTGAAAGTGAGACGCACTCTCATCTATGGGACAAACGGGAGACGAAATTTACTTTTGCTGAGGAACGAGGAGTTGAACACGGGTCGTGTCAGTGGGGTAAAGTGCGCGTCCGGTCGTGTGCTTTAGCACGACGTTATAGTTACATCTGTCGAACGAAACAACGAAAATTAGCGTAGAATAATCGTGCGTATTGGTTGAAAATGATAGCTACTGATTACAACAGCGTCGATACGTTTAACGACGGCTACATGGAGCAAGAAGAGGAATGGGAACGTGAGGGCCTTCTGGACCCAGCATGGGAAAAACAACAGAAAAAGGTAGGTCATTATGACGACACCAAAGGTCAAAATCTGACATGAAACCAACTCCTGTCTGAAGAACACAAAGCCTTGAAAAGCACCCTCGGCCCACTCGATTTTGTAAACAAATTCAATTGTCAACCTAACCTATAAAATTCCAGTTTCCAACTTTTAGATTTATTCCCTCTGGAAACTCGGTTCATTTCGATGTTGATTCCAGGTTTATTTCTCGTATTAAACCCATTTTTTTCTGCAATATTCCGCAGTTATATTAATACTATGTAACTTTATCTGCTGTACCTATTTTTGGTATCTCTCCTGGTATTTGTGATGTAATGCTTCAACACTTGCAAAATGGGTTGAATGTAATCGAATGATTCATTTCAAATTTTTATTTTGGATGAATACTTGTCTCATATTAAGGAATTGAATCTTAGTAATCAAGCAAGATTTCTTTGATTGTTTTCGAATTGAAATTGATTGGGAAACAAAATGGCAAATCGTTATATCTACCTGATCCCTCAAACAAATTTGTATTCTATTAGTTTCAATTCTACGAAATAGATTGATAGCTGACTAAATAGAAAATTGTTGATTGTGTAAATTCCGAGTGAATCATGTTGTCTGACTTTGTTAACGAGGTTCAAATTGTGCTGTGTATGGTTCCTCAGATAGGAAAACCTAGTACCTAGGACTGTCGGTTGTTACAATAAAGCTTAGATTTTCATTATTTTTGAACTCTTCTAATTCAGCATTGAACGTTTTAGGCATATGGTGTTTCATACGAACTGTTTTGAATAGAGGGGGGGGTTTTGTTCTTGATTATCTCCGAATACAAAATTATTTGATTCATTTCTTAAGCCAGAATATCTGGTCATGTTCTAGGTTTACATAGGTAATATAAGAAAAATATGTGTTTCGGAATTCCCTTCTAATTTCTTAGAAATTTCTACCGATTTCTTATTATTTGTTTGCTTGTTAGGGGTAAAAAAGATGAATGAACTGTCCTGAAAATTTCTAATGGAGAAGTACTTAGTTAAATGCAAGGAAATATTTGGTGTTTTTTAATCATTCATGAATTCGACCTGCGTTATTAGGCTCAAAATCTGATTAACAAATATCAAGTCTCTCAACTGTTTCTATTGAAGATTAGCGTGTTTATGGTCGGCCGTGACATTGTTTCAAGCAACGATGCATAAGTCATACAGAGGCATGGGATATTTCGAAAATAATTAACCTTTTGAAAGAAACTTGTTTATGGATTGGGAATTCATTTTTGAGGTTCGATTTTTTTGATTTATCTATTCAAGAATGTATTTTTCGTTGTTTTTGTTTCTTTATAAATCAATTCCGGTTAACCAGAAAGACGAAAATGTGCAAATATTTTTTAGTTTTGGTTTTTATGTACAAATTAAATTTTGTCTGTATATTGTCAAAGGTAACCATATTGCGAACGTCTAGGATGGCAGAAACTTAGAACTATTAGGCATTCCTATTTATTTTTGAACTACCATCGTGATTTTCATTGAATTTTCTCTATTATATGAGTGCCATTTTCATCTCAGGATTGATATCGGTGAACTCAGTCTGAGTTACTTCCAGTTTTTTCTTGAGAATTACAAATGATGAACTTTTATGTAAATTATATTTAGTGCTATTTTTCCAACCAATTGAACTCTTATAATGTCGAAATGTACATATCGGAAATATCAACAGTCGTCAGCAATTATTTCTTTTTCTCAATAATATGCTGATATTTTGTGAAGATAATATTTGATCCATTCCTATAAAATAACTTTTGAGGATCATAAGTCATAAGAGACTCAATTTTTCACTATCACAGGGTACCAAAGTTTCAAGGAACATTTTTTCCAAGCATTCCAAAATTCATTCAGACTACAAATTTTTCGCAGGAATATATATGTTTGTTTAATGTTACATGCATTGTTTTTATCCGGACAGGATTATATCACTCATGCAAAAACCGACCCCATTTAACGAAAAAAATAATTAATTCGATCAGATAGCAATAAAAATTTCGATAATTATTTCACTCAAAAAAGCGTAGTGGCTTATCAAATTTCTCTTTTGAACCGTACACGAACGTCACTGACAAAAATAATAGTTTATGCATGTCTATTGATGCATGGAAAGCGCATTCATTATTATTCATATATCTCGCCCTTGCAGATTGTGATATAAAAATTATTTGTTAAGGGCAGTTTTTTGAAAAAATGTTGCTTTATGAACAACATCGGAGTCTTTATCTGACTCCTTGATCAGAGAATAAATTGAAGACCTTCAAAATTATTTTCTGATGGTAATAATTTTTTTATTTTAAGAACTTTTGCTAAAATGACATTTTCGCAAATCCCAGCAACGCACCTTCATTTGATATGCAAATTCTTTCAATTCTCCTTTATTTGGTAAATTTAGTCAAATTCTGTCGATTTCTATTGAATAATGATCGAAATGATTTTCTTCGTTCAAGGTGATAATAATTTTGAAAAACTTTTGTTCGGGGAATTCGAAAAAATATTCAGCAAAGATAAAATATTGATATTCCAGAAAAATATCGAATAAAAATTCGTAGGACTTGAATTTTGAAGTCAATAAAATTTTCCTGTGAGCGACTCCTTCATTAGACAATGAATTGAAAATCTTTTGCTCACCCTTTCGTATTCCGAGAGCTATTGTCAAATTGACATTTTCGAAGTTGATTTTCAATTTTGTATGTACCCTATTCTGCTAAATTTACAAAAAAAGTAGAATTAAACATCTGATATTCGTATATCAAGTGAAGGTGCGTTGCTGTCATTTTCGAAAATGTCAATCTGACAGAGGTTCTCGAAATAAAAAAATACTTCAGCAGATTTCCAATTCATTGTCTGATGGATGAGTCATTCATGGAAAATTTTTGTTAACTTTAAAATTTTTTTGAATTTTTTTCTAGAAAAACCTTGAATATAGTTCAGAATCCTGACCTTCTATAATAATATATTTCAACATTTCTCTGCAGAATATTTGTTCGAATTCCCCCAGCGAATTTTCCAAAATTATTTGACCTACCTTTCTCGTTCATTCCGACAATTTTTCGAAAGAAAATATATTTTTTAAATATAAATCCAACTTCTGATATACAACTACAGATTATAAACAACATTTCGCAAATCCCACCGGTGTCTAGATGCTCACATTTTTTTGAGTAGCCCACGTCGTGTGTGTCGGGGAAAATATTCATATAAATTTAATGTGAAGTCAAAGCTAAGAGTGTATATTTAACTTTGAACTAGTTCAATCGAAACTCTCGTCCATTATTCGGGCAAAGTCGACGCTTTTCGTCTTATTGGACCGAACGAGCGTCTTGCGTGGGCGTTAGGAAGACGAAACAGGCTTTGCGAGGAGTCGAATTACATGCGGCGTTACCAAAAATGGATTCGCCGCATAAAAATTGGAGTTTCCTTCTGTAAACGGCGAAAATTCGAACGTGAAGGTGAATTTTCATGTTTATGCTTGGGTTAGGGCCCGATTGTCATTATCCTGGATTATGCGAGATGATTCCCCAACATAAGGGGCCTATAACCTTCTTCGTTCATCTGAGGATCTGAAATATCATCGCTTGGAGGGCCGGACCTGGTCGAAAGATCCTCCTGGTCAGAGAGCGAATGTAGGTTATAGCATTTAGTGCTTCCTGCTGGTTTTCTATCCCTTTTTCTGTATTGGATATTTTGTCAAGATATTTGGTCAAAATTAATTCAGGATGACGAAAAAATTATATTCCAATGAAAGAGATGGGCAGCGTTTTTATTTTCATCGAAATGATTAATCGATTAACCTCTATCTCTCTCTTATTTGGTGGAGATCGAAAGAGGATAGAGTTAGAGATACACCGAAATTTGTTTTTCGAATTGTTGTAATGGCACAATTATCACTAAATTTTGCACAGGGTTGTTTATCAGCATTTTCAAACTAGTTCCCGAACTTCAGCATCATTCAATCAGTACTTATTGAGTTATTCCGGAAAAAACGATATCTAAGAAAAACCAAGATACATATTTGACATATTTTTCCCCAATTTTTCCGTAAATAATAACCTTATCGGAATGAAATTTGGAACACTGCTGTGAAATATCGAGCTCCACGAGTTTGAACTATTTTTTTTTGAATATGTTGAATAGTTTCCAAAAAAAAACAAAATTTTGCGAGACGTTGCTTGTCATTATGCTACAAGTAGCTGCCAAGTTTCAATTAAACGCTGCAGGAGTTCCGGGAATATCAGGAAATAACCTCGAAATTTCAAATGGATATAACTCCGAAACCATTCGGCTGATTTTGCGCGTTACCGAACTTAACCGTCGAATTTTGAAATGAAACCTACCCTGAAAGTTTCAAGAAGATAGGATCCTCCGTACGCCCATAATCGTGCATACGGCCGGCGGACAGAATAGATTTTTACACCGGAATCTTCATCAGTGAGTCCAACCTAATCGTTTGAGACCATTTCGATAATTCGAAAATTACAGACATTTGGACAAAACGATAGCTCACTGTTTCCCAGAGTATGCGCACGAAACTTATAAATCTTGTATCAGAAACTTTCGAACTTTCTGGTGTTGACTGTTTGAAACCTGCCGATGATTCCGTAGATTTATCAGATCCTAAGAATTGGAATCTAGTACTTGGTTGAAAATAACTGCTTGAAGGTTCCTGCCAAAATTCTCTAGGATCGGACTATCTAAGCATTCCGAAATAGTTTTTATCATGTATTCAAGATGCGATGGACGGAGTCAATATATGGATGGGTGACCGCTCTGACTACGAATTTGAACAAGCTCGTAAAAGCTCCTGACCCCAGGTCAGTGATTATCTAGAATTTTTCTAATGCAGTATCGGTTAATTTTTATTTATGATTTTTCTCTACTTAAATACAGAACACTAATTTTAATAGTTATTTTATATTCAGAAAAAGCAGTGGCGTCACTATTATTCATCTGGAAATTTGCTGTGAAGTGCTTATACGTACGCCACTGGCAAAAATAAATGAAATCATATTTTTGTTTTAGTAACGTTGTCTGGCAACCATTTTGTGATTTTCCATAATACAAACTAGTCTATCCTTGTTATATAAAAGGATCTTCGTGAAAGATTAAACATCAGATTATTTGTTTTTTTTATTATCATTTAATATCCTAAACTGAACCTTTCATAATCATGTGTAATTTCTCCTTTGTGAAACACTGAAGCCTAGTATAATTTTTGATTGAAAAATTTATGAAATTTGTATTCTTTTGGTCCTTTAAGTTTTCAAATTAAATAACATTTCATTGAGTTGAAAGAACTACATCGTATCTTAGATAAGTTTTTTGATATGTTCGACATTTCTATGATATATCAAAAAGATTTCCAGAATGTGGAAATTCGAAACGATAATATTACTAAATGCACAAGAAATATATTTTAGTGAAGAACTGAATGAAATTAATTTTATTAAGTGCGAAATTGATTCTCCCAACTGAGTTGTGAAGAGATTATCCGAGATTAACAGGAAATCATTTCTAAATATTCAGAATTTATGTGGAACAGGTGGAAGTTTATGAAAAGAATCTATTTATAATCTATAAAGAACTTTTTAGAAGATTCATCAACAATAATCAAGTTGATACAATTTTATAAAGAATCTTCGATTGTTAGCGAATATTTTTAAACTCAAGAAAAACAAAACTTTGCGCGTTTATTCCATTTTATGTTCAGTTCGGTTACCCATCAAGGTAATAGACGACAAGGTTTACTTCTACATTTCAGTATCTATTATATTGAGGAGGAAAAAAACGCTGGGAACTCAACCATCAACGAACTCTACCCGCACGTTGATTGCGAATGTTTATTCTCTAGTAGCTTAGGAGACAAACTATGACCTATTTTTGAGAGTAGAAAATCCAAATTAGAGATTCAAAACCAAAAGAAATTCATTGCCTCAAACAAAAGTTGCTTGTCAACGGGTTCAGGATGTGACAGTTGAAATCCGGAAATATTTTAGGCTAGAAATGCCAATCTGTAATTCATTGTTATTTAGCTCCTAGATAGCGCTAGGTGCAACCAATTACGTTAACAAAAACGTAAATTTTTTTGATCGGTAAGAATGGAACAATCTTGAGTTGAGAAAACTCATAACAGACATTTTTTCGGAAAAAGTATTCCAGCTCAATAGCATAATTCTTAAACGTTTCAGAAATATCATTGTAAGTTTCACTGCGTTTATTAGAATATTGCAATTTATGCATCTTGAAATTCTATGTTGGCCTTGACTATGTTGGAACTAGGGCGGGAAAACCATAGAATACGACAAAAATAAGACGGGTCAGTTTTCAACCATAGGTATATAAACTCTATATATAAGTCTATGTTTGAAATACATTTTTTTTTCAAAAGTTTTGCGTATTTGTGTTTTCGGAATTGTTTCAAACCAGATGTTATTCCTTTCTGATTTAGAATATAAAGACTGTACAGAAGATACAGTTTCGGTTTTTTTTGTGTTTTCGAAAGCTTTTTAAATAGAATTTGATTTCCTTCATTTCAAACCGGGTAAATTCGTGTTTTGCCATTTATTGTACGAGAAGATATACAATGAAAGAATGTCTATGGTCTTGCCCGATCCTGTTCCATCTCTCTCTTGGACCTCTCAGTTGCTTCCTTATCCCCATTCGACACGCCGTGTCCAGGTAGTTTGATATGTCTATGGCTTCCTCTCAATATTGCTAAATTGAAGGATTTGTGAAAAAACATTTCCCATTCCGGATCTCGTGAACTATCGAAACATCAATATAAGGCAAGTTGAGCTAAATTTGCATACACTGTGTCAATTTGAAAAGGTAGAACCCCCTACGTCTCCGCCCCCATGCGAAATCAGAAAAATGTGAAAGAGTTAAACCCAAGTTCGTATATATCTTGAATAAGATAAAATAAGATGATAAACGGGACAGCATGAAACTTAATTGGTTTCACGAAACTCGGCAAATTTCCATCGACAATGACCGATAAAAGTCGAGAAATCCCGTTACCAATAATTTATGCTTTCAGATTTTAAGATTCCTTAATTTTACAAGGTGTTAAATCTTTCCGGTAGTCTGCCAAAAGACAGAATGTGAAGACGAACGAATACCTATAGTAAGGGGCTCATCAGTTGTTGTGGGTGGAATCGGATATTTCTTAGAATTGGAATTTTAATCTTAATCCAGAACAGATATTGGGCTTCTGTAGAACTTATGGATTTTCTATATACAGGGTGTTTCATCATAAACTGGTCAAACATATATAGCCGTATAAATGACATTGGGAAAGTCATTTTTGCCTTATGACATATACCCCGTTTTGGAAGCATAAGCGAGATACCGGGTGTTTAATGTCAACTTTGAGCAATATTCTGATAACTGTGGTGAGTTTTGCGTGACCTTTTAAATAACGGTTTTTGGTCACGTCTTAGTATTTTTTAGTGCTCAATTCAATTGTATTGTAAAAATCGGGAAAAAATATTTCAAAATGGCGGAAAACCTACAAAGTTGGAATTTTTTGTTTTCGATTTCCAATTTGGATAGCATTATTTCAATGTTCTCAATTATCTGAGATTTTTCGAAAATTCAAACTCAACTTTATTTTTACATGTCTACAGTGAAAAAAAAAGGCCACCCAACATTGTTGGAATCTATCGAGGTTGAACTTACCTTCATTCTGCACACTGGGTGTGGAAACAGAATGAAAAAATATCCATTGGTTTTCATTTTATAGCCTTCCAAACAATTCGCTCGGAGTACTTGAATAATTTTTATTCTAGAAACTGGTGGCCCTACGGAGGCCAAGATTGTGCTAATGGCTCCCCAGAATGACCCGGATAGAAATATGAATTTAAAAAAAAAAAAATTTTTTTTTCAAAAAAAACGGTAGGAATCGAATTCTCTCCGCATTCGGAAAATAGGGCCAAATTCGAGAATTTACCGTTGCTTGGTAACGAACGTCATTATAATCAGAATAAATTCAACTTATACGCGGCCCTATTGTCCGTAAGTGGAGCGAGTTCGAATCCAATCGAAGTTTTTTTGAAAATTTTTTTTTTGTTTGATAAATTCATAATTCTATCCGGGTCATTCTGGGGACCCATTAGCACAATTTTGGCCTCCGTAAGGCCACCAATGGATTTTTTTTTCATTCTGTTTTCACACCAGTGTTCAGAATGAAGGTAAGTTCAACCTCGAAAGATTTCAACAAGTTTGGATGAATTTTTTTGTTCACTGCAGACATGTAAAAAAAAAGTTGAGTTTGAATTTTGGAAAAATTTCTCACGGAAAATCTTAGAAAATTGAGCACATTGAGATGGTACTATCCAATTCGGCAATCGAAAATAAAAAATTCCAACTTTGTAGGTTTTCCGCCATTTTGAAATATTTTTTCCCGAATTCTACAGAACAATTGAATTGAGCACTAAAAAATACTAAGATGTGACTGAAAACCGTCATTTCAAAGGTCACGCATAACTCACTACAGTTATCAGAATATTGCTCAAAGTTGACATTGAACACCCTGTATCTTGCTTATGCTTCGAAAACGGGGTATATGTCATAAGGCAAAAATATCTTTCCCAATGTCATCTATACGGCTATAAATATTTGAGCAGTTTATGATGAAACACCCTGTATCTTATTGAGATAGTTGAATATTCCGTTTGTTATTTTCAGTTGGGGCATCCAGTGTTACAGAAGCAAATAATTTTAATCTGATGAGACCGGTCGTTTCATCAATAGAGAAATGAGTATTCAATTTCTGTGGTAAATAGTATAGGGCGAGCAGAAAGTATATCGATATTTTAAGAAGAAATTTTTTTATGCTGGGGGTGATCCAAATCGGGCACAATTTGACGGCAAGTCCTATTTATGATTCAGATTGGTGAATACCGAAATCGCAAACGTTCATTCTGGAAAAATTGCTTTTTTGTGTCGCGTTTTTTTCTCCGTTTTATGGAGAATTGGCCAGATTGCATTTTTTTTTGGTCAAAAATCAGTTTTCCCATTTTCAAACAAGACGGTCTACATATTTGGAGATATTTTGATGGAAGTCCAACGATAGAATTGATACGTACACTTGATATTTTGAGAACTTATCAAAAAAATACTCCATAAATTGTTATAAAGATTCAAAAATTTTTTGCATTATTTATATATTTATTATAAACAAAATACTCAACATACAAAAACAACAAGAATAGCTGTTAGTAGGCTTTGTACAAAAACCTTGAACTAAAGGGGAGATTTCCAAACACTAAGCTTAAGTCTCCAACCATATAATGATGAGTTGGTTATGATTACATCATTGAAATTTGATGCAATCCATTTTCACATATTTTTTTTCATTATTGCTTGTTCAAATCCTGAGGAAGTTTCATTTCATCAGAAACTCTATTAATACATATTGTTTCAACATAAAATCCAAAGCTCACTCATGCAAAGTTTCTATGGGTGTTGAAACATAATTCCAAAGTCTATTGAAATATAAAATGAATATAGGGGTGTTTTATTCGAAGAAAATATTTTTCTATGAGTATCTCTTAATTTAACATTGTTATGTTGTAAAATATTGCTTGGCCCGACAAGTTCTTCATGGAAAATGTCTAGAGTTGTTTTTACAACTGAAACAATTTTTTTTGGCAAGAAAATAGCTATAGCAATTTTTTCAGCATAAACCTGATCAACACTGATATGACTGTTGTATTTTAACGGAGAAAATTCAGTTGAAACGAAATAACTTATCCGTTCTCAGGTTTATTTGAATCAATAGTAACGTAACTAATAATTATATTTTTCACCGCGCATGTCCTTATCTACATATGTAAAATGGAGAATAATTTATTTACAGGTATTCGTATATTTGAAGTTGATTTTATTTCCTAGGTATTATGACAAACAAATACCCTATATTTTCGAAGTATTGAAAGATTTCGATTGTATTTTCGAACTTTTGTGGATTTCGATATCTGGTGGGTTTCTCCTAGAAATTTTGAGTTTTTCGCCAATCTACGTTCTTAATGGCCTTACCCTGTACTCCTGTTTGTTACTGCCTACATAAAAATAACAACGATGGTAGTGGAATGAGTTCTATGCTTATCTTTATCGATACACACCAATTAAATAAACAGTAATATTCAATTATAATACTTCAAGTGGTACAATACTTCACCACTCCACTTCAATGATTTTAACAAGGAAATGTTGTAGACAATTGAATTATGTTATTGGAGATAATAGTAAGTAGAGAGATTCTCATTTAAAAGGGGTCCATTATTCTCTTCAGGTTTACTGTTGACATAAGGAAATCAACAGTTTTCGATATTCTTGTTTCTTAAAAAGGTATCGAAAATCGGTCAATGAACCACAAAATAGGCATATTTCATCTGAACTTATGCAAGGTTGGTCTTTTCCGAAATAAAACATTTTTGAATGATGAAATTAGATATCGAAATATTTCGAAACGATTTACATTATTTTTCAGTTTGTTTTTTGGGTTTCCGCTCCAAATATCTAAAAAATCAATTTAAAATTGAAATGAAAAATGTGTAACGTTAGGACTGTTAGATATCAGAAAACTGGAACACATACACAAACTGGAAAAAAGAGACATATACTCCATTCACTTTTATAAACTATCTCGGTTGGCCATGATTTAGGTCTATCAATTTTTTTTCACTTAAAACTGACGCAGGTTGGCACTCTTGAAATATCGGCAATGTCGAAATAATCCTCAGAGACGTTGCCAAATACCAATGCCAATTTCTACACTCAATCTCAACATAATGATTAAGCTTGGAAACTTAAAATGCCGAAGGTACTTTTGAAGAAACAAAGACAAAGTATCAGGAAGTGCTATGTAGAATTGAAATCTGCTTTGAAATCAATAAATAATTTATCACAAGCTATCCAACATTTTCGACGTATGTGAGTGAAAACCCAGTGTATCGTTCACATAGATTCCCAAGAACTATGTGAATTGAGTTAGTTCTTTCAAGGTGACACAGGTTTTGTAGTACAGTACATTTTCATACTGGTGTATTTCAAGTTGTGCAACAAGGTATTTAAATGTCTTCTATAGACTTATTTCTTGAGAATTTCGAAAAGTAGGCAATTCCATAGGTTTGTCTGTTCGTTTAGAAGTTTTACTGCAGTGTTCATCTAGTACTCTCATTTTTTTTCGATTGAAATATCACAAAGTAACGGACTACTCTATCTATTATTTTTCAGTAAAATTCCAACACTCGATTCTTGATTTCCGTACAAGAAAATAGCACAACTGAATCTTCCAACCATGTTTATATACGTGAAATATTTCTAGTGTTAAGAGAGAAAAAAGTTTCTTCAACATTCGCCAGGTCTTCAGAATTATTGAATTCACATAATATTCTCTCAAATTCATTATTTTTCACATTTTGAAAAATACGTAATTGCTACGACCTCTATGTAGAGAGGACAACGTTGTGTAGTTATCTGACAGGAAAATGACTATAACCTAACATTTCCAAAATATACACAGTGAAATGTGTCAGCATGTCATGGCCAACAGGGATAGTTTGTAAAAGTGAATGGAGTAAACAAAGACGTCGAATGGCGAATCATGTATGTATGCTCAACCATTGGAAATCACTTGATAGATTGTGATGATAGAAAGATACTGTTGACGAAACTAGAGATCTTAATAGAAAAACTCCTACTATCTTTGCTGATTGTGGAAAATGATTTCGCCGTCCTATAGAGCTGGACCAAATTTGGCTTGGTTGAATTTGAATGTTCTCATGTCAAGTTAATCTAGGTTGCTGTGATTTTCGAAAATGCCAATTTGACAGAATTTCTCGAAAAACAAAAGTATTACAAGAAAAGAATTCTGCGAAATTTCCCTCTATTGTCTGATGAAGGTGTCAAATAACGTCCCTGAGACGTTACAGTTGATCTTCGTTGATCGTTTGCATTGTACCAATATTGTTCATTAAGCAACATTTTCTTCTTGAGCCTGGCCGTCCACTGGAAGCGATTTGGGGCTTTTATGAGCTACGCGTTTTACGAGCGCCGAGGAGCTTTTACGACCGAAGCGATCTCAGGCTTCGGGGTTGTCCACTGGCAGATAGTTCGCGAGGTTTCGGTTCGTTCTTGTTCTTGCGTAGCAGAGGATTTTTACTTCAGATTTCCGTGTTTATTGAAGAAATTGTAATACGGGATGGATTTAGAATTAATAATTCATTGATGTATATTTGTGTAGTCCCATGTATTTTCGTTTCAGTTTTGATAATGGAGTAAAACTGGAAACATGCATGACAACAAAATATTTTGAATTGAAAATTGTGAACGAAGTCAAGTGTTTTATTTGTTTTAATGTTAAGATTAATAATTCATTTCAATGATAAATCTCACTTGATCAGGCATATGTTAGCTACGGAATGGGGAAAATTTTTGAGCTAAGGTAGATTCAAATTAAAAAAAAATGAAATTATCGGAAACAATTCACCATCTTGATAATGAATGATTATTATCGTATACTCATTCATAATACTGGAATGGAAGTTGAAGTGTGAATGTTGATGACCTGGGTACTTCGAAAACAAAGGATGTGGAACTTCGAAATTATGGCTGATTTGAATTTTATCTGTGAAAAGTCAGCTTCAGAAGTGAATATGTTATTAATGTATCTAGAACGTGACTTCAAAACTTTAAAAATTGCAAACATCGAAAGAAATGATGGTGACACAGATATTCAGAAATTCTTAAAATTTTGCAGAAGTGCATGTGTATTTTAGAAAACAGGTCACTAGTAAAAATCCGTAGCATTTTATAAAGAAAAAACTATGTTTATTTTGTGATCGAAAAGATCGTTCTGCATATGAGATTGATTGAAACGTAGTTGAATCATTACAGTACGTATGGGCCAAAAACAATTGAGCATATAGAAAAATGTTCGGAATAAAATTGGTCGGAGACTATAAAACAAATTGATAATAGATATTGAGATAATAAGAGCTATAAAACCCGAGATAATGGCGAAACAAGCTGGATTAATTATATTTGGAATGCTATACAGCCGATTATTGCCAAAGAGTCCAACTTCAGGTAGGCTACTATACACGTACAGAACTTCTGAATGTGAGTTTAATGTAAGAAAAAAGACAACATTCATTAACCTTTCAATCTGATCCATCTAAAATTCACCAACAATAAACAACGAGCTTCAACAAATATTCCGTTCACAAACTATACATTCCACTATCCGACGGCTAGCTCCTCTTTTCGAGCGTATAGAAGCGGCAGATCCAAAGTGATCTGGATACGATTGCGCCGCTCGAATTCTCTCGAAGTCGCCCGTATGAAGTCGCTGCCAGTCGACGAGGGTACCTAGAATTCCATTCATTTGGATCTGTCGCGCAAATTCGTTCGTGTACGCTCCTATCGCGCCTCTCGAAATCGCTTGCAGTGGACGACCAGCCTGAAACTGCCCTTGAGAAATAGTTTAAAACCTGCAATTTGCAAGAGCTTATTCCATAAATAATAATTTTCGTTTAATTTTCAATGAATCGTTTTCACTTTCGAGAATGAAAACTAAGGGACTCTGAAAGTCTAGAGTTTACTTTGTTGATCGTTTACATTATACCAAGTATTTGGCAACGTTTTTTAAGAAACTTTCCTTGACGAATAACTTGAATCCCGCAGTACGGAATGGCGATTTTTAATTTAGAAATATTGTTTTTTAGACATTGGGATCGAAAACCAAAAAATATTCAAAAAATGATTTTTATTTTTTTTTGCATTCTCAGAAATCAACTGAAAACTTTCAAACACTGACGTAAGGTTCATTCTGATATTGACTTCGCCCAACTCAGATTTGCTCTTTTATACACTGATCTAATCATATGATCCTCATCTTTCAAACCGGCAATTTTCAATCGAATAGTAATTTAAAATTCGAAATATGATCTGTATTTTCGGAATTATTGAGAAAATCAGATTCGGAATTGTTTCATGAAATTTTTCAGTGAAGTCAAAATTTGAGGAGAGAAAAACTTACCCACCTCCTACAGATATAATTCTGAATCGAGTCTTCATTCGAAAGAACGAAGAAGTTGAATTCAGTAGGTCGAAGTTAATGAATACATCAGAATAAATGATTCAAATTATTCACATAATAATGCCCCATCAATCTAGGAATCAGTGCCTGTGTAAATACAAATTATTCGCCTTGACGGATGGTATTTTAATTTCTTTCCATTCTACAATCATTAATCATGATCATATGATTCAATTTAAATGAATAATAAGTAATGTCCAGTGAAAATTTTCTTTCTCGATGAGTTGGCAAGCTCCAAAGATTCGTTTTATGCAGAATGAAATATGCACAATTAATTCGAGAAAATCAAGTGAATTTTCAGATATCTCATTTTTGGTTGAACTATACAGGGCGTCCCAGATTCAGTTGCCAATAATTCACTACCGTATACTATGATCGAAAATATTAGGGGCAGTTCGAAATTTTTTTTGGAAAAGTGTTTCTAATCGGAGCCACAAACCTTCGAAGGTGTCCCCAGTTTGAGGCACAGCTGATGGAAATGTTCATAGAAGTTTCGTAGTATAAGCTCGAGCTTTAAGCAAAAGTCATATACAGGGTGGTCCAAGTGGTGACGTCACTACATTTTTTTTAGATTCCTCACACCTGGCGGTATCCGAAAATACCCCATGTGTATCATGCGATTTTTTGTAGTTTTCTAGTTATAGCTTTTTTGTGTTTTTCCGATTTATTATGCCAGCGAGGATTCAAAAATTCATATCTTTTTTGTAGGAAGTATTTTGCAGATTTTTTTTCTGTAACATGCAGTCCCTGAATGTTGTTTTAATAACAAATATAATCCAGCTTCCTGAAATCACTCTAAGTTACTCAAAAAAGGCCTGAAAGTTAGTATTTCAGTTCTCGGTAGAATTCACTCAAACATTCAATATCAATTAAAAATACAAAAATGAGTTTTTATACCTTCTGGCTGAGTTTGAAAACTTTGCGCGGTCCTAAACAATCAAAATCATAAGAAAAAAAAAGTACTTCACAAACCTTTTTTTGCTGTAATCGGCTTTTGAAGGCGGATAGGCTAAAAATCATTGAAACACGATTGAAGTTATTTTTCTACTTTTTATCAATCTTATGGAAAATTAAACTCAAAAATGTGTTTCTAACGTAATTTTAATTGAGATTCCTGTGAACTAACTACAGCTCGTGTTATTTTTACAATAATTTTGGTTTCACCACTGACTGAAAATGTGATCATATTTCAAAATTGGTAGTTTTGAAATTACTGGCTTTCGGATGACAAATAAAAGCACAAATTACTGAAAAATTACCATTTACTACAATAAATCTCCAAAATAACTCCCTTCATTTTGAATCCATAATCGTCAACGTTTTTTGTTATAGTTTCCCTTCCGCTCCTAAAAGTTTTTGTCTTAATTCTGCTTTGTTGTTGCTTTCCGTCGCTCACACCAGCTCTTCGTGAAATCCCCAAATAAAAAAATCGATGGAGTTCAGGTCTGGCGGACCCGCAGGCCATTCGATCCGCCCAGCACGCCCAATCCATCCCAATGTAAAAATAACACGAGTCACAATTATTTGACAGAAATTTCAATTGAAATTACTTAAAATTCACATTTTCAAGGTTAAATTGCCATAAGAATGATAAAAAGTAGAAAAATAACTTAACTCGTGTTTAAATTATTTTGAGCCTATCCGCGTTCGATGGCGGTTTACAGCAAAAATGGCCAATAAAGTACCATTTTTTCTTATGATCATGGTAGTTCAGGACCGTGCAAAGTTTTTAAACTCAGCCAGAATCTATGAAAATTCCTTTTTGTATTTTCAAATTGATGTTGTATGTTTGAGCGAACCCCACTGAAAACTGAAGTTCTAATTTTCAAGCCTTTTTTGGAAGCTTTGAATAATTTCAGGAAGCTGAGTTATTTATTTCATTAAAACAACATTCAGGGTGATCATGTAATAGAAAAAACTTCTGCAGAATATCTACTACATAAAAAGATATGAATTTTTGAAACCTCTCTGGCATAATAAATTGAAAAAACACAAAAAAATTATAACTCGAAAACTACAAAAAATCGCGTAACAAACATGTGATATTTTTGGATACCCCAAGGTGTGAGGAATCAAAAAAAAAATTTTGACGTCAGTACTTGGAACACTCTGTATAGTTTCATCATTTTGGCAGCATTAGTTCTGGAGACAGTTAATAAATCCCATGTAAAGGGTCCACGAAAGGTTCTACCTTTACCAGGTCTAGAAACATTTTACGAAAAAAAAATTGAACTTCGTCCAATATTTCCAATCATTGAATATGGTGGTGAATTGATCACGAATTCTACGGCACCCAAGTATATTGTCACCAAATTTCAGCAGGAAATACCAGTGTTTACGGCCAACCGGAACAGACAGAAATGCGTACCACGAATTCTTCGCCATTTTAAGCTCAGTTAAGAGCTTAACTGCTGTTATTAACATTGACAGTTAGGCGAATTGAAAATGCTCTCCTTCCCTGAAATGAGCCCGCAACTATCTGAGCCAGGAAAGTCGGAAACCACAAGAAAAACGTATGAATAGTTTCGCAACTATGACCTAAAATTAGAAACATCGATTCAGTTTATGCAGATATCTATTTTAATTTAATAGGAGTTCAATGATCTGTCTGGTTTTTCTCGGCTGTTTCGAACAATGGAAATTGGAGAGAGAAGTCTAGGAACTTTGAATTATCTAGTGAGCAATACGAAATAGCACAGACTCGAGAAATGTACAGGGCGCGCCAAATTGGAGACTTTCGAATGGGAATCCTTTTCGTGTACTTGATGCACGAAAACTGATGAAGGTTTTTGAGAGCCAAATTTCATGTGAAACTTATCAGCGAAAACCACAACTTCATACCTATCACCGTTACATAGTTGCTGGGTGTTTTTTGAAAATGTTTATTTTAGAAATATTGCTGTAAATTTTTCATTTCTGTGAAAACATTCTTGTAGCACCATCTTACTTCGAATTCAATGACTTCAATTGAATTTTCTGCAAACTGATAATTTATGAGGCATCGCTTTGAAGTTTTTTTTTAATGGGACTCCCAGTATCGATTGAAGCTTATTTTGGGGGGGGATTTCGCATCATTTTTTACTTTTTTTTTGACTTTTCACTCCCAATATCTGAAACAGAACTAACGAAAATTTAAGGGCAGTTTCCTGAAAAACAGATTGCCAAAAGAACAATACAGGATCAATGCTAACGATAAACAAAGCGAACTGTGACGTTTAAATTACAAATCTGACTCTTTCATCAGTCAAAGGAGTACGTTTTTAGAACTAATTTTTTTCGATTTTTCGTTATGAGTTTATATATCGAAAAAAAAATAATTCTAAAAATTTTCTCCTTTGATGAAACAGTCAGATTTGTACTCTGAAAGGCCACAGTTCGCTTTGTTTAGCGCACTGGGACGTTTCAGAGTACAAGTCTGACTCTTTCATCAGACAAAGGTGAAAAGTTTTAGAATTATTTTCTTTCGATTTTTCGTTTTGAGCTGATATATCGAAAGAAGATAATACCAAAAATGTTCTCCTTTATCTGACGAAAGAGTACAAATCTGACTCTCTCTTCAGAAAAACATTTTTAGGAGTATTTTCTTTCGATTTTTCGTTTTGAGCTGATATATCGAAAGAAAATAATACCAAAAATGTCCTCCTTTATCTGACGGAAGAGTACAAATCTGACTCTTTCATCAGAAAAAAGGGAACATTTTTAGAAGTATTTCCTTTCGATTTTTCGTTTTGAGTTGATATATCGAAAGAAAATAATTTTAAAAATTGTCTCCTTTGTCTGACGAAAGAGTAATATTTGTACTCTGAAACGGCACAGTTCGCTTTGTTTATCGTTTGTATCGTTCCTGTATTGTTCATTAGGCAATCTGTTTTCCAAGAAACTGCGCTTGACAAATAGTTTTATCGTGCAATATGCAAGGGCGTATTCCATAAAAAAACAGTTTTTATTTAATTTTTAATAGTTCCATTTCAGCATATTTTACATATTTCGATAGAGCTTGAAATTAACATTTCAAAAATATAGCATTCTTGATATTTTTTTGGGATCGTGTTCAAGATATTGAATTTCCAACTTTTTTTCTTTTATTAAATTCAAAAAAGTCTACTTGTTAAAGGCTATTGAAACAACAATTAAATACAGATTTTTCTGTATAACCTTTACATAATATCTTTCGATATTGATTTGATATCTTACGATATACTTTTATGTCTTCGACGTACTACGTCTTCAATGACAAAATTATTATATCAACTGGCATATAATGATCAAAGTAAAAAACTTGAGAAAAGTGTGAAAAATGAAATACAACCTAAAAAGAATACTAGACACAGTGTTTCATCGTCTATCTTTCGATTTAGAATCATCAGTAGCATTTATTCTATATTATACATCAAAAACTCACCCACGTGTTTTGTTACGACGTACACTTCACTCCAATAACGGAAATAAGCAGGTTTAAGTCCATACGCATGCTTGTATTGTTTTTAGGTTGTGTTTCATTTTTTCACACTTTTCTCAAGTTTTTTACTTTGATCATTATATGCCAGTTGATATAATAATTTTGTCATTGAAGACGTAGTACGTCGAAGACATAAAAGTATATCGTAAGATATCAAATCAATAACGAAAGATATTATGTAAAGGTTATACAGAAAAATCTGTACTTAATTGTTTTTTCTCTTTGATAAATAGGCTTTGGAGGATGCGGTGAGGATTGTAACCAGGGAAATCTTATCAAACGCTTATTGAAACAATAAAACTTCTGTTCAACTTTCTGCGACGAAATATGAAAACTATTATATATATTATTATTATTATAATTACAATAAGAGTAGAGGTATTAAACCTATAAACTCAAACTAAAATAACATTCAAACGAAATATGTGCTTCAGCTATGAAAAAGATTATATATATGTGATGTAAGTCTGTTGTACACAAAATGGATGAAATTCAGAAGAGGTAAGTGATTTTTTTTGTGAAAAATAACCACAAAGAGACAACCGTAATGGATAATTTTGCACGAATGCCTTACAATTCAATTAATGAAAGTCAATATAAAAAGAATAGATCGAAAAAATATCTAAGGAATGCAGATTATTTAGAAGCTATTGAAACAATCCTAGAACATCAACTTCTATTATAGAAGAATTCACAGGAGTACCAGGAACGAATGTCAGAAGGATTTTGCGAACTCATAAATTGAAACTTTATAGAGCCCAAAGAGTTCATTACCTCATGCCTGGATATTTCGAATGCCGTATTCAATTTTGTCGATGGTTTTTGGGTGAATAAATCAATGTTCAATGTTCGCATTATTCTATTTTCACCGCCACACAGACCAAAGCCTACCAAATCCAAGCGATAACATTTGAGAATCCAATATCTCGAACAGAAGAAAATAGGGTATGGCATATATTTTTGAAATGGTTGTTTCAAGCTCTATCGAAATACATAAAGTATACAGGGGTCCCATTCGAAAAAAATATTATCATAGCTCTCCTGAATTATCAATTTGCAGAAAATTAAGTTAACGTAATTGGATTCTACGTAAGAAGTTGCTACGAGAATGTTACAACAGAAATGAAAAATTTTCAACAGAAGAAAAGTTACAGCAATATTTATATAATGAACATTTTCGAAAAACACCCGGTAACTATGTAAAGGTGATAGCTATTGAGTGGCGGTTCTCGCCAATGGACAAATTTCGATTATGCTCTTCTTCAAACATTTTTTCTCGGAAAACCGAAGGTGTGCCAAAGAAATTGAAAACCTCTAAATAATAACATACTATTGTAGAATCTGAAACGAATAAGAAAGTTTTGGAAAAGCAATGTACAGGTGTTTTTTTTCAACTGCACAATTAATCTGAAATTATCACAATTACATCCCCGTATTTTGAGAGATTGTTGCAATTATTGAATGTACTCATTCAGATTGTTCTGCACTGCCAATTTCATCAAAATTTGATGAGCCATACCAAAGTAGAATCGATTGGAGCGAAATTTCGATATCGTCTTTTTTTGATGAAATTTTCTCGGAAAACAAGAAGTGTGCCAAAAAATTTGAAACTCGCAAATAATGACTTATTATAGTAGAATCGTAAACAGATAGCGTAGTTTTGGAAACGCGATGTACTGGGTGTTTTTTCAACTTGCACAATTAATCTGGAATTATCAAAACAACAATCGCTCATTTTGAGAAAAATTTTGGAATTAATGAATTTGCTCATCAATACAGGGTCTTTCACGAGGAACCTCACCCATATTTATACGGGAAACTACTGAACGTATTTTCATGAAATTCAGCACTTATAAGTTTTTCACGATGCTGATGAAATCTAAAATATTTTCAAGGCATGAGCACCTCCGGTTTTTCCGGAAATGACGTCAACTTCCGTTTTTCAAATTAGAACACCATTTTTTTATTGCAGAAATAGATTCCTTAGAAAATTTCAATTTATTTTGATGTAACATTTTTCAGTTTCGGTTGGAAAATTCTCTCTGAGCGGGAAAATTCGAAAAAAAAATCGAAAATAGAGCTCCGCTGAAACAAGAATAACTTCGAGGTTTTTGGATGGAAAATTTTCATTTTTGGGATTTTTCAAGATGTAAGATTGATGTATCCACTTTAAAAATCGAAATCGCGATTCATGATACAGGGGGTGAAAAAATCGCTTTCAAAGTTAGGGATGACAAAATCGTGAAAAATCAATTTTTTCAAATCAGAACCCCATTTTTTTATGGCAGATATTGAATCTACGTTAAAAAATAATGTGAGTGTATGCATCACACCCTTGCCCTAAAGTGGATATTTTCTGAGTTATTCACAAAAAACTGTTTTTCGTCTTGAATTTTCAGCTATTTCTTTTCCCTTCACGCCAAAAAGATGAAATTTTCAGGAACTGTTATTTGAACCATGCTGTAGATTTTTCACCCCTTCTTGAAACCGACTTCAAGTTACTATTAGGAGAACCATGGCAAACTCTCGCAGTTATAACTAGAGAAGATGCTCAAAGTTTTGACCGTTAATTTCTAGACATTTATTTATACGTCTCAGGAATGCTTCGTGCGTTGCTCTTCTTATTTCATCGGGAGGAAGAGATCTGGAAAAGTGTTTAAAAACCAAATTGAGTTTCAAAACTATGAATCTAAAAAAAAACATCCAAACAAACTCATCAGTCAGGGGAGTTGAGTAGACAATATTTTTTATCCTACCCCAAACATAATAGTCTAAAGGAGTTAAATCGGGAGAACGTGGTGGCCAAAGATGTGGACCATTGTTCGCCAACCATCGATCTTCAAATAGCCTGTAGAGGATATTTGACACATTGAGTGAATTGTGTGGAGGCGCGCCATCTTGTTGATACCATAAGTCATTATGGTTCTGTACTAACGGCTCAATTATTTGAGTCAATATGTCAGAATATCTATCTCCTAAGGGGGAACATTCTTTAAATAATGCAAACATGTGTAGTGTTTTATCTTACCAGTTAAAGTCCCATCATAAATGTGAACATCGAGAATTGCATTATTTTTGATGGCGCAAAAAACATTGAAACTCCAGGTCTCTTGAAAGTTCCATTGTCTGAAGTGGTGGTTGTTCTCTTCGTCCCAATAATGACTGTTATGCCTATTGAAAGAACCATTCTTTGTGAATTTAGATTCATCTGTCCAAATTATACAGTCCAAAAAGTTTTCTCTTGAAATCGAATCATCATAGCTTCGCAAAACTCTGTTCTCCTGACGAAATCAGTTTCCTTCAAATGCTGTACCCTATTGAATTTATATGGGTGCATTTTATGTTTTTTTAATATTCTCCAAACACTCGATTGAGCTAATCCCAGATCAATCTCGGCATCTTTGAGAGAATTTTGAGGATTCACACGAAAATATGCAAGAACTGTAATTTCGTTGTTCTCATCTTCTACTACACTTTTTTCTCTGTGTGTAGTTTTCTTAACGAAAGATCCGACATTTCTCAAGTTTGTCATGGTTCTGTTAATGGTATCTCTCGTTGGTCTGGGTCGGTCAGGAAACCTCTCAATGAACAGTCGAATCGTTCTATCTACAACTTTATTACATTCTCCATGAAGTAGAATGAGATTTAAATAATCTTCATTGGTAAAATTAGGCATAGTGATCGATTTTATAACTTAATACGAATTATCACCAAATTAATAGTAAACACAAAATGCTACTGAATAAAGAGGAATTTGGCAGATGTAATTAATGATATCTATCATTAAAAAAAAATAATGTAAAACATGGTAAGTTTTTGCATATGGTTCATAAGGAATTATTTATTTATCACTGGAGAGAAAACCGATGGCCGATTAGTTGAAATAAAGAGGTTTCCGATACAAATTCGAATCCAAATTCGCCATCTGTTTAGGAACAACCTGTAACTTTTTTCTCTTGCATATTAGGGTAGTAAAATCTAAAACATGGTTTAAGTAACAGTTCCTGAAAATGTCATCTTTTTGGCGTGAAGGGAAAAGAAATAGCTGAAAATTCAAGACGAAAAACAGTTTTTTGTGAATAACTCAGAAAATATCCACTTTAGGGCAAGGGTGTGATGCATACACTCACATTATTTTTTAACGTAGATTCAATATCTGCCATAAAAAAATGGGGTTCTAATTTGAAAAAATTGATTTTTCACGATTTTGTCATCCCTAATTTTGAAAGCGATTTTTTCACCCCCTGTATCATGAATCGCGATTTCGATTTTTAAAGTGGATACATCAATCTTACATCCTGAAAAATCCCAAAAATGAAAATTTTCCATCCAAAAACCTCGAAGTTATTCTTGTTTCAGCGGAGCTCTATTTTCGATTTTTTTTTCGAATTTTCCCGCTCAGAGAGAATTTTCCAACCAAAACTGAAAAATGTTACATCAAAATAAATTGAAATTTTCTAAGGAATCTATTTCTGCAATAAAAAAATGGTGTTCTAATTCGAAAAACGGAAGTTGACGTCATTTCCGGAAAAACCGGAGGTGCTCATGCCTTGAAAATATTTTAGATTTCATCAGCATCGTGAAATACTTATAAGTGCAGAATTTCATGAAAATACGTTCAGTAGTTGCCCGTATAAATATGGGTGAGGTTCCTCGTGAAAGACCCTGTATTGTACTCCGCTGAAAATTTCTTTAAAATCGAATGAGCGATACCAAAGCTATCAATAAAAGTGAATCGGTCGAATCGAACAAATCACCCTGTATATTCTCAATAGAGACCCCCAACCATAAACCCAACATTGTTTCGAGACTGTCTTGACTAGTGTACACTTATCCTGAAATCTGACGATCTCCTTCGGAATGACCCTGTATACAGGTTCAGCTTGATCTCCCGATGGAAGAATGTTTTCGATATTCTAATTAGCCAATTTCGATCTGATCAGTACTTCTTGAGATATTGAGGTAATAACCTCAAAATTTCGATTGGGTATAACTTGGAAACCCTTTGGCCGATTTTGCACTCATAAACCGGCGTGACTATCATATCTCAAAATATTTTAGTTAGGAATGAAATATGTAGCGTTTTTAACCTGGTAAGTATAAACAAAACAAATTTGAAGGTTCATGACTCTCCTTGAGCATTATTTTACATTTCAAGTAGAGACAATTTTGCGTTGTTGCTGCCCTCATAGTTGGCTTTGTACTTCATTTGTGTGGCTTTACATGAACATCTGCGGGCTTGTAAATCGTCGGATCAGATATTAGAATTCCCCCCTCGCAATTTCCCATTAGCTGCATGGGGTGGATCCAGACCAATTGATCCACTTTAGAACATATTGTCCAGGTTTAGAGTATTATGGGGCGATTCCTATTGAATTTTGTATTCGGTTAAGACTGAGTTTTAAATAATTTTCCAGGTGTTTTCTAGGATTTCACACCCAACATCTGAAAAAGAACTGTGGAAATTAAATGAAAATTGACAATTCGACACAAATTTTGAAATGCGAAATTATAGGCAGAAAATAATCGTGCAAATTTTATTTTTATTGCAAGATAATGGAGTAAGATTCAGGTCCTGAAAAGTTACAGTTCATTTCGTTGGTTATATATTATTCCGATATTGTTCATTAGGCAACATTATCTCAAGAAATTGCCCTTGACAAATAGTTTGAAACCCTCAATCCGCAAGGTCAATTTCTATGAAGGACATATTTTATTTGATTTTCAATATTTATAGGATTATTTTTTTCATATTAAAATACTGCAAAATCTTCAAAAAAAATGCCCTTTCATCGATATTCTAATTATAATGCTAATTATTGTTGTATAATCGTGTATTTTTTAGCGTTCAGGTCTATGAAAAATCCAATTCGAAAAAATAATTGAGTTATACGTGAAGTTCATTTCGAGGATATTTTCGCCGGAATTTATAATGGTTATATGACGTGAACAAGTTGGAATATGCAGCATAGAATTTTGTAGAAAATGGATTCGGCTCACAGATGGAGCTAGCGATAGGGTAGGTTGTTTTGTTATCGGCAAAAGGTTTCTCAGTTCAATTGAAATTTTGAGTTTTTTTCAATATTTCAAAAAATACAAATACGAACTGAAAAAACGCATTAGTCAGCTGTATAACGACCAACTTTTTGTTGAATTTCGTGAGGATGGTATCGTTTGAAATTCAAAATTGTTGAAAAAATTTTGTGATTTTTTTTTAACTAAGCATCAGATATTCTGTGGAATTCGGCACAATCCTTGAAGTCAATGCTCAACAATAGGGCACAAATTTCAGCTCGATCAGATATTCATTTTCGGGAATATTACGGAAAAAATATGTCAAACTTAGTTCTTACTGCCACAATTACTCAGAAAATACCGATACGACTTGGTAGTTAGTTGGGAAATTCCTTATGATTGTGTCATTAGAACAATCAGATTAATATTTTATACTTGTGATCTTCAAATCATATAAACCCCACGAAATTTTGTAGGAACCTTCAAGCTGTCATTTTTCAACCTTCTACTGGGTTTCAATTCAATAAGATCTGTTCTTTTCGGAAATGTGGTGAAAATGAAATTTGGAATGGAAATATCCTCGGAGCCATTTGTCCAAATCTACGAACATCGATGGTAAACACAATAACTTCCGGATGAATCAACTAAGATACTCGATATTTGTGGAGCCTGTATAACCTTGTGGTCGGATTCGTGAATGGATGAAATCTAGCATTTATTCCGTGGATATAACTAGTCAAAATAATATTTTTTTCCGAACAAACGAATCGGAACTCAAAACTGTCCTAGGATCATAAATGTCAGAAACGAAGAATGGTAATCATGCCTTTGTCTGGTAAAATTCAAATATATGCGAAAACCCCTACCACAGTTATATGTAACATTAATATTTGCGTCCACTTTATATTTTTGTTGTAAAAAATCATGATTGATTGATATAATAATGAATTTGATGATGAACTCATTCCAGATATGTACGTTTCAGAGGAAAATTCATTCGAAATATAATTTTTCAATAGGACGTGTAATATACATGCCGGGTAGGAATAATGGAAGTAAAATCCATTAGAGTCTAGATATTATGGGAGGTAGTAGCGAAGAAATTATCCCCAATAACAAAAGTTTAAATTCAACGGCTAACCTTTTCCTCATACTACAATAAAAAAAAACAAAACATGACGCCGAAAAAGTCCGGTTAACCATTTAAATCGTTGACATCCACTCTGTGTGTGTGCGAATTATACAAGATTCTGAAGCAGCTCTAGAACAGTTCGGAATCGATTCTGAAAATAACCAAAACAGGATAACTCAAATCCTGAACCGGTTCTGAAATGAACCAAATCGCACAATCACGATCTCGCCTGCTCGATCCGTTCCGAACAGTTCGGAGCTTTGAACCAAAACAAAGCTTGCTATCGTATTTCGTTACAAGAAGTAAAGCTGCGTTGGGTGGTGTCAATACTGGAATGAGTGACCGTTTCGGCAAGAAATTAGAATAGCTCAGAAAAACTCCTGACCTCACGTTAGTGCTGTTCTAGAATTTATTCCATTATTATCTTGCATCAAACGTTGCACAAGTTTTCCAATGTAATACAGCATTAATCACAGAACCATTTCAATGTTATAAGAGCATTTAATGCAGTATAAATAATTCCAATTTAACGACCATCAGGAAGATATCATGAAGGTCATTACTTGAAAGATCCCACGCGCCTCATCATCGATGAGTACCAATTTTCACGAAGAAGTGGATCGTTTCGTTTGCCATCGTTTATCAACACGACATGTGAGAAGCATACGATGAATGGAAGGAATCCCTCTATGTGTTTACTGTTTTTCGAAATAATCGCCATCAGAGGCAATAGATCGCTCATTAGTACGCCGTTTCGAGATAAAACTTGTTCACATGCTATCTTCATTATTCTCGATTTACTGTTAATCTCGTGCGATGGACTAGTCGAAGTTTTAGAGATTTCTACAGAGTTGGGTTTGCACAATTCCTCTCTTCAGATTTGTAAAAATCGTTTCATTTCTCGCGGCAGTTACAGGACGGATTCAATTCTGGAAGGTAAGGTTTGCAAACCGGCGAAATCAACCTTTTGGTTCCGCAGTTATACAGTATGCCAATTTGAAAAAGAACCATCCTAACTAGTTTGACTTCCATGCAAAATAGGGTAACTTTTGCTTTTCATACGGTTGTTACCGATTGATTTGCATCAACCCTGTGATCGAGAGATGGCAGCAAATCCTAAAGTCTTAATTTGGAAGGGGACTGAGTCTTTCAAAAGTTATTTGATTCCCTTTTCAAATTTTTTACAGAGTCAAGGAATTACTTTCGAAACAAGGTGTCTCAACCTCACTTTCAATCTAGATATCAGTGGTGGCTGTCTTCACGCTTACAGGGTCGATACAAATTGATTGGAACCAATAGTACAAAATATCCCCCTTCGATTCAAAGTTTAACTCTAGTTGCATATTCTCTGATTTCAATTGACCCATTTATTCAAGTGTTTACAGGCTTGTTCAAATTGTTCATTTTAAACCAAGTTTGAAGTAGATATCAACTTGATCATTTTCGTTTTATTGGAAATGTATTATTTTGAATCTGTATACCGTACCTGAATTCCCTAATACACACGCATGGCTCATACTTGTGATCGTCTAGTTAAATGGAAAGGACCCTATGTTGAGTAGGCAACCCAAGTTACACTCGAAAGATGCAAGGAAAATTGTCGGGAAGTTCAAAACTACAGTAACGTTTTAAAAAATCCTTCATTTCAATACCTTGAATGGAGAAATTATAACGAGACTACAGATGAGTCTCGTAATACTCCAAAGAGTAGTACTGATTGATTTTAATATACCCGCAGTCCAAGAAACTCTATAATACCAAGAACTAGGACCTAGAACCCAGGCGCAAGGCCGACAGCCGTAGCATTTTATAAAGAGGGATATCGTTATACAATGGCCGTAGCTTCCTCTAACCCGCCCAGATCGACAATAGGTCTCTTGCATGAATTTTTTTTATCATTGGAATCGAATATTCTATCCGTGAGACCACTGAAAAACTTAAACCGCCATCAAAAATTTCAATTTTTAACGAGAAAATCCTCTTTTGAATTTGGCCCCGCATGTCGGTTGTTTAAACGGTCTAAAATTCGCGGTTTCCGTGACGTATGGGGATATAACCACTCTCTCCCTCTTCTCGTGTACTTTTCTCTCTAGCAAACCAATAGACAGCGTCGGACTGTATCTATCGGTGAATCGTTCAATAACGAGTGACGTAGAGGCGATCTGACGCGTTTATCCCGCTTCGACCTTGAGCCTCGATTTGGCCATTTTTAATACCGAATTATTCAAAATTCGCAAATTGTTGAAGTGTGTGATAGCATATAATATGATTTTGTATCGATATAGAATGAGAAAAACATAAAAATATGAAAATTCGTGTTACATGCAAGAGAGCTATTTTAGGAATTAGTTGATGGGAAAGCTCAGTCGGGTGTACGCTAATAATTTACAGAGTTTCGGAGATGTTGACTTCACTCACCATAGTTGGCCAAGGTACCTGAATATTCCCAATATTAAGAATCAACTGTTAACCTCCGTGTTCTAGTTCTCGAAACGTCTGCTCATCGGTTCTGCGCAGTTCGGGAACAATCCTAGGATATTCCGAAAATTGGAACCCGAATGAATCTACAGTTTAGAAGTGCTGAGCGCAGCACATGAAGGAAGTAAATCCCTAAAATCCAACCCTGCCTCTATCCTGTAGTTTCTTACACAGGTATTCATACTGGTGGGCATTTTTGATGCATCTGTCGTCCCGCTGTTCAGCATTTCCGACATTAGTGAACCGTAACCTACTTTTTTCATCGTCCAGCACGAGCTTCGAAATCGACATCAATTCCAACAGTTCGCGAAAATATGAAGCAGCGATATTCTGTGGGATTTTCTCCGATATTCGATTTTATGTAGCACGACGTCTGGCTCCGTTCAACACATTTCGGAATGTTTTGAGGCTTTCTATCTTCAATTAACTTCGTAATTCGGAAGCGTCCTTCATATTGAATAAGAAGTTTACGAATGAATAAATATGGTGTACTATGTTCACTACGTTTCGTGAATAATCCGGCATGACTTCATCGGTGTTCTACGGTTGTAAGTACAGCTCACAGACGGGATATTTATAAAATCTGAAGCAATGGTTAATTTAGCCCGCGAAAACAAATATTCTTCGAGAGAATGACCTATTTTAGATGGCGTTCCGAAATAAAATGCTCGGCAGTTCAATCTAAATACTTTCACGAAAACACCGGGGAATCTGAATGCTATACGCTATAAATTTGCTTTTCGAGCGCATATTCTGGGGAACAGCTACCTATTCTTTCGTCCACATGTCAGAAATTTTCGATTTTTGACACGAAATCTCAATCGACTATAACTTGGCCTCACTGGTGGCGATTCGGGTGTCAAAATCGATTCTGTCCGACCGACCGTAGGCAAGATCACCTAAGACCGGATAACCCTAACGACTTGGAAGGTTCAGGTTGCATTTCAAAATGATACGGTTAAGTTCGTTAATTGGCCGAATCAGCCGAACTATTTCGGAGTTACAGTCATTTGAATTTTTGAGGGTATTTATTTCAGGAAACACCTGAGTGATTGGATTGAAACTTGGCAGTTAGTTGAATCCTTATGACGAGCAACTTTTTGCGAAATTTTATTGAGATCTTATGGTTATTATATTAAAAAAAATTTCCGAATTCTTTTCGAATTTCTTTTCGAAAACTATACAGGGTGAGTCTGTAAGTTGTACATTAATTTTTATCTTACATATCCACAAGGACGAATATCTTTCAGATGGATACTCCAAATGAGATGAATTTTGGTGTGAAGTTTTCTATAATTATGACACATATTTCGCAGTAATCACTTCCATCCTACTACGAACGAATTCCTAGTTATAGGCTCGCCGGTTGATAAATCTATAAGCTATTAACATGAAGAAGAGTTTATCTTATGTCAAAGTAAAGTAAATTCATTTATGCTGAGATGCCCTGTATTAACATTCGTCAATTCAAACATATAAAACGAAAATATGAATATTCATAAAAAAACATTTAAATCACTATTTAAGATTTCAAATTTGTCATACATAACCATGTTGCACAAGATTTGCCTTATTTTCCACTTAAAAATGGCAGCGACAAATTTATAAAATTATAAGAATCTTCAATAATACGTAATTCTTTATAATTTCTCCTTCAACGTGAAATGTTATAAGGTTTGATAAAATTCGAGGAATAACCTCATTTAAGGGATTGGCCCCTGAACTTGTGAATGCCGTAAATTAAGCTCCGCCCACGTTTATCCGGACCATAGAATACACAGAAATATTCATCTATTTCGCCTAGACCTAATATTTTTATATTAGGTCTGTGCTATTTCGGGATCAAACCACTGACATGGAGGTCAAGTCTCCATGTCTATGAACTAAACTTTCCATAGAATTCAAGTGTTCAATTAATGTTTGCAGGTTAGTTGTGTGATTTCATATACGTCATTTATACTTAAAAGGATAATTATTGGGATTTTCAATATAAAAATGGGCGAGTATGAATATATGTATTATGATAGGAATTGGCTTCACGGAGAAGAAAGAGCTCCAGTGACAAGTATCGAGAGATCCCTCTGCGGTTTATCCAAGGTAAGTTGACCTGACGATCAATATCAATGGGGGTTTTTCCTGAATTTGGGTTATTACTGCAAATGCGAATTTGAGCATAATTATTATGGGTTTAATTCATCATTTTCTCAAACTACCTTCAGAAAGCATTCAAAATCAGATTTCAAAATTGGGGTGAATCTATGGTTGAAATTAATGTACAACTTGAAGACCCACCCTGTATATGAGATTTGAAAAAAATTGCACCAAAATTGAGATCGATCTGAATATAACTTTCGGAAATGCTGAACAAAAAAAATATGTCTAATTTCTTGTTTTATCCTGGGTATGATTATTTTTTCCGGAATAACTCCGACAATACTGATCCAATAATGATGCAACCTACAAACTGGTTTGAAAATGCTGTTGAACTTTGTGTCATGAGAACAATTTGGAAAAAAAAATACAATTTTTTTCAAGTCTTCGATATTTTGCGATCTTATAATCATATTATCCTCACGAAATTCTGCATGAATCTTCCTGTCGGTCATTTTTCAATCATTTTTATTTCAAGTTCATTTATTTTAAAAATATTGGGAAAATAAAATTCTGAATCTGCTGAACCTTTGGTTCCCAATCTAATTGGTTTCCTTCGGAAACTCGATATTTGTTGTTTACGTTCGGGGGCTTAATTACGAAGGTCGAATTCGTGAATGGTTAAAACCTGCCAAAGGATTCGTGTGCTCCTGGGGAATATTCAAAATATCGGATTGAAATTTCGGACATTGATACCACGGATTGTATTCCATAAACTGAGATTTACAGGAAGTGTTTCTGATCAAATTATCATTTCGATGTTTTCGATCGGTGCATTGCCGTTATGCATGTTGAATATCAATCGAAGTATTTGTGCAGTTACATGTTCAACTTGAATTATCTCGTTAACTAGTGATTTTATCGCTATGAGTAAAAGAGTAAAATATTTACGTGTGTAGTACTGGCGTAGTATCTGAAAATGTTGATAAAATTGCAATTCAGCCAGTGGCGTAGAATTTAATGGTGATCTATCAGTCCTTTTCTTGTACAATTTTCTGGCGTTGGCCAGAACCGTTTATTACGCATGCTTTAGTAGGCTTTATAGTACCTTCACTTCCTGTCGAATATGAATTAATACTTTCAATAGTTTTATTGTAAATTTTTAAATGAAACACCCAGTATGTCGGAAACTTATTCAATCGAGGTGATAAGTGTTGAATCTTAATATCTTGAGCTCAGGATTTTTAGTTGAAAAATTCCCAAAAATGTTACTCTTCATATGCCTATATGTCATTGAAAAGGTGAAATAATCAAAACATGAATATGAACGAGCGCGTATGATAGCTTTCTGCTCAAAATTAGTGCTTTCCCCGTGTTTTCTGAAAGGTAATACTAGTACAATCGCGATACCCTAACAATATACTCATATGGATGTTGCCAATTGTATTTGATGCTTTGTTTCCACATTGTTTCAGCGAAGTGATGCAATGCTGTGATTCATTCATGAACTGTGTTGATGATTAACAGACGTGCCATATCCTGAATTCCTCGAAAATAAATAAAATTCCGATTTTAGCAAATATCTTTTCTTATCGATAAGTTGTTCCTCTCGAAATCACTTATCTTTTCTAATTTTAGTTTCGAGAACTTTTGTGTGCTGTTTATGTATGAAGTGAATCAATGTAAATAATGCTCTTTAATTTCGTAATATTGTTGCGATTAACAATTATCCGTATTTTGTTGTCAGATACATTATTATTACAAAATATTTTGACTTGACGTATCGATGAATAGCTACACTTGTTCACTCTCAATGGATACGACTGGAATAGTGATAAGTTCAGTTGGATTAATATCGAACAAAATCAATCTTGAGTATCGCATTTTTACAAAGGAGCGAGTTACATTGAGAATTTGAATATTTTTCCGCTAACATTGTGAGATCTTCAAATTCATTAGCGTTTGAGTGCATTCAACACATTCGAGATTTCTGAATAGTATTTAAATTCTTGAATACAATGGGGGTTTTTACTTGAATTTGGGTTATAACTGCAAATGCAAATTTAAACATAATTATTATGGGTTTGATTCATCATTTTCCCAAATTACCTTCAGATAGTATTCAAAATCAGATTTCAAAATTGGGGTTTTAAAATTTGCCAGGCATGCAAGAAGTCGCAACAGTGTTTAGTAGGATAGCTTGTTCTACTATAGAATTATGAAATATTTATTCCTATTCTGTGGTACACACGTGTTATTTGCATTGAATAAAGAACAACAGGAAGATGCATCAGGCTTTTCTACTTCGTATATCAGTGGGACATGGGCGCCCATATTGAACCTCCAAGTATGACTCATGTTAGTTAGTTTCTTCAGACAAAGAAGTCTCGGAACAAGTTGTTCTCTCTTCAAAGTGAAAGGGAAGTCGGCCATATGCAACATCCATCCCGGACCCACTTTGTGGGGCATTATGCTCCTTCCTTATGTTCTTTATTCAGAGGTTATTTGCCAATATAACCAAACAATTTGTTATTCGTTCCCGTTTACGATTTGTCAGTAATATGACAGTATGAGAGTCTGTGCTCTTCTTTTCCTATTCCTTGGTCGTTGTCTTCTACTCTAACCAGATCGAAGTATAGCTATCTCTATTTTCCTAAGCAACACATTTGACTCCCTTTTCACACCGAGAAAGCTTAATTCGACGTTGCCATATCGTGCACTCAAGACAAATCCCTTCAAATTATCCCCAATCTTATTTCTCAGTTTTAGATAATCAAACATTTTTTAAAAAATATAATAACAATATGTTTGATATGTAATGTTCCAAAGGTTTTTGATGAAAATTACTGTATTTTCGTCTAAAGTAAAAACCCCCACTTCGGAGGTTATATCATAGTTAAAGTGAGGTATAGGGTGTAAGTTGGAGATTCAGTACAGGATCTGTATATAAGTGAACCCAAATCTGAAGGGAATGTTGAGGTTTCTTTCATTTGTGTTACCAAAACATGGCATTCTGAAGTGAAATCATAATTGATAAAGTCTAACTATATATCAAAACGAAATTCTGCTCATAATTTCGCATCAGCTAGTTATAAAATTTCATCATAATTGAATCAGTTATTCCGGAAATGAAAACGATACAAAAAAAAAATCACGAAATTCTAAAAATTCTTTTATCGATATCTCAGGAAATTAAAATCGGACCGAACTGAAATTTAGTCTCAAATTTGGTAAAATTGTGTTGACTATTCGAACTTATATATTATTCATAACTTCCTAGTTTTTTACAATACAAAAACCAATTCCAGGAAAAAATTCATGTAAAACATTGAAATCTCAATAAATACTCTTGTATAATTGAATTGCATTTCCACATGCAGAACGCTAATTGAGTAGCACAATTTAAAATAATATTTTGAATGAGAAGAGACGTTCCACAGTCGTTTCAGCTTTTTAAAAATCATACTCTTCTCAACATCACCGAAGAGGTAGAACGAAAGGCGCGTTCTTCTTTATAACTCGGGAACCATTGGTCGGAAATCATCTAGGTGAAAATTTTCAGGTTGAGTTATGCAACAGTAATCAACGTTGAGAGTTTCATGAAAATTCGGTGGCAAGTTTTCGAGAAATATTTTTTTCCCTCCTACCCCCAGTTTTGAGGCCCCAGGGTACACCAATTCGGCTGAAAAGCTCGGAGGTTCAATTTCGAGCGACAAACGATTTTTCTGCCAAGTTTCACGGATTTCGGTTCAGTACTTTCAGAGAAAAGCCACGGAAAACGGACGGATTTTTTCATTAGTTCATTCAAATCTACAGACTTCAAAATGAAAACTGTGACATTGTCAGAGGGGGTAATTTCTTTTTGCGCGCATGTTCTAGGGGAACAGCGTGCTATCGTTTTGTCCAAATGTCTGTAATTTTGGATGATTGAGCCGAAAATGGTCTCAATCGACTAGGTTGGACTCACTGATGACGAATCCGGTGTCAAAATCGATTCTGTCCGGCCGGCCGGTTGGCCGTGAGCTAGCAACTCGAAACTTTCAGGGTAGGTCGCGCATTAGAATGCCGCGGTTAAGTTCGTTAATGGGCCAAATCGATCGAAAAGTTTCGGAGTTATAGGTATTTGAAGTTTTGAAGTTATTTATTTTTTATTTCAGAAACTACCTGAGCGATTGGATTCAAACTTGGCGGTTAGGTGAAGTACAACGACGCGCAACTTTGAGCCAAATTTCGTCGGGATTATATTGTTGGTAATTTTTAAAAAAAAAATTTTTCGAAATTTTTTTCCAAAAAAATTTTTTTTTCGGAAATCATTTATCATATCCAAGAAAAATTATACTCACGCTCTGACCTTCTAATTTCACAGCAATGTACCAAATTTCAGTTCGATACGATCATAAGTTTTGGAGATATCGGGAAAAAATATGTCAAATTTCGAGGTTTTCTTCTCGATATCGTTGATTTTTTCGGTATAACTCGAGAAATACTGATTCAGTCCTGATTAAACTTCACAGCTAGTTTTAAGATGCTGAAAGACAACTTTATGCAAAATTTCGTGATAATCGTGTTATTAGAACAATTTGAAAAAAAAAATTTCTATGATTTTCTCATCATATCATCCTCATTAAATTCTGTATGAAACTTCGAACTGTTATTTTCGATGAAGTACTGGATTTCAATTCGATCTGATCTCTATTTTTGGAAATATTGGAAAAATAAAATTTTGATTGGGTATATCTACGGAATCATTGGGTGGATTTTACCCATTCACGAATTCGGCCTTCGTAATTAAGGTCCAAACCTTCTCTACAAATATCGAGTTTCTAAGTTGTTTCTTTCGGAAGTTATTGTGTTTACGCAGTCGGCCGTTAGGCTGACCGTAAACACAATAACTTCCGGAAGAAACGACTTAGAAACTCGATATTTGTAGAGTAGGTTTGGGGCTTAATTACGAAGGTCGAATTCGTGAATGGGTAAAATCCGCCCAATGATTCCGTAGATATACCCATTCAAAATTTTATTTTTACAATATGTCCAAAAATACAGATATGATCGAATTGAAATCCAGTAATTTATCAGAAAAAAATTTCAAAAAGCACTGCCGTGAAGGCAGCAGCTTTTGCGTGCATGTTCAAATTCGTTGCTGAAGCGGTCATCTACATTGAACATGCGCGCAAAAGTTGCTGCCTTCACGGCAGTGCTTTTTGAAATTTTTTGTCGATCACTAAGGTTTATTATTTGATTTTATGAAATAATATACCAAAAGCTATTATTTCCAGCTCTTTTTCTCAAAATGATAAGAATTTATTGATATCATTTATTCTTCATTACAAACTTCGCTTATAGCGAATCGATTTTGTGGGTCCCTAAAAGTTTTTTAATAAACGAACATTGCTGTAATTCCGATCTCCATTTCGGATGATTCTCAGTTCAGTGTCGGAATTTTAGACAAAATTTCTGTACGGATAATTAGTTATCGTAAATTTCAGTATATAAATTGATTCTCATTCCGAAATTTAAATCAGAGGATAACAAATAGTTCATATTTTTGGGCTGTTGTTATTTGAATCAATTTATGATGGAATGGATAATTTTGATGATCTTGAAAAATGATTTAATACGTATTTGCCTTCAAACTATGAAGACAAAATGTGTAATGTGAAATGTTCAGGGGAGGTAGTTTTTTTTATTTTTGGCCGATCACTGAGGTTTATTGTTTTATTTTATCAAATAATAAACCAAAATCCAACCTATACATACAGCATCATACCAAATTCAATTTGACATGAAGCATGCTCTCGGAATGTAAGTTTCAATATTATCACTTTCATGTCAACGAACGAGAGAACAAAATGTTCTTGACTAACTTAGGTCTTTTATCAAAACTTGAGGAAGAATTTGATGTCGTATTTTGTCAACTTCTATAATTCCCCATGTCACAATAGGTCTCTTGCATGTAACACGAATTATCATATTTTTCTCATTCTACATCGATACAAAATCATAATGTACACACACTCCAACAATTCCCGAATTTAGAATAATTCGGTATTAAAAGTGGTCAAATCACGACTCAATGTCGAAGCGGGAGAAACGAGTCAGATCGCCTTCTACATCTCTCGTTATTGAACGATTCACAGATCGATACATCCGACGGTGTCTATTGGCTTGCTAGAGAGAAAAGTACATGAGAAGAGGGAGAGTGTGGATATATCCCCATACGTCACGGAAGCCGCGAAGATTCGTCCGTTTAAACAGCCGACATGCGGAGCCAAATCTAAGAGATCATTTTCTCGTTGAAAATTGAAATTTTTGTCGGCGGTTGAAGTTTTTCAGTAGTCTTACGGATAGAATATTTGATTATAATGATAAAAAATTCATGCAAGAGAC
Organism: Myrrha octodecimguttata; assembly: GCA_958510865.1. Classification (NCBI taxonomy): domain Eukaryota; kingdom Metazoa; phylum Arthropoda; class Insecta; order Coleoptera; family Coccinellidae; genus Myrrha; species Myrrha octodecimguttata. The sequence continues at coordinate 66,860,765 of OY294058.1, read as the reverse complement.
CTATTATGCAACGTTCAGGTAACTCCTTCAGATTTTCAATTCTATTACCCACCTCGGTCATCTGTGTCAAGTTCGCACGTTACATCTCACTTACATGCATGTCTCATAGATCGAAAGCCGGTAGCGATTTGTAATTCAAAACGCGATTAGCTTCACTTTCGGCTCATTTGGCGTTTACTGTAATTCAATCGAAAACGAAAGTGTATTTCGTCAAAAATTCGTGTTATTAAAATTCTAGGGAGCCATCCTACCGTTAACGGTAGTTGTGTTCTTATTATTTCGTTGCTCTATAAGGAAATTCTAGACCGGAGAGGAAGTCTGTCCATCTTTGGCCGAAGGTTGTCAGATGGAGGTTGATTGCGGATTTTACAGGATGGAGGAATGTCGGTTTCCGTATGCTTCGAATTTTTTCTGCTGTACTTGTTGGATTCTTTCCTGATGGTTATGGTTGAGATTGCAGGACTTGAATAAGAGGACAATCGTTTGTTCGACAGATTGAGTCAGTCATTTAATCATTACTTCACTTTACAGGGTGTATCATGAAAACCTAGGGAAGCACTGACGTGAGGTCAGGAGCTTTTACGCGCTTGTTCCGTTGGCAAAGCGGTCTTCTAAACAGGTATTGACCCTGCCAAACGCAGATTTTTTCACGAAATTCTTCATGAACCTCAAGCTTCAATTTTCGATCGAGTACCAGATTGCAATTCGATCCAAAATTTTGAATGATTATAACTAAAGAATAATTGGCGAATTCAAACCATTTAAGCATTCGACCTTCTTAATTCAACTGAAAATCTACTCTACAAATACATTCCCTATGTCGATTCTTTCTGAAGTTCATGTGTTCATGGCCGGCTTACCCACTGATAGTGAACAAAATAATTTCCGTAAGAATCTACCCAGCAACTTGATAATTGTAGAATAAGTTTGTAGTTTAGTTACGAAGGCCGAATTGGCGAATTAGTGAAAACTGTCGAATGATTCCTCAGGTATACCCTCTCAAAATTTCAGTTTCCCGATATTCTCAAAAACATAGAAAATTGCCACCTTGAAGAGGTGAAGAGAACTAAAGAGTTCTCCTGCATTTTGTTAAACTGAGAATTATTCTGCTCATTGTTCTGTATACCCTTTTCGACTGGAACTTCAGGGTGGCATTTTTCATTGAAGGGCGATTCGATGTATAATTTTGGAAATCACCTCATGAAGCATAGAGTGTGAACAGACGCCGCTGTACCGCATAATGTGACTGTAGGATCCAGTAAATGCTTCGACTATTCACCAGTAGATGTCGTGAACGGTGGATGCAATGGAATATTCTATACAGGGTCTTTCACGAGGAACCTCGCCCATATTTAAACTGGAAACTACTGAACGTATTTTCATGAAATTCAGCACTTATAAGTATTTCACCATGCTGATGAAATCTAAAATATTTTCAAGGCATGAGCACCTCCGGTTTTTACGGAAATGACGTCAACTTCCGTTTTTCAAATTAGAACACCATTTTTTTATTGAAGAAATAGATTCCTTAGAAAATTTCAATTTATTTTGATGTAACATTTTTCAGTTTTGGTTGGAAAATTCTCCCTGAGCGGGAAAATTCGAAAAAAAAATCGAAAATAGAGCTCCGCTGAAACAAGAATAACTTCGAGGTTTTTGGATGGAAAATTTTCATTTTTGGGATTTTTCAGATGTAAGATTGATGTATCCACTTTAAAAATCGAAATCGCGATTCATGATACAGGGGGTGAAAAAATCGCTTTCAAAGTTAGGGATGACAAAATCGTGAAAAATCAATTTTTTCAAATTAGAACCCCATTTTTTTATGGCAGATATTGAATCTACGTTGAAAAATAATGTGAGTGTATGCATCACACCCTTGCCCTAAAGTGGATATTTTCTGAGTTATTCACAAAAAACTGTTTTTCGTCTTGAATTTTCAGCTATTTCTTTTCCCTTCACGCCAAAAAGATGAAATTTTCAGGAACTGTTATTTGAACCATGCTGTAGATTTTTCACCCCTTCTTGAAACCGACTTCAAGTTACTATTAGGAGAACCATGGCAAACTCTCGCAGTTATAACTAGAGAAGATGCTCAAAGTTTTGACCGTTAATTTCTAGACATTTATTTATACGTCTCAGGAATGCTTCGTGCGTTGCTCTTCTTATTTCATCGGGAGGAAGAGATCTGCAAAAGTGTTTAAAAACCAAATTGAGTTTCAAAACTATGAATCTAAAAATCTAAACAAACCTGAACGCATTTCTGACTCGTTCTATGCAGTCCTCTTTATCAGTCAGGGGAGTTGAGTAGACAATATTTTTTATCCTACCCCAAACATAATAGTCTAAAGGAGTTAAATCGGGAGAACGTGGTGGCCAAAGATGTGGACCATTGTTCGCCAACCATCGATCTTCAAATAGCCTGTAGAGGATATTTGACACATTGAGTGAATTGTGTGGAGGCGCGCCATCTTGTTGATACCATAAGTCATTATGGTTCTGTACTAGCGGCTCAATTATTTGAGTCAATATGTCAGAATATCTATCTCCTAAGGGAGAACATTCTTTAAATAATGCAAACATGTGTAGTGTTCTATCTTACCAGTTAAAGTCCCATCATAAATGTGAACATCGAGAATTGCATTATTTTTGATGGCGCAAAAAACATTGAAACTCCAGGTCTCTTGAAAGTTCCATTGTCTGAAGTGGTGGTTGTTCTCTTCATCCCAATAATGACTGTTATGCCTATTGAAAGAACTATTCTTTGTGAATTTAGATTCATCTGTCCAAATTATACAGTCCAAATAGTTTTCATTCTCTTGAAATCGAATCATCATAGCTTCGCAAAACTCTGTTCTCCTGACGAAATCAGTTTCCTTCAAATGCTGTACCCTATTGAATTTATATGGGTGCATTTTATGTTTTTTTAATATTCTCCAAACACTCGATTGAGATAATCCCAGATCAATCTCGGCATCTTTGAGAGAATTTTGAGGATTCACACGAAAATATGCAAGAACTGTAATTTCGTTGTTCTCATCTTCTACTACACTTTTTTCTCTGTGTGTAGTTTTCTTAACGAAAGATCCGACATTTCTCAAGTTTGTCATGGTTCTGTTAATGGTATCTCTCGTTGGTCTGGGTCGGTCAGGAAACCTCTCAATGAACAGTCGAATCGTTCTATCTACAACTTTATTACATTCTCCATGAAGTAGAATGAGATTTAAATAATCTTCATTGGTAAAATTAGGCATAGTGATCGATTTTATAACTTAATACGAATTATCACCAAATTAATAGTAAACACAAAATGCTACTGAATAAAGAGGAATTTGGCAGATATAATTAATGATATCTATCAATAAAAAAAAATAATGTAAAACATGGTAAGTTTTTGCATATGGTTCATAAGGAATTATTTATTTATCACTGGAGAGAAAACCGATGGCCGATTAGTTGAAATAAAGAGGTTTCCGATACAAATTCGAATCCAAATTCGCCATCTATTTAGGAACAACCTGTAACTTTTTTCTCTTGCATGTTAGGGTAGTAAAATCTAAAACATGGTTTAAGTAACAGTTCCTGAAAATGTCATCTTTTTGGCGTGAAGGGAAAAGAAATAGCTGAAAATTCAAGACGAAAAACAGTTTCTTGTGAATAACTCAGAAAATATCCACTTTAGGGCAAGGGTGTGATGCATACACTCACATTATTTTTTAACGTAGATTCAATATCTGCCATAAAAAAATGGGGTTCTAATTTGAAAAAATTGATTTTTCACGATTTTGTCATCCCTAACTTTGAAAGCGATTTTTTCACCCCCTGTATCATGAATCGCGATTTCGATTTTTAAAGTGGATACATCAATCTTACATCTTGAAAAATCCCAAAAATGAAAATTTTCCATCCAAAAACCTCGAAGTTATTCTTGTTCCAGCGGAGCTCTATTTTCGATTTTTTTTTCGAATTTTCCCGCTCAGAGAGAATTTTCCAACCAAAACTGAAAAATGTTACATCAAAATAAATTGAAATTTTCTAAGGAATCTATTTCTGCAATAAAAAAATGGTGTTCTAATTCGAAAAACGGAAGTTGACGTCATTTCCGGAAAAACCGGAGGTGCTCATGCCTTGAAAATATTTTAGATCTCATCAGCATCGTGAAATACTTATAAGTGCTGAATTTCATGAAAATACGTTCAGTAGTTTCCCGTATAAATATGGGTGAGGTTCCTCGTGAAAGACCCTGTATATCTTATGTTTCGGAAAATTCAAAGAATACATATCTGTTTAGACTGAGGCAGAGTCTTCGAGTTTTCCCTGTCGATTAAATTAGAGTAAAATTTCAACGATATCGGTGATATGCTATTGATTTGTTCCTCTGGAAAATCAGGCAATCTGATTGGGCTGAAATTAAGTACTCGGTAATGAAGTGGCGGTTTGGAGATTTCAGTGAAATTCGAAAATTTTCGAGAAACCTAACCTGAGAATTTCAAGACTCTAGGTCCTTTCCTTCGAAAGTTATCGCACACACGGACGGCCGGCCGGACAGAATCAATTTTGACCACGGATCCTTCATCAGTGAGTCCAACCTAGTCGTTTGAGATCAATTTCGGCTCAAAATTCGAAAATTATTGATATCGTGACGAAATGATAACGCGTTGTTCCCCAGAACAAGCGCGTAAAAAAGAAACAGAAGTCTTTTTTATGGGAAAATCAGGATTTTTGAAAACGCTCAGACCTCCAAATCTGTTTTTAGGAGGTAAATTTTCTTGGATAAAATCCATTATAATATATCACTCAATCTTTCTATGCGGTAACTCCAAATCCTTAAATGAATATAGGGATGATGGGTCGTGCGATATGTTGTTGGAAAGCTCATTTCCTTCTGAAAATGCCATTTAGAACTTTTTTAAATTTAAATTTTTCATTCTTTGATGCGATAGTCGAATTCGAAAATCAAATATGTATCACCCAATTTACCTAGAATATGAGATGATAACCAATTTCAGAAACAGTGGGGGAAGGTCAAATTCGTTGAGAAAATCGAACTAACAAATTGAGCCCTGCCAATTTTTCGAAACAATAGTATAACTTCTGCCTCACATTCTGGAGCATTTCGGCGTTGTTCTTCCAGATAGGCGCATACATTTTCGATTGAAAGTGGCCCCACGAAAAGAATTCTAGAGGGAACAGATGTGGAGATCTGAATGGCCATTCTAATAGAATTCCTCCGACCAATCCGCTGGTTGGGTGAGTTCGTATTAAAAAATTGTCAGGATGATGCGGAGCTTGCTGTATCCATAAACTAAGCAGATAATGAAGACCATCCCAGTTTTTGCCGAGTATTTGTCGCGAAAGAAAAAAAATTCTCGCTCTTTTAGTTTTTTGGAAAGCTGTGGCTCTACTGAGCTGATATAAAGCAAGAGGTGCCATTCTAGAATATGCATCGAATTCAATTAAAGTAGTTATTGATAATTTGTCGAGTATTTGTCGAAGACCATCTAACGCGAAGAAAAAAACAAAAAAAATTAGCATTTTAATAGCATTTTTTTCAGTATCGATAGAATTTCATGGTTCCTGAGAATATTTCGCGAAGTCGGCAACACTGCATGTGCATATTGATATTTCAGGTTTATTTTTCGTATCATTAGCTACTGATATTGAATTGTTTGTTGAATCTTCCATTTCTTGGAACGAACAATTCACGTTTCGAAGCCGAATTATCAAAATATTCCTTTCTCAAGAATATGCAGTCAATATTGAGTTGACAAAGCAATCAGAATGTTCCGAAATGGGAGACGGAAGTTTGAGAAAAATGTATCGCATTGTATGGAACGGGGTCGACAGAATCGGTTTAGACACTGGGTTCACCATCAGTGAGTTCAATCCAATTTTGGGAAAAAAATTCGAGAATTATAGACATTTGGACAAGACGGTGGTAGGCTGTTCCCCTTGAACAGCGCGCAAAAATGCGTTTGAAGAAAATGATCAGGGATGATTTAAATTTTTAACATGTCATAATGTCATAAGATTAACTTTATAATGCTGGAACTATTGTGGAAATAATATTTCAAATGGGTCTCCGGAACTATTGGCCGGATTTCTCTTTCTCTTTCAACTCAACATCTAGACATGTGGTTATAATTCTTACACTGAAATAAATGGTTCCTTAATGGAATTCTTGAATCGTGCCATGCTCTGATCTTTGGAGTAAACACTCTTATCTGGGCGCTGCATTGATTATAATTCACGTTTCTACCCACTTTACCAAGTATTCCTAGACCTAGCGATAAACGAGATGGATTTAATGGTCTACTGCTTCAACTAAATCGAACCATAGTTACTTTCACTCGAAGACTGAAACCTTTTCAATCACGACTACGAGGTAGCCCGAGGAAGGAAAACTATTGTCGAAACTGAAGCAGTATTGGATTCAATCAGTAAATTTTATAGTCGGAAATTCAATTTTTGTTCTATTCAAATGTTTTTAATTTCAGAATGTATAGTGTAATTCACTGTATAGCGCCAAACACTACCTTTGTCACTCAAGTATCGATTAATGCTGTTTTGGGAGGAATTTTTGCATCAATTTGTAGTTTTTTTTCTGAGTTTTCACTCACCAATATCTGAAACAGAACTATTGAAAATAACACACGAGCTGTATGACATGTTGCGCCGTCTTGATGAAACCACAGCTGCTGCACATCATGGTTGTTCAATTTAGGGAAGAAAAAGTCAGTAATCATGACTCTATAGCGGTCACCATTGACTGTAACGTTCTGATTCGGGTCTTCCGCTACGCTACGCTCTACAGCAGCAATGGCTTCTTCTGTTTTCACTGTACGACGTCTCTGTGGATGCGTATTATCAGTTGAAGTAAAGGTAGTGCGAAAACGGTCCAAGGTTGGTCGAATTAATTGCTCTGATGAACGATTATGTTGACCGTAAAATGGACGTAGAGCTTAATACGTATTTCGAACAGAACCATTATTTTCAAAATGAATTTGCACAATTTGTAAGCTTTGTTCAGGCGTCAGTCAATTCATGTTGAAATGCCAGACCAAACTGAACACAAATCACTTGACAACTGGCAAAATGGCCGCCAGTTAAAACAGTGTTGTCAACTGAAATTTCTATACCTCTCCAATTCTGTGGCCGCCAATATTACCAGACTCAAATCCCTCAATTTATTCAATTATATAATTATAATGTATAGAAAACAGTTTTTTACTACTCATCAGTACAGTTTATCTATTGATACTGTAGGAAGATGCTGCGAGTACAAGATTCAAAATTGTATTTGTGAAATTATTATTCTTAATCATTATTTCATCTCGACGAGTGAGAAACTAATTTCGACAATATCACATCATACCAAAATATCACATTATTCCCATCTGATGGATACATGTCTCATTTCGAAAATAGTTCAAGATGCTTATATAACATTGAAGAAGGGAGCTTTTTCAGGAAATCGTGTCAAAATCGTGTGCTTATATGTCCAAAAGTCCTCATCCCAGTGTTCAGGACAAAGTGTAGACATCCAGATCCAGGTGAAGTAGCGATTCTCCAAGAATCTACAGAATGCCTCATTTAGAAAACTTGTGAAGTTTTTGATAATTTTCCGATATTTTCTGATCGGTCTTGACCATGTTCCAATATTGATGAAGGTTCACCGGACACCCTGTGTATGTGGTTGCATTTAACATCAAGGAGAGGGTATAATGCATCAGATATTTAGGTCGATTCTGTTTGCAAATAGCAATATTGCTAGGAAAAAGATATTGCTATCATAACAAGATTGGAATTATTGGTATTCTGATCAACGATTTTGAGCAATATGATCTGTCACTTTAACAAGAATCTTGCTATCAATATTGCTATCTTAGCAACCTCAAAATAGTACTTGCTTTGCTTGATAACAAGATAGGTTAGAAAGGGAATCTTACAGAGACCATTCGTTTCAGTATTATTTCTTCCAAAAATTCGAAAATATTGAACAAAGGGGAGGAAGTGCTAATAGAAATTTGTTCAAGGTTCTCTAGAATATTTAATTTCAAGGAAAATTCTTAGACTAAAATACCGGCATAGTAAGCAACAGCTGAGATGATTATTCTAATGATCTCAACAACAGCCATCCCTTTGAATTGCAAACAGAAAAGTTCATCGAATTTCGGGTCAATATTCCACTGGTATCCAGGAAATTGGTCAATTTTACTCTAATTGGTTTTTCTGCTTCGTAACAAATTTGAATAAGTTGATGTTTACATGAATAAAAAAACGGTATGCTAATGGAAATGTGTTCAAGGTTCTCAAGAATATTTAAGTTGAGCTGAGATGATTATTCTAATCATCCCAACAACAGCAATACCTTTGAGGTGCCAACAAAAAGGTCCATCGAATTTCGAATTATTAACGCCTGAATAAAATTGCTGCATTTGATTTCTACTAAACAATATTCTATTGGTATCCAGGAAATAGGTTATTGGTCAATCTGACTCTTCTTGTTTCCTAACATTTTTGATGTCGATGTTCACATGAAGCCGTAGAAAGAGGTTATGTATGCGAAATCATAAAGAACACTCACGAATTAGGGTTATTTTCTGCTTCCTTGTAGCTCTGAAGTCACAAAATACAGTGCCAGCTCTAAAATCACCTATTATGGAAGTCCACGATAGCAATATTGCTATGACAGAATTCACAACAAACATTGCTATAACACTCGGAACAGAATACGTAACATCATGGCCATATTGCTATAAATTAGAAATATAGCAATATGTCTAGAATAGCAAAGTTCATAGCAATACGCAAACAGAATCGACCTGATTATCTGATCCAACTTATTGAGAAAGCACCAACCTCACTCAAACAAAAATATACACGACCAAAATGAATCTTGTATATTTGTATCCGATATTTAGATACCATTCTTTCCTATGAGTACATTTTCATGCAGACTATTTGAATGCATGGAATGCAAATAGTGAAATTCTGATTGTGGCTTTAACCTACATGAAGAAATTCCCTTCAAATCTTACATCACATTTGTGTGGGTCCGTTTTATTCAGGAAAATCACATAAGGTGAAAGACCTATTACGTTATGGAAAACTGCTTGCATCTAGTGCAATAACTGTTGTTTATTTTGGCTCATAATTATAATAGAGGTTAACTGGATGGAACATTAACGTGGACACATAACCATGTGTTGCACAACAGGTAGCGTACTTATAAAGACTATAAAATCAACATCTCGGATATCAAATAGATTAGATAGTGAGTTGGACAGAATCGTCTATCTACCTAGTTATTTTCGTTGAAAGTTTGAGGTGCAATGCTTACCATTTCATCATTGGTTGTAAATTTCCACCATATAATAATTTCACATTTAGTAATATAAGTAAGGATAGTGCCATGATGTGAAAAATATAGTGCGCTATCTGCAAAAAAGTGACTTCATCAAGTTGAGGATTCAAGGAAATATACAGAGTGGGCCGTTGAAAACGAATAAGAGCCATCTACGGGCGAATTGGCCACAGTCGTTGAAAACGCCAAGATTGGTCGATTTTTGTTTGGAGACTTTTTGACGCATAATTTATTGGTGAAATAGCCACCCCCTGGACGGGGGTGCCTTTCACCCTCAAATTTTGAATAGGGAAGATAGGTTGTGTCATACCTCATATGAAAGCTTATGACGTGAGCTTTCCACTTTTGTACTTAAAAAATTTTATTTTTGAAGCTATGACAATATGCACATCATATATTATGGATTCGAACACGTAGATTACGAATCTGTAATTAGATTTTGCGTAACTGACTCGGTTTGGAAAATATTCCGGATTTGGTGAGAAATTTTCGAAATTTGGGTCAACTTTGGGCCGTCGTACAGATCAAACGCGTAAGGCTGGACAATATCGAATTTTTTTGGTTATATCTGGGTCCTTTGTGAGTACGTACCCAATTATTTTATAGACGAAGGTCCTCTAGTTGAAAAATTATGATTTTTTTAAAAAAGGTCCAATTTTTTCGATTTTCTTCTGGCCATAAAAAACGAACCAGACTCTCCACTAACATTCTGATTGGATTTTCTTTATATACGCCCTCGAATTAGTATATGTTTCAAATTTCAGGTCGATCGGAGAACTTTCGATTTTTGGTAAAATTTTAAGGGGTTACCCTTAAGAAAATATCGATTTTCGAAAAATAATTTTCCGACTCCTATCGCCGTGAAATTTGGCACACTTACTAATTCGAGGGCGTAGAACAAGAATATAAGGTCAGATATTTTTAAAAAAAATCGTCCTGGACGTGAGAGGTCCTTGAAGTTCCAAAATTTTGGACCTTTTTTCAAAAAATCATTATTACCGACTCGATGAAAGTAGGACGATGAAATCTGTTTTATTGCATAGATAAAGGATCGAACTGCACGTGAAAAAATTCGACATCACCCAGCTTCATTATTTTGGTCGGCACGACGTCTCAAAGTTGACCAAAATTTCGAAATTTGGGTCAACTTTGGGTCGTCGTACAGATCAAACGCGTGAAGCTGGACAATATCGAATTTTTTTGGTTATATCTGGATCCTTTGTGAGTACGTAGCCTTTTATTTTATAGATGAAGTCTTCTGGTTGAGAAATAATGATTTTTTTAAAAAAGGTCCAATTTTTTCGATTTTCCTTGGGCCATAAAAAACGAACCAGACTCTCCACTAACATTCTGATTGGATTTTCTTAATCTACGCCCTCGAATTAGTATATGTTTCAAATTTCAGGTCGATCGGAGAACTTTCGATTTTTGGTAAAATTTTAAGGGGTTACCCTTAAGAAAATCTCAATTTTCGAAAAATAATTTTCCGACTCCTATCGCCGTGAAATTTGGCACACTTACTAATTCGAGGGCGTAGAACAAGAATATAAGGTCAGATATTTTTAAAAAAAATCGTCCTGGACGTGAGAGGTCCTTGAAGTTCCAAAATTTTGGACCTTTTTTCAAATTGACTAGTTAATGGATGTTCCTAATTTACATGAGAATATTTCCTGATTCGTGATAAGTCTTGATAAGAAATGAATATTTTTTCTGAGTTGTGATTATTTATGTATTTAAAAGCTATGGTTTCTCGGAAATTGACTTCTAGAAATGAAATAGCCACCCCCTAAGCGGGGTGGCTACCCTTCTCGAATTTTTAAAGAGGAGGATTGGCCATGTGATACATCATCAATTATCAATCAACCTTAATTCAAGTTTTTTTAATTTGCAGCTTTTTATACAATTGAATTTCTAATTCACAAAGTATCTGTTTCAAACTGAAGTTAAAATTTCTTTTAATTTTCCTGATGTAAGGACTTTAAATTTTTCGCAAGTAACTCAAAGAACGAAATAACAAACAAAATCGAAAAATATGACATATTTCAGAAAAGATTCATGCAAGATCACGAATCGGGAAATATTCTTAGGGGATATGATGAACAACCATTAATTATTAAAATTCAAGTCAATTGTACAAAAAGCTGCAAATTATAGAAAGTGGAATTGACTAATTGATGGATGTTCATAATTTATATGAGAATATTTCCTGATTCCTGATAAGAAATGAATATTTTTTTCAGTTGTGATTATTTTGGTATATTAGAGCTATGGGTTCTCAAAAATTGACTTATAGAAGTGAAATAGCCACCCCCTAAGCGGGGTGGCTACCCTTTTGGAATTTTTAATGGGGAGGATTGGCCATGTGATACATCATCTGAAAGCTTATCACTTCAACTTTCTATAATTTTGCAGCTTTTTATACAATTGAGTTGAATTTTAATAGTTAATGGTTGTTCCTCTTATCTCCTAAGAATATTTCCCGATTCCTGATCTTGCATGAATTTTTTCTGAAAAATGTCATATTTTTCGATTTTGTTTATTATTTCGTTCTTTGAGTTTCTTGCGAAAAAATCAACAAGTCCTTACAACAGGAAAATTAAAAGAAATTTTAACTTCAGTTTGGAACATAAACTTTGTGAATTAGAAATTCAATTGTATAAAAAGCTGCAAATTAAAAAAAACTTGAAGTGATGAGCTTTAAAATGATGTATCACATGGCCAATCCTCCTTATTAAAAATTCGATAAGGGTACCCACCCCGCTTAGGGGGTGGCTATTTAATTTCCAGAAGTCAATTTCCAGGAACCCATAGTTTTTAAATACATAAATAATCACAACTCAGAAAAAACATTCATTTCTTATCAGTCTTATCACGAATCAGGAAATAGTCTCATGTAAATTATGAACATCCATTAATTAGTCAAATTCGATCCGATTTTCTTAAAAAGTACAAAAGTGGAAAGCTGACGTCATAAGCTTTCATATGAGGTATGACACAACCTATCTGCCCTATTGCAATTTGAGGGTGGGAGCCGCCCCGTCCAGGGGTGGCTATTTCACTAATGAATTATGCGTCAAAAAGTGTCCCCCTCCGAACAAAAATCGACCTGTCTCGTCGTTTTCTACGACTGTGGCCAGTTCGCCCGTAGTTTGGTCTGTTTCGTTTTCAATGGCTCATTCTGTATATTCTATGCTTTGAATTTTCATATAGTTTTGGTACATCATTTGCAAGTACGATTAAAGGTGAGCAGATGAGCACACCATGTTTTACTCACACACTGGATAGTGCCATATACAGTGTGTCCACGGATTGGGTGCCGGAAAGGTGTAAATGACGAAAAATTTTCGAGTTAGACTCTGATATTCTGGGAATCGCTCCTGCTTGGCCTCAAACGAAGATGTTGAGAAAATGAGCCAAATCAAAAGATATCGAGAAAGTTTATTGAGAAATGTTGTTTGGAAACAGAAGACACGGCTAAATCTCGATTCTCAGATAAATCGATCAACTTTGATTTTGTAAGTAGGTTATGAAAATATTTGATAATACCCAGGGTTACAAATGCCACACGTGACTTGAAACGTAAATTTTATTCGTCATAAACGAAAATTTTCCAGTTAAAAACATGTTTACCACAGAACAAAGAGTGGTTTTTGTGCAGTGCTACGGTTTAGGTGCAGACATTTCGTCAATTTTTGATCAAGACAAAATATCTCACGTATCGGATCAACAAAATTTTCATGACCAAAGTCAAGGTAGGCTGATTTATCTGAAAATTGAGTTCCTGCAGCAGCTCGTCATTCCAAACAACTTTCCCGATATCTTTTGAAACAAAGGAACTTCATTCTTAACAATATTCATTAAATCTGTTCTAAACCACCCTGTATATTAATTGATTTGGCCCATTTCCCCAACATCTTAGTTTGAGACCAAGCAGGAGCGATTCCCAGAATATCAGAGTCCAACTCAAAAATTTTTCTTCATTTACACCTTACCGGCACCCAATCCGTGGACACACTGTATGTACTTCATTAACAAAGATGGGTTCGCAGCGTTTTCTCATAGTGGGCTTTTTACGCGCTTGTTCTGGGGTACAGAGCGCGTTATCATTTCGTCACAATGTCTGTAATTTTCGAATTTTGATCTGAAATTGGTCTCAAACGACTCAGGACTGATGAAGAATCACTGATGAAGAATCCTTGGTAAAATTTGATTCTGTCTGTCCTCCCGTCGCTCCGTCCGTATGTGCTCTAAATTTCGAACGAAAGAACCTACCGTCTCGCAATTATCAGATTAGGTTTGGGGTCCAAATTTTTCGGTTAATTTAGTTAATGAGCTTCAACTAACTGACATGTTTCAATCCAATCGCTGCAGTAGTTAACCTCGAAATTTCAAATGGCTATAACTCCGAAGCAATAGGTCTCTTGCATGATTTTTTTTATTATTGTAAGCAAATATTCTATACGTAAGACTTCTGAAAAACTTCAACCGCCGTCAAAAATTTAAATTTTCAACGAGAAAATGCTCTTTTTAATTTGGCTCCTCATATCGGCTCTTTTAACGGACGAAACTTCGCGGCTTCCGTGACGTACCGGGATATATCCACTCTCTCTGTCTTCTCGTGTACTTTTCTCTCTAGCAAGCCAATCGACAGCGTCGGATGTATCGAACGGTGAATCTTGCAATAACGAATGACGTAGAATGCGATCTGACGCGTTTCTACCGCTTCGACCTTGAGTCCCGATTTGACGATTTTCAATACCGAATTATTCAAAATTCGCGAATTGTTGAAGTGTGTGATAGTATACATTATGATTTTGTATCGATATAGAATGAGAATAAAAATATGATAATTCGTGTTACATGCAAGAGACTTATTCGCTCGATTTTGCCCGATAGCGAACTTAACCGTCGCAAAAATCAACAAAATTATTTAAATGCCGATGAAAGATGAAACCGAAATTCCATTTCATTTGTAGTAAAGAAACAAAACGGACAGTTTCGGTTCGATACTCCTGAACTCTTCCAAAACCCACAATCCGAGCTTCGGACCGTTATAAATAGAATCATCTATGTCGAGAATTCTAAAATTAAAATATGCCAGTAAATGATTACGAATTTAAGGCGACAGCCGGTTTTTCAATGAAATTAATCAGTTTGTAGTATCCTTACTACGAATTCGGAACGACTTTTGGCCCGCTTTTGAGTTCAATAATGTGTTATGCCCAGTTCACACTGATAACGAGCCACTCTGTGCTGTTGTCATAGAACATAGAGAGGCTATTATTGAGTTCTTGGCAGTGGAAAATATAGAACATTGATGGTTTTAAGGGGAACAAACTAGTTTCTACTCCCTGGAATTAAGGAATTCGCCCTGGACGGTGTTTTGGGAACTTGTTCTGAGGCGTTGTCGTTCATTTGAATATCTGTGGTGTGCTTATTTTTGGGCTATACTATGCGTTTTTCACCTTCGAAAAGTTATTCGCTAGGCTATGAAAGTTCCCATGTATATTTAATAAATGTAAGGTTAAAGTAATTTTCCTGTAGTATAACTACGCTGCGTTGTCCGTTCTACACATAAGTCGTAGAAAATACGTATGTAACTCATAGACCTAAAATAACATGGACGGAGCTTAAGAAAGAGAATTGTAACGTACATAAGAGAGAGATGGAGCTAGAAGAGGCTTATCTATTCTAGCTCCATTCTCTTTTGAACTCTTCAAAATAGTATCTACTCTCCCACTCGTATTTTTTAAGATTCCAAGCCTCTTCTAGCTCCATCCTTTTTATCCCTAGAAAACGCATATTCGTTCTCTCTTGCATGTGTATTTCAATCGATTCAGTCTAGAAGTGACGTAAAGCTCCGTTCGTGTTATATTAAGTCTAAGTTACGCCCAGAAAAATGTCAAATTTGTACGAAATCTCCCGAAAGTAGGGTTAGATTTCGAAGCTAGATCTATGATGTAACTGAACCAAACCATAGAATTATTGATGAGAATAAGTTAGAATTGACAACGCGGCTCTAAATTAATTTGACCTCGACGATATTTCTCTATTGCCGAACTGGATCAGATCTTTTCACAAAAATATGATAAACCTATTCCAATGCCTCCGACTGACCTTTCAAAGGTGGCTGAAGTACATATACGTAATTGTAATTACTAAGTCACTTGTGTAGAATGGCCTTCTGACTGGAAAATAACTATCAACTAACAATTTTCAACTATACAGAGTTGGAATATGTCAAATTTCCATTTCCTATCGATTGACCCTGAATAAAAGTAGATGAAACACACGAAAAGCTGCAATCGTTTCAGGTTGTAACCAACTCTTGGTGTTGGAAATCAAAAATAATTTCATAAGTGCCCATGTTAATCACCTTCATTCGAGACAGTTAATTGCATTCACACAAGGCTTCAAAATTAAAGGAAAAAAAATAAGATTCAGAATACATTTGATTCTGATGATACAGAAATAAGTTGTACCAACTTGACGTCGTAACTTAAAAACCCTTTTTGTCGTTCACAAGTTGAAAATCGTTAAGTTTCGAATATTTGATTTATTTCCTACTCTGTTGTAGCTGTGTTCCACTATGGTTTTTCGTAATATATAGTTCGTTCGTCGTACCTGCATGAACTACACTAATTCCACTGACTTCCAATTCTCAGTGCAGCTGCGTGCAGTTAAGTGTAGTCACAGATAGCAGAACGAGTGTAGTATGTGTAGTACATGTCACAAAATACGAATATATGATCGATGATTTTACGCAAATCCGAGATCACAGAATTCAATGCTCCTTTTGTTTTCGCTATCATTTCGAGGTTATGTTGGTTTGTCGTAAAAGTTTTTCTAAAGTTGTCATGTAAAAAATTCTGATCGTTCAAATAAAGCAAAAGAACAAAGCAAGAGAGTGGACAATTTCAAGCCAATGATTGCAACCTAGACAACAGAATAGGACTAGAGACAAAAGATGTTTGAGAGCATGATTAACGCATAATGCACTACCATAACGCATAACTGTAACAGAAGGTAACCTCACTCTATGCACTGCACTCATAATCTGTGACTACACTAACTCCAAACCTTTCCGCAACGAACAGAAACAACAGAGTGCAAGTTTACAACAAAACACACAGAACGGTATCAGTGGAGTTAGTGCAATTAGTGTAGTTCATGCAGGTACATAGTACAAAACTACAAATTGAAACCTTTTGCCGAGTATTCTCAAACTTTTGTCGTCATAGAACTATAAATAAAAGCCCGTGAAACAATTTGAAACTAGAATTCTGCCATCGAAAGAAACCTGTATTAAAGTTACAGATGCCACTTTTGATATTACTTCATACCTTCAACTTACACTACCTTGCTTTACCTAAAAGTTTTTTCTTTTCTTTCAGGTATCATCTGCCTCTGTAGAGTTGGTTCGGAGATAAATCGGAAATTTTTTTACCTCCATGAACGGAATTGACAACACAAAGGTTCATACCCAAATTGAATCTAGCTATCAAGGTTTGTAAATGATATGACCTTGTGTGTCATCAAAATAGAAAATCTATGTTTATAAAAAATTGTAGCTTTTTGTCTGTAAGAATCCGATTGATAGAATACACAGAAGAAAAATGCCAGGTTGTCTCAATAGTAGATATACGGGCTGTCTCACAAGGTCCATCGATTGATTTCGCGAAATCTAAAAGTTGTGCGTTCCTGAACTTTTAATGTTGGCAACTGTCGGAAAGACAACACTTGCCGCTATAACGAAAGCAAATTTTCCACTTCGTCATTCTAAATGAATACGTATATTATATCTTACAGGGCTGTGCCTTTGTGAGAGCTGGCCCACGTACAAACCTTCAGGATCAACCAATCTTTAATTTTCGAGATATTCGTCTATGGATTTCCGGGTGGGACACCCTGTACATTAATAAAGACATAAAGATGCCGATGGTCGAATAAAAATACTCTTGTTCATTGTGAATCGGATCAGGTCGATGACAGATAACATCGAAATATCTTCCGCCACTAGGAAATAATTGATAAATCTTATTTTTTTCGAACCAAACAAAATCCGTGTATTTTTCAACGGAGCGTCTCTTGAATATAGGTAGCTCGTACTCAACAGATTCATATTATTTTTGGAGCTTCTATACTTGCCTTCCTGCATTCCTTCTGTTTGAATTCGTATAATGTATAATGTGTAGGATCAAATTTAGGTGCAAATAAACGGAGACAAATCATCGTATGACATAACCTTTGAATTTTCATTTTTATTTGTGTACGAGATTCCCGGATACTTTGAACAAAAAAAAATCTAATTTTGGATCACGTCTAACGACATTATGGACGAAGATGGGTGACAAAAAACATTCAAAATTCAGATCGATATCAAATTAGTTCTTCGTATTAATTATCATCCAAAACATATAAATCCTAACGTGTGTTCTCTTCTTCATGAAGGACGTCTTATCCCGGCCACATTTCCTGTTTCCTGTGCAGATCGGGAACCTGCGCAGGTATTTTCCAATTTATGCACGCAGCGGTTGCCCCGTGTGGGTAGACCTGCGCAGATCTACCTGCACAGTTCAACCGGTTCGTGTATTGGAACAGACCTGCGCAGGTTCTCGACCTGCACAGGCTACCGGGGAAGAAGCGAAATTCGATTCTTTCTGGAAGCACCCTACGATGAATTTGAGCATGTGTGCGAAACCTCCGCCATCCCATACATGTAACGGCGCCAGGCCTGAAACCTGCACAGGTCAACCTGTCCGGTAGACCGGAGCGTATGTGGCCGGCATTAGAAGTGTGCTCCATTATTTTTATTATAGATGGAGTTGACGGTGCCCAAAATAACGTGTTGGTCCATAGCGTAAATGATACATGCACGAGTAGGTGATTCATAGGTTTGTTCATTACTGTCGCATGCAGAGGAATATCCGTTTCAGATTTTGTAACGATATAGATGCATTTTTCATTGCTTACTAAGTTTTGGGGAATTCTGCAGAAATTCAGGTCAATTCTCGCTGGAGATTGCAGTTTCTCTCCGCAGTTACACAATACATGGTGATTCACTGGGGATGGTATACAGTGTGTCAAATTGAAAAGTTGCATCTTTTGATATCTGGGTCCTCATGTAAATTAACATAAAGAGCTTCAGTTCGTAGGGGAACATTTTATACGGTTGGTTTCAGTCGATTTGTGTTAACTCCTCGAGCGTGATAATAGCAACAGCTAAATCTCAAACTTGAAGGGAAGTTAAGTGACAACCTCGTTTTGAAGTTAATTCGATTGTCTCTTTAAAAACGCCACGCTGTATATGAAAATTCTTCTGAACCAGAAAAATTGACCGAAAACAAGTTTTAATATCATAAACAGGGTGAACCCATGATGTAGAAAAACATGGTGTGCTCATCTGTAAAAAAAGTGAAGTCAGCAAGATGAAAATACAAGGAAATATACAGTGTGTCCACGGATTGGGTGCCGGTAAGGTGTAAATGACGAAAAATTTTCGAGTTAGACTCTGATATTTTGGGAATCGCTCCTGCTTGGTCTCAAATTAAGATGTTGAGAAAATGAGCCAAATCAATTAATATACAGGGTGGTTTGCAATTGATTTAAGGAAAATTGTTAAGAATAAAACACCTTTGTTTCAAAAGATATCGAGAAAGTTTATTGAGAAAAGTTGTTCAGAATCAAAAGACACGGCTAAATCTCGAATTTCAGATAAATCGATCAACTTTGATTTTGTAAGTAGGTTATGAAAATATTTGATAATATCCATGGTTACAAATGCCAGACGTGACTTGAAACGTAAATTTTATTCGTCATAAACGAAAATTTTCCTGTTAAAAACATGCTGACCATAGAACAAAGTGTGTTTATTGTGCAGTGCTACGGCTTAGGTGCAGACATTTCGTATCAGGGACTAATAAGACAATTCCATTGACGCTGGCCAAATGTTGCGGTACCACGTAACCCTGCTAAAAAGATAGTTTCAAAATTTAAATTTTTGATCATGACAAAAATCTCACGTATACAAAATGTTCATGACCAACTTATTAAGTCAAGGTAGGCTGATTTATCTGTAACTTGAGTTCCTGCAGCAGCTCGTCATTCCTAACAACTTTTCTCAATAAACTATCTCGATATCTTTTAGAACAAAGGTACTTTATTCTTAACAATTTTCATTGAATCAGTTCTGAACCACCCTGTATATATAAATTTATTTGGCTCATTTTCTCAACATCTTAGTTTGAGACCAAGCAGGAGCGATTCCCAGAATATCAGAGTCTAACTCGAAAATTTTTCGTGCTGTCTGCACCTAAGCCGTAGCACTGCACAATAAACACACTTTGTTTTATTGTCAGCATGTTTTTAACAGGAAAATTTTCGTTTATGACGAATAAAATTTACGTTTCAAGTCACGTCTGGCATTTGTAACCATGGATATTATCAAATATTTTCATAACCTACTTACAAAATCAAAGTTGATAGATTTATCTGAAATTCGAGATTTAGCCGTGTCTTTTGATTCTGAACAACTTTTCTCGATATCTTTTGAAACAAAGGTGTTTTATTCTTAACATCTTAATTTGAGACCAAGCAGCGATTCCCAAAATATCATAGTCTAACTCGAAAATTTTTCGTCATTTACACATTACCGGCACCCAATCCGTGGACACACTGCATATTCTGTGCTTTGAATTTGTATGTAGTTTCATACGTCATCATGTGTACGTACGATCACAGATAAGCAGATGAGCACAAAATGTTTTACTTACATCATGGGTGAACCTTTGAGTTGTACTACATTGATTTCAAACTTTCATCATGTAAAACACTTTCATTCATCACTTTTACAGATTCGGTCATGATGAAAATATGTACAGACTGTTGAAATTTTAAAACAAAACAGTAGGTAATGTGTTATTGCTTTAACATTCCGAGTGGAAAGAATATCGGCGTTAAGTTTCACAACTATGGCACATATTTACCAATTTATCATTCTTTCAACCTATGCTCTTCAAGCATTACAAAAGCAGGATAAGTGAATCTTATTATAAGTGGATCTTATCTTAAAAAAAAATATTAACATTCTAGAATTGTTTTTTTGGGTCTGCCTCTGAGCTCAAAAAGACCTTGAATCTATTATACTTACATTGTAGCACTTGCAACAAAAAGATCTTTTCATGTTTTTCACATAACCTCAAAAGTTATGTGAAAAATTCAAAAAACCAAGTTTTTGGTTTTCATTTTTATCTTTCACAGAGAATATTATTTTTACCCTGGTCCAAATACACTGTATTTTCTTCATTTTAATATTTATTTTTCCTCCCTATTTTGACTCCATATCAAAAAAGCACAAGTTTCAAACGAAAGGTCCAACGTCAAAATATCTACTTTTTTGAAAAAGTTGGTGGCTTTTTGTTCGTGAAATCACTTCTTTCTGGTGGTGTGAAAAAATATACATGATCAAAGTAAATTTTCTCGAAAACGCCAAAAATATACTACGAAGATTAACATCCAAATAAATAAATAAAGTTGATATTTAACACATCTACAATAATTTGAGAAAGTTGTGAAATTTTCTTTAAAATATATACGAAGGTGCCTATTCATTGCAATTTTGGAATAATTTGTATACCTGAGGGACTTACGGAAAATTTGAGCCCATCAAAAGGTATTACATAGAGAAGAGATGAAGAGGCTAGGAGGGTCTGGGTCTTACTTCCTGTCATTTTCTAAGAAAATTTATCCTACTAATGTGAGACTTTTCGATTGAAACTCAGAGCTTTTTTGTCGATATTTAGTCTAAATAAGATGAACAAATAAATATTTTGAATTAAAAAAATACAGCGTATTTGTAACTTAAAAGGCGAGTTTGCACCAAATTCTGCGAAAAAAACTTTTTTTTGTGAAAGATAAAAATAAAAACCAAAATGAATTAGTTGGCTTAAGTGCAGAAATACAAAATTAGATATGTGTTGTGAGATAATTTTCATTCCTTGACATTGTTGCTATCGCTTGCTATTTCGGGTTTATTGGTGAAGTGAATTGGCATCTGTACAGATATCATTTGCTCTTTAACATTCCGCTACGTTACAATAACTTTTTTTTTTTCGAAATAACAACTCTGTATTCGACAATATTTCAATATAAAATACTATATTTTGGACGCACTCCAGGTCCAGGCAATATTTTTTTGTCCAACTTCGAACTGAAAAAGGTCTTGAATAGTGAAGATGGAATCACTGATAAATTCGTGGTCAATTTCAGTTCTGTTGGTCCGTCGTGAACAGTCTAACTTCCGCAGAAAATTTCTAGTGACTTTTTCAGGATGGATGTGATGGTTTAAATGCGCTAGTTAGGTTATATATCGGTCAAAATCTGCTGAACGGTTTCGGGAATTTTAAATTCTATTGTGTTGCAACGATTCTACTGAAACCCGTGAATGATCATTCCCGAGCAACTTATCCTGTAAATGGACGTCATATAAGGAAAACCATACGAACTCTCAACCTTTGAAATTTGGGAAAATGTCACTTTACTCAATTATGTGTTTTTACCCTCTAACGAAACTCTACAACTATATAATGAAAAATTGTCATAGAAAACATATCACATATATGTTCTGTGCGATAAATATTAAGTTAGCTACATACATGATGTAAGTAAAACCATGATGTAAAAAACATGGTGTGCTCATCTGAAAAATGAGTGACGTCAGCTAGCAGAAAATACAAGGAGTTATATATTCTGTGCTTTGACTCATTTTTCAGATGAGCACACCATGTTTTTTACATCATGAGTAAAACATGGTGTGCTCATCTGCTTTTCTGTGATAGTTTTTACAAATGATGATGTATTAAAGTACATGCAAATTCAAAGCACAGAATATATATTTTCTTGTATATTTTAATCTTGCTGACGTCTGACTTTTTCCGCAGATGAGCACACCATGTTTTTTACATCATGGCTACATGTACGAAGTTAGTGATCTGAATAGTTGTTTTAGATTGTTTAGAACAATTGGCATCGTTTCTCTTCACATCGAACCGAATTTATTCAATTGTTTATTCACTTTTGGAAATTCTATACAATATAACAATAAGTGAACATACATTGTTTCAACATTTATATATTTGAGTTGAGTATGTACCTCAGGCAAATTAATCTCACTGGACAAGGAGCGCTTATTTGGATAGCTCCTGATTTTTAAGAATACGGACTTTACGTTTTGGAAAAAAAGGACACTACCAACATATTCTCTTTCTAGATTCTATGGATCATGGTGTGACTTGTTTGAATTGAGGTGCATAGAACAATGGTGCTTTTTTTTCATTTGTTTTCCTACTACCAAATCATTAGACTAAACTGGGGAAACTAATTTTATTTCATACCCTCGCCACCGACACAAACGCCACCAATCGATCAATCAGAGGGTCTGACACTATAAATGGTAATTCGGCAATCGCCATTTTGAATTTATTTATGTTTTCTGAGATTATTATTTAATAGACGATTTCGGTCCAAGTTGCCAACCCACAAATTTCTTCCGGATTTACTATCACTGGGGAAGGGTAGTTTCAGGACAAATTCGACATGATAAGGTTCGCGTTATTAATAAATATCCGTAAAAGATGCCTCGGTTGCTCGGACAAGATAATTCCTTCCAAATATAGGCATTTGTTGAGATCATCTCTGATTGACTGGAATTTAAGTTGGGATTCCTGATTTCATGTTTATAGTGTCAAATTTATATAGGACGTGTTCCGCAAATCAACTTGGATATTTCGGTTGCCGGTTTTCCATTCCGTAAATATGAAATATTCGATTGGTTCCTGAAAAAAAGCTTAGTCACGGAATTTGATTGATAAAAAAGCCATCTTTCTGTCACCAGAACGACAGTCAATGTTCTATGGTAACACATCCATGGTATAGAATAATACACGACCTTTTACTTACATCATGGAACAATCTATATTTACCTTATGATCCATAGACCATACTTAATAATCTTTTCATAGTTTATTGTTGTCTCTTCTATGTTCTATAGATCATAAAGTAAATAATGATTGTTCTATGCTATGGATATGTTACCATAGAACATTGACTGTCGTTCTGGTGACAGAAAGAACGTTTTTCATCAATCAAACTCCGTAATTAACCTCTTTCCAGGAACCAACCGAATATTTCATCTTAACGAAACGGAAAACAGGCAACCGAAATAACTAAGTCGATTTGCGGAACATATCCACTATAAATTCGACACTATTAACATGAAATCAGGAATCCCAACTCAAATTTCAGCCAATCAGAGAAGATCTTAACAAAAACCTATATTTGGGGGGAATTATCTTGTTTGGGGAGCCGAGGCATCTTTAACGAATATTTATAAATAACTCGAACCTTATCGTGTAGAATTTGTTCTAAAATTCCCGTTTCCCAGTGATAGTGAATTCGTGAAGAAAATTGTGGGTTGGCAACTTGGGCCGAAGTCGTCTATTATTGATAAGTGCGTGAAACCTTTTTGTGTTATCTTCGAAGAATTGTGTAGATCCTCAGATACTTTTAAATGGGCCTTTTTGTATTTTGTTTGGACAGTGCAGATGGTTTTTTTTTTGGTTGGTCATCGAATATACTTGAATTGTTTTACAATTTTCATTTAATCGAAATTGAAATTTACTAATATATGCTACTATCAAGTGCTACTAGAAAACCTTAGTTTTCACATCCGATGAAATAAAATTAACCATTGAATAAAAGACTTGTTTTCTAATTGGAAATATCATGAATTCAAATGAAAAAGAACTCAAATTGAACTGGTTTGATAATATGGCCTATTCAATGATTTTTTATTCTCTGTGAAACTCCAACTCTTGATAGGTCTCAGTCTAACTAAAGTAAGGATGATTGCTTGTTCTGTATCAACTTCCATAAACTTAACGCCGCTTTACCACATTCCTTTGTATTTGTGCACAATCTGGAAAAACATGAATGTATTTGAACAAGCTATCAAATGATATCGATATATCAGTAGATTCTGTAAAATAATTTCACATTGCTCACCTAATAATTTCACTCCGCGCTCACTATAATATAGGAAAACATCGAATGTTAGTGTTTTAGCCAAACATTACAATGAATATTGAATTATTGGATTATATTCCACTGAAAGTTGAACAAAACATAATATGGTAGAAATTCATTCATCCAGATATGTTTCACCTTCACCAGACAGTTGCTTTGACGATCGGTCATAATTCCCAAATAGCGCCACCTCCAGTGGAAAAAACGAATTCTAGCGAATTCCCCAACATTGGCGAAACAACAGCGCATCTTTGAATCCACCTTATCTTCTATGCACCTCAGTTGGGATCTAGAAAGACTATTTATTGATTAATGAAATTGGAGTTCTTTTATCTCTGTGAAAACTTTCTTTGCTTATTTTATTTATTTTGGCCCTATGAAAAAATTAAACATTTAATGAATTCGTTATCGGTGTCTCATAACAAATGTTTGATCTTTTTCTTTCGATTGTTCAAATGCTTTCACCGAATATCCTTCCTCTATTACCAACAAATAAATCCCGTGTCTATGCACTAGAATTTCATGCTCTTATGCAAGTTTCTGTCAAATCGAAGCAAGTTTCTGTTGAACCAAAGCACCTTGACGTCTTTTGCCCAATCGATATTTATGAAACATCCTGTGTATTCGGCGTTGGTAAATTTTACAGGATAATTATAACATTTCCATCATTAACCTTATCGTTCCTTGATTCATCCACAGTGTTTGCTCTATCTATCGCGACAATGGAATTTAGTGCCATTCTTCCTTATTTCGTTAGAAATGAGAGTTTGTGAGAATTGCAACTTCTGGATGTCTATGAAGTCTGTGTTTCTCTTTGAAATAATTCTGTGACCTTCATGTGTCCTGTGACAGTTTTGTGATAACAGCATGACTTGTGAAGTGTCAAATGGATCATCTTGTGGATTTATTTTCCGATACAGTTTAAATAACGTACTTCGTTCTCCAGACAGGGATGATGTGAATATAAAGGTAATTTGGCATGATTTAGCGTGTGTAAACAAGAATTTGTTGATTTGAATTTTATTGATACGTAATTCTGTTGTACTAAGTATTGTGAATAATATAGACCAAAACGATGATTCAACTGAGAAACTCCCGAACAATGACTCCGAAAGTGAAAAACAATTTGTGATACGCTCTGTTGGAATTTATTTATTCAACACCAGGCGTCGTTTCAAGGATATGACCAATTTTGGGTGGCTCCAACCGCTTTTGTTTTCATTTCGCAAAAAAAATTCAACCTTTCCTGATATATTCAGTTTACGTGAGTGTTATGCGGAAAATGCATTCGAAATTAATATGAAGGTTGAAAATTGATGGTTTCAGTGAAGAAAAATAGAAATAAATCGTTTTTGCCGCGATAATGATGCCGTCGTCCATGCGGTGAAATGCAATGCTTCCTTCAGTAAACAGAATAATTTTGGAAACTCATAATTTACGAGTTGATGGGCATGATTCGTTCAGACAAAGAAGTGTAAATGTAAATTCGACCCAGTGGTTTCAGAACTATAACTGTATTCGAACTTTTTTTGTATATTTCAAAAACACAGATCCTATTGAGTTGAAATTGAACACTTACATAAAAAAGTGCGGTCAGGAGCTTTTGCGCGCTGGTTCAAATTCTATCTATTAGATCAACTCGAAATTTTGCACCTAGTTGCGTGTTGGTGATATCCACCTGATTAAGAAGTTTCAATCTGATTGCATTTGTACTGCTTGAGATATTGCAGAAATAACGTTAAAATTCTAAATAACAACGAAATTTGGAATATTTTTTTCCTCTCGGATCGAATTGAAATTTGGAACATTGTTGTTAAATACCGACTGAGGTTTGGCCAAATTCCATTGAAATCTAATCAATATTTTCAGAGAAAAAAAAATTTGCATATAAAAATTTAAAAAATTAATGAATGAAATATTTCTTTAAACAACTGGATCCACATGAAATTTCGCTCCAATTTTTTACTGGAAACTATTTATCAGATTTCAATAAAATTCGCAAAAACCTTGAGTCAGTATTTTACAACAGTGTTTCAAGGTTCAATTTGATCCGTTTTTTTCGGAGATATTGGGAAGAACGTGTCAAATTGCTTGGTTATTGCTTCGGTATTGTTGTTATTTACAGAGTAACTCAAAAAATACTCAAATAATAAAATTCCTAATGTATTTGCGGTATTATTGGATGATTTCGCTGATTCGCAAATTCGGATTTAGTAATTGAACCGGTTCAACAAAAATCACTTCACGGTTAGCAGTCAGGCCAACCTTAACCACAATAACATCCGAAAAAACGACTTAGAGACTCGATATTTTTATAGTAGGTTTGGGGGAAAATCAAGAATGTCGAATTCGTGAAAACTTGACACCCCTCCCTAAGGATTTCGTATATAGATATGTCTATTCGAAACATAATTTCTTCAAAATTACCAATAATGTAGATATGATCGAATCAAAATTCTGCACTTTGTGAAAAAATTACGGTGTAAAGGTTGATGCAAAATGTCTTGAGGAAATGGCTTCAAATATGAACAAGTGCATAAAAGCTCCTGGCCTCAAGTCAGTGCTTTTCTAGGTTTTTTTCTAGTTATTCCGGAAATTACAATGATACTGAGGAAAAAACACGAAATATGAAAAATTTCATTGAAATCTGTTATGAAGTTTATGGGGAAATATCGAAAATACCTAACTCCAAAAACAAATTTTAATACGCAACTTACCCCTAATAGTTTCAAGTAGCCAGTTTTTTCTGTAAGAGCAAACAGTACCTCGACTACAACGTGGTGACTTATAGAGGCCAGAGTTTTTTTCGAGAAAAAATGGGTGCGAATGACTGAAAAAAATAGTAAGAATTCACAACGTTGCCAACTTCTTATATTCACGAATTTTCGGGAAAATAAACTGATATGGAGTGAAAAATTATTTAATATATCCGTTAAAGATGCCACGGCTCCTCAAACAAGATAATTCCTTCCAAATATAGGATTTTGTTGAGATCAAATCTGATTGGCTGAAATTTAAGTTGGGATTCCTGATTTCATGTTAATAGTGTCAAATTCATATAGGATATGTTCCGCAAATCAACTTGGTTATTTCGCTTGCCGGTTTTCCATTCCGTGAATATGAAAAATTCGATTGGTTCCTGAAAAAAAGTTTCATTACGGAATTTGATTGATGAAAACCGTTCTTTCTGTCACCAGAATGACAGTCCATGTTCTATGGTAACATATCCATAGCATAGAACAATCTTTATTTACTTTATGTTCCATAGAACATAGAAGAGACAACAATCAACAATGGAAAAATTACTAGGTATGGTCTATGGATCATAAGGTAAATAAAGATTGTTCTATGCTATGGATATGTTACCATAAAACATTGATTGTCGTTCTGGTGCATAGGCTTAATATGTCTATGTTCTGGTGACAGAAAGATTGCTTTTTCATCAACGAATTCCGTAATTAACATTTTTTTTCAGGAACCAACCGAATATTTCATATTAACAGAAGGGAAAACCTGCAACCGAAATAACTAAGTTAATTAGCGGAACATATCCTTCATATACTTGACACTATTAACATGAAATCAGGAATCCCAACTGGAATTTCAGCCTAACAAAAACCTATATTTGGAAGGAATTATCTTGTTTGAGAAGTCGAGGCATCTTTTACGGATTTTTATAAATAATGCGAACCTTATCATGTCGAATTTGTCCTGAAATTCCCGTTCCCCAGTGATAGTAAATTTGTGAAGAAAATTGTGGGTTGGCAACTTGGGCCGAAGTCGTCTATTGAGTCCAAATTAATAGTTTGAGATCGCACTATCGGTTCAAAATTCGAAAATAGAAGAAAAATAACAGAAGAAGTGCGCATAAATTGAGGATATGAATAAGACGCTTTTACGAATTACAATTCTTCAGTTTTTTCCTATTAATAATATTCCACAATTTTTTATCGATCAGGAAGCTCGATTTAACAGGATAAATGTGGGATTCCTACTATGTAATCGAGTTTAATTGAATTGAATCGGACGCATTCAAGGTAATTTCTAACGAAAATAAACTACATTCTGCTCCTTGACATATATGCTTCGACCGACACTATTCGCCAATTATAAATTGTAATATTTATTTCATTGAAGTAGTCATAATTCTTCTGAACTCGAATGTATCAAGATCTTTGAAGGAGTTATGCTTGGCTAGATTTGTCAGTTATTAAGATTAAACATTTCAAAAAAGGCACTCACCGTGGTCATGTTTCAAGATCATAATTCTTGTATGAATATATATTTTTTTTATTTGTAATCCGAACTGAAGTTGTATAAATTCAACTCGATTTGGCTTTCATCGGTAAGATTAATTCTCCTTTCGGATTTATTTATGGTTTTGATGATGGCGAATCGTAAGGTTGAGAGGATAACTAAGAAGGCTTGAAATTATTTGTTTGTTCAAAGAGATTTGGTGTAAATAGTTCGAGTGTTCTTGAATTGGAATCTGACAACCGTGAATATTTTATCTATTTGTTTTTGTTGGATATATCAGAGATGGGAATATTAGTCTTTTTCCGAAATGAATTTTCATTCTTTGTCGTCATTGCATTCAAGCTTTTTGCGCGAGTGTTCTGGTAAACAGCAAGCTATCGTTTTGTCCAAATGTCTGTTATTTTCGAATTTTGAGCCGGAAATGGTATCAAACGACTAGGTCTGAGGCCTAAAGGCCGACCACCGTAAACGCAATAACTTCCGAAAGATAGAACTTAGAAACTCGATATTTGTAGAGTAGGTTTCGACCTCAATTACGAAGTCCGAATTCGTGAATGGGAAAAATCCGCCCAATGATTCCGTGAATATACACAATCAAAATTTTATTTTCCCTAAACATATTTCCAAAAATACAGCTCAGATCGAATTGAAATTCAGTTCTTCATCGAAAAATGACAGTTTGAAGATTCATACAGAATCTAATGAGGATATTATGATGAGAAAATCACAGAATATTAAATATTTGAAAACAAAATTTAAATTTTTTTCAAATTATTCTGATGACACGATCAAACGAAATTTTGCACCATGTTGTCCTTCAACATCTTCGAACTAGCTGCGAAGTTTCATCACGATTAAATCAGTATTTCTTTAGTTATACCGAAAAAAACAACGATATCGAGAAGAAAAGCACGTAATTCTACATATTTTTTCCCAATATCTCTAAAACTAACAGCCGTATCGAATTGAAATTTGGTACACTGCTGTGACATTTGAATTTCAAGGTATAACTGAATTTTTTCTCGAATTTGAACAATAGTTTCAGAAAAAAAAAATTTTCGAAAGAAACTTTGAAAAATTTTTGGAAAAAATTTTTTGAATAGAGTAACCATACGATTTCAACGAAATTTTGCTCAAAGTTCCGCGTCGTTATGCATCAACTAACTGCCAAGTTTCAATCCAATCGCTTCAGTAGTTTCTGAAATATGAGGACATTAATCTCGAAATTTCAAATGGCTATGGCTCCGAAATTATTTGGTCGTCTCGGCCCATTAACGAACTTAACCTTCGTATTTTGAAATGCAACCCTTCCTGAAATTTTCGCGTGGATTGAATTCTTTGTACTCCCGTAATCGTGGTGACGGCCCGCCAGACGCACCGAATCGATTTTGACACCGGATTCGTCATCAGTGAGTCCAACTCAGTCGTTAAAGACCATTTTCGGCTCAATTATCGAAAATTACAGACATTTGGACAAAACGATAGCA
Source organism: Myrrha octodecimguttata (assembly GCA_958510865.1). Lineage (NCBI taxonomy): Eukaryota > Metazoa > Arthropoda > Insecta > Coleoptera > Coccinellidae > Myrrha > Myrrha octodecimguttata. The sequence continues at coordinate 66,830,573 of OY294058.1, read as the reverse complement.
CGCTGTTCCCCTAGAACATGCGCGCAAAAATAAAACAATATTCGTATCGAACTCAAAGAGTTAACTTGATTTGACAAGCTTGTAATTTTCGATTTTTTTGTGCACGCTGTTCCCAGACATAAACAAATAGGTTTTTTATGAGAGTGATCAGAGTCAATGTTCTATGGTAACATATCCATAGCATAGGACAATCCTTATTTACTTTATGATCCATAGAACATAGGAGAGACAACAATCAACAATGGAAAAATTACTAGGTATGGTCTATGGATCATAAGGTAACTAAAGATTATTCAATGCTATGGATATGTTACCATAAAACATTGATTGTCGTTCTGGTGCATAGGCTTAATATGTCTATGTTCTGGTTACAGAAAGATTGCTTTTTCATCAATCCAATTCCGTAATAAACCTTTGTTTCAGGAACCAACCTAATATTTCATTTTTACAGAACGGAAAACCGGCAACCGAAATAACCAAGTTGATTTGCGGAACATATCCTTTATAAACTTGACACTATTAACATGAAATCAGGAATCCCAACTTAAATTTCAGGCTAACAAAAACCTATATTTAGAAGGAATTATCTTGTTCGAGGAGCTGAGGCATCTTTTACGGATATTTATAAATAACGCGAACCTCATCATGCCGAATTTGTCTCGAAATTTCCGTTCCCCAGTGATAGTAAATTTGTGAAGAAAATTGTGGGTTGGCAACTTGGGCCGAAGTCGTCTATTGCGGCTCGCAATTTTCCGTAAATAACGTTAGACGCTAACGCTATTGGCGTCTGAATTTAAGATTGCAACGCCACGGTGGCCAGTTTTAGAACCTTTGATATAGACATAGATTTTGTTTTGATAGTCGATTTTGTACTGTTTGTTAGTGTTCGGTTCAATAATTTTTGATTTCACGATTTATTCAAAGACTTTTATAGTTGACGAGAGTATTCCATTCTTATAAAGTAGGTATGAATCATTCTTCAATCTCATTTAGTGTAGCAACTCTAGATTTACGGGGATATCTCAAGTTAGACAGTATTTCAATATTATTTATTTTCAGATCCAAATGGCAAGATTGACTTTGGTGGATTTCTTAGGCTATCTTGAAAGTTTAAAAATGGATAGTGTTGTAAAACATACTTTTTGGAATAATAGACAAATACTCATAACTTTACTATTTTTATAGCGAAGGAATAAATACTCAACATATTGTGAATAAAATGAATATATTCACATAAAACTAATGCTACTTGTATCTTAAGTCTTATTCATTATGGATTGACAAATAAATTTTCCAACGCTCAGATGATTGTTCTTGAAGAAGCTGTAATAAATAAGCCTTGTACAACTTTGCCTTCATCGGCAGAAGCACTTTGAGCGAACAGTATTCATCACTAGATATTTCCTTGTTGAGACTCTGTTTTTTTTCAAAAGACAGTTCTATCACTAAAACATTTACGTTGTTCCTTAATGATCAGTTCAATATGTAGATTTCTTGAAGGCAGAGCATTTCTCTTGGGTAAATTTCTCTGCTTGGGTTAGGGGCCTGGAAAAACTGTCTTCATGAATGTGATCTAATATTTCATGAGCAATTCTTGCTTACCTCATCTATGAAAATGATCATTATCGGTTAAATGCAGGTAACAGACTCTCATAAATCTTGTTTGCTGGTTTTTATCGATTCTTCAACACTTTCAGGCCCGACTTGTTAAAGGAAGTTTCTTTCACCCGAACTCGAAATTTTTACCGGACTGTGGAAATCTATGGGAAGGGACATTTGAGTTTGCTTTTCCTCAGTAGAAGCACTTGTAAAATCACACAAACACCAAGAAAAATGCATAAACTCTCATTTTCTTAACATTTCTTTCAACTTGACAGTGATAATGTCTGTACCTCGGGTTACTCGGATAGCCACCAGACGGAGTTGCGCTTATCCTCATTCGCCAATAGTAGGAAAATGTCGACACCTGATATATTCTATGCATCTTGGTTTGCTATAATAACGTCACAAAATTGACTCTGCAGTATCTCTATTATGTGCACATGGGTGCATTCTAAATCCATGTACTTCAATACGAAACGTTTTCCACAATTATACAGTTATAAAAGAAGTGTACTTGGTAGAACTAACGGCCTCAATAAAATTCACCGTCCTGACCTACTTATTTTATCTGAAAATATCAATGTTGTTAATTAGTTTCGGGGGAATGTGTCTTTTGACATTTTGCCAAAGACCTACATGACTTCGAGATTGATGTATGTTTCTACATCGGACATGTTCGTTACTCATCATCGTAACATGGAGGATCGGAGATATTTGCGTTTTTATCAGCTTTTGTTCGTTATTACAGTTGTTGCATGAATATTATTGTAATTGGATTCTATATGACCTTATCTCTGTTGATACAATCTTCATTTATAAGGTTGTGGTAAAAAAACACAGACGGATCAGTTTTCCGTCGAACGTTTCTGATATTCCTTCAATTTGTTCAGTTGGAACATACGGGGTGGCCCCTTTCTAGATGCGAAAACTTGAAGGAATGAGGGTAGAATTTTTTTATGGAAACTATCCATTAAATTAAGAAAGAAGTTTTGCTCACGCCTTGAACTCAATATTCCGCAGTGGTGTACTAAATTTCAGTTCGATTCTATTATAAGTTATGGGGATGTTTCGGAAAAATATGTAAAATTTCATGTTTTTTTCCTGGATAACGTCGTTTTTTTCGGAATAACTCAAAAATTACTGATTTAATCATAATGAAACTTGGCAGCTAGTTCGAGAATGCTGATTGACAACTTTACGCGAAAGTTCGTGGTAATCGTATCATTGAACATTTCGAAAAAAATTTTTTTTCCAAATATTCAATATTCTGTGATCTTCTGATCATATTATACTGATGAAATTCTGTATAAACCTTCGAACTGTCATTTTTTGATGAAGTATTGGATTTGAATAGACGACTTCGGTTCAAGTTACCAACCCACAAATTTCTTCGAAATTTACTATCACTGGGGAACGCAAATTTCAGAACCAATTCGACATGATAAGGTTCGCGTTATTTATAAATATCCGTAAAAGATGCCTCGGCTCCTAACAAGCTAATTCCTTCCAAATATGGGTTTTTGTTAAGATCATCTCTGATTGGCTGAAATTTGAGTTGGGATTCCTGATTTCATGTTAATAGTGTCAAATTTATATAGGATATGTTCCGCGAATCAACGTGGTTATTTCGAGTGCCGGTTTTCCATTCCTTATTTATGAAATATTCGGTTGGTTCCCTGAAAAAAAGGTTAATTACAGAATTTGATTGATGAAAAAACGTTCTTTCTGTCACCAGAACGACAGTCAATGTTCTATGGTAACATATCCATAGCATAGAATTATCTTTATTTACTTTATGATCCATAGAACATAGAAGAGTAACAATCAACAATGGAAAAATTACTAGGTATTGTCTATGGATCATAAGGTGAATAAAGATTGTTCTATGCTATGGATATGTTACCATAAAACTGATTGTCGTTCTGGTGCATAGACATAAATGTCTATGTTCTGGTGACAGAAAGATTGCTATTTCATCAATCAAATTCCGTAATTAACCTTTTTTTTCAGGAACCAACCGAATATTTCATATTTACAGCCCGGAAAACCGGCAACCGAAATAACCAAGTTGATTTGCGGAACATTTCCTTTTATAAACTTGACACACTATTAACATGAAATCAGGAATCCCAACTAAAATTCCAGCCTGACAAATACCTATATTTGAAGGGAGTTATCTTGTTTGAGGAGCCGAGGTATCTTTTACGGATATTTATAAATAACGCGAACCTTATCATCTCGAATTTGTCCTGAAATTCCCGTTCCCAAGTGATAGTAAATTTGTGAAGAAAATTGTGGGTTGGCAACTTGGGCCGAAGTCGTCTATTCGATCTGATCTGTATTCTTGAAAATATTGGGAAAATAAACTTTGAATGGTATATCTGCAGAATTATTGGGTGGATTTTAGCCATCCACAAATTCGTCCTTCGTAATTAAGGTCCAAACCTACTCTACAAATATAGAGTTTCTAAGTTGTTTCTTTCGGAAGTTATTGTGTTTACGGTCGACCGTTAGGCCGACCGGTCCTTTCGATGTCATACTATGCTGTCGAAAGGTTAATCTCGTGGTAGGGCATCGTTTTGGAAAATATTTTTTAGAATTGGTCGTCCCATCATAAAATACTGAATTTTTTTAATCGGTTTGGTTTTAGTTGAATTTTTTTTCAACAAACACATTTTGAGAAGAATATCCCAAACACTTTTTTGTGTTGACCACAGTTTTTATTGAACCCTGAAACTATTTTTCTGATTTTTTTTTTGGCAGCGAACAAAATAAATTACATTGAATGAATCTTTAATAATGATATTCACTGAAGTTGTCAGTCAGAGTTATTGTCGACAATTAATTTTAATAAATTTTAGAAAGTGTCACTTATACCTATCTCAATAATTCGTATGATTTATGGTCCATTACCTGACGAAAGTACGAAATTGATGATAGCCACTAACTAAATTTATGCCGTATCAACTCGGGTGAATCGCTATTCAAGATAAACAAGCCTCCTAAATCTCACAGTTTCGAAGATTTCTGCCAACGTGGTGAAAGTACCTGGAAGTAGATTCGAAAACAATATTATCATATTTAATAAAAATGCATATTTATTGATAATATGCGGATTTTCATACGTCCCCCTCTGTCTAATCGTACATATGGCAGATACGAAATATCGAATCTTGCGGCACAATTTTCGGATATTATTCAATTTACTTTTCACTTGTGAGTCAATGTTTGTTTCGTTAACTTGTGACCGACCATGAAAATAGAGAATAACGCGTGCGAGGGCGAGTGTTGCCTTTTCGACTATGACGGTGTAGAGGTGAAAAGGACGAAATTCGAAAGGAAACAGACGCCGGTTAAAAATCTGAACGGGGAAAATTTTGGGAAAGATGTTCCCAAGTGTGAAAATAAGGAAAATTCAACCTGTGACAGGTGGAGGTTGGGCAAATCGAATTTTACTGGTAGATTTTCTCTGCCACTCGCAGTAAGTCTCAATTTTTGATAGATAACAAATAAAAGATTTCACTTGTGTTTATTGTTGAATTTTATGATTCTCCGATGAAAATATTTTTTTGAAGTGTGAAAATAAGGAAAGATTAGCTGTTTTACGTGGAGGCTTGGATTTCGACTTTTACTTGTAGGTTTTCTCTATCGAAGCAGAAGTCCTTTTTTTACGCGCTTGTTCTAGGGAACATCGCGTCATCATTTCGTCACGATGTCTGTAATGTTCGAATTTTGAGCCGAGAATGGTTTTAAAAGATTGGGTTGAACTCCCTGAAGAAGAATCTGTGGTCAAATTTAATTCTGTCCGTCCGTCGGTCCGGCCGGCCGTGTGTGCTGTAACTTCCGAAAGGAAAGACCTAGAGTCTCGAAATTTTCAGGTTATGTTTCGATCCTAAATATCCCGGTTAAGTTCGTTAATGGGCCAAATCTGCTGGATGGTTTTCGTGATACAGCCATTTGAAATTTTGATTTTTCAATAACTCGCAAAATATTTATCTGATCGAAAAGAAACTTGGTTGGAAGATGGACAGTATCAATAAGAAGAATAAACCTCGGAAAAATGTTTAAAAAAAAATTTTTTTTCGAAGAATTTTCATATTTCATTTAAATTTCTTTGAAACTTCCTAGTAGCCTTTTCGCAATGTGAACAAACGCGTAAAAGCTGCTGACTTCACGTCAGTGCTTTTCTAGGTTTTTAAAAGCATAGGAATACAACGTTGGGTCTGTATTTTATTGTCTTATACAGAGTGTTTCACCATAAACTGGTCAAACATATATAGCCGTATATAGATGACATTGGGAAAGTCATTTTTGCCTCATGACATATACCCCGTTTTCGAAGCATAAGCGAGATATAGGGTGTTCAATGTCAACTTTGAGCAATATTCTGATTACTGTGGTGAGTTATGCGTAACCTCTGAAATAACGGTTTTTGGTCATATCTTAGTATTTTTGATGATCAATAATAGTTCGGTAGAATTCTGGAAGAAATATTTCAAAATGGCAGAAAACCCTAAAAAGTTGGAATTTTTTGTTGTCGATTGCCAAATTGGATAGTATTATTTCGATGTAATCGATTTCCTAAGGTTTTCCGTGAAAAAATTTTTCCAAAATTTAAACTCAACTTTTTTTTTACATGTCCACAGTAAAAAAAAAATCACCCAAAATTGTTGAAATCTTTCGAGGTTGAACAAACCTTCTTCTGAACACTGCTTTGAAAACAGAATGAAAAAATATCCATTGGTTTTCATTTTATAGCCTTCCAAAGATTCCGCTCGGAGTACTCAAATAATTTTTATCTAAGGAATCGAACTCTCTCCGCATTGGGAAAATATGATCAAATTCGAAGGACTACCGTTGCCTGGTAACGGACGTCATTATAATCAGAATAAATCTAATTTATATGCGTCCCTATTTTCCATGGGGGGAGCGAGTTCGAATCCCATCAAAGTTTTTTCGAAAAAAAATTTTTTTTTGATAAATTCATATTTCCATCCAGGTCATTCTTGGGGGCCTATTAGCACAATTTTGAACTCCGTAGGGCCACCAGTTTCTTGAATAAAAATTATTTGAGTACTCCGAGCGGAATCTTTGGAAGGCTATAAAATGAAAACCAATAGATATTTTTTTATTCTGTTTTCACAGTAGTGTTCAGAATGAAGGTTAGTTCAACTTCGAAAGATTTCATCAATTTTGGGAAAATGTTCTCACGGAAAATCTTAGAAAATTGGGTACATCGAAATAATGCTATCCAATTTGGCAATCGAAAACAAAAAAATTCAACTTTGTAGGTTTTCCGCCATTTTGAATTATTTCTTCCAGAATTCTACAACACAATTGAATTGACCACCAAAAAATACTAAGATATGACCAAAAAACGTTATTTCAAAGGTCACGCATAACTCACCACTGTAATCAGAATATGGCTCAAAGTTGACATTAAACACCCTGTATCTCGCTTATGCTTCGAAATAAATATGTCATAAGGCAAAAATGTCATCTATACAGCTACATATGTTTGACCAGTTTATTGTGAAACACCCTGTATGTTGCCAATACCAGTCCCATTTTTATGCGCTCGTTCTGGGGAACGGCGCGTTATAGTTTCGTCACAATGTCTGTAATTCCCGAGTTTTGAGCTGAAATTGGTCTCGAACGACTAGGTTGGACTCGCTGATGAAGAATTCCTGTTCAAATTCGATTCTGTCCGGCCGGCCGTGTGTGCTCAACTTTCGAAAGAAATGACCAAGAGTCTTTAAATTCTCGGGTAACGTTTCTATCCTGGATATCTCGGTTGAGTCTGTTAATGGACGAAATCTGCCGAATGATTTTTGTGTTTAAGGTATTTGAAATCTTGATTTTTCAATAACTCGAAAAATATTTATCTCATCGAAATGAAACTTGGTTGGCGGATGAATAATATCAAGAAGAAAAATCATCCAAAAATTTGAAAAAAAAAATAAATATGTAAAATTTCTCGGCTATTTAAAATTTTGAGATGATTTCCTCAATCTCTCGAAACTAAGTGCGGTTGTCACAATTAAACTCCTTTAATAGTAATGCCAACGCATTACTTTCGACATTTATGTTGAAAAGATTGGTTTCTCGGAAACTATTCATAACATTATCATGGAGTTTGGCACATACCTTCAGGTCGCTATTTAACAAAAGTACTCATATCAAATTTCGGAATTTGATCGGATATTCATCTCGTGAGATTTGGGAAAAATATGTTCAAATTTGTGCTGATTTCATCGATATCCTTGGTAGTTATTTCCTAAATACCTCAAAAAAAAATACATACTAGAAATGCACTGACGGAAGTCGAATTTCTTCACGAAATTTTTCATTAACCTTCACGCCATCATATTTCAAACAAGCACTAAATTTCGAATGGAAATATCTACGAAATCATTGGGCAGATTTAACCTATGCACTGTGACGTGATAGGGCGGGGCAAAGCGACATTTACTGGTAGATTATCTGTTTAACACTAGTATGAAAATAACGAAAATGTAACCAGTAGGTATCAGGCTGAAGCTGAATAAATCTAAGTTTATTGGTAAATTTTCTATGTCGATCGCACAAGTCTCATCTTTTGATGGATATGAATACAATGTTGTGTCTGTGTCAATTATTTGTTTAAGTATCTGTATTGAAACAGTCTGGTATCTCTAGAAAAGTGACACTGTCGATTAGATTAAATGTCCAAACGGATTCTCAGTCCGTAAGAAATTGAATTTTTTTCTGTAATTTGCATACTCCTACCATATACAGGGTGAGTCTTCAAGTTGTACATTAATTTCAACCATAAATTCTTCCCATCAAATAAAACACTTTTTTCATTTGACATTTTTCCAGATTCGGCTCAGGTAAAAAGTTATAAGCGTTTAAATATTTCTCAATGTGCTAATACACTCCTGCGCTTTGTTGCAAGTTCACCACAGATATCTCTAACGGTGATCTCCTTTGGAGAATAACCAATCCCAGGTTTGGAATTCAAAGAAACAGGATTGAGAAAACTCATTTACTCACTTAATTCTTATGATTTGGTGATTTTTGCGATATTATCTCAAGGAAAACATTCCATTAAACTGGACTATTGAAACACTGATCTCCAACTTGATGTTCATTCAATATACAATTTCATTCCACTATAAGATTATACACAATTCCATCTTCGCCCATTCTCATATTGGAAACCCCATAATTATACTTTTTTCACGAAATTTAATAATGAATTATATGAAATCAATCAAGTTACCTAAAAACTCTAGTCCATAGACAGGGTCTATATCTGTGGTCTGGTCACGAAATAGCATATACGTAATATTGGTTCTATGCGAAATAGATGAATATTTCTGTGTATTCTATGGTCCGGATAAACGTGAACCCAGCTTAATTTACTTCCTTTACTACATCAGTGGCGGATCCATAAATATAAGGTAATGTTTCGAATTTTTATCCGATTTTATAATATTCAACGTTGAATATCGGCAAAACGGTACGTTCAAGGAGCAATTATAAAAACAAATCAAGTATTTTAAAAAGATTCTTATAATGACATAAGATGAACTATATCTGCATTCTTCATGCTAATTTCTTTCAGTTTTATGAAACGGCGAGTCTATAACTCGGAAAATGTTCGAAGAAAGTGATCACTGAAGAATATGTGTAATAATTATAGGAAACTTCACACCAAAATTCATCTCACTCGGAGCTAAAAAAGAAACACTGATTTTTTTTGGAAATTTAAACAGCCTGTATCTTTTTGCTGGAGCCGAATGTGGAAAAATGATAAATGAAAAAAGTATTTCATTTGATGAGAGGAGTTTATGGCTAAAATAAATGTACAACTTGAAGACCCACCCTGTATATACAAACTTAATGAATGGATTTTTCCTTTAAAATAAACACTGTATAGACATGAGAAATTCATCGAAAACATTGGCCTTGTTACATTGGTATTAATAACAATCACATTTTTATTCGAACATTTCTATCAAAATGGCGAATGATCTGACAACGTTCCTAGATATTTTCATTGAACCCGCCAAGCCGCTAGCAATATGTGTCAGAGTAAATTTAAACATGAACGAAAAACTGATAATTTTTGTTGTTTTCACAATTGACAGTTGTATGAAAATTAAGTTGGGTAAATCCCCGGAAAAATTAGAATTCGAAGTGTATAATGGCAAAGGACGAAATGAAGAGTATTCGCATAGTCACAGAAGTTACATCGATAGTTTTTCTATTTTGAGTTAACAAATATATGTTACGCCTTCACTAGTAAGAGTTTTTGAAGAACGAACAAGGAAAAATTTTAAATGATTGTAATTTTAAGAGAGAAACGATATTGTTTGATGAATTTTTTTTTAACATTCACCAAATTTTACTGAAATTTTTTTTCCGCAAACTACTCATCAAATCTCAATTAAATTTCGCACCAACCTTGGAGTCAATAATCTAAAATATTATACCAAAAATCAGTTTGATCCGATTCTGATTTTTTCAGATTTTGGGAATAAAAAAAACAAAAAAAAATCGTGCAACAAGTTTCGTGTTGATTAGATCAATAATTGAAAAAACTTCTTTTTTTTGTCCAAGAATAAGAATATGCGCACAAGGGCTGATCCGCTTAATTTTCGTTTCATTATATTCAGACAGTCTCACTACGTGAACGCAGTTTAAAAACCTTCGTTAAAATAATATTGGTGTGTTCACATAAGTTGATTTTTTTCAAACTTTGAACCAGTCTTAGTGATGCTATATGTTCGTTTCTTCCGTATCTCGTAATTGGATCGTTACTATTATTTACTCCATGAATTCTGCAGGAAGCTTTTATTCTATTCACGCTGTGATGCCTTTCCAAGTCACATTATGCGTCACCTTTGCACACGAAAGTTCATTGAAAATTAATCAATTCTTCTCAACTGCATGACGTTCGGACTAATTCGCAACTCCACCTCTTACTATTCAAATCTAGAAAGGAAATTGTAGTTTATTCTGTAGGGAAAGCTTAACACGCTGTTTTATGACTATCCGTTACCATTGTTCATTATGTATCTCGGTTTTCAGGAAGCTTACGGCAGAGGTGAATTGAGAATGGTGTTGTTATTCATCACCAACTAGGTGTAGATCAAATTTCATGGTAGTCTTCGAATGGTAAACGATTATATCTGATTACCAGTCGAAAAAGAAACTCATCAAAATTTTCTATATATGGTCGAATTATACGGTAACTAGTATGGAAAGAACTTTCTTCATTTGATAAAACGTCGATAATTTGGATGGAGGTCGTTAAGCATTGAGTAGATTAATGCATGATTGTAATTATTACATACAAATACATACACATTGTTGGCGCATGTTATTCTCGAGAGTGAGATCATTCTTTTCCGAATTCGAAACCGACTATTAATATTAAAAGTCTTAAATATTGGTGAAAGTTGAGGTACATGATACTTATGCACCCAAAAATAAAAAAATATTATCTCAAACGATGAGGATGAATTCCTTGAATATCTCATAGGCAAATTTTATAGACGAGTACTTCCATGCAGACAAACTGCCCTTATTTTTGCATCGATTCAATGCTTGAACTTCCTTGAGGCTATCCTGAAAATATTAGATGTCACGAAAGTTTCAAGACTGAATCACTATTTCAGTAGGTACTTCAAGCGTGCCATAGTTTACTTCAGGGCTCTGGAAAAGGAACAATTGCTCATAACATTTATTCTCTGGTTGCTACAAATAAACTGCTCCACAAGAGTTAGGGATATCCTATTCAATCGTTTTTAAAAGTATGTAATCTTCGAGAAAATCGCTGTAAAATCATTTAAAACTCAATAACAACTTGAATCGATCCAATAAAAATCAGTATGAGACATTTCGTCAATCTAGTCGCCTTTTTTCTGAAGTTTGGTTCTTTGCATATGCTTCGTGAATGTTCTTATTTCGAAATGAAGTCAGTTTATCAACGGCTTCGATTTGAAACGAGTTTTCTGAAAATGCCAAGACGTAAATTAACAAACGCTGATTCTAATAGGGCTATCGGAATGCTACAGGGTGGCCTAACTCAGGTTGTTGTAGCGGAAAGGCTCCAAGTCAGCTAAAGTGTGATATCTCGACTTTGGAATAGGTTCAGGGAGACAGGTTCCATGTTGGAAAGACCAAGGCTTGGTGGGCGACGAAAAACAACACCTGCTCAGGATCGTTTCATCACCGTTTCGGCGAGAAGAAACCCTACTTCTACGTGTAGAATGCTACGGAATACTCTTCAAAATGAAGATGGGGTCCAAGTTTCCATCGAAACCATCAGACGACGTTTGAGAGAGGTGAATCTAGGTTCTAGACGTCCATTTAGAGGAGTTCCATTAACACGTGACCATAAGCGTCAAAGACTGGAATGGGCAAGGCGACATATCAATTGGAACGATCAAAGGCGTAGTGTCCTTTTGACTGATGAATCCAGATATGGACGATTTTCAGATTCTCGAAGAATAAGGGTATGGACAATCCCACGCATACCCCGTAATCGTCGCTACGTTCAAGAAGTCCATCCATTCCGAGGGGGTAGTGTTATGGTATGGGCCGGGATATGTTTCAACGGGCGCACAGATCTACACATTTGTCCTGAGATTATGACCGCCTTACACAATAGGGAGCATGTCATTGACAATGTTGTGCCAAATTTTCACGCTGCTAGTGGTGAAACTTTTCAATTTCTAGACGATAACGCTAGACCGCACCGTGCAGCCATAGTTGAGAATGCGCGCGAGGAGCTTGGTATTCCACATTTACCAATACCTCCGCACTCACCAGATTTGAATTGCATAGAACATGCATGGGATATGCTCCAAAGGAGATTAGATAATCATCAACCTACCCCAGAATCCTTAAATGATCTGAGAGAGCTTCTGCCCCGTTTATGGAACCAAATTCCTCAAGAAATGTTCAACAACGTCATGTGTAGTATGCAAAGAAGATGTCAAGCTGTTATTGATGCCCGTGGAGACCATACATTGTATTGATAGTCTTGAAATGCTTGAATTCTCTGGAAATAAAATTTCGTTATTTTACTCGATTTTTCTTAACCACCCTGTATACGCTGCAGACCTACAGGCTAAAATTAATTTGCAACTTGAAATCATATTGATACGAATTTTCATCACAAAAATCTTATTTTAACTATATTTTTTTGAAATTTAAGTCAATATCCCTAACTCATGTGGAGCAGTTTATATAAAAGTCAAAGAAAACACAAAATTCAACAAAGAAAACAATGACACAACAAAATATAAGAAATAATAAATGAAAACAAAGGTGTGCTTTGTTTTCATTTAATTTTTTATCTATCCAACTCCACCAATGGACTACTATCAGAAGTTACAAAAAAATATTGTAAATATTTTCTTTTTTTTTATTTAACTTTCTCAAGTCTAAAGCAAATGTAAAATACAAAACAAGAAAGCAATAAGTCAATTAGTGGACAGGTGACGGCATCAGAAACGAATTTTTAGGTGCGTGCAAAACCTGCTGAGTTCATGTCATTGCATTTTTAGATATTTGTTTCTCTGAATGGAATTTCTGAAATTGCAATTTTTTTCTTTTTTCAGACATTCACTGCATGGTGCAACAGTCATCTCAGAAAAGCAGGCACTGCCATAGACAATATAGAAGAAGACTTTAGAAATGGCCTTAAACTCATGCTTCTACTTGAGGTCATTTCCGGGGAAACATTACCAAAGCCAGACAGGGGCAAGATGCGTTTCCACAAAATCGCTAATGTTAACAAGGCACTCGACTTCATTGCTAGCAAAGGAGTCAAGTTGGTCTCAATTGGTGCAGAAGGTAAGATCCTCAGGAGTTATTCTCTCAAACTCTGCACAGAATTTCTGGTTGCAATGATTTTTTTTTACAATATTACTGAATTTTTGGTTGCATTTTTCAGTTATTCTCTTCAAAATGATAAATTGAAAAAGTACCCACAAAAAGGTTTAGTATACGGCATTTTTGAAAGGGTCGTCGAATTACCTCCAAAGGATGTCACTCAACCCGCCTTCGCATTTAATATTTTAGTTTAGTGTTGATACAATTTGATTGGAACCAACAGTACAAAATGTCCTCTTAGGAATCAAAGTTCAACTCTTTTTTTGATTTTTTCTCTGATTTTCAACTGGGGAGTGATATCAAGGGTGGAACCATTTTGAATTGACACACTGTATATATTTTTTTAACCAAATGTACTTAGGCCACGTCTTCATCAGAGATAAACTGTATTGTTCAATGATTTATTTCATTCAACAAACTAGTAACCACAGTATATCTGTATCTGTATTGAATTGTTGGCAAAATTAGTTTCCCTATTCGGTAGTTATAGCTTGGTAAGGGCTTGCATTTCACTGCGACCTTAAGGTCTATTGTGTCCCTGTCAGAGCTGTGTTCGCACTGCGCTACCTACAGCTCATCCTCCAGCTGTATAGAGTCCTAATGAACTTCAATATCTGTGAGGGCTTCAAGGAGTGTAAGTTCATATTCCTCCCATAATTCTCCTTTCCAAGACATTCCTTGTGCAGGCTTGCAATAGCGAGGCATTCTGTGATCCGGTGAACAGGAGTTTCCTCCTCTTCCCCACAGAATCTGCACTCGTCAGTTTCTGATAAGCCCATTCTCTTCATATGCTTCCTTAGGCGACAGTATCCTGTGAGGAGGTGTAACTTTTTCTTACTGAGATTCAAATAATTTTTGGACCTTGCAATTTCGAAGTTCCTAAGGAACTTTTTGGGATGATCCATTGCTGAGGAATTCCTCCAGAGTGCTCCTCTTTCATTTTCTTCCTTCTGCAAAAACTCTTTCGTATTGGCGCATTCGCCTATACCACAGAAAGGTTCTGGGCTTATGGGCCATTTGGTAGCGTTTGTGCCTTCTTTCTGGCTTGAACCCAGACTTAGGAGACCTTGTTGTTCTTGCCTACTTCATTGAGTTTCCTTCGGCACTCCCATACCAGCTTTGAGTCGATGACATAGGAGTTCACTGCTTTGATAGCAGACTGACTATTACTGGACCACTATGTCACATCCTTGATAATTTCTGCATCTTTCGATTGCAAGTATTTCTGCATGAAACACACTCGATTAGAAGCCTAGCTGTAGTGCACACTTGGTTCTAGACCCGAAAACACCAGCGCCGGCCCACATCGTGGTTTTAGAATCATCTGTGCACCATTTAGCGGTATTTAATTTGAAATTTTGGGTAGTGCATTCCTTTTCCTATGCTTCCTTTTTACATAGCATTGAGTTGAAGTTCTTCTCGATGCTTACTTTTTTAATCATAACATATCTAGGTAAGTTAGCTGATGAGATGTACTTGTTCAGAGAGGACCAGGCTCTTTGACGCATTACATGCACTTTCTCTAGATATTCCAAGGATAGCTTCATTCCCTATTCAGTTACATACAGTATAAAGATAGGAATTGGTTTCACGGAGAAGAAAGAGCTCCAGTAATAATAAATATCATAATCACAAGGACGAATATCCGTCGATAAATCAACAAATATTCCCCCTTGATCAGAGCTAATCATCCAATCAACCAAAACACCTACACCGAAGAAGCGGATCTAAGTAGAATGACTACAGCTGTTTCACAATTGTTATTGATCGTCAGGTCAACTTAACTTAGATAAACCGCAGAGAATTCTCTCGATACTTGTTACCTTTCAGAAGGACCGCTGATGTTGGACGTTTTCGTCTTGTGTGAATCCACCTGAACCGAGTGTTTCCAATGTCGTGACGGTTTTTTGTAAAGCTGCAATATCGCAGTTACAGCGACCTGATGCGACAAAAGGATGAACGTCATACACATCGACCAGGGTATTCTGCACTCGAAGGTGAGACTCGCAAGATGCTCCTGGCAGATGGCGCGCTGTACGTTGTTATACTGCAGCGGTCCTTCTGAAAGGTAACAAGTATCGAGAGAACTCTCTGCGGTTTATCCAAGTTAAGTAGACCTGACGATCAATAACAATTGTGAAACAGCTGAGGTCATTCTACTTGGATCCGCTTCTTCGGTGTAGGTGTTTTGGTTGATTGGATGATTAGCTCTGATCAAGGGGGAATATTTGTTGATTTATCGACTTTGAAACTTGAAAATCATATCTTCATATGTCACCATTTTTTATGTTGTTCTTGGGTTCACGTTTTCTCGAATGTAATGACCGTACTGTTACTTCTATGTAGGTGTTTTCAACCCCAATGGGGATAACATGATATATTGGAATAGTACAAACATCATGATCAAGTAGCCTGACGATTCAAAGAAAAATTAAGGCGTCAACGCGAATTTCACTTAATAGGAAAAATAATTTTGCTTACTGTTTGATGAAAATTTTTGCTAGATAAAAAGATAAAATTTTAAAATGTCCATTTTGGATGAATCTGTGTTACTGTAATTTTCAAAAATTTCCATCGAAAAATAAACTTCAATAAACCAACAGTTCAGGGAAAGAATTATGAAGATTCTCACTTACTTGTCTGTTGAAGTAAAGGCGAACGCTCACTTATCGGCAACAGCCCAGCCCACGGCACACCGGAATTTAATTCTTTCTATATAATTAAATGGGACAGCGCGCACTTGACCGCTACGGAACACGGCAAATTAGTAGGGAAATAAATTTCCGTTTTGCCGTGGTCCGGGATGTTGCCGATAAGTGAGCGTTGGGCTAAAGTAGTCGGATCTAGCTTAGGACCTTACATTTGAATGCTTTAATCGTTAATACCGTTTCAAAATTATTTCTTAGGTAATATCATTTCCAAAAATTGCTCCTGACAAAAAAGTAATATAACTGCTTTATAATCCGTCGTGGAGTACAGAACTTACAAGGAAAAGGGTTTCGACGTTCTAGAAACTTCAACTACAAATGAGCTCCGTATTTTATTTATTTTACAGCCTTCTTTGCATGTTTCGGCCCTCGCGAGAATCTAGCGACTTTAATGTCGCAAAAAGTATTTTGCTCTTTCAGTAAGTATTTTGTTTATTATAGTCTACTTGTCTGTCGAAAACTGATCCAACACTTTTTTAAACAGTTGCAACACGCCTGCATTCTAAGATGGCCGTCGAGGACAGAAACATGTAAAGAATGCAGTAATAGTTATTTATGTATCAAGGTAGTTATGAGGATGTTAACTACCGAGGGCAAAAGATTTCAATCCTGAGGAACTTCAGTCCCGAGGGATTGTAAGGTGCCCGAGGTTTTTAACATTCAATAACTCACGTGATAGATAAATGATTCTATTTCATACTAATTAAATATGAAAACCAAATTTTGATGGTTTTCGAAATAAAACGAACGTTGTTTAAGAATGAAGTATGTAGGCATGATTACCATAACTGACAAGTTTTTAAATATTTGTCAAATTTATTTATTCATGAAAATGAATTAAAGCTTGGAGAGGGTTGAAATTTAAGACGATTTGTTGCAATAAACTGAGAAAACTCGTGCCTTACTACAACCGATAAGTAAGAATGAGAAAGAATATGGCAAATTACAGCAGCGGCTGAAAGTTAACCGTATTGAAACCAAAAATATGAGTGAAAATATTATGTTGGTTTCGTTTCAAGACATGGTATTTATTCAATCTTCTACATTCTAGTCGAAGTGATTTATTTTTCTTACAGCGTGAAGTGGTCAAAATCAAAATTAATGATGAGAATTTAAAATGATACAAATGGGAGAGAGTTTCACGAACTGGAAAATTCGACAATTGTCTGTTTTTGTAAATACATAAGAGTAAGTTGAAGATTTATAACTGCCTAGTATAACTCCCGAGGGAGTTGAAACCATGTTTATAGTAACAGTGAATAAGGCTTTATTTGTTTATAATGTATCAACATGAAAAAAATCAATTAGATACGGAGCTCATTTTAGTTCGAGTTTTTAGACAGTCGAAACCCTTTTCCATGTTGAAAAAGTATTACTCTTATTTTACGATGCAGATATTCAAAACGATAACCCAGAAAATGCAAGCCCCCCCTAAAATATCCTTATAGATCTGAGAATGATCTCTTCTACTTCTTTAAACATTGCAGAAATCGTGGACGGTAACCTGAAGATGACACTCGGTATGATATGGACGATAATTCTACGATTCGCCATCCAGGACATCTCCGTGGAGGAAATGACAGCCAAGGAGGGTCTCCTGTTGTGGTGCCAGAGGAAGACCGCCCCGTACAAGAACGTCAACGTCCAGAACTTCCATCTGTCGTTCAAGGACGGTCTGGCGTTCTGCGCCCTGATCCACCGTCACAGACCTGATCTGATCGACTACAACAAGCTCAGCAAGGACAACCCACTGGAGAACTTGAACACCGCGTTCGATGTTGCTGAGAAATATCTTGACATTCCTAGGATGTTGGACCCCGATGGTAAGCAATACTTAAATATTTTCAGCATTTTGAAATTATTCCTGAATTGGAGGTACAAACGAAGGGGAATGATTATTTGGATGATATTAAGAGAGAATTATCCCGTATACAAGTCTCATTAACATGGGTTAGAAAATATGCTTCCTTTTCGAAAATGGGAGTTTTTCCTGAATTTGGGTTATAACTGCAAATGCTAATTTGAACATAATTATTATGGGTTTGATTCATCATTTTCCCAAATTACCTTCAGAAAGTATTCAAAATCAGATTTCGAAATTGGGGTTTGGGATTTGCCAGGCATGCACGAAGTGACAACGGTGTTAAGTAGAATAGCTTTTTCTGCTGTAGAATAATGAAATATTTATTCCTATTCTGTGGTACACACGTGTTCTTTGTCAATATAACCTAACAATTTCCGTTTCCGATTTGTCAGTAATATGACAGTATGACAGTCTGTGCTCTTCTTTTTCTATTCCTTGGTCGTTGTCTTCTACTCTAACCAGATCGAAGTAAAACTATCTCTGTTTTCCCAAGCAAACTGACACATTTGACTTCCTTTTCTTTCCGAGAAAGCTGAATTCGACGTTGCCATATCGTGCACTCATGACAAATCCCCATTTTTATTTTTCAGTTTTAGGCGATCAAACATTTTTTTAAAAATATAATATTGAAATTATATGTTTGAAATGTGATGTTCTGAAGGTTTTTCATGAGAATTACTGCATTTTCGTTCAAAGGAAAAACCCCCATTACACCCTATAATCTGAAGAAATTTCTTTATTTTGTGAGAAATTTTTTTATTGCGAGCATGTTCTAGGGAAACAGCGTGCTATCGTTTTGTCCAACTGTCTGTAAATTTCGAATCTTGAGCCGAAAGTGGTGTCAAACGACTAGGTTGGACTCACTGATGAAGAATCCGATGTCAAAATCGATTCTGTCCGGTCGGCCGGCTGGCCGTGGACACGATAACTAGCAAGCTACTGACTCGAAACTTGTGGGGTAGCTCGCGCATCGAAATGCCGCGGTTGAGTCCGTTAATGGGCCAAATCGGCCGAATCGATTCAGAGTTATAGCCATTTGAAATGTTGAGATATTCCCTCATATTTCAGGAACAACTGGAGCGATTGGAATGAAACTTGGCAGTTGGTTAAAGCATAATGACGCGCAACTCTGAGCGGAACTTCTTCGAGATCGTATGGTCACTCAATTTAAAAAAAAAATTTTCCGAAAAAATTTTTCGACAATATTCGGAAAAAATTCTGCTCATACCTTGAGCTCCGTATTTCAGAGCAGTGTACCAAATTTCAATTCCATACGGCTATTAGTTTCGGAGATATTGGGAAAAATATGTGAAATTTCGTGGTTTTCTTCTCGATATTGTTGTTTTTTTTGTAATAACTCAAGAAATAATAATACAAATATGATGAAACTTCGCAGCAAGTTTGAAGATGCTGAAAAACAACCTCGTGCAAAATTTCGTTATGATCGTGTCATTAGAACAATTTGAAAAAAACAATCAATTTTTTCTTTCAAATATTCAACATTCTGTGATCTTCCCATCAAATTATCCTCAGTAATTCTGTACGAACCTTCAAACAATCATTTTTCGATACAGTACTGGATTTCAATTTGATCTAATCTATATTTTTGGAAATATTGGGAAATTAAAATTTTGAATGAGCATATCCGCGGAATCATTGGGTGGATTTTACTCATTCACGAATTCGACCTTCGTAATTAAGGTTCAAATTTTTCTACAAATATCAAGTTTCTAAGTTGTTTCTTTCAGAAGTTATTGTGTTTACGTTCGGTGGTTAGGCAAACCGTGTTCCCTAGAACAAGCGCGTAAAATTGCAAGCTGCTGAAATTTTGTGTCTACATAAACATGTATAGAATGAGATACATGAAAACATACCTTCGAAGCTCTTCTAAATGATTAGAAAACCAGGTTTCTCTGATTTGATAAGGGAATTATATCATTTTTGTTTGACCAATTGAGAAATGACATCGCCATCTTCTGTAGTTTCAAAATGGCGCATGGGTCGGTATTGTTTGCTCACTGTGTTGATTTCATGATTTTTTTAAAAATACTCGGAATCGAAGAAGAATCATTTTCTTTACTTCATTTGTTTGCTTCGTCTTCAAACTTTCCCTCAGGAGAGTCTTAATGTCGTCAGAATTCTTATTATCTAAGTTGAAGCTCGTTCTGATTGAATTGTACATAACACAAAATGAAAATCAAACTGGAAACCTATTCGAGCTGTAAAATCCTGAAACATAAGGAAGATTCCTTATCCAAAAAAAAATCGTAAGGAATTTCAGAAAACAAAAATTAATCTATGTTTTTATATAGATTTAATCAACACCCCCAAACCCGATGAGCGTGCTATTATGACATATGTGTCATGTTACTACCATGCCTTCCAAGGGGCCCAACAGGTATAATTTGCGTGGAACGATGCACGCTAATTTTTTGGCTGTTTTTTACAAAATGCAAATGTTTGTTGCCCCCCCGATTAACCCAAGTATTATTAATAATTCGATTTCTTTACACTAATTGTTTGTATCTTTAATATTTTTTTTTTTTTTTGAAAGACTAATATTTTATTGCATGCAGACTTGCAGAACACAGCAATGCCAGACGAGAGAGCTGTGATGACGTATGTGTCATCGTATTACCATTGCTTTTCTGGTGCTCAAAAGGTGATTTTTT
The DNA here is from genome assembly GCA_958510865.1 of Myrrha octodecimguttata. Classification (NCBI taxonomy): domain Eukaryota; kingdom Metazoa; phylum Arthropoda; class Insecta; order Coleoptera; family Coccinellidae; genus Myrrha; species Myrrha octodecimguttata. Next base: position 66,809,835 of record OY294058.1, on the reverse strand, counting down.
ATTCAGATATATTTTGTTGATTCAAAGATTTTTCATTTCCAACTTTGTTATTGCATTTTTTTTCGAAGAGAAAATGAAGTATAATGAAATTCAGTTGTTTAAGTTGAATTACGAAGTTTGAAATGAGAATCCTAAAAAGGGAAATCCAACAATGAAGTTGCCAACGTTGCCAAATTTTTTAAGGTTGAGGAATTTTATTTTTACTCATATCTTACTGCCACACTTTTTCTTACTGATGAAAAAAATGTTTGGTATATTCCTGAAAATCCAAGTAAAATTCCCCTTATTTCTATAAAGATGACTCACTAATTAGCTGTTGAAAAACAACATTTCAGTGTTTCATACTCGAATATTTCATGAAAAAATCTATTTGTTACCGAAACTATTTACATTACATAACGTGTATATATGATAAATATATTCGCATAGGAGTGGGTTTGTATTGGAAATGTTCCAGAAAAATTGAAGGTGTGGTAGAAGGCGCAACATGAACGTATTCAAGGTTGCAAATTAAAAATACCGATGAATGAATGAAAAATGATCTATTTGAACTTAAATCTCTGTTTCAGCTCCCAATAAAGTTTTCATTGTGCTATTTGTTTGCGATTTCCACTAATAGAACTAACTGTTTTATCGTTACGTTTTTTTTCCACAGGAATTATTAACATAGCGATTCTTTTATTTCTATAAAGATTTTAAATTATTTTTTATCTACAGGGTGTTTCACCATACACTGGACAAAACCAAAATATAAAGTCTAGTGGATGACATTGGGAAAGTCAATTTTGCCTCATGATATAAACCCCGTTTTCGAAGAATATGCGAGATACAGGGTGTTTAATGTCAACTCAGAGCAATATTCTGATAACAGTGTTGAGTTATGCATTACCTCTGAAATAATGGTTTTTGTTCACACCTTAGTATTTTTTGGTGGTCAGTTCGATTGTGGTGTAGAATTGTGGAAAAAGTATTTCAAAATGGCGAACAAAATGCAAAGTGTGAATTTTTCATTTACGAGTGCCAAATTGGATAGCATTATTTTCCAAAATTCGAACTCTTTTTTTTATGTATATACAATGAGAAAAATCCACTCAAAATTGTTGGAATTTTTCAAGGTTGAACTGAACTTCACTCTGAACAACAGTGTGAAACCAAAATTGGAAAATATCCATTGGTTTTCATTTTGTAGCCTTCCAAAAGAACAAAGAAATAATGCTATTCAATTTGGCAATCGTTAATGAAAAATTCCAACTTTGTAGGTTCCCGCCATTTTTTTTCACCATTCTACACTACAATTGAATTGTCCACCAAAAAATACCAAGATTTGACCAAAAACCGTTAAAAAAAGTTGACATTAAACAACCTGTATCTCGCTTATGCTTCAAAAACGGGGTATATGTCATAAGGCAAAAATGACTTTCCAAATGTCATCTAAACTGCTATATATATTATGTATGTCCAGTTAATGGTGAAATACACCCTGAATATTACATGATATGGTGGTGAACCTTCGAATAAAATCATCTTACTGTAAAAAGTGTATTATATGGTTCCAAATTATTCACTATAATGTCTCTCTACAGTGTGAGTCACGGTGAACTGTATACTGGGTGTCCCACGAATAACGTTCATTAAAACATTTTCGGGAAGGAATCGAAATTCACATTTGCGATGTCGGACTTACGTTTTGACTAGAGTGATGACTCCATGTAATGTTTTTGAGAATCGTGGGACTTCCGGTTTCGCCATTTTATAATAGATTCCTAGTAAAATTGTTAATAGAGTTGTTTTAATGTTTAATTTTCGAATTTCCGTCACACATTCCTTTTTAACGTGAAATTGCGAAATATAAAATTAAATCGTGCTCTTCTGAAACAAGGTTTTCCATTGGGAAAATGTCGTTTTTTAGCTTCCTCGAGAAGTAAGAATAATTCTTCTGTCACAATTGCCAGAATAAAAATCATGATACAGGAGGTCACAAAAGCATCGTCGAAGTTGGCAATTTCGAAAATGTGATATTTTTTTCATGTGTTTTATTCCTTAATCCACTGAAAAATAATGGAATTCTACTTTCATCCTGCAACGAAAAAAAAGTAATTAGAGTGTAATACAGTATTGAACCTTGCTAGTCTAACAAAACATAATTGTGTTTAAAATTAGAATATTCCATCAAATATTTTGTTCATAACTTAAAGTATACTGGATTAATTCAACTAACCAAATCAAAAACAATATTAATAATTTCATCTACAATTGCAGGCCGAAACTGCTGCCAATCGTATCTGCAAAGTCCTTAAAGTAAACCAGGAGAATGAACGTCTTATGGAGGAATACGAACGTTTAGCCAGTGATGTAAGTTGGTATAAACAAAAATATAATTTATCTGAAAAAACTTTTATTCGACACCCTTTCAATGCAGCTCTTGGAATGGATCCGAAGAACCATGCCCTGGCTGAACTCAAGACAAACCGACAATTCTCTTGCCGGAGTCCAGAAAAAACTCGAAGAATACCGTACTTACAGGCGTAAACACAAGCCTCCACGCGTCGAACAGAAAGCTAAGTTGGAGACCAACTTCAACACCTTGCAAACAAAACTACGTTTATCTAACAGGCCCGCTTATATGCCAACTGAGGGAAAAATGGTTTCGGTGAGTATAGTAAACGAGTAGTGATATTTGCTTGTACTATTTCATCCCGAATTTTCATTGCGTCTAGCCTTTTCTTGGAAATATTCGCACCAGTGTTTCTAGCGAGAGTTGTTCTTTTTTTGCTGAGATTATTGAAGTCATTTTTAATTTTTCAAATCATTCAACTCCGCAGTTCATCGACTATTGCGTCTTTAAAATCAATTCTTGAAATAATTTTCCGTCTGTTTTTCGTTTAAGTATTTCACATCATACATTTTCACAAATATAACGCAGCTCCTGCTTGCTGATGTAAAAATAAATGTATTTAAAATGTATTTATTCCTTCACAAGTCTACATCAATGTAAGTCTGTATGATAGCTGGATAGCTTCAGGCAAACAAATGGTAGTGAATCATTCTGAATTAATAGCACGGAGGTGATATTAATTCCGCCCTACGATGAAAACATGCCCAGTAATTCGAAACAATCTTCATGTTTTTTCGCAACTTTTTTCGAAGACTAAACCAACAATTTTTGTTTTCTGTCAGGATCATAACAGTATACCTTTGTTTCATCACCTGCGATGATAGCGTATATACTCCATTCACTTTTATAAACGATCCCGGTTGGCCATGACATTCTGACAAATTTCACCGTGTATATTTTGAAAATGTTAGGTTATAGCTCAGAGTAACAAACAACATAGAGGTAGGATACGTCATATTTAGAAGGCGATTGCTGTCCGAAACATGTGATACGAAATTTGACACTTTGACCGCAATCAAAACAAACTTGTTAACAAAGCAGTTACCAACCTGTGATGCGATATTTCACTCAATTCACAGGATTCTCCACAAAAAACACACTTCTCACGTCTCATAGTGAATTTTAGTATTGTAATAATTCAAAACATATTGAAGTAAACAGCTAGAAATATCTAAAAACTCGTTAGAAACTCACCCAAACAACGGATGCGGCATCGTTGCCAAAGTTTGGATTTCAGCAGGTAGATGCTGAAAAGAGTAAGTATTCTTCTTACCACAAATTCGAAACTGAAGAAAAATATCGATCATGAAATCTTTAAATTTCCATATTTAACCGAGAATTATTGAAATTAATATGTTTTATTCCATTAAATAAACAATTACAATAAGATAATATCATTGCGCATTTCCAAATATATCACAATCTGACTACGTCGACAAAAAAGTGTTGCGGACACCCAAAAACTGCGTACTGTCCCTCTATGATGTTTGTTACTCTGGGGTTTATAGTAATTTCCCTCTCAGATAACTACGCAACGTTGTCCTCTCTACATAGAGGTCGTAGTTCTTAAGTATTTATCGAAATGTTCATTTACACAAATCTGAGACTTTTATCCAGCAATTTATACTGCAAAAATTTGCGCAACATGTTTTTGTTCACATAAAACTTTGCGTTCATTTACCCTTTTGTATTTGTAACCCATGATTTTATTATTTTAAACAGTGATGCCCGTCCTCAGTTATATTCCAAAGGTTCCTTTGCGATCGTGAGTAGTGTATCAATCGAAAAGTGTTGATTTTTCAAATTATAATTATAAATTTGTCGTTGCATATCTTTTTTCAAAATAAAGTCTTCAGTCAGTGTCGTTTTGGGTGCACTAATAGAAGAAATTTCTTTATCGCCTCTTTCACTTAAAATCTTTCTTATTGTGGTGATGTGCTGCTGAAAAATAAATATTTATTCATATAAAATATAATTCCTTGATTTTCACTCACATACGCCAGAAATGTTGGATAGCTTGTGATAAATTATTGATTCCAAATTATCAGAGTTACTATCAGAAAAAGCAGATTTCAATTCAACATAGCACTTCCTGATACTTTGTCTCTGCTACTTCAAAACTACTTTCGGCATTTTTAGTTTCCAAGCGTGATGGTTATGTTGAGATTGAGAATAGAAATTGGCATTAGCATTTGGTAACGTCTCTGCGTCAGTTTTAAGTAAAACAAACTTGATAGACCTAAATCATGGCCAACTGGCACAGTTTTTAAAAGTGAACGGAGTATACCAAATACAGAGATGCACAATTACAGAGACTAGCTAAGATCAGCTTGTCCCACATAGTATTCTATTGAACCTTAATGGGGGTTCCTGAATTTGGGTTATTACTGCAGATGCAAATTTGAACATAATTATTATGGGTTTGATTCATCATTTTCCCAAATTACCTTCAGAAAGTATTCAAAATCAGATTTCAAAATTTAGGTTTGTTTGGGATTTACCAGGCATGCACGAAGTGACAACGCTGTTTAGTAGAATCTCTTAATAAAGAACATAAGGAAGGAGCATAATGCCTCACGAAGTGGGTCCGGGATGGATGTTGCATATGGCCGACTTTCCTTTCACTTTGAAGAGAGAACAACTTGTTCCGAGACTTCTTTGTCTAAAGAAACTAACTAACATGAGTCATATTTGGAGGTTCAATATGGGCGCCTATGTCCCACTGATATACGAAGTAGAAAAGCGTTATGCTTCTTCCTCTTGTTCTTTATTCAAAGAGTAGAATAGCTTTTTCTGCTATAGAATAATGAAATATTTATTCCTATTCTGTGGTACATACGTGTTCTTTGTCAACATAACCAAACAATTTCCGATTTGTCAGTAATATGACAATCTGTGCTCTTCTTTTTCTATTCCTTGGTCGTTGTCTTCTTCTCTAACCAGATCGAAGTATAGCTATCTCTATTTTCCTAAGCAAAGTAACACATTTGACGTCCTTTTCTTTCCGAGAAAGCTGAATTCGACGTTGCCATATCGTGCACTCAAGACAAATCCCTTTATTTTTCAAATTTAGGTGATCAAACATTTTTCAAAAATATAATATTGAAATTATATGTTTGAAATGTGATGTTCTAAAGGTTTTTCATGAAAATTACTGCATTTTCGATTAAAGGGAAAACCCCCATTTAAGATATATGAAACACACCAAGAACGAACCAGCGAACGGATCATCATATTTAATGCAAAATAGCGTTAATAACTTTCACACCAATTTTAAGAGTTGGTTGAATGATTCTGATTGCAATATATCGGTTCCCTTCAAACATGTGCCGAATTTTTACCACATCTTTGTGGTAGCAATAAACAACAAACAAAACTGTTCTTGCCAATGTGTTGTAGTAAAGTGGTTCATCACTTCATTTGAATATGTTTTGACACAGGACATCGCCAACGCATGGAAAGGCCTCGAAACAGCCGAGAAGTCCTTCGAAGAATGGCTCCTTTCCGAAATGATGCGTCTGGAAAGGCTAGAACATCTCGCCCAGAAGTTCAAACACAAGGCGGACGCTCACGAGGAATGGACCAGAGGCAAAGAAGAAATGTTGCAGAGCCAAGATTTCAGACAATGCCGTCTCAACGAATTGAAGGCTTTGAAGAAGAAGCACGAAGCCTTCGAATCTGACTTGGCGGCCCATCAAGATCGTGTGGAACAGATTGCCGCCATTGCCCAAGAATTGAAGTAAGCGTTAGGAATTATTCCCTGTCTTTTTTCTTTAGCTTTTAGCTACGAATTTGTAGGTTATCTCTAAGTTTTTTGTGATATTTCAAGTCCTCACAGGTACAAACTTACTTATTATGTATATTATAAATTATCTGATGTACCTAGCTTTGCAAGAAGGAAGAATTGGGTTGCCTTGAGAAGAAATGGAATATTATATCATTCAATCGAAATTTTATTGTGATTTCGAAAATTCGATTTCCTGATTTACCAGACAAATCAACTCACAAGGAAGGAGGTGAATTTGCTAATAGCAATATTGCCAGGAAAAAGATATTAATTCTACAATAAGATTAGAAATGATATTCTGGTCATCTATTTCAGCAACATTCAGGTCGATTCTGTTTGCAAATAGCAATATTGCTAGGAAAAAGATATTGCTATCATAACAAGATTGGAATTATTGGTATTCTGATCAACGATTTTGAGCAATATGGTCTGTCACTTTAACAAGAATCTTGCTATCAACGTTGCTATCTTAGCAACCTCAAAATAGTACTTACTATGCTTCATAACAAGAAAGTTTAGAAAAGAAATCTCTCAGAGATCCATTTGTTTCAGTATTATTTCTTCCAAGAACTGGAAAATATTGACTATAGGAAAGAATGTGCTAATAGAAATGTGTTCAAGGTTCTCTAGAATATTTAATTTCAAGGATTCTTAGACTAAAACACCGGTATAGTAAGCAACAGCTGACCTGATTATTCTAATGATCTCAACAACAGCCATCCCTTTGAATTCTCAACAGAAAAGTTCATCGAATTTCGAATTATTATCGCCTGCATAAAATTGCTGCATTTGATTTCTGCAAACCAAAATTCTATCGGTATCCTGGTAATAGGTCAACTTGACTTTAATTGGTTTTTCTGTTTCATAACATTTTCGAATAAGTCGATGTTTACATGAATAAAAAAAAGCATATGCTAATGGAAATTTGTTCAAGATTCTCTAGAATATTATTTAATTTCAAGGAAAATTCTTAGACTAAGATACAGGCATAGGCAACAGCTGAGATGATTATTCTAATCATCTCAACAACAGCAATCCCTTTGAAGTGCCAACGAAAGTTCATCGAATTTCGAATTATTAACGCCTGAATAAAATTGCTGCATTCGATTTCTGATAATCAATAATTTATTGGTATCCAGGAAATTGGTTATTGGTCAATTTGACTCGTTTCGTTTCCTAACATTTTTTATGTCGATGTTTACATGAATAAAGAAAGCCGTAGATAGAGGTTATGTATGCGAAACCATAAAGAAAACTCACGAATTAGGGTTATTTTCATCTTCCTTGTAGTTCTAAAGTCACAAAATACAGTGTTGTCAGCTCTGAAATCACCAATTATGGAAGTCTATGATAGCAATATTGTTATGACAAAATTCATAACAAACATTGCTATAACACTCGAAACAGAATATGTAACATCATGGCCATATTGCTATAAATTAGAAAGATAGCAATATGACTAGAATAGCAAGGTTCATAGCACTACGCAAACAGAATCGACCTGATTATCTGTCAATTCACCAAGAATCTTGCTATCAATATTTCTATCTTAGCAACCTCAAGATAGTACTTGCTATGCTTGATATCAAGATAAGTTAGAAAAGGAATATGGCAAAGAACCATTTGTTTCATTATTATTTCTTCCAAGAATTAGAAAATATTGAAAATAGGGAAGTATGTGCTAATATTCCATTTTAAGGAAAATTCTAAGAATAAAATACCGGCACAGTAGACACTAGCAACTCCTTTGAGTTGCCAACAGAGAAGTTTATAATTGCTGCCTTTGATTTCTGGTAAGCAATATTCTGTTTGTATCCAGTTGCTCATTAGTCATAAAATACATTGTTGTCAGCTCTAAAATCGCCAATTATGGAAGTCTGTGATAACAGAATCCGTAATAGCATGGACATATTGCTATAAATAAGAATTCTTAGGAATATGACTTGAATAGCAAGGTTTACAGCGATACGAAATCAGAATCGATCTGAATATTTTAAATTTCACACTGAGAATATGTCTCCACCACAGTGGAATATAACCATTACCACAACAACTAATCAGCTTTCTTGTCAGTGAATTACGATAGTTGGTTCAGTAGTTGCTGAAATCAGAGGAAACAAATACTAACAAAAAACAAAATTGCAAATGTAAAAAACTATTTTGTTTTTGCAGTACTCTAGATTATCATGACAGTATCAGCGTGAACGCCCGTTGTCAACGCATTTGCGACCAATGGGACAGGCTTGGTGCCCTGACACAGCGTAGACGTCAAGCTTTAGATGACGCTGAAAGGATATTAGAGAAGATCGATATTCTACACTTGGAATTTGCCAAGCGGGCAGCTCCTTTCAACAACTGGTTGGATGGTACAAGGGAAGATTTGGTCGATATCTTCATCGTGCATACCGTTGAAGAGATCCAGGGTCTTATTGACGCTCATGCTCATTTCAAAGTGAGTTAATTGTTCATTTGAGAACATCTGCCAGAATTAATGTCATGATCACCGGTTGATTAATTAAAAAATATGGTAAACCCGCAAGATTTCCCGTCGCGAAGCTATAAGTAAGATATTCACATCATTGTAAGCAGTGTGAGTTCCTGAACAAAAAATATGAAGGCCAACATAGGCGGTCTCTCTTTGTTTGGAAGATATGGGCCTCCAAAGTTCCAAATTGATGCATAGTCAGATCCTTTTTTCCGCCATAAAAATGATCTCTCACTTCTCAAATCTAGTTCATAAATCATCTTTGAACCTTCAACCAACAAATAGAGACACTTTCTTTCAAGAATATTCATTATTTAAAGGAAGAAAAGTGAAAATATTAGACAACAACTTAACCTATATTTCTACGAAATACTTCTCAATGTTAAAGCGGAGCTTGGCAACAGCGTATTTTCATCGCTGGCCAACGTATTATGGGTAGTTGCTGGCGGAAAATATGAAATGATGTACAGTTGAAGGATATGATTATAAGGAAAATGCTTATGTCACTGAAGAAGAGGTGGTTATTCTAACATCAAAACAAAATCATTGAGAATATTTCTTTAAGGTTTCACTTTCAATATTTTCGTTTGAACTTTCTTTCTATCCCCTTCAAAATAGGGAGGTTGTTATCTACTTCGTTTTTTGTTGTGTCTTCGAGACGGTCCCAGTTTAGAATGAGATTCAGGGTATTCCAATGAAATGGGTTATATAATAACCTCGATTTCATTGGAAATCTGGGAAGGGCGCGACCTGTCATATGAAAAAAATTTACGTTGAAATATATGTCAGGGGGAATTCCCATTCCATTACTATGTGTGTCAACCTTGTAGATTTCATTAGAAACGAATTCTCCTATTGGAAGATTTAGAGTTTCGCAGTAAACAGTAAGAACATATTTCATTTTTCTCGCCAGCAATATCCTGTCATTCACGAATACGCACGATGGCACGATTCCGACCGATGAAATTTGCGCCATTGCCAAACTTCACTTTTAGTCTGAGTCGAAATCAGAAGGAATAGAGTTTAAGTGGTTGTCCAGTAATTCAATTATTTTTTCATTAAATATTGATTATTCTTGAAAAAAAATGTGGCTTATTGTTGGTTGAAGGTTCAAAGGTGGTTTGTGAACTATACAGATGAAGTGAGAGATCGTTTTTATGGTGGAAAAAGGGACCTGAAAACGACTCATTTTGGAACTTTTGGGGGCCCATATCTTCCAAATTAAGGGAGACCGCCTATGTTCGATTTCACATTTTTTATTCAGAAAATCACTCTCCGTACAATGATGTAAATATCTTTTTAATATCTCGGCGACGGGAAATCTTGCGGGTTTACCAAAAATATATAGTCACACTCAGACAAAAAAATAAAATAGTAGCTAATTAATCATGCAAGGTTGCCACATCAGTAGTTATATTCTGTGGGAGCGAGCATTATGTTATAATGATTTAATTTCAAAACAATTATTTTTTTTAGGCAACTTTAGGTGAAGCTGATAAGGAATATCAGAGTATTGTTGGACTTGTCAGGGAAGTTGAATCTATTGTCAAGCAACACCAAGTACCTGGAGGACTCGAAAATCCCTACACCACACTAACTGCTCATGTAAGTCGTATTTTAAATCACATAGTTTCTGTTTTTGCAATTTGTTTTCATCTTTCATCTATTCGAAATCATTTCATTCCATCATTATTTTCTGAAATTTGAAAAAAACTAAAATACAATATTAAATTTTTTTCTTCGCCAAACTTTATAAGGAAGGATTTGGTGGAGACCTAGAGGTAAAAAAGTCGGTTAGTGAAACTTTTTCTTCAGGATCCATATTAAGAATTATGTTTACAGGATCTCACCAGGAAATGGGGAGAAGTAAGGCAATTAGTCCCACAAAGGGATGCCACCTTACAGGCTGAATTAAGAAAACAACAGAGTATCCTTTCGAATATTTCTCGACTCTTTTACGGAATTGTGCAAGACTGCGAATTTGAAGAATACTTCATTTATAAATATTACTGAGGAAAAATACTAGTAAATATAAGAATTATTGGACAAAAAAAAAACATAAAAACAATTGTGTTTTTTCTCTACTTCAAAAAACTTTGTTTTCAGTATTTACTCCCAATATCTGAAAAAAAAAAGAATTAAATGAAAGTAATCATTTATAGAAAACGTTCTGGGATTCAAACTATTTTTCGAGAACAGTTTTTAGAAAAAAAAAGTTGCCTAATGAACAACATCGGAGTAATGTAAATGATCAGAAAAGTTAACTGTAACGTTTTAGAATCTATATTTGACTCCTTCGTCAGACAATAAGGAGAAAATTTGACAAAAGTTTTGAAATACCAGAGTATTAGAAAAAAATTATTTTGCAAATTTTCTCTTTATTGTCTGATGAATGAGTTAGATATAGACTGGAAAGTTACAGTTCACATTGTTGGTCGTTTATATTATTCTGTTATTGTTCATTAGGCAACATTTTTTCAAAGAAACTGCCCTTGACAAAAAGATTCAATCCCGCAATCTAGAAACCGGTTTTCTATGAATATAATAATTTATTTAATTTTTAATAGTTCTTTTTCAGATATTTGGAGTGAAAACATAGGAAAAACCTAAAAAAATACTGCGAAAACCTCCCTAAGATCCTCTAATCGATATTTTATTTTTCATCATATTTTTTAAATTTTTCACTCAAATTTTGCACAATTCTTACTTTTGATCCCTTAATTTGAATTTTTTTCATTTCTTCATCTCATCCTCTATGTGAATATTTCTTAACGAAAATTAAGATAACGAAATGTTGAGACGCCAATTTGCTGAAAAAGCCAACGCTGTAGGACCTTGGATTGAACGTCAACTAGATGCAGTCACTGCCATTGGAATGGGTCTTCACGGTACCCTAGAGGACCAACTTCATCGTCTGAAAGAATATGAACAAGGAGTATATGCCTATAAACCGCATATTGAGGAATTGGAAAAGATCCACCAAGCTGTTCAAGAAAGCATGATATTTGAGAACAGGTATGAAACTATGTTCGGTTTGAAATTAATCATGCAAGGTTGCCACATCATATGTTCGGTTTGAAATAACTAATGCATGCAAACATTGACTTTGTTTTCGTTTCTTTATGTGTTTATTATTTTCTCAACTATTTCAAGAGCATTAACGCTATTTTTCAACAGATTCAGATGAAACCCAATAAGAAAATTCAAAATTTCATATCAGTTCATGCATGGCTATTGATGATTCATGATCGTACAGATAAATTGTATATTATTCAACTAGCTGTAATGTACGTCATAACTCACGTAGATGAAGAAATTCATCAGGTGAGCCATGTGATCATTTCTGCTAGTTGAATACTAAACTTTATCTACGACTAACATTGAAATACTAAGGTACAAGTAAAGGGAAAGAACTTATTGACAAATCACGAAAAAGTTTTAATGATTGTCAGAAGTTTTTTAAGATTTGAGAAACTTGAAAGAATTGCTATTTCTTTGGTATTTTTCGTACCTTTGGGTTCATTTGATAGGATTGAAAATACGCCCTGGAAACCCTTCAGTCCTTGTAGGTTTTCCCCCCACCTTCAGTTAGAGCCGAGGCCCTTGCCTTTGGCCATATTACTCTTTCTTTTCGAATTTTTTATAGTGAGTTATAGTAGTTAGTTAAGAGTATATTCGTGTCACGGTCGTTTATATATACTGTCGTTTTTCTGAGGATGAAATAAAATATTCCAAAAGCTTGGCAAGAGGAAGAAGAGTTTTCCTTATTGCACCAGGTCGAGACCTTTAGAAAAACGACAGTAGTGAGTTAATATAACTCACGTTGTTTATTTACAGATACTATTAATTGTAGTTCAAACATGAATATACAGTGCTCGTCAAAATTATTGAACAAATTCATTTTCTCTGAAAAAAAATATTTGGCAACAAAATTCCGAAACAGGTCAATTTTTGTTTCACTTTTACCACATTTTTATGCATTTTTGAAGGATTTTTGTTGCACCCTGTGCCATCCCTATCAACCCTCTAAATTTTTTGAATAGGGAAAGTGGGTGATGTGGTACTTTTTTGGCAAGGTATCTGTATCTTCTTTACAGGCGTGCAGAAATTTTCAAGAAAAAACACTTTTTTTGAAAAATAAGTTACTTCAAAGAGGTTTTCAGTATGTGCACTTCGTCTTGGATCATTTACTTTGAGACAATGATACCTGATAAAATTTGTCACCGACTGAAAGTCGACCATTATAAATTTGTTCATGCACAAGTTGGAGAAAAAAATGGAGGGGGTTGAAAGTTGTGCATGAACAAAACTCTAATGGTCGACTTTCATTCGGTGACAAATGTCATCAGGTCTCAAAGTAAATGAGCCATGACAAAGTGCACATCTGAAAACCTCTTTGAACTAATTTTTCAAAAAAAAAATTTTTTTTCTTGAAAATTTCTGCACGCCTGTAAAGAAGATACAAAGACCTTGCGAGAAACCACATGACCTACCTTCCCTATTAAAAAAATTTAGAGGGTTGATGAGGATGGCACAGGGTGCAACAAAAATCCTTCAAAAATGCAAATTCAATTTGGTAAAAGTGAAACAAAAATTGACCTGTTTCAGGATGTTCTTGCCAAATATTTCTTCTGAGAAAATTAATTTTTTCCATAATTTTCCATAGTTCCATAATTTTGACGCGCACTGTATAATTTGATATGAGTAGGAAGAATTTGTTTCTTGTCCTTAATTTTTGTTAGTTTCACGGTTAATCTATAATTCACAGATACACTCAATATACAATGGAAACACTGCGTGTTGGCTGGGAACAACTTCTGACCTCGATCAACAGGAACATAAACGAAGTCGAAAACCAGATACTCACGAGAGACTCCAAAGGAATCACCCAAGAACAGCTCAATGAATTCAGATCATCCTTCAACCACTTCGACAAAAACAGGACCGGACGTTTGACCCCAGAAGAATTCAAATCTTGCTTGGTTTCTCTTGGTTATTCCATCGGTAAAGACAGACAGGGTGACATAGACTTCCAGAGGATCTTAGCTGTTGTCGATCCCAACAGTACCGGATATGTACATTTCGATGCGTTCCTTGATTTCATGACTAGAGAGAGCACTGATACTGACACCGCTGAACAGGTTATCGACAGTTTCCGCATCTTGGCCGCTGACAAGGTAAGTTGAGAAATTCGAGAAAAAAAATCTAGAAAAGCACTGCCGTGAAGGCAGCAGCTTTTGCGCGCATGTTCAATGTAGATGACCGCTTCGGCAACGAATATGAACATGCGCGCAAAAGCTGCTGCCTTCACGAAAGTGCTTTCCTAGATTTTTTTTCGATAAATTACTGGATTTCAATTCGATCTAATCTGTATTTTTGGAAATATTGGAAAAATAAAATTTTGAATGGGCATATCTGCAGAATCATTGAGCGGACTTTACCCATTCACGAATTCGACCTCTCTAATTAAGCCCCAAACCTCTGATTCCGTGAATATACTCATTCAAAATTTTATTTTCCCAATAGCTCCAAAAATACAGATTAGATCGAATAGACGACTTCCGCCCAAGTTGCCAACCCATAATTTAATTAGCAAGTTTACTTTCACTGGGGAACGGGAATTTCAAGACAAATTCGACATGATAAGGTTCGCGTTATTTATAAATACCCGTAAAACATGCCTCGGCTCTTCAAACCAGATAATTCCTTCCAAATATAGGTTTTTGTTAAGATCGTCCCCGATTGGCTGAAATTTAAGTTGGGATTCCTGATTTCATGCAAACAGTGTCAATTTTCATAGGATACGTTCCGAAAATCAACTCTGTTGTTTCGGCTGCCGATTTTCCGCTCCGTAAATATGAAATATTCGGATGGTTCCTGGAACAAGCGCGTGAAAAAGGTTATTTACGGAATCTGGTTGATGAAAATGCGGTCGATTTACTGTCACCAGAACGATTTTCTATGGTAAATATCCATAGCATAGAACAATCTATGTTTACTTTAGGTTTGTTTTGGTTCCGAGTTCAGAACCACAGACTATTGGTCTATGCTAGAACCGTCCCGAACAGATCTGAACTCTGAACCAAAACAAACCTAAAGTAAACATAGATTGTTCTATGATATGGATATTTACCATAGAAAATCGTTCTGGTGACAGTAAATCGACCGCATTTTCATCAACCAGATGAGATTGCGAAATTTCGTTGAGATCGTATTGTCACTAAATTCAAAAAGAATAATTTTTCAAAATTTTTCTTCGCAAACGATTCTTCATATTCGAAAAAAATTTTAGCTTACACCTTGAAAAAGCTTTCCTAGAATTATCATACAATACAAAGCTAAGCTAGCGGCGGTAGC
Source organism: Myrrha octodecimguttata (assembly GCA_958510865.1). NCBI lineage: Eukaryota > Metazoa > Arthropoda > Insecta > Coleoptera > Coccinellidae > Myrrha > Myrrha octodecimguttata. The sequence continues at coordinate 66,794,811 of OY294058.1, read as the reverse complement.
TCAGTGGTTACAGCGCAAGCCCCATGATCGTAAGGTCTGGGGTTCAAGCCCTTGGCCGGGAAATAACTTTTCCGGTTTTTAGGGGACCGTCCAACCATTCGCTTTGGGTAAACAATTAACAGTGCTGTTCCTAACGTGGCGCAAGGAATTAGTAACAAAGCCTACACAGAACACACCCTGTATCCTAACTCGCACAAGCTTTAAGCTTCTGAGGGGTTTCGTTGAAGCCTAGGATATTCGGAAAAAATACAAAAAATAAAAAAAAATACAAAAATAAAATTTTAACATTGAACTATTTTCACAGCCATATATTCTGCCTGATGAACTCAGAAGAGAATTGCCCCCCGATCAAGCGGAATACTGCATTCAGCGTATGCCTCCATTCAAAGGCCCAGGAGCAGTGCCCGGGGCCTTGGACTACATGTCGTTCTCCACAGCTCTTTATGGAGAATCAGACCTATAATCCTCTTCCTCGTAGTAATTCATATATCTACATATTATTTTTGCTCCATATCTATTTATTTCTCAAATTTTCAAGAACGAAAATATCACCAAGAATCTTCCATTACTCGAACGAACATATGTATAGATACGAACTGCAAATTTTATTTTCTGAGAATTTACTTATCTTGGAGGTATGTTAGTCTTTTTATGTACTATTTTTTCTTTTATGAAGAATTTATTTAATTTATATGTGCCCATATTCATTTAATTAAGTTTTGTGTACATAAGAGAAGGTAAACATTAAGGTTATTTGTTTGTTAAGAACAAATAACCTGTTTTGTTTTCATACAACATAAAGGTTCTTTGTTTGAATATCGGGCTTCCGATGTTATCGAAGAACCTCTATGCTTTTGTTTTGGTTGGAGTTTTATGATATATTTATTTAAAAAATGATTTATTTGCCCCAAAGTATACTAACTATATATTGTAAGTTTCAAAATATTGAATTGTATTTGAAATCATTGTATTTGAAATCATTTTATTCTCAATTTTTTCAGTTTTTAAAAGTGGTTTCTGACCAAAAGATGAATTGTAGTGCTATATTTTATGTTCAAATTTAGATTTCTTAAGATGAAACTATGTGAATAAATTAATTAATTTTGAAGTGCTTCGTTTTATTTTATCCAGTAGTTTGAACATTCGTTTTTGTTTGGATTTTCAATAGGTTCAGTTGGGTTCCAACAATAGCCGTTGGTTTCACAAAGCTTAATCCTCTGATCAACGCGTTGATATTCTGTGGTATTGCTGAAAATGAACACAGAATTGTCTTGATCAGAACAATCAAGTTAATCACAGCTTTGTGAAACCCGCTGTTACTGTTCTAGAACTGTCAGGAGTTTGCGCAGTAGAGTTGGTCACGTTCGGGTTTTTTCGAACTGTTTCAGGACCGACTTGATCTGTGTTCGGGTTTTGTCAGAATTATCCTAGGACGGTCCTAGAACTGTCCGAAGTACCTGCTTTCCAGTGGGTACTGTTCTAGGATTTCTACCGCCGCATGGTCAGATTTTTTTATTTTGGACAATGCCATTGAAATCCGATTATTTGAATATATTAGTTGAGAGTTATGTTTGTGTTCAAAATATTTCTTCAATTAGGGTTAAAATAAACAACATGAAGCTAGTCACAAGTACCAATTCATGAGAAAGTAACCAGATTTGTAGATTAATTTTAATCTAGTTACATTCAGCCTCGGTGCAAGCCGAATATTTAAAGCAGAGTTTAATAAGTTTATCGTCGCTTAACTAACTGTAGCTTAGGACGAAAACGGTGCAATTGGCCCTTAGGACCTGTAATTTTAACAAGTTTTTTTCCACTGGTACAAATTTATGAAGTCACTGGATCAAAATCCTATTGAAATCAGTGGTATTTTAAGTCATAGCTGTTCAAAAATTCTACAATCTATTTTAAACTCACTATGTCCTCTATAAATAAGTGCTGTCCTCTGTATATTTCAGATTAAATTGAACAAGAAAATTGAAAGTAAAATAGGAGTAGCAATCCCAATAGCAATGTAGAAATAAGCAAGCCACATTATTTATAATCAATCTTTTGGGCAGATGTGGTAAGGATATTTGTATTCTCCACTGATTGAAGGGTCAAAGAAAGAATGTTTATCAAACTTATATTATTCTTTATTCTTGGTTTGCGTCAACATTCTCAGTTTGTAATTTTTTGAATGTAGCAACTGGAACATATGTTGCTAGGGTATAAAGTTTATTAACTGAATCTTCATCTTCGTTCCTCCTTCTTGACAAACGTACACGAAGTCTGAAAGGTACATTTCTGCAAAAAAAAGGGGATTATTGATAAGAGTATATTAGAATGATATTGGATTTGAATCTAAAAATGATATTGAATTCAGGATATGATTGAGGAACAAATCTAGGAAACTCCATCTGGTAATAATTACAAACTAAACTACCCATTATACTCTTTTAAGAAAAATACATGGAAAATGTTTATGTATCAATTAAAAAGGTGATTATGCCAAAATATGCAGCAATTCTAAATATTTTGTTTTTCCGGCATAATAGAGTAAAACATAAAGTCTATCTTGATATGTAAAATTTCATGCTAGATTTCCATTATAAATACAAGCCGAAGTATCAGAGCTATGGGGAAGTAAATTTGCTACCTAAACAAGACACAAAACAGATGTACGAACCTTATTCCCTTGGACCATATTTGCTTGTTTAATCTGGTATCTATCCTTACATCAGGAGTTCCCATTTGCAAAATAGCGAATTTACGGATTTCCTTAATGGCTCTTGGGGCCCTCTTTTTGAAACCGATTCCATGTAGCCTTTTATGCAGGTTAATGGTATATTCTCTAGTTACCACCTCATTAATGGCAGATTTGCCTTTTTTCTCTCCCTTGAGTTTAGCCATTTTCTAACCTAAAACAGAATTATGATAATTTTGGTTGTAATCTGAATTGAAAGATAAGTTGAAAATATACGGTTCTTTGGTAGAAAAATGGTGAAATACATAAGTTGGAAGTCAGAAGAAAATATTTAAGAGTAAGATTAATGAGAAATATTTAGAATAATTTCGATACGTACCTTGTCCGACACAAAATACTTCGTAAAAGAGATGGGATCACAGAGAAGAAATAAAACTTAACCTCTCGCTCTCATGGGAGTTCACGGTAGAAAGAATAATAAAAGCTATATTTCTATGGTTTAATGTGTTTTTTATATAGTTACTCTATGCTTTTTTATTGAAAATTGTCTAGGTTCCATTAATTGCATTTCTTGAGGAGATACGTGGGCAAAAACAAACGTGATTTGAAATTTCGAAGTTGTGTGTTTATTTCTAATGTCTTGGAAAATGCTACTAGGTACCTACAGGGAATGGCAGAGTCTAGGCAATTACATGAATTGATGTTTCAGTTTCTATAACTGTTGTTTAAAGCGTTTAAAACTTTGATTAAAAAATAATGTTCTCTATTTCAAGATTTAAATTAAATGAATGCTACAATCCAGACAAGAAAGCTATACCATTGTTTGAACTATGCCTATACCATTGTTTAAACAATATTCTTCTCCTTAAACAATGCCTATACTATGCATTATGCTGCTTCTACCTTTTATATCGCCAGATTTCGCAGTGTTATTAAATAGTTAATAATATATTTATTATTTGAATGATGGATATACTACCTGAATTCGTCAAATAATGTATTTATTCTTTGATGGATTATTTTTTGAATAACGAAAAATTTCAGAAAATTTACTTCCATGACGTTTCTTCCTGAGTGTTTGTAGAAAACAATTCACATTAGTCACTAGAATCTAATTTGACTCGATGTATATGCCAATTTGAAAACAATTTACGACATACGGGCGTCTGATGCAGATGGATGAACCCAGCCGAGTCATTTGATAATTAATTTTATTGAGCAGACATAACATCAACTTCCGATGGGACTTCCTTGCCATAATATATTTAGAGGTAAACGAAAATTGAAACTTTGCATTACGAAACATTCCATAAAGCTAATGATATTAATTAGTGTAAAGACTTTTGTATCGATAATAATCAAAGTTCCTGATGTGCTGATTTGGTCAAAATTGCTGGGATCATATGACAATAATTTCAATCGCTCTTTATGCCAGGAGCAATCTTTCGCTATGCATATATAATCTACTTTTGTTTCCATAATTTTCATAATTATTAACATTGCGTAAAGCTTAGATTATAGATCCCTGATAGCTCTAAAGAAAGTATAAAGACAACACTTGAAGATAATTCTGGTTTTTAAATTTCGAATCAACTTCGGAATATCGGTTCCTTCACCTTGCTGGAATACTTCGGCTAGTGCACAACAGGGGACCCATTCACCATTATTATTGTTAGAAAAGGTACAGGTGTCTTCTTACGGAAAAAAATTAGATAACTCTGGGTTTTAATTTTCGAATCAACTGATTGGGATATCGGTTCCTTCAACTTGCTGGAAAACTTCGGCTACTGCACAACAGAGGACCCATTTACAATTATTAATTTCAGAAAAGGTACAGGTATCTTCTTACGGAAAAATAGATTTCGAATCAACTGATTGGAATATCGGTTCCTTCACCTTGCTGGAATACTTCGGCTACTGCACAACAGGGGACCTATTTACAATTATTATTGTTAGAAAAGGTACAGGTATCTTCTTACGGAAAAACTATGTTACCTCTGGTTTTTAAATTTCGAATCAACTGATTGGAATATCGGTTCCTTCACCTTGCTGGAAAACTTCGGCTACTGCACAACAGAGGACCCATGTACAATTATTATTGTTAGAAAAGGTACAGGTATCTTCTTACAAAAAAAAATCCCGAACTATCTGTTTCAGGATGAAAATTCATGACTTTTGATGGGAATTATGGAATATTACAAACAACTCTGAAATAAGATTTCATCCGCTAGTTGTTTTCCTATATTTCAAAGAAAACTTTCAGTACAAAATATGAACTGGCACATCCACCATTTTCATATGATTGTTAAAATGAAATTCTCATAGATGGCGATAATAACTAAATGACAAATAATAATTTTCAACACAACTAGCCAATATTTATAGATTTATGTTAATCAATTCATGAAGAACTCACATTTTGAATTGGCAACTTAATTTCCATTCAAGAATTTCTTCAAGGTGCAAATACTGATTTCACCTTGAGAATTCGAATATGTAATTACCTTCATCAATCCCTTACATCTTGGCGGCCTTGTATCAGGATCTAAAATGAAAGAAAAATGTAATTTCATCATCAATCATTCAATGATTATTCAGTCTCTTTAATTTCTGTCAATTTTCAGCAACATACATTGATTTTATTTTTAGGACATCGAATTTCATATTTACTCTTCACAAGTAAGTGTATACTTAGAACGTCATATCCCCAGAACGAACATTTTTACGCGCTTGTTTTAGGAAACACAATGTCTGTTTTTTTCGAATTTTGGGCCAAAATGGTTTTAAACGATTAGGTTGGACTCACAAAAGAAGAATCCATGGTCAAATTCATTTCTATCCGTCTGTCCGTATGTGCTCTAACTTCCGAAAAAGAGGACCAAGCGACTCAATACTGTCAGAATAGGCTTGGAGTTCAAAAAACTCGGTTGAGTTCGTTAATTGGTGAAATCGCTAGAATAGTTTTGGAGCTTTGAATAAAGAACAACAGGAAGAATCATCATAACGCTTTTCTACTTCGTATATCAGTGGGACATAGGCGCCCATATTGAACCTCCAAGTATGACTCATATTAGTTAGTTTCTTCAGACAGAAAAGTCTCGGAACAAATTGTTCTCTCTTCAAAATGAAAGGGAAGTTGGCCATAAACTTCATCCATCCTGGACCCACTTTGTGAGGCATTATACTTCTTCCTGTTGTTCTTCATTCAGAGTTTTGGAGTTAGGAAATTTTGAGGTTAATTCCTCGATATCCCATGAAGTACTGAATCGATCAAATTGAAACTTTGTTAACTGTTTTTGAATTCCAACGCGCAACTTAGTGAAAAATTTCGTGTCGATCCAGTTGTTGGAAAATGAGAGAAATTCGTTCGAAAATTCTCAATTCTCAAAATTTTCAATGGAAAAGTTTTTTTTTCTCCGAATATACTGATTAGATTTGAATAAAATTTGGCACAAACCTCAAAGTCAGGATTTATCAACAATATTTGAAATTTCAATTCGAACCGATATTTATACTTTCGGAGATATAGTAAAAAAAGTATGCCAAATTTCGTTGTTATTTGGAATTTTAAAGTTATATCCGCAATATCTCAAGAAGTACAAATGCAATCAGATAATGAGGTAGAGATTTCCAACGCGCAACTAGGATCAAAATTTCGTGTTGATCTAATAGATAGTTAGAATTTGAACAAGCTCGTAAAAGCTCCTGACCTCACCTCACTGCTTTTCCAGATTTTTTTCGGCATATTTTTCACTATTAATATAATTTTCCGATTTAATTTAACAAATTTCAAACCTTTATTAATTATTTATAAATAATAATACTATATGGAAATGATTTTTTTTTGCATCACGAATGAAGTTATTATTTGACCACACGCTAGAATTAAAAAATCCTAATCAAGTTTTATGCCATCAGGGCATATCGCTATACAAAATCTACCAGACAAGCCAACCCATATAATAACCAGCAGACAAACCATCTGAAAGCCAAATTCTATCTGCGCGACTGTTGAAGGACAAAGGTCCAAAAATCCAATGACCTAGCAGCATTCGGAGGACCTTTAGAGGGCAAACGCATCCACGCAACGCGTATGCAAGCCGGACTAGCGGGGCAGGGGGGGTTCGCCAAGAGTCGCAGCTTGGTTCTACCCCCGCATGCCCCTTTCAGACGAGTGGTACTGGTCTTATATGAATTTTATCAGCGAGTCGTTCCGCCAGACAGTCACGGGTTTATACACTTTGTAGTGTCTTACCAAGTTAGAATCACGTTACACTCGCATTTTCTTAAAGTCGTCATGGATGGACGGATATGTCTCGTCGATTTGGTCTGCTGAACATCGCTCCCTTCGCAGTAGACGACTTGATCGCAAATTTATCCAGGGCGTTTCTGAATTGATACGAATACTTGCGATCGGCAAAAATAAATGGGAATCTTTCTTCATTTTTGCGCGCATGTTCTGAGAAACGGCCGCCTGTATGCACGATTATAGGCGTACGGAGAATCACAATTTTTTTTTTCGAAAACTGTTTATCATATTCGAAAAAAAGGTTATCTCAGGCCTTCAGCTTCATGGTTCACAGTAGTGTACCAAATTTTATTTTGATCTGATTATAATTTTTGGAGATACATATTTCGAAAAAATATGTAAAATTTCGTGTTTTTTTTCCTCGATATCGTTGTTTTTTCGAAATAACTCAAAAAAACTAACTCAATCATGATGAAACTAGGAAGCTGATTGGAAAATGTTGATGGGCCATTTTGTGCAAATTTTCGTGATGATCGTGTTATCGGGTAAGGTTTACTGTCCACCGTAAACACAATAACTTCCGAAAAAAACAACTTAGAAACTCGATATTTGTAGAGTAGGTTAGGAACTTAATTACGAAGGCCGAATTCGTGACTGGGTGAAATCCACCCAATGATTCCGCAGATATACCCATTCAAAATTTTATTTTCCGAATATTTCCAAAAATACAGATTAGATCGAATTGAAATCCAGTACTCCATCGAAAAATGGCAGTTCGAAATTTCATACAGTATTTGGTGAGAATAATATAATAAGAATTAGGATCACAGAATATTGAATATTTAAAAAAAAAATTGAATTTTTTTTTTCAAATCGTTCTTATGACACGATTATGACGAAATTTGGCAAACAATTGTCCTTCAGCCTCTTCAAACTAACTGCGAAATTTCATCATGCTTGAAGTAGTATTTCTTAAGTAATAACGAAAAAAACAACGATATCTAGAAGAAAACCAGGAAATATTACATATTTTTTTCCAATATCTCTAGAATTAATAGCCGTATCGAATTGAAATTTGGTACACTGCTGTGTACTATGAAGCTCAAGGTATGGACAAAATTGATTTCCAATTCGATCGATAGTTTCTGAAAAAAAATATTTTCGAAAAAAATTTCGAAACATTTTTTTCAAATCAAGTGAACCTACGATCCCAACAAAATTTTTCTAAAAGTAGCGCATCATTATGCTTCAACTAACTGCCAAGGTTCATCCCGATGCGCGAGCCAACCTAAAAGTTTCAAGTCGCAAGCTTGTTCCGTTCGACAGTTATCGTGTCCTCGGCAGGACAGAATCGATTTTGACACCGGATTCGTCGACAGTGAGTTTAACCTAGTCGTTTGAGACCATTTTCGGCTCGAAATTCGAAAATCACAGACATTTGGACAAAACGATAGCACGCTGTTCCCCTAGAACATACGTGCAAAATCAGGTTCAAAATCGGTGACCGTTCATTTCAACCCGTTTTATTTGATTCTCGAACTTGAATTATGCATACCGAACAAGTAAGTCACATATGTAGGCAAAAAATTTTATGTTTTTGTAGGAAGGCTATGGTAGGAGCGCACTGAAGAGTTCATATGTGAATTCATGTTTTCATATAAAAGAAAGAACTCATACCGAGAACTAGCAGCTGTGAATTCATACCATTTGCGAATCCATACATTCTACAATGAATTCATAACTTTTTCGTACGAATTTATAATTATATTACGAATTCATCCTGAATTCATAAAAAATTTCATGAATCCATAGAGTGACGGCTATTCTAGAACTTAACTATAGGTGTGTTCGTTGTACCTACATGAACTACACTAATAACACTTACTCCACTGATTCTGTTCGGTGTGTTTTGTTGTTAACTTGCACTCTGTTCGTTGAGGAAATTTTGGCAGTTAGTGTAGTCACAGATTACGTGTGCAGTGCATAGAGTAAGGTTATCTTCTGTGATGGTTATGCGCAAATATAGATGTATATGAATATGAATTATAATTCATATTCATATACATCTGTGGTTGTCTCTGGTTCCGGGTTGGACGTGTTTTGTTCTCTAAGTATGGTTATTTTTGGACGAAATTAATTTTCATCATATCGTTATTTGAAATAGAATTTTTGCCCGTGACGACTTTAGAAAAACTTTACGACAAATCTACATCACCTCCAAGTGGCAGCTAAAACAAAAGAAGCATAGAATTCTGTCATCTTGGGTTTGCGTAAAATCATCAGATATTCGTATTCTGTGAAAATCATAGAACAGATTGAACTACACTAATTCCACTCATTCAGTTATCTTTCTGTGACTACACTTAGCTGCACTGAAAGTTGGAAGTCAGTGGAGTTGGTGTAGTTAGAGTCATTCATGCAGGCACAACGAACAAAACTTATAGTTCTTCATTACAACTAAACACATTATTGCGCAATTTTTCTATAAAATATCTATAGCGAACCTTCTGAATATTTATTTATGTAGGTCAGTGATATCCAGTCAATCGATATCCATAAACGAACTTGAACAGCCTCATCATTCAAATGAAAACTGCAAAAACATGACCATAACCTTTGGTTTTCATTGAGCGAATGTTGTTATCCTCGGAAAAGTGGCAAGATTTTTAATTACGACTATCAAACAATCGATTGATCGCTTCAAAATATGCGTAGGTATCATTAAAACGCAAATGCGAGATTTCCTTGAATTATGCGAATTTGTCCGGAATTTAAATGTGATTATTCGAAGCGGCGTGTCTTTATATCTATCGAGCCTAGAAGGGAAAGGATAGAAAGCTGTCAATTACCTCCAAGGAGGGATATCTTTTGATTATGTGGGTTTGATTTCGAGATAGTAGTTTGGATGGTCCTGAATTTATTTCGGTTGGAAATACAGGTAGACATAGGGCAGTTTCTTCAGTGGTTATATGCATGTCGATGATTTTGGTTTCGGGTTTTAGTCTGTTTTTCTGCTCATTAAATTGGAATTGTTGAAATGATGGTGCTTGGAGAATCACAGTGGTGTATTCAAGGGGGTAGAGGCTTCTGGGAGATACAGGTTGTTTCGAAACTTGGGAAAAGTGAAGGGTTCTTTCCTCAGCTCAATGTAAAAAACATTTCATACCTCAGAAACCGTTTGGGTCTTAACATTCCTATCTTGAACAGTGTGTCAATTTGAAACGGTACCAATAACTACCCTTAATATATCGACCCCCCCCCAGACAAAATCAGAAAAAATGCAAAAAGTGGTAAACTTTAGTTCGTAGGGGGGACATTTTTACGCGCTTTTTCTTGGAAACAGCGCGTTATCATTTCGTCACGATGTCTGTAATTTTCGAATTTTGAGCCGAAATTGGTCCCAAACGACTAGGTTGGACTCACCGATGATAATCCTTGGTGAAAATTGATTCTGTCCGTCCGATGGTCCCAGAGTCCTAGGGTCTTGAAATTTTCAGGTTAGGTTAGGATCCTGAATATCTCGTTTGAGTTCGTTAATGGGCCAAATCTGCCGAATAATTTTTGTGCTACATTTGAAATTTTGATTTTCCAATTACTCGAAAAATATTGATCTGATCGAAATGAAACTTGGTTGGAATATGAACAGTGCCAATAAGAAGAATTATCCATGGAAAAATTAGAAAAAAAAATTTTTTTCATTTTGAAAATTTTTATATTTCATTGAAACTTCACTGAAATTTCCAAGTCACCATTTCGCAATGTGAACAAGCGCGTAAAAGCTGCTGACTTCATGGCAGTGCTATTCTAGATTTTTACGGTTGGGTCTGATCAACCCTTTGAGCGTGATGAAAGCAACCCCTACAATCTTGAATGGGAGGAAGGGTTGAGTGGCACCCTGTTTCACAGGCAATTCGATCACCTCTTCAAAAATGCAATCTTATTGATCTTTATTATTAGTAATTCCGAAAAATAAAAAATCTAGTAAAGAACTGACGTGAAATCAGCAGCTTACACACGCTTGTTCACATTGTTAAATGGTGACTTGGTAGTTTCAGTGAAATTTTAACGAAATATAAAAATTTAAAAAAAAAAATTTTTTTTTTTAATTTTTCTATGGGTAATTCTTCTTATTGACTCTGTTCATCCTCCAACCAAGTTTCAATCCGATCAGATAAATATTTTCTTAGTTATTGGAAAATCGAAATTTCAAATGGCTGTAGCACAAAAAACTTTCGAATTTGGCCCATTAACGAACTTAACCGAGATATCCAGGATCTTAACCTAACCTGAAAATTTCTCTAGGTCCTTTCTTCCGAGAGTAACAGCGCACACGGCCGGACGGACAGAATCAATTTTGACCACGGATTCTTCATCAGTGAGTCCAACCTAGTCGTTTGAGACCAATTTCGGCTCAAAATTCGAAAATTACAGACATTGTGACAAAATAACAACGCGCTGTTCCCCAGAACAAGCTAGTAAAAACGCTGAAAATTTTACACATGGGTTTATTATTTTCTCAGTTGAATAACCCAATACCATTGATATCTTAAATAAAACTTATATATTATTCATAACTCATTGGTTTTTCACAACACAATTTGCAGCGTTTTTCTTTATAACTCAGGGACCACTGGTCGGAAATCATCCGGGTGAAAATTTTTAGGTTGAGTAATGCAACATTAATCAACGTTGAGAGTTTCATTAAAATTTGGTGGTAAGTTTTCGAGGAATATTTTTTTTTTCTCCTACCCCCAGTTTTGAGCCCTTAGGGTACACCGATCCTGGTGAAAAGCCTGGAGGATCAATCTCGAGCGACACACGATGTTTCTACCAAGATTCACGGATTTTGGTTCGGTACTTTAAGAGGAAAGCCCCGGAAAACGGACGGTCGTTGGACGGATTTTTTTATTAGTTCATTCAAATCTACATATTTCAAAATCTAAACTGTGTAATTTTCAGGGGGGGTAATTTTTTTCTGTCGATCACTAAGGTTCATAATTTGATTTTATCAAATTATTTTTAAAATTCATAAAATCCTTGAAAAAATTCCTGAAAAATAAAATGTATTCGTTCTCCTACCGGAAGGGGTAGGTAGCATAGTTGACACCAAATATTTCTGAAGGGTAATAAAAGCATACCTTTCTGTTGCACGACTAGAAGGGTTCATTGTGCAACGAGCCTTTGCTGTAAAAAATATTGCTGAAAGTATGAAATGGTCATTTTCGGCGAATTTCTGAAAAAACCCTTTGAAAAAATTTACAAGGAACACTGCAATATTCAACCTGCGAATACAAACATTTACTGCTCTATTTCGTTTATTTATGGGGGTTGAAGCGAAATTGGTCAAAGGGTTCCACCATAACGTTATGGTCAGTCCCTCGCCAACTTCTTTTGTATATTTATTTTTTATTACCTCCTGGTTGTTGAAGGGTTACAGGACATCTTTGCACAATCACGCGCTATTAGTCATTTCAACTGGTATCCACATTCTTCATGAGAATGAATTTTCAAGAGGAATTTCTTGATTCGCCTTTTTTTCCAGAAATTGATATGTACTACTATCAAAGTTTACAAACCGCCTTATGGCTCAGTTTATGTATCCAATTCAAATTGATTAAAATTTTTGTTTTATATTTTTGGAAGTACGGATCTGATCGAAAATAATCTGGTTGATACTTGTCGAATATCTACGGGAATGTGAACGTTCCGTAGCATCAATTGAAAAATTCGATTATTCAAGTGACAATTCAATTTCAATCATTAAAAAAAAATCTAGAAAAGCACTGACGTGAAGTTAGCAGCTTTAAAGCGCTTGTTCACATTGCGAAATCGTGACTTGGAAATTTCGGTGAAATTTCAATGAAATATAAAAATTTACAAAAACAAATTTGAAAAAAAAAAATTTCAGAAAAAATAACTTTTTTTTCGAATTTTTCCATGGATAATTCTTCCCATTGACACTGTTCAACTCCCAACCAAGTTTCATTCCGATCACATAAATATTTTTCGAGTTATTGAAAAATCAAAATTTTAAATGTCTGTAGCACAAAAACCATTCGGCAGATTTGGCCCATTAACGAACTCAACCGAGATATTCAGGACCTTAACCTAACCTGAAAATTTCAACACTCTAGGTCCTTCCTTTCGAAAGTTATAGCGCACACGGCTGGCCGGACGGACAGAATCAATTTTGACCACGGCTTCTTCATCAGTGAGTCCAACCTAGTCGTTTGAGACCAATTTAGGCTCAAAATTCGAAACTTACAGACATCGTGACGAAAAAATACAGATTTCTTTTAATACCTTTTAATGATATCTTTCCACATTGATATCTTGCCATGGTCTTCAACGTACTACATATAACTGACAAATTTAATTATTATATCAACTGACATGAAAATTATTCAGGTAGAAAACGGTAACATAGTGAAATACAATACAGAAATAATACTAGATAGAGTGTTTCATCTTCTATCTTTCGATTTAGAATCCTCGGTAACATCTATTCTATATTATACGTCAAAATCTCACCACGTGTATGCACTAACACAAGATTACTAACGAACTAAGCTGATTTAGAACCCCTGTCAAGCTTGCCAAATGGGAGTATTTGTGCATAGAACAATTGAGGCACAAGTTTCATATCATCCTCTCCTCTGATAAATGAAAGGTAGTAATCAACACTTTCAAAAACCTTTTTAACTTCAAGAATTATATTTACAAAATATCAGTGTTTTTTAATCATTGTTCTACTAACCCTTATCAAGTAGACTCGTTTGAATTCAATGGTTGAAATAAAACAAATAGTTCTATAGAAGATTCGGTATCAAATTGTCATATAATTTTTGATTTTTGAAAGAGAACCCAGCTTACTACATCTCATTTATCAAAGGTAAAGGATGATATGAAACTTGTGGTGCAATTGTTCTATGCACAAATACTCAGGGGTTCTAAATCAGCTGAGTCCGTTTGTAATCAAGTGTTAGTGAATACACGTGGTAAGAATTTGACAGTTAATATAGAATAGATGCTACTGAGATTTCTAAATCGAAAAATAGAAGATGAAAACTGTGTCTAGTATTACTTAAGTATTGTATTTCATTATGTTACCGCTTTTTAAAGTTTTTACTCCCATCAATTTATGTCAGTTGATATGACTATTAAATTTATCATTGAAACGTAGTACGTTGAATACAATAAAAGTATATCGTAACATATCAATATGGAAAAAAATTATGTAAATAAGGTATCACAAATATTCTGTATTTTTAATGATTGTACAAACATCCTTTATCAAGGTGCTTTCGTCAGGGCCAATACTTGAAGAGGTGACCACTTTGGCAACGAATTTGAACATGCGCTGAAAAGCTGCTGACTTAACATCAGTGCTCTTCTTGTTTTTTCAACTTTCAATTCCGAAAAAATCCAAGGTTGAATTCCAAGAAGTCATAGAAGGTGCAATAAAGTAATCAAGACTGCACAACCCTTCATTCCAATTCTTCAAAACTGCCGATACGAATCTGTCGGTGAATTCCTTGAAAATAACTCCGAACCCACCACAATAAAACACTAAAACACGCAATTCTACCCTTGCGAAAGCCAGACTTTATTGCTTGTTTTTTTTTACGTTTATACAGCCAATTCCCAAAATTGCCAAAGGGTTGCATGGTACCGTGATGGCCAACCCATCCCTATTGTAGTTTAATAGGCACCTAAATTGCGAAGATGACTATAGACAAATAATTCCTCGGCCCATCTAACGGGACCTGACACAAAAAAGGTAGATTGCGCCCTTAAAAAGGGTTCGCATTTTTGTACCGTTTTATTGGGCCTTCGCCAAAACTAAGGTCGTGGGAATCCAAGGATATACTGTTACATTATTCTACCTGCTGCAGATTTTTCGGATATGGTGGGGTTCTTTCACGATTTTAATGATACAGGTGTTGGTATTGAATGTTTGGATGCGTTATCTGTAGTGACGACTCTATTCTTCGAGGATTTTCGGGAGTTTAGTATTGTTTGGTCGATTATAATCCCCTTTTGACAAGAATGATTTTTCGATTTTGATCCAGCTATGATGGGACGTGCAATATTTCGAAAGTACCTATAATTTCTGCTCGGAGTACATTCCTTCTTTCTAGACAAAGTGCTAGAAAGTGTGTCCTGCTGATATAAAAAAAAATCTTTAGAGAATCTGATGAAAAGCAAAATTGGCGAATACCAAATTCAGGAAAAACTTTTAGTTTTTGAAGGCAATTCGGAAAGGTCTATAGTGAATTGAGCCCATTAGACTTATAAAACTTGACATGCGTATGTTTGAGGCCCAGTCCGTAAATGGATCGCACAGATTTCAAAATCGCCAGGTTGAAACTATGGTGCATAATAAGATAAATTCAAAGATGTGCTTTTGTTTCGCCAATGCTGGGGAAATCACTAGAATTCGTTTTTTTTTACCCAAGGTGGCGCTATATGGAAATTACTACCGGTCGCCAGGAAAACAATATGTCAAAATTGAATTGACGACTTCGGCCCAAGTTGCCAACCCACAATTTTCTCCACAAATTTCCTATCACTTGGGAACGAGAATTTCAGGACAAATTCGACATTATAAGGTTCGCGTTATTTATAAATGTCCGTAAAAGATGCCTTGGCTCCTCAAACAAGATTTCATTCCACTATAAAATTATACACAATTACATCCTCGCCCACTCTCATATTTAAAACTACATAATTATCCTTATTTTCATCAAACTTATACATAAATTGTATGAAATCAATCAACTTATATTTACACATTGATTGAACTCTATGGAAAGTCAGGTTCATAGACATAAAGACCTAGCCTCCATATCTGTGGTCTGATCACGGAATAGCATAGACCTAATAAAAGTACATTAGTTCTACGCATATTTCTATGTATTCTATGGTTCGGATAAGTGTGGACGGAACTTAATTTACCGTCTTCACTAGCTCAGGGACGGATCCATAAAAATTAGGTAATTTCACTAATTTTTATCAGATTTTATAACATTCAATGTTGAATATCTCCAAAACTGTGCGTTGAAGAAGAAATTATAAAGAATAATTAAGTATCCTAAAATGCTTGAAGATTCTTATTATGCCGTAAGATGAACTTTATCTGCAATAGTCATGCTAATTTCATATAGTTTTATGAATCGTTGAGTCTATAACTCGGAAACTGTTTGAAGTAGGATGAAAGCGATATTTATAGAAAACTTCGCACCAAAATTCATCTTATTCAGAGTCACCATATCAAAGCTAAAAAAGAAAAACTGATTTTTTTTGGAAATTTGAATAGCCTGTATCTTTTTACCAGAGCCGAATCTGGAAAAATGGTGAATGAAAAGAGTGTTTTATTTGACGAGAGAAATCTATGGTTGAAATTAATGTACAATTTGAAGACTCACCCTGTATACTGGTAAATTTCAATTTCAAGCAAATGAAAATTGTTCAAAAATTCATGCATATTCATAAAAAACCAAGAGAAATACAAGATATTCAATTGTGAAATAATATGTTTAATTGGGGGTTGTCGACTCGATCCTCGATTAGTGAAAATGTCAGAAAGAAAATCATGAAAAGTATGATATGATTCCGCAGGTATACCTATTCAAAATTTTATTTTCCCGATATTTCCAAAAATACAAAATAGATCGAATTGAAATCCAGTACTTTATCGAAAAATGACAGTTCGAAGATTCATACATAATTTCATGAGGATAATATTATCAGAAGATCACAGAATATTGTATAATTGAAAAAAAATTTTTTTTTAGAACTTTTCTAATGACACAAGCATCAAGAAATTTCGCACAAAGTTGTTGATCAGCAATTTCAAACTAACTGCCAAGTATCATCATGATTGAATTAGTAATTTTTGAGTTATTCGGAAAAAAAAACCATATCGAGAAAAAAAAACACGAAATTTGACATATTTTTTCCAAATATCTTAAAAAACTATAATCGGTTCAAACTGAAATTTTGTACATCACTTTGAAATATGAAGCTGAAGGCTTGATCAAAACATTTTTTCTGAACATGAAAACAGTTTTCAAAAAAAAAAATTTTTTTTTCTTTAATTTACTGGCAGTACGATCTCAACAAAATTATGCGAAAACTGGCTCTCAACTCCGAAACCTTTTAGCCGATTTCGCCTATTAACGAACTTAACCGTCTCATTTCGAAATACAACCTACCCTAAAAGTTTCAGGTAAATAGGATTCTCCCTACGCTCGTAATCGCGCATACGCGAGGACGGCCGACCATACAGAATCGATATTGACAGTGGATTTGTCATCAGTGAGTCCAACCTAATCGTTTGAGACCACTTCATATGAGAAAATCGAAAGTTTGGCCCATTTCTCGGTTCTCCGTAGTTGACGAAAAACAATCTGTAATATCAATGTCCAAAATTTCGATCCGATATCTTGTAAAATGAGGATTTATTTGGGATTGGACATGATTCCTGTGACACTCGGTATAGTTATAAACATCATTGGATAACCTTCAGTTATCTATTCCTTCAATGTACAGTTGGAAAATTGTCGATGCTTTAATATAATTATTTATTTTCTTTACGAGAGCAACATTTACTGTGACCACTACTTGGAGTAGTGCTTTAGTCAAGGAGGTAGGAAAAGAGTGGATAGGGCATAACGTTTGAAAAGCGTCGCACACTTTTGAGAACTTTCTGTGGATTTCTCATACAAATATGGCCGACTTTGAAATGAATATTTTCGCTGTATACCACAGAATACTGGTGTATATTGGTAAGGTAAAATCCATAGAAGGTTCTCAAAAGTGTGTTTTGGTAGAAGGGAAATATAGAATATGCTCCCTCCCCTTCTTTTACCTCCATGGCACTAGTCATCCAGACTGTTGAGAACTTAGAACATAGAAAACTATTCTTTATTCTAAGGTTGAGAATGAGATTTTGAACGAAGTGTGTGGGCTCGGCCTGCTGTCATTCAAACCACACGTTCAAATCGTTGTGTTCGAAATCGACGATTTTGAACGAGATCGTCTACAATTTCGTATATATTTCGTATCACTGAAAAGATAGAAAGGAAATATTTCGGAAATTTTCTGGCGCTGAAAGTATATCAGACATATTTGCTTGGGTCCTAAAAGGGTGTTTCAAATTGTGCATTTTTTAAAGAATAAATAAAACACATAATTTGCATTCATTATCGAAAACTTTGTATTGGTAATTGAACAGACTTCCACCCTTTTGTTAAAATTTTCAATGACATTTTGACATTATTCAGGTTCTATCTCAGACACGAATAATTGAATCCTTTATAGTTCAGGAATCGATTGTGGGTTATTTTTATAGACCAGGAACCCTATTGTAGAATGTGATGGTATGAACGTTCTCTATCGTTCCATCAGAAATGCACCGCGTTGCCTATCCGTTGCGTAGACCGTAGACCATCGGTGCCAAATCACATGATCTTGTTGGCCAATTAACAAAATTTTTGTCTCAATAAATCAATTGTGTCATTTGCAAAGTGAGGTGTACTGCCATCCTGTTGAAACCAAATGTCCTCTTGATCAATATTCATTAATACAGGCCACAAAAATTCGATTATCATTCGACGGTATCGTTCACCATTGACTGTTACAGCTTCACCAGCAGGCTTTTCAAAGAAGTAAGGTCCAATTACACCACCTGACCATAATGCACAACAACAAGTGACTCTTCAATGATCTAATGGCTTCAGTTCCTGCATTATTGGAGCCTTATATGCCTTCAGAGCTAAATCCTCGTGTAAAATACGCTATGTTATGGACCCACTTGTTTTGAACGTCGTTAATGGACATTCCAGGATATTCAGCACTTTCACGAACCAAACCAATATTTTCTTGTGAACGACCGCTACGACTGTATTTTAACTTTTTTGATCTTCCACCGAACCGGTCTCTTGAAATTTTTTAACAATTCGACCAAACGTGCTTTGAAATGGACGATTATGTGAACCATAAAATTCACGTAATTTTCTAAGAACGCTGGTTTTCAAAAAATAATTCAATAATTTGAACGCGTTGTTGTATCTTGTACGAAGCCATTTTTATAAATGTCTTGCATCACACTTCATAAATGTCAAAATACCCAGACGAATTCAGTGCGCCATCTATATTTTATTCATACTTAAAAAAACCGCGCAATTTGAAACAACCTTTACATTTCACAACCGAGTATCAACCAATTATCAAAATAGCTTGTTTAATGAAATATTCATCGATTTAGGTTACAACTTATATTAAAAAAATACAAGAACACAATTACAATAAAAACCATCAACAACTATTATCGCAAGAGTAAAACCCAGGTAGTTCGTTGGTTACTTTATATTCCTTCGAAATGGGACTGTCCCCACTCCACTTTACATTTTTTTCAGTTTTCATCTCCTTTTTTGTGTTAGAGATTTGACTCAACTTTTCCAGGCTAGTACAAATCACAGTTAATTGATTTGCGAATTTTCCATGTTCGAAGACATTTTTTAAACCTTTTCGTTTACACATCGACGTGTATAGTGCATCTATGAGATCTTTGGTCATCATGAGATTAAACTGTAGGTTACTTGTCCCCTCAAGAACATCGATAAATAATTTTTCATTTTCTCTGCTTCTTACTTTTGCATCTGAATATGTTTGGCTCAACACGCCCAAACGATAAAGTAGACGTTGAACGATGTACTTTCTTTCTGAATTTTTCCTATTCATTTCGAATATAACATCTTCCAGTTCAGCTTTATTTCTGTTAAACATTTTCATTGTTTGTTCAATCGTGGTAAGTAGCAATTCGAATCTATAGACTAGCGAATATAAGGTGTTGAATTCACTATTTCGATTCAAAACTTCAGTTAGGAAGTTGCTGTATATGGAGTGCTTCTCAATTTGTTCTTTCATTTGGTTTTTGATATTTGTCTGAAAAATTAATAATTTGTAATTTTTTATCCGGGAATACATAGAGTTCCGTTGTACCGTGTTTTTAAATACACTGCGCAAAAAAATTAACGCACATTCTGAAAATCTCAATTTTAATGAAAGTTAACTCTACATTGACCTTATAACTTATTTTTTATGTTCTCTCGTGAAGGTTTTGAACGAAACAAGAAACATTAAATGGAAGAAAAATTCAGGATTTCACCGAATCTTATGTGAAAGAAGAGAAATAACAATTTTCAAAATACTGAAATGCTGATAAGTGATTTAATACTTGGTATTTCCACCCCTTGCGTTAATTACATCTCGGCAACGACGGTCCATACTCAAAATGAGTGATCTTAAAATGTTCTGATCTAATCCTTCCCAGATTTCTCCGAGTTGGATTCTACGTCATTAAGAGTAGCTGGATGATTTTCTGAACTTCTCAGCCTTCTATTGAGGTTGTCCCAAACCTGCTCAATCGGATTGAGATCTGGACTTCTTGCTGGCCATTCCATTCGAGAGACTTCAACCTCTTCAGTTGTAGAATAAATTTGAGATTTCCATAATGTGCGTTAATTTTTTTGCGCAGTGTATATTTCAGAATTTTTCTAGTGTCTCTCTCCAAGTATCTGAAAAAAACTATTGAAAATCGAATAAAATGATGAACTATTTAAGGAAAGCACCATTTCGGAAAGTTTCTCGAAAAAGTTTTGTTCGATACGATCATAAGTTTTGGAGATATCGGGAAAAAATTCGTCAAACTTCGAGGTTTTCTTCTCGATATCGTTGATTTTTTCGGTATAATTCGAGAAATACTGATTCAGTCCTGATAAAACTTCACAGCTAGTTTTGAAATGCTGAAAAACAACTTTATGCGAAATTTCGTGATAATCGTCTCATTAGAACAATTTGAAAAAAAAAATTTCTATGATTTTCTTATCATATCATCCTCATTAAATTCTGTATGAAACTTCGAACTGTTTTTTTTCGATGAAGTACTGGATTTCAATTCGATCTGATCTGTATTTTTGGAAATATTGGAAAAATAAAATTTTGATTGGGTATATCTACGGAATCATTGGGTGGATTTTACCCATTCACAAATTCGGCCTTCGTAATTAAGGTCCAAACCTTCTCTACAAATATCGAGTTTCTAAGTGGTTTCTTTCGGAAGTTATTGTGTTTACGCAGTCAGCCGTTAGGTTGACCGTAAACACAATAACTTCCGGAAGAAACGACTCAGAAACTTGATATTTGTAGAGAAGGTTTGGGGCTTAATTACGAATGTCGAATTCGTGAATGGGTAAAATCCGCCCAATGATTCCGTAGATATACCCATTCAAAATTTTATTTTTCCAATATTTCCAAAAATACAGATTTCATCGAATTGAAATCCAGTAATTTATCAGTAAAAAATTTCGAAAAGCACTTCCGTGAAGGCAGCAGCTTTTGCGTGCATGTTCAAATTCGTTGCTGAAGCGGTCATCTACATTGAACATGCGCGCAAAAGTTGCCGCCTTCACGGCAGTGCTTCCGTGAAGGCAGCAGCTTTTGCGTGCATGTTCAAATTCGTTGCTGAAGCGGTCATCTACATTGAACATGCGCGCAAAAGTTGCCGCCTTCACGGCAGTGCTTTTTGAAATTTTTAGTAAATTAATTCTTTCTTGTTTTCTGGTTTCTTTCATCTGTACATTATTCCGATATTATTTATAAAGCAATATTTTTTCGACAAACTGCCCGTAATAATTTGTTTGAATCCTGCAAGTAGCAAGAGCATGTTCTATAAATAATAATTTTAATTAAATGTTAAAAGTTCTTTTCAGATATTGGGAGTTGAAGCCTTTTATAGATAATTGATATTTGTTTTCACTGAAGATCATTTTTTGGTGAGCAACTATGAAACTATTTACTTACTAGATTTGTGATTTTTTTCTTTATAGCACTTATGTCTTCCTCATATTTTTTGTTAATTTTGCTATGATGGCTGATAGTTTCAACGAACCTCTCTCTCTTGACCAAATTCAATTTCAAAAACCGATTAAACCGTATCATGTTTGATCTCAATGCGTTTTCTTTCGTTTCTAAATCATTCCATTTTCCATTTAGTCGAGCAATTTGAAGCAGGTACTTCACACGTCGATTTTTTAGTGCTCTAACAGCACCAAACTCTTCTTCTTTTTTACTCATTGCAATATTTTTCGTATTGTAATGAGCCCTATCGCTGATTATTGGTAAAACAATGATATCCGAAGGATCCGCTTGTTCATGTTTCAATTTCATCGGATCGTACTTTCTTCTGGTTAGAATCTTTGGAGAAATATAGCCCTTATTTTCAAATAAATTGTAGCTTAAAGTTGTTATACTGGGGAGTTCTCTCTCTTCCATTTATGGGTTTTTTGTGTTCTTACGATGAAATGAAATAAAAGGTATATAGGTATTCGGGAATAATATTCGGAAAAAAATTCCGGAAATATTTCAAGATATTGACGGAAAATAATGTGACTTTTGATGACAGCATGTCATGTTGGATTTATACAGCGTGCTACTGAATATGATTTACATAGAGAAACAGTTATTATTTGGCATTTGTCATGAGAAAATTCCATATAAACGCAGGTTGTTGGGAATCGATCGGAGATTGAATTTTTCATATTGCAGTTTTTGAGATATCTACAATCCATACAACAGGTGTCTAGCATATATTTTTGCGCGCATGTTCTAGGGGAACAGCGTGCTATCGTTTTGTCCAAATGTCTGTAATTTTGGATGATTGAGCCGAAAATGGTCTCAATCGACTAGGTTGGACTCACTGATGACGAATCCGGTGTCAAAATTGATTCTGTCGGGCCGGCCGGCCGGCCGTAGACACGATAACTGTCGACAGAAAAAAGCTAGCTACTTGAAACTTTCAGGATAGGTTGCGCATTAGAATGCCGCGGTTGAGTTCGTTAATGGGCCAAATCGGTCGAATAGTTTCAGAGTTATAGGCACTTGAAGTTTTGCAGTTATTTATTTTTTATTTCGAAAATCAATCAAGCGATTGGATTCAAACTTGGCAGTTTGGTGGAGTATAACGACGCGCCACTTTGAGCCAAATTTCGTTAAGATCATAGTGTCAGTAAATTTAAAAAAAAAATTTTTTCGAAATTTTTTTACAAAAAATTTTTTTTTTCGAAAACCATCCATCATATCCAAAAAAAATTATACTCACACTTTGACCTTCTAATTTTACAGCAGTGTACTAAATTTTAGTTCGATACGATCATGAGTTTTGGAGATATCGGGAAAAAATATGTCAAATTTCGAGGTTTTCTTCTCGATATCGTTAATTTTTTCGGTATTACTCGAGAAATACTGATTCAGTCCTGATTAAACTTCACAGCTAGTTTTAAGATGCTGAAAGACAACTTTATGCAAAATTTCGTGATAATCGTGTTATTAGAACAATTTGAAAAAAAAAATTTCTATGATTTTCTCATCATATCATCCTCATTAAATTCTGTATGAAACTTCGAACTGTTATTTTCGATGAAGTACTGGATTTAAATTCGATCTGATCTGTATTTTTGGAAATATTGGAAAAATAAAATTTTGATTGGGTATATCTACGGAATCATTGGGTGGATTTTACCCATTCACGAATTCGGCCTTCGTAATTAAGGTCCAAACCTTCTCTACAAATATCGAGTTTCTAAGTTGTTTCTTTCGGAAGTTATTGTGTTTACGCAGTCGGCCGTTAGGCTGACCGTAAACACAATAACTTCCGGAAGAAACGACTTAGAAACTCGATATTTGTAGAGTAGGTTTGGGGCTTAATTACGAAGGTCGAATTCGTGAATGGGTAAAATCCGCCCAATGATTCCGTAGCATTCAAAATTTTATTTTTACAATATGTCCAAAAATACAGATATGATCGAATTGAAATCCAGTAATTTGTAAGTAAAAAATTTCAGAAAGCACTGCCGTGAAGGCAGCAGCTTTTGCGTGCATGTTCAAATTCGTTGCTGAAGCGGTCATCTACATTGAACATGCGCGCAAAAGTTGCTGCCTTCACGGCAGTGCTTTTTGAAATTTTTTTTATTTGGAATCGATTATTGTATCCATAACAACACTGAAGAAATTTTTTTTTTTAATAGATTTCAACAATCGGTCTGCAGCCCTATATCGAGGCAGAATCATGCAGCTCAAGTATGATTTTCATTGAAATATTTTGAAAAATGTTAATAAACCTATATGTGAAATCTGCTTTCAAGAATATGTGGTACTTCTGTAAAGATGTTTAGTCACCATTTCCTTCATCCTACCTCAGTTCTGGAGATATGGAGAGCATTGCAAATGTAGTGCAAGAGTTTTGGTAGAAAATAATATATTTATTCACACAATTACAAAAAAACAAATCAAAAACTTTAAAATAATAACTGCTATACATATTAAAGAAAAGTTAACGAGGAATCTAAGATAAAATTCATATACATACATATATACTTATAAATATACTGAATTCCTAGAAATATTTCCATTAGGTTAGCGAACGAAATGTTTTCTCAATTGTTTCAAAGGTCCTAATATTGACTTAATGAAAAATATCTGATTCTTATAGTCATGTTTCCCATAAATCTCATTTATCTTCAACCTCCTACATGCGTGACTATAAATGCCATTGATATCTCTAAGACATTCTTCGTATTCCATCGTGGATTCGTGTATTTTTGAGCAAATTTTTAGAATCAATTTCTCGTTTTCAAAATTCTGACTGAATACCCCATCATACAATTTCGACAAACGATTCAACTTCAAACGTAAATCTAGTACTTCCGTATCCTTGCAAATAATCATATATTTCACTTTCTTGAAATTTTCTTCCAATTCTTGCATCGACTGATGGTATTTTTGAGTTAGCTTTTCCAGTGACAAGATGACGAATTCAAAATTTCTCAACAGATCATAGACACTAATGAATCTATAAGTTCTGTCTACGACCTTTCCAAGGTACTTATGGTAGATTGAATGTTTGTTTATTTCCATACTAAACAGTTGCTGTATTATTCTCTGGAAAAGCGAAGAAAAATTATTTAGATTTTTTATAGGTTTATCTTAAAAATGGGGAAAAATGCTTGAACATGACAATCCAATGTTGTAATGCAATTGAATTCGACACTGAAATGACAATGTAACTTTGAACCCATTTACTTATACAGAATGAGGTACTTTTATGAGGTTAGATCGTCATATTGCAGCCTATTTAGCCATGTTTGTTGAGATCATATGATAAATATATTTATAACATAGTTTTTCCTCGAAATTTTTGAATTTTTTTTCTCGGAATCTATTCATTATACTATGTGGAAAAAATTTCTTACAGATATCTCGAAACAGTGTCCTAAATTTAATTCCATTCTGATTTGAACTCTCGGAGATATTGGAAAATCAAAATGATACTCGGTATATTGTTTAAGAATGCTGATGCCAAACTTCATGTAGAATTTGGTGATGTTCGGAAAAAATTAAAAAATTTCACGAGGATAATATGATTTGGAAAAAAATCCAAAAATTTTTTTTCAAATATAATAAATTCTTTATTCTTCGATATTATAAACATATTATCCTCACGAAAATCCACAGGAACATCCGAGGTGTCATTTTTCAGTCAAGTATTGGTTTTCAATAGACGACTTCGGCCCAAGTTGCCAACCCACAATTTCCTTCACAAATTTACTATAACTTGGGAACGGGAATTTCAGGACAAATTCGACATGATAAGGTTCGCTTTATTTATAAATATCCGTAAAAGATACCTCGGCCCCTCAAACATAATTCCTTCCAAATTAAGGTTTTTGTTAGGCTGAAAGTTAAGTTGGGATTCCTGATTTCATGTTAACAGTGTCAAGTTCATAACTGAAATGTTCCGGAAATCAACTTTTTTCAATTTCGGCTGCTTTTCCGTTCTGTAAATATGAAATATTCGGTTGGTTCCTGAAAAGAAAGGTTAATCACGAAATTTGATTGACGAAAAAGCAATCTTTCTGTCACCAGAACATAGACATATTAAGTCTATGCACCAGACCGACAATAAAAGTTTTATGGTAACATATCCATAGCATAGAACAATTTTTATTTACCTTATGATCCATAGACCATACATAGTAATTTTTCCATTGTTGATTGTTGTCTCTTCTATGTTCTATGGATCATAAAGTAAATACCTCTGAATAAAGAACATAAGGAAGGAGCAAAATGCCTCACAAAGTGGGTCCGGGATGGATGTTGCATATGGCCGACTTCCCTTTCACTTTGAAGAGAGAACAACTTGTTCCGAGACTTCTTTGTCTGAAGAAACTAACTAACATGAGCTTTACTTGGAGGTTCAATATGAGCGCCTATGTCCCACTGATAGACGAAGTAGAAAAACGTTATGCTTCTTCCTGTTGTTCTTCATTCAAAGGTAAATACAGATTGTTACAATAGAACATTGACTATCGTTCTGGTGACAGAAAGAACGTTTTTTCATCAATCAAATTCCGTAATTGACTTTTTTTTCAGGAACCAACCGAATATTTCATATTTACGGAATGGAAAATCGGCAACCGAAATAACCAAGTTGATTTGCGGAATATATCCTATATAAATTTGACACTATTAACATGAAATCAGGAATCACAACTTAAATTTCAGCCATTCACCTGTATATTTGGAAGGAATTATCTCGTTTGAGGAGCCGAGGCATCTTTTACGGATATTTATAAATAACGCCAACCTTATCATATCGAATTTGTCCTGGAATTCCCATTCCCTAGTGATAGTAAATTTGTGAAGAAAATTGTGGGTTGGCAACTCGGGCCGAAGTCGTCTATTCGACCCAATCTGTTTCTTTCGAAATATTGAGAAAATAAAATTTTGAATGGGTATAAATGCGGAATCATTGGGTGCATTCCACCCATTTCTGAATTCGGCCTTTATAATTGTGATCCAAACATCCTCTTCAAATATATTGTTTCTAAGTTGTTTTTTTCGGATGCTTTTGTGTTTACTATCGGGCATGAAGACCACCGTGATCACAATAGCTTCGAAAAGAAACGACTGCGGCTTAATAATGACGGTCGAATTCGTGAATGGGTGAAATCCGACCAATGATTCCGTTGATAATCTCATGCAAAATTTCATTTTCCCAATATTTCCAAAAATACATATTGGATCGAATTGAAAGCCATTGGGTTCTTGATTGAAAAATGAAAGCTCGAAGATTTATGCAGAATTTCGTGAGGATAATATGATTAGAAAATCGAGAATTTTTTTTTTCAGCTTCGCTTTTGGCGCGGAAAATACGTGAAAAGAAGAGCGCTATGCAACGAATTTGAACATGCACGAAAAAGCCGCTGACTTCACGTCTTTTCTAGAATTTTTTCCTCGGTCAAAATTCGCATTATATATCCTTTGTACTAGGTAAAATAATTACTTACATATTTTTCCACTTGTAGTTTGAGGATTTCAGTTTGAGCCGTACGTTGGACGACTACGGCATGATCAAGTTGAAGGCGAAGAAGAAACCTCTCTCTTTTCTCAGCAGATTGCCTTACAAACTCATGGTATTGTACGAACCATGTTTTCAGTTTTTTCTCCTTCCCTTCCAAATCACTCCATTTGGCAGAAGTAATCTTCACTATATGGATCAAATCTTTTCTTTTTTGTTCCAATGCTTTATTCGCTTTTTCTTCGTTTTGTCGTTGTACTGCTGCAGATGATTTCAATTCGTTAGGTTTGATTCCTTGTGGAAGACTGTAGTGTTTTCGTCCTGTTCTAGGATATCTACGGATATCGCATGTTTCCGAGATGTGTTTCTTGCACGCGCCTGCAGCTGAAAGAATTCGTCGGCCTATTGGCAAAGTTGTGAAGTTGGTGAGTTCTTCTTTATTGATAATTGAGGAGACAGCCATTATGAGAAGGGATAAATCAGAAAAATATATTTACCCAGAAATAATTCGAATAAACTTGTCTTTTGAGAAATATTGGAAAACTTCGTAAAACTGACAGTGTAATTCACAGATTACGAGTGTGGTGCATAGAGTAAGGTTATCTTCTGTGATGATAATAGACATACATGATGTAAGTAAAACCATGATGTAAAAAACATCATGAGTAAAACTAGAACCAATTTCAAGCGAGAAACAGATTGGTTTAAACCAATCCTTTTTGGTCTAAACCATTTCATTCAAGCGAAATCGGTTACTCTAACGGTTTAGGTTCCATGACGTCGTGGATCAGTTGTGGAAGGACCACAACTATAACCAAAATATTGCGGTTTTAACCCAGCTCTGGACTTGTTTTTCACGAGCGGTCCATCAAAATAGTTGGAATTACGAAATATTTGAAATGGCCGCAAACGTCAACAGTCAAAACATTTAGAGCGTCCGCACACGGGTCGATCCGATGCGCTCGACGCGTTTCCAGCCTCGTTCCCCTATGCGGTTTCCTAGCAATTCAAGCTAACGCCGCACACGGGTTGCACGATTCACGCGTCGGGCGTCCGCACACGGGTCGATCCGATGTACTCGACGCGATCCAGTCTCGTCTCTCGAATTGGCTTCCCAAGCAATTCAAGGTGGCACCGTACACGGCTCGTTTCGAAACGTACGTTTGAGTTTCGTTCGCATGCCTCGTTTCACGCGACTGGCATGGAAGCAGAAAGTTCGAGAGGTTCGTACGTCGCTAGCTTTCCGATATAACGAAACGATACAAATATGATTTTTTATTATTTTCAACATGATTTTGAGGCTTAATGTCTTGGAATTGATCATATAAATACATGTAATGATTGAATCTTTCTATTGATTGCCCCATTTCGTCCTCACGCAAGGAAAATACTATGTGGGATAATACTGACTTCATAATCAAAATTGTGAATTCTTATTATCTTTACTCCTCGAATGAATTGAACTCTCGTCTCGGCACAAAAAAATAAATATATAATATTTCAACCAATGAAAACTACGGAAAATCACGGCGATTGTATGTGCTTGGACCAGTTCGTGAAAAAATCGAAAATTATTATCCGAAATAACAATGATGCGTCATTTTGTGAATATAACTAGCCAATTCGCTAATTATGCCTTCTTTATTGAACTCCAAACCTGTTCTGCAGTTATAAAGTCCCTGAGTAGATTATTTCGGTGGTTATTGTGTTTATGATCGGTGGTTTGGCCAGCCGTAATCACAATCATTTCCGCAGGAGCTTCTTTGAGACCCCATAATAATTATATATAATATAATATTATAAAGTAGGTTTCACGCTTGTTAATTACGAAGGCCGGATTCGTGAGTGGTTAAAACCGTCCTAATGATTCATAGACATGCCCATTTAGATTTTATTTTCCCAATATTTCCAAAACTAATGATCGGATCGAATTAAAATATAGTATTCGATTGAAAAATGACAAATTGAAGGTTCATATAAAATTTCGTGTGAACCATTAGAAAAGAAGAACGCCAAATCTTTCCATCAGAAAGTGAAGTTGCAATTGGCAGGGTCAACGTAAATAAGTTACCACTTTTTTCAGGAATTTGAGCTATCGCGTAACAGTTCCTGACCTCTCGTTTGTGCTTTTCTAGATTATTTTTGGAACAACCTGTATATCTCATTCGAAAATCAAACCACTGTGGAGCCATACGGAACACAGAGGAAGATAAATCATCAAAATGGATATATAAACAGGAGAATAGTTCTTATTGATAATTTGAGACATCCTGTATATCTCATTCTTAAATTAGCCCACCTTGAAGCCATACTGAATGCAAACCAAGGGATATCATCAAAATATATCAATAAACAGCAGAATTGTGGAAATTAACTTCTTGATACACTCTGTGTATTTTGCCATAAATATCATGCCGTAGGTAGGAAATTTCCTACCAATTCATTCAATAGAAAGTTGGTGATGCAAACGAATGAAGCAATTATGCTGTGTTATATCTCTAAGGACTACCCTGTATATTTTTTTCTAGAGGGGGACCACCTCGTTGTCATACTGAACCCAACGCAAAATAAAATGATCGAAATCAGCCCCTGAGCAAAATAATAATTAAACTTTAAAAAATAATTTTCTACGAATTGACAACCTTCTTTTGACGCACTGATTTTGAAATCGGCACTATCTATGGTCAATATTGAATAAACTCGGAACTTATGACGTACGAACTTGCCGACGTCGCAGTGTTCGAGTCGTCCACAACGCGTCGAGCACATCGCGTCGACCCGTGTGCGGACGCTCTTATTTGATTTTCCTGAATTATTAAGCTGTTACTAAAATGTTCAGGTGGAGGATATTGAAACATCCAATTTACTTTTAAATGGTGAGTAAAACTTATTTTTGTGTTGTTCTCCGAGTTGAACTTTTGGTATACAGAAAGTTTTTGTAACATTCATCAATCGATTTTTTTCTTTCCGATTAAAATTTTCGATTGTATAAATTCGAAATGGCATCCTCCCGAGATGACTATTGTTGTGTTCCTCGACATGGTCAAAGAAGAAAGGATCATCAACTGCCTCAAGTTTTCATTTTTTCCAAAGCCAAATGAAAGTAAAGATAATTCAGAAACAGCATCTGGCATGGAAATCGTTGATAGAAGAAAGGCCTGGATTTCATAAAGGTAAAATACAATGTATTCATTTCAGAACAACTTCATGTCGATATGTTCCAGGTATACATGAAAATGAAAGAATTTTGATGAAGAATGCTGTTCCTTCAGAGAAACTACCGAGTACTTCTGCAGCTACCTTCACTTACTACACAAAGTGATATTCAAAGAGAGAGATCTGATTCAAAACCTGACAAAAACTAGATATACTGTTGAAGTTGATAAAGGCTAAAGTTATTTGTATAAATACATTAATATTTTTTTATTGCCAATGTCAGATCTCCCAGTCGCTTCTTTCGGAAGTTAGGTTCCCTGTCCGACAGCCTATCTCAACACATAGGTTTGCTTTGGTTCCGAGTTCAGAACTGTTCTGGAACGGTTCGAGCATGCGCGATTGCGATTTTGTGTTTTGGTTCATTTTCGAACCGGTTCAGAGTTTCTGTAATCCAGTTCGGGCGATTTTCAGAATCGATTCCAAACTGTTCTAGAACTGTGAAATTTAAATGGTTAAGCTGAACTTTTCGGCGTCGTGTGTTGATTTGTTTTTTGTATGGGGACAAGGCTGTTAAATTTATTCTTATGTTATTGGGGAGAATGGGGGTTTTTCCTGGATTTGGGTTATTACTGCAAACGCAAATTTGAACATAATTATTATGGGTTTGATTCATCATTTTCCCAAATTACCTTCAGAAAGTATTCAAAATCAGATTTTAAAATTGGGGTTTGGGATTAGCCAGGCATGCACGAAGTGACAACGGTGTTTAGTATAATAGCTTTTTCTGCTATAGAATAATGAAATAATAATTCCTATTCGTTGGTACACGTGTTCTTTGTCAATATAACCAAACAATTTCCGTTTGCGATTTGTCAGTAATATGACAGTATGACAGTCTGTGCTCTTCTTTTTCTATTCCTTGGGCGTTGTCTTCTAACCTAACCAGATCGAAGTATAGCTATCTCTGTTTTCCTGAGCAAAGTAACACATTTGACGTCCTTTTCTTTCTGAGAAAGCTGAATTCGAAGTTGTCATATCGTGCACTCAGGACAAATCCATTTAAATGCAAATCCCCATTTTTATTTTACTGTTTTAGGTGATCAAACATTTCTTTAAAAATATAATATTGAAATTATATGTTTGAAATGTGATGTCCCAAAGGTTTTTCATGAAAATTACTGCATTTTCGTGTAAAGAAAAAACCCCCATTCCTTCGCTTCGACCTTCCATAATAATCGAAAGGATTTTAATTCCACTGTTTACACCCGGGATTTATAGCAACTTCTTGAATAAATCTCCTATCCCTATTGAATAATAATGTTTGGAATGGATTTTTTCCCCAAAACGCAGATATTTGAGATACGTTCATCATCAAATTCATTATCATATGAATAAATCATTTTTTTTTGTATTACTTACTTTCAGATTGTTGGTTCATTTTGTAATATAATTGAATAAAAAAAAAACTAAAAAAAAAGAGTTTTACAACAAAAAAAGATGAAGCAAAAATATATAAATTACATATAAAACGTCGACAGGGACTTTCGCATATTTATTAATTAAACCACAAACAATAAGACGTCAATAACATTCCTCCTTCCTGCCAACACAAACGGAAGATTTTCTTCCTTTACGATCCTGATGAGAACCCGAACTCAATTCACTTTCAAAACTGTTCTAGGATAGTTCACAATCGGGCTTCAACAGCACATCGATTCTGCGCAATTCTGGAAATGTTCTAGGACAGTTCTGCATTTCGGAACCAAAACAAAGCTTCTCTCAGAAACAACTCGATGATTAGATATTTGTGGACTAGGTTTGGAATGTAAATACGAAGGCCGAATATTTCCGGCCAAACAGATATAATCGAGTACAGTTGTTATAATTGGTTGAAAAAATTCTGTGAATTACGTATAAGGAAATGTTTGTTGCTATTCGTGAAAAAAATAGCATTGATCTCAGGAAAAAATAAATATGAACGAATTATTTAATTATTCGAACAATCAACAAACGATGCGAAATTTTCCTATTGATGTTACCAGAATAGGAATCCCACTCGAGTTAATTTCCGAATTTAAATTAGTTCATTATCGCCCGAAACGTGACTTCAATTCATAGGCACAGATAAAATTAGACCATTTCGAACGAAAAATAATTCTGCATGTGCGAGTAACTGTGAACTTATCGGCCATTGAACCCAAATATCAGTGCTATCTAGTCAATGTTAAATTGGCCAAGTTGCAACATCGATTCAATTTTTACGCGCTTCTTCTAGGGTACAGAGTTTTATCAATTGTCCCAAATGTTCGAATTTGAAACTGAAATTGCTCTGAAGAGCATCTTGAACGCAATACGAGGTCAAATTCAATTCTGTCCGGCCTGCTGGACGTCCGTTCGTCCGTTTGTGCTCTCACTTTCGAAGGAAAACTCCAAAAGTCTAAATTTTCTGGGTCCGAAATATTTCGGTGATGATCGTTTATCTCATAAAATACTGATGCGTTTAGATTCAAACTTGAAACTCAGGCATAGAATACTGATGTCCACAGCTAATTTCGAAAAAGATTCAAAATGTTAGCAAAAAATTTTTTTTCGATGAAATAAACATTGAGTCCATATTCAGCAATATTGCACCAAATTTTAATTCGATCGAATTTGATGAACGAAATTGGAGACAAAAAACCTAGAAAAGCACTGCCGTGAAGGCAGCAGCTTTTGCGCGCACGTTCAATGAAGATGACCGCTTTGGCAACGAATTTGAACATGCTCGCAGAAGCTGCTGCCTTTACGGTAGTGCTTTTCTAGGTTTTTTTTCGATAAAGTACTGGATTTCTATCTAATCTGTTTTTTTGAAAATATTGAGAAATTAAAATTTTGAATGAGTATATCTACGGAATCATTGGGCGGATTTTACCCATTCACGAATTCGACCTTCGTAATTAAGCCCCAAACCTTCTCTACAAATATCGAGTTTCTAAGTCGTTTCTTCCGGAAGTTATTGTGTTTACGGTCGGCCGTTTGAAGTTTCATACAAAATTCAATGGGGATAATATAATGAAAAGACCACAGAATATTAAATATTCGAAAAAAAAAACTTGAAATTTT
Organism: Myrrha octodecimguttata; assembly: GCA_958510865.1. NCBI lineage: Eukaryota > Metazoa > Arthropoda > Insecta > Coleoptera > Coccinellidae > Myrrha > Myrrha octodecimguttata. The sequence continues at coordinate 66,761,196 of OY294058.1, read as the reverse complement.
TTTTCAAATTGTTGTAATGACACAATCTTCACAAAATTTGCACAATTTTGTCCTTCGAATTAGCTGTGAAGTTTCATCACGATTGAATCTGTATTTCTTGAGTTATACCGAAAAAAACAACGATATCGAGCAGAAAACCACGAAATTCTACATATTTTTTCCCAATATCTCCAAAACTAATAGCCGTATCGAATTGAAAATTGGTACACTGCTGTGAAATATAAAGTTCAATGTAAAACTTTGTCTCGAATATGAACAACAGTTTAAGAAAAAAAATTTTTTTTCGAAAAAAATTTTGAAAAAATTTTTTTATGAATTGAGTAACCGTTTGATTTCGAAAAAATTCTGCTGAAAGTTGTGCGTCGTTATGCTTCAACTTACTGCCAAGTTTCAATCCAATCGCTTCAGTGGTTTCTGAAATATGAGGAAAATAACGTCAAGTTCTCAAATGGATATAACTCTCAAACTGTTTGGCCAATTCGTCCCATTAACGAACTTAGCCTTTGTATTTTGAAATGCAACCCTTCCTGAAATTTTCAAGTTGATAGAATCCTCCGTACGCCCGTAATCGTGGTGATGGCCGGCCGGACAGAATCGATTTTGACACAGGATTCGTCATCGGTGAGTCCAACTTAGTCGTTTAAGACCATTTTCGGCTCAATCATCAAAAACTAAAGACAAAACGATAGCACGCTGTTCCCCTAGATCATGCGCGCAAAAAGTAGTGTGAAATTTTAATCAATCGAACTGGTCCAACTGCGTAATTATACTTTATTAAAGAATCCTGTAAATTGGAATACTAAAAGATTTATTATCTATATCATTAGGTTATTGCAGGAATTTCTTTCCTTCTCCGTTCTCTGTGGTCATGAAATTTGTCATCAATATCAAGAAATACCCAAAAAATTTGAATAATTGAATCTAAATAGTTGGTTACCAAAATTTCAATGGCACGATGTATCATTATAGACAATTTTATAGGGGTGTAATTTAAATTAAACTTCCAACAAATTGAGATCTTTTTTACTGAAATATTCATATGTTGAAAGTGATGGACCGATATCAATTAACAAACCCAACTTAACAACACTTCGGGGATTTAAAATTATAGGGAGAATTTCGTCAAAAACATTTTCAGGAGGAAGTATTCGATACTTAGCTATTGGTATGAATAATTTGATGAAATAAACTTTTTGGAAATTTTCACACGAATTTGGGGGTATCATTTACGCTATACATGTGGAATGAATCGATCGGAAAGCCTCGCACTGTGTTCAGGGTAGGCTTAGTCCATATTTTAGAAACATTTGTTTCTCAAGAATTTTTTCTTTGGGAATTACTATTTTTCCTTTGACGTTTCAGTAAGAATTATAGTTCACCCCCTACCACTTCCAAAAGGGTAAAATTGCTCATTATACTTCCATAGCTCTTGTTGAGATATTCACAATTCAGATGAGCGGTCATCAATCTAGTTCCCAGTGATCCCTAACCTTGCTTTTCTTCCAGATAGATATTGGATTGTTCATAAAATATGATCTCTGTTGTTTCTGATATCCAAAGGGTTTTCCAATAAGAGGCGTTATTTTGAATAGCCCGCTATTTCGGTAGATGTAACTTTTGAAGCTGTCATTTTTTGACATTTGACAAGTAGCAACTACGCCATTAATAAAAATGGAACGATACACGATTCAACAACGCATTGAAATTTTTAAAATTCACTATAAAAATGGTGAAAATTTGGCAGAGACGGTTCGTAAAATTCGAACATTTTTGGGTCGTCGTGAAGCACCTTGTCGGACCGCAATAAGGAATTTGGTGGAAAATTTCGAGCTGTTGGGACAGATTAGTGATGTGAAGAATACAACCCGTGCACGTCGCTCAAGAACAGCCGAGAATATTTTTGCTGTAGCCGAAAGTGTTGAAGAAAACCCAGGTTTGTCCATTCCTCGTCGTACTTTGGAATTAGGCATTCCACAAACGTCATTACCCCGTATTTTGCATAAAGACCTAGGTCTTAAGACTTATAAAGTTCAGTTAACACAAGAACTCAAGCCGGCCGATCATCAACAACGTCGTGTCTTTGCTGATTGGGTCGTTGAAATGCATGAAAATGATCCGGAATTCCATCGAAAAATCATCTTGAGTGATGAGGGCCCATTTCCACCTCGGTAGCTTCGTCAACAAGCAAAATTGTCGCATCTGGGGCTCGGAAAACCTGAGAGTTATTGTTGCAAAGCCTCTTAATTCTCAACGTGTAACTGTTTGGTGCGGTTTATGGTCCGGCGGAGTCATTGGACCTTACTTTTTCGAAAATGAGGCTGGAGCAACAGTTACGGTGAATGGATTGCGCTATCGAGAGATGATTCGACTCCTTGGGGTGTCCACTCCAAATAATCTATGATTTTCTTGTATGAAAGATACTTTTATGTGTTTGTTCTCGGTTACAACGTGTTATCATTATGTCTGTTATTTTCGATTTTTTATCGAAAATGTTCATGAACGACTAGGTTGGCTCACTGATGAAGAATCCGATGTCAAATTCAAGTCTGAAGAAGAACTCGAGCAGTCAAAATGAAACATTTATTTTGAAGTAACGATACGCAAGTCTACCCAGTTAATGCTTTAGGAATATATCGGTAGATATAAAAAATATTTTCTGAAAATGAATTTTTTCCTTTGACTTTTCATCAGATTTCTATGAAAGTTCCAACTTCGATATTTATTTTCGAAAATTTTGGGAAAAAATATATTAAACTTTTTCCTCAGTTGTAATTTCCTCAACCTAAGGAAAACAGCTTTATCATAGAATATGAGAAGCACGTAAAAACTCTTGCGTCCCGTCAGTTCTTTTTTAGAATTTATATCCAAAAACTTATTTTGTTTTTCTGCCTCAGCAATCAATATTGAAATATTCAGTTTTAAGAAAACAGTGCATCTATTTGAAATAGCGCCAAAGCAATTAACCGACTGTCCGATTTTAACGCGCCTGTTCTAGGGAACAGCACGTTATCATTTCGTCACGATGTCTGTAATTTTCGAATTTTGAGCCAAAAATGGTCTCAAACGATTGGGTGGAACTCCCTAAAGAAGAATCAGTGGTCAAATTCAATTCTGTCCGTCCGTCGGTCCGGCCGTCTGTATGTGCTTTAACTTTCGAAAGAAAAGACTTAGCGACTGAAATTGGCAGATTAGGTTTGGAGTCCAAACATCTCGGTTAAGTTCTTCAATGGGTGAAATCAGTTGGATAGTTTCGAAGTTGGGCCCATTTGAAATTTTGAGGTTAATTCTTCGATTTCTCATGAAGTATTGAGTCGATCGAATTGAAACTTCGTGGACAGTTTTGGAATACCAACGCGCAACTTAGAGCGAAATTTCGTGTAGATCCAAATGTTAGAAAATTAAAAACAAAATTTCAATTCAAAAATTTTTGAAATTTTTGATGAAATTTTTTTTCTCTGAAAATATCGATTATATTTCGATGAAATTCGGCGCAACCCTTAGAGTCAGTATTCAACAACAATATTTCAAATTCTAAGTCGATCCGATATTCACTTTCGGAGATATAAGAAAAAAAAATGTGCCAAATTTCGTTGTAATTTGAAATTTTAACGTTATTTCCGCAATATTTCGAGAAATATAGATGCAATCATATTGAAACTTCGTTATCAGGTGGAGATTACCAACACGCAACTAGATGCAAAATTCCGTGTCGATCTAATATTTAGAATTTGAACAAGAGCGTAAACGCTCCTGACCTCACGTCAGTGCTTTTCTAGATTTTTTTTTTAATTCGTTCAATTCATTCTCCTCTGCTTCGAATATAATTCATAACATCTCAAAAACTCCCATTCACACAAACCGAGTCAAGTCTGATACACACAGACCTTATGCAGTCACACACCTTTTTATATAAATCCCAACTTTCTCAAGCCTATCTTCCGTCAAACAAATCAATTGTGGATGAAAAATTCTTAACAACGCAAAAGCGACGTGCTGGAATGATGTCGAGAATCTACAGGGCGAACAAAGGACCGGTCGTGCGAAACTTGCTTCTTCGCTACCTTAGGAAATTGGATAAAAACCCCAAGATCTAACGGTACCAATCCGATCGTGAATTAGTGGTTGATTATCTGAGCAGGGTAGAAAAATCTATAGAACCCCGCTATGAGCGAGGTTATACGGTTTTTATTCGAACACATTAATCATCCTTAAAGTGCCCTTTTAGCCAAGGCTGACCACCTGACAGATAACAGATTCGGGGTCTGAATTTTGAAATTTAAATTTGGATTTTTAGCTGGGCAAACAAACGGCGGGGTGACCTACTGGCGATGATTTAACACAAAATTAATGGCGTTTGTTTAGTTTTGCTCAATGAACTTTGGGAGTTTTGTATCGGTTTGATCATTAATAATTTAGTGATGGGTTTTAGTTCCGATTTCTTAAAGATATGCCATAAGTTCAGTAGGCTTGATCAGATTTATTTTTCAGGCGTTTTTCAGGTTTGTTTTGAGAAAGAACTATTAAAAATTCTATCAAAATTACAACCCGAAAAAGCGTTCTCTATAAATATCAATTTTGCTTTATTATTAGATAAAATCAAATAATAAATTAACGAAGGGGGTAAAATGTCTACAACCTACAACAATATATCAAATAATGAACCTCATTGATTGACCAAAAAAAAAATAACCCCCTCCCTTGCAAATTTCACACTTTACATTTCGAAGTATGTAGAGTTGAATTGAACGAACTGAAAATAAAAAATCCGTCCGTCCACTGTCCGTTATGAGGGGCTTTTCTCTGAAAGTACTGAACCGAAATCCGTGAAACTTGGTAGAAAAATAGTGTGTCACTCGATATTAATCCTTCAATCTTTTCAGCAGGATCGGTGTATCCTAAGGGCTCAAAACTGGGGGTAGGAGGGAAAAAAAATTATTTCTAGAAAACTTACCACCGAACTTTAATGAAACTCTCAACGTTGATGAGGTTGGGGGGGTTGAATTTCTCGTTCTGTTACAGAATTATCTGTTTCCTCCTCTTCTAGGAAGGGCTGATTCCGTTGTTGCCCTCCTCCAACTGCACTCAAATAATATGCATCAATTGGAATGGACAAAAATCGGCAATATCGGTTTCTCTGCGACACTTTCATTCATATTATGCCCTTTCTAGCCGAGACTGAGACTGATTTAATACAAAATAAATGCCGTATAGATGACATTAGGGAATTATTTTTTGCCTCATGACATATACCCCGTTTTCAAAGCATAAGCGAGATACAGGGTGTTTAATGTCAACTTTGAGCAATATTATGATAACTGTGGTGAGTTATGCGTGACCTTTGAAATAACGGTTTTTGGCCACACCTTAGTATTTTTTGGTGTTCAACTCAATTGTTGTGTAGAATTCTGGAAAAATATTTCAAAATGGCGGAAAATCTACAAAGTTCGAATTTTTTTGTTTTCGATTGTCAAATTGGATAGAATTATTTCAATATACTCAATTATCTAAGATTTTCCGGAAAAAAATTCTTCCAAAATTCAAACTCAACTTTTTTTTACATGTCTACAGTGAAAAAAATCTCCCAAAATTGTTGAAATCTTTTGAGGTTGAACTGACCTTCAATCTGAAAACCGATCTGAAAACAGACTGAAAAAATATCCATTGGTTTTCATTTTATAGCCTCCCGAAGATTCCGATCGGAGTACTTCAATAATTTTTATTTAAGAAACTGGTGGCCCCACGGATGCCAAATTTATGATGATAGGCTTTCAAAATGATATGGATAGAAATATAAAATTATCAAGAAAAAAATATTTTCTGAAAAACTTCGGTGGGAATCGAACTCTCTCCGCATTCGGAATATAGGATCAAATTCGACTAACTACCCTTGCTTGGTAACGGACGTCACTATAATCAGAATATATCCAATTTATGCTCGGATAATTGTCCGTAAGTGGAGCGAGTTCGATTTCCATCAAAGTTTTTTTGAAAAAAATTTTTTTTTTCAAATTCATATTTCTATCCAGGTCATTCTGGAGGCCCATTAGCACAATTTTGGCCTCCGTAGGGCCACCAGTTTCTTAAATAAAAATTATTTAAGTACTCCGAGCGGAACCTTTGTAAGGCTATAAAATGAAAACCAATGGATATTTTTTCATCCTGTTTTCACACCAGTGTTCAGAATGAAGGTTAATTTGACCTCAGAAGATTTCAACAATTTTGGTTGAAATTTTTTTTTCACTGTAGACATGTAAAAAAAAGTTGAGTTTGAATTTTGGAATTTTTTTCACTGAAAATCTCAGAAAATTGAGTGCATTGAAATAATACTATCCAATTTGGCAATCGAAAACAAAATTTCCAACTTTGTAGGTTTTCCACCATTTTGAAATATTTTTTACAGATTTCAACACCACAACTGAAAAGACCACCAAATAGAGAATATTGCTCAAAGTTGACATTGAACACCCTGTATCTCTCTTACGCTTCGAAAACGGGGTATATGTCATAAGGCAAAAATGACTTTCCCAGTGTACATATGTTTGACCAGTTTATGATGAAACACTCTGTATGTGCCATAGGTGTAGTAAAATTATCGAATTTGGAGTTTAACCTTAGTCCTGTTACAACATTGGCAATTTTATTCTTTCCTAGGAAGAATCCGTGGAAAAATTCGAATCTTTTGTATCTCCGTGAGGTAAAGATTCTAGGGTAGTTTTGTTTATATATTTCAAATAACTCAAAAATCTGATCGAATTGAAAATCGGTAGAATGTTTTGTGTGGACGCCAAAAATTAAAAGCTGAAGAAACAAAAAAAAGTTGAAGATTTCCATTATATATTATAAAATTTATTTCTTAAATGGGAATTTTGTTCTGAAATATATATGAAAAACATTTATTCATTCATGAGTAAGAACTTCAGTTCATCTAGACAATTAATGAGCGTTAATTTTATTTTGTATATTTTTCTTGACTTTTTCGGAATATCGATTGCTATAGTAAAATTGTACTTCATGTTTCACCTCATATAAGGAACAAAAGTATCTAATAATGTGAAAATTCCATTTGAGGAAAGCGTTCTGGATAATAGCCCTGACCCCTCAAACAAAATTATTTTCTAGAATAAACTGAGTGCAGTGGACAAACATGAAGCAAGTCGGGGCTTTTCGTATAGAAGCTCGCGTAAAAAGAGCAAATTCGATCGAATTTCGATACAAACATTTTGCTATCAGGTAGCATGTCCATTTAAACAGGGTGGGATTAAGGCAATTTTGCAGGAAAATAGTATCTACACCAATTTTCCTGAAATCAAAAATCACGAAAAATTCGGAATTTTGGATGAAATTAGTTAGAAAATATTGAGTTCGTCATGCTTTGGAAAAATGATGCAAGCTGATTCAATGAAACTTCGGATCCTGCTCTATTATTTTCTTATGATTTATTTCCTGTGCATTGAAGAGCGGCATTTTTGCGCGCATGTTCTAGGGGAAAAGCGTGCTATCGTTTTTTTCAAATGTCTGTAATTTTCGATGAATGAGCCGAAACTGGTCTCAAACGACTAGATTGGACTCACTGATGACGAATCCGGTATCAAAATCGATTCTGTCCGACCGGCCGTGGACACGATAACTGTCGCGCATTGAAACACCGCGGTTAAGTTCGTTAATGGGCCAAATCAGTCAAATAGTTTGGAGCTATAGCCACTCGAACTTTTGAAGTTATTTATTTTTTATTTCAGAAACTACTTGAGCGATTGAATTCAAACTTGGCAATTAGGTGGGGTATAAGAACGCGCAAGTTCGAGCCAAATTTTGTCAAGATTATACTGTCAGTAAAATGAAAAAAATTTTTTTTTTCGAAAACCTATTATCATATCCGGAAAAAAATTCCTTTCGGACTTCGAGCTTCATATTTCACAGCAGTGTACCAAATTTCAGTTCGATACGATTATTAGTTTTGGAGTTATCGGGAAAAAGTATGTCATGTTTCGCGGTTTTTTCTCGATATCGTTGCTTTTTTCTGTATAACTCGAGAAATACTGCTTCAATCCTGATAAAACTTCACAGCTAGTTTTGAGATACTGAAAGACAACTTTATGCGAAATTTCGTGATGAGCCTGTGATTAGAACAATTTTAAAAAAAATTTCTCTGATTTTCTCATCAAATCATCCCCATTAAATTCTGTATGAACCTTTGAACTGTAATTTTTTGATGAAGTACTGCATTCGATCTGATCTGTATTTTTGGAAATATTGCGAAAATAGAATTTCGAATGGGTGTATCTGCGGAATCATTGGGTGGATTTTACCCATTCACGAATTCGGCCTTCGTAATTAAGGTCCAAACCTTCTCTACAAATATCGAGTTTCCAAGATGTTTCTTTCGGAAGTTATTGTGTTTACTCAGTCGGCCGTTAGGTCGACCGTAAACACAATAACTTCCGGAAGAAACGACTTAGAAACTCGATATTTGTAGAGTAGGTTTCGGGCCTAACCAACAATAAGCAACACTTTTTTCCAAGAATAATCAATATTTAATGAAAAAACAATGTAATTACTGGACAACCACTTAACCTTTATTCCTTCTGATTTCGACTCAGTCTAAAAGTGAAGTTTGGCAATTGCGCGAATTTCATCGGTCGGAATCGTGCCATCGTGCTATTCGTGAATGACAGATTATTGCTGGCGAGAAAAATTAAATATCATGAAATATGTTCTTAGTTCTTACTGTTTACTGCGACACTCTAAATCTTTCAATAGGAGAATTCGTTTCTAATGAAAGGTTGAAACACATAGAAATGGAATGAGAATACACCCTGATATATATATCAACGTTAATTTTTTTTCATATGTGATAGGTCGCGCCCTTCCCAGATGTCCAATGAAGTCGAAGTTATTATATAACCCATTTTATTGGAATACCCTGAATCTCATTCTAAACTGGGACCATATCGAAGACACAACAAAAAACGAAGTAGATAACAACCTCCCTATTTTGAAGGGGATAGAAAGAAAGTTCAAACAAAAATATCGAGAGTGAAACCTTAAACAAATATTCTCAATGATTTTGTTTTGATGTTAGAATAACCACCTCTTCTTCAGTGACAGAAGCATTTTCCTTACAATCATATCCTTCGACTGTCCATCATTTCATATTTCCCGCCAGCAACTACTCTTCGGTCATAATACGTTGGCCGGCGATGAAATGACGCTGTTGCCAAGCTCCGCTTTAACATTGAGAAGTATTTCGTAGAAATATAGGTTAAGTGGTTGTCTAATATTTTCACTTTTCTTCCTTTAAATAATGAATTTTCTTGAAAGAAAGCGTCGCTATTCGTTGGTTGAAGGTTCAAAGATGATTTATGAACTAGATTTGAGAAGTGAGAGATCATTTTTATGGCGGAAAAAAGGATCTGTAAATGCATCAACTTGGAACTTTGGGGGCCCATATCTTCCAAACAAAGAGAGACCGCCTATGTTGGCCTTCATATTTTTTGTCCAGGAACTCACACTGCTTACAATGATGTGAATATCTTACTTGTAGCTTCGCGACGGGAAATCTTGCAGGTTTACCGAATATTGATCTGTTTGTGGGACATACTTTGAAATAAATCTTATTATTATTATTATTATTGATTAATATTGCGGAGAGCATCATATAATTTTTCAAGAAAAGGCTTTTTTGAGGCGAAAGGAACGCTGTGCTTTTCAAAGTACGTCCCTGTTTTCGCTTTCGACAAGGAAGGACATAACTTATTGAAAAATGAATCGTACGTAATATTGCCAACAGAATACTAAATGAATAGCAAACACGTCAAAGTAAGGCAATGTGGGGAAAAGTTTCAGCATTATCGATTAGAAATTACAGTAATTTGCCAGAAAGGCCACCGCGCATTTGGAATCAATTATGCATTAGACTGTAGATACAAACATGGGACTATGGCAGAATATTTTAGGCATTTCAACGGTAATGGATGAATTGCATAACATTTACGTTTACCTACAGAATATTTCAGGAAGACGATGTTTGAATATAGATTTGTCGTTTGTTAGAGTGTATTGGTTGGCCTGCAAATTGCCTCAATAAACCATGTAATAATACTGAATCGATCAAAGGATATTTTGGCAGAATTTTTTCAAGATTTCTCCGGGTTTTAACTCCTAATGCCGGTTTTTACTGAATTTGGGATATTACTGCAAATGCAAATTTGAACATAATGATTATGGGTTTGATTCAACATTTTCCCGAATTACCTTCAGAAAGTATTCAAAATCAGGTTTCAAAATTGGGGTTTGGGATTTGTCAGGCATGCAGGAAGTGACAACGTTGTTAAGTAGAATAGCTTTTTCTGCTATAGAATAATGAAATATTTTTTCCTATTCTGTGGTACACACGTGTTCTTGTCAATATAACCAAACAATTTCCGTTTGCGATTTGTCAGTAATATGACAGTATGCCAATCTGTGCTCTTCTTTTTCTATTCCTTGGTCGTTGTCTTCTACTCAAACCAGATCGAAGTATAGCTATCTCTGTTTTCCTAAGCAAAGAAACACATTTGACATCCTTTTCTTTCCGAGAAAGCTGAATTCGACGTTGCCATATCGTGCACTCATGACAAATCCCTTTAAATGCAAATCCCCATTTTTATTTTTCAGTTTTAGGTTATCAAACATTTTTTTAAAAATATAATATTGAAATTATATGTTTGAAATGTGATGTTCTGAAGGTTTTTCGTGAGAATTACTGCATTTTCGTTTAAAGGAAAAACCCCCATGAGGTCGAATCTGTTTGCGTATTGCAATAAACCTTGGTGTTCAAGCCATATTGCTATCTTTCTAATTTATAGCAATGTAGTCATATTACGTATTCAAAATTGCAAATATTTTTGCGCGCATGTTCTGGGGAACAGCGTGCTATCGATTTGTCCAAACGTTTGTAATTTTCGAATTTTTCCCGGTGTCACAATCGATTCGGTCGACGACACAATAACTGTCGAAAGAAGCTAGTTGGCGACCTGAAACTTTCAGACTAGGTCGCGCATTGGAATGCGGCCGATAAGTTCGTTGATGGGACAAATCGGTCTAATGGTTTCGGAGTTATGGTAATTTGAAATTTTGAGATTGCGATTGAATACACGACTTCGGCCCAAGTTGCCAACCCACAATTTTCTTCACAAATTTACTATCACTGGGGAACGGGAATTTCAGGACAAATTCTACATGATAAGGTTCGCGTTATTTAAAAATATCCGTAAAAGATGCCTCGGCTCCTCAAACAAGATAATTCCTTCCAAATATAGTTTTTGTTAGGCTGAAATTGAAGTTGGTTTTCCTGATTTCATGTTAATAGTGTAAAGTTTATAGAGGATATGTTCCGCAAATAAACTTGGTTATTTCGGTTGCCCGTTATCCGTTCTGTAAATATGAAATACTCGGTTGGTTCCTGAAATAAAAAGTTCATTACGGAATTTGATTGATGAAGAAGCAATTTTTCTGTCACCAGAACATAGATATATCAAGCCTATGCACCAGAACGACAATCAATGTTTTATGGTAACATATCCATAGCATAAAACAATCTTTATTCACCTTATGATCCATAGACCATACCTAGTAATTTTTCCATTCTTGATTGTTGTCTCTTCTATGTTTTATAGATCATAAGGTAAATAAAGATTTTTCTATGCTATGGATATGTTACCATAGAACATTGACAGTCGTTTTGGTGACAGAAAGAACGTTTTTTCATCATTCAAATTCCGTAAATAACCTTTTTGTCAGGAACCAACCGAATATTTCATATTTACGGAATGGAAAACCGGCAACCGAAATAACCAAGTTGATTTGCGGAACATATCCTATACAAATTTGACACTATTAATATGAAATCAAGAATCCCAACTTAAATTTCAGCCAATCAGAGATGATCTTAACAAAACCCTATATTTGGAAGGAATTATCTTGTCTGAAGAGCCGAGGCATCTTTTACAGATATTTACAAATAACGCAAACCTTATCATGACGAATTTGAACTGAAATTCCCGTTCCCCAGTGATAGCATATTTGTGAAGAAAATTGTGGGTTGGCAACTTGGGCCGAAGTCGTCTATTGAAACTTGACAGTTAGTTGGACCATAACAACGCACAACTTTCCACGAGATATCGTTAAGATCACAAGTTCAGTAAATTTCTAAAAAATTTTTTTTTTCGGAAACTATTCATTGAACTCGAAAAAAAAATATGCTCATACCTTGGAAATCATATTTTACAGCAGTTTACCAAATTTCATTTCGGTACAACAACCATAATTTCTGGAGATATTGAAAAAAAATATATAAAATTTCTTTTTTTTTTCGACATCGTTGTTTTTTCCGGATTAACTCAAAATATACTGATTAAATCGAAATGAAACTTGGCAGCTAGTTTGGAAATGCTTATTGGCAACTTTGTGTAGAATTTCGTGATGATCGTGTCATGAGAACAATTCGAAAAATAACTTTAACATTTTTATTTTTCAAATATTCAATATTCTGTTATCTTCTGATCATATTATTTTCATGGTACTCTGTATGAACCTTCGAACTGTCACTGTTCGATGAAATACTAAATTTCAATTCGATCTAATCTGTATTTTTGGAAATATTGGGTAAATAAAATTTTGAATGGGTATATCTGCGGAATCATTGGATGGATTTTACCCATTCACGAATTCGGCCTTCGCAATTAAGGTCCACTCCTACTCTGCAAATATCGAGATTCTACGTTGTTTCCTTCGAAAGTTATTATGTTTACGGTCGGCCATTAGGCCTCTCTGGAAGTAAATATCGTATCGAATTGAAATCTGAAAGATCGTATTTGAATATTGATTCAAAGGTTTGTGCCAATTTTAAAAATTAAACGTTGTTTCAAAACTTTCTAACAATTGGACCCATACGAAATTCTGCTTGAGTTCCGCCTTGGTATTTTTCAAGTTATTACGAAGTTTCGATCTGATCGCATATGTAATCTTGAGATGTTAAGGACATAACGTCAAAATTTGAAATAACAACGAAATTTTACGTATTTTTTCCATATATCTTAATAATTGTATCGAATTGAAACATGAAACATCGATGTAAAAGAATGATTCTAAGGTTTGTGCCAAATTTCGTTGAAATCTGATTGATACTCTCCGAAAAAAAATTTCAAAAATTTTCGAATAATAATTTTTTTTGAAATTTTCTAACAACGGGATCCATACGAAATTCCGTATTGGTATGCAAGAACTAATCACAAAGTTTTAATCCGATCGAATCAGTACTTCGTGAGATATCGAGGAATTAACCTCAAAATTTCATACTGGCATAAATCCGAAACTGTTTGGCCGATTTTGCCAACTAACGAACCTAACCGGGATGATCAAGATCGAAACCTGAAAATTTCAATACTCTAGATCCTTTTTTCCAAAGTTAGAGCACACACGGACGGCCGGACGTACAGAATCCAATTTTACCACAGATTCCTCACTAGTGAGTCCAACCTAGTCGTTTGAGAGTAATTTTAGGTGAAAATTCGAAAATTACATACATTGTGACGAAACCCTAACGCGCTATTCCCCAGAACAAGCGCGTAAAAATTGACGCCACCAAGATTCATCCCAGTCTTAATTCCGTTGCCTGCTGAACTGAAATAACCTCGTACCGGAAACAGGTATAAAAATAAATGGCAAACAAACTTTCGGGAAATCCATTATTTCGATTTTTTCTTCTACTCTCCCGATTTCGTGCCAAGTTCAAGAGCCTTGCTCCCCTAGCTTATGGTCTGCGAAAATAAACATTCCGCGTCAGCCAGTAAGTGATATATTTTTTCGGGGTCTATTTCAGATACACGGTGGCTCGGAAACGTTTGAAACACGTATAGACCTCGTACCTGTTTCCGTATATATTTGATCTATATCACGATGTGGAATTTGACATATACCTGGAGTTTTATTTGAAATATAGCGAACCATTCAACATTTGTTTGATTTCCGTGTCCCCGAGTTCTCTGAAAATGAACATTTCGATGCATATCTGCGACAGTTTTTTCACAAATTGGCAATTAGTTGCGTGTTGAAGAAATTTTTTTGGTGGTGAGGGGTGGGTCGTTGCTAGTTATTTATTTTGGGAAAGGAACAGAAGTATGGCGATGACGAAAGACAGAATAATTTGCAGTGTTTTCACAGTTCATAAAAGCCTCATAAGAGGTGTCCAGAAATTAACGCAAAATTTCATTCACATCAAAAGAGATTTTTTGAGCGCCAAATCGATTATGTCTGTTGATTCTATGCTGACCGACAGGTCCCAAATCTTTTGAGTTATTTCCTCAATATCTGAATGACTACCAATGGAATCCAATGAATCTTTTTAATTAAAAGAAGACTAACTTGCAATTGCTTTGAAAATTTTGTTGGAATCATATATCGTTAGTGAATGAAAGAAAAGTTTCCGGAGATATTGAAGAAAAATGTGAATTTACGAAGATTTTTCCTGGGTATAGTTCTTATTTCCGTAACAACCCAAAAAATTCTGATCTTATCCTAATAAAACTGAGTTTTGTGATCATCGTAACCACCAAACTGCCAAGTTTGAATCCAATCGCTTGATTAATCTCGAAATAAAAAATAAATAACTGCAAAACTTCAAGTGCCTATAACTCTGAAACTATTCGACCGATTTGGCCCATTAACGAACTTAACCGCGGCATTCTAATGCGCAACCTATCCTGAAAGTTTCAAGTAGCTAGCTTGCTTCTGTCGACAGTTATCGTGTCTACGGACGGCAAGCCGGCCGGCCGGACAGAATCAATTTTGACACCGGATTCGTCATCAGTGAATCCAACCTTGTCGTTTAAGACCATTTTCGGCTCAATCATAGAAAATTACAGACATTTGGACAAAACGATAGCATGCTGTTCCCATAGAATATACACACACAATTTATTGATTCAAACAAACTTTAGAGTTTTCAGTGAAACTTAATTCAATCATTAACCGAATTATTTCAGAAAATAAATTTTAAAAAGTCTCATCCTGGAAACCGTCATCAGTCTAGACCCGACTAACAATTTTCTAGCTCTAATGACCTTGTTGAAAATGAACGAAAATACCAAATAGCCGCCCTGAAGACTCAAATTTATCTCAGGCTGAGGTAATAATGAAGATAAATTCCGTAAGAAATTATCAAGTTTCTTTCGGTAACCAAACCGTAACCTTTGGCGTTGAAGAATGCATCCTTCGCTTTTTATCGTCTTTTCTCTCTTTTTTATGCGGCCTTATGAGGCACAACAGGGCCAGTCTGAAATCTAAAATGTAGGGATTGTGACAAAGCTCTCATGTGCAGGGATGGTGCAGAAGTGTTTTATTTTTCCAGTTTAGGCCAGACAGAATGGGAGTTTTTCCTGAATTTGGGTTATTATTGCAAATGCAAATTTGAACATAATTATTATGGGTTTGATTCATCATTTTTCCAAATTACCTTCAGAAAGTATTCAAAATCAGATTTCAAAATTGGGGTTTGGGATTTGCCAGAAATGCACGAAGTGACAACGGTGTTTAGTAGAATAGCTTTTTCTGCTATAGAATAATGAAATATTTATTCCTATTCTGTGGTACACACGTGCTCTTTGTCAATATAACTAAACAATTTCCGTTTGCGATTTGTCAGTAATGACAGTATGACAGTTTGTGCTATTATTTTTCTATTCCTTAGTCGTTGTCTTCTACTCTGACCAGATCGAAGTATAGCTATCTCTAGTGTCCTAAGCAAAGTAACACATTTGACGTCCTTTTCTTTCCGAGAAAGCTGAATTCGACGTTGCCATATCGTGCACTCAAGACAAATCCCTTTGAATGCAAATCCCCATTTTTATTTTTTAGTTTTAGGTGATCAAACATTTTTTTAAAAATATAATATTGAAATTATAAGTTTGAAATGTGATGTCCTAAAAATTGTTCATGAAAATTACTGCATTTTCGTTTAGAGGAAAAACCCCCATTGAGTAATTAAATTCAAATGAGACAAACCTGATGAATGCATTCAATACATTGTAAATTCAGCTCAGTCCTTCATCAGATCGGTATTTTAATTGCGCACATGTTCTGGGTAACAGCGTGCTACCGTTTTGTACAAATGTCTGTAATCTTCGAGTTTCGACCCGAAAATGGTCTCAAAACTCTCAAACGACTAGGTTGGATTCTATCAACTCGAAAATTTCAGGGATGGTTGCATTTCGAAATGCGAAGGTTAAGTTCGTTAATGGGCAAAATCGGCCAAACGCTCAACTTATATCAATTTAAAATTTTGAGGTTATGGTCCAACTTGGAGGATGAAAAGGGGCCCTGTTTTTGCTTTTTTTAGAGATGACACATGGGTTACTTCCTTAAATATTTTAGATTTTATACGGCAAACTTTCCGGTGTCGACATCTTCCGGCGAAAACTGAAGTAAAACAATAAAAACGTATTTTGTTAACGTTTGGACCACTTTTCGGACCCAAATTATGTCAAAAACTGAAGAGACTCTGCAATCGCACCCCTCAAATTAAAATGGCTGAATTCCACAAATGTCACCATCTTCATCACTAAAAAACACTAATATAATCAGGCCTATATATTGTAAATAGCAATATTTCCAGGGAAAAGATATTGAATTCATAACAAGATCATAAATATTGGTATTCTGATCATCGATTGTGAGCAATATGATCTGTCACTTTAACTAGAACTTTGCTATCAATATTGCTATCTTAGCAACCTCAAAATAGTACTCGCTATGCTTGATAAGAAGATAAGTAGGGAAGGGAATATTGCAGAGATCCATTTCTTTCAGTATTATTTTTCAGTATGTGCTAATGGAAATGTGTTCAAGGTTCACTAGAATGTTTAGTTCTGAGGCAAATCCTTAGACTAAATACCGGCATAGTAGACAAAAACGGATGATTTTTCTAATCATCTCAACAACAATAATCCCTTCGAGTTGCCAACAGGAAAGTTCATCGAATTTCGAATTATTAACGCCTGATTAAAATTGCTGCATTTGATTTGTGGTAACCAGTATTCTATTGGTATCCAGGAAATTGGTGACTTCAATTAGTTTTTCATTTTTGTAACATTTTTGAAACAGTTGATGTTTACATGAATAACGAAACGTAGATATAAGTTATGTATGCGAAATCATGAAAACTCACGAAATGTTTGTGAAATGGAAATATTTTGTTCTTCCTAGTTACTCTAAAGTCACAAAATAGAGTGTTGTCAGCTCTAAAATCGCCGATTATGGAAGTCCATGAAAGCAATATTGCTATGCGAAAATTCATAACAATCATATCATGGCCATATTGCTATAACTTATAAGGATAGCAATATGACTTGAATAGCTAGGTTTAAGTCAACGCATACAGAATCTGAATATCGTATAATTCATACGAAATCCGAATCGGATGACAAAATGAATAGAAATCTAGCTTTGTGCTACGCTAAATTTCGATGAAAATTCCACACATGTGATCTTTAACCAATCAGATCGTGTATTTCTGACAGATCACTATCGCAACGGATGAATTTTAGTGGAAATTTTTTCCTCGTAGGTACCCAACAGCGAATTATACTGGAATTTTTTTTGACGTTCATAATGACAGAATATTTTCTCAATTCGTCTGCTGATAGTGCAGATGAACTTGCCGTTCTCTTGGTAGGATATATTTGTAGCTTCCCACGCTTAGCATTTTTAGCAGCTCTTGCGTTGACAAATTCTATGTCAGAGAATGGATTAAATTTGCGATTATGTCTTTCGAAAAAATAATCCTGCAACTGCTTAGCTGTAGAGTTCCATAGAACTTCGATAACACTCTCCTTGTAGTCCTCGGAGTTCTTTTTTCGCATGTTGAAGGCATAGTCTTCAAGAATAAGCTCCAGTTGTTCCACAGGTATATCCGCTCTGTCGAAATCATACGCTTTTTTCTGCGCAAACGTTTATAAACTGCTTCCATACACTTGCCTTCGATTTCCTAGTATTTGCGGGTGTAAACTTCTTAATATTCTGGCGAATATTTTCTTTACTTTCTTGACATTTGAAGCGAGACATTTTTCTACGTCGAGCTGTTTCTGACAAATTCAAAACAGAAATAATTTCTAGCTTAGAGTTTCACTGAGTCGCCATGGTAACTAAATAATCAAGTCGACAAAACCTTCTATGTTTTGCAAGTACTTGATGAAAATTGATGTTGTTGGAAATAAACACATTTGGTGTGGAATTTTCTTACTGAATTCCACACGAGGTCAAATTGAATTGAAGATGTCGGCAACTTAGAGGTCCATGTTTGGATACAGAAAGGCTCATGTGGACCAGGCTTGCTGGAATGTAGATATCTATAAAGAAAACTCTTGAAAAAGAGAACCAGACATTTCCATCAAGGCATTTTTCGAATGGGATTTTTCCTTTAAACGAAAATGCAGTAATCTTCATGAGAAACCTTCAGAACATCACATTTCAAACATATAATTTCAATATTATATTTTTAAAAAAATGTTTGATCACCTTAAACTGAAGAATGAAATGAGGATTTGACATTTGAAGGGATTCGTCTTTAGTGCACGATATGACAACGTCGAATTCAGCTTTCTCTGAAAGAAAAGGACCTCAAATGTGTTACTTTGCTTAGGAAAACAGAGATAGCTATACTTCGATTTGATTAGAGAAGAAGACAACGACCAAAGAATAGAAAAAGAAGAGCACAGAGCACATACAGTCATATTACTGACAAATCGCAAACAGAAATTGTTTGGTTATATTGACATAGAACACGTGTGTACCACAGAATAGGAATAAATATTTCATTATTCTATAGCAGAAAAAGCTATTCTACTAAACAACGTTGTCACTTCGTGCATGCCTGGCAAATCCCAAACCCCAATTTTGAAATCTGATTTTGAATACTTTCTGAAGGTAATTTGCGATAATGATGAATCCAACCCGTAATTATTATGTTCAAATTTGCATTTGCAGTAATATCCCAAATTCAGGAAAAACCCCCATTATCCTTTGATGCATTCTTCGGAACGATCATTTTTACTATTTAACACTCTCGATCCGACTCTGTCATTTCTGATATCTTCTTTAGATGCTTAGGAGGAGAAAGGGGGGGATCATGCAGATAGATGCGGGAATGCGGAATGCGAGAGCATGAGGACTGAGGAGCAGAGGAGGGAATGAAGAGCGAAGGGGAAAAAATCGTCTGCTACATCCTGACCTGACCCTGACTGCGAGACAAGTGCCAACTCTGAGAAAAGGGTGAAATGTGAAATTGTGTCGAGGGTGTCTGTCATAAAATGAGGGATGTGGGTATAGGGGAGATGCTGCAAATATCGGCTAAGTAAACTGAGTGAATTCTTTTAAGAAATTATAATATATTATACAGTGTGTCAATTTGAAAATGTTACGTTACATACACTCTGTATATCTTGGCACCAGAGCAATATCAAGAAAGTTGCAAAAAGAGTTAAACTTCGGTTCGTGAGGGGACATTTTACACGGTTAGTTCCAATCAGTTTATCAACCCTATGGGCGTGATGACAGCAATCTGTAAGATCTTAAATGGTAAGGGGCGTTGCGTGACACCTTGTTCTGGAGGTAATTCGATGGCGTTTTCAAAAATCCTCTTGACCTGTTTACGCGCTTGTTCTGGGAAACAGCGCGTATCATTTCGCCGCAATGTCTGTAATTTTCAAATTTTGATCCGGAAATGGTCTTGAAAGATTGGGTGGAACTCCCTGAAGAATAATTTGTGGTCAAATTCAATTCTGTCCGTTCGTCTATCCGTCTTCGAAATCGGTCGAATATTTTCGGAGTAAGGCCAATTTGAAATTTTGTGGTTTACTCCTAGATATCTCAGGAAGTATTGAATCGATCAGGCTGAAAATTTTTAAACAGGTTTGGAATACCAACCTCAACTCAGTGCAATTTAGGGTGGATCTAGTTGTTGGAAAATTTAATTCCAAAATTTTTCAATTTTTTTTCTGCGGAAATGTTCATTAGATTACAACGAAATTTGGCACAAACCTTGAAGTACTGGATTTCAATTCGATCTAATTCTGTATTCTTGGAAAAATCTGAAAAATAAAATTGGGCGGCTTTTACCCATTCACGAATTCGACCTTCGTAAACAGCCCCAAACCTACTCTACAAATATCGAGTTTCTAAAAAGCAACTTAAAAACTCGATATCTGTAGAGAAGATTGGGACCCCAAGGCCGAATTCGTGAATGGGTATAATCCACACAATGATTCCTCTGATGTACCCATTCAAAATTTAATTTTTCCAATATTTCCGAAAATACAGATAAGATCGAATTGAAATCCAGTACTTCATCGAAAAATGACAGTTCGAAGGTTCATACAATATTTCATAAGGATAATATGATCAGAAGATCACAGGATATTGAAAATAAACTAAGGTACGAATTTTCGGCGCCCCTAACAAATAGTTTGAATCCAACAATCCGCAAATGCCGTTTACAGGAATACCAATTTTAATAGTTCTGTTTGGATATTAGGGGCGAAAACATAGAAAAACCAGAAAAATAATTATAACATTTATGTATTCCCCTTATAAACGGTGCTTTTTTAGAGGTATAGAACTGTAAGTTTGCAACACTGTTTTAACTGGCGGCCATTCTGTCAGCTGTTAAATGATTGGTGTTTAGTTTGGTCCGGCATTTTAACATGATTAGACTGACGCCTGAACAATACTTCCAAATTGTGCAAATTTATTTTGAAAATAATGGTTCTGTTCGAAATACGTATCGCGCTCTACGTCCATTTTACGGTCAACATAATCGTGCATCAGAGCAATTAATTCGACTAACCATGAACCGTTTTCGCACCACGTTTATTCTAACTCTAATACGCATCCACAGAGACGTCGATTTGTGTGCTTTTTTTGCTGGTGGAATCATTGGTCCGTACTTCTTTGAAGAGGATGCTGGCCAGAACGTTACAGTCAATGGTGACCGCTATAGAGCCATGATTACTGACATTTTCGTTCCTCAATTGAACAACCATGATGTGCAGTAGCTGTGATTTCAACAAAACGATGCAACATGTCACACAGCTCGTGCCACAATTGATTTACTGAAGGAAACGTTTGACAACCGCATAATTTCATTTTCCGGGCCTCCAAGAACGTACGATTTAACGCCGCTAGACTATTTTCTGTGCGGATATGTGGAGTTGCTAATCTACGCCGAACGCCGATAAGCCCGAAACGATCGACCACTTGGAGGACAACATTTACCGCTTTATTGCCGATATACGGCCACAAATGTTGGAAAAAGTGATTGAAATTTGGACCTCCAGATTAGATTACGTCCGAGCCAGCCGTGGCGGTCATATGCCAGAAATTATATTTAAACTATAATGCCAAAAGATTATCTTTTGAATAAAGTCAATTTCATGTCAATTTTAAAAAGTCAACCTCGTTTTATTCCATTTCAAAGTTTTATACCTCTAAAAAAAACACCCTTTATTTGCATGTCCCAATTTCACACGATTTAGCAGCAGAATTCTCGCACCACCCCCGTAGTCCCTAAGTCAGTGTGGGGCGAGCAGACACAGCGCTTAGCAGGGGTGGGTGGCTTCCTCTAGATTCGCTCTTTCTCACAGACATTCAAGGTCAAAGACGCCTCTAACCTGCTGCAGCATCAACCCTTTCGCCGCTTTTTGTGTACCGCCGACGACGGCTGGTTACTCGTAAAAAAGGTTGTTTATCGCGGACCAGACCTTCGTGTACAAAAAACGAACGCCGCGAGTCTTCGAAGGAACGAAATTAGATAACCCTGCCCTTTGGGACGTGAATCGTAAAAAATATTCATGAGAAATCGGTCTGTGTTGGTATTCGATCGAGTGGAATGGAGAGGGGGCAATGCAATCATTGTTGATAGAACATAGAACGTTCATTTTGATTCCTGAATTATTTTCAGTGGTTTGTATCACATCTGTTGTGTCTATGGTTTGATTGGAGGGTATTTGTGTAAAAAGAACCATAAAATTCATGATGTCAGTACATGGTGAGCTCATCTGTGATCGTATTTACCAATGATGACTTCACTTTTTTCATTCATATTCAAAGCACAGAATATATATTTCCTTGAATTTGAATGAAAAAAGTAACGTCATCATTGGTAAATATGATCACAGATGTGCAGATGAGCACACTATGTTTTACTTACATCATGTGTAAATTTTAAATTGGGGGTTGTCAGACTGGAATCATATTGAAATTCAAAAGAGACAATATTTATTTTCAGACTACTTATCATTATATCAACTAGAATTATACGAATTTGCGATTCTTGAAAGAACGATGTTTTGTTCTTTGCGCGCATGTTCTAGGGAAAGCGTGCTTTCGTTCTGTCCAAATGTCTGTAATTTTCGAGTTTTGAGCAGAAAATGATCTCAAACGACTAGGTTGTACTCACTGATGACGAATCCAGTGTCAAAATCGATTCTGTCCGTGTAATTATAATTCGTATTTTGTATTTAAGCGTAAAGGGGCCTCTATAGGTTTTTTTTTGAACTCTGAAGCTTTTACAGATGGCCCAGTTTGTGTTCACAGGACGTAAAAATTTTGTGCAATATACTATTGCATAATTTAATTTCTTACTTTTTATTCCTGCCTAAAGTGGCGCCTATAGGTTTTTTCTTGAACACTGAATCTTTTACAGATGGCCAAATTTTCGTTCACAGGACGAAAGTATAGCACTTGAACTGTGTGTTTCAAGAAATTTTGTGCAATATAAAATAACACATTAATTTCCTACTTCCATTCCTGAACATTGAATATTTCACAGATTACCCAATTTGTGTTCACAGTACGTAAGTTCATGAATTGAAGTGTGTGTATTGAAAATATGTACTAGAGAAAATCGCAAAGTTTATTTCTTTCTTTTAATTCCTGCATGAAATGGCTCCTCTCTTTTAACTCTGAATCTTTTGAAGATGACACACACGACGTGTCCACTGGACGCCAGTTCTATAGTTGAACCGTAGGCATTGAAATTTTTGTGCAATATAGTATTGCAATTTTTCATATTCTTGTTTTTATATTGGCATAAAGTATACGCCCCTATAGGTTCGTATATTTGAAGAGTGGAAATTTAACAGATAAGCCAGCTTGTGCCCACAGAATATCAGCTCAACAAATGTTCTATACATGTGCAACATTTTCGTGCAATAATATTGCACGCTTTCTTTTTATTTTCACGTTGAGTGGTATAGATTGGTTCTCTGATATCTGAATCTTTCGCTTCTAGTTTTCACGGACCGCCAGTTCGACACTGTTTTTCTTTAAACAGCAATTAGCACCAGCATAATAGCTCAACAAGAATTTGGGTGAGGCAAGTAATGGCAGAGCCATTCCCGAGTTCCTAGGCTCAAAACAAAGCTCTGTTTTTTAGGAAGGGGTAGTCTACTGCCGAAAATCGTTCGTCCGGTAAATGTTTTCGAGAAGATTAGTAGTCATTTGAATCTGGTGGCCCTGAAAGTACACTGACCTCATCGGCGCAAGTAAAAACACATTGTGGTTCGCGCCCCTCGCGCTCTGTTGCAACTCCTACGGCAAACGACTTAGCGAGATTCACGCGTCTGGAGGGGTCAGGGGCGGCGGGGGATGGCAGCAGAGTCGCTAAGAGGCGGATGAGGCTGAACGTGGCTGTAAAACTGCCACATGAAATTCTAGAGGAGCTTTTCTATCGGAATTTCGTCTGGCTGCCTGTTGCGGCCCTTCGGTTCGATTCAAGGTCTTTCACTGGACTTTCCAGTATTTCGATACGAATTTGATGCGTGGATGATGGTGGAAGTTTGAAATGCTAATGTTATAAACGGTTTTTCAACAAGAACTTTGTTTTTTAAAACAAAGAATTTAGTGGAAAATTAATAAAATTTTTATTGTATTACAAAGAGAAAAGTTCGGCAATTATGAATGAAAAATGATATCTGACAAATGTCCACCACGACCACGCTGACAGAGGTTGATTCTTTCATCAAAATTTTTCACTTTTTGGCAAGATGGAGGGTCTATTTCGTTAATGACATCACGGATTTTGAGTTTTAAGGCTGCAATCGATTCGATTGGCTCCGTATAAACTCTGTCTTTAACATAGCCCAAAAAAAAATAATCCAGTGGTGTTAAATCACACGATCTGGCCGGCCACTTGACAGCTGAATTTCGCGAAATTATGCGATCGGGAAATTTGGTTTGCAATAAATTGATCGTTTCATTGGCTGTGTGACATGTGGCACCGTCTTGTTGAAACCACATTTCAGTGACATCCATGTCATCAATAATAGGCCAAAATTCAGTTGTTAACATCTCGCGTTTATGTTGTCCGAAAATATCACGAATTTTACGAAATGTAACTTTAACAGAACGACCATTTTCATAGTGGATTTGAATTATTTTAATGCGATTTTCGAGCGAAATTGAATTCATTGTAACAATTGCCAAAGCATATACTGCGAATACGTCAAAAAACTAAATGTCAAAACTGTCATGTGGTGCCGGTGTTACCACATTGAAAAACAAAGTTCTTGTTGAAAAACCCTGTATTTATATGTACATATTTATATTGGTTTACTATTTTTTAACAATAAAAATCTAGAAAAGCACTGCCGTGAAGGTAGCAGCTTTTGCGCGCATGTTCAATGTAGATGACTGCTTCGGCAACGAATTTGAACTTGCGCGCGAAAGCTGCTGCCTTCACGGCAGTGCTTTTCTAGATTTTTTCGATAAATTACTGGATTTCAATTCGATCAAATCTGTATTTTTGGAAATATTGGAAAAATAAAATTTTGAATGGGTATATCCACGGAATCATTGGGCGAATTTTACTCATTCACAAATTCGACCGTCGTAATTAAGATCCAAACCTACTCTACGGTCGGCCTAACGGCTGACTGCGTAAACACAATAACCGAAAGAAACAACTTAGAAACTCGATATTTGTAGAGAAGGTTTGGACCTTAATTACGAAGTCCGAATTAGTGAATGGGTAAAATCCACCCAATGATTCCGCAGATACACCCATTCAAAATTTTATTTTTCCAATATTTCCAAAAATACAGATCAGGTCGAATTGACATCCAGTACTTCATCGAAAAATTACAGTTCGAAGGTTCATACAGAATTTAATGAGTATGATATGATAAGAAAATCACAGAAATTTTTTTTTCAAATTGTTCTAATGACATCTTCAGCATCTTCAAACTAGCTGCGAAATTTTATCAGGATTGAATCAGTATTTCTCGAGTAATATCGAAAAAAGCAACGATATCGAGAAAAAAACCTCGAAATTTGCAATATTTTTTCCTGATATCTCCAAAACTTATGATTGTTTCGAACTGAAATTTGGAACACTGCTGCGAAATATGAAGCTTTAAGTCCGAGTTGAACTTATTCCTGGATATGATAAACGGTTTCCGAAAATAAATTAAATTTAATTTACTGACAGTATGATCCTGACAAAATTTGGCTCAAAGTTGCGCGTTGTTATACTCCACCTAATTGCCAAGTTTGAATTCAATCGCTCAAGTAATTTCTGAAATAAAAAAAAATAAGTTCAAAATTTCAAAAGGCTATATATAACTCCGAAACTATTCGACCGATTTGGCCCATTAACGAACTTAACCGCTGCATTCCAATGCGCGACCTACCCTGAACGTTTTCAAGTTGTTAGCTCACTCCGTTCAACAGTTATCGTGTCCACGGCCGGCCGGACAGAATCGATTTTGACACCGGATTCGTCATCAGTGAGTCCAATCTAGTCGTTTGAGACCACATTCGGCTCAATCATGAAAATTACAGACAGTTGGACAAAACGATAGCACGCTGTTTCCCTAGAACATGCGCGCAAAAAATTCTACAAAAAAAACTACCCTTGAATTTTCACAGTTTATGTTTCGTTGTGTAGATTTCACTATATGATCAAGAACGCTGCAGACATTGGTTTCCAATTTTCCCAGTGTAATTTGCTTATTATTCGCATATATATTTCATTCTTACTTTTCGACTCGAATTTTTGGTGAATTGATCGACCTGGAAACTTTTGATTCTAATCTGAAGTCAACCCAACATTTTCAATGAATTTTCCTCCAGAATATTCGAAGAAAAACCTTAATTCATTGAAATCTACATATATGTACTTGCTCTTGGAAACAGCGTGTTATCGTTTCGTCCAAATGTCTGTAATTTTTTTCCGAAAATCTTCTCAAACGACTAGGTTGGATTTAAATCGATTCTGTTCGGCCGTCCCTAGGCACGATTATAGGAGGCATGATTACGGAAGATTTCAAACACAATAACTACTAAAGGAACAACTTAGAAACTCGGTAATTTAGAGTCGGTTTGGACCTTGATTAAGAAGGACGGATTCGTGAATGGGTTGAATTCACCCAGTCACTCCGCAGATATAACTTTTCAGAATTTAATTCTCCCAATGATTCCAAAAATATAGATTGGATTAAATTAAAATCTAGTAATTGCTTGTAAAATTACAGTTTGTTGAAGGTACATTGAAAATTTCATGAGAAAGATGGAATATATGGAAAGAAGATCGCCAAATCATTTCATCAGGAGGTAAATCTGCACAAAATTGTGCATTTGAATTTTCCAACTGGTTACCAAGATTTCATGATTAGATGTGTATTTTCTGAGTTATCCCAGAAATAACGACGATACCGACAAATATAAGATTTGGAGATGAACTTAACTTATCCATTTTGGAGGAGAGATATAAGAAAATTGTATTGGTTCTGAAAGGGAATATCACATTCTTTTAATTCCTTCAATCAAGGTACTGCTTTTAATAATGAAAAATTCCCAAAACAAATATTACTCTCCAACTTGTCAGTTACCTCGGTAAAGAACATATGGGTGGAGATTAGACTTCACAATTAAAAAAACCTGAATTAGAGAGGGTAAGTTCAAAACATGTTCATTCAGGTAAATAATGAAATCGAATTTTGAGCTGATTCTCATGCTAAGTTAAATATTACCCTATACAACAATTTGTTCGTGCAACCTGATTGATTCCAATTTTGGAATCCACCTATTTGGTAAATCATCAGTTCTGTTTAAGCATTTCTGTCAATGAATGAATGCATTGCTGGTAATGAATTTATTATATTTTTATTCAATATGAATATTTGTTTTGTTTGTTTCGATGTTTTGTATTGTCAACCTAACTTCAACCAGATCTTAACGCTGTCATTGGTGGAGTCATCCGAAAAGGTTGCGTTCTATTTGTCAAATTCACTTCAGTTCGAAGAGAAGAAATTCGGAAATTAAGCAGTCAAATAGAAAGCTATACTCCATGCACTTTTATAAACTATCCCGGTAGGCCATGATTTAGGTCTATCAAGTTTTTTTAATTAAAACTGACGCAGGTTGGCACTCGTGAAATATCGGCAGGGTCAAAATAATTCTCAGCGACGTTGCCAAATGGCAATGCCAGTTTCTACTCTCAATCTCAACATAATCATTGCGCTTGGAAACTGAAAATGCCGACGGTAGTTTCGAAGAAGCAGAGACAAAGTATCAGGAAGTGCTATCTAGAATTGAAATTTGCTTTTTCTGATGGCAACCCAACATTTTCGACTTATGTGAGTGAAAACCCAATACATAGTTCACATATACAGGGTGTTTCATCATAAACTGGTCAAACATATATAGCTGTATAGACGACATTAGGAAAGTCATTTTTGCCTTATGACATATACCCCGTTTTCGAAGCATAAGCGAGATACAGGGTGTTTAATGTCAACTTTGAGTAATATTGTGATAACTGTGGTGAGTTATGCGTGACCTTTGAAATAACGGTTTTTGGTCACATCTTAGTATTTTTTAGTGCTCAATTCAATTGTTTTGTAGAATTCGGGAAAAAATATTTCAAAATGGCGGAAAACCTACAAAGTTGGAATTTTTTATTTTCGATTGCCAAATTGGATAGTATTATTTCAGTGTACTCAATTTTTTAAGATTTTCCGTGAAAAAATATTCCCAAAATTCAAACTCAACTTTTTTTTTTACATGTCTACAGTGTACAAAAAATTTCACCCAAAATTGTTGGAATCTATCGAGGTTGAACTTACCTTCATTCTGAACAGTGGGTGTGAAAACAGAATGAAAAAATATCCATTGGTTTTCATTTTATAGTCCTCCAAAAATTCTGCTCGGAGTACTTGAATAATTTTTATTCGAGAAACTGGTGGCCCTTTGAAGGCCAAAATTGTGCCAATGGGTCCCCATAATGACCCAGATAGAAATATGAATTTTCCAAAAAAAAATTTATATATATTATATATTATATTATATACCCAAAAACTTTGAAATATGAGTTACTTCTTTTAAGGTGGCACAGGTTTTCTGGTACTACTACATTTTCATACTGGAGTATTTCAAGTTGCGCAACAAGGTATTTAAATGTCTTCTGTAGACTTAATAATTGAGAATTTCGAGAAAAGTAGGGAATTCCAATGGTTTGTCTGTTCGTTTCAAAGTTTTAATGCAGGGTTATTCGAGTACCTACTTCCATTTTTTTTTGAATGAACTATCACAAAGTATCGGAATACTCTATCCATTATTTTTCAGTAAAATTTCAACACTCGATTCTTGATTTAACGTACAAGAAAATAGCATGACGGAATCTTCCAACCATGTTTATATACGTGAAATATTTCCAGTGTTAACAGAGAAAAAAGTTTCTTCAACATTCGCCAGGCCTTTGGAATTATTGAATTCACATAAAATTTTATAAAATTCATTTTTTTCCCAAAGGAAATTCATATTTTGAAAAATACGTTATTACTACGACCTCTATGTACAGAGGACGACGTTGAGTAGTTATCTGACAGGAAAATGACTTAACCTAACATTGTCAAAATATACACGATGAAATGTATCAGAATGTCATGGCCAACCGGGATAGTTTATAAAAGTGAATGGAGTAGAGGTATAGTCAAGTGTCAATGCAAATATTATCCAAACTATTATGATTTGTCTGTTTTCAGAAGGAATGCCGTTTCAACTGTCTATGGATGCTACGAGGCAGGTGTCAATTACCGAAATGATTGCACCTTTTCCTATATTCTAATCAGTTATAGTAGCACCAAGTCGTCTGAATGCTTGCTACTATCGGTGAAATTATTGTTATGGTGGAATGAGAAGGCAGAGCAGCCGTTTACGTTTAGATACCCACATTTTCCGTGGAACATTGCCGTCTGGGCAGATGTATGTAATTGATGAATATCTGAATCTAAATTCCCGCTGACGTAATTGCGCTATCCCCTGAATGCAGGTGCATAGGCTTTTTTCGTCATTTTTTAGTCCTCTCCCATCGAATACCAAATGAACCAGGAAATGTGCATGTCCAATACATTGTCCAACTCGTAAAAGTCCAGTGGACTACGATCATAGATGTTATCGAAGGAGAACGGAAGTGCTATAATTGCAACAAGTCAAATGACTGAGCTCTATCGTATTCGCAAGTTTTAGGTAACAGGAGGTTAAAAAAGATGTTTCAACCTTGTTGCCTAACTCAGATTGGTTGAAATTCGCGTTAATTAGTTTAATTATACAACACATATTTCCGCGAACTTTCTGGTGAGAATTCAGTACAATGTTAATTCGAAGGCTATGGAATTTATAGTTTCCTTCGGGTTTCGGTCTTCTGCTTCTTATCAGTAACATCCTTGTTTTATATTTGCTTGCGACGATTGTCTGGAACCACTCACACCTGTAGATTGATCTCTGATGACGAATTCGGTGTAAAAATCGCTCCTATCTACGGTTGCCGTAGTTTTGTTGATTTGTTTTTCGATTATTTTATTTGTTGAGAATACAAATAGTAATGTTTCGGATGATTTTCAGTCTGAAACGTATAATTCACTATTGTATGAATATTTTCGATAGTACCATTGTATAATGATAATACTTGCTTTCAGACTTCTGATTTAAATTTTCATATTCAAAGCAAGTTTTTTTTGTCTTCCACTTGTGGGGAGACAAATATTCCATTGAATTTTGGTTTTCTGTGGAGTTTCTGTGAAGAAAAAAAAATTGACACCTTAAAGTGGAACAATTGTAGGAAACTAGTTTAGAACTGTTACCACTCCACGATACCTAAACACCAAGACCTTTCGCGCCAAATCTTCGTCTTGTTTCCACTTGCTGCTCTTATCTGAGCAGATCAACTTATATAGTTGACAACTCTCTACAAACAATCTTTCGTAAACTTTAGTGTGAACCCGGCCTTACTGAAACAAGAATGAGTTGATAATAACTGTCTCCTTAATTTGTATTGAATTGTAATATATAAATCAGCATAAATACCATTGTTATCTATTTTTTTGTCTGAGATTATGAATCCGTTATCCTGAAATTGACCGAAACCTGAATTCAATTATTCAAATTTCCCAATGCAAATGTTAATAATATTCTATTTTTAGTCAATGCTAATGAAAACTGCTATTCTGAGAACCAGTTTGTTCTTGATAGTCGTTGCCCCATCGTGAAAAATATGCAAATATGCGTATTTTCTAATGGCCATACGTTTGCCCTTAAATCTTCTGAAATACAAATTGTCCAAAGCGCTGAAAACAGTTATTATCTATGGAATAATTTTCGCCTCTCCTGATTGCGTATTTTCATTTTAATAAGTTGGGTGTCG
The DNA here is from genome assembly GCA_958510865.1 of Myrrha octodecimguttata. Taxonomy (NCBI): domain Eukaryota; kingdom Metazoa; phylum Arthropoda; class Insecta; order Coleoptera; family Coccinellidae; genus Myrrha; species Myrrha octodecimguttata. The sequence continues at coordinate 66,730,466 of OY294058.1, read as the reverse complement.
ACGAACTTCCATATCCCTCCATTTACATATATCGAAAATCTAACAGGTTCTTGGAAATTCTACAGATCCGTTTGCCGCTTCGTCAATAAATTTACATAATCTGATTAGAAATAATCTGAGTATATACTGCTAGGATTTCAGAAAGATACCATAATACAGTGAATGATGGTTGCAGGAATCATTTTCTCCTTCCATATGGATAATTGAAATCGTTTCAAAGTTTGATATTTTATGAACAGGAATTTTAATGTACTTACTAACACACTGATGATTACTCTGACTGATTTTATTTGTAAACTGATGAAGCCTATTATTTGAATACTTCACAATTAGTATCGATTAAAGCTTATTATGGGAGAATTTTGCATCATTTTTTAGAATATTTCTGGGTTTTCATTCCCAACACCTGTAACAGAACCATAAAAATTAAATAAAATTAGTTTTCTTTATGAAAAACGCCTTTGCGTATTGCAGGATTGAACTTTTTGTCGAGGGCAGTTTGTTGGTAAACAGATTGCCTAATGAACAATACAGGAATAATATATATATATATATATATATATATATATATATTCTTTTGAGAACGAGCATTACATTCTAAGATATATCACAGGAATAATAAATACGATAAACAAAGCGGACTGTGAAGCTGCAGAGTACAAATCTGACTCTTTCATCTGACAAACGAGAAAATTAAAAAAAAAACGTAAAATCGAAAGAAAAAAATTCTGAAAATTTTCTCGTTTGTCTGATGAAAGAGTCAGATTTGTATTCTGAAACGTCACAGTTCGCTTTGTTAATCGTTTTTATTATTCCCCTATTGTTCATTAGAATCTGTTTCCAAGAAACTGCCCTTGACAAATAGTTCAATTCTGCAATATGCAAGGGTATTTTCCATAAAAAAATCATCACAATTAGTGTTCACAATGAACAAAAATACAGAATGAAAACATTTGGTTTTTTGAAAACGTTATCAAAAAATTAAAAATATCAAAAAGTAAATGCAACAAAGGGTTTTTTACGTTCCATCACGATCAGATCTGTATTTCTCGAGTTATTTCAGAAATAACAACAATATCTATGAAGTAATCAGTAAATTTAATAGATGTTTGCCCAACATAACCGAAAATAAAATCCAACAGAACTATTGTTGAATGTTCAATTCAAGATTTGTGTCAGATTCCTCAGAAGTCTGATGAGAACATGTCGAAAAAACAATTTATTTAAACAAAAGTTAGGAAATCTTTTGAATTATTTTTTGAATTTTAACTAGTACGATTCTCACAAAAATTTGCCTAGAGTTGCGCGCCGTTATTCTACAATTGAAAAACTGCAATTTGAAGCACTGTTATTACATATCGACTTCAAGGTATATGCCAAATGTCTTTGAAATCTGGATAAAAATTTTCGAGAAAAAATGTTTTCAAAAAAATTTGAAAAGTTTTCGAACTATGATTTTCTTAAATTTCGTTACTGATACTTCTTGAGATTCTGAGGAACTAATCTTGAAATTTCAATTGGTAACGAGATTTGACATTGATTTTCTAATGATTAGATCATCATCAATCATAAAATTCTGAAAAAATTTTTGCATCAGTATTTCTCAACCAGTTACTAAGTTTCATTGTTAAAGGATCATCATTTTTGTGTTAGTTTGGAAATAACAACGATAACGAGGAAATAAGAACGAAATGTGACAAACCTTGAAAATAAATATCCGATCAATCTGGAATTTTAAGAACTATTGTTAAATAGGAATTTGAAGTTTTGTGCTAATCCTTATTGCACTCGGATGAGTACTTTTTGAACAATCAATTTTTTTTAACAAAAATCTGGAAAATTTCAGGACATCAATTTTTTTCGATTTTATACCTAAACGATCCTCACTAAATTTTGTATAATGTCGAGTGACGATATCCTACAACCAATAATTGAGCTCGAATCTGAAAGCGAGATATTGAGGGAAAAAGCTACAAAATTTGACATATTTCTTCCCCGATATTTCCGGGAATAAATATGGGATCGAATTGAAATTTGGAACACTGTTGCTGAATTTGATCGAAATCTGATCAGAGAAGTCTAGAAAAAAAAAAACAAATTTTTCAACAAAATCTGGAAAATTTTCGAAAAATTATCTGAAAAAATTCCCAACTAGTACGAAATTTTGCATCAAGTTGTGCGCTAGTATTCTTCAACTTAATCCGAAGTTCCAATCCGTTTTCCTCGAGATATCGGGAACAGTCTTCCAAATTTCAAAAAGGGTACAACTAACAAAAGAACTTCGTTTGCCCACTTATTAGCCGGAAATTCAGACTCCAAACCCAATCTGAAAAGAACAAGTAAGAATAATGCGGAAGGACGGTCGGCCGAACAGAACTAACTTTCCCCACGGGTTTTTTCTCCAGGGAGTACAACCTAAATGATAACGCAGTATTTTCTAGAACAAGCAAGTGAAAAAACTGAAAAGGCACAGCTGCCTTCTTGGTAGCAGCTTTTGGGCGCATGCCCCATGAAGATGACCGCTTTTGCAACAAATTTGAACATGCGCGCAAAAGCTGCAGCCTTCACGGCAGTGCTTTTTAGGTTTTCTCCATAAAGTACTGGATTTCAATTCGATCTAATCTGTATTTTTGGAAATATTGTGAAAATAAAATTTTGAATGGGTATATCTACGGAATCATTAGGCTGATTTTACCCATTCACGAATTCGACCTTCGTAATCAAGCCCCAAACCTACTCTACAAATATCGAGTTTCTTAGTTGTTTCTTCCGGAAGTTGTGTTGTTTACGGTCGGCCTAATGGCCAACCTCTTTTGAAAAATATTTGAAAAAACATTTTTTTTTTTAATTTACTGACATTTCGATCTCGACAAAATTTCGCGAAAAGTTGTGCGTTGTTATACTCCAACTCACTGCCAAGTTTCAATTCAATCGCTTCAGTAGTTCTCGATATATCAGGGAAATAACCTCAAAATTTCAAATAGCTTTAAGTCCGGGACCATTCGACCGATTTTACCCATTGACAAACCCAACCTTCGCATTTTGAAATGCAACCACTGAAATACTGAAATTTTCAAGTCGATAGTATTCTTCGTACGCCTGTAATCGTGCCTACAGACGTCGGCCGGCCGGACAGAATCGATTTTGACACCGGATTCGTCATTAGTGAGCCCAATCTAGTCGTTCGAGACTCAAAATTCTAAAATTACAGACATTTGTACAAAACGATAGCACTCTGTTCCCTTAGAACATGCGCGCAAAAAGGGCGATGTATCATGTGCCCATAAAGACAACCACTTCATCATAATACAATGTCATCTTAACATCTTTATGCAAAGAGCCAATAATTCTTCACATCCCACATCAAGATTTTATTTTTCAGATTTCTCTTCTGCCGTCGCGAGGTCATTCATCCGCCTTGAGGAAAGGCAAACAGATTTGCCACAACCTTCCTAGCCGCTAAACAAACATTAATATTCACCAAACGTTGTTTACGCCAATCAGCGATCGAAAAATTCAAGATAACGCGTTTCGGAGTCGTTGACCTCGATACACATTGCCGAATGCGTAAAGTCTGCGCGTCACGTTGGCTGTTTTGACACAGTTTTCGACTTGCAACACGTGGCAATTTTGCCTTTCATCACAATGACCCAAATTTGCGGACGAATCTGATTGGTGCAAATGACTCTGTGGCACTCACGGTCCGCGTGTGGTGGTGGTTGAGACAGTGGCGTAGGTATTGGGTGAAAAAAAAACTCAAAATAAATAAGATCCCTTGAGGAAAAAAATTGTTTCTACTTCGCAATTCGAGAGAAAACCTAAAGCACTGACGTGAAGCAGCTTTTGCTCGTATGTTCTAAGGAGATCACCAAAAGTGCGTTTGGTAGCGTTTACACGTGAAAAGATGACCTCTGAAACGAATTTGATCATACGCGCAGAAGGTTTTTTCAAATTGATCTAACGCCACGGTCATCACGAAATTTTGTACAGTGTTGTTCATCCACATTTCCAAATTAGCTGCCAAGTTTCATCATGATTGAATTAGTATTTTTTGAATTATTCTGAAAAAAAATTTCAAAAAGCACTGCCATGAAGGCAGCAACTTTTGCGCGCATGTTCAATGTAGATGACCGCTTCAGCAACGAATTTGAACATGCACGCAAAAGCTGCTGCCTTCACGGCAGTGCTTTTTGAAATTTTTCACTGATAAATTACTGGATTTCAATTCGATCAAATCTGTATTTTTAGAAATATTGGAAAAATAAAATTTTGAATGGGTATATCTACGGAATCATTGGGCGGATTTTACCCATTCACGAATTCGACCTTCGTAATTGAGCCCCAAACCTACTCTACAAATATCGAGTTTACAAGTTGTTTCTTTCGGAAGTTATTGTGTTTACGCAGTCGGCCGTTAGGGATTACGAAGGCCGAATTCGTGAATGGGTAAAATCCACCCAATGATTCCGTAGATATACCCAATCAAAATTTTATTTTTCCGATATTTCCGAAAATACAGATCAGATCGAATTGAAACCCAGTACTTCATCGAAAAATAACAGTTCGAAGTTTCCTACAGAATTTAATGAGGATGATATGATAAGAAAATCTAGTAATTTTTTTTTTCAAATTGTTCTAATGACACGATTATCACGAAATTTCGCAAAAGTTGTCTTTCAGCATCTCAAAACTAGCTGTGAAGTTTTATCAGGACTGAATCAGTATTTCTCGAGTTATACCGAAAAAATCAACGATATCGAGAAGAAAACCTCGAAATTTGACATATTTTTTCCCGATATCTCCAAAACTTATTATCGTATCGAACTGAAATTTTGAACACTGCTGTGAAATATAAAGCTCAAAACGTGAGTGGAATTTTTTGTTGGATATGAAGAATGGTTTCTGAAAAAAAAAAATTTTTTGGAAAAAAATTTCGAAAAAAATTTTTTTTAAAATTTACCGACAACATGATCCTGACGAAATTTGGTTCAAAGTTGCGCGTCGTTATACTTCACCTAACTGCCAAGGTTGAATCCAATCGCTCAAGTTGTTTCTGAAATAAAAAATAAATAACTTCAAAACTTCGAGTACCTATAACTCCGAAACTATTCGACCGATTTGGCCCATTGACGAACTTAACCGCGGCATTCTGATGCGCAACCTATCCTGAAAGTTTAAAGTTGCTAGCTTGCTTCTGTCGAGAGTTACCGTGTCTACGGCCGGCCGGCCGGACAGAATTGATTTTGACACCGGATTCGTTATCAGTGAGTCCAACCTAGTCGATTGAGACCATTTTCGGCTCAATCATCCAAAATTACAGACATTTGGACTAAACGATAGCACGCTGTTCCCCTAGAACATGCGCGCAAAAACAACGATATCGAGAAAAAACCACGAAATCTGACATATTCTTTCGCAATATCTTCAAAAATTATGATCGTATCAAACTGAAATTTGGCCCGGGAAAATGTAGGAAGTTTCTCTGATTCAGATAAAACATAAAAAAATAAGATGACAAGTTCCCATCAACTTTTACGCGCTTGTTCTGAGGAACAGCGCGGTATAATTTCGTCACGATGTCAGTAATTTTCAAATTTTGAGCTGAAGTAGGTCTCAAACGACTAGGTTGGACTCACTGATGAAGAATCCGTGGTCAAAATTGATTCTGTCCGTCTGGCCGTCCGTCCGTGTGCGCTGTAACTCTCGAAAGAAAAGACCTAGTCTTGAAATTTTCAGGTTAGGTTAAGATCCTGAATATCTCGGTAAAGTTCGTTAATGGACCAAACCTGCCGTTTGAAATTTTGATTTTTCAATAACTCGAAAAATATTTATCTGATCGAAATGAAACTTGGTTGGGAGATGAACAATGTCAATAAGAAGAATTATTCATGGAAAAATTCGAAATTTTTGTTTTTTTTGAAAATTTTTATAATTCTTAAAAATGTCACCATTTCGCGATGTTAACCATCGCGTAAAAGCTGCTGACTTCACGTTAGTGCTATTCTAGATTTTTTTTCTAGCGGCCGTCCTTACGGAGATACGGCCTTCTGAATGAAGCCACTGGAAATCCATTATACTTCTTCACAAATATCGACTTTCTAAGTTGTTTCTTTCAGAAGTTATTGTGTATACGATCGGCCGTTAAGCTTGGATCTTAATAACGAAGGACGCATTCGTGAACGCATAAAATCCACCAAATGATTCCGCTATTTATTACGTCCAAATTTTATTTTCTCAATATTTTCAAAAATACATATTAGATCGAATTGAAATCTAGTACTTTATCGAAAAATTACAGAACTATTCCTTTGAAGGGTAGCTCATCGGGACTGCCAGACAGAATTAAATTCGATCGCAATCATTTTCGACCTATAATTCGAAAATTATAGACATTTGTGCAAAAAAACACTTCTGTTCGCTAAAAAATTATCGTCAAAAGAGTATTGAAATGTGTATTAGAATATTCATTTTTGCGTGCATGTTCTAGGGGAACAGCGTGATATCGTTTTGCCCAAATTCCTGTGATTTTCGTATTTTAAGCCGAAAATGGTCTCGCACGACTAGGTGGGACTCACTGAAAACGAATCCGGTGTCAAAATCGATTCTGTCCGGCCGGCCGTCCGTCCAGCCGACGACACTATAACTGTCGAACGGAGTCAACTAGCGACTTGAAACTTTCAGACTCGGTCGCGCATTGGAATGCGGGGGTTGAGTTCGTTAATGGCACAAATCGGCCGAATGGTTTCGGAGTTATAGTCATTTGAACTTTCGAGATCATTTCCCTGATATTTGAGGAACTACTAAATCGATTGGATTGGAACCTGACAGTGAGTTGAAGCCTGACTACGAACAACTTTTCGCACAATTTTGTTCAGATCTTACTTTACATTTTTTCCTAGTTTTTTTGGAAATTTTTTTTTCCAGTATCTATTCATCATATTCGAAAGCACTTCTGCTCATACCTTGAGCTTCATATTTTACAGCAGTGTACTAAATTCCAGTTTGATACGATCATAATTTCTGGACATATTGGGAAAAAACAAGTAAAATTTCGATATATAACTATGATGAAACTTGACAGCAAGTTTGAAAATGCCAATTGACAACTTTGTGCACAATTTCGTGGTGATCGTGTCAAATTCTGAAAAAAAATAAATTTTTTTTTTCAAAAATGTATTCAATATTCTGTTTTTCGAATAAATTATCCTCATGAAATTCTGTATAAACCTTCGAACTGTCATTTTTCGATAAATGTTGGATTTCTATTCGATCAGATCTACATTACATCGGGTTTCAACATACTCCGACATGTCCGCAGCAGGTGGCACTAATGCTCTATCTACGCCACTGGATACACTGCCAAAAACGAGATAACATCGGCTGTTGAGGGGATAAGAATTCTAAATTATAATACTACGTTACGTTATGTTTTGAGTATACCGAAAACGCAAACGAAGTTGTCGCTTCTGGCTATAATATTGGCACTCCTATTTTCGAACGGTATTTTATTATGCCAATAATTTTTTACAGTTAGGGATACCAACTCATTGAAATTCGACCAATATGTGTATCAGTTCTCACATAACGAATTGTATCGCTCTTATTTGTAGCAGCAATTAATTTTGCCTTGCGGAAATCCGCCTGAAGTATTTTTGATAGGGAAATCAATAGGTGGCCAAAGAATGACTGCACCTTTATTTTGATCGATTCGGAATATATACAGAGCAATCTATCGTGTTTTAAAATTTTTTGTGCAGTCATTTGATCATCCGATTATGATATTAAATTAAATGAATGTCTCGAGTTCATCATTTTCAAAAATAAATCTCAAAACCCTATATTTAAAGATAAACACTAGTTTTCAATTCGATTCGATGTGTATTTCTGGGAATATTGGAAATATAAAATTTTGCATAGATATGCAGGGTGTTCCTAACTAAGTGAATCAACGGTCAACTGTAGATTTTTCATGAAAAAATGACGTTTTTTTTTCTCTCCCATTTTTTCCTGTAGGTCTTCGCTTCAGAGATACAGGGTGTCCAAACTTAACATTTCTTTCAGATTTTTGCTGATTACAGAATGGAGTTTTTGTACACAAATTGTCGATAAAAATAACTACTTTCTTGCACTTTACTCAGGTTCATTAGAGATATTGAATTTGCACAAAGGTTTTACCCCCAACTTTTCCTCCACTGAACAAATTTGCAATTGTACAGCAAATTCTGATGCGTCAATGTGTTTTACATAAAAAAGGTACCTACTCTTAGTTAATTGCTTTAAAGTAAACCGTTTTCGAGAAAACTGGCATTTTATTATCAAAATTAAATTGAAGCAGTAGAGTTGAAGCTGCAGCAGAGCAAATTAAAAATAAGCCTCAGATTATGAACAACGTTCATAGGAACATAATCCAGACGTTATTCTGCCTTTCAGCCAACAGGCGTGATCTCGAGAAATTCTTGTAATCTTATTAATTATTTTTCTTGAAAAAAGTTTTATTTTTCAAAAACTATTCATCAAATTTGGAATAAATTTTGCACATACCTTAAAACCCATATTTCACGTCAGTGTACCTAATGTCAGTTGTGATTATAGTTTCTGAAGATATCAGAAAAAAATATGTCAAACTTCCTAGTTTTTACGCGCTTGTTCTGGGGAACAGCGCGTTATTATGTCGTCACGATGTCTGTAATTTTCGAATTTTGAGCCGAAATTGGTCTCAAGCGACTAGGTTGGACTCACTGATGAAGAATTCGTGGTCAACATTGATTCTGTCCGCCCGTGTGCGCTGTAACTTTCGAAAGGAAGGACCTAGAGTCTTGAAATTGGGTTAGGTTAAGATCCTGAATATCTCGGTTGAGTTCGATAATGGGCCAAATCTGCCGAATGGTTTTTGTGCTACAGCCATTTGAAACTTTGATTTTTCAATAACTCGAACAATATTTATCTGATCGAGATGAAACTTGGTTGTAAGATGAACAGTGTCAATAAGAAGAATGGGGGTTTCTCCTTTAAACGAAATGCAGTAATTTTCATGAAAAATCTTCAGAACATCATATTTTAAACATATAGTTTCAATATTATATTTTTAAAAAAATGTTTGATCACCTGAAACTGAAAAATAGAATTTGTCATGAGTGCACGATATGGCAATGTCGAATTCAGCTTTCTCGAAAAGAAAAGGACGTCAAATGTGTTACTATGCTTAGGAAAACAGAGATGGCTATACTTCGATCTGGTTAGAGTAGAAGACAACGACCAAGGAATAGAAAAAGAAGAGCACAGACTGTCATACTGTCATATTACTGAGAAATCGTAAACGGAAATTGTTTGGTTATATTGACAAAGCACACGTGTGTACCACAGAATAGGAATAAATATTTCGTTGTTCTATAGCAGAAAAAGCAATTCTACTAAACAACGTTGTCACTTCGTGCATGCATGACAATTCCCAAACCCCAATTTTGAAACCTTATTTTGAATACTTTCTGAAGGTAATTTGGAAAAATGATGAATCAAACCCATAATAATTATGTTCAAATTTGCATTTGCAGTAATAACCCAAATTTAGGAAAAACCCCCATTATCCATGGAAAAATTCGAAAAAAAATTTTCATTTTTCTTTAAAATTTTTATATTTCATTGAAATTTTACTGAAACTTCCAAGTCACCATTTCGCAATGTGAACAAGCTCTTGAAGGCTGCTGACTCCACGTCAGTGCTTTTTTCAAAATTTTTCCTAGGTATCATTGTGATTTCGTTACCAAATCGGTCATCTGTTCACGTTTTGATCTCGCCAAAGCCAACCTTCTGATGAAAATATTTGGCGATCTCCCCTTCATAGGCTCCTCATGCAATTCAGAAGAACCTCCAAGCCATAATTTATTCAATCAAGTTCCTTCCAGTCTTCAATTCGATCCAATCTGTATTTTTCGAAATACTGGGAAAATAAGATAATAAATGGCTATGTCTGAGGAATCATTTTGTGGATTTTACCCATTCACAAATTTGGCCTTCGTGAGTTTCCAAGTTGTTTCTTTCGGAAGTTATTTAAATCTGTATCTGAGGTATGGATTTCACAGCCTCCATAAATTTTCAGTCTGCCCTTTCTTCCATGAGAAAAAACCAACGTAAATTCATGGAATTTCCGATCGAAACGAGGAAATCTTCGCAGGTGAGGACCATCAACATTTTATATCCAGACGTATGACATCGTGAAGAAACTTTAATTATACAATATCAAACCGGTCGGTGGCTTCGGAACCTATTTCATCCGTTTTTTCTACACAGGTGGACTCGGCCAGAAACGGCCATAGAAGCAGGTTTACGCTGGAATCGGAAGGGTTTCGTAGCCTTATGCACCTGCAACTATCCGTCCCCCTCATTTAGAATTTCGGCCAGGAAAGTGCATGTCTGGGAAGATTTCCTCGGGGTTAATCATTAGGTAGCGAAAAGATTATCGAAGGTTTATTCAGAATTCAGAATTAAAATTCGGTGGTCAGGGGAATGAGAACGAAGAAATATTCTTTAAGAGTTTTTAGGGAATGGGAATTTTTATTATACACCTGATGATCTTTCGAAAGGGTAGGTTTTGGGTGAAAGTTTCACAAGTGCATTTTGTAGATGATCTTTAGACGAAATATCTACTATATTTTTTGACAAACTTACTATACTCACTAGGTTTGTTCGTTGTACCTGCATGAACTTAATATACACCTTTCACTTAATGAGAACTATAAAGTAAGAACACAAAAAATCTACCAGACGGATAGCCGGAATTGAATTTGAGATATTCTGTTCTCAAATTCCTATATATTCAACCTATACTTCATTTACTTTTATAAACTATCCCCGTTGGCCATGATTTAAGTCTATCAAGTTTTTTTACTTAAAACTGACGCAGGTTGGCACTCGTGAAATATCGGCAATGTCAAAATAATTCTCAGCGACGTTGCCAAATGCCAATGCCAATTTCTACTCTCAATCTCAACATAATCATCCAGCTTGGAAACTTAAAATGCCGAAGGTAGTTTTGAAGAAGCAGGGACGAAGTATCAGGAAGTACTATGTAGAATTAAAATCTGCTTTTTCTGATAGTAACCCTGATAATTTGGAATCAATAATTCATCACAAGAGTCCCACATTTTTGACGTATTTGAGTGAAAACCTAGTGTATAGTTCACATAGATTCCAAAGAAGTTTGTAAATTAATTTAGTTCTTTTAAGGTGACCCAGGTAGTACTACTACATTTTCATACTGGAGTATTTCAAGTTGTGCAACAAGGTATTTAAATGTCTTCTGTAGACTTATTTCTTGAGAATTTCTCAAAGTAGAGAATTCCATAGGTTTGTCTGTTCGTTCAGAAGTTTTACTGCAGGGTTATTCGAGTACTTTTATTTTGTTTCGAATGAACTATCACAAAGTAACGGACTACTCTATACATTTTTTCAATAAAATTTCAACACTCGATTCTTCAATTCCACACAAGAAAACAGCATACCTGAATCTTCCAACCATGTTTATATACGTGAAATATTTCCAGTCCTAACAGAGAAAAAAAGTTTCTTCAACATTCGCCAGGTCTTTGGAATTATTGAATTCACATAATGTTTTCTCAAATTCATTATTTTCTCAAAGTGAATTCTCATTTAAAAAAATACGTAAATACTACGAACTCTATGTAGAGAAGACAACGTTGCGTAGTTATCTGACAGGAAAATTACTATAACCTAACATTTTCAATATATACACGGTGAAATGTGTCAGAATGTCATGGCCAACCAGGATAGTTTATAAAAATGAATGGAGATTATTTCCCCGATACTCCATGAACTGCCTGTATAAGAAATTGGATTGAAATTTTTTTCGAAATTTCTTTCGAAAAATTGGTTCTTCGGAAACTATTCATTATATTCGAAAAAAATCGTGCACTGACCTTGAACTTTATATTTCACAACATTGCTTGAAATCTCAGTTTGTTACGATTATAATTTTTGGAGATATTAGGAAAAAATAGTGCAAATTTCATAGTGTTTTCTCAATATCGTTGATTATTCTGACATAACTCAAAATCACTGAATCACTATTCAGTGATGATGAAACTTCGTAACTAGTATGAAGATACTGATGAAAAGTTTTTATTCATATTTTTTTCCAATGTTCAATATTTTACGATCTTCAGTTCATATTTCCCTCACTAAATTCTAATGGACCTTCAAGATGTCATTTTTCAATTAAGAACTTGATTTCAGTTCGTCCTAATCTATCTTTTCAGAAATATTGGGAAAATAAAATTTTGAATGGATACATATCTGCGGAATCATTAGGTTTATTTTACCCATTCACGAATTTGGCCTTCTTAATTCAATATACAGATATTCACAGTATTGGACACAAAAAAACATCGAAATTCGGCTGTTTCTTGAATTTCTCTTGATAATTACAACAATATTTTTTTTTACTGATATTTCAATTTCGAATTGTTCGATTGAAGTCTTGTGCGAGGGTTGTGTAGTTTTCATCTTCTTCGGGTTCATTATTTCAAAATAATCTTTTCCATTGGTCGAATGAAAAAATCTTCAAATTTTGAGACTGGTCAAGATTTTCTTATCTAGAAAATAAATTGAATTCCTTGAGCACCTCATTAGAATGTTGAACAACGATTTCTTCCAACGAGGTTCAATTCATTACCTTAATTAAATGAAGGACCCGCACAAACCGGTATAATATTTTTCTGTGCCATAAGCGTATCGATACTTACAAGAATGATTTTAAAATGTAGAAATAGATTCAAAATTTGGGTGAAAAAACTATTTATCAGATCTTATTTGCATAGATTCCTCGACTTTTTATGGTTTTGATTTGTGGATGGTCAGTGGCGTACCCAGGATCGATTTTACGCGAATGTTATGGAGAACAGCGTGCTATAGTTTTATCAGAATGTCTGTAAATTCCGATTTTTTTCTTGAAAATGCTCTCAGACGACCAGGAGAAATCTGGTTTCGAAATTGATTCTGTTCAGGCGAAGACACGATAACTGTCGAACGGAGCAAGCTAGCCGACTCCAAACTTTCAGGGTAGGTCGAACATCAGAATGCCGCGGCTAAGTGGGCCGAATCAGCCGAATAGTTTCAGAGTTATAATCATTTGAAATTTGTAGGTTCTTTTTCTGATTTTTCAGGTACTGACGCGAATAGATTAAAACTTGAAAGTTGGTTGGAAAAAAACGACGTGCATCTTCCCCTAAAATTTTGTTGAGATAGTACGGTCAGTTCTTTCCAGAATCACTCAAAAAATACTAATTTAATTATGATAGCTTGGTGGCAAGTTTGGAAATGCTGATGAACAATTTTCTGCAAAATTTCGTGATGATCGTGTTATTAGACAATGAAAAAAACCCCAATTCATTATTTTCAAGAATTAAATATTTTGCAATCTTCTGATCATACCATCCACACAAAATTCGGTATGTACCTATTATTATTATTTTTCGATCGAGTACTGGGATTTCAAAATTCCATTTTCCCCAATATTTCATATTGCATCGAATTCAAATCCGGTGCTTGATTGAAAATAGACAACTTGAAAAGGTAATAAAGTAATAAGCTATCGTTTGGTGTGGTCAAGACCTGAAAAGATGACCGGTTTGGCAACGAATTTGACATCCGGCAAAAGCTGCTGACTTCACGTAGGTTCATTTCTAGATTTTTGTTCTTTTGACTTTGAGGCCCCTTATGATTACGTTTATGGCGTGAGACCTTTTATTGATAAACTAATTTAATTGACAGGGTTGAAGGTCAGGTTGTTGGAACGATCCAACAACACCAACAGAAAGCTTTTCACAAAAATAAAGGATACAACTTCAAAGGAATTGTTGAGTAATGTAATCTACAAGATTTGTTGCAGAGATTTTGAATCTACACTTATATAGGACGAACAGGTCGGTATCTCAAGGACAGAATCTCCGAACACGAAAGAGATTCCCTCAACATACTCAACCCTCTGAAAAAAAAATTTCAAAAAGCACTGCCTTGAAGGCAGCAACTTTTGCGCGCATGTTCAATGTAGATGACCGCTTCAGCAACGAATTTGAACGTGCGCGCAAAAGCTGCTGCCTTCACGGCAGTGCTTTTCAAAATTTTTTTCTGATAAATTACTGGATTTCAATTCGATCTGATCTGTATTTTTGGAATTATTGGAAAAATAAAATTATACCCAATCAAAATCTTATTTTTCCAATATTTCCAAAAATACAGATCAGATCGAATTGAAATCCAGTACTTCATCGAAAATAACAGTTCGAAGTTTCATACAGAATTTAATGAGGATGATATGATGAGAAAATCATAGAAATTTTTTTTTTCAAATTGTTCTAATAACATGATTATCACGAAATTTTGCATAAAGTTGTCTTTCAGCATCTTAAAACTAGCTGTGAAGTTTAATCAGGACTGAATCAGTATTTCTCGAGTTATACCGAAAAAATCAACGATATCGAGAAGAAAACCTCGAAATTTGACATATTTTTTCCCGATATCTCCAAAACTTATGATCGTATCGAACTGAAATTTGGTACACTGCTGTGAAATGAGAAGGTCAAAGTGTGAGTATAATTTTTTTTTTGGTATGATGAATGGTTTCCGAAAAAAAAATTTTTTTGGAAAAAAATTTCGAAAAAAATTTTTAATTTACTGACAATATGATCCTGACGAAACTTGGCTTAAAGTTGCGCGTCGTTTTACCTCACCTAACTGCCAAGTTTGAATTCAATCGCTTGGGTAGTTTCTGAAATAAAAAATAAATAACTTCAAAACTTCAAATGCCTATAACTCCGAAACTATTTGATCGATTTGGCCCATTAACGAACTTAACCGCGGCATTCCGATGCGCAACCTATGCTGAAAGTTTCAAGTTGCTAGGTTGCTTCTGTCGACAGTTATCGTGTCTACGGCCGGCCGGACAGAATCAATTTTGACACCGGATTCGTCATCAGTGAGTCCAACCTAGTCGATTGAGACCATTTTCGGCTCAATCATCCAAAATTACAGACATTTGGACAAAACGATAGCACGCTGTTCCCCTGGAACATGCGCGCAAAAAAGGAAATAACACCGCTCTAGCAGAGCATGTATCAAATACACTTCATTCTTTTGCTTTTAACATCGATGCAATAAAAATATTAGGACACCAAAAAATTTTGAAGAAACGTTTACTTCATGAGATAATTTCTACAAAACAAGATTAAAAATCCATCAACAAAAGAACAGACATTGAAGGTTTGAATACGGCCTATTACTATCTCATCAACAAAATAAAAAAAAAATAACTTGAACGAATTCTTCAAATTGAATGTCAATGTCATTTGTGTAGATAAAAACAGTATTCATTATTACTTATAACTTATAACGTATGAATGTATGATGAGAACGTATGTTCCCGATTTGTCAATGGGGGTTTTTCCTGAATTTGGGTTATTACTGCAAGTGCAAATTTGAAAATAATTATTATGGGTTTGATTCATCATTTACCCAAATTACCATCAGAAAGTATTCAAAATCAGGTTTCAAAATTGGAGCTTGGGATTTGTCAGGCATGCACGAAGTGACAACGCTGTTTAGTAGAATAACTTTTTCTGCTATAGAATAATGAAATATTTATTCCTATTCTGTGGTACACACGTGTTCTTTGTCAATATAACCAAACAATTTCCGTTTGCGATTTGTCAGTAATATGACAGTATGACAGTCTGTGCTCTTCTTTTTCGGTTCTTTGGTCGTTGTCTTCTACTCTAACCAGATCGAAGTATAGCTATCTCTGTTTTCCTAAGCAAAGTAACACATTTGACGTCCTTTTCTTTCCGAGAAAGCTGAATTCGACGTTGCCATATCGTGCACTCATGACAAATCCCTTTAAATGCAAATCCCTATTTGTATTTTTCAGTTTTAGGCGATCAAACATTTTTTTAAAAATAAAATATTGAAATTATATGTTTGAAATGTGATGTTCTGAAGGTTTTTCATGAAAATTACTGCATTTTCGTTTGAAGGAAAAACCCCCATTCTTTTGCTCATTTCTCGTTTGATGGTGTCCAAGTTTTATTGTTTGTTTCATATCTTTCATGATTCTGACATAAAACCACAAAAAGACTGTAAGTTACTTGTTTTTTCTCTTTTAATGTTTGATCAAGTTCTTATATTCTGAGCTGAATTAAATCTTATGTTACTCCCACTGTTCTACTTAAAGTTTGTTTTTTGCATTGTAGTGTACTGATATTTATGTCATTATTTATTCATTTATTGTACAAACGTGTTGTCCCATTGCACATTACAGCATTGTATATAAGTGTTAAAAGACAAATCTTGTAATTCATTTTGGAGCCCTGAAGAAGATTTAGAATAAAATCGAAACATGTCGGCAATGATCTGAGAGGTAGTTTTTGTTCCAACAACCTGACCTTCAACCCTGTCAAGTGAATTAGTTACCTTATGATTATGTCGATATTTCAATTGGTTTTTTTTTCAATATCAATCTTTCGAAATCTTGCAAATTGTGCTAAGTATTGTGTACAATTTTGTATAACAAGCGGTATTTTCAGTAGATTTGTTCATTTTTGAATCAAATATGACATTTTTGAAATAGAACCGTGAAAATGAGTTCTGACATCATAACTAATATTCTACAAATGTTGTTCAACAGTTGTCTAACTGTAGGGTAACGATGAAATCGCTAATATGATATCAAAAGCATCAGTCACCTGTTTGCAGACATCTGCTAATACAGCAGTAGGACCATCATCAAACAAAATGACGAAAGGTATTTACATTTCCCCATAAAGTAGGTCAAACCTTCAGCGATGATGAACCAAGAAAAATGGAAAAATAAATTGGATTCAACCCTGATTTCAATTAATCTACATCAAGGTGTGTTGGCGGATCTACCTGCACCCTCAACCCTTTTGTGTTTGACGAATCTACCTCTACGCGAATGAAAGGGTTAAAAAAAGGTCTGAAATTTTATTTGACCTGATTGCGGAGAATTTCGGAGATGAAACGGTTGAGGAATTTCAGACGCGACGGTGTTGTCTGAATTCTTTGTAGAATTCGATGTTCAGAAAATGAAATGCTGATAGACTACCATTGTTCCGGGAAATATGTGGCATCGAACATTTTGTCAGTGTGCTTTCGTGTTGAATATATCGATGATTTTAAATCATTAGGAGGAATAATTCTGGAAAAGCACAGCAATAACGACAACTTAGAAGCTCGATAATGGGGGTTTTTCCTGAATTTGGGTTATAACTGCAAATGCAAATTTGAACATAATTATTATGGTTTGATTCATCATTTTCCCAAATTACCTTCAGAAAGTATTCAAACTCAGATTTTAAAATTGAGGTTTGGGATTTGCCAGGCATGCACGATGTGATAACGGTGTTTAGTAGAATAGCTTTTTCTGCTATAGAATAATGAAATATTTATTCCTATTCTGTGGTACACACGTGTTTTTTGTCAATATAACCAAACAATTTCCGTTTGCGATTTGTCAGTAATATGACAGTATGACAATCTGTGCTCTTCTTTTTCTATTTCTTGGTCGCTGTCTTCTACTCTAACCAGATCGAAGTATAGCTATCTCTGTTTTCCTAAGCAATGTAACACATTTGACGTCCTTTTCTTTCCGAGAAAGCTGAATTCGACATTGCCATATCGTGGACTCAAGACAAATCCCTTTGAATGCAAATCCCCATTTTTATTTTTCAGTTTTAGCTGATTTTTTCAAAAATATAATATTGAAATTATATGTTTGAAATGTGATGTTCTGAAGGCTTTTCATAAAAATTACTGCATTTTCCTTCAAAGGAAAAACCTCCATTGTTGAGCAGGTTTATAGCTCAATAACGAAGACCGAATTCGTAAATGGGTGAAATACATCCAGTGATTTTGCAGATATTCTCATTGAAAATTCCATATCCCACTATTTCCGGGAATACAAATTGGATCTAATAGACGACTTCGGTCCAAGTTGCCAACCAATAAATTCCGTCCAAATTTACTATTACTGGGGAAGGGGACTTTCAGAACATGATCAGATTCGCGTTATTTATAAATATCCGTAAAAGATGCATCGGCTCCTCAAACGAAATAATCCCCTCCAAATATAGGTTTTTGTTAAGATCAACTCCGATTGGCTGTAATTTAAGTTGGGATTTCTGATTTCATAATAACAGTGTCAAGTTTATATAGGATATGTTCCGCAAATCAACTTGGTTATTTCGGTTGCCGGTTTTCCGTTCTGTAAATACGAAATATTCGTTTGGTTCCTGAAAAATAGGTTAATTACGGAATTGAGTTCAACTGCAATAACATCCGAAAAAAATGATTTAGGGACCCGATATTTTAATAGCAGGTTTGGGGGTTTATTGAGATGGTCGAATTCGTGAAAACTTAAAATCCCCCCAATGCTTTCGTAGATATATCCATTCGAAATTTCATTTCCATAATAATTTCAATAATGCAGATATAATCGAATCGAAATTCTGCACTTGGTTGAAAAATGACGGCGTGAAAGTTCATGCTAAATGTCTTGAGGAAAAGACTTCGAATGTGAACAAGCACGTGAAGATCCTGACCTCACGTCAGTGCTTTTCTAGATTTTATCGATGATTCTTTGGTTTGGTTTATATACTATACAGGTGAGTCTTTAAGTTGTACATTAATTTTAACTATAGATTCCTCTAATCAACACTTTTCTCCTTTACCATTTTTCCAGATTCGGCTCAGGTAAAAAGTTATAAGCATTTAGAAATTTCTCAATGTGCTGATACACTCCTGCACTTTTCATGCAAGTTCATCACAGATATCTCTTACAGTGATCTCTCTGGTAGAATAACCAATCCAATTTTTGAAATTTCAAGAAATAAGATTGAAAAACTCATTTACTCACTTAATTCTTATGATTTGGTGCTTTTTGCGATATTATTGCAAGGTAAACATTTCACCACACTGGACTATTGAAACACTGATGTTCCACTTGATATTCTTGAGATATCCAATTTCATTCCATCATGAAATTAAACAAAATTCCATCCTCGCCCACTATCATATTTAAAACTACATAATTATTCTTATTTTTATCAAATTTATACATGAATTATATGAAATCAATTAACTAACCTGAACACATTAATTGAACTCTGTGGAAAGTCAGGTTCATAGACATGAAGACCTAGCCTCCATATTTGTGGTCTGATCACGAAATAGCATAGACCCATTATGTAAGTACATGAGTTCTATGCGAAATAGATAAATATTTCTGTGTGTTCTATGGTTCGGACAAGCTTAGACGGAACTTAATTCACCGCCTTTACTAGCTCAGGGACGGATCCATAAAAATGAGGCAATTTCTCGAATTTTTTTCAGATTTTATAAGATTCAACGTTGAAAATCTCCAAAATCGGTGGGTTTGAGGAGAAATTATAAGGAATAATTAAGTATTCTAAACTGATTGAGTATTTTTATTATGACATAAGATAAACCTCATCTGCAATCTTCATGCTAATTTCATATAGTTTTATGAATCGTTGAGTGTACAACTCGGAAACTTTTGAAGTGGGATGAAAGTGATAACTGAAAAATATGTGTCATATTTATAGGAAACTTCAAACCGAAATTCATTCCATTCGGAGTTAACATATCAAAGCTAAAAACCTAGAAAAGCACTGACGTGAAGTCAGCAGCTTTTACGCGCTTGTTCACATTGCTAAATGGCTACTTGGAAATTTCAATGAAATTCAAATGAAATATGAAAAATTTCAAATGGCTGTAACACAAAAACCATTCTTTAGATTTGGCCCATTAACGAACTCAACCGAGATACTCAGGATCAAAACCTAACCTGAGAATTTCAAGACTCTAGGTCTTTCCTTTCGGAAGTTACAGCAAACACGACCGGCCGGACGGCCAGACGGACAGAATTAAATTTGACCTCGGATTCTTCTCCAGGGAGTTCAACCCAACCGTTTAAGACCATTTTCGGCTCAAAATTCAAAAATTCGTGACATCGTGACGAAATAATAACGCGCTGTTCCCTAGAACTAGCGCGTAAAAAAAACTGTTTTTTTCGGAAATTTAAACAACCTGAATCTTTTTACTGGAGCCAAATCTGGAAAAATGGTAAATGAATCTTTCAATCTACGGTTGAAATTAATGTACAACTCGAAGACTCACCCTGTATCTCAGTTATATACGTTATTACTCTGATCTTTGTATAGAACGGACAACGCCGCGTAGTCAAGAAAATTACTATAACCTAACGATTTTCAATTATACAGAGTGGGCTATGTCAAACTTTCATGGCCACCCGACTGTGAACTTTGAAATGGAAAGACAGTATATGGACTATGATAATAATGAGCGGGTAAAACTAATCCAATAATAAATCGAAATGATTCGCTTTGAACCAATATTCCGGGTCCTATTTCAAAGCATCGTATCCCAAATTAGCCTTCTCCAAATACCATATGGAAGTTATCGCAGAGACAGAAGGTTAGAGTGGCACTGACGGTTCGAAACATGTCAAATCCGTGAAAAAAACTGACGTAAAAACTCATCTGAGCATATGGTAAATCTGAAGTGGTAGGAAGGCGTTCTGCAGGTGCCCTTGGTTCCCATAACCCTTTCACGACCCAGTTTTATACCTAATGAATCTAAACCAGGAAGGGATGATGGGGTTGAGACGATAGTTCGCACAGATTGCCTCACATTGATTGCAGGGGAGGAATCGGCCAGGTAGATTGGGAAATAAAAGGATGGGGTTGTATAATTCAATTAAGGGATGAAATTTGTGGGATTTGATTCGAATGACCTAGATTTTATGAGATTAGATATAATAAATGTAGAGACACAAAGTGATAGTGTAGTTGGTGGTTTAGTTATCTGCTGAAGAAAGGAAAAACCAAAGATATACTCCATTCACTTTTATAAACTATCCCGGTTGGCCATGACATCCTGACGGATTTCACCGTGTATACTTTGAAAATGTTAGGTTATAGTCATTTTCCTGTCAGATAACTATACAACGTTGTCCTCCTACATAGAGGTCGTAGTTATTACGTATTTTTTAAATTGTGAATTTACTTCGGGAAAATAATGAATTTGAGAAAATGAAGCTCATCTCAAATAAAACTTATATTTTATTCATAAATCAATGGTTTTTCAGGACATAAAAACCAATTCCATGAAAAAATTCATTTAAACATTGAAATCTCAATAAATACTCTTTTATACCTGAATAACACTTTTATATGCAGAATGTGAATTAAGTAGCGTAATTTGAAATAATGAAGATTTCCAAAAAACTCGGTTGATCGGAGGTTTCCATCAATTTTGGTTTGCGTAGTACAATTATCGTCAACATTTGGATATCCGTTACTGTTCCAATCAAAATCCAATATTTTTCGAACAGAGAGTTTGAATTAAGCGTGAGTATAAAAGCTAATGTGCATGCATATGATAAAAAGTTGGAGGATAAATGCAAAAAAATCAATAACAAACCGGAAATCTCATCAATTGTCGAGAATCTAATACCAAGGTTAGGAGCCTTAGCTCATTTATATTTTTCAGAACAAAGTTGAATCGTAGTAGAAACCATATTTGATATTACTGGAATATCTAGAATTTTGTTTCACGTATTGGAGTTAGTTTGAAAGATTGAGTTTATTTCCTAAGTATCAAGAAATCCTGACGCGATCATCATGACTAGTTGTGAAATATCGACGCTCGATTGAATGCAAAATTTCGTGAGAATTGTATTGAAAAAAATTTAATTTTTCTGAAAACATTTTTTTTCGGGAACATATTCAGCAAAGTTTAATTAAATTTGGTACAGCTCTTAGAGTCAACATTTGAAAACATTGTTTCAAATTTCAGTGTGACCGATATTTATTTGCGGAGATATTGGCAAAAAATTTCGTGGCCATTTTAAATTTTGGGGTTATTTCCCTAATATTTCAAAAAAAGGAAAACGCTATCTGATTTGAACTTCATTTTAATTGTAGAATAACGGCATACAATTTAATAAGTATGGAAAAGAGTAAGGTTTTTAAAGAGGTGAAACGACTCATTAAGCGTTCTGCATGTGGAAATGTTATTCAAGTATTTATTGAAATTTCAATGTTTCAGATGAATTTTTTCATGGAATTGGTTTTTTTGTTATGAAAAACCAATGAGTTATGCATAATTATAAATTTTATTGCGCGCATGTTCTAGGGGAACAGCGTGCTATCGTTCTGTCCAAATGTCTGTCATTTTCGATGATTGAGCCGAAAATGGTCTCAAACGACTAGGTTGGACTCACTGATGACGAATCCGATGTCAGAATCGATTCTGTCCGGCCGGCCATCACCACGATAATGGGCGTATGAAGGATTCTATCGACTTGAAAATTTCAGGAAGGGTTGCATTTCAAAATACGTTAATACGTTAAGTTCGTTAATGGGCCGAATCGGCCGAATAGTTTCGGAGTGATAGCGATTTGAAATTTTGAGGATATTTTTCTCATATCTCAGAAACAACTGCAGTGATTGAATTGAAGCTTGACAGTTAGTTAAAGCATAACGACTCGCAACTCTGAGCGGATTTCGTCTAAACTGTATGGTTACTAAATCGAAAAAAAAATTTTTTCGGAAAATTTTTTTTTTCTGAAACTATCGTTCATATTCGAAATGAATTTCGGTTATACTTTGAACTTCATATTTCACAGCAGTGTGCCAAATCTCAATCCGATACTGCCATCAGTTTTGGAGATATTGGGAAAAAATATGTAGAATTTCGTGGTTTTCTTCTCGATATCATTGGTTTTTTTGGAATAAATCAAGAAATACTGACTCAATCGTGATGAAACTCCGCAGCTAGTTTGGAAATGTTGAAATACAACATTGTGCGAAATTTCGTGATGATCGTGGCATCAGAACAATTAAAAAAATTCAAATTTACTTTTTTCAAATACTTAATATTCTGTGATCTTCTGATCATATTATTCTCATTAAATTTCGTGTGAAATTTAACGTTATTTCCGCAATATCACGAGAACTACAAATGCAATCAGATTGAAACTTTGTAATCAGGTGGAGATTACCAACATGCAACTAGATGCAAAACTTCGTGTTGATCTAATAGTTAGCATTTGATCAAGCGCCTAAAAGCTCCTGACCTCACGTAGAGATTAATAATAATCGGCAAAATGTACTAAAGAAAAAATTAGATTTAAACAATTCTTCCAAGTTATTAAAAATAAAATAATACTGAAGATTTTCTTCTTATTGTCTCATGGAATACTCAGATATAAATCGTCCATATAGGCAACATTTCCTCATAAAACTGCCCTTGATGAATTGTTCGAATCTAGCAATACATAAAGGCGATTTAAGTGATAATTTTCATTCAATATTTAACAGTTTCTTCTTAGTACTGGGAGCGAAAAGCTTAACAAACCCTGAAAAATAATGAAAAATGAACCAATAATTAATTCTCGACACATAATACAATGCGCGTCAAAATTATGGAACAAATTCATTTTCTCAGAAGAACAATATTTGGCAACAAAATCCTGAAACAGGTCAATTTTTATTTCAACTTTATCAAATTTATATGCATTTTTGAAGGATTTTTGTTGTATCCTGTGTCATCCCCATTAACCCTCTAAATTTTTTCATGATGATCGTGTCATCAGAACAATTAGAAAAAAATTCAAATTTATTTTTTTCAAATATTTAATACTCTGTGATCTTCCCATCATATTATCCTCATTAAATTCTGTATGAACCTTCGAACTGTTATTTTTCGATAAAGTACTGGATTTCAATTCGATCTAATCTGTAGTTTTGGAAATATTGGGAAAATAAAATTTTGAATGGGTATATCTGCGGAATCATTGGGTGGATTTTACCCATTCACGAATTCGGCCATCGTAATTAAGGTCCAAACCTTATAGTATCGAGTTTCTAAGTCGTTTCTTTCGGGAGTTATTGTGTTTACGCAGTCAGCCGTGTTAGGCCGACCGTGCTTTTCTAGATTTTTAAGATATCAATGATATTGGGTTGGTTAAGTGAGAAAATAATAAACTCTTGTAAAATTTGCAGCGTTTTTATGTGATAGAGTGATCCTGATCTATCGGGATATCTATCCAATTATAAATCTCAAAAAAAACTTATATATCCCAGGCTTAGGATGCATCACTAGGCAGGTACTTATTCAAAAAGTGACTATCTTAATCATTCGCGCCGAACACCCGCATATTGCATGACCGAGTGCATTTTATTAGGTGAAATACTGCCAAAATCCCTGAATAATTCATACCTATCGATCCATTTCAACACCCCTCGGTGAAACAGAGAATAGCCCACATCCAGTACTGAATTCCTAATAAAAATGGCATTATTTTCAACATGGGGGAATAAAAAATGACATTGGATACCGGCCCCTCGATAAGCGCGGACTGCTTCGTTTCATTTTCATTTAATTTGTCATGGGCGGGTTTTTTTTCTCACGATTAAATGATTGACTGCGTATAACAATAACGTCTGGATGTTTAATTGGAAGTATTTTGATGAAAAAATTGGTGAATATCCATCCTCGAAAAAGAGGATAAATTAGAAGCCAGCCGCGACATTTTTCCAGAGACACTTCCTCACGACATTTTACAAAAACGTTCACACTGTCATTACTCAACCAAGTACTGGATTTCAATTCGATCGTATCTGTATTTTTGGAAATATTGTGAAAATAAAATTTTGAATGTAATTTATTTGGACAATGATAATAATTTCATATAATTCCTTTCCGAAGAGTTACACCCGATCAAGCAGAAGGTTGTGAACACAAAAACTTCAGAAGACAACAACTTGTGGATTCAAATAGAGCAGAACAGGAGCATTAAACCGAAATTTAGCTTATCTTGGTATCATTTTCCGAAGTATAAAATTCTGAAAATATATATCCGATTTTCTACAAATTTTGGAGGCTGTGAAATAAAAGAGCTATAAAAAAACTTACTTAAGATTCTTTTTCGGCCTCGATAATCATGAAAGATATCGGAAAAAAAAATTGTTTTCTATATGTACCTACCTTTTGAAGAAGGACCAAATTTTGGTTCGTGCGAATATGCCAGTTCAGTTTGTTAATGATAAAATTCCTCGCCCAGTGGTTACGGAGTTAAGCTCTTACGGAATCTAAGGTTCCCGAGAATTCAGTGGATACTGACCTGTTTACTTAATTATTAGTTGTTAAATACCAACGAGAACAAAAAAGTAATCTCAAAAACTATTTATCAGAGTTAATTGAAATTTTGAATGGACCTTCGAGAAGTCTTTTCCATTTTTCTAATTTAAAAATTTAAAAGAAAATCTCAAAATTTTGACAGATTTTTATTGAATTTTTTTTCGGCAATTATTTATCAGAATTCAATAAGGTTTAATCTAGACCTCGAAGTCTACATTTCAGTTCGTTTCGATTTAAATTTTTGGGGATATTGTTAAAAAAAATATGTTAAATAGGGTCCTTTTCTCGGTATCGTTTATATTTTCGAAAAATCTCAACAAATACTGATCCGATAATGATCATATTTAGTTAATAGTTGCAAACATTCAGGCACAATTTTCTGCTAAATTTCGTGTTGATCGTATAATCAGAACAATTGAAAAAAATTTTGTAATTTTTTTTTGCCATTGAATTTGAACATGCGCTAATTGCTGCTGACTTTTCTGAAATTTTTCATTGACAAGTGCTAAGATCTAAAAAAATATATAAGTGCTGTACCGGAGTCTATACCTATTCGAAATTTGGTCAACAGTTTCTTAAATATTTCTTTAAGTATCTTGTCCGGAAGGATGAGCAGATTTGAAATTCACCAAATTCGATATCGGCTTAACTGAAAAGTCAGAATTTGAGACAATTTTCAACTAGAATTCTTCAGAACACAAATAATATAGCCGTGGAACATGCTCATTGAACTGAAAAATTTATATCGATTAAAAGTTTTTGAATTATTTTACAGGGATTTTTTTTTATCTTCGGTTCCAAAATTTAAAAAAAAACTAGGAAAGCACTGACGTAGAGTCAGCAGCTTTTGCTTGCATGTTCACTTATGGTCATATCCTTTAAACATGCGCGCAAAAGCTGCCGACTTCACGTCAGTGCTTTTCTAAGTTTCTTTCGATGAAGTACTGGATTTCAATTCTATCTAATCTGTATTTTTGGAAATATTGGAAAATAAAAGTTTGAATGGGTATATCTACGGAATCATTGGGCGGATTTTACCCATTCACATATACGACCTTCGTAATTAGGCCCCAAACCTATTCTACAAATATTGAGTTTTTAAGTGGCTTCTTCCGGAGGTTATTGTATATATTAAAGTTGACGGCCGACCGTGAACACAATAACTTTCGAAAGAAACAACTGAGAAACTCGATATCTGTAGAGTGGTTTTGGACCTTAATTCGAATGCCGAATTCGTGAATGGCTTAAATCCACCCAATAATTCCGCAGATATAACCATTCAAAATGTTATTTTCGCAATATTTCCAAAATTACAGATACTAATTGAAATCTAATTTTTTGTCGAAAAATTATGAATTTCATGGGGATAATATGATCAAAAGATCACAGAATATTAAATTTTTGAAAAAAACAAATTTTAATTTTTTTTGTAGAATGTTCTGATGACACGATCATCACGAAATTTTGCACAAAGTGGGCAATCAGCATTTTCAAAATAGCTGGCAAGTTTCATCATAATTGAATAATTGATTTTTTTGTTATTCCATAAAAAACAACGATATCCCGGAAAAACCACGTAGTAGTTTGATATATTTTTTCGAAATGTCTCAAAAATTCATTTTCGGATTGAAGTGAAATTTGGAACACTACTCCAAAATATGAAGTTCAAGGCCTAAGCAGAATTTTTTTCCGAATATAGTGCACAGTTCTCGTACAATTTTTTCTTTAATTCACTGGCAGTACGATCTTGACAAAATTCTGCTAAAAGTTGCGCGTTGTTATACTCCAACTAACTGCCAAGTTTCGATCTAATCGTTTCTGTAGTTCTCGAGTTATCACGAGAATAACCACAAAACTTTAAAGGGTTCTAACTCCGAAACCTTGAAATTTTCGAGTCGATAGGACTCTTCGTACGTCTGTAATCGGACAACCAGACAGAATCGATTTCGACACAGGATTCGTCAGCAGTCAGTCTAACCTAATCGTTTGAGAACATTTTCGGCTCAAAATTCGAAAATTACAGACATTTGGACAAAACGATAGCACGCTGTTCCCCTAGAACATGCGCGCAAAAACAATAATAGAAATCAAATCTGATTATTATTGTCTATTGTGGGATTTAAACTTGTTCATTAATAATCTTTTTGAAATAATTTTGTATTTCAGAGCATTTTTGCGAAAAACATCACCAAAAAATAAATAAATTCACCCATTGTTCTATGGCAATTACCATAATTTGATTAAATGTATTAGGATATAGATAGAAATGAATAGAAATGATTCTCCGTACTCCCGTAATCGTGTATACGGACGGCCGGACAGAATAGTTTTCGACATAACATTCGTCATTAGTGAGTCCAAACCTGAGACCATTTTCGGCTGAAATTCGATAATTTCATACATTTGGACAAAATGATAGTACGCTGTTTTCCTAGAACATGCTTGCAAAAATAATACTAGAAATCAAATCTGATTATTAATGCCTATTGTGGGATTTAAACTTGTTCATTAATAATTTTTTTGCAATACTTTTGTATTACGAGAATTTTTTCGCCCATTGTTCTAGAGCAATTCACATAATTTGGTTAAATGTATTAGAAAGATATAGAAATGATTCTCAACATATAAAATAGGTTTTCAACCGTCATCAAAGCCAACGGAAAAGGGGAGTAGGAAATTTGCATCGTCAAAAAACCGAAACGTGGGCAAGTCTTCAATATTGCAGACGATTTATATAATAGACTTACACAACGCAGCGGAAGTGAGGTCTGTTATAGCCTCCACTTCCGTTCATTACGCCGAATTTGCCCTCTTCTTCCTACTGATACACAACCACGACGCGAAACGTTGCCTACTGATGTCTATCTAGCTGGCTATCTATTAACAGGGAAGGCTTCTGCCATGGAAGCCACTTTGGAACCTCTTGTTTTCTACGAAATTATAGACTTTTGAAATAATCAATCTTGGGGCGACATAAGAATAATCGAAAAAAATTCGGAACTAGATGATCGTTTTTCATGATACGATAAAGATCTGTACGAAACAAGGGGTTGTAAATCATATAGGAACAGTCTGGCGATTTCTGAATTTCTTGAAAAAATAATAGGGTGAAAAGTATCAACCAATAGGGGGAAGCACGATTTTAATATCGCATTTGGCATCAACACCTCGGGTAGTGTACAGTGACTATATACAAAGTCACTATAGGATAGTGCTGAAAGTTTTTTCAAAGTTTAAGACTTAAAAAGCAAACACTAATTATGTGATTCTTGGCAGTTCATGGTAGTTCTTACGCACTTGTTCTGGGGAACAGCGCGTTATCGTTTCGTCACAATGTCTGTAATTTTCGAATTTTGAGCTAAAATTGGTCTCAAACGACTAGGTTGGACTCACTTATGAAGAATCTGTGGTCAAATTTGATACCTTACGTAATCTAACTTTCGAAAGAAAGGACCTAAAGTCTTGAAATTTTCAGGATAGGTTTCGATCTTGAATATCTCGGTTGAGTTCGTTAGTGGGCAAAATCGGCCAAACAGTTTGGAGTTATGAAACTTTGCGGTTAATTCCTTGATATCTCATTAAGTACTGATTCGATCGGATTAGATCCGATCGCAACTCAATGCGTAATTTTGTAGGGATTCCGTAGTTAGAAAATTATTATTCGAATTTTTTTTAAATTTTTGTTGAAAATTTTTTTTCTGGGAAAAAGTCGATTTGATTCCAACGAAATTGGGCACAAATCTTGGAATCATTCTTCTACAACAATGTTTCGAGTTTCAATTCGATATGATATCTACTTTGGGATATATATGGAAAAAATATTTAAAATTTCGATGTTGTTTGAAATTTTGACGTTATGTCCTCAATATCTCAAGAAGTACAAATGAGATCCGATTGAAACTTCGTTATTATATGAAAAACACCAAGGCGAAACTTATAGCGGAATTTCGTATGGGTCCACTGGTTAGAAATTTAAAAAAAAATGTTTATTCCAAAATGTTTGAAATTTTTTTTCAAGATTTTTTTTCTCGGAAAAAGTTGAACATATCTTAACGAAATTTAGCGCAAACCTTGAAACCTATGTTCAACAACGATGTTTCAGATTTCAATTCGATTCGATATTCACTTTCGGAGGTATACTTATAAACTCATGTCAAATTTCGTTGTTTGAAATTTTGAGGCTATTTCGTCAATATCTCAAATGCAATGAATGCGATCATGTCAAAGCTTCGTAATTATTTGGAGAATGTCAACCCACAAATACTAAATTTTTTTTTCGAAAATTATCCCCATCTTTATTGAGATTTCGATGAAATTCGGCACAAATCTTGAAGATAGTATTCGACAACAGTTTTATCAATTTGATCTGATGTTCATTTCCGGAGATATTAGGGAAAAAATATGTCGTATTAACCAGAATAACATCCGAAAAAACGACTATAAGAGACTCCATATTTTCATTGCAGGTTTGGGGGTTAACTGAGAAGATCGAATTCGTGAAAATTTAAAATCCACTCAATAATTTCGTAGATATATCATTCCAAATTTTATTTCCTAATATTACCAATAATTCAGATATGATTGATTCGAAATTCTGCACTTGGTTGACAAATGACGGTGTTAATGTTCAAGCGACATTTCTTGAGGCAATGGCTTCGAATGAGAACAAACGCGTAAAAACTCCTGACCTCACGTAAGTGCTTTTCTAGGTTTTTAATTAATCATATCCTTCTGAACTGTATCGTTTTGAGAAAAAATAATTTAATTTACACATTATGAAACAAAAATTAATGGAACAAGTTTGAGAAATACTAGCTGATACCAACTGAAATTCTAACTCAAACCTAGCTTTACAGAAACCTATTTCACAATTTGACTCAATATGATATTCGTAGTAAATTCATTATTTTTTTTTCTGTATGAATTATGAGCTTTTCGAAAAAAGGCAATCATTACTTTATTACACTTCATCATGAGTCTAAGCATTGTGAGAGGTTTCCTGGAGTTGTTCAAACTTCTGTTTGTCAGACAAATTTTGTTTATAAACCTTTTTGGTAGCCCATTCTTGTGCATTATCTTCAGTATAAGTTATTTTGTAAGCAACTAAATGGTCGAATTGATCATTTATATTATATCAATCATATCATATTCTGTTTTATTGAGAGATTCATCTCAAAATATCAATGATATTGCCTCAACTGCACTTCATCAATATTTACCTTTGAATAAAGAACAACAGGAGGGAGCATAACGCTTTTCTACTTCGTATAAAAGTGGGACATCGGCACCCATATTGAACCTCATGTTAGTTATGACTCATGTTAGTTAGTTTCTTCAGAAAAAGAAGTCTCGGAACAAGTTGTTCTCTCTTCAAAGTGAGAGGAAAGTCGGCCATATGCAACATCCATCCCGGACCCACTTTGTGAGGCATCATGCTCCTTCCTTATGTTCTTCATTCAGAGATATTTACCATTTTTTGGGTTCTAAGATTACTTTTCATTTCCTCCATCTTATAACATCTTTCCTAGAGAAAAAGCCTTATATTTGAAATGTGCTAATTTTTTACTGGGATATCACTTTTGAACTTATATTGAAGGTAATCTTTTTGTTCGATATTTTCTATGATATGAATATTTTGTTCATAAATGTTGATGTATACTAACAGTTAATAACTCGAACTTCGATTACTTAGTTTTTCTGTGGCCTTCACAGATTTCCAGCACAAAATGATGACATGAAAATGATCTGTCGTCAATTAATCAAAACGGAAAAATTCAATTTCAGAAATTTCCAATTCAATTCAAGAAACAATTCCCGAGAACACTTGAATATAGCCTATGCCAGCTACGAATCAACAGACTCAAAAGAAAAAGCCCCTCCTCTAATAGTACTCCATGGATTATTAGGCTCAAAGTCCAACTGGTCGACACTCTGCACAATATATCAAACGAAGACAAATCCGAATAGGAAAATCATAGCTCTAGATGCAAGAAACCACGGAGAGAGTTTCCATCATCCTCAACATACGTATGAGGCGTTGAGTGAGGATGTTAAGACCTTCATGGAAACTTTCGAAATTGGAAGGGCTAGCCTTTTGGGTCACTCTATGGGTGGAGGCACTGCAATGTTGTTCTCCCTGAAACACCCGGAAAAAGTAGAAAAACTGTTGGTCTGTGACTTCTCACCAACTTCCAACAACTTAGGAGATTTGAAGAGTTACCTCGAAGCCATGGAAAGAGTCCAAATACCCGCAGGTATTCAATCATCAGCAGCAAGAGCAGCAGCGGAGTTCCAACTTCAAAAATTTGGAATAAGACATAGGTCTAGAAGAAAATTCCTCATAACCAATTTGGTACGAAATCCAGATGGATCTTTCAGATGGAGAGTGAATTTACCTGCATTGACAGCGAGCTTGAATGACCTCAAAACTATAGCTCCTGACAAAGGGCGAACCTACGATGGGCCAACGCTTTTTATTGGAGGCACTAATTCGGGATATTTGAAACCTGGGGAATTTCCAATAATAAGGAATATATTTCCTAAATCTGAGTTCAAATTTATTGAAGGGGCTGGTCATTGGGTTCATTTCGATAGAAGAAAGGAATTTGCTGAAATCAGTTTGAAATTTCTCAATAAAACCTTGTGAATGTCAATGAGCCAGTTCGCTTTGTTTAAGCGCTTGTTTCAAGGGAGCCGAAGCGGAACCAATGATATTCAATTTCAAATTTGGAGCCGCAAACATTTTCAAACTACTACGTTGGCTTTTTTCGAGGTTTTGCAAGAAGTCAGGAAGAAATCTTAAAAATCATGCAATCTCATCCATAAATATACTTCAATCGATACGTTGCTATATTCTTCATGATCACCATTAGTGGTCATATTCAATTCTTTCAGCTGTTAATAGTGTAACTTCCGAAAGAGAAGACCTAGAGATTCTGGGTAGCTGATCAACTGGTTCACAGATTCACTTATTTGGAATAATAATCCCTCAAAACCTCAGGAAATAGTGATCCCATCGAATTCAAACAAGTGAATGGTTATTTGTCCAATGCCTACGTTCGAATAATTATAAATTATTTTTTCAAAATTTTGGATTCTTCAAACTATCCTTCAAATTTCGCTGAAATTCCCTCTTAACTCTCAAGCAAAAATTTTTTTCACAAAGAAGAAATCAAATAAAATCATTACTCACGGAAAACGGCCTTAATATTTCAATTTGATTTTATAGTTCTTTTTCAGATATGGGGAGTGAAAACCTAGGAAAAACCTAAAAAATAATTTAAAATTTCAGTTTGATTCAATTTTTTCGCCCATATGATTTGATTATACGTGCAAGTGCTGATGTTTTCACGTCAGTGCTTTTTTTTTGCGCATGTTCCAGGGGAACAGCGTGCCATAGCTTTGTCCAAATGTCTGTAATTTTCGAATGTTGGGCCGAAAATTGTCTCCAACGACTAAGTTGGACTCACTAATGACGAATCCGGGGTCAAAATCGATTATGTCTGGCCGGCCGGACGTATGCACGCTGACGGGAGTACGAATGATCTTATTGACCTTAAACTTTCAGGGAAGGTTGAATTTCGAAATGCGATGGTTATTTTCATTAACGGGTAAAATCGGCCTAATAGTTTCGGAGTTATAGCCATTCGGAATTTTAAGGTTGTTTCCTTGATATTTCGGGAACTACTGAAGCGATCATATTGAAACTTGACAGTTAGTTGAACCATATGGACACGCGATCTCTGGAAAAATTTGGTTGAGATCGTGGTGTCAGTATGTTTCGCAAAAAAAAATTTTCTATATTTTATTGGAATTTTTTTTTCGGAAACTATTCATCACATTCAGATCTCACTTCGCTTGATCTTACTCTTTATATTTCACAGCAGTGTACCAAATATCAATTCGATACGATTATTATTTTCAGAGATATTGGTTTTCTTGCTCTTCTTGGTTTTGCTCGAAATCGTTGTTTTTTCCGGGATTACTCAGAAAATACTAATGAAACATGATAAAACTTGGCAGCTAGTTCGAAATTACTGATATAACACTTTGTGCGAAATATCGTGATGATCGTGACATAAGAACATTTTCAAAATGAAAATTTCAATTTTTTTCCGTATATTCAATACTCTGCAATCTTCTGATCACATTATCCCCATGAAATTCTGTCTGAACCTTCAAACTGTTATTTTTCGATGAACTAGTCACTGGATACACCCATTCAAAATTGATTTTTCCAATAAGTTCAAAAATGCAGATTAGATCGAACAGACAGACGACTTCGGCCCAAGTTGCCAACCCACAATTTTCTTCACAAATTTACTATCACTGAGGAACGGGCCTTGGCTCCTCAAAGAAGATAATTCCTTCCGAATATAGGTTTTTGTTCAGATCATCTCTGATTGGCTGAAATTTAAGTTGGGATTCCTGATTTCATGTTAAAAGTGTCATGTTTATATTGGATATGTCCCGCAAATCAACTTAGTTATTTCGGATGCCGGTTTTCCGTTCCGTAAATATGAAATATTCAGTTTGTTTCTGAAAAAAGGGCAATTACGGTATTTGATTGATGAAAAAACGTTCTTCCTGTCACCAAAACAACAGCCAATGTTCTATGATAACATATCCATAGCATAGAGCCATGTTCTGCTCAGATCATGCATAGAACATTGACTGTCGTTCTGGTGACAGAAAGAACGCTTTTTCATCAATCAAATTCCGTAACTAACCTTTTTTTCAGGAACCAACTCAATATTTCATATTTACGGAATGGAAAACCGGCAACTGAAATAACCAAGTTGATTTGCGGAACATATCCTATATAAATTTGACACTATTAATATGAAATCAGGAATCCTAACTTAATTTTCAGCCAATCAGAGATGATCTTAACAAAATCCCTATGTTTGGAAGGAATTATCTTGTTTGAGAAGCCGACGCATCTTTTACGGATATTTATAAACAACGCGAACCTTATCATGTC
Organism: Myrrha octodecimguttata; assembly: GCA_958510865.1. NCBI lineage: Eukaryota > Metazoa > Arthropoda > Insecta > Coleoptera > Coccinellidae > Myrrha > Myrrha octodecimguttata. Next base: position 66,696,211 of record OY294058.1, on the reverse strand, counting down.
GAATTTGTCCTGAAATTCCCGTTCCCCAGTAATAGTAAATTTAAGAAGAAAATTGTGGGTTGGCAACTCGGGCCGAAGTCGTCTATTGAAATCCCGTACTTGATCGAAAAAACCTTGAAATGCACTGACGTGAAGTCAGCTGCTTCTGCTCGCATGTTTAAAGGAGATCTCCAAAAGTAAGTTTGGTTTGGTCAATACGTGAAAAGATTTTTGGCAATAAGTTTGAACATGCGCGCAAAACCTGCTTTTCTAGGTTTTTAATTTTCGGATAATTTTTACTCATATTCAATGATTATGTACCGGAACTTTCAGATTTCGAGTACTCCGAAAAATTTCATCTCCAAATGATTAACTACCTACATTTTCAGTTGGAATAAGTCACACCTCTGTGCCGCGACAAAAGCTGCCAACATCATTATATCCCCTGGTGATTTTTTTGTAGAACTTTTTTTTAGTTTCACTTAGGATTAGGTGATTCTTTGGAAGAATAAAATATCAAAAAAATCGAGAACCGAACTCTATCGAAATCTAATGTGTGTTCATTCATAAGCTTTATTTTGGTTCCGATTTCAGAACCAATTCAGAACTGTTCGGGACGGTTCGAGTATGCGCAATTCCGATTTTGAGTCTGGAAAATCCATAGAACTCTATATTATTACCTGGAAAGGACCCGACCCTTCTTCAACTAAGCTTAAAGCGTAACAAGGGGCAACGAAACAAAGATAGCGCTAATTACGGTAACCTCTCCCTGTCACACCCATTGAAGTAAATGGTGTTGAACGGCTCAAATTTGGTTTTACTTGAAAATTCAAGTAATTTGGGTATTACATCGTTTAGAAAGTGCAATATTTTTGAAAATGAATATCTATTTTTCTCTGATATGCCATTACTTTCTCTGCCTTCACCGCGTATGGTTCAATAAGTGAAGAATTATGTTGGTGTCAGCGCACTGCATTGACGATTGACGATAGTTTTATCATTATTACAATAAATTTAAATAATAGGAATATAGGAAAATACTTCTCGAAAAGCACTGACTTGAAGTCAGGAAAATATAAGCGCTGGTTAAAATTCATTGCCATTGCGAAATATGACATACTTCTTTCCGATATTTTTGAAAATGTGTATCGAATCGAGCTGAAATTTCGAACATTGCTGTTCAGATTCGACTTCAAGGTCTGCGCCAAGTTTCATTGAAATCTCATTGATAGTTTTCGAAAAAAATATTTTTTTAACGATTCTTCATGCAATCATCAGTTAGCAAGTTTCAATCTGATGGCATCAGTACTTCTTGAGATATAGAGGAAATAAAATAATATATTTGAAATGGATATAACTTCGAAATTGTAAGGTAAATTTTGCCCATTAACGAACTTATTTTGAATTTTTTAAGTCGCTATAGCTTTTCTCGGTAGTAAGTTATCGTGGCAACGGGTGGCTGAATAGAATTCAATTTGACATTAAACTCTTCATCAGTGAGTCCAACCTGATCGCTTGGAATCGTTTTCGGCAAAAAAACGCAAATTTACGGAGGATGATAACGCGCTGTTCCCCAGAAAAGCCGCTCACTAAGTTGAAATTTCACTTGAACATGTGCGATCTTCTTCAATCCTGCCTTATTCACGAAGTAGTCGGAAAAACATTCAGGTTCTCCTAATTTGAAACGAAAAATTAAAAATATTTAGAATAAATGCGACAGAGTTCCCTTTACTGCAATGAGAAAGAAAGAGATAGATACCCGTCCACTTCGCGGGTTGCATAAGCAACGAATTGGCTTCACTTGTCGCTCAAAACGGGTCCCTTCCAGGTATATAATATAGAGTTCATTGGAAAAATCGCAATCGGGCATACTCGAACCGTCCCGAACATTTCTGAGCTCGAAACGAAAACAAACCAAAAGTCACCGTTTATGATATCAAGTTTTTGCCTCTCAAATAGTTTCGACTCATATGTATATTTCATTGTTATGGAATAAAATATGAACGGCCTCTTTGTTTCCATTTTTTCGAACAGACGACCGTAACTTTTGCATTTAAATAGCTCGTTTCAAGCCAATAAAATACTTTAAGGCTACAAAAGTCCTTCAGATACAAACCAAATAAATAGAAAAGATTGGAGTTATGGCATTTTTATATCTTTTCGGAACAACCACTGAGTTTCAGGCATTATTTACGGTGGTGAAATATACGCCTTTGAGTCTATTCTACCATAAAAACCGAATTGCAACCCCTATACAGTCAAACCCCTATAAAAGCGATTAGTGAAAGCGGTCGACCAAATAATTACGAAACGTTGAGAAAAGGTCCGAAAGAATTTTATATGAGAGTTAATAGTAAGAATTAATAGAGTTAATGTCGGCAGATTAGAGGGATATTAGACTGAAACTGAAGAGAACGTCGGAGTTCCGACTGAACGACTAAATGCATTTTGGTTTAGGATTTTTTTGCACGATAGAACGACATTTGTTAGTTACCGCGTTTGTTGCTAGATCGGAAGATCATTTTTACTGGTTACTAAGGTAAACAGAACGGTAAGGGAATCTAAAAATATTCATTGGTATAATGAAATAATACGATTTGAATTAAATTAATTAAATATTTGTCGGGAGTACCAGCCGTTTTCCCTGGCCTTTCGAATTTGGCTCTCCTCAAAAAATCCGAAATTACTCATTTTTAAATAACATTATTGGCAAATTCAGTTGATTGACAAAGCCCAATAAAATCTAGAGAAGCACTGACGTGGGGTCAGGAGCTTTTACGAGCTTGTTCCAGTTCTATCTATCAGATCAGCACGAAATTTTGCACATAATTGCGTGTTGGTTCACCTGATTGAGAAGTTTCGATCTGATTGCATTTGTTCCTCTTGAGATATTGCGGAAATAACGTTAAAATTCCAAATATCAACGAAATTTGGCACAATTTTTTTCCTTTTATATCCGAGAGTAAATATCGGATCAAATCGAAATTTGAAACGTTGTTAAATGCTGACTCTAAGGTTTGTTCCAAATTTCATTGGAATCTAATAAATATTTTCAAAGAGAAAAAATTTTTATATGAAAATTTAAAACGAACGAATTTTTTTTTTAATTTTCTAACATTTTCTAACAACTGGCTCCACACAAAATTTTGCTCTAAGAAGCGTGTTGGTATTTCGAAACTCTTCACGAAGTTTCAATTTGATCGAGTCAATAATTCATGAGATATCAAGGAATTAACCTCAAAATTTCAATTGGGCCTAACTCCGAAACTATCCAACAGATTCCACCCATTAACGAACTTAGCCGAGATATTTGGACTCCAAACCTAATATGACAATTTCAAGTCGCTAACGGACGGACAGAATTGAATTTGACCATGGATTCTTCTTCAGGAAGTTAAACCCAATAGCTTAAGAACATTTTCGGCTCGAAATTCGAAAATTACAGACATCGTGACGAAATGATAACTCGATGTTCCCTAGGACAAGCGCGTAAGTAGAGAAATTGAATACTAAATTCAAAGTAAGCCCAAAAACAGCATTTGGACGAAATTAATTATTGGCCAAGGAACGAGAGTGCAAGAATAATGGCTGTAAAATTTTTGGCAAGCCCCTTCAAAATCATTTTTGGAACTTCGAAGTCCAACCAAATTATAAAGAACTGCAATTTTGCTTGATAAAGTGAAATGACAATAGAATTTCCTCCTCGGTTTCTTTATTGAACCTATTTGAACGACAAGATGATTATCTAATAATTAAACGCAAACAACTATCGATTCACAGATCGTCAGATCGAAGTACAGTCTGAATGTATTCAAAGCTTCAGATAACATGTGAATCTGTGGTGGATTTTGTTCGAAAATTTTCACAATACGTGGTATGATACGAAGAGCCGGCGAATAAAATCACACAAGATTAAAAATGTTTATAGATCAGTTGTATAAATAAACTTCAAGAGGATTCAACACATCCCAGATTAGGAAGGGTCGTTAACCTGAACTCACAGTCAGTTTTCTACACGTAGTTTCGTTCATCTCCCTTCATTAAGAGGGATATGTACGGGGGATATTCGCCAAAGGAATATTTTCATCTTGTAACAAGCATAGTCGAAACGAATTTAGAAGAATTATATTGGTACGACCTGAAGTTTGTCTGAAAAGCTTATGGCACGTCGGATATTGTAAAGGAACTGGAGAAGGGACTGCAAGGTTTGTATATTCGACATGTGGTAATGAGAGAACCTAAATAAAATAAATTTAAAGGAGAGTTGGAAGAGAAATATTCAGTTTACTGTAGTCAAACTATCTCAAAATTCAACATATATACTCCATTCACTTTTATAAACTATCCCGGTTGGCCATGACATTCTGATACATTTCACAGTGTATATTTTGAAAATGTTAGGTTATAGTCATTTTCCTGTCAGATAACTACAAATCGTTGTCCTTTCTTCATAGAGGTCGAAGTAATTACATATTTTTTAAAATGTGAATTTGCTTTGGAAAAAGAATGAATCTGAGAAAATATTATGTGAATTCGATAATTCCAAAGACCTGGCGAATGCTGAAGAAACTTTTTTCTCTGTTAAAACTTGAAATTTTTCACCTTTATAAACACGGTTGTAAGATTCAGTTATACTGTTTTCTTCTACGGAAATGAAGAAGGAATCGAGTGTTGAAATTTTATTGAAAAATAATGGATAGAGTAGTCCGTGACTTTGTGATAGTTCATTCGAAAAAAAAATAAAAGTACTCGAATAACCCTGCAGTAAAACTTCAGAACGAACAGACGGACCTATGGAATTTTCCACCTTTCGAAATTTTCAAAAAATAATCGTACAGAAAACATTCAAATACTTTTTTCCACAACTTAAAATACTCCAATATCAAAATGTTGGATAGCTTGTGATAAATTATTGATTTCAAATTATCAGGGTTACTATTAGAAAAAGCAGATTTCAATTCTACATAGCACTCCTGATACTTTGTATCTGCTTCTTTAAAACTACCTTCTACATTTTCAGTTTCCTTGCGTGATGATTATTATGTTGAGATTGAGAGTAGAAATTGGCATTGGCATTTGGCAACGACTCTGAGAATTATTTCGAAATTGCCGATATTTCACGAGTGCCAACCTGTGTCAGTTTTAAGTAAAAAAACTTGCTAGATCTAAATCATGGCCAACCGGTATAGTTTATAAAAGTGAATGGAGTATAGGTTTGGTTGCTAACTAGTTTAAGTGACTTCAGCAGTAAAATTTCCGACAAACATTCTCAACTGTCATTTCATTTTTCGTATCTGCAGGATCGAGATTTATTTTCTGAAGAGATGAAATTTAAGAAACACACAAGAGATGTGGTGCGCATATTTGAATTTTCAGGTCTCAATAAACATAAAAGAAGTATTGAGAATCAAAGGAATACTTTTATCTATAGAATTCTATCTTGCGGATTGCGTGATTTAAGCTTTTCGTCAAGACTATCTGACTCCGTCATCAGACAATGAAGAGAAAAACTTGAGATTTATTTCCTTGAGAAACTGAACTGAACTGAATTTTCTGATGAAGGAGTCAGATATAGACTGCGAAACGTTACAGTTCCATTGGTTAACCGTTTGCATCGTAAAGATATTGTTCTTTGAACAACATTTTTTCAGGAATCTCCCCTTGAAGACAAACCGCAATATCAATAATATTTTTCATTTAATTTCGAATAATTTTCTTTCAAATATTGGAAGCTTAAACCAAAAATATATCTGAACCATAATGCAAAATCCTCTCGAAATATATCATTTAATCCATATACAAAATCGGCCACTATAGTAAAGAATTATTATTCAAATAAAAAATAAAAGTATTGCAAAAAATAATTTTAAGAATTTTCAATTTATTGTGTGATGGAAGGTGTCAGATAATATAGACTCTGAAACATTACAGTACCATTTGTAGATTGTTTGCATTGCTCCGATACTGTTTATTGGTCAACAATTTTTTCAAGAAACTGTCATTGACAAAAAATCTTATTCAGGAAATACTTTCATCATGAATGATGATTTTCATTTAATTCTCAATAGTTCTCTTCAGGTATTGGAAACCAAAAAAAACTGGAAACAATGTTCATTTTGAGCTCAAATATTTTCTTCCAAATGTCTACATCTTTATTTTTCAAATTTTCTTAAATACAACAAAACTTAGCAGAAAGTTGTCTACTCATCTTGAAAAATAGAAAAACATCATTTAATCGTGATATATTTGATAGTTGGAATAGTTATCAAATCTGCATAAACTCGGAGTGTGAGTAGGAAACTTTCAGATACCCCTCGTAGGTTGTGTATGGGTCATGCAAATGTGAAGCCGCCTACATTGTTCAGTTTTAGGGTGTAGATTTTTTGGGTGTGCTATATCAGTGAAGGATCATTGCCTTCATGCATCAGTGACTCACGTTGAAAACATAAAAGTTAAGCTAAATATTAGGGACAAACTCTTAGTTGACTAGGTTTGCTTTGTGGGGGACTCTTGAAATTGATCTCCAGATATGCTTTTGACGGTTTTCACCGCGAAATGGCTAAATTTACATGCATCCAGGGAAATTCGGAATAATGAGGTCCGTCCACACTAGTAATATCATTCCTTTTCACTAAAACTGTTATTATATTCTATACAATCTGGTTAAAGCGGTTATTTTCGGCAAAATTCACCTCATAGTTTTGAAGGTATGTATATGAAAAGTAAAAAAAGTAAATGGAAAAATGTTCAAGAATTTCAGAATTTGTACGTCAGATTTCTCTGAGATCTTTCAAAAATCTTCAGGTCGATATTTTTCAACGAATAGAACAAGATTTCAGTGTAATCGGATGAATATTGGAGAAACAAAATTCGAATGTAAATATCTTTCCTTGGCCATAAGAAAAACGATAAACACAATAACTTGGGAAAGAAACTACTCAGAGACTCGATATTTGAAGAGAAGTTCTCATCGAGGTGAAATCTGTCAGTCAATTTTAAAATCTCAGCTTGAAGCTTCATGCAAACTTTCAGCAGAATTTGACGGATAGTTATTGAAAAATGAAATTTTTGCGAGCATGTCCTAGGAAATTGCATCAAAATCGATTCAGTCCGGCCAGCTGGCCGAGGACACGCTAACTGCCAAATAGGAATGAGCTTGAGACTGAAAATTTTTCATCCAAATTGGCAAGACGGTTTCGGGGTTTAGATGATTTGAAGTTTTTAGGTTTTAGTTTCAGTTTGATCCATTTTCGGAGATATTGAGAAAATACATATGGAATTTCGTGATTTTTCGTCGGAATCGTCGTTATTTCAAGAATAATAATTCAAAAAGTACTACTGGAAACTATTGATGCACAACTATGAGCAAAATTTCGTGATGATTGTATTATTGGAACAATTTGAAAAAAAATATAAGGTTCCCCTTCAAATATTCTATATTTTGCGATCTCCAATCATATTTTCTTCACGAAATTCTGCATGGACCTTCAAGTACTGCCATAATGGCCGTAAACACAATACCTTCCGAAAGAAGGTATTGAGCTTCCGATGGCTTCTTAGCTTTGACAGTGGATAGGTGTCTGAACTGGGATGACAATGTAGTTTAGGTTAAGGGCTTGATTAAGAAGGTTTTATCCGTGAATCCGTGAAATCCACCCAAGGATTCCGCAGATATACCAATTCAAAATTTCATATTTACAAGAATACACTCTATTCTATTCTATTCCATTCCATTCCATTCTATTCCATTCCATTCCATTCCATTCCATTCCATTCCATTCCATTCCATTCCATTCCATTCCATTCCATTCCATTCCATTCCATTCCATTCTATTCAATTCCATTCCAAAGAGACGGCCTAGAAATTCTATATTTGTGGGGTAGGTTAACGGCTTCAATTACGAGGTCTTATTCGTGAATGTGTAAAATCCACCCAAGGATTTCGCTGATATACCAATTCAAAATTTCATATTCACAAGAATACAGATTGGATCGAATTGAAATCTAGTACTTGATTCAAAAATGACAGCTTGATGGTTCATGCAGAATTTTGTGGAGACCATATAAAAAAGATTTTCATAGGAACTCAAGCTGTGTTTGATGCGCGAAAGCTGCCGACTTCACATCAGTGCTTTTCAAGATTTTTTTTTAACGTTTTTCGTCATTTCACTCGAAATGTTTATAGTGAATCTCTTGAGTTTCACTAGTGATCATGGTGTAATGGCTTAGTCATGTGTTAAGTACCATTGTAATTCTTCGATTATTGCATTCGTCTTATCTGAAATTTTATACAGGATGTATTTGTATACTCCATTCACTTTTATAAAGTATCCCGGTTGGCCATGACATTCTGACACATTTCATCGTGTATATTTTGAAAATGTTAGGTTATAGTCATTTTCCTGTCAGATAACTACACAACGTTGTCCTCCCTACATAGAGGTCATAGTAATTACGTATTTTCCAAAATGTCAATTTACTTGGGGAAAATAATTGATTTGAAAAAATATTATGTGATTCAATAATTTCAAAGACCTGGCGAATGTTGAGGAATTTTTTTTTCTGTTAACAATGGAAGATTAAGTTATGCTATTTTTTCGTACGGAAATCAAGAATCGAGTGTCAAAATTTTACTGAAAAATTATGGATAGAGGAGTCCGTTGCTTTGTGATAGTTCATTCGAAAAAAAACTAAAAGTGGTCGAATAACCCTGCAGTAAAACTTCTAAACGAACAGACAAACCTATGGAATTCCTACTTTTAGAAATTCTCAAGAAATAAGCCCACAGAAGACATTTGAATACTTCGTTGCACAACTTGAAATACTCCAGTATGAAAATGTAGTAGTACTACAAAACCTGTGTCACCTTAAAACAACTAACTCTATTTACAAAGTTATCGATAGTCTATGTGAACGATTCACTGGGTTTTCACTCACATAAGTCGAAAATGTTGGATAGCTTGTGATGAATTATTGAGTCCAAATTATCAGGGTTACTATCAGAAAAAGCAAATTTCAATTCTATATAGCACTTCCTGATACTTTGTCTCTGTTTCTTCGAACCTTCCTTCGGCATTTTTAGTTTCCAGTATTTGTATTCTGTGGATGATAATGTTGAGATTGAGAGTAGAAATTTGCATTGGCATTTGGCAACGTCGCTGAGAATTATTTTGACATTGCCGGTATTTCATGATTGCCAATCCGCGTCAGTTTTAAGTAAAAAAACTTGATAGACCTAAACCATGGCCAACCGGGATAGTTTATAAAAGTGAAGTGGACAGAACTCCTGAACAAAATTGGCCAAACATCATGAGCACAATTCATATAACCCACACTTCTTGGAAATAACTTTCACACACATCTGTGTCTACACCGTTACCTCATATATTCGATCACGGGCTGAATCTAAATGGCAAAAAAAACATTCGCAAAGAGAATTCCGGTTCAACCAGTTCTGGGTCATGGAAATCTCTAATCAGAAGGGTTGGCCCGTATGAGAATGTTGCAGCTTTCACGAATAAATAATTCGAAACGTGAAATTTCTACCAGCATATATTGCTTATATGGTCTCGTCAAATTTGGGATGAATTATGAGATAGATTGATCTTAAATGTTAGATAATTTATTCTAGAGTTTTCCGAAAAAAAAATTTTAAATATTTGTGCGTGCTAGATCTGGGTCGATATGATCGTGTCCAAATATTTGGCTGATTTCCTGTTGGAAATGGTCACAAACGATTACATTGCACTAACTGATGAACAGGGAAATTTACTATAAATTACCCATCCCTTAACATTATTATCCTTTCAAATATCGATAAAGGATATTTTTAATTGGTCTAACTTTTTTTTTGTTTTGATTTCGAGATGGTTTCAGTTTAGAATGAACTATGCAGGATATTTCAATAAAATGGGTAACCTCGATTAAATATGGACCATTCTAGAAAGAATGCCGCTCATGATTGGTTGAAGGTTGTGAACTATTTATATAGAAGAAGTAAGGAATTGATTTTATGGTGGAAAATCTAGAAAAACATTGACGTGAGGTCAGGAGCTTTACGTGCTTGTTCAAATTTCAACTATTAGATTAACACGAAATTTTGCATCTAGTTGCGTGTAGGTAACCCAAACCTGATCAAGAAGTTTCCATGTGATTGCATTTGTACTTCTTGAGATTTTGCGGAAATAACGTTAAAATTCCAAATAACAACGAAATTTGGCACATTTTTTCCTTATATCTCCGAAAGTAAATATCTGATCGAATTGAAATTTGAAACATTGTTGTCGAATACTGACTATAAGGTTTGTGCCAAATTCCATTGGAATCTAAAAAATATTCTCAGAGAAAAAAAAATTCATCAAAAATTTAAAAAATTTTTGCATAATTTTTTTTTTTAATTTTCCGACAACTGGATCCACACGAAATTTTGTTTTAAGTTGCGCGTTGGTATTCCAGAACTGTCCACGAAGTTTCAATTTTATCGAGTCAAGACTCGGGAGATACAAGGAATTAACCTCAAAATTTCAAATAGGCCTAACTCCGAAATTATTCAACCGATTCCACTCATTAACGAACTTGACCGAGATATTTGGACTCTTAACCTAATCTGACAATTTCAAGTCTCTAAGTCTTTTCCTTCAGGGGTTAAAGCACGTACGGACGGATAGAATTGAATTTGATCGTTTGAGACCATTTTCGGCTGAAAATTCGAAAATAACAGACATCGTGACGAAATGATAACGCGCTATTCCTTGAATGGCTGAAAGATTCATTCGAAACTTAAGGAATCAGGAATCTAGACAGACGGTAATTTCTGAAATATAAAATATTTCAAGAAAATTTCGAAATATTTTTTGTTGATGGGATCCTGAAGAAATATTGCACAGATTTGTGAATTTGTAGGTCATAGAACAAACGCATAACTGTGTCAGAAAATGACTGTTTGGCTATGACTGAATTTTGAAAAATGTTTCATAAGCGTGTGGTTTTGAATATATTCGAATTTTAGAATTCTTTTTCAATCTTTTCTTTTTCATTCCTTCTTACTGGTGTTTTCTGGAGGAACGTTCACATGAACTAGTCGAACAGAAGTTCAACAAAAGGCAAAACTATTGAGTTTAAATTCAATCAAATTCCTATCTTTCGAGTAATTGAGAAACAAAAATTACAAATCACAGCTTGGAATCAAATTTGATTCTCGTGCGCTGAAACATTCATTCAGCATATTAATTTCAAAATAATTCAAAAAATAAATGACTAGTTCAGCTGAAAATTGGCGGGATTCGAGGACATGTTTCTGAATATTTCTTTCAACGCGCTTTTGCCAACATTTCTGTAATTTTGCCGAAATTTTCTCGAACGACTACGATGGAGAAGAATCCTATGTCAAATACAATTCTGTCCAACCGACCGTCCGTAGGTGCTCTATCTTTTGAAATAAACTACTCACAGTACCCCAAATTTTGTGGTAGGATAGGAGCTTATATATTATCATGTTATCTGAGTTTGCTAATAGGCAAAACCAGATGAGCGATTTCGGAGTTATACCCATTCCACTTTTGAGGATTTTCCCCCAATATCCCAAAAAAGAATTGATGCGCTCAGACTTGAACTGCGATATAAGTTGAGAAATCCTGACCTGTCACTTTGTCGAAACATTCATCAGGATCGTATCCTAATTTAAGTTGGATACAATTCTTTTCTATGTTCATCAGATTTCTATGCAATTTCGCACACGTCTCAATAGACGACTTCGGCCCAAGTTGCCAACCCACAATTTTCTTCACAAATTAACTATCAATGGAGAACGAAAATTTCAGGACCAATTCGACATGATAAGGTTCGCGTTATTCATAAATATCCGTAAAAGATGCCTCGGCTCCTCAAACAAGAAAATTCCTTCCAAATATAGGGTTTTGTCAAGATCATCCCCGATTGGCTGAAATTTAAGTTGGCATTCCTGATTTCATGTTAATAGTGTCAAATTTATGTAGGATATGTTCCACAAATCAACTTAGTTATTTCGGTTGCCGGTTTTCCATTCCGTAAATATGAAATATTCGGTTGGTTCCTGAAAAAAAGGTTAATTACGGAATTTGATTGATGAAAAAACTTTCTTTCTGTCATCAGAACGACAGTCAATGTTCTATGGTAACATATCCAAAGCATAGAACAATCTTTATTTACTTTATGTTCCACAGAACATAGAAGAGACAACAATCAACAATGGAAAAATTACTAGGTATGGTCTATGGTTCATAACGTAAATAAAGATTGTTCCATGCTATGGATATGTTACCCTAAAACATTGGTTGTCTTTCTGGTGTATAGACTTAATATGTCTATGTCCTGGTTACAGGAAGATTGCTTTTCCATCAATCAAATTCCGTAATTAACGTTTTTTTTCAGGAACCAACCAAATATATCATATTTACAGAATGAAAAACCGGCAACCGAAATAACCAAGTTGATTTGCTGAACATATCCTACATAAATTTGACACTATCAACATGAAATCAGGAATCCCAACTTGAATTTCAGCCTAACAAAAACCTATATTTAGAAGGAATTATCTTATTTGAGGAGCCGAGGCATCTTTTACGGATATTTATAAATAACGCGAACCTTATCATGTCGAATTTGTCCTGAAATACACGTTTCCCAGTGATAGTAAATTTGTGAAGAAAGTTGTGGGTTGGCAACTTGGGCCGAAGTCGTCTATTCAACAACAATATGCCAAATTTCAGCCCGATCCAATATTTACTTCGGAAATATTGGATTATCGGGGAAAAATACGTCAAATTTTGCCTTAACAATGAATTTGCACAGCGAGTTGAACTTCAGTGCTTCTCTAGATTTTCAAATTTTTCTATTCATAAGATCCACAAAAAAAATACCAATATTCCTTGTATTATTAGGGAAACGATATTTTGAATATTTCAAATCTCCAGCTCATTCCCTTTTAAGTCGTACCAATTGAGGTACACTCGGCCGGAAGGAGTTGAAAATTGAAGTCGATCTCAAATTTCTCATCAGTCACAAGAATTTAGTTTGGGAACGTTTTGGGGTTCAGAATAACAGAAGTTCCTTTTTCAGATCTAACGGGTGAAAAACCAATCCAGTGATAAATTATGTACACCCTGTATACCCGAAATCATCAAATTAATTTCGCATTCAAGCAAGTGAATTTTTTAAAACCATTCAGAATATCCTGAAACAATAGCATCATCCAACACCAGCACGTGTTCTAAGTGCACAAACAAATCCTATTGAATAATAATCCTCATAATCACAGTCGGAATACAAATTTTTGTACGAGTTGTATCGATTGTCGATTACGCCATAGCAGGCAATAAATAAAAAAGCAGACGAAAGCCTACATAGAGTAAAATCGATAGATGCGGCAAATGAGGTTCATGTAAAATGTAGGATAATAGCCATGTGTGGATATTAATTCGTTCCGGCGAACACAGTTCAATCGGTATTGCAATTAGTGCAAAAATCGATTCGATATATACTGGAAACGATATATACTATACTAATGGTTTGTGCACAAATGGACGTGGAAAAGTTCAATTCATTGATGTGAATCTAATGACTGGTGTGACCAGGCAAGTCACGAAACAGACAATAAAATAGTTAGGTAATTTTCACGATAGAACGTGGACGTACTAGACCTCGAATTATATGCATTAACAAACTGGCAAAATATGCATTTAAATATGTACTCATGATGTGAAAAACATGGCGTGCTCATCTGAAAAATAGGCACTAAAACAAATATCAATTTCCATTGTGTCTTCGATTTATTTTCAGTGATCAATCAATAGACGACTTCGGCCAAGTTGCCAACCCACAAATTTCTTCCAAATTTACTATTACTGGGGAAGGGAAAATTCAAAATAAATTCGACATGATAAGATTCGCGTTATTTATAAATATACTTAAAAGAAGCCTCTGCTCCTCAAACAAGATAATTCCTTCCAAATATAGGGTTTTATTAAGATAATCTCTGATTGGCTGAAATTTAAGTTGGGATTCCTGATTTCATGTAAATAGTGTCAAGTTTACATAGGATATGTAATCAAGTTGGATATTTCGGTTGCCGGTTTTCCGTTCCGTAAATATGAAATATTCGGTTGATTCCTGAAATTCAGTTAATTACTGAATTTGCTTGATGAAAAAAAGTTCTTTCTGTCACCAAAACGACAGTCAATATTCTATGGAAAGATGCACAGAATATATCAGGTGTCGACACTTTCCTTCTAATAACCACTTAAATTTTGGGTCCAAAACGCGGTCCTAGAATTGTCAAATCTTGGGCTACTTGGCTGATGGCGCTTACGTCGCTTTGGCAAGTGCATACATTTAATTCCGCTGAATAAACACGAATTGATCTATAATCTTATGAAACTATTTCCCAAAAAATGAATCAGATATTTGAAATTATGTATTCTCACTAATACATATAAGACTAGTTTAACAAATGTGGAATATCTACTCATTAATAATATGGAATATGTGTTAGGGAATAAGGAGCAATATGAGGTTTTTTGTTAGAACACTTTCACGGATGGATACAATAAGTTATTTCGAAGCCAAAACAACGGTGAAAACGAAACGGGTGATTGATTTAACTAATGCATTCTATTGGATAGTTTGGATCTCCTTTAAATTTTGTATGTACAAATTGAATTCGAAAGTTATGACTTGTGTTGAATACCCACTTAAGCAAATATTTGGAGGAAATGTTCATGTTTATTACTATTGAAATTGATATATGAATTTTCACTTTGCTGTTCATGTTCATACTAGTTTATCAGACGAATTTCAAACCAGACAAATTAATTGTAGTATCTATCGGTCCAAATGATTTTTTGTGGTATTTTTGAAAACACAACTCTGGAATACTTCCTTTCCATGAACTGAATATTGAGATAATGAATACCTCTTGTAATAAGCAGGTATTCAAAAATATCAAGTTTCAGACTTGTGTATTCAGAAACGAAGGATATTACCGCCATTCTGACTGAATGAAATGAATAATCATAATTTAAATTCGTCAAAATGAATTTATTATCGGAAATTCTTGAAAATAATGTATGGTCCAACTAAGAAAAAAGTTCTGATTTGACTAGTTTTGATATGACAGGTCGGTGACTTTCGTAAATATTTCAGATTTTATATGACAGATTTTTCTATTATATTATATGTCGGCATCTATCGGCGAAATCTGAAGAAGGCCAACAAAGCCGTATTTTGACAACGTTTGGACCTCATTTCGGACCCAAAATGTGTCAAACAGTGTCCGCACCTTATGTATTCTATGCATCTATCTCTATGGTAACATATCCATAGCATAGAACAATCTTAATTTACTTTATGATCCATAGAACACAGATGAGACAACAATCAACAATGGAAAAATACTAAGTATGGTCTACGGATCATTAGGTAAATATAGATTGTTCCATGATGTAAGTAAAACATCATGGATTGTTCCATGATGTCAAAAACATGCTGTACCCTTCTGAAAAAAAGTGATGCCAGCAAGATTAAAATACAAGGAAATATATATTCTGTGCTTTGAATTTGAATGAAAAAAGTTACGTCATCATTGGTAAATACGATCACAGATGAGCACACCATGTTTTGCTCATGATGAAAGTAAAACATGGTGTGCTCATCTGCTTTTCTGTGATCGTATTCACCAATGATGACGTCACTTGTTTCATTCAAATTCAAAGCACAGAATATATATTTCCTTGAACTTGAATGAAAAAAGTGACTTCATCATTGATAAATACGATCACAGAAAAGCAGATGAGCACGCCATGTTTTACTTACATCATGATCATGGTTTTGCTCACATCATGGATTGTTCTATGCCATGGATATGTTACCATAGAACATTGGCTGTCGTTCTGGTGACAGAGAGATTGCTCTTTTTCATCAATCAAATTCCGTAATCAACCTTATTTTCAGGAATCAACCTAATATTTCATATTTACGTTTTCCTTGAATACAAAACATAACCAATCGGTAGTAGCATGTTGGTCTAGGGAGAATAAGCATCTAAGTATTTCTGTGTGTACCCAGTATCCTTAATGTTTGGACAGGAACACCTACTGGGGAATTATATCATCGGGATATTTTTATTGATGGTAACCAAAACGCTGCCAAATATCTGGAACTTTTAGGTCCGGTGCACACATACGATTCTAGTTCATCGATTATATTCCACAAAAAAGCTGAAATTATTTTCAGTAGTAATGTCTCTAGGTCCTTTATAATTTAATAGATAGACTGGTGCGCCCAGATCTACCTAGAACACAGATTCGCCTTTTATGTGAAAAAAATTTTAAATAATAATACATAAATTATCGAAAAAAATTTTTGACTGTCAGAATATTATTATAATTACAATAACTCAAGGACAAAAAAGAATTATGTCTCAATCAATCGAATCCTTATGCGTTATTCTTGAAGATTATGATTTTTCTTTTGCCGAATTGGAAATCCGGAACTCAAAAAATATTATTTTCTATTTTTTCCACATCCACTGTCTAGCAAACTAACAATATTCTCAAGATAAACATCATATATATGGCATTTGTTGGAGATTATTCTAATGGTCTTACAACTTCAATAAGATTTCGAAAACATTCATCATTCCTTAGTTGAAATAATTTCAGTAAATGCTTTTATGAAATTATCACTTTCCTATTGGAAAGTATCTCTCCAAAGTTTAATTATATTTAGGTTTTTTCTCCATATCGTTGTATGAGTTTATCGATTCCAAAGTGAATATACTGTCTGTTCATTTCTCCGATGACATAAAGCTGTTTTTCCCTCATAAATCATCATGTGAATCACAATAATCTTCTCTCGATTGAAAAGTAAATATTTTATCAAACTGCATTTCGAACCGAAATTGTCAAAAATTCATAGATATTTGTTATCAGCTCTCGTTTTTATTTACAGTTCGATAATTTTTGTCATTAAATAAAAAATATGTCTCAATCAATTTTTCAGATTCGGTTTGTTTACCACTTTGTTTCATAGCTGAGTAGAGATATAATAGCGGGAACAAGAAGTAGATAATCCATTAGAAACATATTTCGCTGATATCCTTGCTCATTAAATGAAGGAAAATTACCAGTGAAACGTCCAAGTAAACTATAAATCATAAATAAATGCAGTCGGCGAGTATAGTCCCACCATATTTTCAGAAAAGGTCAGCGATAAGGAACATGGAGTATGAAGACGCAAAATTTGTTTGTTTGTTAGCAAATCATGTAAACGTATATTTTTATAGAGAAAGCAGCCTTGCTCTAGAAAATTCAAATGTATCTGCGAAAATTTCCAAAACGCTCAATAAACTTGAGATGAGTGCTTGAATTTCGGAATTAATTCTCTGCAGAACGAATCAACGAAGAAAAATATTTGATATCCCTGAAATCTTGAATTGACCTTGGATCATTCACGGCTAAAGATGGATTTTCACCAGGATTGGTTGAACATTGAAATTTGTCGCAATAAGGAAATGATATGAATTAACACACTTCCATACATAGCGTCTGATCATAACCGCACATTATCAAAAAGTAATTAAGAATTATACTTTATATTAACATATAATATGAAGACTAGGTCGTGTAAAATCGCTTTCAATTATCGCATATCAAATAGTTGTCCCCAAGTGTTCGAAGTGCTATCTATTTTTGTACTTATCGCCGAATTTGTAACCTTGACTGTCTCGAAAGACTGATAAACGTTAGATATTCAACATTGATGAAGAGAAAATAAGGAATGTTTTTCACATTATTCGAATATTGGTCGAATTGAGTTGCCGAATACTTCTAAAAAGAATGGAAAATGCATGTGGAAAGAAGAAAAAGTATCAATATTAAAGCGGATAACTGCTCATCCCAGATTGAAAAAAATCCAAAATTATCAAGCTATTTTATTCGGGTCGAAAGATTTGAATATCACTAGGTAGGAGAAACAGGACAACATAAAGATTTCGATGAAAACTCATTTCATTCTGTATTGGATACGAGTTTTGCAATTTCATGAGAATTTAGTCAGAATATACAAATTTTTCAAACGAATACTACACGTTTGTTGAAAATTGAAAACAAGGAATCAAATGATTGTCTTTGGTTTTTTTTAGCAGATTTGGAAGTGAATATCGAATGTTTATTATTCTACACTGAAGAAATACGTTCATACTCAATCGGTTAATCCAGAAGGAGAAAACCAGACCAATGATTCAGGAAACAAATCTCAAGAAACTATGGAAACAGTGGCTTCAGTCTCCAGTCATTGGAAATTGATCATGAAATTTGAATACATCAACTATATCAGCATTCATAGCCTTAAAAAGTTTCGAATTACAATCCGCACCACGTTATTTGACCAAAATACTCATGGATAACAAATTGTTTGAATAGACAGAAGTGGTAAATTCAGTAGAACTATATTATAGATATAGAATTTGAATCGCTTGGTATTTTCGATATAGAAATCAATGGACATTCCTTGAATAATGAAACACTTCACACCTCAACATTTTTCTGGTCACAAATCGCAAAAAACTATGCAAATGATGACTTCAGCCTCCAGTCATGGGAGATGGATCATGAAATTTGAATCCATTGACTATAACAGCATTCATAGCCATGAAAAGGATTGATATATTTGGTATTCATAGATAACAAATTGTTGGAAGAGACGGAATCGGTAATTCTAGTCGAACTAGATCATAGATATAACATTTGAATCGTTTGGTATTTTCAATATGGAACAGTCCACAGCGCACCACTTCCTGGTCACAGATATCATGAAACTATGGAATCAGTGAATCTGTGACACCAGTAATGCATATATCACAGATTTGATTAGAGTCCTATGTTTGGTACAGCAGATCCAAGAAAATGCCTTAAATATCACAATAATAGCACTGCACACAACATTATTTCTCTATGACGATTAGTGGAAAACTACATGGTTCGAAGTTTACTAGGTATTTGATATAGAATTTGAATATTTCGTACTTTCTCAGTACACTGTAGAGACCAATAGAATTTACAGATATAAACGAAAACACTTCATAGCGCAACTATTTTTTGGTAACACATCGCAAAAGCTATGAAGTTTCTGACCCCAGCAGTATGAAATCAGATTGTATCTGTATCGTTTGAATCCTTTGATACTTTCAACCGAGCAATACACGCCTTTTCAACATACAAATCTATTAAATTTCCGTTAATATCGCGATAAAAACAGCGATACTCCACACCACAACTTTTATCTGGTTACAAATGTCAAGAACCTAGTGACTCCAATCATAGGAAGCTAGATCATAGATGTAGAATATGAGTCCTTCGACTAACAGCAGCCCTCATATCCATAAAAAGCTTTGAACAACACTTCGCACCACCTTATTTCACAAAACTATACATAGAAAACAAATTATTGGGAAATATATAATTGGTAACCCTAGTAGAACAAGATTATAGATAAACATTCTGGTCTTTTCCATATAGCGATCAACAAAAACTCCTTGAATATCGCGAAATAAACAGAAACACTCAACACCGTAGCTGTTTTCTTGTCACAAATCTCAGAACACTATAGAATTGGTGATCCCAGCCATAGAAAGCAAGATCATAGATATATAATCCAAGTATGTTGGTGATAATAGCAGATCCATGAAAATGTCTCGAATAACACAACAAAAACGTTCCACATTACATTATTTGTCGATATCAAATAGTGGAAATATATGGAAGCGGTTAGAGGGAAACTGGATGTCAACAGGAACACTTCATAGCTCAACTATTTTCTGGAAACAAATCATAAAAAGCAATGGACTTGGTGAATCCATCCGTACGGAACCAAATTATAGGTATAACAATCAAATCCTATGATGATTTCAACGAAGCAATAAATGCAAATTTCTTGAATATTGCGATAGAAACAGGAACACTCCACAACACATCATAACTTGAAAATGTAGGACCGAAATCTAGCAGGACGACAACTCGACTGGCGGGACCTACGTGCGTTCGCGAATCCTAAACTAAAGCTCCGTCCACATCGATGACCCCCATCCAAATTCGCAAGGAGTTCGCAAAGCACTGGCGCGTCACTCCCATGCTGCTCTAGGCACAGGCAACAGGCACGCCAAATGATGCCGCCCCCCAATGCCTACTCCATCTCTGTTTTTGCACTCGTCGCGAACTGGTTCCAGAGTACATGGCCTGGCGTACGATTCGCAATGTTGTGGTTGGTCAAGATCCTGCATCCTGACGTGACGTAGGACCCACTGTCAATGTCCTTAGCGTAGGTCGGTGTACGATCTGCATCTAGCGGTATTATGAGTTTGATCGCGTGCAAAACAGGTTTCAAGGGCGTACATGCGGATTATTCGCATTGTTTCGCTACGCAGGAGAATTTACTCTCGCTTTCATGGGGTTTTGTCGCGGCCGCCTCCAAGGCACGACCTGCTACCCGTAGACGAAGCCTTCAAGGGTCGATGAACCCGTGTTGTGACTGTAGTGCCGTAGTTTTGTGCTTCCAGAGGGTGAGTTGCGTAGTGATGTAGTTGGATTTTGGGAAATATGGAAAATGAATGAAGTGAATGAGAAATTGTGGTCTTGCATAGGTGATAACACAAAGAACTGGATAAATCCAGTTGGTATACTTGAAAATATGGGTTATTTTATGATTGATCTGAATGGTTTTTGCGCGTTAGTCTCCGAATGCTATCTTCTGGTCCATAGGTCAGTAGACGAATCTTGGATAGGAATATTTGGATTGAATGAATGGTTTCGTAGTATATTTATTTAAATTTTTTTTCGATATTTTCACACAAACAAATCTCACCGAATTTTAATATCTCGAGGATTTTGCAATAATTTACGTTGAAAATTTATATACAGAATGTTTCACTTTGAGTGAAGATTTATTGTTTTATAACGGGACAACAAGTTTGAGAAGGCTTCTTTTCAGAGCCGAGTAATCCGAAAACATACTTGGTGTTTTTGCAGGAAAAAGTAAGTATCTCTCTATAGATAAAGGCACCTCTGAAATACACAAATCGAGTTTCCACATCCTTACAAATACTGAGAGTTCAGAATTCAGCGTATCGATAATTTGATAGTATGAACAGTGTAAAAACGGTGCATCAAAAAATCTAGAAAAGCATTGACGTGAGGAGCTTTTACGCGCTTGTTCAAATTCTATCTGATAAATCAACACGAAATTTTGCACCTTGTTGCGTGTTGGTTATCTCCATCTGATAATGAAGTTTCAATATGATTGCATCTGTTCTTCTTGAGATATTGCGGACATTACGTTGAAATTCCAAATAACAACGAAATTTGGCACAATTTTTTTCCTAATATCTCCGAAAGTAAATATCGGATCGAACTGAAATTTGAAACATTGTTGTTAAATACCGAGTCGAAGGTTTGTATCAAATCCCATTGAAATCTGTGCCACTATTATACTTATTGTTTGGTTACATTCCACTGCAACCTTAAGGTCTATTGTGCCCCCTTTTCAGAGCTGTTTTCCCACTACGCTACCTACAGCCTGCCCTCCAGCTTTAGAGCTCTAATAAACTTCAATATCTATGGGGGCTTCAAGGAGTGTTAGTTCGAATTGCTCCCATAATTCTCCTGTCGTAGAATTTCCTTGCGCAGGCTTACAATGGCGAGGCATTCTGTGATCAGGTGAACAGAAGTTTCCTGCTCTTTCCAACAGAATTTGCACTAGTCAGTTTCTGATAAGCCCATTCTTTTCATATGCTTCCTTAGGCGATAGTGTCCTGTGAGGAAGCCAGTGAGGAGGTGTCACTTGTTCTTACTGATATACAAATGATTTTTGGACCTTGCAGTTTCGAAGTTCCGAAGGACTTTTAGAAGTGATCTATCCTGGAGAATTCCTCCAGAGGACTTTTTTTCTTTCTTCTCCCAAAACTTCTTTATATAGGTGCAATATTTGCCTATACCACAGAAAAGTTCTGAGCCAGTAGGTAGCGTTTGTGTTTCATTTCTGGTTAGAGTGTTATCCTCTTCATTTCCTGTGATTCCTGAGTGTCCAGGAACCCAGACTAAGGAAACCTTCATGTTCTTGCCTACTTCATTGAATCTCCTTCGGCACTTCCATATCAGCTTTGAGTCAATAACATATGTTCAGTGATTTGATAGCACCCTGACTATCAAATTGGATCGCGATGTCACATCCTTGATAGTTTTTTTCCAGGTTTATGTCTATACATCTTTCGATTGCAAGTATTTCTGCACGAAAAACACTCGAGTAGGAGCCTAGTGATAGTGTACACTTGGTTCTAGACCCGAAAACTACAGTGCCTGCCATTATCGTGGTTTTAGAATCATCTCTATACAATTTAACTGTATTGGCGAATGAAGATAAGCACTACTCCCTCTGGTGACTATCCGAGTAACCCGATGTACAGACATTTGTTTTTGACAAGTTTAAAGAAATGTTAAGAAAATGAGAGAGTTTATGCATTTTTCTTGGCGTTTGTGTGATTTTACAAGTGCATTTACTGAGGAAAAGCAAACTCAAATGTCCTTCCCATAGATTTCTATAGCCCGGTAAAAAAATTTGGAGTTAGGGTGAAAGAAACTTCCTCTAAGAAGTCGGATCTGAAAGTGTTGAAGAATCGATAAAAACCAACAAACAAGATTTATGAGAGTCTGTTACCTGCATTTTACCGATGATGTTCATTTTTATAAAGGTAAGCACGAATTGCTCATGAAATATTAGATCACATTCATGGAGACAATTTTTTTCCAGGCCCATAATCCAAGCAGAGAAATTTACCTAAGAGGAATGCTATGCCTTCCAGAAATCTGCCTGTTTAACTGATCATTAAGGAACAACGTGAATGTTCTAGTGATAGAAGACTATTGGAAAAAAAGAGTCTTAACAAGGAAATATCTGGTGATGAATACTCTTCGCTCAAAGTGCTTCTGCCGATGAAAGCAAAGTTGTACAAGGCTTATTTATTACAGCTTTTTCAAGACCAATCATATGAGTGTTGGAAAATTTATTTGTCGATCCATAATGAATTAGGCTTATGGTAGAAGTAGCATTAATTTCATGTGAATGTATTCATTTTATTCACAATATATTGACTATTTAGTTTAGTTATGAGTATTTGTCTATTATTCCAAAAAGTATGTTTTACAATACTATCTGTTTTTAAACTTTTAAAACAGCCTAAAAAATCCACCAAAGTCAATCTTGCCATTCGGATCTGAAAATAAATGATATTAAAATACTGTCTAACCTTGGAGATATCCCCGTAACTTTAGAGTTGCTACACTCAATTGGATTGAAGGATGATACATACCTACTTTATGGCAATGGAATATGTACTCTCAGTAATACTCTCGTCAACTATAAAAGTCTAAAAAGGCTTTGAATAAATCGTGAAATCAAAAATTATCAAACCAAACACTAACAAAGAGTACAAAATCGACTATCAAAACAAAATATGTCTGTATGTAAAGTTCTAAAACTGGCCACTGTGGCGCTGCAATCTTAAATTCAGACGCCAATTTACTTTGAAATTTTGTGTAGAGTATTCCTTTTTCCATTCTTCCTTTCGCATAGTATTAAGTTAAAGTTCTTCTCGATGCTAACTTTTGTAATCACTAATAGTAGACCTATTAGTGAAAAGTAGAATAGTTACGATATCAGGATTTTCATGTTTCATTGCAAATCATGCTTTAGTAACTATTCTACTTTTCCTTCTTTCAGCATTTCCTTGGAAACTCAAGTATGGAAAAAAACAGATGGCATGATAAACATTTTTTCCACGGTATTGCTGAGTTTTTTGTTGCATTGTTCAGTTATTTTTTTGTTTTCTTCAGAATAATGAATTGAAGAAGTAATAAAAATAATATTCGTTCACAAAGTTAAAGATACAAACAATTCAACAGTTGAAGGAATATGCCTAATGGAACAAATGGTTGGCATAGTAGAAGCTCTAGCTTCAATTAGCTAGGTAACGCTTGTAAGTGATCTTATACTAACAAAAAAGGTCAAATGTATGGCATACTTGAAAATGCAATTTAATTACCCTTAGAACAAGATGTCACTCATACCCCAGCCCGTTTATGATTTTGGGGTTGCTCTAACACGCTCTCAGGTTTGATACGAATTGATTAGAACCAACTGTATAAAAACGAGTTTTATCTCTTTCTGCATTTTTGCTGATTTTGTATAGGTGCCGAGATATCGTGGATGGTATCTTTTCAAAGTGACACACTGTATCATCGCCCATATCTGTTGGTTGTCAACAGCAAAGCGCGCCGCATAGGTTCATTGCTAAAAGTTTCTTTGTTGTTTCATCGTTGATAAGCAAATTGCTGGTTGTTTTCTACAGCTATACAAGGCCTTATTTGATCAACACAATTTTTGCGAATCGATATCAAGGATTCCGAGACGCTTTATGCAAAACTTCATAAACAATAAACAGGAAAAGCATTTTTATAACTGATAACAGTCTGCATTGTTTTTGCCGACATTCAGTGGTTAATACGTCTGTTGAAGTTAGTGGAGTTGGATTAATTTAATTGTTGCGAATTTTCACCGAAGTTTTCCTCGATACTATCTTCAAGAATATCAAATTTTTTTCGACTAGTATATAAGAAAGATCAGAATGTGATATTGGTAAAACATCTTACAATTTTTTTTTCAATTTTCGCGAAATGAGCAGTGATTTTTAAATATTCCTCCAACTTCATGACATGAATCTCTACCTGCATGTTTCATCATATTCTGAATACTTAGAGCGACTGTTTCTGTCAAGGTGAGTTATTCTAGCTTTTTCAAATACTGCTAATAATGTTGCATTCTGCAATCACCTTGGAGATAATCGATTTTTGAATGCCTCCGTTTGAGGAAGACGCAATTTTCCTATCATGTATAGGAGGAGTGAAAACTAAGTTGATCATTACTGTAGAGAAAAAAATTCGACTTCCCAGGTGGAAATTGAAATAGATGTGCTTAATGTACTCTTGTCTTTTGGGAAAAGTTATAGCCACAATCATTTCCAATGTTTTTTTCGAATTATCACATATTGCTTCAAATCTTTAGATTGAACTGTACCAAACCATTTCGAGTGAAATTGATTATGGAGTTTAATTTATTTAGGAACTCAATTGCAAATTGGAATTTTATGGACTAACCCAGCATTCTATCCTGTGGCATCAGCTGCTCCTTTGTCTAATTAGAAGTCAATAGTGAGTCCATTCCAATTTTAGGGTGAAAATTAAAATAACAGACTTCACAAACACAATGTTTTGGATTTTTTCTTTTATTTCAAAATATAACATTTGTGTCAGTTATTTTTTAGGTGTTTTCTCGGTTTTCACTCCCAATATCTGATAAAGAAATTCAATAACAATTCTCATTTAATTTTCAATAGTTGTTTTTCAGATATTGGGAGTGAAAACACCTGAAAAATACAACATCCCAAAATAAGCTTCAATTGATAATTCATGACAGTTGTTTCTTTCGAAATTCCGAATATTTTTGAAATGGACTATGAAAATGAAAACTATAATATGTTGTTTTTTCTTTATTTCTTACACGACGCTTTTTTTGTATAGCAATTTTGAATATTCGAACTTTTTGCAAGCATTTTCTAGGAAACAGCGAGCTATCGTTTCGTCTGAATGCTAGTTATTCTCGATTTTTTTCCGGAATATGGTCTGAACGACTAGGTTGGATTCACTGATGACGAAACCGTTGCCAAAATCTATTACGTTAGGACGTGCTAGGCACGATACCGTAAGCAGGGAAAAACTTAACAACTTTCTGGGTGGGTTCCGTATAAAAATGCGACGGTAGAGTCCGTTAATGAGTCAAATCGGCCGAACGGTTTCGGAGTTCTAGTCATTTGAAGTTATTTCCTCGAAGTCTCAAGAACTTCTTATACGATCTGATTGAGACTTGATAGTTAGTTGCATAATACCGACGTGTTACTGCAAGCAGAATTCTATGGGATCATAAAGTGGATGAATAAAAAAAAATTGAATTTTCCAATGTTTTTCCTGAAAAAACTTCATCAGATTCCTAAGGAATTTCACACAGACTTTGAAGTCAATGTTTCAGAGGGTAATAATGAATTTCAATAGACGACTTCGACCCAAGATGCCAACCCACAATTTTCTTCAAAAATTTACTATCAAGGTGGAACGGGAATTTCAGGACCAATTCGACATGATAAGGTTCGCATCATTCATAAATATCCGTTAAAGATGCCCCGGCTCCTCAAACAAGATGATTCCTTCGAAATATAGGGTTTTGTTGAGATCATCTCCGATTGGCTGAAAGTTAAGTTGGGATTCCTGATTTCATCTTAATAGTGTCAAATTTATATAGGATATGTTCCGCAAATCAACTTGGTTATTTCGGTTGCCGTTTTTCCATTCCGTAAATATGAAATATTCGGTTGATTCCTGAAAAAAAAGTTAATTACGGAATTTGATTCATGAAAAAACGTTCTTTATGTCACCCGAACGACAGTCAATATTCTATGGTAACATATCCATAGCATAGAACAATTTTTAGTTATTTTATGATCCACAGAACAATCAACAATGGAAAAATTACTAGGTATGGTCTATGGATCATAAGGTAAATAAAGATTGTTCTATGCTATGGATATGTTACCCTAAAACATTGGTTGTCGTGCTGGTGTATAGACTTAATATATCTATGTCCTGGTGACAGAAAGATTGCTTTTCCATCCATCAAATTCCGTAATTAACCTTTTTTTTCAGGAACCAACCGAATAGTTCTTACTTACAATATGGAAAACCGGCAACCGAAACAACCAAGTTGATTTGCTGAACATATCCTTTATAAATTTGACACTATTAACATGAAATCAGGAATCCCAACTTGGAATTCAGCCTAACAAAAACCTATATTTGGAAGGAATTATCTTGTTTTAGAAGCCGAGGCATCTTTTACGCGAACCTTAGCATGTCGAATTTGTCCTGAAATTCCCGTTTCCCAGTGATAGTAAATTAGTGAAGAAAATTGTGGGTTGGCAACTTGGGCCGAAGTCGTCTATTGGATACTATTTCAATTCTCGGAGATATTGAATAAAATATGTCAAAATTCGTGTTTTCCTCGGTATCGTTGCTACTTCCGGAATAACTCGAGAAATAACCCAAGTTGAAACTCAGTTACCAGTTGGGAAACACTCATGCAGGATTTTGTCTACAATTTTGTGATCGTGTCATCAGAACAATTAAAAAAAAAATTCTAAACATGAATTTGAACATGCAGCTCACTTCACGTCAGTGCCAATGCATTCTAGAAGTAATTCTGAGTGCAATCATATCGATAATTTGGGGTGGGTGAGTGAGTATCCCTGTTCATCATACTTTTTCAAGATATTGATTTTGTAACATTATTGATTGGT
This sequence comes from Myrrha octodecimguttata, assembly GCA_958510865.1. Taxonomy (NCBI): domain Eukaryota; kingdom Metazoa; phylum Arthropoda; class Insecta; order Coleoptera; family Coccinellidae; genus Myrrha; species Myrrha octodecimguttata. Next base: position 66,668,748 of record OY294058.1, on the reverse strand, counting down.
TACGAAGAAGAACCTTCCTGGTGATGGATTCACCGTTCTATCCGAATTCGGGCCATTTGTCATTTCGCTAACATGGTAAAGCTTCCAAACCGTGTGAAATTGCGTTTTCTTTGTTCGCCACAGACAACTGTCGATTCTATCCAAGTGCCAAGTATCTAGGGGCGTGTTATCTATGTGTAAAGTCGGGAAGTCGAGCCTCTTATCGGGGCCTTATCTGTTGCCGATTTCGGAATAGAAAAAACCTACGCATGAATTTCGAAAAATAAATATTGTCATTTCATATGTGTTGTGTGATGTTTACCTAGCTTTATATTTAGAGGCAACAGATAATGTCGAGTATTTTGTGTTTCATTGCTTCATTGATCTCACACACTTGTAAAATGATTTTCATTGTGTGCAACTATAGGTTTGTTCGTTGTACCTGCATGAACTACACTAACTACACCAACTCCACTGACTTCCAATTCTCAGTACAGCTGAGTGTAGTCACAGATAACTGAATGAGTGGACTTTGTGCAGTTCAATCTGTTCCATGATTCTCAAAGAATACAAATATATGTTAAATGATTCAACGCAATCCCAAGATGACAGAATTCTATGCTTCTCATGTTTTCGAGGTGATGCAGATTTGTCGTTAAGTTTTTCTAAAGTCGTCACGGACCAAAACTCTATTTCAAATAACGATCTGATGAAAATTAATTTCGTCCAAAAATAACCACACATAGAGAACAATACTCGTCCAACCAGGATCCAGAGACAACACTATGATTATGAATTATATTAACGCATAACCATCACAGAAGATAACCTCACTTATGCACTGCACACGTCATCTGTGACTACACTGACTGCCAATATTTCCGTAACGAACAGAGTGCAAGTTTACAACGAAATACACCGAACAGTATCAGTGGAGTTAGTGTAATTAGTGTAGTTCATGTAGGTACACCGAACAAACCTTATATCTTGGATTGGGAATCTAGTAGAAAAAATATCTAGAAAAGCACAGAAGTGAAGTCAGCAGCTTTTATGCGCATAAAATGCAAAACCTGCTTGTGATGTTCTGACCAAATGGAACACTATAAACGAACTCAATGATAGATAATGATCATACTCCGCATTAGTTGAATACTATTTGACAGAATGTATAATAAGTCAATACGAAGTTCCAGTTATTTTCAGTTAATTATTTTGGAGAATTGATTCGTTTCTGAAATAACATTTTGTAACGTCGTGATTTTCACGTGAATAACCTACTACTTCATAACTACTTCTTTGAATTTTTGGGAAAATAATAATGATATTATCTATGCAGATTTGCTCAGCATTCTTCAACTAAAGTTATTTCAAAATTTATTATTTCTTCCTTGTCCGAAAAGGTTGTATATACATTTTCATCTGAATTGAATTCAAATCAGGGAAACTTTCAATGGTACATGGTTTTCTATTTCGACAAGATGCATGATGGTGAGATCACACGATATGATAAAATTCGGAAAATATTCCTACAGGTATTGACGCCACTATACAAATACAATAACAACTTCTTATCAACCTTTGGTGTAGTTCACTCGAAATTTTCAATGGGTCTCTTGCACTCTTTTTTTTAAATATTGGAACCGGTTATTCTATCTATAAGAATACTGAAAAAATCAATCACCCTCAAAAATGAATTAAATAGAGTCTTCGGTGTCGTCTAAGGTGAAATTTCAATAGAATCGGATATATGGTTTCTAAAGTATATGAATTTCCAAAATGAATTTCCTTGATTCTTCTATTGATTTGTTTTTCAGAAAAATCAGGAAATCTGATTGGGCTGAAACAAAGTACTCGGTTATAAAATGTCGAATTGGAGATTTCAGTGAAATTCAAATGAAATTATGAAAATATTCGAAAGAAAATTTTCATTTCAAATTTTTATCGGAAATATTTTTTTATTGTTCATCCACCTACCAAGTTTCATTCTGATCAGATGAATATTTTTCGAGTTATTGAAAAATCAAAACTTCAAATGATTATAACACAAAAATCATTCACCAGATTTGGCCCATTAACGAACTCAACCGAGATATTCAGGATCAAAACCCAATCTGAGAATTTCAAGACTCTAGATCATTCCTTTCGAAAGTTAGAGCACACACGGACGACCGGCCGGACAGAATAAAATTTGACCACAGAACGAGCGCGTAAAAATTCGAAAATAACGAAAGTGTTGAAAGATGTTGTACCAAATCCACTTATCCAATTCTGCTTATATATTTGGATTGATCTAACGATCACATATATCATTTCCTGTGATATTTATTTTGATTGTCATGCAATTATTATATATTTTGTTTTCGCCGAATTAGGGAAAGCTTGGAAGCATACATTTTAAATGATATTTGTGCAGTTTGTATGTTTTTTTCATGTAGAATACACACGCAAGTATGCGTCATTTTCGCTCACAAATTGGATCAATATAGTATGATGTCTCGCTGTATCTGTAACATTTATACAGGGTCATAATTCAGTACGGTGTTCTTGCGTAGCTGCCAAACAGTACATCTTAGAAATTTCGTTTCAAAACAGGCTTCTAGGAGGCTTATTTCTTCATCTCAGGAAATTATTTCTCATTATACAGGACGTCCTCAAAAAAAATTATCCGACAGATGAGTGATTATTTAAATGGATCACCCTATATTTTTTCATATATTTCAATGTGTTCTAACTCCTCTTTAATGGTGTGAAATTTTGTAGATATTTTTCCAGCAGTGCAGATCTCATTGAAAGAAAACTGTTAAATGTTAGGGGCATAGCTGTCCGTTAAAAGCAATTAAGCCCTCAGAAGAAGCAATCGTAACACAAATTCAATCCTAAGTTTTTTCAACTGAGATATTTGCTGCAAAATAATTATCTTACCTTTTTGAGGGTGCCCGTTATTATCTGTCAAGTATGAAGAATTTAAAATTGATTTTTCTCGATTTTTTGAAATGCAGCACCCTGTATATTTTTCCATGGGAATGTAGACTATTGAATTCTTTACATTTTTGCGGCAGTAACTTTGGGGCTATTTCTACGTTCGCGCCCAGCAGACATGAAAAATGCAATCAAAACTGAAAATTTATAATTAAGAAGCGTAAAAGAGTCGGAAAAATGAAACCAGTGATAAAAATCATTCAGATAAAATTTCGTGCATCTTTTTTCTTTATGCCCCTCATGAAATTCTGCACGAACCTTCAAGATAACAATTTTCGATGAAGTACTAGAGTTCAATTCGATCCAATTTGTATTTAAGGAATTATTGGAAAATTAAATATTGGTTTTTGATATCAATTCAAAATATTATTTTTCCAACTCTGTCAACAAATGTCAATTACACGATTATCTCGAAATTTTGTACAAGATCATCCTACCCTTGGATATGCTGTGAAATAACAACGAAATTTTATATATTTTCTGCTACTATTTGCGAAAATGAATATCCGAAAGGGATAGAATTTTGTGAACTATTGTTAATTATCGGCTCCAAGATCTATATAAAATTTAAATGAAATATGATGAATAGTTTCTGAATCGAAAATTCAACAAACATCAGCGGGAGTTTGGGATTTTTTTTTTGATTTTCCCAACGTTTCATTTTAATTGCATCAGTAGTTTTTGAGAAAGGATTGAGGAAATAATCTGAAAATTTGAAATGTGTATAACTTTGAGTCTTTCGGGTGGATTTTACCCATTAACAAACTGAACTATCAAATTTCGATGTACAACCTTCCCTAGCCGTTTCATGTCGGTGCCTGGTCCCGTCCTAAAGTAATCGCCGCAAACGACGGAAGGCCGGTCGGCTGGACAGAATGGAACTCAGATATATTCTCATCCTCGACTGAAATTCAGATTAAATCGCGTGATTGATTTAATTATTTTTCTAATTTTTTATAGTTTTCCGTCCACTCTGAGGCAATCACGCACTGATCTAATTTTCTGCCATCTGTCAATAATTTAAAGAGCTTTCGCATCGAATATTCTCGAGGTTGTCTTACAAGTGAGCAATTTTCCTAATTCCATTTCCCCCAGTTGGAAGATTAATAATGCAACAATAAAAGAAGTAATTATTCAAGTCGGTCATTGCGCACCAGTCCTGATGGCGGATTGAAGGAAAAACGAAAGGTCTTAATAGCAAGATTGAAAAAAAAAATTCCGAATGGAATGAACGGTAAACTAATTGATTATTGATTTTTTTAATCCATTCTAGGACGCTTCTACCAGAGGTTGGCAAGTTTTTGAAGTGATTGAATTGAGTGGCTCATTTCTAAGCAATGTATTTTTTTGATTATTGTCTAATAGAATTTTTGTTTATGGGAATATTCTATGTACTACGATTTCATTTAAATTTTATCGAAAAATTCGTCAAATTTCGAGTGGAATATTCTTATGGAAAAGTGCAAGTAGAAATTTCAATATATTTGATTGACAGAATGAGCCATTTCAACGCAATTAAAAAAAAGGTTTCAATTTTCTGCAAGATTCATAGATTATTATATCATAGAACGAAATCCCAAAAATTAAACATGATATTCTTTCCTCGACCTGAGTTATTCATAATAATGATTTTTAAATTATTAATATCGAAGTTTTCGACCTAGAGCGTGTCGAGAGAAAAAACTCGAAAAAATTTAAAAAAATTTTTTAACGAAATTGATATGGCCAGGCTGTTCACTACACTACTTGACAAAAAAGATATAAACATGTCTCTTGACCTCAAATCTTCCCGAATTCATTCCAATTTTTGATTGTGTCGGCATAACTCGAATTTTAGAACCATTCGAGCGAGATGTTGGTTGAAATATGAATATATAAAGAAATGAAAATTACAGTACAATAACTCGTTATTCTAGGATCTCGTTTTATCCAAATGTCTTCTATTGCCACATTTCAGTTCGATCCGAATTTAACTAATTTTCAGAAAGTGTGGAAAAAAATATGTCAAATCTTCAGTTCGATCCCAAATTAATTTTCGCAGATATACGGAATAAATATGTCAAAATTTGTGTTTATTCCCCGGTGTCGGTTTTGCCGGCATAACTCGAAAAATGATTATTTATTCATGATGAAACGTCGCACTTATTAAATAATGCTGATGCAAATGCAACATTTTGTGATGATCGTTTCATAAAAACAATAAAAAAAATGTTTTTTGAAATTTTTCTCGACATTTTTTCGGAAACTATTAATTACGTGTCAGCAGCTCAAATTCATTCGTTTTTGAATTTTTCTAACAACAAGATCATTTCAACTAAATTTTGAAAAATTTTCGAGATTTTTTTATAAATCAGATAGTGACTCGAACCCAACAGAAATTGCAAGCTATTGCGCATCGATACTCTATACCTTATTATCAAGTTTCTGATCAATCCAATCACGTCAGTAGTTGTTGAGATATGAACGAACTAACCTTACATATTCAAATGACTCGATTAACTCTAGCGCATTTTGATGCACAACCTAAGCTGGGAGTTTACAGTCGCTTGCTCTTTCCGTTCTCACGTTCTCTGACCTGCCGAACAGAATCATTATCGTGAAAAAATTCTTGAATTACAGATATTTGGCAAAAAAATCTCGAGTAGCACTGACGTGAAGTCAGCAGCTTTTACGCGCTTGTTCACATTGCGAAATGGTGACTTGGAAATTTCAGTGGAATTTTAATAAAATTTGAAAAATTAAAAAAAAAAAATTTTTTTTTTGAAATTTTTCCATGGATAATTCTTCTTATTGACACTGCTCATCTTCCAACCAAGTTTCGTTTCGATCAGATAAATATTTTTCGAGTTATTGAAAAATCAAAATTTCAAATGGCTGTAGCACAAAAACCATTGAGTAGATTTGGCCCATTAACAAACTTAACCGATATATTCGGGTTCTTAATCTAACCTGAAAATTTCAAGACCCTAGGTCCTCCCTGTCGAGAGTTACAGCGCACACGGCTGGCAGGATGAACATAATCAATTTTGACCACGGATTCTTCATCAGTGAGTCCAGCCTAGTCGTGTGCGACCAATTTCGGCTCAAAATTCGAAAATTACAGATATCATGACGAAATGATAACGCGCTGTTCCCCAGAACAAGCGCGTAAAAATATGTGTTCCCTAGAACATACGCGCTAAAACAATTTCAAAACATTCTACTCTTCCAATATTTTCGAAATTACATATATGATCCGATCGAAATCTAGTAGGTACTTGTACGAAAAATTACAGTTTGAAGGTTCATGCAGAATATCGTGAGGATCATATGATTAGAAGATCTCAAAATTGGTTAGTTCTTTCAAAGTGGGGACACCGTCGTGATTTTTGCTTTCTCTTTGACTTTTTTCATAATGCTTGTACATTCTGAGGAAATAAATTTGCTATTATTATTATTATTATTATTATTATGCAGTATGATAACTTCACATCAGTGCTTTTTCTAGAATTTTTCACGTTAAACCGAAACTATTCTGAGCACTCATTCGAATATTATCGCATTTCAGCATGTTTTCCAGAATTTATCAGGTTTTACAGCTTTTAGAACAAAGGGGTTCGTTGTCCTTATTCCATATATTTCGATATAGGTTATCGACAATGACATTCCATTAAGACGGAGAACGGTACATATGAAAGTTCCCCTATCGAAAAGACATTTCTTCACAATCTTTCACCTTTTTCTATTTTGATCGTTGCTGGTTATCGGTTCTTGAAGGGCATGAATCATAAATATATAATATAGGTTGGATTTGTACGCATCGAATGAGAAATATAGGGAGAATGCAACTATAATATGTGTATCAGCTTATTTTGGGATCATTTTGCAGCATTTTCTAGGTTTTTTTCTGGGTTTTCACTGCCAATATCTGAGACGAAACTATAAAAATTTAATATAAGTTGTCAGGTGCAGATGAAGAATTAAAACCTAGAAATGCACTGCCGTGAAGGCAGCAACTTTTGCATGTTCAATGGAGATGACCGCTTCGGCAACCAATTTGAACATGCGCGCATTAGCTTCTGACTTCACGGCTGGATTTCAATTCGATCAAATCTTTATTTTTGGAAATATCGGGAAAAAAGAATTTTCAATAGGTATATCTACGGAATCATTGGGCGGATTTTACCACTTCACGAATTCGACCTTCGTAATTAAGCCCCAAACCTACTCTACGAATACGGCTGACCGTAAACAAAATAACTTCCGTAAAAAATAACTTACGATATTTGTAGAGTAGGTTTGGACCTTAATTACGAAGGATGAATTCGTGAATGGGTGAAACCCACCCAATGATTCCGCAGATATACCCATTACCCATTAAAAATGCTATTATTTCCAAAAATACAGATTAGATCAAATTGATATCCAGTATTCAATTGATTAATGACAGTTCGAAGGTTCATACAGAATTTAATGAGGATAATATGATAAGAAGATCACAGAATACTGAATATCTGAAAAAAAGTTCGAAATTTTTTTCAAATTGTTCCAAAGGCACAATCATCAATAATTTTGCACAAATTATTCCTTCAGCATCTTCAGAATAGCTGCCAAGTTTCATCATGTCTGAATCAGTATTTCTTGAGTTATACCGAAAAAAACAACGATATCGAGAAAAACACATGAAATTTTACATATTTTTTTCCAATATCTCCGAAAATATTATTCCCATCAAATTGAAATTCATGACGCTGCTGTGAAATATAAAGCTCAAGGCATGAGCGAGTTTTTTTTCGAATATGATCAACAGTTTTTGAAAAAAAAATTTTTTTCGAAAAAAATTTCGAAAAATTTGTTTTCAAATTAACTGACCATACGATCCCAACGAAATTTCGCTTGAAGTTGCGCGTCGTTATGCTCCAACTAACTACCAAGTGTCAATCCAACCTCTCCAGTAGTTCCTGAAACATCAGGGAAATAACCTCAAAATTTCAAATGGCTATAACTCCTAAACCATTAGTTCGATTTGGCCCATTAACGAACTCAATCGCGGCATTCAGATGCGCGAACTACCCTAGAAGTTCCAAGTTGCTTGCTTGCCCCGTTCGACAGTTATCGTGTCCACGGCCGGCTGCCGTTTTCCAATGAACTACTGATTTTCAATTCGACCCAGTCTGTAGTATTTAAAATATTGGGAAAATAAAAAAAAAAATTGAATGAGTACATCTGCGGAATTATTGAGTGGATTTTATCCATTCACGAATTCGTAATTAAGGTCCAAACCTAACGGCCGATCATTAACTCAGTATCTTTCGAAAGTATCAACTTATGAACTAGAAATTTGTAGAGAAGGTTTGGGGTTTAATTCGTGAATGGGTAAATAATAAAAAATGGTCTAACTCGGTGTGCATATGCATATGGAAGACTTTGGTCATGTTAGCGACAAATATTAATTTTGAGCGTGAAAATTACCTGTAACCTAAGGATCAAAAGTTCAGTTCGATTGAGTTCAAAACTGTACAGAGAATGCCTAATACTTGTCCTTATGTCGAAGACTTCTATGACTAAATCGGATAATTATATCAATACTTTCCACAAGATTATAAATCAATGATTTCAAATTATCTATACAAAATATAAGTATAATTCGAAAACCTACCTACGACTGTTCATGATTTTGAATTTCCTCGTATCAACTAGATTATTATGAAAAAACAAAACCACAAATAAGATCTGGTTATTCACCATACTTAATGAGTTTTAAATGATGAAGCGGATAATTTTAAAATAGTTTTCCGGAATTTCACGATATTGTGGAAGTAGCTATTGATTACTGAGAGAAGTGACACAATCGAATTGTCTGTCCCATTAATGTCATTGATGACGAATGATCCATTTATTTTTCGTTTTCTTTTCGGAAATCTTTGATTTTGTGGAAATTTCGTAGATTAGAACATATAACTATGAAAAATGTTTGGACTTTTTGATCTCAACTAAGCCAATTGCTTATTTTCACCTTTGATGTTAAATTTTTGACGAAACCTTCGAATTTAGGTTTTCTTATTATTCAGGTTTTTTTATTTCCAATATCTGAAACAGAACTTTTGAAAATTGAATAAAATTATTATCTAAAGAAAACGCCCTTGACAATTGTGAAATTCCAACATATGTCAACGGCAGTTTCTAGAAATAATGTTGCCTTTTATGGACAATATCGGAATAATACAAACGATCAATCTATAACTGACTCCTTCATCAGACAATAAAGAGAAAATTTGCAGAATTGTTTTTTTGCGCGCCTGGAAACAGCGTGTTATCGTTTTGTCCAATTGACTGTAATTTTCGAATCTTGAGCCGAAAATGATCCCAAACGACTAGGTTGAACTCACTGATGACGAATCCGGTGTTAAAATAGATTCTGTCAGGCCGGTCGTCCGTCTGTAGGCACGATTACGGGCGTACGAAGAATCCTTACAACTTCAAATTTTCACAGTAGTTTGCATTTCAAAATGCAACGGTTAAATTCGTTAATGGGCAAAATCGATCGCATGGTTTCGGAGTAAGAGTCTTTTGAAGTTTTGAGGTTATTTCCGTGATAATTCGGGAATTACTAAAACGATTGGATCGAAACTTGGCAGTTAGCTGGAATATAACGACGTGCAGGTTTTCGCGAAATTTTGTTGAGATCATACTGTTGGTAAATTATTCCCCAGAACAAGCGCGTTAAAAACTAATTTTTCTTTGCATGAATCTGAGAGACGTCGTTTTTCAACCGGGAACAAGTGTTGAATTACAATAAATATATCAATTTTATCAAAAGAAATTCCCATTAGACTTGGTTTCTCATGAGATTTTCAACATTATCGGTAAACTTAAGATGCAAAACCCTATTTTCAATGTTTTATCGCATTCGTAAGAGCCAAATAATATTATTGACCTGACTTCAGTTATCTGGTATCTCGATGGACGACTATATTCATTCACTTTGATTTTGGTTCATTATTTGATCAAATCGAATAATAAATTTTAGTGATCTTAAAAAAAAATACCCCCCTGCAAATTTGACACTTTACATTTTGAAGTATGTAGATTTGAATGAACTAATAAAAAAACGCTGCAAATTTTCCGCGAGGGTTCATTATTTTCTCAGTTAAATAACCCAATGCATTGATATCTTAAATGAAACTTATATATTATTCATAAATCATTGGTTTTTCACACCAAAATTTGCAGCGTTTTTCTTTATAACTGAGGAACCACAGGTCGAAAATCCTCCGGTTGAAAATTTTTAGTTTGAGTTATGCAACAGTAATCAACGTTGACAGTTTCATGAAAATTCGATGGTAAGTTCTCGAAAAATATTTTTTTTCCTCCAATCCCCAGTTTTGAGCCCTTAGGGTACACCGATCCTGATGAAAAGTTCTAAGCGACACAAGATTTTTCTACCAAGTTTCACTGACTTCGGTTCGGTTCTTTCAGAGAAAAGCCCCGGACGGCGGACTGACGGATTTTGGTTTATTATTTGATAAAATCAAATAATAAACTTTAGTGATCGATCAAAAAAAAAAATTACCCCCCTGAAAATTTCACAGTTTACATTTTGAAGTAAGTAGATTTGAATGAACTTATAAAAAAAATCCGTCCGTCCGCCGTATATGTTGTCCGGGGCTTTTCTCTGAAAGTACTGAACCCAAATCCGTGAAACTTGGTAGAAAAATCGTGTGTCACTTGAGATTGGTACTTCAAGCTTCTCTGCAGGATCTGTGTACCCTTGGGGCTCAAAATTGGGGGTTGGAGGGAAAAAAATTATTTCTCGAAAACTTTCCACCAAATTTTCATGAAACTCTCAACTGTTGCATAATTGACCCTAAAAATTTTGACCCGGGTGATTTCCGAGCAGTGGTCCCCGTTTTATAAAGAAAAACGCTGCAAATTGTGTTGTGAAAAACCAATGAGGTATGAATAATATATAAGTTTCATTAAAAAAGAAACAATACTACGTGGAAGTAAATTACAGCTAGGCAACACAGCCATATTTAAATGTCATCACATCACTCTTGGTTATATCTCAAGGTCAGGCCGCTGGACCCAATCTACATGCTTCAACGTTGCCTATAGGGGCGTGTGATATTAGAATTCGGAGAAATTTCGACGTATATAGGAGAAAACGGGGTGTTTTTCTGCAGGCTTCAGTGAGTATTTTTTGGAAATTCATTTTAGTATGTACTTATTTCTTTAGCGAGAATGCGCAATGTTAGTTATTTTTCCATTTTTTCATTCCATTTCAGTTTTATTTTCCCGAAAATTTTCGAATTTAAAAATGAAAGTATCTGTCATTACTTGTTCCTGAAGGTCTGAAATAACAATTGCGCAGCGCAAACTATCATCCTACACTGTCTTCAGAGATTTCAACAGCAGTACAAGACGCCTACACCTACAATTCTTGAGCATTGCGTATGAAAATACCCTTAAACAGAGGGAGGTTCCTTACCTGCGCAATTGCTCTTGCAAAATACAAGTCCCACCCTCTCTGTACGGTATTGGCAGCATCAATCAGCGGAGAGGATACTTTGGCGCAGTCGTAATGTATTTTTTGAATTATTTATGTAATTTCATTTTCGGTGAACAGCAGGGTGAAAACTTCATTGCGAACCTGAAAATGAAGGGGTTGGAAATGGAAGGGGGTTCAGGTCAGAAGGTGTTTATTGTGGGGCAAACCTGAAGTCCATGGACGTTCTGTTTGGATAGAATATGGAAATAACAAATTATATAATCAATAGATTTGTAATCGGAATGGTTAGGATGAAGGCATATCTAGTGACTGATAATTATATAGGGTGTCTGGATTAAACGTTCATATATTTCAGGGGGTGATTCTGGAGATCAAAATATGAAGAAAACTTTATTTCTACTACGGTCCTAGAATGTATCCCACAGGCACTATAGATTTGTCAAAATTTGAAGTTCTTATACTAGAGGTTTTGAATCGTCTGGCGATGAAAAAAAACCTGGAAAATCACTGACGTGAAGTCAGCAGCTTTTGCGCGTATGTTCCTTTTGGTGGTATACTTTGAACATGCTCGTAAAAGTTAGTGACTTCACGTCACTGCTTTTCTAGGTTTTTTCGATGAAATACTGAATTTCAATTCGATCTCATCTTTATTTTTGGAAATATTGGAAAAATAAAATTTAGAATCGGTATATCTGCGGAATTATTGTGTGGATTTTACCCACTCACGAATTCGGTCTCCGTAATCAAGCCCCCCTCTACAAATATCGAGTTTCTAAATCGTTTCTTCCGGAAGTTATAAATAAACACAATAACTTCTGTAAGAGAAGACTAAGAAACTCGATATTCATATTTCATTTTTCCAATATATGCAAACATACAGATTGGATCGAATTCGAATCCAGTTTTCTGTCGAAAAATGACAGTTCGAAGGCCCATACAGAATATCATGAGGCTTATATGATCAGAATATCACAGAATATGGAATATTTGAAAAAAATGACACGATCATCACGAAATTTGGCACAAGTTGCCCAATAGCATTTCCAAACTAACTGGCAGGTTTCATTTCGATTGAACCAGTTTTTTTCTCGAAAATCGTCGACCTTGTTATCGTTTCCTATTAAATCGAGTTCGTAGATCACGAATATGTCATTAGAAATCGTCCAGTGACAACCGTTTAGAAATTATGGCGGAAATAGTGAAAAAATTTCGAAATTTTGGTCAACTTTGAGACGTCGTGCCGACCAAAATAATGAAGCTGGATGATGTCGAATTTTTTTACGTGCAGTTCGATCCTTTATCTATGAATTAAAACAGATTTCATCGTCCTACTCTCATCGAGTCGGTAATAATGATTTTTTGAAAAAAGGTCCAAAATTTTGGAACTTCAAGGACCTCTCACGTCCAGGACGATTTTTTAAAAAAATATCTGACCTTATATTCTAGTTCTACGCCCCCGAATTAGTAAGTGTGCCGAATTTCACGGCGATAGAAGTCGGAAAATTATTTTTCGAAAATTGAGATTTTCTTAAGGGTAACCCCTTAAAATTTTACCAAAAATCGAAAACTCTCCGATCGACCTGAAATTTGAAACATATACTAATTCGAGGGCGTAGATTAAGAAAATCCAATCAGAATGTTAGTGGAGAGTCTGGTTCGTTTTTTATGGCCCGAGGAAAATCGAAAAAATTGGACCTTTTTTAAAAAAATCATAATTTTTCAACCAGGAGACTTACGTCTATGAAATAAGTGGCTACGTACTCACAAAGGATCCAGATATAACTAAAAAAATTCGATATTGTCCAGCTTCACGCGTTTGATCTGTACAACGACCCAAAGTTGACCCAAATTTCGAAATTTTGGTCAACTTTGAGACGTTGTGCCGACCAAAATAATGAAGCTGGGTGATGTCGATTTTTTTAAGTGCAGTTCGATCCTTTATCTATGCAATAAAATAGATTTCATCGTCCTACTTTCATCGAGTCGGTAATAATGATTTTTTGAAAAAAGGTCCAAAATTTTGGAACTTCAAGGACCTCTCACGTCCAGGACGATTTTTTTAAAAAATATCTGACCTTATATTCTTGTTCTACGCCCTCGAATTAGTAAGTGTGCCAAATTTCACGGCGATAGGAGTCGGAAAATTATTTTTCGAAAATCGATATTTTCTTAAGGGTAACCCCTTAAAATTTTACCGAAAATCGAAAGTCCTCCAATCGACCTAAAATTTGAAACATATACTAATTCGAGGGCGTAGATAAAGAAAATCCAATCAGAATGTTAGTGGAGAGTCTGGTTCGTTTTTTATGGCCAGAAGAAAATCTAAAAAATTGGACCTTTTTTAAAAAAATCATAATTTTCCAACTAGAGGACCTTCGTCTATAAAATAATTGGCTACGTACTCACAAAGGACCCAGATATAACCAAAAAAATTCGATATTGTCCAGCCTTACGCGTTTGATCTGTACGACGGCCCAAAGTTGACCCAAATTTCGAAAATTTCTCACCAAATCCGGAATATTTTCCAAACGGAATCAGTTACGCAAAATCTAATTATAGATTCGTAATCTACGTGTTCGAATCCATAATATATGATGTGCATATTGTCATAGCTTCAAAAATAAAATTTCGCACGGAATCGCTAAATCTTACCCCCCACCCCTCTGCGCTTTGATGTTTATTCGCGGTTCTTTATGAAAAATTTTCCAAATAAATTTTTTTCTTCGAAAATCGTCGACCTTGTTATCGTTTCCTATTAAATCGAGGTCGTAGATCACGAATATGTCATTAGAAATCGTCGAGAAAAAAAGACACGGAATTTCACTTTTTTTTTCCAATATCTCCAGAAATTATAGTCGCATCGAAATTTTTTATTAGTTCATGCAAATCTACATACTTCCAAAGGTGAACTGTGAAATTTTCAGGGGGGGTAATTTCAATTTGGTCAATAAGGTTTATTATTTGATTTTATCGAATAATAAACCAGAATTAATCTTGCTGTCTAAAATCTGCTCGAAACAGCGAATAGCACCCTCCAAAGCTTGTATGAAATTGTCGACCTGCAGCCATCAAACTATCATTATTTTCGAGATGTTATTCCATAATGAAAAAACGATTTTCTGTCGTACAACGCTCAATTTTCAACAACCTCTACAACTGCTTGTATGTGAACACACTAAATTGTTTGCATTTGGTAGGTACATTTTTGCAACTGTATGAGAATGCTGAAGTGTGCCCTAGAAGCCAGTATGTAGTCGTTTCGAATAAATAAATAAAAATGAATATCTTATTCCTGAAATGAATATTCAAAAACAATTTTGAATTGATTCATTCCGAATAACATACATTCCCAAATCGAAACATAATGGACAACAATTAAGAAAATCTTATCTGTCTGCATGAATTCGAACTTCGATCTCAATAAATATATCCTGATATGTATCATTAATTTGGACCGAAATTAGTAAATATTATGCAAAATAGAGATAAGGTACGAAATTCGCAAGGATATTTCTCTGTACTAACTTAATTATCATGTTTGAATTGATAGTTTGTACTAGATACACGAAATACGTTTCAGTATAATATTTTGGTTTAAATTGAAGATATTTGTTTTCAATCGAAACCCATCACAATTATAATTTCTGTTCCAGTCGTGAAATTCGCTTGCTTCATCAAAAAATCTTGATCTTTGATATAATTTCTTGTTTCAAACTCATCCACCCCCAAGCTACTGCCCTTCGAAAATGCAAAACCTCGAGATAACTTAATCATTTGAATACTTAAAATATTTTTTTCGTTTCGACATTATTTGAAACCTTCCTTTTTTATATTTATTAGCATAGTATAGAGCATGATGTAAGGAAAACATGGTGTGCTCATCTGCTCATCTGTTATCGTGACGTCACATTTTTCATTCAAATTCAAAGCACAGAATATATATTTCCTTGTATTTTAATCTTGCTGACGTCACTTTTTTTTCAGATGAGCACATCATGTTTTGCTCACATCATGGTATAGAGTGACTTCATTTGACAGTTACCTTCTTACTCATTTTGAACAAATTATATCGCCTCTGAATTTCTGTGAAGCGAGTTTGAGTGTTATTGGCGTCTGAATTTAAGATTGCAGCGCCACGGTGGCCAGTTTTAGAACTTTACATACAGACATAGATTTTGTTTTGATAGTCGATTTTGTACTGTTTGTTAGTGTTTGGTTTGATAATTTTTGATTTCACTATTCATAAAAAAGACTTTCTAGACTTTTATAGTTGACGAGAGTATTACTGGTAGTACCTATTCCATTCTTATAAAGTAGGTATGTATCTATCATCCTTCATTCTAATTGAGTGTAGCAACTCTAAAAATACGGGGATTAGGGGGTTAGACAGTATTTTAATATTATTTATTTTCAGACCCAAATGGCAAGATTGACTTTGGTGGATTTCTTAAGCTGTCTTGAAAGTTGAAAAACAGATAGTATTGTAAAACATACTTTTTGGAATATCAGACAAATACTCATAACTTTACTATTTTTATAAGAAAGGACTAAATACTCAATATATTGTGAATAAAATGAATACATTCACATGAAACTAATGCTACTTGTACCGTAAGCCTTATTCATTATGGATCGACAAATAAATTTTCCAACACTCAAATGATTGGTCTTGCAAAAGCTGTAATAAATAAGCCTTGTACAACTTTGCTTTCATCGGCAGAAGCACTTTGAGCGAAGAGTATTCATCACCAGATATTTCCTTTTTGAGACTTTTTTTTTCAATAGTCAGTTCTATCACTAGAACATTTACGTTGTTCCTGAATGATCAGTTCAACAGGCAGATTTCTGGAAGGCATAGCTTTCCTCTGCTTGGATTATGAGCCTGGAAAAAAATTGTCCTCATGAATGTGATCTAATATTTCATGAGCAATTCGTGCTTACCTCTTTAAAAATGATCATCATCGGTAAAATGAAGGTAACAGACTCTCATAAATCTTGTTTGTTGGTTTTTATCGATTCTTCAACACTTTCAGGACCGACTTGTTGAAAAAATTTTCACCGGGCTGTAGAAATCTATGGGAAGAGACATTTGAGTTTGCCTTTCCTCAGTAGAAGCACTTGTAAAATCACACAAACGCCAAGAAAAATGCATAAAATTTCTCATTTTCTTAACATTTCTTTTAACTTGTCAATGATAATGTCTGTACCTCGGGTTACTCGGATAGCCACCAGAGGAAGTAGCGCTTATCTTCATTCGCCAATTCCAGGTTTTTGATATTCTTAAAAAAGAATTCAGAATACAAGAATGCTGCCAATTGAATTTTACTCTCAATTTTAAAATTTGTGAAATATCGAAGCATCAAGAACTTCAGGTCATTGCATCGATGGACCTTTTTTTCGAAGTAATGATCGATTAATACATAAGGTTTCTTCGTTGCTCCTCCCTGAACTCCACTAACTACACTAACTCTAACACCTCTGATTAGGTTCTGTGTGTTTTGTGACACTCAGTTCATTGCGGAAATGTTGGGGGTTGGTGTAGTCACAGATTACATGAGCAGTGCATAGAATATTGTTCTATGTTCTCTGATTTTTCTATGCACCTCATTTATGCGTGAATATAATTCATAATCATAGACATCTGTTGTTATCTCCGCGGTTCCTGATTGGACGTGTTCTGTTCTGTATGAGTGGTTATTTTTGGACGAAATTAATTTTCGTCATATCGTTTTTCAAAATGTATTTTTTTTCGTAAAGACTTTACGACAAATCAACATCACCTCGAAATGGATACGAAAACAAAAATACCTAGAAAGACACTGTTGTGATGGCAGCAGCTTTTGCCCGCATGTTCAATGGAGATAACCACTTTAGCAACGAATTTGAGCTGGCTTTTATAGGTTTTTTTCGATAGAGTAATGTATTTCAATTCGATCTAATCAACAGGCCGGCCGTAAACTCAATAACTTCCGGAAGAAACAACTTAGAAACCCAATATTTGTATAAAAGACTGGGACCTTTGATTACGAAGGCCGAATTCGTGAAAGGGTAAAATTTACCCAATGATTCCGCAGATATACCCATTCAAAATGTTATATTCCCAATATTTCCAAAAATATACAGATTAGTTCGAATTGAAATCCTGTATTTTATCGAAAAATGACAGTTCGAAGATTCATCCAGAATTTAATGAGGATAATATGATAAAACATCACAGAATAATGAATATTTGAAAAAAAATTGAAATTTTCTTTCGAATTGTTCCTAATGACACTATCATCACAAAATTATGCACAAAGTTGTCTCTCAGCATCCCCAAACTAGCTGCGAAGTTTCATCATGTTTGAATCAGTATTTCTTGAGAAGAAAACCACGAAATTTTACATATTTTTTCCCAATATCTCCGAAACCACTAGCCGTATCGAATTGAAATTTGGTATGCTACTGTGAAATATGGAGCTCAAAATATGCGCGAAATTGTTTTTTGAATGTGATGAACAGTTCGCGAAAAAAAAAATTTTCGAAAAGAATGTTGCAAATTTTTTTTTTATTTACTGATAGTATGAACTCAACGAAATTTCGTGAAAAGTTGCGCGTTGCTACACTCCAACTAACTGCCAAGTTTCGATCCAATCGTTTCAGTAGTTCCCGAATTATCGCAAAAATAACTTCAAAACTCTAAAAGGCTCCAACTCCGAAACCGTTTCGCCGATTTTGCCCATTAACGAACTCTACCGTCGCATTTTCAATTGCAAACTACCCTGAAAGTAACAGGTTGATAGGATTCTCCGTACGACTGTAATCGTGCCTACGGACGGCCGGCCGGACCCTTTTGACACCGGATTCGTCATCAGTGAGTCCAACTCAGTCGTTTGAGACCATTTTCGGTTCAAAATTAAAAAATTACAGACATTTGGACAAAACGATAGCACGCTGTTCCCCGAGAACATGCACGTAATCATAAAACAGATCCACTCATTCTATTATCTGTGACTACACTCAGTGGAATAAGTGAATGCAGGTACAACGAACAAACCTATTGTTTTTCAAGGCTCCAATAATCATATTCTGTCTATAGATTTGGCAATATTTCGACCCATTGTTCAAACCTAATTGGCCACTCCAGTCGTGAAGTTACTAACCCAAAATCAGAACCACAACATCGAAATGAAATCCGAACGTGAATCTAGTGGTCCCATCCGAACCACTGTGCATGAAAAGCGTGGGTTTTTTCGATGGCCAAGGCCAACGAGTACACGCACCGGTTCCTGTGCATTTTATGGCGCTTTTGAGATGCGTCTCCTACCTTGACGCAATAGCCGCGCTGGCCCTCTGTTTACATCCGCAATAGATCTGTTATTTGAGCGAGCTCGGAGCCTCACATGAGAGCTATGAACTTCACTTGTACGTCTGCTTGCTCATTTCGTATTTTAAGTAGGCATCTATGCATCTTATTTTATTTTCGGCTTTCTTCCTTGGGTGCGTTTGCTTGTCTTCGTTTGTTGGGACCACACCTTAGGGCGTAGGTTCCTTTATTTATTACACATGAGTTTTTTCGCTTCTTTTCACTTGTATTTTATTTTATCGCATGAACAATCTTGAAGTATGACTGATTTGTGTTGACGTCTATCTTGTGAAGTGATATTTTTCTTCACGAAGGTGAAAATGGTGCTTCTTAAATTGATGCTGAAATTTTTGAGAAATAGTTCTCTATCAAAATGTCTGATGTTCTAGGGGAACAGCGTGCTATCGTTTTGTTCAAATGCCTGTAATTTTCAAATTTTGAGCCGAAAATGGTCTAAACGATTAGGTTGGAATCACTGATGACGAATCCGGTGTTAAAATCGATTCTGCCCGTCCGGCCAGACGTGGACACGATAAATGTCAACGGAGCAAGCTAGCTACTTGAGACTTGTAGGGTAGTTCTCGCATCGGAATGCCGCGGTTAAGTTCGTTAATGGGCCAAATGGTTTCGGAGTTATAGCCAATCGAAATTTTGAGGTTATTTCCCTCATATTTCAGGAACTACTGGAGCGATTGGATTGAAACTTGGCAGTAAGTGGAAGCAGAACGACGCGCAACTTTGAGCAGAATTTCGTTGGGATCGTATGGTCACTCAATTTAAAAAAAAAACTTCTTCAGAAACTTCCAATCATATTCGAAAACAATTCTGCACATACCTTGAGCTTCATATTCCACAATAGTGTATCAAATTTCAATTCGATACGGATATTAATTTTGGAGATATTAGGAAAAAATAGGTGAAATTTCGTGGTTTTCTTCTCGATATCGTTGTTTTTTTCGGTTTAATCCAAGAAATACTGAATCAATCATGATGAAACTCTTCAGCTAGTTTGAAGATGCTGATGGACAACCTTGTGCAAAATTTCGTGGTGATGGAGTCATTGGAACAATTTGAAAAAGAAATTTCAATTCTTTTTTCAAATATTCAATATTCTGTGGTCTTCTTATCATATTATCCTCATTGAATTCTGTATCAACCTTCAAACTTTCATTTTTCGATTAAGTACTGAATTTCAATTCGATCTTATCTGTGTTTTTGGAAATATTGGGAATATAAATTTTGAATGGTAATATCTGCGGAATCATTGGGTGGATTTTACCTATTCGGACTTCGTAATTAATTTCCAAACCAGAAGGTTATTAAGCGTAACGGCCGACCGTAAACACAAT
Source organism: Myrrha octodecimguttata (assembly GCA_958510865.1). Classification (NCBI taxonomy): domain Eukaryota; kingdom Metazoa; phylum Arthropoda; class Insecta; order Coleoptera; family Coccinellidae; genus Myrrha; species Myrrha octodecimguttata. The sequence goes on along the minus strand of OY294058.1, from coordinate 66,648,605 downwards.
AACTTCCGAAAGAAACAACTTAGAAACTCGATTTTTGTGAAGAACTACAAATATCGAGTTTCTAAGTTGTTTATTGTGTTTACGGTCGGCCGTTACGCTTAATATTGAAATGTTTACCAATTTTCAAGAGAAGCAAACTGCGAATTTTATAGATAGAAGGTTCAAATACGAAAAATAAGTTCGCTTGATCTGGATTTTTCAGTTTTATTTTGACAAACTCAATATGGCACGACCGTGAACATTTGATCAGTTTGGATCTTTGTTTTGAGACATGCTTTGTACATCGATTTCCTTCATTATACAGTGCGCGTCAAAATTATGGAACAAATTAAGTTTCTCAGATGAAAAATATTTGGCAACAAAATCCTGGAACAGGTCAATTTTTGATTCACTTTTACCAAATTTTTATGCATTTTTGAAGGATTTTTGTTGCACTCTGTGCCATCCCCATCAACCCTCTGAATTTTTTGAAAAGGAAAAGTAGGTCTTGTGGTTCTTTTTTGGCAAGGTCTTTGTATCTTCTTTACAGACGTGCAGAATTTTTCAAGAAAACATTTTTTTTTTGAAAAATTAGTTAATTCAACGAGGTTTTCAGTACATATGTGCACTTTGTCATGGCTCATTTACTTTGAGACCTGATGTACCTGATGAAATTTGTCATCGAATGAAAGTCGACCATTACAGTTTTGTTCATGCACAACTTTCAACCCCTACGAACCCTTTAATGGAGAAAAAAATTTTTTCACGTGAGGGGGTTGAAAGTTGTGCATGAACGAAACTGTAATGGTCGACTTTCATTCGGTGGCAAATTTAATCAGGTATCATCGTCTCAAAGTAAATGAGCCATGACAAGGTGTACATACTGAAAACCTCTTTGAACTACTTTTTAAAAAAAAAAAATTTTTCTCGAAAATTTCTACACGCCTGTAAAGAAGATACAAAGACCTTGCCCAAAAAGTACCACATGACCCACTTTCCCTATTCAAAAAATTTAGAGGGTTGATGGGTATGGCACAGGGTGCAACAAAAATCCTTCAAAAATGCATAAAAATTTGGTAGATGTGAAACAAAAATTGACCTGTTTCAGGATTTTGTTGCCATATATTTTTCTTCTGAGAAAATGAATTTGTTCCATAATTTTGACGCGCGCTGTATAAACTTGGTAATATTTTGACAATATTAACGATTATTTTTACGAGGAGAGGTCGAGAGATGATCGCATGATCAGTTATCTTGTTACAGCTGTTCCGATTCAAAAATACCTTCAGTTTTATGAACGTTTCGGCACTTTCTTGGATTTGCAGCCGACAAAAGTTATACCAGCAAATTCTTCACCGTAACATTATTACCCAGTTCCTCGCTTTCAGGTACAACCTTATCAACGACGGAGAATTCGAAAAGGTTCAGTCATAAAAAAGTTATTAAGGCAATGGTAAAAAACGAAAAGGTTTTTTCGAAAAACATTCACGTATCAGACGATTGTCGGCATCCTCGTTGACGAAAAGAACAATCACATTGTAGTCTCAACACATCGGGCTGGTTCTAGCGTCAAGTGCATTTCTGTCTCGTATGAAAATATGGCCAAAGTTCCACGCTCACATGGGCTCAAGTTCCTGTCCTAGGCCAGCCAAACCAGACAAACTTTCCTAGACGATGCAGTCGAAAATTGTGAGACGGAAAGAGGGCCAAAGAAGGATGGAAGTATAGCATATTTATCTATTTTACTATTTCTGAACTAGCGAGCCAGTACTTCGATTGTTCTTCGATTGAATGCAGGAGAATTTGCTGATTTTCAGAGTGAAATTCTACATGAGTAAAATTCGAAAAATGTGGATCTAGTTTTACAAATAAATGATCTAAAAGAAAGAAGTATTTTTATTAATCTCGATGATTTTTTATGAAGTTTCGAAATTTATTTCATTATTACTAATCAACTTAAGAAAAAATATATATGTAGGTTCCGTCCTCGCTGAGTAGCACAATTCAGAAAAATACACAATTTTGAAAACATTCCTAATTATCCTACATTGATATACTCATATTTTCCTCTGTGCGATTCCGACTTCAAAATGATTGATGTATTGCAATGCCTTCAAAGTTGAGATTTTTTATGATGTAAACACCAATAAATGAAAATAAAATATAATCCTGAACTCGCAGAAAAAAAGAGCAGTTCCTAGAATATCTGATTATGAAAGATGGGATGATTGTGAAGTGAAAAATGAATATCGAAAAAATTGTTAACATTAATATTACTCAATTCATAAGTTGTTTATATATTTTAATTGTTACATCACATGAAAATGATATCAAAACCAATCTCACGTTGTAAACTTGTAATGGGATTTTCATCTGTTTTCTTCAATTCAATTATAATTTGTACATCCACTAGTAATCGCTTCTTTTCGTTAGTTAGTATTGTTACACATATTTAGATGTTGAATATATCATGGAAAACTTCCTCGAGGCATTCCAATATTATATTATTGATGTGATTGCCTTTATTTTGGCAGTAACTTTATGGAAACATAAGGCTCAATAATTATGTTAAGATAATACATAATTATTCAAAAATTTAATGGCAAATAAAAATTTCCATGGATCGCACTTTCTCCAAAAATTATTCGTGATCATCTCATAGAGAAGTATACATTTTGAATAAACTTCCATAATAACGAAATATTTCGATTTTTCAATATGTCTCTACAGGTGATTATTATATACGGGGTCAATATTTTCAATCCAATTTGTACTGATTGTTTTTTGGCCATCTGAGTCTTTTTTGAATTGTCAACATTCTGTTATTCACAGAATCCCACAAACAGCTAGTCCTAGAATATTGTGATGAAACATTCGAATCCAACATAAAACAGTAAATTTTAATATTAATTTTGGAACTCTTAAGTAATGTAACGAACAAATACAATGAAAATTCCAAAAAACGCGGAAATAGATCGGAACAGAAAATTTCACAGTGGCCAGTTTAGATTTTTGTGTGATATTCACAACTTTTTAGTTCGTTTTTTTTCCCAAATAATCATATTGCAAAAATTTTTCTTAGAAATTGTGACCTGAAATGGGTAAAATTCAATGAATCGGATAAAAATTCTGTAATATCGATAACTTAATTGTTTATAAAACTTGGTACAGATATGTATCAGTTTTAATGTCCCCTTAACCTCTTAGCTGTATTCACTACAAAGGGTTCAAATCGGGGTGGGGGGTTATATTTCAAAAAAATCTGGATTACTTAAATGTTGAATCGAATATTTCTCCAATAATATTCAAAAGTTGGAATTTAAGGAGTAAAAATAAAATGAGGTTTTGAAATATATGTCAGTAACTAGTAAGCTTTCGAGTTAAATACGTCGTCTTCAATTAATATTATTTTTGCATGAATTTCTTCGTTCATTTAGACTATTTGTCTCTACTTTGTGTCTAGGATCTTAGATACTCTTTCTTTAACCAAATGCAGGTCCCATAGATTAGTGCGAGCATCTAGAATTCACTTCTGCCCCCCCACCCCCTCACAGCAAACGCAACTTTCCCCACTCCTAAACCGCGACAAACACCCCTCTACACCCGCCCCCGCTTGTTGCGTGTGTCTACGGTCCAAAATACACCAGCTACACAACCCCCACTGTCTACTTCTTGGGGTGGCCGATTACCAATTTCAGAATTCGTGCGAACGTTTTGACGAAAAGTCGTACATTGCGTAAAAAAGTGCGCACAGAGTGCGTGTGTGTGCATTCCGACCAGATCGCATTCTATGCCGATGCTATCATTTCACTAGTTTGGCTCACTTCATTGCAACGTCATAACATGCTCGAAAGCTGATGGACTCATATTTTGTTTTCGTCTAAAACAATTTTAGTTTTTTTTTTGTTACGCTTTTAGCTGTGCAACCCACTGCGAAGGACCAAATTTTTTTGTGAGTATTTTTAGATTTTTCCTATTGTTTTATTTTTAGGTCAATGCCGTCAATAACTTATGCAATTTTTTTTAAATTCCGTGCAGTCACTCAACCGTGATCGCAATCCATCTGAAATTATTTTTGTTGTTTATTGTTGTTGTTTAAATTTTTCGTAATCGCTTTATCTATCTTCTTAAAAATTCTGCACCCCTCTTAGTTCATCAATACTTATTATATTCAGAAACACAACACCACCCCCATGCTACCAAAAACCATCTGTCAAATTGCAATTTGTGTTCCGCTTCCCTGATGGAATCAATTTATTTTAGTTGGGGCCCCTTAAAGTTTGACTTGCATAAATTGTGGCATATTATAAATATCACTTCGATTTCCTGCTTCGCGAATTGATCAAGCAGTTAACAGGTTTACATTTCGAGTTTTTCCCATTTCGTTCTTGACTTGTAATAGGTTATTTGTGTCCCATTTCATATTTTTGTGGTATTGTTTCGATATGATTTTTTATTATATTGATTAAGATTTTCTACTTCAAATTATGTATTTTGATTCGAAATACTACTTTACTGAGTTTATGTTGTTTTATAAGTATTTCACTAGTAAGGGTAGTTTCCATGAATAATATTCGAATAACATTTTTTAACCAAGACAGTGAACTTGTTCATACTATTTTCATTGTACAGATCATGTATAATTTTCTACATTTTATTATACTCAACAATAAGGACCACACATTTTGTGAACTATTTCCAGCTTAACCCTCACGAATGATATTTTTATTAGTCGTTTTATGTTTACTACGTAAACTCTTGGCAGAGTGCCAGAGTAAGGGTTTCATTCAATCAATTCCTTAAGGTCTTATGTTTAATATCACATGTTTGTTTTTCCGTTTCCCATTCAATAACATTTCTTCTTTCATAAAAAAACGGAATATTAAGACTGAGGAAATGTAACAAATAGATTCTAAACTAAATGTCAATTGACATATGAAAACCATTGAGAATTTTTTTACAATGGCCCTGAATGTGACAAAGGATATAGATTGAATTATTATTGAATAAAATAATAAGGATTTTTTAATATTCCACACAAGTAAAACTAATTAATTGTTGAATAAAAAAATGGAAATTAACATATGAAATAGTAAGAAAAAAATTATGTTGAATCGATGGAATGTCAATATCATTTAGTTCAGAACAGGATAGTTGAATATTGCTAAGGAAAAATACCGAACAAAAGTTAAATTTCAATCGCCGTTCAGTCAGCACAGGTTTTTGAGAATGAAATGAGAATTTTCACTCAAGTGTTTCGTCAAAACATAATTCTAAAATAAATCATGAATGATCCATGATCACGCCCTCCCTGTTTAGCCCTTGCATTCAGAATTGATAATATTCAACTATTATCCAAATCGAAAATTCGATATTCCTAAACCATTGTGTACAGGCAGACTTTGGATATTTTATCTGAAACCACAAACGGGTCCTAAGTTGCATAATGTTTATGACTGTTGAAATTGATAGTGCTAATAATCATGCTGAAACGGGTTTTTTATCAACAAGAATTTCCAGGATTTTCAGCCGATCTCACTTATAATTGCGTCCTTCAAAAATTCGTTGTCAGAAAATTCATGTATATACAGTGCGCGACAAAATTGTGGAACAACTTCATTTTCTCAGGAGAAAAATATTTGGCCACAAAATCCTAAAACAGGACAATTTTTGTTTCACTTTTACCAAATTTTTATGCATTTTTGAACGGTTTTTGTTGCACCCTGTGCAATCCTCATCAACCCTCTAAATTTTTTTAATACGGAAAGTGGGTTATGTGGTACTTTTTTGGCAAGGTCTTGGTATCTTCTTTACTGGCGTGCAGAGATTTTCAAGAAAGACATTTTTTTTGAAAAATTAGTTAATTGAAAGAGGTTTTCAGTATGTGCACTTTGTCATGGCTCATTTACTTTGAGACGATGGTACTTGATGAAATTTGTCACCAAATGAAAGTCGACCATTACAGTTTTGTTCCTGTACAATTAAATTAATTTAACCTACCTTGTAATGCACAATGATTCTCCGGGTGGTATTTCTATGCCGAAATAAATTTCCAATGTTACTCCAATTTCTTTCTCCATGTTGTGCATGAACAAAACTGTAATGGTCGACTTTTATTCGGTGACAAATTTCATCAAGTACCATCGTCTCAAAGTAAATGAGCCATGACCAAGTGCACATAGTGGAAACCTGTTTGAAGTAACTGATTCTTCAAAAAAAAAAATTTTTTGCTTGAAAATTTCTGCACGCCTGTGAAGAACATACAAAGACCTTTCCAAAAAAGTACCACATGACCCGCTTTCCCTATTCAAAAAATTTAGAGGGTTGATGGGGATGGCACAGGGTGCAACAAAAATCCTTCGAAAATGCATATAAATTTGGTAAAAGTGAAACAAAAATTGACCTGTTTCAGGATATTGTTGCCAAATATTTGTCTTCTGAGAAAATGAATTTGTTCCATAATTTTGACGCGCACTGTATTTTGTTTTGGTTGTTTTCAATAGATAGTATTATTTTTGTACCCCTTAAAAAATTTCACTGGTTTCTTAATATTATATTATAGATACCTCTGAACAAGTTTATTCAATTATTTTCTATCAAAAATGCTTTAATAATTTTGATTCCCATGTTTCATAAATATTTGAATTATTAAAATGAGCCAAGCCAGTTGGGAGAAGCCAAGTAATACAAATTCATTATTTCATTCGTACCTCATTCAACAAAAACTGATAATATTTCATTTCTGCATTTAACTGCATTGGAGTTATAAAATCACAATAAAACGAAGATTATAAAATCATCTTTCAAATTATGTATTTATTAATTTTTTTTACTACAAGGGAATGCGTAGTTTATAACTCTCACTCGAAGGAAATTTAGTCAGGAGATATTTTTGTATGATTTTAATTTATATTGATCCAGAATTTTTTTAAATAAGTTCAATTGATGAGTTTCCACACTATAAAAATTGTGTTTGGGTTGAACTAAATGAAACGCACTCCTCATTTTGATTCTTGGTAGCTTCATCAGGAATTCTATTATTTTTCAGCTAGTCTGCATACAATACTACCAACAAATTAATCGAAACGGACCGTTTCCCTAGGGTGAGAAAGGGTGCACTACTTCCTGTCCTTCAACTCCATTATTTACGAATATACAAACAATGCGCACTCTATTTCGCATTCACAGAAATCGGACATTTCACTAATATCAAATTTGAAATTCATCACAAATCATCATTTACCATCAAGGAAGTCCGCTCTATTTTACGATTGCAATTTTTGTAACCATTTACTGTATTTTCGAAAGTTATCATAATACTTATCGTCCGTTTTATGGAATAATCGAATTCTAATATATTTTTAATACAAAAAACAGCGTTTTTATTCGAGGCTATCTGAGAATACGCATTTTTAAGAACGATTGTGTGATGTGAATGGTATCGAAATTTCAAATTTACTTGTTTTTTAGGCGCGAAGTTTTATTTCGTAAACAGATAGATAGTTCGATATAACGTACCTTTTGTTTTGGTGAGTTTCATATATTTCCCAGTTTTTACGCGTTCTTGGGTACAGCGCGTATTGCCTATTGCCCAAATGTATGTAATATTCGATTTTTTTCTGAAACATTCAATTTTGTCTGGACGACCGGCATTTGCACTAGAAGCTGCGACTTTCAGAATCGGTTGCGCATAAAAATGCAACATTTGAGTTCGTTAATGAACCAAATCGGTTGAACGGTTCCAGAGGGAAATTAATTTTAAATTTTGAGGTTACTTCCTCAATATCTAAAGAAATACCGCTGCGATCGGATTGAAACTTCGTTATTAATTGTTAAATAACGAAGCGCAACTTTTTGCGAAATTTCTTGAGGAAATCATAAATTTTTTTCTTGAATTTCCTAATTTTTTTTTGGAAACCATCCATCAGATTTTCCTGAAATTCGGCACACCTTCCATTCAATGGTTCATTATTCGTTCGTGCTTCAGTTTTGTTGTTATTTTTGGAATAACTACAAAAACATCACTTTGGCAGCATATTTGAGCAAGCGTTTTAAAGCTCCTGACTTCACGTCAGTCCCTCTGAAACATTTTTTGCGAATTTTTCGATAAATACCGAATTTACCAATGACAAATCCTGGTAAAAAATTTCCATCAGATTCTAAATTAAAAATGTCCTTTATAGAAGGGAAATTGCTTATCCTGAACCCGCCATTATAATGGCATGTTTCATATCCTGAATTTAATATGCTGGACACGCGAAGAAAGTCAGATATCCGAAGGAATTGAGGCTCAATTATTCATACTTAACGTTCAATCGATATTTGCCAATTTTCATCAGATGTTAGGTTCTCATATTCCCTGAATCAAGGGCTATCTAGCCTATTGGCGACCAGATTAGTAGATAAAAGAGATTTCCGTCAACTTTTGAAAACCCTCTTCTTCAAATACACAGCCAAAGCGGTCCACTATACAGGTCTCAACCACGGCGGCCGCTGAATGTTATCTACTATAAGAATGACGTGGCACGAACTTTCATACCATTATGTTATGCTAGACTTAGTGATTGTAAAGTGATGACTTTGGGTTCATAGAAAAGCTTAGCATATTCAGAGTATGCTATAGTAACTGAGTTTGAATTTTTTTATGATTTTTTAGTGATACGGTTCCCACAAAATTTTGCACAGCTCCTTCCTTACTAATGATGACTTAGAGTCTATATCTGATCACCTCATCAGGCAATAAATCAGAAATTTGCAGAATTATTTTCTTGAAATGATTCTTTCGAAACTTTTTTCAATTTTCACTTCTTCATTTCCTGATGAGAGTCAGATATAGAGTCTGAAACATTACAGCTCACTTCGTTGATTATTTCCTATATTCCGATGTTGTTCATTTGGCAACTTTGTTTCAAGAAAATGCTCTTGACAAAAAATTTGGGTCCCTTAATCTGCCAGGACTATTTCTACGACTAATAATTTTATCTTATTTTAAACCAAAAAAAATAAATATAAAGAACAATCCCCCCAAAATATCTTAAAATCGATATAAGATCCATCAGAACTGACTTATCAAATAATATTTATAATATAGAAACAATATTTATTATTAAACAGGGGGGCCCTCCGAATATTGCAATCATATTTTTATGTCGTGCGAAAGTAAAAAAATTTTAAAGTCTGAGCTCAAAAAAGATTATGATAATGAAACAAAACATTGCAAATCGAATATAATGATTTATCGGTCAAAATGATTTTTTCAATAATAAAATTTTTCAAAGGAGTTCTCTCAATACACACACAGTTGACTGAATTCTGCTGAAACAAATTCACTCACATCCAAATGAAATTAAAAAAAAAGTGGTAGTTCGTCGCAGGGGTGCAAAACAGAAGAATGATATCATTCGCAAAAGTGTCTTTGTTCTATAGAACCCATCCCCAGGCCAGGGTTATATCGCAATGCCAGTTTTTATAAGGGTGCTATCATCCAATAAAAACCCCTATCCGTCTACGGGACGAACGGGTTGTGCTATTCATAAAGCATATTCAAACTAGTATCTAATTTCGGTTGAGTCCAAGCAGTCATAATTTCTTACAAGCTTGGACTGTCCCGCCTAAGAATCTTGAAAGTTTCAGTGAAATTTTTCGAGTTATTGAATTCAAAAAGTGTAAATGGCAATAAGTAAGTGCTTTATTATATTATTTTTTGTTTACATTTCTTATTAATTTTGGTTAAAATCCTACTAAAAATTTGCTAAAAATTCATTTGCTACTTTGAAAGGTAACGTTAATTTTTTTTCGCCTGCGGAAACTAGAATGGTCACTTCAACTGGTGTAAACGCTACAGTTTCGACAAAATTTCCATAGACATGTTTGATTCATTAAAAATGTTCGAACTAATTGAGATGAACAACCCGGATTTTTACGCGCTTGTTCTAGAAGACAGCGCGAAACTTCGTGGGCAGTTTCGGAATACCAACGCGCATCTTAGAGCAAAATTTCGTATGAATCCAGTTGTTAAAAAATTGTAAAAAAAATTTATTCGAAAATTTCTAAAATTTTTGATGAAAAATTTTTTTGCCCTGAAAATATTGATTAGATCTCAATGGAATTCGGCACAAACCTTTGAGTCAGTATTTTACAACAAAATTCCAAATTTCAATTCGATCCGATATTTAATTTCGGAGATAAAATGAAAAATATGTGCCAAATTTCGTTGATATTCGGAATTTCAACCTTATTTCCGCCATATCTCAAGAAGTACAAACGCAACCATATTGAAACTTTGTAATCAGGCGGAGATAAGCAACATGCAAATAGGTGCAAAATTTCGTGTTGATCTAATAGTTAGAGTTTGAATAAGCGCTAAAAGCTCCTGACCTCTCGTTAGTGCTTTTCTAGATTTTTTTTCGAACGTTGTTACGTAGTCAAGAAATATAATAATTTTGAAGCACTTTGTAAATACTGAAATGTGTTTACTCACTCCAAAAACAATATTGAGTTATTCATTTTTATGCTCTTTTTCAGAGAATAAGAGCTTCATCGTTTGGCCAAAGATCGAAAATTGATCGAAGTTAGTTGTTGACTATTGAATATAAATTCTCTGATGGTTGGTGTATTACAATTGAAAATTTCGTAACTCAAGAACTATCAGTCAGATTTCGCTCTTTTCCAAATAGAAATTCATGACGTCATGTTTTCAACCAGATAGAAAATTTCAATTCGACTGGATCCATATTTTTCGAGATATTAGGAAAAACAAATTGAATTGATATAATACTTGGGTGGGACCAATGGCCAATCCTAAACACATTAACTTCCAAAAGAGACAACTTGGAAATTTGATATATTTGTAGACTAGGCTTGGAGCTTACTAAGAAGGGCTAAAACCCACACTATATTTCCGCAGTATTTTCCCGATACTTCCAAAAATGTATATAAAATAGAATTGAAATCCAGTACTTAATTGAAAAATGACAGCACGAATGTTCATGAAAAATTTCGTGAGGATAATATGATCAGGCATTCGTTGAATATAGTATATTTGATGAAAATTAATTTGAATTATTTTTCAAATGGCACGATCTTCACGAAATTTTTTACAAAGTTGAACATCAGCATTTTGGAACTAGTGAGTAAGTTTCATCAGGATGAGTACTTCTTGAGCAATTCCGGAACTTTAGCGATACCGAGAAGAAGAAACACGAAATTTTACATATCTATTCCAATTTTTGAAGGCAATTTAAAATTTGTAATAAAATTCAGGGTTCAATGTCGTTGTAAAATTCTGATGAATCTGATGAATCGTTTTCGAAAAAAAAATTCAAGAAAATGTTCGAATTTTTTTTTTAATTCAGAAACCATAGGATTCCAATCAAATTTCACAAGCAGTTGCGCGTCTTATTGCCACAACAACACAAGGCGTCCATCCGATAGGCAAGTAGTTCCGGAAATATTGAGGAAACTACCTCAAAAATTCAAATGCTTATATCTCCGAAACCGTTCGGCCGATTTGCAACCTACCCTGAAACTTTCGAATCGATAGCGTTTTCCGTTCAAGGTAATCGTGCCTACGGGCGGCCGGACAGAATTAATTTTCATATCGCGCGCATAATCAGTTAATGCTCTTATCATGAGAAACTGTATACTGTGTACACCGTGTATAGTCGAATTATCGAATCGGAAAAGTATCAACGAAATATTATCATTATTTGCAGGAAATATACAAAGAGGAAGTGCGTTCAATTTGGGCGATGCATTTACCAGATTCACCAAAATACTGGTGAAAGAATCCCTTATCGTTATTGATAACTAGTACAATCATTATCATTCACATATTTTTCCTACGGATTCAGCTTCACAAGGTTTGAACCCCTGGTTGAGCTGAATCCAAAGTTCTTCACCACAATGTTTTACTATGTGACGTTTTCCAAATACAAGAATATTTGAAGGGAAATCATGCTGAAGTAATTTATTGTATATAGTTGGTTTTCTTCAATAGTCATTTCAACATTGAACCGTTCAATTTTCTTACTTTAACATGTACTAATAGTTCTTTTTCTTTCCAGTCAAAATGGAGCCACTGCAAAATTATTGCTTGCGTTGGAATAACTACCAAACAAACCTGGTCAAAGTTTTCGACGAAATGCTCAAAAATGAGAATTTCACGGATGTAACGATCGTTACCGAAAATGGCGCTAGATTCAAGTGCCACAAAATGATTCTGGCAGCATGCTCAAAATTTTTCGAAGAAATTTTCATGAACGTTCCTAGCGAGCCACACCTAGTGGTACTCTTGAAAGACGTTAAATCCAATGACATGAGCCACATCTTAGAATACATGTACACTGGTCAAGTCAACGTAGAACAGAGTCGATTGACATCGATTATCAGAACGGCCGAAGATCTTCAAATAAAAGGTTTGACTGGTGAAGATAAACTGACCAAGCCGGAAGATGACACAATGGATGATGGTCATCCTAGTAGATCTCCATCGAATCACGTCCAAACTGTTATGCACAGTAGTAATATGCATTCCCCTCCTCACTCAACGAATTCCATGTACAAAAACCCCTATTCGAATATCTACTCGAAAGTACACCCCAATGATAGATCCAACATGAATCTACCAATGTGGCATGTTCCTGGACTGCCCTTACCAACTCATCAGCCCACCTTAGAAAACTCTTCACCGAACCATTTCTCTGGACCTTCACCGCCAACAATGATGTCAGCGTATGAACAACCGTCTTCAGAAGTTTACCATCACAGAAGGAAGAAGTTTTCCAGTGTTATGATGCCTAAGGATACCCCCATCTTAAGAACTGTTCTGGGACAAGGTCAGGATTTGTCTCAGCCTGTCAGTCTTGTTGTGAACCATGCTGATGTTAAAGAGGAAAACACTGACCAGGACATTAAGAAGGTGAGCCTCATTTCTATGCATCTACAGTGAAAGAAGTTCGCAAAAAACTTAATATTACTTTGATGAACAACTCACTGATTTTTTAGGCAGCTTCTACACTGTAGTGAATTAAACCTAAATCAACACAAGCTTCAACTTAAGATATAGTTATTTTTAATCATTTAAAGAGTAATTCGCGAAGCAGATACGCTACAAATCATACGATTCGGGTCACGACTAAATATCTTCATAAGATCAATGTATGAAAAGCATTTGGCCTATTCTTTGACGTCCTTTATTTCAGCACATGAGGACCGAAGAACATCCAGAAGACAACCAATCTTCGAATGACTGCCATACAGAGGAAGACGCCAAACCTAGAATAATCGTGCCGTCTTCTTCGCCCTTATCATTCACACACGACATGAGACTAGTATCTGGTATTGCAAACTACATTCCTGTTCGGAAACCAGAAAGTAATAAAAGATACAAGCAATATTCAAACCATGATTTAAACGGAGCTCTGGAAGACGTCAGGTCTGGTATGTCCGCCCTTATGGCAGCCAAAAAACATAAGGTCCCGTCTAGAACACTTTACGATAAAGTGAAAAAATTGGGAATTAAGAACGAAAATGGCAATGGAAAACCTGCAAGACGGTTACAATCCACCGATTATATCACGCCAGATGATCAGTCGGACTCGCCACGAAGAATGTCGGAAAGTGAAGATTTTCTGTTGAATAATAATGCCTCTGTAACAAAGGCCTTTCTACAGCACGCTGGAGAAGATGCTTTGAAGGCTATGGCACTAGCAGCTGCAGCTCAAGTTATACAGAAATCAAACCGGGGATACTCATCGAACGAACCTCTAAGTCCTCAAATGAGGTTTATGCCTTATAATCGCTTGTCATCTCGTTGCTCAGCAGATAGCGATAATCATAGTGAATCCCCTCAAAGAGAAAAAGACCATGACGAAGATCAAGTTGAGGACTTATCCATGAACAGAAGGCAAGAAGGGGTAATTGTACCTCCTATGAATCAAGTATCTGCAATAATAAATGAGGAAGCCCAAAGAGAACGAAATGACGATTCTAGAAGAAACGTAAACTTTGAAAATACAACGTAAGTTAATGAATCAATGTACAAACTGTCACGTTCCTTCAAGCAGGATACCTTTCGATAAAGTAATTGTGTTTCTTTGACTCTGTATAGCAGTTTATGCAGCTAAATCTTGTGAACTAACTTTTCTTCAAGAAAAGATGTAAGTGCAATGTGAGCAATGGTTTTCTGGAATTCCTTGTTCGTTTAATATAGATTTGTCTGCTACGAGCGATGACTGCTCTGCACTGGATATAACGGAAAAAATAGATTTGAGAATGGCATAGGAAAACTTGAAAAACCTTGGAATGAAAATTTACCATGTAATAAGGGTCAATTAAATCTCTTTAAACGAGTTGAATCTATCAGGATCTTTCTACTCCATACATTGAAAATGCATAAAGTATCATAAATCATCATCAAATTTTAACTATTTTGATTCATTTCTAGTCCTCAGATATTTGATTGACTCAGAATTTTTATTCACTTATTTTAATATAAAAATGTTTCTTGATTTTTTCGTTGATATTTTTACTGGATATCACTTTCTTCCTTTCCTTTGTAACTTTTACTGTTCTTTCGTTAAGATATTGTACTTTTACATTTAAGGAAATGTATATGATATTGTTGGATGTTGAAACCAAAATACGTTCATTCAAAGTTCCCAACCAAAGCTACTTCTGCCTGTTTTATGAAAAATGTAAATTAGCTTAACTACAAATATGAAGCAGATAATTAACAATGATCAAACTACGAAAAATTGTCATATCCTCTAACGTAATTTTTTTTCAGCACATGAAAGAGGAACCCATAGATGTCGCCTCATCGCCATATTCGGATCTTCATTCAACTAATGGAGATGACTTCAAATCTAACATTGCCCAATCTGGTCATTCGTTCCCAAACGACACGAGAACAATACCTTCTGAAATAGCAAACTACGTCCCAAATCAGAAACCAGAATGGAAAAGGTACAAACAATACTCTCGAGAAAATTTGACTAGTGCCATTAAAGCTGTAGCTCACCGAAACATGTCGGCCTTACAAGCAGCGAAAAAGTACAACGTACCATCCAGGACACTCTACGACAAAATAAAAAAATTGGGTATCACCACAACCAGATCCATAAAAAGGGGGGTGAATGGTAATTATAGATATTTGATGGAGAACCAAAAACGTTCTCCATATTACATATCAGAAAATGAAGATGCCTCGATCAACAACAATTCCACTAGTTTTTTGCAACAAGTTATCGACAATCAAGGTGAAGATGCTCTGAAGGCAATGGCGATAGTAGCTGCTTATCATGTGTCGTCTCCTCCGAATGGATCTCACAGTCCAGACTTTTTACGTTATATTCAGCAACAAATTCAACACCGGTCACCACCCGTTGAGGATGATCAGGTTTCTAACTATAACAATGGTAGATCAGAGAGGGAAAGAGACCATAATGAAGACCAAGTTGAAGATTTATCTTTGAACAAAAGGCAAGAAGGTGTCATAGTTTCACCAATGCATCAAGTATCTGCCATAATTAAAACAGAAGATGTAGCTAGGGAAACTATCGAAGAACCGATGCAAAAAAGTTGCGTTACAGAAGCTGAATGAAGATTGACCTGCAAGACTGCTGACATAGTTTTAACAAACCAGTGTTAAGTTTTATTCTATATAGTTTATGTTTTTGTACAATACCTACAAGACGACTGAGTGATTGGAATTTCTGGAGAGCCTCACTTAGTTTGATTTGAAGCTTCGTTACAGACCGTATTCAGTGCAATAATTTCAATAACCGTACTCATTTTTACGAAGGCGTAGAAGGGCCACTCTTTGTCGACAAAAATTTTTCCACCTAATTCCGACTTTAATCTCGGAATTATACTAATTCCGACTTTGAACTCGGAATTATAGACTAATTCCGACTTCAAACTCGGAATTATACATAATTCCGACTTTGAACTCGGAATTATACTAATTCCGAGTTTGAAGTCGGAATTATAGACTAATTCCGACTTTAAACTCGGAATTATAGACTAATTCCGACTTTAAACTCGGAATTATAGACTATAATTCCGAGTTTAAAGTCGGAATTAGTCTATAATTCCGACTTCAAACTCGGAATTAGTATAATTCCGAGTTCAAAGTCGGAATTATGTATAATTCCGAGTTTGAAGTCGGAATTAGTCTTTAATTCCGAGTTCAAAGTCGGAATTAGTATAATTCCGAGATTAAAGTCGGAATTAGGTGGAAAATTTTTTGTCGACAAAGAGTGGCCCTTCTACGCCTTCGTAAATTTTAGCTCTTAAGTTTTTAGATTTAGTTATTTTCTCGGTGTGCCTATAAAAGCTTTGTACTAGACCAGCTCAAGATATTGCTGATGAGTTCCTGTTAAGGATGCAACTTATAAGACTGATAGGTTTTAATCAATTTATTCAAGACTGACTGAGAAAAGCATATATTCAATGGTCTCAGTACTTTGCTATATGAAAAGGTGAAAATTTTTAGGTTTTAATGATCTTTCAAGATTGGGTTGTACATAATTTGCTGGAAGGCATTAAGACTTGCTGAGAGGTGCTTTATAATTCTAGTAGGGCTGCTATTTGGACAATGAAAATACACAAAGAAACGTTTTTGAAATAAAATAAAAATTTATCTCAAATCTTAATAAATAAAAAAGAAGTTTAAATCGTGAATTCTATAATTTTTTGATGGGACTTTCATGACTCATCCTCGCAAAATAGTTCATCAAAATGGTTATCTTGAGTTTCTTCATTGGCCAAAGCTGCATTTGTAACTTTGAAAAAGGAGAATCGTATAAGATTCTTCTTGGGATAATCAAACTAAATCCTGTTTTCACATTACATACCTTCCACAAAGAGTTCGACTCTCTTTAGCTGTATATTTCATGTGATTTAATTTCTATTTTGTAAGGTTTAATTGGTTTTGGGTAAGATGTGTATTCACGTAATTTTTGCAAAGTTAATACTTGATTAATTCACCTTGAAATCTTGAATTTTGAATGAACGTTTCGGTTGTTTTAAACTGTAGCTCTACAAGGGTGCCTGTTTTTGTTATTTTGAAACTGTAATAATTGATATTACAGTTTGATATTTGGGTTGAAGAGGACCAACATGTAATAATATTATGGACTGATGTTTCAATTGAATTTGCCTAGATTAAAATGTTAAAAAAGTCTCAAATAAATGAGCACCCTAACAAATATTCTCCTGGTCTTTGAAATGATTACTTCAATGATACATGAATCAGTCTTTATGATCATGAAGTTCCAATTAGAAAGATTGTAGATGAAATATCGGTAAAATTTTTACTGTGTAAAATATGTAAAGAAACTTTTTAGTTGTATGATGATATTGCACTATAATTCGTGATAGCACACTATTTTCATGTTTGTTATGGATGTATTGAATTTGTACCACTTCTGAAAAGTTTGAATTTCAGCAATAGTTACAAAGGATAGAATTGGCCATTTAAAAAAGCCACAGCTGTGATTTTATAGACTGACACTCACTCAGATTCACCTTAATACTATATAAAAATAGACTGGTTCGGACTAGTCACATATGTTAATTCATTTTCATCTCAAATCCAAGTGCAATTTAACCACAGAAAAATAGATAACACATGTATCCACATATTACCACTTATTTGTAATTTGCTTAATTCTCATTTTGAAAGACTGATTGTTAATTGATCATCAGAGTAGAATTGAATTTCTGAACAAATCATATTGTGCCTTTTTAAATTTTATACAAAAGTGGTTACATTCCATCCATTTTTTCGGAACTGTTCCAATAATGATTTTTGAATATCGTTTTAAGGCTTTTTTGATATGTTTTTGGAAAGATATGTTCGGATTTCATCACACAATTATTTTTTAAGACTGATATAATTGTTACCTTAATTGTTAAATTATCGTTGTAAATCTAATTGTTTTAAAATACCACAGTTTGTCTTCAGTTTACACCCATGATAGAAAAAGTATGTATGCTTTATATAAATCAACTACCTCATATGTTAAGTTATATTGATTGAAATGTTGTACATAATCATATCATTTATATTTTATAAGGAACTGCTATTTTATTACAAGGTACTGTGTGGTCTTTTACATTTATGTTATTTGGACTGTGTATTGTTGAATATTATTTTTAAATATAAGTACACAATATTTTAATGTTATTGTTAGATATAGTATATATATAGCACTGCACGTATGAATTGCATTCATTATGAATTGAGTGAAAATCAACATAGATATATTATATATTCGAAACTATATGTTGTTTTATTAGCACTTGAATTAAAATTAGAATATTCCCTGTTCTTGATGTCTGATAATTATAGAACCACAACCAGAGTAAAGTGAAAACACTGATGCATTTCTTCTGATCTCTGAGAATAATCGAAATAAGTCCTCCGAAACCATATGGTTGTAGATCTTCATCACTTAACATATATGTAGGTTTACAATGAGCAAGCCGAAATACTACTATGCAACTAAAATGACCTAGGACTTATGATTAATCATTACCTATTATGGATGTACACACCGCAATCATTCATAAATAATTTCTTATGGTTTTATTGAATATGGAAAAAGAATGAACCTATAGAATTTGCTGTTCAGTTCTGTCGGCAATGGTATATTCTCAATTATAATGAATAAATTAATTGCTTACAAAATTAAGAAACTCTTGACCCGTGAATGAATTAACATTTGAAATCACTAAAACATTGGCATTCAATTAACATTGTGAAACTGTACATACTATTAAAAAATCAATAAAAAAATTTTTATGATTGAAAATTCGTGGACAAAGTAAGGTGACCAAATTTGCTTATTTCAACAAAGTGCAAATAGTTTTGCTCTGTATGATTTTTATTGATATCAATTATCGAATAATCAATCAGAATTGTTATGCGCTCATATTGTGAATTTTTCACATTTACACTACCTATTCTTAACTTCCGTTTTTCTAGCTGAGGTAGAGTAGAGGCATTGTATAAAGACAATGGTAGAGGTAGAGTAATTACAACACAGACCATGTCTGTCTGTGGTAATTATGCATAAATGAATCGAACCTGTGTTAACATTTTGGCGAACAACCTGGCACCTATCGGTCAGTTATCAAACCTTATGGATCCCAATTTAAATAGAAATCTTCGAATAATCTATTCAAAGATAGAAAAAGATGCACCAGGTACCTCCAAGATCATACTCAAGGTAGATTCCTTTTTTTTTCAAATGTTACCTCTTAAAATCACGTCATACATCACCCGATGTAAAATGAATTTGATTGGCTGTTAACTATTGGATGATCCTGATTTGTTTAGTTTTTGCGATCAAAATAGTGGCGTGTTTTTCGAAATATAAAAGCGGATGGAAAACGAGTGTAAGAAATGGATGATAACAATATCAGTTTCAATACGAATGAATTCGACTTTCACGACCTTTCTGAGATAGATGGTAATTTATAAGATTTTGATGTACTTTATATGATACAAAAATTTTTGTTTTAGATCTTCTGAATCATTGTGAGAGGGATTTGCTAACAGGAAACGATCTTTTCTCTGATACTGCTCTCTCGGAGTTGGACGAGTTGCCTTTGGACGATTTTAAGTTTGAACAGAAACCTTATAATGGGGATTTTGTGAATGTAGCAAGTACACCACCGTTGAATAGTATATTTGTTCCTCAACAATCAGTTCCAGTTGCCAATCAACACCTGATTACGAATGCACCTAATTTTATACCTACCTCTGATATAACAAATCCAGTAGGTATTCAGGTCTCACCTGGAATACAGAATTCTAGTAGTATCTTCGTTAAATCTGAACCCCAAAGTACAGAAAATTGCAACTCATTTGTGTTTTCCAACGTATCGGTACAGAACAATTCTCCCATATTGGTGCAGAAAAATACCAAGAAACCTACAAAGCCTAGAACACAAACTCAGCCAGTAATAATTCACAACATCAGGCAAATTCCAGCTGAAAATGTGCAACAGCTTCTGCTTCAAACGAAACTCATTAAATCCACTACGAAGCCTTCTCCATCTTCTCCTAATACAGTGGTTTATACAACTGTTCCCCATCACTCCACACCAACAATTCGTACAATAGTACCCAGTCAAACACAAATATTGACTACTGGCATTCCCTTAGTTATTGACTCCACTGATAGTAAGGTTCCAATTAATCGTATTCCCTCAAAAGTCCCTGTGTTCAAAGAAGTGAAAAGAAGTGCCCACAATGCTATTGAAAGGAAGTATAGAACAAGTATCAACGATAAAATAGTTGAATTAAAAAACATGGTAGTTGGTGTGGATGCGAAGGTGAGTTCGCAATTGCAGTTCCTTACTGTATACTTAAGAAAATGTCCTTTTCAGCTCAATAAGTCTGCAATTCTGAAGAAAACCATAGAATATATACGTTTCCTTCAAAATTCCAATACAAAACTGAAACAAGAGAATATGATGTTGAAGATGAAGGCCAAACAAAATAGCCTGAAAGATCTACTCACTTCTGGCCAAGATTCATCAATGTTCTATCAGCCAGAAGATACTCCACCTCACTCTGATGTGTCTACATTGTCCCCAGAACATTCTATACCTTCAAGTCCAGAATATTCGACACTCATTAAAGATGATAGTGATGATGAAGCGATGCCGTTAGTGAAAGGAATGTTGGATCATACGAAAATCACCCTTTGCATGTTTATGTTGGTTCTACTTGCCTTCAATCCGTTTGGGTTTGCCATTAATCGGTTTTCAGGAGGTTATACAGAGACTAAGTATGATTCTCGAAGGTTTTTGAGTTTCGGTGAGTTTTCATATAGTGATCTTTTGATTAGTTCCTTCATTCAAATTTCTAAGCATTTCTTAACACTGACATAATTCCCGGATACCATTTTATGGGTAAAATGTGAAGATTGTTAGAATGAGCGATGTATATAACAGTCTCATTTCTATAAAATTTAATATTATCTATCAATTTGTTATCAGGTTTCAACTACTCCTCAACCTTCGATTTGAGTAGCTTGTTATTGTGGATATTCAACACAGTTATTTTGGGATATTGTATGGTGAAAATGTTTGTCTATGGGGATCCGATTATACCGAGTAAATCTAAAGAATCACAGACGTTTTGGAGACATCGGAGACAGGCAGACATGTATTTATCCAAGGTACTGATGTAATGAAACTGAATGAATTCTCGCTGTTTTTCCATGGAATGTTGAGCTTCTTCGAGATAGTCCCGGTTTAGAATGAGATTCAGGGAATTCCAATAAAATGGGTTATACAATAACCTCGATTTCATTGGAAATCTGGGAAGGGCGCGACCTATCACATATGAAAAAAATGTACGTTGAAATATATATCAGGGTGTATTATCATTCTATTTCTATGTGTTTCAACCTTGTAGATTTTATTAGAAACGAATTCTCCTATTGGAAGATTTAGAGTATCGCAGTAAACAGTAAGAACTATAAGAACATATTTCATTTTTCTCGCCAGCAAGAATCTGTCATTCTCGAATACGCACCATGGCACGATTCCGACCGATGAAATTCGCGCCATTGGCAAACTTCACTTTTAGACTGAGTCGAAATCATAAGGAATAGAGGTTAAGTGGTTGTCCAGTAATTTCATTGTTTTTCCATTAAATATTGATTATTCTTGAAAAAAAGTGTTGCTTATTGTTGGTTGAAGGTTCAAAGGTGGTTTGTGAACTCTACAGATGAAGTGAGAGATCGTTTTTATGGTGGAAAAAGGGACCTGAAAAAGACGCATTTCGGAACTTTGGAGACCCATATCTTTCAAATTAAGGGAGACCGCCTATGTTCGATTTCACATTTTTTATTCAGAAAAACACACTGCGTAAAATGAGGTAAATATCTTTTTAATATCTCGGCGACGGGAAATCTTGCGGGTTTACCAAATTCAACATTAGAGGAATTCTCCCGGCATATAACTACTCGTTCTAGGTCAACTCTACATAAAGATTGTAGTGATGACGTATCTAACTAAACCAAATCATAGAGCCCTTGACATGAATATGTGGAAATTAGCAATGTCTCGCCTAAGGTGCATAGAACAATGGTGCTGTTATTTTCATTTGTTTTCCTGGGGAAACTAATTTTACTTCATACTCTCGCCATCGACACAAACGTTACCGACCGACCAATCAGAGGGCATGACACTGTTAATGGTAATTCGGCAATTGTCATTATTATTTAGTTATTGATAATTGCGTGAAATCTTTTTGTGTTAGCTTTTAAGAATTGTGTAGATCCTTAGATACTTTTAAATGGGTCCTTTTGTATTTTGTTTGGATAGTGCAGGTGTAAATGGAAATTAGTGTTCATTTGTAGAAGGTACAAACTTCATGATACTCGTCAGCATTACATTCTTTCCATAATGGGGGTTTTTCCTGAATTTGGGTTATTACTGCAAATGCAAATTTGAACATAATTATTATGGGTTTTATTCATCATTTTCCCAAATTACCTTCAGAAAGTATTCAAAATCAGATTTCAAAATTGGGGTTTGGGATTTGCCAGGCATGCACAAAGTGACAACGGTGTTTAGTAGAATAGCTCTTTCTGCTATAAAATAATGAAATATTTATTCCTATTCTGTGGTACACTCGTGTTCTTTGTCAATTTAACCAAACAATTTCCATTTGCGATTTGTCAGTAATATGACAGTATGAGGCTGTGCTCTTCTTTTTCTATTCCTTGGTCGTTGTCTTCCACTCTAACCAGATCGAAGTATAGCTATCTCTTTTTTCTTAAGCAAAAGTGGCTTTCCAGTAAAGTGCATGAAGCCCCTGGGGCTTGGCGCACTGGGGCTTCACGCCCACGCTATTTCGAGAACGAGACGATAAACAAACCGTCAAATTATGACAAGTTTGGCGTTTCACAGCTGTGAGTGCGTGCGTCCCGCAAATTCGGTTGGTGCATCAGGGGAAAGGGGTAGGAAGCGCGAGGGTCTGACGCTCCCGCGAACTGGAACACGACTTGACTATGCTGGCGCGTCTCCGAGGTGCATCGGGGGCGCCCCAGACGGTAGCTGGAAAGGGGTTAATGTAACACATTTGACGTCTTTTTCTTTCCGAGAAAGCTGAATTCGACGTTGCCATATCGTGCACTCAAGACAAATCCCTTTAAATGCAAATCCCCATTTTTATTTTTCAGTTTTAGGTGATCAAACATTTTTTTAAAAATATAATATTGAAATTATATGTTTGAAATGTGATGTTCTAAAGGTTTTTCATGGAAATTACTGCATTTTCGTTTAAAGGAAAAACCACCATTGTCCAATTATTTTCACCAATCGTGGATCGAGTTATCAACCCCCAGTTAAGCATATTATTTCTACAATTGAATGTGTTGTATTTTTCTTGGTTCTTCATTGAATATACATGAACTGTTTAACAATTTTCATTTACTTGAAATTGAAATTCACTGATATATGCTACTATCGAGTGCTACTAGAAAACCTCAGGTTTCAAAACCGATGAAATAAAATTAACTATTGAATAACACTTGTTTTCTAATTGGAAATCTTATAAATTGAAATGGGAAAGAACTCAAACTGAACTGGTCTAATAATATGGCCTATTCAATGAGTTCTTATTCCCTGTGAAACTCCAACTCTTGATAGGTCTCAGTCTGACTTAAAATTAGGATGATGCTTGTTTTCCTCTTCCATAAACTTTCCCCCACTTTACCACATTCCTTTAACAGACAGTTGCCTTGACGACCGGTCGTAATTTCCAAATAGCGCCACCTTTAGTGGAAAAAAACGAATTCTAGCGAATTCCTCAATATTGGCGAAACAGAGGCGCATCTTGGAACTCACCTTATCTTCTATGCACCTTAGTCTGGCCCAATTATTTCAACGTTCATGACAGTTCATGCTTGCCAACTCGACTCAGTTTTAGTTAGAAAAACTTATAAATTTATTCCAAGTCTTATCAATTGATCTTAATAAATTGAATGTAGTGTGATTTCAAGGTCGATCATGACAATGCTTATTTCGAATTTTGAGATTATCAGTTCTTGTTTTTAGGACCTGTAGTACTATTTTTCAGCTTTATGCTAATTTTCTGTTCATTTTGACGACTGCATCTCACATGACTCTATTGACGAACAGCAAGAACTTATATAAGGTTTATGAAGCTAAAATAATTGATTGATATAGAAAAATTTTTTTTGGATCCACAGGGTGATAAGTTGGCGGCAAAACAAGAACTATTTAAATGTTTAAATATTTATGGAGTAACTTTACCCACCAGTCGAATCGAGTTATTCCTTTCCTTATGTTGGCAACTCTTTCGTCAAATTCTTCATAGATTGTGGATCGGTCGCTGGTTGTCGAGGCATGCTGGAGGTTTTCTCGTTGACGGGTAAGATTTAATTGCACCGAGTGCGAACCAATAAGACAAAAAAATAATGTTCTCGTTCTTCTAGATTGACCAGATTCGAAGCACAAACTTCATGCCGAGAATTAGCAATGGTGTTTCACGATCTCCATCAAATTCAGCTGATCGAGGGACCAGAGCAGACATGTCACATGATGGGGGCCACCATAGCACTCAACGCACTGAATTTGGCGGAAGCTGCAAAATTGAAATTGAGAACGGCTCAGTATGTTGATGTCTTCATCGGAATGTCCTTGAGGATTAAAATGTCATGTCCAACGATATTTCAGGGTATTCAAAGGTATGACGAATAAATCGCTTTCATAAATTGCGCAGGGGGGTTTAATAAATGTATTTGATTAACTAAGAATCAGATATAAACAGGATTTGTATTTAGGGATTTTTTTCAGATATTACTTGGGTCTAGCAAAATTGGCTGCTTCTAATTCATGCGACCCTGTTCCTTCAAGGCAACAGTGGCTTCTCACACCAGAGGGCTATAGATTTTTCTTAACTCATCAGTTTTCCTTTGAAAACAAGCATAATGATCTGCCGTTCTCCAGTGTAACCAATTCCATGGATCCATTGGCATATATTGTAAAGGTAAGAACTAGATATAAATACATTTTATGTCTTGAATGG
Organism: Myrrha octodecimguttata; assembly: GCA_958510865.1. Lineage (NCBI taxonomy): Eukaryota > Metazoa > Arthropoda > Insecta > Coleoptera > Coccinellidae > Myrrha > Myrrha octodecimguttata. The sequence goes on along the minus strand of OY294058.1, from coordinate 66,623,542 downwards.
GTTAATACAAAACAATTGATGTCACTTCAGAAAAAAGTCACTAATAATGAAAGAAAACAAACCCATATCAATTTCAAGCAATGGACCAAAATGTTTTTGGTTATCAGCGGTTAACCGTATTGGTTATGTGTCAAAGGATATAATGACGTCACAACCAATAACCACTGTCATTAATCGATTTCAAGCGATGGACCAAAAGCTCCGGTTATAGTTGCGGTTATCCAAACTGACATATAGGCAAAGGATTATCTGTCAATGTGGATAACCGTAACTATAACCAGAGATTTTGGTCTGTCGCTTGAAATCGATTATAGTCGCTTGAATGCGTTGGTTTGAACCACAAAATACAAATCCTTTTTGCGGTGTGAAAACTATTTTGACTTTTGATTTGAATAATTGTCAAAGGTTTTGACAGTGTTCAGTTGAAGTTTTGTATTCTTAATAATGGATATTCGTGGTAAAAAACTTGCATTACAATTCCAGAGCTGGGTTTAAACCGCAAAATTTTAGTTATAGTTGTGGTCCTTTCACAACTGATCCATGACGTCATGGAACCTAAACCGATAGAGTAACCTATTTCGCTTGAATGAAATGGTTTAGACCAAATAGGATTTTAGGTTTTACTCGCTTGAAATTGGTTATGGTTTCGAAAACGTATGTCAGAAATTATAAGAGAGTATTATCACAGACCAACAATACAAATCACTTCATCGTTTGCGGGAATCGCGTCTCTCCGACCTTGAGAAATATAACAGACATAACCACACTTTCTTCTTCCTCGAAACAGCTGTCAAATTTAATACTTGATTTTGGAATATCTAAAATCGAAATGTAAAAACGGGTTTGTCGGGATTCAGGAATCACAAAATCAAAATCAGACTAAGATTTAAGATGAAACCATTTCAAAAGCAAATTTCCAATACCAAAGCGAGTGTTTTGTCACATCTTAAACTCCTGTAGAAGAACTCGGTTGGAGTAAATGAAAATTTTGGAAAAATGTTATGAAAAACCCGTTTACATTAATCAGAGAATCTTTGTAGTTTCACATCAAATGAGATTCATTTCAATATAAAATCAAACTATGAATAGACCAACTTTGTTTCAATTTCAATCCTAGTGTTTGTGCAATCATATACAATTTTATTAGACATCCAATCGTTTTAATTGAATAATGGAGGTTGTAGTGCTTTTACTTCAGTTGCGAATCCTTTATATTATATAAAATGAACATTATGAATGAGTCCAGCTAAGTTCGATTCCAATTCTTGTTGTATAATTAAAACATATAATGAGGACTGTCATCATAAAATAGAACCTCAAAGATGCTAAACAATTGATTTGGTTGTAAAAATCTGTTTGGATTATATTCTTAAATGGAACAGATACGAAATTATTCATCAATTAATAGGATGAAAAATTCATTTCAGTTTGTTTACATGTTTATAACCTCTTCAAGCGAGTCCGAAAGCGGCGAGAGTGACGTAATCCTATTCCTGCAATCTGATTGGCACCCCAAACGCCTGCTAAAATTCTGATTAGCTCGATTCAGGGTCATATCTGCGTTGACATAGATTTCCTAAGTAAATGACGCGAGTGGTTTATCTGGTTGATCTGTGGTATTATCCTCTGTTTTATATCCTTTTCACAGTAAATATTTTATATTAGTACCAATGGTTGGGAAAGAGTTTTTGGAGAAGGAAGAAAATGAAGGAGGAGCACTCTGGAGGAATTTTCCAGGAATGGATCATTCCGAGAAGTTCCTTCGAAACTCTGAAATTGCAAGGTCCAAAAATCATTTGGATCTCAGTAAAAACAAGTTACGCCTCCTCACTGGCTTCCTCACAGGACACTGTCGTCTAAGGAAGCATAAGAAGAGAATGATCTTATTAGAAACTGACGAGTGCAGATTCTGTGGGGAAGAGGAGGAAACTCCTCTTCACCTAATTACAGAATGCCTCACTATTGCAAGCCTGCGCAAGGAATGTCTTGGACATAAGAATGGGGGTTTTTCCTGAATTTGAGTTATTACTGCAAATGCAAATTTGAACATAATTATTTTTGGTTTGATTCATCATTTTCCCAAATAACCTTCAGAAAGTATTCAAAATCAAATTTCAAAATTGGGGTTTGGGATTTGTCAGGCATGCACGAAGTGACAACGATGTTCAGTAGAATAGCTTTTTCTACTATAGAATAATGAAATATTTATTCCTATTCTGTGGTATGCACGTGTTCTTTGTCAATATAACCAAATAATTTCCGTTTGCGATTTGTCAGTAATAGACAGTATGACAGTCTGTGCTCTTCTTTTTCTATTTCTTGGTCGTTGTCTTCTACTCTAACCAGATCAAAGTATAGCTATTTCTGTTTTCCTAAGCAAACTAACACATTTGACGTCCTTTTCTTTTCAAGAAAGCTGAATTCGACGTTGCCATATCGTGCACTCATGACGAATCCCTTTAAATGCAAATCCCCATTTTTATTTTCCAGTTTTAGGTGATAAAACATTTTTTTTAAATATAATATTGAAATTATATGTTTGAAATATGATAGTCTTAAAGGTTTTTCATGAAAATAACTGCATTTTCGTTTAAAGGAAAAACCCCCATTATGGGAGTACTTTGAACTTACACTCCTTGAAGCCCTCAAAGATATCAGAGTTCATTAGAGCTCTAGAGCAGGAGGGCGAGCTGTAGGTAGCGCAGTGAGAACACAGCTCTGATGGAGGGGCACAATAGACCTCAAGGTCGCAGTGGAATGTAACCCCCTACTGAACTATCAGCTATATAAATGGTTGGGTATTGCTATTATAGTGCGATTTATCTTGCTGATATTTGCCCAATCAACAAAATTCTTCCGATTCTTCTTAGAATGAAATTTTTCTTGTAGGCATTTCAAGAATATCTATTGGAAAAATCATTGGAAATTCTCATCTCTCCTGGAATCAAGAATGAATTTTCTAAGGAAGGTGGTTCCGAAGTTGCAGATGTAGAACATTACGTACAAATTCTATTTGATAATTCTGCAATGGATGCCCAGTCTCTATTCAGCTCTCCTACACTGAACAGTAAGTCTTTCCGCTCGATTGATTGGAAGAGAATATTCCATTTGTTCTTCTCATTTCAAGATTACCAGGATGCAATCGCGATATGGTGGACATCTTTCGTCGCAATCGCATGCAATTGGCTGCTTGGAGAAGAAAAAAATTCCCAAAAATTGTATCAAAATATCGAGTACATACCTGATGTTCTCGCACTTGCTGAAAATCCGCTACCCAAAGCTGTACTTGCTGCTTACACCGCCAGAAAATCATACTTGACAAAGAAAGATGCTTCTGCTAAACAAATATTGAAACAGTGCCATCTGGCAACACTTCTTCTAGAAGACAGCATACGATATTCCAGTTGCAAAAACCCGAATAATTTGGTTCTGGTGAGTTCAAAATTCATTGTTGTATTTTTTGCGTATAGAGAAATGATTTGGTACGAATTATTCTTTCAAACCAATCGATTTGGCAGCATCTAAGTTCATAAAATCGAATGGATAGAAGTAGAGGTGTATTGGATAGGTCCGAGAAAAGGGTTTTTCAACAAGAACTTTGTTTTTTAAAACAAAATAAAACAAAGAATTTACTGGAAAATGAATAAAATTTTTATTGTATTACAAAGAGAAAAGTTCGGCAATTATGAATGAAAAATGATATCTGACAAATGTCCACCACGACCACGCTGACAGACGTTGATTCTTATTATTCAAAATTTTTATCACTTTTTGGCAAGATGGAGGGTCTATTTCGTTAATGACATCACGGATTTCGAGTTTTAAGGTTGCAATCGATTCGATTGGCTCCGTATAAACTCTGTCTTTAACATAACCCCAAAAAAAATAATCCAGTGGTGTTAAATCACACGATCTGGCCGGCCACTTAACAGCTGAATTTCGCGAAATTATGCGATCTGGAAATTTGGTTTGCAATAAATTGATCGTTTCATTGGCTGTGTGACATGTGGCACCGTCTTGTTGAAACCACATTTCAGTGACATCCATGTCATCAATAATAGGCCAAAATTCAGTTGTTAACATCTCGCGTTTATGTTGTCCGAAAATATCACGAATTTTACGAAATGTAACTTTAACAGAACGACCATTTTCATAGTGGATTTGAATTATTTTAATGCGATTTTCGAGCGAAATTGAATTCATTGTAACAATTGCCAAAGCATATACTGCGAATACGTCAAAAAACTAAATGTCAAAACTGTCATGTGGTGCCGGTGTTAACACATTGAAAAACAAAGTTCTTGTTGAAAAACCCTGTAGAAGAATTTTGGTATTTTTATCATTTCTGTTTTTTAATGAATAGCAGTAACGTGGAATGGTGAATTATGGCTTTGTGGATTCTGCTCACACAGCTACATTCAAGTTTTGAAAAACCTCAAACATCTCCACCTGCTAACAATCTGCATGCTGCAACGATGCCAACAGCAGCGAGAAACATTCGAATGCGTGAAATCTCGACCTTTTTTTGACAGGACTTTTGCTTTCTTTTATCCTTGCTTTTCGATTTTTCAGTGCTTTTTGGTATTTTTGCTACTGTTCCGAAAATATTGAAGAAATTCAAACACTCCAGAATTAACAGGAAGAATCGAAAATCTGTTAAATAAAGAAGGTTTTATAGATTTTGAAATTTTTTTCTGATAAATTACTGGATTTCAATTCGATCATATCTGTATTTTTGGAAATATTGGAAAAATAAAATTTTGAATGGGTATATCTTCGGAATCATTGGGCGGATTTTACCCATTCCCGAATTCGACCTTCGTAATTAAGCCCCAAACATACTCTACAAATATCAGGTTTCTGAGTCGTTTCTTCCGGAAGTTATTGTGTTTACGGTCAGCCTAACGGCCGACTGCGTAAACACAATAACTCCCGAAAGAAACAACTTAGGAACTCTATATTTGTAGAGAAGGTTTGGACCTAAATTACGAAGGCCGAATTCGTGAATGGGTGAAATCCACCCAATGATTACGTAGATATACCCAATCAAAATTTTATTTTTTCAATATTTCCAAAAATACAGATCAGATCGAATTGAAATCCAGTACTTCATCGAAAAATAACAGTTCGAAGTTTCATACAGAATTTGATGAGGATGATATGATAAGAAAAATCATAGAAATTTTTTTTTTCAAATTGTTCTGATGACACGATTATCACGAAATTTCGCATGAAGTTGTCTTTCAGCATCTCAAAACTAGCTGTGAAATTTCATCAGGACTGAATCAGTATTTCTCGAGTTATACCGAAAAAATAAACGATATCGAGAAGAAAACCTCGAAATTTGACACATTTTTTCCGGATATCTCCGAAAGTTATGATCGTATCGAACTGAAATTTGGTACATTGCTGCGAAATATGAAGTTCAAAGTGTGAGTGGACTTTTTTTTCGAATATGGTAAATGGTTTCCAGGAAAAAAAAATTTTTGGAAAAAAATTTCGAAAAAAAATTTTTCAAAGTTGCGCGTCGTTATACTCCACCAAACTGCCAAGTTTGAATCCAATCGCTTGAGTAGTTTCTGAAATAAAAAATAAATAACTTCAAAACTTCAAGTGCCTATAACTCCGAAACTATTCGACCGATTTGGCCCATTAACGAACTTAACCGCGGCATTCTGATGCGCAACCTATCCTGAAAGTTTCAAGTAGCTAGCTTGCTTCTGTCGACAGTTATCGTGTCTTCGGCCGGACGGACGGCCGGCTGGCCGGACAGAATCGATTTTGACACCGGATTCGTCATCAGTGAGTCCAACCTAGTTGATTGAGACCATTTTCGGCTCAATCATCCAAAATTACAGACATTTGGACAAAACGATAGCACGCTGTTCCCCTAGAACATGTGCGCAAAAAGGACCGAATTCATTAAAATTCTTGAATATATTTGTAGGAAAGTTAGAGCTTTCAACGTAGTTCTTTTCATCGATATTTTCTTTGATATTGAGGGGCATAGGATGAATATCCAAAAAGTTTCTTCATAGGATCTATGAACCAAAGTTTATCAAATCCGGAATTACTAGCTCCTCAAATGACGCTAGAAGACAGGTTAAAAAAAGCAGTCACTGTGTTGAATTCAGTTGTCTGATTTACAGGAGTGCATTGATGATGCATTGCATGTCTTTCATCAGTGCAGTGTCTCTTTAGTGCAACCCTGTGGCCAGATTCTCACCTACGTTTTGTATGTATGCTTGGGTCCCCAGTAAGATTCAGGAATTAGTAGCAGTGTTATAAACTGACAGACAGCAACAAATCACTTGTGTGTCATCAGAGAAATTAAGTGAATGATACAGGAAATATCCAAGAAAAGGCAATGAATATCGTTAACTGAACCAAACTCTTGTGTGCTTTGTCGTCTTTCCTATTGAGAAGATGATATAAATATAAATTGAAGAAAAACATCGAGCTATTTTATTAGAGGAAACAGACCTTTAATGAGAAACAACAAACCATTAGATATTTTATATACCTGTAAGAGAATAAAATTTTTAAAACAACGAAATATCACTTTCCACAAAAGTGGAAATATATCATGAAAAATTAGAAACTCATATAATAAATCAAAATGCACTCAGTCAATTCTCCAAGATATCAAAGGACAAGATGTCGAAGCAGAAATTCAAATATCTGGTTAGCCAGAAGTTCTTGCTAATAGGTTTAACATTCATTTTGCCACTTCAGCACACAATGCTAGCCTGACAAATAGTGAGCACAAATTACAGTATATTGACAGATCAATATCAATACTAGGAATTGATTCATGGGAGAAGAGAGCTCCAGTAGTAATAAACTAACATAATCACAAGGACGAATAGCTGTCGATAAATTAACAAAGATTCCACCTTGATCAGTGCTAATCCAATCAACCGAAATATCTACACCGAAGAAGCGGCGTCCAAGGAGAATGGTTACAACTGTTTCACAGTTTTTACTGATCGTCAGACTAACTTAACTTGGATAAACCGCAGAATAGGAATCTTGATACTCGAATAGTTTGATCAATGTTCGTGACGTTCATCCTTTTGTCGTATCAGGTCGCTGCATCTGCGATTTTGCAGTCTACAACGTCCGTCACGACTGTGGAAACACTCGGCTCATGTGGTTTTCCCACAAGACGTTAACGTCCAACATCTGAATTGGTTCATGTAGAAAAGAATCTCACGTGTGGAAAACACCAGAGCTCCAAGATTCCATTGATGAATTTTTTTTTAACAATATTACTGAATTTGTTTTGGCATTCTTCAATTATATTCTTCACTGCTTCGGAATAATAAATCAAAGAACAACAAAAAAGGACAAGTGTACGGTATTTTTTGAAAAGACAATCCAATTATTATCATAACAAGGAGTCACTCAACCCCCGTCTCCATTTAAGTTTTTATGAGCTGCTGTCATATTGCGCACAGGGTGGACCCAAATTGATGGGAACCAATGTATTAGATATTGAAAAAGAATCAGTTTGATTTTATGGTTGGTATATGAAGAAAAGAAAAATTCATTTTCAACATCAATCTACCTGCTAAAATAATTTTGAAAACTTGCAAAATTCTATTTCTATTACCAAAACAGTTGTTGGAATGCATTTCACTAGTTTTGTTTCAGTTGTTTTTTGATAAGTTACCTTTCAAATGTCCTGAATTAAAAATTGTGTATGTGTAATGAAATGGGATCAACATCCCAAGTGTAAAATGGTAATTCGTTTTTAGGACCTAATAAAGCATAGTTTTGAGTTTTTCATACGTATCCTTTCTGATAAAAATTTCAATTAAATTTAGTTTATGTAGAAAAGATTGATGAAAAATTTCAAAAAGCACTGCCGTGAAGGCAGCAACTTTTGCGCGCATGTTCAATGTAGATGACCGCTTCAGCAACGAATTTGAACGTGCGCGCAAAACTTCTGCCTTCACGTCAGCCTAACGGCCGACTGCGTAAACACAATAACTTTCGAAAGAAACAACTTAGAAACTCGATATTTGTAGAGAAGGTTTGGACCTTAATTACGAAGGCCGAATTCGTGAATGGGTAAAATCCACCCAATGATTCCGTAGATATACCCAATCAAAATTTTATTTTTCCAATATTTCCAAAAATATAGATCAGATCGAATTGAAATCCAGTACTTCATCGAAAATAACAGTTCGAAGTTTCATACAGAATATGAGGATGATATGATGAGAATATCATAGAAATTTTTTTTTTCAAATTGTTCTAATAACACGATTATCACGAAATTTTGCATAAAGTTGTCTCTCAGCGTCTTAAAACTAGCTGTGAAGTTTAATCAGGACTGAATCAGTATTTCTCGAGTTATAACGAAAAAATCAACGATATCGAGAAGAAAACCTCGAAATTTGACATATTTTTTCCCGATATCTCCAAAACTTATGATCGTATCGAACTGAAATTTGGTACACTGCTGTGAAATTAGAAGGTCAAAGCGTGAGTATAATTTTTCTTGGATATGATGAATGGTTTCCGAAAAAAAAAATTTTTTTTTTAAATTACTGACAATATAATCCTGACGAAATTTAGCTCAAAGTTGCGCGTCGTTGTACTTCACCTAACTGTCAAGTTTGAATCCAATCGCTCAGGTAGTTTCTGCAATAAAAAATAAATAACTTCAAATGCCTATAACTCCTAAACTATTCGACCGATTTGGCCCATTAACGAACTTAACCGCGGCATTTTGATGCGCAACCTATCCTGAAAGTTTCAAGTTGCTAGCTTGCTTCTGTCGACAGTTATCGTGTCTACGGCCGGCCGGACAGAATCGATTTTGACACCGGATTCGTCATCAGTGAGTCCAACCTAGTCTATTGAGACCATTTTCGGCTCAATCATCCAAAATTACAGACATTTGGACAAAACGATAGCACGCTGTTCCCCTAGAACATGCGCGCAAAAATGATCCTAGGCAAGAATTATTTCGAAAATTACAAGATCTCAAAATCTGATGATTTTCTATTATGAATAAATATGGCTCAAATGACAGCCAGTGAGTCATACTGAAACCACTTTTATATTTTGTTCCTTTACATTTATACAGAACTAATTTCAGTATGTGCAACTGCTCATATGTGATTGGCTATTGGAAACTAGAACATCACTGTGGGAAGATACATTGGATAATGATACAGCAATAGTAAGAGTGCCAACACCTGTGCTTGCAGCATTCCAAAAAGATTTCTCATCACTTAGAGTCTTAGCTCAACATGTTCCTGTAAGTGATCTATCGACTATTCATGCAAATACAGGGTGTTTCTAAATTGCTGATCTAAACGAACAGGGGAGATCTCACGCATACACTTAAGGAAAAAAAGTCTAATTAACATGGGACCGTAAACTTTTTGTTTTCGAGATACGGTGTGTGAAAATTTGAATTTACTTCCAGTTTTTTCTCAAAGTATCTGCACTTCACAGGATGATCTTACAAGTTTACAGAATTTTTATGAATCATTGCTACAGATCAGAAAATATCCATAAATACTAATAATAAATTTATTCACCGCTTTACTAACTGGATCTTATGATAATTCGAAGTTTTCTTAGGATTTCAAGGGAATCGAATTTTTTTCTCAAAATCTGAATAATGTACGACAAAATTACTCAGGGCCCTGAAGTTTGTTATTATAACAACAAAGTTGTCCTTATGAATTCTCCAAACTACACCAAAAAAAGTTCTGGGGCATAACGGTTCACAGTATCCCGGAAAAATATCGCCATGTAGATTTGCAAACGAAATTGGCAGGTCACATTCAGGTCGATTCTGTTTGCGTATTGCTATGAACCTTGCTATTCTACTCATATTGCTATCTTTTTAATTTATAGCAATATGGCCACGATGTTACGTATTCTGTTTCGAGTGTTGTAGCAATGTTTGTTATGAATTTTGTCATAACAATATTGCTATCATAGACTTCCATAATTGGTGATTTTAGAGCTGACAACACTGTATTTTGTGACTTTAGAACTACAAGAAAGAAGAAAATAACCCCAATTCGTGAGTTTTCTTTATGGTTTCGCATACATAACCTCTATCTACGGCTTTCTTTATTCATGTAAACATCGACATAAAAAATGTTAGGAAATGAAACGAGTCAAATTGACCAATAACCAATTTCCTGGATACCAATAAAATATTGGTTATCAGAAATCGAATGCAGCAATTTTATTCAGGCGTTAATAATTCGATAAACTTTTTCGTTGGCACTTCAAAGGGATTACTGTTGTTGAGATGATTAGATTAATCATCTCAGCTGTTGCCTATGCCTGTATCTTAGTCTTAGAATTTTCCTTGAAATTAAATAAGGTAAACCTTAAAATTTCGGACTCCAGCAGATATTGATCCGGTTTTTGGCTTAATATATTCAATTCGGTCTCCTGAATTCAAATCTGCAATCAAAACTTGGCGCTCTCACTTAGTTTCAAAGATATGGCCCCCCAAAGTTCCAAAATGTCACCTCTTCAGTTCACATTTGCCACCATAAAAACCTTTCATCTCTTCCCTTTAATGATCACAAATCACCTTCGAACTTTAACACAATCATTAGTATCACTTTCTCGCTGGAATATCCATTATTTCATTGAAAATAATCGAAAATATCTGACGACCATTTAACCTTTATTTTGGTAAATGTTCCTCATACTAATGGTGAAGTTTGGCATTGGCGCCAATTCCTTGGATAGCGGTCGTGTATTAATCGCATGCGCTTTGACAGCTTCGATCAGCTGATTCTGTAATTTACCCCAAAGTTGAAATTGCGGCGATGCCAAACTTCACTTCAAAAGAATTGAAATTCAGTGTAATTTGAGGTTAAATGGTGTTCCGATATTTTCGATAATTTTCACTGTAATATTGAATATTATCGCGAGAAAGTGCTACTTATGATTGTAAAAAGGTTCGAAGGTGATTTTTGATCTATAAAAGGGAAGTGATGAAAGCTTTTTATGGTGGAAAATGTGAACTGAAGAGGTGACATTTTGGAACTTTGGGAAACTTTGGAACTCTTCGAAAATAAGCTAGAGCGCCACATTTTGATTGCAGATTTGTATTCAGGAGACCGAATTGAATACAACAAGCAAAAAACCGGATCATTATCTGCTGGAGTCCGAAATTTTAAGGTTTACCTTAAATAATATTCTAGAGAACCTTGAACACATTTCCATTAGCATATCCTTTTTTTTATTCATGTAAACATCGACTTATTCGAAAATGTTATGAAACAGAAAAACCAATTAAAGTCAAATTGACCTATTTCCTGGATACCGATAGAATTTTGGTTTCCAGAAATCAAATGCAGCAATTTTATGCAGGTGATAATTAATAATTCGAAATTCGATGAACTTTTCTGTTGGCAATTCAAAGATATGGCTGTTGTTGAGATCATTAGAATAATCAGGTCAGCTGTTGCTTACTATGCCGGTATTTTAGTCTAAGAATTTTCCTTAAAATTAAATATTCTAGAGAACCTTGAACAAATTTCTATTAGCACATTGTTCCCTTTCTTCAATATTTTCGAATTCTTGGAAGAAATAATACTGAAACAAATGGATCTTTGTGAGATTCCCTTTCTAACCTTTCTTGTTATGAAGCATAGCAAGTACTATTTTGAGGTTGCTAAGATAGCAATATTGATAGCAAGATTCTTGTTAAAGTGACAGATCATATTGCTCAAAATCGTTGATCAGAATACCAATAATTCCAATCTTGTTATGATAGCAATATCTTTTTCTTAGCAATATTGCTATTTGCAAACAGAATCGACCTGATTTTGTGAACTCTAGAATGTAATATCTATACCAAATTTCAGTTGAATATCTTGCGAAAGGCAGATATATGAAAAAAAATTCAAATTGTAATACCCAGCATCTCAAAAAGGAAACGTCTGGGGGATCGTTTATACCTCCAATTCAAAAACACCTGTATATCTTTTTATAGTAAGCCAAACTTGGTTTCTGATTCTCAAATAAGAAAAATACTAATCTTTATTCATTTGATTATTACACATATTTTTCGAACCTGCTGTTCCTACCTAAGAGAGAATCTTTCCTTATAAAAACCTTGAATGTTTTTACAGGTTGCTTTACCTAGAGTATATTTATATGAAGCAACAACAAGGCTTATGGCTGGAGCTTCTCCTGGAAGAACACAGCAATTGCTTGACAGGAGTTTGAAGCATAGACAGACAAAGTCCAAAATTATATGTGGAAAAGGTGAGAAAAATTGATTTGGTTAAAGTGGAAGGTGAAACATCTGTATACATGCTTGAATACTCTATTCACTTCTATAAAGTCAGTCTGTATGCTTTAGAAGAGGTCTATCAAGTTTTTGTTATTAGAACTGAGTCAGGTTCGAACCTGACTGAAATGTCATAAAGGTTAAAATAATTCGGAGAGAAGTTGTAAAGTCCTACATATTTTCATCATACTCTATGGTTTGATTCAGTTGTATCTGTAACTACTACTACCTTTATGTTGAACATACATCACGTAGTTATTTGACAGGAAAATATACCTATACTCCATTCACTTTTATAAAGTAGCCCAGTTGGCCATGATTTAGGTCTATCATGTTTTTGTAACTAAAACCAAGGTAGGTTGCCGCTCCTGAAATATCGAAAATGTCAAAATAATTCGACGCGACGTTGCCAATTTTTACTCTCTTTCAATAACAATTCAGTTCCAGCCATAATAAACTAATAAATCAACATTTCGCTTTGATTGTATTGTATTGAGCCTTAAGTAGGTAGTCATGTTTGAATTGAACAAATTCCTTAATAAATAATTTCAAAAGTTATATATTTCGTGGAATTGTTTCGATAGGAAGTAGTACATTGAAAATGAACTTGGTATATCCTATGTTGGCAGAACATTGAATTTTTATGCACGAAAATAACATGAATTATACAATATCTCATTCAATGCTTTTTTTTTAAATATTTTAGGATTGCTTTTTTCTGGGAAATGAATATTTGAGTTGACTTCAAAGTATGTCCATAAAACATAATTCCATATCTTGCTTTTGACTCGAGTACTGCATGATAGGTAGAGAATGGAGAATTTATTCAGATATCTTGTCATTACACTTAAAGATAATAGACTGAAGCTAAGCTGCATCCCAGCTTAGAAATATGTTGATCCCAATCCAGTGTATGCATCATTGACGTAGATTCCCAAGACCATTGTAGTTAGTTCTTTTGAGGTTAACTGGGACACAGGTTTCGAAGTATTACTACATTTTCATACTGGAATATTTAAAGTTGGGCAACAAGGTATTTAAATGACTTCTGTAGGCTTATTTCTTGAGAATTCAGAAAAGTCCGGAATTCGAAGTAACGGACTACTCTATCCCTCATTTTTCAGTAAAATTCCAAAACACTCGATTCTTGATTTCCATACAAGAAAAAAGCATTACTGAATCTTCCAACCATGTTTACATACGTGAAATATTTCCAGTATTAACAGAGAAAAAAGTTTCTTCAACATTCACCAGGTCTTTGGAATTATTGAATTCACATAATATTTTCTCAAATTCATTACTTTCCAAATATAGATTGACATTTTGAAAAATAAGTAATTACTACAACCTCTTTGTAGAGAGGACAACGTTGTGTAGTTATCTGACAGGAAAATGACTATAACCTAACATTTTCAAAATATACATGGTGAAATCTGTCAGGATGTCATGGCAAACCGGGATACTTAATAAAAGTGAATGGAGTATACTCAAACAATTTTCAATCATACATGGTGGAATGTGCAATCATGTCCAATCGACTGACTTCATGAATGGAATAGCAGAAGTAGTTTTACACTTTTCAGAAGAAATGCCACCTGATATGATATTTTAAATTTTCAGCGGAACTAATGCAATAACTTCTGATAATATTGTTCTAGAAAAATTATAAAAAAACGGAAAAACGAAGGGATTGTTCAAAACAAGAAAAAAGAATTTGATGAACATAGCATTCACATAGGGTTAACCGTAGATACGATTAGGGCCAAAAGGTAGAAACACATGTCTACGCTTAATCCTGCCTGGGCTTCTTTTTCGTTTAATAAATAATTTTCGAGCCTTCTGAAAGTTCTACAAATATGATTCTCTCGAAATTTTTCATTGACTTTTTCATCCAACTATTAGATACTTCTTAAGAAAAAGGGAACTGAATTTGTGAAATTGCGTGTCTTCTATTATAAATTCACTTAGCCTTTGGTTAATGAATTGCATTTAGCATTATTATTTAAAATTTATATATCTGAATAATAACATCATCTTTATTTCAATGAAATTTTGGTGAATTCATATCACACTAACAGTTCTAACTAATTTTGTCCTTTATAGTTATTGATATTTTAGGAGATAAGGCCTGTCACGAGTCAAAAGGAGAAAGGGAACATGCAACTGCTCTCTATATGGCCTGTAAACACCTCCCAGGCCTTTTGTCTTCGCCTGGAGAAAGAGCTGGCATGTTAGTAGAAGCCGCAAAAACTTTAGAACGGATAGGTGACAAGAAAAAATTACAAGATTGTTACAAACTGATGAAAACGTTGGGCACCAACGCTGTTACGAATTGAATAGTTCAGTTTTAGTTAGAGGTGTGTTTACTTTATTTATGTGATATAAATAGTTTTAGTTATTTATTATATTTTTGTATAGATAAGTTGCGATATTTTTAATAAAAGTTTAAAGTATAGATATGATTTTATTGAATAGTATTCTTGACTATCAGGAGATTTAAATATTATTGTGGATGTTATCAGTTCTGGGCATTAATTAGAACGCTTCAACATTTGTGCAGCTTTCATTCACTTTATATATAAATAAAATATCCCATTAAATAGGCAAATGTCCCTGAAGGAGATAATGAAGAAACTCTTTCAATGTGTAGTGTTTTAATTTGGACTAGCAAAGCTACCCCGGCTTCTGATAGGGTCATGCATTTCACAAATCTGATGACAGTTGTATCGGTCCTTGGATTTAGAAAGATAATAAATTTGTTTTCAGAGGGGTATCCTTTTTTTGTCCAAAGTTATTGCAAATGAACATTCTTCATTCTTGAGCTTCCTGAGGCCGCCCACAATGTATCCTACCATTTATTCAAACAATGTAAAGTAGTGGCAACATTTCAAAAACAATCATCATATTATTTCCTCATTTTGGGATGGTTATTTCTTGAGGTTCGATTTTCACAAGACAGAAAGAATTTTTGGGAATATTTTTCAGAAGATCACCTTGTTCTGATAGAAAAACATTCTGTTCATGTAATTTTATAGCAATGTCTTTTAAACTAGCTACTTTAGCCTCCAACCTCTTCTGCTTCAAGGTTATATTTCTTAATTTCTTCCTTGTTTCAACAAGCTCCCGTTTAGTTCTTTCAAGTTCTTCTGATTTCACTTCCAGTTCAGTTTTAGCGATTTTTTCTGGTAATGGAGATATAATTGGAGAGGGGCTACGCTTTGAAACTCTCCTTGGGGTTTTGGGAGATGCTGAAGGCTGTAAATGGGGCGGAAATGCTGGGAAAACTGATGGAACAGCATCGTTCTTTAAGTATCTACGAAAAGGAGATGAGTTATCATAATCATTTTCTTTGAAATGGTCACTACAAACACGACTATGCTCAGTTGGTTCCCAATTATCCCTCCTGATCGCTCGAATCCATTTTTCTTTCAATTTGGGATCTTTAGGGAAACGATGAAGAGAAAAGTTTTTCACCTTCGTACTTCCAGTTTTCTTCTTTTTCTCCCTGTTATTGCATCCAAAAGCGACACACACTCCCATTTTTCTTTGGAAATCAATCAAAAATCAAAACAAAGTTTATTTAATAATAACACCCATAGAACTTTAATAGCATTATTGCATGTCTATGATAACACCCACAGAATACAAATATGTAAGAAGCACAGAATACAAAGAGAAGAAGTAAGAAGCATAGAATACAAATATATAAGTATAAGGTAGTAAGTAAGAACCACAGATTACAGATGTTAGAATCTCTTTGTAATCTGTGGTAAGAACTGAAACGTCCCTTCAAAACGACGGAAACAAAATACGCCCTCATGGGGGATGGCACGAACTAACAAGTTGCACGGTATTATAGAAAATCAGAGAATTCTATACCGTGAATCTGGCTGGTGATGCGTTGGCGGGAATATATTGCATTTCAAATATAATGTACATATTTGAATTCAAGTCCAGATTTTGAGAAAGAAATTTATTTACGAATCGATAGATACACCAATTTCACAATATTATTCGAAGTACAATGATCAATAAGTAATTCTGACAGAATATAAAAATACAAATTTGAAGGAAATATATACTCAATATTTTTTATGAAAAAATTGGTCGGAAAAGGAATTCAGAAGAGAACCTTTTCCGGAGAGGTACATCACAAAAATTTTTTACAATCAAATAAAAATAATAAATGATGTGAACATTTGCACAAAACTGAAGGTTAAATGACTGGCAATGTTACATGCTCACTTCAAAAATATCGACTTTCTAAGTAGTTTCTATCGGTAGTTTTTGTGTTTACGGTAGGCCTAACGGTCGATTGTAAACACAATAACTTTTAAAAGAAATAACTTAGAAACTCTATATTTGTAGAGAAGGTCTGGACCTTAATAACGAAGTACGAATTCCTGAATGGGTAAAATCCACCTAATGATTCCGCAGATATATACCCATTCAAAATTGTATTTCACCAATATCCCCAAAAATACAGATCAGATCGTACTTTATCGAAAAATGACAGCTCGAAGGTTCATACAGAATTTCATGAGGATAATATCATCAGAAGATCGCAGAATATTGATTATTCGGAAAAAAAGTTGAAATTTCTTTTTTGAAAATGTTCTTATGATACGATATCATCACGAAATTCTGCACAAAGTTGTATATCAGCATTTTCAAAATAGATGCCAAGTTTCATTATGATTGGATCAGTATCGTAGGAAAAAACAACAGGTATAGAGAAAAAAACACGACATATCACGGTTTTTTTCCAATATCTCTGTCAACAATTACAGTATCAAGTTGAAATTTTTAACACTGCTGTGAAATATGTAGCCCAAGGTGTGAGCAAATTGAGATTTGAATATGATGAACGGTTTACAAGAATTTTTTTTTAATTTACTGACAGCACGACCTTTTGTGCTAGGGAGATTCGGGTATTTGGGTAATCGGAGATTCTTCCCTATTGGCCGACGACGGTCACGTGATCGTCGTCAGACAATAGGGTGAATCTCTCGGCCAATAGGGAAAAATCTCCGATTACCCAAATACCCGAATCTCCCTAGCACAAAAGGCCCCTTAAATAGACGATTTCGGCCCAAGTTGCCAACCCACGCAATTTTCTTCACAAATTTACTATCACTGGGGAACTGGAATTTCAGGACAAATTCGACATGATAAGGTTCGCGTTATTTATAAATATCCGTAATAGATGCCTCGGCTCCTCAAACAAGATTATTCCTTCCAAATAATATTCCTTTCAAATATATAGGTTTTTGTTAAGATCATCTCTGATTGGCTGAAATTTAAGTTGGGATTCCTGATTTCATGTTAATAGTGTCAAACTTATATAGGATATGTTCCGCAAATCAACTTGGTTATTTCGGTTGCCGGTTTTCCTTTCCGTAAATATGAAATATTCGGTTGATTCCTGAAAAACGGTTCATTACGGAATTTCATTGATGAAAAAATCTTCTTTCTGTCACTAGAACGACAGTCAATGTTCTATGGTAACATATTTATAGCATATAGAACAATCTTTATTTACTTTATGATCCATAGAATATAGAAGAGACATCAATCAACACTGGAAAAATTACTAGGTATGGTCTATGGATCAAAAGGTATATAAAGATTGTTCTATGCTAGGGCTATGTTACCATTAAACAATGAATGTCGTTCTGGTGCATAGACTTAATAGGTTTGTGTTCTGGTGACAGAAAGATTGCTTGTTCATCAATCAAATTTCGTAATTAACTTTTTTTTCAGGAACCAACGGAATATTTCATATTTACAGAACGGAAAACCGGCCACCGCAATAAACAAGTTGATTTGCGGAACATGTTCTTTATAAACTTGACACTGTTAACATGAAATCAGGAATCCCAACTTAAATTTCAGCCGAACAAAAACCTATATTTGAAAGGAACTATCTTGTTTGAGGAGCCGATGCATCTTCTACGGACATTTATAAATAACGCGAACCTTATCATGTCGAATTTGTCCTGAAATTCCCGTTCCCCAAAATAGTAAATTTGTGAAGAAAATTGTGGGTTGGCAACTTGGACCGGAGTCGTCGATTGAAATTTCGAGAGAAATCACGTGCTTCAACTAACTTCAAAGTTTTAGTATAATCACCCGAGTAGTTCCCGAAATATCAGGAAATAATCTGAAAATCCCTATATAACTCTGAAACCATTTGGCCAATTTTGCCCGTTAAAAAACTTAACCGTCGCATTTTGTAATGCACATACCATGAATGCTTGAATTAGATTGGATCCTCCGTACTTCCCTAACCGTTCATATGGATTTTGATACAGGATTTGCCATCAGTGATTCCAACCTAGTCGTTAGAGACTATTTTCGACTCAGAATTCGATAATTACAAACATTTTGACAAAACGATAGCACGCTGTTCCCTTAGAACATGCGCGCAAAACGAGCTCTGATTTAACTAGTTATAGATAGGAAGATAGGAAATTTCGCCAACTTCCGTAAATATTTCAAAATTTACATGGCAGATTTCTCGATGCCGGCATCTATCGGCGAAAACTGAAGCAGAACACTTTAGCTATATTTTTTAAAATATTTTAAGTGCATTCCAGACACAAAATATGTCAAATAGTGTCCGCATCAATGATCTAACAATATATATCATCATTGTTTAAACAATGATATTATTATTAGATCATTGGTCCGCATGCACCACGTATTCTGTGCATCTATATCTTGACAAAACGACCTCTGCGCTATCATTGTTTACAGAGAGACATAGAACAATATTTGACAATTATTCCTAGGACCAGGTTTTGGTCCCAAAATTTTAGTGGGTGATTGTAAAACAGATTATAGAACAATCGTGTATTTACAATAAGGTATTCCAAAATTCATGCATGTACCAAATCTCGCTGCAGCCACTTCACAAACTCCTGCATTCATTAGCCAACTTTCCACACCTGATATGAAAATTACTATTGTGCGTCATTTCAGTCGATGATTCTCAAATCCCAATGTTTTATTCATTTCCGTGTTTCGGATTCTACTTGCATCCGCAGCGGAAATAGATTCTGATAGTACGTCATTGAAGGTGGCACGTTTATTGGAGGTTGCACAGAACCTACCTCCTCGTTAATTGGTTTCACCAAATCGAATGGCAATAATTCACCAGGCAATAATTAATTCTCAGAATGACAGCTCCATTAAACAAAACACGCCAGGCGTTCCAGTCGTCGCAATTCGGTCAGAAAGTACAATATCAAGTGGAATATCTTGGGTTCATGTGGAATGGAATATGTACCAGAATTAACCAATGCTCGAATCATGTGAACCGCTAATTACAGGATATATACAGGGTGACTTCAACGGTGAGTCCTTTCAACAGGAGGTTATTATAAGTCACGAACGCTATATGATACTATAAGTGAAGGTCACATATACTCGATCACGTTCACGATGACGATCACGTTCTGCCTGGACCATATTTGGACGATCAGGAGCATTATTCTTGAATCCTGGGAAGTGAACAAATGGGCTTGTCGGCGCTGTTGGCAAGGAAACGCTGTGCATTTTTAATGGGACGATAGAGAACGTTCATACCATCGCAATAATAATAATAATAAAAACAGCTTTATTTTTCTACAGGTAAAAACCCAATTACAGAAAAATAAACAAAATAAAGTTTTAATTAATAATTCAAAAATAAATGATCATTATATTCTACAACTGAGAAATTTCTGTTTTACAGTGTTCAAATTGTCAACGAAAATATCACAGGTCTCACACAAGTTATTCATTAGGCTACACATATATGTTGAATGGGTGTTCGAATCATACAATTATTCCTACGGGGAACCAAATAAAACAAATGCCTAGATCTCATGTTGGACCTTGGAACATAAAAGTTGAGCCTCTCCAGTAGGTATGGACAATCAACACCACCGTGAATCAACTTGTATAGAAAGATGACCGCCTGCAAACCTCGCCGCAATCAAGAATAGTGTCCCTGATCGTGTCTGTTAAAATCTCCATAGAAACGGCACTATGTTTCATTAACGTCATGCGATTTCGTCTGAACGCTGACAGGTCGCGACAAGAGTGTGCTGCTCCACTAGTTCAATATAATTATCTGATCGCAATCACCAGCGTGAACGCCTTCCTGATCGTGATCGCTTATATGTGGCCTCCACTTTAATCTTGTTACTTAATATATTCAGAGATTCATAAATGTCAATAGCTTTATTGCTTTTCAAGATATTTCTCATTCGAATAATATAACAATATGATATCTGGATCTTCAAGTTCTCAAAATAATCTATGATGCAAACTTTGAAGGAGAATTGCGATATGGAATCATTTTTTACAGCAGTAGCAGAGAAACCGAACATCTATTCATTACACAGATATTGAGTTTAACAGTGAAAGGAGCACTTTACAATTGCATAAAATTCTACAATGAGCTACCAAGATCTATCAAACTTAGTTCAAGTATCGAGCATTACAAGAAATTTGTTTTTGATGTTCATTTAAAAATATAAATTTGACGATTATTTTGTTCTAATATAACTTTTAAAATTCACGAAATCCCTTTCATATCACTGGGTTGTAGATAACATTTTATTTTTCTGTTTTTTTTTCGGTCCGAAGACAAAAAATAACGACAAGGATGAATATCTGTCGATAAATCCACAAATATTCGTCCTGAATCAGAAGCTGTGTTTCCAAGTCGTGACGGAGGTTGTAAACTGCAATATCGCAGATGCAGCGACCTAATACGATGAGGATAAACGTCATGCACATCGATCAAAGTATTAGGCACTAGAAGGTTAGGATTCGTAAGGTGCTCGTGGGAGATGGCACGTTGCATGGAGTTATACTGCAGTGTTCTATCTGACAGGTGATAAGTATCTAGATTCTTATTCCGCGGTTCTACCAAAGGTAAGGTGGTCTGAAGATCAGAAAAAACTTCGAAACAGCTGTAACCATTCTCCTAGGACTCCGCTTCTTCGGTGTAGATGCTTTTTGGTTGATTGGATGGTTAGCTTTGACATCGAGTATTCAAATACTTTTTGACTACTCAAAGGCTCTGATCAAGGTGGTATATTTGTTGATTTATCGACAGATATATTTGTCCTTGTGGTTATGCTAATTTATTATTGCTGGGGCTTTTTTTTCTCAACGAACCAATCTCTATTAAGAAGTCTAGAAATGTACTAACCTGAATTAAGCAGCTTCTGCGCATGTTGAAATTCGTTGCCAAGGTGGTTTTTGCGCGCATGCTTCACGTGAACAGCTTGCCATCGTTTTGTACAAATGTCCACAATTTTCGAGTTTTTTCACGAAATTGGTCTGAAACGACTAGGTTGGACTTACTGCTGAAGAATCCTATGTTGAAATCATTTATGCATGTTAGGCCGGCCGGCATGACAAGAACAAATTTAAAAAATTTCAAAAAGCACTGCCGTGAAGGCAGCAACTTTTGCGCGCATGTTCAATGTAGATGACCACTTCATCCACGAATTTGAACATGCACGCAAAATTTGCTGCCTTCACGGCAGTGCTTTTTGAAATTTTTACTGATAAATTACTGGATTTCAATTCGATCAAATCTGTATTTTTGGACATATTGTAAAAATAAAATTTTGAATGGGTATATCTACGGAATCATTGGGCGGATTTTACCCATTCACGAATTCGACCTTCGTAATTAAGCCCCAAACCTTCTCTACAAATATCGAGTTTCTGAGTCGTTTCTTCCGGAAGTTATTGTGTTTACGGTCAGCCTAACGGCCGACTGCGTAAACACAATAACTCCCGAAAGAAACAACTTAGGAACTCTTTATTTGTAGAGAAGGTTTGGACCTAAATTACGAAGGCCGAATTCGTGAATGGGTAAAATCCACCCAATGATTCCGTAGATATACCCAATCAAAATTTTATTTTTTCAATATTTCCAAAAATACAGATCAGATCGAATTGAAATCCAGTACTTCATCGAAAAATAATAGTTCGAAGTTTCATACAGAATTTGATGAGGATGATATGATAAGAAAAATCATAGAAATTTTTTTTTTCAAATTGTTCTAATGACACGATTATCACGAAATTTCGCACAAAGTTGTCTTTCAGCATCTCAAAACTAGCTGTGAAGTTTTATCAGGACT
Source organism: Myrrha octodecimguttata (assembly GCA_958510865.1). Classification (NCBI taxonomy): domain Eukaryota; kingdom Metazoa; phylum Arthropoda; class Insecta; order Coleoptera; family Coccinellidae; genus Myrrha; species Myrrha octodecimguttata. The sequence continues at coordinate 66,601,096 of OY294058.1, read as the reverse complement.
GAATCAATATTTCTCGAGTTATACCGAAAAAATAAACGATATCGAGAAGAAAACCTCGAAATTTGACATATTTTTTTCCGATATTTCCAAAACTTATGATCGTATCGAACTGAAATTTTGTACACTGCTGTGAAATATGAAGTTCAAAGTGTGAGTGGTATTTTTTTTTTGGTATGATGAATGGTTTCCGAAAAAAAAAATTTTTTGGAAAAATTTTCGAAAAAATTTTTTTTTTCAATTTACTGACGATATGATCCTGACGAAATTCTGCTCAAAGTTGCGCGTCATTATACTCCACCTAACTGCAAAGTTTGAATCCAATCTCTCGACTAGTTTCTGAAATAAAAAATAAATAACTTCAAAACTTCAACTGCCTATAACTTCGAAACTATTCGACCGATTTGGCCCATTAACGAACTTAACCGCGGCATTCTGATGCGCAACCTATCCTGAAAGTTTCAAGTAGCTAGCTTGCTTCTGTCGACAGTTAGCGTGTCTACGGCCGGCCGGCCGGTCGGCCGGACAGAATCGATTTTGACACCGGATTCGTCATCAGTGAGTCCAACCTAGTCGATTGAGACCATTTTCGGCTCAATCATCCAAAATTACAGACATTTGGACAAAACGATAGCACGCTGTTCCCCTAGAACATGCGCGCAAAAAGATTCTTCGAATTTTTCTTATCTGAATATAATATAACAGTATATCAGGTCTATGTGTTACATACGGACTCACTAAGACTTTCGTGTAGAATGGACAATGCCGCGTGTAGTTAACTGACAGAAAAATGACTTCCACTGATAACGAATCCAATGTCAAAATCGATTCTGTCCGGTCGGCCGTACGCACGATTGCGTAAGAAAGGAAAATACAATTGACTGGAAATTTTAATGATAGGTAGCATTTCAACCTTGTGCAAAATTAAGTAATGATCGTGTCATAAGAATAATTTGAAAAAAAGTTAGTTTAGACCGACTGTAAATACGATAATTCCGAAAAGAAACGACAACGACTTAGAGACTCAATATTTTTAGAGTTCAAACACAAAGGTCGAATGGGAAAATTCATCCGAAGATTCCGTAGATTTACCCATTGAAAAATTTATTTTTCCAATATTTTCAAAAACACAAATAGTATCGAATTGAAATCCAGTACTGATTGCAAACTGATAGCTTAAAGGTTCATGCAAAATTTCATGGTGACCATATGAAAAGAAGATCGCTCAATCTTTAGTGGGCTCAATACATGGAAGTATGCCCGCTTTGGCAATGGATTCGACCAAGTACCCAAAAGCAGCTGTTTTCACGTCAAAATGTGTTCAAATATTATTTTGAAATTGCGAACCGACAGTTCAAATATCCAAAATTGATGACATGAAAAAAATATACATTCAAGAATATACCTGGTAAATAAAATTTCGGTGAAGGTTCTATTTCATGATACAGTAGGACCGTTCTGAACATTTTCTTGTAGATTTGTATTCTATTTTCCCTGGAATTCCAATGCAGAATAAATGAACAATAAGCTGGAGATATTACGAACGATGTTATTCGTCTGTCTGACATGAAATGTAGCAGACAAAGATTCAAAAGCTGGAGTCATAAAAGATTAAAGAATATACAAGAGAAGATATAGACGGAAAGAACTTATTTGATTCCAGCATCAAGAATCCCGATTCAGTCCTGTATTACCATCTCGATATAAATTTCAAGAAATGGAAACATCACAATAAAAGTAATGGAGTTCATGTGATTGTAAGAAATACCCTCGGAAATATTACGAAGGGAATGTTGAAGTCAACACATTTATTGGTCTTGAGCAACCGATATATATGAGCGCTCCTTTTTCAGATTTATATGGAAACTAAACTTTTGCGGGATATATCAGGTTGGATAGATTCCACTTGAGTGATACGAGTTTGTTGTCTTTTGAGGAATATATTGCATATCCGAACGACAATATTTTCGTGAGGAATTCAGAGTAGGTCGGATCTGAATTGAGAAGTGCAAGAAACATTCATTCTACAGTTTTTACGGGAAGTATATTTTTGCGCGCATGTTATACGCAACTGCTATTATTTTCTCCAGATGCCTACAATTTAAGAATTTTTCAAACGACTAGATTAGACTTAACATAATCACAAGGACGAATATCTGTCGATAAACCAACAAATATTCCACCTTGATAAGAACTATTCATCCAATCAACCAAAACATCTACACCGAAGAAGCGGATCCAAGGAGAATTACTACAGATGATGCACAGTTATTACTGATAGCCAGGTCAACTTACCTTGGATAAAACGACTAACCAGATGAAACACTCGCGTCATTTACTTAGGAAATCTATGTCAACGCAGATATGACCCTGAATCGAGCGAATCAGAATTTTAGCAGGCGTTTGGGGCGCCAATCAGATTGCAGGAATAGGATTACGTCACTCTCGCTGCTTTTGGACTCGCTTGAAGAGGTTATAAACATGTAAACAAACTGAAATTAAGTTTTGTCCTATTTATTTGATGAATAATTTCGTATCTGTTCTATTTTAGAATATAATCCAAACAGTTTTTACAACAAAATCAATTGTTTAGTCATCTTTGAGGTTCTATTTTATGATGACAGTCCTCATTATATGCTTTAATTGTACAACAACAAGAATTGGAATCGAACTTAGGTGGACTCATTCATAATGTTCATTTTATATAATATAAAGGAATCGCACCTGATGTAAAAGAATTACAACCTCCATTATTCAATTAAAACGATGGGATGTCTAATGAAATTGTATATGATGCACAACCACAAGGATTGGAATCGAACAAAGTTGGTCTATTCATTGTTTGATTTTATATTGAAATGAATCTCATTAGATGTGAAAGTATCACAACCTATTCATTTTCCATTTAACACAATAGTATGTTTCTGTTTGCTTGATTTCAAAGAACCAGTTTTCGCCAAAAAAATACCTCTTTTAATGAATTACTGTTGTATATATTCTTTATTGATAAAATAGTGAGGCAATTATGAATTATAATCAACTTGCTGAGTTAAATTATGTAAAAACCAGTGTCTGAAACAGTTTGGCAGACTTCACGTAAACATGGTATACTTAATCTAGTTACTGAAAACTTAACGAATAACATATTTATATGAGTAATAATTGATAGTGTTATGAAAAAGATAAGACAATGTAGTTTTTAAAGGGAGTCTATTTCTTGTTTATACATTTTTAAAGTTTCTTCATTTCTTACACATTGATTCGATTGTATTCACACATATTAGAAAAAGGTTTGCAATGTAATAGAACACACCCAAACTCCCAGAAGATTTTGGGGGTTTTCCTAGAGACCTAAAAGTGTCACTACAAAGATTCTCTGATTAAGGTAAACAGGTTTTCCATATCATTTTTTCAAAATTTTTATTTACTCCGAGTTCTTCTATAGGAGTTTAAGACGTGAGAAAATACCGCTATGGTATTGGAAATTTGCTTTTCAAGTGGTTTGCTCGAAAAATCTTAGTCTGATTTTGATCTTGTGATACCTGAATCCCGAGAAATCCGTTTTTACATTTCGATTTTAGATATTCCAAAGTCAAGCATTTAATTTGACAGCTGTTTTGAGGAAGAAGAAAGTGTGGTTATGTCTGTTGTATTTCTCCAGGTCGGAAACACGCGATTCCCGCAAACGATGAAGTGATTTGTCTTGTTGGCTGTGACAAAACTGCAGAAGGAATATCGATACTTGTGACCTTTCAGATGGATAGCTGCAGTATAACTACGTACATCTTCCAGAAGCATCTTGCGACTCCCACCTTCGAGTGAAGAATACCTTAATGATGACGACTGTGATGTCAAAATCGATTATGTGCTGCCGACATAGGATATGAACAGAACGAGCTAGCGACTTGAAACTAACAGGGTAGTTCGCACATCAGAATCCGACGGTTAATTTCGTTAATGGGGTCAAATCAACCAAACGGTTTCGGAGTTAAAGTCATTCGAATTTTTGAGATTATTGCCTCAATATCTTAGGATCTACTCGAGCGATCGGACTGAAACTTGGTAGTAAGTTGAAGCATACTGACGCGTATTGTTGTTCGAAAGTATTTTTCCGATATTATTCATGAGATTTCAACGAAATTTTGCCTTGAACCCTAATATTTCACAACAGTGCACCCATTTTCTGTTCGATCCGAGTTCGTCTGCGCAGATATTAGGAGAGAATATGTGAAATTTCGTGTTTTTGCGCGCATGTTCTAGGGGAACAGCGTACTATCGTTTTATCAAAATGTCTGTAATTTTAAAATTTTGACCCGAAAATGGTCTCAAACGGCTAGGTTGAACTCACTGATGACGAATCCGTTGTCAAAATCGATTCTGTCCGGACGGCCCGCTGTATGCACGGTTATGGGCGTACGGACAATCTACCTGAAACTTTCAGGGTAGGTTGCATTTTAGAATTCAGCTGTCGAGTTCGTTAACGGGCGAAATCAGCCGAACGGTTTCGGAGTTAGAGCTTTTTGAAGTTTTGTGGTTATTTCCGTGTTAATTCGGGAACTAAGGAAACGATTGTATGGAAACTTGGCTTGAAGTATACCAACGCGCAACTTTTTGCAGAATTCCTTTGAGATCGTACTGTCAGTAAATACAAAAGAAAAATTTTCAGATTTTTTTTCGAATAAAAGTTTTCCTCGGAAACTGTTCATCAAATTTTTGGAGATAGGATTGGAAAAATATGTCAAGTTTTGTGGTATTTTCTTTGTTATCATTGTTTTTTTCCGAAAGCAGCTTCTGCGTGCAGGTTCACATTCGTTGCCGAAGCGGTCATCTTCATTGAACATGCGGGCAAAGGCTGCTGCCTCCACTGCAGTGCTTATCTAGGTTGTTTCCTCTGCGTTGTTATTTCCGAGATAACTCAGAAAATACTGATCCAATTATGACGTAACTTAGTAACTAGTTGAAAATGCTGATACACATTTTGTGGAAAAGTTCGTTTGAAAAGCACACTGAGAAAAAAAAGAAAATTTTTGATTCCAAATATTCTAAATTCTATGATTTTTCAACCATATTATCCTCACGAAATTTTGCATGAACCTAAAAGCTGTCATTTTCCAATCAATATCCAGATTTCAATTCGCTCTAATCTGTGATTACAGAAATATTGGGAAAATAAAATTTTTAATGGGTTTATCTGTGGAATCATTCGGTGGATGTCACCCATTCACCAACTTGGCCGTCGTTATTGAGGTCCAAGCCTAATATACAAATATTCAGTTTCTCTTACGACCACCGGTCGTGATTTTCAAATAGCGCACCTTCATTGAAAAAAACGAATTCTTGTGATTTCCCCAGCATTGGCGTAACAAAAGCGCATTTTTGAATTCACCTTATTTTCTATGCCCCTTACTATATGGCTATACTCCATTCACTTTTATAAACTATCCCGGTTGGCCATAACCTTCTGACACATTTCACCGTGTATATTTTGAAAATGTTAGGTTATAGTCATTTTTCTGTCAGATAACTACACAAAGTTGTCCTCTCTACATAGAGGTCGTAGAAATTTTTCAAAATGTGAATTTACTTTGGGAAAATACTGAATTTGAGAAAATATTATGTGAATTCAATAATTCCAAAGACCTAGCGAAAAAACTGTTTTCTCTGTTAACACTGGAAATATTTCACGTATATAAACATGGTTGGAAAATTCAGTTATGCTTTTTCCTTGAACGGAAATCAAGAATTGAGTGTTGAAAGTTTACTGAAAAATAATGGAAAGAGAAGTCCGTTACTTTGTGATAGATCATTCGAAAAAAAATAGGATTACTCGAATAACCCTGCAGTGAAAATTCTAAACGAACAAACAAACCTATGGAATTCCCTACTTTTCGAAATTCCCAAGAATTAAACCTTAAAAGAACTAACTCAATTTACAAAGTTCTTGGGATTCTATGTGAACGATACACTGAATTGGGTTTTCACTCACATACGTCGAAAATGTTGGAAAGCTTGTGATAAATTATTTATTTCAAATTATCAGGGTTACTATCAGAAAAAGCAGTTCAATTCTACATAGCACTTCCTGATACTTTGTCTCTATTTCTTCAAACCTACCTTCGGCATTTTTAGTTTCCAAGCGTGATGTTTATGTTGAGATTGAGAGTAGAAATTGGCATTGGAATTTGGCAACGTCGCTGAGAATTATTTTGACATTGCCGATATTTCACGAGTGCCAATCTGCGTCTATTTTAAGTAAAAAAAATTTCAAAAAGCACTGCCGTGAAGGCAGCAACGTTTGCGCGCATGTCCAATGTAGATGACCGCTTCAGCAACGAATTTGAACGTGCGCGCAAAAGCTGCTGCCTTCAAGGCAGTGCTTTTTGAAATTTTTTTCTGATAAATTACTAGATTTCAATTCGATCTGATCTGTATTTTTGGAAATATTGGAAAAATAAAATTTTGATTTGGTATATCTACGGAATCATTGGGTGGATTTTACCCATTCACGAATTCGTTTTTTAAAATTACCGACAATATGATCCTGACGAAATTTGGCTCAAAGTTGCGCGTCGATGTACTCCACCTAACTGCCAAGTTTGAATCCAATCGCTCAAATAGTTTCTGAAATAAAAAATAAATAACTTCAAAATTTCAAATGCCTATAACTCCGAAACTATTCGATCGATTTGGCCCATTAACGAACTTAACCGCGGCATTCCGATGCGCAACCTATGCTGAAAGTTTCAAGTTGCTAGCTTGCTTCTGTCGACAGTTATCGTGTCTACAGCCGGCCGGACAGAATCAATTTTGACACCGGATTCGTCATCAGTGAGTCCAACCTAGTCGATTGAGACCATTTTCGGCTCAATCATCCAAAATTACAGACATTTGGACAAAACGATAGCACGCTGTTCCCCTAGAACATGCGCGCAAAAAGTGATAGACCTAAATCATGGCCAATCGGGATAGTTCATAAAAGTGAATGCAGTATACATTCACATGCCTAATCGATTTGATTTTAAAACCGGAAACTATTTTGAGGTTGCAATCTGGGTATACCCACCTGTATATCAGAATGAATATCTTCTTTAGCAAGATATTCATTCTGATATACAGGGTGGGCAAAATTCGTTGTCTACTGAAGGGATCTCGAGAACTATAACAGTTAGAAGAAAACTGATAACTCTTTTTTCCTGACTAATCTGAATCTGAAAACAGATCCAGCTTATCGCGCATAGAACTTGAGATATGAGCGAAAATTGAGAAATTGTCATTTTCAATAATGCTGAATAACTCGCTTGTTTGAACTTGTATTCGAAATCTGTTGATACATTCTACAAGCACTTATTTAGAAGTAATTCAAATATAATATGACTGAATTTTTCAATCCAGCCATTTTCTAGAAATGGAAAAAATTTTGAATTTTTCAAATGTAAACTATAGTCGAAAGTTCTCTTATCTTGCTTCAAAATTTTTGCTGATTTCAAAAATGTATCATATGTCGTTTTTCACATGAATATTACATGAGAAAAAAATTCAATACTTTTTTCCTGCTTTTCTATTCACTGTTGAATTATGAGCAGGCTGACGTTGCCATAGCGACGATTGAATATGCATTATCTTTGTGTGAACTTGCGCCTCTATGATTGGAATCAGCTATTGCTGAATAAATGTTTTTATGGTTAATTTGTCATAGTTCTTAAGATTAGCAATAGCAAATCTGTTTATTATCCCTAATGGCCCGAAATATTCCAAATTACGAAAAATTCGATATGTTGGTATGCAATATTCAAGCGAATGGAAATAGCCGAGTTGCAAGGTTGCAAGTCTTTTTCGAGAAATATCCAGAATGACATACATAATAATATATATAATGCATATTCAATGGTCGCTATGGTAACGCCAGCCTACTTATAATAATTCAACAGTGAATAGAAAAGCGGGAAAAAAGTATTGAACTTTTTATCATGTTATATTCATGTAAATAGCGACATATGATACATTTTTGAAATCAGCAAAAATTTTCAAGCAAGATAAGAGAACTTTCGACTATAGTTTACATTTGAAAAATCCAAAATCCTTCTCATTTCTCGAAAATGGTTGGATTAAAAAATTCAGTCATATTATATTTGAATTACTCCTAAAAAGGTGTCTGTAGAATGTATCAACAGATTTCGAATACGAGTTCAAACAAGCGAGTTATTCAGAATTATTGAAAATGACAAATTCTCATTTTTCGCACATAACTTAAGTTCTATGCGCGATAAGCTGGATATGTTTTCAGATTCGGATTAATCCGGAAAAAAGAGCTCGAGAATGTGTTATCAGTTTTCTTCTAGCTGCTATAGTTCTCGAGATCCTTTCAGTAGACAACGAATTTTGCCCACCCTGTACAGTACGCAGTATTCACAAAGTAATTAAGCTCTACGAGCCATTATAAAGTGTGTGAAGAAGCAGTCATATCGAGTGTAGGTTTCAAAATGGAAATTCTTAGAGATAAACAACCCCATCAGCAAATGAGTCGGCATGTATTTTGCGCAGATTTCCCCGCTATCTAGCGTAGCGGATATTACCTTATTTATGGGAAAGCGACAATTCATACCGTATTACCGAATTTTCATACGTCCTGGGTTCCTCGTGTTCCCCTCATTTAATCTCCGACATCTCAGATTTGAGACGTGCGGAAATGAACTGATAAGAATTACATTAGATTTTCGTAAATAGGCGATTCTTCGATTTTCTCCGGATATTCGTCGAAGTGTGTTACACAGGAAACTCGTGAAAATGGCTTCGTGTTACTGGGGATTATCCTATAGCAGAAGAAGATTTTTATCCACCTGCATTTGATGACTTGGGTTTGAGTCAGAATTACCAGCCCCATCACGTTCTATTGTCGAATTGGCAGCCATTTTGAATTCTCTCTGGCTTTTTCGATGGAATCCGAATTCGCAACTACTGCTAAGCGATACGCCCTCTGGCGATAGAAATTCGAACACTTCCAAGCTAGTAGTTTTTCGACGTGCCTGTTATTCTAACGTAATTTGCTTACTTTTGGAGTTCATTTTCGAGCTTTTGTGTTGTTCTACAAGTTGAAATTTTGGTATACCGAAAGTGTTTGCAATATTCATCAAACGATTCCTTTCTTTCCGATTAAAATTTTCGATTGTATTAATCCGAAATGATTATTGTTGTGAGCCTCAACTCAATGTTATTCATGGTCAAAGAAGGAAGGATCATCTAGTGCCTCTAGTTTTCATTTTTTCCAAAGCCAAATGAAAGTAAAGGTAATTTGGAAACAGCGTTTGGCAGGGAACTCGATGATAGAAGAAAGGAATAGCTTTAGAAATCGAAGATTGGAAAACAGGCCACGAAATACATGAAAGTAGGTTCACTGCATTTCTCTGAAGATTTTTATTTTCATAAAGGTAAATTACCTACAATATATTCATTTCGAAACAACTTCATGTCATGATCTTTTCAGGTATAGATAAAAATAAGAGAATTTTGAAGAAAAATGCTGCAGAGAAACTACCGAACACTTCTGCAGCTACCTAATTCACATACTACACAAAATCATATTCTAAAAGAGTGATCTGGTTGAAAACCTGACAAAAACTAGATATACTGTTAGAGTTGATAATAGCAGAAGTTATTCATATAAATACATTAATACTTTTCATTTCTTTATATAGGCAGGTTGAACCAGCTGTGACATTTTTCATTTTGTATGTGTATCTCGAGCTGTTGTTATATGAAAATGAAACCAATTATATGACAAAAACTAGATATACTGTTAGAGTTGATAATAGCAGAATAGCAGTTATTCATATAAATACATTAATACTTTTCATTTCTTCATATAGGCAGGTTGAACCAGCTGTGACATTTTTCATTTTGTATGTGTATCTCGAGCTGTTATTATATGAAAATGAAATCAATTATATGTCTATCTGTTTTCTTTTCTTTAGAAATACGATGCAAAAGAACTAAAGCAGAAAATCTGTTTTCATTTTATTGATTCATTCGTTTGTAAACAAAAAACAAGTCATATCATTCGGACTGATTCTAGATTTACCACATAATATAGCCTGCACTCAGCACTTCTTCACATAAATAAGAGTCCTTAAATTACTTATTGAGGTGCCTATTTTTCCAGAAATTCAAGTAAACTTAGATATTGGTTCATTTTGATCCACCTAGCAATATACACTAAAATGACACCGAAATTATCCTCCAGGAACGATTTAAAGTACGATTTTATATCGTGATCCAAACAAAAAGTTCTTTCTCAAGAAATCTTACACAAAATTATAATAATTTCTTTAAATATTCAAGCTCTGCTTAATAAATATTCGTTCTCCACCACATTTCTAAGGTTTGTTCACATAAAACTACTAGCTTGGATAGGTTCCAAATTTATCCGTTAGGGCGCTGGTATCTTCGCAGAGGTTCCCAATTACCAACTTCGAGATAAAAAATCCAGAATATCATTGACGTCAGGTCATGAGCTCTTATGCGCTTGTTCAAACTCTAACGAATAGATCTACACGAAATTTTGCATCCATATAGTTGCGAGTTGGTGTTCTTCATCTGATTAAGAAGTTTTTCGAACTGATTGCATTTTTACTTCTTGAAATATTGCGGAAATAACAGTGAAATTCCAAATAACAACGAAATTTTGTAAATTGTTTCCTTCTTTCTCCGAAAGTAAATTTCAGATCTAATAGAAATTTGTAATATTGTTGTTGAATACTTACTCTACGGTTTGTGCCAAATTTCGTTGAAATCCTATCAATATTTACGGGGAAAAAAAACTTTCTAACAATTCCCGAATAATTTAAAAAAAAAATTAACAACTGCATCCAGACGAAATTTTGCACTTGCGCGTTGTTACTCCAAAACTGTTGCCAGAGTTTCAATCTGAGAGGTATATACTTCAAAATTTCAGATGGGCCTAACTGCGAAACTATTCGAACGATTTCATCCATTAACGAACTTAACCGAGATATTTGGACTCCAAACCTAATCTGACCGATACGATAACGTGCGGTTTCATAGAACAAGCGCGTGAAAGTTACCTTGTTCATAGTTTTCATTGTTTCAGTATTATTTATTAGACAACTTTTTTTTCTAGAAACTTTTCTTGACAGATAGTTCAATCCTGCAATCAGCAATGGCGTTCTCCATAAAAAGGTAAGAATTTTTATATAATTTTTTGAGTTATTTTTTAGATATCGGCGAGAAAACCCAGAAAACACCTATAAAATAATGTGAAACAACAGTTTCGATAGTAATTGAGTTCACATTTTCATTACTCTTTAAAGAGAAATGACGAAAAGCATTTACAAGTTAGTTCCGTACTTAATCCCTAGTGAAATTGTCCATATCTTTACGTGCTTGTTCTGAGCTACAAAAGAGTTATCATTCTGCCTAAACGACTGTAATTGTGTCATTTTGAGCCTTAGGTAAGGGCCTAGAGAGGGCGCGCGCTACAAATAATTGAATTTTTGATCTCTTAAACGACCAGTTCAATTTCACTCAAATTGTTCGTGAATTTCGGGTCAATGAGATATTTTTCTAATCATTGTGAAAAAAATGATGTGCAGGGAGACTTGACAGTGACGAAGAAACACTTTTATAATTCCCCACAGAGTACACTGATCTTGCAGAGAATAATCTACTCCTAGATTTCTTTATCTTTTTGCTACCATTCTAGTCAAATTAAAGTTTCTTTACAGTTGACACTGGTATAAAGAAGCGATAAATTGAGGATGAAAACTCGTAAAGTAATAGATTGAATAGAGAAAAATTGATTTTCTTGCTGAAGTAGATTGAGTCTCCCAGAATACAACTCAGGAATTATTCTTTGAATATTCTTTCCATCGAATCCTTCAAATGTTCACTAAACATTTTTTCCGTTCGATAAGACAATTCTCTCGCCTTTTTAGGTAATTTCGACGAACCAAACTGATCCAAGGACCTGCACAGAATAATCTCCTCATAGGTTTCTTTTTCTTCTCACTACCAGTCTATTCAAATAAAAGCTTCCTTACAGTTGTCGTTGGTATAGAGTAGCAATTAAATGGAAATGAAAACTCGTAAAGTAAAGGATGGATTGAATGGAGAAAAATTGCTTCTTTTTGCTGAAGTGGATTGAGTCTGCCAGAAAAAAAATCAAGAATTATTCTTTGAATATTCTTTCCATCGAATCCTTCAAATGTTCACTAAACATTTGTTTCGTTCGAAAAAAAAATCTCTCGCCTTTTTACGTAATTTCGACGAACCAAAATGATCCAAGGGCTTGCACGTACTAATCTCCTCCTAGGTTTTTTTTTCTTTTCACTACCAGTCTAGTCAAATAAAAGCTTCTTTACAGTTGTCATTGGTATACAGTAGCAATTAAATGGAAATGAAAACTCGTAAAGTAAAGCATGGATTGAATGGAGAAAAATTGCTTCTTTTTGCTGAAGTGGATTTAGTCTCCCGGAAAAAAAATCAAGAATTATTCTTTGAATATTCTTTCCATCGAATCCTTCAAATGTTTACTAAACATTTGTTTCGTTCGAAAGACAAATCTCTCGCCTTTTTAGGTAATTTCGACGAACCAAACTGATCCAAGGACCTGCACAGAATAATCTCCTCCTAGGTTACTTTTTTTTTTCACTACCAGTCTAGTCAAATAAAAGCTTCCTTACAGTTGTCATTGTTATACAGTAGCAATTAAATGGAAATGAGAACTCGTAAAGTAAAGGATGGATTGAATAGAGAAAAATTGCTTTTTTTGAAGAAGTGGATTGAGTCTCCCAGAAAAAAAATCAAGAATTATTCTTTGAATATTCTTTCCATCGAATCCTTCAAATGTTCACTAAACATTTGGTTCGTTCGATAAGACAAATCTCTCGCCTTTTTAGGTAATTTCGTCGAACCAAACTGATACAAGGACCTGCACAGAATAATCTCTTCCTAGATTTCTTCTTCTTTTCGCTACCAGTCTATTCAAAAAAAAGCTTCTTTACAGTTGTCACTGGTATAAAGTAGCAAAGAAATGGGAATGAAAACTCGTAAAGTAAAGGGTCGATTGAATGGAAACGGCTTGCTTTTCTTGCTGAAGTAGATTGAATTGAGTCTTCCAGAAAAGAACTCAAGAATTATTCCTCGACTTTTCTTTCCATTAAATCCTTCAAATATTCACTAAACTAGTTTCGTTCGATATGGAAAATCTCTCGCCTTTTTAGGTAATTTCGACGAACCAAACTGAAGCTTCTTTAAAGTTGTCACTGGTATAAAGTAGCAATGAAATGGGAATGAAAACTCGTAGAGTAAAGGGTCTATTAATTGGAGAAAAATTGATTTTCTTGCTGAAGTGAATTGAATTGAGTCTTCCAGAAAACAACTTAAGAATTATTATTCGACTATTCTTTCCATTAAATCCTTCAAATATACAACTAGTTTCGTTCGATAAGAAAAATCCCTCGCCTTTTTAGGACAGCTCGACGAACCAAATTGATCCAAGGACCTGCATAGAATAATCTCCTCCTAGGTGTCTTTTTCTTTTCACTACCAGTCAAGTCAAATAAAAGCTTCTTTACAGTTGTCACTGGTATAAAGTAGCAATGAATTGGGAATGAAAACTCGTGGAGTAAAGGGTCGATTGAATGGAGAAAAATTGCCTTTCTTGCTGAAGTAGATCAAATTGAGTCTCCCAGAAAACAACTCAAGAATTATTCCTCGAATATTTTTCCGTTGAATAATTGGAATGTTCACTAACACTAGTTTCAGTTGATCAGGAAAATCTCTTGCCTTATTAGGTCATTTCAACGAACCAAACTGATCCAAGGACCTGCACAAAATAATCTCCTCCTAGGATTCCTATTCTTTTCACTACCAGTCTAGTCAAATAAAAGCTTCTTTACAGTTTGAACTGGTATAACGTAGCATTTAAATGGGAATGAAAACTCGTAAAGTGAAGTAAAGCTTCTCTACAGTTGACACTGGTATGAATTAGCAATGAAATGGAAATGAAAACTCGTAAAGAGACGATTGAAGGGAAAAAATTGCTCTTCTTGCTGAAGTAGATTGAACCGAGTCTCCTAGTAATCCTTAAGATATTCACTAGACTAGTTTCGTTCGATAAGGAAAGTCTCCCGCCTTTTTAGGTCATTTCGACGAACCAAACTGATCCAAGGACCTGCACAGAATAATCTCCTCCTAGGTTTCTTTTTCTTTTCACTACCAGTCTAGTCAAATGAAAGTTTCTTTACAGTTGGAACTGGTATGAAGAAGCAATAAAACGGGAATGAAAACTCGTAGAGAAAAGGGTCGAAAAAGGAAGAAATCAAAAAGAAATGTACGATTTCGATTGAATGAGAGAAAAAGCTGCTTTTCGTGTCTGCTTATATACGGGGATCATATTACAATGTAAATGTGGCCAAGAAATGAAACTTCGGAAGGCAACCCGGAGTCAAGTAGTGTATAAATCTGGGAAATATTCCGCCTCATCGGTAATTTACCGTTTCCTTGCAGCTGTAAGAAATAAGAGCACGTCGTCTCTTTCACACTCCAGCGATAGAGTATTTTATTAGTTTCCAAGTCGGCAAGCCGCGAAGGAAACTCTTAATAACAGCCCTCGGATAGCTGCTGATCTTTAAAAGATCAGGACCACTCGATGTTAGTTACAGATGCGAATATTAAAAAGGAGAACAAAGGAAATAATCACCCCCTCAAGAATCTATTTATTTCTTCGGAGTCGATTGAGATATCTGCGGTGATTCTGCTTCTGTGATCTCGATTCTTTTCAGTGTTTATTCTTGGCCTCATAAATATATTCATTGTCTCCGAGAATGTTCGTTCAAGTTTCGATCATGTAGATTTGTTAGTCTTGTTCCTTTATCTTCGGATATTCCTAGAGAGGGATTTTCTCCTTTAAACGATTCTTGTGACACGATCTGGGATGACTGGTTTTGGATTGTTGTTCACAAGTTGATATTAAAAATCTAGAATTATTTGAAGTCAGCAGCTTTGCCCCCAACGCACCATTTCTTCTGGATGGAAAGGTTTGGTGATTTCCTAATCATATCATCTTCACGAAAATTCCATTCATTTTTGTAAACGATCTCGGTTGGCCATGACATTCTGACACATTTCACCGTGTATATTTTGAAAATGTGAGGTTATAGTCATTTTCCTGTCAGATGACTACGCAACGTTGTCCTCTCTACATAAGGTCGTAGTAATTATATTATGGGTATTTCCACAAATCTGCGATTGTCGATAAAAATTTGCGCAGGAAAGTAATTTCGGCCGCAGCAATATGTTTTGCTCAGATGAAATTTTGTGATCATTTTGTGTCTTTTTAGGTGCACCAATAGAAGGAAATTCTTTGTCGTCTCTTTCACTTAAAATCTTTCTTATTGTGGTAATGTGCAGCTAAAAAATGAATATGTATTCAATAAAATATAATTCCTCGGTTTTCACTCTCAGACGTCGGAAATATTGGAAAGCTTGTGATAAATTATTGATTCCAAATTATCAGAGTTTCTATCAGAAAAAGCAGATTCCAATTCTACATAGTACCTTCTGATACTTTGTCTCTGCTTCTTCAAAACACCCTTCGGCATTTTTAGTTTCCAAGATTGATGATTATATTGAGATTGGGAGTAGAAATTGGAATTGTTCTCGGCATTGGCATTTGGCAACGTCTCCTAGAATTATTTTGACATTTCTGATATTTCACGAGTGACAATCTGCGTCAGTTTTAGGTAAAAAAAACTTGATAGACCTAAATAATGGCCAACCGGGATAGTTAAAAAAAGTGGATGAAGTATTAATATGACCCTCCAATCTGTCATTAACAATTAAGTAATCAACTTCAATTCGATCTTATCTGTAATTATTGGAAAAATTGGGAAAATAAAACTTTGAATAGGTTTAGCTGCGGAGTCATTCAACATTTTATTTCCAAAAACGCAGATGAGATCGAATTCAAATTCAGTACTCAATTGGAAAATGACAGCTCGATGGTCAGAATTTCGTGGGGATAATATGAACACAAGATCGTAGAATATTGAAAATTGGAAAAATATTTTTTTCGAATTGCTTTGATGACACGATCGAAACAAAATTTTGACGAAGTTGTTCATCAGCATTTTCAAATTAGTAACCAAGTTTCATCATGATTGAATCAGTAAACTCTGAGTTATTATTTTATACATTGTTTTTCAAAATCTCCAAAAATTATAATCGCATCAAACTGAGATTTGGTACGCTGTTGTGAAATATAAAGATCAAGGTCTGAGGAGAACTTTATTCGAAAATAGTATATAGTCTCCAAAAAAACATCTTTTTTAAGAACAAATTTCAGATGAAAAGTTTTTTCAATATTCTGATGGTACGATCTCAACGAAATTCTGCAATAAGTTGCAGGTTGCAGGTCATTATATGCTCCAACTAACGGCCCAGTTTCAGTTCAATCGCTTCAGAAGTTTTTTGCTCATTTTATATTATCATTTTATATCATCACTTGGAGGACCGGACCTGGTCGTAAGACCCTCCCGATCAGGGTGAAAATGTAGGTAATATTATGATTGCTTCCTGCTGGTTTTCTCTCCCTCATTCTGTTTCAGATATCATATCAAGATATCTTGTCAGAATTAATTCAAGATGACGAAAATATTTTCCAATGGAAAAGATGCCACCTATTCGCAACTACTGCTTAGCGATACGCCCTCTGGCGATAGAAATTCGAACACTTCCAAGCTAGTAGTTTTTCGACGTGCCCGTTATTCTAACGCATTTTGCTTACTTTTGGAGTTCATTTTCGAGCTTTTGTGTCATTCTCCGAGCTGAAATTTTGGTATACTGAAAGTGTTTGTAATATTCATCAATCTATTCCCTTCTTTCCGATTAAAATTTTCGATTGTATTAATGCGTAATGGCATCCTCCCGAAATGACTATTATTGTGTGCCTCAACTCAATATTATCCATGGTCAAAGAAGAAAGGATCATCTACTGCCTCCAGTTTTCATTTTTTCCAAAGCCAAATGAAAGTTATAAGTTAATTTGGAAACAGCATTTGGCAGGGAACTCAATGATAGAAGAAAGGCCTAGCTTTAGAAATTGAATATTGGAAACCAGGTCACGAAATACATGAAAGTATGTTCATTGCATTTCTCTGAAGATGTTTATTTTCATACAAACAACTTCATGTCATGATGTTTTCAGGTGTAAATGAAAATGAGAGAATTTTGAAGAAACATGCTGCACAGAAACTACCGAGCACTTCTGCAGCTACCTAATTCACATACTACACAAAATCATATTTTAAAAGTGTGATCTGGTTGAAAACCTGACAAAAACTAGATAAACTGTCAGAGTTGATAATAGCTGAAGTTATTCATATAAATACATTAATACTTTTCATTTCTATATATAGGTAGGTTGAACCAGCTGTGAAATTTTTCATTTTGTATGTGTATCTTGAGCTGCTGTAAAATGAAAATGAAATCAATTATATGTCTATCTGTTTCCTTTTCTTTATAAATAAGATACAAAAAAACTGAAGCAGAAAATTTGTTTTCATTTTATTGATTCACTCGTTTGTATACAAAGAACAAGTCATATCATTTGGACTGATTCTAGATTTACCACATAATATAGCCTGCATTCAGCACTTCTTCGCATAAATAAGAGTTCTTAAATTACTTATTGAGGTGGCTTTTTTTCCAGAATTTCAAGTAAACTGAGATATTGGTTCATTTTGATCCACCAAGCAACATACACTAAAATAACACCGATATTATCCCCCAGGAACGATTTAAAATACGATTTTATATCGTGATTCAAACGAAAGGTTCCTTCTCAAGAAATCTTACACAAAATTATAATAATTTCTTTAAATATTCAAGCTTTGCTTAACAAATATTCGTTCTCCACCACATTTTTAAGGTTTGTTTACGTAAAACTACTAGCTTGGACAGGTTCCAAATTTATCCGTTAGGGCGCTGGCATCTTCGCAGAAGTTCCCAATGTTCTTCAAACAAATTCCTGCACTTGTACGGGGAGACAGAGTTTCTGCTGAGGTTTTTATCAGTGCTTTTGTATCACACGTCAAAATATATGGTACACCGTTCTCATTTCCTCTGCTTACACTGTGATATACCAAACAATGTAATGCTCGTTCTCAAAAAAATATATATTAATATATCTGAACTTTATAATAAATGAAAAGGGCTAATCAGGATTAGACTTTCAGTTCTAGGGAAATGTAGCTGGCGCAAAAAAAAGCAAAAAACGCGAACGTATTCGAGACACAACTGAATTTCGACTTACGGCACAAAAACACAGAGGGCGATAGAACCACATCCTCGATTCACTATACTACGTGGGGGTGAACTCATCTATTCAAAATCTGTCTGGAATTTACGAAACAAGGGTAGGCGGTTTCGCCGGTTTCCTTTGTCTTCACATCTTGAGGCACATGACTCGCAGTTTGGCTACGGAATTCATAAGCAAGGACTAGGGTCTCTGCGGCAAGGGACTGCTCAATCTTTGGCTTTTCAGGGTACGAAAGGTAACTCCTGGATGAAGGGAATACGAAATTCCGGTATATATTCCATAATGAGGTAGGAAGGGCGTCTTTATAACTTATTCTTGGAGGTTTGATATAATAAGTAGGTAGTCCTCATCAATCACCTTCAAACTTCTATGCATACAGGATGTATACGGGTTCAGATGGCGATCCTAAAGGATGTGAATCCTTAAATGATTTTGGGGAGAAAACTTTGAATGGACCTATGTCTGGAACATGTTTAATTTTGAACTACTGGATGTTGAAATTTTGGGGGATATTTGCATTGTTGCCGATTCCCCTAGGTTCCACTTTGGATTCCCCCAGAAGCCAATGATTGTGTGAGTAAGGCACATACATATTAAATTCTCTGGACACGGCGAACGAATCCATTTCTGAAGAGTCGAATGGGGATAAGGTAGCGAGTGAGAGGTCCGAGAGAGAGATGGAACTAACTCGGGCAAGATCATAGACAAGATACACGATACAAATATGCGGTATTCTGTAGCGCATGGAGAGTGGGATGAAGAATGATCTCACTTGCACAATATGACGCCGAGCTAGAGATGAAATCAAGCATTTACTTAGGGAATCTCCGGGGAAATTACTTCTTCTTGGTAGATTAGATTACATTGAAGTTTTGAAAATTGGTAATGTATGTGATTATGACTCCGATATGAATATTCGAAATGATTAATCAATGACAATATTTGATTGATGGTTCTTTTCTTTCAAAATCTCTTGGGCTGCTTATTTCAGGACGGTATTCTTAGTTCTAAATGATTTTTCCTGAGCAGCGTACAGACACGCGAGCTGAGCGGCTTCCGGAGCACTTTAATTGGGATGGCTCACAAGTATAAACAGTATTTAGAGCAGCTCGCGAGCCATTCAACACCGTTCCAAACTTGCGAGGAAGCCGAATCAAATTGCTTCGAAAGTTGCTCAGCTCGCGTGTCTGTGCGCAGCTTTTGAATTTTGTGCATTAGATGGTCTCAATCGATTAGAATGCACTAAATAGTAAAGAAACCTGTGCGAAATTCATTCCTGCGCTCGGATTCATAAGAATTATACATTTATTTAATGTTTTAACACCCTTTTCAAATTACTGTATTTCATTTTATATCTGCTCGTGCAATTAATGGCACGACACGAATTTAATCTCATCCTTTACCAGTGAATCTGGTTTGAAATGAAGGAAATCAAATTCTATTCAAAAACTTTACAAAAACACAAAAAAAACCGAAATTTTCTATACTTTTTTATATTCTAATTCAGAATGGAGTAACACAAAATCTGTTTTGAAATACACAAATTTGACTTGAAAATCGTTTGAGAAAAAATCTATTTCAAATATAGACTTATAATTTCAGCCTATGACTTCTAACTAATCTGTCTTATTTTTGCCGTTTTCTATGGTTTTGCCACCCAAGTTTCATCATTGTCATTTTACCCTATAGCCATTGGTTGGACGGACCCCTGAAAACCCGAAAAATTCTTCCCTGGATAAGGGTTTGAACCCCAGAACTTACGATCTCAGGGAATGTGTTCTAACTAATGGACTAACGCTGCAGTTGTTTTAGTATAACTTCAATATTTCAATCTACATTTTAAAAAATTTGACTCAAGCCTTCTGAATATCAATAGCCATATTTGACGAAGATGTTTCCACCAGTGGTGATGCGAAAAAAATTATTTGGCCGAATTTAATGTAGGCCGTGATTTTTCTCGGAATGGTAAATTATTTTGGGATCCTTTTGTGTTTCAGGACCAATTCGAAACATAGAGATTTTTGCGTCATGTGAAAATAAGAACAATTATGCATGGTCAAATTTCGACGGAAATCTTGAGTATTTTCGATGAGAAGTGTACAAAACGAGAGGTAGGTATTCACATATAATATCCCTCTGCATAAATACTGTTTCTTTTTACGCGATAATCTCGTGTTGAAGAGACAGAAAGATATCAAATTTGTCCTGAAATTAATAAGAATTTGATAAATAATTTTAATTTCCAAAGTACGTAGAGGCCTATTATCATTTTTTCAAGAATATCCAGTTCATAACCCTCAAAGAATCCTCTGCGTATATCATTTACCGCCTCAATGTTTTTCATTTACCGACATTTTACAATTCACAGATTTCAAGACTCCGACCAATTTGAAAATTGGCTTCATCTTTGAAATATTTTGAAGGAATATATACCTGGAATAATTCGTCCCATTCATTCGCTCAGGAGTTCTAAACTCGTTATCAAACCTTCTCCAAGAATATCGAGTCTCCAAGTCATTTCTTCCGGGTTTGATTATTTTTATTTTAGGACTGTTGGACGAACAACCTAATGACTCCAAATCTACCTTGCAAATTTCAAGACCATAAGTTTTTTCTACCGAAGCGCATGCGGCCTACGGAACAGACACATTTGAATCACACCAAGAGTTCTTTTTCATTCTGTCCATCAAGTCGATTGAAACCATTTTCGCATCAGAATTCGAAAATTACAGACATTTGGACGAAACCATAGCACGCTGTTTTCCTGGAACATGCGTGCAAAACAAGTCTGATTTGACTAGTTTTAATATGACATTTCGGTAACTTCCGTGAATATATCCAATTATATAGGGCAGATTTCTCTACGGCATATATAGGCAAAAACTGTGAAACATATTCGCTATATTTTGAAATCATTTGAACTGCACTTCGGACCCAAAATATGTCAGCACGTGAGATGCATATAAATAAGGTGAATTCAAGATGCGCTTTTGCTTCGCCAATTCTGGGGAAATCGCTAGAACTCTTTTTTTCCACTGAAGGGGGCGCTATTTGGGAATTGTTATATAGTCACTGTAATAACGATCGGTCGTCAGAACTGAATTGATATCAGAAAAGATTCTAAAATATTATGTTTTGAAAAATTTTCATCAGTGAAATATATTGTGAGAACTCAATATACATTGTTATTTTTGGCGAAACTATCATTCGATGTTTTCTATAATATAGTGAAAGGGGCGTGGAATTATTAGGTCAGAAATGAAAAATCATTTCACAGAAATAACTGATAGTCCAAAATCCCACTGCAGAATTAGTGCGCTCATCGAGTATTGGCTTAAAACCAATTTTTTACAAGCATTCTTTTAAAGAATATATATTTAAAGGTTTGCATATCAAAATGTGGCCACATCATATAAAACAGGCATAAACCCTTATTTTTGGCAAGATATAGGGTGCGTTTTATTTTCATCGAAATGATTAATCGATTAATCTCTATCTCACTCTTCTTTGGTGGAGCAGAAAAGAAGAGAGAGAGGGAGATGCACCGATTTATCAGTTCGATGAAAATTAAATGCACCCATACTCAGAAAGCCCTACCTCATCGCACACAGAAATAAATTAGCTTTGATTTAATATATAAATGAAAGATGTACGTTATGAACGTAAAAACTAACAAAACCGTGCCTATTCACATCTGGCTGCGAAGGAGTGCAGTCATGTGTCCAACGGCAGTCGTAATTTTTGGAAGTCTTCACATAAATTGCTATGAGGTAGATGATATTCAAAAAAGCAAGTGAAAGCAATTTCTTTCAAAAACACAATTAATAATTATTTGAATAATAATTATTTATTCAAAAAACTTGCAGTCACATTTTGATAGGGAACCCTGTAGATACATATTCCACACTATTTTTCCCTATGACATGCGCTTAGAAGCAGAATGTACGACAACAGATGAAATGGGACCTCCTTGATTGAATATTCATTAAATATTTTTGTTGCTTTCTCCTGATTCAAAAACATGCGTCGCAGTGAAGAATCCAAACAATGTTCTTCAGAATCGAAACATGATTCCATTATTAAATTATTTAAAACTAAGATAAATGCCTTTCTACGTATACGAATGAGGAGGAACAAACTGCATTTATCCGAAGCTACAT
The DNA here is from genome assembly GCA_958510865.1 of Myrrha octodecimguttata. Lineage (NCBI taxonomy): Eukaryota > Metazoa > Arthropoda > Insecta > Coleoptera > Coccinellidae > Myrrha > Myrrha octodecimguttata. The sequence continues at coordinate 66,578,605 of OY294058.1, read as the reverse complement.
CCATTATAAACTTATCATTTATATATGAAAAGCAAGTTAACTTAACCGGAAGTCTTCTGGCTGCCTGATTCCCGCACTATTTGTCTTCAAGTTGGAAAGGGCCGCTGTTTGTAATAGGTTTAGTGTACAACTTCCTCGAAATAATGCATCTATCCCTAATTCCTCTTCTATGGTTGTTTCAGATTTACTCTACCTCAGCGATGTTTCATACACGGTCAAACATAGATTTACTTTTGATTATTCCGCTGCTCATGGGGGGCGGTTTTAATTGAAGAATAACAAGTATGATGTTAATTAATGAATTCAGCACCCCATAATTATCGTCGGTTTTTGGTTTGTTGGGGTTTCCGCCGATACAGGGTTTTCTCGATTATGGTATGATTGCTTTTGGGCTATATTGCTTTGATGAAACCCTTCAGGAATTATTTTTACGAGTTATCAGGATGTAATGCTGTGTTGTGTTGGATCGATATTTGGGTTGCTAAACGCTCTAGCTACAGAGACTCTGTCTGTTGTCTCTGCTAGCTACAAATTTGAACAAATGCGTAGTGGGGGACTTCACGCCAGTGGTTTTCCGGAATATTTTCAATCAATCATGAGGAAATTCGTAAACATTTTGGGCGTTCACGTATTATTTACATCGAGGCTATCTTTTTCCGTACGATTTACAACTGAACGTGACAGTCAGAGATGCATTCAGCAGAGTTTTAAAACTACAAATGATTCAAAGTGTGGTCGACTTCCTTCCATTTGACTATATTCGAGTTATAGTTGTAGTTGGAAAGGGGTTACATTCCCCTACGACCTTAAGGTCTATTCTGCCTCCTCGCCAGAGCTGTTTTTGCGCGCATGTTCAAGGGGAACAGCGTGCTATCGTTCTGTCCAAATGTCTGTACTTTTCTATGATTGAGGCGAAAATGATCTCAAACGACTAGGTTCTACTCACTTATGACGAATCCGGTGTCAAAATCGATTCTGTCCGACCGGCCGGCCGTGGACACGATAACTGTCGAACGAACCCAGCTAGCGACTCGAAACTTGCAGGGTAGTTCGCGCATCCAAATGCTGCGGTTAAGTCCGTTAATGGGCCAAATTGGCCGAATAGTTTTGGAGTAATAGCCATTTGAAATTTTGAGGTAATTTCACTCATATTTCAGGAACCAATGGAGCGATTGGATTGAAGCTTGGCAGTTAGTTGGAGCATAACGACGCGCAACTTTGGGCAGTATTCCGTTGAATTCGTAGGATGACTTAATTGAAGAAAAAATTTTTCAAAAAATTTTTTTTTCTGAAACTCTTGTTTATATTCGCGAACAATTTCAGTTATACCTTCAACTTCATGTTTTACAGCATTGTACCAAATTTCAATTCGATACGGCTATCAGTTTTGGAGATATTGGGAAAAATTATGTAGAATTTCGTGGTTTTCTTCTCGATATCGTTGTTTTTTTCGGTATAACTCAAGAAATACTATTTCAATCGTGATGAAACTTCGCAGCTATTTCGAAGATGATGATGGACAACATTGTGCAAAATTTCGTGATGATCGCGTCATTAAAACAATTTGAAAAAAAAATTAAAAATTTTTTTTTTCAAATATTCAATATTCTGTGATCTTCTCATCATATTCTCCTCATTAAATTCTGTATGAACTTTCAAACTGCCATTTTTCGATGAAGTACTTGATTTCAATTCGATCTAATCTGTATTTTTGGAAATATTGGGAAAATAGAATTTTGAATGAGTATATCTACGGAATCATTGGGAGGATTTTACCCATTCACGAATTCGACCTAGCACAATAACTTCCGGAAGAAACTACTTAGAAACTTGATATTTGAAGAGAAGATTTGGGGCTTAATTATGAAGGTCGAATTCGTGAATGAGTAAAATCCGCCCAATTATTCCGTAGATATACCCATTCAAAATTATATTTCACCAATATTTCCAGAAATACAGATTAGATCGAATTGAAATCCGGTACTTTATCGAAAAAAAATCTAGAAAAGCACTGCCCTGAAGGCAGCAGCTTTTGCGCGCATGTTCAAATTCGTTGCTAAAGCGGTCATCTCCATTGAACATGCGCGCAGAAGTTGCTACCTTCACGGCAGTGCTTTCCTGGATTTTTGAATCTATGAATTCAAAAAATCTGTCCAACTCTTTCCTCCCAAGTTGCCAGATTACGAAACATCATCAACATATCGCCTCGAACTCATCGGTTTTAGCGAATATGCATTTATAAATTTTTATTCACTCAATTATGTTAGGAAAGCTGAAGCAATATCGGAATAGATTTCGGTTGCTGATTTTCAATCCCTTATTCTTCTTCAACTTACCTTCTCCAAGTTAGAATTTTTTTTATCAATTGATATATAAGTGATCTGGATGGGAAATAATAAACAAGGCTTGTATAAAACATATTTATTAATAATTTTTTTATAATTCTCATCCCACAATTTGGCAATATATTTATATTTTGTGCTACTCGAAGCATATTAAAGTTAGGACTAAATGTTTGTAAATATTTTCGTTGATCGAGTGAGAAATCTGGAGAAATGATTGTGAATATCCCAATATAATAAGATTGGTTGAAAACGAAAAAAGTTAACCTGGAACATTGAATTTTGAGAAAATATTCTCAGTTAATTCACAGAAGAAGATCTTCGAAATTAGGTAGAATTCATGTAGTGATTATAGTCATAAAATGTTTCAGAGAACATTATGAGGCCAACTCCGTTATCTCTATTTTATATAGAGTCAGAGTTGCTATTTATAGTATATAATTGGAACACTGAAAAGAATTTTATATGTATTATCAATGGTGAATGCTGTTCATCTACCTTCCGTTCGTTGGGACAATCTACTTTTCATTGGGACAATGAACGAATTCATTGAAATAAGATAATAATAATAAAGTTTATTTCGGTAAATAAACAAATATCACGTACAGATTATAATATATTATATATCTCTGTGATGAATTTGTTTATTTACCGAAATAAACTTTATTATTATTATTATTATTATTATTATTGAAATAAGAATTCATTTTACGTACAGTTTCATTGTCCCAATGAACCGGCGTTCATTGACAGCTTTAGTATTGATTCTGTCTTTCAATTAACAGGTCATTATAGAAATGAATCTTCAATGAACAATTTTCATTATCCCAATGAACTTGTTACGTTGGCTCGAAGAACTCAGTGCGATGACTCAACAAACTGAAGGGTGTTTCAAATTTGCTCGTTTTTTTCAAGAATGAATAAAATATAGATGGAGCACTGAATTCCTTTTGGGTATTTTGACATTTGAGAAGTGTGATGTATGTAATTTTTTAAAATGGCTTCATACACGATACAACAACGCGTTCGAATTGTTCAATTATTTAATGAAAATACGCGTTCTGTGAAAAGTGTTTTTAGAAAATTACGTTAATTTTATGGTTTACATAATCGTCCATCTCAAAGCACTATTGGTCGAATTATTAAAAAATTTCAAGAGACCGGTTCGGTGGGAGATGAAAAAAATGAAAAATACATTCATAGCGGTCGTCACAAGAAAATATTGATTTGGTTCGAGAAATTGTTGCTTAAGACCCTGGAATGTCCGTTAGACGACGTTCACAACAACGCGTATTTCACACCAGGATTTAGCTCTGAAGGCATATAAGGTTCAAATAACATAGGAACTGAAGCCATTAGATCATTTAAAACGTCGTTCATTCGTCAATTTCATCAACGAACAACAAGCTTATTTTTCTTAAAAAATCATATCTACCGATGAGGCACATGTGCAACTTGGTGGCTTTGTTAATAAACAAAATTGTCGTATCTGGGGTGAGGAAAATCCACGAATTATTCATGAGAAACCTATGCATCCTAAGCGAGTCACTGTTTGGTATGCATTATGGTCAGTTGGTGTAATTGGACCTTACTTCTTCGAAAATGCTGCTGGTGAAGCTGTAACTGTCAATGGTGGTCGATACCGTCGGAAGATATTCGAATTTTTGTGGCCTGAATTGATGAATATTGATCTATAGGACATTTGGTTTCAACAGAATGGAGCTTCACCCCTTTTTGTAAATGACATTATTGATTTATTGAGACAAAAATTTCCTGGACAAATAATCTCCAGAAACGATGATGTCAATTGGCCACCAAGATGCTGATTTGACACCGATGGACTATTTTCTTTGGGGTTATGTGAAAAACCAGGTCTATAAGAATAATCCACAATCGATTCCTGAACTAAAGGATGAAATTATTCGTATCATTAGTGAGATAGAGTCTCAATTATGCCCTAAATGTCATTGAACATTTCAACGAAAGAGTGGACGTCTGTAAAGCTACAAGAGGAGGCCATTTGATAGATATTATTTTTCGTGAATAAATGTCATAACTGATACTTCAAATACCAATAAAAAGTTTTTGAAAATGAATGCGAATTATGTGTTTTATTCGTTTAAAAAAAAACTCGCAATTTGAAACACCCTTTATATTCGTTAATCTTATGAACTTGTACATCAGTTAAACCGACCAACAATCGACATTCTGCGCCAAATCAGTCAGCATTATATGAGTAGTCTTGAAGTGTGTCTGTGAATACCTTATTTTTAGCAATTCGACAACACCAGCTACCAGGTTAAGATGAAACACTGGTTTATGATTGAAATTAGAAATAAAAAAATCGACTGTACAGGAATATTCATTTCAAATAAAAACTGTGAGGAATATTTTGAGAACATTAAATATAGGAAATATTACAGATGATAAGTTTTTGTTAATCAAGTTACATTCGCGAACGAAATTATATTCCAAAATTTATATCCTAATTTGTTCATAGATAGACGAGATTCTACAATCGTTTAAGGTATGCATATTATATGCCAATGTAGTGCCCACTAACCGATTGATAGAAAAGGATTCCAACACTGGAGTAAAAGTTCGACAGAAGTTCTCACGATTCTTTCCTTCAATTAGAAAAATGGCCCAATAACTTCAACAGCATATAAACCAACGCGAAACTTAACATAAGCAATGACATGAACTGAAAGAGTTTGATACACAATATCATCTTCAGAAGAAAGTATTTAAATCGAGAATTACTTTAGAAAATCCTATATAACTTAGTCAATTTATTTTATATCTCCCAGCTAGCCGAACCGCTTTAGGAATTTCCGCAAAAAATCGGACATTTTAATTTGAAAATAAGTCTCGGTGAGATTATATTCAAGTTTTCCAGTTCCATCAGGTGAGTTTGCCATATTTGTCAATTGATTTCAAAAACTTCCATATTGAGTGAATAGAATAACGTTTATATAAATTAATTCAAGGATAAATCCGAAGCAAACGCTAAAATGTTATGAGTTTTTAAAGGGAAATGGTTCATAATTTTGAATGATAAAAAGGGGTTTTTGAAATTGAAAAGAGTCAAAACAAATTTCAGGTGTGAATTGAGGATTTTATGAACACATTTCAAAAATAATTGCGTGTGCGAATAATGTAAATGATGTAGGAAATTTTACCGAAATTCAGAATATATTGGAAGCAAAGTCGAGAATTTTAGAGGGATACTATAACTTCAAGACAGTCATGATCTAAGAACGAACAATTTTGACGGCAATTTGAACATTAGGTTGGGGGTTTTTCCTGAATTTGGGTTATTACTGGAAATGCAAATTTAAACATAATTATTATGGGTCTGATTCATCATTTTCCCAAATTACCTTCAGAAAGTATTCAAAATCAGGTTTCAAAATTGGGGTTTGGGATTTGCCAGGCATGCACGAAGTGCCAACGGTGTTTTGTAGAATAGCTTTTTCTGCTATAGAATAATGAAATATTTATTCCTATTCTGTGGTACACACGTGTTCTTTGTCAATATAACCAAACAATTTCCGTTTGAGATTTGTCAGTAATATGACAGAATGATAGTCTGTGCTCTTCTTTTTCTATTCCTTGGTCGTTGTCTTCTACTCTAACCAGATCGAAGTATAGCTATCTCTGTTTTCCTAAGCAAAGTAACACATTTGACGTCCTATTCTTTCCGAGAAAGCTGAATTCGACGTTGCCATATCGTGAAATCAAGACAAATCCCTTCAAATGCAAATCTCCATTTTTATTTTTCAGTTTTAGGTGATCAAACATTTTTTTCGAAATATAATATTGAAACTATATGTTTGAAATGTGATGTTCTGAAGGTTTCTCATGAAAATTAGTGCATTTGCGTTTAAAGGAAAAACCCCCATTCAAACTGCGTGCTTTTTCGAATAAAATTTTTCTTATTGAAGAAAAAAAATTCTGTGAATACCCACTAGATACTGTCAAACATTGCAACACAATTCTTCAGAATCAGCCATTGCGAGAATTTCCCGATTCTCATCATTCCTTTTGGTTGATTCTATCCTTCCTATAGAATTAACTGAAAGGAATTAAGCATTTAAAATCGAAAATGACTGCAGAAAATCCCATATAACTTAGCCAATTTATTTTATATTTTCCAGCTAGCCGTCAGCTTTTTATCCGAACCGCTTCAGGAATTTCCCGCGAAAAATCGGAAATTTTAATTTGGAAAGAAATCTCGGGGATATTATCTTCAAGTTTTCCAGTTTGTCACAGTCCAAATGAATCTACGAATGGCAGAGAGATGGACATTGTTTTAATGAAGTTCCAGCTGAATTTGCAAAATTAATCAATTTAAGTACTTTCTGTCCGGCAACTCGAAATTTATCCATCAATCATAATTAAAATTTGTTAGATATTATAGTTTAGGTGGAAAATTGTTATATATGATAGCTTATTCGATATTTCTGACTGAACTTTTAAAAATTTCTATTCGCCCGATATGAAATTATATTTTGTGTAAGTGTCGAAGTACTCTATGATTGCTCGCTCAGTCGGAGGAAAAAGGAAAGTTTTTTATCCGGAAATATTTCTTTCAAAAACTATTTTCCTTCCAAAAACGTACACAACAAAAAAGAATTACCCAATTTGGTGCAGTCGTTTGAACGAGATGCCACTACGAAATATCCATTGACCATATATCCTCTTTTATTTATACTGATTTCAAAAACTTCTATATTGAGTGAATGGGATGATAGTTGGGTGTATCTGAATAACAGCGTAAAAATTTAAGGGGTGATTCTGTGATGAAAATAGAGCTTTCTCCGGAAAAGTTGTTTTTCTTTTTTATTTTCCCTGTATATTAATCTTGAGATTCGATACTTGGAAAATATTATTTGTCAATAAAACTTACAAATTCTGGACTTTTTTCAACCCTGCTATGCTTAGAAGGGGTTGAAATAGTGGACCCCTTAGATATTTTTCCTTACAACTTTTTTTGGATACACATTTTCCTTTCAAAATCACATGCCTGAAAAGCCCAATTCATTTACTAACTTTTCATCTCTACAAGTTTTTCGAAAATTTAAGCATTTCGAAAGAAAATTATGATCTGCGAAACCGCATTGTAGCATGGCGTAAAAAGATAAGAAATTCAGCAGGCATATTTCATCGCATACGCTTTTCAATGAAGAGAGGACTAAAAAATTGTATTTAAGCTGAATGCGGTCATTTTCAACCTTTATTATAATTGTATTGTCAATATTCGGCAGGTTCTTGTTCATTGTTTGCTATTGTTTTAGTTGTAAATGTCTTAGCCTAGCAGAATCATAATTTGGTTGGCTGTTGTTCAATAAAATGCTATTCAACATGGGTCATGCTTTTCTCGTAAATGCTTGAGTTCTCGAAAAAACTTGTAGAGATAAAAAGTGAGTGAATTCGGGCTTTTAAGCCGTGTATTTCCTCGAGGAAAATTTTATCCCAAAAAAATTGTAAGAAAAAATATCTAAGGGGTTGAATATTTCAACCCCTTCTTAGCTTTCTTCAGGGTTGAAAAATTCCAAAATGTGTAGTTTTATTGACTTATAATGATCACTATGTTTCGTGTCTTCAGCTTAATATTAAAAAAAACACACAGAATCACCCCTTAAATTTTTTCGGTGTTATTCAGATACCCCCGTATGAGAATATAAGCATGAATTGGAGGCAAACGCGAAAATGTTGGGAATTATGAAAGTGATATTTTTCACATTTGGTTTTCATTAAAAATTTCAGCAATTGAAAAGACTCGGAACAAACTTGAGCTGTGAATTTGAGGTTTTAAGGAATAAATTTCAAAAATACCAATTGCGTTTATCGAATAATGTAAATCATTCTCCTGTAGGAAATTGGAGTGAAATTCAGGATTAATTGGAAGCAAACTTTGAAAATTTTGGAGGGAAACTATAACGTCAAGACAGTCGTGGTCTAAAGAGGAACAATTTTGGCGGCAATTTGAACATCCCCGTATAAGAATATAAGCATGAATTGGAGGCAAACGCGAAAATGTTGGGAATTATGAAAGTGATATTTCTCACATTTGGTTTTCATTAAAAATTTCGGTAATTGAAAAGACTCAGAACAAACTTGAGCTGTGAAGTTGAGGTTTTAATGAATAAATTTTAAAAATACCAATTGCGTTTATCGAATAATGTAAATCATTTTCCTGTAGGAAATTTGAGTGAAATTCAGGATTAATTGGAAGCAAACTTTGAAAATTTTGAGGGGAAACTATAACGTCAAGACAGTCGTGGTCTAAAGAGGAACAATTTTGGCGGCAATTTGAACACCCCCGTATAAAAATATAAGCATGAATTGGAGGCAAACGCGAAAATGTTGGGAATTATGAAAGTGATATTTCTCACATTTGGTTTTCATTAAAAAATTCAGTAATTGAAAAGACTCAGAACAAACTTGAGCGGTGAATTTGAGGTTTTAATGAATAAATTTCAAAAATACCAATTGCGTTTATCGAATAATGTAAATCATTTTCCTGTAGGAAATTTGAGTGAAATTCAGGATTAATTGGAAGCAAACTTTGAAAATTTTGGAGGGAAACTATAACGTCAAGACAGTCGTGGTCTAAGGAGGAACAATTTTGGCGGCAATTTGAATATTAAAATTTGAAATGCGTGCTATTTCGAATGAAATTTCACTTATCGAACAAGGAATATTTATATCTGTGAATACCCACTAGATACTTTCAAACATTGCAATACAATTCTTTAAAATCGGTCATTACGCGTATTGTCCTGGTTCTCATAATTCCTTCTAGTCAATTCTATCCTTCTCATAGAATTGAGCATTAAAAATCGAAAATTACCGCAGAAAATCCCATATAACTTAGCCAATTTATTTTATTTCTCCCAGCTAGCTGTCAGCCTTTGATCCGAACCGCTTTAGGAATTTCCGCAAAAAATCGGACATTTTAATTTGGAAAGAAGTCTCGGGGAGATTATCTTCAAGTTTTCCAGTTTGTCACAGTCCAAATGAATCAGCAACTGGCAGAGAGGTGGGCATTACTTTAATTAAGTGCCAGCTGATGCCACGATTATTCTCAGACTTCGGGCTTCATTTCGTCTAAGCTGACATACGGACATGATTGAAATGAATATAAGTGTTCGCCGCTCTCGGACCTTCTGCAGCGAATCCGAGTAGAATTATCTTTGAAAGATGTTTCAGAAGCGGGATACAGCGGAACTTTTCAGTTTAAGTTTTGGGATTAGGGAGTAAAGCCGAATTTCTGCAGTATTTTATTGGTAGGCAGAAAAATTGATTCATTTATATGCGGAAGGGTTTGAAGGGATGACTCGATGATTTCAGTTTTAATCTTTCAGGAAACTGGTCTTTATGGTGCATATTGAAGTTTTTTCAATTCGCTGATAGTGATTTCTATTGTTGAATGAATAAATTTGCAGCCAAAATATGGCAGCTCATCAAATTTTATGATAAGATAATCCAAGAAAATCGGTGTTTTTCCTGTGCATTAGAAGTCTCTGTGGTTTCTGTCTATGGTTTGACAGTTTATAATGTCTAACTCTGTGGACATTTCGGTTCAATAAGGTTTTGAAATTCATTATGAATCGTTTAAAGTAGGAATAACGCTTGCAAATCATGGAAATTTGCATGGAAAAAAATGAACCTGTTCGCAAAATCATAGAGCACTTCGTCCATTTTACGGTCAACATAATCGGCCTAGGTAGCTAGCATTCCGTGCAGTTTTTGATCGTTTTCGCACTCTTCTCGATTCAAAATCATCAACAAGATAAAACATTTTGCGTACTGACGAAAATATTGCTGTTTCAGCTCGAAGTATTGAAGAAGACGCCGAAATGTCGAAACGTCGTCGTTCTCAACTGGCTGGTCATGCTGACTGACTTCTTATTTCCAGATATTCATCAGCTAACCGACATTTGGTTCCAACTAGACGTCGCAACTTGCCATACAGCGAGTTCAGCTATCAATTAATTGCAAAATTAATTTGATGACAACTTCATGTCAACAAATCAGTAGTTTTCGAGTCATTGGAAGCCAATATTCAATCAACCTTGGATGATATTCGGCCAGATTCATTGGAAGGAGTAGTGAAAAATTGGACTGATCGAATGGACTGTGCAACTCACACATACATATTTGAAAAATGAAGGCCATTCAATTCTTCACCAGATTTGGTTTGATAAAAACAAATTGATTTTAACCATATTCAAATTCTCAAACTTTTGAAAAAACACCCTTCATATGCCGCAAAATGCCGAGAAGGTCGATTTTTGAATCACTCTTTCTTCTATCTGAAGTTCTTAATGCCTACTACTTCTAGTTAATTCACAAATTATCTTTGAACCTTTTCACAATTCGCATATTTCCAGTATTCAATTGGGAAACATCGATTTTGTTGAACAACTATTTCACCCGGAATTTTAGGGAATTTGACTTTGATCACGAGTGAAATTTGGCATCGTTGCAATTTCATCATACTAATGAATGGTGGCGGTTTAAATGAAAATGAGGAAGTCGGATCAATCACTTCGAATGAATTTGCGTGGACCATAGGTGAGAATAGAATAGTTAAATTTCATCAAAAACGTTTTTCCTCAAATGAAAAGTGAAATGGCTTTTCTATAAATCCAATGTTTTTCAATCAAACATTGATAGTAGAGAAAGGCATCTGGAAAAAGACATTGTCGGAACTTTGGGGGCCCGTATCTTCGATACTAAAATGACCGCCAAATTCGGACTACAATTTTATGTCCTAAACTTGTACATTGATTTTGACCATAAATTCCTCATCTAATAAAACATTTCATTCGACAATTTTCCAGGTTCTTCACAGGTATAAATCATACGCATGCGAATATTTCTGAAGGTGCACTTTGTTCATCAGATCAACACATATATCTCTTTCTGTGATCTATATAGCAGAATAAAAATTAATTGCTTGAAATTCATAGGAAGTCGATTCAGAAAACTCTTTTACTCACTTAAGTTTTGGGTTTTGTTCTTTTTTCAGTATTATTGCAACAAAAATATTTGACTATACTTCAACTGAAACACTTATTCCATCTGCTTCCATTTCACATGGAAAATTCCATAGTTATCTCGATTTCCATCAAATTGTAAAAACATTAATGAAACTCCATGAATTTTGTCGGGCCCACAGAACTTTGTAATCTGTAATCTGCTAACGAGAAAAGGGAGCAACTATGTCTATTCTGTGGTCTGGATGACTGAGGGTGGAGCTCGATCAAGACTTTTAGTAGCTCAATTTTTTTTCGAGACTCGCTACCCGTGGTTTGAAAAATATGGATTCTTTTTGTTTTATTCAAAATCTTCTTCATTTTCTACAATTTTTTCATCGACTTTCAGTATTCAAGATAAGTTCGTTTGTAGTTTCTAGTCACCTCCATTCTGAATACTGTGACAAAAAATTAACTCTTGATGAAATTATTCCTGGAAATTTTAAACACTAAAATTGAATTGATCATTACTTTTAGAACGAAGTTAGTTTGGTTGAATCACATAATTTCAGCCTTCCACATTTTTTGGAGACACCCTGTAAACATGACTTTTTGTGACTCTTGGCATGGCCCTGAATATGAGAAATATTCGATAAAAAGATCTGGAAGAAAAAAATTCTCCTTCGTGTATGGAAATTTGTAGTTGAGAACTTTCTTTCCACAAGAGTGTATGCATGATAATAAAACTACTAATTATGAGTACAAGGTTCAATATATATTACACTTCATGTACTCGAACTTTTTTCACCAAATAGAAATTCCTTTCTGCTCTGATGTGTTGATATGAAAAATAATTCATAAATTTTCCCATTTCATTCCCCTCAATCATTTCTCCAGATAGTCATTCAGGGTATAAGCGGAATATGGACAATAATCAGAAATTAACATCATTATTTGTTCTTTAGAATAGACAAAATCGATTTGGAATCAGTAGCAATAATTTATTCACTCTACTCAAATCAATATAGGTAGGTTTAGTTATGGGTATTTTTACTGTATTGTAATTCGTTCCCCTATGGATACCACTAATATACATTATTGTATCCATGTCACAAATTTCTCTCTTGGGGCTATATATAATTTTCATGTTGTCCAATGAATAGATTGTGGTGGAGTCGATTACAAAACGCGATAGCTTTCCACTTTTTGATACGAATCGAATCATATTATAATTTGTATGGACTCGATTCGGGTTATTCGAAATCATTTGTTCATTAGTCATTACAAATTGGAATCAACTTGGGTTCTCCTTAATATTATCTAATGGAGCGGTTCTGATGTCAAATAGGTTAATAGTTGTCGGATTTGGAAATGGGGGTTTTTCCTGAATTTGGGTTATTACTGCAAATGCAAATTTGAACATAATTATTATGGGTTTGATTCATCATCTTCCCAAATTACCTTCAGAAAGTATTCAAAATCAGATTTCAAAATTGGGGTTTGGGATTTGCCAGGCATGCACGAAGTGACAACGGTGTTTAGTAGAATAGCTTTTTCTGCTATAGAATAATGAAATATTTATTTCTATTCTGTGGTACATACATGTTCTTTGTCAATATTACCAAACAAGTTCCGTTTGCGATTTGTCAGTAATATGACAGTATGACAGCCTGTGCTATTCTTTTTCTATTCCTTGGTCGTTGTCTTCTACCCTAACCAGATCGAAGTATAGCTTTTTCTGTTTTCCTAAGCAAAGTAATACATTTGACGTCCTTTTCTTTCCGAGAAAGCTGAATTCGACGTTGCCATATCGTGCACTGAAGACAAATCCGTTTAAATGCAAATCCCTATTTTTATTTTTCAGTTTTAGGTGATCAAATATTTTTTTGAAAATATAATATTGATATTATATGTTTGAAATGTGATGTTCTAAAGGTTTTTCATAAAAATCACTGCATTTTCGTTCGAGGAAAAAACCCCCATTATCCGTTCACATAAAATAGAGGTCAATTATTCTGTCATTGTGGAGCCATATTGGAACCGAAAATTTAACAGTACTTCCTGTTTTCTTGGAAAGTCCTTCTTGTAAAGTAATGAAGTATTTTGAAATGAAAAAATATTTCCCTCAACTTGAAAATGTCCTCAATTGAACCTTGATGCATAGTTAATTTTTGGAGCAAAGAGTTACCTCAGTGACGTAGGAGATCTACAGCAGGGGATTTCCCCAGTCTTTATTCTAACGCCACTGTTCAATAATGATTTTCAAATTTCTGCACTCATTCTAATTGAAACATCTTTATAAATATGAATAATAATAATCATAAAAGTAGCCAAGTTTGAATCCAAATTTGTGAACAAACTCAATAAATCATTTTTTAGGTTTTTTATGGGTTTTTACTCCCAATATCTGAAACAGAACTATTAAAAATTGAATAAAAATGAAAATGAAAAACGCCCTTGCGGATTGCAGTATCACATGATAGATTGGAACAATATAAAAATACTGATGTTGGAATCAGATAATTCGAAAAGAAAAATCAAAGAGTCCTCTTGCATTTTGTTAAATGGAGAGGGTAATTGTGCTCTTTGTTCGGTAGAAATAGACCATGTTTGGCTGAATTTTCTTACAGAAGAGGTAAATTGAAAAACTTTCAAACCAAATAAATCTGTGTTGCTGTGTTTTCTCAAAACTGTCAATTTGACAAAAGTCTCAAATCACATTAAAAAATCGAAAGAAAATAATTCTTGAAATTTTCTGCTTTGTCTGATGAAAGAGTCAGATTTGTACTCTGAAACGTCACAGTTCACTTTCTTTATCATTTGTATTGTTCCTGTATTGTTCGTCAGGCAATCTGCAAGAAACTGCCCTTGACAAATAGTTTTATACTGCAATACGCAAGGGAGTTTTTCATGAAAAAAAAATATTTAATTTTTAATAGTTCTGTTTCAAATAATGGGAGTGAAAACCCATAAAAAACTTAAGAAATTAAAAATTAAAATTTCGTGATAAATAAATAATTCGGTTTTGTAGTCCAATTCACCCTGAAAAACAGAAACTATACAAGTTCTTTGGAATTGTTTCAAAGCTCACCATATTGAAGTCCTTAATCACGGCACTATAGTTACACACTTTCATTATTATTATTGCGTTGTATCACAAAACTAAAATTCATTATTATTTACATAGTCTCCACACTTATTCACGAACTGCAGACTCATGTATGGATGATTTTCAATTTAGGTTTGTATAGTTTTTTTTTAACTATCTAAACCACAGTCAAAGTCACACTGTTGTTGAGAAACTCTGATAATTCCGGTTTGAATATATCGAATTTCCGGTTTGAATATTTGTTTAAAAAACTATTGAGTGCTTTGATAATGTTTATATTTATGAATTGAAACTGAACGCGAAAATATTGGGAGTTCTGACAGTTATGTGATATTTTTCATGATTGTTTCTAATTTAGAAATTGTTTTCGAAAATGATGAGAATCAAAACGAACTTTTGAGGAGGAAAATATATCATCAATAATGTTTCAACTGGAAATATTTTTCGGACAGTTCTAAGTTTACGCCCTAGATGGAAGACAATAGGTATTTTCAGAGAGAAACCACATATAGAGTCTCAAGTGAAAAGCGAACTCTTCTAAAGTATATTACAGATGACAATGAAGAAAAGCTGTGCCAAGACAGCAAAAATAATTTCGACAATAAGCCAGAGCAGACTTTTTGAATGAGTATCAGTGCTTTATAGTGTCTTCATTTCAGAAACAATATAAGCTGCCTGCAAAATCTCTCTTTTTCACCAACTAAACAATCAATTTGTCATACTTTTTTGTCAGTTTTTGTTTAACATGGTAATTTATGAATATACCGCTTAATTTTTGGAGTAGATTTAAGCCCAAAAATAAGACAATTTTGTCTTACGAAATTTCACAATTTTTAACCACCATGAAAATATTCCCTCGAATGACAAAACATTTTTTCGTCCTCAAAAAATAAAGATCGTACCGAAACGAAATTTGGTAGCAATAATTTTCCTTAAAAATTTTCCACAAATTTTCAAATCTCTAATGCATCTGCAGGTTGATGATAATTGCAAACCCTCATTTGTCATCTCTACATACATTTTCGGGGATGAAAATAGGAAATAAATATTTCAGTCATCAAAGACCCTATTCCATCTGAAAATTTTTCGTCTCTTCCCTTTTTTTCGAGGAAATGTCAAGTTTCTTGGTAAATCGGAGGAAACGAAATCAACCTCAAAATTGAAACGACGCTTAATATTAATTTGGAATTGCGAATACCATAGAACAACAAAAATCCATCAAAAATGAAAAAAGAAGAGATAATATATAGGAATGAATAATCTGATTAGATTAGATGCGTGTTTGTCTCGAGTTCTGGCTAGGTCATTGGTTTCTGAGAAAAAAATTAAAATCAATGATAATGTCTCTTAATTCGAGGGAGTATATTCGCGGGGGATGTGAATTAAGAAAAAAATTATATGACAGAATTGTCTTAATTTGGCGGTTTGTGGTGAACACGCAAATTTTACTGCCACGAAAGTATTAATTAGATACTTACATCAATGTACGTAGTTGCTTTTCATGAACGAATAATCTACATCTGAAACATAGTTCAGAAAAAGTGGGCCCCCAAAGGTTCATGTCGATGCATTTTCAGGCATTATCCGACCATAAAAACGATAACTCGTTTCTTTCATAAAGTCCACAAGTCGTCTTTGAACCCTCAGTCAAATTCATGGGGCAATTACTTTCAAGAATGGCTTTTATTCAATGAAAAATAATTGAAACTATCAGATAACCACCAAACCTCTATTTCGTCGTGATTTCAAGTTACTTCTAGACTGAAGTTTGGGCATAAGCGCCATTTAATCGATCAGAATTCTGTGTATTCGTCTATAATGAGGCGTTGGTACTCGACTTAACTTCAAGATTGATTAACAAACTGTAGAAATAAGGTTTGAATGGTTGTCTAGTATTTTTAGATTTTTTCATTAAACATTGTATATTCTTGAAATAAATTACCAATTATCGTTTCGTGAAGGTTGAAAGACATTTTTCAAGCTATATGGGAGCAATAAGTGATTGTTTTTATGATGGAAAATGTGACCTGAAGAATCATCATTCCAGAACTTTGGGGGACCGTATCTTCTAAACTATGAGAAATAGTTTAGACCTACAATTATTTAAAATATCTAATCAATATCTTCGTGACGAGAAAATTCGCGAGTTTACCCAATTTTTCTTCGTTTCAACTATTTCATTTCCTTTCGACATCAACCGAAATTTTCAGAGTTTCCCAACATAGCACTGGTCCGCCTCTTCCATACCTAAATCCATTTCCTATCTGCTACTCCTACGAGTCCGGGCGAGAGTAGCCAAGAAGACCTCCTCTTTCACTCCGGGATGGATGGCTCAGTGTAGTGCATGTAAACCGTGGAGATCTTTCACATTCGAGGACCATTTATTAGCTGTAACAACACGAATCCATTAGTAGTCGCCTCACGTGCATGCCTAACTCGCCTCATCTCCTATGGACTTCCCGTTAAGATGTAAAGCTTTTTAAACTTCATCTATTTCTCCCGAAAGTCGAATAAAGGCGTTATCTGGCCCTAAGGGGTATAGTATCTGGAATGAATCTTATTTGGACAAAGGGGGGAAATTTGTGGCCGAACTAGGATGGAGTTGAAATACTGTGCTGATTAGGAGGAATTTATTTAGGTTCGTGTGGAATTGGAAAAAGGTAAGAGCGCCCGAAGACTTCACGTACTGATTCCTAATGAATTTGGCTTTGAATTCATTTTAAGTTTTCAATGTAGTTGGTTTTGTTTGGATTTCTCGACGACATCGGAGTTTCCAATTCTTTTTAGATTGCAATAATATATTTTTTTTTGGTTTTTTCTGGGTTTTCACTGATTATATAAGCTTTAAAAAAAAGGTATGGGGCCCTTTTTCATCGTTTGTTTCAGAAAAGTGAAAGAATTATATAAGAAACTATCACGCACAGAAAACAGCCTCACTTCCATATGCAGAGGCAGAAATGATAAAGTTATTCCAAAGTTTCTCAGAAGTGAACTACTTTTTGAATGTAATGGAAGCCAAAATATCAAAAATAAGTTCAGTTCTGCTCTGACTAGAAAAAGAGAAAGTTTTTTAAGACAAAACGAGGTAAGTCTCCAGAAGGGTATATAACGATTGAAAGATGAAATCTTTGACGAAAATCCCGAAAGAAAATAATTCTAAAAATTTCCTCCTTTGACTGATGAAAAACTAGTATTTTTTTAATGATTGGTTTCTTATAATTTATTTTTGAATCCTATTTAGTTCAGAAAAATAAATTCTTTATAATACAATTCAGATAACAGTCCTCTGTGTTGAACTCATAAACAGAATGCAGGAGTGTATAAGCATTTTGAGAAATATCCAAATGATAATAAGTTTTCAGTTGAGCCAGATCTAGGAAGAAGGTGAATGAGAAAGAATGTTTCATTTGATGAGTGCAACGTTGAAATAAATGAACAACTTGAAGACCCACCCTGGATAGGAATTTTTCTTTAATATATTATTCTCTCTAAACTATTAGTTTATCTGAAACGAACAATTACCACATAAAATAAACACACATGATAAAAGAGGAAATATTCATCTGAAAAGGGTTAACGAAAGTTGACAATGAAATTATGTTTCCAAATAGAAAATATTGAGAACAGCTTCTGAGATACAGAGAAAAAGTGAAAATTTATTCTGGAGTCTTCTTTCTCTGTTTCAAATCTCAACTTGAGGGACATTTCAAATTTTTTTATTACAAATTTGTAGTATTTCATGAATTCAAGCAGTCTCCATATTAGAATTCCGGATTGACTATGCCGACTACTAGCTTTTTTCGCATTACTGTCGTTATCAAAATCCGTTGTTCTTCTTCTATAGGCAATCCACTTCAATCACATATGAAACTAAGAAGTGGAATTCCGCATCTTGTGCTTACAAGGAGAGAGAAAAATTGATTTGGAATAATTTTGAAATCTTCAAGATTCGAACCATGCAGAAATATTAACAGAAACAAATGGCGATAAATATTTCTGAGTTCAGTAAGATGCGGACCATCATATGTCATCAGAACATATTGCATTTTCCTGAAAATGGAAGGTGCTCACAAAAAAAGACAGGTTAACTAGTCATTCATAATTTGTTTGTATATTTATAACTGCACGTAATATTTTCTATGTGGAAAGATCATTTCAATTCTGAGTGAATGATGAAGTCTGTAACATTCACCGTTTCTGAAATGTTGAAACTAAATTTTCTCTGCTGAAGATCTCACCTCTGTAATGCGTATTTTGTTCCATCGTTGGACACCCTTTGTGCTGAAACAAAGAAAGCTTAAATTTTCATAAAAACAATTAATTCAAGATTTATGATAAGATTTCATCAAAAGTTCGGGGGGATATTCCAAAAAGTCCATCTTAGTCTTTCAAGACTATTTTCGGGTCAATAATCGATAATTATAGACATTGGTGGTATTATCAGTAGCATTTATTCTACATTATATGCCAAAAACTCATCACGTGTGTTTCACGTACACTTCACTTCAATGGAATTCTGTAGATATGAGTACATGGGCAAGCTTGTTAAAATTGTGCATAGAAACAATATTGCCACAAAGTTTACTTACATATTCTTCTTTCCTTGACAAATGAAATGCGGAAAAAAACATTCTCAAAAATATAATTTAAAATATAATTTAAATTTATAACTTCAAAAATTAAATGACAGTTGATTTTGACTCTTTAAAACTATATGTTTTCCTTCAAATGTTAGATTCAAATTCATTTGTCAAGGAATGAAGAAGGTGTAAGGGAACTCTGTGGCAATATTGTTTCTATGCACAATTTTAACAAACTTCCGCATGGACTTATATCTACTAAATTCCGTTGAAGTGAAGTGTACGTGATAAAACACGTGGTGAGTTTTTGACATATAATGTTGAATAAATGCTGCTGATGATTCTGAATCGAAAAATAAAAGAAGATGAAACACGTTGTCTAGTATTATTTTCAGGGCTGGGCAAAATAAAGGGTCTTTCAATAAGGACGGGTCGATTTTGACATGAAATAAAAAAGGCCGTGTGTGAGATTTTAACGATTTTTTTTTTTTATTTGAAAGAGCTATATATGCCATTATGTGTGGAAAATCACATCGTTTAAATGTCCGCCGCGGCTTCTCACGGTGGCACGAATTCGAGTTGTCCAATGTTCAACAACTCTGCCGCATAGTTCGGGTTGAATTTCAGCGATAGCCTGAGCTATGTTGACTTTAAGGGCATCGGTCGATTGTGGCTTATTGGTATAGACCTGCGACTTAAGAAAACCCCACAAAAAAAAGTCTAAAGGTGATAAGTCGCAGGATCTCGGTGGCCAATTCACGTCACCTCTGCGAGAGATAACCATGCCCTCAAAGCGTTCATGCAGAAGATCCATGGTGGCATCCGCTGTATGGCTCGTAGCGCCATCCTGCTGGAACCACATGTCGTCTAAGTGTAGATCGTCCAATTTGGGCCAAAAGAAATCGGTGATCATCCTTCTGTACCGTTCGCCTGTGACGGTAATGGCCTCACCAACAACTAATTCAGCTCAGCTATTTTTTCGCTAAATGAAGAATTTTCTTTCAGAAACACAAGATTTTTGAATGTACTATCAGACAAACAGCCTCTTGTTGGGGAATGAATAAAACCTGCTGAAGAAAACAATCTTTCTACAGGTCCTGATGGGCAGAAACTTGTGTTATATTGTATGAACACATTTTTACGCGCTTGTTCTGGGGAACAGCCCGTTATCATTTCATCACGATGTCTGTAATTTTCGAATTTTGAGCCGAAATTGGTCTCAAACGACTAGGTTGGACTCACTGATGAAGAATCCGAGGTCAAAATTGATTCTGTCCGTCCAGCCGTGTGCGCTGTAACTTTCGAAAGGAAGGACATAGAGTCTTGAAATTTTCAGGTTAGGTTAAAATCCTTAATATCTCGGTTGAGTTCGTTAATGGGCCAAATCTGCCGAATGGTTTTTGTGCTACAGCCATTTGAAATTTTGATTTTTCAATAACTCGAAAAATATTCATCTGATCGAAATGAAACTTGGTTGGAATATGAACAGTGTCAATAAGAAGAATTATCGATGGAAAAATTCGAAAAATAAATTTTTTTTTTTTAATTTTTTTTTATTTGCCTATTTCATTGAAATTTCCAAGTCACCATTTCGCAATGTGAATAAGCGCATAAAAGCTGCTGACTTCACGTCAGTGCTTTTCTAGATTTTTCATGCTAGGATAATGTTCAAGGATGGTAAGCTCTTTGCTCTTATCGATTTTAGAAGTTGACTAACTCTAACTCCATGATGAAATGACCATTGCGCAGGACCTTTTTTTCCTTTCCATTCACCGAACATATGATTGCTAGCAAAAGAACTAGATGAAACAGATGAACGTCGCGTCATCTGAAGAGATTCAGGGAGTATTTTCTGTAGATCGCTCAGCGCTAGATGTATTTGTTCGAAAAGTATTTCGAAGACAAAAGTATCGAAATACAAAATACAAAATACTCCAGCGTCAGGTATTTGAAATACCAATTACAAAATTCATTCTCAAGAAGTAATTGAAATACAAATACAAAATACGTATTTGTATTTCAAATACGTATTTCAATTACAAGTAATTGAAATACTGCCCAGCCCTGATTATTTTCAGATTGTATTTCATCATGTTACCCTTTTCTTAAGTGTTTTACTCCAATCATTGTATGCCAGTTGATATAATAAAATTTTATCATTCAAGACGTAGTACGTCGAAGACAATAGAAGTATATCGTAAGATACCAAACAATATCGAAAGATATTATGTAAAGCTACTACAGAGAAATCTGTATTTTTTAATTGTTACATTGATAGCCTTTGTTCAGTGAACTTTTTTACATTTCATACATTTAAATTCATGTTTATACCAACAACTCCCTATATCTTCACAACTCACATAGTACAAACACTTTATTGAGACCAGGCAACCCCAATGAACTTCCACAGCGCAAAATTTATCATGCCACATTCAAAAGGGGATGAAAGCATTCTGCTACCTCATGCCTAGTAAGGGCAACTCGACTTGAAAAATCGTTGACAATACCGAAATAAGAGAGGACAAAATAAGAAGTTTGTTTAATGGCAGGATCCCGAATCTTTTCGTCTGGCCTAATGTGCACTTTGCATGCTCCATGTCGGGTTCATTTGATAGATGACTCCTAGCCTCGGAGAAAAGCTTAGGTAATGGAAAACCCCTCTGAGGTTCCTTCAGTCCGACGCTATTCCGCGTTCCTCGGCTACAATCATTAATTGAATCTGAGACACGGGACTTCTATTATGATGCATTTACCGCTGCCTAGGCTCCTTCCTTGTATGTTACGTTTTCAGCAAACTTGTAAACATTAATTATGCCCCAGACGAAGGCAAGGAAGGCATGCCATCAACAACTTCTATTATGGCCACCCATATTTTCTCATATTACGGTTTTTTGCAGGCCCCGATTTGATTCCATCTGAGGTGTTCGCAGGGTCAGGATTCTCGAAAATCTGGGAGTTGAACAAACGGGAGAAAGAGGACGTGTATACGGATTTTATATTCTTGAATTAACTTGCAATGAAGTGGTGTTCTCTAGAGATTTGTTAAAAAACTTAACAGGGAACTTTTACTCAAATATTATATTCTCGGCTGCATCAAAGTATGCAAATCAGATTTGATCTATATGGCATTGGGTTTGTTATAAATTTTCGATAATCTTACACTGCCAAATTGAAGGATTAGGATGTTGAAGATGTGGAAAGCAGAAAAAAGAACCAAATAAGTGTCGATGTGCATCTCATTCCAAACATTTTTATGTTGGCTTACAAACTGTTCTGATTAACAAAAAGAAATCATTGATATTTTACCACGTTAACCACGTTATATGTCGTGTAATAATCTGCTGTAAACTAACCATATACATCTGCGAATCTTTGAGAAATACCAAAATTCGGTTAACATCTCCTTTTCCTCTTTTGCTTAATGTTGTTGGGGACTCTATCCTCTTCCCTGAATAACCCATCGTAACCTTTTGATGAATACTACAACTATAATGACAATGTGTCAAAAAAACATATCACTTCTGTACGATAAATATGAAGCTTCGAATAATCTGTCATAGTTTGTTCTATGCCATGGATATTTTACCATATTTGACTGTAGTTCTGGTGACAGAAATATTGCATTTTCATCAATCAATTTCCGTAATTAACCTTTTTCAGGAACCAACTGAATATTTCATATTTATGGAACGGAAAACCGGCAACCGAAATAACCAAGTTGATTTGCGGAACATATCCTATATAAACTTTAACACAATTGACATGTAATCAGGAATCCCAACTTAGCCAATCGGAGATGATCTTAACAAAAACCTTTATTTGGAAGGCATTATCTTTTTTGGGGGGCCGAGGCACCGTTCACGGGTATTTATAAATAACGCGAACCTTATCATGTCGAATTTGTTCTGAAATGCCCGTTCCCCAGTAATAGTAAATTTTGACGAAATTTGTGGGTTGGCTCCTTGGACCGAAGTCATCTGTTGAAACCTTACGTAGGGTCAGTAATGGCGGTAATCTCTGGAGCTCCAAAGTGTAATCACCATATGTCATTCCTGACATATCATATAAGGAGTTCTTCAGGTTTTTCTCGATGTTCTATTAGATTTTGAGTGGGAAATAATGAGTTATAGGTCTAAAGGAAATGATTCTCCACTATAAGGAGCCTGTGTTCTTCGTCCACCTGAGGATCTCAGATATCATCGCTTGAAGGACCAGACCTGGTCGAAAGACCCTCCCAGTCAGAGAGCCAATGTGGGTAATATTATTTACTGCTTCCTGCGGGTTTTTCATCTCTCTTTCTGTTGCATATATTATACTAACTGACAAAGAAACTGCAACACCCAGAAGGAGCTGTTTAAATTTCAAATTTTTTTTTGTCAAACATAGATAGTAGAGCAAGGAGTAAATTATTAAAATTCGTAGAAAAAAATGGTGAAGGTTTTTTCTTGTGAACATTTTTGGTTACCTTAATATTGTAGTCGTTTTGTGCAAATTATTTGAATTTTACAACAAACCAGCTGTTCGAGGAGGTCCAAAGTCGATGTTTAGTTGTCTAGAAAACGTGCACGCGGAATTTATCGTCAGCTAAGTGAATTTGAAAGAGGCCAATTGCGACAACTCGATCTTTGGCTGATGAGTAGTGAGGAAAACAAAGCCATCCTGTAACTGTCCGAACGGTTTAACACCATATAAGGTCTTTCGGACTGCAGCATTATCGACTCCATCTTGTGTTACCTCTTACGGTTGAGCATCGTCGGCAACGATTACAGTGGTAAAGAGAACGTCAACATTGGAATGTGGAATGGCATCAGGTCGTCTTTTCTGATGAATCTCGATTCTCCTTGGGTGCACATGATGTCCGAAGGAGGGTTAGACGACGTCGGGGAGAAAGACGTGACACTCATATTGATGTTGAGCATCATGTACACTGGACAATAGGCGTTATTATATGGGGTGCTATTGCACATGCAAGTAGGTCACCTTTAGTTTTTATTCGAGTTATCATGACAACGCTGCGTTACCCTCAAGAAAAACTGGAGCCATATGTTCTCCTTTACCTGAACTTCTCTAGAATCCAATATTTCAGCAAGATGATGCTCGACCTCATGTTGTCAAAGCTAGTCTTAACTTTTTTGAAGCGACCCATGTGAATCTTTTGCCGTGGCCACCCAGATCCCCCTATTTTTCGCGCATAGAGCATGTTTGGGACATCATGGGTAGAAGGCTTGGAAATTTACCTCCACGGACTTTGGCAGCTCTGGGACATGAAGTACTGGTAGCTTCGGATATTATCCTTCGAGAAGCAATAGACCATCTCGCATCAATGCCAAAATGTGCTGGAAAGTGTATAGATAACCGTGGTGGGCAAACACATGATTAACAATTTTGATTGAAAAAAAATGGTAAACCCTTCTTTCTTTTTCTCCCAATTTAAATAATTTACTCCTTGCTTTACTATCTATGTTTCACAAAAAAAATTAAAAAACAAACAGCTCCTTCTGGGTGTTGCGGTTTCTGTGTGATGTCATACATATGTTAGCTTATTCTTTGAAAAAATTCCTTCTTCACTACACTCATACGGGGATACAGATTTTGTGCTGAGGTTCTTATCTGTGATCTTGTTTTTTTTTTCCTTTATATGTGCCGGGGTACTATGTCCATCTACAAATCTTCAAGTGTTTACTCTTAGATTCTTTCCAATCACCACCACCTATACACTTTACAACATCCATGACCTCGCCGGGATTCGAACCCGGTACCTTCAGCATCCTAGAACATGTTTCCACCCTCTAGTCTACCGAGGTAGTCCTGTGATTTTGTATCATACGTGACAATCTATGGTACGTCGTTTTAGTTTACTCTTTTAATTAATACTTCGATTTGTTCACACATGCTATATTGCTTGATATTTCAGAGAATGTACTGGAATTGGAACAGTGTTAAAGTCATTATTTTGATGATATTATATAATATTTTCGATATCCTTCTTCGGACCCCTTGTATGTTAACCATATAAATCATTATATACATGAAGAGTCCTTGCATCTCTTTCCTTATCTAAATTGAATCTCACATTACCGGCGGAACAAATGTTACCCACATAAAATGGTGACCGGGTCGTCAGTATTGTCTGGTTTTCAATTTCCGCCCTCGAAATAACCGCCCCACAGTCATGAATAGGGTGTCATCGTCATATTTTCCTTTGTTATAGCCTGACATACGTAAGATCGAGTATTCCATTTCCTATGCAGCTAATAGGAAATCTTCAAACTTTCATTCGCTGCACTTGTTCGGATTCGTACGGTATCGTTTCAGTTTTTGACTCGGAGGCATCGGAAATGAGCCGATCAAAAAAAATCTTCGTGAAATGGAAAAAATCCGTGCAGTATGGGAAAAATGGTGCAATTTTACAGATTCAATTTCCTTCATCTGAACATATTCAGGACTCTGATTTCCATACATGTATTAGTTATTTCGATTTGTAAAAGTTTGGTATGAAAGATGCACATTCTGACCAAAAATTTATTGAAAAAAAATTTCTCTCAGGTTCTTCCTCTATGTCAACATATTTTGGGCAAGTAAGTGTAGAGTGTCCAATAGTCCATTCAAAAGATGAAAGGTTTTTGGTTCATTATTTTTCAATATCTTCGTTTTCAAATGAATTTAAGGGTCGTTGTGAAAGGAACAATTACTTTCAGATTTACAGACCAGTTGAAATTTCAATCGAAAAGGGATGGTATTGCCAAGTTTTTCGAGCAAATTCTCAATTTATTTAACATCTTCATTGAGGTTTATCGAAAACTAATGCGTTAGATTGGCCATTTTGCAACTCTTGATGGCGTTCGTTCACTAAAATTGAAGGGTAGATTTTCCAAAATATTTTTACAACTATGTCATGACGTTTGAATCAAATATTTTTACATATAAATTTCAAAAACCATATTTTCATGGAAGGAATTCAAACTATCCAATAGTCCATGTGTAATATCAATCTCCCGTTCAGTTTTTACTGTTGTTTCAGCTTCGAAGCGACTTCTTATATCCATGAAAGTCTTCTAACAATAAACGTCATACTGGTCCTCATTCCCTTCTACATATTTCATATTATTAATAAGTAATTGTTCCACATTTGTTATATACTTCTTATATATTAGTGAGAATCCTTTATTTCAAATATCCAATGCATATTTTGGGAAATAGTTTCGTCAGATCTAATATATTATAGCTCAATTCAATTTTATTCAGCGGAATTAATTGTATGGACTTGACAAAGTGACGTAAGGGCCATCATCGTTCACAGAGACAAGTAAGACAATATTTGACAATTCTATGACCGCGTGTTGGACCCAAAATTTTAAAGGGTTATAGAAGGAAAGTGTCGTCGACACCTGGCTCTGTTTTCTTCAAAGGCAGGCAGGCAGGGACCGGGTAGTGTAATAAGGAACCGGCAGCTAGGTTCCTGATCTAGGGCGAGTAGACCCAATCTGTCGGACCCGGCATACCGTGCAGTGTAATAAGCGCTAGGGAGTTAGGGAGCTCAGTCGCATAGCAACGCAGAGAGCGTACAATACACATAAACGTGTCATGAGCTTGAATGCGTTATTCTGTGAGATGTCATGCGCAAAAGAAAAAGCAATCTTACTTAATAAAATAGAAACATACAGGGAAATATCGTATCTGTGAAAGAAAGACCACAAAGACTATGTCAATAAAGACTTGAGGTATGATGGCTATAAGGTACTCTTAGAAATCTAAGAAAATATATAAAAACTCCGATGAAACGGCAACAGTCAAGGTTATAATGTTTTATAAGAGAGGTTGATATATCGAAGAACTAAATTTCAAATCTTTATAAGGGTCTCCAGTGGCTAGAAATCTAAATGTGACAACCTGTCTTTGTAGTGGACTCAAGCTTTCTCTTGAAATGGTATCATCTTTTTTTATTAACGAAGCTACTAAGTTGAGTAGCTCTTCAAATTGGTCTGTTCCTAGTCTCAAATAGTTCCGTGAATCTGTGTGGTCTAAACAACGAAGTATTTGCATATTTGAGAGTTTTTCTCTGAGGAGCAAATATTTTTTCACCCATATTCCCCTCTTCTTCCGTTTGGTGGATTTCGAGGTACTGACAGCCAAACTCACCACTAATGCAACTTTTTGTCTTTTCGATAATTTCGGGGACATAACGATTGGGTATTTGTAAATGTCCCCAAGTTGAAGTTCAGATGACAAAAGTCAGACCGGTATCTAGGGTAGTGTAATAAGCGACACCCTACCCGGTAAACAGGGCACCCGGCATACCGGGCCCTAGAGATTGGATAGTGTAAAAGGCCTTTTAATCGGGGTTAGGAGAAAATAGGCGTGTCGACGCCGTTGTCAAGGTAACGCGTTGCAATTTTGATGAAACGATAAAAAACGTTGATACCATCACATTCAAGAATAGGGATCCTGATATATATTTTATAGATCCATTGAACGATACCTGTGCATCCGTCACTTTGCAACGACGTGTTAGCGTCCGTCCACTAAGGAGGAAGAGTAGTGGTTTGACAATCAGAATATCGGGTATTCCATTTCCTATGCTGCTAATAGGAAACCCTGAAACTTCCATTCACTGCACTCGATCGAATTCGTACGATACGTTTCTGCCTTTGACTCGAAGGCATCGGAAATGAGACGTTCCAAAAAAAATTGGTGAAATGGAAAATCCCTTTAGTTTAGGATCGAAGAAAAATGTTTCAATGCACAGACTTAATTTCCCTGTTCTGAATATATCCAGTGAGATTAATAGGATTTATCGGATCTGATGTCCATACAAGAAAGAGTTTTGAGTGAGTTTGGCCGGAGAAGATTCTGATCGAAGGTTTATTAAAACATAGTTTTCCCCTCAGATTTTTCCTTAACGTATAAAGCTTTTAAGGTCAACTTTATCTGTATTATTCATGCTTATTTCTTACAGTTTTATGAATCGAGGAGTCTATAACCAGAAAACCGTTTGAAGTTAGACTATATTGATTACTGTAGAATTCGAGTCATAGTCATCGAGAACTTCACACAGAAACTCATTTCATTCGGAGAAACTATGTCAAAGCTACGAAAGAAAGACTTTTTTTTCCTAGAAATTTCAACAAACTGTATCCGAATCTGAAAATATGGTAAATGAAAAAGGTGTTCTATTTGATGGAAGGAATCTAGGTTAGGTTAGGTTTGAAGTAAATGAACAACTTCAAGGCTCACCCTGTATAAGGCTTTTAAGGTAGTTAGAGTAGAGTGTGGCATGAAGTTAGTTATTCAAAGTCTTATAATCAATTCGAAAGATGAAAGGATCATCAGTAAGTTCATGATTTTTTAATATCTTCGTTTTGAACTTGAACGTATGTGTCTAAATCAAAAAAGCTTGTAGTTAGATTTATACCAATTTTCTTTATGATAGAGCAGTTCAAATTTCGATCCAAAAGGGACTATAATCCGCCACTTTGCAACAAAGTGTTAGCGTCCGTCCACTAAGAAGGAAGAGTAGTGGTTTGACAATCAGAATATCGAGTATTCCATTTCCTATACTGCTAATAGAACATTCTGAAACTTTTATTCGCTGCACTCGATCGAAATCGTATGATATCGTTTCAGCTTTTGACTCGGAGGCATCGGAAATGAGACGTTCCAAAAAAAATTTGTGAAATGGAAAAAAATCCCTTCAGTATAGAATCGAACAAAATGTTGCGATGTAAAGATTCAATTTCCCTGTTCTGAATTTATTCAGTGAGATTAATAGGATTTATCGAATCTGATTTCCATACAAGTAAGAGTTTTGAGTGAGTTTGGCCGGAGCAGATTCTGATCGAAGGTTCATTAAAACATAGTTTTCCCTCAGATTTTCCCTTAACGTATAAAGCTCTTAAGGTAAACTTTATCTGCATTATTCATGCTGATTTCTTATAGTTTTATGAATCGAGGAGTCTTTAACCAGGAAACCGTTTGAAGTAAGATTATATTGATTACTGTAGAATTCGAGTCATAGTCATCGAGAACTTCACACAGAAATTCATTTCATTCGGAGAAACCATGTCAAAGGTACGAAAGAAAGACTGTTTTTCCTAGAAATTTAAACAAACTGTATCCGAATCTGGAAAAATGGTGAATGAAAAAGGTGTGCTATTTGATGAGAGGAATCTAGGATTAAAGTAAATGAACAACTTCAAGGCTCACCCTGTATAAGGCTTTTAAGGTAGTTAGAGTAGAGTGTGGCATAAAGTTAGTTATTCAACGTCTTATAATCAATTCGAAAGATGAAAGGATTATCAGTAAGTTCATGATTTTCTAATATCTTCGTTTTGAACTTGAACGTATGTGTCTAAATCAGAAATGCTTGTAGTTAGATTTATACCAATCTTCTTAATGATAGAGCAGTTGAAATTTCGATCCAAAAAGGACTATAATTCAGTTTATTTGAAGCAAATTTTCAATTTCATCACATTTTCTAGGGAGATATTTTATTGAATGATACCGGAGCATCCGCCACTTTGCAACAACGTGTTAGCGTCCGTCCACTAAGAAGGAAGAGTACTGGTTTGACAATCAGAATAACGAGTATTCCATTTCCTATGCTGCTAATAGAATATCCTGAAACTTTTATTCGCTGCACTCGATCGAAATCGTATGATACGTTTCAGCCTTTGACTCGAAGGCATCGGAAATGAGACGTTCCAAGAAAAATTGGTGAAATGGAAAAAACATCTGTAATATAGTATCAAAAAGAAGATTGCAATGTAAGATTCAATTTCCCTCTTCTGAATATATCAAGTGAGATGAATAGGATTCATTGAATCTGATTTTCATACAAGTAATAGTTATTTGATTTTGAATGAGTTTGGTCAGAGAAGATGTACATTCTGATGGAAGGTTTATTGAAACATAAGTTTCTCTCGTCTTCTTCCTCAACATATAAAGCTCTTGAGCTAGTAAGTATAAAGTGTGTTGCGTGAAGTAGGTGGCTTTACGTCGAATATTCCATTCGACGGATGGAATCTGATGATTCTTGATTTTCAATATCTTCGTTTTGCAACTGAACCTACGTGTTGAAGGCATGTAAACGTACAACTCAATTTATACCGACCTTTGGATTTATGGCGGAGTTGAAATTGAAATCTCAGAGTGACGCTCATACGAATTATTCGAAATTAACTTTTTTCACCGACTTTCCATTCGGTTTTAATTCTAGGAGATATTTGAAAAAAAAATTGTCAACTTTCGTAGTATCTGTACTCGGTTTTTTTGATATTTTCAGGAGAATTCTAAAACTACTTATGCGATCATGATGAAAATTGGTAACTATTTTGAAAATTCTTCGTACTGAATTTCGTGATCCATAGAACAATTTGAGAAAGAAAACTCAAAACAAACATCCATTCAATTCCTAAGATATATCCATTCAAAATATCATTTTTCCAATTTTTCCGGAATTCGAGATCAAGTACTCGTTTCGAAAATGAAAGCTTTAAGGCTCATGTAGAATTTCGTGAGAATAATATGCTCAGGAGATCACCAAAAGTGCGTTTGGTGGGGTCAATACGTGAAAAGAAGACCGCTTTGGCAACGAATTTGAACATGTGCGCAAAAGCTGCTGACTTCACATCAGTCCTATTCTGGAATTTTGATATTTTATTATCAATATTTCCTACACTCTCCTTTTTTACGTCAACATGAAAATATTCAACATTTAGAATTCTGTTTTGTGTTATCGTTGCATGGAAGTTATAATTTATGTTCGCATAGCAAACGGTTGAATTGTTCGACAGTAAAATGAAGGCTTTTATTCTCTCGTACTTTCATTAAGCTCTTCATAATACGATCGATTTACTGCATATTGCATTAATCGATCAAGATTAACTTAATTTTTCCTGCTGAATTTCAATATTGGAATGCGTTCAAATAAACCAGAGCATAACCGAGCTATTTGTCATTTTAAATGAAAATACCGAATGAAGGCTGAATATTGTATAGGTGCTGCAGTTTCTACTTTATAACTCAAAAAAACATAAATATACTTTTTCTAACGAAGTATATTACAATG
This sequence comes from Myrrha octodecimguttata, assembly GCA_958510865.1. Classification (NCBI taxonomy): domain Eukaryota; kingdom Metazoa; phylum Arthropoda; class Insecta; order Coleoptera; family Coccinellidae; genus Myrrha; species Myrrha octodecimguttata. The sequence goes on along the minus strand of OY294058.1, from coordinate 66,547,517 downwards.
TTAAATTTTGTCTTTTCGATTTCAAGTAAGTTATAACCGATGTGCGCTAGGGTCATCTACTATGCCCGGTAGGCAAAAGGTCCCTTGCATGTTTTCCATTTAACAATGAAATCAAATTCTATCCATAAGAATATTGAAAAAATTTCAATTTTCAACGAGAAAAAATCTCTTGAAATTAGGTCCACATAATGTCGGTTTGAACGGTCGAAATTTCACGCGTTTCATGACGTATCGAGCTATACACTCTTTCTTCTCTTGTATCTTCCTTTCAAGCCAATGGACAAGATTTATCACGAAAATAATTATATTAACTGTCTGATACAGAGATAAAGCACATACATTTCCATATAGAGCTACGCTACTGTGATTTCAGAAATGTAATGTGACAAACATTCCTGAACAAGGAAATAATTCGAATATTTTCACTTCATTGTTCTTTCAGTTCTTCAATTTTTAGCTAACAGAGTTGTACTTGTATTCCAAATATTGTCAGACAAAATTCAAAGAAAAAAAATCATTAAAGGTACAGGGTGTACCTGTGGGTATAGTAATGAAAATTTCAGCGGAGTTTCTCTGGTCGATTTCATTCACAAAAAAATCCTACGAACTTCACGAAGACATCATTTTAGTGCTGATGGATGACCAGAAAGTATCAAAATTAGTAATTTAAGTTAAGGTTTCAATGAAAAACATACGAATAATTTTCCCTGACATTTTTCAGCTTCTTCGTGAATGGTTTTTGTGAGCATTTTCTGGGGAACAGCGTGCTATCGTTTTACCCCAATAACTGTAATTTTTCATGGAATTTTCAGCCGAAAATGATTTTAAACGACTAGGTTAAGCTCACCGATGATGAATACGATGTTTTAGTTTTGCAGGTCCTTGAAGTCAATATTTTACTTTACTAATTTTTGGGAATATGTTGAATTTCGTGGTTTTTTCATCGGTATCGATAATTCCAGAATAAATCAAAAATATCCATTTGATCATGATGAAACTCGGTAACTAGTCGCCAAATGATGATGCATACTTCTGTGGAAAATTCGGTGATAATCGAGTCATAAGAACAATCAAAAAGAATTTTCAATTGAAAGTTTCCATTTTAAGTTATGAAGTAAATTCATTCGACATCAATTGATGGATTTAAACTCGATCGCTTGTGTTGTTTCCGAAATATCTAATAATAGTTTCCAATAATATTTTGTAGATTTTGGGATGATGAGTAGTTTTGCAAAATTGGAAATACATAGAATTGGACATTCGATTTCAGTGATTTTTTACGATGCTGAATGTTTATCATAATAAATAACATAATCACAAGGACGAATATCCGTCGATAAATCAACAAATTTTCTCCCTTGATCAGAGCTAATCATCCAATCAACCAAAACACCTTCACCGAAGAAGCGGATCCAAGTAGAATGACTACAGCTGTTTCACAATTGTTATTGATCTTCGGGTCAACTTAACTTGGATAAACCGCAGATAGATCTCTCGATACTTGTTACCTTTCAGAAGGACTGCTGCAGTATAACAACATACAGCGCGCCATCTGCCAGGAGAATACCCTGATCGATGTGTATGACGTTCATCCTTTTGTCTCATTAGGTTGCTGTAACCGCGATATTGCAGCTTTACAAAAAACCGACACGACATTGGAAACACTCGGTTCATGTGGATTCCCACAAGACAAAAACGTCCAACATCTAACAAAGATAGGAATTGGTTTCACGGAGAAGAAAGAGCTCCAGTAATAATAAATAACATAATCACAAGGACGAATTTCCGTCGATAAGTCAACAAACATTCCCCCTTGATCAGAGCTAATCATCCAATCAACCAAAACACCTACACCGAAGAAGCGGATCCAAGTAGAATGACTACAGCTGTTTCAGAATTCATCGTCAGGTCAACTTAACTTGGATAAACCGCAGAGATATCTCTCGACACTTGTTACGTCAAGTTAAGTTGGCCTGACGATCAATAACAATTGTGAATCAGCTGTAGTCAATCTACTTGGATCCGCTTCTTCGGTGTAGGTGTTTTGGTTGATTGGATGATTAGCTCTGATCAAGGGGGAATATTTGTTGATTTATCGACGGGTATTCGTCCTTGTGATTATGTTATGTCAAATTTGCCTCCAAAAAATTACGAATATTTTCCTCCAGTAAAATAACTAAGTTCGTATAAAATAACAATTTTGTTCCTTGACAACCATCCTCAAAATAAACAAAAGACAACTATGTGAATTACAGAGGATAGGACACAAAAGCAATTGATGCCTGTAGGAGATGCTCTCTATTCTTTGTCATATTTTTGTACTAAAAACGGATCCTTTCTGATAGAAGTCATTTCGATATTGGGAGCTTTGAAGCGGATTCTCACCATAAGAAACTGGAAAATTGGTATATCCAGATGTAGCAGCCATTTACATCTGGCAGACAAAGCACGTTTCTCATAATTCTTGAAAGCATATATTATACTGCTGGGTATACGTAATACGAACCACATAATGAGACTTCTCATAGTTTGACCCAATTCTGAACTTTTTACCTCTATAATTTGCCATCTGAAATAGGGAGCTGTGTTTTCATTTCCAAAAGTTCCTTCTACTCTTCGTGGGATAAATATGTTCTTGATCAAATATCTGAATTTCTGGTCTTGAAGATCACATGAATATTTTATGGTTTGAATACTTGCTGATAACTGAATATAATAAACATTCCATTAAAAAAGAGGGATTCGATAGGTTAACAGTTTTGACTTTATGCCTGTCCGGATGAGCGATCGTAAACAAAATACCTTCCGAAGAAAACAACTTAAAGACACAATATTTCTAGAACAGTTTTGGAGTTCAATCACCAAAGCAGAATTCATGACTGGGCGAAATATCCAGATTTTATGTAATTACTCTGAGTTCACGATCAACCTATCAATTAATGAAACTTCATCTGAAATATTATTTTACAATATTTCCAAAAGTATAGATGCGATTAGCTGAAATTTGATGCACCCTTGTTCAATATTGAATCGAAGTTTTTGCCAGATATCATTAAAATCCTGAGAATAGTTTTCAGGGAACATAGGAATGATCCTATTAAGCTGTACATTAATTTTAACCACAGACCCCTCTTATCGAATGAGAAACTTTTTAATATACCATTTTTTCAGATTCGGCCTGGGTAAAAATTCATAAGCATTTTAATATCTCTCAATGTGCTAATATCCTGCACTTCGTTTGCAACTTCAACACAGATATCTCTTACGGTGATTTGTTTTGCAGAATTACCAATTCACTGCTTGAACTTCGAAGAAATATGATTGGAAGAACTCATTAGTTAAGACTTAAGACAGTTAGGTCCGTAATAACGAGTCAGTCACGGTCGTTCCACCGGAGTTTCGTTGCCATTTCAATATCCACCGAAATTAGGCTATTTCCTCTCGGCACACCATTCTTCGTTGGAGTGAAGCAGTCCGCAAACGGGGTAAATTGAAGAGGAAACAATCGTCAGGAGATCAATGAACAATTCCTCAGAAAGTTGAGACAAGAAATTCTTCGCAGTCCAAGTTGATCTGTTCGCCAGCATGCTGCTGAACTTCGCCTCAGTGATCGTTCGGGAAGGCGTATTTCGCATTTAGAATTGTGGTTTCACCCTTATAAATTGACTGCTGTGCAACAGTTAGCCAGGGGATTATGCACAACGAATGCACTTCGCCCGTGAGATGGAAGCACTTGTTGAGAAAAATGAGAACCTCATTTTGTTCGTAAGCGATGAAGCTATATATAGCTGATAGTTCGGTAAGGGGTTACACTCCACTGCGACCTTAAGGTCTATTGTGCCCCCTTGTCGGAGCTGTTTTCGCAACCGACAGCTCGCCCTCCAGCTCTAGAGCTCTGATGAATTCTAATATCTGCGAGGGCTTCAAGGAAGCTGAGTTCTCATTCCTCCTAAAATGCTCCTGTCCAAGATATCTTTTGCGCAGGCTCCCAATGGCGAGGCATTCTGTGATCAGGTGAACAGAGGTTTCCTCCTCTTCCCCACAAAATCTGCACTCGTCAGTTTTTGATAAGCCCATTCTCATCATGTGCTTTCTTAGGCGACAGTGTCCTGTGAGGAAACCAGTGAGGAGGCGTAACTTATTCTTACTGAGATCCAAATGATTTTTGGATCTAGCAATTTCAAAGTTCCGAAGGAACTTTTTAGAGTGTTCCATTCCTGGAGAATTCCTCCAGAGTGCCCCTCTTTCATTTTCTTCTTTCTCCTAAAACTCTTTCTTATAGGTACATTTGCCTATACCACAGAAAGGTTCTGGGCCAGTAGGTAGCGTTTGTGCTCCCTTTCTGGCTAGAGTGTTGGCCTCTTCATTTCCTTTGATTCCTGAGTGACCAGACTAAGAGATCTTGTTATTCTTGCCTACTTCATTGAGTTTCCTTCGGCACTCCCATATCAGCTTTGAGTCGATGACATAGGAGTTCAGTGTTTTAATAGCAGCCTGACTATCAGAATGGATCACTATGTCTCACCCTTGATAGTTTCTTTCCAGGTTTATGTCTATGCATCTTTCGATAGCAAGTATTTCTGCCTGAAAAACACTCGAGTAGGAGCCTAGCGATAGTGTACACTTAATTCTAGGCCCGTATACTCCAGCCCCGACCCCCGTCGGGGTTTTAGAACCATCTGTATACCATTTAACGGTATTTGCTTTGAAGTTTTGGGTAGTGTAAGTGATGAGGCTAACTTTCATCTCAATGACCACATCAATCAGCAAATTCGCCTTTACTGGGCTGATGAAAATCCCCAACAATTACACGAAAGACCGCTGCATAGTCCTGAAGTGACCGTTCGGTGTGCTGTATCCCAAACTTGAGTCATCGGCCCTTACTTCTTTGAAAACGTCAATATGGTAATGCTGTTTCCGTGAACTCTGAGTGCTATATCGAAATGATAACCAACTTCTTTGCACCTGTATTAAGAAGACGTCGTGTTCAAATCCGACGTGTGTGGTTCCAACAGGATGAGGCGACGGCTCACTCAACCAAAACAATGAACGTTATTCGTCCTCTCTTCCCTGGCTGCCTTATTTCCAGGTTATTTCCTCGGTCTCCAGATTTGGTCATCTACGACTTTTTTCTGTGGGGACATCTCGAAGCACGAGTTTACCATCACAAATTCCGAATATTGAAGGAATTAAAGGAAGCAATTCGAGTGTAAGTTGCCGCAATTGATAGAACAACGTTGGAAATAGTTTTCGGGAATTTTCAAGATAGGCTGCTGGAGTGTTTCGCGAAATAAGGACGCCACCTACCTGATGTGATTTTCGATGAATGGAATTCCGAAATGCTTTGAAATTCTGAATCCAAATCGTGTAATAAAAATTTATTTTGAGTGATAATTACCGAGGGTATAATTTTTCAAAAACGTTCGAGTTCTCTGCCGGACCCTGTATTACTCTTGATATATTTCCTGCAGTTTCCAAAATGAGATTCTTTAATGAGATACCCCTCACAAATCATTTCCTTTCAGAATTTCAATTCCGACGGAAAATAAGTACAAGTGTTCGAGACACCTCTGAATAATACCTCATTACGAGAGTGTCTGCTCTCGACTACCTAATCCGGAAGAAAACTCGCGAGAATGGGAAGCCATAAAATGAATATATAACTGCTCTTTCCATCATTGTGCCGAAAGTTAATTCGGTTTATACGAGATCATTAACATTTATTGGGGCGTAAGCGGAAAATTAAAACGATTTATCCAGGTTTGAATAACAGGCCGTTTAAAAAGTCAATTGGCAGTTTCCCGTCTTCGACGGAGATGCCTGAATGACCTGATGTTCGAACGACATTAACAGGCCGTGTTTTCCCGCCCCAGGCGATCCGGGAAACTCTTCAGTCGAAGTTGGGAAGCGTCGCGACGCCAAGTCTTCGAGCCGGCCCCAGAGCTCTGTTAAATGTTCTAGACTCGTTGTCGCATAATTACCGCAACTTACGAGTCTTTCCGAATATGCGCTGATGTTAATTTTATTGTGTTTTACGGCGAACAAGATTTCACGGAGTAATTGGGTTTATTAAAATTTATAACGATCCGTCTTTTCGAATTTTGAGATTTTCGTGGCGCTTTGCGAGGGACGCACGAAGGGAGAATTCTTTAATGACTGTTGTGGCGCTACATCAAAGAATGCAAAGTTTTCGGGGATGTTTTGGTTGTTTTTTATGGGGGACGGGTATACTTCATCTCCATTTAGTAACACAGGGAAAAAGCTGGGAATTTTACACGAAGGTTTATTATTTTCTCAGCTACATGTGCAAATTCTTCGGAAATTTTATCTCATTTCATCGTCGCAAGTTTCACAAGGGAGAAGTTTGACAGTGAAATGATACAAATTTTAAGATTATTTACCAATGACGGCTATTGGCGAATGAAGATAAGCACTACTCCCTCTGGTGGCTATCAGAGTAACCCGAGGTACAGACATTATCATTGACAAGTTAAAAGAAATGTTAAGAAAATGAGAAAGTTTATGCATTTTTTTTTGGCGTTGGTAAGATTTTACAAGTGTTTCTACTGAGGAAAAGCAAACTCATATGTCCCTTCCCATAGATTTCCACAGCCCGGTGAAAAATTTTGAGTTTTGCCGATGAAATGAAAGTAGTAAAAGGCTTATTTATTACAGCTTTTCGAAGACCAATCATAGAATCAAAGAATTTATTTGTCAATCCATAATGAATAAGGCTTACGGTACAAGTAGAATTAGTTTATGGGAATGTATTCATTTTATTCACAATATATCGTGTAAATTTAGTCCTTCCCTATATAAATAGAAAAGTTATGGGTATTTGTCTATTATTCCAAAAAGTATGTTTCACAATACTATATCTGTTTTTCAACTTTTTGAGCAGTAGATCTGAGAGAGCATTTGATCAATAATAATAATGAGTTGGGTAGGTGAAAAGGTATAAAGTTTATTATTTTTGCAAATAACATGCAACATAATATCACATGCATCTTTCTGAACACTTCTAGCTTCTGTGCCTTTAAAATACTCCAAATAATTTGAAATGAATCTTGCATTTGGAGTTGAAATAAGTTGATACTAAAATACTTATAACAGTAATTGTACCATTGCTAGTCTGATTTAGAATGGATGATACATATCTCTTTCATAAAATGAAATATATATATATACACAGAGTCACTTCTGTTAAGTGAAAAAAATCTTCGATCAAATTGTAAAATCGAATTTTAATCAATCAAATATACAAGCAAACACTTGAGAAAACCTAGCTTCTATCCCTATACCTAAGGTTTTTGAACTGGCCACCTTTGCGCTGCAATCTTAAATTCGGGCGCCTATTAAATATTATTTGTCTCCGACCATTGAATAATATATATTTTTCGATGGCCGTTGTTGAAGAAAAATGACAGTCATTGATGAAGTCTATCTGAAAGTTACCACGACAAAACCCAATGTTCTAGCTCGGTAGATTCCTATGAAATTTGCCAGAGACCTTGAACTCATGTTGAAGATATTTCCATCAGGCTTACGGCCGCTCGTAAACACAATAACTTTCAAAATATACAATTCCTGAACTCGATGTTTGTAGAGTAGGTTTGGAACTCAATTACGAAAATAGTTGTTCGGTTGATGACCTTTAATGTTCTAGATAATCTTGAGGATGACTGGAGAGGTCAGAGAAGCAAAGAAACACTCCTGATTTGGCCGACGTTTCAACATATTTAATGCCTTCATCAGGCCACTGTAATATAAAATTGAGATGAAGTATATTTACAACATGATATAGAAAAAAACACAGATATTTACACATTTAGTTTGACAATAAAAATGACAACAATTAAACGGCTGCTACAATTCTGAAAAATCGGATTATCGATCACAGATCCACTTGAAAACAGTTTTCAACTCTTACAAATTGGTTCGCGAACAAAAATATCAATATATCATTATTTTTGAGTGAATAATTTTCACGACCTTCTAGGTATTTTCTTTTTTTTGTCGAACTAACTGTGTGAATATCTGTGTTATATAACAGTGCACTGATGAATGCACTGAATATGTCGAAACGTCGGCCGAATAAAAATGTTCGTTCGCTTCTCTGACATCTGCAGTCATCTGCAAGATAATTTTGGTTACGAAATCCAAATTTGTGAATGGCCAAATCTTTCCATCAGGAGGTGAAGGTGCGTTTGCCAGTGTCACTACGCGGCAAGATGATCACTTTGACAACAAATTTTAATGATACGATCATCACGAAGTTTTGAACGAACTTGTTCATCTACATTTTTCATTTAGTCATCAGCTTTCGTCACATTTGGATCGATATAATTTTCGAGTTATTCCAAAGAAAATTCATCAAAATTGATATATTTCTTCGTGATATCTCTAAAATTGGAAATTTGATACGCTCTCGCAGAATATACAGTTCAAGGTCTGTGTCTGATGGATAGTTTCCAAAAAAAATGTTTCGAAGAAAATTTTCGAAAACATTTCGTTCTTGCACTATAATCATCTCAAAAATTTGCACCAAGCTGGGCATCTACATTTCCTCAAAAAGTAACGAATTTCATTATGATTGGATCAGTGATAAATAATAAGGATTTTAAGAAGAAATACAAAAGTAGTCAAGAAGTAAGAAATTACACTGATCACTTAGAACGCTGTTGCGTATAGGGTTCGAAAATTGTGCCAAGTCTCTTAAAAATATGATCGAATCCTTATAAAAGTTTTTTCTTCGACAACTTTTCATTTACTAACCTTAAGATCTCAACATGATGTGAAAATCAACTGCTAACCCGATCAATCAAGTTATTCCTGACATATCAAAGAATCAACCTCAAAAATTCAAATGACCATAACTTTATTCGGGCGATTTGGCCCATTAACGAACATAACCGTCGCGTTCTGATGCGTGACCTTCCCTCACCAGCTCGTTCCTTTCAACAGATATCTTGTTCTCAGCCAGCCAGACATAATCGGTTTCTACATCGGATTCGTCCTCGAACCTAGTCGTTTGAAACCATTTTCAGGGAAAAATTCGAATATTGCAGACATTTGGACACGACGATAACAAACCGTTTTTCAGAACAAGCGCGGAAAAAGTAAGATAAGTAACATTTCTTTATATCCAAAAAATAGCAATTCAAAACACTAATTCACCCGTCCAAGCATATTCCTGACAAAAAACTGTATTTGATTAACCGATTTATTTCAAGTTAGCGACCTGCACTCTATTTCATTCTATCTATGATCTAATTTTGGGTATATATATATATATATATATACTGTCGTTTTTCTAAGGGTCTCGACCTGGTGTGATAAAGAAAACTCTTTTTTCTCTTGCCAAGCTTTCGGAATATTTTATTCCATCCTCAGGGCTGCTACAAAGGTTTTATACAGTTATTAGATCGATACATTTAAATAAAGACAACACAGACTTACAGAATTTTACATTTTTACAACTTCTACGATGTTTTGGTATTTTGAAATTTAAATTCGTTAACATTCAGATCGTCTCCTATTTCGTGTATAATTGCGTATCAATTTTCATCATCCATTTGACATTTGAAATATTGTTTTGTCAAAACAAATTTTTCTTTGGACTCGGTTGTATGATTTTTTAACCAGTCTGATTTATAATTCTATTTTTATCACCATTGCATGCATTTTTCATATCAATCTCATAAAAAGTGAAAAGAAACGGACAAGAAACAAAACAGTGAAACAAAAACACAAAAAATTTTTTTAAAATACAAAAATTATTAAATATAAAATCTTGTCTCATCACACCAGGTCGAGACCCTTAGAAAAACGACAGTAGATATAAACGACCGTGACACGAGTACACTTTATATATATATATATATATAAATAAATATTCTTTTGAGAGTGAGCATTGAATTCAGTGTTAGCAGAGGAAATGTAAACGGGGTACCATACATTTTTCCGTATGATACAAGAGCACAGATAAAAACCTCAGCAAAAACTCTGTCTCCCCGTATAAGTGTTGTAATTTTTTCGTCATCTTGAATTCATTTTGACAAAATATCTTGACATAATATCCGAAACAGAAAGAGGGACAGAAAACCAGCAGGAAGCTGAAAATAAAATTACCTACATTTGCTCTCTGACCGGGAGAGTCTTTCGATCAGGTCCGGTCCTCCAAGTAATGATATTTCAGATCCTCAGATGAACGAAGAACGCTACAGCGCCCCTCATATTGGGAAATCATCTCCCATAGATCCATGATTTAATATTTTACACTAGAAATCTAACAAAATATCGGGAATAAATTGAAAAAATTATGACCATATTATGTCAGGATGACATAATAATGGCTATGTGAGTCGAGAAAGATCCTTCAAGCTCTGCAGCACCGCTTATCAGACCAATGTACTCTCCTATTTATTATTTCAAGAAATAACTATACACTGAACATAGAAATCTCATGTTCGTACACTCCGAGGTGAAGATGAGCTAACTAACAATCTCCTCCCAAATCCAGATTTAATTTGTTCCAAATTAAATTCACGGAGCCCATTTAATAAATTAATCTGTTATCCTCGCAATCCTCACTAAAATATTCCGTTTTAACTCGGCGTCTTGCTACCTGTAAACGCAAACTGTTACACATCCAATATTTAACTTAGAGAACGCCTAACCGGCGCTTCAATTGTTCCGAAGATTATGAATTTCCTTACGGTTAAAGTGTAAACAACTTATAATGCATTAGCTGGCGCCCTTCCGAGGGCTTATGAAGAAGATTAACTGACAAAGTTCGGTGCTCATCTTGTTCTGGGGTCGGGATTATCTGGGTTGTAATGGAGGGGGGGCAAGTAGAATGGAATTGAACAAAAATCCAGTTATGTCTGAATTATGAATGGATTTGTGATGTCGGAATTGAAATTTGAAATTAGATTGAACGGGAGTAGGTACATCGTGAAAATTTTACTAATATACAGTTTCTTCCTTCTGAATAGGGAGAAACAGAGTACATAGAGTTGAATCTTATGAATCCCTTGTAAAAAACGACAAAAAAAATTTACTGCCTGCAAGGGTCACCGCCTTCTACAGGGTTATTTCTTTCAAGAGAAAGTTTCAGAAGAAAGTTTTTGTCAACCAATTTCGATGAAATTATATCTAGAAAAAAGTGGCATGCAGATTTCAGGAGATACAGAGAATTGTTGGAAAAAAACAATTCAAGAAAAATTGGATATCCTATCGAAATACAATCAAAAAATAATTTTTTCTTTCTCCTTATCAAACAAATTGCTTGGTTTGACTAGTTTTTTCTAGAAATACCTGAGTTAACGTTTACTTTCTCAAAATGAGTAACATAAAACTCAAAAACCATATGAGATAGAAGTAACATATGCTTTTATTTGTAATCAGGAGTCAATATCGTACTGGGCATTTTATCGAGTATGTACAGGACACACCATTTGAATAAAAAAAGTAGAATTGAAATAGGCAGTGATTAATAAAAGAACCTATATGTCCTAAGCACAGTACATAACTGCAGGAGTGCACTTTGGCATAATATGATGGTGACTTTGTTGAATGAAATACATATCATATCTGAAACTGTTCCGCTTAAGAAACACAGATGATTATCTAAAAAAGGCATATACTTTCATGTTGATATTTTGCTTTCGCTCGATTCGGACGAAAGATAAGAAATAAAGTGACATAACCACAAGGACGTACCTCTGTCGATAAATCAATAAATATTCCTTCTCGATCAGAGCTAATAATACAATCAATCAAAACATCTTAACCTCATGAACCGAGTGTCAGATGTTCTAAACTGCAATATCGCAGATGCACCGATCTGAAACGACAATAGGATGAACATTAAACATGATTAAAGTATTCTGCATTCGAAGACTAGGATTTGCAAGATGCTCCTGAGAGATGGCGCACTTTATGTTGTTATACTGCAGTCTTCCATCTAAGAGGTGATGAATATCTAGAGCCTTATTCTGCGGTTTTCATGGTGAGGTGGTCAGAAGGTTGGTAATAACCATGGACCTGCAGTAACCATACTCCTTGGACACCGCTTTTTCGGAGTAGATGTTTTCGTTGATTGGATGATGAGCTCTGATCAAGGTGATTTATCGACAGATATTCGTACCTGGGTTATGTAAGTTTAATATTACTAAAGCTCTTTCTATTTTTAAGAGGAAAGAATTATTATTTTTTCAGAAAATATCCGATAAGATGCTGTGTTGTTATCAAGCTATAGAAAAAAACTAGTTCATTAATGAAGTCGCTTAGTTCGATTAGATTCGAATTTCCGAAGCTATTGTGAAAAATATATATCGAAAAACACTGATCTGATCATGATTGAACATGAATCAATTTGAAGCGATGTTTAAAAACTCTGGTAATAGTTATGGTTATCCAAACTGACATATGGGCAAAGGATAATATGTCAATTTTGACAACCGTAACTATAACCGGAGCTTTGGTCCATCGCTAGAAATCGCTTAAAGTATCTAGAATTTTTTTAGAAAAATGTCAGTGTCACGAAATCCATATTTCAGATTTTGCTGTAAATTCGAATCTTTGTTCTAGACATGTGAATTTCCTAACCCTTTATACATGTGAACCGAACATGGATACTCATGTTCTTTTTTGACGGATTATCATCGCATAGGGATTTGAGATCTACAACTTTCAAAAATTACCAAAATAAGTTTTGAATTGTAAGCGTTTAGAGTGAGTATGAAAATATTCTTATCGTTTGATTCACGTAAAAAATTTGAAGAAATCATTCGACCTACCTTTGAGTTCTCGAAATTTATATTTGTACGGATGGTTCGCTGATAAAGTGGCTGGATTGGACGTGCATTGTTTCCTAGAGGTGCTTTAGGTGATCCTTTGGAGCCCTGCATTAATAGCCTAAGCTGGTATAGCTGAAAAAAATATAATTCCAGTTATTCACCTTAGTATCTATATGATGAACTACACTTAGATATAATAAGTAAGGTCCTCAGTTATTTCAAGACGATTAGAGTGGGTGTTCTGCAGGGAACTATTTTAGGACCCCTTCAGTTCCTACAGCACATACTTTCCGCTGAATTCTGAATTCCTTCAATTGATTATGAAGGTACAGAATGCTTCGCTAGTTTTCCGATGGTGAGTATTAAAATGATTTGAATTTTGAGTACCTAGTTTTCTTGTTGAACGTTTGTCTCGATCGAAATGATCAGCTAGTGAAAATCGTTTTACCAATAGGTGAAAATCATATATCGATTAAATGATATTTTGGGTGGATATTGCATTAGGTATTATTTTTTAGGTTTTCTCATTCAATAACTGAAAAAAAATATTTGATGATAACCGAATGAGATTCAATACTTATATAAATCTTCTCTGCCGATTGCAGGATTCGTTTTTATATGTATTGTAACAAATGAGTATCTCTCATGCAATAGAATGTCGTATCTTTGATGAGTGTGTCAGAAGATCTCCATATCAACCATCAACCGCAGTGTAAATCTCATACCAACCTCGCGAATAATTTCTTGACCTATGATTACAGTTTTTCAATTCAAAAAGGGTGACACCCTTTATATTTTGGACGCCAAGCAGAATAAAAAAAAAATCTAAAGGAGATGAACAGGTTCGTACGGAGACGTTTAATGAGAGCAAACCCTAAAATCTCAGAGGGAAAGGAAGGGTTGAGCGACACCAGGTTTCAAAGAAAATCATATTGCATTTTTGAGAATGCCAAACACTTTTTGTTCGTACTCCAGGCAATCAAATCACCCTTGAAACAATCCTCCCTCCCATTTCAAAATTTTAGGAGCTGCGCCATCACGTGCACAGACTTGATACAAATTGATTGGAACCAGCCCCCCTTCGAACCATACTTTAAACCTTCCAACCGAGATATCGAGGGTGTTACTCTCTTAAATTACCACCATGTATACAGTGCGTGTCAAAATTCTGGAACAAATTCATTTTCTCAGAAGAAAAATATTTGGCAACAAAATTCTGAGACAGGTCAATTTTTGTTCCACTTTTACCAAATTTTCATACATTTTTGAAGGATTTTTGTTGCACCCTGTGCCATCCCCATCAACCCTCTAAATTCTTTGAATAGGGAAAGTGGGTCATGTGGTACTTTTTTGGCAAGGTCTTTGTATCTTCTTTACAGACGTGCAGAAATTTTCAAGGAAATTTTTTTTTTTGAAAAATCAGTTAGTTCAAAGAGGTTTTCAGTATGTGCACTTCGTCATGGCACATTTACTCTGAGACTATGGTACCTGATGAAATTTGTCACCGAATGAAAGTCGACCATCACAGTTTTGTTCATGCATAACTTTCAACCCCTATGAACACTTTAATGGAGAAAGAAAGATTTTTCTCGTGAGGGGGTTGAAAGTTGTGCATGAACAAAACTATAATGGCCGATTTTCATTCGGTGACAAACTTCATCAGGTACCATCGTCTCAAAGTAAATGAGTCATGACAAATTGCACATACTGAAAACCTCTTTGAACTAACTAATTTTTCGAAAATGAAACTTGAAAATTCCTGCATGCCTGTCAAGAAGATACAAAGACCTTGCCCAAAAAGTACCACATGAGCTACTTTCCCTATTCAAAAAATTTAGAGGGTTCATGGGGATGGCACAGGATGCAACAAAAATCCTTCAAAAATTTGGTAAAAGTGAAACAAAAATTGACCTGTCTCAGGATTTCGTTTCCAAATATTTTTCTTCTGAGAAAATGAATTTGATCCATAATTTTGACACGCACTGTATATATCAATGTCTTCTCACGAAAATCTGAAGTTCATTGAGATGTGGATATTGTAGGTAGGCACCCTTCCTATGGTTTATAAATATCTGTTTCTATGTTCGATTTCAAAGAAGTCTATTATTTGCAACGATAAATGTATGGTTGAGATATAGATGGATATCCATAGCAATTTCTGAATATACGAATTGCGTATATTTTAGCGACCGAATATACTAACTTCTGTCGAATCCTCTGCAAGATATTCATGACAGTTCCGATAGTTCGACTCCACTTTTATACGACGAAGAAATGGGATCTCGACATATGGCACACATTTATGAATTTCGAGTTTGTCTGTGAAAAATAGGCCCGGAATTGTGGAGAATGGTGCATTTAATATCCCCGCAGTCGGAAGGGAATTTTCCAAGACAGGATTTTATCTAGAGTGAAATGTTTCACCTGGAAACTGAACCGATGGTGAGGTGCAGGAGGAACTTGAATCAATAAATTAACCACCTGAAGTGCTGCAGGTTTTATTTTCGGAAATTCAAATACCGTGAGGTGTTCAGTGGAACACCATATTTATATTTCAACGCGCTTGTTATTGGAAAGAATGCGTCATCATTTTGCTCAGACATTTTCTGTAAACGATCTTAATAGGTTTGTTCGTTGTACTTGCTCGAACTACACTAACTACACCAACTCCACTAACTTTCAATTATCAGTGCAGCTGAGTGTACTCACAGATAACCGAATGAGTGGACTTCAATCTGTTCTATGATTCTCACAGAATACAAATATATGATATATAGATGATTTTACGCAAACTCAAGATGGCAGAATTCTATAGTCGTCACAGACAAAAATTCTATTTCGAATAACGATATGATGAAAATGCAGAACACTGCAGGTCCAACCAGGAACCAAAGACAACCATAGATGTCTATGATTATGAATTATATTTACGCATAACCATCACAGAAGATAACCTCCATCTATGCACTGTACACGTAATCTGTGACTACACTAATTGCCAATATTTCCGCAACGAACAGAGTGCAAGTTTACAACGAAACAAAACAAACAGAATTAGTGGAGTAAGTGTAATTAGTGTAGTTCATGTAGGTACAACGAACAAACCTATTGTTGATGTCAAGTTCTATTCTGTCCGGCTAGCCGCTCTTTGCCAAGATAACTTTTGAATAGGACAAGCTAGCAATATGTCACTTATAGGGTAGCTTGAGTATAGAATTGTCATGGTTGAACTCTTGCATGTATTGTGCATAATTCTGTTGATGGCTTCGGAGTTATAGCCAGCTTTGATTATAATTCCTCTCTATCACGTGAGTTACTCATGATGTTCGATTAAAAATGAATAATAGTGACCCTCATCTCAATGCGAAATTTTGTAAGGATTATATGGTTTGTCGGAAAAAAATCATTTTTCGGAAACAATCTAATAGATTCCTATGGAATTCAGCAAATACCTTGTAGTCAATTCGAAGAACAGTGTATGCAATTTGAACTCGATGTTTAATGAAGAAAATTTGTGAAGAAACAGGTTGAATTTCGCTCTGGAAACGAATTTGAAAAAACTTTAAAAGCTCCCTATCTGATGAAGGTAGTTTTCTAGAAATTTTCGCGGTTCTGGTCAGTTCGTGAGTTCGCGCTCTTAGGGAAAGTTGTTTCGTCCCAGTGCCGGAGGTGGACTCATCAGATGGGCTGAACCCTCTGGCACCTGCCTATGACAACCGCATAAGCGACTTAGTGAGCGACCATGACCGACGCGCTTATGATGTGCTGGAATGAAGTAGCTAGCGTGCGTTGATCAGTGGCGCCACCCTCTGGCAAGTCAGTTGAACTACGTCGCCTACACACTCTCCCACCAGTGACGATGATGACGAAGAAGGAAGAGGTGCGATGTCAGGCAGAAAACCACTATGTTCAAAGATAGAATAGCATATGGATAAGTAATCTCATTGAGATTAGCTATGGCATCACGTCGGGGTCAACACTTTGGCGCTTCTGGTGAGTTCACTAGAAGCAAGGAGTACGGTTCCTGCAGTTTCACGGTTCATCCGACCAACTCAGTTTAAAAAACGTAGATAGGACTCAACATACTTATGATCTGTTCGATGGAATGGTGCAGTATTAACATCAAATAGCGCCATCTCTCAGGATCATCTTACGAGTCCTAGCGTTCGAGTGCAGAATACTATGATCGAAGTGCATGATATTGATCCCATTGTCGTAACAGAGAGATGTATTTGCGATATCACAGTTTATACAGTACCTGTACGACATGGAAACACCCGGTTTTACCACAAGACGGTAACGTCCAATATCAAACGAAGTGAGGAATGACGCTGTATGTTGTGAACACTGCAGCATTTCATCGAACAGGTCATAAGTATTTCGAATGCTTTCTGCGGTTTCCAATGTAAGTTAGTCTGATGATCGGTAATAACCGAAAACTGTATCAATACTGAAGGTGAAACTGTAGTAATCGTTCTCGTTGAACATCGCTTCGGTGTGGATGCTTTGGTTCATTAGCTCAGATCAAGGTGGAATTTTTATTGATTCATCGACCGATATTCTTCCTTGTGTTTGTGTTAGTTTATTATTACCGCAGCTCATTCTACTTCATGAACCGATTCTATCAAGAAATATTTTGATGGAAGAATAATAGCTTCTTTCACCAAACCCGTATCGCTTTCCAGAAAATTGTTCCAAAAATACAACCTTGCTTCACCCACCAACCAACTCCCTCATTACAAAAACCCCAACAAAACAAAAGACCAACTGTTAAATCGCTGAGGGGTTGCCGTAATTGGATTTTCCATTAGAACCTTGTGATTTTATTATATTTTTAACAGTTACCCACATGGACTGCGGATACAAATTAATAGAGATAAATTGCTATACAGAAGATCCATTAATTCTAGACCGTTGCTTTGTTGAACCAAATTTACACACGGACAGATAGCCGACGGGAACATTTTATATACCGCGAAATGCAATATATCACGATATCAATGCAAGGGGATGTCCATTACCATTTTGAATTCATCAATTTAGTTCTTGGGAAAGTAAGAAAAATGAATACGGAGAGACTGGATTTGGTGATTTATTCAAACTTTCATATTGGTTAGTTTGAATGGAGAGGAATGAAATAATGAATTTTGGTTCTAAGCTGAAACAGAAGGAACAAGGAATATATCTTCTATGGTTTCGGCTAAAGGCGAAATAAAGAAGCATAGAATACATGGCTCAGACACATTTTGACATATTTTGGGTCCGAAAATCGGTACAAATATTATCATTAAGAGTAAACAATACCTCGAATATACCGGAGTGACTTCCGGAGGTCAGAGTTCGTTTTTTTCGAAAAATTTGTTTGGTACAAATGGTTGAAAAAAACCGAAGGAATGCGAATGTTCTAACTTTTTTATATTCAAGAATTTTTTCAAAATAAAAACTGAAATGAAGTGAAAAATGTAAAGATGACTAACATTGCGCATTCTCGCCAAAGAATTAAATAAATCCCAAAAAAAATTTCAAAAACTACACACTGAAGCCTGCAGAAGGACACTCCGTTTTCTCCTATAAACGTAATTCTAGCGGCTTGACCTCGAGATATAAGCAAGGTTTGATGACATTTAAATGTGGCTGTGTTGCCTAGCTGTAATTTACTACCACGTGGTATTGCTTCCTCTTGAGAAAACAGATTCTTCTATCATACATTTACATATTACATCTTTCGAGATTTATATTTTACGCTATACTTATTTTCTTCTACATACTGTGTTTTGAATACAATAAAGAATTGGTTGCCTAAAGTTCAGAATCACTACACCAAAAAATAAATATAATGAAAGAGAGACTTTGAAGAGTTGTGAGATTGAGTGATCCTGTTTTCAAAAAGAATAATTTACAAGTGTTAACAAATTTAGTTAAAAAAATTTCCCCAAAAAATTAGTAAACAAATTTATTAATTATAATAATTCAGATCAACCGAATGAAATTGGAGATAACAACAAAGAATTATGTAAAGACACCTTTAATTCCTGGTTTGTCAAATGGACTTATATCAATTATGAACCTTGATAACACAAAATTTGTTACACACTCCAGTAATAATTCAGAGAATATTTGTTTTTCCAAACTCAAGTCCAAAATCCCCAAGGGATTCGAATCAAATTTTATTTGATATTTATTATACAAAATAAACCGCAAACGGAAATTGTTTGTTTACATTGACAAAGAACACGTGTGTACCACAGAATAGGAATGAATATTTCATTATTCTATAGCAGAAAGAGCTAGTCTACTTAACAGCGTTGTCACTTCGTGCATGCCTGACAAATCCCAATCCCCAATTTTGAAACCTTATTTTCAATACTTTCTGAAGGTAATTTGGGAAAATGATGAATCAAACCCATAATGATTATGTTCAAATTTGCATTTCCAGTAATAACCCAAATTCAGGAAAAACCCTCAATGGGGCTTTTACTGGAAATGCAAATTTGAACATAATTATTATGGGTTTGATTCATCATTTTCCCAAATTACCTTCAGAAAGTATTGAAAATCAGGTTTCGAAATTTGGGTTTGGGATTTGTCAGGCATGCACGAAGTGACAACGCTGTTTAGGCAATTAGGTACAGAATTTTTTTACGAGTACTTCACTCTTCAGCAACGGGCAAGTACTTTCAACTGACACTGGAAGTGGTAATCTCAACACTAAATTTGCCAAAATTGTCATTCAATTCAAAAATATGGTAATGTTTTGTGTTGCTCCGGGTCATCGAGCCCTGATATCAAGAATTTGTACACGGCTATCAGCTACAGTTAGGACATTATTATAAGAAAAGTATCCATTGCAATTGTGATGATTTCCTCCTTCATCTTGAAAGTTATATAATGTGTATATATTATTATGCTTCATTACACCTTTACAACTATTATCTTGTAGCGAGTGCCCTCTCTCAGCTCTTACTTAAGTCGCGCGCGCAGTACCATCTTGCGACTTAAGTATCCTGCGTTATCTGCCTGTAACGCTTGGCCAACATCATCGGTCAGCGTACAGGGGGCGCTAGCGCGCACGCTGTCCCGGTTAGCTCCTCTCAAGATCTCGGATATACGCTCATCCCCATCGGTCTGGTACACTCCCTTGTGGTCCTCACAAGGGGTGTCCACTCACGTAGGCATGTAAACGGCTTAGTTTGGTGCATGCCCTGACGAGTTCCCCCAAACTAAGCCGGGACGAAACGTGACATTTCCCCAAAGAGGTTGAAGCTACCTCGCAAATCTTCAAAAGCTTCAGTGGTGACCTTCCGACGTGATTCATTTCAACGACGGTGTCTCAGTTTCTGTCCCTCCGCGATCATCTCCGTTTCCAGTGAGAACCTCGCTTGTCACTGTGTGATCCTATCCGTTCCTCCCTCGGCGATGGTTGGGCAACCATCCCGAGGAGGTTCCACACCGCCACTTCGCTCTCGTGCTGCAACTCGCTGATCAAAGATGTGCTCACTAATGCACCCAGCTCACTGCACGACACTCCTCGAACGACGAGGCAGAGCGCTCTAGCACACAGTCTACACGGCTCAACACAAACGGTTTGGTCAACCGTGCATCCAACGCCGTAGACTCGTGCTCAACAGCGCAGCAATGGCACAACGGCTCGCTCAAAGCCGCGTTTTAGAGGAGAACACCTTTTCGGTCTCGGTCGCACTCCTACAGATACATCTTTCTGGTATCGCTTTCACTGGAAGGGGAGTCCTGTAGCGAGTGCCCTCTCTCAGCTCTTACTTAAGTCGCGCGCGCAGTACCATCTTGCGTCTTAAGTACCCCACGTTATCTGCCTGTAACGCTTGGCCAACATCATCGGTCAACGTACAGGGGGCGCTAGCGGGCACGCTGTCCCGGTTGGATCTTCTCAAGATCTCGGAAATACGCTCATCCCCAACGGTCTGCTACACTCCCTTGTGGTCCTCACAAGGGGTGTCCATTCACGTAGGCATGTAAACGGCTTAGTTTGGTGCATGCCCTGACGAGTTCCCCCAAACTAAGCCGGGACGAAACGTGACACTGTCCCAAAGAGGTTGAAGCTACCTCGCAAACCTTCAAAAGCTTCAATCTATTATACAGGGCGAATCTTTGACCTTGCAGAATATTTTAACAGAAGATTCTTGAAGCTGAAAGAAACACATTTGTCCTCTACCATTTTTTCCGATTCGGCCTAGATAAAAAGATATAGGCATTATAAATTTTCATAATAGGCTAGCCGCCCCTGGAAACCTGAACACTGAAGTTTTTCCAAGCCTAAGATATACCATTCAAATCTGCGAAATAAGCAACTCTGTTATGAAAACAAGCGTCAACTTAATTTTTATATTCCAGTTGGTGAAAAAAGTTGTATTTATAGTACACTAAACAAGTTAGGTATTCCAAATTTCGTGGGCGATAAAAGTTGAATATTCTTTTCTTGGTTTCATTTTCGATAATGAGGAATTCATCAAGCTATCACTCATATTAGCTCCGAGATTCATCCTCAATTCGTAATTATTAATTTTTTTTGTTTATTTCATTTTCTCCAAGAATTATCAGATTCAGACATAACCCATTCAAACTTTCATTTTCATGAATAAATAAAACAGATGTACCTAATTTATCTATGAACGTACAAACGTTGCCAAATTGACAAACAGAAAGAAAGAACCCTTCGAAATCAAACAACACACAATATTCTAATTCTATGTATACACTTGTATAGTCTGTGATTCTGAACTGAACTATAAATCTGTGGCTCTGTGGTTTTAAGGTTATGTCATGGCGGTTTTCTTCCACCATGGGTTTTTGTGTTATGAAAGCGCATTTGAAGAATACCTCAAAATAAATACTATCAAAGCTCTGTACATAATTTTAAGAAATTTGGGTCAGCAGAAAGATTGCATTCAAACCAGTAAGAATCCCCATATTCATGGAAAAGTAAGAAGTTAATCGATTTTACTAAACAAATTAGCTCGAAATTGAAAAGGAAGCTTCATGAATGGGTTCAGGACCGAATCACCACTGTATAACACAGATATAGTTTTGGGATGGAAGCCTATTTTGGCAACGCGGAAAAATTGATTTCTGTGAATTTTTTGAACAGAGTTGCATTCAGCCAAAGTACCCAATTCTCGGAATTTCACAGATATTTCTTATTTTTGAATTTCAGATTACTCGAAAACGGCGCATCATACGAAAAAAAATAAGGAATACTTTTACTTTCCAAAATAGTCAAAAATTCGTTGAATAGCATTCAAATTAGTTTTAAAAGTTGGATTCTTTGAATTTCTGGTATTTTTATGAAATGTTATGGTCATATTAAAGAAACTGGAGGATGTGGATGAAATTTTGTAATCCAGGAACATTCATCGTATCAATAATAAACTATGTTCCAAAAATCATCTCATTCGATAAGATCGTTCGCGAAATATAATCGAAAATTAAATTTTTTTATGGATTTTCAACAGTCTGTATCATACGAACCAAGCCGAATCGGAAAAAATGCTAAGGGAAAAAAGTGTTTCTTTTGGCTCCAGGAACCTTCTGTTAAAATATTCTGCAAGGTCAAAGACTCACCCTGTATAAGGCACCGAAAAGATTGAATGCCAAGGATTTTTTTTCATCCACATCTTATAATAGTAAAAAGGAAAGGGTAAGTGATATTTTCATAACAATTATATGCCATGATGAGCTCTCGAGATTGGATTCTTACCCGAGTGAGGTTAATAGCAGGCATTTTGATGTAAATAGATAATAAGTATCCAATTTTCCATGGGACATTTCTGATAATACAACCAGTATGGTCGATCTGTGAATACCTCCAAAATCTCCAGCAACTATCAAGAAAGAACAAGATGCATAAGATCTGTGTGTAATTTACGCATTTGCGTCAAAGCATGATTTTTAAGAATATGTGTTCCATTACAGCCTTACAGAGAGTACAGATAAGCGAAATCGGTTTTTGAATTCCGTTTCTTCCCATGAGTTCAAATGGTCCAGCCGATTTCTAAATATTCTTTCTCAGCGTGAATATTCAACATTATTCATGGCATCATCGTCATCATGAATTAAAAGTTCTTTAAAAATGAAGTGAAGAATATATCTTGCTAACATGTTTCCGAAAATATCATAACAGCAATAAAATCGAGGTTATATTCCCTTTGTGTCATCCGAAAAGACAGAGAATAATCTGTGGAAAACCAGGATTTAATTTTAACTTTAACTATAATTGATACCCAAACAACCAAATAAAGATAACCCTGCAAATCTAACCTCAACTGGAAGTTACTACAAAACTGTCAGTTAAAATTGACGATAACTTCCAGTTAAGTTTTATAATACCGGCCCTTAGACAGATAACTAGGAGTTGACTTTTGAAATCTGGACCAAAAAAGAGAGATAACTTGCTTTCTGCTGTCATAATAACGTCCCTGAATAGACCTACGTAAGTATCTCGAGATTTAAACAGCAAAGGCAAGCAGCTTGCAGTGTTGCATAATTTCATTCCAGCGCCGCTAATTCGCAAACACTAAATCAAAGTTAAATCAAAGTGCATTCCTTACCTCGCTCTTCGTCATATAAATGGGCTTATTAAGGAGGATCCACACTGTTGTCTCCCAGCAGCCAGGATGGGTGGTAGATCCCTCGTACGTCATGAAGTGATCTGTGTCTGGCAGTATGGTTCTTACGGATAGATGTTTTATAGGCGTCGAGTCCCCTAGAATCAGCCGGAAAAACAAATATTTCAGTATGTGTACGCTGCAACTGTCAGAATTATCTGTGCTCATGAAAAATGCATTATGCGTTCAGGGGCAAACATTTGGGGAAGATTCAGACAGCGAAATGTGGCGCTGTCACGTTTACCAAGTCGGTCCCATCGACCAGTTGGGGCGATTCGTGAATTGAAATCTTGGCAGTAATGCACGTTCATTTTTGCGTTGCCCGACGGGGTCACATCTGACCTCTTGTGCTGGTCTTTTGAGCGGTAAATAATGGATCTCTAGGTAGGGAGCAGGTGATGGAGTCCGATTTATGAATACCTTTATATGTTTTTATTCAACGGAAGCAGACGCGATGGCTCAAAAGTGATAATGATGTCGATGGAAAATTCTGGAAACTTGCAGACATGACGTATAAAACTTTTACGTGCTTTTTGAAAATTGCTTGCCAAAGCATTAACCTATTCAGGTATTGATCGCACAAAACGCAGCTTCGCTTCCTTATTGATTATGAGATCTTTTTGCGCGCATGTTCTAGGGGAACAGCGTGCTATCGTTTTGTCCAAATGTCTGTAATTTTCGATGATTGAGCCGAAAATGGTCTCAAACGACTAGATTGGACTCACTGATGACGAATCCGGTGTCAAAATTGATTCTGTCCGTCCGGCCTGCCGTGGACACGAAAACTGTCGAACGGAGTGAGCAACTTGAAACTTTCAGGGTAGGTCGCGCATTGGAATGCCGCGGTTGAGTTCGTTAATGGGCCAAATCGGTCGAACAATTTCGGGGTTATAGCAACTTGAAATTTCGAAGTTATATATTTTTTATTTCAGAAACTACTCGAGCGAATGAATTCAAACTTGGCACTTAGGTGGAGTACAACGACGCGCATTTTTGAGCCGAATTTTGTCGGGATCATACTGTCAGTGAATAAAAAAAATTTTTTTTTCAAAATTTTTTTCCAATAATTTTTTTTCAAAATTTTTTTTTCTAAATTTTTTTTTTTCAGAACCGGTTATCATACCAAAAAAAAAAATTCCACTCAGACTTTCAGCTTCATATTTCACAGCAGTATACCAAATTTCAGTTCGATACGATTATAAATTTCTGAGATATCGGGAGAAAATATGTCAAATTTCTAGGTTTTTTTCTCGATATCGTTGCCTTTTTTGGTATAGCTCGAAACATACTGATTCAATCCTGATAAAACTTCGCAGCTAGTTTGAAGATGCTGAAAGACGTGATGATCGTGTCATTAGAAAATTTCGAAAAAAAAATTTCTGTGATTTTCTTATCATATCATTCTCATTAAAGTCTGTATGAACCTTCGAACTGTAATTTTTCGATGAGGTACTAGATTTCAATTCGATCTGATCTTTATTTTCGGAAATATTGGGAAAATAAAATTTTGAATGGGTATATCTGCGGAATCATTAACACTAAACACAATAACTTCCGGAAGAAACGACTTAGAAACTCGATATTTGTAGAGAAGATTAGGGGCTTAATTAAGAAGGTCGATTTCGTGAATGGGTAAAATCCGCTCAATGATTCCGTAGATATACCCATTCAAAATTTAATTTTCCAATATTTCCAAAAATACAGATTAGATCGAATTGAAATCCGGTAATTTATCGAAAAAAAAAACTACAAAAGCACTGCCGTGAAGGCAGCAGCTTTCGCTCGCAAGTTCAAATTCGTTGCCGAAGCGGTCAACTACATTGAACATGCGCGCAAAAGCTGCTGCCTTCACGGCAGTACTTTTCTAGATTTTTTTCACGTGGTTTTCACGGAATTCTGCATTCACCTTCGAGCTGTCATTTTTCAACTACTAGATTCTAATTTGATCCTATCTGTATTTCAAGAAATTTGAATGGGTATAATAACCTTATCCACTACTAGAGTCGTTTCTTGACGAGGTTATTATGCGGCGGGTCTAATCGCCGATCGTAAATACAATAACTACGAGAAGATTCCACCTACAGACTTTATAACTGTAAAGAAGGTTTAAAGTTCAATTAAGAAGGTCGAATGCGCACAAAATTCTGAATTGAGTTATTCGAGAGTATTTTACAATCAACATAAATGACAATGAAGTTCAGTTCTGAAAGCGTGATTTTTTCAAATTTTTTTAATTTCTTCGAAAGTATGAATCAGATACAACTGGAATTTGAAGCACTGTCATTCAATATTCAAGACGAATTGAAATATGATGAATAGTTTACGAAGAAAACTGTTTGAATTTGGGAAGTTTTCGAACCAATTTTTTCAAGGTTTCCCACTTTTCGAAACCAAAATATTCTCATTTTGAAAAGTAATATTCTAGAAAATTGTTTTCATAGATCAAGCCTAAAAGGAAAAGCTTCATCATAACTTCACTTCTGTCACATACTGTACCACTCTTGCGGACCTCCAATCAAACGAAGAATTTTTCGAAAATATCCAATAATAATCGCCATTGAGTACAACAATTCAATAATGAAAAACATTGTACGTTAAACAGTCCAAATACCAAACTTTCATTCCAAACAACACAGAGGACTATTTATTTTGTGAGAAACTAAAATATTCATTGACTCGAACAATGCTCGATGAACTTTAACATCGTGCATCAATAGACGACTTCGGCCAAGTTGCCAACCCACAAATTTACTATCACTGGAGAACGGGAATTTCAGGAGAAATTCGACATGATAAGGTTCGCGTTATTCATAAATATCCGTGAAAGATGCCTCGGCTTCTCAAACAAGATGAATCCTTCCAAATATAGGTTTTTGTTAGGCTGAAATTTAAGTTGGGATTCCTTATTTCATGTTTATAGTGTCAAGTTTATGGAGGATATGTTCCGCAAATCAACTTGGTTATTTCGGTTGCCGGTTTTCCGTTCTGTATATATGGAATATTCGGTTGGTTCCTGAAAAAAGGTTAATTACAGAATTTGATTGATGAAAAAGCAACCTTTCTGTCACCGAACGTAAACATAAAAAGTCTATGCACCAGAACGACAATCAATATTTTATGGTTACATATTCATATCATAGAACAATCTTTATTTACCTCGTGATCCATAGACCAAACCTAGTAATTTTTCCATTCTTGATTATTGTCTCTTCTATTTTCTATGGATCATAATAATCATAATCAAGTGAATAAAGATTGTTCTATGCTATGGATATGTTACCATAGAATATTGTCGTTCTGGTGACAGAAAGAACGTTTTTTCATCCATCAAATTCCATAATTACCCTTATTCTCAGGAACCAACCGAGTATTTCATATTTACGGAATGGAAAACCGGCAACCGAAATAACCGAGTGGATTTGCGGAACATATCCTATATCAATTTGACACTAGTAACATGAAATCAGGAATCCCAACTTAAATTTCAGCCAATCAGAGATGATCTGAACAAAACCCTATATTTGAAAGGAATCATCTTGTTTGAGGAGCCGAGGCATCTTTTACGGATATTTATAAATAACGCGAACCTTATCATGTCGAATTTGTCCTGAAATTCCCGTTCCCCAGTGATAGTAAATTTGTGAAGGAAATTGTGGGTTGGCAACTTAGGCCAAAGTCGTCTATTGGAACCAACTTGTACCTCGGAAACGCTGATTTGGTTTTATTATCGATTTAGGAATTTTTTGTTAACTGCACAGAATAAATATAGTAATGGGGGAGAAAATATTCTCATTTTTAGAACATCAAGCAACAAGGTAATATTGTAGGTGAAGAAAGGAGAAGAAAGAGCTTTAGTAATAATGAAATAACATAACCACAAGAAAGAATATTCGTCGATAAATAAAAGAAAAATGAATTATCCAATCTTCATCAGAGCTAATCATCCAATCAACCAAAATATTTACACCGAAGACGCGGTACAAGGAGAATAGTTACAGCTTTATCCTGTTCATTACCGATTTTCAGACGACCTTACCTCGGTCAACCGCAGAATAAGACTCTAGATACTTATCAACTGCTAGACGGAACACTGCAGTATAACTCCATAAAGCGCGCCATCTCTCAGGAGCATCTTGCGAATTCTATCCTTCGAGTGCAGAATTCTTTGGTCGATTTGCATGACGTTCATTGTGTTGTCGTATCAGGTCGGTGCATCTGCGATACTTCGGTTCACAACATCCTTCAGGACTTGCAAAAACTCGATAAATTAACAATATCCATCTTGATCAGAGCTAATCATTCAATCAACCAAAACAAAACAATAGCCGAACGTGATGCACATCGATCAAAGTATTCTAAATCCGAAAGTAAGGATTTGCAAAATGCTCCTGAGAGATGGCGCAGTGTATGTAGTTATACTGCAGTGTTCCGTCTAACAGGGGATAAGAATCTATAGTCTCATTCTGCGGTTTACCAAGTTGAGGTGTTCTGAAGATCGGTAAAAGACACGAAAAAGCTGTAACCATTCTCCTTGGACAACGCTTCTTCAGTGCAGATGTTTTGGCTGACTATATGATAAGCTCTGATCAAGGTGGAATATTTGTTGATTTATCGACAGATTTCCATTCTTGTGGTTAGGTTAGTTTATTAGACGAATATTTTGATATATGTTTCCTCAAGGAAACCGTGTATAATCGCTCTACTTCAGTCACGTCCTGTACAATTCTTTCAGACCTTCAATCATAAGGAGAATCTTTCAAAACCTTCCAAAAACAATCGCCATCAACTACAACAATTCAATTAAAAACACTCAGTATAACGAACACCCCAACACCAAACTTTAGTTTCAACCAACAAAGGGAACTCTTTATATTGGTAGAAACTAAAATATTCAACGACTCAAACAATACTCATTCCGCTCCAACATCGTGCACACCGGAAAACTCCGGTAGCGAAGAAATATGTAGAAACCCCAAAACCGCAATGGAGTCCGCTCATTAATTTAGATTCATGTCGGCGACGTATCTCGTGAACTGCCGAGTGGTGGACGTGGCTGTAATGCACCCAAACAGCGTTAAATATTCCATTACCATTCTCCCAATTGTTTTACACCCCCACATTCGACCAATTTCCTGACTCTGCAGTTGGCCCGGTCGACGTGTATCCGTTATCTTGCCCGAAAATCTACACAACGTTTGCGATTTCGCGAAATTTCCCCTCTTCACTCCATTACCGGGTCTCCAACATACAAATGTGGATATCTGGATGCATCGTTGCGACTGAATTATATCCTGCCGTTGGGGTGGGTGCTTTGGGGAGGTTTTTTTAAACGGTTTTATGTTGACGTTCGAGCGTGTTGCTGGAGTGGTGAGATTTAGGCAAGTACCGGAAATTTGGTATGAATGTATATTTTTATCCATCGTTTTTACGTTGGATTGATTTCAACCCTTAATATTGATACAAAAAAATTTTAGTAGAGCAATGACCTGAGGTCAGTAGCTTTTACGCGCCTGTTCAAATTCTATACTCTATTCACTTTTATAAAGTATCCCGGTTGGCCATGATTTAGGTCTATCATGTTTTTGTAACTAAAACCAAGGCAGGTTGGCGCTCCTGAAATATCGACAATGTCAAAATAATTCAACGCCAGGTTGCCAATTTCTACTCTCTTTTTCAATAACAAATAACAATTCAGCATCAGCCATAATAAACTAATAATAATAATAATAATAATAATAAATTTATTTATCCATTTAGATACAATACAGTGTATAGGACAAGTCAAAATATACATAACATAGAGAGGAAATGAAATCACAAATCATTGAATGCATTCATCATTAAGATATTCATTAATACTATAATAACATTTACTTGGGAGTAAAGATTTTATTTTCCTACCAAAAGCAGATAACTTCAGTGATTTAATTGAATCAGGAAGATAATTATACAAAATAATACTCTTATATTTAGCTGATGTCTCATATTTCGCTGTTCTATGTTTAGGTACAATAAAAGTTCTAGTATTCCTTGGAGCATAGTTGTGAGCGCTGGAAAGCTTAGGAGTGTACTCTTCATTCTTTTTAATGAATAAGAGACATTTGTATAAATATATACATGGAGCTGTTAAAATCTCATGTTTTACAAATACAGTCTTACAAGATGTTCGTGGACTGAGACGGAATATCATTCGAATGATGCGTTTCTGTGCTATAAATACCCTCGTAAGATCCCCAGAGCATCCCCAAATTAGAACATTATATGCCATGTGGCTATAAACCAAGCTGTAGTAAACATTTAGGACAGCAGCGAGAGAAAGAGAATCCCTAATACGACGAATTGCATAATATGAAGAACTAAGCTTCCTGCTGACATGCGATATCTGCTCGGACCATCTCAGACACTCATCAATATAAATACCCAGAAACTTTGTAGACTCTACAGAAATCAAGCTATGTTGACCATGTTTCAGAACCAAATGATTTCCTTTCTTCAAACCAAATTTGACCACTTTTGTCTTGTCTAATTCAGAACAAGTGCATTCAGCTTACACCAATTGGCGAAAGACACCAAAAGTGTTTGACATAATTCTGTGAGTTCATCCAGATTCTCAGCTGTTACAATAAATGAAGTGTCATCAACAAATATAATAATTTTAGTTTTTATATGGTGAGGGAGGTCATTTATAAAGAGTATGAATAGAATAAATTAACATTTCGCTTTGATTGTATTGTATTGAGCCTTAAGTAGGTAGTCATGTTTGAATTGAACAAATTCCTCAACGAATAATTATTATATATATATATATATATTTCTTGGAATTGTTTCTATAGGAAGTAGTACATTGAAAATGAACTTGGTATATCCTATGTTGGCAGAACATTGAATTTTTATGCACGATAATAACATGAATTATACAATATCTCATTCAATGCTATTTTTTCTAATATTTTAGGAATTGCTTTTTTCTGGGAATTGAATATTTGAGTTGACTTCAAAGTATGTCCATAAAATATAATTCCATATCTTGCTTTTGACTCGAGTACTGCATGATAGGTAGTTTTCATTGAGAATTTATCCAGATAACTCGTCATTACACCCAATGATAACAGACTGAAGCTAAGCTGCATCCCAGTTTAGAAATATATTGATCCCAATCCAGTGTATGCATCATTGACGTAGATTCCCAATACCTTTGTAAATGGAGTTAGTTCTTTTTAGGTTAACTGTGACACAGGTTTCGAAGTACTACTACATTTTCATACTGGAATATTTCAAGTTGTGCAACAAGGTATTCAAATGACTTCTGTAGGCTTATTTCTGGAGAATTTAGAAAGGTAGGGAATTCGAAGTAACGGACTACTCTATCCCTCATTTTTCAGTAAAATTCCAAAACACTCGATTCTTGATTTCCGTACCAGAAAAAAGCATTACTGAATCTTCCAACCATGTTTACATACGTGAAATATTTCCAATATTAACAGAGAAAAAAGTTTCGTCAACATTCGCCAGGTCTTTGGAATTATTGAATTAACATAATATTTTCTCAAATTCATTACTTTCCAAATATAGATTGACATTTTGAAAACTAAGTAATTTCTACGACCTCTTTGTAGAGAGGTCAACGTTGTGTAGTTATCTGACAGGAAAATGACTATAACCTAACATTTTCAAAATGTACACGGTGAAATCTGTCAGGATGTCATGGCAAACCGGGATACTTTATAAAAGTGAATGGAGTATAACTATTAGATCGATTCGAAAGTTTGCACCTATACTCCATTCACTTTTATAAACTTTCTCAGTTGGTCATGACATTCTGACACATTTCACCGTGTATATTTTGAAAATGTTAGGTTATAGTCATTTTCTTGTCAGATAACTACGCAACGTTGTCCTCTCTATACAGAGGTCGTAGCTTACTTATTTATCAAAATGTTTATTTACACAAATCTGAGATTTTCATTCAACGATTTATACTGTGAAAATTTGCGCAGGAAAGTAATTTTGGCTGCAACAACATGTTTTTGTTCACATAAAATTTTGAGTTCATTTACCTTTCTGTATTTGTAACCCATTGATTTTATAATTCTAAGAAGTGATATCCGTCCATCGTTATATTCCAAATGTTCCTTTGCAAAAGTGAGAAGTGTATCAATCGAAAAGTGTTCATTTTTCAAATTGTAATGCCAAATTTGTCGTTGCAGATGTTTCTTCAAGATGAAGTCTTCAGTCAGCGTCTTTTTGCACCAATAGAAATAAATTCTTTGTCGTGTCTTTCACTCAAAATCTTTCTTATTGTGGTGATGTGCAACTAAAAAATGAATATCTTTTCATATAAAATATAATTTCTTGGTTTTCACTGCCATACGTCGAAAATGTTGGAAATCTTGTGATAAATTATTGATTTCAGATTATCAGAGTTACAATCAGAAAAAGCATATTTCAATTCTACATGACACTTCCTGATACTTTGTCTCTGCTTCCTCAAAACTACCTTCGGCATTTTAGTTGATGATTATGTTGAGATTGAGAGTAGAAATTGGCATTAACATTCGGCAACGTCGCTGAGAATTATTTTGACATTACCGATATTTCACGAGTGCCAACCTGCGTCAGTTTCAAGTAAAAAAACTTGAAAGACCTAAATCATGGCTAACCGGGATAGTTTAATAAATTGAATAGAGTATAGTTGCGTGTTGGTAATCTCCACCTGATTACGATGGTTCAATCTGATTGCATTTGTATTTCTTGAGATATTTCGGAAATATCATTGAAATTCCAAATAACAACGAAATTGGGTAAATTTTTTTTCCTTACATCTCCGAAAGTAGATATCGGATCGAATTTGAATTTGGAATATTGTTGTTAAATACTGACTCAGAGATTTGTGCCAAATTTCATTGAAATCGCATCAATATTTCCAGAGGCAAAGAAATTTTTCATCAGACATTTGCGAATACATTTTTTAAAATTTTCTAACAACTGAATCCACACGGAATTTTGTTCTAATATGTGCGTTGGTATTCCCAAATTGTTCACGAAGTTTCAATTCGATCGAAAAAATACTTCATGAGATATCGAGGAATTAACCAACAAAATTTCAAATGGGCCTAACTCCGAAACTGTTCAACTGATTCTACCCATTAACGGACTCAACTGAGATATCTGGACTCCAAATCTAATCTGATAATTTCAAGTCGCTAAGTCTTTTCTTTCGAAAGTTAGAGCACATAAGGACTGACGGATCGTTTAAAATCATTTTCGGCTCAATATTAGAAAATTACAGACATCTGAAAGAAAATATTGGGAATATTGGACACTATTTTATTTAACTGTTTCATTAGTAAGAACGCCGACATTTCGAAACTGTTTGTTTCTTTTTCAAGGCTGAAAATAAACACAAATATAAAGTATATAATAAGACATAATGTGAAAAACATTACCTAGTTACGGTGAACAATATTGTACACTTATTAAAAACATTTAGACATTTAAGGAATCGAATCGAACAAACAGGCACGCGATATAAACGTCATTAATCACATTCAACTTGACCATGACATTAAGGTTACAACATACATTATACATTATTGTTGGTACCATATGATAAAGTACAATACATTTTAGATATTTTCAACTCTTACCATCATAAAATACAGTTCACACTTGAAGTAGAGACAGACAATAGTTTACCTTTTTTGGATTTATTGATAATCAGAGAAAACTCTAGCACTATTACAGACTGGTACACAAAACCAATAAGTACTAATAGATGCATAAATTTTTACAGCAATCACAGCATGCAGCAAAAAACTAATGTAATGGGAAATTTAATAAAAAGATCTTTAAAGCTAAGCAACAAAAAGTTTCATACGAAGAACCTAGATAAAGTAAGAGGCATTCTGAAACAAAATAACTATCCTACATACTTAATAAACAGAACAATAAATAAACACACTTCCAACATACGTCATACAACTGATGCTCATTCAAGCCCCGTTGTTACTTCTTATTTTAAATTTCCATTCTTGCCTGGTCTTTCTCACAGAATGAATAAAATATTTAACACATTAAATATCAAGTGTGCTTTTTACAATTTGCTGAGCACAAAAATGTTTTTCACTAATTTGAAATTTAAAACTCCTGTTAACCTCGAATCGGGAGTAGTATATAAGATACCTTGCGCTGACTGTAACAAGTGTTATGTTGGCCAAACCAAACAATATTTACGTGATAGAATAAAACAACATAAATATGATTGTGAGAATGTTGCAAATTTTGGTAAAACAGCTTTAACTTTACATCAGAGAACCATGGGTCACAAATTTAATTTTGATGGTGTACGGATACTTGATAGGGAAGAGGTTGGTTATAAAAGAAATGTCAGTGAGATGATCCACATAAAAAGAAACTATACTGTCAATCATAGAGAAGATGTTCAACACCTTAGCATTGTTTATAATGGTATACTTAGAAGATGAGTGCTGGCCTCATCAAGAATTTTGTAGGGATATTTAAGATCATGTCATGTTGTAACCTTAATGTCATGGTCAAGTTGAATGTGATTAATGACGTTTATATCGCGTGCCTGTTTGTTCGATTCGATTCCTTAAATGTCTAAATGTTTTTAATAAGTGTACAATATTGTTCACCGTAACTAGGTAATGTTTTTCACATTATGTCTTATTATATACTTTATATTTGTGTTTATTTTCAGCCTTGAAAAAGAAACGAACAGTTTCGAAACGTCGGCGTTGTTACTAATGAAACAGTAAGATAAAATAGTGTCCAATATTCCCAATATTTTCTTTCAAATAATTGATAATGGATGATAACCAAACAATAATTACAGACATCGTTACGAAATGATAACGCGCTGTTCCCAACAAGCGCGTAAAAAGCTTATACTCAAAATGTAACTAATAACCGTCCTATTTCCACATTACTACGACTCGAATAGCCACGTTCATAGCAATACGCTAACGGAATCGACCTGATTATGTAAAGGTATTACAAAAAAATCTGTATTTTTTAACCATTATACAGACATTTGATGATTTGATCGGAATTTCAACGCACCAGTACAATCGCTCGAGAAATTTATGAAAAACCATGCATTTTATCATGCCGTGTCCAACATTTAGGCAGCATTTTTCGAACAATTCGCCCCGTAAACACTATGTCGGCTTTCATGATTATTTCAGTATTCGCTTTTCACTCACAGATAAAATTTCCCATGCAACATTTATTCTAGCCGCGATTTTGCAGGTAGCAATTTTTGAACCCTTGAAATTCCACCCGGTCGTTAATGTATTCAGCCACATCAATCTCTTGAGGCATTACGGAAATATCAGGGAAAATTTTGCCGCGAAATAATTGTCTGCCTTTCATAGTACGCTCTGCCGACCACGTGTTTTATCGCAGGCGAAAATGTTATGATAAGAAAAGCGGTGACAATTTCCCATGGCATTCCGTGTGGACCGCTTGTAGTGCGGGTTTCGTTTATAATGCTGCAGTTTTCAGGGATAACGCCTAGATCTGATTTCATGGATTGGAACTAATGATTTTTGTTCTGAGGTTTTTTCAGTCCGGTTCGGAGATATGGTTTTATCGCTCTGCTAGTTCGAACATTTTTGGAGGACACGATAACTGTGGAATGGAACAAGCTAGAGACTTGAAACTTTCAGGTTAGGTTGCGCATCACAATATCGCGGTTGAGTTCGTTAATGGGCAGAATCAGCCCAATGTTTTCGGAATTATAGCCATTTGATATTCTGAGGTTATTTCCCTGATATTTCAGGAACTAATGAATCGATTGGAATGAAAATTAGCAGGTAGTTGGGGCATAACGACGCGCAACTTTCAGCAGAATTTTGTCGAAATCGTTCGAGCACTTAATTAGGTAAAACATTTTTTTTAATTCTTCTCGAAAATTAAATTTTTCGGAAACTATCCATTATAATTCAAAAAAAAAATTGTTTGAACCTTGAGATTTATATTCCACATCCGTGTTCTGATTTCAATTCGATACGATTTGAATTTTGAGAGATAAAAAAAGGGTTGTTCCTTCGGTATCGTTGTTTTTCCGGAATAACTCAGGAAATAGTGATTCAATCATGATGAAACTTGCTAACTAGTTTGAAAATGAGAGAGCTGCTGCCTTCACAGCAATGTTTTTCTAGATTTTTCTTCGATAAATTACTGGATTTCAATTCGATCTAATCTGTTTTTTTGGGAATATTGGAAAAATAAAATTTTGAATGGGTATATCCACGAAATCATTAGGCTGGTTTTACCCATTCACCTTCGACCTTCGTAATTAAGCCCCAAACCTTCCCATTCAAAATTTTATTTTCCCAATATTTCCCAAAATACAGATTAGATCTTATTGAAATCCAGTACTTCATCGGAAAATTACAGTTCGAAGGTTCATACAGAATTTAATGAGGATGATATGATAAGAAAATCACCGAAATTTTTTTTTCGAATTGTTCTGATGACACGATCATCAAGAAATTTTGCATAAAGTTGGCTTTCAGCAGCTTCAAACTAGCTGCGAAGTTTTTTCAGGATTGAACCAGTATTTCTCGAGTTATACCGAAAAAAGCAACGATATCGAGAAAAAAACCTCGAAATTTGACATATTTTTTCCCGATAACTCCAAAACTTATAATCCTATCGAACTGAAATTTGGTGCACTGCTGTCAAATATGAAGCTCAAAGTCCAAGTGAAATTTTTTTTGGATATGATTAACGGTTTTCGAAAAAAAAATTGTTTGGAAAAAAATGTTGAAAAACTTTTTTTATTAAATTGACAAAATTTGGCTCAAAGTTGCGCGTTGTTATACTCCACCTAATCGCAAAGTTTGAATTAAATCGCTCAAGTAGTTTCTGAAATAAAAAATAAATAACTCCAAAATTTCAAGTGGCTATAACTCTGAAACTATTCGACCGATTTGGCCCATTAACGAACTCAACCGCGACATTCCAATGCGCGACCTATTCTGAAAGTTTCAAGTTGCTAGCTCACTCCATTCGATAGTTATCGTGTCCAAGGCCGGACAGAATCGATTTTGACACCGGATTCGTCATCAGTGAGTCCAATCTAGTCGTTTGAGACCATTTTCGGATCAACCATGGAAAATAACAGACATTTGGACAAAACGATAGCACGCTGTTCTCCTAGAACCTGCGCGCAAAAATACAAAAAAATCATAACTTGAGAACTACAAAATATCTCATAACATACATGGGGTATTTTTGTATACCCCCAACTGGGAGAAATCTAAAAAAACTTACTGACGTCACTGTTTGGACCACCCAATTGGGCCAAATTGGACTCGGGATACACTGTACATCAGTGTTGTACTGGAGTTCGTCAGGCGAGATCATCATATTTCAGCATTTTTGGTATGATATCATTTTGTCCGTATTTACTAGAGTCATCTGTTTCAAGGCCCAACACATATTTAATGAAAGCAGATCATTTTCTCTAAAGGGCACACATGATTCCTCTCCCTACCTGTTCTCATGAATTATTATCTCCCAATATCATCAATCAAATGGAAGAATATGCCGAGGAACAATACGTAATTTCGGTGAAATCAGAGCCTGACAGATAGAAAAATGGATTTTTTTCATTGTATATATCACGATCTTATGAACATAACCCAGAAATAAATCCACGTACGCGATGCCCGTGTGAGGCGAGCAAGCATCTAACCCTATGCATCAGTCATACATGTCTGGTAGATAATGGGTGTCATTTTTATAAAGGGTGGAATTCCGAATACAGCGATCATTCGTGAAAACTGACGTGTTGTTATTTATCCCCATCGTGGCGCAGTTGAAATTGCGTCCTCTCAATGAATCTCAGCTCTCCGCTGGATCTGTAGGGATAATGCGATCTTTTTACAAGTGTCACTCATATTTGCTGACTAAACAATCGAGTTGATTTATTTTCGAAGCTGATATAAAAGTCGGTTTATTCTTGTTTTATGGGTTTTTATTGAAGTGTTGGATGATTGGAAAGTGATGACTAATTCACTTCGAAATTTGCTGAGAACTAATATTATTTTTATGTTATGGGGAACTGTAATTTTCAATTTTTTTCCGTTGAATCCGATGTCAAAAACGATTCTGTCCGGACCGCAAAAACACATTCGAGGCGGGTAACGCATCAGAATGCGTTGGTTGAGTTGGTTAATGGGCTGAATTGGCCAAACGGTTTCGGAGAAATAGTCGTTTGAATTCTGGAGATTTTTTCCTCAATATCCCAGCAACTACTTAAGAGATCGAATTGAAACTCATTGCTAAGTAGGAGCATACTAAGGCACAACAGCTTGCAAGATTTTGTTGGGATGGTATTATCAGAAAGTAGTTTAAATTTCACTGAAATCTCCAAACCGCCACTGCATAACAGGGTACTTCGTTTCAACCCGATTACATTTCCTGATTCTCCTGAGGAACAAATCAATAGGAAAATTCAGGGAATTCATTTTAGAAATTCATAAATTTCAAAAAGAATATCTCCGATTCCATTGAAATTTTAGTCTAATGTAATCGACAGCGGAAACTCGAAGACTCGGTTTCAGTCTTAACAAATAGGTATTGTTTGAATTTTCCGAGACATAAGATTTATAGAAATTTCCTTTGTATTGACCGTTCACGACATCCACTGGTAAATAGTCGCAGCATTTACTGGATCCTACAGTCACATTATGTGGGACAGCGGCGTCTGTTCACACTTTAGGTTTAATGAGGTGATTCCCTGGAAGTTTT
Source organism: Myrrha octodecimguttata (assembly GCA_958510865.1). Lineage (NCBI taxonomy): Eukaryota > Metazoa > Arthropoda > Insecta > Coleoptera > Coccinellidae > Myrrha > Myrrha octodecimguttata. The sequence goes on along the minus strand of OY294058.1, from coordinate 66,509,293 downwards.
ATCGGTACTGTTATGGTTTTTTCTAAATCGGTAATTAAGATACAGAAAAAAATAACTTACCAATGAACACAAATGCATATATTCAATCATTTATCATCATAATATACAATTAAGTTAATTCCAGGCCTCAAACATAGAAAATTCTATCATAAAATATAAGAAATGTCCAAATCAATCACGATTCAGTAACAAATCCAGAGAATTTATTCAAATTTTTCAATACTTCATTCAGGGCACATAATCCTTCCAAATTATCTTTCTCAACAGGCTTCTGATGATCTGAAAGTATAAGAATTTGTATCAATACCTTGAATTTTATAAAATTGCCTTATCTAGTCAAAAAGTAGGAAATGATGAGGAATTTAAGTTATACTTTGTTGAAAATTATTATATAGGTTTGAATTGAACAGTACTAGCAATCCTAATTAGAATTAGATGTAGAATTTCAAAGGAAATGTAAATTTAGGATAGAAGTTATATCTCGACCCATAAGTTGCACATTATGTAATTATCAGGTTTCCGAAGGAACAAAATTGCAGCTATATTTTAGAAATAGGGTTTATTTAATATAGGTAATGAAAGCATTTTTTGGCGATTGTAAGTAGAAATTCAAGAATACTAGGCAAATGAAATTGTCAACTTAGAAAATTGTATATTTAGGCATAAAACTTGAAAAATTTTATATATTAGAGATTTAGAATATAGGCAAGAGGCACATCAAAATGCGGAAAAAAATACGGCCGAATTTTCTAGACCAGGTTCGAAGAAGGAAAACTGTTTTGGAAGACATCTTTAAAAGCAAGGCTAATAAGATGTTGAAGAAAATTCCGAAAAGGTATAAATACCGAAGCTCGAGCACAGAGAAGGGAGTTCATTTTTAACCATCGCAAAGACTGTAGCTGCTCCTCGTAAAAAAGTTCTTGGTACATCGTAATATTCCAGTCAGAAACGAAAGTAAACCAAAATTGAACCAAAGTGACTGACATCCTGGAAGCATATCAGAATTGAATACATGGAATATTGAAGAAAATCAAAGATAAACTTACCAGAAAAGAAAATCCAGTAGTGATCCAATCCACACAAGTGAACTCCAGAAATATAAACATCATTTCAAAGGCAACCCTTGGAATTTGGAACTCGTAGTAAATAAACACGACGTTGAACATAGACTAAAAACACCGTGGGTGAGAGAAAAAGGACATTATTATAAGTTTTTAAATTTAATTTAATTATTTGAATTAGGTAGTTAGTAAGTTTGGCATTCAAATCAATTTCCTTAAGATTATTTCATCAAATATTGTTATTCGAAATTATATAAACTATTATTTCACGTCATAGAATCCACCTGAGAAAGAGACAGAAAGCCGCGCAAAATTTAAATCAAATTGAAAATTCATTTTTTTGTTATTGGATCCTGTTGAAAATTCAAAATTCAAAATTATTCAACATAAAACAACAGTTAGGTTCATAACAGTACTTCCTCGTAGCGCATGAGCAGTTTTTCGGAATCGTCACTACTAAACAACATTGTTTCATATGTCATCTTGACATAATACATGTCACAAGTTTTTCACTTCATTCCCGATATTTTATTAGATTTCTAGTTCGAAATGAACAATTATGGATCTATGGGAGATGATTCCTCAATAAAGGGGCCTGTAGCGTTCTTCGTTTATCTGAGGATCTGAAAATCATCGCTTGGAGGACTGAACCTGGTCGAAAGACCCTCTCGGTCATGAGCAAATGTAGGTGATATTATTTACTGCTTCCTTCTGGTTTTCTGTCCCTCTTTCTGTTTCAGATATTATGTCAAGATATTTTGTCGAAATGAATTCAAGATGACGAAAAAATTATTTTCAAATGAAAAAGATGCCATCCATCTTCTATAAACAAATTACTACACTTATGCGGGGAGACAGAATTTTTCCTGAGGTTTTTATCTGTGCTCTTGTATCATACGCAAATATGTATGGTACCCCGTTTACATTTCCTCTGCTAACACTGTGATATATCTTAGAATTGTAATGCTCGTTCTCAAAAGAATATATATAACATTGTTTCAGCCTGATCGGATATTCGTCTTGGGAGCTATTGAAGCGCGTAAAAGCTGCTGACTTCACATCAGTGCTTTTCTAGGTTTTTTCAGGTATTCGTGTGAAAGCCTCGGAAAAATTACAGGAAACGAATTTGAAATCTCCCGAAATTATTCTTCAATCCATGTTTCCATTCTTATTTATTGGTTCAAAATATACGAATTTTATTCCAGACCATCGCCCAACCCTGTACATTCCCAAAATCTCGACCACCATAAGAAACAACCCCAGAATCAATCCTCTCTAATTCCCCGCAATTTAACGGCAAAGGGTGTATGCTAATACCTTTCGGAAATAGAAACCAATGCTCGTTCACACATATGGATTTCCCTCCACTAAAACCTCGCACGACGCGAATTAGTCGAACGTAAACTGTTCGGTTTCCTGCCAGATATCTGCGAAGCTAAAGGTGTCGCAGCCCAAATCGGATTGTCTCAGAAAAGAGGCTTTCGACGGTTCAGAGCGGACCCCAATCCGACGTAACCGCGACGAACCGCGGTAGAAATACACGAACGAACTTGTTTCTGCTTTTATGGCTGAATTGAGTCGACATGAAGACGCATTTCGGGGAGAATGGGAGGAAGCAGTCTGGTAATTACCAATACCGGAGTGATTCTCCGTGATTTCCTCTGTAAAGAGAGAACAGATTTGGAGCGAGGGAGTGATTATTTCTCTTTAGCGTGAAGGTTGTCTTATGTTTCGTCAGACATGCACGGAAAATATGACACTTTCATACTCTCTCGAATTAGAAGTGTTACACTTAGACATATAACCTTGTGATCTTCATTTTTATGTGTTTAATGACCCCTGTAGCCGATACACTATTATATACGTCTATACTGCATTCACTTTTATAAACCTGGTTGGCCATGATTTAGGTCTATCAAGTTTTTTCACTGAAAATTGACACAGGTTGGCACTCGTGAAATATCGGCAATGTCAAAATACTTCTCAGCGACGTTGCCAAATGCCAATGCCAATTTGTACTCTCAATATCAACATAATCATCACGCTTGGAAACTGAAAATGAAGAAGGTAGTTTTTATGAAGCAGAGACAAGGAATCAGGAATTGGATCTGCTTTTGCTGATAGTAACCCTGATAATTTTGTATCAATAATTTATCATAAGCTATCTAACATTTTCGACGTATGTGAGTAAACAGCTAGTGTATCGTTCACATAGATTCCCAAGAACTTTGTTAACTGAGTTAGTTCTTTTAAGGTGACCCAGGTTTTGTAGTACTACTACATTTTCATACTGGTGTATTTCAAATTGTGCATTAAGGTATTTAAATGTCTTCTGTAGACTTATTTCTTGAGAATTTCGAAAGGTAGGGAAATTCCGTAGGTTTGTCTGTTCGTTCAGAAGTTTCACTGCAGGGTTATTCGAGTACTTCTATTTTTTTCGAAAATAGCATGTTTATATACGTGAAAAATTTTCAGTGTTTACAGAGCGAAAACTTTCTTCAATATGCGCCAGGTCTTTGGAATGATTGAATTCACATAGTATTTTCTCAAATTCATTATTTTCCTCAAGTGAATTCACATTTTAAGAAATACGTAATTACTATGACCTCTATCTAGAGAGGACAACGCTGTGTAGTTCTGACAGGAAAATGACTAAAACCTAACATTTTCAAAATATACACGGTGAAATGTGTCAGAATGTCATGGCCAACCGGGTTAGTTTATAAAAGTGAATGGAGTATAGGCATCCATGAAATAACACGGAATTTCGTGAATTACCTGTGCCAGAGTATGTGGAAGTTGGTGCAAATCGAACAGTCTCCTCGTTATCATATTCCACACATATTAGAATTTTAAATTTTCATCAGGATCCAATAACAATAAAAGAGAATGTTGAATTTCCCGCGGATCTATGCCTCTTTCTCGAGGTAGATTCTATGATTTGAAATAAGTGAAGCTAGTGGAATTTCGAATAATAACTTTTAATGAATCGAATATATTTCGAAATGAATACACAACATACACAATAATTCATTACAAGTTATCCAACATTTCAGACGTATGTAGGTGAAAACCCAGTGTATCGTTCACATAGATTCCCAAGAAGTTTGTTAATTGAGTTAGTTCCTTTAAGGGGACACAGGTTTTGAAGTACTACTACATTTTCATACTGGAGTATTTCAAGTTGTGCAATAAGGTATTCAAATGTCTTCTGTAGACTTATTTCTTGAGAATTTCTAAAAGTAGGGAATTCCATAGGTTTGTCTGTTCCTTCAGATGTTTTAGTGCAGGCTTATTCGAGTACTTTTATTTTTTTTCGAAAAAAGCATAACTGAAACTTCCAACCATGTTTATATGCGTGAAATATTTCCAGTGTTAACAGAGAAAAAAAGTTTATTCAACATTCGCCAGGTCTTGGCATTATTGAATTCACATAATATTTTCTCAAACTCATTATTTTCGCAAAGTAAATTCACATTTTGGAAAATACGTAATGTATACGACCTCTATGTAGAGAGGACAACGTTGTGTAGTTATCTGACAGTAAAATGACTATAACCAAACATTTTCAAAATATACATAGTGAAATGTGTCAGAATGTCATGGCCAACCGGGATAGTTTATAAAAGTGAATGGAGTATAGGCATCCACGAAATAACTCGGACCTTCGTGAATCAATTGTGCCAGAGTATGTGGAAGTTGGTGCAAATCCAACAGTCCCCTCGCTATCATATTCTACACATGTCAAATAGAATTGAGATCTGGTGAAAGAGTCGGCCTGAGCAAAACGTTAAAATCAGCTTCTTGAAAAAAGTCCATAGTTCGACGAGCAATATGGAGACATACTGTTATAATTCTCTGTTGTTTTGTTTCTACACATGTCAAATAGAATTGAGATCTGGTGAAAGAGTCGGCCTGAGCAAAACGTTAACATCAACTTCTTGAAAAAAGTCCATAGTTCGACGAGCAATATGGAGACATACTGTTATAATTCTCTGTTGTTTTGAAACAGTTTTTGAAATTTCAAATTTTCATCAGGATCCAATAACGATATAATAAAATTTCGAATTTAGATTTGAATTTCCCGCGCCCCACGTTGGGCGCCAATTTTTTTGAATATATTATTTATTTTTCGAAGCTTTTCACTTAGTCATACCTCATCTCATGGATTGAGTGTGCAAAGATCGAATATTTCTCGGATTCAACTCGAGAAAACCCCTCTGTTTACCATTCATAAGCTACCTGCCCTAAATCGTTTATTTCGACTACTGGTCGCACTGCAGATAATTAAAATTGGTCAACATAATGTAACAATAGAGCGCAGAAATTAAATTCGGAAACTGTTTTTGTTGGGAACCTTCATTGTTACAGTGCTATAAAAATTCCTGTTTTCTCCACACACTCCATATGTAAACACGAGGGCTCTTTCATGCGAAATTACAAAGCACTCGGGTTGCCCAAAGTGTTTACTCAGGTCCACCGTAATTATATATGCTGAAATCGAGGTTTCTTGCTGGGTGTTAGATCAGTGTTTCTACACCCAGTTGGAATCTCATTGTAATTTTAGCGAATTGATAAAAGACGTAGTTTTCACTTGAGAATTATGAAAAGCTGCTGACCTCTTCAGATGGCTTAGAGAGTAATGTAATTCTCCACAATTCCGATAACAGTTACTACTTGTTTGATTGGAAGAATCTCGATATGTGTAATATTGGGAGGATGGCAAAATGATTTTGTCAGGAAGTTGAGCTATGTTCGAATGGATATCTGGATGAAGGACCGCTACACCGCTGCCGCTAGTGCACGTCAAAATCATGGAACAAACTCATATTCTCAGAAAAAAATATCTGGCAACAAAATTCTGAAACAGGTCAATTTTTGTTTCACTTTTACCAAATTTATAAGCATTTTTGAAGGATTTTTTTGCCATCCCCATCAACCGTCTAAATTCTTTGAATAGGGAAAGTAGGCAATGTGGTACTTTTTCGACAAGGTCTTCGTATCTTCTTTACAGGCGTGCAGAAATTTTCGTTTTTGCAAAATTAGTTAGTTCGAAGAGGTTTTCAGTATGTGCACTTTGTCATGGCCAATTTACTTTGAGACGATGGTACCTGATAAAATTTGTCGCCGAATGAAAGTCCACCATTACAGTTTTGTTCATCCAAAAGCGGTGAGAGTGATGTAATACTATTCCTGCAATCTGATTGGCACCCCAAAGCACCCCAAACGCCCGCGAAAAGTCTGATCAGCTCGATTCAAGGTCAAATACGCGTTGACATAGATTTCCCAAGTAATGACGCCAGTTTATCTGATTGGTATGTGTCAGTAGAATGTTCTTGCATGGCGCCTATTGGCGAATGAAGATAAGCGCTACTCCCTCTGGTGGCTATCCGAGTAATCCGAGGTACAGACATTATCATTGACAAGTAAAAAGAAATGTTAAGAAAATGAGGAAGTTTATGCATTTTTCTTGGCGTTCGTGTGATTTTACAAGTACTTGTACTGAGGAAAAGCAAACTCAAATGTCCCTTTCCATAGATTTCTACAGCCCGGTAAAAAATTTGGAGTTAGGGTGAAAGAAACTTCCTTCAACAAGTCGGGCCTGAAAGTGTCGAAGAATCGATAAAAACCAACAAACAAGATTTATGAGAGTCTGTTACCTGCTTTTTACCGATGATGATCATTTTCATAGAGGTAAGCATGAATTGCTCATGAAATATTAGATCACATTCTAGAAGACAATTTTTTTCCAGGCCCTTAATCCAAGCAGAGAAATTTACTTAAGAGGAATGCTATGCCTTCCAGAAATCTGCCTGTTGAACTGATCATTAAGGAACAATGTAAATGTTCTAGTGATAGGACCGACTATTGAAAAAAAAGACCCTCAACGAGGAAACATCTGGTGATGAATACTGTTCGCTCAAAGTGCTTCTGTCGATGAAAGCAAAGTTGTACAAGGTTTATTTATTACAGCTTTTTCAAGACCAATCATATGGATGTATTCATTTTATTCACAATATATTGAGTATTTAGTCCTTCCCTATAAAAATCGTAAGGTTATGAGTATTTGTCTATTATTCCCAAAAGTATGTTTTACAATACTATCTATTTTTAAACTCTCAAGACAGCCTAAGAAATCCACCAAAGTCAATCTTGCCATTTGGATCTGAAAATAAATTATATTAAAATACTGTCTAACCTTGGAGATATCCCCGAGTTTAGTTTAGAGTTGCTACACTCAATTAGATTGAAGGATGATACATATCTACTTTATAGGTAATAATGGAATATGTACTCCCAGTAATACTCTAGTCAACTATAAAAGTCTAAAAAGTCTTTGAATGAATCGTGAAATCAAAATTATCAAAGCAAACACTAACATACAGTACAAAATCGAGTATCAAAACAAATGTCTGTATGTAAGGTTCTAAAACTGGCCACCGTGGCGCTGCAATCTTAAATTCAGACGCCAATAGGCGGTGTTGAATATGCAGGAATGAACGCTGCTCAAATTGGCGTACATTATTTCTGTCGATGGAAAAGATGAATTGATTGGGGTGATATTTGAGAGTTAATATATTTATACGATTTTTCGGAGAATTAAATTTCGTGTTTGCTTCATCATACTCGATGCATAAATTACTATTTGGAAAGCAGTATTTCTCCAGTCATGTTGAACGGTCGCGGTGTTAAATCCGCATTGGCCCCTCTTTTCCATCTTGATCTATTTGGCTTACACTTCGAATTGCAGCATTCGCTGGCCATCGAACTGTGTTCACTACAAAACCCAACGTCGCATAAAGCGTCTAGTGGCGCGACATGTATTCTATGATTTCCAGGATGGCACATTATTAAACAAACCGTGAATCGGACAATTCTAGCGCACATGATTCAAATTTGCATTGTATCCATTTCCGTATTATGACCGTGGCCGTTTTAAATCGAATTCAATAGTGCAAAACGCCAGACCGAATTTCTGGTCCATTCGTCAGACCGTGAAAATCAGTCAGGCTCAAATCTTATAATGCGTGTATGTGTATGTGTGGCTGGTTCGATTATTTTGCGTGGGAGCGGGAGGTATTAGCGATAGGTTTGATGAGTGGTTTCCAGTGGCGGTTGCTCAATGAGGCTTTTCGAAATGATCAATATTTTATTAGGAAACAGCAACCGTTATAGTTAATATACTAACAAAAACCACAAACATCAATTCTTTCTAATGATCCATCAATCCGCCCGTAACAGAATACGTCTTTATTTACCGAGGAAATATCTAACGTATATCTCAGGCGCATGAAATTCGCGGCAACGGATAGGCTGGCCGAGACCCTCAACCCTCATATAGGAATAAACAACCACAGCGAATGCTGTCGAATGACACCGATCGACTTCGAACTATAAGTACCTACACCAGGGCCGCGAAATATCTGCGGCCTCAGTTAGAGTTCAGGTGCGGTCGGATTAATTGCTTCCGTTCGTTGCGTCGACGAACGTGTTTTTGCATGTTTATTATTTTGTCGGGCTGATGTTAAAGAATTTAGCTTGATAGCATTTATGTTAGGATTCCTAATGAATTCAGTAAGCAACATTCTTGAACCAAATTTTGATTGGCTGGATAAGCTAATGAAGCTGGGAAGAATGTTCTGCGCTGTCCAACTCCTTTTTTTACTACTTCAAGGGGTAATAATTTCTCCGTTTTTTCTTTCGTGAAATATTTCATTTTCCAACCAGTTATGGCGAAAAAGGATCTTTCTTAAAATTTCCACAAAATTCATATTTTCAATGTCACCAGTAGTGATTGCAAATTGCCGTATAACTTTTGTTTTTGACCGAGGGCTATCAACACGAAAATGAATTCCTTCATCTATAAGATTTTCAAATGAAACAAATAATTAACTCTACTTTGCTGCAAGCTCCCGCCATTCCAATAAGCATCGCAACTTTAGCCATTAGGCTAAAGTATTCTTTGTCATCAGCTTCTAAGAAAAAATTGGCAAAACTTTTGACTTCTTAACAATGTAGTCGTCCGATTGCCTTTCAATATACGCTATCAAATTTGAAAATATTTTGATGCCAATATTCTTGTTTAGATTTAGTTCGGATCCTAACAGTAGATAAAGTGTCCATAATGTGGATACTTTTAGATCATCCTTACCCCGAAATATGCCAGTAAGGGTAAAACTTTACTTTAGGGATGGTGCTCGATTTTGATCCTGATTTTTTATAGATGCAGTTTTTCGTAGCAAATCGATTGATACCAGTCTCGACCCCGTCAAACTCTTAGTTTAGAAGATATTATTTATTGAAATAACATTTTTTTGGTACTGAATTTGACGTATCAGTTACATAAGGACAATATTTTTTATGGTTGGCGTATATTTGTGTAGCAGGACCATGAAATATTCGGATAAATCATAGAAGAATATTCTGAGCATTAGGGCGGCCACCCACTTGTGGCTTTTCCGAAATCACAGATTACAACGTCTGACATCTCCTGGAGCCTGAAGCTTCATGTCAATATTGAAATCCGCATACTTAGTATTTAGTCTCATATTAATGTAATTGGATAATGAGAACTATAACTATAATCTCGGAAAACTCACAGTGACAAAAACTCACAATTGCGCGGCCGCTAATATTTTCCACAGGTAAACTTGCAAAATTCCTAAAGCATTATGATTTCATTATTAGATAGTGCCGCTTAACTTCAACTTCTGATTTGGACTGTAACTGTCCCAAATCCAACTAACCTCACTCAACCAAAGACCTTGATTTCTCCTGAATTCAATTTTCTTTTCTGGGACTAAACTAACCTTACCTAGCAAAGAACCTTAACAACTTAAAGATGTGATTGAAGGGCACCGCCCTCTCCGGACTTGGCACTAAGAAATTAAACTAACCTAACCTAAGCAAAAACCTCAACAGCTCAGAGGACGAAATTCAACGGCACTATTCTATATTTAATTTACTCTTCAGATTTGTACTGGCACTGTCCTAAACAAAACTGACCTAACCAAGTACCTTAACAACCCAGAACACGATATTTAAGGCACAATCCTGAATTACCTAAATTTCCGTTTCTGATTCAAATTGGCACTGTCCTAAATTAAACTAACCTAACTTAACAACAAAATTAAACTTTACCATACTCTATTTTATGGACGCTGTTCGATTTCTGATCGGTTTTTGAATATATTCAGTTTTTCTAGCCATATCGATCGGTATCAGTCTCGAATCCGGTCGAATCGTAGTTTAGGAGATATTTTTTGGAAATTGATTTTTTATAATGAATTTGACATAAAACATCAAATTATTGAAAGGATTCATCGAAATCTCATCATGCTGCCACCACTGGTGCCTTCGTTATATTTTGTCATGTCTCTTCTTGTAAATCGGAACAAGACCACAATCTCGTATTGTTGCTACTGCCTTCCGAATCGAAAATTTGAAAGTTAAATAACCGTCAATCGACAGGATCTGAACGCAAACGAGTGTCGAGTAGGATTTAGATGCATAAAATTCTAAACATTTTGGGAGGATTGTAGTGGAACTCCATAGAAAAAATCCACAATCTATATTTCTGATAGACTAGCAGCGGGTTTCACAAAGCTCTGATTGACTTGATTGTTCTGATCAAGACAATTCTAAAGCTTTGTGAAACCCACGGATAATCAAGGAAAAATACATATGGGTTGTCAAAATATGAGAGAAAATTGCAATTTTCAAAAATTAATAACTCCGAAACTATGTTGAGACTGGTATCAATCGATGTTTCATGAAAAACTGCATCTATGAAAATATCAGGATTAAAATCGAACACCGTCCTTAAAGTAAAGAGGAGCCTCTGCGGTCTCTTTAACATCGCTCTTCAGAACTTGAAGCACTCATTTTGTTAGTCTTTGAAAACCGTGCGTTCTGGCTTATTTATCTACAAAGTGTCAAACTGACATAAAGTGATAGCAGTCTAGGGAGTTGATTTATGTTTTCACAATTCCATCCATAATATTCTATAATGACTATTACTTTATACAAATTCCGAAAAAATCTTGAATGTTATACGTAAAGAAATGCAATTTCTAATTTTTTGTAACTGGTGAACTTTTGCGAAACGAACGAAGTTCCGCAAAAATCTCACGGGTAACACAAAATCAGGCATTCCGTAACTGATTACATAAAAAGCTATTTTGAGACATCAAACACTAACTGACTCGTGAAGTTCCTTGAAATTACACACCTCATAGCGAGATATATAAACGGATAGCTTTCAAGCCAGTTTTCAATATTGTAAACCTGGAAGTTCACAAACTGACAGAATTTCAGAGTTCTCATTTCGAAATCTGTTCTATTATTCGGAATTCAAGAGAGCGCTTCCCCTTCGTAGATATTCATTAAATTGTCCCATGTTGAAGAGGTGTTAGGACATTCCTTGAAGGTTTTTATTAGAAAACTTTTGTTGCCTTCAGAAAAGTCAAACAGATGATGCCTCGGCAATGAATTAATATGCATTTGATGGATATCCACATCTGGGACGATCTGAAATCATTTAGAGGGATTTAGACGAACCAAAAAAGTAGTCTAAGAAACCTCGAGTTGTAGAGGTGTTACCTCTTATAATAATAGCGTATTACTTAACGAGCGGTAATGAAGTTTGAAGTAAATAGGATGCACAGAACAATGGTGCTCTTATTTTCATTTGTTTTCCTACTAAATCTTCAGACCAAACTGGGGAAACCGGTTGTATTTCACACTCTCGCCACCGACATAAACGCCACCAATCGATCAATCAGAGCACATGACAGTATTAAAGGGAATTCGGCAATCGTCATTTTGAATTTATTCATGTTTTCCCAGATTATTATTTAGTTATTGATAAGTGCGTGAAATCTTTTTGCGTTAGCTTCGAAGAATTGTGTATATCCTCAGATACTTTTAAATGGGTCCCCTTTGTATTTTGTTTGGACAGTGCATGTATATATGGAAATAAATGTTCAAAAAAAGAAAGAATCCTATTTATACAACGTATAAACTTCATTATACTCGGAAGCATAATATTTTCATAATTGTCTTTCAATCATTAACATTAATCGAGGATCGAGTTATCAACCTCCAATAATTATGCATATTATTTTCACCATTGAATGTGTTTTATTTTTCTTGGTTCTTTATTGAATATACCTACATGAATTGTTCAACAATTTTCATTTACTTGAAATTGAAATTCACAACTATATTCTACTATCACGTGCTAGAAAAGCTCAGTTTTCAAATCCGATGAAATGAAATTAACCATTGAATAAAACTTCTGCTTTCTAATTGTGAACCTTATGAATTCAAATGGAAAAGAACTCAAATTGAACCGGTTTCATTAAATGTCCTATTAAATGAGTTTTATTCTCTGTTAAGCTCGAACTCTTGATAGGTCTCAGTCTTACTTAAAGTAAGGATGATGCTTGTTCTGTATCAACTTCCATAAACTTCCCGCCGCTTTACCACATTCTGTTGTATATGTGCAAAATCTAGAAAAATATGAATATATTTGAACAAGCTATCGCATCGTATCGATGTAGCAGTAGATTCTGTTGAATAATTTGACTTTGCTTACCGAATAATTTCACTCCTCGCTTACATATCATAGTGAAACATCGTGAGATAGTGTATTAGCCAAAAATTAAATTGAATTCTTAGAATATATTTCATAAGTTATGCAAAACATAATATACTAGAAATTCTTTCATTTTTACCTTATATTTTGTCTGATGTCAATTGACGACTTCGGCCCAAGTTGCCAACCCACAATTTTCTTCACAAATTTACTATCACTTTGGAACGAGAATTTCAGGACAAATTCGACATCATAAGGTTCGCGTTATTTATAGATGTCCGTAAAAGATGCCTCGGCTCCTCAAACAAGATAATTCCTTTCAAATATAGGTTTTGTTTGGCTGAAATTTAAGTTGGGATTCCTGATTTCATGTTAACAGTGTCAAGTTTATAAAGGATATGTTCCGCAAATTAATTTTGTTATTTCGGTTGCCGGTTTTCCGTTCTGTAAATATGAAATATTCCGTTGGTTCCTGAAAAAAAAGGTTAATTACGGAATTTGATTGATGAACAAGCAATCTTTCTGTCACCAGAACATAGACCTATTAAGTCTATGCACCAGGACGACAATCAATGTTTTATGGTAACATATCCATACCATAGAACATTCTTAATATACCTTATGATCGATAGACCATACCTAGTAATTTTTCCAGTGTTGATTGTTGTCTCTTCTATGTTCTATGGATCATAAAGTATATAAAGATTGTTCTTTGCTATAGATATGTTACCATAGAACATCGACTGTCGTTCTGGTGACAGAAAGAAGGTTTTTTTATGAATCAAATTCCGTAATGAATCTTTATTTCAGAAACCAACCGAATATTCCATTTTTACGGAATGGGAAACGGCAATCGAAATAACCAAGTTGATTTGCGGAACATATCCTATATAAATTTGACACTATTAATATGAAATCAGGAATCCCAACTTAAATTTCAGCCAATCAGAGATGATCTTAACAAAAACCTATATTTGGAAGGAATAATCTTGTTTGAGGAACCGAGGCATCTTTCACGGATGTTTATAAATAACGCGAACCTCATGATGTCGAATTTGTCCTGAAATTCCAGTTCCCCAGTGATAGTAAATTTGTGAAGAAAATTGTGGGTTGGCAACTCGGGCCGAAGTCGTCTGTTCAGTTCTGACAGACCGTTGCCTTGACGACCGGTCGTAATTTCCAGATAGCGCCATCTTCACTGGAAAAAACGAATTCTAACGAATTCCCCAACATTGGCGGAACAAAAGATCATCTTCGAATTCACCTTATCTTCTTTGCACCTTAGAAGTAATTCCCGAAGGCAGTTATGAGCACTACCGCATAAGTTGAATGGTTTGTCTATGGTTGTCAGAATTTTTCATAACTTATAAACGCCAAAAACTACCAACTCTAAATATTAAAATACGGAATGAGGTCCGACCCGAGGACTTTTTCCTTCGGAAATATTCCTGTCTTTCTTTTCCGGTTTGTCATAGTGAGTTATAGTTGTGAGTTATTATAACTCACGTTGTTTGTTTACAGGTACTCAGTACTCAGTTTCAATTGAATCGCTCATGTAGTTCCTTGAGTATATCAGGGACATGACATCAACATTTCAAATGACTATAACTCCGAAACCGTTCGGCCGATTTGGACGATAAACGAACATAGTTGCAGCATTCTGATGCACCCCTCACCCTTGAAAATGTTCAATTCGCTAGTCAGACATTTGACCAAAACTATAGAACGCTGTTTTTTCCCTTTGTCTCATGAAAGCATCAGACTGGTACTATTCGACGTTATTGGTTTTGTTAGTTAGGTAACCTTTTTGATAGAAATTGCCTTGACAAATAGTTTATTCAGTCCCGCAATCCACAATGGCGTTTTCCATAATAAAAAAATTTATTCCATGTTCAACAGTTCTGTTTCAGATATTGGAATGCCGAAAAATGCCTACAAATGATAAATATTCTCCTTTCAAGCTGATAATTAATTGGATTCTATTCCGAACGAAATATGTGGTGATTTCAAATCACAACGAGATTCACATCATTCAGAATACCAATAAATTGAAAAATTATGAATGACATTCGCAGGTAGATTTTGCCGGTACACTGTCCATGATTTAATTGAAACCCTCCAATAAAGTGAGCTCATATATCTCACAATGAGTAAACCCTGATTCGGAGGGATATTTTTCGATTGGATGATTATGAAACAGTTTAATATTGTAACTGGGGGCATTCCAGAGAAAGCAATAATGAACTTCATTCTTTTAAATTCGTTTTCGTCCCAAGTTCCATGAAAATGATGAAATCATATAGTTTTTAGAGGATTTATATGTAGTATTGTGGTTGTGTTATCTAGTTCCCTGTATTCTGTGTATTATTCCATGTATTATATGTATTTTATCACGATTAAAATCCTTCCAGTTTCGAGAAAGATTCAAATCAGGATCGAAACGTAGACTACCTAGAATTGATCAGTTCATTTGCCCAGTCCTGAAGCCAATAACCAACTATTTATTAACATGATAGGGCGATGAAGAAGACAAATATGATGATAAAATAATTTCAGCATTTTCAATATATGGTTGGAATATCAGTCAAGTTGTAATTTTCAGACTTATTTCATGCGTTGAGAAGATATCATTTATCATATATTTCATAATTAATTCCATCAATATCATTTTCGAAATTCACTTGAATTATTATCCGGCATAGTATGCTGAGTATGATAATTATGCGAGAATAATACCTTCCGTATGAACTGGTTAAGATAAGATTAGTACCTCAGAGTAACAAACAACATAGAGGAAGCATACGTCATATTTAGAAAGCGAATGCTGTCCGCAACATGTGATAGAAAATTTGACACTTTGACCGAAATCAAAATAAACTTGTTTACAAACCAGTAACCAACCTGTGATACGATATTTCACTCAATTCACGAGATTCTTCACAAAAAACACACTTCTTACTTCCCATGGTGAATCAAAGTATCGTAATAATTCGAAAAATATTGAAGTAAACAGCTGGAAATATCCAGAAACTCGTTAGAAACTCACCAAAACAACGGATGACAGATTGACCGGCGGTATACTGTTAATGCGGCATCGTTGCCAAAGCTTGGATTTCAGCAGGTAGATACTGAAAAGGGTGAGTATTCTTCTTACCACAAATTCGAAACTGAAGAAAAATATCTATCATGAAATGTTCAAAAATTTCCATATTCGACCGAGAATTACTAAAATTAATATTTTTTATTTCATTTAATATACAATTACAATAAGATAATATCATTGCGCATTTCCAAACATATCACAATCCGGCTACGTCGACAAAAGCATGTTGCGGACACCCAAAAACTGTGTACAGTCTCTCTATGTTGTTTGTTACTCTGGGATTAGTACTAACTTGGACAAGTTCCAAATTCAACCGTTAGGGCGCTGGCATCTTCGCAGAAGTTCCCAATTACGTAACTTTGTTGTTCATTGTGTTAGGCTCCACTTTGCTACTAGGCGAAGAATGTTAGAAATTGCTGACTGAATGGTCTTTATCATTTTATTCATAATCTCAATGATGATTTCTTATGTTTCATTTACAGATTGGAAGCCCATTACTGAGCACTCATTATGCTCATCCATACATTCCAAATTTAATCGTTGAGCAATCTGAACAAGTACTGATGGGAGGATGAAGTTTATAGATGAGAATTTTTTTGCTGCTGATTTCAGTGACTCATTGTTAAATATCCAGCTTACTATTTGAAAAAGCAAGAAAAACTTAACTTCCAACTGACATTTCAACTTGAGAGTTACTCTATCTTGACAATTTTTCACTCTGACCGTTATCAGAGTAATTTTGGAAACTAACAACTTAGACAGTTAAATGAACTATCAAAAATAAAGGTCAATTTGGTGAATGGGTAGAGTGATAACCTAGATTCACCCTTTCGAGATTTCATTCTCCAAAAATTTCTGAAAATACAGATATATAATAAATCCTAGTCTAGTAGTTCCTTGATTGAAGAACGATGGCTCGAAAGTTCATGCGAAATTTAGTGAGGAAGTGACTTTGAATTGAAACAAGCATACACGCTGCTTACTCCACCCCAGAGCTTTCTAGATTTTGTCGAGCATGTTCTGGGGAACGACGTGCTATTGTTTTGTCCAATTATCTGTAACTTTTGATTTAGTTTCGAAAAATGGTCTCAAACGACTAGATAAGACTCAATGATTATTTATCTGGTGACTAATTCAATTCTGTTCGATCGAAGACAGTATATTTATTGTCGAGAAGATCGACCTAGAAACTTCAAACATTCAGTTTTCAGTTCTCGTGAAGAATGTTTTTTCCAGCCTCTTACCTTATATTTCGCAAAAATACTGATCCACTCATGAAGAAACTTGGTAACTGGTTGAAAAATGCTGATGCAAAACTTTGTGGATAACTTCGTGTTCATTTGAAAAATTAAATATATTTTTTTCTCTACATTTTTTCTGGAAAATGTTTTTTTTATGAACCATCGAACATATTTCGAAGTACTGTCTATATCTATATCTGCCTAAAGAAACAACTCAGAAAGTCGATGTTTCTAGGCTTAATTGAGAAATTCCAGTTCTGGAATGAGGAATATCCGCTAATGGTTTCGTAGATATACGTTTCCAAAATTTTATTTTCCAAATATTTTAGAATCTAATCTAGATTGAAAAGTCAAAGCTTGGAGGTTTATGTAGAATTTCACGAGGACGGTCCCCGGAAAACCGCGAAAAATTCTTTCCCGGCTAAGTGCTTGAACCCCAGACCTCACGATCATGGGGTCACCCTCAATACCACTTAACTACCGGGTACTATCAATTGACTGATGAATTCTCACTGAGAACCAGATAAATCATACCAAAAACCATTTATTTCGTTGAGTTAACGTAGGCTCGTTCCAACAAAGGAACAAGTTGTCACAAGTCACGTTCCAAGGCCTGATTTTCATTTCCCATAAAGGTTATCAAACTCGTATCGAACTCCGCAAATTGATATTGATGGCAAAGAGAGCGAGGGTATAATTCACGAGAAACCTGATCCTGCTCTGTAGACAATATCGAAAGTTGAGTCGAGTTGATATCGATGCCATCTTTGTACCATTGTTTGTTATTAATTACGGTATCGGTTTATAGAATAGGGCGAGAAGCTCGGCCACATCGAGCTAAATGGCCTCAGCATTTAACGTTGCAGGAAGTAACTGACGACAGGCCATATCATTTTGATAAATGTATACTCAGAAAGCCATTATGCTGAAAAATACCGTTTCGAATTCTATTTAAGCTTTCGAACATTTATTCGTAATGATTCAATATGTATTGTGTTGATATGTTTGATGTTTTACTGGCTTTAAATATAGTATGGAACCAAGTAAATATGTTCGGAATGAGAAGGAAAGTTTGCAGATAAATACAATCAGGAAAAGTATATCTGGTATGGGAAATAGCGCATTATCATCTTGCCCTCATCTTTTTTCATCTTCTGAAGAATTATACGTGGAGCCTTGAAATTTGAGAGAAGTTTTGGATGCCAAAAAGACATTTTCTGCAAGATTTTGTGAGAATCATTCTTAGAAAATTCAAAAAATAGTTTTTCGGGAATTTACTGAATTTTTTCTTCATGAGTTATATTAGAAAACAATTCATGCAATTAACATGAATTTCGACACAGTCAATATTTATAACAGTATTCATTACAAGATGGGAGAAACAATGTCAAACTTTGTTATTTCTTCGAAATCATTGATATTTCCCCAAATACATAAAAGTTTCTAATCTCACGTTAGTGTATTTCTAGAATTCTTCTACTCATAATGTACCTCGGGTTCAACAGAAATGCTATCCTGTTTTTCTGGTTGAATAGGAAACTATTTATGTGTCTTCAGAGTTCAATTCCTAGGAACTTATTGAATGAACTGAATAGGGGAAGATCCATCCTGGATCATTCGCCATTTTGCAATCCGAGAGAATCGGTCCGTAATCGATAATACTCGATGAATCTTTTACATTATCGAATCGCTCGAATTATCGAAAACGGTGTTTCGACCACTGAGTAGGTTTCATGAACAAAACTTGTTCCTTTACTCTAACAGTTCCGATGAGATGATTGATTATAATAAGGGCTTCGGTGTAAATGGAAAAACATAATTTTTGAATGTTCATAGGTACCTTCATTTACGGAATCATTGGGCGAATGTTATCCATTTATGAATTCGATCTTCGAAATTGAAGCACAAATCTTTTTCAGCGAATACTTACTCTGTAAGTAGTTTTTTTTCTGTAAACAATTGTGTTTCCAACCGGTCCTACTACCGATAGTAAAAAAATAACTTCCAAAAGAATATACTTGAAGGCTTGATAATTCTGGAGTGAGGTCTGAAGTTAAAAACGGAGGACGACTCCTCAAATTGGTGAAAACCACCCAATGATCTTTCCGGTAAATAAATTATTTTGCAAAAGCAATGAGTATATAAGCACCTACACATACCATTTGAAGAAAATTTCACAATATCCTCAGAATAATGAAGTTGTGTTTTAAATATTCACTTTATTAATTTATTTGGTTGTTGGTTATGGCGGTCAATTTTTGCATTTTCTGAGAAGATCTGCCTTTTTCACACCATCCGGAAGGAGAGATTTGAACGAACCAAAAGTCCATCAACTTTTTTGAAACATTAGATATTTTGACGTTGGACTTTCCGATTGAAAATGAGGGTACTTTTTCGATATTCAGTCAAAATAGGGCAAACAAATGAAAACTTCATATTGAAAAATTGCAGTTTAATAGAAACATGAAAAGATCAGTTTTAACTGAATTTGTGAAAAAAATTTTTAATTATAAGATTAAAATGAAACACTGAAAACTTGGTTATTTGAATATTTCAAATGAATTTTGAGGTTATGTGACACAAGTGTGAATCTAAAAATGATAGATCTCATGACTACCTACAATTTTGCTGATAAACTTTTTTCCATATAGTTTTTAGTTTAGTAAGGGTTTACCTTCAACTGCGACCTTAAGGTCTATTTTGCCCCCTCATCAGAGGCGATACCTACAGCTATAATACCCCTGTCCTGTTCTTGCGCAGGCTCACAATGACGAGGCATTCTGTGATCAGATGAACAGGAGTTTCCTCCTCTTTCCCACAGCATCTGCATTCGTCAGTTTCTGATAAGCTTATTCTCATCATGTGCTTCCTCAAGCGACAGGGTCCTGTGGGGAAACCTGTGAGGAGGCGTAACTTGTTCTTACTGAGATCCAAATGATTTTTGGACCTAGCAATTTCAAAGTTCCGAAGGAACTTTTTAGAGTGTTCCTTTCCTGGAGAATTCCTCCAGAGTATCTCTCTTTCATTTTCTTCCACCTCCAAAAACCCTTTCTTAGAGGTGCATTTGCCTATACCACTGAAAGGTTCTGGGCCAGTAGGTAGCGTTTGTGCTCCTTTTCTGGCTAGAGTGTTAGCCTCTTCATTTCCTTTGATTCCTGAGTGCCCAGGAACCCAGACTACGGAGACCTTGTTATTCTTGCCTACTTCATTGAGTTTTCTTCTGCACTCTCATATCAGCTTTGAGTCGATGACACAGGAGTCCAGTGCTTTGATAGCAGCCTGACTATCAGAATGGATCACTATATCACACCCTCGATAGTTTCTTTTCAGGTTTATGTCTATGCACTTTTCGATTGCAAGTATTTCTGCCTGAAAAACTCTCGAGTAGGAGCCTAGCGATAGTGTACACTTGGTTCTAGGCCCGTATACTCCAGCGCCGGCTCCCATCGTGGTTTTGGAACCATCTGTATACCATTTAACGGTATTTGCTTTGGAACTTTTTTTCCATAGGACCTGTTGTTTTGTAGGTAATTGAGATTAACTGAGCTTTACCATTAAACACTGAACTTCTTCCACATTTCTACCCCAGATCACCCCTTAATTATTACTATTATAAATTTTTTCATTTTTCGCCATTTCAAAGGCTCAAGAACTGGTCTGAAACATGTATTTATTTGAGAATGGTTCACTCCGAAGCTCCCTCACAGAAGATAACGAGTAAGCAATCTGGATATGCAAATAACATTCTAGGTTTAAATATTCGTATTCCTATGTTATTTCGTTTTCACAACTCTGTTGGATTGCATTTCGAAAGTAAACTTACTATGAAGTTGTATTTTGGTACCTCATAAATAGTTTTCAGGAACACAAATTTTTTCAAGAAAATTTTGGAAAATTCTCGATACTTTTTTTTAATCATTTTCCATCATCAAGAATTCTGACTGAAAATTGCTCGCAGGTATAGTACAACTAGTCAACTAGTAACGAAATTTCGATCTATCGGTACTTCTTGAAATATTGAAAAATAGCCTCAATTTGAAAATATCAACCATATTTGACATAGTTTCACCTATGTTTCCGGAAGATAATATCAGAGTTGAAATTCGACAAATCGTTGTTGAATATTGACCTCAATATATGTACCGAATTGATCGAAATCTCAAATTTTCAGGAAGAACAAGAAATGCTCCTTACAATTTTTTTTTAATTCTCTAACATTTAGGTTCATAATTAACTTGCGCATTGGTATTTCGGAGCTAATTCAGAAATATAAACCTGGTCGAATCAGAAGTCCCTGAGATATACAAAACTAATTTTAAATGGATCAAACACTGAAACCGTTCGACCGATTTTGCCGGCTATCAAACTCAGCCTGATTCTTAGGCTCCAAAGTAAATTTGAAAATTTCAAGACGAAAACTAAGAGTACTCCCGGTCTACCAGTTTGGAGCAAACTTGTTCACAATTTCTGCAGCAGTAAGTCCAATCTAGTCGGATAAGACCATTTTAGGCTCAAAATTAAAACATAGCAGACATTGCGGCAAAACGATAACGAGCTGTTTTCCAGAACAAGCGCGAAAATGTACTTTTTTTTAACAATTGTAAAAGAACATATTTCATCATTTCCAACTTCATTTCCATTCCAACAGATTCATTATCAATGCAACATGTCGTGAGACTTGCAATGTGCAAAGTGGCAAAAAACATTAAAATTCAATTCCATTTCTGAATACATGTAGACATGTATTCGAAAATGATTCACTGCAAGTTCTCTGCCACAATGAGAACGATAAGTTTCTTGTTATTATGTAAATAAATGCACAATCTGGATATGCGAATAACATTTTGGGATTAAATATTTGCATTCCTATGTTATTTCGTTTTCACAACTCTGTTGGATTGCATCTTGAGAGCAAACTCGTAGGTATGTAGAATTGCGTCGGAAGATTATGTTTATACAAGCCTGCTAGGAGAAGTTTTACAAAGTTATCGTTGTATTAGGTTGTTTCTGTCAATATATGAGTTATTCCGTGATTGAAGCTCAGCGTGAGGAATGTTAAGGTATATAGTGTTAATGAATTTGATTTGCAACATTGACAAGGCAGAAATGATGACATATTCCTAGTGAATTTGAGCTCAGGTAATAATTCGGTGATACTGGGATAAACAAGAACACGACAGATTAATTTTGAGAGATGAACCTTGTAATTTGTTAATTTCCACTATATCTGAGCCCCACATGTAGATCAGGTATGAAGATCGTGTATAGCACCTGATCAAAATGGTGGAAAACTTTTCTAGGTGAACACTAATACGTGAAAGTTTCGTAATTGATAGTTTTTGCGATCTTCTTGTCATACGGTTTTGACTTAATTTTGCATGAACGTTCAAGTTGCCATTTTTCCACCAAAAATTAGATTCAATCCGGTGTGTATCTTCGAAAACATTGGAAGTATAAAATTTTAAATAATTATATCTACGGAATCTTTGAGTGGTTTCCGTTCATTCAAGTAGTCGGACTTCGTAATGAAGACTCAAACCTCTAAAAATATCGTGACTTTCGGGAGATTTTAGTTTTAGGCTTTGCCTAACGAGCAATTTTAAACACAAAAACTTCCAATTTGAAATACTCAGATATTTGATAAGAGGCTGAATTTCCGAATGGATAAAATCCAACCAATTCCTCCGATATATTCGTTCAAAATTTTACTTTTCCAATATTTTCGAAAAGGGGATCGGATCGAATTGAAAATTAGTGGAAATGTGAACAATAACAGCTAGAAGGTTCATGCAGAAATTTGGGAGGAGCATATGATTAGAAGATCGGAAAATTTTTTTATTAGGGAGGTATTTTATTTTTGAAAAGCATCACTCAGTTCACGGCCGACCGTAAACAAAATAACTAGCGAAAGAAACAACTTAGAAACACGATATTTCTACAGTCTACATTAATGACGAGGGCCGAATTCGTGCATGGGTTAAATACACCAAATGATTTCACAGATATACCCATTCAAAACTTTATTTTTTCAATATATCCGAAACTGAAAAGATCGAATTGAAATCCAGAACTTCAGCGGAAAATGACAGTTCGAAGGTTCAAACAGAATTTAATAAGGCTAAGGGCCGTATTTATAATTGTTCCTTGGGGCTTCCTTACTGAAGGCCGCCTTGAATTTGTTTTTCTATGTTTCTATGCAAACAAACTTGTATTTGTTTGCATAGAAAAGCAAATTCAAGGCGGCCTTCAGTAAGGAAGCCTCAAGGAACAACTATGAATACGGCCCTAATATGATCAGAAGATCACAGAATATTGAATATTTGAGAAAAAAAAAATTGAATTTTTTTCAGATTGTTCTGATGACACGATCATCATGAAATTTGGCACAGAGTTATCCATTAGCATTTTCGAACTAGCTGCCAAATTTCATCATGAGTGGATCAGTATTTTTTGAGTTATATAAAAAAACAACGATATCGGGAAAGAAACCACGAAATTTCACATATTTTTTCTCAATATCTCCGAAAATAATTACCGTATCAAATTGAAATGTGATGCAGTAGAATGTAGAGATCAAGGTGTGAGCGAAATTTTTTTTGAACATGTTACAAAGAAAATTTCGAATTTTTTTTTAAACCAAGTGACTGGACTATCTCAACAGAATTTCACTTGAAGTTGGGCGTTATTATGCTTCAACTAACTGCCAAGTTTCAATCCAATGGCGTCAGTAGTTCAAGGAATATCAGGAAAATAACCTCGAAATTTCAAATGGCTATAACTCCGAAACTAATCGGCAAAATTGGCCCATTAACTAACTCAACCGAGGCATCTAATGCGTAAACTACCCTGCAAGTCTCAAGTCGTTAGCTTGCTTCGTTCGACAGTTATAGTGTCAAGTTCGTCATCAGTGATTTCAACCTAGTCATTTGAGACCATTTTTGGATCAATATTCAAAAATTACAGACACTTGGACAAATTGATAGCATGCTGTTCTCCTAGAACATGCACGCAAAACCTCTTCGCCAAAATAGCCTAACAACAGCACCTATTATATGAACTAAAGGTGCCTTTTGTGCGAGGGAGATTCAGGGATTTGGGTAATTGGAGATTCACCCTATTGGTCCAGAGATTCACCTTATTGGCTGCCGACGATCACGTGATCGTATTCGGCCAATAGGGAAGAATCTCCGATTACCCAAATATTCGAATCTTCCTTGCACAAAAGGAAGCTTTAGCATCGAAATCGTAGCGAAAATGAACGGAAGCATAGATTTCTGTCATATTTATTTTTTCTATATTTTACTGTGCTTGGCCACTATGAACCATCGACACATTGAACATATCATTTTCGAGATACTTTACAAATCACCACCACCTTGACACTTTACAACATCCATGTCCTCGCCGGGATTCGAACCCAGTACCTTCGGTTTTATAAGCAAGCTATTAACTCACTGCACCACCGAGGCAGACTTCTGTCATATTAGATTTGCGCAAAATAATAGAACAGATTGAACTTCAGTGACAACACTTATTCTATTATCTGTGACTACATTCAACTACAGTCATCTGCACTGAGAAGTGGAAGTAAGTTCAATTAGGTAGTGTACAAAACATCTTCATTCTGGTACAATGAACAAACCTGAGAGAGTTCGTATCTATAATTTTCTGCTCGGATTAATCCGACGACTATTAAATCAATCCACTCCCAAACTATCTCGATATCTACTAACTCCAGTTATTGGTTAGCCACTTGTATCAAAGTATCCTCTAATCGCCATCCAATCAAAAAATCAACCATTCAGGTCATCTCTTAATTAAATTCTCAAGATGATCGAACGGCATTTCGGGAAGTCCTTGATATCAAAAGAAAACTCGCAGGATATCTCGGAGTCGAAATTCGACGATGAAAACGGGCTGGCTCTCAGCTTCCGGTGTAACCGCAGCGCTTCCCCAATTGAAATCAACAGGATACGGATGGAAGTGGCAATGAATCAAGGCTTACTGCGGGTTGCCGGCAGCAGCAGTGGCACTTTTCACTTTCGGGAGATGAGCGTCCAGATAAGGCGATATATGCTTTTACATACGTATATTGGTGCCACAGTTGTGGCCGTTAGCGAGCATGCTTCGGTAAACATCCAAGGACGAGTTTTCCTACGATATTTACGCACGGTGTCAAGGGTGGATAAAGAATGGCGTCGGATTGAAAATGACGGAATTGCAGGGGTGAAACTGTAGAGATGAAGGTGCTTGTGAATTTATGAGTTTAGGCTCCCATAGTTTTTACAGTTTCTATATTTCCGTCGATTTAGTTCGTAATACGAGAAAGGGCGTTTTTGGGGGAGTGCTTTTATGTACAACCAGGAGAATTTATGGAATAATTGAACTCAATTCTGAGAGATGAGTATCCAATATGGCCGTATAATATTACACGGGTGTGTTTTGCAACACTGGGAACACACACTTAAAACTGGCGTGGTTCCACCCTGTCCCAACCCTTTTGGGTACTGGGCGAATATGTCAGTATTCAGAGTGCTAGCCTTCGGAGGATGCCAACGTTTGAGACGTATTCAAAGGTTGGCCTTTCGTGAAATAACAAAAATAGTGCGGGGAGGAACAGCCTCACCAGGTGATGGCTTCTGGTGCCCCCTCTTTGGGATGGCCTTGCACAGGCCGTGGTTTTATGTTAGATACCCCTGGATGGACAACTGTGGATCGCGAAACTCCATGAGTGTTACAATCGTCGTTGGAACTGGTAAGAAGCGTGTTAGTCATCGTTTGAGGTGTCGGGGGATATTGAAGTATCCGAGATGAACTGACGTCCCCTTCAACCCTTGCCAAAGCTGGAACTTCCAGTGATGAAGGTGTTGGAGAGCCTGAAGATAACTCTCTAGTATCCGATACGGTGGTGGTCAGCAAGGCCAGTTCAACTGTCGTCCTGGGGCCACCTGCTGAGTTGAGAAACCTCAGGTTGTCGTCCTCGGGCTTCGTCTGGGCGGCAATACCGGAGGTCATAATATTATGATATAATACCCTTCTACATACGGATATTGCTGCCACAATTGTGGCCGATAGCGATAGGTAGATGGAGAATTGCATCAGATTGATAATGACGGTATTGCCGTGGTGAAACGGTAGAGATGAAGGTGCTTGTGAATTTATGAGGTTAAGCTGCCATAGCTTTTTAAATAATTATATACTTTGGTCGATTTTTTCGTTATACATGGAGATGCGTTTTTGAAGATTCTGAAATAGTAATGTAAAATATATCAGTATACTTATATCCTTCCACATCGGTGCATTAGGGCCACAGTTGTGGCCTTCTTGCTTCGGTAAACATCCAAAGACGAGTTATATTCACGCTTGGCGTCAAGAGTGAATTAAGAATGACAGCGGATTGAATATGGTGGAACTACAGGGGTGAGAGAGAGATGAAGGTGCTCGTGAATTCAAGTATTTGAGTTTTCAAAATTTTTCCATATTTATGTCGAACTTTCTCGTTATAGAAGGGAATGTTTTTTTGAGGGTGTGCCTTCAAGGAAAACTCCAAAAATATATTGAATGATTGATTCAATTCTTGGAGATGATGGAAGACATATTGAGCAATAACGAACTGATCGTCGAGCGAATACAAAAGATGATCTTCGATGGGGAAACTTACCCCCTCACATTTCCATTGAACAGCAAAGGCGATAAGCTACATTCTTGCCTCAATCCTTCGGTAGGATTTAAAGGTTCTAACAATCTGCCAGCCTGCTTGAAGAAAGCCTTTTTACCTTCATACAATGTTTGTATGATATTGACTAAACAACTGCTTGTGCCAACTAACTCCAGGACTTCCCAAAGTCGATACCTAGGGATGTCCCATACGCTTTCTCCAGATCAATGAAATCTTTGGGTACATCATGATTGACAGATCCGGTTCACTCTATTTGAAGACTAAATATGGGTTATAAGTTCTGAAAATCTGTCAGCCTGCTTGAAGAAAGCCTCATTATCTCTATACAATATTTGAATGATCTTGACTAAACCACTGATTGTGCCAACTAACTCCAGGACTTCCCAAAGTCGATAACTGGGGCTGTGCCTTACACTTTCTCCAGATCAATGAATGCTATGTCTAAATCACGATTGACAGATTCAGTTTGCTCTATTTGAAGATTGAATGTGGGTTGAAGGTTCTGAAAGTCTAACAGCCTGCTTGAAGAAAGCTTTATTATCTCTATACAATGTTTGAATGATCTTGACTAAACCACTGCTCGTGCCAACTAACTCCAGGACTTCCCAAAGTCGCTACCTGGAGCTGTGCCATACGCTTTCTCCAGATCAATGAATCCTATGTCTTAATCATGATTGACAGATTCGGATTGCTCTATTTGAAGACTGAATGTGGGTTGAAGGTTCTGACGATCTGTCAGCCTGCTTGACGAAAGACTTATTATCTCTATACAGTATTTGTATGATCTTGACTAAACCACTGCTTGTGCCGACGGACTCCAGGACTTCCCAGAGTTGATACCGAGGGACTGTGCCATATGCTCTCTCCAGATCAATGAGGGCTATGTGTACATCATGATTGACAGATCAGGTTTTATTGAAGATATGGGTTGAACGTTCTGACAATCTGTCAGCCTATTTGACAGCAGCCTTATTATCTTTATAGAATGATTGTATGATCTTAACTAAACCACTGCTTGTGCCAACTGACGCCAGGACTTCCCAAAGTAGATACCGTGTGACTATGCCATATGCTTTCTCCAGAACAATGAAAGATCAAGTTTATTCCATTTGAAGACTAAAAAGATTTTTTGTGTAGAATCGACCATGAACAAAACCTCTTCTCTCCTCACATATCACGTGTGCTATGCCCCTCCGAAGGTAAGCCATAATAACCTTGCCGAAAAGTCTATACATAGTGCCATTGACACTTATTCCTCTGTAACAATTAGGATCGTTTCCTAGAACATTCGCGCAAAAAACTCAAGTGGTGAAAAAATTTCGTTAACCGGCGGAAAGCAAAAACAATAATCAGGCGTCCCGTCCTAATCGTATTCCCAAGCCTACTCCGGAACTTTTTCGCTTAATGCCCCCCAGATAACCACAATTTCCTGGTGCTCGGCATAACCCTACATCACCTAGCTGCTCCGCTGACATCGAGATTGTTTATTGGCGAAGGCCAAGAGAGCTCCGCTACTATCTACATTCAGCAATAGCATGATTTACTGGCCGATATAGAGACGCCGGCGACGCTCACCGTCGCCAGTTGCGGCGCGACGTCGGATAACGCTCTCGACGCCGCGATTTATGGATCCGTTTGCTGGAATACGATGCCCGATTTTAATTATCGCGACCATTCAAATTAAATAAAACATCGTAATTCAGTTGGAGTCGAGCGGAGGGTTGAAAACTGGGAGGAAACGACTCGAGGAAAATACGTTTGTGTTGATGATCTGCGAGCGTCGGTCTTTTTGTAGTTTACGTTTTGCGGTGATTATTGTTTGATATTCCGTTCGAGTATGATTAGTTTTTGTGGATTGAATTCGGGAGATATGAGAATGGGTATGTTTTCAAAAGAACAGAGCTCGGGGATTGGAATATGTTTTTCTCTATTCCTCTGCATCATAGAGTTCATTTGTGGAAGGAAGGAATGACCGTATTGTGTGACGTTTCCTGTACATACTGCCATATTGACGATAGAGCAACCTGAAACAACAATAGGATGAATATCATGCACTTGAAGGTTGGCATTCGAAAGATGCCCCTGGGAGATAGCTCTGTATGTTGTTAATACTGCAGCATTCCATCGAACAGGTCATAAGTATCTTGAGACTCCTCTGCGGTTTCCAAGGTAAAGAGGTCTGATGATCGGTAGGAACCGTGAAACTAAAGTAACCGTACTCCTTGAACATCGCTTCTTTGGTGTAGATATTTTGGTTGATTGGATAATTAGCTCTGATCAAGGTAGAATGTTTGTTGATTTATCGACAGGGATTCGTCTCTTTATCATGTCAGATAATACGGAGCGATATCTCAGTGCGTGGCACAACTAGAAGGGGTGATTCTTTGAGTGGTTCTAAGAAAAGAGGTTCACATAACCAAAGGTCCCGTAATGCTTAGGTTTCAAGATACAGTGTGTCAACATTTTCAACAGGAACAGTTTTTTCGTGAATATCTTGATTATCCTTCAGTTTATTTTGTTGAAATTCAACAACGTTATTTGAGGTGAAGGGTTGATTGAGCCATTACAAGATTGGAATCATCATGTCAAGTGACGCCTTGGAATGCACCTTAACTGATACATTTGAACCAAAAAATGTCCGCCCCCGATTTTCTGCAACTGCAACGTTTTATTTTGAACATTCTTTGTGTATTTTGCGTTTTTCTTGAGAAAATACATGAACGTGACTTTATTGCATAGGATAACATACTGACGTGAAGTCAAGTTTTACGCGTTTGTTAATTTTCACTAATTCGGCTCCCATAATTAATCCCATTACGTCTAGCTGACCGGCTGATCGTCAACAAAATGAGGCCGAATTCTAAAATTCCATCCTGTGATCCCTCAGATATACATACCTACTGTATTTATCCCTTCAATGGATGATCGGATATGCATTTCTTGTGTTTTTTTCGGAAATGATTAAGAATAATATCGACATCACAACGAAATTTGACATATTTTTCGCAAAATAAAATTTGATATACTGTTCTTATATAGTGACCTCAAGGACTGGGGCAAACTCCATGGCATAGTTATGATCTTTTTTCAACAGAAACCTCGAAAGTTATGCGTCGAAATTACCATTGAAGAAATTCAATTTTAAAAACCTCACTCTCGAGAAATTCAGGAAATCATCTCAGAATTTTAAGGGAGCAAAAAAATTTGACATATTTTTCACCAATTTTTCTGCAAATAAATATTTGCTAAAACTGAAATTTGACGCACAATTGTTATATTTTTGACTCAAAGGTTTGTGCTAATTTCCATTGAATAATGATGGATATTAAACAAAACAAACCTTTCAAGAAAAATTTTCGAAATTTTTTTTTCGATTAAGACCAATTTAGGCTCAAAACTTGAAAAGCACAGGCATCGGTCACAACGATAACGCTTTTATTGCCTAGGACAAGCACTTAATGACAGAAAATGACTTTCTGCTTAATATGGTTCATAAAATAGATATCTGATGGAGTTGAAATTTTACACATTATTGTTAAATAAAGACTTCAACGTGTGCACCAAATTTCATGCAGATTTGATAGGTAGTCTCTGAGGAAAAATCATTGGATCATCTCAAAATTGTTCACCAGATTGCGCGATAGTATTCTCAAACTTATTAGGAAGATCGAATCTAATCGTATCGATTAATTTCTTCTCATGAATGAAATTTTGAATGGGTATATCTACGGAACCATTTGACGGATCAACCTTCTCTACACATATCGAGTTTCTAAGTTGTTTCTTTCGGAAGTTATTGTGTTTACGCAGTCCACCCAATGACTGCATTACCATTCAAAATTTTATTTCCCCAATATTTCCAAAAATCAGATCAGATCGAATTGAAATCCAGTACTTCATCGAAAAATCACAGTTCGAAGGTTCATACAGAATTTAATGGGTATGATATGATAAGAAAATCACAGATTTTTTTTTTCAACTTGTTCTAATGACATGATCATCACGAAATTTTGCATTAAGTTGGCTTTCAGCATCAAATTAGCTGCGAAGTTTTATCAGGATTGAATCAGTATTTTTTGAGTTATACCGGAAAAAAGCAACGATATCGAGAAAAAACCTTGAAATTTGACATATTTTTTTCCGATAACTCCAAAACTTATAATCGTATCGAACTGAAATTTGGTACACTGTTGTGAAATATGAAGCTCAAAGTCCAAGCGGAACTTTTTTCTGGATATGATGAACGGTTTCCGAAAAAAAAAAGTTTGTTGGTAGAAATTTTTTTTTTTTTTAATTCACTGACAATATGATACTGATAAAATTCGGCTCAAAGTTGTGCGTCGTTAGACTCCACCTAAATGTCGAGTTTGAATTCAATCGCTCAGGTATATTCGGAAATAAAAAATAAATAACTTCAAAATTTCAAATAGCTATAACTTCGAAACTATTTCACCAATTTGGCCCATTAACTAACTCAACCAAAGCATTCCAATGCCCGATCTACCCTGAAAGTTTCAAGTTGCCAGCTCAGTCCGTTCGACAGTTATCGTGTCCACGGCCGTCCGGACAGAATCGATTTTGACACCGGATTCGTCATCAGTGAGTCCAATCTAGTCGTTTGAGACCATTTTCGGCTCAATCATCAAAAATTACAGACATTTGGATGAAACGATAGCACGCTCTTCCCCAAGAACATGCGCGCAAAAACCGTCTGTCGTATTCGTCCCATTAACTAGCTCAACCGATACATTCTGCATCGAAACCTAACCTGACAATTTCGGGACTCTAGGTACAGCGCACACGGCCGGACGGACATAATCAAATTTGACCATGGATTTTTCATCAGTGAGTTTAACCTTATGGTTTGAAACCAATTACAGATATTGTGACATAACGATAACGCTCTGTTCCCCGGAACAAGCGCGTGAATTCCTAAAAAGTATAAATAACCACTACTACTAACAATCCGAAATTTCAACAAAATTGACCGGACCTCCGGTTGTATAAATTACTCCTTCAAGACTGGCTATGTACTCACATTACGTCTTGTACATCTGAGGAATGAGTTTAGACCACACCTATTTCTGTGCGCATTTTCTCGGGAATAATTTTTTTTTCAAAAATGGTCTCAAAAGATTCTCTAATGCTGAATCATATTCTGTCCAGCTGGCTGGCACATACGTGGGACGTTTCCAAAAAAACTTGATTGAGACTAAAATACAAGCTGGATTTGAATTATAAATTTTGAAATCCTAACCCTCGCTTCAAGAATGCAAAAACAGAGAAAATATTCATTATCTCGACCCAGAGAAGCCGATTCTGATCGGGCTCAAACACGCAAAATCCAATATACCTGTTCCAATTCCTTCTCATGATTGGTATGCATATAGTTCTACGGAATTGCTATTCATAGAAATTGGTTGAATGTTAATTCGATCGTATGTTTCCCAATATCCGAACAGATTTCGGCCAAGGGAGTTCAGAACTGAACAGATTCAGTGATAAAACTATCGTTATTCAATTCCAAAGGGGAAATATCAGTATAAATCTCCGACATAATATATCCCTCTGTTCCTTTTCATTCCTGGGAGCCCCTACCTGCATATGTCTTTCTATGGTGAGAATGGGTTCACGCAGACTGGAGTTAGTTTTACTCGAAGATAGCCGAAGTTGTATCGAGAAGGATTAGGAAATTCCGTAAAGAATTCATTTGAAATACAGAGAGGACTATATCGCAGAGTTGTTTAACGGAATTATGGTCCAGATTTTCGATATATCGGTTATTTAGGATTCTGTTCGAAGAAGATAACCTCGCTGAACATAAAACATAAAACAGAAATTCATTAAATTGCTTATCAAAAAGATAAGTCATTTTTTGGGGACATATCTTTCGACCAAGAGAACAGAGTAAGGGATAGAACCACGATAACCTCATGAGGAGGTTCTGCATATTTTTATAAAGAAAATATGGAGTCAGCGTTCATAATACTCGGCTAAGCTGAAAGGAGTAATCTAAGATGAGCCAGTGGTGTGTTTGCAGGAAAATCTCTTGAAAAACTTTCACATTAGACCCAAAATATATATGCTGGTATGTCAGAATAGCCTCCAGAGCACATATTTTGTATGGCTCTGTAGTTTGGTGAAGAGATAGCTGGCGAACAACAAGTTACCAAATACCCATACGACTACTGGGACTCGCCTGACTGGTAATCATAAGAATTTTCTGTTAAATAGCAACTATGTGAGTCCTTCTAGAATCTTCAATGATTTGTGGAGACAGATATTGAATAAATAAGATACAGACTTCAACAAAGAGATTGAATGACTTCACCAAATAGCAACTCACCCGTCGAAGGCAATAGCAATGAGAGGCTGAGGTACTATTGAACTTCAAAACCTTTCAAGGTATAGGAACAGGAATCTCAAGTACATAGTCTACAATCAACTGTATTTCTGGAAATTGTAGCAATGAAAGAGCTCGAGAGGTCCTCCAATCCAAATGCCGTGCCTTTTGAACATTAGAGCTACTGTATAGTACTCGGTTAGCAACTAACTCCGCTTCATCTGAATACTGAGTTACCCAAGTTCATCAGGAGAAGAGAAGGCTGATTGATTCGTGCATAATGATATATAACATTATTTTATGAGTCTTGTTTAATTTGTGGATCCTTGATGATACCACGCACCGAGCAATGAAGGCAGGATACAGACGAAAACTGCCTTATTCTTGCCTAGTCAGCTTTGTTCGAAGCTTAAGACAATGTTAATCTTTAGAGTACAACATTGACCAATCAAATAGTTGGTTCTTTTCGGTATTCTGACAGATCACTGAAAGCTGATGGTTCTCCTGCACAAAATTTGTTCAGCTGAAGATGACGACACAGATACTCACAACATCTAAGTTTGCCCAGCATTGAATATAAAAGGGGGTAACTTCAACCAATAACTATACGAACTGAATGGCTTAGTTAAAGAGTAAACAGTTACACCGGCTGATAAATTACGGCGATGCGGCTTTTGGCAACACAGCCACATTAAATTTTCAAGAAACCTCCTTAATATCTCAAGGTCAGGCACCTGCCCACGGTTGTCATGCTTTAACGTTGCCAATAGCCGAGAGAAATCTTAGAATGCGTGAAATCTCTAGTTAAATAGGACAAAACGGGGTGTAGTTCTGCAGGCTTCAGTGATTATTTTTGAATTTTTTCGAGATGTACCCATTAAATTCCTTTGTGGAAATGCACCATGTTGTTTTTCTTCCATTTTTGGATCTATATCAGTTTCATTTTCCCGAAAGTTTTTGAATAGAGAAAATTGGCAACATTGCGCATTCTCACTATTTTTTTTCGAACATTTGCACCAAAACATTTTTTTAAAAACGAACTTTGTCTTCCAAAACTCATTTCGTTCTATTCAACGTACTGTTAGCTTGCTAGTTCACTAATATCTCGATGATCATAAAAGAATTCACACACTCAAGATAATATTAAGAAAGCACCTTTGATGAACCGAAACGAAGCCTATACAAAATAAAATATTGAAACTGCAACGAATTTATGCTTGAAGGAAAAAAGAAAACGCACTTTGATATTTCAATTGGTTCATGGAGAACAAAGAGCTCCATTAAAATGAACGAACATTAACACAAGGACGAAGTCGAAAGGTTGACAAATATTCCATCTCGATCAGAGCTAATCATCTAATTAACCATAGCACCTGCACAGAAAAAGCGTCAAGAAGGACGATTACTGCAGTGTCGAAAAAACCACAGATAGAACTCTAGATACAAGTATCTAAAATCTTATGTGTCGCTTTCGAGGTATGCCACTCTGATGATCGGAAACAACCGTGAAACTACAGTGACCGTATTTCTTTGGTATCACTTCTTCTCTAGATACTTTTATCTAGAGTCCTATCTGTGGTATGTATGCCTGATGATCAGGAACGAGCATAAAACTGCATCAGTAACCGTAAGTTTGGTTGATTGAATGATAAGCTCAGATCAAAATGGAATATCTGTTGAGTCATAGATTGATATTCGTCCTTGTGTTTATGTTAGTTCATTATTTCTAGAGCTCCCTCTTCTCCATGAACCAATTCCTATGATTATTAGATGTTGAAAGTTACTATCTTGTGAAAAAACCACATAACTTGAGTGTTTCCAAGTCGTGACGGATGTTGTACAAACTGCGATATCCCAGATACAGCGACCTGAAGTGGCAATAGAATAAAGTCATGTACATCGATCAAAGTACTCTGCACTCGAAGGTTTGGTTTTGTAAGATGCTCCTGGGAGACGCAACTGTATGTTGTTGATACTGCAGCATGCCGTCGAATAGGTCATGAGTATCGGAATTCCCATAGGTTGCTTTCAAGGTGTGTCGGTCTGATGATGGAAAACAACAGTGAAACTGCAGTAACCGTACTTCTTGGACGTCGCTTTTTCGGTGCAGATGATTTGGTGTATGGGATGATTAGTTGTGATAAAGGTGGAATATTTGTTGACTTATCGATAGATATCCATCCTTGTGTTTATGTTAGTTTATACTTTCATATGTTCAAAAGTAAGGACGAACTGCTAAACAATGATACACGACTTCAAATAATGACGCTCTCGTCTCATTCTGCAGTTTTACCTGTCGCTCTTAAGCCGACGTTTCGCTTTATTTGAGAGAGCTATACAAACAAAAATAATAATTATACTCACACAATTTTAATATGAAAATAAAACTGAACCAACATGGAGGATTCACCGGAAAAACCCTTCCCACACATTATCCGTTGAATTATTCCGGTCGATGATGACAGAAGGAGGGAATGTCTCTTTCCACACAAATATCAAAGCAGATTTTCCGTCTGGTTAATGTTCTTTTCGTCGACAAACCACGTGTTGACTCGCAGGCGGAAAGCGAATAAGTAATTTACTTTTAATAAGAGTGACATTCCCTGGATTTCGACGTCACGCACGCGGGGATCCAGTTAAAATAACCCCTAGATATGTTTCTCATTATGACGATGTGTCACACCACGGACGTCGTCACGGAACGAATACGGGCACGCGACTCGACGTGGCCATCGCTAAGACAGAGATGGATCTAGGTGTCGAGAATGTTGAAAAGAACAAGTAGTATTTGGTGCGAGTTGTATAACGCCAGACCATACAAATGGTTTGACATCCGGTGGATGTCCAGTAATGCACATCTTTGACATCCAATGGATGTACTGTCCGATGGACTTACATCGGATGATATAATTCCGACACAATGGATATACAATGCACGTCCGAGGTATATTCAGTATTTAACCGATAGATATCTTTTGAAGCCCCATTTCATGTTGATCTGAATTGAAAATATATC
The DNA here is from genome assembly GCA_958510865.1 of Myrrha octodecimguttata. Taxonomy (NCBI): domain Eukaryota; kingdom Metazoa; phylum Arthropoda; class Insecta; order Coleoptera; family Coccinellidae; genus Myrrha; species Myrrha octodecimguttata. The sequence goes on along the minus strand of OY294058.1, from coordinate 66,473,251 downwards.
GGATTTCCATCGGACATCCAATGACTATCCACGCCAGTTGGAAGTCTATTGGATTTGCATCGAACATCCAATGAATAACTTTTTTACACCCATTTCATTTTGAAGTCTATTGGATAAACATAAGATATCCGATGTATATAGGATATTCTCTCTGTTGATGATAATATTTGTTATTGCCAGTTACTTCCGAACTCAGTAGACAATCATGTCAAAACGATAGTGTTGTTCTTGATGTTTAAAACGTTGTACTTAAATTCAAACCTGTCTGCGGTCTGACATTCCTCTCACTCCAGAAACATAAAAAAATACCTTTTAATTCTCAGAGTGAGTTCGAGTTTCAAATTTGTTGCAATCGAGCTTTCTAATTCAGCCCAAATGATGCTTCACAAATAGCGATTCTTTTAATCCTTACGGTCGATCTCAAACACAATTACTTTTGCGGCTTGAAAAGTTGAATTCGAAAATATGTGAAATCCGCCGAATAATTCGGTAGAAATAACAATTAAAAATTTTGTTTTCCCAATATTTTCAGAAATGCAGATAATGTAATGATAGCTTGAAGATTCATTCGAAATTTTCAGGGATAATATGGTGAGGATGTTGCAGAATATAGGTTATCTTAAAAATTTTGAATTTTTTAAAAATTATTCAACTGACACGATCACGAGGAAAATTTGCTCAGAGTTTTGCATCAGCATTCTCCAATTTCATTATGATTGGATCAGAATCTCTGAAAGTTGAAATCGGATCAAGATGAAATCTGGTACACTGCTTCGAAATCTGGAGTTTTCGGTATGTGAAATGTTCTTTTCAAATCTATTGAATAGTTTAAAAAATTTCTTGAATTCATTGATCATATAATTGTAACAAAATTTCCAGAAAAGCTTCTCCTAACTCTGGAACCCTTTGCCTGATTTAGCACATTAACGAACTCGATCATCTCATATTGAAATGCAACAAAATTTCGAGGAAAGTTGCTCCTAATTCCGGAACCGTTTGCCCATTTACGAACTCAATCTCATATTGAATTACAAGTCAATAGAAAGCTCTGACCGGCCGGCCGGACAGTATTGATTTTGACGCAGGGTTCTGCATCAGTGAGTCCTAGCTAGTCATTTGAGAACATTTTCGGGGAAATATTAAAAATTATAGACAATTTAAAATGATGATAGCACTTTTTTCCAGAACATGCCCGCAAAATCAATCCGAAAGTTTCACTTTATGTCACTCTAAGTCAAATGAGAAAAACTCAAATTTTGTTTCACTTGAATCACCTTTGAATGCTAGTTTTCAGGTAAATCATTTCAGCAGCCTTTTTCAAAACACGAAATTTCAGCAGCATGAAACAACCTCAAGAAGATTTCAGATAGATAGAACCAGAAATTATTAGGCCCGAGTATTAAAAGACTCCAGGTATTTTCTTTCGAAAGTTATCACGTGAGGATGGATATAATTGAAACTTGCCAAGATTTTATCTTAACTGACTCAAGCCTTACAGTTTGCAGACAACCTGCCAAGCACGTAAAAATTCGTCTCTACTGAGGAGAAATCCATGGATTTATATTACTGGAACTTGGTACTCCAAGCACTTAGCTGGATCAATTCACACCAAAGGTTGAAAGTGAATAATTGAAATTGAAAATTAGTTGTCAAATCGACCATGTGGAGTAAATTATACCCCTGTGTATACTCCATCCACTTTTATGAAGTCTCCGAGTTGGACATGATGTAAGCTTATCAAGTTTTCGTAACCAAAACTGAGGCAGGTTGGCACCCCTGAAATATCGACAATGTCAAAATAATTCTCCGAGACGTTGCCAATTTTCTACTCTCTTTCAACTCTCAATAAGAGATCCAGCATAATATCCCGCAATCAAAGTTATTCTCGTATAATAAATGAACATCTGACTTTGATTAGAAACTGAAAGTACCGAGAGTGCCTTTGAGAATCAGAGAAAGAGTGACAAGTGCTATAATAGAGTTGAATTGATTTCTTTAATAACTCTGACATTTTAAAATCAATCATTCATCATGAACTATCTCACATTATGGACTTATTGAATTTTCTAATAAGTTTGAATAGGTATACGTGAAATATTTCCAGCAACAATAAAAAGAAATGCTTTTTCAACATTCTATAAAGGATAACATTAGTTATCTGACAGAAAATGACTTTCACCTAACATTTTCCAAATATACACAGTGAAATGAGTCGTAATTTCATGGCCAACCGGGAGACTTTCCAGAAGCGGATGAAGTATAGTTTATAGTTCTTCAAACCTGACAAAAAAACTGATTCCGCCTGTATCCATCCAGACCTCATGAATAATTTTCATTTTGTGACATTCACCGACAAGGTTCCCTCATAAAGAAACATCTATTTGGCGAAGTGGATGTGGTATAGCGTGACTGAACTAATAGATTTCCTTCCCTAAGTGCAAATAAATTTAACGATATATGTGTGCCGCTAATAACGCATTCAAAATCACTTTCTTTAGCCGTAAATAGATTTACTGGTTGTTGGTTAGTGATATATGTTGCATCGTTTGGATTTGGAAACATATGAATATGACAGTCAGTCATGAAGATTAAAATAAATTGATCAGATGAAGGTATTTGTGTGCGTCATTGAAAGACATTGATAAAATTGATTGAATGGTTTAGAACTGACAGAACAGATGGGAAATTTTTATGTTTCGTTCAAAACCAATAACGGAAATATTTCTTCATCTGTTATACACGAAGGCACTTCAATTGGTAAACATTGAATTGAATAATTGGAATTCGTACTGGATGCACTGAAAATTGCTCTGTTTACAGAGCCTCCCAGATACCAAATGTTCAAACCGTTAAGAGTGGTGAGACATGTGGTGAAAAACGTGAAGAATTTTGGTAATCGGCTTTAATTGCAGGCGATAATAACCAATAAAAACTTAGAAAAGCAGTGCCGTGAAGGCAGCAGCTTCTGCGCTAAATAGAGATGACCACTTTGGCAACGAATTTCAACATGCTCGCAAAAGCTGCTGCCTTCACGACAGTGAAGGTAAAGTACTGGATTTCAATTCGATATAATCTGTATTTTTGGAAATATTCGGAAAATAAAATTTCGAAACGGTATTTCTACGGAATCATCGGGCTGAATTCACCCATTCACGAATTATACATCTGTAATTAAGCTCCAAACCTGCTCTACAAAGATTCCGAGTCGTTTATTCAGAGAGTCATTGTTTTACGTCCTTTAACACAATAACTTCCGAAAGAAACAAATTAGAAACTCTATATTTGTAGGGTAGGTTTGGGCTTGATTACGAAGGCTGAGTTCGTGAACTGGTTAAATCCATCCAATGATTTCGCAGATATACCCATTTGAAATTTTATTTTGCCAATATTTCACTCATGAGATCGAATTTGAATCCAGTACTTCATCGAAAAATGACATTATTATGATCAAAGATCACAGAATACTGATTATTTGAAAAAATGTTCTATGTTATGTTTTAATGACATAATCATCACGAATCTCTCCACAAAATTGTCTTCCAGTATTTAAAAACTAGCTGCAAAGTTTTATTATGATTGAGATAGTTTTTTTTGAGTAATTCCGGGAAAAATGAAGACATCTTGGAAAAACCACGAAATTCGACATATTTTTTTTACAATATGTTCAAAAATTACGACCGTACAGAACTGCAATTTCGTACAATGCTGTGAAATATAAAGCTTAGGATACGAGCAAAATTTTGTCTGAATGTAATGAACAGTTTCAGAAAAAAATACTTTTCGAGAAAAAATTTTAAATGTTTTTTTTCGAAATTAACTGACAGCACTATCACTGTATTGTGATCCGGCTATGACTACTCGGGGTTTAGAAAGTGGTTAATTATAAATTACAGTATAACACTGAAACGTGTCTCATTTCAATTGAAATTTAACTTGAATAAAATCTTTACACCATTCAAAAAAAATTATACCAAAAAACTTTGTTGCGCTGTTCTGGTTTCTGCTTCTTGTCTTGATGTTGAGGACTATGACTACCGTGAATTGACGAATTCTTTTTCAAACCAAATAATTTGCTCGAAAGATAGTTCTGAAATTACTCACCTTTGTACTTCACTTTTGTGAAAACACTCGTTAGGATCCTGAACTCATCATCAGGCGTGTCTCCAATCTGAAACGAAAATAATGAATCAGTTAAATCTGAATATACAAGAATCAGAAAGTAGTTCTTATGTTACCTATCAGTTAAAACAACTCTTCATGCTGATATTGCAATCTTAATGAAAAAACCTAGAAAAGCATTGCCGTGAAGGCTTTTGCGCGTATGTTCAATGTAGATGACCGCTTCGGCAACGAATTTGAACTTGCGCTCGAAAGCTGCTGCCTTCACGGCAGTGCTTTTCTAAATTTTTTCCGGTAAATTACTGGATTTCAATTCGATCTAATCTGTATTTTTGGAAATATTGGAAAAATAAAATTTTGAATGGGTATATCTACGGAATCATTGGGCGACTGCGTAGTAAACACAATAACTTCCGAAAGAAACAACTTGGAAACTCGATATTTGTTGAGAAGGTTCGGACCTTAATTACGAAGCCCGAATTCGTGAACGGTTAAAATCCACCCAATGATTCCGCAGATATACCCATTCAAAATTTTATTTCCCCAATATTTCCGAATAAACAGATCAGATCGAATGGAAATCCAGTATTTTTTTTTTCAAATTGTTCCAATGACACGATCATCACGAAATTTTGCGAGTTGTCTTTCAGCATCTCCAAACTAGCTGCGAAGTTTTATCAGGATTGAATCACTATTTTTTGAGTTACACCGAAAAAAGGAACGATATCGAGAAAAAAACCTCGAAATTTGACATATTTTTTCCCGATAACTCCGAAACTCATGATCGTATCGAACTGAAATTCAGTACACTGCTGTGAAATATGAAGCTCAAAGTCCGAGTGGAATTTTTTTCTGGATGTGACAAACGTTTTGAAAAAAAAATTTTTTTAAATTTACTGACAGTATGATCCTGACTAAATTCGACTCAAATTTCTGCGTTGTTATACTCCACCTAATTGCCAAGTTTGAATTCAATCGCTCAAGTAGTTTCTGAAATAAAAAATGAATAACTTCAAAATTTCAAGTGGCTATAACTCCGAAACTGTTCCACCGATTTGGCCCATTAACGGACTTAACCGCGGCATTCCCATGCGCGAACTACCCTGAAAGTTTCAAGTTGCTAGCTCATTACCTTCGACAGTTATCGTGTCACGGCCGGCCAGCCGGCCGGAAAGAAACGATTTTGGCACCGGATTCGTCATCAGTGAGTCCAACCTAGTCGTTTGAGACCATTTTCGGCTCACTCATCGAAAATTACAGACATTTGGACAAAACGATAGCACGCTGTTTCCCTAGGACATGCGCGCAAAAATCAAGGTTTTTCAAAATTGAAGAGCCAAACTTGGTTACCGGAGAACTCTCAATGCACTGATGAAGCATGTATTTCATGAAATTTAATCATTAATCTTCACAATGAACACATATTCTAATCTGAAACCTCATTTTTGGCAACAGAAGGACCATATTGAAAGCATACTATGGCTACTATATCAATTTTTCAGTTTCCATTCACAAGGTTTGTTTTCTTCATTTTGTTCGTGAAGAAAGTGATCAATGATACTAGAAGGAATGTTATTTTTAGATATTGCCCTGCAGTCGACTTGTGTTAAGCTAAGCCTGAGTTGAGTGTAACGAAATGCCTCGAGTGAAACTCATTACCATGTGTATGTACAGTGGCAGAACATCAATATGAGCTCTTCAGGCAACTGGCTTTACGAAACAGTTTTGCTACTACGCGTCAAATCGCAGTTCGATGGTTCGGAGGGTAAAGTGAACTTTCTATCATACCTATATTGCCGTATTCGAGGTTTTGAACTGTTCTCATACCATCCACGATTATTGCTGTCTTGAACTTAGTACCACTGTCGTCAACTTTCGAACTGGCGCAGAGAATGGCAACAGTGGGGGCAGAATGGCCGATTTTGCCTATTTACGAACTTAACCGTCGCTTTTCGAAAAACAACCAACCCTGAAAGTTTCAGGTCGATAGGATCCTCCGTACATAATCCTGCCTTCAGTCGGCCGGTCAGACAGAATCATTTTTGACACAGGATTCGTCATCACTGAGTCCAACCTAGTCGTTTGAGACCATTTTCGGCTCATAATTCGAAAATTACAGACATTTGGACAAAACTATAGCACGCTGTTTCCCAAAACATGCGCGCAAAATTAATCGTTGGTATATTTATAGTATTTTTCCTCGTTCCCTCTAACTCAACCTATAACTGCAAGCTACGTAGTTTCACAGAGCATATGCTGAAATGAGAAAATAATCCATTTCCAGGGTTTCATACGTTGGCAACTAATCATATATGATATGATGTCTTTGCCTCAATAAGTCATGAAACAACCCTTGAAGTACTAGCTTTCCGCGTTTCATTTGATATGACATTTCACTTTATTGCTGGGAAGGCTATGCGTGTAACTTCATTACCCACATGATACCGCTCTACATACTCGTATATCATTGCAATTTCCTATGAAAACGAAAGCGGGATGTGACCCTGTTCAGAATTGCGTTTCAGAAGGGAATATTTTCTTTTTTGTAGAGGTCAACGTCGTTATTTTTTAGAAAGCTTCGATGCTGGATGATGAATGTCGAGAATTTTTATTGGTTAAGGACTGCAGTAAGAATGTTTATGAGAAATATTCATGTTGTTTTCACTTCGATCGCTCCTTCTTTTTGGTTGGATTTGAGCAGCACATTTCTAAAGAAAACTGTGGTCGCGTTTTTTTCCCTTCTAATTATTTCTTGTAGGTTGGGCAACCAAAAGGTGTTTTTTTTAGAGGAATAAAACTTTGAAATGAAATAAAACAAGGATGAAATTTTGAAATTGACTTCATTCTAAGGATAATCCTGTGGCATTAAATTTTAATTTCATTTCTGGCATATGACCGCCACGGCGGGCTCGGACGTAATCTTATCAATTTTCAATCACTTTTTCCAACATTCGTGGCCGTTTATCGGCAATAACGCGGCGAATGTTGTCCTTCAAGTGGTCGATCGTTTCAAGCTTATCGGCGTAGACTGGCGACTTCACATATCCTCACAGAAAATAGTCTAGAGGCGTTAAATCGCACGAGCTTGGAGGCCAATTCACAGACCCGGAACGTGAAAGTATGCGGATATCAAACGTTTCCCTCAGTAAATCGATTGTGGCATGAGCTGTGTGACATGCTGCGCCGTCTTGTTGGAACCATAGCTACTGCACATGATGATTGTTCAATTGAGGAACGAAAAAATCAGTTATCATGGCTCTATAGCGGTCACCACTGACTGTAACGTTCTGGCCAGCATCTTTTCTGACGAAGTGCGGACCAATGATTCTACCAGCCCACAAACCACACCAACCGACGTCTCTGTGGATGCGTAAACGGTCCATAGCTAGTCGAATTAGTTGCTCTGATGGACGATTATGTTGACCGTAAAATGGTCGTAGAGCGCGATAGGTATTTCGAACAGAACCATTATTTTCAAAATGCATATGTACAATTTGGAAGCGCCGTTCAGCTGTCAGTCTATTCAGGTGGAAATGCCAGACCAAACTTAACACAAATCACTCGACAGCTGACAAAATGGTGGAGAGTTGAAACATTGTTACCAACTTGAACTTCTATACCTCTAAAAAAACACCCTTTAGTACATGGAGGCTATCAATTACTCCTAGTGAAAGAAAACTCTTTTCGACTGATCAATTAGAATGTTAGCGCAAAAATCTGATAACCTCGATTTTGAGAATTTTAAAAAATTATCGGAATCGTCTAATGATCATCTTCTTCGGTAACTCTATCTCGCAAAGTTTCTCCTCGAAAAAGTGGAAATGTCACTCGAGTTTTACTATTTCAAGTTTGAACTCGCTACGATTCAAACCTGGCTCAATTAGTACTGTATGGAATGAGGCAATTTAAAAAAACATTCAGGCGGGATTGAGTGAAAGTCGCGCAAAATGGCGGAGGAGCTGTTATCGAACTTTCACAGGGTTTTATCACTACCTCAAATCTAGGAACATCATATACAGGGTGTTTCATTGGTGAATGAATATACGGTAACCTGGGGTAGAGCTACCCTCGGCAAGTCCAAAAAATTTATACATGATAGATCTAGTCAATTTCTTAACCAAGATACAGAGCGTTTCTTGTGTTCACTGATATTTCCAATTACTCATGACTTTGGAACTACCCAGTATAATCTATCTATTATCGTGTAGCGAATTCATCCACTTTATATATTTCGCTCCGCTCTCAAAACTCACTCTCCAACCCATCTGCATTCACCGCTAAGAAGATATTCTATCTATACGCTGCATTCCTGGCCGACATCTGCATTTCATCTTTGTCCGTGTCAAGGCGAAGAAATTCATTCAACAAGATCCAACGCATCGACATCTGGTTTTTACCCCCCTCGAAGACGGAAACACAGTACCGACCGGCGCCTAAGCATCCCTAGCTCACTGCACGATATCGAGTGACGAGTGGTATAGGAACTCACAAGTGGCGCAGCGTTTCTCAATCCGGGTTTCTCACAATTCAAAGGCACACAACTGCTCCGCATCACGACCGCACTTATGGAAAATCTTCTGGTCAATACGGCCATGACTACATTCCGTCAAAAGCTGACAGCTGACCTCCTCTAAGTCGGTCACACTCCTCGGACGAGGCAGAGCGCTCTAGCACACAGTCTACACGGTCTCACACAAACGGTTTGGTCAACCGTGCATCAAACGCCGTACACTCGTGCTCAACAGCGCAGAAATGGCACAACGGCTCGATCACAGCCGCGTTTTAGAGGAGAACACCTTTTCGGTCTCGGTTACACTCCTCCAGTTGCATCTTTCTGGTATCGCTTTCACTGGAAAGGGAGTCCTGTAGCGCCCTCTCTCAGCTCTTTCTTAAGTCGCGCGCGCAGTACCATCTCTTGCGTCTCAAGTACCCTACGTTACCTGCTTGTAACGCTTGGCCACATCATCGGTCAACGTACAGGGGGCGCACGCTGTCCCGGTTGGATCCTCTCAAGATCTCGGAAATACGCTCATCCCCAACGGTCTGGTACACTCCTTAGTGATCCTCTACAAGGGGTGTCCGCTCACGTAGGCATCGAAACGGCTTAGTTTGGTGCATGCCCTGACGAGTTCCCCCAAACTAAGCCGGGACGAAACGTGACACTTCCCCAAAGAGGTTGAAGCTACCTCGCAAACCTTCAAAAGCTTCAATCGGAATTTATGATTCACTTTTACCGGTCAATCGTTTCATATTAAGTTAATTGAAAAATTCCAGGTCCGAATTAGAAAAATATGGGACTTTCGTCAAGTTGAGATTCAACACCCTGTATATTGAAATTTCAAAATTGGATCTGAATATCTGGGAAAGGCAGGAAATTTTCAATTCGAATCAGTTGGTTTTTATCTCGCACGTTGAATTGTTCATCGAAAAATGCACTGAAACATTCGATTCAATAGAGAAATTGCACTAAATTCTCAGATAATTCGAATTTCGTAATGGAATTGAAGTAGTGTCTTGTCGTTCTAATTTGAAAATTTGTATTTTATTTTATCTCGAAGGATTTTTCCGAGAATTTTCCGAAAAAACATTAATTTTGAAGAATGAACCCGAAATGAATAATTGAATAAATTAAGAAACACAAATCTCAAGCAACAAAGTGACACCGTTTCGTTAAATTCCAATTCTCGCCCGTTTCAAAATATAACTGATCTCAGACGAATATAAGTAAACATTTAAATGTTCAATTATTTCATTCGGGAACATTTAAGTGTTTCTTTGTATTCGTCTGAGACCGGAAGTAAGGAGATAGGAAATAGCAGGTTAAGGTATCAAAGCCACCTACAATAAAGCACGTTACAACCAGACATGATCTAAAAAATCAGAATTATTTCGAGACTGAAGAGAATTGAAATTTAACGAAATTGATTCCTGCAAATTTTCACCTTTTTGCGCGCATGTTCTAGGGGAACAGCGTGCTATCGTTTTGTCCAAATGTCTGTAATTTTGGATGATTTAGCCGAAAATGGTCTCAATCGACTAGAAAATCGATTCTGTCCGGCCGACCGGCCGGCCGTCGACACGCTAACTGTCGACAGAAACAAGCTAGCAACTCGAAACTTTCAGGATAGGTTGCGCATCAGAATGCCGCGGTTTAGTTCGTTAATGGGCCAGATCGGTTGAATAGTTTCGCAGTTATAGACACTTGAAGTTTTGAAGTTATTTATTTTTATTTCAGAAACTACTTGAGAAATTGGATTCAAACTTGGCAAATAGGTGGAGTATAACGACGCGCAACTTTGAGCCAGAATCATATTGTCAGTAAATTAGAAACAAATTTTTTTTCGAAATTTTTTTCCAAAAAATTCTATTTTTCGGAAACCATTCATCATATCCGAGAAAAACTCCCACTCACACTTGGAGCTTCATATTTCACAGCAGTGTACCAAATTTCAGTTCGATACGATCATAAGTTTCGGAGATATTGAGAAAAAATATGTCAAATTTCGAGGTTTTCTTCTCTATATCGTTGATTTTTTCGGTATAACTCGAAAAATACTGATTCAGTCCTGATAAAACTTCACAGCTAGTTTTGAGATACTGAAAGACAACTATATGCGAAATTTCGTGATAATCGTGTCATTAGAACAATTTGAAAAAAAAAATTTCTATGATTTTCTCATCATATCATCCTCATTAAATTCTGTATGAAACTTCGAACTGTTATTTTTCATGAAGTACTGGATTTCAATTCGATCTGATCTGTATTTTCGGAAATATTGGAAAAATAAAATTTTGATTGGGTATACTTACGGAATCATTGGGTGGATTTTACCCATTCACGAATTCGGTTCCGTAGATATAGCCATTCAAAATTTTAGTTTTCCAATATTTCCAAAAATACAAATTTGATCGAATTGAAATCCGATAAGTTATCAGTAAAAAATTTCAAAAAGCACTGCAAAGGCAGCAGCTTTTGCGTGCATGTTCCAATTCATTGCTGAAGCGGTCATCTACATTGAACATGCGCGCAAAAGTTGCTGCCTTCACGACAGTGCTTTTCGAAATTTTTTTCTTAAGGACCTTCCCCTGAAAAATAATTGAATCCCGTATTTCGCAAAGGAAATTTGTATAAATAATAATTTTGATTAAATTTCAATAGTTCTGAAAAATAATAAGAAATCTATTTCAGCGGGACATTTTCCTCTCAAAGCTATAACTATAGGTTACCATTTGCAAAAATAATAAACCGAAATCCCACGCATATTCAAGAACCTGAAACAATCGTTATTTTCATCTGCTTCCCTCCGAAGTATCAAGAAAATCAGAATGAACTGAGAAACAGCTTTTAGAAGGAAATATTAGAGCTTCTCTTTGTTCTCCTCAATTCATAACAGGAATAAAAGCATAAGGATACTGCGTTATTTTCGTATATTCCGATGTCGTGACCTACGTTATTAGTATTCTGAATTAATTTGTTTTCAAGCGTAAGGTAAATTTTCTTTCACTTAACATTCCATTGATTTCACAGAATGTGATTTCTGACATGGAAATCATTTTTAGCAACGCACAGTGTTTCTTGTCGGAATTCATTCTTGAATCCACCTGGAATCAATTAGTTGCTTAGGTGATTTTTCCGAAAAATTCGCGCAGATTTTCAACATTATCATTTATGTATTTCAATTTTTGTACCTGGATTGAGATATTTCTCTTGAATCCCTGAATTCCTTCACAACATCAAGAACTACTGAGAATATATTTTCAGGAAATTTGCACACAGCGACTGTGCATATGTTATTCTCATAAAACTTGATTATTATGTCATGTGTTATGTGTTATTATTATTTCAATTTGAAAATGTACCTCTCACACAATCTCGGATCCATGCAAGATCAGCAAAAATGCAAGAATGAGTAAACTTCGGTTCATATACGGAAATTCTATACTTCAAGTTCCAGTTCATTAGATCTCATGTTCCATGATTTCTTCAAATTTCCATATTCATTATTTGCCTCAATATTTCATCATAAAATTCCAGTAGAAATGAACGTATTCAAATTGATAGAAATCATACATATTCAAATTGGTTCGTTTTCATAGAAACGTTTGCAGTTAAGAACATTTTTCATGTGACTGTGAAACAACATCCATTTCGATGAAAGGTTTTTATCAAAAATGCCAAATATACTACTGTTATAATTCTCATTCCTTCAATTTCAATGAAAATTTTGTATTATTGAGTACTAATGATCTTCACACTAGCAGAAAATTTAAGTGCCCGACGCAATTCCAGAAGTTTTATCTGGTAATGTCTTGTTTTCCACAAAGATTCTCAATATTCTATTTATTGATTTCGTAATTCCAATTCTTGAGATTCACAAATACGCATTTGATCTGATGCGAGAAAATAGTTATCAATTTCAATCCTGAATAATTTTTCTACGGAAACAATTTTTTGCCATCCTTCGGTTCCCTTCCTCTTTAAACTCCCCACAAGTGAAAATAATATACCTATAGATTCTCAATCAAACCAAACTTTTCGAGCGCTAGTTCTGGAGAGCACCGCGTTATCTTTCCGTCAAAATGTATATAATATTCGAATTTTGAACAAAAGATTGTCTTGAACGATTAGGTGGGACTCCGGTGGTTAAACTTCATTAAATTTGTCCGTTCATCTGGCCGTCCGTATGTGCTCTTAGATTTGAAATTAAGGACGAAGGGTCTTGATATTCTCAAATAAGGTGTGGAGTCCAAATATCTCGGGCAAATTCTTTAATGGATAAAATTTTGAGGCTACTTCTTAAATATTATTATTTTTACGTGCTTGGTCTGGGGAACAGCGCGTTATCATTATTATTTTTAGTATATTATATCTCAAGAGTACTGATGCGATCAGTTCAAAGCTACGAAATTAGGTGAAGAATACCAACGCAGGACTTCGTGTGAGGATTTTCTCAGATTTTGAAAAACTAGTTCCTGAAAATTTTCCTGATTTTGTTAAGAAAATTCGTTTTTACGGGGACTATTACTCAAATTACGGTAAAATTTAGTACATCTTGAAAAAAATCTTCAACAACAGTGTTTCAAATTTCAATTCAATCTGCGATATTTGTTTTCGGAGATATGTATTAAGTGAAAATAGATGAAATATTGTTGTCAATTTGCAATTAACAAATTCCGAATCTATCCAATTCAGACTTTCTTGACGAATATTAACGCGCAAAAAAATGTGAAATCTCGTCGGAGTGGTATCGGTAGAAATTCTAGAACAATTGTTTTCGAATGTAATTAAACAATCCATCACATTTCAATAGACGACTTCGGCCCAAGTTGCCAACCCACAATTTTCTTCACAAATTTACTACCACTGGGGAACGGGAATTTCTGGACAAATTTGACGTGATAAGGTTCGCGTTATTTATAAATATCCGTAAGAGTTACCTCTGCTCTCCAAGCAAGATAATTCCTTCCAAATATAATGTTTTTGTTAAGATCATTTCTGATTGGCTGAAATTTAAGTTGGGATTCCTGATTTCATGTTAATAGTGTCAAATTTATATAGGATATGTTCCGCAAATCAATTGGTTATTTCGCTCGCCGGTTTTCCATTCCGTAATTATTAAATATTCGGTTGGTTCCTGAAAAAAGTTAATTACGGAATTTGATTGATTAAAAAACGATATTTCTGTCATAAAAACGACAGTCAATGTTCTATGGTAATATATCCATAGCATAGAACAATTTAATTTACTTTATAATCCATAGAACTTAGAAGAGATAACAATCAAAAATTACTAGGTATGGTCTACGGATCATAAGGTTAATAAAGATTGTGCTATGCTGAGGATATGTTACCATATAACATTGATTGTCGTTCTGGTGCATAGACTTAATGTGTCTATGTTCTAGTGACAGAAAGAACGTTTTTTCATCAATCAATTTCCGTAACCAACCTTTTTTTCAGGAACCAACCGAATATTTCATATTTACGGAAATCAGGAATCTCAACTTAAATTTCAGCCTAAGAAAAATCTATATTTGGAAGGAATTATCTTGTTTGAGGAGCCGAGGAATCTTTTACGGATATTCATGATTAACGCGAACCTTATCATGTCGAATTTGTCCTGAAATGCCCGTTCTCTAGTGATAGTAAATTTGTGAAGAAAATTGTGGGTTGGCAACTTGGGCCGAAGTCGTCTATTGAATATAAAAAAGATCTATTAAACCATAATGATTCAGATTTAAGTTCTATCCAATATTTATTCTCAAATATGTTCGAAAAATTTCGTCAAGTTACGTGACTATTTGAAATTCTGGGATTATGTCCCTTATATCTTTGGAAGAACTGATACTCAGAATAAAACTTTATTGTTCGATTTGGACAACAATACATCACTTCCAAACGAGTTTCCTGAGGTTCGTACGGGTAGAAAATTCGAAAAAAAATCTTTTTTCGAGAATTCTTGTTGGAACAGATTGTTTCCTCAGTAGATATATATTCCCATTCAAATACCTTTTTTCTCAATATTTCCCAAAAAAAAACAGCTTCGATGGAATTGAGATTTAGTATCTGGTTGTAAATGATAGCCTGAAGATTTATACAGAATTTCGTAGGAAACATATGAACAGATCACCCAATCTTCTCATCAGGAAGTAAAGTTACGTTTGGCATGGTCATTACGTGAATGGGTGACCACTTCGACAACAAATTCGATCAATCTCCTGATCTTACGACAGTGCTTTCCCAGTTTTTTTGTCGAACCTTGGATCTCATCTAGCATCGAATTTAATATCGTAAATGCGAGAAAACGAAAATAATAATGAATCATCTTTCGGAATTCCAACAAGATCCCTTCGACCAACAGTAAATCATTCGAAAAATAGTGTAGCCCGCTAGATTGCGAAACGATGGCAGTTTATTCTCTCAACATTCCGTTTTTATGAGAGACATTAGAGGCAGGCATGGCGTTTATTCGGCCCTTGTTCTATTTTATATAGTGGCAAACATGTCCACTTACCGCCAATATTAAAACCGGCATGTGCTATCCCGGATACCTTTTCCACTTTTTTGTTTACCAGAAGAGGAATTCGGTTAAATGAAACGCTTTCCTGATATTGTGCCTGGCAAAAAGTTTTTTTTTCGATCCAGTATAGTAGATTTTTCCATTTGTTTTCTGTTATTGGCGTCTGAATTTAAGATTGCAGCGCCACGGTGGCCAGTTTTAGAACCTTAGATACAGACATAGATTTCGTTTGGATAGTCGATTTTGTAGTGTTTGTTAGTGTTTGGTTTGATAATTTTTGATTTCACGATTTATTCAAAGACTTTTCAGACTTTTATAGTTGACGAGAGCATTACTGGGAGTACACATTCCATTCTTATAAAGTAGGTATGTATCATTCTTCAATCTTATTGAGTGTAGCAACTCTTAAATTACGGGGATATCTACAAGGTTAGACAGTATTTTAATATTATTTATTTTCAGATCCAAATGGCAAGATTGACTTGATTTCTTAGGCTATCTTGAAAGTTGAAAAACAGATAGTGTTGTAAAACATACTTTTTGGAATAATAGACAAATTCTCATAACTTTACTATTTTTATAGCGAAGGACTAAATACTCAATATATTGTGAATAAAATGAATATATTCACATAAAACTAATGCTACTTGTATCGTGAGTCTTATTCATTATGGATTGACAAATAAGACAGTTCTATCACTAAAACATTTACGTTGTTCCTTAATGATCAGTTCAATATGCGGATTTCTTGAAGGCAGAGCATTCCTCTTGAGTGAATTTCTCTGTTTGGATTAGGGGCCTGGAAGAAATCTGTCGTCATGAATGTGATCTAATATTTCATGGGCAATTCGTGCTTTCCTCTATGAAAATGATCATCATCGGTAAAATGCATGCAACAAACTCTCATAAATCTTGTTTGTTGGTTTTTATCGATTCTTCAACACTTTCAGTCTCGACTTGTTAAAGGAAGTTTCTTTCACCCTAACTCGAAATTTTTCACCGGGATGTGGAAATCTATGGGAAGGGACATTTGAGTTTGCTTTTCCTCAGTAGAAGCACTTGTAAAATCAAACAAACGCCAAGAAAAATGCATTAACTCTCTCATTTTCTTAATATTTCTTTCAACTTGTCAATGATAATGTCTGTACCTCGGGTTACTCGGATCGCCATCAGAGGGAGTAGCGCTTATCTACATTCACCAATACCTACAGTGCAAACATTCATCAGAATCTAGGGAATATTTTGAATCAATGTTTAGAGGTTGTACTTTGTATTTTATTGATTATATATTATTTTTTTTATATAATAATCGATTAAATGAACGCCATTGTCTGAATTTGCTATTTCGTGGCTGGTTATATCTTTTTTCCAAAGAAATATTTAGTCGGATTTTCTTTTATCATTTATTTGCTCCTCTCATAAATATTGCGAATATATTCGCAGCTTTAAAATTCTCCTTTGAACATGAATTAGAAAATGGTTGTTATATCAACAGATTCTGTTCTCTTATACTTTGTATATTTCACTATTCATGGAAGTTCAAGTTACCAATAATTATATATATTTTTGCATATCCTGCATGTATGTATTGTCACCTAAGGAATATGTAATTTTTTTGCAAATAGATAAAAATGTTCTCATTTATTTTTATTTATTTTTTTATACACTGAGTAAGTGGGTATATACTTAGAATTTGATGGAAAAGTTATCATTTTCTCATATATATCATAATAATAATGTGTCATATGTCATGATATTCCTTCATGAACCGTCCAGCCCTTATTTTCAACTCAGTTCTAAATCTAAGTTCGGTCGGATTTATTCCTGGAAGTATTGTGGAAATAAAATTATCACATTATTTTGTAGGTAGTTTTTTTCATTCAAAAAGTCCTCAAATATTTCCGAAAAATTAAAAACCATGGATTAAGATGGAGCTTTTCGATGATTTGCGAAGTATTTTCAACCTCATAAGGGGGTATCACGTTTCGTCCTGGCTTACTCCGGGGAAACACGTCAGGGCATGCATCAAACAAAGCAATTTGATTTTCACGTGAGAAGGCGTAATAGGGCGTGCGATGTCATTGCCATCGAAGATGACCAGGGTTGTATGATCTTGGGAGGTTTTATTGGATAGGGTGTAACCGCTAACATCCCCTGCACGTTGAACGATGCGGCCTACGTGGGCAGGTACGAAACAAGAGATGAAGAAGGGTGGAGTTAAGTAAAGCTGGAAGGGGGCGCGTTACAGGGAAATTCGTTGAAAGATGACTGTTTCGAGGTTCACGCAAATTTTTGGGAGTTCCATATAACAGATCTCTTCCAAGGTTACTATCCTCACAACATACTGTATCATTCCACAAGTTTCACCAGGTTACAGTTCAATTGATCCAACATACTTGTTTTTTGAAGAAATTGGAACAAGCTTCAAGGTGGACAGATTTCTGAAACTGTTTAGTCATCTATGTCAACGAACGTTGTTTTATTTTTGTTTCTTTGTATGTCATTTGAGCTACCCAGGGCCCAATCTTAACGCTTCAGGAATGTTTTTCTAAAACGAAAGCCAAAAAATTAACTTTTAGTGTATTCCAAAGAATCATACTTAAAACAGTCTGAATTCGGGAAACTATAAGGAAAATATATTTTTTTTCTTCTCGAATTTGTATTAACTCCAGGTTCAAATTAGTGGAATACATGCAAATTGATATCATTTTCCCAGAGAATGGGGGGCCAAAAATTAATAGCGTCAAGGCAAACACAGACAAATTATATGGTCTTCATGTGGAGTTTTTTTTTTCAATTTATGACTAGTTAATAGAATTATCAAGAAAAAAATTCGGAAACGAGTTTATCTGGATCAATATTCTCTGGTCAAATATGAGGATAAAAAGAACGTCAATAAATGTACCTGTCATAGCATCAGCGAAAACCGAAAAAATATTGTTATCAAGTATTTCAAAAAAAAAATAAAGGCGCACATATTTTCTCATGGCTAATAAACGACGAGAACTGGCAAAAGATTCTGCAATTCACCTTGAATTTCTATAATACGATGTTGATTTAAGCTCTTTATATAAATGACCACGATTTCAAATGCGGCCCCATGTGAGGAATATTTCCATTACAAATCGCACAATTTTAGTTCATACCAACCAATGACCTTGACTTGAGTGAAAAATAATCAATAGAACCTGTGAGGGCTGTAATACTCACTATATCGAAATTCTGAAATTTCCAAACCTCTAAGGACTGTTCAATATGTTAAGGCTACATATCATATTCAGGATAATCCCCATGATTAATCCCTTGTAGTATTTTTCGAGCTATGTGAAATACGGACATCATTATGATAGTGGTCAATTTACTCCAACTAATAGGCTTATGAATGTATATACTATCCATAATATCAAATACTCAACTGGGAAAACAGGAATATTGTACATGACTCCAGATACACGTGTTTCAAATGTGTTACTGTCGGTTTGAATCTATTATTACGGTATACAGGGTATTTCACCATGAATTGGTCAAACATATATAGCCGTATAAATTACATGAGGAAAGTCATATACCCCGTTTTCGAAACATAAGCGAGATACAGAGTGTTTAATGTGAACTTTGAGCAATATTCTGATAACTGTGGTGACTTAAACGTGACCTTTGAAATAACGGTTTTTAGTCACATCTTAGTATTTTTTGGTGGTCAATTCAATTGTTGTGTAGAATTCTGGAAAAAATATTTCAAAATAGCGAAAAACCTACAAAGTTTGATTTTTTCGTTTTCGATCATCAAATTGGATAGCATTATTTCAATGTACTTAAATTTCTGAGATTTTACATGAAAAAATGATTCAAACTCAACTTTCTTCACATGTCCACAGTGGAAAAAAAATTCACCCAAAATTGATGAAATCTTTCGGGGTTAAACTCACCTTCATTCTGAACACTGGGGTGAAAACAGAATGAAAAAATATCCATTGGTTTTCATTTTGAAGCCTTCCAAAGACTCCGCTCAGAGTACTCAAGTAATTATCATTTAGAAAACTGGTGGCCCTACGGATACCATAATTATGCTAATAGGTTTCCAGAGTGACCTGGATAGAAATATGAGTTCATCAAGAAAAAAATTTTTATTAAAAAACTATGGTGTGAATGGAACTCTCCGCATTCGGAAAAAAGGGTCAAATTCTTAAAAAATCTAGAAAAACACTGACGTGAAGTCAGCAGCATTTACGCGCTTGTGAAACTTGCGAAATGGTGACTTGAAAATTTCAGTGAAATTTCAATGAAATATCAAAATTCTCAAAAAGAGAAAAACAACTTTTTTTTCGAATTTTTTCATGGATAACTCTTCGTATTGACACTGTTAATCTTCCAACCAAGTTTCATTTCGATCAGATATATATTTTTCGAGTTATTGAAAAATCAAAATTTCAAATGACTGTAGCACAAAAACCATTCGGCAGATTTGGCCCATTAGTGGACTCAACCGAGATATTCAGGATCTTAACCTAACCTGAAAATTTCAAGACTCTAGGCCCTTCCTTTCGAAAGTTACAGCGCACACGGCCGGCCGGACGGACAGAATCAATTTTGACCACGGATTCTTCATCAGTGAGTCCAACCTAGTCGTTTGGGACCAGTTTCTGCTCAAAATTCGAAAATTACAGACATCGTGACGAAATGATAACGCGCTGTTCCCCAGAACAAGCGCGTAAAAACTGTTCTCCTTAGGCCCGCTTCTTCGACGTAGATGTTTTGGTTGATTGGATGACTAGCTCAGATCAAGGTGGAATATTTGTTGGAATACAGACAGATATTCTTTCTTGTGATATTTAATTATTCTTAAAATAACTACAGGAAAATCCAAAGGTTAGGGAAATATCGTCGAAAACCATTTTCGCCACAAGACATAATATACAAAGTTTCTCCAGAAATCCTTTTGACTAACAGATTTTCTGTGACTTCCGAATTCTGTAGCTGATACTATAGAGAAAGAAACAGAGAAGCACCTTCTGTATCATTCTTTTATGACGTATATCAAAATATCGTGAAAAACTTTTTTACATCATTAAAGAACTAGTGCATATTTTCTGCTTTCATTCAACGACTTAGAAAAATTCAGAAAGCAGCAGCTTTTGCGCGCATGTTCAATATAGATGACTGCTTCGGTAACGAATTTGAACTTGCGCGCGAAAACTGCTGCCTTCACGGCAGTGCTTTTCTATATTTTTTTCGATAGATAACTGGATTTCAATAGATGAGTGCGGCCCAAGTTGCCAACCCACAATTTACTTAGCAAGTTTACTTTTACTGGGGAACGGGAGTTTCAGGACAAATTCGACATGATGAGGTTCGCATTATTTATAAATACCGTAAAACATGTCTCGGCTCTTCAAACCAGATAATTCCTTCCAAATATAGGTTTTTGTTAAGATCGTCCTCGATTGGCTGAAATTTAAGTTGGGATTCCTGATTTCGTGCAAACAGTGTCAATTTTCATAGGATACGTTCCGAAAATCAACTCTGTTGTTTCGGTTGCCGATTTTCGGGTCCGTAAATATGGAATATTCGGATGGTTCCTGGAACAAGCGCGTGAAAAAAGTTATTTACGGAATCTGGTCGATGAAAATGCGGTCGATTTACTGTCACCAGAACGATTTTCTATGGTGAATACCCATAGCATAGAACAATCTATGTTTACTTTAGGTTTGTTTCGGTTCCGAGTTCAGAACCACAGACTATTGGTCTATGCTAGAACCGTCCCGAACAGATCTGAACTCGGAACCAAAACAAACCTAACGTAAAAATAGATTGTTCTATGCTATGAATATTTACCATAGAAAATCGTTCTGGTGACAGTAAATCGACCGCATTCTCATCAACCAGATTCCGTAAATAACTTTTTTCACGCGCTTGTTCCAGGAACCATCCGAATATTTCATATTTACGGAGCGGAAAATCGGCAACCGAAACAACAGAGTTGATTTTCGGAACGTATCCTATGAAAATTGACACTGTTTGCACGAAATCAGGAATCCCAACTTGAATTTCAGCCAATCGGGGTCGATCTTAACAAAAACCTATATTTGGAAGGAATTATCTGGTTTGAAGAGCCGAGGCATGTTTTACGGGTATTTATAAATAATGCGAACCTTATCATGTCGAATTTGTCCTGAAACTCCCGTTCCCCAGTGAAAGTAAACTTGCTAAGTAAATTGTGGGTTGGCAACTTGGGCCGAAGTCGTCTATTCGATCTGATCTGTATTTTTGGAAATAATGGAAAAAAAAAACATTTTGAATGAGTATATCTACGGAATCATTGGGCGAATTTGACCCATTCACGAATTCGACCTTCCTAATTAAGGTCCAAACCTTCTCTACAAATATCGAGTTTCTAAGTCGTTTCTTCCTGGAGTTATTGTGTTAAGGTCGGCCTTACGGCCGACTGCGTAAACACAATTACTTCCGAAAAAACCAACTTAGAAACTCGATATTTGTAGAGAAGGTTTGGACCTTAATTACGAAGGCCGAATTCGTGAATCGGTAAAATCCACCCAATGATTCCGCAGATATTCCCGATAACTTCAAAACTTATAATCGTATCGAACTAAAATTTGGTACACCCCTGTGAAATATGAAGCTCAAAGTTCGAGTGGATTTTTTTTCTGGACATGATAAACCTTTTTCGGAAAAAAAATTTTGAAAAAAATTTCTTTTTTTGATTTGCTGACAGTATGATCCTGACGAAATTTGGCTTAAGGTTGCGCGTTGTTATAACCCACCTAATTGCCAAGTTTGAATTCAATCGCTCAAGTAGTTTCTGAAATAAAAAATAAATAACTTCAAAACTTCGAGTGGCTATAACTCCGAAACCATTTTACCGATTTGGCCCTTTAACGAACTTAACCGCGGCATTCCAATGCGCGACCTACCCTGAAAATTTCAAGTTTCTAGCTCACTCCGTTCGACAGTTATCGTGTCTACGGCTGGCCGGACAGAATCGATTTTGACACCGGATTCGTCATCAGTGAGTCCAATCTAGTCGTTTGAGAGCATTTTCAGCTCAATCATCGAAAATTACAGACATTTGGACAAAATGACAGCACGCTGTCCCCCTAGAACATGCGCGCAAAAACCCATAAGTTCTCAAATAATGATATCGATAACTGCTCACTTAAAATACTAATTCATAGTGAGAATGAAACAAAATTGTTTCTGTTTTCTCGCCTTTCAGGGTGAAATCTCAACACCCCACACTGAAAAAAGAAATACTGTGAAAACGGTAGCGTACGAATTCAAAATGCTGTGTAATTTATTAAGGACATAACGACCCGTTTAAGCATATTATCACCGCATATCAAGATTGTTGTGACCCCATAAAGGCTGGGAGAAAGGAACAGACGACAAAATTGTGTTTCAACACATGAAATGGGCATATTTATATAATATGCGAGTAATAAAACGCCTGTGACAGAATGAGGGGTCATCAAAATGCGGAAAATCTCTGAAATGTACTGGTGGAGTAGGGGAGCTCTGGCGGGTCACTCTGCATGTACACGAAATGGAGAAAATAATGGATATACACATGATATTCTTTGTACAGTAATTTGTTGGATTGAAAAATTCAGTGTGTTTTCGCAAATATGCTCAGTGGTGAAGTGTTACACCTATAAACAGGGATTGGCAAAATACATGCTTGGCTTAGTGGGGGTTTTTCCTTTAAACGGAAATGCAGTAATTTTCATGAAAAATCTTTAGAACATCACATTTCAAACATACAATTTCAATATTATATTTTAAAAAAAATGTTGCATTGCCTAAAACTGAGAAATAAAAATGAGGATTTGAAATTTAAAGGGATTTGTCTTGAATGCACGATATGGCAACGTCGAAATCAGCTTTCTCGGAAAGAAAAGGACGTCAAATGTGTTACTTTGCTTAGGAAAACAGAGATAGCTATACTTCGATCTAGTTAGAGTAGAAGACAACGACCAAGGGATAGAATATTGGAGAGTACAGACTGTCATACTGTCAAATCACTGACAAATCGCAAAAGGAAACGAATAACAAATTGTTTGGTTATATTGACAAAAAACACGTGTGTACCACAGAATAGGAATAAATATTTCATTATTCTATAGAAGAGCACGCTATCATACTAAACACCGTTGCCACTTCGAGCATGCCTGGCAAATCCTTTTAAATTTTAAAACCCCAATTTTGAAATATGATTTTGAATACTTTTTGATGGTAATTTGGGAAAATGATGAATTAAACCCACAATAATTATGTTCGAATTTGCATTTGCAGTAATAAACCAAATTCAGGAAATACCCCCATTGAAAAACAAATCACAAAATACTTTCTCGCAGGTATTTGGAATGCAAAATACAAAAAAGACTTTCCTGTAGGGTATCCGAAATATAAAATAGAAAATACAGTTTTTTAACTATTTGTATTTCAAATACAAAAGACAAATTTCCAAATACATTCAGGTGTTACGTAAAATGTGAAAAGAGTATAACTAATTCAGCTCAGCCATTTAATCGCTAAATAAAGCCTGCTAAAGAAATCTTAGGTCAGTATAGTAGCGGATTGACCTGAAAACACAAAACATCTTATCCGAATGAATTAACGACGCTATATACACATACAGAACTGGTGCAGAACCAAACTTTTAGATTCCAATGAAGTTTAACATTTACCATACACATGACAAAATTTTCCTGAAGATTCCAATAAAGTATCGAAACGTCGATAATTCGATGAAGAGTGTTTGATTCACCCCAGAGTCCTGAAGCCAATACCAGCTTTTCCCAGTAAATAATTCATATCAAAAGATGTTTTACTTCTACCTCTCTTTTATGCACAGATTGAAGCGAGTCCTTTCACAACGGCAACAGAGAGCTGCGAAAGACACGAAATGAACAACCCGTACGTTTACAATATGCTAATCTGGTCCAACATTATTTCCCACTGCCTTGTCCCGTTCGTACAGTTAAAATTGTTAATTCTCCTTTAACGTCCGACAATCCACTGTAATGGATTAAATATACATGAGACCTCAGAAGAATTTGTACTACTGCAAATGTAAATTTTTGTAATCTACCTCCACCTAGTTTCTACTGAAATTGAATCTTCATCACTGTTTTACTTTGCGTTAGCTTATCGTCTACGTATATTTTATGATGCGAGCGGGATATGCATCCGTTTCTCTTGAAATATATGAATGGACCTGCTGGAACGATTTTAATTTAGGTGAGTTTTTAGGTTTTCCATTCTGTGATGTATGAACTGTCCAGGGTTCCAAGCGTATATTATTCTACCCGACCCTTTGTTACTTATAGTCTGGCAAGCCCTTTTCTGTATGCCTGGGATGGAACAGTGCTCAATGCAAAAGAACCGAAGCATTTTAGAAGAATATAATCTATTTCGAATTAAATTCTGAGACCCTTGTGACTGCTCAGTGGATAAAGAACATGCATATGCATAGTTTCGTGATGAGAATCTGAATGAGCTTTGTTGCGTCGGTTTCATACGGGATGAAGATAGGAATTGATTCGTGGAGAAAAGAGAGCTCCAGTAATATTGAAATAACATAATCACAAGGACGAATATCTGTCGATAAAACAACAAGAATTCCACCTTGATCAGAGCTTATCATCCAATCAACCAAAACATCTACACTGAAGAAGAGGATCCAAGGAGAATGACTACAGCTGTTTCCCAGTTATTACTGATCGTCAGGTCAAATTATCTCAGATAAAACCGCAGAAGGAATCTCGATAATTGTCACCTTTCAGATGGACCACTGCAGTATAACTACTTACAGCACGTCATCTTCCAGGAGCATCTTGCGAATGCCACCTTCGAGTGCAGTGCTTCGATGTGCACGACGTTCATCCTCTTGTCGCATCAGGTCGCCGTATCTGCAATCTTGCAGATTACAAACAACCGTCATAACAATGGAAACACTCGGTTCATGTGGATTCCCACAAGATGATAACGTCCAACATCTGACAAATATAGGAATTGGTTCGTGAAGAAAAGAGAGCTCCGGTGGGAATCGCAAGATGCTCCTGAAAGATGAAAGATGGCGCGCTGTACGTAGTTATACTGCCGCGATCCATCTGAAAGGTAACAAGTATCGAGATTCCTTCTGCGGTTTTATCCGAGGTAACTTAACCTTACGATCAGTACTAACTGTGAAACAGCTGTAGTCATGCTCCTTGGAGCCGCTTCTTCGATGTAGATGTTTTGGTTGATTGGATGATTAGTTCTGATCAAGGTGGAATATTTGTTGATTTATCCAAAAATATTCGTCCTTGTGATTATGTAATTTTATGTCCAAAACAGTTATCGGAGCTTTTTTTGTGTTTACTTTGAAAAGAGTTGGGGCGGCAGTGCAGGGTATAGGTTGGTTCGTGCCATACTTGTTTGTGAGTCTACTACCGAAGCGGTGATTCTACAGATTCCAGCAGAGGACTCAGATGTTTTTGAAATAATCATAACCTCGGAAATTGTTGATAGAAAGAATTTATCTTCAACAATTTGAATTCAGAATTTCAAAGCATTTTGGAATTTCATGTGTGGAACATCAAATCAGTCAGGTGGTGTCCTTGCTTCGCGATATACTCCTGCACTCTTCCTTGGAATATTCCGTTAACTATTTCCAACGTTGCTCTTTCAACTGCGGTGATTTCAACTCGAGTTGCTTCCTTCAATTCTTCCAATATTCGGGGCTTGTCTCGGTTAACTCTTGATTTGAGATGACCCCACAGAAAAAAAGGCCAAATCTGCGGACCGAGGAGGCCAATGAACGTCACCAAAACCTGGAAATAAGGCGGCCAGGAAAGAGAAGACGAATAATGCTCATTGTGGTTCTGGCTGTGTGGGAGGTCGCTTCATCCGGTTGGAACCACACACGTCGGATTGGAAAACTAGGTCTCCTTAATTCAGGTGCAAAAAAGTTGATTATCATTTCGATATAGCGCTCAGAATTCACGGTAACAGCATTGCCATTGACGTATTCAAAGAACTTAGGGCCGATGACGCAAGTTTGGGATACAGCGCACCAAACAGTCACTTTAGGGCTACGCAGCGGTCTGTCGTGTAATTGCTAGGGATTTCCATTGGCCCAATAACGGCAATTTTGCTGATTAACGTAGCCATTGAGGTTAAAGTGAGCCTCATTGCTCATGAACAAAATGAGGTTCTCATTTTGCTCGACAAGTGCTTCCATCCCACGGGTGAAGTGCATCTGTTGTGCATAACCCCATGACTGTAACTGTTCCACAACAGTCAATTTGTAGGGGCGAAACCGCCATTCTGAACGCAAAATACGCCTTACCGAACGGTCACTGAGCATGCTAGCGAGCAGATCGACTCGGACTGCGAAGAATTGCTTGTCGCACTCTTTCATCGGTCTCAGGTGTTCGAATTGTTCGTTGAGCTCCTGGTAGTCTTTTCCTGATCAATTCATCTCGTGTGCAAAGTGCTTCAACCCGACGAAGAATGATGTTTCGAGAGGGAACCCCCCGATTTCTGTGGATATTGACATGGCGACGAAACTCACGCTGAACGGCAGTGACGGACTCGGTATTACGGACGTAACTATCGTAAGTGAAAACGCGATGATTTCGACTGGTAAAAAAAGCTAAGACCTACCCAATCCAACGGCCCCTTCCCTGTATCTGTAAAAACGTCGATGTCCTCTGTCGGACCCTGTATTTACCACTCATCATTTCTGCGCGCATGTTCTGGGGAATGGTGCCTTATCTTTTCATCTACTTTTATATATATATGATTCTGGATGAAAATTTAACCGATTATTCTACTGAATTCCAATCTTGGAACCGAATGCGATGATTCATTTTCGGGATTATTGGATATTTGCAGTAATTTTCCTTATAACTCAGAGACCACTTGTCGGAAATCATCCGGGTGAAAATTTTTAGGTTGATTTATGTAGTAACCAACGTTGAGAGTTTCATGAAAATTTGGTGGTAAGCTTTCGGGAAATAATTTTTTTCCTCCTGCTCCCAGTTTTCAGCCCTTAGGGTACACCGAATCTGCCGCAAAGCTTGGAGTATCAATTTTGAGCGACACACAGTTTTTCTACCAAGTTTCATGGATTTCGGTTCAGTACTTTCAGAGAAAAGCCCCGGAGTACGGACTACGGACAGCGGATAGATTTTTTTTATCATTTATTTTTTTTATTCATTCAAATCGACATACTTCAAAATAAGTAGTAGAGTCTTGGCTATATTGGACTTATTTGTGGGAAAGGTGAATCAAACCCAATAGACGACTTCAGTCTAAGTTGCCAACCCACAATTTTCTTCACAAATATACTATTACTGGGGAACGGGAATTTCAGGACAAATTCGACATGAGAAGGTTCGCGTTATTTATAAATATCCATAAAAGATGCCTCGGCTCCTCGAACAAGATAATTCCTTCCAAATAGAGGTTTTCGTTAGGCAGAAATTTAAGTTGGGATTCCTGATTTCATGTTAATAGTGTCAAGTTTATGATGGATATGTTCCGCGAATCAACTCGGTTATTCCGGTTGCCGGTTTTCCATTCCGTAAATATGAAATACTCGGTTGGTTTTTGAAAAAAAGGTTAATTACGGAATTTGATTGATGAAAAAGCAGTCTTTCTGTCACCAGAACATAGACATATTAAGTCTATGCACCAGAACGACAATCAAGGTTTTATGGTAACATATCCATAGCACAGAACAATCTTTATTTACCTTATGATCCATAGACCATACCTGGTAATTTTTCCATTGTTGATTGTTCTTCTTCTTTGTTTCCTTTATATGTGCCGGAAATCTGAGTCCATCTGCACATCTTCAAGTATTAACGACTAAGTCTGCCATACATAGCAGGTCTTGGATGCTCCAATACTTAGCCGGATTGAACACATTTTATAACGACAATCACTGCAGAATTTCAACAAACATCACTAAACAATCACGTAACAAATGGAAATCTTTGGTTTGACACCAATATTTTCCGACTCTTTCAATAACTTTCGGAGTTCAAAAATGGGACGCGTTGAAAGTAGTCATCACGCCGTGACGACCATTTTCGAACTCCCTTTGTTGATTGTTGTCTCTTTTATGTTCTATGGATCATAAAGTAAATAAAGATTGTTCTACGCCATGGATAGGTTACCATAGAACATTGACTGTCATTCTGGTGACAGAAAGACTGCTTTTTCATCAATTAAATTCCATTTATTAACTTTTCAGAAACCAACCGAATATTTCATATTTACGGAATGGAAAAGCGGCAACCGAAATATCCAAGTTAATTTGCGGAACATATCCTATATGAATTTGACACTGCTAACATGAAATCAGGAATCCCCACTTAAATTTAAACCAATCAGAGATGATCTTAACAAAACCCTATATTTGGAAGGAATTACCTTGCCAGAGGAACCGAGGCATCTTTCACGGATATTTATAAATAACGCGAACCTTATCATGTCGAATTTGTCCAGAAATTCCCGTTCCCCAGTAAAAGTAAATTTGTGAAGAAAATTGTGGGTTGGCAACTTGTGCCGAAGTCGTCTATTGAATTTCGTCGACGTTTCGGATGTTTATTGTTCGATATTCACATATAAAACAACGGGGTTGCCCTTAATCATGACTAAAAAACAGCAGGTGGCAAAACGATATCCTATAATCTCTTATAAATAATTAGCTTAATTCATTAAGACATTAACATAAGTCAATGCTGGAGACACACCAATTAACGACTATAAACCCCTGATTCACTTTTCCCACAAATAAGTCCAATATAGCCAAGATTCTGCTACTTATTATTAGAAATGGACATAATCAATCCCTCTAATAGTTCAAAATGTAAACTGTGAAATTTTACGGGGGGTAATTTTTTTTTGGTCGATCACTTAGGTTCATTTTTCGATTTTGTCAATTAATAAACCAACGAATAACACTCAAAAAATTTAGTACACGCCAACCGCAGGTTCGCCAGCAACTAAGATGCCAGGCTTAATTGATCCCAAACGATTGATTTTCGGATCATATGCATAAACGAAGTATCCAAAACTTCTATTTTCTCAGACTTCCAAGTTAGGGTTTGCACTATATTTCCTGCAGGCAACAATATCGATTGCATGGTTCACATACCTGGACCATTAGGGATATCCCTACAATCCCCTGCGGTTTATGTTGTGCTTCTGACATATTATGATAGAGTTCCTTATTGAATCCGTAGAGTTGAATCTGCAACAAGAATAAGTTATCAAAATATTGCTGAAACAACATGCTCGATATTCGTTCAACGTAGCGGCTACATGGTTGGTTCAAATACGATGAATATTATCGTTATTATGATACGTGCTGGTTGGTTGGTTGCTATTTAGATGTTAATGAGTTTCTTTCTGATCGTTTTAATGAATACCTCTATTGTAGCTGCACAAAAGGTCCTTTTATGCAGGGAGTATGGAGAATTGACTCTCAGAAAAGCTGCATATACAGTGCGTGTCAAAATCATGGAACAAATTCATTTTCTCAGAAGAAAAATATTTGGCAATAAAATCCTGAAACAGGTCACTTTTTGTTTCACTTTTTCCAAATTATATGCATTTTCGAAGGATTTTTGTTGCACCCTGTGCCATCCTCATCAATCCTCTTAATATTTTGAATAGGGAAAGAAGGACATGTGGTATTTTTTTTTCAAGGTCTTTGTATCTTCTTCACAGGCGTGCAGAATTTTTCAGGAAAAAATTTTTTTTTTCGAAAAATTAGTAACTTCAAAGAGGTTTTCAATTTGTGCACTCTGTCATGACTCATTTACTTTGAGACGATGGTACCTGATGAAATTTGTCACCAAAGGAAAGTCGACCATTACAGTTTTGTTCATGCACAACTTTCAACCCCCTCACGTGAAAAATCTTTTTTTTCTCGATTAAAGGGTTCGTAGGGGTTGAAAGTTGTGCATGAACAAATCTGTAATCATCGACTTCCATTCGGTGACAAATTTCATCAGGTATCATCGTTTCAAAGTAAATGAGCCATGACAAAGTGCAAATACTGAACACCTCTTTGAACTAACTAATTTTTCGAAAAAAATTTTTTTCTTGAAAATTTCTGCACGCCTGTGAAGAAGATACAAAGACCTTGCCAAAAAAGTACCACATGACCCACTTTCCATAATGAAAAAATTTAGAGGGTTGATGGGGATAGCACAAGGTGCAGCAAAAATCCTTCAAAAATGCATAAAACTTTGATAAAAGTGAAACAAAAATTGATCTATTTAAGGATTTTGTTGCCAAATGTTTTTTTTCGGAGAAAATGAATTTGTTCTATGATTTTGACGCGCACTGTATACTCCATTCACTTTTATAAAGTATCCCGGTAGGCCATAATTCAGGTCTATCAAGTGTTTTTACTTAAAACTGACGCAGGTTGGCACTCGGAAATATCGACAATGTCGAAATCATTCTTAGACATGTTGACAAAGGCCAATTTCTACTCTCCATCTCAACATAATCATCACGCTAGGAAACTAAAAATGCTGAAGTTAGTTTTAAAGAAGCAGAGACAAAGTATCAGAAAGTGCTATTTAGAAATGAAATCTGCTTTTTCTGATGGTAATCCTGATAATTTTGAATCAATAATTCATCACAAGCTATTCAACACTTTCGACGTTTGTGAGTCAAAACCTAGGAAATGGTTCACATAGATTCCCAAGAACTTTGTAAATTGATTTAGTTCTTTTAAGGTGACTGCAGGATTAGTCGAGTACTTTTATTTTTTTTGAATGAACTATCACAAAGTAACAAATTACTCTATCCATCATTTTTCAGTAAAATCTTAACAATGAATTCTTGATTTCCGTACAAGAAAATAGCGTATTCAGTTACGCTATTCCAACCACGTTCATGTACGTGAAGATTCTTCAACATTCGCCAGGTCTTTGGAAGTATTGAATTCACATAATATTTTCTCAAATTCCTTATTTTCCCAAAGAAAATAAACATTTTGAAAAATACGTAATCACTACGACCTTTATATAAAGAGGACAAAAATGACTATAACCTAACATTTTCAAAATATACACAGGGAAATGTGTCAGAATGTCAAGGCCAACCGGGAATGTTTATGAAAGCGAATGCAGTATACTTATACACACATCAGAATCGTCTTTGGATCACCTGGTTATATATTGCTGAGGACAATTTATTGGAGGATTGACTGAGGCACATATGTTGGTTTTCAAAATCTAGAATGCGATTCTGTAGGTATCTATGAGAGCTCATTTTGGAGGATTTTGCATAATTTTTCAGGTTTTTTTTGGGGTTTCATTTCCATCTGAAACAGAACCATTAAAAGTTGAATAAAACACTCTTGCGGATTGCATGATTGAACCTATTTGTCAAGGGCAGTTTTTTGGAAAACAGATGCCTAATGCACAATACAGCAACAACGATAAACAAAGTGAACTGTGACATTTCAGAGTAAAAACTGACTCTTTCATCAGACAAGCGAGAAAATGTTGGAATTAGATTTTTCGTTTAGAGACCTTTGGAAAATCATTCATTTTGTCAATTATTTAGTTTTGACAAAATTCCCAAAAACGAAAAATCGAAGGAAAATAATTCGAAGAATTTTCTCGTTTGTCTAATGAAAGTGTCAGATTTGTACTACGAAACGACACTTTGTTCATCGTATATATTCCTCCTGTTCATTAATCGACCTGCTTTCCAAGAAACTGACCTTGATGAATAGTTCAATCATGAAATCCGAAAGGGCGTTTTCCGTGAAAAATAACTGTTATTAAATTTTTAATAATTCTGTTTAAGATATTGGAAAAACCCTAAAACAAACGACTCTATAGGAATTCGTTGATATTTGTAATTTTTAAGTTCATTACGGGACAAGGTGTTGGATGAGTTCATCTGATTTAAGAGTTCAATACTTCAGAAGTAGAGTTATGTAGGCTCAATTTTGTTTGAATCAGATGGTTTTTCACATGGTGGTTATAAGAAGACATCGCACAGTTAAAAATCATTGGTTTCATGCAGGACTGTATGAGAATACGAAATATTGTTAAAGGGTAGACTACTTAAAAAGTCCAATAAGTCGTTTGTGGCAACGATTTCAGAAAAGAGGAAATGTCAGAGTAAGACAGGATGATCGTTCAAGAGCTACTCTGCTGGTTCAACACATATTTATGCATTACAATCACGAGGAATCTCAAATTTGATCACTTTTCAATTGAGGACAAACAATACCTCGAAATAAACCGGCTGAATGTTGGAGGCCAGGGTTCGTTTTTTAAAAAAAAAATTGGTGCAAATTGGTGAAAAAATCTCGAGAATGCGCAATGTTGCCTTTTTTCACATTCAAGAATTCAAAATGAATAATGAAATAAAACTGAAATGGAATTAAAAATGAAGAAAAAACAAACATTGCGCATTCTTACAGAGGAATTAATTACATCCCATCCCATTCAGAAATATACTCACTGTAGCATTCAGAACGACACCCCGTTTACTCCTATCACCGTTGAAATTTCCCTGACTCTTAATATCTCACGAGGCTATTGGCAACGTTAAAGCATGTAGACCGTGTGCAGGTGCCTGACCTTGAGATATAAACGAGGTTTGATGGTACTCGAACAAACTATAATAATCTGCAACCTTTTTCTGCACAATATGCTGGAGATTTCAGAGGAAACTTTGTTTTGATGCTGACAGGAACGACTTCTGTGATCGGATTAAAACTTGTTAATTGGTCGTGAAATAACGACATGATACTGCCCAAGAAATTTGGTTAGGATCGTTAGTAATTTGAAGAATTTTTTTAATTGTTGATAAATTGAAGATATAGATAAGATCTGATCTGATCAACAGGATACTTGATGATTAGATCGCACAGTTTGTACGAAATTCCGTGATGCTCCTGTCATGAGAACGATTCAAAAAATTTCTCAAAATTTATATCTAATAAAGTATTATGGCTTTGCTTATGGTTTTGAAGATCAAAATTCGATATTTGTCCTTGGTAATGATATTTTGAAGAAATTCCTACTTAGTGATTATTTTTGAGCTATAGATTTCATGTTTGAACGAGAGCTTCTTCAATTTAAAACCACTTAAGAAGTCATTATAAAGGGTTTTCTACTAAGAGGTGTTATTTTGATATTCAAAGAAAAATGTCCTTTTGCAATATTAATGATCGGATGTTTATTTCATCATAAAGAAGAAGCTTTGCCGTTGATAGTGGAAAAAAACATCAGGCAAATGACCACCACGACCACGCTTACACGACCATATCCTTTTAATGAAATTTTGCATAACCAAATCGCAAAGTGGCTGCCCTCTGTCCTCGATAGCCTCACACGAACTCCATCTTTGAGGTCTGGAATCGACGCTGGGATATTGGCGTATACCTTCTCTTTCACGTGGCCCCAAAGGAAGAAGTCGCAAGGTGTTAAATCACAAGATCTCGGTGGCCAATTGTGATCACCTCTTGGAGAGATAACATGGTCCGGAAACTTTTCTTGCAAAAGATCAATGGTTCCGTTGCTTGTGTGGCACGTAGCGCCGTCTTGTTGAAAGTAAACGTTGTCCAGATCAATACCATCTAATTCCGGCCATAAAAATCATTAATCATTTCTCGATAGCACAATCCATTCAGCGTAACTGTTGCTCCAGCCTCATTTTCGAGAAAGTAAGGTCCAATGACTTCGCCGGACCATAAACCGCACCAAACAGTCACATGTTGAGGGTGGAGAGGCTTTTCAACAATAGCTCTCTGGTTTTCCGAGCCCCAGATGCGACAATTTGGCTTGTTGACGAAGCCACCGAGGTGGAAATGGGCCTCATCACTCAAGATGATTATCCGATGGAATTCTGGATCATTTTCATGCATTTCAACGACCCAATCAGCAAAGACACGACGTTGTTGATGATCGACCGGCTTGAGTTGACTGAACTTTATAAGCCTTAAGACCCAAATCTTTATGCAAAATACGGTGTGATGACGTTTGTGGAATGCCTAATTCCAAAGAACGACGAGGAATGGACAAACCTGGGTTTTCTTCAACACTTTCGGCTACAACAGCAGAAATATTCTCTGCTGTTCTTGAGCGACGTGCACGGGTTTTATTCTTCACATCACTAACTTGTCCCAACAGCTCGAATTTTTCCATCAATTTCTTTATTGCGGTCCGACAAGGTGCTTCACGACGACCCAAAAATGTTCGAGTTTTACGCACCGCCCCTGCCAAATTTTCGCTATTTTTATAGTGAATTTTAATGATTTCAATGCGTGTATCGTTCCATTTTTATTAATGGCGTAGTTTCTACTCGTCAAATGTCAAAAGTGACAGCTTCAAAAGTGACATCTACCGAAATAGCGGGCTATTCAAAATAAGACCTCTTATTGCAAAACCCTTTACTTAATAGATATACCATAGGTTTTACGAAATTTATCAAGGCCGACCAACTCGTTCATAACTGTTCAAATTCGATGGTTCGATTGAAAATGAGCTGAAATCGAGCATATAATTTACTGTTGATTCACAATCCAGCTCTTGATCGGGCATTCAAAGTTTTGTGAATCCAGCTGATAGAGTCACATAATTTCTTGGCGACAAGTTTGAACATGCGCGTAAAAGCTAATGATTTTACTTCAGCGCTTTCATAGAATGTTTCCAAAATGTATCAGAGAACTGGACATTTGCTTGATCGAATTCCCCAATTGAAATATCCCGAAATAAGAAATTCCGCATTCTAAGCAAATATATTTCAGCCGCCAACTTTCAGCATACTTTGAAAAAAATCTAAACGGATGCTCTTTTCAGACAGAGCACAAAAGGAGAAAATCCCAGGCCAGAATTTTCCATTAGTCGATACGAACATCAGATCAACAATGGTAGGAGGATTGCTTTGTGCCTGTTAATCATCGTTATTGTGGGCCATGAAACTTTCCTTGACGCCGATATTCAGATATTTATCCGAAACATTTTCACCTGATCGATTGGCCGTATCGGCAGAGCGTCGGTTTGAATTTCAATCAGGGAAAAATTGAGGGGGATGAGATCTGTCTACATTGTATAATGATTCGTTTTTCTCGATTGTTTTACAGGGTTGATTTTCGTTGCAATGCATCTAATTTATGGTCTTTGAGATTCCTGAAGGATGAGGTATTTTATTTTTCCAATATTTCCAAATTTACATATTAGAATGAATTGAAATCCGGTACTTTACCGAAAAATTACAATTCGATGTTTCATACAGAATTTCATGAAGATAATATGATCAGAAGATCACATTAAAATGAAAAAGAAATAGGAATTTTTTTTTTCAAATTGTTCCAATCAAATAACACGATCATCACAAAATTTTGCACCAAGTAGTCCATCACCATTTTCAAACTAGCCAATTTTTTTCATAACTGAAAAATTATTTTTAGAGTATTACGAAACAAGCAACGATATCGGGAAAAAAATCTAGAAAAGCACTGACGTGAAGTCAGCAGCTTTTTCGCGCTTGTTCACATTGCGAAATGGTGACTCGGAGATTTCAGTGAAATTTCAATGAAATATAAAAATTTCCAAACAAAATAAAAAAAATTGACACTGTTCATCTTCCAACCAAGTTTCATTTCGATCAGATAAATATTTTCGAGTTATTGAAAAATCAAAATTTCAAATTTTGTAGCACAAAACTATTCGGCAGATTCGGCCCATTAAAAAACTTAACCGAGATATTCAGGATATTAACCTAATCTGAAAATTTCAAGACTCTAGGTCTTTTCTTTCGAAAGTTACAGCGCATACGGTTGGACGGACAGAATCAATTTTGACCACGGATTCTTCATCAGTGAGTCCAACCTAGTCATTTGAGACCAATTTCAGCTAAAAATTCGAAAATTACAGACATCGTGACGAAATGATAACGCGCTGTTCCCCAGAACCAGCGCGTAAAAAACACGAAATTTGACATAGTTTTTTACAATATGTCCGAAAAGTAACAAACTGAAATTTGATACAGTACTACGAATTATGAAACTTAAAGTATGACCGAAATTTTTCTCGAATGTAACCGATAGTTTCTGAAGAACAAAGTTTTTTCTGAAAAAATTTCGATAAATTCTTCTTACCAAATTACTGACAGCACGATCCCAACAAAATTCTGCAAAAAGATGCTTATCCTCCAATCAGTATTTCAGTTTCAATTCAATCGCTTCAGTAGTTGTTGAGATATCAGGGAAATAACCTCAAAATTTGAACTCGCTATAACTCCGAAACCATTTGCACCAATCTTTCAATTGTCTTGATCTTACACCTCAAAAGTTGAGGCGTGCTTGTGACCAGTCATTCGAAACGACTGACACATTTGAATTCGATCAAAAATTTTTCATCAGTAAATCAATCCTGAAAGAAGGAGACCATTTCTGTCTAAAAATTAGAATATGAATGCGATTTGGCGCGAGAAAGTTCCCCATTCCAGAAAGAATTGTCTAGATTTCGCTTGAAATCCATAGAAATATATAAGCTTATATTTAACGACCAACTAGAACCTAGAATTCATCTCAATCGAATCTATATGATCAGAAATATTGAAATAGGAATGAAGGTTCTCTGTCGTTCCATCAGAAATGCACCGCGTTTCCTTGGCAATAGCGTCGCCTATTTTCCCTCTACCCCGATTTAAGAAAAGCGACCTAGCTTTTCTTAACCATTCACAAAATCAACCTTCAAAATGGATTTCCGAACCTATCCCCCCGACTTGAAGTTATTGTGTTTACGGTCAGCTGTCAGGCTAATGATGAAGAACTCATAAGAAGTCCTCCATCGGATCTTCACATCAATATGGAACTACTTTCTTGAGTTTGCGAAATGAGAAACGATAACCGAAATATAAATTACTCCGATCAAGTATCCGAGAGCTTCTTCCCATATTTTTCCCAGTCGAAAGGTGTTTTATCACTGTCTGAAGCTACCTCTGGCGCAGCAGGAATACGGAATCCATATTAGGCAATATCGAAAATACCTTGCCGTAATTCTACACTTCGAATAACCCAGTTGGACCACGTTTATTGAAATTTTATTATTCGACACCAACCATCGTATTTTTCTGCGCTGATATTGAACGAAATGTACAGTTTTTGACAGGATTCAGATCAACTTGGAACGAAACAGGATTCATAAATAGAAAGTTGCGCAATAAGTGTGCTTTTTAACCAGAAGGTTAATGAGGTAAGGGGGCTGTTCGTGAAAAAATATATTGGCAAGCCTGTTATATATAACCTCCGAATAGTACAAAAATCTTTCAAATTTTGTATTGTCACCTTCACATATTCATCTTTTCCCAATGGTAATGAGAAGAAATTAAGATTACTTTCATTATTGCTATCCTGACCTGATTTAGCTGATTCTATTACACAGGGTGTATCTGAATAACAACTAAAAATTCACGGGGTTTAGTATGATAATTTTGAAAAACTTCCCCCCGTTAAAGTAAAACCACTCCAGAGATTAACAAAAAAATTGTTTTCCTTTTATATTTTCCCTGTATATTAAGCTGAAGACACGAAACTTGGTAAATATAATTAATCAATAAAACTACACATTTTGAAATTTTTTCAACCCTGAAGTATTATTACTTTTTTTTGGATACACATTTCCTTTTAAAACCACATGCATGAACCGCCCTATTCATTTCCTAACTTTTTTACTCTCTAAGTTTTTCGAAAACTCAAGCATTTACGAGGAAAATATATCGATGATCTGCGAAACCACATTGTAGCAGGGTGGAAAACGATAAAAATTCAGCAGGCGCATTTCAATGAGGAGAAGAGTTAATGCTTGAAGATTGAAGCTGAAGGCGGTGATTTTCAACATTTCTCATAATTGTATTGTCGATATTCAACAAGTTCTTGTTCATTGTTTGCTATTGTTTTAGTTGTGAAAATCTTTCTAATTCTACTTACAGGTAAACTTCCATGATTTTTCGAAAACTCCGACTTTGGTCCAAGCAAACCCAAAAATTTGGTCGAATTTACTAGTACTAGGCAAGGAATATTTCTAAACAGATTTTATTGATGCTGTGTTTCGCGTTATTTATAAATATCCTCAAACTAATCAGATCCAAATATGGGAATTTGTTAGGATCGTCTCTGATTGAATGAAAGTCCGTTTGGATCCTGCAAAAAAGATCAACTATGGAATACGATTTATGATCCATAAATATACCTAGCAGAGACATCAATCAACAATGAAAAAACCACTTACTATGGTTTATGGATCAAAAAGTGAATAAAGTTTGATTTGTGCTACGGATGTGATACCATAGAAAATTGATTGTCGTTCTAGTGGCAAGATAATCGCTTTTTAATCAATCATACTCTGTAATCAACAATTATGGACATGAAATCAGGAACTCCAACTTAAATTTCAACCAATCAGAGATGATCTTAACAAATGCCTATATTTTGATTCAATTATCTGATTTTAGGAGCTGAAGCACAGTTCACATAGGTATCATACGCTATCCCCATAATGTCGAATTTATTCTGAAACTCCCTAGTGCTAGTGAATTTAACGGAAATTTTGAGTTGGCAACTTGGACCTCTACACGACATATTATGTATCATTTCGGATTCTACAGATGTAAAATAGATTGTTTTGATGAATATTCAGGAGCTTTGAGTGACAAGAATGTTAACAGAATTATACTCTGTATATCTCTAGTAGAAATCAGTTCTAATTATACAATTGGTCGAAACATGTTGGTGCAAATAATCAATTTTGGACGGAAATCAGCCAAAACGAAATCATCCAACATAAGATATTGAAATTGCAAGAATTATTTATAGAGGGTGTTTTTTCTAAAGGAATAGAACTTGGAAATGGAACAGAACAAGGATGAATATTTAAAATTGGTCCAATTTTCAATCACTTTTTCCAACATTTGTGGCCGTATATCAGCAATAACGCGGCGAATGTTGTCCTTCAAGTGGTCGATCGTTTCAGGCTTATCGGCGAAGACTAGCAATTTCACACATCCCCACAGAAAATAGTCTAGCGGCATTAAATCGCTCTATCTTGGAGGCTAATTCCCGGGCACGGAACGTGAAATTATGCGGTTATCAAACGTTTCCTTCAGTGAATATATTGTGGCACGGGCTGTGTGACATGCTGCGCCGTCTTATCGAAACCACAGCTGCTGCACATCATTGTTGTTCAATTGGGGAAAGAAAAAGTCAGTAATCATGGCTCTATTCCTGTGCTCGATGGCGGATAGACTTTCCTCTACGCTACGCTCTACATTAGTAATGGCTTCTTCAGTTCTCACCGTACGACAGATCTGTGGATGCGTATTATCAGTTAGAGTAAACGTGGTGCGGTCCATAGTCGAATTAATTGCTCTGATGGACGGGGTTGACATTAAAATGGACGTAGAACGCGATACGTATTTCGAAAAGAACCATTATTTTAAAAATGAATTTGCACAATTTGGAAGCGTTGTTCATATGTCACACTATTCATGTTGAAATGCCAGATCAAAATAAACTCAAATAACTTGACAGCTGACAAAATGGCAGCCAGCTAAAACAGTGTTTCCAACTTAAAGTTCTATACCTTAAAGAAAAACACCCTTTACAATGGTATTGTAATGAAATAGTACTGTTTTCAATGATATAACGCGTCCACGTGTAACGAAACATTATAAAGCATAAAATTGAAGACATTGCGATACCCCCCTATTCGAAAACCCTATTCACGAAAATTCTTCAGGGTATCTTTTCCTTTCAAGAAATGGATTGATTCAATCCAACTAATTCTGAAGAATTCCGCGGGTTGATGGAATAAGATAAGCTTTTCATTTCAAATTAGTAAAGAACTTCTTTCAAACCTCAACCAAATCATCAAGAACATCAACAAACAAACCACAAGAAACATCTCTATTTATTCGATGTGATTTTCAATGTACACGGCCGTTCAGAAAAAAATCAGAAGAATTATCCAACTCAATCTGAATCAAGTTTACAAATATCGAGTCCCTGTGTAATTTTTTCAGGAACTCATCTGATAACGATCAACCTAGCGACAGAAGTGCCCCAAACAGTGAAGTCCATCTCAATATACAGTGCGCGTCAAAATTATGGCAAAATGAAATTATTTGGCAACAAAATCCTGAAACAGGTCAATTTTTGTTTCACTTTTACTAAATTTTATGCATTTTTGAAGGATTTTTGTTGCACCCTGCGCCATCCCCATCAACCCTCTAAATTTTTTGAATAGAGAAAGTGTCATGCGGTACTTTTTTGGCAAGGTCTTTGTATCTTCTTTACAGGCGTGCAGAAATTTTGAGGAAAAATAGGTTAGTTCAAAGAGGTTTTCAGTATGTGCACTTTGTCATGGCTTATTCACTTTGAGACGATGGTACCTAATGAAATTTGTCACTGAATTAAAGTCGACCATTACAGTTTTGTTCATGCAGAATTTCCAATCCCTACGAACCCTTGAATGGAGAAAAAAATGGAGTGACATTGGAAATTTATTTCGGCATTGAAGTACCACTCGGAGAATCACAAACTAATTTTTCTAAAAAAATATTTTTCTTGAAAATTTCTGCACGTCTGTAAAGAAGATACAAAGACCTTGCCAAAAAAGTACAACATGAACTGCTTTCCCTATTCAAAAAATTTAGAGGGTTGATGGGGATGGCTCAGGGTGCAACAAAAATCCTTCAAAAATCCAAAAAATTTGGTAAAAGTGAAACAAAATTGACCTGTTTCAGGACTTTGTTGCCAGATATTTTTCTTCTGAGAAAATGAATTTGTTCCATAATTTTGACGCGCACTGTATGAATACGGAAACATATCAGTGTCGTGAAATATTTTGTGATGCTTTTGCAGAAAGCTCTGCAATATTCATTCTGAATTCTGTTTTCCAATATTGCCAGTCAAGAACGATATGTATTGAACTGAAAAATGAAAAAAATATATTCAAGATGAACCTTCCCCGGCTGAGGTTGAGATAGAAAAACTTGAATGCCGAAACGATCATGTCAACCAACACTTCACCTACTTTATACCTTATTTGGAACTGTCGTATACTCACTTCGGCTGGGAACGTGTATCCGTAAATTTGATGTTCCGATCCCTGTCGGTTTTCTGTACCGTAGTGTATGTATATCTCCTCGAATTGATACCTGTAGGCCAAAGGGCCCCCAGAAATGTTTACGAGATGCTTGGTATCCTTATCCACTCGAAAAACTAACGACTGGCCCGTGTTGTATAGCACGCCGTTCACCTGAAACAAACATGAGGAGTGTTAAATTACGAAGGCCGAACTCGTGAATGGGTAAAATCCACCCAATGATTCCGCAGATATACCCATTCAAAATTTCATTTTCCCAATGTTTCCAAAAATACAGATTGGATCGAATTGAAATCCAGTACTTCATAGATAAATGACAGTTTGAATGTTCATACAGAATTTAGGGCCGTATTTATAGTTGCTCCTTGAGGCTTCCTTACTGAAGGCCGCCTTGAATTTGCGTTTCTATGCTGACAAATTCAAGTTTTTTTGCATAAAGAAGCAAATTCAAGGCGGCCTTCAGTAAGGAAGCCCCAAGAAGCAACTATAAATACGGCCTTTAATGAGGTAAATATGATGAGAAGATCACAGAATATTAAAAATTTGAAAAAAAAATTTGAATTTTTTTTTCAAATTTTTTTTATAACACGATCATCACGAAATTTCGCACAATGTTGTCCTTCAACATCTTCAAACTAGCTGCGAAGTTTCATCACGACAGAGTCAATATTTTTCGAGTTATACCGAAAAAAATTACGATATCGAGAAGAAAACCACGAAATTCTACATATTTTTTCCCAATATCTCCAAAACTAATAGCCGTATCGAATTGAAATTTAGTATACTGCCGTGAAATATAAAGTTCAAGGTATAACTGAAATGTCTCTCGAATATAAACAATTATTTCAGAAAAAAAAAGTTTTTCGAAAAAAGTTTTGAAAACAATTTTTTTTAATTGAGTAACCATACAATTTCACAATGAAATACAATACAAAAATAAGGCAAGACAAATTTTTCCTTTTTTCATCTCTAACAGACGACTTCGGCCCAAGTTGCCAACCCACAATTCTCTTCACAAATTTACTATGACTGGGGAACGGGAATTTCAGGACAAATTCGACATGACAAGGTTCGCGTTATTTATAAATATCCGTGAAAGATACCTCGGCTTCTCAAACAAGATGAATCCTTTCAAATATAGGTTTTTGTTAGGCTGAAATTTAAGTTGGGATTCCTGATTTCATGTTTATAGTGTCAAGTTTATGCAGGATATGTTCCGCAAATCAACTTGGTTATTTCGGTTGCCGGTTTTTCTTTCTGTATATATGAAATATTCGGTTGGTTCCTGAAAAAAAAAGGATAATTACGGAATTTGATTGATGAACAAGCAATCTCTCTGTCACCAGAACGTAGAATATTAAGTCTATGCACCAGAACGACAATCAATATTTTATGGTAACATATCCATAGCAAAGAAGAATCTTTATTTACCTCATGATCCATAGACCATACCTAGTAATTTTTCCATTCTTGATTGTTGTCTCTTCTATGTTCTATGGATCATGAAGTGAATAAAGATTGTTCTATGCTATGGATATGTTACCCTAGAACTTTGACTGTCGGTCTGGTAACAGAAAGAACGTTTTTTCATCAATCAAATTCCGTAACTAACCTTTTTTTCAGGAACCAACCGAGTATTTCATATTTACGGAATGGAAAACCAGTCACCGAAATAACCAAGTTGATTTGCGGAACATATCCTATATAAATTTGACACTATTAACATGAAATCAGGAATCTCAACTTAAATTTCAGCCAATCAGAGATGATCTGAACAAAACCCTATATTTGGAAGGAATTATCTTGTTCGAGGCGCCGAGGCATCTTTTACGGATATTTATAAATAACGCGAACCTTATCATGTCGAATTTGTCCTGAAATTCCCCTTCCCCAGTGATAGTGAATTTGTGAAGGAAATTGTGGGTTGGCAACTTGGGCCGAAGTCGTCTATTTAAGACACATTGGCCATCGGTCTCTTTGTCCTGAAATAGCGCGATTTGAAATTCTAATCGGTCTGTTCGAGCATATTTCTAACAACAAACCGTCTTTGATATGGTGAATTTAAGGCAAGTTAGAGAGTCTCACAGTATACAGGGTGTCTCACGGTGCACAGCTTTTTAGACGTTTACGAAAACGGATTGTAATTTCATGTTGAAAATCTGCATTTGCGGTTTTTCAGCAATGAATTTTCCCCACAAAATTTTCCGATCTCTGGTGCTTCCGATTAAACCGGACACAGCCTACTACTTCCTTATTTCAAGAACACACCCAATATATGATTCCACCATTATAGATAGCTTATCTGAAATTCACAATTATATGTCATATCTTGTATAGGAAGCCCAACGGTTTCTGAG
This sequence comes from Myrrha octodecimguttata, assembly GCA_958510865.1. NCBI lineage: Eukaryota > Metazoa > Arthropoda > Insecta > Coleoptera > Coccinellidae > Myrrha > Myrrha octodecimguttata. The sequence continues at coordinate 66,429,589 of OY294058.1, read as the reverse complement.
ATATTCGAATTCTTATGAAAAAAAAGGTTTCTAAAAAAAATATTTTTCAGTTTTAATCTTGCCAACAGGGCGGAGCAAAAAACATGCTTGGCTTAATAGAAATACGAATTACAAAAAACTTTCTCGCAGGTATTTGAAATACAAAATACAAAATATTTTCAAGTAGGGTAGATATATGAAATATAAAATACAAAAAACAGTATTTTAACTATTATCGTTCTGGTATACGTTCACAAATAGAAATAATTTCGTTTAAAACTAGCTGTGTATGAAAAATTGATTTGATTAAGCATTGTCATTCTTTTTTTTGAGTTTGTATTTTTTTTTTCTTGTTTGTGTGCACGCTCTTGTGCAGATTTTTTTTCCTTTGATATGTACTGCCCACGTTCAAGTTTCGAACTTTTGTGGAAACTAAATGTTTATTTGTTTAATATTAAATACTATCTGTTATGTATGATGTTTTGGGTGACAAATAAACATTATTATATTGTTATTTCAAATAAAAAATAAATAAGGAACACAAGATTTTCGAATGTGGAATCAGACAAACAGCCTCTTGTTGGGAAATTAATGAAATCTGCTAAAGAAAACAATCTTTCTACAGGTCCTGATGCGCACAAACTTGTTTTATACTGTATAGGTAGCTTTGACGCGCTTGATCCTGGGAACAACGCGTTATCGTTCCGTCGGAATGTCTGTAATTTTAGAATTTTCTTCCGAAAATGGCCTTAAAATATTAGGTTGAACACTCTGAAGAAGAATACACGGTCAAATTCAATTCTGTCCGTCCGTCCGTATGTGCTCTTGATTCCCAAGGAAAGGAGCTAGCGATCTGAAATAATCAGATTAGGTTTGGTGTTCAAATAATAATATGTTTAGTTCGTTAATTGATATCTCATGAAGTACTGAAATATTTTGAATATCAACGCCCAACTCAGTGCAAAGTTTCGTGAGGATACATTTATTAGAAGATTTAAAAGAAGAGATTATTATTCATAAAATTTTCAAAATTTCCGATGAAAATTTTTTTTTCTCCGAAAATATTGGTTAGATTTTCGACGAACAAATTTTAAAGTCAGTATTTAACAACAAACTCTGAACTTGATGCCAAATTTCGTTGGTATTTGGAATATCAACGTTATTTCCACAATATCTCAAGAAGTACGAATGAAATAAGATTGAAAATTCGTAATCAGTTGAGGAATACCAATGCGCAACTTATTTTCCTTTTTATGACGTTTTACAGCTATGTTATTCTTGGAAATCGAGAAATCTAGGAATAATTTCTCGAAAAAATCTCGAAGTGTTTTCTAAATCTCAGTTCGAAAAAAAAGCTAGTCTCGTCTCGACCCCTTCTTGAAATCAAGAAGAGACGGGACGAAAAGTCTTGAATTTCGAGGGTCTCCTGAAACCGTCGTCTGAAAAATTTCATAGAAGAAGCTTATTGTCAAAACTCCCCGAATACAAATTTAGGTCATCCACCATGGGACACCCTGTATAATCAGGTGATTTCTATCTGGCGTATTTTTCATGCCCATGGCTACACATTGCATTCAACTTTTATCTACCGAATTGAAGACAGTAAAATAATGAAGTTCAAATTAAGACACAATAGTTCTCTAAAACTCAATTTTCAAATTCAGCGTTACTTTTTATTTGTCATAGTTCAAAAGAGGAATGAACGCCTTCGACCGCATGAGGCATTCTTGTATCTCTCAATTGAATAAAAAAAATTGATGAACCGCCATCGAGGACGACTCCAGTTTATCCAATATAAACTGTTCGTTATATATATCCTCGTTTCATCCATTCCTATCCGGGGTTTCCTCTGCTATTGTCTCGACTATGTCCGATATTTATTCGATAAACATCGAGGATTTCAGTTCAATATTCGCCATGGAAGTTTTATTGATGCGCTTTTATACTTCGGAAGTATTTCGAGGTCCCAGGGATCTCGGATAAGTCGTAAAATATGTATGTTCATACTTATTGCTGGCTAGGGTATTTTTCTTCCACTAACCAAAAGTGTCATACAATTTCGAGAGAACGTGTGAGTATACCTTTATTTCGATTATCGGAGGTGCTTTATGCTGCATCCAATAGACGACTTCTGTCCAAGTTGCTAACCCACAAATTTCGTCCAAAATAACCACTAATGGGGAAGGGGAATTTCAGAACAAATTCGACATGATAAGTTTCCCTTTATTTATAAATATCCGTCAACGGTGCCTCGACTTCTCAAACAAGATAATTCCTTCTAAATAAAGGTTTTTGTTCAGATCATCTCCGATCGGCTGGAATTTAAGTTGGGATTTCTGATTTCATGTCGATAGTGCCAAGTTTACATAGAGTATGTTCCGCAAATCAACTTGGTTATTTCGGTTGCCGGTTTTCTGTTCCGTAAATATGATCTATTCGGTTGATTCCTGAAAAAAAGGTTAATTACGAGATTTGATTGATGAAAAAGCGGTCTTTCTGTCACCAGAACGATAGTCAATGTTCTTTGGTAACATATCCATAGCATAGAACAATCTTCATTTACTTTATGATGGTCTATGGATCATAAGGTAAATACAAATTGTTCCATGTCATAGAACATTGACTATGGTTCTGGTGGCAGAAGGATTTCTTTTTCATCAATCAAATTCCGTTATTAACCTTTTTCTCAGGAACCAACCGAATATTTCATATTTACGGAACAGAAAACCGGCAACCGAAATAACCAACTTGATTTGCGGAACATATCCTATGTAAACTTGACACTATCGGCATAGAATCAGAAATCCCAACTCAAATTTCAGCTAATCGGAGATGATCTTAACAAAAACCTATATTTGGAAGGACTTATCTTGTTTGAGGAGCCGAGGCACCGTTTACGGATATTTATGAATAAAGCGAATCTTATCATGTCGAATTTGTTCTGAAATTTCTCTTCCCTAGTGATGGTAATTTTGGACGAAATTTGTAGGTTGGCAACATACACCAAAGTCGTCTATTGGTTTAATGTACACGTAAAACAATGAAGGAATTGATGTATCAAATGTGGAGTCCAGAGCTGTGCCGAAGCCTTGTACTTAGTGCTCGTGAAAGCACTCAAAGCACTTTTGTGCTCCTAAGCACTGTGCTCCCAATTACTTTATTAATCCGGTGCTTAGTGCTTGGTGCTTCGAGAATTTTTTTAGAAGGCTTAGTGCTTAGTAATTAGAAAGTGCTCCCGAGCACCGGAAAGTGCTCCCAAGCACCGCAGTGCTCCCGAGCACCGCAAAGTGCTCCCGAGCACCTTAGGGCTTCGAAGCACTTTTCGGGATTACTAAGCACTAAGCCCTTCATAGACTTGTCGAAACAGGAAAATGTCGGGCTATCGCGTGATTGGAGTAGACAAAGAGAACTAATATATCGGTTGTCTCTGGTGTTGGAGACATTCGACAAGGAATACAAGGATCCTCATTCGACACATTCCTGATATATGTGTTTAAGTTTAGTTTTGTGCCACTATTATATGAAAATAATAGAAGGCTTTCAGAGTCGAAGTGTCAAAGCGTGAGCTTTCAGCTGGGAACATCGAGATACAATATTTCGTATTCTATCTCGATCTTGAAGATATTAGAATTCCGTTCTGAAGAGTGTTTGAAAATCTCAAGAAATCCACTGACGTGAAGTCACGTGGATTATACTTATTAAATTTTCGTATTCGTATGTCACACACTCGACCGGTTCACATTTAATATTTCATTGTTTTTTTTCTCTATGATTTCTAACCTAATGATCTGATTGAAATGATATTTTGCATTCTTTGATGTAGTATGACTGCGTGCAGGTTCGTGAGGAATTTCGAGAGTATCGCAAAATTAGAATATTCAAGAAAAATATATTTCTTGAGCTTAACTGAATCCTGGATGAGTGATTTAAGTCATTTATGGTAGATGACCAATATCTACATTAAAATACTATAAATATCCATTGAATCAGATTATTTGTAATATGATGGGAAGAATAGAAATGAATATTGTTTTTTGATCTCCTGATTAAATGGTCATCACGACACTTAGCGCGAGGCTGTCCATTTTAGAAGTTATGGGACAAAAATATATAATTATGCTCACGTCAATAACACTACAACTTCCCGACCGATTATGCCTTTAAACGAACTTTGCCGAGATATTTAGGCTTTGAGCCTACCCTGCAACTTTCCAGGGCTCTAGATTTTTCGTTTGGAGAGTAATCGTGTTTACGGACGGCCGAACATTCAAACATCGATATGGTTCACGGATTCATCATCAGGGAGTCAAACACGTCAAGTATTGGATTTCAATTCGATATTATCTGCGGTTTTTAGCGAAATATTGGAAATATAAAATTTTGAATCGATATATCCACGGAATTATTGGGCAGATTTTACCCATTCACGAATTATACCTTCGTGATATGTACACCCATTCTAAATTTCATATTCCCAGTATGTCCTGCCAATGTTTCCATATAATGTCATACAATTTCGATATCAAGAATCTTGGGTTCTATTAATCTAAAAGTCAGCTCATTGAAACTGTATTCTCATCGATATTAAATCAGGAGGGCAAACAGAAAAATTTTCAAAAATACAGGTAAGATCGAATTTAAATCCAGTATTTGATTGAAAAATGGCAACTCGACGGTTCACTCGGAATTTCGTGAGGATAATATGATCAGCAGATCGCAGAATATTGAATATTTGAAAAGAAATTTTTTTTAGATTGTTCTAATGACACGATCATCAGGAAATTCCGCACAAAGATGCAGATCAGCATTTTCAAACTAGTTACTGAGTTTCAGAATGATTGAAATTGTATTCTTTGAGTAATTCCAAAAAAAATAACGATACTGAGTAAAAAAACCATCCAAAATTTCCTTCAAATACTTCTTCCCAATATCTCTGAGAATTATGAACATATCGAACTGAAATTTGGCACACTGCTATGAAATATGGTGTTCAAGGTATAAGCATATTTTTTTCAAATGTAGGGAACTGTTTCCGATAATGAAAGTTTTTCTGAAAAAATGTTTTTATTCAATCTTACTGACGGTACGATCTCAACAAAATTTTGCAGGAAGTTGCGTGTCATCGTGCCCCAACTAAGTGCCAAGTTTCAATATCAGGGAAATAACCTCAAAATTTCAAATAGCTATAACGCTGAAACCGTTAGGCCGCTTGTGACCATCAACCAACATAACCGCGGCATTCGGATGCTCGACCTATCCTGAAAGTTTTAAGCCTCTAGTTTGCTCCGTTCGACAGATATTGGGTTCTCGGTTGGACGGCCGGCCGAACAGAATTGACTTTGACACCGGATCAGTGGGTTCAACCTAGTCGTTTGAGACCATATTCGGCTCAAAATTCGAAAATTGCAGACGAACCAAACACCAAATAAACGATAGCACGTTATTCCCTAGAATATGAGCGAAAACACGAGTTTGCCGTAGGCCGTGCACTCTCTGAGCCATGTCTTTATGTTTCCATTATTTCGACAGCATATTATTATGGCGAAAACTGTATTTTGGAAGTGATCGAATGTCGGTCAGTAAGTTTGAAATTTTAAACCGAGAATGGACTCACTAATGAAGAATCCGTAGTCAAAATCGATTCTGTTCAGTCGTAAACACGATAAATCTCAAAGGAGAGAAGCTCTGTTCGGGTTCCGGATTATGATCGGTCCTTGGATGGTTTTCCGACTTCGAAAAACCGAAATGCCGATATTGCAGACAATTAGCTGAAAAAGTCTCGAAGTCGAAGTTTCATATTAAAAAGTACTTAGTGCTCGGTGCTCGGGTAAACGAATTACTTTTTGAAAGTGCTTGGTAATCGCGAGCATTTCACAAAAAAATGAGTGCTTAGTGCTCGAGATTCCGGAGCACTTTTAGAAAGGGCTTAGTGCTTTGTGCTCGGAGCACTTTCCATCAGTGCTCGGCACAGCTCTGATGTGGACCTAATGAAACATTTCGAGAGAGGAGTTCTATTTGGTAGTTGGATATGCGAAATTTATAATTTGTACAATGTGAGTGACAAATGAATAATACTGCATAATTCTGAATGAATGTGAGGTTTTTGATTTCGAATATCAATTAAAGGATCTTCTGGACAGATTTTGCGTTGGTTTTCAGGTGTTTTCTAGGATTTTTCCCCCAATATCTGAAAAGAAAGAACGGCAAAATTCAAATGATGAAATTCTTGAAACATGAATGAAATTTCTGAATACATTTTTTTTTCATTCAAATTCAGTAGGTTGCGTTCAAATTTTCACCAAAAGCGTCTAGAGAACATGTTTCACAGATAGCATCGACTGAAATACCAAATGATCTTTCACATAAAAAATTGCTATGTTCACAATATATCTTCAGATATGAGGTTTAGGACAAAGGCTTATTCAAAGTTTTCTCCCAAAAAAGATTTGAGGAATCACCTCCCTAAGAATCAACATATTTTTATAACACACCCTATATTCCTTCTGTAACGCTACTATTCACCAATTCAGTGCCTCCGGCAAAAAACCTCAGATGCATAAACTGGACCGAAACAAAGTTATCGAGGAAGTTCAAAGAAACTCAGATGGATTCTAAGTTTTTTCCTGTTCGACAAAATGGATCAAAGGCTTCTTATCAATTGTGTATAACTGGGGAAGAATTTTAGATGCACGAACTGTACCAAAACAAGGTTGTTGAGAAATTTCATAAAATTCAGTTGAAATCAAAGTTCGTCCTGTCGGACAAAGTAGACCCTAAGTCTCCACCGATCCTAATATATAAGAAATTGAAACGAAGACGATAAATTTTCGGAGCCAGATGCATAAACTGGACCGAAAGAAGTGAACCCCTATGAGGCCCAAACATCATTCATTATACAACTCGAACGTTTGAACTGGCTCCGAATAAATCACGTCAGCAAACCCCTCTATTGAATTTTCAACAGCCTCGGAATACTCTGAAATAAAACAAGGAGATAAACCCCAGTAAAGCGAATGTAATCTTCCTTTCAACTTGAAGAATCACCGCCCGACTCCTATATCGCACAAACTCTATCGGGATGCTGCATTTTAAATCCGGCAAATTTCCGAGTTAACAAACCTTAAATAATGTCGTATGACAAATGATGTCGAGGACGTGAATGGGGAGCGTAGAATCTGAAAACCACCGGGAGAGGTCATCCATCATTCAATCATTGGCGTACGCCATCCGACGTTTGCGGGTCCCCACTAATGATCTGAACCATTATACTCAATTCAAATCACATGTTGTTTTTACAACAAGTTGCTACTTCAGTCGACCCTTACTTATACAGGTTCAACTTTAATGGATATGGTGAATGTCTTCGATTTCTCATTCTCATTATTTTTTGTTGTTGCCTTCTCCGATACCCTACTGTTTCGAAAGGTAGGAAACATTTGCATGTTGAAGAAGCTAGATCGTTATATTTTCCCGTGTTCATATCGATTAGCAAAAAAAAACTTCACGTGTCTTCTCACTCACTCTTATATTCAAGCCGAATACCACCAATGGGTGTAACAATTAATTGTTGATACAATTATTGAAACTTGAAGAATCTACAAATTATTTCGCATTAGAAAAGATCGATTGGTCAATGCAGCAAATAATTAATTGACTCTGATCTGCTATGGTAGAGAATCCATTTTCAACAAATTCTGAGGAATTAGACGATAGAAAGCCTTAAATCATAAGATCTTTAAAAATATAGATTTTTCTGTAATACCTTCCCATCATATATTTAACGAATTTAATATTAAAATCATATAATTCATACATATTTCAATTAATGGCATACTCTCCCTATTGGTTGCTGGTCTTCAGGTGATTTGAACTATTATACTCTGTTCAATTCACATGTTGTTTCGACAAGTTGCTACTTCTGTCGATCCTTATTTATATAGGTTTACCTTCAATTGATATGGTGAATGTTTTAGGTTTCTCATTATCCTTATTTTGTTGTTACCTTTTCCGATACCTTGCTGTTTTAGAAGTTGGGAAATATTTGTTGGAAATCATATTTTGAATGTATACATTTTGATGGTGAATTCTTCATTCTCTGTTTATATCGATTAGCAAAAACACGAATATCTCACCCACTCACACTCACAACAATATTGTTGTGACAATAGTTGAAGCATTATGAATATAGAAATTATTTATACAACAAAAGATTACTCTATAGAAGTTTATGCTTTTGGTCAGTTTATAGATTTAGCAAATAACTATATGCAACTTTTGTTCCAGCAATGATGTGATTGAGTATACGCCATTCAAATCAAAGGTGGTTCTTACAGCAAGTTGCTACTCTAGTCGACCGTTACTTATACAGGTTCAAATTTAATGGATATTGTGAATGTCTTCGATTTCTCATTCTCATTATTTTATGTTGTTGCCTTCTCCGATATCCCACTGTTTCGAAAGGTAGGAAACATTTGCATGTTGAAGAAGCGAGATCGTTATATTTTTCCGTGTTCGTATCGATTAGCAAAAAAAAAAACTTCACGTATCTTCTCACTCACTCTCATATTCCCGCCGAATACCAATACTGGTGGAAAAAGTAATTGTTGAAACATTTATTTAGAATTAGAAAAGACAGAGGTTGATTGATCTGTGTATCAAATAATTAGTTGACTCTGATCTTTTAATCTAAACAATCCATTTTCACTTAATTCTGAGGAATTAGACGAGAGAAAGTCTTAAATCATACAGATTTTCCTGCAATACCTTCTCATAATATCTTTAGTTATTCATATTTCACGAATTTAATAGTTAAAATATATAGTTTATACTTGTTTCAAATAATGGCATATTCTCCCTATTGGCTGCTGGTCTTCCGGTTATCTGACCCATTATAATAAATTCATTTCACATGTTGTTCTCACAAGTTGCTACCCCAGTCGACCCTAACTAACTCATAGAGTTTTACCTTCAATGGATATGGTGAATGTTTTCGGTTTCTCATTCTCAATATTTTTTGTTGTTGCCTATTCCGATACCCTGTTGTTTCAGAAGTTGGGCAATATTTGCATGTTGAGTTGGTGAAATCATAATCATGTAAACATTTTTATAGTTAATTCTTCATTCTGTGTTTATATCGACTAGCAGAAAAAAATTAGATATCTCACGCACTCACACTCACAACAATATTGTTGTGACGATAGTTGAAGCATTATGAATATACAAATTATTTATACAACAAAAGATTACTCTAGTAAAGTTTATGCTTTTGGTCGAGCAATGATCTGATTAAATATACGCCATTCAAATTAAAGGTGGTTTTCACAACAAGTTGCTACTCCAGTCGACCCTTACTTATACAGGTGCACCTTTAATGGATAGGATGAATGTCTTCCATTTCTCATTCATATTATTTTTTGTAGTTGCCTTCTCCGATACCCCAATGTTTCGAGAGGTAAGAAACATTTGCATGTTGCAGAAGTGAGATTGTTATTTTTGAGTTTATTCACTTCGATAGTGAACTGATCGTCCCGTGTCCATATCGATTAGCAAATAAAAACTCTGGTATCTTCTCACTCACTCTCATATACTGAAGGAATACCAATATTGGTAGAGCAATTGTTGAAACCATCATTGAAACATTATTTGCAAATTATTTTGGTTGGAGTAGATGGCATTGAAAAAGGTAAGTCCCGATTGGTCAAAAGAATCCTGTAGCAAATTATTAGATGACTCTGACTTGCTGCGGTTAACATTCTGAACAAATTTTGAAAGCTTCAAATCATATCGTTCATACATTTTTCAGTTAATGGCTTACTCTCTCCATTGGTTGCTGGTTCTTCTGATGATATGAACCATTATACTCAATTCAATTCACATGTTGTTTTTACACGCTTGCGAAAGCTGCTGCCTTCACGGCAGTGTTTTTAGGGTTTTTTCGACAATATATTACCGATTTTCCAGAATACTAATTTTCTACTTGAAAAGAACTCTCCTTTCCTTCGAATATGTCACCCTGTATATCATGGGACGGGACATAATGTTTCAGAATAACCGATCTCACCATGTTGATACAACTTGTGTAGATCAATCATCGTAATCAGATTACTCCTAAATCGATTACTAAACGGGAGTCAGTTGACATGTAAACTTACTTTGTGTTTGTCGATGTTTATGCTGTTCAAGTAGGGATCGAACAATAATTTGTCTGGCTCAATGTTAATTGGAGATTGTCTTCGTCCTTTAGAACACATGTTCCACTGTGGATTCATGAGACCCCAATATCCAGGCCCTGAAACAACAACAAATTTTTCAATAAGTAATACGTGCCGCATAACAGCTGCTTGCTTGCATGACGCAGATTAAGTTCTATGGATTGAGGATCCATCGATGGGATTAACATGGATTCATAGAAGATGAGGTGAATTCAGAGTTGCGCTTTTGTTTAGCCAATGTTGGGGAATTCGCTAGAATTCGTTTTTTCCACTGAAGGTGGCGCTATTTGGAAATCAAAATCAGTCGTCAGAACTGAATTGACATCAAACAAGATATGAGGTAAAAAATATCTGTACGAATGAATTTCTTCCATATTATGTTCTGTATAATTTTCAGTGGAATATATTCTAAGAATTCAATATACCTTGTGATTTTTGTCTAATAAACTCGATATAATTAGATGTTTTCCTATATTATGGTAAGCGAGAAGTGAAATCAGTTAACAGAATCTACTGATTAATCGAAACTATTTGATAGGCTCTTTCAAATAATTCATATTTTTCCAGATTGTGCACATATACAAAGGAATGTGGTAAAGCAGTGGGAAGTTTATGGAAGTTGATAAAAACAAGCATCATTCTTACTTTAAGCTAGACTGGACCTATCAAGAGTTGGAGTTTCACAGAGAAAACAAATCTCATTGAATAGGCCATATTATTATACCAATTCATTTTGAGTTCTTCCCCATTTAAATTCACGATTTCCACGATTTCCAATATATATATAATAATATATATAAAAAATTTCCAATAAGAAAAAAGGTGATTCATTCAATGGTTAATCTTATTTCATCGGATCTGAAAACCGATGTTTTCTAGTAGCATTTGATAGTAGCATAAATTAGTAAATTTTAGTTTCGAGTAAATTGAAATCGTCAAACAACAATTCATGTATACTCAATAGAGCAACCAAGAAAAATACGACACATTCAAAAGTAAAAATGATATGCCCAATTGGAGTTTGATAACTCAATCTGCTAGTAGTAAAAATGATCGAAAGACAATTATGAAAAGAAGGATATGCTGCTGAGTATCATGAACCTATAAAAAGAATTATTTCTTGATTTGAACACTAACTTCCATTTACATCTGTACTGTCCAAACAAAATACAAAAAGGACCCATTCAAAAGTATCAGAGGATGAACGCAATTCTTCGAAGCTAACACAGAAAGGTTTAACGCACTTATCAATAACTAAATAAGAATCAGAGAAAACATAACAAATTCCAAATGACAATTGCCGAATCACCATTAATAGTGCCATGCGCTCTGATTGGTCGATTGGTGGGGTTTGTGGCAGTGGCGAGAGTATGAAATACAATCAGTTTCTCCAGTTTGGACTTACGATTTAGTAGGAAAACAGATGAAAATGAAAGCACCATTGTTCTATGCATAGAATACATGGTGTGGACACTCTTCGGCATATTTCGGGTACGAAATGAGATCCAAATATTGTAGAAATAAGGATTCATTGTCTTCTTCTTCAGTTTTTGCCGATAGATACCGGCATCGGAAATCTGCCATGTAAAATCTGTAATATTTACGGAAATTACCTTCATGGCATATGTCTAGTCTCTCTCTTGTTGATTTCCCGAGTTGGTCAATACATTATTTTCAAGGATTCCCAAGAATGAATTCATTTTGACCAATTCAAGTTATGTTCACTCCATTCAGACAGAATGTTAAAAGTTTACACCCGCTCTAAGGTCACAAGCGGGAAACTTGATATTTTTGAATGCCTATTCATAACAAGTGGTATTTATTATTTCAGTATTCAGTTCAGGGAGAAGAACTATTCCAGAGTTGCTTATTCAAAAATATTTGGAACGATAGATACTACAGTTAATTTGTCGGGTTTGAAATTCTTCTGATAAATTCGTATGAACATGAATAGCGAAGTAATGATTTATATTTCAACAGTAATTAAAATTTCCTCGAAATATGTTCCATTGGCCATTTTGAAGAGAAATAGTCCAGCGGTATTCGAAAGAAATACACAAAGCTACTGATGAATTTGTTTAAATGTCCATTAACCCTTCCGGTTCAGAAAAATAGACTTCATTTGAGACATGGACAAACGGAGTCCTCAATTCTTCAGTCAATTCTCGCAAGGGTTCACTTCATCTTGTATTCTACTCGGAGTTGGTCAATAATGCCTTAATATTCTGGCTGCCATTCAAACACGAGACTTCTCAACGAGGAAACGAATTGTTGTGTAAGTCTGACACGTGTTTGTGTAATTCGTTTTCTCTAGAGGCTACATGAAAAATTTATGATGATTCTTGTTATATTTCCTCACACGAAATGGTTTCACAATTGGCCATAAGTTTTGATGGAGAGTCCTTTGAATTTCGCTGTGATGGAACTTTTTATGGGAAAACAGGAATTATTCAAGAAGCTCATTTCCATGTGTCATGTTATTGGAGGAGGTATGTCTGGGTTTCCACTATACGGAAAGCTATTTGTTTGACAGTCGGAATAGTGGATTTTGCGCCACTCCTGTATTCATTGACATGATTTAGATACAGAATTAGATGATATAGAAATTTGTGAAAGTTGTTCAGCTCTCAATTGAAGTATAAATTATGTTATACAGATTTTTCTGTAATGCCTAAAAATAATATCTTTCTATATCTGATATCTTACGAAACACTGTATGGTTCTTGAACATATTATAACCATATCAATTACCTGATATGTTTAAATACAATATGCATACTTAGATATCAATATCGAGAGATATTATGTGAAGCTGGGACAGAAATATCTGAATTAGTTAGGCTCGTTTCAGTTTGATAAGTCAATTGAGCTTACGCAAGAAATCTTTTCAATTTACGCTGAAACTTTTGTTACCAACATTTCGGAAAATAAAGATTCTAGTACTTGAGGATGATAGCTTAAGTTCTCATACAGAAGTTCATGCAGGGAATAGCGTGCTATGGTTTTGTCCAAATGTCTATAATTTTCAATTTTTTTTTCCCGAAAATGTTGCTGAACGACTAGCTTGGACTCACTGATGACGAATCCGGTGTTAAAATAGATTCCGTCTGGCCAGCCGTACACACTTTGGCGGTTCTCATCAGAAAGGCTGAATCTTCTGGCACCTGCCTATGACAACCGCAGAAGCGGCGTAGTGAGCGACCATGACCGACGCGCTTATGCTGTGTTGGACTGAAGTAGTTAGCGTGCGTCTGTCAGTGGCGCCACCTTCTGGCAACTCAGTTGAACTACGACGCCTACAACACGATTATGAGCGTACGAAGGATTCTTTTTTTTGGAAACAATTTCATCTGGAAAAAATATTCTGCTCATATATTGAGGTTCACATATTTCAGCAGTGCACCAAATTTCAGATTGATACTATTATAATTAGATATTGTGAAAAAATATGTCAGATGCCGTGAAGGCAGCTGCTTTTTCGCACATGTTCCAATTTGTTCCCGAAGCAGTCATATCCATTGAACACGCGCGCAAAAAGCTGCAAGCTGCTGCCTTCACGGCAGTGCTTTTTTCCGAGTTATTCTGGAATACTGTTGAAAAATATGTGGTTCAAGGTCAGTGCAAATTTCATTCGAATTCTGATGAAATTGTGTGTCATTGTTTTTCAATGCGTTACCAAATTTCATTATCACTGGATTTATAATTTTTCCTTTAATCGGGAAATAACGAAGGAACCGAGGTGAAAATCATGAAATTTGACATATTTTTCTCTAATATCTTCGAAACAGAAAATCAGATCGAACGAAAATTTTGAAAACAGCTGTGAAATATTGGGTTCAGTGCCAGTGGAAAATTTCCGTTGAGATCTGATTAGTTTCCGAAAAAGAAATTCTCAAGTAAATTTAAAAAAAATGATCGTCGAATTTTTTTGCTCCTGGAATTCACAACTCACAGAAGGTTTTATTGCATCTGACTTTTCAGAGAATATTTCTGAAAACAAAAAAAACTTCTCATTTTTCCATTTTATTGGATTGAGAATGGATACAAGGCGGATTTGGCCCAATATAAAATTGGGGTTTTTCCTTTGAACGAGAATGCAGTAATTTTCATGAAAAATCTTTAAAACATCACATGTCAAACATATAATTTCAATATTATATTTTTCAAAAAATGTTTAATCACCTAACACTTAAAAATGGAAATGGGGATTTGCATTTAAAGGGATTTGTCTTGAGTGCGCAATATGGCAACGTCGAATTCTCGGAAAGAAAAGGACGTCGAATGTGTTACTTCGATTAGGAAAACAGAGATAGCTATACTTCGATCTGTTTAGAGTAGAAGACAACGACCAAGTAATAGAAAAAAAAAGAGCGCAGACTGTCATGATGTCATATTACTGACAAATCGCAAACGGAAGTTGTTTGGTTATGTTGACAAAGAACACGTGAGTACCACAGAATAGGAATAAATATTTCATTATTCTATAGCAGAAAAAGCTATTGTACTAAACACCGTTGTCACTTCGTGCATGCCTGGCAAATCCCAAATCCCAATTTTGAAATCTGATTTTGAATACTTTCTGAAGGTTATTTGAGAAAATGATGAATCAAACCCATAATAATCATGTTCAAATTTGCTTCTGCAGTAATAACCCAAATTCAGGAAAAAACCCCATTAAAGCATGATTTTCAGATTCAGCACTGACTCTGAGAATTTCGGATTCGTACACAAAAACTGCAGACATTGATGCGTAACATTTCGAAAAAAAAATTGAAAATGATAACAGGATCTGAGCGTTCAATGTTTCAATGATATTTTCTTCTGGAATTCACTGGAAATCCCAATGGTTGCGAAAAATGTATCTTCGTTGTTTCCGTCTAATTGATTTTGATATTATATAGAAATTTCATTCAGTTATATCGAAAAACAATTACAGAGTAGGATTTATCATCATCAAATAGCCCTACGCTGAATAGATATTCGAGTTTCTATACCTCCAATTTTCAGCCATTCGATCCATTCAACAGTGATAACCTTTTAGCTTAATTAGCGTCATTAACGGAGCGCTTTCTACTACTTCGTCTCTCGAAACTAGCAACAATGTTCATTTATATCCAACATTGCAATCAATTTACCTCTTGCTGTCAAAGTAACAAATGAAGCACGTCCTTTTAGCTTCTGTTGGCCATACTGCTCGGACATCTATTTGACAAAGTAATACTCAACAATGACCACAACAAAGTAAATAAAGTCTCCATGTAAAGTTGAAGGAAGTTTCACGTTGTAGTCAAGAAAGATCGACAACTTTCATTATGTGCTTTGAAAGGCCGATGCTAGACGATGAAAGCCGTAAGGAGTTCAGGGTGAATACTACACAATCTCATAGTTACAATTGTATATAAAATCACCGATAGTTTTACATTCAAACGTGTTATCTTATGAAATAACCGAATGCAACTTTCATGAGCTAACACGCTTGAATGTAAAACTATCGGTGATTTTATATGCACTTGTGCAATTATGTGCGTGTTACCTTATAAAAATTGCATGGGTCTATCTTTATAATTTCGCCAAAATATGAAAATAACCGAATGCAATTTTATAAGTTAACACGCTTGAATATTGAATTATTCTTTCATCTTTATGCACGGGTGAAATTCATCAGAATATTTCACGATTGAAGAAATATTGCCTGAGAAATATATCCTTAGGCCTGACAAAAATCATCAAAATTATTTTCGGTTATATTTGCACAAGTGAATGAAATTATTGATGATTCAACTTTCAAGCGTGTTATTTTATGAAAATAAACTGATGAAATTTTCATGAGATATCACATTTGAATGTGGAACTATCGGTTATGTTATATGCACTTGTGCAATTATGTGATATCTTATAAAAATTGCATGAGTTCATCTTCATATTTTCGCCAAAATATAAAAATAACCTAATGCAATTTTATAAGTTAACACGCTTGAATATTGAATTATCTGTTCATTTTTATGCACGATTGTGATTAATCAGAATATTTCACGATTGAAGAAATATTGCCTGAGAAATATATATGAAATTATTTCCGGTTATATTTGAACAAGTGATTAAAATTACCAATGATTTTATATTCAAGCTTGTAATCTTATTAAAATAAACTAATAAAATTTTCACGAGATAAGACATTTAAATGTAAAATTATCGGTAATTTTATATGCACTTGTGCAATTACGTAATATCTTATAAAAATTGCATGAGTTTATCTTTATATTTTCGCCAAAATATGAAAATAACCGAATGCAATTTTATTAGTTGACACGCTTGTATAATTAACTATCTGTTCATTTTTACGCGTGAGTAAAATTCATCAGAATATTTCACGATTGAAGACATATTGTCTAAGAAACATATCCTGAGGTTTCACAAAAATCATCCAAATTATTTCCGGTTATATTTGCCACAAGTGAATAAAATTACCGATGATTTTACATTGAAGCCTGTTATCTAATTAAAATAAACTAATGAAATTTTCACGAGATAAGACATTTAAATTTGAAATTATCGGTAATTTTATATGCACTTGTGCAATTACGTGATATCTCATGAAAATTGCATGAGTTTATCTTTAAATTTTCGCCAAAATATGAAAATAACCGAATGCAATAACGCTTGAATATTTAATTATCTGTTCATTTTTGTGCACGAGTGTAATTCATCAGATTATTTCACGATTGAAGAAATTTTGTCTGAGAAATTCATCCTTTGGCCTCACAAAAATCATCAAAACTATTTCCGGTTATATTTGCACAGGTGAATGAAATAACCGATGACTCAACTTTCAAGCGTGTTATCTTATAAAAATAAACCAATGAAATTTTCATAAGATAACACGCTTGAATGTAAAATTATTCCATGCACTTGTGCAAATATGTGTTACCTTGATGAAAATAACCCAATGCAATTTTTACACGCTCTTGTTCAAGGGAACAGCGCGTTGTCATTTCGTCACGATGTCTGCAATTTTCGAATTTTGACTTTAAAATGGTCTAAAACGATTAGGTTGAACTCTCTGAAGAAGAATCCGTGGTCAAAGTCAATTCTGTCTGTACGTGCAGCCGTCCGTATGTGCTCTTACTTCAGAAAGAAAAGACTTAGCGACTGCAAATTGTCAGATTAGGTTTGGAGTCCAAACATCTTGGCTTGTTCAATAATGGGTGGAATCAGTTGGATAGTTTCGGAGTTAGGCTCATTCGAAATTTTGAGGTTATTTCCTTGATATCTCATGAAGTATTGACTCATTGAATTGAAACTTCGTGGACAGTTTTGAATACCAACGTGCAACTGAAAGCAGTATTTTGTGAGGATCCGGTTGTTGGAAAATTAAAAAAAAATTTATTCGAAGATTTTTAAAATTGTTGAGAAAAAATTTTTTTTCTTTTAAATATTGATTAGATTTCAATGGAATTTGGCACAAACCTTGGAATCAGTATCACAATGTTCCAAATTTCAATTCGATCCGTTATTTGCTTTCGGAGATATATATAAGGAGAAATATTGTGCCAAATCTCGTTGTTATTTGGAATTTTAACGTTATTTCCACAATAGCTCGAAAAGTACAAATGTAATCAGATTTAAACTTCGTGAACAGGTAGAGACACACAACGAGGTGCAAAATTTAGTGTTGATCTTAATGTTAGAGTTTGAACAAGCGCGAAAAGGCTACTGAACTCACGTCAGCGCTTTTCAAGATTTTTATAAGATAACACGCTTGAATGTTGAATTATCTGTTCATTTCTATGCAGGAGTGTGACTCATTAGAATATCTCATGAATGAAGAAATATTGTGTGAGGAATCTATCCTCTGGCCTTACAAAAATCATTTTAAAATATAGATTTATCTGTTATACCTTGATATAAAATCATTCGATATTGATATCTAACGATATACTTTTATTGTCTTCAACGTACTACGTATGAATGACAAATTCAATAATTATTTCAACTGACATATAATGATTCGAATAAAAAACCTTGAGAAACGGTCACCTAATAAAATACAAAACAGAAATAATTATTTTCGTTGTCTGACAGTTGCTTAAGCGACCAAGAATGGTTTCCATTACAGGCAGATGAAACTTGAAATCGTAATGTTTTTGACTTAATATTAATTTTCTAATCGATAACGTCACGAAGGTCGGTCGTATGTGACAAAGTACCTTTGTTCAAAACAAAATCGACGTAGCAAGGGACTCTTTAGAAGAACTCCCAGTTTCATAAATATTGAATTCATTCGGTACTTTTCGGAACCACTGTACAGAAAGAATTCACTCAAAAATTCTATCTAGAATTGAATTATTTGGGCTGAAAGTTTCAGTGGAATTTAGACCATATAACCTGGATTCTCGGTATAATTGACTTTCCAACTGTTTTTCGAGAAGAATATAAAGTTGACTTATGTAAAATGCTACCCTTATTTTATCTCCCCCAAATAATTTCCCATTATTCCAGACATTCGAATCAAGGATTAAGGGAATCTTTCACATCAGTCATCATTCAATATAATGAAAGACTCACGGAGAAAGTAAATTCTATCCTAGGCTGCTCTGAAAGTCAATGTTCACGTTAAGGAGATTTCCTTATCATAATTCTCCACGAAGGAGAATACGAGAGACTTAAAAAGTACATTGTTCCTGATTGAATGAGGCATCGAAGTAGAGAAAATCAAAGTCGGAACAATCGTCTAATAAGATGTGCAAACTAAAACGACGACGAAGTGAAAAAAACAAGGAGTGTATTCACCCTGTTTGACATTTTCACGGTATTCTTAGAAGTCAGCCATCAAATTATTCGTTGGAAGAATGTTTTTTTTTAATTCAGAATGTCCCGGACAATACTTGACGAATCATTTTCTTTAACCAATACAATGCTGAACTATCCGAAAAAAAATTGACAAAAATGATTTATTTCAGTTTGAGACCAAAATTTCATGAGAACGAAGTTCTTCACGTGCTTTTTCCAGGAATTAACAACTTATTTGTTTGTCGAATACTGTTTGCTAACTAGTTTCGAAATACTTTCGCAAAATATTACATTGAAGCAAGAACGAAAAATTAGATTTTTTTGTATTTGTAGTTAAATTTCCATCCTGAAGTGAATTTATTTTATATCGATCAATAGATTTGAATTTGATCGTATCTTTATTTCCGGAAATATTTTATAATTCGGAGGAAATGGGATGAGGAATACGCACGTGACTGCATGGAATTTGAAGTGGAGAGTGTTTTTCAGAGGTATAGAACTTTGAGTTGGCAACACTGTTTTAACTGGCGGTCATTTTGTGAGCTATCAAGTGATTTGTATTTAGTTTGGTCTGGTATTTCAACATGAGTGGACTGACTTCTGACTAACACTTTCAAATTGTGCGAATTTATTTTGAAAATAATGGTTCTGTTCGAAACACGTATCGCGCTCAATGTCCATTTTATGGTCAACATAACCGTCCATCAGAGCAATTAATTCGACTAACTATGAACCGTTTTCGCACCACGTTTACTCTAACTGATAATACGCATCCACAGAGACGTCGTTCAGTGAGAACAGAAGAAGCTATTGCTGCTGTAGAGCGTAGAGTAGAGGAAGACCCGACTCAGTCTATCCGCCATCGTGCACAGCTATAGAGCCATGATTACGGACTTTTTCGTTCCCCAATTGAACAACCATGACGTGCAGCAGCTGTGGTTTCAACAAGACGGCGCAACATGTCACACAGCTGGTGCCACAATTGATTTACTGAAGGAAACGTTTGATAACCGCATAATTTCACTTTCCGGGCCCGTGAATTGGACTCCAAGATCGTGCGATTTAACGCCGCTAGACTATTGTCTGTGGGGAAATGTGAAGTCACTAGTCAACGCCGATAAGCCCGAAACGATCGACCACTTGGAGGACAACATTCACAGCGTTATTGCCGATATACGGCCACAAATGTTGAAAAGGGTGATTGAAAATTGGACCTCCAGATTAGATTATGTCCGAGCCAGCCGTGGCGGTCATATGCCAGAAATTATTCTTAAATTATAATGCCAAAAGATTATCTTTTGAATTAAGCCAATTTCGTATCAGTTTTGAAAATTCATCCTTGTTTCATTTCATTCCATACCTACCTATAAAAAAAAACACCCTCCATATAAAATTGGAGTTTTAATTTTAGGCAATAATATTCTTACGTAGTACCTAGTGTGTTGATATGTGCCATGGATTCGATGTTTTGATGGAAACTGAAATAATGAATTTCGACCAGATCGTTTTGCACTTGACCTTCGTATTTGAGAACTCAATTAAAAGACACAAGCGTGGTTGATTTCTACTTTATTATAAACACATAACGCGTTGCACTACATTGTAGTTTCATCAGATGCTGAGTTGCAACTGTCTCAAAAAGTGTGTTACAGTCTCACATAAACCAGTACAGGTACAGAGATATTTCCAACGGGTCAATCATGGAAAAACCAAACCGAGCTCCTAGCTGAATAGGTTTAACAATGGTGAATTTGACAGTTCCGTCTGGTCGTTTAATAAATTCCCAGAATTTCTTAAACAATTTATCTCTAGGACCTCCAAGGAATTTAACTTCCATCCTTTGTTCTCTATGTGTAGAATCTTGAAATTTTCGTTGAATTCGTGTTTTTCTATTAATAAATGTTCGGCGTACGTGGAGTTCAATTTATTTTCTCAAAAAAGAACTTCTGTGTTCTTTCATTCTGGTGTTGAATGATCTACCCATTTGACCTTTGTCCTAAAACTTACATAGGTCAAACGGGTAGATCATTCAACACCAGAATGAAAGAACACAGAAGTTCTCTTCTGAAAAATAAATTAAACCCCACGTACGCCGAACATTCAATAATAGAAAAACACGAATTCGACGAAAATTTCAAGATTCTACACATAGAGAACAAAGGACGGAAGTTAAATTTATTGGAGGCTCTAAAGATAAACCGTTTTAGAAATTCTGGGAATTTATTAAACGACCAGACGGAACTGTCAAATTCGCCATTGTTAAACCTATTCAGCTAGGAGCCCGGTTTGGTTTTTCCATGATTGACCCGTTGGAAATATCTCTGTACCTGTATTAGTTTATGTAAAACTGTAACACACTTTCTGAGACAGTTGCAACTCAGCATCTGATGAAACTACAATGTAGTGAAACGCGTCATGTGTTTATAATAAAGTAGAAATCAACCACACTTGTTTTTTTTAATTTAATCTTTAAGTTCGTATTTGAGTTTTGAATCTACGCAGAAAATTTGGAGTATGTGAGTTATTCCTTTGCGAAGTTATCGCGTTGAAGATATCTTCTCGAAGGAATAACTGAAAACTCAAATTTTTCAGTTCATTAGTTTAAAAGGCTTAGATAAGAGGGTCAAGTAAGGTTAAATTAAGTCAATTTAATTTAGAACAGTGCCGTGCCGCTCCAAATCAGAAAATGAAATTAAAAATACCCATTGTTAAAAAGTATATCTAACACATATTTCACCAGAAAATGGTGTTAAAATGGAAAATACAAGGGAGTGAATTGCGAAATTACCTGATATACTCATTCGAAAACATTTCTTTCAATGAAATTTTCATTTTTGTTAAATATAGGTATAACTTCCGTAGAATTAACAGAAAAAATGTCGATTTCAGCTCATTTTAAAAGAATTTTGCATTGTATTTGGGTGTTTTTAAGGTTTTCACAACCAATGTCTGAAAAAGAGCTATCAAAATTGAATGAAATTATTATTCACAGAAAACGCTTTTGCCGATTGCAGGGTTCGAACTATTTCTCAAGGGCAGTTTCGAGGAAAAATTCTGCCTAATGAACGATATCGGGCTAATGCAAACGATCAATAAATCGAACTGCAACAGTTCAGAGTCTAAATCCGATCCCATCAGACAAACGAAATATTTGCAGAAACAAAAAAATCACTGTTTATCTTGTTTGACATAAACATGATATCAATATCAATATGTGACATCCATGTGGCATAGAATTAATTTCAAAACATGGCATAAATTGTCTTTAAATAACATTACCGGTGCATGAACACATGTTCTTTTGAAATCGACTTATGGATCCTTCACCTTTACTATTGAAACTCGTAGAATAGTTGTTTTTTTATCTGAACACTCCCTCTGATGCAATTCATCGAGTACGGTCCTGTGTGAACGAGTGCAGGGGAAACACCGCAGTCTGAACAACTGCTCCGAATGACAACAGATGTTTGTCTTGCAGAGGAAAGATTTGCCTTTTAGGCGCGCCGGAACAAAGAGAATATATGACATAAACATGATATAAACGATGTGACATCCATGTGGCATAGAATTAATTTCAAAACATGGCATAAATTGTCTTTAAATAACATTACCGGTGCATGAACACATGTTCTTTTGAAATCGACCTATGGATCCTTCACCTTTACTATTGAAACTCGTAGAATAGTTGTTTTTTTATCTGAACACTCCCTCTGATGCAATTCATCGAGTACGGTCCTGTGTGAACGAGTGCAGGGGAAACACCACAGTCTGAACAACTGCTCCGAATGACAACAGACCTTTGTCTTGTAGAGGGACGATTCGCCTTTTTATGCGCGCCAGAACAAAGAAAATTACTGAAGTGGTTGCTTGCTCCTCTTCATTAGTATTGTTTAA
Source organism: Myrrha octodecimguttata (assembly GCA_958510865.1). Taxonomy (NCBI): domain Eukaryota; kingdom Metazoa; phylum Arthropoda; class Insecta; order Coleoptera; family Coccinellidae; genus Myrrha; species Myrrha octodecimguttata. The sequence goes on along the minus strand of OY294058.1, from coordinate 66,406,715 downwards.
TGACCGCCCGTTTCAACTTCGAAAACTTTTGGATTTCATTCGTTATTAACTGCGATATGAAGTTCAGGCACAATTTTCGACCCACTTTTTGTGGAATTGTTGTTGTTGGCTCGATTATCCTAGGTCTTTTATCCGTTTGGATTGTTCCACGGGGAGGTGGAAGAAGTTGTTCCGAAAATGCGCCATTTTTCTGGAATTTGGACCATAGTGAGTCATAAGGGATGGCAAATTCGATGAAAGAGTGTATGCTTCGTACTACGTACAGTGCGCGTCAAAATTATGGAACACATTCATTTTCTAAGAAGGAAAATATTTGGAAACAAAATCCTGAAACAGTTCAATTTTTGTTTCACTTTTACCAAATTTTTAAGCATTTTTGTTGCACCCTGTGCCATCCCCATCAACCCTTTAAATTTTTTGAATATGGGAAGTGAGTCATGTGGTACCTTTTTGGCAAGATCCTTGTATCTTCTTTACAGGCGTGCAGAAATTTTGAAGAAAAAAAATTTTTTTTTGAAAAATTAGTTACTTCGAAGGAAATTTCAGTATGTGCACTTTGTCATGGCTCATTTACTTCGAGACGATGATACGTGATGAAATTTTTCACAGAATGAAAGTCGACCATGACAGTTTTGTTCATGCACAACTTTCAACCCCTTTCAACCCCCTCCATTCCTTTTTTCTGCATTAAAGGGTTCGTAGGGGTTGAAAGTTATGCATGAGCAAAACTGTAATGATCGACTTTCATCAGGTACCATCGTCTCAAAGTAAATGAGCCATGACAAAGTGCACATACTGAAATCCTTTTCGAAGTAACCAATTTTTCAAAAAAAATTTTTTTTCTTGAAAATTTCTGCACGCCTGTAAAGAAGATACAAGGATCTTGCCAAAAAAGTACCACACGACACTTTCCCTATTCAAAAATTTAGAGGGTTGATGGGGATGGCACAGGGTGTAGCAAAAATCTTTCAAAAATGCATACAAATTTGGTAAAATTTAATTAAAAAAAAATTGACCTGTTTCAGGATTTTGTTGTCAAATATTTTTCTTCTGAGAAAATCAATTTGTTCCATGATTTTGACGCGTACTGTATATCGGTGTTATTAAAATTAGAAAAGGGGAAGTTGTTCTGGGAAACAAACAGTAATATTGATGATTTGAGGTAATTGGCAGATGGCGACAGAACTTTCTGTTATGACATAGCTTCTGAAATTTGCACAAATTATAACCTGAGGATGGTGTTGATCTGAAACATGTTATTACATTGACCACAATAGATGACGCATACTGAGTGAGGAATGAGCCTTTTTTCATTAATCCTATTGACAATACTTAACGAATTTGTAGCGATTTAGTTAAACGGTTCAGAAGTTATTGCCAAAGGGAATAAATCTCGAAACTCGTAAGCGTTTAATTATTTCCGATTGAGAAAAATCAACAGTTGGTGTGCTGTTCACGTGGTAAGAGAATTCGAAAGAAAAATCTATGTAGAGTCAGATGATAGTTAATTACGGAGTGTTTCATCAGACCTGGGAATAAAAATCGAAATGTTCTAGTCCCGCTCTGTATTATTTCGGTATGGCCCGTAGACAGTTATATGGCCTAGGATGACAATATCTGCCAAATTTGAAGCAAATACGTTGAATAGTTCACAAATTATAGCCATGGCCAATAAATCAACTTGTATGTCAGAGGATTTGGAGTAACAGATATTTCCGTGATAACTAGACCGCTTTTTGCAGAATTCTGTTGAGATAGTCCAATCAGTCAAATAAAAAAAGGGTTTTTTCAAAATTTTTTCGAAACATTTTTTTTCCGAAAACTTTCATATCTGGAAAGAAAGTTTTCTTAGGCCTAGAACTTCATATTTCACATCTGTGTACCAAATGACTTTTGGAGATCATTGGAAAAAATATATCAAATTTCGTGGTTTTTTCCCCGATATTATTGTTTTCTTCGGAATAATTGAAAAATTAGTGTTTCAATCATAATGAAACTTGGAAGCAACATTTAAAATGCTGCTGAAAAACTTCGTGCCAAATTTTGTGAGGATCGTGTCTCTAGAACAATATTATGAGAAATCCGATTTTTTTTTCATATATTGGATACCCTGTGATCATCTGATAATATTATCCTCATGGAATCCTCTAAAAATCATCGAGCTGTCATTTTTGAAAAAAGTAGTGGAGCCGTGAAGACAGCAGCTTTTGCCCGCATGTTCAAATACGTTGCCGAAGCGCTCATCTACATTGAACATGCACGCAAAAGCTGCTGCCTTCACGGCAGTGTTTTTCTAGATTTTTCTGGAATGAATCGAAAAACACTGATTCAATCATGATAAAACTTGGCGAATAGTCTTTAAATTCGACAATTTTGTACGAAACTACGTGTTGATGGTATCATCATAACGATTTGAAAAAAAACCTAGAAAAGTCAGCAGCTTTTGCGCACCTGTTCAAAGGAAATGTCTGCTTTGGGAACGATTTTGAACATGCGCGCAAACGCTGCTGACTTCACGTGAGTGCTTTTCTGGATTTATTTTCGATAAAGAAATGGATTTCAATTCGTTCTAATTTGAATTTTTGAAAATATTGGAAAAATGAAATTTTTAATGGGTACCTATATATACAGAATAATTGGGCGGATTCTACCCATTACGGATTTGGCCTACGTAATTGAGGTCCAAATCTATTTTACAAATATCGAGTCCATAAGTTGTTTCTTTCGGAAGATATTGTGTTTACGGTCGGCCGTTAGTTGTTTTCTTGGCTTTCTCAACTGTGACTATTTTACTTTTCGACATATTTTCTCATGTAATGGTCATGTCGGATACCACTCAAGAAGAAATTCAAGCTGGTAAAATTTCTCTTTTTTAGAATTTAAGTCTGTCACTTTTCGGTTATTTCGCTCATGACATTATTTCCAAAATCACCCGCCTAATGGATCGTGATTTTCATACAAAAGTCATTCACGAAAGTGCCACGAATCAAAATTTCATATGGCAATGGAGATATTTTGCCGGCAAAATTTCGTCTTAAGTGGTATAACATATGAACATTTCATATTTCCTGCTTTGTTTTATGGATAGAATGTTAAAATATTTCAGGATGAACTACTGAAAAATCCAGAAGAATTCGTACAGAAATCAGCTTGATCGACGCACCCTAGAAATTAAACATGAGTGAATGAAAATGAAGAGGAAATTGAATGAAACTTTCTGTTGGATTTCCTTGAATTTCTCAAGTTAAATTTTTGTCGCGAACCCAAAGCTTCATCTTCCAGTGGTGCAAAATGGCGAAGGTTCTGGGAAAGATTTCCTCAACTACTTCTACACTTTGCAAAAGAGGTGTAATAGCTTTTTGGATGGTTCAATCAAGAAATTTTCCCCCAAAATTGTTTAATTTGGACCACGATAAAAGAACTGCCCAGGTCAATTAGCATGAAGTATCGAATGAAAATGTTTCATTGCGCCTCATACATTATTACTGATCAATTACTTCCTATCCAAACACACATCATGATTGTTGCAACAATAGATTCTCCAGTATCAGAATCAACATCGAAGGAATAAAACCTATTCTCGGAAATCATGCAATCACAGTTGAAGATCACTACGAAAACGATACCTATAATCTACCAGTGTTACTGAATGTTTCAATCATTCATAAGGACGAGGTGGGAATAATAGAAACCGAGACCCAGAATGCTAGATGAATCACGAATTCTAACACGCGATGGTTAAAATAAGGTACGGTGTTACAGGAGTGTTCATTAGAGTTCTCTGGTTTGTTTGATGATCAATATTGGGATTATGAATTACAGTCGGGCGATAGCACGTCGTTCGACTCCTAACTGCTAATTCTCTGACTGGAATAAGGAGATTAATTTTCTGGATGTTGTGATCGTTGATCAATTATCTGCGAAGCGAATCAGATTTAAAACGTCATTCTGTAGATGTTTGGTGGATTTTCACTCGTAATCTCTGAAACAGAACTGAAGGGTTTTCCACTAAGAGGTGTTATTTTGAATAGCCCACTATTTAGGTAGATGTCACTATTGAAGCTGTCATTTTTTGACATTTGACAAGTAGAAACTATGCCATCAATAAAAACGATATACGCTTCAACAACGCATTGAAATTATTAAAATTCACTATAAAAATGGTGAAAATTTGGCAGAGACTGTTCGTAAAACTCGAACATTTTTGGGTCGTCATGAAGCACCTTGTCAGACCGCAATAAAGAAATTGATGGAAAAATTCGAGCTGTTGGGACAAGTAACTGATGTGAAGAATAAAACCCGTGCACGTCGCTCAAGAACAGCCGAGAATATTGCTGCTGTAGCCGAAAGTGTTGAAGAAAACCCAGGTTTGTCCATTCCTCGTCGTTCTTTGGAATTAGGCAATCCACAAACGTCATTACACCGTATTTTGCATAAAGATTTGGGTCATAAGGCTTATAAGGTTCAGTTAACACAAGAACTCAAGCCGGCCGATCATCAACAACGTCGTGTCTTTGCTGATTAGGTCGTTGAAATGCATGAAAATCATCCGTAATTTCATCGAATAATCATCTTGGGTGATGAGGCCCATTTCCACCTCGGTGGCTTCCTCAACAAGCAAAATTGTCGCATCTGGGGCTCGGACAAGCCGAGAATTATTGTTGAAAAGCCTCTCTACCCTCAACGTGTGACTGTTTGTTGCGGTTTATGGTCCGGCGGAGTCATTGGACCTTACTTTTTCGAAAATGAGGCTGGAGCAACAGTTAAGGTGAATGGATTGCGCTATGGAGAGATGATTTATGACTTTTTATGGCCATAATTGGATGGTATTGATCTGGACGACGTTTACTTTCAACAAGACGGCGCCTCGTGCCACACAAGCAATGAAACCATTGATCTTCTGCGGAAAAAGTTTCCGGACCATGTTATCTCTCGAAGAGGTGATCACAATTGGCCACCGAGATCTTGTGATTCAACACCTTGCGCCACGTGAAAGAGAAGGTCTACGCCAATAGCCCAGCGTCGACCTCAAAGATGGAAATCGTGAGGACATAGGGCAGCCACTTTGCGATTTGGTTATGGAAAATTTCATTAAAGGGATATGGTCCTGTGAGTGTGGACGCGGTGGTCATTTGCCTGATGTTATTTCCCACTAGTAACGGCATAACTTTTACTTTATAATGAAATAAATATGCGATCATTCATATTGAAAAATGGCATTTTTCTTTGAATATCAAAATAACACCTCTTATTAGAAAACCCTTTACTAAAAATCTAGGAAAGCACTGAAGTCAACAGCTTGAGCGCATGTTCACATTCGGTACCAAAGTGACCCTCAAATCATACTGTCCTAACGAAATTCTACATGAACTTTCAAGCTGTCAATAGAGCAATAGATTTCAATTTGATCTTATCTGTATTTTCGGAAATATTGGGAAAATAAAATTTTGAATGGATGTAACTACGGAATTATTGGAAGGATTTCACCCATTCATGCATTCGACCTTAGATGTTCAAGCCCCAAACCAAGATACATAGACAAAAAGTGTTGACACTTTGCTACTATTACCCAATAAAATTTTGGGTCCAAAACGTGGTCCTGAACTTGTCAAATATTGTTCTACTTGACACTTTAAAAGATGAGGTCGGTTTGTAAAGCTCATACTATTAATTTCGCTGAATAAAAATGAATTGAGCTATAATCTGGTAGACCCAATGAAATTATAAATGAGATATTTGAAATGATTCTTACTAATATATGAGATGAAAGAAAATTATGTTTCATGGGCTGAAGGACTTCGGTCAATGGCCTTTTGTAAGACAGTTCTTACAATAAAGTACTTTTATTATTACTAATATATAGGAGGAGTTTAACAAATGTCGGACATCTACTCATTGATAATATGAAATATGTATAAGGAACAATAAAAGGGTTTATTGTGAGAAGACTTTCATCCAAACATAAAGTCATTTTGAATCCGAAACAACGGTTAAAACGGAACGGAGATTGATATATTACTCATGGTTTTTATTGGATATTTTTGATCTTCTGCCGAAAAAGTATGGTTTATAAACTTTGTATGTACCCATTGATGAATGATCAACTCGAAAGTTATGAGTTTGTTACATTAGTACTTGTGAAAATATCGAGAAAATGTTGATATTTTATTATTATTGAAATATAACTTTGCTGTTCATGTACATACGAATTTATCAGGAGAATTTCAAAACCGACAAAGTAATCGTAGTATCTATCTTTGCAAATGTTTTCTACAGGTATTTTCAAATAAGCAACCCTGGAGAAGTTCTTCTCCATAAACTAAACATTGCAATAATGAATACCTCATGTAATGAATAGGTATTCAAAACTGCCAATTTTCAGACTTGTATTTAGAGACGAAGGAAACATTTATATATATTTTGGCCATTCTGACTGAATGAAATGAATAGTCATAACATGAATTGGTCAAAATGAATTCAATTCAATGAATTCTTGAAAATAATATATGGTTCAACTCGGAAAATCAAAGAAAACTAGGATTTTACTTGTTTTGATATGACATGTCGGTAACTTTTGAATATATATTAGATTTCACATGGCAGATTTCTCGAGGCCGGCATCTATCAGCGAAAACTGAAGTTCGACAAGAAACTCGTATTTTGGCAACATTTGGACGCCATTTCGGACCCAAATTATGCCGAAGAGTGTCCGCACCCTAACGACCGATCGTAAACACAATAACTTACGGAAGAAACAACCGAGAAACTCATATAATAATATATAAAAACAAAATATGGGACATATAAATGAAATGACACAGAAGATGATTAATTGATTCGCTATTTTGCAACTCAGTTCATCAATTAATATCTTCTCTGTTTTTCGTTGATAAAATCAACTTTCATTCGGAATTCAGTGCGCATTTCAGGGTTTCAGATATTCCAATGCCGCTGCAAAAACTGACTCATGTTTTTTTCCATAACAACACTTATTTTATAATTTCAATTCGATATCAAACATATGTTTCCAATGGATAAAGACCAACCAACTCAATGGATTTACAGTGCAATTAGGAATATAATCTTGTTACCAATGATGTGGTTGCCTGAATCATTAGTTTCGTATTTTCGAATGGAAAACCTGCTGGATCATGTTATCTGCCGATTGATGCAACTAAAAAGCCAATAGAACTTAGTGACCACTCTAAAAGGTTTCACGAAAAACCAGATCCGTATCAGGATCAGTTCAACGCTAATTCTGTTAGTTCTCTTTGTAGGTATGCAATTATATGAGGTCACCACTGTTATGCTTTATGTCATTTTCAATTTGTCCTGAAATGTATCGCTCTTTTTTCTTGCATTTTTGGCTTCGTTATTGCACCCAGAAATATGTACTTTTCGATGAAATGATCTAGGAAACGTCGAATTTCTTGATAGTGTGCAAATTCCAATATGGGTTGTTTTTATTTTCAAAGATATTGGGAAAAATATCAAACTTCGTGGTTTCTCTCGATATCATTTCCGAAATTGCACAAAATTCTGAGTCAACCATGATGAAACTTAAAACAAAGTGTGAAACTTCTGTGACATAACGTTGAGCAAAGCTTCGTGAAATTTATGGAGATAAATGAAAAAGTTTTTTTCAAAAAAATTTTTTTTTTTTCACATTTCTTGAACCCCATATTTCGGTTTGATTCAATGTGAACCTTTGGAAATATCAGTAGAATATGTCAAATTTCATGTATTTTTCTCAGTATCGTTGTTTTTTCGGAATAAGTCAAAAACTACTTATCCAATCACGATAACACTTGGTTACTAGTAGAAAAATGCTGATGCAAAATTTTATGTCAACAGTGCTATTCAAATTCAATGCCAGAGCGCTCATCTTTTTACATATTGAGCCTGTCACACGCAGCTTCATCTCCCGATAAAAAGATTGCCAATCTTCTGCATTAACTTTCTATATTTTCTAAATCAAGTTTCGAAGTTCAATTCGATCCAATCTGTATTGGGAACGTAGAATTTTGAGTAGGTATATCTGCGGTATCATTAGGTGGATTTCACCCATTCACGAATTAAGCCTTTCTAACTAAGGTTCAGGATCGGCTGGAGAGAGTAAAGATGAAGTATGATATGCAATAATGAGAAAAATCTAGAGAAGCACTGATGTGAGGTCAGGAGCTTTTTCACGCTTGTTTAAAAGTAAACTATTGGATACTCGAAATTTTGCACTTAGTTGCGTGTTGGTATTCTTCACCTAATTACAAAAGTTCTATCTGATTGCATTTGTTCCTCTTGATATATTGCGGAAGTTACGATATAATTTCAAAAACAACGAAATTTGGTATACTTTCTTCCTTATATCTCGGAAAGTAATTATCGGATCGAATCGAAATTTGGAACTTCAATGTGACATACTAAATTCAAGAATTGTGCCAAATTTCGTTGAAATTTCGTCAATAATTCCAGAGAAAGAAAGTTTTCCATCAAAAATTCAAAAAATTTCAGGATGAAACTTTTTTTTAAATTTCTTGAGCTTGAAACCACACCAAATTTTGCACTGAGTAGCGCGTTTTTATGCCAAAACAGTCTACAAAGTTTTAATCTGATTGATTTAACAATTCTTAGCCGAGATATTCGGACTCCAAACCTTATCTGATAATTTCAAGTTGCTATGTCTCTTCCTCCGAATGTAAGAGCACATACGGACGGACAGAATTGAATTTGACCATGGATTCTCCTTCATCTTTTTACACCAAGTTTGGCTCAGAATTCGGAAATAACAGACACTGTGACGAAACGATAACGTGCTGTTCCCGAGAACAATCTCGTTAAAAATCAGCTGAATACTCTCGCAAAAATAGTCTTCAAGTTGAAAAAATCATGAAATTATTAAAGCTTGTATAACATATTTCAGGAACTTTTCCCAAGAAAATATTCGATTCAGTTACAATCGGTTTCACAAAACTTTGACGGCCGATCAACTCGTTGATTACAATTTGAATTCGATGGTTCGGTTGAGAATGAACTGAAATCGAGCACAAAATTTAGTGATTGATTATAAAGCCCATGATATGGCAATCATAGATTAGTGAAACCGGCCATTTAGTCCGATAAAATGTCCGTTCGTGCTAAATACAACCCTGCTTCCCAAAGAAAACTCGAAGGATGAGATATCTCGGAATTCAACATACTGGACCGAGAGTCTCTGTTGTCACGCCTGTTCCTTGTTTTCAAACTCATTAGGGTGTTCCTGAACTTACTGACAAATGACGTGAATCGTGAAAAATGAAGTAGGAATGAAGACAACTTGATAAAAGACGACGTTGACTTAAATAAAAAGTGGGACTTTCAGGCCGGAAAAACGTTCGGAATACATGCATTTCTCCTTTCAGTTGAGGAAAGTAAGAAAATTCATTCTGGAGATCCATCAAGAAATCGTGTTAGATTATATGAGGAGTTCTCTGATAGATCCATTTTAAGTTCTGCAATTCGAATTGTAATCCTTGCTATTTTAAGCTGTCGCTCCGAGGTAAAGAGCTTTGTTAATTTGCGAAAATTTCTATAATTCTCGAATTTGACGATCATTGAAAGACTAAAAGTGGACGACTCAATCAGAAATATCTCCCCGTCAATGAAGAATTTCACACTAGTCGAAGAGGCTTTATCATGGGTAACCCATTGAGCTCACTATTAGCTGACATTTTTATGAATAATCTAACAGAAGTTGCTCTTGAAATTTGAATAAATAAACTAACATAACCACAAGGACGAATATCTGTCGGTTAATCAATAAACATTCCACCTTGATCAGAGCTAATCATCCAACCAACCAAAATATCTAAACCGAAGAAGCGGCGTCCAACGAGAATTGTCACAGTTTTTACTGATCGTCAGACCAACTTACCTTGGATAAACCGCATAATATAAACCTAGATACTTATTCCCTTCCAGATGGAGTACTGCAGGAGTGCGTTCACAATTGTCAACCCGAGTTGTTTTCTCACCTTGGTTTAATGTAACGAAGGACGCACGGTAAATCATCCTCGTTCACGATTCGATTGTCAAACTTTCGTTTGTTATCATAACATAACCTAAAAACATTTTTGAATTTGACTAACAAAATTCAATTCGATTTCATTTTTGAAATGGATCCTGCAGTTGCATTTTTTTGTTTGGAAGATTCGTCCTCAGATAGCGAGGATAGCGCTCTGTGTAGCAGTACCGATTGTCCATCCTCTGAAATAATTGGTAACTTAGTATTTTCGTCAACTACCAGATTGTGGGAGTTCGTTGAAATAGCCTCCATAATGATGTATTATCAAATAATAAAATAATGACTGACTCAAACTGTTGTGATTTCGAATTAACAAGTAAACTGCGCAGCCGCGACAAATTTTCACCAACTATTTTCTGGGTTAAAAAGTTGATCGCTCGGTGAGTTTCTACCCGAATCGTGGAAGAAGATAAATTTCACCCGACGACAATTGTGAACAGTCGGATGACCTCGGGGCGTCCTCGTGCGATCGTTAGACGATAATTGTGAACGCACCCCAGTATAACGACAAACAGCACGCCATCTCGCAGGAGCATCTTGCGAATCGAACCTTGGAGTGCAGAATACTTTGATCGATGGGCATGACGTTCATCCTCTTGTCGTATCAGGTCGTTGCATCTGCGATATTGCAGTTTACAACGTCCGTCACGACACGGAAACTCGGAGGCCTAAAGCTGCATTTATTCGTAAGTTCGAAAATAAATCAGTTAGAAAATACTGGAAATTTAATCATGTACAGACATGATTATCTAGTCACCCACCCTTATTATGTCCGTTCACCTTGAAGTCCAATGGTTTTTCCAAAGTGATACAAAATCTGACCTGCAATAATATTTCTTTTTGCGTAACACTACGAATTCACCAGAAACCAGTAACCACTGTTGAGTTCTCGATTGTAATCCTCTAGAAGCTCAGATTTCTACAAAAATGACAAAAATATAACGTATTGTCACCCAGAAATTCTCTTGAATACTGTTTCAAACCAATTATTGACTAATAATCGAAAGAAGCTACAATTTGGAGAAATGCGCCAGGTTTCAACTCAAAATTAATAGAAATCATCACATATGTGTTTTATTTGAGTGAAAGACCGTGGATTTCTATCAAGTATCGACCAAAACAATTCGAAAAGTACCACAACTAATTATCAAGTTTAATTCCGATCGTATAAATAGTTTTTGAGATATTGAGGAATCAACCTCCAATACTCAAATGACTAAAACTGAAACCGTTCGGCTGATTTTCCTCATTTGAGAACTGGGGACCAATTCTTGAATCTCGATCAAGAATTGAAGCGTTTGTCAATTGCCATATGTTTGCGTCGATTTTCTAAATTAAATATGAACAACAAGTAGACATCATCTGCGAATGAAACCGAATGTCACTCGACAATCAACTGTTATATCTCTTATGCTCCGTACCACTCGTGAAGAAGATAAGGATATGTTTATACTCGGATTTGAAATTTCTCGGTATCTTGCATTCAGTTTATTCCTTGAATATTTTTTTGAAAACATTATCGAAATGGCAAATAAAACTCTCACAAATTTTCCAGATGCACGAGAAAACTTAGAAAAGCGACATAAACATAGGACCATTGTCGTAGTCTTCAATTCTTGAATCTCGATCAAGAACTGAAGAGTACAACGATCCTATGTTGTCTTATTTGGATGCGCAACCAACCTTCAAAGTTGCAAGTTGCTATCTTTTCAGTTCCTAAGAGAGCGTGCTCATAGCCGCGGACAGAATCGAACTTGACTTCGAATTCATCATCAGTGAGTCCAACCCAGCCATTTGAGAGCATTTTCGGGAAAAATTACATTCATTCAGGTGAAAAGATAGCACGTTGTTCCCTAAAACATACATGGAAACGGGTAGAGGGTGCATCAAAGTACGACGATTTAGTTCGCTAATCCGCCAAACGGTTTCGAAATTAAAGTCATTAGAATTTTTGTGGTTAGTTCCTCAATCTCTCAATAATTAATAATGTCAGCGGACTGGAACTTGGTAGTTGTTGTTTGTGATTTATTGTTTTGCGAGTAAATTGAAAATAAAATTTCTACAACATTTATTGCGCGCATGTTCTAGGGGAACAGCGTGCTATCGTTTTGTCCAAATGTCTGTAATTTTGGATGATTGAGCCGAAAATGGTCTCAATCGACTAGGTTGGACACATTGATGAGGAATCCGGTGTCAAAATCGATTTTGTCCGGCCAGCCGGCCGTCCGTCCGGCCGTAGACCCAGTAACTCTCGACAGAAGCAAACTAGCAACTTTAAACTTTCAGAATAGGTTGCGCATCAGAATGCCGCGTTTAAGTTCGTTAATGGGCCAAATCGGTCGAATAGTTTCTGAGTTATAGGCACTCAAAGTTTTGAAGTTATTTATTTTTTATTTCGGAAACTACTTGAGCGATTGGATTCAAACTTGGCAATTAGGTGGAGTATATCGACGCGCAACTTTGAACCTAATTTCGTCAGGATCATGTTGTCAGTAAATTTAAAAAAATTTTTTTTTTCCGGAAACCATTCATCATACCCAAAAAAAATTCTACTCACACTCAGAACTTTATATTTCACAGCAGTGTTCTAAATTTCAGTTTGATACGATCATAAGTTTTGGAGATATCGGGAAAAAATATGTCAAATTTCGAGTTTTTCTTCTCGATATCGTTGATTTTTTCGGTATAACTCGAGAAATACCGATTCACTCCTGATTAAACTTCACAGCTTGTTTTGAGAGGCTGAAAGAAAACTTTTTGCGAAATTTCGTGATAATCGTGTCATTAGAACAATTTGAAAAAAAAAATTTCTATGATTTTCTTATCATATCATCCTCATTAAATTCTGTAAGGAAGTTCGAACTGTTATTTTTCGATGAAGTACTGGATTTCAATTCGATCTGATCTGTATTTTTGGAAATATTGGAAAAATAAAATTTTGATTGGGTATATCTACGGAATCATTGGGTGGATTTTACCCATTCATGAATTCGGCCTTCGTAATTAAGGTCCAAACCTTCTCTACAAATATCGAGTTTCTAAGTTGTTTCTTTCGGAAATTATTGTGTTTACGCAGTCAGCCGTTAGGCTGGCCGTAAACACAATAACTTCCGGGAAAAACGACTTAGACACTCGATATTTGTAGAGTAGGTTTGGGGCTTAATTACGAAGGTCGAATTCGTGAATGGGTAAAATCCGCCCAATGATTCCATAGATATACCCATTCAAAATTTTATTTTTACAATATGTCCAAAAATACAGATATGATCGAATTGAAATCCAGTAATTTATCAGTGAAAAATTTCAAAAAGCACTGCCGTGAAGGCAGCAGCTTTTGCGTGCATGTTCAAATTCGTTACTGAAGCGGTCATCTACATTGAACATGCGCGCAAAAGTTGCTGCGTTCACGGCAGTGCCTTTTGAATTTTTTTTAATATTTATGTTTGTGAACTATTCATTAGACTTCGATGAGATTTTGCCCAGACCTTAAAAAATATTTCGGAACAACAGACCAAATTTCAATTTGGTCAGATTTTAATTTTCTGAAATATTAGGAAAAAAGATATGTCAAAATTCGTGTTTTTTGTTCGACATCGTTGATATTTCGAGGATAACGAGAAAAACTGATTAAATCTTGATGAAACTCATAGTTTATAGTTGTGTAAGGGGTTACATTCCACTGTGACCTTAAGGTCTATCGTGCTCCACCATCAGAGCTGTTTTCGCACTGCACTACTTACAGCTTGCCCTCCAGCTCTAGATCTCTAATGAACTCCAATATCGTTGAGGGCTTTGAAGCGTAACTTGTACTTACTGAGATCCAAATGATTTTGGGTTCTTGTAATTTCAAAGTTCCGAAAGAACTTTTTGAAACGATCCACTCCTGGAGAATTCCTCCAGAGAGCTCCCGTTTCATTTTCTTTCTTCTCCCTAAGCTCTTGCTTATAGGTGCATTTGCCTTTATCACAGAAAGGTTCTGGGACAGTAGGCAGCGTTTGTGCTCCCTTTCTGGCTAGAGTGTTGGTCTCTCCATTTCCTTTGATTCCAGAGTGCGCAGGAACCCAGACTATGAAACCAATTACTAGTTTGCGAATGCTTTTGCACAATTTCGTGCAAAATTTAGGGAATTATGTGAAAAAAATTTCGAAAAGCACTGCCGTAAAGGCAGCAACTTTTGCGCGCATGTTCAATGTAGATGACCGCTTCAGCAACGAATTTGAACATGCACGCAAAAGCTGCTGCCTTCACGGCAGTGCTTTTTGAAATTTTTTACTGATGAATTACTGGATTTCAATTCGATCAATTCTGCATTTTTGGAAATATTGGAAAAATAAAATTTTTAATGGGTATATCTACGGAATCATTGGGCGGATTTTACCCATTCACGAATTCGACCTTCGTAATTAAGCCCCAAACCTACTCTACAAATATCGAGTTTCTAAGTCGTTTCTTCCGGAAGTAATTGTGTTTACGGTCAGCCTAACGGCTGACTGCGTAAACACAATAACTTCCGAAAGAAACAACTTAGAAACTCGATATTAGTAGAGAAGGTTTGGAACTGATAAAACTTCACAGCTAGTTTTGAGATGCTGAAAGACAACTCATTTTTTCGAACCTTTTCTTTTCTGGATTTTTTTCTGAAAGGACACTCGATCACCAATTGCTGAGGACTTTGAAGGATATAATACAAAACAGTGTGTAACTACTCTCTAATCCACTTCAACTTGTTTAAGTGGATTAGAGAGTAGTTACACACTGCTTTGTCATCAGTATTCTATCCACAGTGAACTCAAATAGCTATATGATATAAAACTGAATAGAGTCGAAAAACCGAAACAACAACTCTTCTGTCCTTTACAGAATCAATTTTTACTGAAGTTTAGCCATTTATCATCAAATAAGATACTTTAATAGTCTTATTGATGAAGAACCAAAAACATATATGAAATTATACTCAAAACTCCCTACCCAAAAAATTTCTTTTCGGAGCGGTCCGTGGCTGATGGCTAGTTCACAGCTAAATTTCCAAAGTTATAAGACATCAAATCCACCAAGCATCGATTTTCAACGAACTATCCACATGAATTAAAAAATCTTCAGAACCACGCTCAATTCTCATAATGTCTGTCTACAACTGGAAATTGACACCCTTATTCTGGCCCACGGTCCGTAAAATAACACCGGGTATTCGTTCCAGGACTGTTCCCTACGCCATTTGAAATTCAAATTAATTTTGTATCCTTGTCACGAAGCGTACTTCGTCGTTGGAACAAATAGCCAGTTCATATTTTTTGTGCTGTCAAGAGTCTTATTGCGATGGTCGGGAAGTTTAGCTAGATAGTCTATTGTTTTGGCTGAGTGGTTGCTTCGAATTCTGCACAGGAAAATGCTGTATTTATGGACTGACTGTTATATCCTTGAGAGCTAAAATACCTCGACTATAACGTGGTGATTCCTGGAGGCCAAAGTTGCTTTTTACGCGCTTTTTCTAGGGGAACGTTTTGTACAAATGTCTGTAATTTTCGGTGATTGAGCCGAAAAAGGTCTCAAACGACTAGGTTGGACTCACTGATGACGAATCCAGTGCAGGGTAGTTCGCGCATCGGAATGCTGCGGTTAAGTTCGTTAATGGGTCAAATCGGTCAAATAGTTTCGGAGCCATTTGAAATTTCGAGCTTATTTCTCTCATATTTCAGAAACTACTGAAGTGATTGGATTGATACTTGGCAGTTAGTTGGAGCATAACGACGTGCAACTTTTAGCGAAATTTTGTTGAAATCGTATGATCAGTCAATTGAAAAAATTTTTTTTTTCCGAAACTAATTTCCATATTCGAGAACAATTTCAGCTATATCTTGAACTTTATAGTTCACAGCAGTGTCTCAAATTTCAATTCGATACTGTTATTAGTTTTGGAGATATTTGGAAAAAATATGTAGAATTTCGTGGTTTTCTTCTCGATATAGTTGTTATTTTCCGTATACACAAAAATACTGATTCAATCGTGATGAAACTTCGCAGCTAGTTCGTAGATGTTGAAGGACAATATTGTGAAAAGTTTCGTGATGATCGTGTCATTGGAACAATTTGAAAAAAAATTTCAAATTTTTTCTTTCAAATATTTAATATTCTGTGATCTTCCCATCATATTATCCTCATTTAATTCTGTATGAACCTTCAAACTGTCATTGTTCGATAGAGTCTTGGTTTTTAATTCGATCTCATCTGTATTACTGGAAATATTGGGAAAATAAAATTTTGCACGGGTATATTCTACGGTCCGGCCGTTAGGCCGACCGTAAACGCAGTAACTTCGGGAAGAAACGACTTAGAAACTCGATATTTGTAGAGTATGTTTGGGACTTAATTACGAAGGTCGAATTCTTAAATGGGTAAAATCAAGATCGGGTCATTGGAAAAATTTGAAAAAAAAATTCAAATATTTAATATTCTGTGATCTTCTCATCATATTATCCTCATTTAATTCTGTATGAAGTTTTAAACTGTCATTTTTCGATAGAGTTCTGGGTTTCAATTCGATCTCATCCTTATTACTGGAAATATTGGGAAAATAAAATTTTGAATGGGTATATTTTACGGTCCGGCCTTTAGGCCTATCGTAAACACAGTAACTTCGGGAAGAAACGACTTAGAAAGTCGATATTTGTAAAGTAGGTTTGGGGCTTAATTACGAAGGTCGAATTCGTTAACGGGTAAAATCCGCCCAATGATTCCATACATATACCCAAATTTAATTTTTCCAATATTTCCAAAAATACGGATTAGATCGAATTGAAATCCAGTAATTCATCGAAAAAAAAACTAGGAAAACACTGCCGTTCAAATTCAATGCCAAAGCGGTCATCTACATTGAACATGCGCGCAAAAGCTGCTGCCTTCACGGCAGTGCTTTTCTAGATTTTTTTTTCAAAAAATTTTCTTGGTGTTTATGGTTGAAAAAAATTCAAGAATGCGCAATGTTGCCAACTTTTCATTTTCATGAATGAAATCCGAAATGGAGTGAAAAATAGAAAAACTAACACTGTGCATTCTCAAAGAAAGAATTAAGTACATCCCAAAAAAATTTTCGAAAAATAATCACTGAAGCCTGAAGAAAGACACCACTTTTTCTCCTATAAACGTCGTAATTTCTCCGAATTCTAATATTTCACGCGGTTATTGGCAACGTTGGAGCATGTAGGTGAGTTAATAGGCGGAATCAACCAAATGGTGCCGGCATTATGGTCATTTTGAAATTTTCCTTAAATTTGATGAACTTCTTGAGCGATTGGATTGAAACTTGGTAGTTAGTTGAAGCAAAATCACGCGTATCTTCAGCAGAATCCTTTTGAAATTATACTGTAAAAATTTCGTAATTTTTCTCCCAAAAACATTTTATCATAAATTAACATGAGCACAAGGACGAATATCCGTCGATAAATCAACAAATATTCCCCCTTGATCAGAGCTGATCATCTAATCAACCAAAACACCTACACCGAAGAAGCGGATCCAAGGAGAATGACTACAACTGTTTTACAGTTGTTACTGATCGTCAGGTCAACTTACCTTGGATAAATCTGTTGATTTATCGACGGATATTCGTCCTTGTGTTTATGTTAATTCATTAGTACTGAAGCTCTTTCTTCTCCATTCGACAAATTACTATTTATCATATTAGAAAAAAAATTTGCTTGAATCTTGAACTTTATATTTCACAGCAGTGAATCAAATTTCATTTCGGTACGATTCTAATTTTTGACGGTATCAGGTAAGATTATGTAAAATTTGTTTTTTTTCTGTAATAACTCAAAAAATTCTGATGCAATAAGGATGAAATTTGGCAGCACCCTGGGAAAAACTAATGCACAACTGAACGAAATTTCGTGACAATCGTGTCATCAAAACAGTTTGAATAAAAAAAAAATTCTAATTTTTTTCTGATCACATTATACTCATGAAGTTCTGCTTGAAACTTCAAGCTTATATTTTTCAATCGAGGACTAGATTTCAATTCAATCCAATCTGCGTTTTTGGAAACTTTGAACGGGAATATATTATGAGGAATCATTGAAATATTGAATTCAATACAATCAACCAAAGTCAATCCCATAAGTTGTTGTTCCATTCTAAACCACTTGAGAGTACGATCAGCCATCAGACTTCATTCTATTCTATTGATCAATTTGAGTATAATTGAAATGTCTGAGCGTAGACTTTGACCGTCTGTTCTTTAAGAATTCATCGTGAATATTGATGTGCACTCAATTGTCCTCCCCTGAACACTATTGATTATCGTTGGTAATCAGGGTACAAGATCGTTAGTCTGAATTTCTGAGGGTTCCCACGCATTAGGACATTGGATCATTTCATCGGACTATAACGACGCTGAAAGACATTAGGGTAATGATGCAAAACAATTGTTATGAACTATTCTAAATGATTAAATTCAAAAAAGTCTACTTGTTAAAGGCTAGTGAAACAACAATTAAATACAGATTTTTCTGTATAACCTTTACATAATATCTTTCGATATTGATTTGATATCTTACGATATACTTTTATGTCTTCGACGTACTACATCTTCAAGGACAAAATTATTATATCAACTGGCATATAATGATCAAAGTAAAACACTTGGGAAAAGTGTGAAAAAATGAAATACAACCTAAAAACAATACTAGACACAGTGTTTCATCTTCTATCTTTCGATTCAGAATCATCAGTAGCATTTATTCTATATTATACATCAAAAACTCACCACGTATTTTGTTACGACGTACACTTCACCTCAATAACGGAAAAAAGCAGGTTTAAGTCCATACGCATGCTTGTTAGAATTGTACATAGAAACAATAATGCCACAGATTCATAGTCTCGACAAAATAAAACATAACAAAATAACATTTTTCTCCTGAGGAGAATAAAAAATTTGGAATGAGGATCCGGCCTTCACAACTGAGGTCTACATCAGTTAGGCATTCATAAAATCTCTGAGTTATTCCTTACGAAAGTTTTTTGATGCTGATTCACAGGATTAGTCCGCTAACCGGTTCAGTGTTAATTCGAAAGATTCTGAAATTCTTCCGCAGAACCGAAGAGCATACCCACTAAGCAATGTAAAGTGTTGGTGATATTACTGAAATTTGCATTTGTAATGTGTAATGTTGGTTATTTCCATTCAGTAAAGTTGTATATGTGTTGCTGTATTGCACATTTCTGCAGCTCACTAATATTGACAAATGTAACATTGCAAAGGTAATACTGCGGAAACATTCCAGAATAAATTTACTATAAAGGTGTGTTCTGTAATATTACAATTTTTGCGCGCATGTTCTAGGGGAACAGCGTGCTATCGTTTTGTCCAAATGTCTGTAATTTTGGATGATTGAGCCGAAAATGGTCTCAATCGACTAGGTTGGACTCACTGATGACGAATCCGGTGTCAAAATTGATTCTGTCCGGCCGGCCGGCCGGTTGGCCGTCCGTAGACACGATAACTGTCGACAGAAGCAAGCTAGCAACTTGAAACTTTCAGCATAGGTTGCGCATCGGAATGCCGCGGTTAAGTTCGTTAATGGGCCAAATCGATCGAATAGTTTCGGAGTTATAGGCATTTGAAGTTTTGAAGTTATTTATTTTTTATTTCAGAAACTACCTAAACGATTGAATTCAAACTTGGCAGTTAGGTGAAGTACATTGACGCGCAACTTTGAGCCAAATTTCGTCAGGATCATATTGTCTGTAGTTTTTAAAAAAAATTTTTTTCAAAATTTTTTTCGAAAAAAATTTTTTTTTCGGAAACCATTCATCATATCCAAAAAAACATTATACTTTCACTTTGACCTTCTAATTTCACAGCAGTGTACCAAATTTCAGTTCGATACGATCATAAGTTTTGGAGATATGGGGAAAAAATATATCAAATTTCGAGGTTTTCTTCTCGATATCGTTGATTTTTTCGGTATAACTCGAGAAATACTGATTCAGTCCTGATTAAACTTCACAGCTAGTTTCATGATGCTGAAAGACAACTTTATGCAAAATTTCGTGATAATCGTGTTATTAGAACAATTTGAAAAAAAAAATTCTATGATTTTCTCATCATATCATCCTCATTAAATTTTGTATGAAACTTCGAACTGTTATTTTCGATGAAGTACTGGATTTTAATTCCATCTGATCTGTATTTTTGGAAATATTGGGAAAATAAAATTTTGATTTGGTATATCTACGGAATCCTTGGGTGGATTTTACCCATTCACGAATTCGGCCTTCGTTATTAAGGTCCAAACCTTCTCTACAAATATCGAGTTTTTAAGTTGTTTCTTTCGGAAGTTATTGTGTTTACGCAGTCAGCCGTTAGGCTGACCGTAAACACAATATATTGTCCTAGATTGAATGAATCAAAGAAATATTCTCTGAGAAGCAATTTCACTTGTACTTCTGAATACTTTGTGGGATATTGAAAATTCGTTAATCAGCCATATCCAGCCATGGGTTCATCCCAATAACATAAATGATTCGTCTCAGATGATACTCAGATTCATTTCATCGAAGGGCTTATTGTTTAGTTGTTTGCATTTATGATCCTTTGAAAAGCATAATCGAGCTTGAAAAATCGACTTGTACACTTGTCCAGTACAAAATATATGTAGGTACTCGTACATGAATATATTCTCACTCACCTCAGTATCATAATTATTCTACGCGTTTAGGCTGTTGGATGATAAAAAATCAATAGATTCGATCATATCGAACATCCAGTGAGGAAAGACGGGAACACCATCGAAAGTGGATAATACTGAAAGACACGCCAACAAGTGCAGAAAACGACCATTTATAGGTTATGTTATAACTCTCATCCAGCGTTGGCCAAGTGGATATCAACTTAGAATTTGTAACATTTCAGTAATATGTGTCTTATCTTACTCTTGGAACCACCCTCTAATGTTTCAGATAAAATATCAATGGCAGATTGCGTTCATGAAGCTACAGCTATATTAGTGAATAAACATTACTCATGTAATATTGTGCACTCATTAGTTAAATTAACTTTGTGTAATGTTTCTCGAGGAACATTCAGTCAATGTTATTATATTTACAGAAGGTTCCACAAAGCTCTGATTAACTTGATTGTTCTGATCAAGACAATTCTATTTTAGCGTATGTCAGACTAAACACTCTGTATAATTATAACTTGAAGACGAGCAAGGTCCAGAGAACCTCGCATCATCCATAAAACGTGCTCAGATGGATTCCCTACTGATATTGAATTCCCACGTCTGTAATCATAATATGCTTGTAAACACCTAGACAAAACATATATAATATTTTGTTATTGTATTATGAAAACAGTGAGAGAGTGAGAAAAAACAGTGAAGCGGAGCATTCATTGATGTGTCATGCCAAAGTATAATTACCCATAGTAATTAAACCCTCTAACGAGTTCTTCGAGTGTTATTTCCAACCCTCTCCTGTACAAACCAACTGGACGAACCAACCCCAACCGGGGTACACCACATGGCGATCCTGCCAGTTAACAGAAACACCACATGGCGACCCTGCCAGTTAACTGAAACACCACACTATGTTCAATTTCAGTTCATTTTTAGCAATACCACAGACGCGTTGATCAGAGGATTAAGCTTTGTGAAACCCTCAGTTAATCTTCGATATTTCATTATTGCAATAACTTATGAATACAAATGTATAATTTTCTAATCTTACTAAAACTTAAAAACAATTTTCTATAGACAACCTTGTACAGACAAGCTGGAAACTATTTAGCTGCAATAATATGTAATGTTTCGTGTTTAGTGGGTAGACACTCGAAAATGTAATGACTAAAAATCTGTAGTACCACTCGACAGTTTTTCCGGCTCGTCAACATCCTTTATCTCGAAAAACCAATTCGCTTTCAACACAACATAAGTGAAAGGCCGGATATTCAAAAGAAAACCGTTCACGGCAGGCTATTCCACATTCGGGCAACAGACCATCCACCATGAAATGATGTTCCACGACTTACAAACGAGCATCTCAGTACATTACCTCCCAACAAAGCTTCCAAAGCAGATTTCCAACACGTAACGCAGTCCGACCCGCGTTGACCCTCTCACTCGACCTCTGCCAGATTTCGTTTCCGGTTCTCCTTCCCTGACACCTATCACTATATATTACAAACATTTCCCTCCCTATTCCCTTTCAATTTAATGACAACGAAACGTTGCTTGAGTTATGCAGGATCGGGTCTTAGCTGATCTGATCTCGGAGAGTTCTATTTGAATCGTCTTGCATTGTTGTCAGCTCTTGATTGATTCAGAAAAAAAGTAGGAAAGCAATGACGTTAGGTCAGTAGCTTAGTGGCTTTTCTGCGCTTGTTCATATCTGGTGCCAAAGCTGTCAACTTCTCACGTATTATCGATTGAAGCTTATTTTGGAAGAATTTCGTATAATTTTTCAGGTTTTCTGGGTTTTCACTCCCATAATCCATAAGAATTTTTTTTATGGAAAGCGCCCTTGCGGATTGCAGGGTTGAGCTATTCGTCAAGGGCAGTTTCTTGAAGAACAGATTGCCCAATGAACTGTTACGTTTCAGAGTACAATTCTGACTTTAATCAGACAAACGAGAAAATTGTCACTAGTAATACCACTAGAGGTCCAATTATTTCCGGAAATTTTTCGAGCTCATGTTATTTTGAAAATTATCCCGAGTCGAAAACGAGGAATAATTTGCTTGAAATATTCATGAGCGAGAAAAAAAATACCGGATTCCATTCTCGTGTTGTATTCTGTAAAAAAATTCCACACCAAATGCGTTTATTTTCAATAACCTCAATTTTCGTCTTCATCAAGTACTTGCAAAATCAAATTGATCATTTAGTTACCATGGCAACTCAGTGAAACTCTAAGCTAGAAATTAATTCTGTTTTGAATTCGTCAAAACCAGCACGACGTAGAAAAATGTCTCGCTTCAGTCAAGAAAGTAGAGAAAATATTCATCAGAATATTGAGCAGTTGACACCCGTGAATACTAGTAAATCGAAGGCAAGTTTGCGGAAGCAGTTTATAAACTTTGGCACAGAAAAAGCGTATGATTTCGACAGAGTGGAAGAACTGGAACTTATTCTTGAAGAATATGCCTTCAATATGCAAAAAAAGAACTCCGGAGATTACAAGGAGAGTGTTGCCAAAGTAATATGGAACTCTACAGCTAAGCGTTGAAGAAAGGCAGGTTCATCCGCACTATCAGCAGACGAATTGAGAAAATATTCTGTCATAAACGTCAAAAAAATTCCAGTAAAATTCGCTGTTGGGTACCCATTAGGATAAAATTTCCACTAAAAATCATCCATGGTGATGGTGATCTGTCAAAAATGTATGTTCTGATTAGCTAAAATTCACATATGTGGAATTTCCGGTATTGTTCATTAGGCAGTCTTTTCCAAGGAACTGCCTTTTACAACTAGTTCATTCCTGCAATCATTTTCCATGACAAAACGATTTTATTTAATTATAATAGCTTTGCTTCAGATATTGGGAGTGAAATCCCAGCAAAAACCTACAAAATGATTTGCTGATCTGATCTCATCTCGTAGAATTCTATTTGAATCGTTTTGCATCTTCGTCAATTCTTGATAGATTGAAAAAAAAAATGCTGTGTCAACGTAAAACTCTAGAAAAGCACTGTCGTGAAGGCAGCAGCTTTTGCGAGCATGTTCAATGTAGATGACCGCTTTGGCAACGAATTTTAACATGCGCGTATGCCTCAACGGCAGAGCTTTACTAGATTTATTTTTCGATAAATTACTGAATTTCAATTTGATCGAATCTGTATTTTTGACAATATTGGAAAAATAAAATTTTGAATGGGTATTATTTCTACGGCATCATTGGGCGTATTTTACCCATTCACTAATTCTACCTTCGTAACTAAGCCCCAAACCTACTTTACAAATATCGAGTTTTTGAGTAGTTTCTTCCGGAAGTTATTGTGTTTACGGTCTGCCTAACGGCCGGACCGAATAACTTCCGAAAGAAACAACTTAGAAACTCGATATTTGTAGAGAAGGTTTGGACCTTAATAACGAAGGCCGAATTCTTGAACGGGTAAAATCCAGTCAATGATTCCGCAGATATACCCATTCAAAATTTTATTTTCCCAATATTTCCGAAAATACAGATCAGATCGAATTGAAATCCAGTACTCCATCGAAAAATAACAGTTCGAAGATCCATACAGAATTCGGTGGGGATAATATGATGAAAAGATCACAGAAATTTGAGAAAAATTTTTTTTTTCAAATTGTTATAATTACACGGTCATCACGTGAATCAGTATTTCTTGATTTATACAAAAAAACGATGATATCGGGAAGAAAACCACGAAATTCAAGACAATTTTTCCACTAACAGGTATTATTCAGGTGAGGAAGGTTGAAAGTAAGAAATAATTTACGTCTGTGTCTAAGGCATGTTTTTCGAAAAATTCTTCTTTCGTCAAAGACACATCGTTAATGAATAATAAATATTTTGTGACGAAAGAATCTGTAGATCAGAGTGCAGTTATCCTATAATCATTATAAGTGTCCAGTCTTATCTAATGAATTATTCCACACTATAATTGAATGAGGTGTGGATCGCTGCAAGCTTGAACTCGAACTATAGAAATTCGATATTCCGACTTCTTTGGGAAAAAAATGCGAAGAAGAGCTAACAAGTGAACAAAAAAACGTGATCTTCCTACGATTCCAAGTATTCGAGGAAAGGCTCATAATCGACACAAGTTTGGATCGAACCATGCTCATCCGCCATTTTGTAACAATAGACAGTAGCTGCGATGCCAATGTTTTTTCACTAGGTGTTCCGCACTAAGGGTTTCTACAGAGTGGAGCGGAGGGCAAAGATGAGAGAGCAAAGAACTACGGACAAATCGCTATGGAACAATAGTTCTTTGCTCTCCGCTCCACTGTATAGCGACTCTTAGACCTCAATTGATTGGTCCAAAAGGGGATACCTATAGCTATGATTCATTGCTGGCCTGCAATAATTTTTCTATTTGATCAGATATATTGCAATAGAACCTTCGACTGGATCGATAAATCCAAGGTTATCATACATCACTCACCTGTCAGCGAAATATAACAGAGATATCATTTCGAGATAATAATCCCAGAAGGGTACCTTCAAAGTATTCACTTCTGAATCAGCTTCCGTCGTTAGATGGAAAACAAATTGTTTCCCTATGTTAGTCGGAGGTAGAGAATGAGAATTGGTTGTCAGACGCAGGAGTTTGTTGAAGTAACTTTCTAATTGGACTGATGCGAAAATATTGAATACCTTAAAGTACTCAAATAGAGGATACCTAGCGCTCTCCTCAAGGTTTCTTGTCAAAAACAAACCCGTGTCAGTTAAGATCTCATAACGGACGGGGAAATATAATGGGGATATCAACACCTACTAAAATATGAAGTAAAATTATTTCATTTCGGGGTTATTGTGATATTCACTTCCATGAAGGCAGTCGGGAGTTTGTGTGAAGAAAACTGAGTCAAGTTTGCACTCTTGATATATCTAGGTACAAATATCATCTATTGAGTTATTGGGTATAGGTGACCTAATTAATACCAGTGAAATACTCTTCGTTTGTATTCAATAATGACTACGTTTCGGCTATTAGTTGTAGCCGTTTTCAAGTTGAAAAAATTTTTCACTCAAGATCTCACAATAAATACTATACAATTTTTAAAAATACAAGAATTTAAATCTGAAACACTACCACAAACAACAAGAGACAAAAAACAAGATAAGAGTTAGAGAATTTCAGTTCAATTCATTCAAATTTGATCAAGGATGAGAATAGACGAAGAAGACAACCCAATATACAAGAACAACTTATGATTGTTGATTAAAAACTGAGGAATATGGATTGTTTTTATCTGACGTTCGACATAGAGAAGACAGATTTGTTCAATGCTTAGCGAATGAAAGTAAAGAAAGTTGATATTTCCGAGGATATTGTTGGCGATAATATAAAGAAAATATGTCTTTACTGTAGGTATGCATCGCAGAGACCACGAATACAAATAAAAATAAACTTGCTGTGGAAATACTTGTTTCCTAGTGGTGAGAGAATTCTCTTATTCCTGAGTTGTGTTTTGTCTCTAGTTGTTTATGATAGTGTTCTGAAGTTTGAAGTTTTGTGTTTTCGAAAATTGTATAGTATTTATTGTAAGACTTGGAGTAAACATTTTCAGACTTGAGAATGGCTACAACCAATAGCCGAAACGTCGTTATTGTTGAATAAAAATAACTGGAATTAATTCGGTCACCTATAAACAATAACTCAATACATGATATCCAATCTAAGGTGCAGAACTAATTTAATAAGGTAAAATAATTCGGAGAGATGTTAGGTTTGTCATTGAACACTTACTATACTGAAATTCACAGTTGAGTGTAGTCACAGATAACAGAATGAGTGTAGTCAATGTATTTCAATCTTATCTAGGTTTTTTGGGCAAATCCAAGATGATCTTAAAGATGTCTTTCCTTTTCGCTGCCATTTCTTCAGTCGTCACAGAAAAAATTCAGATCGTTTGAATAAAGTGGAAGAACGTAGGAAAAAAGTGAACAATTCCAAGCCTGTGATTGTAGCTAGATAACAGATAGACCGAGAGGCAACAAAGGATATTTTGTGATCATTACTTATATTAGCGCAAAACTATCACAGAAGATTACCTCAATAAATGCACTGCACTCGTATTCTATGACTACATTAACTTTCAACATTTCCAAAACGAGTGCGGTACAAATTAAAAACAGAACACACTGAACGGTATCAGTTCTACACTACCTTCAGTGTTGTACAATAGTGTAGTTTATGGAGATAAAAACATTTTTCCTCCATGTTGTGGTGTCACTCGTGAGTGTGCTTCATTTGGATAATATGAAGAACATTATTGGATATCACACACAAAAATATGTGAACGATCAATCAAGAATCAGTCAGAATTGAAATCTTACATGTTCTGTTCAATTCGCAGATATACAGAGATCGAATCATGTTGATATTCTTGCCGCATATAAATCCAGACCATTTCTCAGAAATGAGTTTTTTATATCCTAATACTAATCGTTTGAAAAATGAGGCATTATTCAAGGAAGAATCTTGAAATGTAATAACCAGCAACTAAATTGGATTGATGAGAAATGCTAGATGGAATATTTCTGTGATCACTTGATATTTGTGGTTTGGACCTTAATTACGAAGGCCGTATTAGATTGCACCCTAAGATTTCGCATATATACCGATTCAATATTTTATTTTTCCAAAAATACACATTAGATCGAATTAAATCCAATAATTTATCGAGAAGTGATAGTTTGAAGGTTTATGCACAATTGAATGAGAACAGTATGATCAGGAGATCACAGAATCTTGAATATTTGAGAAAAAAATTTGAAATTCTGCTGAGACGATCATCACGAAATTTTGCACAAAGTTGTCCATCGGCATTTTCAAGTTAGTGAGCAAGTTTCATCATGATTGAGTCAGTATTTTTCGAGTTATTCTGAAAAAAACAAGGATATCGAGAAAAAAACCACGAAATTTTACATAATTTTCACAATCTCCAGAAATTATGATCGTACCACACTGAAATTTGAAACACTGCTGTGAAATATAAAGCACAAAGTCTGCGCTAAACTTTTTCCTGAATATTATGAAAAGTTTCCGAAAAAATATTCTTTTCGAAAAAACTTTTTTAACTCAGTAACAGTTCGATCTCAACAAGATTACGCAAAAAGTTGCGCGTTTTTAAACTCCACCTAACTGCAAAGTTTCGATCAGTTTCAGTGATTCCCGAATTATTACGGAAGGCTGGCTGGCCGGACAGAATCGATTTCGACACCGGATTCATCATCAGTGAGTCCAACCAAGTCGTCTAAGACCATTTTCGGCTAAAAAAATTACAGACCTTTGGACGACACCGCGCTGTTCCTCAGAACAGGCGCGCAAATCAACATCAACATTATTCTCCAGTAAGTGGCACATCGTTATTAATTTATTTATTTGATTATTTATTTATTTATTTATTTATTTATTTATTTATTTATTTATTTTTTTATTTATTTATTTATTCATTCATTCATTCATTCATTCATTCATACATTCATTCATTCATTCATTCATTCATTCATTCATTCATTCATTCATTCATTCATTCATTCATTCATTCATTCATTTATTTATTTATTTATTTATTTATTTATTTATTTATTTATTTATTCATTTATTCATTTATTTATTAATTAATTAAATTATTTATTTATTCATTCATTTATTCGTTTATTCATTCATTCATTCATTCATTCATTTATTTATTTATTTATTTAGTCGCTTATTTATTTATTTATTCATTTATTCATTCATTCATACAATCCTCCATTCATTTATTTTTTTATTTATTTATTCATTTATTTATTTATTCATTTATTCATTAATTTATTTGTTTATTTATTTATTTATTTATTTATTATGCATTCAGGTTGAAAATAGTACGATGTAACTATTAGTCAACCAACTGTCAAGTTTCAATCCAGTTGCTTTGATGGTTCCTGAAATATTAAGTATATAAATTCAATATGATAATATGTTATATAATAAATGATTTCAAGTCCGAAAGAGTTGGGTCGATTTGGCCTATTTACAAACTTTATCGTCGCATTTTAGGATTAAACCAATCCTGAAAGCTTCAGGTCAATAGAATTCTCCCTACTAACGTTATCCAGTCGGACACAATCGAGTCCAAACTAGTAGTTGGAGACCATTTTTGGCTCAAAATTCGAAAATTACAGACATTCGGAAAAAACGATAATACACCACTCCAAAGAAATCAAATCCTGCACTCTAATTCGGCAATTCATCACATTAAAACCCCAATGCCTTCTTCAAAATCAGCAATCACTAAAACAATTTACAGTAGCTACAATTTATCGTAGGCCTTGTTGATCTCAACCCAACTCCGAAGTCATTAGGCATTCCCTCCCTAACAGAAACCCTATAAAGAACCAATCTCACGTAGAAGTAGGCTTCGGGTTCACCGAGACCAATAAAAAAGCACGGAAGATCAGATTAACCATTTGAGATGTATGGAGTAAGTGAATGTGTGGGTAATGTATTCTACCGGGTAGAGGAAGAGATTTGTTTCGATGGTGCAGATCTGCCGGCGAACGTAGCGGATAAAGCTACACCGTGATATCTTCGAGCCGCTCTCCTGCCTGGAAAACGATGCGGATTGAATTGGAAAATAGAAAGCCGTGTGCGAATTGCCCATAAGAAATTTAGTCCAATTCTGGTTCTACTCTCGAGTTCAGAAGTGTCCGCTTGTATAGTTGTTTTCGCTGCATGGAAAGATTGGAGGTTTCATAAAATTTTTATTATACAAATGGGGGTTATGGGACTCGAACGTACAGGATGTTCCGAAAGAAGCTCCCATGTTTTCGAAGGGGTGTTATCGAAAGTGTGAAAGATATGAGGAATGAGTTTGATAATTGTTAAGCCGAGAGTTTTTCAGTTGTAGAGATATTGATTGGATATTTGAATCAATGTACAGGGTGGAGCAAATCGGATACTTTTGACGCGGAAGCCTTTTTTCCATACTAGAAAGAGAAAAACTGATATCATTGTATAGGGGCAAATTTTCAAGAGAAACTAAATGGCGAAACCGCAAGTTCATGGATATCATCGTCTCATAGTTACCGGGTGTTTTTCGAAAATGTTCAGTTTGGAAATATTGCTGTGAAATTTTTATTTCTATAAAAATATTTTCATAGCTGTAATACCTTAAATTAAATTTGGTCGAAAGTCCAAGGTTTGAATGAGGAGAAGACAATTGAACATTTAGTTGATAGTTAACCAATATACAAATTTGACGATAGTTTCGAGACAATAGACGACTTCGGCCCAAGTTGCCAACCCACAATTTTCTTCACAAATTTACTATTACTGGGGAACGGGAATTTCAGGACAAATTCGACATGATAAGGTTCACGTTATTTATAAATATCCGTAAAAGATGACTCGGCTCTTCAAACAAGATAATTCCTTCCAAATATAGGTTTTTTATTAGGCTGAAATTCAAGTTGGGATTCCTGATTTCATGTTGATTGTGTCAAAGGATATGTTCCGCAAATCAACTTGGTTGTTTCGGTTGCCGGTTTTCCGTTCTGTAAATATGAAATATTCGGTTGGTTCTTGAAAACAAAAGTTTAATACGGAATTTGATTGATGAAAAAGCAATCTTTCTGTCACCAGAACATAGACATATTGAGTTTATGCACCAGAACGATAATCAATGTTTTATGATAACATATCCATAGCATAGAATAATATTTATTCACCTTATGATCCATAGACCATACCTAGTAATTTATCCATTGTTGATTGTTCTCTCTTCTATGTTCTATGGATCATAAAGTAAATAAAGATTGTACTATGCTATGGATATGTTACAATAGAACATTGACTGTCCTTCTTGTGACAGAAGAACGTTTTTTCATCAATCAAATTCCGTTGTTAACATTTTTTCTCAGGAACCAACCGAATATTTCATATTTACGGAATGGAAAACCGACAACCGAAATAACCAAGTTGATTTGCGGAACATATCTTATTTAAATTTGACACTATTAACATGAAATCAGGAGTAATCCAAACTTAAATTTCAGCCAATCAGAGATGATCTTAACAAAACCCTATATCTGGAAGGAATTATCTTGTTTTAGGAGTCGCGGCATCTTTTACGGATATTTATAAATAACGCAAACCCTATCATGTCGAATTCTTCCTGAAATTCCCCTTCCCCAGTAATAGTAAATTTGTGAAGAAAATTGTGGGTTGGCAACTTGGGCCGAAGTCGTCTATTCATTCGGTGCCTGATACTTTTTTGAAATGAATTGTGAACTTCCAATCAATTTAATGAATTATAAAACATTCATTAGTTCATATTGGTTTCCTCGTCTCTTTTTTTGTTTTCGGGTGTGATTTCGAGGTATTAACCTTCAAAATTCAATTTCTCAAACATAACTCAAGGAAGATATCAAGTGTGCTATATTTTTGAAATTTTAATTTCAATGTCTATCGTAATATGTAAAAACATACTGGGTGTCCCATTTGGAAAAAATATTATCATGGTGATATCTCATGAAATATCAGTTTGCAGAAAACTCAATTAACGCCATTGAGTTCTACTTGAGAGGTTGCTACGAGAATATTTCAATAGTAATAAATCAACAGAAATATAATATTTCTGAATTAAACGTTTTCGAAAAACTCCAGCTAACTATGTAACGGTGATAGCAATGGAATTGCGGTATTCACCAGTGAGTTTTCCATAAAAATTGACCCTCACGTCAGTTTCCATCTATCTAGTATAGAAATAGGACTTCAACTTCGAAAGTGTCAAATGCCCACCATGTACGCAGTGTATTCTCCTGCAGTCGAAACTAAGGAGTCTCTCAAAGTTTGGAAGATGTAGGCTCCCAAAGATCTGAATTGATTTATTTTCAGGTTAGTTTTTTCACCGTATATCGATCAGTCGTTTTTTTTCATTCGGTCCACAAATTATCTTTGAGTTCTCAATCAACTAATAACAACACTTTCTTCGAGAAAAATCAATGAAAAATAATTGAACCTGACCTTACTTTTACTTCTACGCAACTGCATCGGTTGAAATTCAGCATTTTCGTCAATCAAAGGTGAAGATTTGCTATCGAGATCCTTATCATTCATATACGTTCAACAGTGATGATTATGGCGTTGCTGCCAAACTTTCGGGACCAAAGCTTTCCGCCTTCGTTAAGGAGAACACATTAAGTACATTGATACGGACATATTATCAACATCTTCGCAATATTTTCGTTTTTACCATAAGTTCATATTCTAGAAAGCTAAGATACACAGAGTGGGCCTTCTGTTGAACTTTGCATCACTTCAGTTCTTCCAGGACCTTTGCACGATGATACATAACCTCAGTTTTGAACTAATTCCAAAAATGAACTCAAATGCTCTCAAATCTGGAAGTCGGCGGGGCGTAAAGCTGAACCCACTCGACAGATGGTTTCACAAATGTGTTGGTTAACCTGGTATGTGAGGTTTTGATTACTTGTAAAAAAAATCAAAGAATAAATTCTGCATAAATATAAATTGGTACCACAATGAATCACAATGTATTTATGAGCACATAAGAACTAATTCACGCTCAGATTATCAAATTCTCATCTTCACTCTGTCTTCAATGTTCCTCCAAGTTTCAACATTTGCACCACTTCATGCACCAATCTGTGATGAACGAAACGTTTTCGTGTCTAGTTCTGATTGTTTTTTGCATACAAACATGTTATACGAGTTTTTGCATTTGTAGATACTTCGAGAATGAAATTTGGGAAAGTGATCCACGTATTGAACCTTGCGGTAGCTCTCTATCATCAAACTTCAAGCCACAGTCCTCAGAATAATTTCCGCTCGATTGTATGACGGAGGAGTCTGATCCAGACTGAGAAACATTTGATTTCTCCAGTCGTATATATTGTTTCAATCTATTTGTTTTGACAGCACTCCTTCGATATGGCTCTTCGAAAAGTGTGAGAAGTATCTATTAAAAATTAATTCTTTTTAATAACTTGTTTTTTAGGGAGAAAAGGACTCCTAAAATATTTCGAGAATAATGCAATAGGCTCCTTTCGGATGATCTTGCAATCTGCACTAGCATTTTTCATTCTGTTATATCTGATTCTAAAAAAAAATTCAAATCGAATTCATTCGTCGAATTCAAATAGAATAATTGTAATTAATATTGAAAATCATTAAATTTTGCGATGAAAAACTGTCGATATTAATTATTTCAGACACCATGTCTATAAAATCAAATCATTTCCGGGAAACACCATTTAATAATATTTTATGTTCCACAATTTCATCATTAAAATATATGAATGATAATAAATATATACAGATAAACGCCAGATACGTAATTTTTTCAATAAACACAGAATGAGAATACATTTATGTTGCCTATAGAGAACATGTTTATATCCGTGGCCATGTTGAGATTGCTTTGGGTAACCAGCAAAAGGGTTTCTATCTGCTTTAGGTTTTAGAAGGGAGATTCTTCCCTTTATTTTGGGTCCCTCCGAAGAGAGTCCTTTTTGGATGCTTTCACTCTTTGAAGGCTTCATTCTATTGAATTTTGACGTGTACAACACAGTATCTCAAGGTCCCTATTCTTGAATCAGGAAAGAGAGAAAATAGGCGTGTCGAAGCTGTTGTCAAGGAAACGCGGTGCATTTTTGATAGAACGATAGAGAACGTTTAGTCCATTACATTAAAGAATAGGGTCCTAGAAGTGATAATTGTAGATGTGTTGGAGAGAAAAAAATTTATTAAATCTAATTCACATTGAAATTTGTGTTTGTATTACAGTTGGATCACGACTTCTTGAAGAGCATGCATCTATAAGTCATTCACTTTTATCAGGTCAGGCTGTAGGCCTTGGAATAGGTTTATTAAGTTTAGTTACCAGCACTGAACCAGATCAGCATCAATTGAATGTTGTCAAGGTCATATCTGACATAAAAATAACTATAATCCAACATTCTCAATTCTACAGAGAGAAACTGAATTCCGGCAATGATAAGTTTGGAAAAACTGATGTATCAATTGTGACCGATCTGCTGAAGTATTTTGAACAACATTTAGTGGCTTTCATCTCACGTTTTGAGATGTAATGAATCTGAGAATAGATATTTGTAGGGGGAGTAGCTTTCAATCTTCAGGAATGAATGAAATCTGCCTAATCATTTTTTAGATAGGTCCACCAGAAATTTATTTTTCCAATCATCCGAAAAATACAGATCTTGTCGATGAGTTATTATTATTATTTTTATTATTTGATTTTATATATTTTACTCAAATCCGGCTGGCGTCAGAAATTGAAAAGGGGAATTTATAATGGGTGTTTTTTCGGAGAACCAGCAGTTGCGTTATGATTTATTTTTCAAAAATCATCAATATCTTGCCATAATGCCACTGGCAAAACTAAAATAACATTTTTTCATAGAAAAAAATGATTGTAAGAAGTGCCTCAATTATTTCGGGAAAAAGTTTGGCAAAAATTGATGAATTTTGAACGATGGCCTATTAGTAGTTTATGGAACACATGTCAAAATTCTGTCAAAGTACTCAGCATGAATAACCAAGGACGTGATTCCCACTTCACTTATCATAAATATGTGCTGAAAATTTGCATATGAGGGTTTGCTACAATGTCCTTTCTCCTTGAAATATATTCAGACTTCTGCAACTTGAAGTTATACCGGAAACAGCCTACTACGCCCTTCAGGGTAAAATTCAATTATGATTTCGAACAATACAAACGAATAATAATTTATTACAATCCATGAAATGTCATAATTATTTATCGGAACATCAAATTCCAGTTTCTTTCTGTGGTTTTACATTATTTCGAGTTTTTCGTCGATAACTTGGAAGATTGAATAATGGTAATAATATTTAGATTCTTATTAGGAAATCTTGAGTTTTGATCAATTTGATTTGTCCGAGTTAATGATTCTTCCTGAACCCTCTTCATGTTCTTGGTCCAACTAGCATTATCGTTATGATATTAAATATTGGTTGAACTGAAAATGAATCAGAGCTTTCTGCAAAACACTTCTCATGCGAATAAATTTGGGAAACTTTTTTTTTCAGAAGAATTGAAACAACTCAGAAATTATAGAGTTTCTCCCGAGTTAAGCCATATTGTTGTTAATGTCCCCAAGCTATCTAATGACTCAATAATTATTGAGTATTGAGTGTGCCATTTTTACGCGCTTGTTCTAGGGAACAGCGCGTTATTATTTCATCACTATATTTTTAATTTCCGAATTTTAAGCCGAAAATGGTCTTAAACGATTGGGTTGAACAATTCAATTCTGTCCGTCCGTCTGTCCGTCTAGCCGTCCGGCAGTTCGTATGTGCTCTAACTTTCGAAAGAAATGGCATAAAGCCTCGAAACTCTTAAGTTAGGTTTTGATCCTGAATATATATGTTGAGTTCGTCGATGGGCCAAATCTGTCGAGTGGTTTTTGTGTAACAGCCATTTGAAATTTCTGAATAAGTCGAAAAATATTTATCTGATCGCAATGAAACTTGAATGGAAGATGGACAGTGTCAATAAAAGAATTATCTATGAAAATATTTCCAGGATTTTTTTTTTATTTTCCATATTTCATTTAAACTTCACTGAAATTTCCAAGTCACTATTCTGCAATGTGAACAGGCGCGTAAAAGCTGCTGATTTCCCGTGAGTGCTTTCATAAGATTTTTTCATTACAAAGGTAAGAGCTATGTTCGGTAGATATAAGTGGAAGTGGAAGTCTGTGAATATTTCAAGGCAAAGTTCGATGTCTAAAACTCCACATGCAAATATTCAGCTCGAAATTATTATAAGTTTTCAACGTCTAGTAGGTCATCGATCACTCTGTATAATTTTTCATTCCCTATTTTTTTTTTCCTAATTTTCCTCCCGAAAACGAAACCACTCTTAACAAGGGCTCATTTAATTAAAAAGAAACATGAAATATGCTCGAAACTGCAACATCATAATGAGATACCAACGAAAGCGTTCATCACTCAGACGTAGCAAAATCACGACGAAATTCCTTCACGCCTTTCCTGCGAACGTTCAATCACACACCCGGGAAACCTGTATTCTTTTTCTAATTTCACGAAATTACTCTATGAAATATTCATAGCACTCCAAGAATGGGCCAAATGAAAACCTGGCAACGCCAAAGCTCAAAAATATTTCATTGCTGCAGAGGTAACAAGTGATACGCTAGCAAGGAATGAATTGTTCAGTGCATTCCTCTTGTAACAGATCAGAAATCCTGCTGTAAAAATTTCATTCTATAAGAATGAATTTTACGGAAGAATAGTTTCTTTTTTGACACGTTTTTCATGCTTCAGCTCACATCGAGTAGAACCAACAGAATACAGGATGGTTATGGAATGTTTAATTCGTTTCGGAAAGTTTCTTACATGAAATTGAATAGATCCATATTCATTTTGGCAACAACGAGAAATGCCGTTGTAAAGTAGGCTCTAATCGTTTATGTGTTATTTAATTTTATTCGTTCTTTTCTTCTCCTTCCGTAGGCCCTGGTTTCCATATTTCAAAGGCCATACGTTGGACGCCAATTTGTCATGAATTTCTACCATTGTGAGTCCTATTGTGCTATCAGCTGTTTCGAATTGCATTGAGGTCAGTATTTTCTTTCAAAGAAAATTCCACACATGTTATTTCGAACCAATCAGAACGTGTATTTCTGACAGATCACCGTCGCAACGGAAGAATTATACTGGAAATTTTTTTGACTTTTATAATGACAGAATATTTTCTCACTTCGTCTGCGTTTAGTGCGGATGAACTTGCTTTTCTCTTGGTTGAATCTATTTTTAGCTTCTGACGAAATTTTTTGCAGCTCTTGCGATGACAAATTCTATGTCAGAGAATGGATTAAAGTTGCGATTTTACCTTCCGAAAAAATATTTCTACAACTCCTTCTCACTTCGTCTGCTGTTAGTGCGGATGAACCTGCTTTTCTCTTGGTTGAATCTATTTGTAGCTTCGGACGCTAAGCATTTTTTGCAGCTCTTGCGTTGACAAATTCTATGTCCGAGAATGGATTAAAGTTGCGATTTTACCTTCCTAAAAAATATTTCTACAACTCCTTCTCAGTTCGTCTGCTGTTAGTGCGGATGAACTTGCTATTCTCTTGGTTGAATCTATTTGTAGCTTCGGACGCTAAGCATTTTTTGCAGCTCTTGCGTTGACCAATTCTATGTCAACGAATGGATTAAAGTTGCAATTTTACCTTCCTAAAAAATATTTCTACAACTCCTTAGCTGTAGAGTTCCATAGAATTTTGATAATACTCTCCTTGTAGTCTTCGGAGTTCTTTTTTCGCATGTTGAAGGCATGGTCTTCAAGAATGAGCGCCAGTTCTTCCACAGGTTTATCCGTTCTGTCGAAATCATACGCTTTTTCTG
This sequence comes from Myrrha octodecimguttata, assembly GCA_958510865.1. Taxonomy (NCBI): domain Eukaryota; kingdom Metazoa; phylum Arthropoda; class Insecta; order Coleoptera; family Coccinellidae; genus Myrrha; species Myrrha octodecimguttata. The sequence continues at coordinate 66,369,543 of OY294058.1, read as the reverse complement.
CGCAAAAGCTTATAAACTGCTTCGATACTTGCCTTCAATTACCTAGTATTCGTGGATGTCAACTGCTTAATATTCTGGAGAATATTTTCTTGACTTTCTTAATCGAAGCGAGACATTTTTCTACGTCGTGCTCTTTTTGACAAATTCAAAACAGAAATAATTTCTAGCTTAGAGTTTCACTGATTTGTCATGGTAACTAAATAATCAAAAACAACCCTACTATGTTTTGCAAGTACTTGATGGAAATGAAAATTGCTGATTTTGGGAACAAACACATTTGGTGTGGAATTTTCTTACCGAATACCACAAGAGTTCAAATTGAATTGGGAAATTTTTCCTCGCTCATGAATATTTTTAGAAAATTATCTCTCGTCTTCGACTCGGGATAATTTTCAAAATATTCATGAGCTCGAAAAGATTTCCCGGAATAATTTGACCTCTAGTGCTATTACTAGTGAAAATATTCCTGATTGAATGAAACAATTGTTTGAAATGAATTGATAACAGAGACAGGAATTGGTTCATGGAGAAGAAGGAGCTCCAGTGATAATAAGCTAGCATAACCACAAGGACGAATATCTGTCGATAAATCAACAAATGTTCCACCTTGATCAGAGCTAAATATCAAATCAACCGTAACATCTTCACCGAAGAAGCGGTATCCATAGAGAATGGTTACAGCTGTTTTACGGTTTTCACCGATCTTCAGACCACCTCACCTTGGTGAACCGGAGAGTAGGACTTGAGATACTCATCACCTATTAGATGAAACACTGGGGTATAACCAGATACAGCGCGCCATTCCCTAGGAGCATCTTCCAAATCTCATCCTTCGACGTTCATCCGTTTGTCGTATCAGGTCACTGCATCTGCGATATTGCAGTTTACAACATTCGTCACGACTTGGAAACACACGGTTCATGTAGTTCCCCACAAGACGATAATGTCCAACATCTAACAAAGATAGGAACTGGTTCACGGAGAAGAGAGGGCTCCAGTAAAGATAAAGTACACATATATTCACAGACAGAGATATTCGTCCTTGTGGTTATGTTAGTTTATAATTACTGGAGCTCTTTCTCCTTCATGAACCAATTCCTATTTTTGTTAGATGCTTGTGTATGCAGTGTAAGTCTAAGAGTTGACGATTGATTTCAACCAAAAATATCCATTTCATTTTCCGTTGAAGATTTTTTCAAATTCGGCTATGGTAAATAGGTAGAGGCTATTATGATTTCAAGAATATCATTTTTTTCGTAGCATCGACATAGTTATTCCGAATGAAATGAATTTTTCTGTGAAGTTACTTACGGCATATGTTTCTGAATAGGTCCCTAGATATAGAACCGCTGATTCATTGAACTAGAAGGAATTAGCATGAAGAATCAAGATAATGTTTATCTTGAGTCATTATCAGAATCTCCAATCATTTTAAAAAAGTATCTTATTCTCACCATTCTTCTAGAAATTCAACTTTTTCGGGATCTTCAACGTTATGAAGTTTTAAGAAATTTCACTGTTTCTGTTAATACGCCCCTGATCTAGTAAAGGTATTTGAGATGAGCTCCACCAACTTTCATCAAGACTACAAAATAGACAAAATTACTTCTCTACCTTGTGAACATACCACAGATTATTCTAGAGTTCCATATGTTCGTCATCTGTGGACCATCAGACTACCTAGAATTTCGTAGTGTTTCATTTGTATGTTGACGCCGAGTGATTTTATATAATTCATTCATAAATTGGAGTAAACTTACGATGAATATGTAATTTGCGATATGAGAATGCGAAAGGATGAAGTTGTTTGTAACTTTGTGGCGGAACCAAATGGATATTACATGAATATCAGGTAGAAGATCAGTTTTTCAATGGTCGAGTGAAAAATATTCTGTGCCTCAATACTGTCAAAAGCACCGAATTATTAAAAATTAAGTGAGTAGATGAGTTTCCTCGATCAAGATTCCTTAAATTTCATATAAGTATTTCGACACTCAAAACTCTTCAAAAGAGCTGACTCTGGAAGAATATACGAATACGTTTTATTTGATGAAAGAAACCTATGAATGAATTAATGTACAACTAACATTTGACTCTTCGAAGTATTCGTTTATGCTCGTAAATGTTAATTAAATGAAGTATCTGCATATTCTCCCAAGGAAAAGCTGTGAAGTTTTATTCTTGAAAAATCTTACGAAGTTTCGCACCAAGATGCGCGTTGGTATTCTCCAACTTTGTACGAAGTTTCAATCTGATCAAATCGGCCCTTTATGAGATATCGAGAAGTAAATCTCAAATTTCAAATGACCCTAACACAGGAACTTTTCGACCGATTCCACACATGACAAACTCAAACGAGACAGGCGGACGGACGGACAGATTGAATTTAACAACGGATTCTTCTTCAGGGATTCCAACATAATGATCTAAGATATTTCTGCTCCAAATTCAAAAATTACCTTCATTTTGACGAGACGATAACGTGCTGTTCCCCAGAACAAGCGAGTTAAAACTTCCACTCCCAACCTTGTTTTCAGACCAACGAATAATACAGCCTTCATTCATCGATTTACGAAGAGCACAGAAGAAACCGAGAAATTGGAATTCAATTCATCATCCGCTGATATAAAGGAGATATAGAGAAATTAAGAAAAGAGAGAAAAATATATGAGATCGGTATTTCATTAGAGAAGTTGAGTTAAATTTATCAAGTAATGCCCCTGCTAGGAGCATTTGGTATTCATGGCACACTAGAGCTATCCCCCAGTTTGTCTACCTTCCCTTCCTCTGCTGGAACTTCTTTAGTTGGGTTATCGTTCAAAATTCTCCATCCGAACGTTACTAATTCAAGTTCGAGTTCGGGACTATTGTTTTCTGCCCTCTCTCCATCTTTGGAGGAAGGAATTGCGCCTGCAGAATCTGTAACTTTCTTGGCCGATCTCAGTGTGGGAGAACCAATTTCGAGACCAACTCTGACACTTCAGCGATATGTTTACACAAACAATTTATCTAATGATTCAATTTCCATAAGTTATCGAACTTGGAAAATATGCTTGGGGAAAATGGAGTTGGAATATCGATATCGATGCAGTTCCATGAGAAGGAAGTTGTTGGAGGAGCCGTTGAGAGGCATGCAGAAGAGACTACGTAAAGGGTTTCATCGAAACGAGAAATCTAGTCTCGAAGGCACTTTCTCGTCTCGTCTCGATCCTCGAGAAGAGAAATAAGCTTAAGCTTGTCTCGATGTTTTTTTACATTGGGCGGATTTTACCCATTCACGAATTCGACCTTCGTAATTAAGCCCCAAACCTACTCTACAAATATCGAGTTTCTAAGTCGTCAACTTAGAAACTCGATATTTGTAGAAAAGGTTTGGACCTTGATTACGAAGGCCGAATTCGTGAATGGGTAAAATCCACCCAATGATTCCGCAGATATACCCATTCAAAATCTTATTTTCCCAATATTTCCAAAAATACAGATCAGATCGAATTGAAATCCAGTACTCCATCGAAAAATTACAGTTCGAAGGTTCATACAGAATTTAATGAGGATGATATGAAAAAATCACAGAAATTTTTTTTTTCAAATTGTTCTAATGACACGATCATCACAAAATTTTGCATAAAGTTGTTTTTCAGCATCTTCAAACTAGCTGCGGAGTTTCAACAGGATTGAATCAGTATTCTTCGAGTTATACCGAAAAAATCGTTACTCGATCAATATCGAGAAAAAAACCTCGAAATTTGACATATTTTTTCCCGATAACTCTAAAACTTATAATCGCATCGAACTGAAATTTGGTACACTGCTGTGAAATATGAAGCTCAAGGACCGAGTGGAATTTTTTTAAACGGTTTCCGAAAAAAAAATTTTTTGAAAAAAAAAATTGAGAAAATATTTTTTTGAACTTTACCGACAATTTGATCCTGACAAAATTTGGCTCAAAGTTGCGCGTTCTTATACTCCACCTAATTGCCAAGTTTGAATTCAATCGCTCAAGTAGTTTCTGAAATGAAAAAGAAATAACTTCAAAATTTCAAGTGGCGATAACTCCGAAACTATTCGACCAATTTGGCCCATTAACGAACTTAGCCGTGACATTGCAATGCGGGACCTACCCTGAAAGATTCAAGTTGCTGGCTCACTCCTTTCGACAGTTATCGTGTCCATGGCCGGTCAGACAGAATCGATTTTGACACCAGATTCGTCATCAGTGAGTCCAATCTAGTCGTTTGAGACCATTTTCGGCTTAATCATCGAAAATTACAGACATTTGGACAAAACGATAGCACGCTGTTCCCCTAGAACATGCGCGATAAAACTCAATGTTATTAGAAATAGTAATACTACATAGTGAAATTTATGCGAGAAATGGTGCCATAAGAATATCTTTGGTGTAATGAGCTTGGGATAACATTATTGAGGAATACTATAGAAATAATGTTGAATTTTTAGTCCTTTCCCTTTATGGCATTTCTTTACCCTGAAAGGCCAGACTGACCTATCATTTAATTTTCGAAGAAATAATAATCACCTTGTAATAATTGTGATAAAGACATATAAAATGGCATTGGACAAGACTTTAAAAAATATAATAATAATAACTTCTATAATAATAATCATTGATCCCATTCTCATTTCCCGCCTGTGTGTCGACCTGGCAATACTGGCCGGGCATCCTTGAATTATTTCATCATAATTTTCACGCGCTTGTTATAGAGAAAAGCGCGTTATAGTTCAGTCATAATGTCTGTGGTTTTCGAATTTTGAGCCAAAAATGATCTTGTAAGAATTCCCCCTGTTGTTGACCGTGCGGCTGTTCTTCCGTGTGTACTCTAACTTTCGAAGGAAAAGATCTAGCCATTTGAAATTATCAGATAAGGTTTGTAGTCCAAGGATGTAGGTTAAGTTTGTTAATGGGTGGAATCGGTCGAATAGTTTCGCAGTTAGGTACATTTGAAATTTTGAGGTTAATTCCTCGGTCGGATTTTACCCATTCATGAATTCGACCGACCGTGAACATAATAACTTCCGACAGGAACAACTCAGGAACTCGATATTTGTAGAGTAGGTTTGGACCTTAATAACGAAGGCCGATGAATACGTGAATGAATAAGATCCACTCAATGATTCCGCAGATATATCCATTAAAAATTTTATTCTCCTAATATTCCCAAAAATACAGAATAGAACGAATTGAAATTCAGGACTTCATCGAAAAATGACAGTTCGAATATTCATGCAGGAATTCAAGAAGATATTTTGATCAGAAGATCACAGAATATTAAATATTTGAAAAATTTATTTTTCAAATTGTTCCGATGCCACGATTACCATGTGTCATCATGATTGAAATAGTATTCCAGCCAAGAGAACGATTTCTTGGGAGAAAAACACGAAATTGGACATATTCTTCCACAATAACTTCGAGATGTATAATCCTATCGAACTGAAATTGTATACACTGCTATGAAATATGAAGCTCAAGGTACGACTAAAATTTTTCAAAGTGTAATGCACAGTTTCCGAGAAAAAAAATTTTCCGAGAAAAATCCTGAAGACAATGTCAAATGAATTCCTCAAAAGGTTGCAAGTCCTAACGCTCCAACTAGCTACCAAGTGTCAATATAATCACTCCAGTAGTTCTCGATATATTAGGGAAATAACCTCAAAACTTCAAATGCCTATGACTCCGAAACCCTTCGACTGATTCTGCCTATTAACGAACTTAACCTTAGCAATTCAAAATGCAACCATCCCTGCAATTTTCAAGTCGATAGGGTTCTCCATACGCCAGCAATCGTGCATATGTACAGACATTTGGACAAAACGATACCACGCTGTTTCCCTAGAACTTGCGCGCAAAAACTCGATGAAACCATTCTAGGGCCTACCGACTCATTCGAAAGAGAAAATGGAGACAGATGTCTTCTCGTTTAATATTTATATTGGCGTTGAGATGCTTCTGAAATGATAATATCCTAGATGATAGTCCGACAACCGAAAAATATCGGAAGAAACCTTCACGGGAATGAATGGGCATACTTGCATTTTATACAGAACCCTTCCTCATCGACCGCCGAAGGATAACATCTAGGTTTATGTTGAATTCGATAAGTAACAGAAAATGTCAGCATATCTTGGGGTGTTTATTCGCAAATGTTGGGCGATAAGCTCGCTTGGCCCGAGGAACAGCCACAGAGTGAACGTTTTTTTCTCACAACGCGCGTGCTCGTTAAGATAACAAGACTGGATGTGGAATGTACTTCCGTGAGCTAGGGCGATGGCATAAAGTCAGTGGCGTATTGTGGATAATATTCCGTAAAAAATGTTCATTCTGATATAATCTGTTTTATGCCTCGAAATGTCCACACCTTGAGCTTTAATATTTTTCATATCAAAGTAACGATATGCAAGAAAATCGATAGGGATATCTTACATAATTGTGGCAGTAGCGCAGTGGTTAGAGCTCATGCTTCATGATCGCAAGGTCTGGGGTTCAAGCCTTGGCCGGGAAAAATTTTTTTCGGCTTTCAGTGGAACATCCAACCATTCGCTGTTGGGTAGACAATTAACAGTGCTGTTCCTAGCGTGGCGCAAGGAATTAGTTACAAAGCCTATACAGAAAACACCTGGTCTCCTAACTCGCACAAGCGTTAGTTTCTGAGGGGTTCTACAGCGGAACCTAGGAGAATCAGCAACAATACAATACAACAGAAAGAAACAATGATTGTTAAAGTCCAGTCAGTACGGCCAGCTAATGCCAAGATTACGAGAGAACAGTAGACCCTTTCGACTTGAAATTATCTGGGTAGTTTGCTTATCAAAATGCAACCGCTCAGTTCGTTAATAGATACAATCTGAGAAACTGTTCGGAAGTTATAAAGGTTTGTTTTTTTTGGGGTATAGAATTTCAAGCTGGCAACACTGATTTAACTGGCGGAGATTTTGTCAGCTGTCAAGTGATTTGTATTTAGTTTGGTCCGGCATTTCAGCATGAAGAGACTGACGCCTGAACAACGCTTCCAAATTCTGCAAATTTATTTTGAAAATAATGGTTCTGTTCGAAATACGTATCGCGTTCTACGTCCATTTTACGGTCAACATAATCATCCATCATGGCAATTAGTTTGACTAACTACGTACCTTTTTCACACCACGTTTCCCCTATCTTATAAAACGAATCCAAAGAGAAGTCGTACAGTGAGAATAGTAGAAGCCATTGCTGCTGTAGGGCGTAGCGTAGAGGAAGATCCGAATCAGTCTATCCGCCATCGTGCACAGGAATTGGAAATGTGTCCAACTACTTGATGGATGATTTTGCGGAAAGATCTTGGTTTGCGTGCTTACAAACTCCAACTCGTGCAAGCATTGAAGCCACACGATCACCTAACAAGGCGTAGATTCGAGGAATGGGCCCAAAACAAGAATGCCGTTGGTCCCGATTTTAGCGATGAAGCTCACTTTCGATTGAATGGCTACGTCAATAAACAAAACTGCCGTATTTGGAGTAAGGATAATCCTCGAGTGTTTGTTGAAACACCGTTACAGAAAAACTGACTGTTTGGTGTGTTTTATGGGCTGGTGGAATCATTAGTCCGTACTCCTTTAAAGAAAATGCTGACCAGAACGTTACAGTCAATGGTGACCACTAAAAAGCCATGGGTACTGACTTTTTCGTTCCTCAATTGAACAACCATGATGCGCCGTAGCTGTGGCTTCAACAAGGCGTCGCAACATGTCACAGAGCTCGTGCCACAATTGATTTACTGTAGGAAACGTTTGATAACCGCATAATTTCACGTTTTGGGCTGGTGAATTTGCTTCCAAGATCCTGCGAAAGTCATGTACTTAGTTTTCCTGATATTTTAAGGAAGTGAGTTATCACACAACTATAAGTAAATCTCGAAAACTTCACTCTTCGCCAATATATGAACTTTCTCCCAAAATTCACCTGTTGATACAACCACAGTGTCACCGCATAACAAATGAGGTGTCCATCTAATTTCTAGATTTTAGGTAGGTTATTGATATACAGGAGGATGAGAATTGGTCCCAGTACGGTTCCCTGAGGTATACCCATTTTCACCACTGATTTGTCGCTCAACACACCAGCCACCTTCACCATCTGTTCTGTTTTCAAGATAGTTCACAAACAGGCTCTACGCTACACCGCTGACACCATACCTTTTCAGTTTCTCGAGTGAATGGTCATGAGGAACAGTGTCACAGGCCATTGCAAAATCTAGAAAAATTGCCATGCACTTGGATGAACTATCTAATGCTCTGACCGGATGTTGCAGAAACTTCATCATGGCATCTTCGGTACTTGAGCCCTCCATAAACCCAGATTGACTCCCGGACAGATCACGGTTGGCTTCTAGAATAGCGACCAATCTCTGCTGACTTCACGTCAGTACTTCTCTGGATATTTTTAAGAAGAGATTATGATATAAATCATTTTTTTCGGCGTTCCTGTCTACCTATTTTCAAACAAATCCCAACATCGATACTGGCACCTTCGCCATTTTGAAATCATAGAAAATCAAGCCCTGTCTCTTATTGCGTTTTTTACTGTTGAAAAAGATGAATCGATTGCTTAGTGGACTTCAGAACCTGCAAAAGTCTCTCCACGAATTACAATGATTCACGATAACTCTGAATCCCTCTCAAACTCGATTCAGTTAGAAAATTTTGAGCGCCACTGTTCAAAAGGTTCCAGGGCTGTATCTTTGACATCAGTCTTGCCACGAGTCGAAATGAAATGTTGATATTATCGACAACGAATATTCCCCCACACTTCGTTTCCTTTCAATTCGGCAATAGGAAGTTTTATTGAACCGATACCTCATCTCCCGACCTTCTATATGAAACCATGGTTTCTGCTATTTACCAATATCGGAGAGTCCTTGAATAAGCCCCATTGTGTTCTCCTTTTTCATCAGGAATATCGAGTTAACCTTGAGCAATAATGATGAAAGTCCTCTACATCGACAGAAATGAAATGCGATTGATTGGATCGTGTTATACGTCACATATTTCCAATTGTATTTGAGTTTTTGCGCGATTCAATCATTCCGTCTGAATGTTTGTTATTCTGAATTCCGAAATTATAATGTATTAAGAATTGTTAATTGAAGGTTTTCGACATGCTTTGCATGGTTTCCAGCTTGGATAATAAAATGAATAATCTCAACTTTATTTCACAATAATTAGAAACACATTATTGTGGAATATCAACGAAAAAGATGAGAATTTAGTGGTAATCATTTTATAATTGTGAGATTGAAATTTGCATCTGGGAGTCAAACAACGTTGTAGATTCTGAGTACCTGGATGGGCGAACACTCTGAAATATTTGTATACGGTATACCATAAGGATTGGAATACACAGAAGAAATGAGAAATCCAGAAAAGCAATGACATGAAATCAGAAGCAATTGCGCGCATGTTCAAATTCGTTCCCAAACCGGTCACCTTTTCACGTATTGACAAAGCCAAAACCAGCTTCACTTATGTTGGAAAATTTGGCCACTTTCTGCTCATGTGGTCCTCATAAAGTTCTGACTGAATCTTCGAGCTTTAACTTTTCACTCGAATTACTAGATTTTAGTTCGCTCTGATCTGTACTTTTTTAAATATTGGGAAAATAAAATGTTTCCTGGATATAACAGTTAATATAAACAGTCAAAACCTTAATAAAGTGACTAATCACAAATATCTAGGCCTCACATATGACTGCAAGTCCATATTTCAAAAACAGTGAATAGATTGAAGTATCTACGATATGTGTTCAGCAGGTATTATCAAAAATCCAACTACTGCAGTTATATTACGGTTTATTTCATAGTATAGCAGTATATGCCGTAATTGGTTGGGGAGGATTACATAAGACAGCACAAGAACCATTAGAACGTTCACAAGGCTGAATACTCTAAATAATAGGCATACAAGAACATGATCACAATAATCCATCAAAAATTAAGCAGGTAATTGCAATGAACGCAATAGTATAATACATCAATACAGTAAATTGAAGATGGAATATATCAATTATCCGGTAAATACAAGAAACATAAGTGTTGAAGTGTCAAGAAATACATTAACTTAAGGAAAAATGAGTTATATAAGTTATGCAAGAAAGTATTTTAACGTTTTACCAAATAGTTCAAAGAACTTAAGTGTTAAACATAAAGTGTTAAAAAAGGAATTAGAAAAGTTGATAAGACAAGGAAAGGTTAATAAGTGAATCAATGAGATGCAGAAATGATGTTTTCGTGATAGAAAGACCTAAAGACATAAAAAAGACAATGAAATGAATGCAGAAACCGGGATCACATAAATGGGTGTAATGGGTACAAGGGGAGGATTGTATTTTGGTTTATTTTGGTTTGTAAGGGCCATCCTATGTAGAGGCAATATAGCCCCCTATAGGTCCTATATTTTATGTATATGGAAAAATGGAATTGAATTTTTAGAGAATCGTACGAAGGATATAACCCATTCATGGATTCTACTTTCGTTATCAAGTCCCCGCAAACTAAGTTCGTTTGTGGTAAAAGCTGGTCAAAAAGTTCTGGAGATATAAACCTTTGAATTTTTTTGGTTTCCGCCTTACTATCACAGGATCTCAAACTAGAAAATGAGCTGTACAACACCGAGTACCAACAGCTTTATTATTAAAAAGTAATCCCTTAAATTCTACTTCTACACTTTCCGAGTTATATAATATATAGACTTGCCGATTTATTAAACTATGAGTTATTATCATGAAGAATACAGATGAACTTTATCATATATAATAATAAGAATCTTCAAGCATTTGAGAATACTTGACTATTTCATTTTAATCTCTGCTTTTTGCAGATATTCAACGATGAATGTTATAAAATCTGATAAAAATTCGAGAAATTACCTCATTTTTATGGAAATCCCAGAGCTATTAAAATCCGTGAATTAAGCCCTGTCCACGTTCCCCAGACGATAGAATACACAGAAATATTTATCTTTTTCCCATAGAACTAATATAGCTATATTAGGTCTATGCTATTTCATGGTCAGACCACAGATAAGGGGGCTACGTCTTCATGTCTATGAACCAGACTTTCCATAGATTCCAATTAATGTGTTTAGGTTAGTTGAGTGATTCGAATTGATGAAGATGAGGATAATTATGTAGTTTTCAATATGAGAATGAGAGAGGATGGAATTGTGTATGATTTTATAGTGGAATTAAATTAAATATTGCATGAATATCAAGCTGAAAATCAGTGTAGTGAAATGGTTTCCTCGCGATAATACCGAAGAAAGCACCAACTCATAGGAATCAAGTGAGTGAGTGCGTTTTCTCAATCGCAATTGTCTATTCTGCAAAACAGATCACCGTAAAAGATATCTGTGGTGAACTTGTAAAGAAAGCGCAGGAGAGTATCAGCATATTGGGAAATATTTGAATGCTTATAACTTTTCACTGAAAAAATCTGAAAAAATGGCAAAAAGAGAGTTTTTCATTTGATTAGATGAATCTATTGTAAAATTTGTGTATAGCTGTAGACTCGCCCTGTATAAAACTGAGGTTGCATCCCATATGAATGGAAAATGGAATCAGACCAATGAATGAAGATGACCGGCGCAAAGAAGTTTTCTCAGCATCTCCATACTCAACAAAAATATATCATATTCTTTGTTCATTTAAAGCAACACAGTGTTTGAATTCAAAACATTCTCTCATCAAAATAACTATTGTTATGGTTTTTACGAAATCGATATTTAAGAAACAGAAAAAAATAACTTACCAATGAACACAAATGCATATATTCAATCATTTATTATCATAATATACAATTAAGTTAATTCCAGGCCTCAAACATAGTAAATTCTATCATAAGATATAAGAAATGTCCGAATCAATCACGATCCAGTAACAAATCCAGAGAATTCATTCCAATATTTCAATAGTTTATTCAGGGCACATAATCCTTCCGAATTATCTTTCTCAACAGGCTTCTCATGATCTGAAAGTACAAGAATTTGTATCAATACCTTGAATATTATAAAATTGCCTTATCTAGTCAAAGAGTAGGAAATTATGAGGAACTTAAGTGATATTTTGTTGAAAATTATTATTATAGGTTTGAATTGAACAGAACTAGCAATCATAAGTAGAATTAGATGTAGAATTTCAAAGAAAATGTAAATTTAGGATAGAAGTTTTGTCTCGACCCATAAGTTGCACATAATGTAGTTATCAGGTTTCCGAAGGAACAAAATTGCAGATATATTTTAGAAATAGGGTCTATTTAATATAATGGAAGCATTTTTTGGCGATTGTAAGTAGAAATTTAAAAATACTAGGCGAATGAAATTGTTAACTTAGAAAATTGTAACATTTAGGCATAAAACTTGAAAAATTTTATATATTAGAGATTTAGAATATAGGCAAGAGGCACATCAAAATTCGGAGAAAAATACGGCCGAATTTTCTAGACCAGGTTCGAAGAAGGAAAACTTACCTCTGAAGAGAAAACTGCGAAAGCATCATTTTTGGAAGACATCTTTAAAAGCAAAGCAAACTAGGATGTTGAAGAAAATTCCGAAAAGGTATAAATACCGAAGCTCGAACACAGAGAATTGAGTCCATTTTTTAACCATCGTAAAGACTGTAGGTGCTCCTCGTGAAAAAGTTCTCGATACATCGTAATATTCCAGTCAGAAACGAAAGTAAACCAAAATTGAACCAAAGTGACTGGCATCCTGGAAGCAGATCAGAATATAATACATGGAATATTGAAGAAAATCAAAGATAAACTTACCAGAAAAGAAAATCCAGCAGTTAGAAAATCCAAACAAGTAAAATTCGAGCCAGATAAATTAAATTTCAAGAGTCAACCCTTGGAACTTGCACATTGCGCAGTAAACAAACAAGACGAACTTTGGAGGTTAACCAGAAATTCTGAACCACAGAAGTACATCAATTACTAAAGTGACATAGAATAGAAACACCGTGGGTGAGAGCAAAAAGGACATTATTATAAGTTTTTAAATTTAATATAATTATTTGAGTTAGGTTATTAATCAGTTCAGCATTTAAATCAATTTCCTTAAATTTATTTCATTAAATATTATTATTCGAAATTATATTAACTATTATTTCACGTCATAGAATCCACCTGAGAAAGAGAGAGAAAGCCGCGCAAAATTCAAATCAAATTCAAAATTCATATTTTTGTTATTGGATCCTGTTAAAAATTCGAAATTCAAAATTATTCAAAATCAAACAACAGTCAGATTCATAACACTATGTTGTGAAAGCTCAAAATGGCTGATTCAGAGATAAGGTCGGTCGAACAAACGGAAAAACCTGTATCAAATATACCCTCATATCTCTTTTATGTTAAAGACGCATGCAAACATGGGGTCTGGTGAACTCAGCAACAATCTCTTATTTATTTAGTTGCTTTTTCATTGGTTTATCTTCGCGTGTGAAAATTTTGACGAGAATAGAACTTCTGTGGTTTTATCAGATGGACTGTGTCAGCTCAATTTTTGTGAATATCAGAGGTGAAAATGTTCATGGACACAAATTCAATCTCTGACACCAGCATATTGTAACTTTGCGGTCAAGTCCTAGATTCAAAATCAATCGGACATTTATTTCTGTTGGTATATTGAGAAGTGTGATGTTTTAAATGGGTATATCTACGGAATCATTAGACAGATTTGCCCCATCCATGAATTCGACTCTCTTAATTAGGCTCTAGACCTGTTCTTCAAATATCAAGGCTCCTAGTCCTTTTTTCAGGAAGTAATTGTGCTAACTATCGGCTGTCAGACTGACCTGAAATACAATAATTTCAACAGAAAGAATTGAGAGACCCGATATTCATAGATCCGATTTGGAATCCAGAATCTGTCGTTTGGTTTGTTTTGAAGCGAATACTGTAACGTTACAAAACGCTCCACTGTCGATTTCAGTATCCATCGCGAAAATATGTCATACTAATAATTTCAATTCCAATCGCAAGAAAAAACGCCTTACTGAAATTGTATGATCGGTCGCTAAAGAACGCTCTCCGCTTTGACGGTTGAGTGTATGTTTCGCATGCGCGACCCTTCCAACTCCGTACAGCCGATGGAAAATTCTGTCTTTTGGTGCGTAAGAAGTTGAGGATTCAACACCTTGCTAGAGTTTAGCGAATTACCGTACCTCTTAATCCATTAACATCGTGGAATTTTGAAGTTTTATTGTTTCTTATAAGACGTCTATTCAAAAGGCGTCTTTGTACCGGGGAAAACAGCGCGTTATAATTTCGTCACGATGTCTTTAATACTCGAATTTTGAGCCGAAATTGGTCTCAAACGACTAGATTCGACTCACTGATGAAGAATCCGTGTTCAAAATTGATTCTGCCCGTCCGACCGGCCGTCCGGCCGTGTGCGCTCTAACTTTCGAAAGAAAGGACCTAGAGTCTTGAAATTTTCAGGTTAGGTTGAGATCCTAAATATCTCGGTTAAGTTCGTTGATGGACCAAATCTGCCGAATAGTTTTTGAGCTACAGCCATTTGAAATTTTGATTTTTCAATAACTCGAAAAATATTTTTCTGATCGAAATAAAACTTAGTTGGAATATGAACAGTGTCAATGGGAAGAATTATCCATGAGAAAAATTCGAAAAAAAAATATATTTTCCTGAAAATTTTTCTCTAAAGTTTTCATATTTCTTTGAAATATCACTGAAATTTTCAAGTCACCATTTTGCAATGTGAACAAGCGCGTAGAAAGGCTGACTTCACGTCAGTGCTTTTCTAGATTTTCGAAATATCACACTGCACCGAAAAGACAGAAAATTTTGTTTCGATGGGGAAAGGGCCTCCACTACGAAAATATCATTTTTCTCTTCAAAAAACCTCCAATCTCAATGTGTACACTTAAACAGGGAGTGTTTCTGCTGAGCTTTTCATCTATGCTCTTGAAATATTCGTAAAAATGTATGGTACTCCGTTTACATTTCCTCTAATACTGTAATTTATTCACAAATGCTATATTGTTTGTATATTTCATAGAAGTTTTTGCAAAAAAGAACGACTTTTATGAGTTACCGCGTTTGTTGCTAGATCATTAGATCATTTTAATCGGTTGCGAAGGTAAACAGAACGGTATGTGAATCCCTAGCCGTTCAGAGGATGGTGTGTGAAAATGAAGAAAAATATTCACTGAAATAATGAAATAATTTTACTACAATTTGAATTTGATTCACTCTTTCTGTGAATACCTGCGAAACAGACCATTTCCACTCCTTTTGAAATTCGCTTTTTTCAGAAGATTCGATATCACTCATTTTTAAATTATATTATGGGCAAACTTAGTTGATTATTGTCACATTGACAATCTACAATACATAAATAAGCTTTCGTTACCAAGAAAACGGTTTCCCTTATAGTCCTACACAGCACTAACGAATGATAATTACTTTGTAGTTTAGTAAAAAGTGCAAAAAACTCTCTAAGTATCTCGAACGTCAATCACTACCGATCTCAGACAATAAAAACTATTGTCTTCGGTCTGTAAAATGTCTTTGCCGTTCTCGATACTTTATACATATATCATAAAAATTAATCATATTGAGAAAAAACAAAACAAAATACTCATATTCATATAGTAAATACGTATATCAAAACAAAATCAGAAAATTTTTGGTTGAAAATTATAGTTTCTGACTGCATAAATAATTGAATACACAAATCAACCCATAATATTAGTTTTATGTTTTATTAAAGTTGGTCTATGAAAACTATGAAATGGAACATGAAACACAAACCGTTATGTCAATTTTGCTAGCCGAGGATATATTTGATACATATTTAAAAATCAATTTTTTCTCGACATTTTTCGAGACAATAATAAGCCATCGTGTTAAAAGATTTTTATTCTGTAAATTGCGGATCATCACTACTAGTTATAATCAATAAGTTCTGTATTGCATTCGTCCTTGTGGCACACGCTGCATGGGTAATAATTTTTATTATCACATATATTTTTATCGTCAGTACAACCTCTCAGGTACCAATATTTATACCATGGTCCTAGCCAACCAGTGCCATACTCTCTCAAGCGAAATTGGTAGCACATCGTTCCATCGTTACATGTAGTTGAACTTTTTGAAAGTCTGCAGTCATCATAATCATTTTGACTTTCCTTGCATTCAAAGCATTTTATATCCTTGGACTCACTCGTATCTTCACTTTGAACTACGAAATATAAAAAGGGCAGAATTAAAAAAAAGTTAAACCAATGACTTATTTCATTATCACTCTTATTGCCAGAGGACTGAAGAATACTTGGAAATTCATGAGAACAATTAAGAGGCGCAAAAAACTTCAGGAGGCCCACTTGTGTAAGTTGATATCAATTTCTATGATGATCTGAAATACTTTCATAAATATCAATTGATTTACTTGTGATGGGTCTTGAGTTCGAATAAATTTGATCCATTTAGGTATTTTCAAACAACTCGAATAAATTAAATTCAAATATTGAATACAAAGGAGTCTACTTTATAACGGCTATATTGATACAATCATTATACTATATGTATATACCGCAGTTGATATAATAAGTAAATTCGTCATTCAAGACGTGATACGCTGCAGACAATGAATGTATATTGTGAGATATTATGTAACGGTATTACAGAACAATCTGTAGGGGAACAGCGTGCTATATTTGTCCAAATGTCTGTTATTTTGAAAGTTTTAGCATAGAATGGTCTCAAACGAATAGGTTGGACTCACTGATGACGAATCTGGTGTCAAAATCGATTCTGTCCGGCCAGCCGGCCATCCGTCCGGCCGACGAAACGATAACTAGCTAACGGAGCCAACTGGTGACTCGAAATTTTCAGGTTAGGTCGCGCATTGGAATGCGGAGGTTAAGTTCCTTAATGGGACAAATCGGCGAAGTGGCTTCGAAGTTAATAATAATAATAATAATAATAACAATGATAATGATTATAATAATAATAATAATAATTATAATAATAATAATAACGATAAGATATCCCAACGAAATCCACCAAGAATATGTCGACGAAGAGATGTCGTACAAATGGCTGACCGAAGGGATACTCTTTCCTGAAACAGAGGGTTTTCACATCGCTATTCAAGATCAGGTTGTATCAACAAAAAACTTCCGAAAACATATAGTGAAAGACCACCAGTACTGAAAATACAACCCCAAACCGTTTATCGAAAACGGAAATTATGCCTTATATTGGAATAGAACCGTACACACCGATCGCACTGTAAGACACAACAGACCAGACATCATCATATGGAACAAGAAGAAAAAGATAGAGCATCTCATAGATTATGCAGTAGTTAATAGTCATAACATCATGTCCACCTACACTGAAAGAATTAGAAGATACCAAGAACTTAAAGCAGAAATCAAAGGAATATGGAGGGTCGAAAGCGTTAAAATTCACCCCATCATAATTTCCACTACAGGGTTTATACCTAAATCACTGCCCAAACATCTGTCAGAGCTGAAAATCAACGAGTCCGTCGTTTCTAAAATGCAACATTCGGTGATATTATCAATACACCCTCTCAAGGAGATAACATCGAATAATAATAATAATAATAATAATGATAAAGAAAGAGCGTGTAGAATCAGATAAATGCCGTCGATGCCATCAAACATTAGAAACCTTAGAACACATTATAGGCGGATGCGCACAACTAGCACCAACAGAATATAAAATGAGGCATGATAACAAGGGAAAAATGATTCACCGAGAGATTGCTCTTAGATATCAACTAATAGCAAAATACACTACACCTGAGTACCAGTACGAGCCGCAACCAATCCAACAAGATCAGGAAAACAGATACATTTTATACTGGGACCGTGCCGTCCTAACAGAATTGACGACACTAAGCAATAGACCAGATGTCATCCTCTGGAAGAAGAGAGAAGCCAAAGCGTACCTTGTTGATTTTGCTGTCGTGAATGCCAACAACCTGGAAAAAAGTAGAAACCAAAAGATCTCGAAATACCAACAATTAGCATTTGAATTGAAAACTCTGTGGAATGTTCGAGAAGTAGTTATTGTACCCGTTATCATCTCTACCCTAGGATTGTTACCCTAGTTTCTCCTGGACTCATTGAAAAAGCTAAACACACACAGTAGCGTGATCAGCAGACTCCAACACCCTGTACTCCTATCTACAGCGAACATCACTCGGAGATTTCTGGACCTGAAATGAGAAGCTTTCTAGCTGCACTTGATTGGTAACAATCCACAGCTAGGAACACACCAACCGAAAGGTTGTGAGACCGGGACCAATAATAATAATAATAATAATGATAATAATAATAATAATAATAATAATAATAATAATCTTCATTTCGAATAAAGTCACACTTGAAATGAAATTGTGTCAAATTAACTTTGAAATATCATACTCGAGAAATTGCTTAACACAGTATCGCAACATTCAATAAAATCTTGTAGATAATCTTCTTAAAGTCTTTCAATTCGGTTATGGTTCTCAGTTGGGTCGGTAATTTATTGAATAATCTTATGCACGCATACTCGGGACCCTTTTCAATGATAGTTAATCTATGCCGAGGATATTTCAATTGTGTAGGTCTGGTATCATATGGGCCGCAGGTTTTGGTTTCCTGATATTTCAGACCAGAGCGATTGGATTGAAATTTATCAGTTAGTTGAGAAATAACAACGCACAACTTTGAGCAGAATTTGGTTGGGATCGTATGGCCATTTAGTTTAAAAAAAATTGTTGAAATTTTTTGTGAAAAATTTTTTTTTCAGAAACCTCTGATCATATTTGGAAACAAATTTGCTCATACCTTGAGCTTTGAATTCCACAGGACTGTAACGAATTTCAATTCGATATTTGGAGATATTGGGAAAAAATATGTGAAATTTCGAGGTTTTCTTCTCGATATCGTTGTTTTTTCGGTATAACTCAACAAATGCTGATTCAATCATGATAAAACCTCGCAGCTGGGTTCAAAATGCTGAAGTTTGCAAAATTTCGTGATAATCGTGTTATTAGAACAATTTGAAAAAAAAAATTAACATTCTTTTTTTCAAATATTTAATATTCTTATCATTTTATCCCCATTAGATTCTGTTGAAGACTTTTGGACTTTCATTTTTCGATAAAGTACTGGATTTCAATTCAATCCATTTTGTGAATGGGTAAAATCCGCCCAATGATTCTGTGGATATAACCATTCAAAATTTTTTCAATATTTCCAAAAATACCGAATAGATCGAATTGAAGTCCTGTAGTTTATCGAAGAAAACCTAGAAAAGCACTGCCGTGAAGGCCGTAGCTTTTGCTCGCATGTTCAAATTCGTTGCCAAAGCGGTCATCTCCATTGAACACCTTCACGGCAGTGATATTCTATGTTTTTAATGATTAAATAAAACGAAGCTGCACATTTGAGTGATATCGAATAAAGAATTTTATTTCTTTTAACATTCTCTGAAACCCATATCGATACTGCTATTTTCCTAAATGAAAGAGTTTTGATCTGAAATGAACCGAAACTCAAGAAGCTCTCTTCAGCGTATAGGTACTTGCTCAAGATCTGTGTATTCAAGCTTACACAATTCGATTTACACAATAACTGAAGCCTTATCACCTTGCACAGGCAAGAAAGTTCGTTGAATGGATTATGGGTACTGAGGACCACATGGGATTGTCGAAAAACAAATCACAGTTGTGGTTATACAGTTCATTTTGCCGAAATTGGATGATATTGATGTTGCCAATATGTGGTTTCAACAAGACGGTGAAACATGCCATACAGCCTGTGAAACACTTCAATTGCTGCATGAAACATTTCCAGGTCGTGCATACCTACTCAGAAGTGGCCCCCTAGATCTTGTGATTTCACACCATTGGATTTTTTCATGGGGTTATTTTGAATCACAGGTCAATGTCAAGAAGCCCACCATCACTCGTGCATTAAAGGAGAAGATTAAACGTTGCATCAACGAAAATCAGCCACATTTATGCTGAATGGTCATCGAAAATTTCGACAAACGATTGTGTGTGCCATTTGGAAGATGTGTTTAACCATAAATAATCCTTTCCATTCACTTTATGATCTAATACACAAATTACAATCAAAAGTCTTAAAAACGTGTTTTCTATTTCATTAAAATCTTGCGTTAGTTTTGAAACACCGTTTACCTACGGAATCAGTGTGCGTATTCCACCCATTCACGAACTCGACGTTCTTAATTTATCCTCAAACATACGATTCAAATATCGTTCCATTAAGGGTTTCGGAGTTATTTCGTTCCAAAGGATACAAATTGGAGACTCAGTAATAGAGGGCATATTTGATGCTTGGTTACGAAGATCGAATTCATGAATGGGTAAAATTAACCAAGAGATTTCACCTTCATATCCATAATGAATATTCTAAAAACAATATTTCCGAAAGAACATTTTCGGTGTAAATGAAATTCGATACCCGGCATGTGAATGGTGCAAAATTCTGCACAAGTTTGCTTGTTAGTATTTCACAACTAATTAGCAGATTGAATTCTATGGCATCCGTATTTCTCTAGTCATTGAGGAAATAATATAACAACGAACATTCGAACAGGTTCAACTCAACAACGATTGGGCGGATTTTGCCCATCAATAGAATCAACTGGCATATTCAGCCTCCACACCTGGCCTGATAATTGTATGCCTTTAGGTCTTTTTCTTCGAAAGTTATCGTGGAATTTTATACTAAAAATTCGAAAAAAACAGACATTTGGGGAAAAGGGTAGAGATTTTTTACTAAGAACAGGCTCGTTGCAATTAAACCCTACCAGATTGTTCTGAATCGCCCCTATAGACCATACACAGTTAGTTTTTAATTATTTTCGTCAAACATTGTGATGACTAAAGAATAAAAAACTACAGAAAAAAAATTAATATTCGAAATGCTGAAGATTCTACACAGTTGTTGATGCTTCTTCATTTCGCGTTATTGAACCTTCTACAAAGTGAAACAAAGTGAAACACTACCAATGAAAGTACAACACACCACAACTGATACTTCATTCCGCTGTTCGTTGAAATGTAACACCCGAAAAAACCTTTGCTTTCTTGTTCTTCTCCGAGAAACCAATTCCTATATATAGTTTTGTTTGAAAAATAATGAGTTGATAAAACTGGTTTATAATTTTGCGCTTCAGATAGTGCTGTGTAGATAAAAAAAATTTATGGTAATTATTGGTCAATTAGGTACTTTTCTAACACATAATGAATGACCCAAAAAACCAAGGTTAATTTTTGGAACTGCTTCAACACTCCAAATTTAAACCCCCACAAAATTTCACAGTTCACGCTCTGGAGTATGTTGATTCTAAGGAAAGAATAAGAAAAGATGAAAGATTATTGATAGTAGGGAATATATTGAAAAAAAATTCGAAGATATGATTTGAACTGAATGGGTAAATTTTCGTAGCGAATTAGACAAATTGATACCAGATCGTTATGATTTTGCCAATGTTTCAGAACGATTCGTTCCGTTTTCAAGGCTAAAATTTCAAATTTTTTCATGACAAATAAAGATACGAAATATATAACATCATAACCTCATAGTATAACCATGGCCGTATCTAGGTACTATGGCGCCTGTGGCAAAAAATTAGTCAGCGCTCTTCATTTGTGTAGATTTTTTTTTAATCAATTATATTTTCTTATAGTATTTTTTTCTTCTTAATTTCGTCATATATTCTAGTTGACGTTTCGAAATATTACACAATTTTATAGATATTCACTCATATTCATTGAAACCATTGAAATACACATTTCATATACATAAACAGGGTGAGTCTTTGACCTTGCAGAATATTTTAACAGAAGATTCTTTAAGCTGAAAGAAACACATTTGTCCTTTACCATTTTTTCCGATTCGGCCTAGATAAAAAGATAAAGGCATTATAAATTTTCATAATAGGCTAGCCGCCCCTGGAAACCTGAACACTGAAGTTTTTCCAAGCCTAAGATATACCAATCAAATCTTCGAAATAAGCAACTCTGTTATGAAAACAAGCGTCAACTTACTTTTTACATTCCAGTTGGTGAAAAAAGTTGTATTTATAGTACAATAAACAAGTTAGAGGTATTCCAAATTTCGTGGGCGATAAAAGTTGAATATTCTTCTTTTGGTTTCATTTTCGATAATGAGGAATTGATCTAGCTATCACTCATATTAGCTTTGAGATTAATCTTCAATTTGTAATTATTAATTTTCTTTGTTTATTTTATTTTCTCCAAGAATTATCAGATTCAAACATAACCCATTCAAACTTTCATTTTCATGAATAAATAAAACAGATGTACTTAATTTATCTATGAACGTACAAACGTTGCCAAATTGACGAACAGAAAAAAATAACTCTTCGAAATCAAACAACACACAATTTGCTAATTCTATGTATACACTTGAATAGTCTATGATTCTGAAGTGAACTATAAATCTGTGGCTCCGTGGTTTTAAGGTTATGTCAATATGTCATGGTGGTTTGGTTTTGTTCCACAATGGGTTGTTATGTCATGAAAGCGCATTTGAAGAATACCTCAAAATAAATACTATCAAAGTAATGTACATAATTTCAAGAAATTTGGGTCAGCAGAAAGATTGCATTCAAACCAGTAAGAATCCCCATTATCATGGAAAGGTGAGAAGTTAATCAATTATACTATAAAAATTAGCTCGAAATTGAAAAGGAAGCTTTATGAATGGATTCAGGATCAAATCACCACTGTATAACACAGATATAGTTTTGGGATGGAAGCCTATTTTGGAGAAACTTCTTATTTCGTCTTGGTGATAATAATTGTAGTATGGAAAACCTGATGAATACATCACTGGAATTGTATGGATACAAAACAAATAACTTCAAGATATGATAGTTCATTCAGATTGAAGAGATTTCTGT
Source organism: Myrrha octodecimguttata (assembly GCA_958510865.1). Taxonomy (NCBI): domain Eukaryota; kingdom Metazoa; phylum Arthropoda; class Insecta; order Coleoptera; family Coccinellidae; genus Myrrha; species Myrrha octodecimguttata. The sequence continues at coordinate 66,346,552 of OY294058.1, read as the reverse complement.
ATAAAATGAAGAGCGTTTGGATCGTGACAAATATCCCATTGCCAACGAGATATAGGCAATGAAAAGACAGAAAATTAACTCAACCAAACATGTTCCGATGTGGATCGACTACCCAAGGATGGAACTTGTTCTACATATTGTTGTTTGTAATTTATTTCGAATTGACCTTATAGTCAATTGAAGATTATGAAAACCCTAATGTTGCATCTGTATAATAAAAACACATTTTATATGGATTGTAAAGCATTTTGTGAGCATGAATTGAAATCAGTGTTCATTTGAAGTTCGATTACCACAAGGATTATATTTCATTTGTATCATATATTCAGTGTAATGAATATGTAATTGAAGATTATGATAGCACTGACATATCAACTGCCGACTAATTTTGCAGTAATTCGATAATTTGCAAGATATAATGATATTTGAAATAGTACTGAAAAGTTCTCTATTTTTTCCATTCCATGCAATTTGTTGAATTTCATTCTGCTGTTTGTTTTCAGGAATAAATGAGCCAAACATAGTTATACTTATAATAAGTGCTATCTCTGATGTTGATACTCTAGGCTTTAGAAGACAAGAATAAATGTCAAATACTGCAATTTTTAGTTATATGGTTTTGAATGAATATCATCCGAGATTGAATATCAGTTGATCAGTTCCATTATCACGAAATTTCACTCGTAAAATCACTAAAAACTCCAAATAATCGCTGTTCGCCAATGTAAGCAATAGAAAGTATTCCTTCGTCTCTCGGTGTATTTATGTTGCATTTCACAATAACTTGGCATAGTGCTTCACCAATTCTATTAGTATAAATCATTTCAACATGTGAATTCGTCCTAAAAATGTTGAAAATGCTGTATTTCATAACAGGAACAAACCGGGAAAGTGAACGGAACCAATTTAAACTGAATTTGAGGTTAGACGCGCCGAAGTATGCGCGAGTCGGAAACGGTGTAAAAAAAATCCAGGGAGTGCAACTACTGGGTAGTTTCTATACTGTGCTAAGAACTACGTTCAGTCACAGAATATTGACGTTCAAAATTTTATATCTTCGTCAATATTTCGGTTAATGATTTGTTATCCGAAACTCAACATTTCAGATGATATTTATAACTATGTTTAATATTATAATGCATAATAAAATGAAAATCGTACAAATAATTATAAATTTGATGTTTGTAACAACTGATTGTTCGCGAGTCTTCTATGTTGGTCGGTTATGCGCATAGAATGATTAGAAAATTAGAAAACAATTGACATTCGAAATTCATATTTCATGGTAACATGACTTTCAATTGAATGGTTTATTTATTTATTTATTTTGAGCACTTACTATAAGTGGTTGAATGTGGGAAAGTAGGGCTCCTGGCGAACAACCCTCTAGGACGAAAAAAATGTAACGCGCCTAAAGCAATACTTCGATAGTGGTGTGGAAATTTGCTTGAACATTAGGAGTATTTAAATTATAGAAGTTGAAGTGAGCTTATTCATATTACTCCACTTTCGAACTAATAGCCAATTTACAATGGACATAACTTAACCGTAAATTTACTTATACATAAAATGTAAGAATTAAACAACAGAAGTCATAAGGAATAAGAATGGAACTGCATTCGACTTATGGAAGTCGAAAGCAAAGTTGAACCTATTGTGAAGATTTTGGTACTTATGAATTTTGTAGTTTCCTCTGTGATTTTTACGCACGAGTTGCGGGATTCTTACGGTTACATCCATTGTGAATTGGCCAAATAAGTCGGCTACTCCGCTTACAAATCATTCCAAATAAAAAATGCTAGGATTCCATTCTCAATTTTTAGACGTGGCAACGCGGAAAAATTGAATTCTGTGAATTTTTTGAACAGAGTTGCATCTAGCCAAAGTAACCAATTCTCGGAATTTCACAGATATTTTTCATTTTTGATTTTCAGATTGCTCGAAAACGGCGCATCATACGAAAAAAAATAAGGAATACTTTTACTTTCCAAAATGGTCAAAAATTCGTTGAATAGCATTCAAATTATTTTTAAAAGTTGGATTCTTTGAATTTCTGGTATTTTTATGAAATGTTATGGTCATATTGAAGAAACTGGAGGATGTGGATGAAATTTTGTAATACAGAAACATTCATCGTATCAATAAAAAACTATATTCCAAAAATCATCTCATTCGATGAGATCGTTCGCGAGATATAATCGAAAATTAATTTTTTTTATGGATTTTCAACAGTCTGTATCTTGCGAACCAAGCCGAATCGGAAAAAATGGTAAGGGAAAAAAGTGTTTCTTTTGGCTTCAGGAATCTTTCGTTAAAATATTCTGCAAGGTAGAAGACTCCCCCTGTATATACCACTACCCTGGACACCAGGTATACAACCATCATAAACTAAAACATGATTTTTTTTCAACTTTAGGCGGAATCCAAGGAATCCATGGAAGAATACTCAACGAAATCACACTGAACATAGATACATGAAATATACTACAATCACTTTTATAAACTTCCCGGTTGGCCATGACATTTTGACACATTTCACTGTGTATATTTAGAAAATGTAAAGTTACGGTTACAGTCATTTTCCTATCAGATAACTACGCAGCGTTGTCCTCTCTACGTAGAGGTCATAGTAATTAGGTATTTTCCAAAATGTTCATTTAGTTTGGAAAAATATTGTGTGAATTCAATAATTCCAAAGACCTGGCGAATGTTGAAGAAACTTTTTTATATGTTGATTCTGGAAATATTTCATGTATATAAACATGGTTGGAAGATTCACTGAAGAATAATAGATAGAGTAGTCCGTTACTTTGTGATAGTTCATTCGAAAAACAAATAAAAGTACTCGAATAACCCGACAGTCAAACTTCTAAACGAACAGACGGACCTATGGACTTTTCTACTTTAAGAAAATTCTCAAGGAATAAACCTACAGAAGACATTTAAATACCTTGTTGCACAACTTGAAATACTCCAGTATGAAAATGATGGATAGCTTGTGACAAATCATTTATTACAAATTATCAGGGTTACTTTCAGGAAAAGCAGCTTTCAATTCTACATATCACTTCCGGGCACTTTATCTCTGCTCCTTCGGAACTACCTTCGGCATTTTAGTTTCCAAGCGTGATGATTATATTGAGAGTAGAAATTGGCATTTAGCAACGTCTCTGGGGATTATTTTGACATTGCCGATATTTCACCAGCGTCAACCTCCGTCAGTTTTATGTAAAAAAACTTGACAGACCGAAATCATGGCCAACCGGTATAGTTCATAAAAGTGAATGGAGAATACTAAGATTCCGATATATTTTGGGTCCGAAAAGCATTCCAAACGTTGTAGGTTTACAGCGTTATTGTTCAACACTGACAGAAATTTTGTACTTGATATCAATGAATGCTGTTCACCAACTCTACATTGAGACAATGTATTTTTTATTGGGCCAATGAACGAATTCATTGGAGTAATAAATAAATTTAAGAACAGTTTCATTGTCCAATGAACTGGCATTCATTGACAGCTGTATTCAGTCTTTCGAATCGCAGATCATTGTATCAATAAATCAATTACCTCATTGAAAATCTTTATTGAAAGACAGAGGGCATGTTCCTCTTTGAACAAGTACATCTCATCAGCGAACCTACCTAGCGAAGGTATGATTAAAAAAATAAGATTATGAAAAAGCTTTAATTCGAAGCTATTATACAAGTAAGTATAGGAAAAGGTACACACCATCCCCAAAACTTCAAAGTATATACCGCTAAATGGTAAACAGATAGTTCTAAATCCACGAAGGGGATGGTGCTGAAGTATATGATCCAAGAACCAAGTGTACACTATGTTTAGGCTCCTACTCGAGTGTTTTTTAGGAAGAAAGACTTGCCATAGAAAGATGCATATACATAAACCTGGAAAAATACCATCAAGGGTATGATACAGTGATGCATTTCTATAGTCAAGCTGCTATCAGAGCACTGAACTCCAATATCATCATCTCAAAGCTGATATGGGAGTGCCGAAGGAAACTCAGTGAAGCAGGCAAGAACAACAAGGTCCCTTTAGTCTGGGATCCTGGGCACTCAGGAGTCAAAGAAAATAAAGAGGCTTACACTCTACTCAGAAAAGGAGCGCACAAACGCCACTTATTGGCCCAGAACCTTTCTGTGGTAGAGGAAAAAAAAGAGGAGAAGAATGAAAAAAAGTCACTCTGGAGGAATCTACCAGGAATAGATTATTCCAAAATATTCTTTTGAAACTTCAGAATTTCAAGGTCCAAAAATCATTTGAGTCTCAGTAAGAACAAGTTACACCTCCTCACTGGTCCCCATAGGACGCTGTCGCCTAAGGAAGAATATTATGAGAATGTGCCTTTCAAAAACTGACGAGTGTAGATTCTGTGGGGAAGAGGAGGAAACTCCTGTTCATTACAGAATGCCTCTCCATTGCAAGCCTGCACAAGGAATGTCTCGGACAGGGGAATCACAGAAGAAATAAGAGCTTTACCTCACATATATCGGAAGTTGTTAGAGCTCTAGAGCTGGAAGGCGACCTGTATGTAGCGCTGACGGATCTCTGATAGGGGGGCACAATGGACCTTGTGGTTGCCTCATAATGTAACCCCTTGCCAAACTATACCTTCTATATAACTATCACTTACTCGGAACGTTATCTCAATGAACTCGGTAGGTTGACTCAACAAATTATATTCGCTGATCTCATGAACCCTTTCAATCAGAAATCTGGTACAAGAAGTTCAACAGCATTCAAACCATCTCAAAAATTGACATAAGAGATAACATGAAACCCATAATTGAGATTTTTATTCTTTCAATGACATTTTTTTTAAATCCTATAATTTTTCGAGAGTGATGGATATATGTTCAAAAACTATACATGTCTCGAGACTTTCTCAAAAAATTTTAATGCTTCTGGGCTCCATGAAATCTCATCGATATATTCTATGTGCATTGCATTAAACAAAGAACGTTTCAAAAGAGCATGACATGAAGTTAGAAACTTTTACGTGATTGTTCAAGTTGGTGGGCAGATAGTCCATCTAGTCTATAATTTTGCCGTCCTTGAAACATTTTCACCATGAAAATTGTAACGTTACAAAACGCTCCACTGTCGATTTCAGTTTCCATTGCGAAAATACGTCATACTAATAATTTCAATTCCAATCGCAAGAAAAAACGCCTTACTGAAATTATATGATCGGTCGCTGAAGAACGCTCTTCGCTTTGACGGTTGAGTGTGTATTTCGCATGCGCGACCCTTCAAACTCGGTCCAGCCGATAGAAAATTCTTTCTTTTGGTGCGTAAGAAGTTGAAGATTCAACACCTTGCTAGAGTTTAATGAATAAACGAACTTCGTAATCCATTAACATCGTGGAATTTTGAAGTTTTATTGTTTCTTATAAGACGTCTATTCAAAAGGCGGTAAGTACTACGTATATCCCGACCAATATTTTTTGCTTTTGTGAATGCCAGATTGTGATTTCTGATTTATTTCATTCCATGCAGGTTACACAGCTTAACATTTTCCTTTGTATGATATTTTGCATTTAATTTCTTGTCTCATTCTTATTATCGAATAACGTGCTCTTATTCCTGAGTTCTAGATATTTCATCTCATATTTATTAACTTGTAAATTGTTTCAATAACGTCTAGAGTCGCTGGGAATGAGATCACGTGTTACAAGCACTATCTTATAGTTTTTAAATTTGCAGTCCTTATACCGGGGCTATCGCCCACTGAATCATCTTTGTACCGGGGCTATCGCCCATTGAACCATCTTTGCACCGGGGCTACCGCCTACTGCATCATCTTTGTACCGGGGCTATCGCCCATTGAACCATCTTTGTACCGGGGCTTCCGCCTACTGCATCATCTTTGTACCGGGGCTATCGCCCACTGAATCATCTTTGTACCGGGGCTATCGCCCACTGAATCATCTTTGTACCAGGGCTATCGCCCACTGAACCCTCTTTTCACCGAGCTACCGACTACAGGATTATCTTTTTACTGGGACTGATGCCCATTTGAATATCCTACTACCGGACCCAGAGTTTGACTGGATCATCTTAGTACTGGAAGCAATTATTGCTGGATTATCTTGGTACTGGAGCTGATCATGGTTGGAATACCTTTATACCGAAACTGATTATTACTGGAATATCTTAATTCTGGACTTTATTCTGGATGGAATCTCTTGAAACTGGACTACCTGCATAATACCTGTATTTTGAAGGATCATACCACCGGATCCTTACTATTAAGATAAGTGCTTCTTCGAATCCCGGATCTCAGATTCACTGTACCTAATTTTGTGTTTATAATAACAATTTTAATTGTAAAGTTGAAATAAATAGATAGGGAGTAAGAGGTTGCATCATTACCACCAGATTAACGACTAGGGATACATTCAGGAGTTAATTTAATTTCAATACAGGCAACACACAGTATTATATGCCCCTTTTGGCTTTAAGTGGCTTTCGTCATTCAATTTCAAGGTTATGCTTGGAAATGATCGGGTTTGTTGTGAGCAATAATTCATTCAAGTACAATCCCCCTTGGTAGAGAGATGTTTGCATCTATTAACTATTTGAGTTCACTGTGGATAGAATACTGATAAAAAACAGTTTGTAACTACCCTCTAATCCACTCACACTTCCTGCGTCTAACGAACGTTTCGGAAACCAAATGGTCTTAATCGACTAGGGTGGACTCACTGATGACGAATCCGGTGTCAAAATCGATTCTGTCCGGCCGGTCGTCCGTCCGGCCGTAGACACGATAACTGTCGACAGAAGCGAGCTAGCAACTTGAAACTTTCAGGATACGTTGCGCATCAAAATGCCGCGGTTAAAGTCGTTAATATGCTAAATCGGTCGAATAGTTCCGGAGTTATAAGCACTTGAAGTTTTGAAGTTATTTATTTTTATTTCAGAAACAACTCGAGCGATTGAATTCAAACTTGGCAGTTAGGTGAAGTACAACGACGTGCAACTTCGAGCCAAATTTCGTCAGGATCATATTGTCAGTATATTTGAAAAAAAAAATTGTTTCGAAATTTTCTTACAAAAAATTTTTTTTTCGGAAACCATTCATCATATTCAAAAAAAATTCCACTCACACTTTGAGCTCCATATTTCACAGCAGTGTACTAAATTTCACTTCGATGCGATCATAAGTTTTGGAGATATCGGGAAAAAATATGTCAAATTTCGAGGTTTTCTTCTCGATATCGTTGATTTTTTCGGTATAGCTCGGAAAATACTTATTCAGTCCTGTTAAAACTTCATAGCTAGTTTTGAGATGCTGAAAGACAACTTAATGCGACATTTCGTGGTAATCGTGTCATTAGAACAATTTGAAAAAAAATTTCTATGATTTTCTTATCATATCATCCTCATTAAATTCAGTATGAAACTTGAAACTATTATTTTTCGATGAAGTACTGGATTTCAATTCGATCTGATCTGTATTTTTCGAAATATTGGAAAAATAAAATTTTGATTGGGTATATCTACGGAATCAAGGGTGGATTTTACCCATTCACGAATTCGGCCTTCGTAATTACGGTCTACAAATATCGAGTTTCTAAGTTGTTTCTTTCGGAAGTTATTGTGTTTACGCAGTCGGCCGTTAGGCTGACCGTAAACACAATAAGGAAAGGAACAATTAGGAAAATAATGAATTCGAGAAAATATTATGTGACTTCCATAATTTCAAAGACCTCCAGTATGTCAATGTAGTAAAACTACAAAACCTGTGTCACCTTGAAAGAACTAACTCTATTTTCAAAGTTCTTGAGAATATATGTGAACGATACACTGAATCGGGTTTTCACTCACATACGTCGAAAATGTAAGATGGCTTGTGATAAATTATTGATTCCAAATTATCAGGATTACTATCAGAAAAAGCTGAATTCAATTCTACGAAGCACTTCCTGATACCTTGTCTCTGCTTCTTCAAAACTACCTTCGGCATTTTTAGTTTCCAAGCGTGATGATTATGTTGAGATCGAGAGTAGAAATTGGCATAGGCATTTGGCAACGTCGCTGATAATTATTTTGACATTGCCGATATTTCGCGAGTGCCAATCTGCGCAGTTTAAAGTAAAAAAACTTGATAGACCTAAATCATGGCCAACCGGGATAGTTTATGAAAGTGAATGGAGTTCAGGCTCCTACTACAAACAATTGTCTTCGAAAAATAAAATAAGCTTACTATTCTTTATACTTACTATGCTTTTTTACATTTCTTCAAATCGCCTTCCTATTTAAAGATGAAGAGGACGTGTCCCTTAAGTATTATAAAATTTCCCTAAACAAATCTCCCCCATTTCTCGTATCCATTCCTAACCATTTCTTCTCATGTGGTCCTCATAAAGTTCTGACTGAATCTTCGAGCATAAATTTTTCACTCAAAATACCAGATTTTAGTTCGATCTGGTCTTTACTTTTTTAAATATTGAGCAAATAAAATGTTTCCTGGATATTACAGTTGATATAAACAGTCAAAACCTTAATAAAGTGACTAATCACAAATATCTAGGCCTCATATATGACTGCAACTTAAAATGGGAAGTCCATATTTCAAAAACAGTGAATAGATCGAAGTATCCACGATATGTGTTCAGCAGGTATTATCAAAAAACCAACTACTGCAGTTATATTACGGTTTGTTTCATAGCATATCAGTATATGCCGTGATTGGTTGGGGAGGATTACATAAGACAGCACAAGAACCATTGGAACGTTTACAAGGCTGAATACTCGAAATAATAGGCATACGAGAACATGATGACAATAACCCATTAAAAATTAAGCAGGTATTTGCAATGAACGCAATAGTACATCAATACAGTAAATTGAAAATGGAATATATCAATTATCCGGTAAATACAAGAAATATAAGTTTCGAAGTGCAAAGAAATACATTAACTAAGGGAAAAATGAGTTATATAAGTTATGCAAGAAAGTATTTTAACGTTTTACCAAATAGTTCACATAACTTAAGTGTTAAACATAAAGTGTTAAAAAAGCAAATAATCGGGTTTTCTTTTACATACGTCGAAAATTTTGGATAGCTTGTGATAAATTATTGATTCCAACTTATCAGGATTACTATCAGAAAAAACTGAATTCAATTCTACATAGCACTTCCTGATACCTTGTCTCTGCTTCTTCCAAACTACCTTCTGCATTTTTAGTTTCCAAGCGTGATGATTATGTTGAGATCGAGGGTGGCAAAGGGATTCGGCAACGTCGCTGAGAATACTTTTGACATTGCCGATATTTTGCCAGTGCCAACCTGCGCAGTTTTAAGTAAAAAAACTTGATAGACCTAAATCATGGTCAACTGGGATAGTTCATGAAAGTGAATATAGTTGAGGCTTTAACTCCAAACAATTGTCTTCGAGAAATAAAATATGCTTACTATTCTTTAAACTTAATATGCTATTTTAGATATCTTCAAATCGTCTTTCTATTTAAAGATGTAGAGGACGTGTCCCTTAAGTCTCCGTTATTCACTGAAATTTCCCTAAACCAATCTCCCCCATCTCCCGTATCCATCCCTAACCATTTTCCATCCCACATTGGATAAACTCGTGAAAATTCTCAACCCAGATGCGAACCCATATCACGAAACATCAATCCTGGCTCGGCGAATAAGCCTGAAACTTATATTTCCAATTTCTTCGAACGCTATCCGTATTGCGAATGATAAACATCCCAACTTCACGGCCTCAAAATACACAAGAAATGCGATCCCGACATCCGCTAATTTATGGCGTTTTTTCGGAGGATCTAAGGTCCGGGAGGTGAAGGTTTAAGGACTCAATTTAAATTAGGCTATTTGTATATGGGGTAAGGAGTTGGAAAACGGCCTGAATCCTTCAGGCCCGCTACAGTTCCACTTGATTTAAGCTGCTTTCAGGCAGATTACTTTCAGGAACGGACTACCCGAAAAGATGATCTCGCCATAATTTAGGACTTGCCGAAGTGGGGGTGTTTATTCCGCAAATATTCTCTCACTTTGTGGCTTCGCAACCCCTGTTCGACATTGCATGGTGAGGGACGACTTTGACGAACGGAAGTGCCAAATTTATTCTCGAACTTTCAGGCTTCAACTATGATGATATTTTTGTTTTTGTGTGCGTCTGTTGAATGACAATGAGAAAAGTATGGAATAAGCGGTCTCATCTGTTATGTTTTCAGATACATTTCCACTTCAACAGCATTTTTGAATATAAACGAGATCTCGAAACCAGTTCATAAAAGAGGTAGTGTTGATAACTTAGAAAATTATCGTCCAGTATCTTTGCTAAGTCAGCTATCTAAGGTAATCGAGAGGATAGTTTACCATAGAATGTATGATAATTTTTCAAAATTTTCCGTCCTGTCAAGTCGTCAGCATGGCTTCAGAGCTGCAAAATCCACTCAGAGTGCCTGCAGCGAGTTTCTCGAATTCGTTTATTCCTCATTGTATGATGGAGATCAAGTTGCTGGAGTGTTTTTTGATTTAACTCGCGCATTTGATTGCCTTCAACCAGAGATTCTTATTGAGAAAATGTATCAAATGGGTTTCCAAGGAGTATTAGTCGATTGGATTCGCAGTTTCCTCTCAAACCGATCTATGGTGGTTAAGCTGGGTAAATCCCATTCCCGAAGATATTATCCCAAGTTAGGTGTCCCTCAGGGGTCAGTTTTGGGACCTCTTCTTTTTCTGTTGTTCATCAACGAGCTTCTTCAGTATATTGTGGCTTGCATTATGATTATGTTTGCTGATGATACGTCCTTGGCCATTAGAGCTCGTAATCTTGAGGAACTGAGAAGGATCTGTGAGTCCCTTATCAAAAGATTTATTGTCTGGTGCCGAAAGAACTCCTTGATTGTTAATTTGGATAAAACCAAAATCATCAAATTTCGGATCACAGACAGTCTTGATTTCTCTGTCAACCTTTCGGACTTCAGCCTCAGGTCATCGGAGGGTGTTAGTTTTCTGGGAGTTCGCGTGGACAGTAAATTGAGATGGTCCTTCCACATTGACCACATATGTAATAAAATCAGTAAAAGCTACTTTGGTATTTCTCGGCTCAAGAGTTCATTGTCATAGGATTCTCTTGTTGGCGTGTATTTCAGCAGTGTATATAGTCATCCTTGCTGCAATGTGGTTCTATGGGGTTCATCCTCAGATGCTGGGCGTGTATTTATTGCACAGAAGAGAATACTACGTCCATATACATGTTGAACTGTCTTATGTATGTTCATCAAAATTTGAAAAAACTCAAAACATGTACTCAGTTTCATAACTACAACACAAGGCATGATGATATTTTATGTATTCCCAAACATAATACTAAAAAGTATGAGTCGTCACCAACCTTCAGCCGGTCGGCCGGCCGGCCCGACATAATCAATTTTGATATCGAATTCGTCATCTAGTCAGTAAGTCTAACCTAGTCGTTTGAGACCATTTTCGGCTCGAAATTCGAAAATTACAGACTTCGGACGAAACGATAGCACGCTGTTCTCCAGAACTTTCACGCAGTAACTTAATCTGGTTCACATAAAACGAAATCAGAAATAGATTGTTCGAATATTATTTGTTCGGATCATCATTTTGGAAATCGAATGATTTTATAATTTGAGTGATCTACAAATATTGCTGAAAATTTATATTTAGGGTGAGTCTTCAAGTTGTACATAAGTTTCAATCATAGATTCCTCTAATCAACGGAAACCTTTTCTTTCGTTCATCATTTTCCAGACTCCAGTAAAAAAATACAGACTGTTTGAGAAGTCTTCTGTAACTATCACTTTCATCCTACTTTGAATAGTTTTTATAGACTCGACGATTCATGAAACTATTCGAAATACGCATGAAGAATGCAGATGAAGTTTATCATATGTTATTAAAAGAAGCTTTAATCATTTTAAAATATGTAATTATTCTTTATAATTCCTGCTTAAACGCTCCGTTTTGAAGATATTCAACGTTGAATGTAATTGTGGTGTTTAAGTCCGGTTTTATTCTCTACTAACTGTATTTACAACAACGTTCAAGTAATATCAAAATGTACATATAGAACGAAAGGCATGCGCATTAAGGGTGCGCAGATACTTCTACAACATCTTTCCTATTCAAATAAATGAAATGAAACATTTTTCATTCTAAAGATTAAACGAAAATGAATATATGTATTCTATTTCAAAAGAACGAATTCTTACATATTAATCTTACGAACTAAGTACATACAAAGAAATCAGGTTTCTTTATTACACGTCCCATTCGAGTTACAATTTGATTCTTAGTGAAATTACCACCACTTATATCAGTTAGACCTTTCAGAGGTTCTAGTTTTTCACATGATTGACTTAAGTGGCCATAATTCTCGACTTCTTTTATTCTTTTAGAATTTCCAAAAGATACATTCTTACTTTTATTCAGTGTGTTATTACGATCATTTACATTCATTTTGAAAGCAGTAGGAGCTGGTCTTAAAAATTTCCTATTCCTAACATAGATTCCTTTATTTTCAACACAAACTTTGTATCTTCTAGGTCCTAATCTGTCCAACACCAATCCAGGTTGCCAAATTGACTGTGGTTTCAACTGAACCCAAACTTTTGTGTTAGGGGTTAATTGGGATAAAGGCTTAACGCCTTTTCTAGTATTGAACTGAGTTGTTTGTTTCTTCTGACATTGACGTAATTGATTTTTGAATTTTTTACTTTCGATTAAATGAGGTTTTAACCTATTTTCATGAGTTGGTAACAAAGGATTTCTCGTAGATCTAGATAGCAAAATTTCTGCTGGAGAGAAATATCCAAATAAAGGTACATTACGTAACTGTAAAAGAGATAAATGGATGTCTTTACTGTCTTCTATTGCCTTTTTAACCAAATTTTTAGCTATCTGGACATGACGTTCAGCCATTCCGTTGGATTGGCTATACGTTGGGGAAGTAACAATATGCTCAAAGTTCCAGTCATTGGCGAAGTTTTTGAACTGTTGAGATGTGAATTGTGTTCCCCCATCGCTTATAAATATATTGGGAACTCCGAATCGTGCAAAAATCTTTTTTAATAAGAAAATCACATTATTGCTGCTAAGGTTATGATTCAATATTTCAACTTCAAAAAATTTTGAGTAATAATCCACTACTATCATGTAATGAATTCCTCTCCACTCGAACAAGTCACAACCAACCTTATACCATGGCATCGATGGTACATTATGTGGTTTTAAAGGTTCTGAAGTGAGAGAAGGTCTGTATTTTTGACAAATTTCGCAATTATCGATTTTTGATTTTATTTCATTTCTAATATTTGGCCAAAAAACAGACTGTTCTGCTAAACTAACCGATTTATTGTACCCTAAATGACTATAATGAATATTTTCCAAAATATTCTTTCTTAATTTAGTAGGAATCACTACACTATTATTTCGGTAAATTAAATCATTTTCAATTACTAATTCGTTTTTGTACTTCAAATAAGGTCTCAGAAAATTATTGACCGATTTGTTATTATTAGGCCATCCATTGATTATGAATTTTTGTAAATTTATCAATTCAGGGTCGGATTTAGTGGCAAGTTTGATTCTTTTGAGAAGTTCTTTCGATATGTTAGTTTCAGCTACCACGCATATTATATCACTGAAATCTAAATCGTCACTGGCTGAGGAGCTAAGGCTTGCTCTAGAAAGCGCATCTGCAAGAACAAGGTCCTTACCTCTTTTATAAGTTAATTCAAAGTCATATCTTTGAAGATAAAGCATAATTCGCTGAAGACGTGCCGGCATCTTATTTAACGGCTTATTAATTAAAGAAATCAGCGGTTTGTGGTCCGTTTCTACAGTAACATGCCTACCAAAAACAAAGTCATGAAACTTGGTCAAACCAAAATAAACCGCCTGTAATTCTTTAGTTATTTGTGCTTGTGAAGCTTGTGAATCCGTTAAACTTTTCGAAGCATAATAAACCGGTAAATTATTTTGCAAAAGGCAAGCTCCGAGACCATTCATACTGGCATCTACGGATATGACAATTTCTAGATTAGGATCGAAATATCTCAAAACAGGACTTCTCTTTAAGCTATTTTTTATATTTTCAAAAGCATTACGATGATGATCTTCCCATGAAAAGTGAGTTTCTTTTCTGAGGATATCTCTCAGTGGCCCAGTATGCAAGGAATAATTTTTAATATGTTTACTCATATAGTTGACAACACCTAAAAGTCTTTGAACATCTTTTTTATTTTTTGGCTCTGGAAATTGTTCAATCGCCTTAAGTCGATCAGGATCCAGACTTACTCCGTTTTCAGTAAGAATGTGTCCCATAAATTTGATCGTTTTAGCACCAAATATACATTTTTTTGCGTTGAATCTAACGTTGAATTTTTTAGCTTGCGACAAAACCCTTTTTAAAGCTTGATTATGTTCCTCCAAAGTTTTTCCCCAAACAATTATGTCATCTATGTACACAGCTACATTTTTTATATCAAAAATTTGTCTGAACCTCTCGTTAAATATTTCAGGTGCACTTTTGATACCATAAGGTAATCTCAAAAATTTATATCGTCCATAAGGGGTACCAACAGTACAAAGATTGCTGCTGGTTTCATCAAGTGGAATTTGATAAAAGGCTTGGCTACCATCCAGTTTCGAAAAATATTTGGTACCTTGCAATTGCGCTGTTATTTCATCGAATGTCAATAATTTACAATGTTCCCGTTTAATGGCCTTGTTTAAATGGAGAGGATCAAGACATATACGCAAAGAACCATTGTTCTTTCGAACAACAACTAAAGGATGAACCCAATCACTGGGACCTTCAACTTTTCTAATAATTCCTAATTCCTCTAAATTATCTAAAGTCTCTTTTAATTTATCATGCAAAGCTAAAGGAACTTTTCTAATCGGTGAGATTATCGGTATAGCTTCAGAATTAATTTTTATTTGATGGGGAGGTTCTATACAACCGATACCCGAAAAAACATCACTATATTCAGAAAATAGTTGGTTATGATCATCATGTTGTAGCATATTTATATTAATATCCTCCGATTTACTCTGATTCTTCGAAATTAAATTCAGTTTTACACAAGTATTTAATCCAAGCAACGGTTCTGAGACAGCATTCACCACATAAAACATAATAAGAAATTTTTTTCCATTGTACGTGCAGTTCAGAAAACATTTGCCAACAACTGAAAGTTTATCGCCAGTGTATGATTTAAGAATGATTTTCGACTCCTTAATTTCAGAAAATGGGATTTCTAAATATTTGAAATACTTAATTGGGAGTATATTTGCCATAGCACCGGTGTCTAATTTGAACGTGCATTTTTTTGAATTAATAGTCAACTGTGTCAGCCAAGGATTGGTATTGGAACCTGAAATATCATCCACATAAATAATTTCTTCATTTTCACTAATATCATTAACATAAACAATTTCTTCATTTTCAACACAAGGAAAACCATTATCTATTTCTAATTCATTGATTTGTTTATCTTTGCGGCACATGTTAGCGAAATGATTGTATTTTTTGCACTTGACGCACATTTTTTTGAACGCTGGGCACTTCCGAATTGGGTGATTATTACCACAACGAATGCAATTATTTATAAACCCTTTCTTACCATCACTGGGTCCGTAATTTGGTGTTCTTCCTGGAGTCCTAGATCGGGATCTTGAATTATAATCTCGGCGTCCCTGATTTTTTCGGTAGGCGGCCACTTTGTCGACGGGATAATTCGAATTCGATGAGGAGGCGTGATTTTCCATCTTCATTGCTTGCGATTTAGAATTTTCTATCATCGTACATAATTTAATAGCTTTCTCCAGATTTGCCTCGTCGTCTTCTTGGAGCAATCTTTGACGTATTTCATTGTTGTAGATACCACAAATTAGCATTAGTTTAATTAGTTCATCAGTAAGAGTTTCGAACTTACAATTCTTCGCAGAATTTCTTAGATGAGTGATGAATTGTTCGACGGTCATATCGTCGGTTTGTTTTGACGTGAAGAATTTATAACGTAGATACGTCAAGTTCTGCCTTGGTGAGAAGTGCTGGTGTATTTTGTCAATTACATATTTAAGTTTATTCTTCTGATCTTCACTGAATTCAAATGTGGCGTAGATTTTCTGAAGTTCAGGTCCAGCGAAGTGAAGCAATTGTGCTATTTGAATTTTCTCTTCTTTTTTGTCTGTTTCCGTTGCGGTGAGATAAATTTGGAAACTGTTCAACCACTCAGACCATCGCTCAGCTGGATTTCCATCATTTAGATTCAACTTGGGTAGTCCACTACTAGCCATTATTATACGTTTGATTGAATTGAAAAACTACGAAATTGTTCGCAGCGCCATGTGGTGTTTAAGTCCGGTTTTATTCTCTACTAACTGTATTTACAACAACGTTCAAGTAATATCAAAATGTACATATAGAACGAAAGGCATGCGCATTCAGGGTGCGCAGATACTTCTACAACAGTAATAAACTCGGATAAAATCGAGAAAATTCCCTCATTTTTATGGATCCGTCCCCTAGCTAGTGAAGTTGGAAAATTAAGCTCCGTCTACGTTAATCCGAACAATAGAATACACAAAAATATTTATCTATCTCGCTTAAAACTTATGTACTTATATAAGGTCTATGCTATTTCGTGATCAGACCACAGATATGGAGGCTTAGTCATCATGTCTATGAACCAGACTTTCCATAGAGTTCAATCAATGTGTATGGGTTAGTTGAGTGATTTCATATAATTCATGTATAAATTGGACGAAAATAAGAATAATTATGTAAATTTAAATATAACACTGGGCGAGGATGGAATTCTGTATAATTTTATATTGGGATGAAATTGAATATCGCAAGAATATCAAGTGGAAAATCACTGTTTCAATAGTATAGTGTAGAAAAATGTTTTCCTTGTGATAATATTGCAAAAAGCACCAAATCATAAGAATAAAGTGAGTTTTTCGATCATGTTTCTTTCAATTTCAAACATTGCAAGAGATAACTGTTGAGAACTTGCAAAGAAAGTGTAAGAGTGTATTAGCACATTAACAAAAAGTTAAATGCTTATAACTTTTTACCTGATCTGATTCTGGAAAAATGGCAAAAATAGGCTTCATTTGATTAGAGGAATCTATGGTTGATATTGATGTACAATTTGAAGGCTCACCCTATAAATGTTATTCAATGGTCGTGGACAAGGTGTTTCGCTCGATGAGAAAATATATGATGAAATTAATGTTCTACTTGAAGACCCCCCCATATACTCTATAAAGTAAAAAATAAATTGAAGCTCATTCGACTTCATGATATAGAGATGAATCTACCCAGTAATTGATTTCGAACTTACCAACGTACTTCAGTGAAATGGATACATCCATCGATTCTCCAAACTGAAGCAACTTTGCAAGATGAAAAAATATCAGTTGATAAAACATAATTTCCAGCTCTGTTGAAGTCAACAGTCAACCATGTTCCAGTTTCAATTCAAGCAAGGAGACGACGGCCTTCCAATGAATCATACCGAACATAACGGAGAAGATCTCCAACATAATTCCCTCGAGAGAGTGCAAAATTTCGACAGTTCCATAATCAAACACTTCTTTAAAAGTTATGAATTCAACACAACGTCAAAAGGAATTATAAAATGTACCGAACCAGGTCATATTTTAAAATCGGGCTGATTCTGATGAGAAGAATCTATGACGAAATGAATTGTCCACTTGAAGACACCCCTATATATTCCATAAGGTAACAAATAAATTGAAGCTGATACATCCATTGATTCTCCAAACTAAAGTAACTTTGCAAGATGAAATATCAGTTGATAGACCAAGCCAGAAGCTATAATCCCACATTCAATCTACATCAATCATTTCCAGCTCTGTTGAAGTCAAAAGTCAGCCATCTTCCAGTTTCAATTCGAGCAAGGAGACGAACGCCTTCCAATAAATCATACCGAACATAACGAAGAAGATCTCCGACATAATTCCCTCGAGAGAATGAAAAATTTCGACAGTTCCATAATCAAACAATCAATTGAAAGTTATGAGTTTAACACGTCAGAAGGACTTATAAAATGTGCCGAACGAGGTCATATTTTAAAACCGGGCTGAATCTGATGAGAAGAATCTATGATGAAATGAATGTTCCACTTAAGGGCACCCCTATATAGGGGTAATCCACAAGGTAACACATAAATTGAAACACATACATCCATTGATTCTCCAAACTAAAGTAACTTTGCGAGATGAAATATCAGTTGATCAAGCCAGAAGCTATAATCCACATTCAATCTACATCAATCATTCCCAGCTCTGTGGAAGTCAAAAGTCAGCCATCTTCCAGTTTCAATTCGAACAAGGACACGAACGCCTTCCAATAAATCATACCGAACATAACGAAGAAGATCTCCGACATAATTCCGTCGAGAGAATGAAAAATTTCGACAGTTTCATAATCAAAGACTGAATTAAAATTTTTAAATTGAATAGAACGTCAGAAGGACTTATAAAATGTTCCGAACGAGGACATATTTCAAATCAGGGCTGGATCTGATGAGAAGAATATAGGATGAAATGAATGTCCTACTTAAAGACATCCCCATATACCCCATAAGGTAAGAAATAAATTGAAGGTTATTCGAATTCATATAGAATAGGGACGAATCTATCCATCAGCGATCGATTTCGAACTTACCAACGTACGTCAGTGAAATGGATACATCCATTCATTCTCCAAACTAAAGCAACTTTGCAAGATAAAATATTGAATTCAATCCTCATCAATCATTTCCAGCTCTGTTGAAGTCAAAAATCAACCATCTTCTAGTTTCAAGTTAAGCAAGAAGATGAAGGCCTTCCAATAAATCATACCCAACATAACGAAGAAGATCTCTGATATAATTCCCTCGAGAGAATGAAAAATTTCGACAGTTCGATAATCAAACACTTAATTGAAAGTTATGAATTTAACACAACGTCAGAAGGAATTATGAAATGTACCGAACGAGGTCATATTTTAAAACCTGGCTGAATCCGATGAGAAGAATCTACGATGAAATGAATTTTCCTCTTAAAGACACCCCTATACAGGGTCTTTCACGAGGAACCTCACCCATATTTATACGGGAAACTACTGAACGTATTTTCATGAAATTCAGCACTTATAAGTATTTCACGATGCTGATGAAATCTAAAATATTTTCAAGGCATGAGCACCTCCGGTTTTTCCGGAAATGACGTCAACTTCCGTTTTTCAAATTAGAACACCATTTTTTTATTGCAGAAATAAATTCCTTAGAAAATTTCAATTTATTTTGATGTAACATTTTTCAGTTTTGGTTGGAAAATTCTCTCTGAGCGGGAAAATTCGAAAAAAAAATCGAAAATAGAGCTCTGCTGAAACAAGAATAACTTCGAGGTTTTTGGATGGAAAATTTTCATTTTTGGGATTTTTCAAGATATAAGTTTGATGTATCCACTTTGAAAATCGAAATCGCGATTCATGATACAGGGGGTGAAAAAATCGCTTTCAAAGTTAGGGATGACAAAATCGTGAAAAATCAATTTTTTCAAATTAGAACCCCATTTTTTTATGGCAGATATTGAATCCACGTTAAAAAATAATGTGAGTATATGCATCACACCCTTGCCCTGAAGTGGATATTTTCTGAGTTATTCACAAAAAACTGTTTTTCGTCTTGAATTTTCAGCTATTTCTTTTCCCTTCACGCCAAAAAGATGACATTTTCAGGAACTGTTACTTAAACCATGTTTTAGATTTTACTACCCTAATATGCAAGAGAAAAAAGTTACAGGTTGTTCCTAAATAGATGGCGAATTTGGATTCGAATTTGTATCGGAAACCTCTTTATTTCAACTAATCGGCCATCGGTTTTCTCTCCAGTGATAAATAAATAATTCCTTACGAACCATATGCAAAAACTTACCATGTTTTACATTATTTTTTTTTTAATGATAGATATCATTAATTACATCTGCCAAATTCCTCTTTATTCAGTAGCATTTTGTGTTTACTATTAATTTGGTGATAATTCGTATTAAGTTATGAAAACGATCACTATGCCTAATTTTACCAATGAAGATTATTTAAATCTCATTCTACTTCATGGAGAATGTAATAAAGTTGTAGATAGAACGATTCGACTGTTCATTGAGAGGTTTCCTGACCGACCCAGACCAACGAGAGATACCATTAACAGAACCATGACAAACTTGAGAAATGTCGGATCTTTCGTTAAGAAAACTACACACAGAGAAAAAAGTGTGGTAGAAGATGAGAACAACGAAATTACAGTTCTTGCATATTTTCGTGTGAATCCTCAAAATTCTCTCAAAGATGCCGAGATTGATCTGGGATTATCTCAATCGAGTGTTTGGAGAATATTAAAAAAACATAAAATGCACCCATATAAATTCAATAGGGTACAGCATTTGAAGGAAACTGATTTCGTCAGGAGAACAGAGTTTTGCGAAGCTATGATGATTCGATTTCAAGAGAATGAAAACTTTTTGGACTGTATAATTTGGACAGATGAATCTAAATTCACAAAGAATGGTTCTTTCAATAGGCATAACAGTCATTATTGGGATGAAGAGAACAACCACCACTTCAGACAATGGAACTTTCAAGAGACCTGGAGTTTCAATGTTTTTTGCGCCATCAAAAATAATGCAATTCTCGATGTTCACATTTATGATGGGACTTTAACTGGTAAGATAGAACACTACACTTGTTTGCATTATTTAAAGAATGTTCTCCCTTAGGAGATAGATATTCTGACATATTGACTCAAATAATTGAGCCGCTAGTACAGAACCATAATGACTTATGGTATCAACAAGATGGCGCGCCTCCACAAAATTCACTCAATGTGTCAAATATCCTCTACAGGCTATTTGAGGATCGATGGTTGGCGAACAATGGTCCACATCTTTGGCCACCACGTTCTCCCGATTTAACTCCTTTAGACTATTATGTTTGGGGTAGGATAAAAAATATTGTCTACTCAACTCCCCTGACTGATAAAGAGGACTGCATAGAACGAGTCAGAAATGCGTTCAGGTTTGTTTAGATTTTTAGATTCATAGTTTTGAAACTCAATTTGGTTTTTAAACACTTTTGCAGATCTCTTCCTCCCGATGAAATAAGAAGAGCAACGCACGAAGCATTCCTGAGACGAATAAATAAATGTCTAGAAATTAACGGTCAAAACTTTGAGCATCTTCTCTAGTTATAACTGCGAGAGTTTGCCATGGTTCTCTTCATCTACAGCATGGTTCAAATAACAGTTCCTGAAAATTTCATCTTTTTGGCGTGAAGGGAAAAGAAATAGCTGAAAATTCAAGACGAAAAACAGTTTTTTGTGAATAACTCAGAAAATATCCATTTTAGGGCAAGGGTGTGATGCATACACTCACATTATTTTTTAACGTAGATTCAATATCTGCCATAAAAAAATGGGGTTCTAATTTGAAAAAATTGATTTTTCACGATTTTGTCATCCCTAACTTTGAAAGCGATTTTTTCACCCCCTGTATCATGAATCGCGATTTCGATTTTTAAAGTGGATACATCAATCTTACATCTTGAAAAATCCCAAAAATGAAAATTTTCCATCCAAAAACCTCGAAGTTATTCTTGTTTCAGCGGAGCTCTTTTTTCGATTTTTTTTTCGAATTTTCCCGCTCAGAGAGAATTTTCCAACCATAACTGAAAAATGTTACATCGAAATAAATTGAAATTTTCTAAGGAATCTATTTCTGCAATAAAAAAATGGTGTTCTAATTTGAAAAACGGAAGTTGACGTCATTTCCGGAAAATCCGGAGGTGCTCATGCCTTGAAAATATTTTAGATTTCATCAGCATCGTGAAATTCTTATAAGTGCTGAATTTCATGAAAATACGTTCAGTAGTTTCCCGTATAAATATGGGTGAGGTTCCTCGTGAAAGACCCTGTATACTCCATAAGGTTACAAATGAATTGAAGCTCAATCATCTATTGATGCTCCAAACTAAAGTAACTTTGCAAGATGAAATATCAGTTGATATACCAAGCCAGAAACTATAATCCCACATTCAATCTACATCAATCATTTCCAGCTCTGTTGAAGTCAAAAGTCAGCCATCTTCCAGTTTCAATTCGAGCAAGGAGACGAACGCCTTCCAATAAATCATACTGAACATAACGACGAAGATCTCCGACATAATTCCCTTGAGAGAATGAAAACTTTTGACAGTTTCATAATCAAAGACTGAATTAAAATTTTTAAATGGAATACAACGTCAAAAGGACTTATAAAATGTTACGAACGAGGACATATTTCAAATCAGGGCTGGATCTGATGAGAAGAATATAGGATGAAATGAATGTCCTACTTAAAGACATCCCCATATACCCCATAAGGTAAGAAATAAATTGAAGGTTATTCGAATTCATATAAATAGGGACGAATCTATCCATCAGCGATCGATTTCGAACTTACCAACGTACGTCAGTGAAATGGATACATCCATTCATTCTCCAAACTAAAGCAACTTTGCAAGATGAAATATTGAATTCAATCCACATCAATCAATTTCAGCTCTGTTGAAGTCAAAAATCAACCATCTTCTAGTTTCAAGTTGAGCAAGAAGATGAATTCCAATAAATCATACCCAACATAACGGAGAAGATCTCTGATATAATTCCCTCGAGAGAATGAAAAATTTCGACAGTTCGATAATCAAACACTTAATTGAAAGTTATGAATTTAACACAACGTCAGAAGGAATTATGAAATGTACCGAACGAGGTCATATTTTAAAACCGGGCTGAATCTGATGAGAAAAATCTATGATGAAATGAATTTTCCTCTTAAAGACACCCCTATATACTCCATAAGGTAACAAATGAATTGAAGCTCAATCATCCATTGATTCTTCGAACTAAAGTAACTTTTCAAGATGAAATATCAGTTGATATACCAAGCCAGAAACTATAATCCCACATTCAATCTACATCAATCATTTCCAGCTCTGTTGAAGTCAAAAGTCAGCCATCTTCCAGTTTCAATTCGAACAAGGAGACGAACGAATTCCAATAAATCATACCGAACATAACGAAGAAGATCTCCGACATAATTCCCTCGAGAGAATGAAAAATTTCGACAGTTTCATAATCAAAGACTGAATTAAAATTTTTAAATTGAATACAACGTCAGAAGGACTTATAAAATGTTCCGAATGAGGACATATTTTAAATCTGGGCTGTCAGGCGCCAGGACTGAATCAGGCTTGCGAGTTAACTACTAAATTTACAGTCTCCCCTTGACAGCGGGGGTGTCTAAATAGCTCGTTAAGACGGCGCCTTACCTATTTTCCGCTGAAATGTAGTGCTCCAGCCTTCTCCCTTTTATATACTTTACGATATTGCGGTCGTCTATCTTTATTTTCGAGAAATATTCGCACGAGTCCATCGATTTTCGACTTTCGACGGAGCATAAGGTCTATTCATGGAATTCGAAGTGGAAAAGTGGATTTTCATGATGAAGATGGCAGTTCTGAAGTTACAAATGGCGAAACTGATTTGATCCTTTTCACTTGTTGTTAGCGATGCGATATAATGAGAATCATTGAATGATTTTTCGGTGACCAACTAGAAGGCTGAAAAACGTAGCATTTCCAATACTTATTTCGAACCCTGTGAAAAACTTAATTCAAACGGGTCTACTTGATGAATCATACAATCATTAAAAAATACAGATTTTTCTGTAATGCCTTTACATAATATATTTCGATATCGACATCTCACGAAATAGTTTCATTTGCTTCAACGTAATACGCATGAATGACAAATTTGATTATTATATCAACTGACAAACAATGATTGAAGTTAATGGGAAAAGTTAACATATTGAAATACAATACAAAAAACGATACTAGAAACAATTTTTTTAATGGTTGTAGTGATAACCTTCATCAAGCCAGTATCAACTATCATATAATTTCGGATATTTTAAAAACTTTTGAAAGTGTTGTTTAGTACTTTTCGTTCATCAAAGTAAGGAGATGATGTGGAACCCAACAGGTTTTGGCATTGATGCAAGAAGATGGTCTTTTTCTTCTTGCGGGATATTATCCCAAGCTACCTGGACTTCATGTCTCAGAGCCGCCAAAGTCCGTGGGGGCTGAATTTTATTTCGAAGCCTTCTACCCATGATGTCCCAAACATGCTCTATGGGCGAAAGATCTGGTGATCTGGGCGGTCATGGCAAAAGATTCACATGGGTTCCTTCAAAAACGTTGAAACTAAGTCTGGCACCATGAGGTCGAGTATTATCTTGCTGAAATATTGGATTCTCGAGCCGGTTAAGGTGAGGGAGAACATATGGCATTACTATTTCTTGAAAGTAAGGCATGTTACCTCGAATAAAGACTGAAGGTGACCTAATTGCATGTGCAACAGCAGCCCATAGCATAACGCCTACTGTCCAGTGTACATGACGCTCAACATCAAAATGAGTGTCACACGTCTTTCTCCCCGACTTCGTCTAACCCTTCTTCGGCAATCATATGCACCCAAGGAGAACAGAGATTCATCAGAAAAGACGATCTGATGCCATTCCACATTCCAATGTTGAGGTTCTCTGCACCACTGTAATCGTTGCCAGCGATGCTCAACCGTAAGAGGTGACACAAGATGGAGTTGATATTGCTGCAGTCCAAAAGACCTTATGGAGCGGTTAACCGTTTGGACCGTTACAGGATGGCCTTGTTCTCAAAACCACTCATCAGCCAAAGATCGAGTTGTCGCAGATCGGTCTCTAATGGCCATAAGTCTTAGACGTCGATCTTGAAATTCATTTGTGCCCCTTTGACGTCCGGTGCCTACTCTTCTTCGATTTTGGGCATTAACAAATCACGTTTGACACAATCTCATAACATTAGTTGGATTTCTGTTTGTACGCTTAGCAGTTTCTCGGAATGATAACCCCGCCTCCCGTAGACCAATAATTCGATCTCTTTCAAATTCACTTAGTTGGCGATAAATTCCGCGTACACGTGCTCTGGGCATTTTGACAACAACTAAACATCGACTTAGGATCTCCTCGAAGAGCTGCTTTGTTTTTAAATTTAAAAAGTTTGCACAAAACGACTTCAATATTTAAGTAACAAAAAATGTGCAAATGAAAAAACTTTCACGATTTTTTCTACAAATTTTAATCAGTTACTCCTTGCTATACTATCTGTTCTACAAAAAAAAAAATTAAATTCAAAAAGTTCGTTCTGGGTGCTGCAGTTTCTTCGTCAGTTAATATAATTAAATTTGTCATTCATAGGAAGTACGTTCAAGACAATGAAAGTGTTTTAAGATATCAATATTGAAACATAATATGTCTACGTATTACAGAAATATCTGTATTTTAAATAACTATGAAGAATATTAGAAACAGTTTGTGGTAACGATTTTGAAGCTTCTGAAATGAATGAAAATTTCAGAAAAGCACTGACATGAAGTCAGTGCTTTTTTCAGTTTTTTAGCCTTTATAGAAATTCGTTGCCGAAGCGGTCATCTTTCCACGTATTGCCCTCGCCAAAGGCAGGTTTACTTCCTGATTGAAAAAATTTGCGATCTTCTTTTCATATAGTCCTCGAAAATGTCTGAACCTCAGGCTATCGTTTTTCGATCGAGAAGAAGATTTCAATTAGTGGTTGGCGAAGAATTACGAAAAGGCATTTGATGAAGTTAGACATGTAATTATCATAGAAAAGCTTGCTGGAAGTGAGTTCTCGAAAAATACTTGTAGTTTGATTGAATCATATCTGAGACACAGAACGTCATAGTTAGAAATGCATCTTCACAGTCTATAATGCAAACTTTAGACATACTACGTCCAGTGCTTTTTTTGGTTTTAATAAATCATCTGCCTGTGCTCCAAAGATTCTGTCTTGGTTTGTTGCTCACGGACGAATTCGAGTTGTTGAAGAAAATGTTTAATCTGTCAGATTGGGAACTTTCACAAAAATACCTAAATGAAGTTGAAAAAATCTAGAAAAGCACTGACATGAAGTCAGCAGCTTTACGCGCTTGTTCACATTGCGAAATGGTGACTTGGAAATTTCAGTGAAATTTCAATAAAATGAAAAAAATTTCAAAAAAAATTTTCAAAAAAAAAAAAATTTTTTTCAATTTTTCATGTATAATTTTTTTTATTGACACTGTTCATATTCCAACCAAATTTCATTTCGATCAGATGAAAATTTTTCGAGTTATTGAAAAATCAAAATTTCAAATTGCTGTAGCACAAAAACGATTCGGCAGATTTGGCCCATTAACGAACACAACCGAGATATTCACGATCTTAACCTGACCAGAAAATTTCAAGACTCTAGGTCCTTCCTTTCGAAAGTTACAGGATTCTTCATCAGTAAGTCCACCTAGTAGTTTGAGACAAATTTCGGCTCAAAATTCGAAAATTACAGACATCGTGACGAAATGATAACGCGATGTTCCCAAGAAAAAGCGCGTAAAAATGGTTTAGGATGAACAAAATGTCCTTGAATGTAAAAAAACGTCATATTATTATTTTATGCGGAAGATAAATCCGATTGTTTCTCTGAACCCTTTGGCGTCTACCATGAATACGGTAAATTCAATTACTCAATCGGTTCGCGAATGATTGAGCGTAACTGAAAGACCAATGACTAGGGTGACATGTTTTAACGAATTCAGAATTCAATAGCCACTTTGAATTCTCGACTGGTAGAACATATAAGATGTTAGGATTGATCTTGAGAAGTTCAAATTAGTTTGACTGTTGGACTATCACCCTGCTTTATAATGCTCTTGTGAAACCCCATCTTGAATATGCCTCTGTAATTTGGATGCCATTGATAGTAATATAGATAAAATTGAAAAAGTTCAAAAGAGAATACTGAGGTATTTACACTTGAAGAATTATAATGATAATGAATATTCGTTTAGACTATCGTTTCTTTCCATGCCGATGAATTCATTATGTATTCACTTGATATAAAGGGTAGGTTCAGGCCAGTGATCTTAATATTCAATACTAACATAATCACAAGGATGAAAGCCTGTCGATAAATCAACAAATATCCCACCTTGGCCAGACCTAATCATCCAATCAACCAAAACATCTACACCGAAGAAGCGGATCCAAGGAGAATGACTACGGCTGTTTCACAGTTATTAGTAATCGTCAGGCCATTTTACCTTGCATAAAACCGCTAAACGGGAATCTAAATACTTGTCCTCCTTCAGACGGAATACTGCAGTATAACTGCGTACAGCGCGCATCTTCCAAGAGCATCTTGCGAATCCCACCTTCGAGTGCAGAATACTTTGATCGATGTGCATGACGTTCATCAGATGTTTGGTTGATTAGATTATCGTTTCTGATTGAGGTGGAATATATGTAAATTCATCGACAGATATTTGTCCTTGTGATGATGTTAGTCTTACTCCTGGAACTCTCCTTTCTCCTTGAACCAACTCCTATCTTTCTATTCAATGTTCTCGATTACATTGGCTTGATAAATTGGGAGTTCGTGAGGTTTGTTAAGTTCAGAGTTCCTAAATTAACTTTGAGAATCGAAAACAAAAATATTTTCCGAGTTAAAATAAGTAATTTATGTCCAATAAACACAATGATGTGTGTGATGAAATAGGGACAACATGTGATGAATATATTTTCAATACTGACCTCAGTGAATTGAAGGCAATATTTTTCTAGGTAAGGATATGTTTCTGTTCTGCATAGGTAATTACTTGACATGGTGTGAAGACTTAAAATATTTTAATTAAATAAATTAATATAATATTTGGTATTAGTTTTCAGGCGACTACATTTATGCTAGCAACATCAGCCCCGTTTCAAATTTTTTCATACCTTACTACATGATTCTGCAAATAATCACTTGTAACACATAAATTTTTCCAAATTGCGCGCATGTTCAAGGGGAACAGCGTGCTATCGTTTGGTCCAAATGTCTGTAATTTTGGATGATTGAGCCGAAAATGGTCTCAATCGACTAGGTTGGACTCACTGATGACGAATCCGGTGTCAAAATCGATTCTGTCCGGCCGGCCGTCCGTCCAGCCGTAGACATAATAACTGTCGACAGAAGCAAGCTAGCAACTTGAAACTTTCAGGACAGGTTGCGCATCAGAATGCCGCGGTTATTTATTTTTTATTTCAGAAACTACTCGAGCGATTAGATTCAAACTTGGCAGTTAGGTGGAGTATAATGACGCGCAACTTTGAGCCAAATTTCGTCAGAATCATATTGTCAGTAAATTCAAAAAAAAATTTTTTTCGAAATTTTTCTCCAAAAAATTTTTTTTCCGGGAACCATTCATCATATCCAAAATAAAATTCAACTCACACTTTGAGCTTCATATTTCACAGCAGTGTACAAAATTTCAGATCGATACGATCATAAGTTTTGGAGATATCGGGAAAAAATATGTCAAATTTCGTTTTCTTTTCGATATCGTTGATTGTTTCGGTATAACTCGTGAAATACTGATTCAGTCCTGATTAAACTTCACAGCTAGTTTTGAGATACTGAAAGACAACTTTATGCGAAATTTCGTGATAATCGTGTCATAAGAACAATTTGAAAAAATAAATTTCTATGATTTTCTTATCATATCATTCTCATTAAATTCTGTATGAAACTTCGAACTGTTATTTTTCGATGAAGTACTGGATTTCAATTCGATCTGATCTGTATTTTTGGAAAAATGAAATTTTGATTGGGTATATCTACGGAATCATTGGGTGGATTTTACCCATTCACGAATTCGGCCTTCGTAATTAAGGTCCAAACCTTCTCTACAAATAACGAGTTTCTAAGTTGTTTCTTTCGGAAGTTATTGTGTTTACGCAGTCGGCCGTTAGGCTGACCGTTAACACAATAACTTCCGGAAGAAACGACTCAGAAATTCGATATTTGTAGAGTAGGTTTGGGGCTTAATTACGAACGTCGAATTCGTGAATGGGGAAAATCCGCCCAATGATTCCGTAGATATTCCCATTCAAAATTTTATTTTTCCAATATTTCCAAAAATACGGATTTGATCGAATTGAAATCCAGTAATTTATCAGTAAAAAATTTCAGAAAGCACTGCCGTGAAGGCAGCAGCTTTTGCGTGCATGTTTTTTTTCATAACAGATACATCAACCTTTCTCAGTGTGAATACTTTTGCTTTTGGCATAATACCGGAAGAAAAACGCAAGGAACATACTGCTTTTGCACCATCTGCAAAACTTTTTCTCGTATGCAAATTCGGGATACGAATCGAATAATTTCTTCGCGCTGTGGTCAGTTTGCCGTTCGCAATGTTGAGAAGTGGGAAATGGAATTTGAATACAAACTCTCCGCGAAAATAACATCCCCGTAACATGTGGCTTACATATGTAAAATAGATGTTGGAGCTACATGTTCAGACAGCTGCATCCCCTGTTGGAACTTACTGTGGAAATTATGCCAGAATATATCGCAGACTAGAAAGAAACTCTTTGGCGTGACTACTTCCATGAATAGCAGTTGATAAGATTTCAAATATGTGGGATTTTTTTTGTCGAGTTGGAATGGTTGAAAATTAAGAAAAACTTGGAAATGTTTCGAAAAATAATTATTAGTTATAAACTGACTGAAAAGGGTTTTTCAACAAGAACTTTGTTTTTCAATGTGTTAACACCGGCACCACATGACAGTTTTGACATTTAGTGTTTTTACGTATTCGCAGTATATGCTTTGGCAATTGTTACAATGAATTCAATTTCGCTCGAAAATCGCATTCAAATAATTCAAATCCACTATGAAAATGGTCGTTCTGTTAAAGTTACATTTCGTAAGCACATTTTCATTTGTCAGGGTACGTCAACAAGCAAAATTGCCGCATTTGGGCTTCTGAAAAAATCCTAAAGCAATTATTGAGAAGCCTTTGCATGCTCAACGTGTCACTTTGTGGTGTGCTATGTGGTCTGGAGGTGTGATTGGGCCGTTTTTTTTCGAAGATGAGGCTGGAAATGCGGTAACAGTCAATGGACCACGCTATCGCGGGATGTTAACAACTGAATTTTGGCCTATTATTGATGACATGGATGTCACTGAAATGTGGTTTCAACAAGACGGTGCCACATGTCACACAGCCAATGAAACGATCAATTTATTGCAAACCAAATTTCCCGATCGCATAATTTCGCGAAATTCAGCTGTTAAGTGGCCGGCCAGATCGTGTGATTTAACACCACTGGATTATTTTTTGTGGGGCTATGTTGAAGACAGAGTTTATACGGAGCCAATTGAATCGATTGCAGCCTTAAAACTCAAAATCCGTGATGTCATCAACGAAATAGACCCTCCATCTTGCCAAAAAGTGATTTAAAATTTTGATGAAAGAATCAACGTCTGTCAGCGTGGTCGTGGTGGACATTTGTCAGATATTATTTTTCATTCATAATTGCCGAACTTTTCTCTTTGTAATACAATGAAAATTTTATTCATTTTCCACTAAATTCTTTGTTTTATTTTGTTTTAAAAAACAAAGTTCTTGTTGAAAAACCCTTTAAAATTATTCCTGCATTTTGTGTATATTTCTTGTACAGGGTCAGTCAAGTTTGAAATGGATTTGAACCACATATCCCCCTCATCGAATAATACATTTTTGCTTGCATGTTCTAGGGGATCAGCGTGCTATCGTTTCGTCCAAATGTCTGCGATTTCCGAATTTTGAACCGAAACTTGCCTCAAACGACTAGGTTGAACTAACTGATCACGAATCCGTTGACAAAATCGTCCATCACAACTATTACTGGATTCTATCGACTTAAAAATTTCAGGGTAGGTTACGAAGGTTAGGTTCGTCAAGGGGCGAAATCAGTCGAATGGTTTCGGTGTTATAGCTATTGGAAAATTTTGAGGTTATTTCCCTGATATTTCGAGAACTACTGAAGTGATTGGACCGAAATTTCGCAATTAGTTGGAGCATAAAGACGTGCAACGATTCGCAGAATTGTGTTGCGATCGTGCTGTTAGTGAATTGAAAATAATGTTTCAAAGTTTTTTATCGAAATATTTTTTTCGGAAAAAATCCCTCACATTTGGAAAAAATTTTGGTGATACCTCGATCCTTATATTTCGCAGTAGTGTACCAAATTTCAGTTTTATACGATTATAATCTTCGAAGATATTGTGAAAAATATGTTAAATGTTTCGGTTTTGGTTTATTATTTGATGAAATCAAATAATAAACCTTAGTGAATGACCAAAAAAAAAATTACCCCTCTCCCTGAAAATTTCATAGTTTACCTCATGAAGTATGTAGATTTGAATGAAGTAATAAAAAAAAATCCGTCCGTCCGTCATCCGCCGTTCGTTGTTCCGATTTTCTCTGAAAGTACTTAAACGAATTCCGTGAAACTTAATAGAAAAATCGTGTGTCGCTCATGATTGATCCTTCAAGCTTTTCAACAGGATCGATACCCCAAGTGCTCAAAGTTGGGGGTTGGAGGAAAAAAAAAATTTCTCGAAAAGTTATCACCAAATTTTCAGGAAACTCTCAACGTTGTTTACTGTTGCATAACTCGATCTAAAAATTTTCAACCGAATGATTTCCGAACAGTGGTCTCTGAGTTGTAAATGAAAATCTAGAAAAGCACTGACGTAAGGTCAGGAACTTTTACGCGCTTGTTCAAAGTCTAACTTTTAGATCAACACGAAATTTGGCACCTAGTTGTGTGTTGATAATTTCCACCTAATTAGGAAGTTTAAATCTGGTTGCATTTGTACTTCTTGAGATATTGCGGAAATGACGTTAAAATTCCAAATACTAACAACGGAATTTTGGCACGCTTTTTCTTCTTATATCTCCAAGAGTAAATATTGGATCGAATTGAAATCTGAAAAATTGTTGTTAAACTCTGACCCTCAGGTTTCTGCCAAATTCCACTAAAATCTAATCAATATTTTCAGAAGAAAAAAATATTTAATTAAAAATTGAAAAATTTTTTTTATTCTCCAACAACTGGATCCACACAAAAATTGCTCTCAGTTGCACGCTGTTATTCCAAAACTGTCCACGAACTTTCAATTTGATCGAGTCAATACTTCATGAGATATCGATGAATCAACTTCAAAATTTCAAATGGGCCTAACTCCGAAACTATCCAACCGATTCCACCCATTACCGAACTCAAATCTACTCTGACAGTTTCGAGTCTTTTCCTTCGAAAGTTAGAGCACATACGGACGGACGCACGGCTGGAGGGCCGGACGGACAGAATCGAATTTGACCACGTCTTTTTCTTCAGGGAGTTCAACCCAATCATTTATGAGCATTTTCGGCTCAAAATTCGAAAATTACAGACATCGTGACGTAATAATAACGCACTGCTCCCTAGAACAAGCGCGTAAAAACCCTGCAGATTTCCAATAATCACGAAAATTAATCATCGCATTCTGTTCAAAGATTGGAATTCAGTGGAATAATCGGTTAACTTTTCATCTAGAATCATATATCTAAAAGTAGATGAAAAGATTGATTACCAAATCTTCGACACATATCGGGTTTTTGTTTTCGTGAAAACCGATAATTTATAAATAGTATATGAGTTTTCATTCAAGATATCAATGGTATTGGAATATTTAACTGACTATTTCCCTCGTCGTAATTTCCACCAATCAGAAACGCGCAATTTTGAATTACAAATGGTTTCTAGGTGGAAAAACTGTTCGGCAGGAGCTGTCGGCAGTTTATTCGAGTTTACCCGCGGCAAAACTTGACAGTTGTGGTCACCAAATACCTATAGATAGGATGCACACAAGATAAGGTGTATTCAAAGATGCGCTTTTGTTTCGCCAAAGTTGGGGAATTCGGCAGAATTCGTTTTTTCCACTGAAGGTGGCGTTATTGGAAATTACGACCGATCGTCAAGGCAACTGTCTGTCAGAACTGAATTTACATCAGCCAAGATATAAGAAAAAAAATATCTGGATGAATGAATTTCTACCATATTAAATTCTGTATAACTTTCAGTGGGATATATTCTAAGAATGCATTGTAATTTTTCGCTAATATACACTTTAATTCGATGCTTTCGTATATTATAGCAAGAGAGAAGTGAAATTATTAGGTAATCAATTAGAAATTGTTCTACAAAATCTACTGATACATCTATGTCATTTGATAGCTTATTCAAATATATTAATATTTTCCAGATTGTGCACATATACAAAGGAATCTGGTAAAGCGGCGGGAAGTTTATGGAGGTTGATACAGAACAAGCATCATCCTTACTTTAAGTCCGACCGAGACCTATCAAGAGTTGAAGTTTCAGAGAGATTAAAAGATTTCCAATTAGAAAACAAGTGTTTTATTCAATGGTTAGTTGTATTTCATCAGATTTGATTTGAAAACTGAGGTTTTTTAGTACGTATCACTTGATAGTAGCATATATTAGTAAATTTCAGTTTCAAGTAAATGAAAATTGTTAAACAATTCATATATATTCAATAAAAAACCAAAAAAAATACAACACATTGTGAAAATAATATGCTTAATTGGGGGTTGATAACTGATCCTCGATTTGTGAAAATGATTGAAAGACAATTGTGAGAAGGATGATAAGCAGCTGAGTTTCATGAAGTTTATACCTTCTTTAAATATGATTCTCTCTTCATTTGAACACTTATTTCCATTTACATCTGCACTCTCCGAACAGAATACAAAAGGGACCCATTTGAAAGTATCTGAGGATTTACGCAATTCTTCGAAGCTAACACAAGAAGATTTCACGTACTTATCAATAACTAAATAATACACTGAGAAAACCTAAATAAATTCAAAATGACAATTGCCGAATTCTCATTAATAGTGTCATGCGCTCTGATTGGTCGATTGGTGGCGTTTCTGTCGGTGGCGAGAGTATGAAATACATCCGGTTTCCCCAGTTTGGCCTAAAGATTTAGTACGAAAACAAATGAAACTGAGAGCACCATATCTTCTGTGCATCCTACCTATACATTATGCATGCAGAATAATCTGTTACTCATGAAATAGTCTTGTCAAATACCATTCAGGCATCTAATTTTTCCTGTGAAAAAAATCGAAAAAACACATTGCAAAGTAATATTTTTCAACAAAAAGCATTCGTGCAGGTGCAAAAATCCTCTTCTTCGACTCGGATGTTTGTTGCCACCAGCACTCATGCTTCTTGTTAAAATATTACTTAGCCACGTGTTTTTTCGATTTTTTTTCGGAAAAATTAGATGCCCTTATGATATAACTTACGAGAAAATAATAAACCCTTGTGTAAAATTTGCAGCGTTTTTTCCTCGGTATCGAAGTTGTTTCGCGCGCATGTTATAGGGGAACAGCGTTCTATCGATTTATTCAAATGTCTTATTTTTGAATTTCAAGCAATTAATTAGTAATTCTACAATTCAAACCACCGAAAGATATATCTGAGTTGAACTTCAAAAGACATCGTTTGCACATTGAGAAATATTTAAATGCTCATAACTTTTTCCTGAGCCGAACCTGATTATGAGGAATGTATGGTTAAAATAAATGTAGAACTTAAAAAACCCTCCCTATATACCCACGGAAACAGTCTGCAACCTCATGCCAATATCGAATGTTCGTAAATTGCAAGAAACCAGCAAAACTAATTAGAAATGATCAAAATAGAAGCCAGACTGCGTATCTGTTCCACCCAAACGACTGTTCGATTGAGGCCAGAGCAAATATTGTGGAATATTAATGTCACCCGTATTCGGTGTCAACCACACAATTGATTGATAATCCCTTCGACGCCTCGAACTACGAAGAGGGAGGCTGGATAACGTTAAATGCACATTTGGCTGTCGGTGTACAAGATGAGCCGGAAACGTTTAGCGGGAAATTTAGGGCGGTTCAACAGATCTAGTTATTGGAAAAGTAGGTTTATGGCTCGGAAGTTCACCCCTTCAAATTGGTTAAATTATTCAGCGCCATTTGGTAGTTTAAATATTCAGTGCAGTCGCATCGTTCAGTGGACGCAATTAACAAATCTCTCGGAAATCGCCATTAAAACTGCAAATGGAACTGATCGATAAACACGTATCAAAATGGTTTTGAAACTTTGTACTGATTCATTTATTTCTGGAGTTCGAAAAGTCCCACCACACTCTATACTCCATATTCTGTAGTCCTCTCAACAATATAGACATTAACAGAATTCGTCTCAATCAATTCAGCTTGAATACCATTGTTATTGAAAAAAAAAACTAGAAAAGCACTGCCGTGAAGGCAGCAGCTTTTGTGGGCATTCACTTCTGGTGAAATCCTTTGAACATGTGCGCACAAGCTGCTGAATTCACGGCAGTGCTTATCTAGTTTTTTTTCGATTAAGTACTGGATTTCGATTCGAGGTAATCTGTATTTTTGAAAATATGGAAGAAATAAAATTCTGAATGGGTATATCTACGGAATCATTGGGCAGATTTTACCCATTCACTAATTCGACCTTCATTATTAAGCCCCTAATCTTTTCTACAAACATCGAGTTTCTAGGTCGTTTCTTCCGGAAGTGTTTACCGGCGACCATTAGGCCGACCGAAGTAGATTTGGACCCCAATTACGAAGGCCGAATTCGTGAATGGGTAAAATCCACCCAATGATTCCGCAGATATATCCATTCAAAATTTAATTTTTCCAATATTTTCAAAAATACAGATAAGATCGAACTGAAATCCTTGAAACTTTTTTTTTGAGTTGTTCTAATGAGACGATCATCATGAAATTTGGCACAATGTTGTTCCTCAGTATCTTTGAACTAGCTGCGAAGTTTCATCATGATTGAATCAGTATTTCATGAGCAGTATCGGATTGAAATCTGATACACTACTGTGAAATATGTAGCTCAATATGCAACTAAAATTGTTTCAGAATAAAAATAATAGTTTCAGGAGAAGAAAATTTTCGACAAAAATTTTGAAAATTTTGTTTTTTATTGAACCATACATACATTTATTGTTTTTACGGTCGGCCTAGAAGCCGACTGCGTAAACACAATAACCTCCGAAAGAAACAACTTAGAAACTCGATATTCGTAGAGAAGATTTGGACCTTAATTACGAAGGCCGAATTCGTGAATGGGTAAAATCCACCCAATGATTCGCAGATATACCCATTCAAAATTTTATTTTCCCAATATTTCCAAAAATACGGATCAGATTGAATTGGAATCCAGTACTTCATCGAAAAATTACAGTTCGAAGGTTCAAACAGAATTTAATGAGGATGATTAGATAAGAAAATCACAGAATTTTGTTTTTAAATTGTTCTAATGACACGATCATCACGAAATTTCGCATAAAGTTGTCTTTCAGCATTTCAAAACTAGCTGCGAAGTTTTATAAGGACTGAATCAGTATTTCTCGAGTTATACCGAAAAAACAACGATATCGAAAAGCAAACCTCGAAATTTGATATATTTTTTCCCGATATCTCCGAAACTTATGATTCTATGGAACTGAAATTTGGTATACTGCTGTGAAATATGAAGCTCAAAATCCGAGTGGAATTTTTTTTTGATATGATAAACGGTTTTCGAAAAAAAAATGTTTGGAAAAAAATTTTGAAAATTTTTTTTTTTTAATTTACCGACAGTACGATCCTGACAAAATTTGGCTCAAAGTTGCGCGTCGTAATACTCCACCTAATTGACAAGTTTGAATTCAATCGTTCTAGTTGTCATAACTTCAAAATTTCAAGTGGCTATAACTCCGAAACTGTTAGAACGATTCAGCCCATTAACGAACTCAGCCGCGGCATTCCAATACGCGACCTACCCTCAAAAGTTTCAAGTTGCTAGCTCACTCCGTTCGACAGGTATCGTATCCACGGCTGGCCGGACAGAATCGATTTCGACACTGGATGGACGGATGCAGCTAATCGTTACAGGTAGCTAACGCAGGGTACTTAAGACAAGGAATGAAGTAGATCATGATTGGAAGCAATCGAAAAATCTCCTAGAAATCGCCATAACATAACTAGCTAGATGTAGAATACGCATGGAACAACTAGAGAACTCTATACTCTAATCTTTTTAGGTTTATTATTCGATAAAATCAAATAATGGTGGTTAATTTTTCGACAAAATCAAATAATAAACCTGAGTTTTCGACCACAAAAAAAAATTAGCCCCCCTAAAAATTTCACAGTTATTATTTTGAATTATGTAGATTTGAATGATCTTAAAAAAAATCCGTCCGTCCGCCGTCCGTTGTACGGGGATTTTTTCTGAAAGTACGGAAATGAAATTCGTGAAACTTTGTAGAAAAATCGTGTGTCGCCCGATTGATCCTCCAAGTTTCTCAGCAAGATCAGTGTACCCTTAGGACGCAAAATTGGGGGTTGGAGGGGAAAAGAATTTTTTCTCAAAAAATTACCACCGAATTTCCATGAAACTCCCAACGTTGATTACTGTTGCATAAATCAACCTGAAAATTTTTACCTGTATGATTTCAGCCCAGTGGTCCCTGAGTTAGAAAGGAAAACGCTGCAAATTTTGGGGTGAAAAGCCAATGAGTTATGAATAGTATATAAGTTTTATTTGAGATATCAATAGTATTGGATTATTTAAGTTTTTTTTGTCAGGGCAGGAATCATAAATCTCTCAGAAATCACCATTGAAACTGCAAATGAAAGTGATCGATAAAAACGTATGAAATAATTTGAAATGAAATATTCCTCGCAGCTGGTTTGGGTTTGTTCCAGCAACCCATAATTTTTCCTCTTCAGAATTATCCCTTCAAAAAGATATACTCCACTAAGAAACTCCATTATATCTTAATAAACATTTTAGTAACATATCTTGAATTATACCAGCGGGGATTCATATCTCGTATCTGTTGAGTGAACATCACAATGAGGTAATTATGAAATCTAAACTCCGAAAACTCCGAAAGAATGCGGAAACAGTATGGTAAGAGTCTCAACTCTGCCCACTTCTTCTGGAAGTTTACTATGTAACTAGAATTTACGTTTCACATAACCTCTTGTTGCAGAATATTTCCTGAAGTTTCATTCCAAAGGTCTCCTAAACATTTGAATCATGATTTTTTTGGTTATTTCTCGCATATTACTTCAAAGGTTATATTTATACCTGGACCTATTCATAAATCTTATGATGGGATTACAGAAAAAAAAACCTAGAAAAGCACTGACGTGAAGTCAGCAGCTTTGAAGCGCTTGTTTACATTGCGAAATAGCGACTTAAAAATTTCAGTGAAATTTAAAAGAAATCTGAAAAAAAAAAAAAATGTTTTTTCAAATTTTTCCAAAGATAATTTTTATTGACACTGTCCTTCTTTCAACCAAGTTTCATTTCGATCGGATAAATTTGTTTTGAGTTTTTGGAAAATCAAAATTGTAAGTGGCTGAAACACAAAAACCATTCGGCAGATTCAAGCCATTAACGAACTCAACCGAGATATTCAGGATCAAAACCTAACCTAGAAATTTCAAGACTGCAGGTCCTTCCTTAAGAAAGGACCTGCATACGCTACGCCAAATAAAAGAATTGACCCCCATTAAGAAATACACGAGGCGAAACATTTTTCTATACCTCCGTCTTTTAACGCGTTGTCTTTTCGTCACGATATCTGTAATTTTCGAATGTTGAGCCGAAAATGGTCTTAAACTATTTAGTTGAACTCCCTTAAGAATAACCCGTAGTTAAATTCAATTCTGGCCGCTTGTTTGTGCTCTAACTTTCGAAATTTCGAAATTGAATTTGACTACTGGTTATTCTTAAGGGAGTTCAACTAAATAGTTTAAGACCATTTTCGGCTCAACATTCGAAAATTACAGATATCGTGACGAAAAGACAACGCGTTAAAAGACGGAGGTATAGAAAAATGTTTCGCCTCATGTATTTCTTAATGGGGGTCAATTATTTTTTATGGCGTAGCGTATGTTTCTATATCTCTGCGTTCATTAGACCAATTCATAGTCAAATATTCATGCCACATTTTGAATTTTGGGTGAAAATGTGTTTTTTGAAACCGGTTTTCAATGAAAGAATAGATACATAAATAAATAAATAAATAAATGAATAAATAAATAATTCAATAGAATAATGGACGAATGAAAAAAAATAATTGTATAAGTTCGAACAAATGAATAAAACATGAAGCCCCAAATGAATTGAAGAGTGCTAGGTCTCTTGCATGTAACAAGAATTATCATATTTTCATATTTTTGTGATTCTATATCAAAACAAATCATCATGTATGCTATCACATACTTAAAAAATTCGCGAATTTTGAATAATTCGTTATTGAAAATAGTCAAATCGGGACGCAAGGTCGAAGCGGGTGAAACGTGTCAAATCGCCTTCTACGTCTCTCAATATTGCAAGATTCACTGATTGATACAACCGAAGCTGTCTTTTGTCTTGCAAGAGAGAAAAGTACACGAGAAGAGAGGGGGATTAGATATATCCCGGTATGCCACGGAAGGCGCGACATTTCGTCCGTTTGAACAACCAATATGTGAAGCCAAATTTAAGACATCATTATCTCGTTGAAAATTGGAATTTTTGACGGCAGTTAAGGTTTTTCAGTAGTCTCACGGATAGAAAATTTGATTCCAATGAGACTTATTCTTTCAAATACCCTCCGCCGCAATATTATAGAAAACCTATACCGATGGTTTTGAATCGTCATTACCTGCTGTACATTCTGCAATATAGTTTTAGTTCCATTTTACAAGCGTGTTATATGGAACAGCATGCTATAGTTTCATCCAAATGTCTGTAATTTTAAAATTTTTGCCCGGAAATGGTCTCAAATATTTAATTTGCTTCTTCCGGAAGTTATTGTGTTAAAGATCGGCCGTCAGGTCGACCGCAAACACATTGTAGACAGTAATCTGTGTCAGGAAATATTTAGAATTTATATGAACCAGCGCTTGAAGAATGTCGTCACGATATCATTTCATTTTATTCCAATCCACTCAATGCTGAATAAAAACATTCAACCTATCATGGAATTTCGTCAACGAGTGTACACTTTCTTGTTTATTCCTAATCTCGTAACCGAACAAAACAAGAAAAAAATTTCCCAAGTACCCCATAACCCTCTTGAACGTAATAAAAAAACGACGAAAATATTCCCAGATTCCTTCCAATTCCAGGCTGGGAACTTCACGCCAGCAAAAATATCATGTAACGATAGTTGCAACGTTCGAGCGTGTCCCCAGGGGAAAAACTGTCCTATATCTAGTCCCTATACGTAAAGAGAAGAGTGAGGAAGAAATCGAATAAGAAGAACTCCCAATTCAATAATTCTATGAGATAAAAGATATCGGCGACATTGCCTAAGCGGCTGCAAACCAGAAAACTCTCAGGATTGTGCCTTCGAGGTATGCTGTGATAAATAATCATAAGTTTTACGGCGTTCCAATAATCGGATTTTTCTATCTTTATATTTCGGAGGAATATGACTTCATGAAAATGAGTAAAATTGGCAACTATGTGTAGTTTAAAATTCTTGAAGAGCATTGACATGAAGTACGAGAATTTTAGTGCTTGTTGGACAAAGAGGTTATCGATTCACGTAGAAAATTGTAATACCGTAATTTTTCAACCAAGTACTAGATTTCAATTCGATTCGAATGTTTATCTCTACGTCATCATTGTAGAACCAAGAGTAGTGACTTTTTTCTTGTGAAGCATGCGCTAGGAGCAGGCTCAGTAAGGCGTTCTTCTTCTTTCTTCTGATATGCAGAATGTGTCCTCATTTTGGTGGAAAATGCAAAGTTTCGTATGGATTCAGTTCTCGGAAAGCTTAAAAATATTTTTTCTCTCGCGAAATGTTGATCATATTTTGACGAAATTTGGCACATAGTCAGTATTTAACAACAATATTCTAAATATCAATATGATATTTGAAATAAATCAAATAATAAACCTTAGTGATAGACCAAAAAAAAATTACAACCCCTGAAAATTTTACAGTTTACATTTTGAAGTATGTAGATTTGAATGAACTAATAAAAAAAATCCGTCCGTCTGCCGTCCGTTGTACGAGATTTTTTCTCTGAAAGTACTGAACCGAAATGCGTGAAAATGGAAAAATCGTATGTCACTCGGGATTGATCATCAAAGCTTTTCAGCAGGATCAGTGTACCCTAGAGGCTCAAAACTGGGGGTTGAAGGGAAAAAGAATTATTTCTCGAAATCTCATCACCGAATTTTCATGAAACTTTGAACGTTGATTACTATTGCACAACTCAACCAAAAAATGTTCACCCAGATGATTTCCGACCTGTGGTTCTTGAGCTATAAAGAAAAACGCTGCAAATTTCCAATAATCCTGATAATGAATCATCGCATTTGGTTCTAAAATTGGAATTCAGTGGAATAATCGGTTAACTTTTCATTCAGAATCATATATCTTAAAGTAGATGAAAAAGAATGATTACCAAGTTTTCAACACATATCGAAAAAATTTATAACGGATTTCGTTTATCATTTTATAAACAAAATGTGCAACTGCCCCTTCGATACTCTTGACAATATCATAATCGTAAGTAGTTCAAATTAAATATTTTTTAGTTCTCCTTTCAAATATCTGTAACGTAACTCTGAAACGTAACTCCTAAAAATCGGATAAAAATTATTATTTTTAGAAACTCACCCTGCGGATTACGGGATTTGAGATAAAATTTCTTCATGAAGTTCATTCGTATCTTGAATAAAACTTATATATTATTCACAAATCATTGGTTCTTCACAACACAAAAACCAATTCCATGAAAAAATTTATTTGAAACACTGAAATCTCAATAAATACTCCTGTATAACTGAATAACACTTCTACATGCAGAGTGCGAATTAAGTAGCGTAATTTAAAATAAAAAGATTCCAAAAAAATTCTGTTGATCAGGGGTTTTCATCAATTTTAGTTTTTGTAGTACAATAGAGCAGTTCCAGCTATCTATGGTTCATCGAGATGAATCAGCTGATGGGGGGACAGCCTGTCAAACGTTGAAAGTAAAACAACACAACCTCACTTTCCCGCTTTGTTTATGTTATGAAGTACAATATTTTCAACAATTTCAGGATAAATTCACAAGTTAAAATGATTTATATTAATGGAATTGGTGAATAACTAGGCCAAGTTATTGTTTCGTTGTGAAATACAACATAAATACACCGAGAGACGAAAGAATCCGATGTTTCAGATATATTGTACTGTAGACTTTATATTTGAATATTTGCATTTTTGACCCATTCCCCTAAATTTCATCTGGTATTGGAAGAAACAGAATACTATGTGAACTATCCAAGAGAAGGCAAACATACTATATTCTCGCCATAAATTGAAAAAACTGTTCTGACAAAGTAAAAAACTATGGTAGAGTTTGTTGGAGACATTTCCACACTGGTGAATGAATTATGTTAAGACTATCTATTCAATTTGTTCTGTTCAATAAGTTAAATCATGATGAGATAACCATGATAAGAATATTTCGTGTTTGTTATACACATTTCAAGAATGATATCAACCTACGATAGCTGGCGTTATGATGGACAAACCAACAAACAAATGTATTATAAATAATAATGAACCAGATAACTTCCTCTGTTCTCAAGCGAACATA
Source organism: Myrrha octodecimguttata (assembly GCA_958510865.1). NCBI lineage: Eukaryota > Metazoa > Arthropoda > Insecta > Coleoptera > Coccinellidae > Myrrha > Myrrha octodecimguttata. The sequence goes on along the minus strand of OY294058.1, from coordinate 66,303,822 downwards.
TTCCAACGTGGCTCGACTACCCAAGGATGGAACTTCTACATTTTGTTGTTTGTAATGTTTCGAATTGAACTTATTGTCAATTAAAGATTATGAAAGCCTTAACGTTGCATCTGCATAATAAAAAACATTTTATATGGATAGTAAAGCATTTTTTGAGGATGAATGGAAATCGGTGTTCAAGGAAAAAATTTCATATGAATTATTTTAATTGTAACATATATGTAGTATAATAAATATATAATTGAAAATTATGATAGCACTGACATAACAACTGCAGACCAATATTGTAGTAATTTGATAATTTGCAACATATAATGTTATTTGAAATAGTACTGAGAAGTTATCTGGAACCCATGTTTTTTCCATTCCATACATTTGTTGGATTTCATTCTGCTGTTTATTTTCAGGAATAAATGAGCCAAACATTTTACTGTTTCAGTTTCAATAGTTATACCTATAATGAATGCTATCTCTGATGTTGATACTCTAGGCTTTAAAAGACAAGAATAAATACTGCAATTTTCATTTTTATTGTTTTGAATGATTATCATCTGAGATTGAATATCAGTTAATCCGATCCATTACCACGAAATTTCACTTGTGAAATCACTAAAATCTCCAAATAATCGCTCTTCGCCAATGTAAACAAAGCGAATGTATTCCTTCGTCTCTCGGTGTATTTATGTTGAATTTCACAACGACACACTAACTTGGCCTAGAAATCCACCAATTCTATTAATATAAATCATTTTAACTTGTGAATTTATCCTGAAATTGTTGAAAATGCTGTACTTCATAACATAAACAAAACGGGAAAGTGAGGTTGTGTTGTTTTACTTTCAACGTTTGACAGGCTGTTGTGACGTCAGCTGGAATTGCTCTATTATCGTCAACATGTGGATATGCGTTACTGGTTTCAATCAAAATCCGATATTTTTCGGACTGAGACTTTGAAATAAAGGTGGATAAAAAATATAATGAGAATGTATATGATGAAAAGAATTGGAGGATATATGGAAAAAAATCATAAACGAACCAGAAATCTCATTAATTGTAGAGAATCTAATATATAGTAAAAGAAGGAGCCATAGACTAAGGAAGGAGCCGATGATTCACCTGTTTTAGTTCTATGATTCACTTTTGGAAAGCTTCAATTTTTCCAGCCATGTTAAATTGAAATAAGAAATGAAATTAAGCAGTTTAAGAGATTGCTCGAAAATATCGCAATTTCCTGAATGCATTTCAGAATTTTCTTCAGAAAAACTTTGAATCTCGCTATAATACTTACTAGCCCATATTGGCGGACAATCTAGAAAATTTTTTTATTCCACTGTCAAACTTCTCACTTGTGGTACTCGTGACGATGAAAGTGTGATGAATATCGCTGAAAAATTTGCACATTAAGCTGGGAATATAATAAACCTTTGTGTAAAGTTTGCAGCGTTTTCTTTTCGGAGATTCTTTCTTCATCAGAGTTCTATGAAATTCGGTCTTGAAGTCATAATTGTAAAACGAAATTTCGAACGACAATATGATACAATATTTATTTCTGGATATATAGAAAAGGAATAGGTGAAATATCGTTGTTTTTCGAAATTTAGAGGTTATTTCCTTCTTTTTCAAGAAATGCAGAAGGCATCAGATTTAAACCTCCTAATTAGTTGGAGATGATCTACACTAAATTAAACATGATGCAAAGTTACGTGTGCATTTATTCTTTAGAAAGTTTAAAAAAAATCAAAATTCGAACATTTTTCTTCCAGGACTGTTGATAATATGTCAATGACATTTCGCTGAGAGGTTGAAATCAATACATATCAACAATGTTCCCAATTATATCCGATATTCATTCACGGAGACTAATGAATTTTGTACATAATGATGTCCCTTAAGTATTCATAAATCCTTTTCTAGTATGAAATAAGTAACATATCGAGTCGAGAATTAGGCTATTCTTTTTATAAAACCATAAAACCGCCAAAAAAAATATTCCCACCCTAATACCGATCAGGTGTTTCAATGAAGTCCTCCGAATGTCATGCAAGCACCAGAATATGACGCATTGTTATGGACTAAATCGTATTCAATATTACTGACATTATAGACAATATTGATTTACGAATCTATTCATCGAAGCGTGCAATGACAGTTATTGTTAGTTACAATTCCGTTGGTTCGCTACAGTAGAATCGTCACGAAGAATGAGGAACTAACTACAATAGAATGGAAAAATATTCTATTGGATCATCGGAAATTATTATTATGTGATTTATAACATTTCGATGTTTGGATAACGAATTCAAAGGTTTTCCTATATACTCCATTCACTTTTATAATGTAGCCCGGTTGGCCATGACATCCTGACAGATTTCACCGTGTATATTTTGAAATTGTTAGGTTATGGTCATTTTCCTGTCAGATAACTATGCAACGTTGTCCTCTCTACATAGAGGTCGTAGTAATTACTTATTTTTCAAATGTCAATCTACATTGATAAAGTAATGAATTTGAGAAAATATTATTTGAATTCGATAATTCCAAAGACCTGGCGAATGTTGAAGAAACTTTTGTCTCTGTTAATACTGGAAATATTTCACGTATATAAACATGGTTGAAAGATTTAGTTATGCTATTTTCTTGTAAGGAAATCAAGAATCGGGTTTTTCAAAATAAAGTCTTCAGTTCAGTCTTTTTGGGTGCACCAATAGAAGGATATTCTTTGTCGTCTCTTTCACTTAAAATCTTCCTTATTGTGTTGATGTGCAGCTAAAAAATAAATATCTATTCATATAAAATATAATTCCTTGGTTTCCACTTATATACGTCGAAAATGTTGCATAGCTTGTGTTGAATTATTGATTCCGAATTATCAAGGTTACTATCAGAAAAAGCCGATTTCAATTCTACATAGCACTTCCTGATACTTTGTCTCTGCTTCTTCAAAACTACCTTCGGCATTTTTATTAGTTTGCAAGCGTTATTATGCTGAGATTTAGAAATCTAGAATCGATTGATATTGATAATAATTGAAATTTGGCAACGTCTTTTGACATTGCCGATATTTCATGAGTGCCAACCTGCGTCAGTTTTAAGGGAAAAAACTTGATAAACCTAAATCATGGCCAACCGGGCTACATTATAAAAGTGAATGGAGTATAGGTAGAGTGATAACTCCCAGTTCTATCATCTTTGGGCGCGCATGTTCTGGGAACCGGCGAGTTATCGGTTTGACCAAATGTCTGTTATCATTTCATCACGATGTCTGTAATTCTCGAATTTTGAGCCGAAAATGGTCTTAAACGATTGGGTTGAACTCCCTAAAGAATAATCTGGGGTCAAATTCAATTCTGTCCATCCGTATGTGCTCTAACTTTCGAAGGAAAAAACTTGGCGAATTGAAATTGTCAAATCAGTATTGGAGTCTAAATATCTCGGTTACATTCGTTAATGGGTGGAATCGGTTTGACAGTTTCGGAGTTAGGCCCATTTGAAATTTCGAGGTTAATTCCTCGATATCTCATGAAGCATTGACTCGATCGAATCGAAATTTCGTAGACAATTTTGGAATACCAACGTGAAACTTGAAGCAGAGTTTCGTGTGGATCCAGTCGTTCAAAATAAAAAAAAAATTGATTCGAAATTTTTGAAAATTGTTTTTCCTCTGAAAATATCGATTATATTCCGATGGAATATTGCACACACCTGAGAGTTTATATTCAACAACAATATTCACCAACAACACTCTCGGAGAAATAAAAAAAAATGAGCAAAATTTCGTTGTTATTTAGAATTTTATTGTTATTTCCGCAATATCTCAAAAAGTACAAATTCAATCAGATTGAAACTTCTTGATCAGGTGGAGACTACCAACACGCAACTAGCTGCAAAATTTCGGGTTGATCTAATAGTTAGAATTTGAACAAGCGCGTAAAAGCTCCTGACCTCACGTCAGTGCTTTTCTAGATGTTTTCTCCGAATGTGGTCTCAAATGAGGCTCAATTACGAAGGTCAAATCCGTGAATGGGTAAAATCCGTCCAATGATTCCTTAGATATTGAGAATTTTATTTTCCCAATATTTCCTAAAATACAGATTAGATCTAATTGAAATCCAGTTCTCTATCGAAAAAAAACCTAAAAAACCACTGTCGTGAAGGCAGCAGCTTTTGCGGGCATGTTCAAATTCGTTGCCGAAGCGGTCATTCTCAATGAAATTGCGCGCAAAAGCTGCTACCTTCACGGCAGTGCTTTTATAAGTTTTTCAGATATAGGGAGTGAAAATAAAGAATACACCCGAAACATAATGCAAAACCCACCCGAAACATAATGCAAAACCCTTCCAAAAAATCCTTGAACCGATATCTGATATGACATACCGGAAACTTTCGCGAATTTTTCAGATTTAGATTGCAGATTCCTCGATCAGGCATCTGTTTGCGAAAAATAGCTGGAAACAATACCTCTGTGGTTCCACAATATTTGGACCGCTTTTCGGTCTCAAAAAATCGTTGAAGGGTAACACACCATGTATTCGAAGCCAGGCAATTCTCCCACTTCCGGTGGGGTCAATCTTTTGAGTGATGATTCAGCAAGTACGCCCTCTGACCACCACAGATGGAGATAGCTTTAGGCGCCATCTAGCGTCGAATAGAAAAATTTTAAGAGCATATCAAGAGCGGGTCATCATGAAACCAAACAGATCATCACATTTCTCTCTCAATCCATTCCGTAGAACGAGTTCAGTCCACAGATAACCCGATCAAATTATATAGGGCGATATAATTTACAGCTTACCTTACAAAATATGGTAATATCTCAGATGGCGGTGCCCTCATTCTTGAACAAATCTACACGTCTACGGTATTAAACAAAATTTGATGCAGAAGTGGCTTGTTGAACATGCAACGTGTCCCATCTTTATGAGAGTACTACAAAATTTTATATTTCCCTTGAAATATGGGACGATTGATGGTGCGGCAAATTACCTAACGTTTCCTGTATATTTTATTATTTCCTTTTTAGGACGTCGGGAAATAAACTTTATTCGTGTAGGTCTGCTAATAACTTCTACTTCATATTTTATGATTGGCGATTTACATATTTCTGCCTAGTTGAGGGATATTGCTGCGGTATTTTGTTGCCTTATGGCAAGATTAATTTGTCACTCATGGGCATTAAACTCTGGAATATATCCCCCAACTTCTAAGGCGGTGGTTGGAGCATTGCTTAAATTTCATCCGGAGTCTGTACTTTGGTGCATTCTACCCAAGCGTCTGAAATTTTATTTTTTTGAGCCGAGAATGATCCATTGTGAAGAATAAAAATCAATTATGGCATTAAACATACCAACTTCCGAAGGCAAACACGTAGCTAGAATCCAAAGCTTATTGTTCGCATTATGATTACTGCATCCGAAGGTTTATATGCTATATTTTAAGTCCTGCGAAGAAGTCATTGCACAGAATAGTAAATATTATTTCAACCGATTTGAAACTTTAAATGATCAATAACCAGAGTATTGAAACTTTTAAATTTCTCACCTGATATTCCATCGTATGTCCACCATTCTTGCCAGTTGTCACATCCAACTGTAATTAAAAGAATATAGAATTATTATGAATATTATTCAGATATCGGAGTTTAATTTCAATATATACAGGGTTAATCTCAATCGAGAGAGGAAATCCATAAACTGGAGATACTATGGGTAATTTATAAAACGTTTGAGCCAAGCTTGCCTTCCTCAAATGATGAAAAATAACTCTGTCTATTTAACTTCAAGTTAGAGAGAAAAACCAACAATTTTCAGACAAACAAGAGCGGCAAAATAATGTTCTAACGGCATATTGAGAGGAAAATAACTGCAACATTCAAAACTATTCCAAAACCGATTGGGAAAGAATTTTTTCAATAGTTAATACAGTTATCGTTTCAAACAATATTCCATACTACATGCTGCCCAAGTGAAACATTCCTTATAAATTCTATTTTAAAATTATAGTGGCATGCTCAGAATATTGAATCCGAAGTCCATAATCTTTCAAGGAACTTTATCGTTTAAATGTAAAGAAAATCAGATACTTTTTTATATAACAGCAAATATCTTGACATTTGTGAGAAGTTGTGCTCCATTGAAAGAGGTGCATCATTAAAAATATACAAACACCCTGTATATTCAACTATATTCTGAGCAAATATATGATTGTGACCTTCGTGTAGCTATAAAGGACCCACATGAAACATAATAATTGAATTGATTTCGTAAACGAGAGAATTATGAGAATACGATTTTTGAGACACCCTGTATATCTTGCTATGAATATACTTTCCATACGTAGAAAATCGTTATTCAATACGATTATAGTGGTTGCCAATTAACGACATCGATTTCACCATTATTTTTCCTTAGGACTCTCTGTATATTAAATTCGTGGAAAATGCTACTGAGGAGCTACACGGAGTAAATACAGAAATCATCGATATTGACTATCAGAACCGAAAGAAATATGCCACATCATTTTTCAACACACACTGTATATTTCATCATAACTATCTCGTTACAGGTATTCTCTCCAATTTTGTAATTTTGAGACACCTTGTATATTTCATTGTGGAATGGGAACACCTCGAACTCGTACTGGAATGAAGCGAAAAGAAATCATCAAAACTGCCCCATGAGAAATAAATTTATACCCGATGATTTGACGAATTGATAAACCTTTTCACGCGCTTGTTCTAGGGAACAGATCGTTATTATTTCGTCAACATGTCTATAATTTTCGGAATTTTCAGCCGAAAGTAGTCTTGAAGGGTTTGGTCGAACCTGAAGAAGAATCCGTGGTCAAATCAATTCTGTCCGTTCGTCTGACCGGCTGTCCGTATGTGCTCAAACTTTCGAAGGAAAAGACTAAGCGACTAATTGTCAGATTTAGCTTGGAGTCCAAATATCTCGGTTGAGTTCTTTAATTGGTGGAATCGGTTGAATAGTTACGGAGTTAGGCCTATTTGAAATTTTGAGGTTAATTCCTCGATATCTCATGAAGTATTGACTCGATCGGATTGAAACTTGGTGGACAGTTTTGGAATACCAACGCGCAAGTTAGAGCAGATTTTCGTGTGTATCCAGTAGTTACAAAAAAAAATTCTATTCAAAAATTTTTAAAGTTTTTTTTCCTCGGAAAATATTACTAAATTTCGATGCAATTGAGCACAAACTTTAAAGTCAGTATTTTACAATAATGTTTCAAATCTCAATCCGATCCGATATATATTTTCAGAGATATAAGGAAAAAAATGTTCCTAATTTCGTTGTTATTTGGAATTTTATCGTTACTTCCGCAATATCTGGTGAAGTACAGATGCAATCAGATTGAAACTTCGTAACCAGGTGAAGATCACCAACACGCAACTGGCTGAGAAATTTCGTGTAGATCTTATAGTTAGAAATTGATGAACAAGCTCGTAAAAGCTCCTGACCTCAAGTCAGTGCTTTTCTAGATTTTTGGGCGCATGTTCTAGGGGAACAGAGTGCTATCGTTTTGTCCAAATGTCTGTAATTTTGGATGATTGAGCCGAAAATGGTCACGTTGTACTCAGTGATGACGAATCCGTTGTGAAAATCGATTCTGTCCAGCCAGCCGTCCGTCCGGCCGAGGACACGATAACTGTCGACAGAAGCAAGCTAGCAACTTCAAACTTTCGGGGTAGGTCGCGCAACGGATTGCCGAGGTTGAGTTCGTTAGTGGGCCAAATCGGTCGAATAGTTTCGGAGTTATAGCCACTTGAAATTTTGAAGTTATTTATTTTTTATTCCGGAAACTACTTGAGCGATTGGATTCAAACTTGGCAGTTAGGTGGAGTACAACAACGCGCAACTTTGAGCCAAATTTCGTCAGGATCATATTGTCAGTAAATTCAAAAAAAAAATTTTTTCGAAATTTTTTTCCAAAACATTTTTTTTTCGGAAACCATTCATCACATCCACTCACACTTTGACCTTCCAATTTCACAGCAGTGTACCAAATTTCAGTTCGATACCATCATAAGTTTTGGAGATATCGGGAAAAAATATGTCAAATTTCGAGGTTTTCTTCTCGATATCGTTGATTTTTTCGGTGTTACTCGAGAAATACTGATTCAGTCCAGATAAAACTTCACAGCTAGTTTTGAAATGCTGAAAGACAACTTTATGCGAAATTTCGTGATAATCGTGTCATTAGAACAATTTAAAAAAAAAGTTTCTATGATTTTCTTATCATATCATCCTCATTTAATTCTGTATGAAACTTAGAACTGATATTTTTCGATGAAGTACTGGATTTCAATTCGATCTGATCCGTATTTTTGGAATTATTGGAAAAATAAAATTTTGATTGGGTATATCTACGGAATCATTGGGTGGATTTTACCCATTCACGAATTCGGCCTTCATAATTAAGGTCCAAACCTTCTCTACAAAAATCGAGTTTCTAAGTTGTTTCTTTCGGGAGTTATTGTGTTTACGCATTCGGCCGTTAGGCTGACCGTGAACACAATAACTTCCGGAAGAAACGACTTAGAAACTCGATATTTGTAGAGTAGGTTTGGAGCTTAATTACGAAGGTCTAATTCGTGAATGGGTAAAATCCGCCCAATGATTCCGTAGATATACCGATTCAAAATTTTATTTTTCCAATATTTCCAAAAATACAGATTTGATCGAATTGAAATCCAAAAATTTATCGAAAAAAAATCTAGAAAAGCACTGCCGTGAAGGCAGCAGCTTTTGCGTGCATGTTCAAATTCGTTGCTGAAGCGGTCATCTACATTGAACATGCGCGCAAAAGTTGCTGCCTTCACGGCAGAGCTTTTTGAAATTTTTCAAAGTCGATTCATAAGCAAGCACTGTGTGTGCATAAAGTTTCAGTGATTTATATGAATTTATTTAATTTCTGACGAATGAACATTGAATTAAAATCAAACAAGCATTCATTCATTCTATCGACTGAAAGCGAAACGTTCAACGAAGAATACCGGACTCTCCTCAACCCATTCTCATTGAAATTCCTACTTCAATTAGTTTCCACTTTCAAGCGTACTATTTCTTGTTAGGCGAAAGCAAAATCCAGAATGAATCCAGTCCCAAATTCAACAGTGGAGTGGTGCATTGAAGATATGTCACCACTCGAATGAATGGCAGGGCTAAGGGAGTGCTGCCTCGGCGTGCTAATGGCCCTTTCACCTCATGATGGATGATGATCCGGCACGCGAAGAGTCACATATTACAGATCGAAGAATTTCCCTCTTGTACCCTGGAAGAGGTTTGTCTTATCGGATGGAAGGTCGTCGAGAGTGATAAGGGTGGACGATTGAAAAAATGATTAAGTATAGTGGAGTTAGGTGGCGCTGATGCTGTTCTTTGCAGATTTATGAACCTGTTAGGTTCTTCGCGTTAGATATTTCCAATGTATTTTCGCTATGGATACTTTTATATGGAAGACTGAGTTTGTGATTTTGATTTAATTTAAGGTGTTTTTTGCCCAAATGTTCTGTTAAACAGCGTGCTATCGTTTTATACAAATGTATGTAGTTTTCGAATTTTAAGCCGAAAATGGTGTCAAACGACTAGGTTGGGCCCACTGATGACGAATCCGGTGTCAAAATCGATTCTGTCCGACGACAACTATCGAAAGAAGCGAGCTAGCGACTTGATACTTTGATATTAGGTCGCGTATTGGAATGTGGCGGTTATTAAGTTCAGTGATGAAACAAATCGGTTTGGGATTTATGGTGATTTGAGATTAATTCCCTGATAATTCAGGAACTACCCATGCGATTGAAATCAAACTTGAAAATTAGATAGAACATAATAACGCACTACCTTTCACGAAATTCCGTTGAGATTACACTGAAGGTGAATTTTTTTTTTCGGAATCTTCATTGAATCCGTGACTACGGATACTTTGAACATAAGTTTTCACAGCAGTGTACCAAATTCCATTTTGAAACGACCATAATTCCTGGAGATATTGGGCAGAGCCGGATCTAGGGCGTGGCGAGGGAGGCATTTGCCACGGGCGCCAACCCATTAGGGGCGCAAATTTATGATTTTTATTCTTGAAATGATGTTTTTTCACTTCAAAGTCCATTCATATTTTAGAGCGGGGCTATAGCGCATGCACCTATTGTACAATATGCGGCGACAAGTAGTTACCAATAAATTAACAGATGATAAATTTACACTTGTTCGTCGCCCTAAAATTCCCGATCGCGTCCAGATGTTTGTTATTCGAATACTGAAGACCTCAATTAGCGGCAAGTTCAGAGGGAGTTCGAGCTAGCGTCGCGGTAGCGCTCCGTCTAGGGGACAAAGAGATTCAGACCGTCCACATTATTCGCCGAATCGTCCATCACACCGGCTTTGATAAGGGTAATTAATGTATTTCGAAGACTTTACTACCGATAGGCTTGATGAAATCACCCCAGTCTTATTAATACAATTTTTTTTTCGCATGTAGGGTACTTCTATGCAGCGGCGCAGTTGATGGTATCAAAAAGATAAATAGGAACCAGGAACTTATCATTATATTTTATATTATGTGAAATACCGCAAATAACGTCGTGCAAGCGGGCCGGGAAATTATTCGTGCTGGAAAAAGTTTAAAAATTTCAATCAGGTATGCTTGAATAATTCAATTTTGAGTTGAGGATTTTTACGCGCTCGGTCAAATTATATTCTGTCCGTGCACACGAGACTCAATCATTTTCGGAAGATATAACTTAAAGACTGCAAAATTTATAAGGTTATGTTTGGGTTAGGAATATGTCAGCGATATTATTGTTCGAATATTATTTGCGAGATCCCAAATTATACCGATTCAATCAAAATTGCGTTGCACCATAATTACACGAGTTTTCATATGCATAAGAAGAAGTTAATCAAAATATTGAGAAGAATACGATAAATTAATCGTATCTCTACTATTTTATTGATCAGTTTCTTAGCTATGGGTACCTACTACAGAAAGAGGATCGAATGTCGATCAAATGAATAGTATGATCCTTAAGTTTCACTGAAACATGAAACCCTTTTCTGTTCTCCTGACATTTGCCGAGCATTGAGACAATTCAGATATGAATATAAACGAGCGCGCAAAACATTCCGATTCTACGTCCATGCATTTTCAGAATCTTATACAATTTTAAGTTGATATAACCAACTGAAATGGTTTTTCTGTTACAATTATTCTCTTATGACCTTTGTTGGCATGTGTGTTCTCTAATGTATTTCAGTTCATTTACACTTTCATTTATTGTTTTTTGAAGCTTTGAATGCTTCTATATTATTTTGAGAATAAATTATTCTATTCGCCTTTTTGTTTTCTTCATACCCTCATTATCGTATATTAATACGTTTATGAGTTGTCTTCACTACCTTATAAGATACATGGGAGATTATAGCTATTTCTATACTAGTTATTGTTTGATATACCTAAAAATCTAATGGTCGTTCTCAATAGAATATAAAAAGAATAAAATATCTTAGGAATAGAATAAAAACTATCACTCATGAAAAATATGTAGTCATTGAAAAAAAAATTGAAGAGGGCGCATTTCGATTACTTGCTACGGGCGCTGAAATCCTAGATCCGGCTCTGATATTGGGAAAAAATATGTAAGATTTCGAGGTTTCTTCTCGATATCGTTGTTTTTCTGGAATAACTCAGAAAATACTGATTAAATCGAAATGGAACTCGACAGACTGTTTGGAAATCCTGATGGGCAACTTTGTGCAGAATTTCGTGATGATCGTGTCACTAAAATTATTCGGAAAAAAAATCTAATTTTGTTTTTTCAAATATTCAATATTCTGTGATCTTCTGATCATATTATTCTCATGATGTTCTGTATGAAACATCGAACTCTCATGTTTCGACAAAATACTGTATCTGTGTTGAGCCATAGTTCAAATAGCTAGGAAAGCACTGACGTGAAGTCAGCAGCTTTTACGCGCTTGTTTAGTTTCAGGAATTCGGCTGCCATATTCAATCTTTTTACGTCTAGTCTAACCGCTGATCGTAAATACAATAAGTACCGAGAGAGTCTGCTTAGAGACTCAATAATTGTCAAGAAGGTTTGGAGTTCAATTACGAACGCCGAATAGTTTAAATCCGTCCTGTGATCCCGCAGATATACATACTCTTGCAATAGATGATCGGATATATAGGTATTTTTTGAGTTATTTCGGAAATAAATAACAATGATAGATATTGTATAAATAAATCTCGAAAGTTATGCTCAAGCATTAATAAAGGAAATTTAATTTTACCAATCCACTTCATTTCGAGAAATTAAGGAAATCATCTCAAAATTTGAAATTGCCAAGAAATTTGACATATTTTTCCAATTTCTCTGCAGATAAATATTTGATAAGACTGAAATTTACAGCACTATTGTTATATTTTGCCTTCAAAAGTTGAGCACTGTAGTTTGTTTATATAACTTCACCTCTTTCCTGAACGAATATTTTTTCCTTAATAGCGTTCCGATCGATCGTAAACTCGGATCTCCAAAGAGTTCGAATTGAAATGAGACTGAAACCTCGATTTAGAATTCTTAGTTCCAAGTGAAGTCGAAGTGGATTCATGAAGGGTAGAAGTTCACAAGACCATGTATTTTCAGTTAAACAAACTATACAGAAATTGAAGAAAACTGGTAAAAAGGCGTATTTTGCTTTTGTAGACCTTGCAAAGGCTTTTGAAAGAGTGAGAGGAGATGAGATGTGGGAAATATTGAGAAAGAGAGGAATCACAGAACAACTTGTGCAATCCATAGACAGTTTATATAGTGAAAGCTTGAATTGTATCGTATAAAAGAATATGAGATCTGAAGGTTTCCTAACCAAAGAAGGACTCAGACAAGGTGGAGTTCTGCGCCCGGCACTTTTCATCTTATTTCTGGATGAGATCATAAAAGAAAGAAAGGAAACAATGAGAGGTTTGTTAGTTGGACACTTGGCCTCAACATTTACTTTCGCAGATGACATAGTTTTAATGGCAAGATCGAAAATTGCAATACAGGAAAATATTTATACTTGGAACTTGCCATCAAAAGAGTTTGGAATGGAAATGAATAGGAAGACTTAGGTTATGGTAAGATGTAAAGGTGACAATAGACAATGAGCAAATAGAAAATGTCAATAAGAGGGAAAGCAAATTACAGGCAATGGAAATAAAGTTCTGGCGAAGTGTGAAGGGTACAATAAGATTGGATCGATGGAAAAACGAGAATTGTAAGAGAGAAATGGAGATTAAGTCGATGGAAGATTATATTGGAGAAAGGCAGATGAGATGGTGAGGACACGTGCTACGAATGGAAAAAGAGAGAGCTGCAAGACAGATATGAGAGGCAAGAGTAGACCACACGAAGAAAAAAGGAAGACCAAGGATTAGTTGGGACGATATGGTTGCAAAGGAAATTAAAAGAAGAGGGAAAGCATCACCGTAGCAAAAGCATTGGCCGCAAATAAGGAAGTGAAGTGAAGTTTACGGTCAGCCTAACGGCCGACTGCGTAAACACAATAACTTCCGAAAGAAACAACTTAGAAACTCGATATTTGTAGAGAAGGTTTGGACCTTAATTACGAAGGCCGAATTCGTGAATGGGTAAAATCCACCCAATGATTCCGTAGATATACCCAATCAAAATTTTATTTTTCCAATATTTCCAAAAATACAGATCAGATCGAATTGAAATCCAGTACTTCATCGAAAATAACAGTTCGAAGTTTCATACAGAATTTAATGAGGATGATATGATGAGAAAATCATAGAAATTTTTTTTTTCAAATTGTTCTAATAACATGATTATCACGAAATTTTGCATAGAGTTGTCTTTCAGCATCTTAAAACTAGCTGTGAAGTTTAATCAGGACTGAATCAGTATTTCTCGAGTAATATCGAAAAAATCAACGATATCGGGAAGAAAACCTCGAAATTTGACATATTTTTTCCCGATATCTCCAAAACTTATGATCGTATCGAACTGAAATTTAGTACACTGCTGTGAAATTAGAAGGTCAAAGTGTGAGTATGATTTTTTTCAGATATGATGAATGGTTTCCGAAAAAAAAATTTTTTTGTAAAAAAATTTCGAAAAATTTTTTTTTTTAAATTTACTGACAATATGATCTTGACGAAATTTGGCTCAAAGTTGCGCGTCGTTATACTCCACCGAACTACCAAGTTTGAATCCAATCGTTTGAGTAGTTTCTGAAATAAAAAATAAATAACTTCAAAACTTCAAGTGCCTATAACTCCGAAACTATTCGACCGATTTGGCTCATTAACGAACTTAACCGCGGCATTCTGATGCGCAACCTATCCTGAAAGTTTCAAGTAGCTAGCTTGCTTCTGTCGACAGTTATCGTGTCTATGGCCGGCCGGCCAGCTGGCCGGCCGGACAGAATCAATTTTGACACCGGATTCGTCATCAGTGAGTCCAACCTAGTCGATTGAGACCATTTTCGGCTCAATCATCCAAAATTACAGACATTTGGACAAAACGATAGCACGCTGTTCCCCTAGAACATGCGCGCAAAAATCAGTTTTTGTTTTGTAGCTTTGATATGGTAACTCCGAATGAGATGAACTTTGCTGTGAAGTTTTTTATAATTATTACTTAGATTCTTCAGTTTCATCCTACTTCAGACAGTTTCCGAGTTATAGACTCGCCGATTCATAAAACTATACGAAATTAACATGAAGAATGCAGATACAGTTTATCTTATATCATTATAAGAATCCTCAATCATTTTAAAATACTTGAATATTCTTTATAATTTCTCCTAAAACGCACCGTTTTGCAGATATTCAACGTTGACTATTATAAAATCGGATGAAAATTCGAAAATAACCTCATATTTATGGACCCGCCCCTAATCTAGCAGAGGAAGTAAATTTAACTGGGTTCACGTTTATCTGGACCATAGAATACACATAAATATTTATCTATTCCGCATAGATCTAATTTAGGTATATGCTATTTCGTGATCATACCACAGACCGAACCATAACATTCATAGACATAGAATAACATGTTATTATAAGTCTAGAGAAAATTTATTGATTTCATATAATTCATTTATAATTTTCGTGAAAAAAGTATAATTATGGAGTTTTCAATACGAGAATGGTCGAGGATGGAATTGTGAAAAATCCTATAGTGGAATGAAATTGGATATTGCATGTACATCAAGTTGAAAATCAGTGTTTCATGTCCAGTGTAGTGAAATGTTTTCCTTGCGATAATATCGCAAAAAGCACCAAATCATAAGAATGAAGTGAGTGAATGAGTTTTCTCAATCTTGTTTCTTTGAATTTCAAACCTTGGATTGGTTATTCTCCAGAAACAATCACCGTAAGAGATATCTGTGGTGAACTTGCAAACAAAGCGCAGTAGTGTATTAGCACATCGAGAAATGTTTGAATGCTTATAACTTTTTACCTGAGTCGAATCTGGAAAAATGGCTAAGGAAAAAAGTGTTTTATTTGGAGGGAGGAATCTATGGTTGAAATTAATGTACAACTTAAAGACTCACCCTGTATACAGGGTGATTCCGGAGGAGACCGTCAGGTTTTGGGATAAGTTTACACTAGTCAAGACAGACTCGTAAAACTGTTTGGTTTATGGTTGGGGGTCTCTGTTGAGAATATACAGGGTGATTTGTCCGATTCGACCGATTTTACTTTTATTGATAACTTTGGTATGACTTATTCGATTTCGATGAAATTTTCAGCGTAGTACAATAGTGTTGAATACATTCATTGATTTCAATTTTTTTTCAAAATAAGCCATTGGTATTGTGATAAATCCAGATTAAATGTGCAGGTTGAAAAAACACCCTGTACATAGCGTTTCCCAAACTACGCTTTCTGTTTACAATTGTACTATAATAAGTCATTATTTGAGAGTTTCTAATTTTTTTGGCACACTTCTAGTTTTCCGAGAAAATTTTTTCAGAAAATGATAATGTCGAAATTTCACTCCAATCGATTCTACTTTTGATGATAACTTTGGTATGGCTCATCCAATTTTGATGAAATTTGCAGTGTAGAACAATCTGAATCGGTTAATTCAATAATCACAACAATCTCTCAAAATTCAGTGTTGTAATTGTGATAATCTCAGAATTTCAGATTAATTGTACAGTTGAAAAAAATACACCCTGTGCATTGCTTTTCCAAAACTTTCTTATTCGTTGCAGATTCTACAATAATATGTCTTCATCCAGAGGTTTTTAATTTCTTTGGTACACCTACGGTTTTCCTAGAAAACATTTTTGTATGAGACCATTATCGAAATTTGGCTCACAAGCAGTTAGTGTATTCCGCACTAGGTAGGAAAGCTGTATCGTCCAAAGATGCAAAGTTGTTCGTCACTTCTAAAATATTCTTTTCAAATTCGAAATATATTCTGAATTGAATGGTTTCATACAAAATATTAGCAATTCAATATGAATTTGGAATTTGAAAAGAATATTTCAGAACTTAAGAACTGTTTTGCATCCTTAGACAATACAGCTTTCCTACCTAGTACGGAATACTCTCACCGCTTGTGAGCCAAATTTCGATCATGCTCTTCTTCAAAAATGTTTTCTAGGAAAGCCGGAGGCGTGCCAAAGAAATTAAAAACCTCTGAATGATGACATATTATTGTAGAATCTTGAACGAATAAGAAAGTTTTGGAAAAGCAAAGTACAGGGTGGTTTTTTTCAACTCCACAATCAACCTGAAATTCTGAAATTATCTCAATAAAAATACTGTATTTTGAGAGATTGTTGCGATTATTGAATCAACTCATTCAGATTGTTCTACACTGCAAATTTCATCAAAATTGAATGAGCCATACTGAAGTTATTGATAAAAGTAGAATCGATAGGAGTGAAATTTCGACATTATCATTTTTTGAAAAAAATTTCTCGGAAAACTGTGCCAAAAAAATTAAAAACTCTCAAATAATGACTTATTATGATACAATCGTAAACAGATAGCGTAGTTTAGGAAACGCTATGTACAGGGTGTTTTTTCAACCCGCACAATTAGTCTGGATTTATCACAATAACAACCGCTTATTTTGAAAAAATTTTTGAAATCAATGAATATGTTCAACACTTTTGTACTACGCTGAAAATTTCATTGAAATCGAATGAGCCATACCAAAGTTATCAATAAAAGTAAAATCGGTCGAATCGGACAAATCACCCTGTATATTCTCAATAGAGACTCCCAACCATAAACCAAACAATGTTCCGAGACTGTCTTGACTAGTGTAAACTTATCGTAAAATCTGACGGTCTCCTCCGGAATCACCTTGTATAGTGCCAAGTCGTTATCTAGCTTACCTATGCATTGCAAAATATTTCTGATTAGCTGGTCCTATATAAAATCCTCGAATAATCGGAAAAATTTCAAAAAACGATTGACGAGGTTAATAAATCGAAAACAAACACTTCTCGTTTAACTGCCGAAAATAATTTCGAAGAGATCCCCTTGACTGCTTATTTACCCATTGAATATCACGCTTTCCAAGACTTCCATCTGATTTTTCCCATCTTCAAAGTCCTTTCATGTTAGCCGAAATCCAATAGTAATAAAGTGGATGTTTAATCTCGAATATTCCGTTGGATGCGTATTTTCCGTACCTGCTACAGTTTAAATATTGCGAAATGAATCGGTTATCCGAGATATGTGCTGCTTGCAGGCTATATTCGGTTAGCTCTCCCTTCGAATTGGATTGCGCTTCTTAAACAAGGGATTTTGGAGTCAGCGCTACTGCCTCCCGCACTCCATTCACACAGCCTGGGAGGACTTAATACAACCCCCCAAGACTACGGCGAAATTCACGACGAACAGGAAACAACGAGACAAGCAATATTATCAGGGATATGGTCATTTGTGCTTTGAAGTTCGTGCAGTTGTTTGAGGAAGCTCATGCGTCCATTCCAAGATGTATTCGGAAATCTTAAGTCTACTATGATGACAAAGGTCCAAAGACTTCATAATTGAGAATAAGTTTCGTTGAATTCGATACATTCATTACAGAAAACCTGCAGAAAGAGTTTTCCATATTATTGGGCAATTGGCGAATGAAGATAAGCGCTACTCCCCCTGGTGGCTATCGGAGTAACCCGAGGTACAGACATTATCATTGACAAGAAATGTTAAGGAAATGAGAAAGTTTATGCATTTTTTTTGGCGTTTGTGTGATTTAACAAGTGCTTCTACTGAGAAAAAGGAAACTCAAATGTCCCTTCCCATAAATTTCTACAGCCCGGTAAAAAATTTGGAGTTAGGGTGAAAGAAACTTCCTTTAACAAGTCGGACCTGAAAGTGTTGAAGAATCGATAAAAACCAACAAACAAGATTTATGAAAGTCTGTTACCTGTATTTTACCGATTATGATAATTTTTATAGTGGTAAGCACGAATTGCTCATGAAATATTAGATCACATTCATGAAGACATTTTTTTTCCAGGCCCATAATCCAAGCAGAGAAATTTACTTAAGGGGAATGCTATGCCTTCCAGAAATCTGCCTGTTGAACTGGTCATTAAGGAACAACGTAAATGTTCTAGTGATAGAACAGACTATTGAAAAAAAGAGTCTCAATAAGGAAATATCTGGTGATGAATACTCTTCGCTAAAAATGCTTCTGCCGATGAAAGCAAAGTTGAACCAGGCTTATTTATTACAGCTTTTTCAAGACCAATCATATGAGTGTTGGAAAATTTATTTGTCAATCCATAATGAATAAGGCTTACGGTACAAGTAGCATTAGTTCCATGTGAATGTATTCATTTTATTCACAATATATTGAGTATTTGGTCCTTCCCTATAAAAATAGTAAAGTTATAAGTATTTGTCTATTATTCCAAAAGTATGTTTTACAATACTATCTGTTTTTCAACTGTCAAGACAGCCTATGAAATCCACCAAAGTCAATCTTGTCATTTGGATCGGAAGATAAATAATATTAAAATACTGTCTAACCTTGGAGATATGCCCGTAATTTTAGAGTTGCTACACTCAATTAGATTGAAGGATGATACATACCTACTTTATAAGAATGGAATATGTACTCCCAGTAATACTCTCGTCAACTATAAAAGTCTAAAAAGTATTTGAATGAATCGTGAAATCAAAATTTCAAAAAGCACTGCCGTGAGGGCAGCAACTTTTGCGCGCATGTTCAATGTAAGATGACCGCTTCAGCAACGAATTTGAACTTGCGCGCAAAAGCTGCTGCCTTCACGGCAGTGCTTTTTGAAATTTTTTTCTGATAAATTACTGGATTTCAATTCGATAATATCTGTATTTTTGGACATATTGTAAAAATAAAATTTTGAATGGGTATATCTACGGAATCATTGGGTGGATTTTACCCATTCACGAATTCGACCTCAGTAATCAAGCCCCAAACCTACTTTACATAGGCCGACCGTGAACACAATAACTCCCGGAAGAAACGATTTAGAAACTCGATAATTGTAGAGGAGGTTTGAACCTAAATTACGAAGGCCGAATTCGTGAATGGGTAAAATCCAACCAATGATTCCGCAGATATACCCATTCAAAATTTATTTTCGCAATATTTCCAAAAATACAGATAAGATCGAATTGAACTCCAGTAATTTATCGAAAAATGACAGTTTGAAGGTTTATACATAATTAAGTGAGGATAATATGATGAGAAGATCACAGAATGTTGAATATTAGACAAAAAAATAGGATTTTTTTTTCGAATTGTTCTTATGACACGATCATCACGAAATTTTGCACAATATTAGCCTTCAGCATTTTTGAACTAGCTGCGAAGTTTCATCACGATTGAATCAGTATTTCTTGAGTTATACCGAAAAAAACAACGATATCGGGAAGAAAACCACGAAATTCTACATATTTTCTTTCAATATCTTCAAAACTAATAGCCGTATCAAACTGAAATTCGGTACACTGCTGTGAAATATGGAGCTCAAGGTATGGATTGAAATGGTTCTCGAATCTCAATTATGGTTTCAGAAAATTTTTTTTTGTGACCATAAGATTTCAACGAAATTTTGCTCAAAGTTGCTTATCGTTATGCTCCAACTGACTGCCAAGTTTCAATCCAATCGCTTTAGTAGTTTCTGAAATATGAGGGGAAAAACCTCAAAATTTCAAATGACTATAACTCCGAAACTATTTGGCCGATTTGGCCCATTAACCAACTTAACTGCGGCATTCCGATGCGCGAACTTCACTAAAAGTTTCAAGTCGCTCGCTGGTTCCGTTCGACAGTTATCATGTCGTCGGCAGGCCGGCCGGACAGAATCGATTTTGACACCGGATTCGTCATCAGTGAGTACAACCTAGTCGTTTGAGACCATTTTAGGCTCAATCATCGAAAATTACAGACATTTGTCAAAAACAATATCACGCTGTTTCCCTAGAACATGCGCGCAAAAACAGTTTTGGAGTTTTGCCTTTATAAAATTTTGAGGTTAATTCCTCGATATCTCAAGAAGTACCGATTCGATCTGATCTGAACTTTGTGATTAGTTCTTGCATACCAACATGCAACTCAATGCGAAATTTCGTACGGATCCCATTGTTAGAAAATTTCAAACGAATTATTATTCGAAAATTTCAGAAATTTTGTTGAAAAATTTTCTCTCGGAATATGTTGATCAAATTTTAAGGAAATTTGGCACAAACCTTAGAATCATTCTTCTACAACAATTTTCGAAGTTTCAATTCGATACGATATTTACTTTTGGACATACATGGAAAAAAATATGTAAAATTCCAAATTGTTGTTTGTTTATATGAAAAATACCAAGGCGAAACTTCTTGCAGAATTTGGTATGGGTCCAATTGTTAGAAAATAAAAAATAAAATGTTTGTTCCAACATTTTTTGCAAAATTTTAATCTCATTGAACATATGTGGGATATGAGGTGGAAGAGAATGTCCCATTTGCACTAACCGTCAGAGACATTGGAACAGATAATTTACAGATTCAGAGATGCTTGCTTAGAACAAGTTGTCACGAGAAGGCATCGACCATCATAATTGTGTATTCAACCACGGGTTCGCCAAGCACATTATTATTATTTTTGCTTCAATGATAATATAATTTCATTCTTGATGTTAAACTTCCATATTGGCGAAACATTTAGTTCACGTAGTTATGATTTCTGGTTGTAACACAATTTCCAGTACTAGTTTTAAAATACAGTATCTTGCACTCCTCAAAACTATTCCCCAAAAGGTAATTCAGTAAGTTTTGAGTTCTATGGTCATTGAAGCTTGTTGTCTAAGCATAAAGCTGCTTGTCCAAAGGAATATAACGCCTCCAACTATAATACCCATATCAAATATTAGATCCAACATCAGTAGCAGACGCAATTTCATCTAGAGTTTCGTGTTTTGCCCCGAAATGAAAGTTGCACCCGCCTTCACATGTTTTGTTTGTTGTTTCTTTTGAATTTCTGCATCTTGTTTTCTCAAAAATAGAACTCACCCATACGTAAATGGTTAGAACATTCATATTTACCACGCAAAAGTGCCTGTCAGTTTAGTGGACATTTAATACTTATAAAATTCGTGAATTTTTTGTTATTATCTTTTTCCATAGCATATTGTCGTTCCTTTCTATACATATTCATTTCAATGAACATTTTCATTTTCATAATATTAGACAATTCAGACAGTAAAACTTATCACGAAAGCGAGAATACAGATGCAAATTTCATTTTACGATCATGTAGAAGTCTCAACATCACTTCTGATTTTTTTTATCATCGTTTCAATGAGCTTCGAGATCTATCTATCCCACATTTCCCCATTGTATCTATTCGGATGTATGTCCATTTTCGCTGTCAAATAACGCAACGTTTCAACAAAAGACCACACGAAGTGTATAAATGGCACATGGTGGAATAAAATATGTTATTTCGGAAAACGCTGCACCGTTAACAATGTTTTTCAGGTCGCGAATGAATATCTGGTTCTCTTGCCTGACCACCAGGCCCTTCATCCATCAAGAGAACATTGGAATGAATAGTGTGAAAATGGAAACTCGAAACGAATGAGGGCTTCATTTTTCTATGGTATGGAAGGAAATGGTTCACGAGTTGTAACGCGTTTTAATTCCTGCGACTATGAATTCACATAGTTCATCGAAAAAATATAAATGTTGATGAATTTCAACCATATATTCCACTCATCAAATGAAATCTTAAGTTACTTTGCAGTTATTCTAGATTCGGTTAAGGTGAAGAATTATATGCCTTAAAAATTTCTCAATGTGCTCAAACAATGCATTTTGTTCGCAAGTTCAACACGGACAAATGTTTTCTGTTATTTGTAGGGGAAGAATATCCAACTCATTACGTCAATTTGAAAGAGACTTGATTGCAAGAACTCATTCACTCACTTTATTCTTAAGATTACAGCACTATTGTAATAAAATTATTTCACTTCGCGTGACTATTGAAACAGTTTTCCCCCATTCTTCACTATTTAGTGCATTCTAATCGTTTGAGAACATTTAATGCACAACATTCAAAAGCTGCGTACAGACACGCGAGCTGAGCGACTTTCTACGTAATTCGATTCGGTTTCCTCGCAAGTTTTGACAGTGTTGAATGGCTCGCGAGCTGTTCAAAACACCGTATATACTTGTGAGGCAGCCCAATTAAAGTGCTCCGGAAGCCGCTCAGCTCGCGTGTCTGTACGCTGCTTAGGAAAAAATCAGTTGCAGCTAAGAATACATTCCTGAAACCGGCCCAAGACAATTTGAAAGAAAAAGAGTCATTCATAAAATATTGTTATTGATTAATCATTTCGAATATTCATATGGGGCCATTTTTGTTTTCTATATATATTTCGGATTTCCACCTCTATGTAAAATTTTGTATTTTGTATTCATCATTTTGCTGACGATACCCAATTTTATATTTCGTTCTTGCTAGAGCAATTACGAATGGCTGTTGCCAAACTTCAGGAAGATCTGTTGGCATTGTTTAGTATCTCTTCTGCGCACAGCCTGATTCTGAATCCGGCGAAGTCTGTAGTTATGTTGTTCGGTCCCAGGGGTAAGCGTGGTCTGATCGCTGAGAGTTTCAACATCAATTTGGCAGGTTGCAACCTCCAGATTGTTGACGAGGCTAGAAACCTTGGTTTGTGGTTTGACGCGGAGTTGCGATTCTCTGGTCATGTCTCACATCTTTGTCAGTCATCCTACGGCATTCTGAGGCAGCTCTATCCCAGTCGTGATGTACTGCCGACTGGACTTAAGTTGGAGTTGTGCCGGGCGCTGGTTATGTCTAGGTTGGCATATTGCGATTGTGTTTATGGACCGGCACTCCTGCGAGCTGATGCGCTCCGCTTGCAGAAATCAGAATATCTGTATAAGATTCTCTTATGGTATACGCAAGTACAATCATATTAGTGCGAAATATTTCGAGTCCGTTTGGCTCAGACTAGATAGATTGCGAAGGCTTCACCTACTTACACAGACCCATAAAATTCTGAAGACTAATGTTCCATCTTATTTGCGGAATCGATTGACCCTATACCGTTCCTTCAACCGGGTTAATACACGGAAAAAGATCTTGTTAGTGACTCCTAGACACTGCACGGCACTGCTCCAGCGTAGTTTTTCCTTCTGTGCTGCTAAACATTACAACTCGCTCCCAGCTCAGTTTTGGGAGTACTCATTGCTCAATTTCAAAAAAAGATTGAAGGATATGCTCCGCTCTCTCTACTTTGATAATTTCACACCCGACTAGTTTCGTTCTTGGATTCTTTCTCTGCGTGTTTCAGTGCGATGATTGTATTTTATTTTATATGAGTGTTTTTATTTAGGTTAAGTTTAAAATCAGCTCAGCTGTAACTTCGCCTTTTCGTCATACTTTTTTTTCTTATGAGTGTATTGATTTAAGTGACGAATAAAGATCATTACTATTATTATTATTATTATTATATCGGAGCTATATTCACATTCATCACCAATTTTCAAAACTTCAATTCATTTCCCCGGAGATTCCCTAAGTAAATGCTTGATTTTATCTCTAGCTCAGCGTCATATTGTGCAAGTGAGATCATTCTTCATCTCACTCTCCATGCGCTATAGAGTATCAGATATTTGTATCGTGTATCTTGTCTATGGTCTGCCCGATCCAGTTCCATCTCTCTCTCGGACCTCTCACTTGCTTCCTTATCCCCATTCGACTCTTTAGAAATGAATTCGTACGCCGTGTCCAGAGAGTTTAATATGTCTAAGATAAATCCTCAAAATTTTGTCATAGAGAATCCTTCTATCGGTTTGCTTAAGGATAATAGCCCGAGGCCGAAGGCCGAGGGCTATTATCAAGCAACACGCTTTCAGCATTCTCTATGACAAAATTATCTCGGTATTATCATGGCCCTAGGGGTATTACTACTGAAAACAATGTTTCAAAAAAACCTAGAAAAGCACTGACGTGGAGCCATGTTCACTCTTGATGATATCCTTTGAACTACACGCTATTACACTCATTTGCACTTGAATGTATAATGTACAATACAATTTTATGCAGAACAGAGAAAATTTCCTTTTTGCAATAATTCTAGCCGTCTACTTTCCATTGCTCGAGATTAGGTCCAGAGCTCGTACAAAGGTATTTAGGCGAACGAGATTGAAGTTGATGCCGCTGAAATGTGTGAAAGAGTTTGGAAAGGGCGAAATAAATTCATCCATCAAGAGTGCATAGACAGTGATTAATTGAGCATGGCCTGGCGGGGACAGGTGGGACAATGCTTCCGGTGGACAGCACGATATGAATAACCGCAGCCGCCTCCATGAAAGCCCTTTTCTCTGCCCCCCCATCATTCTCATTACACGAATTCACAGGCTTGAATTATGGTAATTGATTCTGCTTCATCAAAGGGATCCGCTTTTTTTGGTTATGTTTGAACAGGGCCATTGTTGAGGATGCTGAGGCAATTATCGGTGGATTGTGGTGGTCAATATACGCATCATGATTGCCATCTTCAACGGGATATGGTTGAGGGTTCGACATGTATGTAAACAAGGACACAGCACCATGTTTCTCATGCTCATGGCTCATTAGATTCAAAAATATTAAATTCAAACGATTTTACATAATAAGGGCTGTTAATAATAGTTATTTATATATCAAGGGAGTAACCTCGGGCAACTTACAATCCTGCCCTCGCCTGTTGCCCCCGGTAACTAACATCCAATAACTCACGTAATAGATAAAGATTCATAACTGCCCAGTGAAACTCCCAAGAGAGTTATAACCACGTTAATAGTTACGGTAACTAAGGCCTTATTTGTCTATAATGTTTCAATATGAAAAAAAAATCTTTAACTAATTTTATGGTTTCTTATTCAGATGAGGGAAAATGTTTTCCAAGAACTAGCTGGTGCCAACCAACACTTTCAAGAGTTCACGGGCTTGGAATTAGGTGATTGATTCTGCTTTATCAAAGGGGTCTATTATTTTGGGTTTTGAACATGCCATTGTTAAGGATGCGGATGCAATTATCAGTAGGATTTGGTGAATCATCGTTGGTATCTTCAGCAGGATATGATCGACCGTTCTACATATAAGTGTACAAGAATATATCGCTGTGTTTCAGTTGCTATCTTCAGCAGGATAGGTTTATGTGTTTATGGTTTATAGGATTCGAATATTAAATTTATACAAGCCTTCTTGATATCATACAATCATTCAATGACTGTATGGTTTATTATTCAGTTCAGGAATAATATTTCCCGAGCACCATCTCGTTCCTATGGTGCCATCACTGTCACTAATTTTATTGGCCTGCTTCAAAGGGATTTGAATTTTTTGGTTATGTTGCAATAAGGCCATTTTTGAGGATACTGAATCAATAATCGGTTTATTCTGGTTGTCAATGTGCCTCAGTATTGCAATCTTCAGCAGGATATGGTTGAGCATTCGAGATAAATGTCTACAAGGAGATAGCACTGTTTTTCTCGTGTTAATTGTTAATTATTCAGTTAATAGTTCAGTCAGGAATAACATTCTTCAAGAACTATCTGGTTCTTCATTTACTTCTGATGCTTCCACTCATCTTGCGGTAGCCTTGGCTTTGGTTTTTTCTACCGCTGAATATTGTTGTTTGGTCCGGTTCAACAATGCTCCAGCTTATAAAATTAATAAAAGGCTTGATGTTGCCATCAAGATTATTAGTTGACCCATTATAGCAGCGGTAGCTCACTGGTTAGAGCGCTTGCCCCATGGGGTTCAAGCCCTTGGCCGTGAAAGAATTTTTCCGGTTTACAGGGGACCGTCCAACCATTTGCTGTTGTGTAAACAATCAACAGTGCTATTCCTAACGTGGCACAAGGAATTAGTAACAAAGCCAACACAGAACACACCTGGTCTCCTAACTCGCACAAGCATTAGCTTTTGAGGGGTTCCACAGCGGAACCTAGGAGAATCAGCAACAATACAATACAATTAAGCATAAACTATAACATTGGGAACAACTCCTTCTGCTTGTAAGCTGTCTTGTAGGAAAGGAAACGGAAGTCTTTTCTTGACATAAGACTCATTCGATTTCAAGTGACCTCATGGCAAGAAGTCTGGAGAAGAAAGTTCCAGAGATCTGGTTGAATATTCTACAGGACATTCCCGACAAAATCCACTAGTAGGAAAAGTTCATATCCAGGAAATGAATGAAAACAGCGGCATAATGGGGCAGAGCTTCATCCCCGAATAGAAACGAACATACTCTAGCTACCAACTGATCTTTTAAGGACATTGTCAGTTCGAAATTCAAAAATTAAATTCATTCGGACCGAATGACATCTTTCTGATTTTTTAGAACAATCGCGTGTAATTTCATTCTTAATATTTTCTCGGAAAGTTTCAGATCCATTCTTTGCTTATGTTTTATCTTCATGGATGGAAAATTAATTGCTGAAACAGAGGCTTTTTGGATGACTGTTCAGGATAAACCGAAGATATTTTCTGATTTATTAGTTTTTGTGGAAATTATTTATTCATCCATAAACAACAATTCCACTGTTTGAATAGTTCTCCAATAATATCGCATGCTGGAATGAAGGAATGAATAAGAATTTCGTGATGGAAGTGACATTGCTGAAATGAATGAAAACATCCCGGATTTTTTCATTGATAAGTTTGAACATACGGCCTGTTTGTTCAATCTGCGCTGTTGCCGTAGCCTGCATATCGAAAATCATACTCCATTCTAGTATCCTACAATCCGTTCGTCTCATTCTCGAAATGACCCGAAATCTGATAACAACCCTAACTACGTCATCTTGTGCATCAGAAAATCCCGGTTATAAGGCCGCGTACACGAAGTTACGAGCCCTATCATTGCCTTAATAGCATGAAATTTCATTCCTAAGCGGAGAATTCTCCGGAGATCGTTAATACCACGTTCAGATCTCGGAAATCTGCCCGAAACAATAAAACGGACACACGCAACTGGAGGCTTCGGGGGCCAGAACGGCATGGCGTAAAAACCGACAGACGTTGAATTTTATTATTACATCTGGGCAGTGGCGTCTCGTTTCTTGAAGAAGTAAGTGTTCAGTAAGCAATCCAGAGGGTTCCGTTTCTGTACAGTGCAGACAGTTGGCTGAGTAAGAAGATGCAGGGGATCGATTCTCAATTCATTCCTTTCAAAATAAGAAAATATTTTTTTGTTGTCTCATTATCTTTATGATTCAAAAGGTGGCATCTGAAGGTATTCCAGCATCTTCAAGAATTTCAAGGCCAGGTGTACACATCTGGCTTTTCAGCTTTTGGCGCCTTTGCGGTGCCTTACTTACGATCTGAAGTACACAGCAGCATCAGTGGTAGAATCCACGCATCCAGCGACGTTGCAATGCCGCACTCCTACGATCTGAAGTGCACTGTAGCAGTGGTAGAATGCAACGATAAGTACGGCACTGCAATAAAAATGAAAAAATCCAACATTGCAGATTTCCCGCCATTTTGATTTTTTCACAGAATTCCTCACCATATATGAGTTAATCACCACGGTCTAAACTTATCACACATATCAGAATATAGCTCAAAGTTGACATTGAACATCCTGTATCTCACTTATGCTTCTAGAACGGGGTATATGTCATAGGGCAAGAATGACTCCCCTAATGTCATCTACATGGCTATATATGTTTATCTTGTTTATGGTGAAACACCCTGTATAGCAGCTCGAATCTCTCATAAGGTACCTCATATTATAAACTTTCAGGCGATTGAGAGCAAACAATGCCACGTGGTGCTAAATTACGACTAGGCAGCACAGCAACATTCAAGCTTCATTAAACCTCGTTAATATCTCAAGGTCAGGCACCTGAACGCGCTCTACCTGCTTCAACGTTGCCAAGAGCCGCGTTAAATATAAGAATTCGGAAAAATTCCGACATTCATAGGAAGAAACGGGGTGTTGTTTCGCAGGCTTCAGTGAGTATTTTTCGAAAAAAAATTTTTCGGGGTGTACTTAATTATTTTGTGAGAATACGCACTGTCAGTTTTATTTCCATGTTCACTCCATTTCAGTTTTAATATTCCCGAAAATTCTTGAATATAAAAATCTAAAAAAGAACTGCCGTGAAGGCAGCTGCTTTTGCGCGCATGTTCAATGTAGATGACCGTTTATTTTTGGAAATATTGGAAAAATAAAATTTTGAATGGGTATATCTACGAAATCATCGGGCAGATTCAACTGCCGGACCATAAACACAATAACTTTTCCCAATATTTCCTAAACTACAGATAAGATAGAATTGAAATTCAGTACTTCATCGCAAATACCAGCTCGAAGGTTCAGACAGAATTTAATGAGGATAATATAATAGGAAGAACACAGAATATTGAATATGTATTTGAAAGAAAAAATTTGAAATTTTTACTAATTGTTCTGATGACACGATCATCAAGAAATTCCGTAAGAAGTTGTATTTCAGCGTCTTCAAACTAGGTGCGAAGTTTCATCGTGATTGAATCAGTATTTCTTGAGTTATACCTAAAAAAACATTAATATCGGGAAGAGAACCTCGAAATTTCATATATTTTTTCCCAATATCTCCGAAACTAATAACCGTATCGAATTGAAATTTGGTACACTGCTGTGGAATATGGAGCTTAGAGTTCGTGCTGAATTTTTTCTCAACTGTGATGAACAGTTCGCGAAAAAAAAACGTTCAAAAAAATTATTTTTTTAAACTTAGTTATAGTATGATCCCCACGAAATTTCGCAAAAAGTTGCGCGTTGTTGTACTCCAACTAAGTGCCAAGTTTCGATCTAATCGTTCGAGTAGTTTTTGAATGATTCACAGAATAACGTAAAAATTTCAAAAGTCCCCAACTCCGAAACTGTTCGGCCGATTTTGCCCATTAACGAACTTAACCGTCTTATTTGGAAATTCAACCCAGGTTGATAGGATTCTCCGTACGACCGTAATCGTGCGTACGGAAGGCCAGGCAGAATCGATTTTCGTCATCAGTGAGTCCAACCTAGTCGTTTGAGACCATTTTCGGCTGAATCATAAAAAATTCCAGACATTTGGACAAAACGATAGCGCACTGTTCCCCAAAACAAACGCGCAAAAAAGTAACCTCAGTGCGCATTCTTACAATTTTTTTCAACCATTTGCACCAAAAAATTTTTGAAAAAAAACGAAATCTGGTTTCCAGAAGTTAACCCATTATAGAAGAAGTATAGTAGAACTCCAATGTTGCTCAACAAAAGTGACGATAACTATGGGTAAGTGTCACATTTAATAACGTATTGGTTTACAGGACAGACCGTCGGTTTCACAAAACTTTTTACATTCGATCAACTCGTTGATTTAGGTTTGCTTTCGATGGATGGGTTGAAATTGAAATGAAATTGAGCACAGAATTTGCTGTTGACTGTGAATCAAGCCCTTGATCGGATAATCAGAGTTTTGTGAAACTAGTCGAGAAGCTTGCGGTTTCACGCGACATCTATGAAAGTATGAATTGTGTATGCAGCTAAAGTTGTCCACACACAGGGAATCTGAATAGATTTGAATAATATCAACTTGGTTAAATTTGTCACTGTTTTCGAGAAAAATTACTTATTTCGCAGGAAATACTCGGAGATTCTGTTGCATGAGACAGAAACCACCCATGGTTGTCGGCCAGAACGGCCTGGTGTAAAAACAGACCGACGCGACGTCGAATTCTATTATCACATCTGGGTCAATCTACGCCCTTCGCGACGCCAAATTGCGGACACTGAAAGCTGTGAAATGTTTTAACAGGAGTGTCAACCAGACGTGTACGCCTTCTGAATATTTTATGCCAATTTGAAATTCAAATTCGGCGTTCGACTTGTGACAAAATGTGTACCACCTATACACAATACCATCGGCGCGATGGGAAATTGAAAAGTTATACAGTTAAATAAAACTCCAAACAGTATCGAACTAGCGAATTTTTGAACCTCTCGGGGGAGCGACGCTTTCCGTCAGCGTCGAGTAACGTAGTAAAACCTGTCTTTTATGGAAATTATATTTAAAACTTGCCTGAAATGCGGTATAGGGCTTTTATTTGGGTCTAGCATGCGCGGGGAATACATTTGCAGGCCCATTTGGGCCCTACGGCCTTGGAGCTGCGGATACCTAATGTTGTATACTTCATGCACTTTAGGAGAAACATTTTTTCTCTGCGGCAGACATAAAAAGATTGACTGGAGGATCGGGGAGAATGCTCGGTGTATACCCCCAACTCTTCGGAGGAAATACATTCCAGCCAGTTTTTGAGATGGGGTAATTTTAATCCAGGAATTTTCCACATCTTTTTTCTGAGGAACTATATTTTCAGGAAATCTCGGACCAAACATTTCTTTTTTTCGACATACTCCCATCAAAATTGCGGAATATTTTATTGAATCTTCACATAATAATAATAATAATTTATTTCTCGTTTAAGGCATCATATAATGTATAGGAATAGTCATCAAGAAAAAAAAATGAAACAATATTATGAAAATACAAAGTTGAAAACTGTAAAACAAAGTTAAAAAAGAGACTTAAATGATAGAGTTAGCAAAGAATTCTTGAATACTATAGAAGCATTTTTCAATCAACATTGATTTACTTCCTTCTTAAATCGTTTTTCACCAATTCCTTTGATATGTTTGGGCAAGTGATTATATAATTTAATTCCTGTGAAGGTTGGTGACGACTCATACTTTTAAGTATTATGTTTGGGAATACATAAAATATCATCATGTCTTGTGTTGTAGTTATGAAACTCAGTACATGTTTTGAGTTTTTTCAAATTTTGATGAACATACATAAGACAGTTCAACATGTATATTGATGGTAACGATAATATTTTAATTTCCCTGAATATAGGACGACATGAGTCTCGAGGTCTCAGGTTGAAAACGAGACGTAGTATTCTCTTCTGTGCAACAAATACACGCCCAGCATCTTGGGATGAACTCCATAGAACCACATTGTAGCAAAGATGACTATATATAATACACTGCTGAAATACACTCCAACAAGATGACAACGAACTCTTGAGCCGAGAAATAGCAAAGTAGCTTTTACTGATTTTATTACATACGTGGTCAATGTGAAAGGACCATCTCAATTTACTGTCCACGCGAACTCCAAGAAAAGTAACACACTCCGATGACCTGAGGCTGAAGTCCGAAAGGTTGACAGAGAAATCAAGACTGTCCGTGATCCGAAATTTGATGATTTTGGTTTTATCCAAATTAACAATCAAGGAGTTCCTACGGCACCAGACAATAAATCTTTTGATGAGAGACTCACAGATCCTTCTCAGTTCCTCAGGATTACGAGCTCTAATGGCCAAGGACGTATCATCTGCAAACAGAATGATAATGCAAGCCAAAATATACTGAGGAAGCTCGTTGATGAACAACAGAAAAAGAAGAGGTCCCAAAACTGACCCCTGAGGGGCATCTAACTTGGGATAATATCTTCGGGAATAGGATTTACCCAGCTTAACCACCATAGATCGGTTTGAGAGGAAACTGCGAATCCAATCGAGTAATACTCCTTGGAAACCCATTTGATACATTTTCTCAATAAGAAACTCTGGTTGAAGGCAATCAAATGCGCGAGTCAAATCAAAAAACACTCCAGCAACATGATCACCATCATCCAATGAGGTATAAACGAATTCGAGAAACTCGCAGCAGGCACTCTGAGTGGATTTTCCAGCTCTGCAGCCATGCTGACGACTTGACAGGACGGAAAATTTCGAAAGATAATCATACATTCTACGGCAGACTATCCTCTCGATTACTTTAGATAGCTGACTCAGCAAAGATATTGGACGATAATTTTCTAACAATAATTCATAACGATAATTTATCAACACTACCTCTTTTATGAACTGGTTTGACCACTGCTTGCTTTAATACTGCAGGAAATTGCACATACACAATAAAAGTGTGTCCATAATATCCTCAGCAAAAATGAGTGAGGCAGGCTTTCCCATGCCAGAACACCATTTTGTTTGAAGAATAGCCCATCATGTATACAGTTCCAGTTGTCAAAGATGAAACTAATTGTATCAGTGATCTGATTTCTTGACCAAGATGTAAACGTGCTGATTTCATTCCTCATATTATCTATGATTTCTAGGAGTTTGTTGTTGGGTGTATTGGTAAAAAGAATAACATCAGAACTAACTACTATGTAGTCATCATGAATTGTTATATCCCTCAATTTATTATAATAAGTTATTTCCACTCGCACATACAATATAAAATTGCATCTGAACCATCAAATAAGGGCGAGTATTATAAAACTATTTTGACAGATAACTAGAAGTTAACTTGTGAAATCTGGTTCAAAAATGAGAGTTAACTCCTCTCTGTAGTCAAAATATCACCAGTCTACAGGGAAACAATAGTGTGTCATTCGATTATTTGAATTTTGTCAGTTCGCTGGAATGCCTAGAATGGAAGAATAGACTTGTGGAACATTAGCCTGCCCGCTTGGGGTTCGCATGGTCTTCATGCTCATGACCTGGTCACAAAATGGATAAATAACTGTGTATTCTGTGTTCTGGATTAACGTCAATGGAGCTTAATTCAAGGCCTTCCCTAGCTCAGGGGTGGATTCACGAAAATAGGGAAATTTCTCGAATTTTATCAGATTTTATACCACACATAGTAGAATATTTCGAGAACAGCGCTGATATTACTTCATATAAACTTTATCTGCATTCTTCTTGCGTTTTCCTATGGTTTTATGAATCGGCAAGTCTATAAATAGGAAATTGTGGGATAAAAGTGATTATTGAAGAATATGTGTTAAAGTTAGAAAAAACTTCACACCAGAATTGATTTCGTTCGGCATAACGATACCAAAGCTACAAAAAAGTAGATCTTTTTGGAAATTTTAGTCTTTTGTATCTTTTCACCTGAGCTGAATGTGGAAAAATGGTAAATGAAAAAAGTTTATCCGATGAAAGGATTCTATGTTCATAATACAACTTGAAGATCCACCCTGTATAAGCTTACCTCCTCCGACATATATGAAATTAAATTTTGATTGATTATTCATAAGGACTCAACTGGCCACAAAAATACCAATTGCAATGAATAATGTTATAAAATATAGAAAAAAAAAGATTTCATGTTAACGAACTCGTCCATGCAAAGTTCAATTATTTTGTATTTGAAGCGCAACAATCCCAAGTTATTAAATTTTTTGCCATCATTTGAGAAAATATTGAACAAAATACTTACTTCCTGAGAACTGAAACACAACAATTGAAAGAACACACCACAAGTGAAACATCATTTCTCTATTATCTATTATCTATTCAGTTAAAAGTGAAACTGAAAAATGAAAAACAATTTCTTGGATACGTCTTCAAGAACTTTTTTGAATGAACAATTATATGATAAAACGGACCCCCATTTTCATTAAAGATAATTTAATGAATATGGTGATAATATAGCGAATATTTTTTTTTCAAAATTGGCTAAATAACCGAATCCAAAATCCATTATTTTATCACTCAGGCAAAAAACAGTCTTTATCTTATACATGTTTAGGCAACTAGTGTTAGAAAAGATTAACCGAAACTTTCCAAGAATATTGACAAAAACGTGAAATTACTCTTCCACTTTCATCCTCAACTCAAACTTGTCCTCATTTCATTCAATTTATCTTCAACCTTTTTCTACTGAAGATTTGGAAGTGACTTATGAATCGGAAATTAAAGGATAATATTGATATTTATTCTCAATAGTTGAATTTTCTAGAAATTGCAAATATTTCATTGATAAATATTTTTCACAAATCACCCGATGAAACATTTTGAACATTAACAATAATAATAATAATAATAATAATAATAATAATAATAATAATAATAATAATAATAAGAATAATGATGATAATAATAATAATAATAATAATAATAATAATAATAATAATAATAATAATAATAATAATAATAAAAATAATAATAATAATAATGATAATTATAATGATAATAATCTTCTCAACGAATTGGCATATGAAAGATACATCATCCGGTCGATTGTTGAACTATTATTCTGACCACCCGACATCTCAAAAAATGGCCATTATTGAAAATCTTTCGTTCAGGAATTACAAATTGAGTGATCCGGTATACCATGTGGAAAATGAAAATAAAATTAGACAGTTATTGAGGAGCAACAACTATCCCACTAGACTAGTCAATAGAGTAATAACAATTTATAGATATAGCTCATTATTTTTTATATTCACGCTTATTTCAAACTGTCAGTACGAAAGATTTTGGATTTCGATTGAAACCAGTAACGGATATCCACATGTAGACGATAATCGTACTACGCAAACCGAAATTGATGGAAACCTCCGATCAACCGAATTTTTTTGGAGATCTGCATTATTTTAAATTACGCTACTTAATTCGCGTTCCGCATGCAAAAGTGTTATTCAGTTATAAAAGAGTATTTATTGAGATTTCAATGTTTCAAATGAATTTTTTCATGGAATTGTTTTTTGTGTTCTAAAAAACCAATGATTTATGAATAAAATAAAAGTTTTATTCAAAATATGAATGAGCTTCATGAAGAAATTTAATCTTAAATCCCGTAATCCGCAGGGTGATTTCTATAAATAATATAATAATTTGATCCGATTTTCAGTAGTTATGTTTAAGATATTGGGAGAGAAAACCCAAAAATATTTAATCTGAACTACTTACGATTATGAAATTGTCAAGAACATCGATGGGGCATTTGCAAATTGTGTTTATAAAATAATAACGCATCCATTAAAAATTTCTCGATATGTGTTGAAAATTTGGTAATCAATATTTTCATCTACTTTCAGATGTATGATTCTGGATGAAAAGTAAACCGATTATTCCAGTGAATTCCAATCTTAGAACCGAATGCGATGATGTCATTTTCACATTATTGGAAATTTGCAGCGTTTCTCCTTATAACTCAGGAACCACTGGTCGCGAATCATCCGGGTGAAATTTTTTTGGTTTAGTTTTGCAACACTAATCAACGTTCAGAGTTTCATGAAAATTCGGTGTTAAGTTTTCGAGAAATAATTTTTTTTCCCCACAGCCCCCGATTTTGAGCCCTTAGGATACACCGATTCTGCTGAAAAGCGTGAAGGATCAATCCCGAGCGACACACAATTTTTCTAGCAAGTTTCACTGATTTCGGTTCAGTACTTTCTGAGAAAACCCCGGACAACGGACGGCGGATGGACGGATTTTTTTTATTAGTTTATTCAAATCTACATACTCCAAAACGTAAACTGTGAAATTTTCAAGGAGGGTTAAAATTTTTTTTTTGTTGGTCGATCACTAAGTTTTATTTTTTGATTTCATCAAATAATAAACCAAAACAAAAATCAAAAGATTGTGTTCATAGTGTTTCCTGTATTTGTGGAAACACATATACCGGAGAAACGTCTGGACCATTAGATATCAGAAAACGAAAGCACAAAAACAACTCAAGGAATAGAGACATACAAAAATCACAAATAGCGAGCCATGTATGTGGGACTATTGGGAATCACATGATGGATTGGGACAATACGAAAATACTGATGTAGGAATCAGATAATTTGAAAAGAAAAATTAAGGAGTCCTCTTGCATTTTGTTAAATGGAGAGAGTAATTTTTCTCATTGTTCTATAGAAATAGACCCTATTTGGCTGAATTTACTTAAAAAAGAGGTAGAATCAAAAAACTTTCAAACTAAATAAATCTGTGTTGCTATGATTTCTCAAAAAATGTCAGTTTTACAAAAGTCTTAAAACGAAACGAAAACCAAATGCTAATAATTCTTGAAATTTTCTCCTTTGTCTGATGAAAGAGTCAGATTTGTACTCTGAAACGTCACAGTTCGCTTTTTTTGTCGATTGTGTTGTTCCTGTATTGTTCATTAGGCGATCTGCTTTGCAAGAAACTGCCCTTGACAAATAGTTTAATATTACAATCAGCAAGGGCACTTTTCATGAAAAAATATTTTTTATTTAATTTTTACCAGTTCTGTTTCAGATATTGGGAGTGAAAACCCAGAAAAAACCTAAAAAATTATAAGAAATCCTCCAAAAATAAGTTTTAATCGATAGATAGGAGCTAGGTTTTCAAGTACTTGTTTGCATATTTGATTGATTGAATTTGTTTAAAGAAGTGAAATTTGCGTCTTAATTTAAGTTTGTAACGCCACGGTGGTCAGTTTGAGAACCTTAGATAGACAGAAAGGAGCTAGGTTGTCAGGTTGTCAGGACTTTTTCAGTTTCTGTGTTTACATATTTCATTTTTATGAAAGAGTTATGTTTCATCTATTCTAATTCAGAGTAGCAATGCAACAATTACTGTTAGAAGTATTTCAATAGTATTTTAATAGGTATCAACTCATTTCAACTCTGAATGAGAAGATTAATTCTTAATTATTCGGAATATCTTGAACTCATACAAGCCAGGAAAATATTTGAGATATTATGTTGCATATTATTTGCGAAACTAATAAACTTTCAACCTTTTTACTTACGCAACTTGATCTTTAAACAAATACCCCCATAGAACTACTGCTTAAAAAATTTAAAGATAGTTGGTATTGTGACACAAACTTTTTGGAATATTAGGCGAATATTCATAGCTCTACTATTTATATAGGTAAGGACTCAATTCACACAATATATTGTGGAAAAAATGAATACACTCACATAAAACTAATGCTACTTATACCGTAAGCCTTATCCGTTATGGGTTGTCAACTAAATCCTATCAACACTCATAAGATTGGTCTTTAAATAGCCGTAATAAATGAAACCTTGTACAGCTTAGATTTCATCGGCAGAAGCACGTAAAGCGAAGAGTATTCATCACCAGATGATTCCTAGTTGAGTCTCCTTTTTTTCAATCGGTCAGTTCTACTTCTAAAACATTCACGTTTTTCCTCTATCACAGAGAAAAAGGTTCTCTTAAATCAATTTGTAACAGCATTAATTCAAGAGAATGGTACTCTTGAATAGGTCCAACCAAATATTAGTTTGATTTTTCGATTAAATACTCTTGACCCATGTGAATAATGATCCTCTTGATTCAAGCGGAATCACGTTTGATACAAATGAGAAATCTAACAAGAATTACTGGACATGTTTGCTAAATATGTTTCATATTATTATTCTGAAATACTGTGTCTTTGATACGAATGTGCAATTTCTTCTTATTGTATTCAATCAGATCTCCAAATTTTTTACAAAGAGTATATAGAATGTTTGCAATTAGCGGCTCTCAAATACAAAAAATGTATATGATGATAGCTAGATATCAATCATAAAGATGGTGCGAATAGGGGATCACCTTCTAACAAGATAGTTTTTTGGGAACAGTGTTTCGAAGATCCAAGAGCAGAAGTATGTTGTAACAATTCGTTCGATTACTATGTATACTCACGACCTCCAAACATTAAATTAAAATGTGTTGTCTGGAGTTCACGCATATACATGTGCCAATGTTTTTGCATAACATACATACATGTAAGCATGCATCCACATATACAACTATGTTTCAATTCAAAGTTTGTTCGCGATTAACCAAGCTTATCAAAACCAACCTTTTCTTCTTGACTTTTCGAAACTCTGGTCCCGAAAAACTTCCTCGATCTTGATAAGTAGTTTTACATTTACACAAAATCAATAATGCACCATCAAAAACACAAACGCAATTGTTCACTATTCACTATGGCGGCCATGACGTTCTTTCCTATCTAAATATCCATATGATCTGCCGTCTGCGATTCTACATTCCACGCATCTTCAGCTGTAATACCGCTTATTAGTCGAGGGGGTCACGTGTACGTGCCTTCGTCATCACAACACATTTAATGAGAAATGATATTCCTGATCCGAGAGAACTATGCTTAGCTGAAATTATTTTCTGTAGTGAAGAGTACGTATGCCTTGGTTCAACTAATTTCGATTCAAGAAAATTTATGTAAACAGGCAAACAACGAAATGAGTTGAACATGGAGGTATATTGGTCAATTTTAAATTATTACTCTTGGGGGAAGATTATTTATTATTCAAGAATATGTTTATATTTGTTCCTTTTTCACAGATGTGCATGAATGTGATCATATATTTCATGAGCAATTCGTTCCTTTAACCAAAACTCGAAATTTTTCACCAGGCTATGGAAATCTTTGGAAAGGGATATTTTAGTTGGCTTTTCCTCAGTAAAAACACTTGTAAAATCACAAAAACACCAAGAAAAATGCATGAACTTTGTCATTTCCTTGACATTCCCTCTAACTTGTCAATGATAATATCTGTACCTCGGGTTACTCGGATAGCCACCAGAGAAAGTATCGCTTATTTTTGCGCGCATGTTCTCGGGGAACAGCGTGCTATCGTTTTGTCCAAATGTCTGTAATTTTGGATGATTGAGCCAAAAATGATCTCAATCGACTAGGTTGGACTCACTGTTGACGAATCCAGTGTCAAAATCGATTCTGTCCGGCCGGCCGGCCGTCCGTCCGGCCGTAGACACAATAACTGTCGACAGAAGCTAGTTAGCAACTTGAAACTTTCAGGATAGGTTGCGCATCAAAATGCCGCGGTTGAGTTCGTTAATGGGCCAAATCGGTCGAATAGTTTCGGAGTTATGGGTACTTGAAGTTTTGAAGTTATTTATTCTTTATTTCAGAAACTGCTAAAGCGATTGGATTCAAACTTGGCAGTTAGGTGGAGTATGATGACACGCAACTTCGAGCCAAATTTTGTCAGGATCATATTGTCAGTTGATTCGAAGAAACAATTTTTTCCAAATTTTTTTCCAAAAAAGCTTTTTTCTGGACACCATTCATCATATCCAGAAAAAATTTCACTCACACTTTGAGCTTTATATTTTACAGCAGTGTACCAAATTTCAGTTCGATACGATCATAAGTTTTGGAGAAATCGGGAAAAAATATGTCAAATTTCGAGGTTTTCTTCTCGATATCGTTGATTTTTTCGGTATAACTCGAGGAATACTGATTCAGTCCTGATAAAACGTCACAGCTAGTTTTGAGATGCTAAAAGATAACTTTATGCGGAATTTCGTGATAATCGTGTCATAAGAACAATTTGAAAAAAAAAATTTCTATGATTTTCTTATCATATCATCCTCAAATTCTGTATGAAACTTCGAACTGTTATTTTTCGATGGAGTACTGGATTCAATTCGATCTGATCTGTATTTTTGGAAATATTGGAAAAATAAAATTTTGATTGGGTATATCTACGGAATCATTGGGTGGATTTTACCCATTCACGAATTCGGCCTTCGTAATTAAGGTCCTTAACTTCTCTACAAATATCGAGATTCTAAGTTGTTTCTTTCAGAAGTTATTGTGTTTACGCAGTCGGCCGTTAGGCTGACCGTGAACACAAACGACTTAGAATCTCGATATTTATAGAGAAGGTTTGGACCTTAATTACGAAGGCCGAATTCGTGAATGGGTAAAATCGCCAATTTCTTCGCTGAGCCTCTATTCCTAAAAGAGTTTCCATAATCAGAAATCATTCAATGCGATACGAATCATCGAATAACAACGAGAGGAAACTTCCGATTTCCACTTTCGCTTTCACACCCTCATCACCTTGGAAAACTTTGATTAGTTCTTATCAGAAGAAGAGGTAAATGATCTAAATGAAGATTGAACCGCAATTCAACTAATTGAATTCATCTTCCATGAAATTGCGTCTACCGCTCTTATACCCACGGGAGGATTCTCAAAAAAATCACGACGGATCTGAAATGTTGGCCACTTCGTCTTTGTCTTTCCAATCTTGGGAAAAGACTAAAGCAAACGAGGGAAATCGGGTTGCCGCGCCCGGGCCTCACGGAGAACTTTTAATTGGATTAGAATCTAATTTGACCAGAGTGACCACAGTCGACCGCTAAGGCACCGGAACTGTCTGAAAGCAAATCAATTTATTCATTAATATTTTATTTAATGTCGGACTCGTTTTCTGTTTTGCCAGAGTTCGGCCCCACTAGAAATCAATTCACCTTTTTCTCAGGGGAGAACGGGAAATTGATTTTAGTGTGTTTATGAGAATGGAAGTTTTTCCGAGTTTCATGGTGGGGAGTGATTAATGAATTGATGATTTTCTTGACGAGTAGATGACAGAATAATATTTTTAATATCGATGAAATACGCCTCATAGCGGAATATTTCTTTCACACTTAACTATAATAATAAATATGAGATGGTAGTGGATAGAGGCGGTGTTGCCGAAAGGATAATGATTGAAGGTATCTTATTAGAACCCTAGAAAAGCACTGCTGTGAAGGCAGAAGCTTTTGCGCACATGTTCGATTATCGATAAATCCAGTAGTTACTGGATTTCAATTCGATCCAATCTGGAAATATTGGATGAAATTTCGAATCTAAGGAATCATTGGGCGGATTTTACCCATTCATGAATTCGACCTTCGTAATTAAGCCCCGAACCTACTCTAGAAATGTCGAGTTTCTAAGCCGTTTTTTCTGGAAGTTATTGTGCTTACGGCCAAACGGCCGAGTAGGTTTTGGGCTTAATTGAATGGGAGAAATCCGCCCAATGATACCGTAAATATACTCATTCAAAATTTTATTTTTCCAAGATTTCCAAAAATACAGGTCAGATTGAATTGAAATCCAGGATTTCTTCGAAGTTTTTTTCAAAGCGTTCTAATAACAGGATCATCATGAAATTTGCACGAAGTTGCGCATCGGCATTTTCAAACTAGATTCATCGTAGCAGCATTTCTTCAACGATTTCTCTGACAAATCGCACCTAGATAAACAGAAGCAGAGCTGATATGTATAAAACTTGAACTAGAAACTTAAAAATCTAGAGAAGCACTGACGTGTGGTCAAGAGCTTTTACGCATTTGCTCAAATTCTAACTATTAGATCAACACGATTTGCACTTAGTTGCGTGTTGGTAATCTCCACCTGATTACGGAGTCTCAATCTGAAATTTAAAACATTGTTGTTCAATACTGACTCTGAGATTCGTACAAGATTCCGTTGAAATCTAATCAATATTTTCAGAGAAAAAGGATTTTTCATCAAAAAAGTTGAAAATTTTCGAATTAATTTTTTTGATTGGGGTTTTTCCTTTAAATGAAAATGCAGGTCATAACATAACATAAAATTTAATTCAGCTCAGAATATAAGAACTTGATCTAACATTAAAAGAGAGAAAACAAGTAACTTACAGTCTTTTTGTGGTTTTATGTCAGAATCATGAAAGATATGAAACAAACAATAAAACTTGGACACCATCAAACGAGAAATGAGCAAAAGAATGGGGGTTTTTCCTTCAAACGAAAATGCAGTAATTTTCATGAAAAACCTTCAGAACATCACATTTCAAACATATAGTTTCAATATTATATTTTTGAAGAAATGTTTGATCAGATAAAACTGAAAAATAAAAATGGGGATTTGCATTTAAAGGGATTTGTCTTGAGTGCACGATATGGCAACGTCGAATTCAGCTTTCTCGGAAAGAAAAGGACGTCAAATGTGTTATATTGCTTAGTAAAACAGAGATAGCTATACTTCGATCTAGTTAGAGTAGAAGACAGCGACCAAGGAATAGAAAAAGAAGAACACAGACTGTAATACTGCCATATTACTGACAAATCGCAGACGGAAATTGTTTGGTTGTATTGACAAAAAACACGTGTGTACCACAGAATAGGAATAAATATTTCATTATTCTATAGCAGGAAAAGCTATTCTACTAAACACCGTTGTCACTTCGTGCGTGCCTGGCAAATCCCAAGCCCCAATTTTGAAATCTGATTTTGAATACTTTCTGAAGGTAATTTGGAAAAATGATGAATGAAACCCAAAATAATTATGTTCAAATTGGCATTTGCAGTAATAACCCAAATTCAGGAAAAACCACCATTCTCTAACCACTAGGTCCATACGAAATTTTGCTCTAGGTTGCGCGTTGGTATTCCGAAAATGTTCACGAACTATCGATTTGATCGAGTCAATACTTCACGAGATATATCGAGGAACCCCAAAATTTCAAATGGTCCTAACTCCGAAACAATCCAACAGATTCCACCCATTAACGAACTAAACCGAGAGATTCAGACTCCAAACCTAATCTGTCGTTCCGTTTGCAGTACCGGTTCCGTGAAATATTGTAAGGTGAAAATGAATTGATGTGTGCACACTTTCCTTCCCGGTGACGTTCCGTCTCCATGCCATTTTCACCCACTGAATGCAGTACAATTTTTTTCAATCTCGATGAAATGCAATATTTAGCGGAATATCTTTATCACATTTATGATATGGCAGTCGATATGGGCGGTGTTGCCAAGAGGAAGAGTAGTTATGGTATCTACTTACAATTTTCGGTTAAAAAAGTAAAAATCTAGAAAAGCACTGATGTGAGGTCAGGAGCTTCTACGCGGTTGTTCAAATTCTAACTATTAGATCAACACGAAATTTTGCACCAAATTGCGTGTTGATAATCTCCAGCTGAATACGAAGTTTCAATCCGATGGCATTCGTACTTCTTGAGATATTGTGGAAATAATGTTAAAATTCCAAACAACAACGGAATATGGCACATTTTTTTTCCTCATAACTCCGAAAGTGAATGTCGGGTCGAATTTAAATTGAAAACATTGTTGCTCAATACTTACTCTAAGGTTTGTACAAGATTCCGTCGAAATCTAAACAATTTTTTCAGAGAAAAAGGCATTTTATCCAAAATTCCAAAACTGTCCACGAAATTTCAATTTGATCGAGTCAATACTTCATGAGATATCGAGGAATTAACCTCAAAATTTCAAATGGTACGAACTCCGAAACAATCCAACCGATTCCACCCATTAACGAACTCAACCGTGATATTTAGACTCCAAACCTAATCTGTCTTTCCGTTTTCAGTATCCGTTCCGTGAAATATTGTAAGGTGAAAATGAATTGATGTGTGCACACTTTCCTTCCCGGTGACGTTCCGTCTTCATACAATTTTTGCCCACTGAATTTACCGGAAAATTACGGAACGTGTAGTGAGAATGAACCTTTACTCTGGGAACTTGAAAACATACAAACAATCTAGGTCGGAAAAATACAGTTTAATTCTTTCAATCTCGATGAAATGGGCTTTTTAGCGGAATTTTTTCATCACAAATATGATATGGTAGTCGATATGGGCGGTGATGCCAAGAGGAAGAATATTCATTGTCTCTACTTACAATTTTCGGTTGAAAACGTAAAAATGAGTATGAAAATTCTTGGTCAACTTTTCGAAAAACAGAATAATGAGTTCGCAAGTATACAGTAAAATCTAGATATATTACAAATCCTAAATCTATCTGTATTCTCATTCCGAGGAATTCGAGAAGAATCTACCCAAGTTGAATAAACTCATATATAGCTGAATTGTATAAACCTCGCATCGTAGCAGCATCAGTTCAACGATTTCTCTGACAAAAACCCATAGACGGACTGGCTGGCGCCCGCCGCTTCGTCACTATCGAATAAATTTTCTGTTAGTTGTTCCGCTAGTTTTTCCTCAAAGAAAACAACTCGCCCCAGTTCTGCTATTATGGCAGCTGAAAACCCGACATAAACCCGGGGATGAATCATCGCTGATAATGGTTTTATGTAAGGAAAACTTCGTTGCATCCCCCTCTTCGGGGAGAATGAAAGAAGAGAAAATTAGAATTGTCATTTCACAGTTAACCATTTAGGCTTTATTGAATATTTTCAGTTATAATAACTCGATACGACTACAATGCAATAACTGGCAGAGAAGAATATTTGAATGTTCAGGTGTTCATTTGTCGAGATTCACCTTGAATTTCACATTACCAAAGAAATTTTACATATATTTTTCTCAATATCTACGGAAAAAAAAAAATTGATTTTTTATGAAAAACGCCTCGCGGATTGCAAAATTGAAGTGTTTTTCAAGGGCAGTTCCTCGGAAAATAGGTTGCGTAATTAACAAAACCGGAACAATACAAACGATTAACAAAGTGAATTGTGACGTTTCAGAGTACAAATCTCACTCTTTCATCAGAAAAACAAGAAAATTTTCAGAATTATTCCTTTTTGTCAAATTGACATTTTGTAGAAATCACAGCAACACAGATTCATTTGGCGTGGGAGTTTCTTAATTCTCCCTGTTTTTTACGTGAATTCAACCAAATATGGTCCATTTCTACAGAATAATGAGCAACATTTCCTTCTCCATCCAACATGATGCAGGAGGTCTCTCCAATTTCTGTTTTCGAATTAGCTGGTTTCGACATCAGTATTTATGAAATGAAAATTTGAGGAATCCTAGATTTCGTCGAATGGAAAGAGTAATTTTACTCGTTTTTCTGTAGAAATGGACCATATTTGGCCGAATTCACTTGAGAAAGAAGTATAATT
This sequence comes from Myrrha octodecimguttata, assembly GCA_958510865.1. Taxonomy (NCBI): domain Eukaryota; kingdom Metazoa; phylum Arthropoda; class Insecta; order Coleoptera; family Coccinellidae; genus Myrrha; species Myrrha octodecimguttata. Next base: position 66,258,823 of record OY294058.1, on the reverse strand, counting down.
AAAAAATATTCAAACGAAGTGAATCTGTGTTGCTGTGATCCCTAAAAACTACGATTTGACAAAATTCTCACAAAACGAAAAATCAAAGATAATTCAGATAATTTTTTCTTTTGACTGACGAAGGAGTCAGATTTGTACTCTGAAACGTTACAGTTCGCTTGTTATTGTTTCGGCATTGTTCATTGGGCAATCTGTTTTCAAGAAACTGCCCTCGGAAAATAGTTCAATCCTGCAATCCGCAAGGGCGTTTAAAAAGAAAAAATTCCAATTGATTTTCACCTATAGTTCTGCTTCTGATATAATAATAATAATAATAGTTTATTGATCCTCTGAGACAAATTAATGTATAGGATAAATCATACAGATAAAGAAAAATATAAATTAGCTATACTCCATTCACTTTTATAATGTAGCCCGGTTGGCCATGATTTAGGTTTATCAAGTTTTTTCCCTTAAAACTGACGCAGGTTGGCACTCATGAAATATCGGCAATGTCAAAAGACGTTGCCAAATTTCAATTTCTACTATTATCAATATCAATCGATTCTAGATTTCTAAATCTCAGCATAATAACGCTTGCAAACTAATAAAAATGCCGAAGGTAGTTTTGAAGAAGCAGAGGCAAAGTATCAGGAAGTGCTATGTAGAATTGAAATCGGCTTTTTCTGATAGTAACCCTGATAATTCGGAATCAATAATTCAACACAAGCTATGCATCATTTTCGACGTACGTAAGTGGAAACCAAGGAATTATATTTTATGTGAATAGATATTTATTTTTTAGCTGCACATCAACACAATAAGGAAGATTTTAAGTGAAAGAGACGACAAAGAATATCCTTCTATTGGTGCACCCAAAAAGACTGAACTGAAGACTTTATTTTGAAAAACCCGATTCTTGATTTCCTTACAAGAAAATAGCATAACTAAATCTTTCAACCATGTTTATATACGTGAAATATTTCCAGTATTAACAGAGACAAAAGTTTCTTCAACATTCGCCAGGTCTTTGGAATTATCGAATTCAAATAATATTTTCTCAAATTCATTACTTTATCAATGTAGATTGACATTTGAAAAATAAGTAATTACTACGACCTCTATGTAGAGAGGACAACGTTGCATAGTTATCTGACAGGAAAATGACTATAACCTAACAATTTCAAAATATACACGGTGAAATCTGTCAGGATGTCATAGCCAACCGGGCTACATTATAAAAGTGAATGGAGTATAAATCACTATAACATCATTGAGGTAATCGTTTACCGTATAATAACATCCACTTAACATTAACTTCTTAACAGTTCTTTTGAATTTGTTTAAATCTAGAGATCTAACATTATGAGGCAAATGGTTAAAAAGTTTAACACATTGATACATAGGAGACATCTCAAACTTAGTTGTTCTGTGCTTGGGGACATATAATGTTCTCTCACTTCTGGTACCATAGTTATGAAAACTGGACAACTGAACAATACTTTTCTCATTTTCCTTCACATATAAAAGAGCTTTTAGAAAAAAATGGATGATAATGTAAGTATATTGTTTTCTACAAATATAGGTCTACAAGACGAACGTGGAGGTATATTGAACAGCATGCGTAAAATACGTTTTTGTATTATGCAAGCCCTTCCAACGTCCAAAGAGTTTCCCCATAGCAGAATATTGTATGATAAGTGGCTATAGACCAAACTATAATATATGTTTATGAGTGATTCTATAGGAATTAAGGTTCTCATCCTATTTAGAGCATAATAAGAACTGTTCAGTTTTTTGCACACAGAATCAACGTGCATATCCCACTTCAAATTATTGTCAAGGTGAATGCCGAGAAATTTAGTACCATTCTCAGATAGAATAACACTATACAAATGGAGAATCACCAGCTTACGATCACTATGCCCAATTTTAAAATAAATAAATTCGGTTTCATCAATGTTTATCATTAAGTTGTTTTGGTGACACCAGTTAACAAAGCTCTGTAACAGAAGCTCACACAGCGCCTGAAGTTCTTCGAACGTTGGGGCCGAAAGCACTACCGAAGCATCATCAGCGAAGAGGCTCAACAAAAACTTACCTATAAGTGACGAAAAGCGACTACGTGTGACCAGAATCAGGAACATATATGGAGGTAAACCCAGAAAAACACTACGAAATGGTGCACAATCCATAATAAACTTTATATATTTTATGCGATATCGAATAGAATTGAAATTCAAGAATATTCTGAAAATTTTCGGAAACAATTTTTGGGCGCATGTTTCAGGGAAACAGCGTGCTATTGTTTTGTCCAAATGTCTGTAATTTTCGAATTTTCAGTCTATAATGTTCTCAAATGACCAGGTTAAACTCACTGATGACGAATTCGGCGTCAAAATCGATTCTGTCCGACCGGCCGGCTTACCGCGGACACGAACAGAGCAAGCGAGCGATTTTAAACTTTCAGGGTAATTCGCGCATCGGAATGCCGCGGCTAAGTTCGTTAATGGGCCAAATCGGCCGAATGGTTTCGGAGTTATAGCCATTTGAAGTTTTTAGGTTATTTCCCTGATATTACAGAAACTAGTGGAGCAATTGGATTGAAACTTGGCAGTTAGTTGAAGCATAAAAACGCGCAACTTTGAGCGAAATTTTGTTGGGATCGAATTGGCACTTGATTCAAAAAAAATGTTCTCCAAGAAAAATTGTTTTCCAGAAACTATTGATTGAGTTGGAAAACAACTATGCTCCTACCTCGAACCTCATATGCTACAGCAGTGTACCAAATTTCAATTCGATACGGCTGTTAATTTTGGAGATATTGGGAAAAAATATGTGGAATTTCGTGGTTTTCTTCACGATATCGTTGTTTTCTTCATTAAAACTCAAGGAATACTGATTCAATCGTGATGAAACTTCGCAGTTAGTGCGAAGATGCCGAAGGACAACCTTGTGCAAAATTTCGTGATGATCATATCATCAGAACAATTTGAAAAAAATTTAAATTTTTTTTCAATAATTCGATATTCTGTGCTCTTCTCATCACATTTTCCTCATGAAATTCTGTATGAACCTTCGAACTTGCGTTTTTCGATGAAGTACCGGAATTCAATTCGATCTAATCTTCATTTTTGGAAATATTGAGGAAATAAAATTTCGAATGGGTGTACCTACGGAATCATTGGGTGGATTTTACCCATTCACGTATTCGGCCTTCGTAATTAAGGTTCAAATCTTCTCTGCAAATATCGAGGGTATAAGTTGTTAGTTCGTTAGCCGCTAGGCCGACCGTAAACACAATAATTTCCAGAAGAAACGACTTAGAAACTCGATATTTGTAGAGAAGGTTTGGGGCTTTGTGGCGAAGGTAGAATTCGTAAATAGGTTAATCCACCCAATGATACCCAGTCAGAATTTTATTTTCCCAATATTTCCAAAAATAAAGACCCAATACTTTATCGAGAATAACCTAGAAAAGCACTGCCGTCAAGGCAGCAGCTTTTGTGCGCATGTTCAAATTCGTTGCCAAATCGGCCATCTCCATCGAACATGCACGCAAAAGCTGCTGCCTTCACGACAGTGCTTTTCTAGGTTTCTCAGATATACCGCGGCTGATTCTCGAGACCTGTATACAGTGCTTTCAGGATGAAAGGAACGAATTCATTTAAAAATTAGGTTTCTATTTCATGTTAAAATCCTCGGACACATCGATCATTATATTTATCTGGGCATTTTTTGCAATGAAAATTTTGCATAGCGGTTGTCTCATTTGAGAGCTGACTTGTCATTACTTTCTTTAAATGTAATACCCTGTATATTATTTCACTTCACAATTCTACGATAAATTCTTATTACTTTTTGTGAACATACCGTATGCCTAAACTCGTAGATTCCCAGTTATAACGGAGATAGTGGATAATGAAAGATACGGCATGAAAACACACAAATGTAATTACTATTTCATGACTGAGGTTCAGTCTGTTGTCCGTTCACTTCGAGGCATTTCTGAATTCGATACTATGTCTCCCGTTGCACATCTCGAATTTCTTCTGATTTGATAAGTAATAAGAATTTATCGTAAAATTGTAAAGTGAAATAATATACAGGGTATTACATTTAAAAAAAGTAATTACAAAGTCATCTCTCAAATGAGACACCCTGTATACAGAATTTTTATAAAAATACTAATCGACGTATCCGAGGATCTTAACATGAAATAGAAACCTAATTTTTGAATGAATTTGATCCTTTCATCGTGAAAGCACTGTAAGCAGACTTCGCCAACTCCACCTCATGCACTATATCGAAGATATGAAACTCTCTCGTTACGATAAATATAAAAGCGGATCCCTCATAAATTAATTAATACTTGCGGAATCGAACCCCCGGAGTGTAATTCCGACCGGCGCTTACGTCCTCCGGAAAGAGGAACATTGCTGATAAGGAAGTGTTATCTTTTATTAACGCATCGGATTGTGTAACGTGTATAACGTTTGCGTCGGAAAGATTTAATGAATCCATAGAAGGAAAATGCCTCTATCACGGCACCACGCCACACGATTCTGATAACCATCTACCCGTGTTTTACATGAGATCGTAGACTAGCCCGGAATAACTGGATCACGTGCCGAAGGGCGAGTTGCCTAGGAAGACACAGGGGTGGTTTCTTCGGTTTCATTAGCTTTGTTTTGGTTCCAAGTTCAGAACTTTTCAGAACGCATGCGCGATTGGGATTTTGTGTTCTGGTTCATTTCAGAATCGCGATCGCGCATGCTCGAACAGTTCTGAGCTTGGAACAGTCCTAGGATAGTTCTAGAGCTGCGCAGAACTGATGCGCTAATGAAGCTCGATTCTGAACTTTCCTAGAACAGTTCTTAAAGCGATGAAACCAAAACACGAATTAAGTTCGGGTTCAAGGATCGTGCAGGAAAAAAACCTTGGGTTTGTGTTGGAAGAAAAATGGGAATGTTATTCACGTCTTATTGTCTGTGGTATGATTAATGAATATGCGAAAATTCCTGTCGCAGTTTTATATGTAATTTCCATAATTTCGGAGAAACATTTTGCGTCAACTTTATTTATTTTCTGCAAAAAATCGTTTTTTCAACTTTTTGATTCTCACTATACGTTCCGTAACCTCCGAGTATCCTTTCCGTAAATTATATGAGGTGTAAATGAAGTTATATATGCACACTTTACTTCCGTTCACGTTTCGCCTAAATGACATTTTTGCCTACTAAATTTTGACGTAAATCATACCGAAAGGATACAGAAAGGTAACGGAACGTATGGTGAGAATCAACCTCTATAAAGAAAAAATTTGAAAGAACGATTCGTTGCAGGAAACAAATGAAGTTGACCCAAAATGTTCCTCCGAAATTATAAAAACTACATATAAAACTGCGACAGAAACCTATATATTCATTAACTATACCACAGGCAATGAGACGTGAATAACATTTCCATATTTCTTCCAACACAAACCCAAGATTTTCTTCCTTCACGATTCTATAACCCGATCTCAATTCGTGTTTCGGTTTCATCGCCTTTAGAACTATTCTAGGATAGTTCAGAATCGGGCTTCAACAGCGCATCGGTTCTGCGCAGCTCTAGAACTATCTTAGGACAGTTCTGAATTTTGAAACAAAAACAAAGCTTTGTTTTGGTTCCAAGTTCAGAACTGTTCGAGCATGCGCGATCGCGATTTTGTCTTTTGTTTCATTTCAGAACCGGTTCAGGATTTGAGAAATCTTGTTTTGGTTATTTTCAAAATCGTTTCCGAACTGTTCTAGAACTGTGAAGGGAGTTCTCATGTTAGATTCCGTTTAGGTAGTTCGTTCAAGTGTAGAGTGACTATCAACGATTTAACTGGTGTGAGGAAACGGTGAGCTGTTAAATTCAAACTTTCGTTATTGGGAATTCTTTCGCTTTAACTTCCAATAATTATCTAAAAGATTCAACTTCCATTGTCCACACCAAGGATGTTTACCTTCTTCTCAGATAAATCTCCTATCCTTATTGTATAACACTGTTTCTAATCAATTTTGTCTTCAATACGCACTTATTTGAGATACATTCATAATTGAATTCGTTGTTATATGAATCAATATTTTTTGGTATTACTTACTTTCCGACTGTTGATTCATTTTGTGAAATAATCAAATTAAGAAAAATTCCAAAAAGAATTTTATAGAAAAAATTAATAGGACGCAAAATAGTTCCCCAAAAATATATGAATTACAGATAAAACTACGATAGGGACCTTCACATATTCATTAATTATACCACGAAAAATGAGACGTAAATAACAATTTCCTGCCAACACAAATGGAAGATTTTCTTCCTTCACGATCCTGATGAGAACCCGAACTTTATTCGCGTTTTGTTTTCATCGCTTTTAGAACTGTTCTAGGATAGTTCAGAATCGGGCTTCAACAGCGCATATTCTGCGCAGTTCTAGAACTATCCTAGGACAGTTCTAAATTTGGAAACCGAAATAAAGCAATTAGCTTCGTTGTGGTTTCGAGTCCAGAACTGTTCGAGCATGCGCGATCGCGATTCTGTGTATTGGCTCATTTCAGAACAGTTTCAGGATTTGGGTAGGTAGTTCTGTTATGGTTATTTTCAGAATCGATTCCGAACTGTTTTAGAACCATGAAAGGAGTTCGGACATCAGAGACAGAATCGGGTAGTTCGCAGAAATGTAGAGTGACTATCAATGATTTAATGCCTCCGCATCGATTCTATGCGCCGTTCTAAAAGTATTCTAGAACAGTTCTAAATTTGGGGACCAAAACTAAGTTATTAGCTTTTTTTGGGGTTCAAGTTCAGAATTATTTGGAACGGTTCAAGCATGCGCGATCGTGATTTTGTGTTCTGGTTCATTTCAGAACAAGCCTGTATTTGCATCATCAGGGCTATGGGAACATGCGCGAAAAGAGCACTTGACGTCATCACAGATCTCAGTCTTTTACATCTTGTAATCAATAGGGTAGCATAGTAGCAAATCTAGAGTAGCTATTTTTTTACAAGAACTCTTCAGATCATTTGTAATACTGGAATATTTCCTAAATTTAATACTTCAACTTCTATAGATTCAGATAACAAATTTCGGGTTGTGATACCGTCCGACCCTGCCGACCTCAGCTCCATTTGATTCCTCCTATCAGATATAAAATGAAGGCGCGCTGAAATTAACCTTACGTTACCCAAAAATCGGTAGTTAGAGACCGACGTCAAATTTGATGAGCTAAGATATGAAAACATGCTAAGATCTTATGAATTCGTATCTTTATTGCAGGATTTTTCATTTTGAACCAAATTTTTTCAGCAGGAAAAGATTTCCACTGACGAAATTCTAGAAAGGAGTTACGTGAAGTTGGAAACAAATTCGCGTTTGTTCAAACTAATTTGTTTCTAAATGAAAATTTCCCTTTCTCCTAGGAGCATGATCCCCACGGAATTTTGTCAAAACTCAAACCCACCATTTCTCAACCAAGTACTGGATTTCAATAAGAACGGATCTGTCTGTATTTTTGGAAATATTGGGAAATAAAATTGTGAGTATACTTGTGGAATCATCAATTTTGTGTTTCTATATTGGTGCTTTAACACTGCTCGCTATGAGTTTCATTCCGGTTGGATAGGTAGTTTCGAGTTATCGAGGGGGGACATCCCAGATGTGCATAGGTGAGGAAGCATTCATCGGATTTGGTCAATGAAAGAATTCATTCGGTACATTCGTACCTCACACTCAACCTAGGAAGTCACGAGAGGAAGCGACAAAATTTCAATCTTTCTAGCAGTGAAGAGAAGTATCGAATAAACTTATGTGCTATAACATCACCCCTGACAAAATTTCCGAATATTTCGAAAAAATTTCCAAAATAGTCCAGTATTAATTCTATCCAATCCCCTTCGCCATTTCGCAACACAAGAAAATCTAATTGTTTGGTCGTTCATTCTGGCAGCTCCATTGATCTGTCAAAAGAATTGATTCTTTCTGTAAGTAGATTCGGTGCTATCCAAACTAGTTCATGAATTCTAATCATATACCAGACTGAAAAACAGTAGGTTGTCTCAACGAAAATTCAATTCGTCGATTTGTTATATGTTCTATTGCAGCTTGAAATACAGAGATAAATAGCTGATCATCACATCCAAAAACTTTCACGTTGAAACAATTTATTGCTGTTCGGTTCCATCTTCGACATAGAAACACAAACACGAAATTTTTGTTCGATAAATCACAAACTACCCACATGACGTCGCATGATATACTTCCGCAAAAAATCCCTAGCGAATAGCGAGAAACGTATTCCTTAACTCACACCCCTATTGCAGACAACGGAGTATAGGGAAATATAAAGAGGTCTAGAGGGTATTTCCTGTCCTAGAAACCAGTAATCAGGGGAAGATTCGCACCTCAAGTTTGAAACTCTTTCACATTTCGTTTACTTCTCTCGTCGCATCGATTGGGACAAGGTTTATGTCCACAGTGAATGGCGAGAAAACTTTCAAGGATTTTATTGCAGCTCTAAAAAAGGTTTCGAGAAATATTTCATCAGACACGTAGGTTGGCGTGGTCCGAAATATTGAATATTTGAGGATTCCAGATGAAATTGACGGCAGGATGTAGGGTGGAATGATTCAAAGTTCGAAAATGAATACTGTAGTTTCGATTGAACTTGAGGAAATATAACTTCAGTTTGAGTCCTTAGATTCAGTCAAGAAAGAGTCAAATAAATCGATTCAATCATCAATATCTATTGGAGAGACGGCGTTGGAACACCTATAGAGTCTTCCACTGAGCGCTCTCTTCATTCAAATTCAAATCCAACAAAGTGTGTAAGAGGTATATTGAACGGCGCGCATCCAAAATGTAGAATTTTTCATGTATCTGAATCTGGTGCATGAATCAGGTTCAATTGGACCAATGCAATAGAATACCTTTGTTGGAATCTACACGATTCGTGACTTACTCATATCGTCCTGTATCTGAAGATACCCTCACAAAAAAAGCCTAACGAGGTCAAATCGCAAGATTTCGGTGGTAAGTTCATATCACCTTCACGTGCTGACTGTGCTCTCAAATAACTCGTGAAGATTGTCCAATTTGGCATGAGCTCTGTGGAATATTGTGCCATTCTATTGAATCTACATGTTGCGGGTGACCATATACTGACATAAAAGCTAGTTAACAGGGGGAGAGATAGATAGCATCAGTTGGGACAAGTTTTATGTCCATAGTGAATGGCGAGAAAACTTTCAAGGATTTAAATGTTGCTTTCAGAAAACTATCGAGAAATATTTCACCAGTAGCGTGAGTTGGCGTGGTCCGAAATATTGAATATTTCAGGATTCCGGATTAAATTGACGGCAGGAGGTGAGCCTGCACATTCTCAAAGAGAGTTGCAGTTCTTTCGCCAGATCCTGCATTTTGTCGACGTACTAGCGTTCATTTTCTGTTTTTCTGAATGATTCGAATCGAATCTATCTCAGATTAATTCTGTAAGCAAAATGATAGCCGAACAGCCCGACCCCATTTGGATGAAAACTTCCCATCAGTTGCATGTGTCACTTCTATACATGCAAATTCAGAAGAACATAATGCATGAAAGACAGTCAGGTAGACAGATACAGTGTTAGCAATATGACCTCTATTAACTGTCCCAAGATGACTCTCTAGAACCAAATATATCTTATATACAAATATCACCCCAGTGATAAATATATCCCACCGAAATTATTTCATATTTGAGATAGATAGACATAAATTTAGTGAGTCACCGAACGATGGCGCTACCAACTGACGCACGCTCGCTACCTCGTTGCAATAAAACATAAGCGCGTCTTTTACGGTCGCTATCATAACTGCCATTCTTTGGTTGACGTAGGATGGCGACAGAAGATTCTGCCTGACTGATGAGTCCACCTCAAGCACCGAAAGGAAAAATTTTCTGTCATGGGAGCGCCGTCATTCAGATATCCCGAACTCAACAGAACCGCCAACGTGGTGACCTAGATGTAATACCGTTGATAAATAAATCTCCAGGAGATTATTCATCTATGCGTTATTCTTTCTTTGAACCTAACTGTTTTCTGCCTGACATCGCACCCCTTCCTCCCACGTCATCATCGCCGCTGGTGAATGAGTATGTGGAGACCTGGAATGTGGCTTAGATTAACTGAGTTTCCAAACGATGGCGCCACCAATAGGCTCACGCTCGCTACTTTGATACAACACAGCATAAGGGGGTGTTTTACGATCGCTCTCACTACGCCACTTCTTCAGTTGTCATTGGAAGGTAGCAAAGGATTCAGCCTATCTGGTAAGTCCACTTTTGTGCACCAGGAGAAAGCCGTCCTTCAGATGGCGTGCCCTCACAACAACTGCCAATAACTCATTGCAAAGAAACGCAAGTTCCTTATGCTTTTACCCTCAAAAACAAATAGTATATCTTGTCTGATTCGCGCCTATAGACTCTTTGAAAGATTTGATGAATTTTAAACGGATGGAAACGGTTTTATAGTGGCAATCAATGGATGTTTCCATCAGTAAGTGAAATGTAATCAGGCCGGTTCCAACACCTGAATACTTGACCGCTTTGACAACGACTTTGAACGAGCGCTTGAAAGCTTCTGACCTCACGTCAGTGCTTCTCTAGAATTTTTTCTCAGATGTCCTGAAAGCGTCATATTCAATTTAACCGTCGCCGGATCGAAATTTCAGGGTTTAATTAGGTTCAATCGGAACTTCTTGAGAGGTTCGGAGTGGGAAGTTTGAACCTAATTTTCCAGATATGTTTCAATAGCCTATATAATAGAAAAGTCATCCCGACTGCTCCGCCATTTTCCTTAGAATTTTAGTGGTAAAGTTTTCTCATCTTACCTTAAACGAAGGAAACTCCTCGAAACGGGTATGAATTGAGAAGAGTCTGCAAAAGTTGGCAATAATAAGGATCCTCAGTCAAACATGATTCCATCTCTTTTGCTCGGGGAATATTAAAAATAATATTTCTTTCGGAACGCTGCAAACTGTTGAGTTGACAGTAATTCACTCCTGGTTTTTCCGATAGAAAATACGGTGCTCCGCAGGAGTTACATGAGCTGCTCGGAAACAAAATGAATTCTATTCAATTTTTGGAGTCCTGAGAAGAGTACAGGAGATATTCTTTAGTTTCAATTAGTAAGTGTAACTCTGTCATGGAAGGCTGATCTTCAGAATAAACCCACCAGATAAATTTTATCCATTTTCGATTCGAACTAACTTTCATTTTTGGAAATAGGGAACAAAATTTGGAATTTTGTCGTTTTCATTGAAATTTCTAAGAACAATCTCGAGAAGTACAAATTCGATCAGATTAAATCTTCCTTATATTTTTTATTACTTGTTAGGTTCCAGTGCACAACTTCATGATTAACTTTATGTGAATCTATGTTGTGAAAGAATAAAAAAAATTTTCATTCGAAAAATTTCCATATTTTGGCTGAAAAATTTCATTTTCTTCTGGAAGGTCGATCAGTTTCCGATAAAAATTGAAAACCTTGAAATCAGTGTGTAGCAACGTTGGACTTCATAATTAAACTCCTAACTTACTCTGCAGTTATCAAGCCTCTAAGTTCTACGGTAAGGACAGGTTACCGCTTTGGAAACAAATTTGAATAAGCACGTTAGAACTACAGAATTCGAGTCAGTGCTTTTCTAGAATTTTTTCGATGGTAGAGATTGGACATGTTATAACAATATGAAAAGATAAGGAAGGTAAGAAAACTTCTATGACACAGAAAAAAGGTAATGAATCGTTATATTTACGCCTTGAACTCACTCAACCTATTGCATGGAGAGGAAACTGAAAAACTGGATTACTAACCAATCCAATATATTAATCTTTCACAAATATCTAGATATTTTCATAAACAATTTCTGAGCTCAGATTATGGAAACACAAGAAAAATAACACTCCTCTAACAATCAGCTAGAGCATGTGTGTTGGTGGTCGAAGATCTCAGGTAGTGGGCCTTTTTAATCCAACTTTGGTTATCGTTGGTTTGTGCTCTTGGATTGGCCTGTGTCCAAAGGTGGAACTGCAGGTAGTTGCGCAAGCTGGTATGTCCTTAGCAGGTACTGGTTATCAGGTAGGTATGAGTAAGTGCTTAGATAATGCCAGACAAGTCTCAAAAGTACGTAATAAATCAGGTAAAGAGATACTCGGTATCCTAAAGGTGAGAACCCATGAGGTGAAGTTCCAAACAGTTAGGTTCCAAGAAGTTAGATTCCAGGAAGTCAGGTTCCAGGAAATGCCCTAATACTTTATATTAGAGCACACAGGTAACAATTTCTCAAAATCAATGAGAATAATAATCTCAATTAATCGATATTGATCGTTAATATAAAATCGATCTTTGCACCTTGAAAACTCTGCCAGTAAAGGAAGAAGCCGAACCAGGGTTTCCAGAACGTTTGGCTCGATTTCCCCAGTCGAAATTCAAAAATCCCCTAAATTCCAGACTCAAAAAAAATCCCCATTTTATTTTTTTTATTATTATAATTTAAAATTATGGTATTTACTGAATATTTGTTTCTAAATATCTTCAGTAGGTACCAAAATACCCCAAAAATTAACTGCTTCAAAAAAAAATCTTCAATGCAAGTTTGTAATGAATGAGGTTAGTTTTAGCGAAAGAGGAATAGAAAAAGGGATTTTTTCGCAGAACTTTTCAATACAAAAACAACAAATGTATTGCTAGTTTATTTCGTCATGATATAGAAAACGATACGAATAAATTATTTCGTGGAGAATGATGATGAATTCAAAAATCACCACTTTACTGATCCAAAAATATTTTAGATCACTTTCATTTATACTTCCGTAATTCAATACTCCGAAAATGCCGACGGAAGGTGTAGGGTGGGTTTTAAATAAATTGGGGAATTTTACTACCCTTCTATCAGAGGTGCCGACAAAGCCGACGCAAAATGGAACTTGTTTATCTGTAACTGTTCATCCTCATAACCGTCATAATAATGAGAGGTAATAAACTGTATTGAAGATCGGAAAGGACGGTCGAGGGTGCAACTTTAATTGGCCTTCCTCTATGTCTGTTATGAATCTTGAAAACATCGGTACTTTCGTCATAACATCGTTTCCGGATTCGTAAAATACCGAAAATGGCAGTTTTTCTGATTCCCTAATCAAGAACGGGAAAATTCATCAGACCTCTAGACTGGATTCGAGTCGAGTTGTCCAAGACCTAGCATCCCTGATACCCAGTTAGATTTTTTCCCCAGAAGGAATCCCCAGAAAAAAAAATACCCAAAAAATCCCCAAAGAAAAAAAATATACCCTCATTTTTGGGGAAAATCCCCTAATCTGGTTACCCTGAGCTGAACGAATAAGGAGCTTTCAGGCGCCACATTCGTCAGACGCGATTGCGCAACAGTATCGAAAACACAGAGTACGATATGTGTCAAGTGCAAATTGACCTACCGAAGTGTTTAACTACTACTTCGTTTATATTATTATTAAAATGTACTTTTATACCGTTACAATGTAAACAGAAACACCAGGCAAGGATTCACAGGAAACATAGAAAATTTGTATTAGTGCGTCATTCACAACATTCCTCATTTGGAAATTATTCCAAGAGAAGTAAAAAACCGTATAAATGGATTTCTTTCGATGAAATGACATACCATTAGGGTCGAAACTGGTAAAATAGTTAGGACGAAGCTGCTTATTAAGTTGTCGTTAACACTGGATTTCCCATTTGAATATCGTATTGTTGAGTGCCTCTTGGTGTTTACAGCAGTATCCGATATTGTGTCAAAAATCTAGGTAGCATGGAATATATGTTCATTTTCATGTATTTGTAACTGAAGAAATATTAGTTGAATAATTTTACTCTGTCGGTGAATCTGTTGGATACATTGGAGAAATTTCTCAAGAATTATCTCATTATCTCAATGAGTGAACTGTACCTTTCTCATTTTATATTCGACTGAGTTTTTTCGTGTAGAATAAACTGAGATAAAATAATTTGAAATTTGCTGTTTTCGTGCATCTAATAAGGAATGCACCATTGAATTATTTTGTCAATTAATACTTTTTTCGTAAATCTTCCGGATTTCAGATGTGAATGAGGTTTGCTGTTTCGACCATCAAATAAACGGATTCTACCAGTTTAAAGAATAGACTTTTTCATGAAAAATTGTAATTATACTATAAACATTTCAAATCTTGAACACAGGGTGTTTCGGAATGAGATGATGATCTTTATGAGTATGAATCCTCAGGTACTCTTGAGAAAAAAAATCAAATGAGCTTATGGTCTAAAGATCTCAACCTATGAGCTACAGGGTGGTAAAATTTTAGAGGAAATCGTATCGTAGCTCTGATATGTTTCCAAATATCTTCATGGTTTTTGGCACAAACCTTCTCAGTCATTTCTGAAAGTAAAAGTCTTTGTGAATGTTTCAAACAATGGCTTCCGTAAGGAAGTTGGACTAGAAATTTTAGCGAAATCATTATTAAGATAAACCGCTAAGTTTCTTTGAAATGAGAAATGAACTTCAAATTCCTATAAATAACGTCGCTTATCAGAGCGAAAACATTCTTGTTCTGGAGTAAATGAGCAATTTACACATTTGTTGTTCACTAGAAAACACATTCCTTTTTTTTGCATTATATCTAAATCAACTTCCTTACATGCATCACAGGTTGAAACATTGAACCATACCTGATATGAAATCTAGAAAAGCACTGACGTGAGGACAGCAGTTTTTAAACGCTTGTTCTCATTCAAAGCCATTTCCTCAAGACATTTTGCATGACCCTTCAGCCGTCATTTTGCAACCAAATGCAGAATTTCGATAAAATCACATCTGTCTTATTGGTAATACTGGGAAAATAAATTTCGAATGAATGTATCTGCGGAATAATTTGGTGATGATTTCAAGTTCTCTCGAATTCGACCATCTTAATCAACCTCCACACCTGCTTCACAAATATCGAATCTTTAAGTCGTTTTTTCGGATTCTTTAATGGTTGAGGTCGGCCTTACTGCTAACGGTAAAAAGAGAATCGATTCAGGGACTTGATATTTATTGGAGGGGATCAATTACGAATGCCGAATTAGCAAATGGGTAAAATCATCCAATAATTCCTCCTATATATCCATAAGAAATATCATTATTTCAGTTTTTTTGAGTTACTCTGTAGATGACAACGATACCAAGGAAATAACCGAGAAATTTGACAGAGTTTTTCCCAATATCTCCGAAGATAAATATCGTATCAAACTGAACTTTGAAACACTAGGTTTTTGCCAATTTTGTTGAAATCTGATGCATGGTTCCCGGTAAAAAAAAATTTCAACGAAATTTCACAAATTTTCGAATACTTTCTGACAAGTTTCTATTATAATACGATCCTCACGAAATTTAGAAAGTCTTGCATTGGTATTCCCCAACTTCCCCAACCTCATGGTTTAAATCTGACCGCGTCTGTTCTTCGTGAGATATTGAGGAAATTACCTTAATCATTCAATATGCCCGAAAATGGATAACGGATCAAACTGGAATTATTTTTATATGATAACAGAGTTAGAAAGAAAATAACGTCGAAAATTCAAACAGGGAATTTTGACATATTTTTCTTCATATATCTCTGAAAGCAAATGTTATATCGAATTGAAATTTGAAACATTGTTGTTGGGTACTGATTTCAAGGTTTGTGCCTCATTTCGTTGAAATCTGATCAACAATTTCCGAGAAAAAACAATTTTCAACAAAAATTTTCAACACTTTCGAATTAACATTTTTCTTAAATCCACTCAAAACTCAAAACCTTAGATAGCAATTTCAAGTGGCTAGGTCATTTCCTTCGAAAGTTAAAGACATACGGCCGAACGGACGGACAGAATAGAATTTGATCACGGATTCTTCTTCAGGGTGTTCAACCCAATCGTTTAGGACCATTTTTGGCTCAAAATTCGAAAATTAGAGACATTGTAACGAAACGATAACGCGTTGCTCCCCAGAACAAGCGCGTAAAAAAGGGGTATTGATACTCAGAGGGCTTATAAATATTTCATTGAAATATCTGGAAAGACACTTAGCTACTTTTCTTTCGAATGTTGCCAGCCTGTATCTCAAAAGATTTCATAGTGAAAGCATTGAGAAATTCCCACAATTGGGTATTTGCATATTTTTCTTGAACACCCTGTAAAATCATAGCAAAACACAACATTTCGGATAGAACGTGAAAGATAACCATAAAAGGAAAAGTGAATGCGATTGATCATCAGCGGCACGAGTTTTCTGCGTTGTTGACCAAACGAAAACTGAAATTCCCAATCCTATGCTCAAACCCGGTTGAATCTGTTATGATGTCAGCATGCTTCCAGTATTGCGGTTGTTGATTATTCACCGAGCATATAAATATCTCGTTGCACAAATGAATATTGGCTTCTCCTATCGAGGAAAATTTGCTGAAGGAATTCAGATAGAAATTCTACCTGGTAGGTACCGAAATTAACTGAGGTTGTTTGTGTTGATGTTATTACTCTCTATGAGGTTTTGATTCATTCAATTTCAATAAGTGGTTAATGATATGGTTACAATGAAACTCCTAGGTATCTATGTAGCCCTCGGAGTTTGTACAGGGTCTGAATAGAGTATGAAAGTAGGTGAATATAATTCAAAATGAAAGACAAAGTGCCTTCCGTTTGGATATTTAGTAATTTTATTCTTTACTCTACTAATTGCAAGAGGTGTGAATCGGATAACATTTTCCTTTTTGAGGTAGAAATTGAAAAAAGAGCTCATAACGAAAGTAAAGAACGTGTTCTGTTGAAACTTCCAACTTTTTCACACAATTACCAAATACAACGTATTTAGCAATCGATCCCGGTTCCTGCGCCATTTTGCTGCAACAGAAAATACATGTGATGCCTATTTTTACTTATTTTTTGTACTTCTATCTCAACTGACGTATCAGACGGTAAATCAATCACAAGAATTAATTGATAGCCTTCACTTGTTTTGGTCTAATCCTAACTTTTTTGAATCGAATAGGACAAATGATATCCTGAAAACATGTCACACCAAAATCTGGTTACCGTTGATTGTAAGGTAATTTTTGAGTGGAAAATAACCAATTATGGACCTATGGGAGACGATTCATCGATATAGGGGAGCTGTTTACTGTATGGTGTTCTTCCCACATCTGAGGATCTGAAAAAGCTTTAGGACCGCACTTGGTCGAAATAGCCACTCAGTCAGAGAGAGCAAATGTAGATTATACCATTTACAGCTTCTTGTTGATTATCGGTCTGTTTTTTTGTTGCAGATATTATTTCAGAATATTTTGTCAATCTTCATTCAGAATTATGAAACTTTGTTCTAATGAAACTGATGCCGTTCATTTTGTATATGTCAGGTATTCCAATCTTACTACACTTAAACAGAGAGACAGAGCTTTTTGCTGGGGTTTTCATCTCAGTGATCATGAATCAAACTTGAAAATCTTCGGTTCTCAGTTTACATTTACTCTGCTTATACCGTGATTTCTTCACACAGGGTACATTGTTCAATATTCCAAAGAATGTAATGAAAGGTTCATAGGATTTCTATTGTCATGAGAGGATCAGCTAAAATTCTGAACATAGATAGACTGAAAGGTATTTATATTTATGTGAATAAGCTTAACCCCACAGTTTCTGTATACCCTCCTAAAGTACAGAATCACAACTTCGCGTCATTACAACATTTGACCAAGGAGCAGAGTGAAAGTTCACAACAAAAATCACCGAACGTCATCAGTGCTACACGATCTATACTGTTGTACAATTGTAGTACAAGAAGGAAAAATTCTTTTAACAATTCTTATCAAGGCACTGTCAGATATAATCATGTACCCTCAATGCAAACTATAAGTCCATGATTCCTATATTATGTAGAGTCAGGAAAATTGTGATGAGTGAACTAAGAAGCTTTTACGCATTCATTTAAGATCTAAGGTTGACGCCAATGCTATCTTAACAATGATCTCAACAAATGCTACTAAACTTTCTGAGAAAAAAGATTTTCTCGTCGCATGATCACACGGAATTTCGTATCGTTCAAACTTCAAAGTTTCAACCAAGCACTAGATTTCGTCGGATCTGTTCTTCCGAAATGTCTCCTAGCAGCTTAAGGAGCTATAATATTGAATAGATTTCTATCAAGTAACGGCCAACACAACGCGAAAATCTGCGGAATAATTTGGTGAATTTACCCATTCATTTGACCATCCTCATTGAGTCCCAGATCTTCTTAACAAACAGTTAGTCTCAGACTTGCTTTTGTGAACTCGTCGTTAGCTATGATTGAAGTTAGGAGGGGCATTGCGTACGTAGGCCCCTCCAGAAATGATAATAATAATAAAAGCTTTGTCAATCCTTTTAGACATCACAGAAAATATGTAGGATGAGTCAAGAAAAAAAATTAATGAATTACAATGTATCAAAAAAATAATCTTCAACGCTATAATAACACTCAGACAAAAATAATTCCTTCACTTACTCCTCATATCTATTTAAGTTTGCCGATTTAACATAATAAGGAAGATGATTAAATAATTTGATAGAATGATATCTGGGGAAGAGTTCAAATTAAGCTGTTCTGTGTTTCGGAAATGCTAATGTTTCTTTATTTCTAGTACTATAGTCATGGAAACTAGATAATTTCAAAAAAATTTTTCCATTCTCTTTCGCATGAAACAAACCTCTGAGAATGAAAATTGAGACAAGTTTCAAAACCCTATGTTCAAGAAAAAAAGGCCTAAATGAAGATCGAAGAGCAATGTTGAAGATCAGGCGCACGATCCTTTTTTGTAGGATGAAGACTCTACCTGAGTTTGAGGAGTTTCCCCATGACAGATGATTATATGAAAGGTAGCTGAATACCAGACTGTGATAGATGTTCAACAATGATTCAGAAGGAAGAGATTTTTTGACCCTACTAATTGCGTCATATGACCTGTTAAGTTGTTCACGAACAGCATAGATATGGGTTCTCCATTTCAAATTGCGGTCTACATGAACTCCAAGATATTTTGCACTATCCTTAGATGTGATGACGTTATTTGAATAGTGAACGATCAGTCGTCTGCTACAAACATTATTGATAGGGAAATGAACACATTCGATTTTACCAATGTTAATTATCAGAGCCTTTTCTAGGCACCACTGAACAAAGCTCTATATCAGAATCATACACAACTCTTGAAGTTCCTCAAAGTTTGAGCCTTGACCACAACTGATGTGTCATCAGCAAATAGCATTATCATACATTTCACCAGAAACATGATAAAATAGTGGGGAACATTTTTCGCCTTCGTTATCAGATTCTAGGGGAGATCGTTAATAAATACAACACAAGAGTGGACCGATGGCGGAGCCCTGAGGCATACATAAGGTGACATTATGCTCAGCAGACTCTGACGGACATTGTTCTATCCTCAAGATAACTCAAGGTCCAGTGCAGAAATACTCCTCTGGAGCCTAGATTATAACATTTATTTATAATACATATTATAGCAATCCCGTGACCAAAAAGCCTTCAGCCAAACTTTCATAGACATATTCAATGAGATGTATTGTCCCAGTGGAAGTTGAGCGACCAGACCTGAACCCATGTTGAGCCCCATCAAGTATGCGAAATAAATAATAAAAATAATAATAATAAATGATAATAATGAAATAATAAAATTTGTTTCCAAAGACGAGGTAGAATCTTATATGACTGTTTTAAGGGGTGGTTTCAAAGAAACCTTTCTCCCTTCTCGAATCATTGAAGTAACGATCATTCTCGGAACAAGCGCTCAAAATAAACGTCAACTAGGAAGACGATAAACGGGTGAGTGAAGCTACGGATAAAGGCGACTCCATACATTCTTCAGATATTCTTCAAGAACTGACTGCATACACAGAATCCTACACTGAGAATTCAGATCATGCATGGTCCGATTCGTATAGAGTCATAAGCTGAAAATTGAAGCAATTTTCAGCTCGTCGCTGAATTCTTATTAGGCCGCACTCGACGTGAATACAACTAGGATTTCAGATAGGAGGAACAGCCAGAGATCGTAAGAAGGAAGAAGTAGGCACGACGCATGCATGGATGTATTTCTGTGAAATAAAATGACGACGGAACTGGATTTGAGTATTTTATTTTCGAAATTTCTAGATCTGCATAATATAAGAACTGAACCCTTTACTTTGTCCTAGAAAAAAGTTTACATCGAAATTGTATCGAACAATCAACTTTATTCGGCCTGAAAACTCACAATTATAAAGGGTGTAAAAGAGTTAGTTAGTAGTACAAATCGTTTCCCACAAAAAATGTGTCCATAGCATTTTCTTCAACCCCATGTTTTTTCAGATTTCACTTGTATTTGTTTTTTTTGGACATTTTTCTCTCCTGCTCCGGTGAAGAGAGGAAGTATCCGGAACAACCATATTCTACATTCACCGCAGTTAGTTCCGCCAAGCAAATTTCACGAGAACCAAAGCAACACGGTTTGGATGGTACTTTCGAATTAAGTATGGACTCATATTCGAATACAGATTGCAGTGATAAGTCTTGGGATAAATATCATTCCTTTCCGAATGTATTCCCAATCATGTCTCATATTCCGGGTTCTAAAATTGCTAGGTTGAAATCTCGGAAACCCTCAACGGATTTACAGAAGCTGCTGCTTTCACAGCGGTGCTGTTCTAGGTTTTTTCGATGAAGTACTGAATTTCAATTCGATCTAATGTGTATTCTCGAAAATATTGAGAAAATAATATTTTGAATCGGCTTATCTTCTGAATCATTGACCGGATCTTACCTAGTCACGAATTGAACATTCGTAATTAAGCCGCAAACTTACTCTACAAATATCGAGTTTCTAAGTTGTTTCTTTCGTGAGTTATTGTGTTGATGGTCGGCATAACGGCCGACATGAATATCCCGTTGAAATCAAACTTGAAATACTCTTTATAAAAAGTGACCTCAAGGTCAGTGCCAAACTTCATTGCAAGCTGATGAATAGATCTTGACAGAACGGTTTATGTGTTCAACATATATCTGGACAGTAATTGAGAAGCCATTTCTTTTAATGTTCTACTGTTCTTCAAGAAATCCAGCATAAAGTTTGCCTCGGTATTCTTCAGATGAAATTGTTCAAGCTATTGAAGAAATAATCTCAAAATTTCAAAACAGCCAGGCTTATTCCTTTTTCAATGTCTCTGAAGACGAATATTGGATCAGATCGAAATTCCCGTGCACCATTGTTAAATTCCAACACCAAAGTCTTCGCCAAAATTCACTGAATTTGACGCACAATTTCCAGCAAAAATGTAATTCGAGACAAATTTGAAAATGTTCGAAAAAACTGATCTGAATACGGCATCATGCTACTCGACAGTATTCTCCAACTAGTAACGAAATTTTAACTTAATAGTTTCAGTAAATTTTTCAATAAATAACGAAATTGGACATATTTTATTTCCAATTCCTCCAGAAATAAATATCGGATCAAACTAGAATTTGAAATACTGATTTTCAGTAGTGACTTCAAAGTAAGTGCCAAATTTTTCTGCTATCTGATTGATATTTCCCGAAAAAAAATCAGGAAAATTATTGAAAAGAACATTTCAAAAAAAATCCCCATATCATATCCTGAAAAATTTTGCTTTAAGTTTTGCGTTGGTATTCTTCAATTCATATCAACGAGATATTGAGGAAGTTGTCCCAAAATTTCAAATAGGTACAACTCCGAAACCCTTTGACTTATTTTGCCCCTTAAGAAAATCAACCAAGAAATTCGAGTTAGAAAACTAACCGGAAAATTTCAGGTTACTGAGTGTAATCTCACCTAATCGTTTTAGGCCATTTTTGTCTCAACATCGTGAAATAACAGACATTTGCAGAAAATTATAACGCTTTGTTTTCCAGAACAATCGTTCTACAATAGACCTACCTTACTTATCTCAACGAACGGAAAAATCTTCTATCTAATCGCCGAAAAGTATGGCGAAACACTGTACATGCAAACCACAGACCACGATAACAATAATAATCCATTACATGCAATTTACTTCTTTCTCAACCGGAAATCTCTTAAATTAAAAACCACCATAACGACCCAGAATTAATTATCCACAAAATCAGTGTACCATAATTAGTTTTCGCACAGGGCTATTCCGATAGTATCCTGGCGAAATTATCACATAACATCGAGGCCATAATTACGGCGAGAACAAGAACGATTAAGAATAGCGTCGTAACTGCACCCCAGGGCTGTCCTAATTGCAAAACAGGTCGAATATCCTCTTTACGTGTTTCAACACGTGACCTACCTGTAGTTTCGCCGTTTCTGCAGTTATTTCCCAAGAATGATGCAACTTGGTCGGACCGACAAGTTTTAAAGGGTCTGATTAGGGTTTTGTTTCTGTTTATACGACTTTTCTGCGCGAGTTGGAGGTCGAAGTGGAGCCATGGGGGACATAACGTCTGTGTATTACAGGAGACCTTGGATTTCAGGTTATAAATAGTGTATGGAGAGAGTTGTGGGCGTAACATTCTATCAGAAATAATTAGGCGTATAAGGATGGCATTGAGAAGGGCTCCTCTTTACTTTAGGGACGGTGCTCGATTTTGATCCTGATTTTTTATAGATGCAGTTTTTCATGAAACATCGATAGGTACCAGTTTCAACTCCGGCAAACTCGTAGTTTCGGAATTATTAATTTTTGAAAATTGCAATCTTCTCTCATATTTCGACAACACATATGCATTTTTCCTTGGTTATCTCTATCAGAAATATAGAATGTGGATCTTTTCTATGGTTTGTATGAGTTCCACTACAGAATACAAACATGAATCCTCCCAAAATGTTTAGAATTCTATGCATCTAAATCTTACTCGACACTCGATTGCGTTTAGATCCTGCCGTCTTTTAATTTTTACATTTTTGGATTAACGGTTATTTAACTTCCAAATTTTCGATTCGGAAGCAGTAGCAACAATACGAGATTGTGGGCTTGTTCCGATTCACTAGAAGAGACATGATAAAATATAACGAAGGCACCAGTGGTGAGACTTTGTGCAATTAGTATACTTCTGATTCGTTTTTCTCGTCGAATTTCGATATTGTATGATAGAAATAATGAAATATTCAATTAACTACAGCTTAATGTATTTGTTTACGGAGGAAGGTAGAGTTATGCTCTTTATTGGCATTTTAAAAGATAATGATATTGACCAAAGCTTATGCTCAAATACGATAGCAGCATGATGAGATTTGATGTTTTATGTCAAATTCAATACAAAAATCAATTTCCAAAAAATATCTCCTAAACTACGATTCTACCGGATTTGAGACTGATACCGATCGATATGCCTGGAAAAACTGAATATATTTGAAAACCGATCAAAAATCGAACACCGTCCATAAAATAGAGTATGGTTAAGTTTAATTTTGTTGTCTGGTTAGGTTAGTTAAATTTAGGACAGTGCCAGTTTGAATCAGAAACAGAAATTTTATTCAGGGTTGTGCCTTGAATTTCGTGTTCTGAGTTGTTAAGGTACTTGGCGAGGTCAGTTTAGTTCCGGACAGTGCCAGTACAAAACTGAAGAGTAAATTAATATAGAATAGTGCACTTGAATTTCGTCCTCTGAGTTGTTGAGGTTCTTGGTTAGGTTAGGTTAGTTCGATTTCTTACAGTGCCAAGTCTGAAGAGGGCGGTGCCCTTCAATCTCATCTTTAAGTTGTTAAAGTTCTCTGCTAGGTTAGGTAAGTTCAGTCCCAGAAAAGCAAATTGAATTCAAGAGAAATCAAGGTCTTTGGTTTAGTGAGGTTAGTTAGATTTGGGACAGTTACAGTCCAAATCAGAAGATGAAGTTAAGCGGCACTATCTACTAATGAAATCATAATGGTTTAGGAATTTTTGCAAGTTTACCTGTGGAAAATATGAGCGGCCGCGCAATTGTGAGTTTTTGTCACTGTGAGTTTTCCGAGATTGATACGTTATAGTTCTCATAATCTCATTACATTAATATGAGACTAAATACTAAGTATGCGGATTTCAATAGTTCATGAAGCTCCAGGAGATTTCAGACGTTCCAATCTATGATTTCGGAAAAGCCACAAGTGGGTGGCCGCCCTAATGATCAGAATATTCTTCTATGGTTTATCTCCGAATATTTCATGGTCCTGATAGACAAATATACGCCAACCATAGAAAATATTGTCTTTATGTAACAAATACTTCAACGGGGTCGAGACTGGTATCAATCGATTTGCTACGAAAAACTGCATCTACAAAAAAATCCGGATCAAAATCGAGCACCGTCACTGAAGTGAAGTTTTACCTTGAGAAGTTTTTTTGTGTGAATCTTCAAGAGGATGTAAAAAATGCGCTGTGAGTTGTCTCACATAATTAGTGATGTCCATGAGCCCGCCGTAACGAGATATTATCTATTAATGAAGAATAGACCGAACATTTTCCTAAGAAAATCAACATCTAATCACATGGACAATTGGGATTCAGATAGAAAACATCAACCCAGGACGTCGTAATAAGACTTCTGGAGTTGGTGTATGAAAGAATGGATTGCGATAAACTTGGGAGTGTTTTACTTGACTGATATTACTGATATTAGCAAGTTCTCACCGATGATTGAGTGGCCCCAAAAAAGTTGATTGTGGAGTACCGCAGGGGACGGTCGTTGGTCCGATTCTGTTCACAGTTAGTACTTTGGTCGAACCACGTGATTTTGTTGAACGAGAGAGTCAATATTTAACCTCTTTGTGCAATCGTTGTTGGATTCATTTCTTTTAGGAATTATTTTTGAACACCATCAGGTATGGATGAGATAGACACTCATTTTGCCTCACATACAAGTGAAACTATTTCACTTCCATAGGATACCAATGTTTAGTTTTTTCTTTGTGGCACTCATAAATTTATGTTGCTTTTATTTCAGGAATAAACGTTATTATTTCATCAGTATTGTTAATATTAATATTATTATTATTTGTTCGTTTTCTCAGAGTTATAACTTCGAAGATCTCAAAGTTAATAGGGCAAATCGCTATGAGGTATTCCCCACGGTATTGCTCTCTCATTACGTCATATAGCTTCAGCTTGTTGGCATGGTTGGTGTACTCCTCGTCTAGACGCCGTGAGATCCAATGAAGCCAGGAAGTTTGGGTATACATGACCCAATTCTGGAGTTTTTGTGTGAAAGTTCCAGAGTAGTTCCGAAAGAGCAGAAAGAGAACAACTGCCGTATGCCCTTATTCAGACGATCAATATTATTGTACGCATTATTTTTCAGGATGGTCGGAAAATCATTTGATGAGCTCCTCGAATAGAAGAAAACAGGCATCACCATGCTACTATGTGTTGCAAGTGATTTTATTTCCATAACTCTTCGGTATCTCGTTACTGGCTTCAAAGGTCTCAAGGTTTCAATTGCTTTTTTCCCGCAGACAATAGGGTTATTGGATTTTTACCGCCGTACTTCTTTACCAACACGTCCTAAAACTCCTGCATTGTGACAATGGTGGTGTCCACTTTGCTCATGAGATTTCAAAGACCTAAGATACCATAGAAGACGCCAAAGAATAAGTAGTTTTTCTTATCGCTGATGTTGACGTGATCTGGCCACTTGTAGTTACAGGTTGAGGAAATTGTGAAATACTTACCACACAGCGGATATTTTCCAGATTACCCAAGATGAAGTCAAATTCTCTCAAAATATCCCTTTATCGATATTTCATGAGAAGACTTCCTAATTGTGTTTGTCGTGCAGAGTTTGATCACTTTTACTAACGAGACAAATCACTTCATCATTGTCGGGAATCACTTCTTCCTATCATTGAATAGAACTTACTAACGTTTTAGTCCTCCAAATTGAAACCAACTGTCGAATTCAATGACTGATCAAAATACCTTCTATACCAGGGAACGAATAGGGTAGCCCGTGAAGTATATAGGGAAGGTACAGGCTTTGAGAGAATTAAAAGTCAGAGAGCTTGCTCCTTTCCGAACAAGTACATCGATTCAGCCAGCTTACCTAGTGATAATATAATTAAAAGTTGGGCATCAAGAAAAAACTTTAACTCAATGCTATGTAAAAGGAAGAATTGTAAAAAAATCCTAAAACCATGGCACTGGAGTATACATGGAAAGAACCAAGTGTCACCTATTGTTAGGCTCCTATTCGAATGTTTTTCAGGCAAAAATACTTGCGATCCAAACACGCATAAACATAAACTTGAGATATGTGGCATAAGCAAATGCTTCTATCACCAAGAGAAGAAACTTAAAGAGAATACATCTGCAAGAATCTTCCAAGAATGGATCATTCCAAAAAGTTATTTCAGAACTTCGAAATTGCAAGGTCCAAAAAGTATTTTCATCTCAGTAAGTATAAGTTACACCTACTTACTGGCTACCTCACAGGACATTGTCACCTGAGGAAGTATATGAAGCAAATGGGCTCATCAGAAACTGTCGAGTGTAAATTTTGGGGGAAAAGTGGAAACTGTTGTCCACCTGTTTACAGAATGCCTCGTCAGTGCAAGCCATCTCAAAGGATGTCTTGGGCAAGAGAATTATAGGAGGAATAAGAACATAGCCTCCATGAAGACTTCTCCGATACGGAAGTTCATTACTGCACTAGAGTTGGAGTGCGATCTGTAAGAAGAGCAGTTGCGAAAACACTTCATATGGAGGAAGGGCTCAAAAGACCTGAAGGTCGAAATAGAATGTGAAAACTGAAACTGAGCTGATAATCAAACTGAAAATATCGAAGAAACTGAAACCCATTCAAAATGCAAAATACTGAAATATAAACTGAACGGTTTAATATCAACAGAATCCTAGAGGAGCTATCTCATCTGACCATATTCTGGTAAGTAGAAACCGGAAGAACAAATTTCGAATTGATGTAGTGAGCTAGTTTTGGATGGATTCTTCTCATCTACGTACACTATCCGAATAGTTTTTGCGAATAAACTGAATAGAATTATAGTGGGACCAATCAGTTTTCGATTTCACTTCCTAGATTTATACCGTGAAAGTTAAGACTTCAAAATAATTCTGGATAT
Organism: Myrrha octodecimguttata; assembly: GCA_958510865.1. Classification (NCBI taxonomy): domain Eukaryota; kingdom Metazoa; phylum Arthropoda; class Insecta; order Coleoptera; family Coccinellidae; genus Myrrha; species Myrrha octodecimguttata. The sequence continues at coordinate 66,231,692 of OY294058.1, read as the reverse complement.
CATTGCATTGAATTGTAGGCAATGAAATTTATATAATTTTTTTTTCGTGTCATAATTGAAGATAGAGAAATCTGTTGATTTCCCAATCACGAGAAATTAATTTTCACATCCTATAAAATTCTCAGGCCTGACTCAAAAGAGAGGCCATCAACCCATAGGAACCGAACATCCGACATCATTAATCGAGAAAAGCTGAAATTCATTAAAGGCGGCTCAACTCCCGATGATGGGAAAAACTCGAACCCATGTTCAAAGAGGTGTTAATCCCATTTCCCCCAAAAATCGCGATACTATAAATCGAGACCGATGTTGGATTGATTGAAATGCAAATTAAAGTTTACCAGCACGGTATTAACATTTATTGGTATCCGATATTTTTCGAGGTGGAAGAGCGCGGGCTTTCATCGCATGGCGAGGGTTAGAGCTGTAGCAGTTGCGAGATTCCACCATCGGACCCAGTGGCGGCACAATTCGATTGTGATTTAGGTGTCCCGATAGAAAAAAAATGCATAGAAAGTTTATAATAGCATGAGAAACATGAATGAAGACGGAATACTTAGAAAGGTCATCTCTAGAGGCGAGTTATTTTATTACTGCCTATTTGGAGGTCCAGACCTTAGAGAATAAGATCATTAGTAATTGTAAATAACATAATCACAAGGACGAATATCCGTCGATAAATCAACAAATATTCCCCCTTGATCAGAGCTAATCATCCAATCAACCAACTACACCGAAGAAGCGGATCCAAGGAGACTTACTACAGATGTTTCACAATTGTTATTGATCGTCAGGTCAACTTACCTTGGATAAACCACAGTGAGATACTTGTTACCTTTCAGAAAGACCGCTGCAGTAATTGTTCTTCCCTGTGAGTCTGCTCAGAAGAGCCTAAAGGGTTAGTGAATGGGTGAAATATATCCAATGATTCCGCAGAGATACCCATTCAAAATTCTATTGGCCCAATATTTCCAAATATACAGATAAGATCGGATTTAAAAACCAATACTTGATTGAAACTTAACAGCTCGAAGGTTCATACAGAATTTCGTGAGGATAATGTGATCAAAACATTGCATAATATCAAATAATTGAAGATAACAATATTGAAATTTGTTTTTCAAATTGTTCAACTGACACCATCATCACGAAATTCTGAACAGAGTAGCTCATCAGCATTTTTGAACTTATTTGTATTTTGTATTTGTATTTGTATTTATTTCGAATATCCTAGACTTCAACGAAACCCCTCAGAAGCTTAAAGCTTGTGCGAGTTAGGATACCGGGTGTGTTCTGTGTAGGCTTTGTTACTAATTTCTTGCGCCACGTTGCGAACAGCACTGTTAATTGTTTACCTAACAGCGAATGGTTGGACGGTCCGCTAAAAACCGGAAAAGTTAATTCCCGGCCAAGGGCTTGAACCCCAGACAGTCAGTTTTAAGTGAGAAAAACTTGATAGGCCTAAATCATGGCCAACCGGGATAGTCTATTAAAGTGAATGGAGTATATATGACCGCTTTGGCAACGGAAAAAGTGCGTAAAAGATCCTGACCTCACGTTAGTGCTTTTCGAGCTCTTCGCGAAGTAGATTATCGCAATTGAGAACACACCACAAATGGTACTTAATTTTTCTATTCCTTGAAGTAAAACCTATAAATGAATTTTTTTTGGATTAGTCTGTGAGTATTTGAAAACAAGATAAGATAACAAAGTCGATTATCTCCTCTATTTTGACTTGTAAATAACTGACGAACCTTTTTTTCACTGAAAATAATGATAAACGATAATGAACGTCAATCCATTACTCATTCACTCAACGTAAATTGCTTTCTTTATCGTTTAAAGATGCGACTATTGTTTCGAACAATTGAAAGATAAGACAATAAATTAAATAAATGGACTGAAAAATGGAAAATAATTAACATTGTGCATTCTCACGAAAGAATTAAGTACATCCCAATTAAAAATTTCAAAAAATACTCACTGACGACTGCAGAACGACACCCAACGGTTCCGTTTTTGCGCGCATGTTCTAGAGAATGGAGTGCTATCGTTTTGTCGAAATGTCTGTAATTCCATGACTAGGGTGGACTCACTGATGCCGAATCGGGTGTCAAAATCGAGTCTGTCCGGCCGGCCGGCCGGCAGTCAGCCCGTCCGTATGCACGATTACAGTCAATCCTATCGACCTGAAACTTCTAGAGTAGGTTGCATTCCGAAAAACGACGGTTAAGTTCATCAATGGGCAACATCAGCCAAACGGTTTCGAAGTTAGAGCCTTTTAAAGTTTTGACGTTATTTTGGCGATATTTCAAACACTACTGGAAGGATTGAATCGAAACATGGCAGTTTGGTGGAGTAAAGCAACTAGCAAGTTTTCGCGAAATTTTGTATGGATCAAACTATCAGTAAATAAAAGATTTTTTCGGAAATTTTTTTTTTCGCTTAATATTCCACAGCAGTGTATCAAATTTCAATTCGATACGGATATTAGATCTGGATATATTGGGAAAAAATATATGAAATTTTGTGGTTTTCTTCCGGATATTGTTGTTTTTACGTGCTGTTCTATGGAACAGCGCGTTAGCATTTGTCACGATTTTCGAATTTTGAGCAGGAATCGGTCTCAAACGACTAGGTTGGACTCACTCATGAAGAACACGTTGGTCAAAATTGCGTTAACTTTCGAAAGGAAAGACCAAGAGTCTTGAAATTTTCAGGTTAGGTTTTGATCATAAATATCTCGGTTAAAATCGTTAATGGGCCGAATCTGCCGAATGGTTTTTGTCTTCAGGCCATTTGAAATTTTGATTTTCCAATAACTCGAAAAATAATTATCTGATAGGAAAGAAGCTTGGTTGGACGATGAACTGTATTAAAAAGAAGAATAATATATGAAAATATTTGAAAAAAATATTTTTTTTTGGAAATTTCCATATGTCATTCAAATTTCATTGCAATTTCCAAGTCGCCAATTCGCAATGTGAACCAGCGCGTAAAAGCTGCTGACTTCACGTCAGTGCTTTTCTAGAGTTTTTTCGGTGTAACTGAAGAAATACTAATAAATACAGATAAATTCTGATTCAATCACGATAAAAGTGCGCACCTAGTTTAAAAAAGCTGAAACACAACTTTGTACAGAATTTCGTGATGATCGTGTCATTAGAACAAGCTGAAAAAAAATCAAATTCATTCTTTCAAATACATATTAAATATTCTGTGATCTTCCTATCATATTATCCCCATTAAATTCCGTATCAACCTTCGACCTGTTATTTTAGATAAAGTAGTGGATTTCAATTCTATCTTATCTGTATTTTTGGAAATATTGGAAAAATAAAATTTTGAATGGGTATATCTGTGGAGTCATTGGGTGAATTTTACCCATTCACGAATTCAGCCTTCGTAATTAAGGTCCAAACCTACAAATATCGAGTTTCCAAGTTATTTCTTTCGGAAGTTATTGTGTTTACGCTCTGGCTGTTAGAATTCTAAATAATAATTATTTTAAGTGATTTGTTCGATTAATTCATTACTTGTCCCATACTCATCTGTGTCTGATTGGATGATGAATATCTAACTATCCCAAAATGGGGAAATTATTTGTGGATCTATGACGAAATTTTGCCACTATTTTACATTTTCTGAGTATATCCAAGGATACCTACGTTGTTCGAGGCCCCAAGAGGAAGATCAAGTGTGAAGAATTTCATTAACAATAAAACGAAGAAAATACCCCTCAGAATTTGAGAACGAATTTGATATCATTCAAAAACCGAGGAGGAAAGATAGAACCGTCATGAGATGTGAGCCAGATTTGTTTATAATCTGTGAAAAATTATTCAAAATATCAGTTCGGAATAACAAAATCAATAGCAACATTACCAATTACACGTATGATTTCTGTCGTACGTGAATAAATGTCATATTTCATTTTCTTTCGAAGAATTCGATTGATTTATTTTCTTCTTTGCATCTTTCTTTCGATACGCTTCAATAGATTTGTCATAACCATATTGTTTAATCAATTAACTATTTGAGTTCACTGTGGATAGAATACTGATAACAAAACAGTGTGTAACTACTCTCTAATCCACTTACACTTTCTGCGTCTAAAGCACGTTTCGGAAACCAAGTTTCCTTTGTCCAAGACATATCGTCACTAACTACAGGTAGAAGTCTGATGATGGAGCTTGATGTTGGACGAGTGGGAAGATAATATACAGGACCAATAGGAAAGTGTTGTTAAAGGCCATTAGGGACCCTTCCACTCGTTCAACATGATACTTATACCTGAAGATAGTGACGATATTTCTTTGACAAAGGAAACTTGGTTTCCGAAACGTGCGTTAGACGCAGAAAGTGTAAGTGGGTTAGAGAGTAGTTACACACTGTTTTGTTTAATCAATTGTCACCCATCTATCACTTAAAAAATCGAAGCGAATAGCACCTGCGAAAGCGGTAGAAACCATGATATAGCGGGTCCGATGAAGAGACAGTAGGGTTCCAGAGAGTGGGGGAATAAGAGCACATATTCCGTAGCGTGTTCGCAATGCATTGGCCGCTCTAGTATATTCTATTCTCTCTGATCTGTACACCGGACCTTATTGTAGTTGTTTCACTGACCATTATAGATTAGAGGCAGTGGTTCATTTCCGACTATCTTTCTTTTATTTTCATGTCAAGCATGTTATAGTTATGGTTATACTCAGGGCCGTATCTAGGTCGTGGCAAAGGTGGCACTTGCCACGGGTGAAAGCTCCGCAGGGGCGCCAAAAATATCAAGAGATAAAAAAATAAACCCGCCAGGTGATACGAAAGATTACAACTCGATTTTTATGTAAACGCCTCACAATTATCAGCAAAACTTTAATTTAAGGTAAAAAATCTAGAAAAGCACTGACGTGAGGTCAGGAGGGTTTACCCGCTTGTTCTGTTACCAAAGCGGTCATCTTTACGAGAATTCACCCAGCCAAACGCAAATTTTTTTTCATAGGGTCCTCACAAAATTCTGCGTGAACCTCAAGCTATAATTTTCGATCAAGTACTAGATTACAATTCGATCCAAAATTTTGAATGGGTATAACTATCTATAGAATAATTGATGAATTCACCCATTTAAGCATACTATATACCTCCCTAATTAAACTGAAAACCTACTCTATAAATATATTCCCTTTGTCGATTCTTCCTAAAGTTAATGTGGTCCTGGCCTTCCTTACCACTGATAGTGAACAGAATAACTTCCGAAAGAATCTACACTCAGTAGCCTGATAATTGAAGAGTAAGTTTGGAGTTTAATTACGAAGGCCAAATTTGTGAATTAGTAGAAACTAGTGAAATTATCCTAAGATTGTTCTAAATACTGCACATCATAATATAATCAAAGCGTATATCTAAGTCGATCAATATATTTTGACATTTCCACGTTGCGTAAATGGACTACCTATGATGACGTCACCCATGCTGTTTCAAGGCCTTGTGTTCTAGTAAGGTAGTGGTCTCAGGCCCCGCCCATAAAATGCAGTTATCCGATTGGTCGAATATACCTGAATTGGTGTTGAAATTTCACCATATTCTGGATTTTTTTAAAAATATTAGCAATTCGATTGAGATATCTTTTTTTCAATGGAAGGTAGGGTGATATTTCATCTATCTATGTGAATTTACCGCTTTCTCCTAACTCTAACGGCTACGAAGGAGATCGCTGATATGTGGGACGACCTTTTCGACCCAGCGTCACCTTATTCAATTAGTATAGTAATATAGAAATATAGAACCACAGCCGTCTCTAGAAATAGCCTGGAACACAGTTTGACAACGCCGCATGAAACCGAAACAGAGAGGCCGACCGCTTGAACGCGTAGTAGTATATAATTACGCCCTACTTGGTCAATAAATCGAATAGCATCGTTCATTTCTTCTCAACAATCGTGACATGACGTTGAAACTCGAGTAGTGACATTGAAGTTGTTATTCAATTTATTGTTCAGCAAGAACCACGGGAAGGTGTAGGGCCATCTCTTGCCAAAATAACATAAACTTAAATGAAAATCTCAAGACTAAAATATATTCTAAAACTTAACAATAGATATTTGTTCGACTAGGGCGAATGAAACGTTGTTATCATCGAATTAAGGTTTCTAACTTTTTGTTCTTCATCAGTGGCGAATTTTTACTATCTCCCAGATTTTTCTGCTTTTTATTTTTTTCAGCAATAACGTTATTATTTCTATTTTTGACGTAATTATTCAGGAGTAAATTGGCGAAAATTGAACATAATGAATTTGGAATAAATTTCGAATTCAAACCACAAATACAAGTTTCTATGAATTCTGAATAATAAAAGTCCAATTCAATGCTATGAACAGTAAGTTCACATAAAATACATTTTTGATCCCGACTCTGCAAAAATTTCGATGAAACCACTTCATCATTTAAAATATATTCTAAAATTGAACACATATGTACGAAAATGAAATTGACAGAATCTGTGGCTATTGAGAAACCGTTTCGTTGTAAATTGTCGAAATATTCATTATTAATTTTTGACCCCTTATCTGCTCTTATCAATGAAATGCACTCGCTGCATAAATGTTTTTTCGAAATTGAATGAGCGGCATAGCCCGACATAAATTTTGGCCGAATTGTCGATGTCACAATTTTGAAGGTAATCAGTATCTAAAATGAACATAAAATCTTTAATTTGGTTACCTTTTTCTGGAGAATTTTCTACAAAGTCGAAATCATCGGAGTTGAAATATTCTTTTATTTCTTTTAAGGAATAACTTTTTTCTGCCCGTTTGAAAATTTTCCTTATTCTAATTTTTTTTCTGCACCCAAAATATCATCGAATGAAACATTATAATTACAACCCGAAAGCGATCTATATAAACCAAATCTTTTTTCCAAACTGTCTGTGCTGAAATTTCCTGGTAATATATATTTTAAATCTCCATACATTTTGAACGAATAATCGATAATTTCTATTAAAACTAGAGTAGTTTGGCGCATTGCGTTATATGTTTCATTGAAAAGTTTTCCATTGTATCCAGATAATTGATGCCACGTATCCAGCCAAATAATAAATTTAGTTAGGAAATCTAATTCTAAATCTTTCTCCTAATTCTTTTGAAATGGCATTGAATTCTTATTTCTTTTTATGATTCCCTTTATCGATGAATTTGTATTAAAAATATCCCACCACCTTCTGATTATCTCGATGAACTGAGCAGTTTCATTCATTGAATTGGCTTTCAGAGCAGATATTGTTGAATAATGGAAAATATTATCTGCCAATATTACCTTTTGTCTTTCGAAAACTGAGGGATAAAGAGACTTGTGATTGAGTTTGAATGCCTGCTTGGCTAACGCGTTCTTCTCTTTATCATAAATGTCTATCAAATTTTGAAATTTTGCGTAGCGCACCGTTTGCAAATCATCCCAATCGCTATATGTGAACGTTTTATCTAAATTTTTTAAATTTAACCAATTTTTCCAGATATTCCTGAAAATATGGACCGAATCGAAAGTAAAAAAATTTTGTTTTTGTTGATCGTTCGGATTAAGAATTTTTAACGAATTCGAAAAGTTTCTGAATATTACTCTATTGATTGAATGATTATCAGTTATTATAGCCAAAACCTCGAAACCGCAATTTTGAATGAAGGAAATTACATTTTTGGTTATGTCTACCATTTCTGTGCTTTAATATTCTGAACCGGTAATAATTTAACAATCTCTTTCGTATTTCCAAAAGCCGAATTGATCATGAAAGAAAGAACCGTCTTTGCTAAATCATTGGATGAATTAATCGCTACCAATAATATTTTTGAACCTATAATCAAGACGGGAATTAATATATATTTCATCAATCAAAAGGACTACGACTCGATCTAAACTAGGCAAATTACGGGATACATTTGAGAGATAGTTTTTGTTGTTATTATCCGAATTAGCAGAAATGTACAAAGATGAAGAAATGGATCTTAAATACCTCTTGGTAGGAAAAATAAAAAATTTTCTCATTAGCTCATAACACGATGCTGACTGAGAATATAAAATGAATGACATGATTATTGTACTTGAAGAGTATTTAATTTTGTTACCGATAATTTGTCTCAACTGATCTGTGATAATTTCAAGTTCTCTGAGTTTGTCAAAATTTTCATTAGTCCTATCCGATAAAAAAGTCTCTATCGAAATCAAAGATTCATTCAACAAATCCGAAGTGGATTTATTTTTGGATTCCGAATCTAAATTTTTATAACGCGAAAGTAAATTTATCAGTTGAGACCATCTGCTCAGCTTAAGATCGAAAGGAAGAATCCATTTCAAATCATTGGGAGAAAACGGCTGTGATAGAACCACAGCCGTCTTTAATGCACAAGCCGGGAACATGCGAAATCTGGCAACGTCTACGATAGGCCCCGAACGGCCACTTCAAAACTTGAAGATTTTCTACCAATTCATCTAAACTGAAGGTTTAGGGACCATGTGTTTGAACCCTGCGTTCGATTCTTAGAACAGTAGGTAAAATTTCTCCTTACACCCCAGAAATACTGGTTCATTTTTATCATTCATTGAATAGCTCACATACAGAGCACATCTTTGAAAAATTGATAAAGTCCACCTTCAGGGCAAATCAGTGTAAATCATACGAATAAATATTGTCTTACAAACAGTGTTTATATTACATCAAATCAAGAATCTCGGTACAACAAGTGTTCGGAACTTCAAAATCAGTGCAATAATCAATAGAAGGTGTTTTTCATATTATCAAGTGTCGTGCTGTGAATAGTGATAGGGAATTTTTCTTTGGATTACTTTGTTTTCTCGTAGTATCGATTTGAGACCATAGGCTTAGGAAAATGGTTAGGAAGTGTTGCGTCCCATCCTGTAAAAATAACTATAAATCCACCAAAAATGAAGGTTGTTTTGGCTTTCCGAAGAATGAAGAAAAAAAGCTTTTATGGATAAAATCCATCCCGCGAAAAAATTTCATTCCATGTCCTTATAGCGGAGTTTGCGAGAAACATTTCGAAGAGAATGAGATAATTCGGTATGATAAACATTTACAAGCTGATGGTACAATAAAATCGTTATTATTGAGATATCTGAAATTGAAAGAAACCGCAGTTCCAAAAATTTTTCCAAATTTACCATCATATCTGTCGAAACCGGCTCCTAAAGCAAGAACTGATCCTAAGTCCAGGAGAGATGCGGTTATTTCTCGGAATTCAAACGAAATAGAATCATTTATGAGCTCTGATCTTATCCAAAATTTCGAGGATCTGCTTGATAATTATTCAATGGATATCGATGTTTCAGGATGGGATGTTAAGAAGCTGGATGAAAAAATTTATTTTTGTATTTCGAATTTCGAAAAAGCTTTGTCTGTTGATGCTTCTCTTGAAATTGATAAAAACTTACAGATCAAATTATTCATTCAAATTGTTCAGTTTTCTCCCAATGATTTGAAATGGATTCTTTCTTTCGATCTTAAGCTGAGCAGATGGTCTCAACTGATAAATTTACTTTCGCGTTATAAAAATTTAGATTCGGAATCCAAAAATAAATCCACTTCGGATTTGCTGAATGAATCTTTGATTTCGATAGAGACTTTTTTATCGGATAGGACTAATGAAAATTTTGACAAACTCAGAGAACTTGAAATTATCACAGATCAGTTGAGACAAATTATCGGTAACAAAATTAAATACTCTTCAAGTACAATAATCATGTCATTCATTTTATATTCTCAGTCAGCATCGTGTTATGAGCTAATGAGAAAATTCTTTATTTTGCCTACCAAGAGGTATTTAAGATCCATTTCTTCATCTTTGTACATTTCTGCTAATTCGGATAATAACAACAAAAACTATCTCTCAAATGTATCCCGTAATTTGCCTAGTTTAGATCGAGTCGTAGTCCTTTTGATTGATGAAATATATATTAATTCCCGTCTTGATTATAGGTTCAAAAATATTATTGGTAGCGATTAATTCATCCAATGATTTAGCAAAGACGGTTCTTTCTTTCATGATCAATTCGGCTTTTGGAAATACGAAAGAGATTGTTAAATTATTACCGGTTCAGAATATTAAAGCACAGAAATGGTAGACATAACCAAAAATGTAATTTCCTTCATTCAAAATTGCGGTTTCGAGGTTTTGGCTATAATAACTGATAATCATTCAATCAATAGAGTAATGTTCAGAAACTTTTCGAATTCGTTCAAAATTCTTAATCCGAACGATCAACAAAAACAAAATTTTCTTACTTTCGATTCGGTCCATATTTTCAGGAATATCTGGAAAAATTGGTTAAATTTAAAAAATTTAGATAAAACGTTCACATATTGCGATTGGGATGATTTGCAAACGGTGCGCTACGCAAAATTTCAAAATTTGATAGACATTTATGATAAAGAGAAGAACGCGTTAGCCAAGCAGGCATTCAAACTCAATCACAAGTCTCTCTATCCCTCAGTTTTCGAAAGACAAAAGGTAATATTGGCAGATACCTAATATTTTCCATTATTCAACAATATCTGCTCTGAAAGCCAATTCAATGAATGAAACTGCTCAGTTCATCGAGATAATCAGAAGGTGGTGGGATATTTTTAATACAAATTCATCGATAAAGGGAATCATAAAAAGAAATAAGAATTCAATGCCATTTCAAAAGAATTAGGAGAAAGATTTAGAATTAGATTTCCTAAATAAATTTATTATTTGGCTGGATACGTGGCATCAATTATCTGGATACAATGGAAAACTTTTCAATGAAACATATAACGCAATGCGCCAAACTACTCTAGTTTTAATAGAAATTATCGATTATTCGTTCAAAATGTATGGAGATTTAAAATATATATTACCAGGAAATTTCAGCACAGACAGTTTGGAAAAAAGATTTGGTTTATATAGATCGCTTTCGGGTTGTAATTATAATGTTTCATTCGATGATATTTTGGGTGCAGAAAAAAAATTAGAATAAGGAAAATTTTCAAACGGGCAGAAAAAAGTTATTCCTTAAAAGAAATAAAAGAATATTTCAACTCCGATGATTTCGACTTTGTAGAAAATTCTCCAGAAAAAGGTAACCAAATTAAAGATTTTATGTTCATTTTAGATACTGATTACCTTCAAAATTGTGACATCGACAATTCGGCCAAAATTTATGTCGGGCTATGCCGCTCATTCAATTTCGAAAAAACATTTATGCAGCGAGTGCATTTCATTGATAAGAGCAGATAAGGGGTCAAAAATTAATAATGAATATTTCGACAATTTACAACGAAACGGTTTCTCAATAGCCACAGATTCTGTCAATTTCATTTTCGTACATATGTGTTCAATTTTAGAATATATTTTAAATGATGAAGTGGTTTCATCGAAATTTTTGCAGAGTCGGGATCAAAAATGTATTTTATGTGAACTTACTGTTCATAGCATTGAATTGGACTTTTATTATTCAGAATTCATAGAAACAACAAATTTATTCTAAATTCATTATGTTCAATTTTCGCCAATTTACTCCTGAATAATTACGTCAAAAATAGAAATAATAACGTTATTGCTGAAAAAAATAAAAAGCAGAAAAATCTGGGAGATAGTAAAAATTCGCCACTGATGAAGAACAAAAAGTTAGAAACCTTAATTCGATGATAACAACGTTTCATTCGCCCTAGTCGAACAAATATCTATTGTTAAGTTTTAGAATATATTTTAGTCTTGAGATTTTCATTTAAGTTTATGTTATTTTGGCAAGAGATGGCCCTACACCTTCCCGTGGTTCTTGCTGAACAATAAATTGAATAACAACTTCAATGTCACTAGTCGAGTTTCAACGTCATGTCACGATTGTTGAGAAGAAATGAACGATGCTATTCGATTTATTGACCAAGTAGGGCGTAATTATATTATTGTTTCAGGTATTTTTCGAAAATAAAGTCATTAAATTAGTTTGACGAAGTGAAAAGTGAAGTTTTGCATTCATATTCACGTACTACGCGTTCAAGCGGTCGGCCTCTCTGTTTTTAATGAATATTCATTTTTGAGAACATTTCCTTCATAGTCGTTTGTATCGATCATATAGTCAGATTTATTATGTTCACATTGAAAGGAATTATAATGAATACCTTCAGTCATGTGTGAAACATTACTACATTAGGAAAATAAAAATTTTCTGTTCAATTAATGAAGATGACCAATTCATATTTGACATCTAAATTTAATTGAATAATCATGATATAATGTTCTCCATTCAGGATGAATTCAAAACTGCATATTTAATCAATTTTCTGTTTATCGATTATTGATTATGATATCAAAGTATAGTACAATAGAATGAATACATATTGTAATACGAAGAAATAACAGGTTGCATTCAACACTTCAACGACAAATCCTATGCAACACTGGATTTCTTGCCGAATAATAAAACAATGCAATTATTAGCCCTGGTTCAAATTTTCCTTGAATTTAGGTTGTTCAATATAATTCAATGTGAATTTATCAGTGGAATCAATTAATGCTTTCAGATCATTCAAAACCCATGATTTACTTATTTCAGACACATTTCGATACAAAGGTAAATCATATTCAGCACTGTATTTCCTTTTGAATAAAAAACACTGCAATTATTAATCCTGGTTCATAGTTTCCTTATATTTTTAGTACATCAATATAGGAAGGACCTGAAGACTTCTTCTTGTTCTACATTATTCGGTTGAATTTTTCATGTTAATTTATCAATGGTGATGCTTTCAGATCGTTCAGAACTTACGATTTTCTCATTTAAGACACATTTCCATGCAAAGGTAAATCTTGTTCCATACTGGATTTCCTTCTGAATGATAGAACACTGCAATGATTATTTCTGGTTCTTTTTTGGTACGTCAATATAGAAAGGACCTGGAGACTTGTTTTTGTTCTATATTATTCGTTTCAATTTTCCATTTATTCCTTTTATCAATGGAATTAATCAGATCAGATCATCTAAAATTTACTTCCAATACTAAGGTAAATCTTATTCAATACTGGATTTACAGAACACTGCAATTATTAATCCTGGTTGAAATGTTCCTTATATTTTAAGTTGGTCAATATAGGAAGGTTCTGGAGACTTGTTCCATATTATTCGTTTCAATACACCTCCCAAGAATAATTCGTTCCAATACACATCTCACTAATAACCTCCAAATTTGTTTACCTTCCTTCACTTGAATTTCCTGGGTCAATTTATAAATCGAATTAATGCATCCAGATCGTTTAAAACTTACGATTAACTTATTCAAAACATATTTCGATGCATATTTTCACAAATAACATATATTCGTCTTATGAAATCTTTAATTTGCAACTGTAAAAGCAACATTATTTCTTATTTGACAAATGACAGTACTGACCGATGACCGTGAAGTTTGGTCGTATCTCAGGCCCCGCCCATAAAATGCAGTTATCCGATTGGTCGAATATATCTGAATTTGTGTTGAAATTTCACCATATTCTGGATTTTTTTTAAAATATTAGCAATTCGATTGAGATATCGTTTTTTTCAATGGAAGGTAGGGTAATATTTCATCTATCTATGTGAATTTACCGCTTCCTCCTAACTCTAACGGCTATGAAGTAGATCGCTGATATGTGGGACGACCTTTTTGACCCAGCGTCACCTTATTCAATTAGTATAGTATAGAACTAGTGTAGCTATCGAATCTTCTTAGAGAAAGATTCGCCTATTTCTAAATGTCAGAGTTTTAATTAAGAAGGTCGTGTGCTTATGGGTGAATTCACCAATTATTCTTTAGATAGTTATACCTATTCAAAATTTTGGATCGAATTGCAATCTAGTACTTGATCGAAAATTATAGCTTGAGGTTCATGCAGAATTCTGTGAGGACCATATGAAAAAAATATGCGTTTCGCTGGGTCAATATACTCGTATAGATGACCGCTTTGGCAACGGAACAAGCGCGTCAGAGCCCCTGACCTCAGGTTAGTGCTTTTCTAGGTTTTTCATCGATCAGATCATCTCAAAATTGGGAACAGGTTGCAAGTTGGTATTCTTCAACTTGTTACGAAGCACTAACCTGATCTCATCAATTAATTTTGGAGCAACCCCTCAAAATTTGTAATTGTTATAACTCCGAAACTTCTCGGCTAATTCCGCTCATTAACGAACTCAGCCGAGATTTTCAGACTCCGAGCATAAACTAAAAATTTCAAGACTCTAGGTCTTTTCCTTATAAAGTTAGAGCACACACGGTCGGCAGAACAGAATTGAATTTGATCACGGATTCTTCTCCTCAGGAAATCCAACCCGTTCAAGACCAATTTCGGTTTAAAATTCGACAAATATAGACATTGTGATGGATCGATATCACGCTGTTGCCCAGAAACATATGTTTAGAAGATATAATATATTTTTAAACTAAATCTCTGAATCTCTTTGCGCATCGAGATCCAAGTTTCGTCATGATCGGATCTCTATTTTTCGAGTAATTTCGGAATTATCAATTATTCTCACGGAATCAGACATATTTTTTTCCTATATCTGCCGAATATACGATCAAGCTGACATGCATTTGAAATATATGAATTTCTGAAATGAATTCTCTGAATTTTTCTCTTGATTTGTTCCTCAGAAATATCAGGAAATCTGATTGGGCTGAAATGAAGTACTCGGTTATGAAATGGCGGTTTGGAGATTTCATCGAAATTCGAATGAAATATGAAAATTTTCGAAAAAAAATATAATTTTTTTTTCGAATTTTTCTATGGAGAATCGTTCATATTGCTACTGTTCATCTACCAACCAAGTTTAATTCCGATCAGATAGATATTTTCCGAGTTATAAAAAATCAAAATTTCAAATGGCTGTAGCGCAAAAACCATTCGACAGATTTGGTCCATTAACGAACTCAACCGAGATATTCAGGATCTTAACCAAACCTGAAAATTTCGAGACTCTAGGTCCTCCCTCTCGAGAGTAACCGCACACACGGCCGGACGAACAAAATCAATTTTGACCACGGATTCTTCATCAGTGAGTCCAACCTAGTCGTTTGAGACCAATTTCGGCTCAAAATTAGAAAATAACAGACATCGTGATGAAATTATAACGCGCTGTTCCCCAGAACAAGCCCGTAAAAAAGATAAATATGGCTATGTTCAAGCGTGCCGCAATTAAGTCACAAATATTTCAGGTTATAAAATAATAAATACTGTCGCGCGTCGGCATTTGTGCTTACCCCTATTTTAACGAGTTCTTTCCACTTCATCAAACTTGTCTGCATCTCTTCGACAAACGGTACCATCCATTTATGTGTGAAGTGCGGCTCCTTTGATAGAATTCTGTGATATTCCATAAATTGTTTTCATTTTCGATTCACCATCACCAATCAGACTTTTGAACCCCAAAAAAAAAAAAATATATATAAATACATCAGACAGATCTCCTGAATATTCCCTCATTTCTGTTCTGGCGAAAAAAGAATATTTCAAACTACGTAGGATACTTAGTGTGTTTCAGAGTTTCTAGCGATAACCTTAATTGTTTTATATATATTTTGAATTCCATCAGGAGAAATTGTGGTATTTCAGGTGAGTTAAAAAAAATGATTTTTAAATATGAATCGAATATATCCTCGGCTAGCAAAATTGGCAAAACGGTTTGCATTTCACGTTCCATTTCATAGTTTTCATAGACCAACTTTAATAAAACATAAAACTAATATTATAGGTTAGGTTAGTGAATTCAATTATTTATGCAATCAGAAATTATAATTTTTAACCGAAAATTTTCTGATTTTGTTTAGATATACGTATTGACTATATGAATATGAGTATTTTGTTTTGTTTTTTTTTTCAATTTGATTAATTTTCATGATCTTTATGTATATGAAATGTGTATTTCGATGGTTTCAATGAATATGAGTGAATATCTATAAAATTGTGTATTATTTCGAAACGTTAACTAGAATATATGACTAAATTATGAAGCAAAAAAATACTTTAAGAAAATATAATTGATTAAAAAAAATCTACGCAAATGAGAGATTTTTTGCCACAGGTGCCATAGTACCTAGATACGGCCCTGGTTATACAATGAGGTTATGATGTTATATATTTCGTAACTTTGTTTGTCATAAAAAAATTTGATAATTTTGCCTTGAAAACGGAACGAATCGTTCTAAAACATTGGCAAAATCATAACTGATTTGTTATCAATTTGTCTAACTCGCTAAGAATATTCACCCATTCATTTCAAGTCATATCTTCGAAATTTTTTTCAATGGATTCCCTACTATCAATAATCTTTCATCTTATCTTATTCTTTCCTTAGAATCAACATACTCCAGAGCGTGAACTGTGAAATTTTGTGGGGGTTTAAATTTGGAGTGTTGAAGCAGCTCCAAAAATTGAACATCGGTTTTTTGGGTCTATCATTATGTGTAAGGAAAGTTCCTAATTGACCAATAATCACCATAAAAAATTGTTATCTACATAGCGCTATCTGAAGGACAAAACTAAATACCGGTTTTATCAACTCATTATTTCTCAAACAAAACTATAAATACAAATGAAAGCAAAGTTTTTTTCAGGTGTTACATTTCAACGAACAGCGAAATGAAGTATCAGTTGTGGTGTGTTGTACTTTCATTGGTAGTGTTTCACTTTGTAGAAGGTGAGATTTTTCTTAAATATTTCCTCAATCAATAACGCGAAATGAAGAAGCATCAACAACTGTGTAGAATCTTCAGCATTTCGAATATTAATTTTTTTCTGTGGTTTTTTTATTCCTTACTCATCACAATGTTTGACGAAAATAATTGAAAACTAAATGTGTGTGGTCTATAGGGGTGATTCAGAACAATCTGGTAGGGTCTTATTGCAACGAGTCTGTTCTAAGTAAAAAACTCTACCCTTTTGCCCAAATGACTGTTTTTTTCGAATTTTTAGTATAAAATTCCACGATAACTTTCGAAGAAAAAGACCTAACGGCATACAATTACCAGGTCAGGTGTGGAGACTGAATAGGCCAGTTGATTCTATTGATGGGCAAAATCCGCCCAATCGTTTTTGAGTTGAACCTGTTCGAATGTTCGTTGTTATATTATTTCCTCAATGACTAGAGAAATACGGATGCCATAGAATTCAATCTGCTTATTAGTTGTGAAATACTAACAAGCAAACTTGTGCAGAATTTTGCACCATACACCTGCCGGGTATCGAATTTCATTTATACCGAAAATGTTATTTCGGAAAAATTGTTTTTAGAATATTCCTCATGGATATGAAGGTGAAATCTCTTGGTCAATTTTACCCATTCATGAATTCGATCTTCGTAACCAAGCATCAAATCTGCCCTCTACTACCGAGTCTACAATTTGTGTCTTTTGTAACGAAATAACTCCGAAAGACTTAATGGAACGATATTTGAAGCGTATGTTTGAGGCTAAATTAAGAAGGTCGAGTTCGTGAATGGGTGGAATACGCAAACTGATTCCGTAGGTAAACGGTGTTTCAAAACCAACGCAAGATTTAAATGAAATAGAAAACACGTTTTTAAGAGTTTTAATTGTTATTTGTGTATTGAATCATAAAGTGAATGGGAAAGGATTATTTATGGAAAAACACATCTTCCAAATGGCACACGCACTCGTTTGTCGAAATTTTCGATTACCATTCTGCATAAATGTGGCTGGTTTTCGTTGATGCAACGTTTAATCTTCTCCTTTAATGCACTAGTGATGGTAGGCGTGTTGACATTGACCTGCGATTCAAAATAACCCCATAAAAAATCCAATGGTGTTAAATCACAAGATCTAGGGGGCCACTTCTGATCCCCGAAACGAGAGAGTAGGTATGCACGACCTGGAAATGTTTCATGCAGCAATTGAAGTGTTTCACAGGCTGTATGGCATGTTTCACCGTCTTGTTGAAACCACATATTGGCAACATCCTCTGAATAAAGAACATAAGGAAGGAGCATACTGCCTCACAAAGTGGGTCCGGGATGGATGTTGCATATGGCCGACTTTCCTTTCACTTTGAAGAGAGAACAACTTGTTCCGAGACTTCTTTGTCTGAAGAAACTAACTAACATAAGTCATAATTGAAGATTCAATATGGGCGCCTTTGTCTCACTTTTATACGAAGTAGAAAAGCGTTATGCTCCTTCCTGTTGTTCTTTATTCAAAGGCAACATCAATATCATCCAATTTCGGCAAAATGAACTGTATCACCAAACACAATTGTGATTTGTTTTTCGACAATCCCTAGTGGTCCTCAGTACCCATAATCCATTCAACGAACTTTCTTGCCTGTGCAAGGAGATAAGGCTTCAGTTGTTGTGTAAATCGAATTGTGTAAGCTTGAATACACAGATCTTGAGCAAGTACCTATACGCTGAAGAGAGCTTCTTGAGTTTCGGTTCATTTCAGATCAAAACTCTTTCATTTAGGAAAATAGCAGTATCGATATGGGCTTCAGAGAATGTTGAAAGAAATAAAATTCTTTATTCGATATCACTCAAATGTGCAGCTTCGTTTTATTTAATCATTAAAAACATAGAATATCACTGCCGTGAAGGTAGCAGCTTCCGCGCGCATGTTCAATGGAGATGACCGCTTTGGCAACGAATTCGAACATGCGAGCAAAAGCTACGGCCTTCACGGCAGTGCTTCTCTAGGTTTTCTTCGATAAACTGCTACTTCAATTCGATCTAGTCGGTATTTTTGGAAATATTGAAATCATTTTGAATGGTTATATCCTCAGAATCATTGGGCCGATTTTACCCATTCACGAAATGGATCGAATTGAAATCCAGTACTTTATCGAAAAATGAAAGTCCGAAAGTCTTCAACAGAATCTAATGGTGATAATATGATAAGAATATTAAATATTGGAAAAAGAAATATTGATTTTTTTTTCAAATTGTTCTAATAACACTATTATCACGAAATTTTGCACACTTCAGCATTTCGAAACTAACTGCGAGGTTTCATTATGATTGAATCAGCATTTCTTGAGTTATACCGAAAAAACTTTTCTCAAAAAATTTCAACAATTTTTTTTTTAAACTAAATGGCCATACGATCCCAACCAAATTCTGCTCGAAGTTGTGCGTTGTTATTCCTCAACTAACTGCCAAATTTCAATCCAATTGCTCTGGTCTGAAATATCAGGAAAATAATCTCAAAATTTCAAATGGCTATCAGGAGAGCCTCATCTTTGTTCACAAAAACAAACATCTTTTTGAAACCAAAACCTGCGGTCCATATGATACCAGACCTACACAATTGAAATATCCTCGGCATACATTAACTATCATTGAAAAGTGTCCCGAGTATGAGTGCATAAGATTATTCAATGAATTACCGACCCAACTGAGAACCATAACCGAATTGAAAGACTTTAAGAAGATTATCTACAAGATTTTATTGAATGTTTCGATACTGTGTTAAGCAATTTCTCGAGTATGATATTTCAAAGTTTATTTCACAATTTCATTTCAAGTGAAACTTTATTCGAAATGAAGATTATTATTATCCTTATTATTATTATTCTTATAATTATTATTATTATTATTATTATTCGATGTTATCTCCTTGAGAGGGTGTCAATTTTACCAGTTGCAGGCGTTTGCCAATTCAAGTGAGATAAATTTATGTGCAGTTAATTCAGCGTTTTCCTAAATAGTTGACATATTGAAAATATCACCGAATGTTGCATTTTAGAAACGACGGACTCGTTGATTTTCAGCTCTGACAGATGTTTGGGCAGTGATTTAGGTATAACCCCCTGTAGTGGAAATTATGATGGGGTGAATTTTAACGCTTTCGACCCTCCATATTCCTTTGATTTCTGCTTTAAGTTCTTGGTATCTTCTAATTTTTTCAGTGTAGGTAGACATGATGTTATGACTATTAACTACTGCATAATCTATGAGATGCACTATCTTTTTCTTCTTGTTCCATATGATGATGTCTGGTCTGTTGTGTCTTACAGTGCGATCGGTGTGTACGGTTCTATTCCAATATAAGGCATAATTACCGTTTTCGATAAACGGTTTGGAGTTGTATTTTCAGTACTGGTGGTCTTCTTCCTTATTGAATATTTTGCATTCTATTGCTTGGTGCAGTATTTTTTCCAGATTATCATGCCTTGTAACATATTCTGTTTGGCTTAAAGTTGTGCAGATTGGGTGCTACACCATCTGCATTTGTCATTTGTAAAGTTTGGTCTTTCACTATATGTTTTCGGAAGTTTTTTGTTGATACAACCTGATCTTGAATAGCGATGTGAAAACCCTCTGTTTCAGGAAAGAGTATCCCTTCGGTCAGCCATTTGTACGACATCTCTTCGTCGACATATTCTTGGTGGATTTCGTTGGGATATCTTATCGTTATTATTATTATTATAATTATTATTATTATTATTATAATCATTATCATTGTTATTATTATTATTATTATTATTAACTTCGAAGCCACTTCGCCGATTTGTCCCATTAAGGAACTTAACCGCCGCATTCCAATGCGCGACCTAACCTGAAAATTTCGAGTCACCAGTTGGCTCCGTTAGCTAGTTATCGTTTCGTCGGCCGGACGGATGGCCGGCTGGCCGGACAGAATCGATTTTGACACCAGATTCGTCATCAGTGAGTCCAACCTATTCGTTTGAGACCATTCTATGCTAAAACTTTCAAAATAACAGACATTTGGACAAATATAGCACGCTGTTCCCCTACAGATTGTTCTGTAATACCGTTACATAATATCTCACAATATACATTCATTGTCTGCAGCGTATCACGTCTTGAATGACGAATTTACTTATTATATCAACTGCGGTATATACATATAGTATAATGATTGTATCAATATAGCCGTTATAAAGTAGACTCCTTTGTATTCAATATTTGAATTTAATTTATTCGAGTTGTTTGAAAATACCTAAATGGATCAAATTTATTCGAACTCAAGACCCATCACAAGTAAATCAATTGATATTTATGAAAGTATTTCAGATCATCATAGAAATTGATATCAACTTACACAAGTGGGCCTCCTGAAGTTTTTTGCGCCTCTTAATTGTTCTCATGAATTTCCAAGTATTCTTCAGTCCTCTGGCAATAAGAGTGATAATGAAATAAGTCATTGGTTTAACTTTTTTTTAATTCTGCCCTTTTTATATTTCGTAGTTCAAAGTGAAGATACGAGTGAGTCCAAGAATATAAAATGCTTTGAATGCAAGGAAAGTCAAAATGATTATGGTGACTGCAGACTTTCAAAAAGTTCAACTACATGTAACGATGGAACGATGTGCTACCAATTTCGCATGAGAGAGGTTGGCTATGGTTGGCTACCATGGTCTAAATATTGGTACCTGAGAGGTTGTACTGACGATAAAAATATATGTGATAATGAAAATTATTACCCATGCAGCGTGTGCCACAAGGACGAATGCAATACAGAACTTATTGATTAATAACTAGTAGTGATCAGTATCAGAAATTATAATTTTCAACCAAAAATTTTCTGAGTTTGTTTTGATATACGTATTTACTATATGAATATGAGTATTTTGTTTTGTTTTTTCTCAATTTGATTAATTTTTATGATATATGTATAAAGTATCGAGAACGGCAAAGACATTTTACAGACCGAAGACAATAGTTTTTATTGTCTGAGATCGGTAGTGATTGACGTTCGAGATACTTAGAGAGTTTTTTGCACTTTTTACTAAACTACAAAGTAATTATCATTCGTTAGTGCTGTGTAGGACTATAAGGGAAATCGTTTTCTTGGTAACGAAAGCTTATTTATGTATTGTAGATTGTCAAAGTGACAATAATCAACTAAGTTTGCCCATAATTTAATTTAAAAATTTCAAAAACCACTGCCGTGAAGGCAGCAACTTTTGAGCGCATGTTCAATGGAGATGACCGCTTCAGCAACGAATTTGAACGTGCGCGCAAAAGTTGATGCTTTCGTTACCAAGAAAACGATTTCCCTTATAGTCCTACACAGCACTAACGAATGATTTTTCCAATATTTCCAAAAAAAAGATCAGATCGAATTGAAATCCAGTACTTCATCGAAAATAAAACTTCGAAGTTTCATACAGAATTTAATGAGGATGATATGATGAGAAAATCATAGAAATTTTTTTTTCAAATTGTTCTAATAACACGATTATCACGAAATTCTGCATAAAGTTGTCTTTCAGCATCTTGAAACTAGCTGTGAAGTTTAATCAGGACTGAATCAGTATTTCCCGAGTAATACCGAAAAAATCAACGATATCGAGAAGAAAACCTCGAAATTTGACATATTTTTTCCCGATATCTCCAAAACTTATGATCGTATCGAACTGAAATTTGGTACACTGCTGTGAAATTAGAAGGTCAAAGTGTGAGTATAAATTTTTTTGGATATGATTAATGGTTTCCGAAGAAAAAATTTTTTTGTAAAAAAATTTCGAAAAAATTTTTTTTTTTAATTTACTGACAATATGATCTTGACGAAATTTGGCTCAAAGTTGCGCGTCGTTATACTCCACCATACTGCCAAGTTTGAATCCAATCGCTTGAGTAGTTTCTGAAATAAAAAATGAATAACTTCAAAACTTCAAGTGCCTATAACTCCGAAACTATTCAACCGATTTGGCCCATTAACGAACTCAACCGCGGCATTCTGATGCGCAACCTATCCTGAAAGTTTCAAGTAGCTAGCTTGCTTCTGTCGACAGTTATCGTGTCTACGGCCGGCCGGACAGAATCAATTTTGACAACGGATTCGTCATCAGTGAGTCCAACCTAGTCGATCTAGACCATTTTCGGCTCAATCATCCAAAATTACAGACATTTGGACAAAACGATAGCACGCTGTTCCCCTAGAACATGCGCGCAAAAATGAGTGATATCGAATCTTCTGAAAAAAGCGAATTTCAAAAGGCGTGGAAATGGTCTGTTTCGCAGGTATTCACAGAAAGAGTGAATCAAATTCAAATTGTAGTAAAATTATTTCATCATTTCAGTGAATATTTTTCTTAATTTTCACACACCATCCTCTGAACGGCTAGGGATTCACATACCGTTCTGTTTACCTTCGCAACCGATTAAAATGATCTAATGATCTAGCAACAAACGCGGTAACTCACAAAAGTCGTTCTATTTTGCAAAAACTTATACGAAATATACAAACAATATAGCATTTGTGAATAAATTACAGTATTAGAGGAAATGTAAACGGAGTACCATACATTTTTACGAATACTTCAAGAGCATAGATGAAAAGCTCAGCAGAAACACTCCCTGTTTGAGTGTACACCTTGAGATTGGAGGTTTTTTGAAGAGAAAAATGATATTTTCGTAGTGGAGGCCTTTTCCCCATCGGAACAAAATTTTCTGTCTTTTCGGTGCAGTGTGATATTTCGAAAATCTAGAAAAGCACTGACGTGAAGTCAGCCTTTCTACGCGCTTGTTCACATTGCAAAATGGTGACTTGAAAATTTCAGTGAAATTTCAAAGAAATATAAAAAGTTTAAAGAAAAATTTTCAGAAAAAAATTTTTTTTTTCGAATTTTTTTCATGGATAATTCTTCCCATTGACACTGTTCATATTCCAACTAAGTTTTATTTCGATCAGAAAAATATTTTTCGAGTTATTGAAAAATCAAAATTTCAAATGGCTGTAGCTCAAAAACTATTCGGCAGATTTGGTCCATCAACGAACTCAACCGAGATATTTAGGATCTCAACCTAACCTGAAAATTTCAAGACTCTAGGTCCTTCCTTTCGAAAGTTAGAGCGCACACGGCCGGACGGCCGGTCGGACGGGCAGAATCAATTTTGAACACGGATTCTTCATCAGTGAGTCGAATCTAGTCGTTTGAGACCAATTTCGGCTCAAAATTCGAGTATTAAAGACATCGTTTTCCAGAACAAGCGCTTAAAAACTAAGTTTTACGGTATATTGCGATGCCACTCCAATCCATCACAGTTTCTCCTTGATATATTTCCCCTTTAGGTACAGTTTTTAAACCAGTGTCACGGCCAGGAGATTATTGACCGTTAACTGTCATTTTCGATGAAGTACTGGATTTCAATAGACGACCTCGGCCCAAGTTGCCAACCCACAATTTTCTTCACAAATATACTATCATTGGGGAACGGGAATTTCAGGACAAATTCAACATGATAAGGTTCGCGTTATTTATAAATATCTGTAAAAGATACCTCTGCTCTTCAAACAGAATAATTTCTTCCAAATATAGGATTTTATTATGATCATCTCTACTTGGCTGAAATTTAAGTTGGGATTCCTGAATTTAATGTCAATAGTGTCAACTTTATATAGGATATGTTCCGCAGTCAACTTGGTTATTCCGGTTGTCAGTTTTCCGTTCCATAAATATGAAATATTCGATTGGTTCCTGAAAAAAGGTTGATTGCGGAATTTGATTGATGAAAAAACGTTCTTTCTGTCAGCAGAACGAAGGTCAATGTTATATGGTAACATATCCATAGCATTGAACAATCTTTATTTACTTTAGGATCCAAAGAACACAGGGGAGACAACAATCAACAATGGAAAAATTACTATTTATGGAATCCCAACTTAAATAACAGCCTAACAAAAACCTATATTCGGAAGGAATTATCTTGTTTGAGGAGCCGAGGAATCTTTTACGGATATTTATAAATAACGCGAACCTTATCATGTCGAATAAGTCCTGAAATTCCCGTTCCCCAGTAATAGTAAATGTGTGAAGAAAATTGTGGGTTGGCAACTTGGGCCGAAGTCGTCTATTCGATCTGAAGGGGAAAATAAAATTTTGAATGGGTGTATCTTCGGAATCATTGGTTGGATTTCACCCATTCACGAATTCGGCCTTCGTAATTAAGGTCTCTACAAATATCGAGTTTATCCGTTGTTAGTTTGTTAGCCGTTGGGTCGACTGCAAACACAATGACTTCCGGACGAAACGACTTAGAAGCTCGATTTTGTAGAGTAGGTTTGGGGCTCCATTACGAATGTCGAATTCGTCAATGGGTATCATTCGCTCAATGATTCCGTAGATATACACATTCAAAATTTTCATTTTCTCAATATTTCCAGAAATACAGATTAGATCGAATTGAAATCTACTTCTTTATCGAAAAAACTTAAAAGAGCACTGCCATGAAGGCAGCTGCGTTCAAATTCGTTACCAAAGCGGTCATTTCCATCAACCATGAGCGCAAAACTGTTGCCTTCACGACTGTGCTTTTTTAGGTTTCATAGAGTTGGTTACAACCAATTCCCAATGAATTAAAAGAAAAGATGTTTCAATAGACGACTTCGGCCCAAGTTGCCAACCCACAATTTTCTTCACAAATTTACTACCACTGGGGAACGGGAATTTCAGGACAAATTTGATATGATGAGATTCGCGTTATTTATAAATATCTTTAAAAGATGCCTCGGCTCCTCAAACAAGATATTTCCTTCCAAATGTAGGGTTTTGTTAAGATCATCTCTGATTGGCTGAAATTTAAGTTGGAATTTCTGATTTCATGTTGAAAGTGTCAAATTTATATGGGATATGTTCCGCAAATCAGCTTGGTTATTTCGGTTGCCGGTTTTCCATTCCGTAAATATGAAATATTCGGTTGTTCCTGAAAAATGTAAAAACGGAATTCGATTGATGAAATACGTCCTTTGTGTCACCAAAACGACAGTCAATGTTTTATGGTAACATATCCATAGCATAGAACAATCTTTATTTACTTTATGATCCATAGAACGTAAACGATACCACAGTCAATAATGGAAAAATAACTAGGTATGATCTATGGATCATAAGGTAAATAAGGATTGTTCTATGCTATGGATATGTTATCATAAAACATTGATTGTCGTTCTGGTGCATAGACTTAATATATCTATGTTCTGGTGAAAGAAAAATTGCTTATTCACCAATCTTATTCCGTAATTAACCTTTTTTTTTCAGAAACCAACCGAATATTTCATATTTACAGAACGGACAACCGGCAACCGAATTAACTAAGTTGATTTGCGGAACATATCCTTTATAAACTTGACACTATTAACATGAAATTAGGAATCCCAACTTAAATAACAGCCTAACAAAAACCTATATTCGGAAGGAATTATCTTGTTTGAGGAGCCGAGGCATCTTTTACGGATATTCATAAATAACGCGAACCTTATCATGTCGAATAAGTCCTGAAATTCCCGTTCCCCAGTGATAGTAAATTTGTGAAGAAAATTGTGGGTTGGCAACTTGGGCCGAAGTCGTCTATTGAAAAATATCATGATCTCTCTGGGACGAATGTATTTCGAGAAGATTCAAATACAAATAGATGTCCAAATTTCCATTGTAATCATCAACCCAGTGTAAAAAGGGCTATCATTTAAACCTTTCATGATAGAGCTAATGAAATCTCATCGTCCCATGAAATTCATTAACCTAAATGGAATAACATTGAATCGTTACTCGAAGTGAGTAGAAAATTCATTAAAAGGAACTTTTCAAATTCAGACTAAATAACTTCTTCTATTCTTCAACTAAATCAACAAGAAAAACGACAGAAGAACTATCATGGACAACCCTATTTATTGAACGATATTCTTGCTCTTCATAAAAAATCAGAAGAATTGGTACTAAATTCAATATACCTACCTAATATAGTCATATGATAAATCACTGTTTTCGAATCGAAAAATGATTTGAGATCGATTCCAACTAAAACCGAAGCAATTCAGCGAGAAACAGAAATTAAAAAATTTTATTTATATCATTTTCCATATTTGTGGAAAGAAAAAAACAAAGAAAATATTTCTTCAAATTTTCTTGTCTGTCTGAAGAAGGAGTCAGATTTGAACTCTGGAACCTTCATTAGGCAACCCTTTTTCCTAGGAACTGCCCTCGACAAATAGTTTTGTCCTGCAATCGGCAGGGGCGTGTTTCATTGAAACAATTTTGTTTTTAATTTTCTATAGTTCTGTTTCGGATATTGATTCAAACCCAGAAACCCCTAGACTATTTTGATATATTTACTTTTGCACTAATCGACTATCGAGACAATTTCTCATATAATATCATATAATCTTCATTCATCTAAGTTTCTCCTTTCGCCAGCAAAGAGAAATTTCCTCGAACCAGAGGCGTCACATTCAATCCATCAAGCAAGGAACGGTTGGAGGAAAAACGGACAGAAAAGAAACAGAACTCGCGAATTTCAGTATTAATATTCAGATATGCCATCGTGTGAAACTCAAAACTAATTAAGAAAAGTATCCGTTTAATTGCCTTCTGCTCCTGCAATAATATCTTGTCAGTGGGAATTTCATAGCCGCCTGGATGCGTTAAATTAATGAAACGTCAACGCCTTCTCAGGCGAAACTCCCGACGAGCCTTATCGGTACGAGGTTGCGATTGCTCTGGATGAACCGATAATATCGCAGTTTTCAACCCTCATTATATTTTCCCTTTATTCGTTTTCTTATCGAGGGCTATCGATAAATAATAACCGCTTGGATGAATTACACTGTAGGGGATTTCGGCTGCACAGGAAGGGGCTGGAAAATATTTGGGCCTAGGCTTGGGGTTGGTATAATAAAACTTAACTGAAAGTTATTTTTATCTTTAACTGACAGTTAAACTTTTGCTCAAAAATGTCGGAATTATAAAAGTCTCATTTCTATCATAGACAAGAAATACTGTGATGATTCCTATGAAAAGGCGAAGGAAATAATTTAAGATTCTGTAATAAATCTAACCACCAATTTCTGAGTTGTAAAAGCTGGACTTTGAAAAAAACCCCCTTTCAAAATATGATAGGAATAAACAAATCCTTTATTGACAAATATTCGCACTATGTATCAGGGAGCTCAATGGATTGTGGTTTCCATAAAGATAGAATTACTGATTTGTGGAGAGTTGCAATGATCAATTTTGAATTCTTATACTTTTTGCAATATGCAAGGGATGTTTGGCTATTTATTCGGTAACCTAACTGAAAAAACTACTTCCACTAGTGAATATATTGGAAAGAGAAGCTTAAAAGGAAAAACTTTGGCAATAATGAGATACATTCAATTCAGGAATTATTGAACAATTACAATAAAATATGTCCAAATCCAATTAGGTACAGAATTTTTTTTACAAATACTGCACTCTTCACCAACGGGCAAGTACTTTCAACTGACACTGGGAGTGGTAATAATCTCAACACTAAATTTGCAAAAATTGTCATTCAATTAAAAAATATGGTAATGTTTTGTGTGGCTCCGGTTTATGGAGCCCTGATATCTAGAATTTGTACACGGCTACCAGTTTGGCCATTATTATAAGAAAAGTATCCATTGCAACTGTGATGATTTCCTTTCATCTTAAAAGTTAAATAATGTGTATAAATTATTATGCTTCATTAGGCCTTTACAACTTTTATATGTTAAATAAGGCACCGAAAAGAATAAATGCCAATATTTTTTTTTCCATTTACATCTTATAATAGTTAAACAGAAAGATTAACTGATATTTTCATTACAATAATATGCCATGATGAACTCTCGAGATTGGATTCTTACTCGAGTGAGTTTTATAGCAGGCATTTTGATGTGAATAGATAAGTATGCAATTTTCCATAGGACATTTCTGATAATACAGTATAGTTGATTTGTGAAAACCCCTAAAATCTCCAGCAACTATCAAGAAAGATCAAGATGCATAAACTCTGCGTGTAGCAATACATTTGCATCACTATGCATATGTATTCCATTATAGGCGTACAGTGTCCAGATAAGCGTAATCGGTTTTTGAATTCCGTTTCTTCCCATAAGTTCAAATGGTTCAGCCGATTTCCAAATATCCTTTCTCAACAAGGATATTCAATAATTTTCATGGCATCATCGTCATAGTCACTTAAAAGTTCTTCAAAAATGAAGTGAATATCTCTCAACGAGGATGTTCAACAATATTTATGTCATCTTCGTCATCGTGAATTAAAAGTCCTTTAAAAATGAAGTGAATATATCTTGCTTACATGTTTCCGAAAATATCGTAAACAAATCGAGGTTATATTCCCCTTATGTCAGCCGAAAAGACAGAGAATCTGTGGAAAAAAACGATTTAACTTTAACTCTAATTTTTTTTTGTATTTTTTTCCGAATATCCTAGGCTTCAACGAAACCCCTCAGAAGCTTAAAGCTTGTGCGAGTTAGGATACCGGGTGTGTTCTGTGTAGGCTTTGTTACTAATTTCTTGCGCCACGTTGCGAACAGCACTGTTAATTGTTTACCTAACAGCAAATGGTTTAACGGTCCCCTAAAGACCGGAAAAGTTATTTCCCGGCCAAGGGCTTGAACCCCAGACCTTACGATCATGGGCTTGCGCTCTAACTACTGAGCTAACCATGATTGAGTTAGTGTTTTTTGAGTAATCCTAGGAAAAACAACGGTACCGAGAAAAAATGCACGAAATTTGACAGATTTTTTTCTAGTATCTCTGGGAATTATTACCGTTTCAAACTCAAATTTCGTCTGCTGCTGTGAAATATGAATTTCAAAGTACGAGCAAAAACTTCATCATGATCTTTGTCATGATTCTGATAACTGCTCCAGTCGAATCCATCTAGTAGTTTTTGAAATATTAGAGAGATAGTTCAAAATGGTTATTGCTACGAAATCGGCATATTTGGCCCACTAGCAAAGTTAACCATGGGATTCTAACGCGCAGCCTACCCTGAAAATTTCAAATCGTTAACTCATTCCATTCGACAGTTATCCTGTCCGCAGCAGGACGGCTGGCCAGACAGATGAATCGAGTTTGACACTGGATTAATCATCAGTGTACCCAATCTAGTCGTTTGAGACCAAGTTCGGGAGAAAATTCGACGATTGGCATCTGAATTGAAGATTGCAGCGCTACGGTGGCCAGTTTAAGAACCTTAGATACAGACATAGATTTTGTTTCGATAGTCGATTTTGTACTGTCTGTTTGTGTTTTTTAGAATTTATAGTTGACGAGAGTATTACTGGGAGTACAAATTCCATTCTTATGAAGTATATGTATCATTCTTCAATCTTATTGAGAGTAGCAACTCTAAAATAACGAGGATATCTCCAAGTTTAGACAGTTTTTTAATATTATTTATTTTCAGATCCAAATATGGCAAGATTGACATTGGTGGATTTCTTAGGCTGTCTCGAAAGTGGAAAAGCAGATCGTATTGTAAAACATACTTTTTGGAATAATAGACAAATACTCATAACTTTACTATTTTTATAGCGAAGAACTAAATACTCAATATATTATGAATAAAATGAATACATTCACATAAAACTAATACTACTAGTACCGTGAGCCTTATTCATTATGGATTAACGAATAAATTTTCCAACTCTCATATGATGGTCTTGGAAAATCTGTAATAAATAAGCCTTGTACAACTTTGCTTTCATCGGCAGAAACATTTTGAGCGAACAGAATTTATCACCAGATATTTCATTGTTGAGACTCTTTTTTTTCAATA
Organism: Myrrha octodecimguttata; assembly: GCA_958510865.1. Lineage (NCBI taxonomy): Eukaryota > Metazoa > Arthropoda > Insecta > Coleoptera > Coccinellidae > Myrrha > Myrrha octodecimguttata. The sequence goes on along the minus strand of OY294058.1, from coordinate 66,201,134 downwards.
GTCAGTTCTATCACTAAAACATTCACGTTGTTCCACAATGATCAGTTCAACAGACAGATTTCTGGAAGGCATAGCATTCCTCTTAAGTAAATTTCTCTGCTTGGATTATGGGCCTGGAAAAAAATTGTCTTCATGAATGTGATCTAATATTTCATGAGCAATTCGTGCTTACCTCTATAAAAATGATCATCATCGGTGAAATGCAGGTAACAGACTCTCATAAATCTTGTTCGTTGGTTATTATTGATTCTCAAACACTTTCAGACCCGACTTGTCAAAGGAAGTTTCTTTCATCCTACCTCGAAATTTTTCACCGGGCTGTGGAAATCTATGGGAAGGGACATTTGAGCTTGCTTTCCTCAGTAGAAGCACTTGTAAAATCACACAAACGCCAAGAAAAATGCATATACTTTCTCAATTTCTCGACATTTCTTTTAACTTGTCAATGGTAATGTCTGTACCTTGAGTTACTCGGATAGCCACCAGAGGGAGAAGCGCTTATCTTCATTCGCCAATAGCATGCTGCTCCCCAGGAACATGCGCGCAAAAACGCCTACATTCATGTCGTTGTTAATAAATAAGAGTGTCAATTTCATATTTATACGAGAATGACAATAAAAAGATTAGTTAATCCCATTAAGACATGCTCTGCAAGGATTCTGACATAAATTCGGATCGTATTTTTCATTACACCGACGCTTTCCACGAAGCAATGCTTTTTTATTGCCTTTTCCTCTACGTCCATGGGGTAGTTTTCGTTATCTGTGCACCCTCGATATATCGGCGGAAGAAACAGTGATATATAATGGGAGTTCGATAGCTGGCAATAATTTATTCTGAGGCCCCAGGCCGATTCAATTAAATCGGCTGGTTTGAAGTCTCGGATATTCGGCCATTACCGAAATGAGATGTACGAGTTCGCGTCAAACGATTTTCGCCCTGTTATACCATGGAGTAGAAGGTTTTTGGGCTTCGTAAATTACAAATCCTCTTCTCTAAGATTGACGGAAATACTTTCTAATGAATCGAGAATCTAAAAAATGATTTTACTGGTTTCGGGAAATCCATATTTTTTTTCAATTTGCTGGATGTACGTAGAGAAAAAGGGTGTGGAACGGCAAAGTTGATGAGTTGGAATGCAACTTGTATGTCAGTTGACGTCCAAAATTTGGTAAAATAGACGACTTCGGACCAAGTTAACAATCCAGAAATTTCGTCCAATTTACTATAACTTCAGAAAAAATTCGACATGATGAGGTCCGCGTTATTCACAAATATCCGTAAACGGTGCCTTGGCTCCTCAAACTAGATACTCATTTCTAAATGTAGGTTTTTGTTAAAATGATTTAGGATTGGCTGGAAATTAGGTTGGGATCCCTGATATCTTTTCAAAAATGAGCTTACATAACCAATCAACTTGGTTATTTTGGTGGCTGATTTTCCGTTACGTAAATATAAAATATTCGGTTGGTTCCTGAAAAGAAAAGTTAAATACGGAATTTGACCCATGAAAAAGATATCTTTCTGTCAACAAAACGACAGATATTCTATGGTACCATATACGTAGCACAAAACATTTTTCATTTCTTTTATGATCCAAAGAAGAGATAACAATGAAGAGCTTACTAACTACGGTTTATGGATCATAACGAAATATAGATTCTTCTATGCCATTGCCATGTTACCATAGAAAAGTGACTATCGTTCTGGTATGCATAGAATACATATGGTGCGGACACTCTTTGACAGATTTTTGGTGAGAAATGGAGTCCAAACGTGGTCAAAATACGGATTTGTTGGCCTTCTTCCGTTTTCGCAGATAGGTGCTGGCATAGGAAAATCTGCCATATAAAATCTGCAATATTCACGGAAGTTACCAACCTATCATATCAGAACTACCCAAACGAGTTCTTCTCTCTGATTTTCCAAGTTGGACCATACATTATTTTCAAGAATTTCCGAAAATGAATTCATTTTGACAAATTTAAATTATGATTATTCATTTTATTCAGTCAGAAAAGCGATAATATATATATATATATAAAGGTTTCCTTCGTCTCTGAAAACACAAGTCTGAAAATTCATATATTTGAATAGCTGTTTATTTCGAGAGGTATTTATTATCTCAATATTTAGTTCATGGAAAGGAACTCTTTCAGAGTTGCGTTCTCAAAAATAACTCCAAAAATAATTTGGAACGATAGATACTACAATTAATTTGTCTGGTTTGAAATTTCGTCTGATAAATTCGTATGAACAGCAAAGTGAAAATTCATATTTCAATGATAGTGAACATTAACATTTCCTTTGAATATTTTCATAAGTAAGTAACAAAATTACTGATTCCATCATGACAAAACTCATCAACTTATTTTATAATGCTGACAAACAACTTTGTGCAAAATTTCGTGGTAATCGTGCAATTATAACAATTTGAGAAAAATTCTAATTTCAATCAAGTGTATTCAAATTTGATGTTATCTGATTTTTTGGAAATATTGAAACAATAAAATCCTGAGTTGGTATATTGATGAACCATTGGATGGATTTCACCCTTATTGAATAGATGTCACCCATTCATAAATTCAGCAATCGAATTTGATAAACACAATAACTTCCGAGAGAATCTTTCTGGAAACTCATATCTGTAGAGTTCGTTTTATGGCTCAACTACGAAGGTTTTCGTTTCAATATCGTTCAGTGTCCCTTACTACCTTCAATGATTTCGGAGCGCTCCGAATAACGAAGCAAAATGCCTCAATGGATGGAATACACCTCAAGTATTGATTAGAGCTTCTTTTGGAAAGGTTTTGAATCATTTTGTAGGTTTTTTCTTGGTTTTCACTCCCAATATCTACAAAATTAATACACCTCATTGAAATGTTCAGGCTCCAACACAATTTTCACACTCCTCCAGTATTCCGAAATTCATTCTTGTGGGAGTCGAACAAACCTAGATGTTGGTGCTATCATGTCATCCCTAGGGATAATCGAACTTTCCGTGTAGTTCTGACAGATGTCGTAGATATGAATATTCATTACAAAGAAATATGTTCTATTGTGGGCGCTAACAAGAGGAATGGTGGTCCTAGGATGCTTGAACGACCATCGCATGGACGAATCGGAATTGTCGTGCTAGATCGATCTGTACGTTGGCATAGTGTAGGTTGAACTTGACGTTCTAATTGTTTGATTATCTGATGTATGTATACAGGGTGTTCCAAAAATGTTTTCAATCGGAATTCTAATTATAGAACGATCCCAGGTGAATTCAGAGCATCCATATGTAGGCATTGCTATGTTTCGTATTTCTTGATTCTGTCTAACAGAGATGAGAATCAGTAAGATACATGCTCGAAAAAATTCCTAGAAAGTAATCGAGATAGTATATTATTTTTCCAATTTTTCAAAAACTAATAATCAGATCGAGCTGAAATTTGCCACACTTTTGTGATCCGTTAATCTTTAGCCGAATTTCATGAATCTGATAGACTTTTCCAGAAAAATGTCAATTTTCATAACTTATTGGTGTTTTGTCCGCTGCATGAGGAGTATCAATGGTTGTTGACTATGGTTTGACAGTCAAAATGTCAAACTGTCTTGAGATTTCTGTCCAACAAGCTCTGGCATTTTGGCTTTTGAAAAAATTTTTTTTCAAATTTAGTGATCACAAAAAAATTCTGTTGAAAGTTGCGCGTCGTTATTTTCCAACTAACTGCAAAGTTTCAATCCAACCGCTCAAACAGTTCCTGAAATATCAGGAAAAATCCTCAGAATCTCAAATGGCTTTAGCTCCGAAACCATTCGGTCGATTTGGCCCATTCGATATTCAAACTACCTTGAAAGTTTCCACGGCCAGCTGATAGATGGGTCGGACAGAATCGATTTTGACACCGGATTCATCATCAGTGAGTGCAACCTAGTCGTTGAGAACATTTCTGGCTCCAAATTCGAAAATTACAAACATTTCGACAAAACGATAAAAACATAAAAATATATAAATAACAAAATCACAAGGACGAATATCCGTCGATAAATCAACAAACATTTCCCCTTGATAAGAGCTAATCATCCAATCAACCAAAACACCTACACCGAAGAAGCGGATCCAAGTAGAATTACTACAGCTGTTTCACAATTGTTATTGATCGTCAGGTCAACTTAACTTGGATAAACCGCAGAGAGATCTCTCGATACTTGTTACCTTTCAGACGGACCGCTGCAGTCTAACAACGTACAGCGCGCCATCTGCCAGGAGCATCTTGCGAGTCCCACCTTCGTTTGCAGAATTCTTTGATCGATGTGAATGACGTTCATCCTTTGGTTGCATCAGGTCGCTTTAACTACGATATTGCAGCTTTACAAAAAACCGTCACGGCATTGGAAACACTCGGTTCATGTGGATTCTCACAAGACGAAATCGTCCAACATCTAACAAATATCAGAATTGGTTTCACGGAGAAGAAAGAGCTCCAGTAATAATAAATAACATAAACACAAGGACGAATATCCGTCGATAAATCAACAAACATTCCCTCTTGATTAGAGCGGATCCAAGTAGAATGACTACAGTTATTTCACAATTGTTATTGATCGTCAGGCCAACTTAACTTGGATAAACCGCAGAGAGATCTCTCGATACTTGTTACCTTTCAGACGGACCGCTGCAGTATAACAAAGTACAGCGCGCCATCTGCTAGGAGCATCTTGCGAGTCCCACCTTCGAGAACAGAATCCTCTGATCGATGTGTATGACGTTCATCCTTTTGTCGCATCAGGTCGCTGTAACTGCAATATTGCAGCTTTACAAAAAACCGTCACGACATTGGAAACACTCGGTTCACTATATTACTGGAGGTCTTTCTTCTCCGTGAAATCAATTCCTATCATAAAAATATATTTCATGTCACATGCAAGAGACCTATTCTTACTTATAGGTCAGTACAGATTAGTTACAAAAATCTAGAAAAGCACTGACGTAAGGTCAGGACCTTTTACGCGCTTGTACCGTTGCCAAAGCGGTCATCTATACAAGTATTGACCCTGCCAAACGCAGATTTGTTTTCATATGGTCCTGACGAAAATCTGCATAGACCTCAAGCTTTAATTTTCGATCAAGTTCTAGATTGCAATTCGATCCAAAATTTTGAATGGGTATAACTATCTAAAGAATAATTGGCGAATTCAACCCATTCAAGAATTCGACCTTCTTAATTAAACTGAAAACCTACTCTACAATTATATTCCCTATGTCGATTCTTCCAAAAGTTACCGCCGGCCCAACCGCTGAGAGTGAAAAAAAAAAAAACTTCCGGAAGAATCTACTCAGTAGCTTGATAATTGTAGAGTAAGTTTGGAGTTCAATTACGAATGCCGAATTAGTAAAAACTATCGAATGATTCCGCAGATATACCCTTTCAAATTTTCAGTTTCCCGGTATTTCCAAAAACATAGATCGAATCGCCCTTCAATGAAAAATGCCACCCTGAAGTTTCAGCCAAAATGAGTCTAGAACAATGAGTAAAATAACTCTCCATTCAACAAAATGCAGGAGGATTCTTTAATTCATTTTGCTTATTGTTCTGCAGACCCTATTTGGTTGAAACTTCAAGGTGGTATTCTTCATTGAAGAGTCGATCTATGTTTTTGGAAATATCGGGAAACTGAAATTTTGAAAGGGGATATCTGCGGAATCATATCTGATCAAATTTGAACAAGCGCGCAAAAGTTCCTATGACGTATCATCAGTGATTTATCCAATACTGATACTGATACTTGAGTCCCCTATGATAACATACAGCCTTGAAGACTCCACTTTGAATTCTGTGATTCCCATATTATTACCATAAAGTCGGTTTGCACATAGTTTAACTAATATCCCTTCAACCGTCATTCCGTTTGAACTACGTAATACTGTGCATTACTGATAATTGTTGTTTCAGACGTGAAATACGGGTCTGCATATACACAGACTGGAGTTCCAAATGAAACACGCCTTGGTGGGTCTAAGGTGCTAATGAATATCAGATGCAGTTTCAACATCAATAGTTTTTCGGAATTCACCTGAACCTTTGATGTGTATGTTTAGTTGGTCAGCGATCCAACTCTAGAAGAAAACAGCTACTGGAAATCACAGAATTATATCAAATTTTACGCTCTTGTTCTGGGGAACAGCGCGTTTTCGTTTCGTCGCAATGTCTGCAATCTTCGAATTTTCAGCTGAAATTGTTCTCAAACGACTTACTGATAAAGAACCCGTGGTCAGATTTGATTCTATCTGACCGGCCGTGTGTGCTCTAACTTCCGAAAAAAAGGGCACAGAGTCTTGAAATTCTCAGGTTAGGTTTCGATCCTGAATATCTCGGTAAAGTTCGTTAATGGGTCAAATCTGCCGTATGGTTTCTGTGTTGCAGCCATTTGAAATTTTGATTTTTCAATATCTTAAAAAATACTCATCTGATAGAAATGAAACTTGGTTTGAAGATGAACAGTATCAATTATAAGAATTATCTATAGAAAATTCGAACAAAAAAATTTTTTTTTGAAAATTCTCATATTTCATTCAAAATTCACTGAAATTTCCAAGTCAATATTTCGCAAAGTGAACAGTGAACAGTGGAGTCCCGCCAGCCGGCCGGCTTATCGACCTGAAACTTTTAGGGTAGGTTTCATCTCAGAATGCAACGGTTAAGTTCGTTAATGGGCAACATCGGCCAAATGGTTCTGGAGTTAGAGCCTTCTGGAATTTTGAGTTTTTTCCGTTATAATTCAAAAACTACTTGAACGATTGGATCGAAACTTGGCAGTTAGTTGAAGTATAATTATACACAACACTTCGAGAAATTTCTTTCAAAATTTTTCTCGAAAACTGTTCGTCACATTCGGGGGAAATTCAGCGCAGACTTTAAGCTCCATATTTCACATGATGTTCAAAATTTCAGTTTGAAAGGATAAAAATTCCTGGACATATTCGAAAAAAATATATAAAATTTAGTAGTTTTTTCTCGGTATCGTTTCTTTTGCGCGCGCATGTTCCGAAAAAACCTAGAAAAGCAATGACGTGAAGTCAGCAGCTTTCACGCGCATCTTCAAAAAATAACACTAAAAGGGAACATGCGCGCAAAAGCTGCTGATTTCACGTCAGTGCTCTTTTAGGTTTTTTTTTCAATATTTTTATTACTCGTTCAACAAGAAATTTCGCCCAACGTATAGCGCATAAGCATTATCGAACTTGCTAACAAGTTTCATTATGATTACATTAGTATATTCTGAGATATTTCAGAAATAACAATACCACCGAACACCAAATTTGAAATAATTTTTACCAATATCTCCATAATTTCAATTCGGATAAAACTGAAATTTGTCTCATAGTCGTTGAAAATAAAAAAAAAATTCGAGAACATCAATTAGATGGCTCAAGTAGTTGAGCTTAGATATAAGGGAAAATTTCAAATAATTATAACTTCGAAACCATTTAATTTTTTCGACACGAAAACGAATCTTACTGTTAGATTCTGATGCTACCCACCTAAGGTTTAAAGTAGCTAGCTTTATCCTGTATAAGGTTGTCTTTTCCGGACAGAATCTACTTTGACACCGGATTCTTCATCAGAAAGTCCGACCTAGTCTTTTGAGGGAAATCTTCGGGAAAAAAATCGAAAATAACAGAGATGTGGACGAAACGATGGCACGCTGTTCCCGAGAACATGTGCGCAAAAAGGATAAATTCAACATCTGAATGCTTTTTGAATCCAAGCTGGGAACTGATACAGATTATTCTTGTATATCAGAACCAAAAGATCTTGAAATGGAAGAATAATTTATGTATTATTTGTGTCCCTTCAAACATAAGTACCTCCAGAAAAACGTATGACTTATTCAAATACTTTTATGAACCAGCGCGCAAAAGCTCCCTCATATCAATGTATTACATAATTTTTATCACACCGTATTTATGAATGTAAGATCAGACGTTTCCCCGGTTTCATATGCTCTGAAGGAATGAGCCTGTGAAGTAATAAGGATAAATTCCATTCCTGGCAGCTTTTCATTCCATGCTGAAACAATTACAGATTCTTCTTTTATATCAGAAGATGTCGAACTTGGAAAATAAGTTAGTTATAATTTGTGTCCATTTCAAACATAAATTTGTTACTTCAGAAGAAGTGTGAGTCATTAAAATACTGTTATGAACGAGCTCGCAAAATCTCCTAACTTCAGGCCAATATTTCACATAATTTTTACAACACCATAATTCGCAATGAATACAAGATCAGATAATTTCTGTTTTCACACGCTCAACACGAATAAGCCTATAAAGGAAAAAGGATCAATTCTATTTCTGGATGCTGTTTAATTCCTTGCTGAACATGATACAGATTCGGTTGGCCGCAAATTGCTGAGGAACTAGGGTGCCGATTACAGACACCCCTATTTTGCTTATTGCCGCCAGCTTACGAAGCTGGCAATTATTTGGAAATCCTCCGTGAGGTTATTTGTACTCGAAAATCTGCAATATATTATTGTTATTAAACTGTCGAGGATATTTCTGTGAGGTTAAATATTGCACATTAATTACAGAACAAATAGAAGCAGATTTGGGGTAGGAAGTGCGTATGAGTTGAATAGTGTTAGGATTATGTTCGCGGGTTTTGTTGGCTTAGCAACTGATGCAGACATACATGAAGCCACATATTTCATAGATATTGGGTGGTATGAATAAAAATTAAGTACATACTAATGCTTAAAATATAAGAATTCGCTACATAGAAGATTCTTCAACACTCAGTAGGAAAGTAACATAACCACAAGGATGAAGATCTGACGATTAATCAACAAACATTCCACCTTGATCACAGCTAATCATCCAATCAACCAAAATATCTACACCAAGGAAGCGACGTCCAAGGAGAATGGTCACAGCTTTTTCACAGTTTTCACTGATCGTCAGGCCAACTTACCTCGAATAAACCGCAAAATAGGAATCTAGGTACTAATTACCTGTCAGATGGAATACTGCAGTATAACAACAACCAGCGCGCCATCTTCCAGGAGCATCTTGCGAATTCTACCCTCGAGTGCAGAATACTTTGATCGACGTGCATGACGTCCACGCTTTTGTCGTAAGTAGAAACTTCATTTCGAATTGGATACTTGCAATTTTCCTACTGTACCTAGCAGAACTCTTGTGGAAATGACAGAAGCACTTTTCACAGCATATACAGGGTGTTTCATCAAAAACTGGTCAAACAAATACAGCCGTATGAATGACATTGGGAAAGTAATTTTTGCCTTATGACATATACCCCGTTTTCGAAGCATAAGCGAGATACAGGGTGTTTAATGTCAACTTTGAGCAATATTCCGATAAGTGTGGTGAGTTATGCGTGACCTTGGAAATAACGGTTTTTGGTCAGATCTTAGTATTTTTTGGTGGTCAATTCAATTGTTGTGTAGAATTCGAGAAAAAATATATCAAAATGGCGGAAAACCTACAAAGTTGGAATTTTTTGTTTTCGATTGCCAAATTGGATAGCATTATTTCAATGAACTCAATTTTCTAAGATTTTCCGTAGAAAAATTCTTCCAAAATTCAAACTCAACTTTTTTTTACATGTCCACAGCGAAAAAAAATTTCAGCCCAAAATTGTTGGAATCTTTTGAGGTTGAACTTTTCTTCATTCTGAACACTGGTGTGAAAACAGAATGAAAAATTATCCATTGGTTTTCGTTTTATAGTCTTCCAAACATTCCGCACGGGATACTTGAATAATTTTTATTCGAGAAACTGGTGGCCCTACAGAGGCAAAAATTGTGCTAATGGGTCCCCAGAATGACCCGCATAGAGATATGAATTTATCAAAAGAAATTTGTTTTTCAAAAAACTTTGGTGGAAATCGAACTCTCTTCGCCTTCGGAAAATAGGGTCAAATTCGATGTAATAATGTTGCTTGGTAACGGACGTCATTATAATCAGAATAAATCCAATTTATACGCAAGCGAGTTCGAATCCCATCGGAGTTTTTTTTTTTGTTTTGATAAATTCATATTTCTATCCGGGTCATTGTGGGCACCCATTAGCACAATTTTGGCCTCCGTAGGGCCACCGGTTTCTCGAATAAAAATTATTCAAGAACTCGGAGTGGAATGTTTGGAAGGCTATAAAACGAAAACCAAAGGATATTTTTCCATTCTGTTTTCACACCAATGTTCAGAATGAAGAAGAGTTCAACCTCAAAAGATTTCAACAATTTTGGGTGAATTTTTTTTTTCACTGAAGACAAGTGAAAAAAAGTTGAGTTTGAATTTTGGAAAAAATTTTTCACGGGGAATCTTAGAAAATTGAGTACATTGAAATAATGCTATCCAATTTGGCAATCGAAAACAAAAAATTTCAACTTTGTAGGTTTTCCGCCATTTTGAAATATTTTTTCTCGAATTCTACACAACAATTGAATTGACCACCAGAAAATACTGAGATGTGACCGAAAACCGTTATTCAAAAGGTCACGCATTACTCACCACAGTTATCGGAATATTGCTCAAAGTTGTCATTAAACACCCCGTATCTCGCTTATGCTTCGAAAACGGGGTATATGTCATAAGGCAAAAATGATTTTATCAATGTCATTCATACGGCTATATATGTTTGACCAGTTTATGATGAAACACCCGGTATTTCGATTCATGGAGAAATTCGTAGTATGTCCTAGACGTTAGCAAATTTGGCCTTATAGCACCTTCACTAGGCATTACAAGGTTAGTTCTGTTGAAGAATGGGTGGAATACGCTAATGTAAATTATAAAGTGTAAGACGAAATGTCAATGATAATATGTTGAATCATCGAATAAATTGCTAACTATTAAATAAAGCACAACTTCTTATTTTCTTTAATTGTCTTTTATGTTATTGATTCTTTCACTTCTCGCTTAGTCTTTACATGTGTTTCTTCTTTTTATTAGCACAAATGCTATTTAGTTGTTCTCCATTTGGGACTCGTCTCTGTGGGTCTTTTCTTCGTCTGATGACATTCTTTGAGAACTGTTGATTCCATTCAATTCAACCGACAAGCACAATCAATTTCAATCAATATCCAGTATGACTTTGTTCAACAAGAACGATGTCACAATACCTTGAATAAAACGGAATGACTGTTGGAGGCCAGAGAACGTTTTTTTCAAGAAATTATTTGAGTGCAAATGGTTGAAAAAAATTGTAAGAATGCGAAATGTTGTCACTTTTTGAATTGAGGAATTCTCGGGAAAATAAAAACTGAAAAGCAGTGAAAATAAAAAATAACTAACATTTCGCATTCTCTCCAAAGAATCAAGGACATCCCAAAAAAAATCTAAAATATAATCCTACAGAACGACATCCTGTTTTCTCCCAAATTTCACGTATTTCCAATATTTCTTGCGGTTATTGGCAACGTTAAATTATGCAAACAGTGAAAGGGTGCCTGACCTTGAGATATTAACGGGGTTTAATGAAACTTGCATGTGGCTGTGTTGCCGAGCCGTAATTTACAAACACGTGGTAGCAGCATCCTTTCGTTTAATTTGAGCAAATAGCTCAATATTAGGGGTTGAAATTTTCATGTTTTTTCATAGTTTAAATAATTGCTTTGATAGATATCGACTTTCTTGAAATCCTTTCAGTTATATTTGTATCGTGGTGTATAATCGAATTATACATATAGGTACAATAAAGTATTCCTATCACTTTGAACTGGCATCATCCCGAATTTTCCATTAAACACATCATGCTATCATTTTCGGCGAGTTGCCTTTGGAGGAAATGGCAACGTGGCCTGGAACGCAATAATCACAGGTATATATCCTGCTAGATCGCGCTGTAGACATCTATGTTAAACAAATTATTTGACTTTACAAGGCATCGATGTGAACCTCCTGATTGGCATAGCTCAAACTCTCCACCGTGACTTACCTGTTCAATTCTCTCCCCATTCGCTTCAGTGTACTTGTAATAATGGATGTCGACATCGACTGCGACCTCGAACTCCACCTCGACAGCAAACCACTTGGTCTGTTCGTACCCTAAGTAAACTAACAATTCATCTGGAGGTTATCCGAAAAATATCTTGTTATACTATGTGAACCTCTTTATCATAATAAATTCTAATAATCTCCTGTCATATCAAAGATTTATACGGAATCGGGGAGAGCATGTACGTGGTTATTAGATTCCACCATCCGGCTTGCAGAGTTGTTTAGAGGGAGGAAAATCGCATTTTCCACGCAGATTAGACAGGTATCTCGCAGGATTATTCTTATTTATGAATACACGTAACGCTTGAGATTGCATTTTTCATTCGCCACTGCCAAAAGGGCCGGAATTATCCTAGTTGTAGCAGGAATTGGATCTGCTTCCTCACACGTGTAAGTAGGCCAAGTTATTTTTTTGTCTTCCAGAATGGAAACGAGAAATTTGGGAAGCTCATAGACCTTCTGATGTTTTGTTTTGGGAAACTGACGCTTGTTAAAATTCGAAGCAATATCCTTGCAAAATTTTGCATGAGCCTTTACTCCAATTACATTTGTAGATATCTTTGAAAATATTGGGAAACTAATATTTTGCATGGATATACCAAAGAAATCCTTAGGCCGTATAAACCCATTCATGAATTCGACTTTCAAACCTACATCCCAAACAATAATTTCAAACAAAGATAAGATAACAGGAGATACAAACTATTCTTTGAAGACATTTTCCATAAAAAATTCTTAAATCACAGACATTCGGCCAAAACGATAATTCGGTGTTTCCCAGGAAGAGCTCGTAGTAATGAACAAATCCTGATCCTGATATTCTGAAAAAATCAATTGTGGTACCTTTATATAAGTCTGGGGACAGATCATTATGCTCGAATTACCGACCAATATCTAAAATATTTGAAAAAGTGTTAAAAGTTAGAATAACTAAATTTTTAGACAAATACGGCCTGATTTCAGATCAACAATACGGCTTTAGAGCGGGCAGGTCGACGCAGAATGCAATAGCATATTTGACAGGTAAAATATATAAAGCTATTGATGACAAGATACCAACCATCTGTGTATTCATCGACCTCGCCAAAGCGTTCGACACAGTAAGTCATCATGAGTTATTATTGTCATTAGAGAGAATAGGTTTTAGAGGTCAATCTTTGAAATTAATCGAAAGCTATTTAAGTCACAGATTACAAGCTGTCAAAATTGGGGATGAAGTGGGAAGATTCAGGGAAGTAAAATATGGTGTACCTCAAGGTACAGTGCTTGGGCCATTACTTTTTATCATTTATATAAATGATCTCTTTGAATTACCATCGGTTGGTAATATCCTTAGTTTCGCTGATGATACTGCTATAATCTACCAAGACACTTCCTGGGGCAACCTGAAAAAGAGAATTGAAGTAGACTTTGCACAAATTATTGAGTTTTTAAATTATAAAGTACTTACCATAAATGTCGAGAAAACTAAATTTGTTGCTTTCACCAGCTATACCCGATACTTACCTCAGTTGCCTAATTTGAATTTGAATATATCAACCACTCATAGCCCACCTATAGTAATAACAGCCGCAGATACTGTGAAATATTTGGGAATATATATCGATCATAGACTTCAGTGGAAAAAACAAGCAGATAAAATTGTGAAAAAGTTAAGGTCCCTCATTCCTAGATTCAAATTTTTCAGAACATTTTGTACAACTGACCAAATGAAAGTGTTGTATTATGCACTTGTCCAGTCACACTTAACATATGGGAATCTAGCATGGGGAGGATTGATGAATGTTCATTTAAAAAAAATTGAAACGACACAGAGATGGATATTGAAGGTAATGTTTTTCAAGCCGTTTAGATATTCCTCAGACTTGCTTTATACTGAGAGTGGATTATATGACTTGAAACAGTTATTTTACTAGTCACTCATGATAAATCACCACAGTCAAATTCATAAAAATCAACAAATAAAACATATACATAACACCCGATATAAGCTTTATTCTACGATGGTACCTAAAATAAACAAAACAATAGGACAGCGGAGTTATATATTTTTGGGACCGCAAATTTTCAATAATTTACCGGTAAATTTAAAAAAGATTATAATTCCAACAGTATTCAAGAAAAAACTGCGTAAATATATCGATTCAACACCTAGGCTCTGTATACACTCACAGATTGATTTGAAAAATAGCAACACTTTTTAAATTGGAATTTGTTAAACTTTCTCTTTATTGTAACTTTTTTGTAGGAATGTTCATGATTTGAGTTGAACTAGTGTTGTCCATAATGTAAATCCACCGGCGGATATCTATCCATGTGGATTGAATTGTTTGTTCAGAGTTTAATTTACTGAAAATTAATGTTCTTTTATATTTTGTTCTTTCTAATCTGAATAAACATTATTATTATTATTATTATTATTAAATCATTTTTGAAGGAATCAACCCTTGCTTAATGATCTTGTTCACTATTTGTCAGGAGAACTTCTTGAATACTGTGATGGATAATATCTAAACAATATAAACGATTTACAAACTCGAACGTAATTTTTGGAAGCCTATGCTTGAAGGATTCTTGAATAGGAAAAATTCTCAGAAAATATAATGCTCAATATTTTCAGTTAACTGTGTGACAAAATTGCTATTCGTTTCGAATCCTGTCAGTATAAATCATTATTTAAAGCCGCGTACAGACACGAGAGCTGAGCGGCTTTCAAGGAAGTTGCGAGGCACTTGTGAGGCAGCCTCGCGTTGTTGAAATGGTTCGCGACACCGTACACACTTGCGAGGCAGACCAATTGCCTCGCAAGCCGCTCAGCTCACGTGTCTATACCCGGCTTACCAGTTTCAAAATATTGCCACGCAGGGAAATAACCAACGAAAATATTTTCTCTTATCCACATTGCTTCTGTTCCAGAATTTGGAACTCGAGTTTCCAGAAAATATAATCTCCCGAAATATCCTTCGATAATTTTATATACAGGGTCTCGGCAGAGGACTCGGGCGTTTTTGAAACGGCTCGTACTCCCACCCTATTGGGTCGATAGATGCGGAGAAGGGGCAGTGGGATTCGGAAGGTCTTAGCATTTTTTACCAGTTGAAATCATGAACCTCTGGTCGGTAGAGCACCCCGTTTTTGCTTAAGACAGTTACGTCCGTAATAACTAGTCCGTCATGGCCGTTCAACGTCGCCATTTCAATACCACCGGAATCAGGCTGTTCCATCTAGAAACACCTTTCTTCTCACACCAGGTGAATGGATTGGGAAAAGATCACCAGGAACTCAACGAACAATTCGAACACCTAAGAACGTTGAAAGAGTGGGACAAGCAATTATTCGCAGTCCGAGTCGATCTGCACGACAGCATGCTCCTGAACTTCGCCTCAGTGATCGCTCGGTAAGGCGTATTTTGCGTTAAGAACCTCTTCAAATCGGCCGTTGTGCAAAAGTAACAGCCAGGGGATTATGCACAAATGCACTTCGCCCGTGAGATGGAAGCACTTGTTGAGCAAAATGAGAACCTCATTTTGATCATGAGGCTCTTTTTCACCTAAATGGCTACGTTAATCAGCGAAGTTGTCGGTATTGAGCTAATGAGAATCGCTAACAATCACATGAGAGACTACTGCATAGCTCTTAAGTGACCGTTTGGTGCGCTCTATCCCAAACTTGAGTCATTGGCCTTTACTTCTATGAAAACGTCAATGGCAATGCTATTACCGTGAACTATGAGCGCTATTTCGAAATGATAACCAACTCCTTTGCACCTGAATTGAGAAGACGTCGTGTTTCAACCCAAAGTATGAGGCGACCGCCCACACAGCCAGAGCAACATTGAGTGTTCGTCCTCTCTTCCCTGGCCGTCTTATTTCCAGGTTTGGTGATGTTTATTGGCCACCTTGGTACCCAGATTTGGCCATGTGCGACTTGGTGCTAAGGGGGCATCTCAAAGCACGAGTTAACCAACACAAGCTCTGAATATTGGAGGGATTGAAGGAAGCAATTCGCGTGGAAGTCGCCGCAGGTGAGAGAGCAACGTTGGAAACAGTTTTCGGAAACTTCCAAGAAGTATATCGCGAAACAATGACATCACCTGACTGATGCAATTCTCCACACATGCAATTCCAAAATGCTTTGAAATTCTGAATCCAAATTGTTCACTGAAAAATTTGTTGAGTAGCAATTACCGAGGTAATGATTGTTTCAAAAAGTCCGAGTCCTCGGCCGGAGCCTGTATTATCTGTGTTGAACGTTTCAACAATAAACGAGTCTGAACACATTCGGAAGTATTTAAAATGTCATTAATTTTTCTGAATCAAGAAAGGTGGCAAACTTTATAATTTTTTCATGGAAGGAATGTATGGTTAAAAATAATTCATAACATGGCTCATCAGGAATATCATTCCAAAAACTACTCTACATGTTTCAATGAATAATAATTCGCAAAATTCATCAATCATACTTGAACACTGTCGAAATTGATTCGCAATCTGATGATGGCATGAAATAAAAGGATAATGTTTATTACGGAAGCTGAGTTTTTTATATTTATCGACACCCTTATTTATTGGGTAATTAATATTCGTTTCAAATTCTGGTTACACAAAAACTAACGGAGGATGTATTGCCAACTCATCTGGATTATGTGGTTTATTATCGGAATGAATAACCAATTTGAATTCACGGTGCAATCGAGTTCCGAATACGGGATAGGGGGATTTAGAAAAGACGTGATTTAATATTGGGGTCTAATTTCCAATTAAAAATAATTCGCTATCAGTGATACGATCCATGTCTTTTCCAATATTAGATGATCCCGATAGCCCAAGCGTTTAGGGGTTTGTTCCTGGTGAAGGTTTAATTAAGGAAATAATGATTTTCTGTATTTTGTGAGTTCATTGAAGGACTGATAATTGAAATCGTTACGGAATTATTGACTGGAAATATATTCACGATTTAGAACCATCATGAAGAAATTTCACGTAACCTCGATGAAGTATTAGATTTCAAGTCGATCTAATCTGTATTTTGGAAATATTGGAAAAATAAAATTTTCAATGGGTATGTCGGCGGAATCACTAGGATATTTTACCCATTCACGAATTCAGCCTTCGTAATTTAGGTCCAAACCTGCTCTACAAATATCTAGTTTCTGGGGTGTTTCTTCCGGAAGTTATTGTGTTTACCGTCGGTCATTAGATATGTCTAGTATTATATTGATTACTATAATTCATAAAGTAGTTGTTTTGTCAATGATAGAATATCATTAATCAATATAAATACAAGTCATGAATAGTCCGAATTTTGTTTCTCTTGTACAATGTTGGACAAGTTTCTCTACATTTAGGTCCAAATACCCAAAATGCCACAAATATTCCATCAATACTAAAGGAATTGCCTCAGGAAAGAATTAAAATTGAAAACTTTCCATATCGAGTGAATCTGAGTCACTGTAATTTTCAGAAATACCAATTCAACAAAATTCTCGAAGGCGAAGGCGTGATGTGTAGACTCTGAAACGGTACAGTTCAATTCTTCCCGATATTCATCAACAGAAAACATGCAAACTGCCCTTGACGAATAGTTCTCGAATCCTACAATGGGGTTTTTAACAAAAAATCATTTTTTGTTCAAATCAGGTCGATTCTGTTTGAGTATTGCTATGAACCTTGCTATTCTAGTCCTATTGCTATCTTTCTAATTTATATCAATATGGCCATGATGTTACGTATTCTGTCCCGAGTGTTATAGCAATGTTTGTTATGAATTTTGTCTATATTGCTACCATGAACTTCCATAATCGGTGATTTTAGAGCTGATAACACTGTATTCTGTGACTTTAGAGCTACAAGGAAGAAGAAAATAACCATAGTACGTGAGTTGTTTTTATGATTTCGCATATATAACCTCTATCTACGGTTTTCATTATTCATGTAAACATCGACATAAAAGATGTTAGGAAACAAAAAGACGCAAGTTGACCACTAACCAATTTCCTGGATACCAATAGCATATTGGTTAGCAGAAATCAAATACAGTAACTTTATTCAGGCGTTAATAATTCGAAATTCGTTGGCAATTCAGAGGGATGGCTGTTGTTGACATCATTAGAATAATCATCTCAGCTGATGTTGTTTACTATGCCGGTATTTCAGTCTAGGAATTTTCCTCAAAATTGAATATTCTAGAGAACCTTGAATAAATTTCTATTAGCACATACTCCCCTATCTTCAATATTTTCGAATTCTTGGAAGAAATAATACTGAAACAAATGGATCTCTGTAAGATTCCTTTTCTAACCTATCTTGTTATCAAGCATTGCAAGTACTATTTTGAGGTTGCTAAGATAGCAATATTGATAGCAAGATTCTTGTTAAAGTGACAGATAATAATGCTCAAAATTGTTGATCGGAATACCAATAATTAAATCTTGTTATGATTGCAATATCTTTTTCCTGGCAATATTGCTATTTGCAAACAGAATCGACCTGAATATTGAGTGAAAACCTTAAAACTAATTCAAAATCCTCCGAAAATATTCGTACTTGATATTTAATTCTCACAATGATCAATGGTAATATCAAAGCAAGTGCTATCTCCATTCGTATGGTAATATCCAATCAATTAATCCCTATCTTCACAATCTCCGGAAATCCAACAATCCGCTCATTCCACCCCTCTCTAACTATATCCCTAGTTCTCCCTGCGATCGGTCACATCTATCCCCTTCTTCCTGCCACTTGACTTAAATTTCCATGCATAGTGGGGCCTTCGTGTCTATCCACTCCAGAATTGTTTAAGCTACTTGTCAATTCGAGTTCAGACTGACGGTTCTCCCACAATAGATCTTTTGTTTATTTGTGGTCGGACAGCAGATTGAATTGGACCTGGTAAACTGGGACAGCATGTGATTTCAGCATGTTTTGATATAGATTCGCCCTAACTCCAGATGTAATCGGGGATTTATGTGATGATATCCTGAGATTGGAATTCGGATTGCAAGATTTTTTTCAAGCTGATAAATCCATTCAAAATTTATACAAGGTCTACCAGAATGAGTGGTTAGTAAATTATTACAGTATTCTTCAATCAAAACAATTGGGTGGAGATCGTATACTTTTGATTCGAAAATCGTTTTTTTTTGACGGAGCAAGAATCTAAACTTTAGAAGTCATTTTTATTTGTAGACTTGAATATCGAAATTGAACAATCAGAAGAAAATTATAACAAAATAAATCAAAATAAACTCTTGTTCAGAATCACTCAACAAATGGGGTAAAGGTACGTTGTTCATGAATACAAGAAAATATCCCAAAACTAAGATCCCATTCATTTAAGAACAAATAGCAGAAATATTGCCTAATGTCTACCCATATATAATAAAAAGATAAAAATAATTATTATATATCATGATATTTTCCGAGACTTTGTAATTGCAAATTCATTAATTACATCGCTTTAATTCATACCATCAAAAATTTCTTCTTCAATTGCTGAAACTGCTAGCCCAGACAATCTTTCTTGAAGCCTTGTCAATCTTAAGAGCAAACAATACCTCTAATATGACAGGGTGACTTCTGGGGGCCGGACATTTTCTATCTCTAAAAATTTTTTTGGTACAGATGGTTGAAAACAATCGTAAAAATGCGCAATGTTGCCACTTTTTTATATTCGAGCATTTTCGGGAAAATAAAAACTGAAATGGAGTGAAAAATAGAAAAATTACTAACATTGCGCATTCCCGTTAAAAAAAATTAAGTACAAAAAAATAATTTCCAAAAAACACTAACTGAAGCCAGCAGAACGACACCTTGTTTACTCCTGAAACCGTCGAAATTTCTCCGAATTCTAATATTTCACGCGCCTATAGGTAACGCTTAATCATGTTTGATGACGTTTAAATGTGGCTGTGTTGCCTAGCTGCAATTTACTAGTACGTGGTATTGTTTCCTCTCAAATAATTTTTCATGGTTCAGGATAAAAAAAATAATTATAACCAGTATCTTATAAAAGAGTTAATGTTGATAGTATAAAGAAGGAATCACTTACCATTCAATAAAATCAAACTGTTGAAAATGCAATCAGCAGGTATTCAGCATTTAATTTTTCAGAAAAAAAGTAGCAAACAAAATAATAAACAATACAATACTTGACAATACATTTATTCTAATTTGACAAAATAGAATATTAAATTTATTCTATTTTTCTCAAGTATTGTATTGTTTATTATTTTGTTTGCTACTTTTTTTCTGAAAAATTAAATGCTGAATACCTGCTGATTGCATGTGAAAATTAATAGGATTACTTGTTGCACGGTCCAGTGAACCCATCGTTCAACATAGGAATCGGCAGTAACTGGATAATATAATGATACAATTTCGTGTGTATTGATACCTTATCCTATCTGTCAATTCTTATTTTGAAATGAATCCTTGTTTTTTGTTTTTTTGCGAATTCTTTTGAAATTTTTTGGACTCTGGGGTTTGGAGCCCCTAAACGGTGGCTTTCGTGAGCATTGTATTCTTTGCACATCTGGTAGCGTGGGCCTTGGTAATACTAGGCGTTTCTGAATACGAGTGAATAGAAGGATGAACAAAAGGGGGAGATTCCTTGTAAACTTTTAAGAATAAAGAGTTTTATAGGCATGGAGATGGATTCTCATAAGTTTGACAAATATCTATGAATAATTGCTACGGACTAGGAATATTTCAGTTGAAACTAACCAAATGTTATAATACAAACTGGAGTTTCATGAGAATTTTGATTTTTATGGGGATTTCGAGAGGATCGTTCGAATTTCATTCCTCAAAATCGGTTACAGATATGACGAAACTAAAAGAGACCATAGAGTTGAGTATAATAATTGATCTTCTTACAATTTCTCAAACTAACAGTGGCTCAACAGAAAGAAAAAACCTGGAAGGAAACAGAGGAGGAAGACTTCTTAATTGGCGAATGAAGATAAGCGATACTCCCTCTGGTGGCTATCCGAGTAACCCAAGGTACAGACATTATTATTGACAAGTTAAAAGAAAAGTTAAGAAAATGAGAAAGTTTTTGCATTTTTCTTGGCGTTGTGTGATTTTACAAGTTCTTCTACTGAGGAAAAGCAAACTCAAATGTCCCTTCCCATTGATTTCCGCAACCTGGTGAAAATTTTTGAGTTAGGGTGAAAGAAACTTCCTTTAACAAGTCGGGCCTGAAAGTGATGATCATTTCCAAAGAGGCAAGCACGAATTGCTCATGAAATATTAGATCACATTCATGAAGACAATTTTTTTCCAGGCCCATAATCCAAGCAGAGAAATTTACTTAAGAGGAATACTATGCCTTCCAGAAATCTGCCTGTTGAACTGATCATTAAGGAACAACGTAAATGTTCTAGTGATAGAACTGACTATTGAAAAAAAAGAGTCTCAACAAAGAAATATCTGGTGATGAATACTCTTCGCTCAAAGTGCTTCTGCGATGAAAGCAAAGTTGTACAAGGCTTATTTATTACAGCTTTTTCAAGACCAACCATATGAGTGTTGGAAAATTTATTTGTCAATCCATAATGAATAAGGCTTACGGAACAAGTAGCATTAGTTTCATGTAAATATATTCATTTCATTCACAATATATTGAGTATTTAGTCCTTCGTTAGGAAAATAGTAGTCATGAGTATTTGTCTATTATTCCAAAAAGTATGTTTCACAATACTATCTGTTTTTCAATAACTTTCAAGACAGCCTAAGAAACCCACCAAAGTCAATCTTGCCATTTGGATCTGAAAATAAATAATATTGAAATACTGTCTAACCTTGGAGTTATTCCCGTAATTTAGGAGTTGCTACACTCAATTAGATTGAAGGATGATACATACCTACTTTATGAGAATGGAATATGTACTCTCAGTAATACTCTCGTCAACTATTAAAGTTTGAAAAGTCTCTGAATAAATCGTGAAATCAAAAACTATCAAACCAAACACTAACGAACCGTACAAAATCGACTATCAAAACAAAATCTATGTCTGTATGTAAGGTTCTAAAACTGGCCATCGTGGCGCTGCAATCTTAAATTCAAACACCAATAGTGAATGGAATTAGGAATAGGTTCCCTATTTAAAAATAACTATGGATATCCATATCTTATTTAGTTTACAGATACCATTTCAAAGTAGCTCTGCCAGCTCTTCTTAAAAGAAAATAGGAGAAAATAGAATTAAACCACCAAGACACTGTATAGAAGCACTTCACCCCCAAATTTTCCATGAGATAATTCCCCCGAAGTATATTGCCATAAAAACAGCATAACAAGGAAATAAAAGCGACAACGTCTCATTTGTCATATCATAAAAACCAAAGACAAATCTGCACCCTTCACTCCATAATAGAATGTCCCGAAAAAATATTCCCGTCCAAACTTCTCACCATCTATTCGAGCAGCAATCCATTTTTTATTTCTCCTCCATTTCATCAATCTGCGACAAACCTCCCACCTAAAGACATATATCTGGGCTTGAATGGGCGCGGAACAGAAATGGAAGAATAAAACACACATCGTACCAAACGGTCGTATAATTTTTTAAAAATTTATCGTCTAATAAAATCCTTTTTATCGAGATTGTAGCAGCTCGTGAGTCGGCGACATTCAGTGCAGTGGAGACGTCAAACACAGGAGGGTTACAGTGACGTTTTCAGTACTTAATATATCTGCGTTGTTTCAGATCGTGCAAAATAGGAATTGAGTAAATCTTTTGTGCTATAAATGTTTCTTCAACCGAGCAAGCCGTACATTTTGTTCAGAAGAATTATCTTGTAGAATGTTTTTTTAGGAACGAAATTATTCTTCTTTGAAGACGGTGTCATATTGTCTTATTATACTGAGTTACATAAGAATTGAAAAAAAAATATTTTTCGAACTCGATTTTTTGTCTACAGAATTATCATGTTCGATACATGCTGTAGGAACGATTTCAACGAGTTTGCATGAACGAAGTGTTTTTTGGTCGTTTTATTCGTGAAATCTGAATATTACAGTTACTTTAGTTATGGATCGGCGCTAGTCAAATCGTGTTAAGTCATTGTTCGAGTAAAAAACTCAAAAAGCAATGACGTGAAGTCAGCAGCTCTTACGCGCTTGTTTAATTTCAGGAATCCAGCTCCCATAATTAATCTCTTTACGTCTGGCCTAACCACTGATCGTAAACACAAGTACCGAGTGAATCTTCTTAGGGACTTAATAATTGAAGAGAAGGTTTGGAGTTTGATTACGAACGCCAAATTCTTGAAAGCCATCCTGTGATACCACAGATATACATATCCTTGCAATAGATGATCGCATATATAGGTATTTTTTCGCGCTCGTTCTTGAAATTCGAACAACCTTGTTGAAGAAACTAAACTGAGGTCAGAAGAAGAACAATAATTTCTTGTAATTTTTAAATCATCAGTGTCTACCGATACCAACCACATTATCTAGAGGTGAGACAGTGACGTCAGGTCATCATCATAATCTGTCGGAGTCCACTTCAAGAAAGCCTAATACGAATTCGAACCTTAACGTGAACACACAACCTCTGAGTTGCTGTAATGATAATGTGCTAGAGTGCCAGTGACCCAGAGAGACGGAGCCGCCAAGACTTTGAGTAGATCTACGAGGTGCAGCGTGACCGCTAGCGTCACCTGCACGAGGCGGCTATATGTAGGGTACTCCCGACGGAAGTGATGAAGTAGAGCGCGCGCGTCTTGGGTAAGAGCTGAGAAATTATGTTCGCTACAGAAGAATGAAATAGCGCAACACATAGCAGTATTTCTTGAGGATACAACTATAAAACATTCAAAAGAAATGTTTAACGGAATGTTGCCTGAATAAATTGTTTTGTTCGGAGACTATTGCTTACATTTCCATGCAATTAGTACCAGATCTTTGAGTCAATACTTGACAACCGTATTTAAGATTTGAATTCAATCCAATTTTTTTTCCGAAATCATTGGGTCGATTTTAGCCATTCACGAATTCGGCCTTCGTAACTAAGGTCCAAACATACTTTAAAAATATCGCGATTTCAATTTGTTTCTTTCGGAAATTATTGTGTTTACGGTCAGCCGTAAAAATTATTTCTACGAAAAAAAAAATCACTGGCGTGAAGTCAGCAGCTTTTGCGCGCATGTTCGAAGAATATGACCATAAGTGAACATGCGCGCAAATCTGCTGACTTGCTCTTCTGGTTTTTTTTGTTATACGTGGCTTTCAGTCAGTGTGTAGCCTCTGTATCAAAACGCAAATGAATTTTTTTCCAGAGAAAAAATTGAATACCTTGTAATTTGGTGCAGGCTTAGGCTTGCGTTTCACGTTATAACCTATACATAGCATTTTTATTAACATTCAGTTTTTGTTCTCCAGACTCCCGAAATTTCGACGTAATTACAACGACCTTCGAGAAGAAAAGACAACGTCGCGTAGATATCCGATAGGAAACTAAACTCACCGTACATTTTTTTGAATAAACAGTGTTGAATATAACAAAATTTCATGTCCTCGGCTGACTTCTTTAAAGTGAATGGAGTGTATTAACAAAATCTATGCGATGATACAAGAACGAAATCGATTAAATCCTAAATGACAGTTGAGCTCATTGACATCATTTCGGGTATTCATACAGAGGCCGTTAATTCAAGCGATGGAAATTGTTATTTTCAATAGAAAACAGTTATATGCCAGGACTAAATAGAAATCGAAATGATAATAATAGCTTGGCAGGCTGATTATATATTTCCAATTTATACTCTGTTACATTCCGCATCATTTGATCGCTTGCCAGTATAATTTCAGTTTGAATCAAACTACGTAGAATTCAGTTTTCGATTTTGTTCTATTTATTTTTCGACAATGCGAGATATTCAATTGGAGATTTCGGGCTGTCGATCAGAATTCAATATATGTCCAGTTTTCCTTTATTTGAAAATCGTAGTTTTGTATTTGATGGAATCAACAACAGGTAATCTAATTTGATGGAATGTGCAATGGCATAGTGTTCACACATGATTTGATCAGTTCGAATCACACGGTGTTGCTAAATTGAAGGTACAAACAAAAAAAATGCTCTGACTATATCAAGAATAGAAGTGGTGTGTTTTCAGGATATGGGACGGTTTTTTCATAGTATCGACGTTTGCCAAGATATTACCCAGAAAGCTCAAAACAATTTTACCACTATTAAAATCTGTTGTTGTTAATTTTGAAGGGTACCTATATTTTATTGTTTCGATATAACAACGAATGAACTCAAATATAACCAGGAAGTTCATTGTGACGAGATGAAATATTATTGTAAATGTCAAGAGACAATGCCATAAGAAATTAGTGTACATAATTCTGTTTTTAAGCAATTGAAACACTTTGAAAATCAATTTGTTTAGAAGCGACTTGTACAAAGTCACATACAGAACTGATTCCTCAAACAGATCTTACAATCCAAATCATTTTACTTCGTGAATTTTGATGTCGCAGCATCTATCTACATGTTTCTTCACGAAAAGTGTGAGAAAAAGGAAAGAAATATTACTCTTTCACATCCTGTGTAGTTCTACATAATTTCATTCAGAGATTTTAGTAACAAAGATAAGAATTGGTTTCTCGGAGAAGAACAGAGCTCCAGCAATAATATGTAACATAATCACAAGAACGAATACCCGTCGATAAATCAACAAATATTCCCCCTTGATCAGAGCTAATCATCCAATCAACCAAAACACCTACACCGAAGAAGCGGATCCATGTAGAATGATTACAGCTGTTTCACAATTGTTATTGATCGTCAGGTCAACTTAATTGGATAAACCGCAGAGAGATCTCTCGATACTTGTTACCTTTCAGAAGGACCGCTGCAGTATAACAACATACAGCGCGCCATCTGCCAGGTCGAAGGTGAGACTCGAAAGATGCTCCTGGCAGATGGCGCGCTGTATGTTGTTATACTGCAGCGGTCCTTCTGAAAGGTAACAAGTATTGAGAGAACTCTCTGCGGTTTATCCAAGTAAAGTTGACCTGACGATCAATAACAATTGTGAAACAGCTGTAGTCATTCTTCTTGGATCCGCTTCTTCGGAGTAGGTGTTTTGGTTGATTGGATGATTAGCTCTGATCAAGGGGGAATATTTGTTGATTTATCGACGGATATTGGAGGATCAATCTCAAATAACACACGAATTTTCTACCAAGTTCCATGGATTTCAATTAGGTATTTTCAGAAGAAAGCCCGGAAAACGGACGGTGGATGGCTGACAGACGGATTTTTTTATTAGTTCATTCAAATCTACATACTTTAAAATGTAAACTGTGAAAGGTTTATCAAATAATAAACCGAAATTCAGAGAAAATGGTTCCAGTTAGCGAACTAGTATATCGCAACGTTTTCTCAGAGTAGAAACATATTTTTGACTACGAAATTTGTAATACATTAGAATTGAACTTCAGGAACTCAAATTCTTTTAAAGTGGAAGATAGGCTAGTGAAAATCATTTGTTCAAGTAGACTCATTTAACCGATAGGTCAACCGAGTCATTTGTTATTAAACGATGATAAGCAATTACCCCTAGATCAGTTATTTCTGTGGAAGGCAAGGTTCACCTCTGTCAGAAAATGAATTCTCCTGTACAATTTTGAAATTCCTCAACCCCTTAATAAACTTTATTTGTATTTATTATGTGCAGAAACATGATTCGCATGATTCGAAGGAAAATTTAACACATACGATTCATTTAAAATCAACAGAAAGAAATATCCACAGATTGAGAAAGAGGCAGGAATTCATGAAAACTCATCAATAGAACTACTGAAATGATCATCAGGTGAATTTACATATCTATGAAAAACACTATTTTGTTGCATTTACAAGATTGCAAATATAATTTTTCACATCTACTAGATTTCTAAAAATGCAAATGGAACCTGCAAAATTTTTTTTCGAAATGGATACTTCAGAATGGAAAATATCTGGGAGTTAGGAGTGCGTTAGATGCAACATTATTGTGGGTTATTTTGTATCTAGTTATCCACTTCTCAAACCAATATTAATAATGAAAGGATATTATAACTATTTGATGAATGCTTGTTTGTTGTAATGGTTGAATTCAGTTTGAAATCCATCAGTGTAGGAGGCAACTTCATGCATTTGTCGATAATATACTGCAGTGGTGAAATATTTACCCAATACACCAGGAATCTAGAGACATTATTTGAATATGAATATGATTGAGCAAGCAAGAACTTTTATTTATCGATTGAAGCTTCTATTATGGCATGTTGGTGCATCTTGAAATATAATTGTTGTTCACTCTTCAAAGATTAATAAAGGTATTACTCGTTGTTTCAAAATGACGAAAGAGCCTCCCCTATTCTGTTTTTCTTGAATTGTTTCCCAATGAATATAAGGAATTTGGGAAATTTTTAGTATCAAGAAGAGGTAGGGATGCATAGGGATTTCATAGTACAATGACAGTCACCCAAGTTGTCCCTGAGAGAGTGATTAAATAACCTAAAAATTCAAATGACTATAACTAGGAGACCATTCAGGTGGTTTAGCTCCTTAACCCAAATTAACACTAGCTTGTTCCCGTTATCTTGTACTCAGCGGGCCGGTCAGCCGGACAGAACCATTTTCGACATCAGATCTGTCATCAGTGATCGAAAAGAAATTTGAAGAAAAACGATAGTAGTCAACCAAAACATCTACACCGAACAATCGATGTCCAAGGAGTAAGGTTATAGCACTCTTGGACATCGCTTGGTCCGTTTATTCATTAAGCTGAAGCTATATCTTTTCTCCATGAACCATTCCTCTTCATATTATATATCAAACAGAGTGATGTCTTTGCAGATTACAGAAACTCAACCTAATATTGAAGAAATGTTAACCTAATTCGATTTCTTATTCTTGTAGTCTTCTTTTTCTGAACGAAATTGTGTGTTACTAAATGCTGAAAGAAAGTGAAATATAATCTACCGAAAGGTCACCTTACAATTGATGATTTTTCTTTGGTTCCTTCAACCAAAAACTTCCAATTTATACTCTTATGAGTGCTAGCGCTAGTGCTAGCTCTGTCAAAGGAGAAAGTGAAGGAATTTCTTTTCTGTGATTTTTTCGGGAATATTTTTTTATAAACATTTTCATGACAATATTGAACACAACGAAAAAAGAATAATATAATTAGGTGCAGTCGTTTGAACGTGATGCCATTACAAAATATTAGAGGACCATACATTCCCTTTTATTCATAAAGGCTGTCATGAAAAATTGCAACAAAACACTGTTTATTGGCTAGTAAAACCATAAAGGCTACATATCCGATGTATAATTCCATTAATGAGGCTATCCTGTGTAGATTTCAATTCAACAAAGGAAATCAATCTGAGAGTTTTCTGTTTAATTCAAATCTTGCGTTGAATTCAAGACACGCTTTTGCTCGCTTCGAATGTGTTCAACGTCAGAGGCGGGTTCAATCCCCGTCTGACCCTACAACAGAATGAATGAAGACCACCATTTATACTATCTGATCAGAAAGAGGTTGGCTTTAGTTATGGCCATGTTTCGCTGCTGTTAACAGTCCATCAGCGTCATGGATGGTCCGTTACATGAACGAAGAGGGGAGACTAGAAATAGCAATTAAGCATGCACAAAGATATCCGTCTTCCGCTACATTTGCCTTTCAAGACTATCGTGTTTAAGGCCGTATTACAACTGATAAAGCTCGCCGCACAATAACTTTCCTCTAACACGAATAAGGTTCTCCATTCTAATTTATTTCGGAGTTCGTTAAGCTATTCTTATTGGTGCATTTGAATTTCTAGTTTTACGACGGGTAGAGGCTCCGGTGACAACTTGCAGATGAGTATCTGGCAGAATTTACACCTGGCGTGGCACCGTGGCCGGAAACCGAGGCTTGGGTTGTCTGTTTGCTGTTGCAGTAGACGGAAATGCTGACTTGTATAGTCTGGTATACGGCATGAAAAATGTATAGCTTGGCTGCTTCATTCAGACAGGTCATTTAGACCTCCCAGCTAGCAAAGTTGTCTTATAATTATTCTGATTCGAAACTATTTAATCTTATGGTTGCTACTATATTGAAATCTCCGGAAAGTCATTTCATTATTCAATGATAGACTAAAACCAAATATTAAGGGTTGAATTGTGGTGAGCTTGAACGCGGAATATAAAATCTGGATGACATTTTGACTTTTCTGTGCATTCCGAGTATTTTTGAACAAATTCTCAAAAACGGGTATGTAAAAAACCCCTATCCTGCGCCATTTTGCAACTCTAGCGGTCGGTTTCACAAATCTTTGATTGCCCGATCAAAGGCTTGATTGTTAGTCAACAGGAAATTCTGGGCTTGATTTCAGTTCATCCTCAATCCAACCATCAGGATATTTTATTCCCTCACGATAAAATAATATTATCTGAATTCGCACTTCTTCACTAACTTGAGCTGAAAAAAATATGCAGAGTGGTGCTTCTAACCACATTTTCCCAACAACAGTTATGTCTTTCGAATTTCGTTAGTTTTAAACTCATATTTGTCTGTCTACTGTCGATTCCATGGAGCTCATGATGATAACTTAGCGATTTCACGCAGAGGTTCTTGCTGATTTGTGGACGTGTGTATGTATGAGTGAGTCACCAAAGAGATAGTGTTGAATATGTTTCATAAGAGTTGCGTAGTGGGTCAAGACGATCCCACATGGTAGTATTTATGATGATAAAAAATGATTAATGCTTAAAGGTCTGAATTCGTATCCGTGTTTTAATTTGAATCACTTAAAATAATATTCAGTCAATAATGAGGTTTGTTCGTTGTACCTGCATGAACTACACTAACTACACCAACTCCACTGACTTTCAATTCTCAGTGCAGCTGAGCTTACTCACAGATAACTGAATGGGTGGACTTAGTGTAGTTCAACCTGTTCTATGATTCTCACAGAATACAAATATATGATAGATGATTTTACGCAAACCCAAGATGACAGAATTCTATGCTTCTTTTGTTTTCGCTACCACTTCGAGATGATGTAGATTTGTCATAATGTTTTTCACGGACAAAAATTCTATATGATGAAAATTAAGTTCGTTCAAAAATAACCACACATAGAGAACAATACACGTCCAACCAGGAACCAGAGACAACCACAGATGTCCATGATTATGAATTATATTTACGGATAACCATCACAGAAGATAACCTCAATCTATGCACTGCACACGTAATATGTGACTGCACTGACTGCCAATATTTCCGCAACGAACAGAGCGCAAGTTTACAACAAAACACACCGAACAGAATCAGTGCAGTAAGTGTAATTAGTGTAGTTCTTGTAGGTACAACGAACAAACCTATGATGTTTGGCAAGAGTCGTTCAATATCTTCGAAAAAAAATAATGTTATTCTGTGGAAGCTCATATTTTGCTTTGTTCATTTGTTTATGAAAAATGTACAAAGAATGCAATAGTTTCTTTAAAACATTTCTATTATGCTGTTTTTCACAGTGAAATCATTCGTATCAATATTTTCGTCTTATAAGTCGAGAACTAGCTATGTATCTAAGTACAGTAATAAATATAAATGAAATAGTTTCTGCCGAAGAATAATGATGAGAAACATTCAATATTTTTCCTTCGACTGTCAGATTAAAAATTGGTTGTATTAAGTGAAAGATTATTCAAATAGCATTCCAGCGGGCCAATTCTTGAATCTCTATCAAGAATTGAAGAGTATGACAATTGCCATACATTATGTTTGCGTCGATTTTTTAAGTTGAATATAAACTACAAGTAGACATGACCTGCGTATGGAACCGAATGTCACTCGACGATCGACTGTTATATCTCCTATACTTCGTACCACTAGTTACTAAGTCGAAGGAAACGGTGATAAGGGCATGTTTATATTCGGATTTGAAATTTCGCGATATCTTGCATTCAGTTTATTTCTTGAATATTTGCTTGAAAACGTAGTCGAAATGGTGAATAGAGCTCTCAAAAATTTTGCAGATGCTCGAGAAACCTTAGGAAATCGACATAAACATATGACAATTGTTATACTCTTCAATTCTTGATAGAGATTCAAGAATTGACCCCCATGTTATATTTTAATTACAGAAAAATTATAAAGTTTTCATGAAACAGTTTTAAAGCCGCTTTTCTATTGTCTTGTAATGTTGCCGAGCAGCAAAAATGTTGTGAAGAATGTGTCAATTTAACGTTATATTATCATTATTACTATTTTGTATGAATTAATATTGATATTAATATATTGAAGTTATTATTATTTTCAAAGACAATTTCGAGCAATGTTGATATTTTTATCATTAAAATATGAATTATTCATTAACGTTAACAGTATTTTCTACGAGTGTTATTGAATGCGGAACTCTGGAGAAGAAAGAATCAAAATGATATGGACAAGATTTAGTTGCCTATTCTCTGTGAATATTGGCAAACATGCAGAAATAATTTGCAGAAAAAATGCTAGATTCATCCGAGTTTGTATAAGTTCTCCAACACAGTTTTATATCAATTCTTTTTCGGAGAGATGGAAGAATTCATCGATATACTTGAGATATAAATGGACATGATCAATTCTATTTTTCCTCTTCAGTTTCCACATTTTTTAACGCTGAGAAATAATAATTAGGATTTTCGTTGGTATATCCATCGTATCGAGCACCTTCATTATTGTATAGATTTGATTGAAACTATATACGTGTGAATTGGATACACAAACGAACAGAGATGATATCAAGAAAATCATAATGCAGGGTATCACAAATGATTGTAACATCGTTGTTGGCTTCGAGCTATTCTTTGCCGCACCTGACAATAATCCACAATCTCTGTTTCATAGAATTTGAAGAGTGAGATTATGCCTGCCATGCAAGAAAATGAATCAGTGGTTGGTATTGGAAATGTGAACAGTATGTTCATACAACGATGAAACGAAAATATTAAAAAAACAGTTTTCTATTACAATCTGTTATGAAGTATAAGAATGTATTATAGATTTGACTACGCAAATACGTAGCTTTTTTATATCATCTGCATTTTTCAAGATGATCAGCTGCAATCTGACATTATTCAAAATGTCAATTCCAACGGGATGATATTTTTTCTGATGCCACATCCCACTTTTTTCTCCAGAAATTCAATGTGCTGAGCTTTACTCGTAGTTGAAAAACTTGAATAAAAAGAATCTAGTTTCATTCAAGAAAAAAAGAGTTTTATTGGAACTTCTCATGAAAAAGTGAATGTAATTCAATAATCCCATGAGATTCTTCAAAATGAATTGAATATTATGGAATCATTAATTGAAAAAATATATAGCCGAGAAAAATTATAAATTGAACTATTTCAAATTTTCACAAGCAAAGTTCTTCAAACATGTAATCAAGAATAACAATAAACAAGAACAATCATAAAGAACCCAATTAATTGTACACATGACCTTCAAAAAAAAATAGTTCTGAATTTAATACAAGAATAGCTTTCGAAACGAAAAATGATTTGAGTCTATACTAACTGAAACTCAAGCAGTTAATGAAAATTGAAATGAAAAAACTGGAAATCACATGATAGATTAAGATAATACAAATATGCGAAAAGACATATACGGGAGAAGCATCACTACTATTAGGTAGATCATCGGAAACAAGAACACAAAAACAAGTTGAAGAATGAAGAAAACAATAAACCATGTATAATCAACCAAAAGAAATCACATAGCGACATACATAGTACAGAGATACTGATAAAGGAAACAGAAAAACTAATAAATAAAGGGTCCTTCTATCTTTTGTGAATGGACAACGTAACACTTATCCATAAGAATGAACTGTATTTGGCTGATTTTACTCGAAAAAAAACAATTGAATCCTATTTTATCGAGTAATTCATATTTGAATCCTATATATCGTTAAAATTATTTTATTCAATAATATTTATATCATATTTTATTTTATTAATATTTTGATATATTCAAAAAGATGGATGAGAAAAATGTCGTCAGATCTATCTCCTAGATAGATTAAACGTTAAACGAGATCTATCACCTATGTATGAGATATCTGGAAGCACTGGTAAAAAATAAATAGATGGGTTAATATATAGTACAGACTTAAGTACGCATAAGTCAAAACAGGGAGACAGACAAGGTCGAGCGTCATCAAGGCCTGTGTATATTCCTCAAATTTAAAGAAGATCCGATAGTTAAAAGCAATAAAGAAGAAACATTATCATTCCACCAGTTATTTAAAAACTCCTTAAGTCTGAAAAAAAAGTAAATATAATATACCAAAAAATAAACAATTCATTCTATGTTGTTATAGGTTTCTAACCATGCCTGATCTGGATAACACTCTAACAGTGTAGAAGATTCATATTTTTGAGTTCATTTCGTATGTTAATCACATTTTCAATGTGCACAATATTGTGCAATAAATTTGCCTGCATGTCAAAAATAAATCTATTGTGTATTTTGAATTTTCTATTGACTTTTCTGTTCTTTTAAATTCATGTTTATACAACTCTGTCTTGTCTAATCAATATCAAACTCACCGTGGATGATCAGAGTCACAAAAACAAGGTGAAAACTCAGCGCGTTCATCCTGCAAAGAAGAAGGTCAATTCACCATCATATAAAATTGTCCGTGCGTCTGTCACCGAACGTGCGAAAATACAACCGCGTATTTTGTCGGAAAACCTCACAGGAGGGGTGGCGTAACCTTCCCTCCAAGAAACAGCCGCAGACTGCTGAGTGGAGAACTGTCCTAAAGAATTTCGAACATCAACTCGTTAACGAGGGTTGGGGGTGCAGCAACTGTTCTTCGAAACAACGTGCAGATTTGGAGATTCTGCGGAAGTTTGGTACGTATTTGTATAAAGTAACCAGACATCTACCAATTGATATGCGAATGGTGTTAATTACTGCCATTTTTGCAATAAATATGCTGTGAAAAAATTCATTTTGCCGTTTCCATTTTCGGAATTGAAAAGATGTATTGCTTATACTATCACGAATTACTGACTGTTCAAGGTTTTTTTCACCGTTATCACTCCGTGATGATATCATTTCGCCATTTCTGTTTCCTAAAATGAAACTTTGTTCTGCTGTAATGAAGTCTGGAATAGCTTTTTTGAATCTGGGAAAGTTTGGCTCACATCTATATAGTGCGCGTCAAAATTATGGAGCAAATTCATTTTCTCAGAAGAAAAATATTTGGTAACAAAATCCTGAAACAGGTCAATTTTAGATTCACTTTTACCAAATTTTATGCATTTTTGAAGGATTTTTGTTGGATCCTGTACGATCCTCATCAACCCTCTGAATTTTATGTACAGGGAAAGTGGGTCATGCGGTACTTTTTTGACGCGGTCTTTGTGTCTTCTTTACAGGCGTGCAGAAATTTTCAAGAGAAAAATAATTTTTTTTCTTTGAAAAACTAGTTGGAAGAAGTTTTCAGTATGTGCACTTTGTCATGGCTCATTTCCTTTGAGACGATGGTACCTGATGAAATTTGTCACTGACTGAAAGTCGACCATTACAGTTTTGTTCATGCTCAACTTTCAACCCCTTTCAACTCCCGCAAGTGAAAAATTAGAATGTGTGAAACACTGCGCCATCGTCTGAAAGTAAATGAGCCGTGACAAAGTGCACATAATGAAATCCTCTTTGAAGTAACTAATTTTTGAAAAAAAAATTTTTTCTTGAAATTTTCAGCACGCCTGTGAAGAAGATACGAAGACCTTGCCAAAAAAGAACCATAGGATCCACTTCCCCTATTCAAAAAATTTAGAGAGTTAATGGGGATGGCACAGGGTGCAACAAAAATCCTTCAATAATGCATAAAAATTTGGTAAAAGTGAAACAAAAATTGACCTGTTTCAGGATTTTGTTGCCAAATATTTTTTTTCTGAGAAAATGAATTTGTTCCATAATTTTGACGCGCACTGTATAAAGTAAGCAGAGTGACACCTACGGATCGAAATCATGTTGATGTTTGCCGTTAAAATGCTGCCAAAAAATTTTGCCATTTTTCCGTGTCTATTTTCTTATAGATGTACCGCTTTAACTATCACGAGTTAACAGAGTTCAGTGACGGTTTTCTGCCGTTATTACTTCAGGCAGGAATTCATTCTAACGTTTCTATTTTCTGCGATGAATATATGTACTGCTCTTACTACTTAGTTGAGTGACTCTTCTAGGTTTTTTCGACACTTTTCAAGAATTACTGCCGTTCGTTTTTTTCCGCAATGAAAATATTTACTGTTCACACTAATTGATAGACTATTGTATAAATAATGAGAGGGTACGTCTTGAACTTTATTAGAAAAAAACTCAATTTGACAGAATGCCGACGTTTCGATATATTTAATATCAGCTTCAGGGCCCTACAATGAACGATATTGAAATAAGAAAGTAAATATAGTAAAAAATAATATTATATTATTCTCGACCAAAAAAAACTGTTGAAGAACTCGGAGATACAACAAGTGAAACAGAAACTTGATCACAAAACTAGTACCAGAAATAGAATAAAACTAACAAGGTATAAATGAAAATCATCAATACAAAACAATGAAAATAAAATTGAAACAATTGAAATAACTTTCGAAACATCGATTTCCATCGAACAAAAAATAAATTGGTACTCACACTGTCAGTTGGTCTCTCTTGTCACAATATTAATTATATAAATTCAGATGCAACAATACCGATCATGATGAAACGAATACAGTGAAGTGAAATAGGTCAACAACAAAGACTGGTGGATGCTACATATAGAAAGCAAGATTGATTATTATTTTATCTGTCAGACATCGGCAAAGAACTGAAAAAGATGCTTGCATCGCACGAACTTTTGACGAATTGGCATTTTCTATAATCTCAGTATTGCAAGAAAATAATTCTGACGATTCTCAATAAATATTCTATGAATGAACATCTATTCAATCCCCAATAGTTCTTTTACAGATTGGGAAAAAACAGTGTGAACAAAAGAGTTGAACTCCATATGTTTGCCCTGATCGTCGGAATAAATTTTTCTCTTCTGTGGTCTGGACGGTCGTGGACATTATTACTAGAAAACCAGTGGAAGTAGTGAATGAATGGTTGTGTCATAGATATTGGGAACAACTCACCTTTGAATCCTAGGGAATGAAACTATTTCATCTTCAAATTTTAGGCAGCCTGTATTTTAACCATAGACGAATATGATGAGTGTATAATAAGAAAAATTCATTACGGACATCTATTTTAAACATCACTGGACCACTAAAAAACTCATTATGTATATAAGATAGAATCTCAATGGTAAAATTACATTTTTCGAACGGATTATGATCTAGTCGTTTGAAAATCACGCAAATACGATTCATGCCTCGGATGGTCCATCTATTGATGTTTCGATCAAACCCATTCCAAGTTTTGATAAGGGAACAGCTTGGATGATCTCTAAGTTGTTTTCCAATCATGTTCCCGACATTTTCAATTAGATTGAGGTCAGGTTTCATGCAGCCAGGCCATAGTAGAGCAATTCCAACTTCCGAAAGATAATTTCGAATTACTGCAGCACTGTGAGGACAGGCATTATCCTACATAAGGCGGAAATCGAGACCTCTATAAGGAGCGAATGGAACTACATGTTGTTGCAGGTTTCCATTATTCGAGATCACTCTGTTTAGGGAATTTCTCTCCTTTATGTTTTCATGAAGCTATGACGTATGTAGTATTTATTTGAGCGTCGAAAAAAACGGTCATGTCTATAATTTTCATGATACACATTTGGATAGGTCAATTCACTACTTGCTCCTAGTCAGTTATTATGCCAAAAGTTGACGACGACCATATTTGGATTCAGACTCTAGTCGGTGGTAAAAAAAAGATGAAAAGAAATAGGAAAACAATTCTGACCCATTCGCCATTTTGTAACTTTGAAAATCCAGCCGGTATTGCGACACTTTAAATGTAAAGCCAAAGTTTAGTGCAAAAATACGAAAGTTGTGTGGATATTCTTGGAGTTAATGCGGTTACTTAGGTTCATCGAGTACACATGTCACAGAAGAAGAAAAAGAAGATCAAAATAAACAATCTATTGGATATTGAGAGTATGACATGAAGGAGTCCATTTACAAGAAACCTTCACAGTCTGAAATTCATTGGTTGGCTTACCACAAAGATCTGTCTCAAGACTTCTTTCCTTCAAGATTTACATATGCAATGAGCGGAAGAACCTACTGGATCTGCTCAAGCCCTCTACGCGAATGATAGAAAGAAAATAGCAGTAAGACTTTGGCTTCCAAATTTCAAACAGAGACGAGTGCAATATAAAATTCAACTAATTGGGCTAAATACCCAAGTAGGATTACTACCAAGGAAAAAGCTTGAAGAATTGAAGGAAATACTCAAGTAGATGGATAAGAAATAGGAAGGAACTAGAAAAGCACAGACGTGATGTCAGCAGCTTTCGGGCGCACGTTTAAACAAGTTGACCAGTTTGTTAAGGTATTTGAACATGCGTGCAGAAGCTGCTAACTTCGTTTCAGGTTTTGACTTAAATCTGTGTCGAATGTAATGGATAGTTTTCGAGTAACTTTCTTCAGCCAATTTTGCCTATCAACGAACTCAACCTTGGCATTTCGAAAAGCAACCAACCCTGAATTATCAAGTCGATAGAATCCCCTGTACGTCCGTAATCGTGCATACGGACGGACGGCTGGACATAATCTATTTCGACACCGGATACGTCATCAGTGAGTCCAACCTAGTCGTTTGACATAATTTTCGGCTGAAAATTTGAAAATTACAGACATTTGGACCAGACGATAGCAGACTAGAACATGAGCGCAAAAACGAAGCCAAATATCCAGGATGAGATCAGTATGAATGAATTCAAAGGGCTACTAGCTTTCCTCAACTTCATACTAGCGAAATATTTCGGCTCGTTGTCAGAATAAGAATTCTTTGAACTTTACCATTTATCTAAATAACGGTTCATAGTCCAGTAGAAGATTTCTTGGTTTTCCTTGAAAATTTTAATTCATCGAGATTGATTCCGATCAGTGTTAACTAGTAAAGGGCATCAATGAATTTTTCAGCGATGTATGCGCCTTTTTTGACAGATGAATTGAGGAGGTGGAGCAACCAATATGGTAAGATGCACCCGCACCAGAGCTATTCAACTATTTGGATAATGATGCAGGATCCTGGATAGATCGCTTACTGTGTCAATTTGACGATCTCTCAAAAGTACTCGAAAGATCCTTTGATCACGTTATTCAGTTTATTTGTTTCCTCCATCTTTCAACTTATGAACTGAAGTATTGTCAAATTTTCATTTTGGGTTTGAGCTCGTCCTTATTCATATTGTATTCGATAAGTACGGACAGTGAAGTACTAGTGGAGACCATCAGTCGTTGGGAAACCTATATTAGTTTTTCCGGATAAACGAATAGAGGTGGTTTTGTGAGAACACTAACAGAAAATCCGAAATCAAAGCCACTTCCCTCTGAAAAAAAAAGCCTTTCACCTAGAACTAGAGTAGGCTATCGAATCATTCTAGTGATAGTTTCGCCATTTCAAACAGTTCAGAGTTATTCACCAGTTTCAAAATGGTGATTGCGCTTGGAGCGATTTCAGAATTTTTTCGAGAATGTTCAGCAAATCTTTTCGATTTCAAGATTAAGCTCTACCTAATTCACTCCTTATTCAATCATAATATGGTATAGGCTACCCTATCACTATCACAAATTGAAACAAATATCTCTATTACTGAAATCAATCTTACTATGAGATTATATCAGATCATCCAATAATGACCCCTTGTTACAGCGCGCGCTAGGATTCTCTCGCGGATATCCCTATTGGTTCGGAAAATCTTGTTCGGCCAATGGAATAACAAACAATGCGCACATTAAACGTTTCTTGGCACTTCAACAATACATTTTTTGTGGGCCTTTATGAAGAGGTTCATGAACGCGGAGTCGGTTGGAAAGTCCCCTTTTCTCTGGTTATCCTTTTTATGCAAACGATAGAGGAAAATAGGGTGAACATTTCGTGGTTATATGATACAATCAATTGGAGTGATAGTCCATAGAATTATCAATTTAATTGCAACAATTCCACAGAAAATTTCATGTACGAATTCGTTGAATCTATTCATGAGGGTTTCGCCTATGAATTCCAATAATTTTCTGTGGAAATTATTTTTTGGGAAAGTGAATTTCTCATGATGGATTAATTCTTATTCACTCAGCACCAAGACTATTGAAAAATACAAATTTAATATCAAAATTACCGTGAAACTTTTAATGAGAGTTCAATGAAATCTTACACAGACCTCAAAAATGAGATTCCGCAAAATTCAAGGAAATATCAATTTATTATTTATCAAATATTAACTTTATTTCAGTGTATATACGGAATCATCGGAGTTTTATGAGGACCATATATGAAACCAAGACAACTTAATCTTTTCATCGGGAAGTAAGGGTGCGTTTTGCTGGATCAGTAAGTGAAAATAAGAACACTTTGCGAACAGATTTGAACATATGCGTGAAAGCTGCTAACTTCACATCAGTGGTTTTCTTGTTTTTTCAACTCACTAAAAACTTCTCCATACCACCTTCCATACAACTCCTGAAGATCTGTGGAATTTTCAAGAAAATAGTATCTTTTCCGGGATATATTAAGAGACAAATTCTCATTTTATATCATACATCATTTAAAATATTATTTTTCTGTTATTTCTAAAATATCTGATCGCAGTAAGATTTGAGATTTGAAACAATGCCACAAATCTGAAACCTACCAACGTAGACTTATTTTATAAGCAATCAATGTTTGCAGTCAGCCAAATATACAAAAACTACCCAAGTTTTCGAATCGTACGCCAATGAGACCTTTGTATTCTAATTCCTAGGAACAAGCGCCCA
The DNA here is from genome assembly GCA_958510865.1 of Myrrha octodecimguttata. Taxonomy (NCBI): domain Eukaryota; kingdom Metazoa; phylum Arthropoda; class Insecta; order Coleoptera; family Coccinellidae; genus Myrrha; species Myrrha octodecimguttata. The sequence goes on along the minus strand of OY294058.1, from coordinate 66,161,152 downwards.
GAAACTGAATATTTGATCCTCTGAAAAATTCAATAGATTTGAAGTAAAAGCTCACCATATCATCTGAATATTGAAAAAGGAAAGCCACTCTTTTAATAATATCTTCGAATTAACCTATCATTTCATCCAAGGAATATGAAGCCCTGTTAGCAACAAAGTTTGTTCATTAATACTGTTTTTGGAGTGATAAGAAGTAGCAATAAGTTCATTCCGTGATACTGTATATTCATTGCCTTTTCATCCATGCAGGGACCCTATTCTTGAATCGGGGAAGGGAGAAAATAGGCGTGTCGACGCTGTTTTCAAGGAAACGCGGTGCATGTTTGATGGAACGAGAGAGAACGTTCATTCCATCACACTCAAGAATAGGGTCCTTGGTATGTTCGTTTTCTACCGAACACAATATATTAACGAGGCGGCAGTTTCAAACACATAAAATGTGAGGTGCAGTGAATCTGCATTAACTTAAAATGATTATAAAATAAGTTGCATGAGAACTCAGTTTCACAGCTATTTCTAGTTATGTTTTTCTGATTCGATAAGTTTTTCAAACGGAGAAAGGCATCATGAAAATATTCTGCTTCTGTCTATTTGTTTGTGTTGTGTATCTTGAATTATTTATTATGTCACCCTGACATAATACATGTCACAAGTTTTTCACTTTATTCCCGATATTTTATTAGATTTCTAGTTCGAAATGAACAATTATGGATCTATGGGAGATGATTCCCCAATAAAGGGGCCTGTAGCGTTCTTCGTTTATCTGAGGATCTGAAAATCATCGCTTGGAGGACTGAACCTGGTCGAAAGACCCTCTCGGTCATGAGCAAATGTAGGTGATATTATTTACTGCTTCCTTCTGGTTTTCTGTCCCTCTTTCTGTTTCAGATATTATGTCAAGATATTTTGTCGAAATGAATTCAAGATGACGAAAAAATTATTTTCCAATGAAAAAGATGCCATCCATCTTCTATAAACAAATTACTACACTTATACGGGGAGACAGAATTTTTCCTGAGGTTTTTATCTGTGCTCTTGTATCATACGCAAATAAGTATGGTACCCCGTTTACATTTCCTCTGCTAACACTGTGATATATCTTAGAATGTAATGCTCGTTCTCAAAAGAATATATATATCTTGAATTGAAGTCTGGCAACAACGCCTCGTCAAATTGCGCCAATGCCAAACTTCAGAGGAATATTTTAAGGGTTATCTGATATTTTCAATTATGTTAACCATTCTTGGCGAAACTTCACGCTTGTGGTTGAGTGAAGAATCAAAGATGATTTGTGGATTTCATTATATAAACGAGAGGTTGTTTTAATGAAGGAAAAAGTGATAGATACCACGTTGTTTCGAATACAGATTTTTTGTCAGGAGGAAACCCTATGCAACCATCCCTCACAAATTCTTTCCAAGTTGAAGACTCACACTGTATATCATCACTTATTGGATAGGTCTAAGGGCCGGTATTATAAAACTTAACTGAAAGTTATCTTTAACTTTAACTGAAAATTAAGCAGTAATTTCCAGTTAAAGTTAGATTTGCAGGGTAATCTTCATCTGGTGGTTTGGGTATCAAGCGGCGGTAGCTCAGTGGTTAGAGCGCAAGCCCCATGATCGTAAGGTCTGGGGTTCAAGCCCTTGGCCGGGAATTAACTTTTCCGGTTTTTAGCGGACCGTCCAACCATTCGCTGTTGGGTAGACAGTTAACAGTGCTGTTCCTAACGTGGCGCAAGGAATTAGTAACAAAGCCTACTCAGAACACACCCGGTATCCTAACTCGCACAAGCTTTAAGCTTCTGAGGGGTTTCGTTGAAGCCTAGGATATTCGGAAAAAAATACAAAAAAAAATTATAGTTAAAGTTAAATCGTTTTTTTCCACAGATTCTCTGTCTTTTCGGCTGACATAAGGGGAATATAACCTCGATTTGTTTACGATATTTTCGGAAACATGTAAGCAAGATATATTCACTTCATTTTTAAAGGACTTTTAATTCACGATGACGAAGATGACATAAATATTGTTGAACATCCTCGTTGAGAGATATTCACTTCATTTTTGAAGAACTTTTAAGTGACTATGACGATGATGCCATGAAAATTATTGAATATCCTTGTTGAGAAAGGATATTTGGAAATCGGCTGAACCATTTGAACTTATGGGAAGAAACGGAATTCAAAAACCGATTTCGCTTATCTGGACACTGTACGCCTATAATGGAATACATATGCATAGTGATGCAAATGTATTGCTACACGCAGAGTTGATGCATCTTGATCTTTCTTGATAGTTGCTGGAGATTTTAGGGGTTTTCACAAATCAACTATACTGACTGTATTATCAGAAATGTCCTATGGAAAATTGCATACTTATCTATTTACATCAAAATGCCTGCTATAAAACTCACTCGAGTAAGAATCCAATCTCGAGAGTTCATCATGGCATATTATTGTAATGAAAATATCAGTTACTCTTTCTGTTCAACTATTATAAGATGTAAATGGAAAAAAAAATATTGGCATTTATTCTTTTCGGTGCCTTATTTAACATATAAAAGTTGTAAAGGCCTAATGAAGCATAATAATTTATACACATTATTTAACTTTTAAGATGAAAGGAAATCATCACAGTTGCAATGGATACTTTTCTTATAATAATGGCCAAACTGGTAGCCGTGTACAAATTCTAGATATCAGGGCTCCATAAACCGGAGCCACACAAAACATTACCATATTTTTTAATTGAATGACAATTTTTGCAAATTTAGTGTTGAGATTATTACCACTCCCAGTGTCAGTTGAAAGTACTTGCCGTTGGTGAAGAGTGCAGTATTTGTAAAAAAAATTCTGTACCTAATTGGATTTGGACATATTTTATTGTAATTGTTCAATAATTCCTGAATTGAATGTATCTCATTATTGCCAAAGTTTTTCCTTTTAAGCTTCTGTTTCCAATATATTCATTAGTGGAAGTAGTTTTTTCAGTTAGGTTACCGAATAAATAGCCAAACATCCCTTGCATATTGCAAAAAGTATAAGAATTCAAAATTGATCATTGCAACTCTCCACAAATCAGTAATTCTATCTTTATGGAAACCAAAATCCATTGAGCTCCCTGATACATAGTGCGAATATTTGTCAATAAAGGATTTGTTTATTCCTATCATATTTTGAAAGGGGGTTTTTTTCAAAGTCCAGCTTTTACAACTCAGAAATTGGTGGTTAGATTTATTACAGAATCTTAAATTATTTCCTTCGCCTTTTCATAGGAATCATCACAGTATTTCTTGTCTATGATAGAAATGAGACTTTTATAATTCCGACATTTTTGAGCAAAAGTTTAACTGTCAGTTAAAGATAAAAATAACTTTCAGTTAAATTTTATTATACCAACCCCAAGCCTAGGCCCAAATATTTTCCAGCCCCTTCCTGTGCAGCCGAAATCCCCTACAGTGTAATTCATCCAAGCGGTTATTATTTATCGAAAGCCCTCGATAAGAAAACGAATAAAGGGAAAATATAATGAGGGTTGAAAACTGCGATATTATCGGTTCATCCAGAGCAATCGCAACCTCGTACCGATAAGGCTCGTCGGGAGTTTCGCCTGAGAAGGCGTTGACGTTTCATTAATTTAACGCATCCAGGCGGCTATGAAATTCCCACTGACAAGATATTATTGCAGGAGCAGAAGGCAATTAAACGGATACTTTTCTTAATTAGTTTTGAGTTTCACACGATGGCATATCTGAATATTAATACTGAAATTCGCGAGTTCTGTTTCTTTTCTGTCCGTTTTTCCTCCAACCGTTCCTTTCTTGATGGATTAAATGTGACGCCTCTGGTTCGAGGAAATTTCTCTTTGCTGGCGAAAGGAGAAACTTAGATGCATGAAGATTATATGATATTATATGAGAAATTGTCTCGATAGTCGATTAGTGCAAAAGTAAATATATCAAAATAGTCTAGGGGTTGCTGGGTTTGAATCAATATCCGAAACAGAACTATAGAAAATTAAAAACAAAATTGTTTCAATGAAAAACGCCCCTGCCGATTGCAGGACAGAACTATTTGTCGAGGGCAGTTCCTAGGAAAAAGGGTTGCCTAATGAAGGTTCCAGAGTTCAAATCTGACTCCTTCTTCAGACAGACAAGAAAATTTGAAGAAATATTTTCTTTGTTTTTTTCTTTCCACAAATATGGAAAATGATATAAAGAAAATTTTTTAATTTCTGTTTCTCGCTGAATTGCTTCGGTTTTAGTTGGAATCGATCTCAAATCATTTTTCGATTCGGAAACAGTGATTTATCATATGACTATATTAGGTAGGTATATTGAATTTAGTACCAATTCTTCTGATTTTTTATGAAGAGCAAGAATATCGTTCAATAAATAGGGTTGTCCATGATAGTTCTTCTGTCGTTTTTCTTGTTGATTTAGTTGAAGAATAGAAGAAGTTATTTAGTCTGAATTTGAAAAGTTCCTTTTAATGAATTTTCTACTCACTTCGAGTAACGATTCAATGTTATTCCATTTAGGTTAATGAATTTCATGGGACGATGAGATTTCATTAGCTCTATCATGAAAGGTTTAAATGATAGCCCTTTTTACACTGGGTTGATGATTACAATGGAAATTTGGACATCTATTTGTATTTGAATCTTCTCGAAATACATTCGTCCCAGAGAGATCATGATATTTTTCAATAGACGACTTCGGCCCAAGTTGCCAACCCACAATTTTCTTCACAAATTTACTATCACTGGGGAACGGGAATTTCAGGACTTATTCGACATGATAAGGTTCGCGTTATTTATAAATATCCGTAAAAGATTCCTCGGCTCCTCAAACAAGATAATTCCTTCCGAATATAGGTTTTTGTTAGGCTGTTATTTAAGTTGGGATTCCTAATTTCATGTTAATAGTGTCAAGTTTATAAAGGATATGTTCCGCAAATCAACTTAGTTAATTCGGTTGCCGGTTGTCCGTTCTGTAAATATGAAATATTCGGTTGGTTTCTGAAAAAAAAGGTTAATTACGGAATAAGATTGGTGAATAAGCAATTTTTCTTTCACCAGAACATAGACATATTAAGTCTATGCACCAGAACGACAATCAATGTTTTATGATAACATATCCATAGCATAGAACAATCCTTATTTACCTTATGATCCATAGACCATACCTAGTTATTTTTCCATTATTGACTGTGGTATCGTCTACGTTCTATGGATCATAAAGTAAATAAAGATTGTTCTATGCTATGGATATGTTACCATAAAACATTGACTGTCGTTTTGGTGACACAAAGGACGTATTTCATCAATCGAATTCCGTTTTTACATTTTTCAGGAACAACCGAATATTTCATATTTACGGAATGGAAAACCGGCAACCGAAATAACCAAGCTGATTTGCGGAACATATCCCATATAAATTTGATTCTTTTAACATGAAAACAGAAATTCCAACTTAAATTTCAGCCAATCAGAGATGATCTTAACAAAACCCTACATTTGGAAGGAAATATCTTGTTTGAGGAGCCGAGGCATCTTTTAAAGATATTTATAAATAACGCGAATCTCATCATATCAAATTTGTCCTGAAATTCCCGTTCCCCAGTGGTAGTAAATTTGTGAAGAAAATTGTGGGTTGGCAACTTGGGCCGAAGTCGTCTATTGAAACATCTTTTCTTTTAATTCATTGGGAATTGGTTGTAACCAACTCTATGAAACCTAAAAAAGCACAGTCGTGAAGGCAGCAGTTTTGCACTCATGGTTGATGGAAATGACCGCTTTGGTAACGAATTTGAACGCAGCTGCCTTCACGGCAGTGCTCTTTTAAGTTTTTTCGATAAAGAAGTAGATTTCAATTCGATCTAATCTGTATTTCTGGAAATATTGAGAAAATGAAAATTTTGAATGTGTATATCTACGGAATCATTGAGCGAATGATACCCATTGACGAATTCGACATTCGTAATGGAGCCCTAAACCTACTCTACAAAATCGAGCTTCTAAGTCGTTTCTTCCGGAAGTCATTGTGTTTGCAGTCGACCCAACGGCTAACAAACTAACAACGGATAAACTCGATATTTGTAGAGACCTTAATTACGAAGGCCGAATTCGTGAATGGGTGAAATCCAACCAATGATTTCGAAGATACACCCATTCAAAATTTTATTTTCCCCTTCAGATCGAATAGACGACTTCGGCCCAAGTTGCCAACCCACAATTTTCTTCACAAATTTACTTTCACTGGGGAACGGGAATTTCAGGACAAATTCGGCATGATAAGGTTCGCGTTATTCATAAATATCCGTAAAAGATGCCTCGGTTCCTCAAACAAGATAGTTCCTTCCAAAGATAGGTTTTTGTTAGGCTGAAATTGAAGTTGGGATTCCTGATTTCATGTTAATAGTGTCAAATTTATAAAGGATATGTTCCGCAAATCAACTTGATTATTTCGGTTGCCGGTTTTCCGTTCTGTAAATATGAAATATTCGGTTGGTTCCTAAAAAAAAAGGTTAATACAGGAATTTGATTGATGAAAAAGCAATATTTCTGTAACCAGAACATAGACATATTAAGTCTATGCACCAGAACGACAATCAGTGTTTTATGGTAACATATCCATAGAACAATCTTTATTTACCTTATGACCCATAGACCATACCTAGTAATTTTTCCATTGTTGATTGTTGTCTCCCCTGTGTTCTATGGATCCTAAAGTAAATAAAGATTGTTCAATTCTATGGATATGTTACCATATAACATTGACCTTCGTTCTGCTGACAGAAAGAACGTGTTTTCATCAATCAAATTCCGCAATCAACCTTTTTTCAGGAACCAATCGAATATTTCATATTTATGGAACGGAAAACTGGCAACCGGAATAACCAAGTTGACTGCGGAACATATCCTATATAAAGTTGACACTATTGACATTAGATTCAGGAATCCAAACTTAAATTTCAGCCAAGTAGAGATGATCTCAATAAAATCCTATATTTGGAAGAAATTATTCTGTTTGAGGAGCAGAGGTATCTTTTACAGATATTTATAAATAACGCGAACCTTATCATGTTGAAGTTGTCCTGAAATTCCCGTTCCCCAATGATAGTATATTTGTGAAGAAAATTGTGGGTTGGCAACTTGGGCCGAGGTCGTCTATTGAAATCCAGTACTTCATCGAAAATGACAGTTAACGGTCAATAATCTCCTGGCCGTGACACTGGTTTAAAAACTGTACCTAAAGGGGAAATATATCAAGGAGAAACTGTGATGGATTGGAGTGGCATCGCAATATACCGTAAAACTTAGTTTTTAAGCGCTTGTTCTGGAAAACAGCGCGTTATAATTTCGTCACGATGTCTTTAATACTCGAATTTTGAGCCGAAATTGGTCTCAAACGACTAGATTCGACTCACTGATGAAGAATCCGTGTTCAAAATTGATTCTGCCCGTCCGACCGGCCGTCCGGCCGTGTGCGCTCTAACTTTCGAAAGGAAGGACCTAGAGTCTTGAAATTTTCAGGTTAGGTTGAGATCCTAAATATCTCGGTTGAGTTCGTTGATGGACCAAATCTGCCGAATAGTTTTTGAGCTACAGCCATTTGAAATTTTGATTTTTCAATAACTCGAAAAATATTTTTCTGATCGAAATAAAACTTAGTTGGAATATGAACAGTGTCAATGAGAAGAATTATCCATGAAAAAAATTCGAAAAAAAAAATTTTTTTCTGAAAATTTTTCTTTAAACTTTTTATATTTCTTTGAAATTTCACTGAAATTTTCAAGTCACCATTTTGCAATGTGAACAAGCGCGTAGAAAGGCTGACTTCACGTCAGTGCTTTTCTAGATTTTCGAAATATCACACTGCACCGAAAAGACAGAAAATTTTGTTCCGATGGGGAAAAGGCCTCCACTACGAAAATATCATTTTTCTCTTCAAAAAACCTCCAATCTCAAGGTGTACACTCAAACAGGGAGTGTTTCTGCTGAGCTTTTCATCTATGCTCTTGAAGTATTCGTAAAAATGTATGGTACTCCGTTTACATTTCCTCTAATACTGTAATTTATTCACAAATGCTATATTGTTTGTATATTTCGTATAAGTTTTTGCAAAATAGAACGACTTTTGTGAGTTACCGCGTTTGTTGCTAGATCATTAGATCATTTTAATCGGTTGCGAAGGTAAACAGAACGGTATGTGAATCCCTAGCCGTTCAGAGGATGGTGTGTGAAAATTAAGAAAAATATTCACTGAAATGATGAAATAATTTTACTACAATTTGAATTTGATTCACCCTTTCTGTGAATACCTGCGAAACAGACCATTTCCACGCCTTTTGAAATTCGCTTTTTTCAGAAGATTCGATATCACTCATTTTTGCGCGCATGTTCTAGGGGAACAGCGTGCTATCGTTTTGTCCAAATGTCTGTAATTTTGGATGATTGAGCCGAAAATGGTCTAGATCGACTAGGTTGGACTCACTGATGACGAATCCGTTGTCAAAATTGATTCTGCCCGGCCGGCCGTAGACACGATAACTGTCGACAGAAGCAAGCTAGCTACTTGAAACTTTCAGGATAGGTTGCGCATCAGAATGCCGCGGTTGAGTTCGTTAATGGGCCAAATCGGTTGAATAGTTTCGGAGTTATAGGCACTTGAAGTTTTGAAGTTATTCATTTTTTATTTCAGAAACTACTCAAGCGATTGGATTCAAACTTGGCAGTATGGTGGAGTATAACGACGCGCAACTTTGAGCCAAATTTCGTCAAGATCATATCGTCAGTAAATTAAAAAAAAAAATTTTTTCGAAATTTTTTTACAAAAAAATTTTTTCTTCGGAAACCATTAATCATATCCAAAAAAATTTATACTCACACTTTGACCTTCTAATTTCACAGCAGTGTACCAAATTTCAGTTCGATACGATCATAAGTTTTGGAGATATCGGGAAAAAATATGTCAAATTTCGAGGTTTTCTTCTCGATATCGTTGATTTTTTCGGTATTACTCGGGAAATACTGATTCAGTCCTGATTAAACTTCACAGCTAGTTTCAAGATGCTGAAAGACAACTTTATGCAGAATTTCGTGATAATCGTGTTATTAGAACAATTTGAAAAAAAAATTTCTATGATTTTCTCATCATATCATCCTCATTAAATTCTGTATGAAACTTCGAAGTTTTATTTTCGATGAAGTACTGGATTTCAATTCGATCTGATCTTTTTTTTGGAAATATTGGAAAAATCATTCGTTAGTGCTGTGTAGGACTATAAGGGAAATCGTTTTCTTGGTAACGAAAGCATCAACTTTTGCGCGCACGTTCAAATTCGTTGCTGAAGCGGTCATCTCCATTGAACATGCGCTCAAAAGTTGCTGCCTTCACGGCAGTGGTTTTTGAAATTTTTAAATTAAATTATGGGCAAACTTAGTTGATTATTGTCACTTTGACAATCTACAATACATAAATAAGCTTTCGTTACCAAGAAAACGATTTCCCTTATAGTCCTACACAGCACTAACGAATGATAATTACTTTGTAGTTTAGTAAAAAGTGCAAAAAACTCTCTAAGTATCTCGAACGTCAATCACTACCGATCTCAGACAATAAAAACTATTGTCTTCGGTCTGTAAAATGTCTTTGCCGTTCTCGATACTTTATACATATATCATAAAAATTAATCAAATTGAGAAAAAACAAAACAAAATACTCATATTCATATAGTAAATACGTATATCAAAACAAACTCAGAAAATTTTTGGTTGAAAATTATAATTTCTGATTGCATAAATAATTGAATACACAAATCAACCCATAATATTAGTTTTATGTTTTATTAAAGTTGGTCTATGAAAACTATGAAATGGAACATGAAACACAAACCGTTATGTCAATTTTGCTAGCCGAGGATATATTTGATACATATTTAAAAATCAATTTTTTCTCGACATTTTTCGAGACAATAATAAGCCATCGTGTTAAAAGATTTTTATTCTCTAAATTGCGGATCATCACTACTAGTTCTAATCAATAAGTTCTGTATTGCATTCGTCCTTGTGGCACACGCTGCATGGGTAATAATTTTTATTATCACATATATTTTTATCGTCAGTACAACCTCTCAGGTACCAATATTTAGACCATGGTAGCCAACCAGTGCCAACCTCTCTCAAGCGAAATTGGTAGCACATCGTTCCATCGTTACATGTAGTTGAACTTTTTGAAAGTCTGCAGTCACCATAATCATTTTGACTTTCCTTGCATTCAAAGCATTTTATATTCTTGGACTCACTCGTATCTTCACTTTGAACTACGAAATATAAAAAGGGCAGAATTAAAAAAAAGTTAAACCAATGACTTATTTCATTATCACTCTTATTGCCAGAGGACTGAAGAATACTTGGAAATTCATGAGAACAATTAAGAGGCGCAAAAAACTTCAGGAGGCCCACTTGTGTAAGTTGATATCAATTTCTATGATGATCTGAAATACTTTCATAAATATCAATTGATTTACTTGTGATGGGTCTTGAGTTCGAATAAATTTGATCCATTTAGGTATTTTCAAACAATTCGAATAAATTAAATTCAAATATTGAATACAAAGGAGTCTACTTTATAACGGCTATATTGATACAATCATTATACTATATGTATATACCGCAGTTGATATAATAAGTAAATTCGTCATTCAAGACGTGATACGCTGCAGACAATGAATGTATATTGTGAGATATTATGTAACGGTATTACAGAACAATCTGTAGGGGAACAGCGTGCTATATTTGTCCAAATGTCTGTTATTTTGAAAGTTTTAGCATAGAATGGTCTCAAACGAATAGGTTGGACTCACTGATGACGAATCTGGTGTCAAAATCGATTCTGTCCGGCCAGCCGGCCATCCGTCCGGCCGACGAAACGATAACTAGCTAACGGAGCCAACTGGTGACTCGAAATTTTCAGGTTAGGTCGCGCATTGGAATGCGGCGGTTAAGTTCCTTAATGGGACAAATCGGCGAAGTGGCTTCGAAGTTAATAATAATAATAATAATAATAACAATGATAATGATTATAATAATAATAATAATAATTATAATAATAATAATAACGATAAGATATCCCAACGAAATCCACCAAGAATATGTCGACGAAGAGATGTCGTACAAATGGCTGACCGAAGGGATACTCTTTCCTGAAACAGAGGGTTTTCACATCGCTATTCAAGATCAGGTTGTATCAACAAAAAACTTCCGAAAACATATAGTGAAAGACCAAACTTTACAAATGATGGTGTAGCACCCAATCTGCACAACTTTAAGCCAAACAGAATATGTTACAAGGCATGATAATCTGGAAAAAATACTGCACCAAGCAATAGAATGCAAAATATTCAATAAGGAAGAAGACCACCAGTACTGAAAATACAACTCCAAACCGTTTATCGAAAACGGTAATTATGCCTTATATTGGAATAGAACCGTACACACCGATCGCACTGTAAGACACAACAGACCAGACATCATCATATGGAACAAGAAGAAAAAGATAGAGCATCTCATAGATTATGCAGTAGTTAATAGTCATAACATCATGTCCACCTACACTGAAAGAATTAGAAGATACCAAGAACTTAAAGCAGAAATCAAAGGAATATGGAGGGTCGAAAGCGTTAAAATTCACCCCATCATAATTTCCACTACAGGGTTTATACCTAAATCACTGCCCAAACATCTGTCAGAGCTGAAAATCAACGAGTCCGTCGTTTCTAAAATGCAACATTCGGTGATATTATCAATACACCCTCTCAAGGAAATAACATCGAATAATAATAATAATAATAATGATAAAGAAAGAGCCTGTAGAATCAGATAAATGCCGTCGATGCAATCAAACATTAGAAACCTTAGAACACATTATAGGCGGATGCGCACAACTAGCACCAACAGAATATAAAATGAGGCATGATAACATGGGAAAAATGATTCACCGAGAGATTGCTCTTAGATATCAACTAATAGCAAAATACACTACACCTGAGTACCAGTACGAGCCGCAACCAATCCAACAAGATCAGGAAAACAGATACATTTTATACTGGGACCGTGCCGTCCTAACAGAATTGACGACACTAAGCAATAGACCAGATGTCATCCTCTGGAAGAAGAGAGAAGCCAAAGCATACCTTGTTGATTTTGCTGTCGTGAATGCCAACAACCTGGAAAAAAGTAGAAACCAAAAGATCTCGAAATACCAACAATTAGCATTTGAATTGAAAACTCTGTGGAATGTTCGAGAAGTAGTTATTGTACCCGTTATCATCTCTACCCTAGGATTGTTACCCTAGTTTCTCCTGGACTCATTGAAAAAGCTAAACACACACAGTAGCGTGATCAGCAGACTCCAACACCCTGTACTCCTATCTACAGCGAACATCACTCGGAGATTTCTGGACCTGAAATGAGAAGCTTTCTAGCTGCACTTGATTGGTAACAATCCACAGCTAGGAACACACCAACCGAAAGGTTGTGAGACCGGGACCAATAATAATAATAATAATAATGATAATAATAATAATAATAATAATAATAATAATAATCTTCATTTCGAATAAAGTCACACTTGAAATGAAATTGTGTCAAATTAACTTTGAAATATCATACTCGAGAAATTGCTTAACACAGTATCGCAACATTCAATAAAATCTTGTAGATAATCTTCTTAAAGTCTTTCAATTCGGTTATGGTTCTCAGTTGGGTCGGTAATTTATTGAAAAATCTTATGCACTCATACTCGGGACCCTTTTCAATGATAGTTAATCTATGCCGAGGATATTTCAATTGTGTAGGTCTGGTATCATATGGGCCGCAGGTTTTGGTTTCCTGATATTTCAGACCAGAGCGATTGGATTGAAATTTATCAGTTAGTTGAGAAATAACAACGCACAACTTTGAGCAGAATTTGGTTGGGATCGTATGGCCATTTAGTTTAAAAAAAATTGTTGAAATTTTTTGTGAAAAATTTTTTTTTCAGAAACCTCTGATCATATTTGGAAACAAATTTGCTCATACCTTGAGCTTTGAATTCCACAGGAGTGTAACGAATTTCAATTCGATATTTGGAGATATTGGGAAAAAATATGTGAAATTTCGAGGTTTTCTTCTCGATATCGTTGTTTTTTCGGTATAACTCAACAAATGCTGATTCAATCATGATAAAACCTCGCAGCTGGGTTCAAAATGCTGAAGTTTGCAAAATTTCGTGATAATCGTGTTATTAGAACAATTTGAAAAAAAAAATTAACATTTTTTTTTCAAATATTTAATATTCTTATCATTTTATCCCCATTAGATTCTGTTGAAGACTTTCGGACTTTCATTTTTCGATAAAGTACTGGATTTCAATTCAATCCATTTTGTGAATGGGTAAAATCCGCCCAATGATTCTGTGGATATAACCATTCAAAATTTTTTCAATATTTCCAAAAATACCGAATAGATCGAATTGAAGTCCTGTAGTTTATCGAAGAAAACCTAGAAAAGCACTGCCGTGAAGGCCGTAGCTTTTGCTCGCATGTTCAAATTCGTTGCCAAAGCGGTCATCTCCATTGAACACCTTCACGGCAGTGATATTCTATGTTTTTAATGATTAAATAAAACGAAGCTGCACATTTGAGTGATATCGAATAAAGAATTTTATTTCTTTTAACATTCTCTGAAACCCATATCCATACTGCTATTTTTCTAAATGAAAGAGTTTTGATCTGAAATGAACCGAAACTCAAGAAGCTCTCTTCAGCGTATAGGTACTTGCTCAAAATCTGTGTATTCAAGCTTACACAATTCGATTTACACAACAACTGAAACCTTATCACCTTGCACAGGCAAGAAAGTTCGTTGAATGGATTATGGGTACTGAGGACCACATGGGATTGTCGAAAAACAAATCACAATTGTGGTTATACAGTTCATTTTGCCGAAATTGGATGATATTGATGTTGCCAATATGTGGTTTCAACAAGACGGTGAAACATGCCATACAGCCTGTGAAACACTTCAATTGCTGCATGAAACATTTCCAGGTCGTGCATACCTACTCAGAAGTGGCCCCCTAGATCTTGTGATTTCACACCATTGGATTTTTTCATGGGGTTATTTTGAATCACAGGTCAATGTCAAGAAGCCCACCATCACTCGTGCATTAAAGGAGAAGATTAAACGTTGCATCAACGAAAACCAGCCACATTTATGCAGAATGGTCATCGAAAATTTCGACAAACGATTGTGTGTGCCATTTGGAAGATGTGTTTAACCATAAATAATCCTTTCCATTCACTTTATGATCTAATACACAAATTACAATCAAAAGTCTTAAAAACGTGTTTTCTATTTCATTAAAATCTTGCGTTAGTTTTGAAACACCGTTTACCTACGGAATCAGTTTGCGTATTCCACCCATTCACGAACTCGACGTTCTTAATTTATCCTCAAACATACGATTCAAATATCGTTCCATTAAGGATTTCGGAGTTATTTCGTTCCAAAGGATACAAATTGGAGACTCAGTAATAGAGGGCATATTTGATGCTTGGTTACGAAGATCGAATTCATGAATGGGTAAAATTAACCAAGAGATTTCACCTTCATATCCATAAGGAATATTCTAAAAACAATATTTCCGAAAGAACATTTTCGGTGTAAATGAAATTCGATACCCGGCATGTGAATGGTGCAAAATTCTGCACAAGTTTGCTTGTTAGTATTTCACAACTAATTAGCAGATTGAATTCTATGGCATCCGTATTTCTCTAGTCATTGAGGAAATAATATAACAACGAACATTCGAACAGGTTCAACTCAAAAACGATTGGGCGGATTTTTCCCATCAATAGAATCAACTGGCCTATTCAGCCTCCACACCTGGCCTGATAATTGTATGCCTTTAGGTCTTTTTCTTCGAAAGTTATCGTGGAATGTTATACTAAAAATTCGAAAAAAACAGACCTTTGGGCAAATGGGTAGAGTTTTTTACTTAGAACTGGCTCGTTGCAATTAGACCCTACCAGATTGTTCTGAATCGCCCCTATAGACCATACACAGTTAGTTTTTAATTATTTTCGTCAAACATTGTGATGACTAAAGAATAAAAAACTACAGAAAAAAAATTAATATTCGAAATGCTGAAGATTCTACACAGATGTTGATGCTTCTTCATTTCGCGTTATTGAATGAGGAAATATTCGACAAAAATCTCACCTTCTACAAAGTGAAACACTACCAATGAAAGTACAACACACCACAACTGATACTTCATTCCGCTGTTCGTTGAAATGTAACACCCGAAAAAAACTTTGCTTTCTTGTTCTTCTCCGAGAAATAATTCCTATATATAGTTTTGTTTGAAAAATAATGAGTTGATAAAACTGGTTTATAATTTTGCGCTTCAGATAGTGCTGTGTAGATAAAAAAAATTTATGGTAATTATTGGTCAATTAGGTACTTTTCTAACACATAATGAATAACCCAAAAAACCAAGGTTAATTTTTGGAACTGCTTCAACACTCCAAATTTAAACCCCCACAAAATTTCACAGTTCACGCTCTGGAGTATGTTGATTCTAAGGAAAGAATAAGAAAAGATGAAAGATTATTGATAGTAGGGAATCTATTGAAAAACAATTCGAAGATATGATTTGAACTGAATGGGTAAATTTTCGTAGCGAATTAGACAAATTGATACCAGATCGTTATGATTTTGCCAATGTTTCAGAACGATTCGTTCCGTTTTCAAGGCTAAAATTTCAAATTTTTTTATGACAAATAAAGATACGAAATATATAACATCATAACCTCATAGTATAACCATGGCCGTATCTAGGTACTATGGCGCCTGTGGCAAAAAATTAGACAGTGCTCTTCATTTGTGTAGATTTTTCTTTAATCAATTATATTTTTTTGTAATATTTTTTACTTCTTAATTTCGTCATATATTCTAGTTAACGTTTCGAAATAATACACAATTTTATAGATATTCACTCATATTCATTGAAACCATTGAAATACACATTTCATATACATATACAGGGTGAGTCTTTGACCTTGCAGAATATTTTAACAGAAGATTCTTGAAGCTGAAAGAAACACATTTGTCCTCTACCATTTTTTCCGATTCGGCCTAGATGAAAAGATATAGGCATTATAAATTTTCATAATAGGCTAGCCGCCCCTGGAAACCTGAACACTGAAGTTTTTCCAAGCCTAAGATATACCAATCAAATCTTCGAAATAAGCAACTCTGTTATGAAAACAAGCGTCAACTTACTTTTTACATTCCAGTTGGTGAAAAAAGTTGTATTTATAGTACAATAAACAAGTTAGAGGTATTCCAAATTTCGTGGGCGATAAAAGTTGAATATTCTTCTTTTGGTTTCATTTTCGATAATGAGGAATTGATCTAGCTATCACTCATATTAGCTTTGAGATTAATCTTCAATTTGTAATTATTAATTTTCTTTGTTTATTTTATTTTCTCCAAGAATTATCAGATTCAAACATAACCCATTCAAACTTTCATTTTCATGAATAAATAAAACAGATGTACTTAATTTATCTATGAACGTACAAACGTTGCCAAATTGACGAACAGAAAAAAATAACTCTTCGAAATCAAACAACACACAATTTGCTAATTCTATGTATACACTTGAATAGTCTATGATTCTGAAGTGAACTATAAATCTGTGGCTCCGTGGTTTTAAGGTTATGTCAATATGTCATGGTGGTTTGGTTTTGTTCCACAATGGGTTGTTATGTCATGAAAGCGCATTTGAAGAATACCTCAAAATAAATACTATCAAAGTAATGTACATAATTTCAAGAAATTTGGGTCAGCAGAAAGATTGCATTCAAACCAGTAAGAATCCCCATTATCATGGAAAGGTGAGAAGTTAATCAATTATACTATAAAAATTAGCTCGAAATTGAAAAGGAAGCTTCATGAATGGATTCAGGATCAAATCACCACTGTATAACATAGATATAGTTTTGGGATGGAAGCCTATTTTGGAGAAACTTCTTATTTCGTCTTGGTGATAATAATTGTACTATGGAAAACCTGATGAATACATCACTGGAATTGTATGGATACAAAACAAATAACTTCAAGATGTGATAGTTCATTCAGATTGAAGACATTTCTGTATAAAATGAAGAGCGTTTGGATCGTGACAAATATCCCATTGCCAACGAGATATACGCAATGAAAAGACAGAAAATTAACTCAACCAAACATGTTCCGATGTAGATCGACTACCCAAGGATGGAACTTGTTCTACATTTTGTTGTTTGTAATTTATTTCGAATTGACCTTATAGTCAATTGAAGATTATGAAAACCCTAATGTTGCATCTGTATAATAAAAACACATTTTATATGGATTGTAAAGCATTTTGTGAGCATGAATTGAAATCAGTGTTCATTTGAAGTTCGACTACCACAAGGATTATATTTCATTTGTATCATATATTCAGTGTAATGAATATGTAATTGAAGATTATGATAGCACTGACATATCAACTGCCGACTAATTTTGCAGTAATTCGATAATTTGCAAGGTATAATGATATTTGAAATAGTACTGAAAAGTTCTCTATTTTTTCCATTCCATGCATTTGTTGAATTTCATTCTGCTGTTTGTTTTCAGGAATAAATGAGCCAAACATAGTTATACTTATAATAAGTGCTATCTCTGATGTTGATACTCTAGGCTTTAGAAGACAAGAATAAATGTCAAATACTGCAATTTTTAGTTATATCGTTTTGAATGAATATCATCCGAGATTGAATATCAGTTGATCAGTTCCATTATCACGAAATTTCACTCGTAAAATCACTAAAAACTCCAAATAATCGCTGTTCGCCAATGTAAGCAATAGAAACAAAACAACGTTGTTTTGAACGTCTTTGTATCTGGTGTGCAATTTCATTCTTCCTTGATTTTAATTTTATATTTTAACTCGTATTTAAAATTTTTCTATATTATATGGTCAGAATTTGCAACCTTCATATTGAGGCCTGAGGAAGCAAATGTGAATTTGCGAAACGTCGCCGAATATATGTACTAAACAATCTGACATATTATAATTTGTCCTATTCCCACAAAAAAATTTTCATTATTAAATCTTGGAGGACACTAAGTATTATTTTATTTATTACTATGTTTAATATTATAATGCATAATGAAATGAAAATCGTACAAATAATTATTAATTTGATGTTTGTAACAACTGATTGTTCGCGAGTCTTCTATGTTGGTCGGTCATGCGCTTAGAATGATTAGAAAATTAGAAAACAATTGACATTCGAAATTCATATTTCATGGTAACATGATTTTCAATTGAATGGTTTATTTATTAATTTATTTTGAGCACTTACTATAAGTGGTTGAATGTGGGAAAGTAGGGCTCCTGCCGAACAACCCTCTAGGACGAAAAAAATGTAACGCGCCTAAAGCAATACTTCGATAGTGGTGTGGAAATTTGCTTGAACATTAAGAGTATTTAAATTATAGAAGTTGAGGTGAGCTTATTCATATTACTCCACTTTCGAACTAATAGCCAATTTACAATGGACATAACTTAACCGTAAATTTACTTATACATAAAATGTAAGAATTAAACAACAGAAGTCATAAGGAATAAGAATGGAACTGCATTCGACTTATGGAAGTCGAAAGCAAAGTTGAACCTATTGTGAAGATTTTGGTACTTATGAATTTTTGTAGTTTCCTCTGTGATTTTTACGCACGAGTTGCGGGATTCTTACGGTTACGTCCATTGTGAATTGGCCAAATAAGTAGGCTACTCCGCTTACAAATCATTCCAAATAAAAAATGCTAGGATTCCATTCTCAACTTTTAGACGTGGCAACGCGGAAAAATTGAATTCTGTGAATTTTTTGAACAGAGTTGCATTTAGCCAAAGTACCCAATTCTCGGAATTTAACAGATATTTTTCATTTTTGATTTTCAGATTACTCGAAAACGGCGCATCATACGAAAAAAAATAAGGAATACTTTTACTTTCCAAAATGGTCAAAAATTCGTTGAATAGCATTCAAATTATTTTTAAAAGTTGGATTCTTTGAATTTCTGGTATTTTTATGAAATGTTATGGTCATATTAAAGAAACTGGAGGATGTGGATGAAATTTTGTAATACAGGAACATTCATCGTATCAATAAAAACTATATTCCAAAAATCATCTCATTCGATGAGATCGTTCGCGAGATATAATCGAAAATAATTTTTTTCATGGATTTTCAACAGTCTGTATCTTGCGAACCAAGCCGAATCGGAAAAAATGGTAAGGGAAAAAAGTGTTTCTTTTGGCTTCAGGAATCTTTTGTTAAAATATTCTGCAAGGTCGAAGACTCACCCTGTATATACCACTACTGGACACCAGGTATACAACCATCATAAACTAAAACATGATTTTTTTTCAACTTTAGGCGGAATCCAAGGAACCCGGTGCGATGAAGCGTTTAAATTGAAAAGAAATGAGCCGAAATAACAGTAGATCCCACAAATGGCCCAACATCCGAACGAAAAGAAAGACGAAGGCTGGATTACTTAAGATAAGGTGATTGCTGTGCTCGATTATAGATTTCCTCGGGATCCAACACCCTCACAATCCCTTCCGTATCTACTGGAGATTAAGCGACCCAAAATTAGTCAAGCAACAAAAAAGTGCACTTACCAAATTGAATGAAAAAAGCAATTTCGCGGTTTTGAGCGGACGGACATTTTCACTCGTAGTGAATCTTGGAGAATACATGGAGATAATATCTGGGTAGTTCGGTTGATGCTTTCAGCGTGGATTCGACGGTGGAAGCCACGATATTCTTTGATATGTGTTCCTGTTGCTCGTGGATGAAGCTGAGATTCTTTTCAAGAGGTTGGAGATCCGACATATATGCAAGAATACTCAACGAAATCACACTGAACATAGATACATGAAATATACTACAATCACTTTTATAAACTATCCCGGTTGGCCATGACATTTTGACACATTTCACTGTGTATATTTAGAAAATGTAAAGTTACGGTTACAGTCATTTTCCTATCAGATAACTACGCAGCGTTGTCCTCTCTACGTAGAGGTCATAGTAATTAGGTATTTTCCAAAATGTTCATTTAGTTTGGAAAAATATTGTGTGAATTCACTAATTCCAAAGACCTGGCGAATGTTGAAGAAACTTTTTTCTATGTTGATACTGGAAATATTTCATGTATATAAACATGGTTGGAAGATTCACTGAAGAATAATAGATAGAGTAGTCCGTTACTTTGTGATAGTTCATTCGAAAAACAAATAAAAGTACTCGACTAACCCGACAGTCAAACTTCTAAACGAACAGACGGACCTATGGACTTTTCTACTTTGAGAAAATTCTCAAGGAATAAACCTACAGAAGACATTTAAATACCTTGTTGCACAACTTGAAATACTCCAGTATGAAAATGATGGATAGCTTGTGACAAATCATTTATTACAAATTATCAGGGTTACTTTCAGGAAAAGCAGCTTTCAATTCTACATATCACTTCCGGGCACTTTATCTCTGCTCCTTCGGAACTACCTTCGGCATTTTAGTTTCCAAGCGTGATGATTATATTGAGAGTAGAAATTGGCATTTAGCAACGTCTCTGGGGATTATTTTGACATTGCCGATATTTCACGAGTGTCAACCTCAGTCAGTTTTATGTAAAAAAACTTGACAGACCGAAACCATGGCCAACCGGTATAGTTCATAAAAGTGAATGGAGAATACAAGATTCCGATATATTTTGGGTCCGAAAAGCATTCCAAACGTTGTAGGTTTACAGCGTAATTGTTCCACACTGACAGAAATTTTGTACTTGATATCAATGAATGCTGTTCACCAACTCTATATTGAGACAATGTATTTTTAATTGGGCCAATGAACGAATTCATTGGAGTAATAAATAAATTTAAGAACAGTTTCATTGTCCAATGAACTGGCATTCATTGACAGCTGTATTCAGTCTTTCGATTCGCAGATCATTGTATCAATAAATCCGGTCAATTACCTCATTGAAAATCTTTATTGAAAGACAGAGGGCGTGTTCCTCTTTGAACAAGTACATCTCATCAGCGAACCTACCTAGCGAAGGTATGATTAAAAAAATAAGATTATGAAAAAGCTTTAATTCGAAGCTATTATACAAGTAAGTATAGGAAAAGGTACACACCATCCCCAAAACTTCAAAGTATATACCGCTAAATGGTAAACAGATAGTTCAAAATCCACGAAGGGGATGGTGCTGGAGTATATGGTCCAAGAACCAAGTGTACACTATATTTAGGCTCCTACTCGAGTGTTTTTTAGGAAGAAAGACTTGCCGTAGAAAGATGCATATACATAAACCTGGAAAAATACCATCAAGGGTATGATATAGTATATATATATATATTCTTTTGAGAACGAGCATTACAATTCTAAGATATATCACAGTGTTAGCAGAGGAAATGTAAACGGGGTACCATACAAGAGCACAGATAAAAACCTCAGGAAAAATTCTGTCTCCCCGCATAAGTGTAGTAATTTGTTTATAGAAGATGGATGGCATCTTTTTCATTTGAAAATAATTTTTTCGTCATCTTGAATTCATTTCGACAAAATATCTTGACATAATATCTGAAACAGAAAGAGGGACAGAAAACCAGAAGGAAGCAGTAAATAATATTACCTACATTTGCTCATGACCGAGAGAGATGCATTTCTATAGTCAAGCTGCTATCAGAGCACTGAACTCCAATATCATCATCTCAAAGCTGATATGGGAGTGCCGAATGAAACTCAGTGAAGCAGGCAAGAACAACAAGGTCCCTTTAGTCTGGGATCCTGGGCACTCAGGAGTCAAAGAAAATAAAGAGGCTTACACTCTACTCAGAAAAGGAGCGCACAAACGCCACTTATTGGCCCAGAACCTTTCTGTGTTAGAGGAAAAAAAAGAGGAGAAGAATGAAAAAAAGTCACTCTGGAGGAATCTACCAGGAATGGATTATTCCAAAATATTATTTTGAAACTTCAGAATTTCAAGGTCCAAAAATCATTTGAGTCTCAGCAAGAACAAGTTACACCTCCTCACTGGCTTCCCCATAGGAAGCTGTCGCCTAAGGAAGAATATTATGAGAATGTGCTTTTCAAAAACTGACGAGTGTAGATTCTGTGGGGAAGAGGAGGAAACTTCTGTTCATTACAGAATGCCTCGCCATTGCAAGCCTGCACAAGGAATGTCTCCGACAGGGGAATCACAGGAGAAATAAGAGCTTTACCTCACATATATCGGAAGTTGTTAGAGCTCTAGAGCTGGAAGGCGACCTGTAGGTAGCGCTGACGGATCTCTGATAGGGGGGCACAATGGACCTTGTGGTTGCCTCATAATGTAACCCCTTGCCAAACTATACCTTCTATATAACTATCACTTACTCGGAACGTTATCTCAATGAACTCGGTAGGTTGACTCAACAAATTATATTCGTTGATCTCATGAACCCTTTCAATCAGAAATCTGGTCCAAGAAGTTCAACAGCATTCAAACCATCTCAAAAATTGACATAAGAGATAACATGAAACCCATAATTGAGATTTTTATTCTTTCAATGACATTTTTTTTAAATCCTATAATTTTTCGAGAGTGATGGATATATGCTCAAAAACTATACATGTCTCGAGACTTTCTCAAAAAATTTTAATGCTTCTGGGCTCCTTGAAATCTCATCGATATATTCTATGTGCATTGCATTAAACAAAGAACGTTTCAAAAGAGCATGACATGAAGTTAGAAACTTTTACGTGCTTGTTCAAGTTGGTGGGCAGATAGTCCACCTAGTCTATAATTTTGCCGTCCTTGAAACATTTTCACCATGAAAATTGTAACGTTACAAAACGCTTCACTGTCGATTTCAGTTTCCATTGCGAAAATACGTCATACTAATAATTTCAATTCCAATCGCAAGAAAAAACGCCTTACTGAAATTATATGATCGGTCGCTAAAGAACGCTCTTCGCTTTGACGGTTGAGTGTGTATTTCGCATGCGCGACCCTTCAAACTCGGTCCAGCCGATGGAAAATTCTTTCTTTCGGTGCGTAGGAAGTTGAAGATTCAACACCTTGCTAGAGTTTAGCGAATTACCGTACCTCGTAATCCATTAACATCGTGGAATTTTGAAGTTTTATTGTTTCTTATAAGACGTCTATTCAAAAGGCGTCTTTGTACCGGGGCTATCGCCTACTGCATCATCTTTGTACCGGGGCTATCGCCCACTGAAGCTACTTTGTACCGGGGCTACGGCCCGCTGGATCATCTTTGTACCGGGGCTATCGCCCACTGAACCATCTTTTTACTGAGCTACCGACTACTGGATTATATTTTTACCGGGGCTAACGCCCATTTGAATATCCTACTACCGGACCTAAAGTTTAACTGGATCATCTTAGTACTAGAGGCAATTATTACTGGATTATCTTAGTACTGGAGCTGATTATGGCTGGAATACCTTTATACCGAAGCTAATTATTACTGGAATATCTCAATTCTGGACTTTGCTCTGGATGGTATCTCTTGAAACTGGACTACCTGCATAATACCTGCATTTTGGAGGATCATACCGTCGGATCCTTTACCATTAAGATAAGTGCTTCTTCGAATCCCGGATCTCAGATTCACTGTACCTAATTTTGTGTTTGTAAATAGTAATTTTCAATTGTAAAGTTGAGATAAATAGATAGGGAGTAAGAGGTTGCATCATTGCCACCAGATTAATGACTAGGGATACCCTCAGGAGTTAATTTGAGTTCAAAATACGAATACGGACGACCTCAGATTAAAAAGAAATGATGCCTTCAAGGTTCATGCAAACTCCATAGAAAAGCTGAATGTTAAAAAATGATTTCCTATGGAGATACTATCCTCTTGAAGTTTTGGTTTGCACACCGACAATTCACATTTTGATGAGAAAAAATATGATCGGTTTCGAATTCATTGATGCGTTCGGGGTGAACTATCTATATTGCTATAACTCTCAAACCATAACGAGAATTCTGAACACCAACGAATGTATCCAAGATATTCAGGCTTCAAATCAATCATGGCAATTTCAAAACCATTTCCTTAGGAAGTAAAAAACTTCCTATATCGGCAAAATAAAAACATTAATTTTTCCTCAGAAAAATAAAAAATTCGAGACATTTAACACAAATGGTCCTCTTAACTGTTCTCCAAGTTAACCCAAAATTACCCTCAATTATTTCACCTTTCTCTCGAAATATCCTGCAATTGCAAAATAATGCATTTCCGTGAGAAAAACAGAGCTTATAATGAAGTCGCATAATGTAGCCTTCCGTGTCATCAACTGCCAGCTCTCCAGGAAAATCTTTATCAGGAAAAGAATCCGCTTCATCTCGAAGCCGACCATACTGAGCTAGATTAAAACCGAACCGCGGTTTTACTCGCATACTATAACTTAACGCCATCTCGCGTCCTTCCCATAACCCAAGAAGTAAATTCATACGGGTGCGAAATTAAATTTTAGAAAAAGAATAGCACGGAGATTTAGTACTCGACGAGATTAAAGAAAAACTCATCAGGCTAAAGGATATTATAATACCTGTTTCATGCATTCGCGGATTACGGCGCTCCGGTTGGAATGATGTAAGAGAGCGTAAATGTTTTCCTTAATTGTGTTCTTGCTGTACGTTTCAGTAGCAGTAGTTTGCATAAATGGATATAAAGTTGGATATATATTACATTCGGATCGCTTTGTGGTGGGAGTTATTATGGAGAAGTCTTCCTTCGGGAATTTCCTGATGAATACATTTTGGTAGATTTTGCTTCAAGTTTGTGGGAAGTTTGTTGAACATACTGTTGACTTTCCGTTAGCCATAAATGAAATTAGTTATCATGAATGATGCGAGGGATGTATGACGACCATGAGAGATATACCTATGAATAATAAACATACCTCTTTATATGAAAGGATATTGACAAATATGTACAGTAATTATTTTTTAGGTTTTTATGGGTTTTCACTCCCATTTCTGAAACATAACTATTAAAAATTGAATGAAAATTGTTTTTTTTTATGAAAAACGCCCTTGGGGATTGCAGTATCAACTATTTGTCAAGGGCAGTTTCTTGTAGAAAATATTGCCTAATGAACAACATAGGAACAATACAAACAATAAAGAAAACGAGCTGTGACGTTTCAGAGTACAAATCTGACTCTTTCATCCACAAAAAAAAATTTCAAGAATTAAAAAAAAAGAAAAAAAAATATTTTTTGAAATTTTCTATTTTGTCTGATGAAAGGGTCAAATTTGTACTCTGAAACGACAGAGTTCGTTTTTTTTATCATTTGTATTGTTCCTGTGTTGTTCATCAGGCATTCTTTTCTGCAAGAAACTTCCCTTGATATATATAATAGTTGATACTGCAATCCGCGAAGGCGTTTTTCATGAAAAGAACAATTCTTATTTAATTTTTAATAGTTCTCTTTCAGACATTGCAAAAAAAAACTCATGAAAACCTAAAAAATAATGCAAAATCCTCCCAAAATAAGCTTCAATCGATACTTAAATATGTACAGAGTTGGCCAAACATTCGAAGGTGAACTCCTATTTCTGTACTAGATCGATAAAAACTAATCTCAGTGTTATAGGGCCAATTTTCATGAGGAACTCATCAGCAAGAGCCTCAACTCCATACCTATCACCGTTACATAGTTACCGGGTGTATTCGAAAATATTCAGTTCAAACCTATTGCTATAACTTTCCTTCTATTGAAAATTTTCTATTTTGGTGGAAAAAAATTCGTAGCAACTTCTCACGCAGGATTCAATGACGTTAATTGAATTTTCTGCAAACTGATATTTCATGAGATATCACTAGGAATTTTTTTTAATGGGACACCCGGCATGTTCTCACATATTTCGACAAAGCTTGAAATTGCCATATCAGAACTCTGGATCGCTCAATATTTTTCTGTAGTCATGCTAGAGATATTGAATTTTCGAATTTTATCTCGTGGATAAGAAGGCTAAGGACAGTCCAGCGGTGGTAATCAAATAATGCAAACATTTATTGTTGAAAGTAAAAGTTCGTTTCAAATAGTTTGAAGAAAATCTGTTGTCTTTTTGAAATCCATGAAAACTGGAATTTAACAAGAAATGAATAATTTCATCAAATGAGGTGTCCGGTGAGTCAGCATTTTTGTTCGAGCACATAAGTACGACAACTTCTTCTAAAATACTAGTTGATGTTCTAGAATTGAGTTCAATAGCGAATTTGTATTTTTGGAAATTAAATTTTGAATGGGTATATCTGCGGAATCATTGGGCGGATTTTACCCATTCACGAATTCAGCCTTCGTAATTAAGGTCCAAACCTTCTCTAAAATAGAGAGTTTCTAAGTTGTTTTTTCTGAAAATTATTGTGTTTGCGATCGGCCACTTAGAAACTCGATATTTGAAGAGTAGGTTTGGGGCCTAATAACGAAGGTCGAATTCTTGAATGGGTAAGATCCGTAGATATACGCAATCAAAATTTAATTTTCCCGAAATTTCCAAAAATACAGATCAGATCGAATTGAAATCCAGTACTTCATCGAAAAATTACAGTTCGAAGGTTCATACAGAATTTCATCAGAATAATAGGATCAGATGACATTTCGCACAAAGTTGTCAATCAGGATTTTCGAACTAGCTGCCAAGTTTCATCATGATTGAAACAGTAAGTTTTGAAACACGAAACAAGAAATTCTAAATATTTTTTTCTAATATCTTCAAAAATTCTACTCGGATCAAACTGAAATTTGGTACACTACTACAACATATAAAGCTCAATGCTCCTGCAAATTGTTTTTTTCCAATATGATGAGCAGTTTTCGAAAAAAAATTCACTGACAGTACGATCCCAACAAAATTCTGAGGAAAGTTGCGCGTCGTTATATATTAACTAACTACCAAGTTTCAATTCAACCGGTTTAGTAGTTCCCGAGTTATCACGAAAATAACCTCAAAATTTCAAAGGGCTCTAACACCGAAACCTCTCAGCTGATTTCACCGAGTGAAGAACTTGACCGTCGCATTTTGAACAGCAACTTACTCTGAAAGTTTCAGATCGATGGGATACTATTTGGACAACTTGTTAGCATGCTGTTCCCCTAGAACACGTGCGCAAAAAACATAAGTTTTACACGGGTTTATTTATCTAAAAACATTTTTTTAGGATAAGCACAGCTAGGATGCACAGAATAATGGTGCTCTTATTTTCACTTGTTTTCCTGCTAAATCTTCAGACCAAACTGGGGAAATCGGATGTATTTCATACTCTCGCCACCGACACAAACGCCATCAATCGACCAATCGCAGCGCATGACACTATTAATAGGAATTCGGCAATTGTCAATCTTTTTGTGTTAGCTTCGAAGAATTGTGTAGAGCCTCATATACTTTTAAAGGCGCTTTTGTATTTTATTTGGACAGTGCAGATTTGAATGGAAATAAGTGTTCGAATAAAGAGAGAATCATATTTATAGAAGATAAGAACTTCATGAAACTCAGCAACATATCATTATTTTCACAATTTTCTCTTAATCAGTTTCACTAATCAAGGATCAGTTATCAACCCCCAATTAAACATACTATTCTCACATAATGTATGTTTTTTTGGTTCTTTATTGAACATACATGAATTGTTCAACAATTTTCATTAACTTGAAACTGAAATTTACTAATATATGCTACTAGAGAACCTCAGTTTTCAAATCTGATGAAATAAAATTAACCATTGGATAAAACACCTGTTTTCTGATTGGAAATCTTATGAATTTAAATGGTGAAGAACTCAAATTGAACTGGTTTAATAATATTGCCTATTCAATGAGTTTTATTCTCTCTGAAACTTTAACTCTCGAAAGGTCCCATTCTGCCTTAAAGTAAGGATGATGCTTGTTCTGTATCAACTTGCATAAACTTCCCGCCGCTTCACCAGATTCCTTTGTATATGTGCACAATCTGGAATAATATTAATATATTTGAACAAGCTATCAAATCATATGGATGTATCAGTAGGTTCCGTAGAACAATTTTACATTGATAACCTAATAATTTCACTTCTCTCTTGCTAAAATATACGCAAGCATCGAATTAAAGTGTGTATTAGCGAAAAATTACAATGCATATAGAATTCTTGGAATATATCCCACTGGAAGTTATACAGAATTCAATATGGTAGAAATTCATTCATCCAGTCCAGATATTTTTTACCTTATAACTTGTCCGATGTAAATTCAGTTCTGACAGACAGTTGCTTCGACGTCCAGTCGTAATTTCCAAATAGCGCCACCTTCAGTGGAAAAAACGAATTCTGCTGAACTCCCAACATTGGCGAAATGAAAGCTCATCTTTGGATTCACCTTATCTTCTGTGCATCCTAAGCACAGCTATCATATATGTCAAGGTTTGTCATAGAGCTCATAGAACACCCTGTGAAAGAAATGTACGGAAATAATCATTTTAGGAAACCTATGGATTTGAATACCGAAATTAATTTCAATCATAACCTTCAGCAATCCAAAGAACTAGGCTGATGCCTTCCACGTTACGTGTGATGATTTATCGATTCAATCTAATTAAGAAGCCATTTCAGGCTCCCCGAACCACAGCACTTATAGACTTTCGATTTTTCATTAGGGTTTACCCCGTCCGGGAAAGGTTTTTACTTGGCACTCCATCACAGCCACCTCGGTTCATTTTGATAGAGTCAAACAGACTTCCCTGCATTTACATATTTCGTGTTTTTCTTCATCAATCAGAATTACGTCGATATAAGGGAAATTGCAGCCTGCGTCGCTTCACTCTTAGGGTGATTTTTCTCTTGTACATCGCTGTGATTATCTTTGATATTCAGCTTGTTTGTCATGATTTTGGTCTCATTACAACCTTGCTTGAGTCTATAATGCTGGTTGATTGAAGGGTGATCAATCAGGCGCAGATGTGATTGTATCTACAGGGTGTTTTACCATAAACTGGTCAAACATATAAAGCCGTATAGATGACATTGGGAATGTCATTTTTGCGTTATGACATATACCCCGTTTTCGGAGCATAAGCGAGATACAGAGTGTTTAATGTCAACTTTGAGCAATAATCTGATAACTGTGGTGATTTATACGTGACCTTTGAAATAACGGTTTTTGGTCACATCTCAGTATTTTTTAGGTGGTCAATTCACGTGTTCTGTAGAATTCTGGAAAAAATATCTCAAAATGGTAGAAAACCTACAAAGTTGGAGCATAGTTTCAATGTAGTCAAATTTCTAAGATTTTTCGTGAAAAAATTTTCCCAAAATTCAAACCCAACTTTTTTTTACATATCTACAGTAAAAAAAATTTCACCCAAAATTGTTTGAAACTATCTAGGTTGAACTCACCTTCATCCTGAACACTGGGGTGGAAACAGAATGTAAAAATATCCAGTGGTTTCCATTCTATAACCTCCCAAAAATTCCGTTCGGAATAATTAAATAATTTTATTTAGGAAACTAGTGGACCTACGGATGCAAGAATTATTCTGAAAGACCTCAAGAGTGACCTGGATAGAAATATGAATGTATCAAAAAAAAAATTTCTAAAAAACTTTGGTAGGAATCGAACTCTCTTTGCATTAGGAAAATAGGGTAAAATTCGATGAACTACCGTTGCTTGGTAACGGACGTCATTATAATCAGAATGAATCCAATTTATACGCGACCCTATTTGTCCGTAAGTGGAGCGAGTTCGAATCCCATCAAAGTTTTTCTGAAAACAAATTTTTTTTTTTGACAAATTCATATTTCTATCCAGGTCATATGTGGGTCCCATAAGCACAATTTTGTTCTCAGTAGGGCCACCACTTTTTAAAAAAAAAAATTATTCAAGTTCTCTGAGCGGAAGCTTTGGAGAGCTATAAAATGAAAACCAATGGATATTTTTTCATTCTGTTTTCACATATGTTCAGAATGGAGGTAAGTTCAATCTCAAAAGATTTCAAAAATTTCGGGTGAAATATTGTTTTTACTGTAGACATGTAAAAAAAATTTGAGTTTGAATTTTTTCATGAAAATTTTTAGGAAATTGAGTACATTGAAATAGTTCTATCCAAATTGGCAATCGAAAACAAAAAAATCCAACTTTGTAGGTTTTCCGCCATTTCGAAATTTTTTTTCCCCAATTCTACACAACAATTGAATTGACCACCAAGAAATACTGAGATGTGACCAAAAACTATCATTTCAAAGGTAACGCATAACTCACCACAGTTATCAGAATATTGCTCAAAGTTGACATTGAACACCCTGTATCTCGCTTATGCTTCGAAAACGGGGTATATGTTATAAGGCAAAAATGTCTTTCCCAATGTCATCTATACCGCCATATATGTTTGACCAGTTTATGGTGAAACAACCTGTATACGTGCTGAACCGGTATAAAAAATAGGTACAACTTGGTATTTGGAACCAGGGGCGGCTGCAGAGTGCCGTCCTCGTAAGGTGCATAGAAAATAAGGTGAAATCACAGATGCGCTTTTGTTTCGTCGTTTGGAATTCGCTATATTTTGTTTTCTTCACTGAAGGTGGCGCTATTTGGAAATTACGACCGGTAGTCGAGGCAACTATCTGTCAGAACCTAGATTACATTAGACAAGATATGAGGTAATAAATATCTGGATGAATGAATTTTTACCATATTATGTTCTGTATGACTTTCAGTGGAATATATTCTATAAACATTGCAATTTTTGGCTAATATACATAATACACATGATTTTCTATTTTATAGTAAGCGAGTAAGGAAATTTTCAGGCAAGCAATGTGAACTTATTTCACAGAATCCACTGATACATCTATATCATTTGATCGCTTGTTCTAATATATTAATATTTTTCCAGTTAGTGCACATATACAACGGAATGTGGTAAAGCGGCTTGAAGACAGAGAACAAGCATCATCCTTACTTTAAGTCAAAATGAGACCTATCAAGAGTTGAAGTTTAACAGATAATAGAACCAATTGAATAGGCCGTATTATTTAACCAATTCAATTTGAGTTGTTTTCCATTTAAATTCATAAGACTTCTAATTAGAAAACAGGTGTTTTATTCAATGGTTAATTTCATTTCATAAGATCAGAAAACTGAGGTTTTCTAATATGCAGCACTTGATAGTAGCGTATATTAGTAAATTTCAATTTCAAGTAAATGAAAATTGTTAAACAATCCATGTATATTTAATAAAGAACCGAGAAAAATACAACACATTCAATAGTGAAAATAATATATTAGGGTTGATAACTCGATCATCGATTAGTGAAAATGATTGAAATACTATTATTAAAAGAAATATATACTGCCGAGTATCATGAAGTTTATACCTTCTTGAAATGGGATTTCTTCTTCATTTGAATACTTAGTTCCATTTACATCTGCACTGTCGCATTCAAAAGTTTCTGAGCATCTAAACAATTTTTAGAAGCTTACACAAGAAGGTTTCATTCACCTATCAATAACTAAATAATAATCTCATAAAACATAAATTAATTCAAAATGACAACCGCCGATTTACCATTAATAGTATCATGCGCTCTGATTGGTCTACTGGTGGCGTTTGTGTCGGTGGAGGGAGTATGAAAAAAATTGATTTCCACAGTTTGGTCTAATGATTTAGTAGGAAAAAAAATGAAAATATATCGTTCTATGCCCCTTATGCTCCCCCCAGAATAATGACGTAAATAAATAAATTATCCATTTGTTTATTCTATGTTCTTGTTTTTTTCCTGAAACTGAATTCAATTAAAATTGAAATGTGTGAATACTAGCGACCATTAATATTTCACAATAATACACGATTTCACTGAATATTATCAAGTAGTATTGAGTTTTTTAGTCCGTCTGAAATTTGACTTGGATATATTAAGATTGCTTTTTATCGGTATAGTTGAACTTTAAAGTGGATACGGATTCGGATAGTTTATTCATGAAAATACGTATTACCGACAACGCTGAATATTTATAATAGAAAATATCACCTTATCACTTTTTTCGGCATTCTCCATACGAACAATTCCCTGAATTTGGAATAAATTGATAATGAAGAGCCGAATTTTGAAATTCTCATTCAGTCCAACTTTACGTAAAATGAAAATATAAATTATAAGATCGTACATTTGTTCTGCACCAATTCGGGGGAGTTTTTTCAATGATGCCACCTTTTTGAGGATTCACGATCCAACCCCATTGAAACGTATTCTGTATAAACCACCAGAGCAAAAAATTCATGAGTTTAACGATGAATATCAGTACCATTAACAAACCAACCCTGACACAGTATCCCCGTTGAAACGATAGGACAAATTGAACATTTTCCAATCGATGCTAGGAATTTCCCGAATAACTATCAATCTCAGCGAAAGCCCATATACAAGTAAAACCATTCAGGATCAGAAAAATCCAGTAGATGGCCCTGACTAGGCCACCTTGTTATTATTGTAGTAAATAAATTCGGATTAGAATCCGAACACCTAAAAACTGTATGCTGAAAACAGTTTTCTTCCGGCCCGCCATCTATCAACAATGTCAGATCGATCTTATTGATAGATGTATTGAACTTCACATTCTCATGAAATCGAAACTCGTGAATGAATACAGTCACACAAAATGAATATATTTTCGCAAGTCATAAATAACCGCTTCAACAAGAAATATACGAAAAAAAAATTTTCTCAAAGGGCGCCTCTTAAGTTTTGGTGGGGGTATTTTATCAGTTACGTGAAATATATTATGAAACTTAGCAGTTGATTAGGCCTCATTTTACTCTTTCCGTTATTATTTGATAAAATTATAATATATAGGGTGTTTCAACATAAACTGGTCAAACATTTATAGCCGTATAGATGACATTGGAAAGGTCATTTTTGCCTCCTGATAAATACCCCGTGTTCGAAGCATAAGCGAGATACAGGATGTTCAATGTCAACTTTGAACAATATTCTTAATACTATGGTGAGTTGTGCGTGACCTTCGAAATAACGATTTTTGGTCACAGCTTAGTTTTTCCGGTGATCAACTCAATTGTGGTCTAGAATTCTGAAAAGAATATTTCGAAATGGCGGAAAAACTACAAAGTTGGAATTTTTGTTTTCGATTGCCAAATTGGATAGCATTATTTCAATGTACTCGATTTTCTAAGATTTTACGTGAAAAGTTGTTCCAAAATTCGAACTCAACTTTTTATTTACATGTCTTCAGTTCAGAAAAAATTTCAACCAAAATTGTTGAAATCTTTCGAGGTTGAACTATCCTTCATTCTGAACGATGGTGTGAAAACAGAATGAAAAAATATCCATTGGTTGTCATTTTATAAATTTCCCTATAAATATACAGGGTGATTCCGGAGGAGACCGTCAGATTTTAGGATAAGTTTACACTCGTCCAGACAATCTCGAAACAATGTTTGGCTTATGGTTGGGGGTCTCTATTGAGAATATACAGGGTGATTTGTCCAATTCGACCTATTTTACTTTCATTGATAACTTTGGAATGCCTCATTCGATTTTAATGAAATTTTCAGCGGAGTACAATATTGATGAGTACATTCGTTAACTCTGAAAATTTTTTCAAAATAAGCGGTTGTTATTTTGATAATTCCAGATTAATTGTGCAGGTTAAAAAAACACCCTGTACATCGAGTTTCCAAAACTTCGCTATCTGCTCACGATTCTACTATAATGAGTCATTATTCGATAGTTTCTAATTTTGTTGGCACACTTCTAGTTTTTCGAGAAATTTTCATCAAAAAAAGACAATGTCGAAATTTCGCTCCAATCGATTCTATTTTTATTAATAACTTTGGTATGGCTTATTCAATTCTGATGAAATTTGTAGTGTAGGATAATCTGAACGAGTACATTCAATAATTGCAACAATCTCTCGAAATACAGGGTTGTATTTGCAAAAATTTCAGATTCATTTTGCAGTTGAAAAAAAACACCATATACATTTCTTTTTCCAAAATTTTTATTCGTTTCAGATTTTACAATAATATGTCATTATTGAAAGGTTTTTAGTTTCTTCGACACACCTCCGGTTGTCCTAGAAAACATTTTTGAAGAAGAGCATAATCGAAATTTGGCTCAATAGCAGTGAGGATATTCTGCACTAGGTAGGAAAGCTGTATTAGCCAAGGATGCAAAGTTGTTCGTCAAATATTCTATTCAAATTAGAAATTTATATTCAATTGCTCATTTTCTGTATAAAATCATTCCATTCAGAAAATTACTCAATTTAATTTTTCTGCAAACCTCCGCTTTTCAATAAAAGGGTTATTTCTATGAAGCAGTGACGTTATGTGATTTCGTTCAATAATGTCGATTGGAAATATATAATGTATAATATGAAAAGAGGAAACCATTTCGAAAATTTAATGTGAAATTTCTGTTGATCCTAAAGTCCTCTTGTCATTTGTTTCGTATGTTTGTTCGAAATTTGTTTTCATGTGTATAGATTTGTTTGGTTTATGCACATTAACATATGCACATATGAAGTAATATTCTGAATTGAATGATTTCATACATAATATGAGCAATTCAATATGAATTTGGAATCGGAAAAGAGTATTTTAGAACTGCTTTGCATCCTTGGAATATACAGCTTTACTACCTAGTGCAGAATATTCTCACTGCTTTTGCGCCAAACTTCGATTATGCTCTTCTTCGATTATTTTTTCTCGGAAATCCGGTGGTTTGCCAAAGAAATTGAAAACCTCTGAATAACGAGATATTATTGTAGAATCTGAAACGAATCAGATAGTTTCGAAAAGGCAATGTACAGGGTGTTTTCTTTCAACTGCATAATCAATCTGAAATTCTGGAATTATCACACATTCAACACCGTATATTGATAGATTGTTGCAATTATTAATGTACTCATTCAGGTCGTCCTATACTGAAAATTTCATCACAATTGGATGAGCCATACCAGAGTTATTAATCAAAGTAGAATCGATTAGAGCGAAATTTCGACATGGCCTTTTTTTGATAAAAATTTCTCGGAAAACTAGAAGTGTGCCAAAAAAATTAAAAACTCTCAAATAATGACTCATTATAGTATAATCGTAAACAGATAGCGAAGTTTTGGAAACGCGATGTACAGGTAGTTTTTTCAACCTGCACAATTAATCTGGAGTTATCAAAATAACAACCGCTTATTTTGGAAAATTTTTCGGAATCAATGAATGCGCTCATCAATATTGTACTTCGCTGAAAATTTCATTAAAATCGAATGAGGCATTCCAAAGTTATCAATAAAAGTAAAATAGGTCGAATTGGACAAATCACTCTGTATATTCTCAAAAGAGACCCTCAACCATAAGCCAAACATTGTTTCGAGACTATCTTGACTAGTGTAAACTTATCCTAAAATCTGACGGTCTCCTCCGGAATCACCCTGTATATAAAACCTTTAGTGATCAACAAAAAAAATTACCCCCCTGAATATATCAGAGTTTGTATTTGGAGTATGTAGATTTAAAGAACTAATAAAAAAAAATCCGTCCGCACGCCGTCCGTTGTCCGGGGCTTTTCTCTGAATGTATTTAAGCTAAATCCGTTGACTTTGGTAGAAAGATCGTGTGTTGCTCGAGATTGATACAAGATTTTCACCTGGATCGGTGTACCCTAAGGGCTCAAAAATGGGAGTATGAGGGAAAACAAAATAATTTCTCGGAAACCTTACCCCCGAATTTTACCTGGATGATTTTTGACCAATGGTCTCTGAGTAATGAAGAAAAACGCTGCAAATTGTGTTGTGAAAAACCAATGGGTTTTGAATAATATACAGTGCGCGTCAAAATTATGGAACAAATTATTAAAACGGTTCTAGAAACGTACTTATAACATACCTACTTAAGAACTTAAGATCATAACTAAAGCGCAGTGTTTCACGCATTCTAATTTCTCACGTGAGGAGTTTGAAAGTTGTGCATGAACAAAACTGCAATGGTCGACTTTCATTCGGTGACAAATTTCATCAGGTACCATCGTCTCAAAAGGCGAATTTTGGCGCTGTAACCACAGCTTACTACAGATTGTGGTTACATGTAGTTACTTGGGTTACCACATTTTCGCGGAGCTAACTATGTAACTATGACGTATTGATGATGTCACGCATACCATACCGCGTAACCTTCCTCTTGAGCAGGGTTACTCGTGTGGTATGCAATGAACTCTATATTATATACCTGGAAGGGACC
This sequence comes from Myrrha octodecimguttata, assembly GCA_958510865.1. Taxonomy (NCBI): domain Eukaryota; kingdom Metazoa; phylum Arthropoda; class Insecta; order Coleoptera; family Coccinellidae; genus Myrrha; species Myrrha octodecimguttata. Next base: position 66,124,771 of record OY294058.1, on the reverse strand, counting down.
CGTTTTGAGCGACAAGTGAAGCCAATTCGTTGCTTATGCAACCCGCGAAGTGGACGGGTATCTATCTCTTTCTTTCTCATTGCAGTAAAGGGAACTCTGTCGCATTTATTCTGAATATTTTTAATTTTTCGTTTCAAATTAGGAGAAACTGAATTTTTTTCTGACTAATTCGTGAATAAGGCAGGATTGAAGAAGATCGAACATGTTCAAGTGAAATTTCAACTTAGTGAGCGGTTTTTCTGGGGAACAGCGCGTTATCATCCTCCGTAAATTTGCGTTTTTTTGCCGAAAATGGTTCCAAGCGACCAGGTTGGACTCTTGATGAAGAGTTCAATGTCAAATTGAATTCTATTCAGCCGCCCGTTGCCACGATAACTTACTACCGAGAAAAGCTATAGCGACTTAAGAAATTCAAAATAAGTTCGTTAATGGGCAAAATTTACCTTACAATTTCGAAGTTATATCCATTTCAGATATATTGTTTTATTTCCTCTATATCCCAAGAAGTACTGATGCGATCAGATTGAAACTTGCTAACTGATTGCATGGAGAATCGTTAAAAAAATATTTTTTTCGGAAACTATCAATGAGATTTCAATGAAACTAGGCGCAGACCTTGAAGTCGAATCTCAACACCAATGTTCGAAATTCCAGCTCGATTCGACACACATTTCCAAAAATATCGGAAAAAAGTATGTCAAATTTCGCATTAGCAATGAAATTTAACCAGCGCTTAAATTTTCCTGACTTCAAGTCAGTGCTTTTCGAGAAGTATTTTCCTATGTTCCTATTATTTAAATTTATTGTAATAATGATAAAACTATCGTCAATCGTCAATGCACAGCTCACATCAACATAATTCTTCACTTTTTGAACCATACGCGGTGAAGGCAGAGAAAGTAATGGCATATCAGAGAAAAATAGATATTCATTTTCAAAAATATTGCACTTTCTAAACGATGTAATACCCAAACTACCTGAATTTCCAAGTAAAACCAAATTTGAGCCGTTCAACACCATTTACTTCAATGGGTGTGACAGGGAGAGGTTACCGTAATTAGCGCTATCTTTGTTTCGTTGCCCCTTGTTACGCTTTAAGCTTAGTTGAAGAAGGGTCGGGTCCTTTCCAGGTAGTAATATAGAGTTCTATGGTGGTATGTAGTTCTATCTCTTTCGAAAGAATGAAATGGAATGAGTTTATGAACATAGATTCGAGAATGAAAATAATTGGGAGTCATATTCTATGGAAGTTTCAAATATTTTTAATGTTCATATATCGTTATCGGGAAAGAAGTCACTCCTCCTGTCGTTTTGTACCGGTGCAAAATTTTCTTTAGATTGCATTTAAGCTTGTTTTAGTTGTTGTTTTTAGATCTAAAAAAGAAAGTGTAAGGAATTTTAATTAATAATTTCTATTGTGAAACCAATTATATGGTTCAGAAGTTGCAGCTATTGATGAAACATTAAATTATATGGTAGATAGTAATTGGACGTATGTATTCAAAATTCACATTGAATGTGAGTTTTTTTTTAGCACTTCTATAAGTGAATGCTCATTTCAAGTAACATCATTTCGTTTTCAGTCCCTGAAGAAGTTCCAAAAGTAGGAACGAAAGCTAGGAAATATCAATAAAGAATACACTTGTAGTCCTTATTAATTTATTCGACTTTTTTCCCGATAACGATAAATTAATTTCCAACGAAGTCGAGAATTCTACCCAATTTTTAATGTTCATTTTTGAAACATCTGGCAGGTTTTTTTATTATTGTTTTTGCACGCTTCTCTGATAAAAATGGAAACAATTTCCATTCTTCTAAATAAAAGAAGTCTTCCGATACAAGATAGTATCGAAGTTCTCTTTGGAGTTGACAGACAGAAGAAAAAAAGTGAGGTTCTCTTTGAAGTTGACAGACAGAAGTAACTACGTGACTATGACGTCACGGGTAACTACTAACTATGGTTACCTGTGGTTACAGCGCCAAAATTCGCCTAAAGTAAATGAGCCATGACAAAGTGCACATACTGAAAACCTCTTTGAAATAACAAATTTTTCCAAAATAATTTGTTTTTTTGAAAATTTCTACACGCCTGTAAAGAAGATACAAAGAACTTGACAAAAAAGTACCACATGCCCCACTTTTCCTATACAAAAAATTTAGAGGGTTGATGGGGATGGCACAGGGTGCAACAAAAATCCTTCAAAATTGCATAAAATTTGGTGAAAGTGAAACAAGATTGGATCTGTTTCAGGATTTTGTTGCAAAATATTTTTCTTCTGAGAAAATGAATTTGCTCCATAATGTTGACGCGTACTGTTTAAGTTTTATTTGGGATATCAAATGTTTTGGGTTATTCAATTGAGAAAATAATGAACCCTTGTGTAAAATTTGCAGCGTTCATTTAAGATATCAGTAGTATCTAGTTATTTAACTGAGAAAGCATTGTGTGAAATTTTCAGCTTTTTTCAACATCAATTTAGATTAGTTTTTTCGTGAAAATAAATTTTTCGATGCCGCTGAATATTAACCTTGAAAAAAATCACCTTATCAGTTCTTTCATGATTTTCCATACAAACAATCTCCTGATTTGGAATCAATTGATGATGAGGAGTCCAATTTGATAATCCTCATTCAGTACATCATTGGTAAAAATGGAAAAATAAAACATAAAAATCGTACATATTCTGTACTCATTCACGGCATAGAAATACTACCTATTTTCAGGATTTACGAATTAAATCCCATTGAAACGCCTCCTGTATAAACCACCAACGCAAAAATGTCATGTATTTAACGATAAAGATCAGTACCATTAACAAGCCAGCCCTGACGCAGTATCCCTGTTGCCGTTTAAACGATACGACTAATTGAAAATTTTCCAATCTATGCTAGGAATTTCCCGAATAACTATTAATCCCAGCAACACCCCATATATAACCATTCAGAATCAGACGAATCGATCAGATTGGCCCGAATGAGCCACCGAACACGACAAGCACATTACAAAACACTCTAAATAATTAAACGTGATGCTTTTGAAAAGGTGCCATAAGAACCTTTGTCACATGATATGATTTATCGACGGATTCAATTTCTCTGGTCGAGGAATGGCGTGATGGAAAAAAACTACAAGGTTTTGAACCCTCTGAAGTGTGCAGATATGTGGTTATACATCGATAGTGTAGCACAAATTGAGGAGGGTTTACTAATGAAGGGTTTTCCAATGAGAGATGTTATTTTGAATAGCCCGCTATTTCGATAGATGTCACTTCTGAAGCTGTCATTTTTTGACATCTGACAAGTAGAAACTACGCCAGTAATAAAAATGGAACGATACACGCTCCAACAACGCATTGAAATTATTAGAATTCACTATGAAAATGGTGAAAATTTGGCAGAGACGGTTCGTAAAACTCGAACATTTTTGGGTCATCGTGAAACACCTTGTCGGACCGCAATGAAGAAATTGGTGGAAAAATTCGAGCTGTTGAGACGAGTTACTGATGTGAAGAATAAAACCCGTGCACGTCGCTCGAGAACAGCCGAGAATACTGCTGCTGTAGCCGAAAGTGTTGAAGAAAACTCAGGTTTGTCCATTCCTCGTCGTTCTTTGGAATTAGGCATTCCACAAACGTCATTACACCGTACTTTGCATAAAGATGTGGGTCTTAAGGCTTATAAAGTTCAGTTAACACAAGAACTCAAGCCGGCCGATCATCAACAACGTCGTGTCTTTGCTGATTGGGTCGTTGAAATGCATGAAAATGATCCGGAATTCCATCGAAAAATCATCTTGAGTGATGAGGCCCATTTCCACCTCGGTGGCTTCGTCAACAAGCAAAATTGTCGCATCTGGGGCTCGGAAACCCCCAGAATTATTGTTGAAAAGCCTCTCTATCCTCAACGTGTGACTGTTTGGTGCGGTTTATGGTCCGGCGGAGTCATTGGACCTTACTTTTTTGAAAATGAGGCTGGAGTAACAGTCACGGTGAATGGATTGCGCTATCGAGAGATGATTAATAATTTTTTATGGCCGGAATTGGATGGTTGATCTGGACAACGTTTACTTTCAACAAGACGGCGCTACGTGCCACAAAAGCAACGAAACCATTGATCTTTTGCGGGAACAGTTTCTGTTATCTCTCGAAGAGGTGATCACAATTGGCCACCGAGATCTTGTGATTTAACACCTTGCGAGTTCTTCATTTGGGGCCACGTGAAAGAGAAGGTCTACGGCAATAGCCCAGTGTCGATTCAAGACCTCAAAGATGGAATTCGTGAGGCTATCGAGGACATAGGGCAGCCACTTTGCGATTTGGTTATGGAAAATTTTATTAAAAGGATATGGTCCTGTAAGCGTGGTCGTGGTGGTCATTTGCCTGATATTATTTTCCACTATTAACGGCATAGCTTCTTCTTTATAATGAGATAAATATCTGATCATTTATATTGAAAATGGCATTTTTCTTTGAATATCAAAATAACACCTCTTATTGGAAAACCCTTTAGATATGATACGCAGTTTATGACAAAGTAAGTAAATGGGTGTACATTTATAGTTGCGAAGCGAATTAAGAAGTGTTTTTCTGTCGAAAAATAAAGTGGATTTTTCATATGAAATGTTTATTCTGTGGCACAACTTCCTCAAGAAGTCACCAAAACAGCAATTTTTAATTTTTTTTCGCAAAACCCAAATATCTCGCAAGAATTTAATTGAATAGACATTTGGGCAAGTGAGAAGGCACTAAAAATATTTTTCATAGTGTTGCTGTATAATTTGAAGAGGTATAAAAATCACCCCTGAAATTTATTTTGCATGAAACGTTTTTTCTCATTCATAATTACCATTCAAAAAAAAATTAAGATGGATTCATATTTTCTGGACTTCAATGTCTCTCTTGATTTCCTGATGAAATTCACCGTTTCCCAGAAAAAAATAATTTATCAACAGTAAGGTACCATAGCTCGTATGGCTGAGAATTAATTTTCAACCACTAAGCGAAAGTCATGTTGAGTTTTGGGGTCATTCTTTCTACCCCTGACAATCATGGAACAACACAAGAATCATTTTGGGTGCCTCCTCGTTCTCCTAAGATATCTGTTTGATACTCATTCAGATATTTGGTTGGTATTTGGAAGACCCACTGTATGTTTGCCAAGAAATTTCCCCTCAATTATTTCGCAACTATTTATTGACACCCTGTATATTCATATTTATGAATATATATATCTAAATTGTAAAGCGATTATATCTATTGAGATATCGATTGAAGGTTGTTTTTCGTCTATTTCGAATTATTTTTCAGGGTTTCCCTTGGTTTTCACCCCCTATATAAAAGAAGAATTATTGAAATTGAATAAAAATTATTCATTTATTAGAAAAGCCCTTGAGGATTGCTGTATTTGAATTATTTTTCGAGGGGAGTTTATGAACTAGACTAGCACTGACGTGAAGTCAGCAGATACGTTGCGAAAGCGGTCTTGTTTCACATATAGACCCCGGCAAACGCACCTTCACTTCTTGGTGGAACTATTTGGTGACCTTCCTACTATTTATTCTCAAGAAATTCTGCATGAACCTTCAAGCTGTCATTTTTCAGTCAAGCAATGGATTTCAATTCGTTCCGATCTGTATTTTTCGAAATATTGAGGAAATAAAGTTTTTAATGGGTATATCTACGGAATCATCAGGCGGATTTAACCCATCCACGAATTTGACCTTCGTCATCAAGCTATCAACCTCTTCTACAGATTTTTGGTTTCTAAGTCGTTTCTTCCGGAAGTTATAGTGTTTGTTGTATATCCAAAAATATAGAAGAGATCGAATTGACAGCCATTACTTAATCGTAAAATCACGGCTTGACGGTTCATACAGAATTTCAAGGAAATAATTTGATCGGAAGATCGCAGAATATCGAATATTAAAGAAAAATTCGAAATGTTTGTATTGAAATTGTTCTAATGGCACTATCATCACGAAATCCTGCATGAAGTTGTGCATTAGCAATTTGAGAGTAGTTACCAGAATTCATCATGATTGAAATGGTATTTTTAGTAATTCTGGAAAAACTATCGATCCCGAGAGAAAAACAGGAAATTCAACATATCTTTTCGAAGTATATCGAAAAATTTCGGCTCAAGTAAAAGTAAGCATTTCAAGATTTCCCACTCGACTCCTACTGTCATTCCTATTGTAATAGGAATATCGAATTCGTTGCCTGAAACTCAAAGAAAACCAGTTTACTCTAAGTCTATTCTTTTATTGAAGATTTTATGAATATCATAACTTCTTTTGAATTTTTAAATGAATTATATGAAAATCACTCAATCGATGTGTTCACCCATTAATTGAAATCTATGAATTCTCTCGAGAGTCTTATCAATAGACATGTACACATTGTGTCTCTGTCTGTGGTCCGCTCACAAATTAGACTAACAATAGAACACCAAATGCCATGATAAACATTTTTCTACAATATCTACAATAATTCTAAATTTGCACGGGAGCTGATATATTAAGGGTGCCTTTTTGCGCGCATATTCTGATGAATGGCGTTTAATCGTTTTGTCTATAATTTTCGAATTTTGATCCGCAAATGGTTTCAAACGACTAGGTTTGACTCACTGATGACGAATTCGGTGTCGAAATCGATTCTGTCCGGCTGGCCGGCCGTCCGTCCGTAGACGCGATTACGGGCGTTTCGATATCATATCCACCTCAGACTTTCAGGTTGGGTTGCGTTTCGAAATGCGTGTGCCGTAAAAATTTTTTCGAAATTTTGAGGTAATTTTCGTGATAATTCGGGAATTATTGGTTTGAAACTTGGCAGTTAGAGTAAAATGACGCTCAACCTTCAACTCATAACAAAGAACAAAGAAAAAGGAAGGGAGTTAACTTCTATAACAAAGGAAAAAGGTAATTAATTGTTATATTTACGTCTTGAACTCACTCAACTTATTTCATGGAGAGGAAACTGAAAATCTGGATTACTAACCAATCCAATATATTAATCTTTCATAAATGTCTTCATATTTTTATAAACAATTTCTGTGCACAGATTATGGAAACACAAGAAAAATTACACTTGTCCAACAATCGGCTAGAGCATGTGTGTTGGTGGTCGAAGATCTCAGGTCATGGGGACTTTTTAATCCAACGTTGGTTATCATTGGTTTGTGCTTTTGAATTGCTCGGTGTCACCGGTGGAATTGCAGGTAGTTGCGCAAGCTGGTTTGTCCTTAGCAGGTACTGGTTATCAGGTAGGTGAGGAAGTACTTAGATAATACCAGACAAGTCTCAAAAGTACGTAATAAATCAGGTAAAGAGGTACTCGGTATCCAAAAGGTGAGAACTCAGAAAGAAAGGTTCCAAAAAGTTAGGTTCCAGGAAGTAAGATTCCAGGAAGTTAGATTCCAGGAAATCAGGTTCCAGGAAGTGCTAGAAAATTTGAAGAAAATTACGACATTTTCATTTGTGTTGGCTTTACCCTCCAGTCTACTTCCAAAATTTGAAAAGAATGAACAATGACAAAATACGAGCAAGAAGAATATAAAGACTGGAGAATAATCCATTTGAAGATTAATGAGATATAAACAGATGAACTATTTGAGTCGCAAAACCTCCTGGCTACAATCTCCCAAAATGGCGTTCCTACATGTGACGAAATATCGGAAAAAGCAAATAAAATTGAGACATTAGGCCATTCGGAATAGTTTAACTAAAAGTACTCACCCCTAACACTTTATATTAGAGTACACAAGTAACAATTTCTCAAAATCAATATATATATATATATATATATATATATATTCTTTTGAGATGAGCATTACATTTTTTTTTATATCAAACAATTTGTGTCATAACAGTATTAGCAGAGGAAATGTCAACGGGGTACCATACATTTTTACGTATGATACAAGAGCACAGATAAAAACTTCAGGAAAAACTCTGTCTCCCCGTATAAGTGTAATGAAATTGTTGTTTTTTATTGAAGGGCTTCTTTTTCATCGACAAAATTTCCTCCTTCCTATGCGATGCAGGTTGAAATCTTGGAAACATACCTGAAAACAAAAAAGGAGACGAAAAAACTAATATGAACTAGTAAATGATTTAGTACTCATTAAATTAATTTGAAGTTCGCAATCCATCTCAAAAAAGATTCAGACACCGAATGAATTGCCTCGAAACCATCGTCAAATTTATATATTGGACAAGTATTTACTAAATGTTTTATTGTTTCCTCTTCTTCTCCGCACTCGCACCTTGGACTTTCGACCGAATTCCATTTGAAGAGGAAACTATTACAGCGACCATGACCGGTTCTAAGTCGATTCAAAATGCACCAAATTTTCCTAGGAAGATTGAAACCATGAACTTTTTCTGAAGGATCGCTGATCAAACCTTTGTTAAAAACATTACACGAATTCCATTCCGAACGCCAAATTTCTTTGTCACTTTTATTGGTGTAAAGAAAATCGTTGATCCATAAAGGTTTACGAGATTTCAATCAAGCAATTTTAGAATCCGGAATATAAGACATGATTGGCAATAAATTCGGAAAGGAACGATATTTATCCCAAGACTTTATCACTGCAACCTGTCTACGAATATGGGGCGGTACAATATTTGAGAGAACTGGTAACCACTGTAAAGGTGTAGATCTTATGGTCCCACTAATGATTCTCATAGCAACATTAAGCTGTACATCTATTTTACTAACATAAGCGCTATTAAACCAAACCGAACAACAATATTCAGCAGCAGAAAAAACCAAAGCCAAAGCTGCGGTACGAAGAGTTGTAGGGTCAGCCCCCCATGAAGAACCAGCTAGTTTTTGAAGAATATTATTCCTAGATTTCAACTTCATGCGTAAGTTTTCCAAATGGGCCTTGAAATTTAAAGAGGTATCTAATTTCACTCCAAGATATTTAGGAGTGAAATTATGTTTCAGAACGGCATTATTGAAAGTAACATTCAAAGTTTTAAACTTCTGTTGATTATTCAAATGAAAACAAGAAACTTCTGTTTTATTAGAATTTCGACATAAACGCCACTCAACAAAATAATTCTTCAAAATTTCTAAATCAGTATTTAGAGTGTTTTCAATGACTTTGAAATCAGAGTGAGGAAAAGCCAGAGCAATATCATCTGCATAGATGAATTTCTCTGAAGAAGTGGCTGGAATATCACATAAATATAAATGAAATAGAAGGGGAGCTAAAACTGATCCTTGTGGGAGTCCATTATTCAAAGTTTTGAACCTACTACTAACATCATCAACAAATACACGGAGTCTTCTGTCAGATAACATATTTTCGATCAATTGAATTACTTTTCCACATTTCAGAAATTTATGGAGTTTGAATATTAAACCATCAATGAGAATACTAAACTCAATTAATCGATATTGATAGTTAATATAAAATCGATCTTTGCACCTTGAAAACTCTGCCAGTAAAAGAAAGAAGCCGAACGAATAAGGAGCTCTCAGGCGCATCATACGTCAGACGCAATTGCGCAACAGTATGGGAAACACAGAGTACGATATTTGTCAAGTAAAAATTGACATACTGAAGTGTTTAACTACTACTTCGTTTATATTATTGTTTGAATGTACTTTTATAACGTAACAAACTCGTAAATATCTAGAAGAGCACTGCCTGAAGTCAGCAGCTTTTGTGCGCATGTTAAAATTCGTTGCCAAAGCTGTCATCTCCTTTGAACATGCGCGAAAAAGCTGCTGACTTTCCTTCGGAGCTTTCCTAGGATTTTATGTTGACACACTGGATATTTCTGCATTTACCCTTGGACTATGATTATGATCAACCATTCATGTAACCCCGTAAAGTAAAGATCACAGAGTTTGTACAGAAAACTGATTGAGATCACAAATTTTTATCCGCATTATTTAAGAACCACAGAGATTCATACACACGAATATTGCTTCTTTCCTCAGACTTAACCCAAAAAATGTCGTGAATCCTTCGAAACTTAATTATAAGAACCTCCATGAATTAACATTAACTGACAGATCAATATAACTCAACACGGGGGATAAAGAATTGACTGTCACCTAGCCTAACTTTAACCGCTCCCCTCAATTTCTGAATTGAAATTCGGGCATCTGGTCTTTTTCCCATGCGATTAAACTGACTTATGTATATTACTGTTGAATTTCTTAATAATTTGGACGGTAATCCTATTTCACCGCGAGGCTCCGCAAACTTCACTCATTTCTGAAGAGAGAGAAAAGGGTAAGAATGAATTTCGACAAGCTTTTAAGCCTTCAAGCATGTCATCTCTTGAGGCTGGAAATTAGTTTACTGCTTAATTGTTTCAGGGCAGCGAGGTTTATTTAAATTGAGCTCGTTGTCGTTTACTATGTGTCTTTCTTTGGGTAAATAATTTCTGAGTTCAATCTGTATAACAGTCAGATTGTAGCATGAAAAATTTAACAGAAATATATTTCAATTATATTCTAGATTATAAATTAAGTTCTCCAAGAGGCCATCCGGTTTTGTTTTTTTTCTTAAGTTTTTTCGTACATTCGATGAACGTTCTAAGCTATTGTCTGAAATTTATTATTCATATTATAATATCTATCATCGATGATCATTGGGTTGAAACGAACTAGGTTATATTGATCAAATATTGAGTATTTCAACCGCATGATGATGAAAGGGGGGTTTTTCTGAATTTGGGTTATTACTGCAAATGCAAATTTGAACATAATTATTATGGGTTTGATTCATCATTTTTCCAGATTACCTTCAGAAAGTATTCAAATTCAGATTTCAAAATTGGGGTTTCGGATTTGCCAGGCATGCGCGAAGTGGCAACGGTGTTTAGCAGAATAGCTTTTTCTGCTATAGAATAATGAAATATTCATTCCTATTCTGTGGTACACACGTGTTTTTCGTCAATATAACCAAACAATTTCCGTTTGCGTATTGTCGGTTATATGACAGTCTGTGCTCTTCTTTTTCTATTCCTTGGTCGTTTTCTTCTACTCTAACCAGATCGAAGTATAGCTATCTCTTTTTTCCTAAGCAAAGTAACACATTTGACGTCTTTTTGTTTCCGAGAAAGCTGAATTCGACGTTGCCATATCATGCGCTCAAGACAAGTCCCTTTAAATGCAAATCCCCATTTTTATTCTTCAGTTTTAATTGATCAAATATTTTTTTGAAAATATAACTTTGAAATCAAATGTTTGAAATGTGATGTTCGAAAGGTTTTTCATGAAGATTACTGCATTTTCGTTTAAAGGAAAAACCCCCATTGATCATTGTTTTCATGAGTTGTGTAAAAATAGTTGCAAAAAAATTAAGAGGTTATTCCTTGTCAAAAAATCGGGTGGTTCTTCCATAGAACAGGATCTAGCGACTCGAAAATTATCAGATTATGTTTGGAGTCCGAATATCTCGGTTGAGTTAGATCAATTTGAAATTTTGAGGTTTATTCCTCGATATCTCATGAAGTACTGAATCGATCAGATTGAAACTTTATGGACAGTTTTGGAATACCGACGCGCAACTAAGTGCAAAATTTCTCGTGGATTCAAATGTAAAAAAATTTTGAAGAAATGATCATTCGAAAATTTCTGATAGAAAATTTTTTTCCTTAGAAAATATTGATTAGATTTCAACGGAATTTGCGGCATAAACCTTCAAGTCAGTATTTAACAACAGTGTTTCAAATTTATTCATGAATCATCCCATAATAATCGAGCAAATCAAAAATAAATGTTGTATTTTCGTTCATTCATCATGAAAAGATATTTTCATCATATTACTTCTTTTAATGGAAAATGAACATTATTGAATTGAAATGAAAAACACCATTTTTGATACTACTTTTGAGTTTTGTTTCATAATTTTGAAACGGTCAGAGGTGTGACGAAAGTTTGAAAGCATGCATTACCCTTGCCTGATTATGCAGCTCAAATAAATGAAGAAATTCCAGAGAGAGGCTTACAGGGTGGTCATTTTCACATCAGTAGTCAAAATTGATTTTTCTGATCACGACACTGGAGATATATTATTCGGCATACATAATCGAATAGATGCTATAGTGTAACAAATTCTGAAAAACTTGTAGGTGGTGTAGATCAACTGAGTTGCCACCGACCGATTCACGCTACTTAGGTACTTCATTCTAACACAGCACAAGCGCGTCGGTCATGGCCGCTCACGCTACTTCTGCGGTTGTCATAGGCAGGTGCCAGAGGATTCATCCCATCTGATGAGTCCACCTCTGGCACTGGGACGATACTTCAGATTGCGCGAACTCTCAAGAACCTCCAAAAAATCATTCAATTTCGATTTACAATACCAGTAATACAGTCGAATGTAATTTTGGTCAGAATGAATAAATCATCTTGTATATGGGCAAGGAAAGACAGGAGACATTCCTAAGAGGCCATTTCCTGATGCTAATGATAGACTATGTATATATGGTAAGAGTATGTGAAGTTACTCGTTGGACACCCTGTATAGATTGAGTAAGATAATTATTTCGAATGAATTGAACTTCTACCTTTTGAGGGAAAGAAACTCTTCTGAATACAGCCTGTACACAGGAAAACTGGAAATAAATCATGACATCTTCGGTTTTCTGCCTACACATACGAAAATATACAGAAACTATGGAAAAAAATTCACCATCCAGTCCAATTTGCCTTCAGTGGATATATTTAACATGAGGGATAATTCGCAGGTTGAATAACAAGAGAGAATAATGATGATCATCTCAAAGAGAAGAAAACGAGCAGAAAGAAATTCCCAAGGAGTCAGACAGGGCGAGTGTGTTCGGAATATATTGGGCCCTTCGTATCAGCACTGGATTGTTAGTCCGGGAGATGACTATGGCATCATCTGCCCTCTCTCACTTGAGTTTCTTGGGTATTTGAGTTATTTGTTTCAAGAAATATTCGTAACCAAATTACTTAAAAATTATATAAAGATATGTATACTCCTCAGAAAATATCAAGGTAAAATCGACTGAAGTATCGATTTAATATATTTTAGGGGGATTTTGCATTATTCTTAAGGTTATTTCTGGGTTTCCCCTCCCGATATCTCTGAGACAGGATCGCAACATTTTGTCAGTTCACAAACTGAACTTGCGTTTCGAAATCTATATCTGACTCCTCGATCAGACAATCGGGAAAATTTACGGAATTATTTCCTTTCGATTATTTCCGTTTTTGAGCCTTTTAAAGCAATTGACATTCTCGAAATATCACAGCAACACAGATTCACTTGATTTGAAAGTTTTTCAATTATATTTCTTTTCTCAGTAAATTCAGCTAAATACTCGTATGGTCCAATTCTTTAAAATATTAGACGAAATGTAAAGTAAAGGGGGACTCATCAATTTTTCATTTAAGATTCTCTGGTTCCGACATCAATATTTTTTTATTATTGCGCGCATGTTCTAGGGGAATAGCGTGCTATTGTTCTGTCTAAATGTCTGTGATTTTTTAATTTTGAGCCTAAAATGATCTCAAACGACTAGGTTGACTCGCTGACGACGAATGCTGTGTCAAAATCGATTCTTTCCGGCCGGCTGTCAGTCCGGCCGACGACACGATAACTGTCGAACGGAGCTAGCTGACGACTTGAACTTCCAGATTGGAATTGGAATGCGCCGGTTGAGTTCGTAATAGGACAAATCGGCCGAATGGTTTCGGAGTAATAGCCGTTTGAAATTTCGATGTTATTTCCCTGATATGTCAGGAACTACTGTAGTGATTGAATTGAAACTTGGCATTTAGTTGAAGCATAACGACGCGCAATTCTTCGTGATAGTAAACATTTAATTCGAAAAAAAATGTTCTCAAAATTTTTTCCAGAAATTTTTTTTTTCCAGAAACTTTTTATCGTATTCGAAAACACTTTTGCTCATATTTTAAGCGCCATATTCCACAGCAGTGTACCACATTTCAATTCGATACGGCTATTATTTTTGGCGATATTTGGAAAATATATGTAAAATTTCGTGGTTTTCTCCTCGATATCGTTATTTTTTTTCGGTATAACTTAAAAAGTACTGATTCAATCATGATGGAACTTTGTAGCTGGTTTAAAGATGCTGAAGGACAGCTTTGTGGATTTTACGCGTTCATGAATTCGGCATTCGTAATTAAGGTCTAAACCTACTCTACAAATATCGTGTTTTCATGTTCTTTCTTTCGGAAGTTATTGTTTTTACATTCGACCGTTAGGCTTACCGTAAATACAATAACTTCCGGAAGAAATTACTTAAAAACTGGATGTTCGTAGAGAAGGTTTGGGTTCTCTGATTTGCGTTCAGTGTCACGTATTTTTACGATTTTATGTATAGAAAAATATTACATACTAGCTGCCCGGCCCGGCTTCGCACGGGAGGTGTAACTAAAGAAAAACACTAAGATAAAATATATTATGTAGTAAAAAAACACCCAAATGTCTAAATTATATTTTATTGCAATTCCCTATAATGTACAATATTTTTGATTTTTCCTTCTTGACAGAAAACAAATAGAGCAGATGGATTACCAACTCTCGAGCAGGGATATACAACTGCCCATGCGAAAAAATGGTCAATTCAAGGCTTATTCCCCAAACTTGTAACGATTAACTTTGTGATTTATTTATTGTCATTGCAAATGGAAGTCGCACTGGAAACTGGACACGCTTAAATTCATTAGGAAAATCAGATGGCATTAGTGGAATCCTCGGAATAAGGACATCCTCACCTTTGAACTTTTCTATGATAATAGTACCTTCTATCAAATTTGTAAAAACTCTTTCAAGAGAAAGTCTAGTTCCGTTACACAATTTTGGCTGATTAAGGTTGCCTAGCATGATAATTACTGAGCCAACTTTCAGCTGCAAATTATGTACACAATTCCTCTAAAGATATCAATACCTCATTATGTATCTCAGCACTGATTTCTAGTGTTGGAATTGCTGTTGTTGATCGTACTCGATGCAAAATGACTTCAGCCATATGGTCTGTGTATTTGTCCCACAAATGATGAGGGTTCGATGGATAGCATGTTGAAATTATGATGGCAAAAAGTGACAGTATTTGATATGAAGTAGAGGAAATAACAGCATCGGAGAGTGTATGATCCTAAAGTATATCATCCTCTGATAAATGTAAACGTTGACAGGCTACTCGATATGTTGCGCATATTTCATCATCGATGGTTCGCAAATATTCGAAGGAAGTTGGTTCATGAACATTCAAAAATAATAAACGCAAGTAAAACCATTCTTCACTGCTCGGGTGAATTGTGTAAATGCGCTTCAATGCATTGGTTGAATATACATTCACGTATCCCAGTACGGACTATCCTCCTTTTCGCCGTTGGAATTTTTTGGATGATGCATTCCATGTGAAGTATTTTTGCATTTCTGAGCAAAGCAATGTTCTTGCAAATGAATCTCTTATGTATGACTCAAAAAAGCTTGTCAACGTTGTGGCTGGTGAAATAAACTCGTTGTCTATTCTCTAAACGGACGGCTAAATGAACTACAGTGGGATAACGTTCATGTATGGCAAATGAAGCAATCCTCCAAATAGATTCATTACTACTAACCTATCTTCCCATCTGATATTGTGACACCTCATCGTTACTATTTGGAGCTATAATATCAAAAACAGCTATGCCTTTCGTGACGTACTTGCCAACATATTTATTAGATTTTACTGAATTAAAATACTCAACATTGCAATGTTCCTTGAATGTTTTTGACAGCAGCGGCGAATATGGAACAACCCAGGTTTTGTTGACTACAACATCCTTATTCTTCACTTTCAACGCTATTGTTCTACCGCCATCTTCAACAGAGCGACGACGGTACAGGGGGTAAACATCATTACCTGTTATTGTCTCTTCCAATAAAGCACGTGCATAACGCTTGGAGCATTTGTTGTCGATCATACATGGTGATTCACGATTGTGTTCACCACACGGTCCGTGTATCATGTTTTTATCACTATTTCATGCAATTCTGGATCTACATCTGGATCAGGAATTTCTGCACTGATGATTGAGTCGAATAAATTGGGTCTGCTTTTTTCAGCCATCCACAGGAGAATGTGAGCATGAGGCAACCCCTTCGAACCATTTTGGGTTGCACGTGAAAGTAATAAACAAATCTGGTCGACCATAATGAAGCACTTAAGTCATAGCATCTTGCGCATATTCGTGCATGTGTCTGGGGCTTCCCACATATGTTGCTGGTAAAATAGTAAGTCGACCGACATTATTTCCATTTCCATCTGCGTTCATGGCATCGCGCAAATGAATATAATCTTCTGAACGCAACTTTCTCTGATTCAAACGTATATATGTTAGACATTCCGTTTCAATTTTGACATACAAATCAACGGCGAACTGATGGAACAATCGGCGGCATTTCGAATTATGGTTGTCCTCGTTCTGACGAATCATGAAACGATATGCATAAAAATTCATCGAGCTGACCTTCTTGTTTGTTTCCTGACCTGTAAGAGAATAATCAACATTAATAAGGAATTGAAACATAGAATTTTTGAAACAACATTACTCTGACGAACTGGTGGTAAAAGCTACGAAAACGGAGTAGAAAATAATAAATGGTGCACAAATCTAAGGACCTTATTCTCTGAAGATATCTTATTGAAATGCATTCTTACTATATTCTTTCTGGTAACAATGCTCCTGCACGATGGTGAATTTGTCCTAGAATCTGTTGAAAAAAATTAGAAAAGTTTCGTCAATGAGTGTTAACAGAATTTTTATGTTTGCAGGTAATGTTATAATCAATGTGTAATATGTTTGTTTGATATAGAAAATGAAATACCTTAAAAGTTGGGTTGAAACCTTGTTCCTCAATTATGTTTGAACCAAAAGATGTCATTTGGAACACACTATTGTGATGCTGAGTATTCTGCAGAAAATGTTTTGATAGAGGTTCTTGTCTTGAAAGTAACGAATTCACAGGTTCTGGTGGCGTTGTCAGTTGTGGCAATTTGATTTTTCCATTCAAACAACATAATCCTGGGGGTTCGTTTGGATATCTCCGAGCATTGCAGTATTGACAAATAATACTCATGGTTCCGAAATGGAACATTATATTGCCAGCATAATCGACCGTGGGATCATATCATATATTATATATTCTTGTACCTCGCCTGAGATCGATAGTATGGATTCATCGGAAGCTGAGACAGATCTTGCTTGAGAGCCTCTCATTCTGTTGTCCAATCGCTGATTTGAAAGTCGTCTTGCGTTACGCGTCCGCCGACCAATATTTGGACGCCTCATTGATAGCATTTTTATAAATGATAATGAGTAACACAAACACACAACACAACGATTAATATCAAGCACAATGCTATTAAACACTTTCAAGAAACACGTTTTACTGTAAATAACAAATAACACAGGTGGTTTGTTTATGTAAATGCAGATTGAAGTAACCGTAACCTAACAACCTAAGTGTCGAACGTCGAAGTGTCAAAGTACTCTATGTATGGTTGCTCGCTTTGTCGAATACTTCATACTTACGTTTAATAGAGTTCTATGGTTGGAGGAAAAAGGAAGGCTTTGTTCTTTTTTCCGTGCATTTTCTTCGGAAATATTTCGTTATACAAACCTTGACCTGAGAATAATGAACACAACAAAAAAAAATTATCCCATTTGGTGCAGTCGTTTGAACGTAGTGCTTGGTCAAAATATCGATAGACCATAGATCCTTTTTTATTTATATAGATTTGAATGGATGCAATTGATTTTTCACATTTTTACCCGCTTGTTCTGGGAAACAGCGCGTTATCGTTTCCTCACAATGTCTGTAATTTTCGAATTTGGAGCTGAAATCGGTCTCAAACGTCTAGGTTGGACTCACTGATGAAGAATCGGTGGTCAAATTTGATTCTGTCCGGCCGGCCGTGTATGCTTCAGGTTAGGTTTTTATCCTGGATATCTCGCTTGAGTTCGTTAATGGGCCAAATCTGCCGAATGGTTAAGGTTTTACAGCCATTTGAAATTTTGATTTTCAATAACTCGAAAAATGTTTATCTGTTCGAAATGAAACTTGGTTGGAAGATGAATAGTGTCAATAAGAAGCATTATTCATGGAAATATTTGAAAAAAAAATTTTTTTTTTCGAAAATTCTCATATTTCATTTAAATTTCCAATTCGCCCAGTCGCGATGTGAACAAGCGCGTAAAAGCTGCTGACTTCAGGTCAGTGCTTTTCTAATTTTTTATGCATTCAACTAGCAATCAAAATTGAATATGCCAATATTCTCCTTACAGTCAACTACTTTAGTTACGAATTCGCCCCTTGGTTCAAGATCTCCCTTACCTCAGCAACTCTCGGTTCAAGTTTGTTTACTGTTCAGACTCGAAAGACGGCGCCGCGTCGCCCTTGATCATATATGTCTCTATGTTTGTCTGTCATAGTTCGGTTCGTTACACAAGTCAAAGCGGACTGTCTCACTTTTTTATTTTCCTCTGATATATCTTCTACCATATAGCTCAAGGAAACTAAACCAAATTAATAAAAATCCTGGAAGCAGCTGCGCATCTCTACTATAAGATTTTCTGTCCTGCTTTGTGGATGGTATGAAAAAGAATGGTCTTTGAATATGGCAGAAGAGCCGTATATGCATGTAGTAGAGTTAGGAAATATCCATATCAAGTGAGTTTCTTTGATTATGAAAAAGCAAAATATTGGAAGAAAATAATCCTGACGATTTTCAAGATATTGTCTGATGAAGGAGATAGATATAAACTCTGAAACGTTGCAGTCCTATTATATCATGGTATGTTTCGTGGATTCCGTTTATTATTTTATAAACACAATGTGCAAATGCCCCATCGATATTCTTGACAATTTTAAAATCTTCTTCTTAAAGTAGTTCAAATTAAATATTTTTGGGTTTTCTCTCCCAATATTTGAAACATAACTACTAAAAATCGGATAAAATTATTATTCACAGAAATCACCCCGCGGATTTCGGGATTTCCTTCATGAAGCTCATTTATATCTTGAATGAAACTTATATATTATTTAAAATCATTGGTTTTTCACAACATAAAAACCAATTTCGTGAAATAATTCCTTCGAAACATTGAAATCTCAATAAATACTCTTGTTAACTGATAAACACTTTTACATGCGGAATGCGATTCAAGTAGCATAATTTGAAATAATGAAGATTTCCAAAAAATTAGGATGATCGGAGGTTTTTATGAATTTTGGTTTGCGTAGTACAAATATAGTCAACATGTGGATATCCTTTACTGGTTTCAATCGAAATCCAATATTTTTCCTGCGGAGACTTTGAAATAAGGGTGAATAGAAAAGATAATGACCATGTATATGATAAAACAAATTGAAGGATATATGCAAAAAACTCAATAACCAATCGGAAATCTCATTAGTTGTAGAGAATCTATTTCTAAGAGTAGGAGCCTTAGACTAAAGAAGGAGCCTGTTTAAGTTCTATGATTCAATTTTGGAAAGCTTTAATTTTTCCAGCCAGGTAGGAATTGAAATAAGAAATGAAATTAACCAGTTTAAGAGATGGCTCGCCAATATCGCCATTTTCTGAATGAATATTCCGAAATGAAAGATGCTTGATACGGTTGCTCGCATTTCAGAATTTTCTTCAGAAAAACTGTGAATCCCGCTATAATATCCACTAGCCGATATTGGCGGACAATTTTAAAACTTGTTTTATTCCACTGTCAAACATCTCACTCGCAACGATGAAAGTGTAATAAATAACGCTGACGAATTTGCACATTAAGCTGGGATAATAATGAAACTTTGTGTAAAATTTGCAGCGTTTTTTTACTCACACTGGAAGAGTATCATTTTCTCGAGTTGGATTCGGTTCGAGAGATTCTGTTATTTGGTTCAGAAGGGTTGATCGATATAGAGGTGGATTGCCGGTAGATAAGAGCTATGGAATGTTCCCATGTCTTTCCGAAGTAATCATGAAATGCTGCGAATTTCAAACATATAAAGTTATTATTCCATAATAAGCAAATAAACTATTTATCACTCCCGATTTTTGATCTTTAATCATCCAAACCTTGAAACATTTGAGTGAGATATGAAGTTTAAATCTTACGAAAAAATTCTAGAGTCTTTCTGAGTCTTACTGTATTTTATTTTGATTGGATAGTTGAATTGTGATGTAGTTGTTGCACGACAACATGATATAATGCATCAATTTATTTCATTATTGAATAATGTTGAACCATGAAGGACGCAAAATCCAATATTTCGATTATTCCATATATTCAAATCTATTCTTCAATGTCAACTATAAAAACAACGAAGTTGCAATTGCGTCTATTCGGGGTGTTTCACCATATAATGGACAAATATATACATGGTAGCACATGTTTCCATTACATGTTTGTGGCAACCTTCCTTCTCTACAGGCACCATAATCATTTTCGCTTTCCTTGCACACATAACATGTTGAACCTAACGAATAACATATTTATATGAGTAATAATTGATAGTGTTATGGAAGATGTAAGACAATGTAGTTTTTAAAGGAAGTCTATTTCTTGTTTATAAATTTTTAAAGTTTCTTCATTTCTTACACATTAATTTGATTGTATTCACACATATTAGAAAAAGGTTTGCAATATGATATAACACACCCAAACTCCCAGAAGGTTTTGGTAGTTTTCCTAGAGACCTATAAGTGTCGCTACAAAGATTTTCTGATCAAGGTAAACTGGTTTTCCATAACATTTTTCCAAATTTTTATTTAGTCCAACCGAGTTCTTCTATAGGAGTTTAGGATGTGAGGAAATACTCGCTTAGGTATTGGAAATTTGCTTTTCAAATGGTTTAATCGAAAAATCTCAGTCTGATTTTAATCTTGTGATTCCTGAATCCAGACAAATCCGTTTTTACATTTCGATTTTAGATATTCCAAAAAGTCAAGTATTTAATTTGACAGCTGTTTTGAGGAAGAAGAAAGTGTGGTTATGTCTGTTGTATTTCCATAGACATATTAAACTCTCTGGACACGGCGTACGAATCCATTTCTGAAGAGTCGAATGGGGATAACGAACCAAGTGAGAGGTCCGAGAGAGAGATGGAATTGGAGCGGGCAGGCCATAGACAAGATACACGATTAAAATAACATGCGACTAGTGACAGGGACATGAAGGAAATCGGCCAATCAGAGAAAACACGGAATGGCGGTAATTTTGAACTTCACAACATGAATGATGACTGTTCTATATGGTGTGTCTTTGGTTCCGTGCAGTATTTTATCTCGAACTGATATTCCTCATTGATTTTGATCATCAGAGTGTAGCTTTCGAGAATTATGGAAAAACAGATGATCAGCCGGCCATAACTCCGAAATCTTAAGGGAGCATGATATATGTATAATGATTAACGAAACTTCGGACCAGTATTATAAAAATTATTTTGACCCCGAGAAGCAGTCGAGTCCCATTTTTCAACCACAATCAAAATAGTTCTTCGGGGATTTAGTTCGTTAACGAACATAAAACCAAGACCGCAGACCTGCCAGGCGAACGGACAGAATCCAGTTTGATCACAAATTTTTCATCAGTAAGAAAATGTTTTACTCAATATAAATACTGACATTGTAACGGAAGGATATCGCGCTCTTCTTTCCAACAAAAAGCGCGCAAAAAATGAACAAATTCACAGTTATTCATGCAAGGTAAACTCATCTATATATGGAATTTCACGTTTTCCCCTTTTTTTATATCTCCTCGTACAATTAATGGCACAACAAGAATTCGCCATTATTCGTTTGACAGTGAATCCGGTTTGAAATGAAAAGTCTTAAACTCTATTCAAAAACTTACGAAAACACAAAAAACGAAAACAACACGAAAATTATATCTTACATACAGTCTTTATACTATAATTCAAAGTCTGCTTTGAAATACTTCGGAAAAAACAAATGTGACTTTCAAACATAGACTCATAGTCTATGGCTTCAAACTGATCTGTCTTATTTTTGCCGTATTCTATGATGGTTTGGCCCGCCCTAGTTCCCTCTTTGTCGGCCCGCTTCCTCTCTCTTTAAGCCATGTCCATATAGTTTTATAGGTCTATGTGTATTTCTCAAGGTCGGAGAGACGCGATTCCCGCAAACGATGAAGTGATTTGTCTTGTTGGTCTGTGGTAACACTGATAATTTGGAATCCATAATTCACCACAAGCAATCCAACATTTGCGACGTATGTGAGTGAAAACCCAGTGTATCGTTCACATAGATTCCCAAGAACTTTATAAATTGAATAAGTTCTTTTTAGGTGGCACAGGTTTTGTAGTACTACTACAATTTCATACTGGAGAAGTTCAAGTTGTGCAACAGGGTATTTAAATGTGTTCTGTAGACTTATTCTTTGAGAATTTCGAAAAGTAGGTTTGTCTGTTCGTTGAAAGTTTTACTGCAGGGTTATTCGAGTACTTTTAGTTTTTTTCGGATGAACTATTATTAAGTAATGGACTACTATATCCATTATTTTTCAGTAAAATTCCAACACTCGATTCTTGATTTCCGTACAAGAAAACAGCATAACTGAATCTTCCAACCATGTCGATATACGTGAGGTATTTCCAGTATTAACAGAGAAAAAAGTTTCTTCAACATTCGCCAGGTCTTTGGAATTATTGAGTTTACATAATATTTTCTCAAATTCATTATTTTTCCAGAGAAAATTCACATTTCGGAAAGTACTTAATTACTACGACCTCCATATAGAGAGGACAACGTTGTGTAGTTATCTGACAGGAAAATGACTATAACCTAACATTTCCAAAATATACACAGTGAAAGGTGTCAGAAGGTCATGGCCAAGCGCGATAGTTTATAAAATTAAGTGGAGTATACCTACCTTAATTTTGCTGAAATGATAACGCATCATCCTATTGAAGAAGCCCACTATATACACAGCCTCAACGAATTAAAACTGAAAAATTAATGACAACGCAAGAGGAGCTCTCTATTCCCTCTACCTAATACTATTTCATGCATTTTAATTGCGAATTGCCGAAACTCCGTGGGACGTGTAGAAACCAAACTTGGGATTCTGGTGTGAAGCTTCTAGATAGGCATCACGGCCTCTTTGTCAGTTGGTGTTATGAAAATACCCTTTAACTTCAAAGCGACGCGAGTCCTTAGCGATCTGCAGATCAAGTTGGCCTCGCATAGCAATTTGCTCATGCAGATTTTCTTCAGATGTCCAAAGTAGGAAGTCATCCCAGACGTGTGAGGATGCATGCCTGAACGCATTCTGAATGAAAAGTGGTAGGTAGCTGAATAATTCAGAATTCGCTTTAAATTTTTTAATTTTGAATTTGTTTTCCCAAAATCTTTAGGGAGAATTTTTGAGTTGTAGATTAATTTGATCCATAGAATCATCTAATCAACTAAAAAAAAATTTTATTCGATTCATCCATTGAAGGATATTTGGGGTAGTTTCTGCATTATTTTTTAGGCGTTCTCTAAGTTTTTACGCCCAATTTCTGAAAAAGAACTTTTAGAACTCGAATGACAAATGTTACTCGAGGAAATATTGAAAACTAAATGAAATTGGAAGTTATAGAAAACACCATTGTGGATTGCGAGATTCAACTTTTCGTAAAAGTCAGTTTCCAGGAAATGTTACCTGATGAACATAATCGGAATAAAGCAAACGATCAACGAAGTGAACTGAAGTTTATATTAGTAGCGAAAGGGTAAAATCCACCTGAAAAATGATAATTTTCTTTTTACCGTTTTCCGAGGTCCGAGTCCTAAATAATTTGAACTTTAGGTCTTATGTTCAGGAAAATTCGAAGAATAGATATCTGATTGGACTGAAACAGAGTTTTCGACTTTAGGGTGTCGATTAGAATAAAATCGAATTTTCAAATTTTTTTTTTTTTGATTTATTCCTCAGTTAATTCAGGAGATCTGATTGGGCTGAACTACAGTACTCGGTTATGAAGTGGCGGCTTGGAAATTCCAGTGAAATTCAAATGAAACATGAAAATGCTCGAAAAAATTTTTTTTCCAAATTTCTTTATGGATAATTCTTCTTATTGATACTTTTCATCTACCAAGCAAGTTTATTCCGACCAGATAAATATTTTTCGAGTTATTGAAAAAACTAAATTTCAAATGGTTGTAACACGAAAACCATACAGCAGATTAAGCCCTCAATGAACTTTAACGAGAAATTCAGGATCAAAACCCTACTTGAGAATGTCAAGATTCTAAGTCCTTTTTTTCGAAAGTAAAAGCATACACGGCCGGCCGGCCGGACTGCCAGCCGGACATGGACCATGGATTCTTCATAAGTGAGTCGAACCCAGTCGTTTAAGACCGATCTCATTTCAAAATTTACAGACTTTGTGGCGAAACGATAACGCGCTGTTCCCCAGAAGAAGCGCTTATTAATGAGGAATAGTGCTCTAGATTTCGGAGTACTTTACAATCAGTGCTTGGTCCTCGAAACATGTCTCATCAGTGCTCGGCACAGTTGTGCTCAATGGTTATGAAAATAACAATTGCTACCTTCAATAAATTTAAACCTCATTTCTTCAAAGGTGCAATTTGGTAGACCCTCCATATACTCGAATTTCTCGATGAGATGTTTCGATAACGAACTGGGTGTTGGAACAAACCTATCAGGTTTGTTCCAACACCCAGTTCTGTTACTGTCTTGAACTCATTCAGAACTGAATCAATTCACACGTCTTCGCTCATTCTAGTTCGGGACTAATTCTGAATAGATAGTTCGAAAGTGTTGGAAACGAATCATTCTTAGAAATTCCCTTGTCATAGCCTAAGGGCTGTTTGTCACCCGAAAAATGCAGCCCGTCTCTGTCAGATGTGGTTTTATTGCCCCTTGCTGCATTCGAATGGCATGTAACAGATGACCGATTCAATTCCTCCTTCTCAGTTCTTGCCTAAACCCAAGAACTGAATTCACCGTTCTAGAACTGGTCTGACACAAATTTTTTTTACGTTGGAACACTTGGTTTGCAATTCCTAACCAGTTCGAAATTTGTTGGAACGCTAATATCGATATGCGCAAACTCCGCCCGATTCAGAACTAGTTCCAGATTGTGTAGGAACAGACCTGATATAACCATTAAATCCGAATCGCAATTCAACCCCAAAACATCTTTTAGACCTACAACCTCTTTAATATACTTTGACGTATCATGAGAATATTTTTCATCCACAGCCGAATCATAATGATGACTTTAAAGTTGGTTGTTTCGTTATCTCTACTCCACTACACTCTCGTAATGTCTCAGACCATTAACAGGATTACGTTCGTAGTAATTGAAAAGAAAACGGATACTTTATGTCAGTCGCTTTGTCTTTATCTTGTTGTCGTTCCTACAATTTTTCTTGACGTAGTGTTACCAATTTAATCAGTAACATTTTTGCGCGCTCGTTCTCGGAAACAGCGCGTTATCTTTTCGTCACAATGTCTGCAAACTTCGAATTTTGAGCTGAAATTGGTCTTGAACGACTAGGATGAACGCATTTGATTCTGTCCGTCCGGCCGTGTGCGCTGTAACTTTCAAATAACGAACCTAGAGTTCTGAAATTGTCAGGTTAGGTTTAGATCCTGGATATCTCGGTTAAGTTCGTTGATGGGGCAAATCTGCCGAATGGTTTTTGTGCTACAGCCATATGAAATTTTGATTTTTGTAAAAACTCGAAACATTTTCATCTGATCGAAATGACACTTGGTTGATAGAGTTATCTATAGAATAATTCGAAAAATTTTTTTTTCGGAATTTCTTTATTTCTTTTAATGGAAATCTCCAAATCACCATTTCACAACCGAGTTCTTTTAGTTCAGTGCAATCAGATTTGTATTTTTTGAATGACACATGAGAAATTTAAAATAAAACTTTTAATTGAGGGGGTTTCATTTCGTCGGCGCGTTGGTAGATGTCGCAGACCGCCTTAAGTAACTGTAAAGTGACTATTGTCGAATGAAGATAAGCGCTACTCCCTCTGGTGGCTATCCGAGTAACCAGAGGTACAGAAATTATCATTGACGAGTTAAAAGAAATGTTAAGAAAATGAGAAAGTTTATGAATTTTTCTTGGCGTTTGTGTGATTTCACAAGTGCTTCTACTGAGGAAAAACAAACTCAAATGTCTCTTCCCATAGATTTCCACAGCCAAGTCTTTGAA
The DNA here is from genome assembly GCA_958510865.1 of Myrrha octodecimguttata. NCBI lineage: Eukaryota > Metazoa > Arthropoda > Insecta > Coleoptera > Coccinellidae > Myrrha > Myrrha octodecimguttata. The sequence continues at coordinate 66,098,560 of OY294058.1, read as the reverse complement.
TGAATCGTGAACTCGAAAATTATCAAACCAAATACTAACAAACAGTAGAAAATCGACTATCAAAACAAAATCTTTGTCTGTAACTAAGGTTCTAAAACTGGCCACCGTGGCGCTGCAATCTCAAATTCAGACGCCAATACAAGAGTATAGATTCACTGTAGGTACCTGTAGTCCGTTGGTCGACTTGACTTATAAAACTCTAGAGTTCAATATGTCAATGCTCCTATTTCGTGACATCAGCTCTGTTTACAAAAGCCAAGGACGTATAACGTATATCAAATATTTATTTCGAGTTTTTAGTGAAAAACGAGTGAAGTTTCGTGATAATGGATCTGATAAACAGCCAATCAACCTAAAATTATTCACATTAAAAACGGTATGAAGGAAAAATTGCAGTATATGATATTGTATCTTGTTTTTTGAAGCTTGAAGAATCGGCATCAGAAATATCATTCATGAGAATAACAACTTTTGAAAATGAAGCAGTAAGATTGGTTAGCTCTTCTGTTAAAAGAAAATGGTAACAGAAAGGAATGAAACGAACGTATGGAATGGAAAAAACATGGATTGAAGAGAACTTTTCAGTGCAATTTCATATAGTAGTGTCTGTGGCAAATTATCAAATTACTATTACATTATTCTTTTCATATTCATTCGCAACTACTGCTAAGAGAAACGCCCTCTGGCGATAGAAATTAGAACACTTCCAAGCTAGTAGTTTTTCGACGTGCCCGTTATTCCAACGTGTTTTGCTTACTTTTCGAGTTCATTTTGGAGATTTTGTGTTGTTCTCAGAGTCGAAAATTTGGTATACCGAAAGTGTTTGCAGTTTTCATCAATCGATTCCTGTCTTCCCGATTAAAATTTTCGATTGTATTAATTCGAAATGGCATCCTCCCGAAATGACTATTGTTTGTATGCCTTAACTCAATGTTATTCTTGGTCAAAGAAGAAAGGATCATCTACTGCCTCAAGTTTTCATTTTTTCTCAAGCCAAATGAGAGTAAAGTTAATTTGGAAACAGCATTTGACAGGGAACTGAATGATAGAACAAAGGCCTGGATTTTGAAATTGAAGATTGGAGAACAGTTCACGAAATACATGAAAGTATGTTCACTGCATTTCTCTGAAGATGTTTATTTTCATAAAGGTGAATCACAATGTATTCATTCCGAAACAACTTCATGCCCAGATATTTTAGATGTAAATGAAAATAAAGGAATTTTGATGAAAAATGCTGATCCTGCAGAGAAACTACCAAGCACTTCTGCAGCTACCTACTCCACACGCTACACAAAATCATAGTCAAAGAGAATGATCTGGTTGAAAACCTGACAAGAATTAAATATACTGTTAGAGTTGATAATAGCTAAAGTTATTCATATGACTACCTTGATATTTTTCATTTCTATATAGGTAGGTTGAACCAGCTGGGAAATTTTTCATTTTGTATGTGTATCTTGAGCTTCTGTGATATGAAAATAAAATAAATTTTATGTCCATCTGTTTCCCTTCTTTTCTTTCGAAATACGATTCAAAAGAACTAAAGCAGAAAAACTGTCAGAAATTCAAGTAAACATAGACATTGATTCATTTTGATTCACCAAGCAACAAGCACTACAACAACATCGAAATTATCCTCCAGGAAGGATTTGAAGCACGATTTTATAACGTCATCCAAAAGAAAAGTCCCTTCTCAAAAAATCCTACACAAAATTATAATAATTCCGTTAAATATTCTAGCTCTGCTCAATAAATATTCGTTCTCAACTACATTTCTACGGTTTGTTTACATAAAACTACTGGCTTGGACAGGTTCCAAATTTATCCGTTAGGGCGCTGGCATCCAAAAAGATCCAAATAGTGATCTTATGATTAAAACTTCTTTAATAGTTCTAGGATACCTTCGCGCAACATAAGGTTATGAAGTATCCTTAGGATTGGAATGGTGAAAAATGTATTTAATTTTTTTAATTTTTCTAGGAAAACAAAATTTTCTTGAAATTATCGAGAAGATTTCAATGAAATTGTTTCAAATTTCAATTCGACTAGATGTTCACGTCGGAAGATATTGGTAGTAAATAATGCCAAATTCCGTGGTCATTCGAAATTTTGAGCTTATTTCCTCGATATCTCAAAAATAATTAACGCGATCAGATAGTATTTTGAAAACGTTGATGGGCAAATTTGTGTGGAACTTTCTGATGATTTTGTTTTCAAGTAAATATGTGATAATTGGCGATCTACACAATACATATTCCTCACGCGCTTGTTCTGGGGAACAGCGCGTTATCATTTCGTCACGATGTCTGTAATTTTCGAATTTTGAGCCGAAATTTTTCTCAAACGACTAGGTTGGACTCACTGATGAATAATCCGTGGAACAAATTGATTCTGTCCCTCCGGCCGTGTGCGCTGTAACTCTCGAAAGAAAAGACCTAGAGTCTTGAAATTTTCAGGTTAGGTTAAGATCCTGAATATCTCGGTTGAGTGTGTTAATGGGCCAAATCTGCCGAATGGTTTTTGTGCTACAGCCATTTGATATTTTGATTTTTCAATTACTCGAAAATATTCATCTGATCGAAATGAAACTTGGTTGGAAAATGAACAGTGTCGATAAGGAAAATTATCCAAGGAAAAATTCGGAAATATATTTTTTTTTCTTGAAAATTTTTATATTTCACTGAAATTTCGCCAATTCGCAAAACAAGCGCGTAAAAGCTGCGGCCTTCACGTCAGTGCTTTTCTTGATTTTTCATTTAAGGGCGATTCGATCTATGTTTTTGGAAATATTGGGAAAATAGAATTTTAAAAGGGTATATTAGCGGAATCATTGGATGGTTTTATCAAATTTGCCAATTCGACCTTCGTAATTAAACTCAAAACTTACTTTACAATTATCAAGCTACTGAGTAGATACTTCCGGGAGTTAATTTGTTCACTATCAGTGGTAAGACCGGCCGCAAAGACATTCACTTAAGGAAGAATGGACATTGGGAATATTTGTAGAGTAGGTTTTCAGTTTAATTGGGAAGGTCGGATTTGAATGGGTTGAATTCGCCAATCATTCCTAAGTTTTACCCATTCAAAAATTTGGATCAAATTGCAATCAAGTACTTTACCGAAAAGTATAGATTGAGGTTCATGAAGAATTTCGGGGGGGGGACCATATAAAAAGAAAACCTGCGTTTGGTGGGGTCAGTACGTGTATAGATGACCGCTTTGGCAACGGAACAAGCACGTGAAAGCTCCGTCACAATATCTTAATTTTTTAATTTTAGCTGAAATTCGTCTCAAACGACTAGGTGGACTCACTGATGAAGAATCCGTGGTCAAATTCGATTCTTCCGGGCCGTGTGGGCTTCAACTTTCAATAAAATGACCTTGAGTCTTGAAATTTTCAGGTTAGGTCTCGATCCTGAATATCCCGGCTGAGTTCGCCAAATCTGCCGAAAATTTTTTATGTTATAGCCATTTTGAATTTTGATTTTTCAATAACTCGTGTGGTATCTATCTGATCGATATGGAACTTGGTTGATAGATGGGCAGTATCAATAAGAAGAATTAACCAAGGAGATATTCGGAAAAGAAAATTATTTTTTTGTTTTCACTACCATTTCGTGGTGATGTTGATTTATCGCGAAGTTTTTCTAAAGTCGTCAAGGACAAAAAATTCCATTTTGAATTACGATTTGATGAAAATTTATTTCGCCCGAATCAATCATACATACAGAACAAAATAAGCCCAAACCTTCGATCAGCTGCTTCATATCTCCCCATAAATAAAAATCTAAGAGATTCAGATCAGAACAACGAGGTGGCCATTGTATTGGTCCTCCTTGCCCTATCTTTTTATTCGGGAAATGTTCATTCAGCCAACTGACTACTTGTCTTTCTTTATGTGGTGCTGCACCATAGTGCTGATACCACATGTTTCCAACAATCTTAAGCTCTAAGTCACCAATGAAGTCAAAAAGGTTGTGCTCCAAAAAATTTTTATACAAATCTGCATTCAAACAATCATTTAAAACATGTACTGTCCCACCCCAAACGTATACACTGAAACGTTGCTGAAATCGTCTTTGTCTAATGGCATATGGATTCTGCAGTACCCATACATGTTCATTATGGTTATTGTTTATACCCTCCTTAGTGGAACAAGCATCGTCAGACCACATGACAAGCGAAATAAATCTTTTATTTTGGGCATGTCGTTGAAATTACCATCTACAAAATTCTAACCTTCGTAACCCATCGTCAGCATGTAAAGCTTGTACATTTCGTCCATGAAATGGATGCAACATTTCTTCTTTCAAAACACGCCATACGAAATTTGGTGATGAATGAAGATAAGTAGCTATACTTTGAACACTGATCGAAGGGTTGCCTGGACAGCATCTATAAGTTTTTCCTCATTTTCTACATTCACTTCAGTTGGCCGGATGGCTTTCTTTGGAGTAGGATTGCCTGTTTCTTGAAGTCTTCAGAATGATGCACAAAATACTGTGTGAGGAGGTTGGTGTCTTTTAGGATATTTTCTTCGGTATTCTCGAGCTGCTCTTCTGGAGTTACCATAAGAATACCCAGATTCAAATACAATATCTGCATGTTCCTGAGTCGTGAAAGAATGTACTTTTATTCAAAACGTACACCAAGTGCCAAATGAATAATTAAAATAACGTCAATTACCATATCAACCGATATTTTCTGTCGGTCTACTTAATCAAAACATGGAAATAAATTTCTTCAAATGCTTGTAACTTCGAAACGAGAACGAATCAGACCTATGTTCATAGGATAAAAATGTTTAGAATAAGCACAGCAACCTTCTGTCAAAGTTTGTCATAGAGCTTGTAGGACACCCTGTATAACACATGGTCGAAATATTGACGGTAATTCTACAATTCAACATTTTGTGTTTTTACGAAATATTTCAATTTTTTTTAAGAAATCAATCACACTCCAGTTATCCTTGTAGCCTCCTCAAATTTGATCATATATGTATTTCGAAAGAGCATGGAATTGGCTGTGACACAAGATTCTTTTGCATCAAAGAATTTCTTACTGCGGGCGTGGTAAGTAGATAAACATATAAGTTCTTAGGTGAAAATTGTCAATGATATTTTTCCAATAGGTTAATCGATGAAAAATGAATAATTACGATCATGTTTTCTCTTCAGCAAAAACTTCCGCATTCAGTTATCTTCCGAATGACCTATCAACTTTTGTACCAGCTGTTTCTTTTCAGCCTCAATATCATGGCTAACGTGATAACAACGAAAAATAAGGAATTTTTCAAACATGATTTTCTTTCGTTCTGATGCTCTTAATGATTGAATCAGTTGTTTTCCTGATTGAGTATTGAAGTAACTCTAAGTAGAACTGTTAATTTATCTGTCGAGTCAAACGAATGAACTAAATTTTATTAATACATATTCTAAGAAAGGAGTTGAGAGAGGACAAAATGCTGTAACAACGCGCTATAAATAAGTTAACTATAAACTCCAACCAAATGTTCAAATTGGCTACCACCTTGTTCAATACATTTCATACATTTTTTCTTACTGAATCTACAACCTTGCATAGTTCAGAACGTTTCTGTCCCATTTCTGCACAACACAATTCGATTCTATTTATCAGATTATCTCGAGTTCGAACGCTTATTTGATAAACTTTTTCTTTTAATGTGTTCCAGACTTAAAAATCCAAAGGGGTAAGATCACGGCTTCTTAGTGGCCATCTTACTGGACCGTACCTTCCAATCCATTGTTCTCCGACATATTCATTTAGTTGGTCTCGTCGAATTCTTATAACATTACCGATATTTCACGAGTGCCAACCTGAGTCAGTTTTAAGTAAGAAAAACTTGATAGACCTAAATCATGGCCAACCGTGATAGTCTATTAAAGTGAATGGAGTATATATGACCGCTTTGGCAACGGAAAAAGTGCGTAAAAGATCCTGACCTCACGTCAGTGCTTTTCGAGCTCTTTGCGAAGTAGATTATCGCAATTGAGAACACACCACAAATGGTACTTAATTTTTCTATTCCTTGAAGTAAAACCTATAAATGAATTTTTTTGGATTAGTCTTCGAGTATTTGAAAACAAGATAAGATAACAAAGTTGATTATCTCCCCTTTTTTTTGACTTGTAAATAACTGACGAACCTTTTTTTCACTGAAAGTAATGACAAACGATAATGAACGTCAATCCATTACTCATTCACTCAACGTAAATTGCTTTCTTTATCGTTTAAAGATGCGACTATTGTTTCGAACAATTGAAAGATAAGACAATAAATTAAATAAATGGAGTGAAAAATGGAAAATAATTAACATTGTGCATTCTCACAAAAGAATTAAGTACATCCAAAAAAAAAATTTCAAAAAATACTCACTGACGACTGCAGAACGACACCCAACGGTTCCGTTTTTGCGCGCATGTTCTAGAGAATGGAGTGCTATCGTTTTGTCGAAATGTCTGTAATTCCATGACTAGGGTGGACTCACTGATGCCGAATCGGCTGTCAAAATCGAGTCTGTCCGGCCGGCCGGCCGGCAATCAGGCCGTCCGTATGCACGATTACAGTCAATCCTATCGACCTGAAACTTCTGAGTAGGTTGCATTCCGAAAAACGACGGTTAAGTTCATCAATGGGCAAAATCAGCCAAACGGTTTCGAAGTAATAGCCTTTTGAAATTTTGACGTTATTTTGGCGATACTTCAAAAACTACTGGAAGGATTGTATCGAAACTTTGCACTTTGGTGGAGTACAGCAAACAACTTTTCGCGAAATTTTGTAGGGATCAAACTATCAGTAAATTAAAAAAAAAGATTTTTTAAAATTTTTTTCGAAAAAATTTTTTTTTCGCTTCATATTCCACAGCAGTGTATCAAATTTCAATTCGATACGGTTATTAGTTCTGGATATATTGGGAAAAATATATGAAATTTTGTGGTTTTCTTCCCGATATTGTTGTTTTTACGCGCTGTTCTATGGAACAGCGCGTTAGCACGATGTTCGTAATTTTCGAATTTTGAGCCGAAATCGCTCTCAAAAGGCTAGGTTGGACTCGCTGATGGAGAATACGTGGTGAAAATTGATTCTGTCCGTGCGGCCGGTCGTCCGTCCGGACGGCCGTGTGCGTTAACTTTCGAAAGGAAAGGCCTAGAGTCTTGAAATTTTCAGGTTAGGTTTTGATCCTTGATATCTCGGTTAAGTTCGTTAATGGGCCAAATCTGCAGAATGGTTTTTGTGTTGAGGCCATTTGAAATCATGATTTTCAAATTACTCGAAAAATGATCATCTGATCGAAATGAAACTTGGTTGGACGATGAACAGTATCGATAAGAAGAATTATATATCGGAAAATTAAAAAAAAAAAAAAATTTTCTGGAGATTTTCAAATAACATTTAAATTCCATTGAAATTTCCAAGTCGTCATTTCGCAATGTGAACCGGTGAAACTTGATTGGATGATGAACAGTATCAATAGGAAGAAAAAATTTTAAAAAAATTTTTTTTTGGAAATTTGCATATTGCTGAAACACAACTTTGTTCAGAATTTCGTGATGATGGTGTCATTAGAACAATCTGAAAAAAAAATTCAAATTTTTTCTTTCAAATACATATTTAATATTCTGTGATCTTCCTATCATATTATCCTCATTAAATTCCGTATCGACCTTCGATAAAGTACTGGATTTCAATTCTATCTTTATTTTTGGAAATATTTGGGAAAATAAAAGTTTGAATGGGTATATCTGTGGAGTCATTGGGTGAATTTTACCCATTCACGAATTCGGCCTTCGTAATTAAGGTCCAATCCTGCTCTACAAATATCGAGTTTCCAAGTTGTTTCTTTCGGGAGTTATTGTGTTTACGATCCGGCTGTTAGAATTCTAAATTATAATTATTTTAAGTGATTTGTTCGATTAGTTTATTACTTGTCCTATACTCATCTGTGTCCAATTGGATGATGAATATCTAACGATCCCAAAATGAGGAAATTATTTGATGATCTATGACGAAATTTTGCCATTATTTTACATGTTCTGAGTATATCCAAGGATACCTACGTTTTTCGAGGCCCCAAGAGGAAGATCAAGTGTGAAGAATTTCATTAACAATAAAACGAAGAAAATACCCCTCAGAATTTGAGAACGAATTTGATATCATTCAAAAACCGAGGAGGAAAGATAGAACCGTCATGAGATGTGAGCCAGATTTGTTTATAATCTGTGAAAAATTATCCAAAATATCAGTTCGGAATAACAAAATCAATAGTAACATTACCAATTACACCTATGATTTCTGTCGTACGTAAATAAATATCATATTTCATTTTCTTTCGAAGAATTCGATTGATTAATTTTTTTCTTTGCATCTTTCTTTCGATGCGCTCAATAGATTTGTCATAACCATATTGTTAATCGATTAACTCTTTGAGTTCACTGTGGATAGAATACTGATAACAAAACAGTTTGTAACTACTCTCTAATCCACTTACACTTTCTGCGTCTAAAGCACGTTTCGGAAACCAAGTTTCCTTTGTCCAAGACATATCGTCACTAACTACAGGTAGAAGTCTGATGATGAAGCTTGATGTCGGACGAGTGGGAAGATGATATACAAGACCAATAGGAAAGTATTGTTGAAGGCCATATGGGACCCTCCCACTCGTTCAACATGATACTTCTACCTGTAGTTAGTGACGATATGTCTTTGACAAAGTCATGCATTGGCCGCTCTAGTATATTCTATTCTCTCTGATCTGTACACCGGACCTTATTGTAGTTGTTTCACTGACCGTTATAGATTAGAGGCAGGGGTTCATTTCCGACTATCTTTCTTTTATTTTCATGTCAAGCATGTTATAGTTATGGTTATACTTCATACAATGAGGTTATGATGTTATATATTTCGTAACTTTGTTTGTCATAAAAAAATTTGATTATTTTGCCTTGAAAACGGAACGAATCGTTCTAAAACATTGGCAAAATCATAACTGATTTGTTATCAATTTGTCTAACTCGCTAAGAATATTCACCCATTCATTTCAAGTCATATCTTCGAAATTTTTTTCAATGGATTCCCTACTATCAATAATCTTTCATCTTATCTTATTCTTTCCTTAGAATCAACATACTCCAGAGCGTGAACTGTGAAATTTTGTGGGGGTTTAAATTTGGAGTGTTGAAGCAGTTCCAAAAATTGAACATCGGTTTTTTGGGTCTATCGTTATGTGTAAGGAAAGTACCTAATTGACCAATAATCACCATAAAAAATTGTTATCTACATAGCGCTATCTGAAGGACAAAACTAAATACCGGTTTTATCAATTCATTATTTCTCAAACAAAACTATAAATACAAATGAAAGCAAAGTTTTTTTCAGGTGTTACATTTCAACGAACAGCGAAATGAAGTATCAGTTGTGGTGTGTTGTACTTTCATTGGTAGTGTTTCACTTTGTAGAAGGTGAGATTTTTCTTAAATATTTCCTCAATCAATAACGCGAAATGAAGAAGCATCAACAACTGTGTAGAATCTTCAGCATTTCGAATATTAATTTTTTTCTGTGGTTTTTTTATTCCTTACTCATCACAATGTTTGACGAAAATAATTGAAAACTAACTGTGTGTGGTCTATAGGGGTGATTCAGAACAATCTGGTAGGGTCTTATTGCAACGAGTCTGTTCTAAGTAAAAAACTCTACCCTTTTGCCCAAATGACTGTTTTTTTCGAATTTTTAGTATAAAATTCCACGATAACTTTCGAAGAAAAAGACCTAACGGCATACAATTACCAGGTCAGGTGTGGAGACTGAATAGGCCAGTTGATTCTATTGATGGGCAAAATCCGCCCAATCGTTTTTGAGTTGAACCTGTTCGAATGTTCGTTGTTATATTATTTCCTCAATGACTAGAGAAATACGGATGCCATAGAATTCAATCTGCTTATTAGTTGTGAAATACTAACAAGCAAACTTGTGCAGAATTTTGCACCATACACCTGCCGGGTATCGAATTTCATTTATACCGAAAATGTTATTTCGGAAAAATTGTTTTTAGAATATTCCTCATGGATATGAAGGTGAAATCTCTTGGTCAATTTTACCCATTCATGAATTCGATCTTCGTAACCAAGCATCAAATCTGCCCTCTACTACCGAGTCTACAATTTGTGTCTTTTGGAACGAAATAACTCCGAAAGACTTAATGGAACGATATTTGAAGCGTATGTTTGAGGCTAAATTAAGAAGGTCGAGTTCGTGAATGGGTGGAATACGCAAACTGATTCCGTAGGTAAACGGTCTTTCAAAACCAACGCAAGATTTTAATGAAATAGAAAACACGTTTTTAAGAGTTTTAATTGTTATTTGTGTATTGAATCATAAAGTGAATGGGAAAGGATTATTTATGGAAAAACACACAAATGGCACACGCACTCGTTTGTCGAAATTTTCGATGACCATTCTGCATAAATGTGGCTGATTTTCGTTGATGCAACGTTTAATCTTCTCCTTTAATGCACTAGTGATGGTAGGCGTGTTGACATTGACCTGTGATTCAAAATAACCCCATAAAAAATCCAATGGTGTTAAATCACAAGATCTAGGGGGCCACTTCTGATCCCCGAAACGAGAGAGTAGGTATGCACGACCTGGAAATGTTTCATGCAGCAATTGAAGTGTTTCACAGGCTGTATGGCATATTTCACCGTCTTGTTGAAACCACATATTGGCAACATCCTCTGAATAAAGAACATAAGGAAGGAGCATACTGCCTCACAAAGTGGGTCCGGGATGGATGTTGCATATGGCCGACTTTCCTTTCACTTTGAAGAGAGAACAACTTGTTCCGAGACTTCTTTGTCTGAAGAAACTAACTAACATAAGTCATAATTGGAGGTTCAATATGGGCGCCTATGTCTCACTTTTATACGAAGTAAAAAAGCGTTATGCTCCTTCCTGTTGTTCTTTATTCAAAGGCAACATCAATATCATCCAATTTCGGCAAAATGAACTGTATCACCAAACACAATTGTGATTTGTTTTTCGACAATCCCATGTGGTCCTCAGTACCCATAATCCATTCAACGAACTTTCTTGCCTGTGCAAGGTGATAAGGCTTCAGTTGTTGTGTAAATCGAATTGTGTAAGCTTGAATACACAGATCTTGAGCAAGTACCTACGCGCTGAAGAGAGCTTCTTGAGTTTCGGTTCATTTCAGATCAAAACTCTTTCATTTAGGAAAATAGCAGTATCGATATGGGTTTCAGAGAATGTTAAAAGAAATAAAATTCTTTATTCGATATCACTCAAATGTGCAGCTTCGTTTTATTTATTCATTAAAAACATAGAATATCACTGCCGTGAAGGTAGCAGCTTCCGCGCGCATGTTCAATGGAGATGACCGCTTTGGCAACGAATTTGAACATGCGAGCAAAAGCTACTGCCTTCACGGCAGTGCTTTTCTAGGTTTTCTTCTATAAACTACTGGCATTCAATTAGATCTAGTCGGTATTTTTGGATATATTGAAAAAATTTCGAATGGTTATATCCACAGAATCATTGGGCGGATTTTACCCATTCACAAAATGGATTGAATTGAAATCCAGTACTTTATCGAAAAATGAAAGTCCGAAAGTCTTCAACAGAATCTAATGGGGATAAAATGATAAGAATATTAAATATTTGAAAAAAAAATGTTAATTTTTTTTTTCAAATTGTTCTAATAACACGATTATCACGAAATTTTGCACACTTCAGCATTTTGAACCCAGCTGCGAGGTTTCATCATGATTGAATCAGCATTATTTGAGTTATACCGAAAAAACAACGATATCGAGAAGAAAACCTCGAAATTTTACATATTTTTTCCCAATATCTCCAAATATCGAATTGAAATTCGTTACACTTCTGTGGAATTCAAAGCTCAAGGTATGAGCAAATTTGTTTCCAAATATGATTAGAGGTTTCTGAAAAAAAAATTTTTCACAAAAAATTTCAACAATTTTTTCAAACTAAATGGCCATTCGATCCCAACCAAATTCTGCTCGAAGTTGTGCGTTGTTATTTCTCAACGAACTGATAAATTTCAATCCAATCGCTTTGGTCTGAAATATCAGGAAACCAAAACCTGCGGCCCATATGATACCAGACCTACACAATTGAAATATCCTCGGCATAGATTAACTATCATTGAAAAGGGTCCCGAGTATCAGTGCATAAGATTATTCAATGAATTACCGACCCAACTGAGAACCATAACCGAATTGAAAGACTAAGAAGATTATCTACAAGATTTTATTGAATGTTGCGATACTGTGTTAAGCAATTTCTCGAGTATGATATTTCAAAGTTAATTTGACACAATTTCATTTCAAGTGTAACTTCATTCGAAATGAAGATTATTATTATTATTATCATCATTACTATTACTATTATTATTGGTTCCGGTCTCACAACCTTTCGGTTGGTGTGTTCCTAGCTGTGGATTGTTACCAATCAAGTGCAGCTAGAAAGCTTCTCATTTCAGGTCCAGAAATCTCCGAGTGATGTTCGCTGTAGATAGGAGTACGGGGTGTTGGAGTCTGCTGATCACGCTACTGTGTGTGTTTAGCTTTTTCAATTAGTCCAGGAGAAACTAGGGTAACAATCCTAGGGTAGAGATGATAACGGGTGCAATAACTACTTCTCGAACATTCCACAGAGTTTTCAATTCAAATGCTAATTGTTGGTATTTCGAGATCTTTTGGTTTCTACTTTTTTCCAGGTTGTTGGCATTCACGACAGTAAAATCAACAAGGTATGCTTTGGCTTCTCTCTTCTTCCAGAGGATGACATCTGGTCTATTGCTTAGTGTCGTCAATTCTGTTAGGACGGCACGGTCCCAGTATAAAATGTATCTGTTTTCCTGATCTTGTTGGATCGGTTGCGGCTCGTACTGGTACTCAGGTGTAGTGTATTTTGCTATTAGTTGATATCTAAGAGCAATCTCTCGGTGAATCATTTTTCCCATGTTATCATGCCTCATTTTATATTCTGTTGGTGCTAGTTGTGCGCATCCGCCTATAATGTGTTCTAATGTTTGATGGCATCGACGGCATTTATCTGATTCTACAGGCTCTTTCTTTATCATTATTATTATTATTATTCGATGTTATCTCCTTGAGAAAGTGTTAATTTTACCAGTTGCAGGCGTTCGCCAATTCAAGTGATAAATTTGTGTGCAGTTTATTCAGCGTTTTCCTAAATAGTTGACATATTGATAATATCACCGAATGTTGCATTTTAGAAACGACGGACTCGTTGATTTTCAGCTCTGACAGATGTTTGGGCAGTGATTTAGGTATAAACCCTGTAGTGGAAATTATGATGGGAAGAATTTTAACGCTTTCGACCCTCCATATTCCATTGATTTCTGCTTTAAGTTCTTTGTATCTTCTAATTTTTTCAGTGTAGGTGGACATGATGTTATGACTATTAACTACTGCATAATCTATGAGATGCTCTATCTTTTTCTTCTTGTTCCATATGATGATGTCTGGTCTGTTGTGTCTTACAGTGCGATCGGTGTGTACGGTTCTATTCCAATATAAGGCATAATTTCCGTTTTCGATAAACGGTTTGGGGTTGTATTTTCAGTACTGGTGGTCTTCTTCCTTATTGAATATTTTGCATTCTATTGCTTGGTGCAGTATTTTTTCCAGATTATCATGCCTTGTAACATATTCTGTTTGGCTTAAAGTTGTGCAGATTGGGTGCCACACCATCTGCATTTGTCATTTGTAAAGTTTGGTCTTTCACTAAATGTTTTCGGAAGTTTTTTGTTGATACCTGATCTTGAATAGCGATGTGAAAACCCTCTGTTTCAAGAAAGGTCTCCCTTCGGTCAGCCATTTGTACGACATCTCTTCGTCGACATATTCTTGGTGGATTTCGTTGGGATATCTTATCGTTATTATTATTATTATTATAATCATAATCATTGTTATTATTATTATTATCGAAGCCACTTCGCCGATTTGTCCCATTAAGGAACTTAACCGCCGCATTCCAATGCGCGACCTAACCTGAAAATTTCGAGTCACCAGTTGGCTCCGTTCGCTAGTTATCGTTTCGTCGGCCGGACGGATGGCCGGCTGGCTGGACAGAATCGATTTTGACACCAGATTCGTCATCAGTGAGTCCAACCTAGTAGTTTGAGACCATTCTCTGCTAAAACTTCCAAAATATCAGACATTTGGACAAATATAGCACGCTGTTCCCCTACAGATTGTTCTGTAATACCGTTACATAATATCTCACAATATACATTCATTGTCTGCAGCGTATCACGTCTTGAATGACGAATTTACTTATTATATCAACTGCAGTATATACATATAGTATAATGATTGTATCAATATAGCCTTTATAAAGTAGACTCCTTTGTATTCAATATTTGAATTTAATTTATTCGAGTTGTTTGAAAATACCTAAATGGATCAAATTTACTCGAACTTAAGACCTATCACAAGTAAATCAATTGATATTTATGAAAGTATTTCAGATCATCATAGAAATTGATATCAACTCACACAAGTGGGCCTCCTGGAGTTTTTTGCGCCTTTTAATTGTTCTCATGAATTTCCAAGTATTCTTCAGTCCTCAGGCAATAAGAGTGATAATGCAATAAGTCATTGGTTTAACTTTTTTTTTAATTCTGCCCTTTTTATATTTCGTAGTTCAAAGTGAAGATACGAGTGAGTCCAAGAATATAACATGCTTTGAATGCAAGGAAAGTGAAAATGATTATGATTACTGCAGACGTTTCAAAAAAATTACAACTACATGTAACGATGGAACGATGTGCTACCAATTTCGCTTCAGCGAGTGGATCGTTGGTGCTCTAAGTTCATGGAATAAATATTGGTACTTGAGAGGTTGTACTGACGATAAAAATATATGTGATCGTGAAAATTATTACCAATGCAGCGTGTGCCACAAGGACGAATGCAATACAGAAGTACTTCAAGTAAACTAGTAGTGATGATCCGCAATTTACAGAATAAAAATCTTTTAACACGATGGCTTATTATTGTCTCGAAAAATGTCGAGATTTCTCATACTAGGAGCCGCCCTTTCAGTACAAAGCTGTCCACGGGACTTACAGGGGATATCCATTTAGGACTTGGGAATATTTCTTGGATATTTTATCTTTGTTCTGGGGAGATCCTGGGGATGTAGAAATGGGCCTTATTTCTCCATCCCATGGATATTCTCTATGTGACTTTCACTATATCCTTGGAATGTACAGAGTTCATCCTGAAGATATCCATAGGCATTATTACTGGAGTTGTCGTGTGGATTACATCAGACGACCAACAGGACATTTACAGGATAGGATGTGGAGATACTTACCTATGGAATTTTCAATTATTTCAGAAATGTGAAACAATATACCTACATACACAATAATGAATATGTGTCAGGAGAATAGACTTTATCGAATATTCCTGATGAGTATCAGGTAAAGCGCTTTTTGACATCAGGCCATCATCACTACCTCTAAAACACAAACGCTCCGAATTTTACACGATGGTTTATTATTTTCTCAGTTAAATAACCCAATATCATTGATATCTCGAAAAAAACATATATATTATTCATAACTCATTGGTTTTTCACAACACGTCTTCGGGTACCAATTACATGAAAAATTCATGTGAAACAATGAAATCTTAGCAAAAACTCTTGTATAATTGAATAACTAGAAGAGACGTTCCACAGTTGTTTCACCTCTCTAGCGAACTTTTTTGCCAATATCTTCGAAAACGAATATCGGTCGAACTGAAATTCAGAACACTGTTTTTAGATGTTGACTCTAAGACCTTGATATTTAGGAAATGGGCTCAAACATTCAAATCAACACCAATATATAAAACTAAATTCAAGATTTTCCGCTACTATCAAAAGTGGAGATGTGATTTCTATTAGGATTCACCTTTGTTCTGAAAAATATTATTGAAATGGAAAAAAACTCACCTTTCCTGTGCAATTTATCTGAAAAAAAAATTTTCACATTATCAGATACACTCAACTAAGGCTCCTGAGGCTGAGGCTCCTACAATTCTCAATAATTGCTGAGTTTTCCGGTTTTTTATTATTTTTTTTGCGTTTATCCTCCAATTTGTTTCATCATATACATGCTCATTATCTTTTATATATTAACCCTCATTTCAAACTCTCAGTAGGAAAAATATTGAATTTCGATTGAAACCAGTAGTGGTAATCCACAATTGACGATAATTGTACTATGCAAACCAAAATTGATGGAAACCTCCGGTCAACTGAATTTTTTGGAAGTCTGCATTATTTTGAATTACGCTACTTTATTCGCGTTCTGCATGTTGAAGTGTTATTCAGTTATAGAAGAGTATTTATCGAGAATTCAATGTTTCAAATGAATTTTTTCATGGGGTTGGTTTTTGTGTTGTGAAAAACCAATGATTTATGAATAATATATAAGTTTTATTTAAGATATGAATGAGCTTCATGAAGAAATGTAATCTTGAATCCCGTGATCCGCAGTGTGATTTCTATGAATAAAAATTCTTATCCGATTTTCAGTAGTTATGTTTCAGATATCGGGTGAGGAAACCCCAAAATATTTAAGTTGAAATACTTACGATTATGAAATTGTCAAGAATATCGATGGGGTATTTGCACATTGTATTTATGAAATGATTAATGAAAATTTGGTATTCAATATTTTCATCTAATTTCAGATATGTGATTCTGGATGAAAAGTTAACCGATTATTCCACTGAATTCCAATCTTAGAACCGAATGCGATTATTCATTTTCGGGATTATTGGAAATTTGCATCGTTTTTCTTTATAACTCAGCGATTACTGGTCAGAAATCATCCGGGTGAGAATTTTTAGCTTGAGTTATGCAACAGTAATCATGAGCTCCATGAAAATGCGGTGGTAAGTTTTCGAGAAATATTTTTTTTCTTCCAACCCCCAATTTTAGGCCTTTAGGGTACACCGATCCTGCTGAAAAGCATGGAGGATCGATGCCGTCTGTCTGTCCGTATGTGCTCTAACTTTCGAAGGAAAGGACCATATGCATAATTCTGGTCCAATAATATCTGCAGAGATAAGCAATGTCCAATTTTTGATACTCGTCTAAAACACGTGGCCGACCACTTCTGGGCAAGTACTTTACTGCGCCATGCTCTTCAAATTGGTGGAAATTGTTGCTAATAGTACCTTGGCAAATTTGATTTTCCGGATATTAAGCATTGAATATACACACTTCATTTTGACTTTTTTTTATCCCCACATCCCAGCAATATCGAGACTTTCGCTGCCTTTCTTACAATACCGTTTTTGATAAACAAATTTGAATAGAACACTTTGAAGGTAATCAGATTGATAAACTTGATTTTTCAAATCAGTTTTACAGGAAAATACTGTTTTGAAATGACGAAAAAAAATTATTATTTATCGAGGTATTAAACATAGCACAAAAAATTCAACAATTTATTCATCTTCTTGAAGAACATCATGTGCTGAATATACCTCCGTGTTATTTTATTCCACTTTCATTGAATGAAAGTATTCATCACAGCTGAAATTGAGGTGGAATAACAGAGATAGTGTATCCACACGGATATTCACAAAAATATTGATTCTTGAGCATAGCACAATTCGGAAAATTCGTCTTGAAAATGTGTCTTCCCTGCATCAAAAGAGAAAGAAAATAGTTGAGAAGTTTTTGGAACATAAATAAGTGTAATCTATTCATCGACGTGTGTCAGTACTAAACAGATTTGAAAATATATTTTCCAAATTTTTCTGAATATTCTTTAACGAAAGATTCCCTACTATATTTCATGGTTTGTTCATACGTGTTTTTCAGTTTATGCACTAAATTTTCTTAGGAAAATTAAAACCACGAACTTTTTCCAAAGGATCGCTGATCAAAACTTCGTTGAAAACATTACACAAATTCTATTCCAAACGCCAAATTTCTTTGTTACTTTCATTGGAATAAAGAAAATCGTCAATCTATAAAGGTTCACGAGATTTCAATCTAGCAATTTTAGTATCCTGGATATAAGACATAATTGGAAATAAACTCGGAAAAATTGATATTGATCCCAAGACTTTATCACTGCAACCTGTCTATGAATATGAGGCGGTACTATATTTGGAAGAACTGTAACCACTGTAGAGGTGTAGCTCTTTTGGTCCTACCAATGATTCTCTGCCGTACGAAGAGTAGTAGGGTCAGCATCCCATGAAGAACCAGCAATTTTGAAGAATATTATTCCTAGATTGCAACTTCAAGATATAAATTGAATAAAAGGGGAGCTGAAACTGATCTTTGTGGGAGTCCATTATTCACAGTTTTAAAACTACCACTAACATCATCAATAAAAACACGGAGTCTTCTGTCTGATAGCCTATTTTCAATCAATCGAATTACCTATCCATATTATAGATAATTATGAAGTTTGGATTTTTCCACACCGTATCGTTAGCTACTGAAAGATCAACAAACGAATCCCCCGTTTTCAATTTTCATTGAAATCTGATTCAATAAAGGTAGTAAGGCGCACAACCTGATCAGAACAAATTCTGTTTTTCCTTAATCCTCCCTGAAAATTTGACAGAATATTTTCAACACATGATTTCATTCTGAACAAAATCAATCTCTCTAAAATTTTTAAAGGTACACTCAATGAACTCATGGGCCTATAGCTAACTGGGTTTGACGATTTTTTTCCAGATTTCACAATTACTATAACTTTGCCTCGCGAACTTTAGTTGGAATATTTCCAATTTAAACTTTCATTATAAGAAGATAATAGCCAAGACAATGTCTTTTTGGCCAAATTTTTTATGAAAAATCCCATCGGAATCTGCAGATTTCCGAGATCCAGTACAATTTATTGCAGGCTTCAATTCATTCATGTTGAATCGACAAGTTATAACATCCAAAACTGATGATAATGATCTCAATCTATGCAAATTATTTTGCATTTCTTTACTTTTTGAACTTGAAATTTCAACCAAATAATGAACATTTACAAGCCGACGAGCAATCAGTTCCGGATTCATTTTGAGGATGACTTAGCAAGAGGAGCTGCTTCACCTTATTTCCGTAAAACATTCCAAGAACTTTTAGTCAAATGAGTAAAATTCAAATTCAATTCCATATCATTTCATTCATCTTCACGAGCAATGTTCATAGATTCCAATAATTTGTTTGACTTATCAAGAGTTGGCGGAATTTTTCTGTTGCTGCTTTCACTACTACAATGAATCAGGAATAATATTATAAGAATGGCGAAAACATCTGATATCACTTTTTTTTTCTCTGCATTTATCCCATCGAGATTTTTGGAAATTCCATCTGAGATTTGGTTAAGGTGCATTTAAATAAAGAGCATTTTCTAAACGAATTAAAATTGGACGATGTTGACTTCGTGGAAAATCATTGAGAACCTAACGATCAACAGAAAGAGGTGTTGAATCGTTATCGCTAGAAACTATGCTCAAGACTGGATTGTATCACCTATTCCATCTCTCACGTCAAAAGCGAGATGAAAATCGTTCATCTTCAATCCATTCAGTTGAATCACCACAATGAATTGAAGAACCTGAAAAATTATGTTGAAGTTGAAGTGTTTGAGACAAATAAGGGTATAAGATATTGATGATAAAAATATCACAAAAATTGAAAGCTATAAAAATTCTCCATCATCTTCCCCTTCACGAATCAATTCCACATACCGACTTACGATTTCCCTACATTACAAGCTACGCAATGAAAAGAAAATCATTTAATATATAACCCGCTATGGAACCTCTTTTACGGAGTTTGTCTTCAATTATAGTGTGTGTTTCCTGAATAAGTATGACTTCAGCGCCACAGTCGATGGACAATTTTGATAAATAATCACTTTTTTTTGGGAATCCCTTCAATATTATTTGAATTCATAATATTGAATCTGCTCTCTGACCGAGAGGTTCTATTAAACCAGTTCCAGATTTTCCATAACCTCTGGTAAACGAGGGATGCTACAGGCCCCTTATATTGGGGAATCATCTCCCATAGTTCAAAAACTGCTATTTTATCTTATATAATCGATTGATTTATGGATTCGAATTTAAAAGCTGGGCAACCTGAAATGTGCAATTATCTATTGGTATTGATCCTAGCGTGTGAAAGCAGTTGCAAAAAATTCAACATTCCCTTTCGAGTCAATAACTAAAGGGTTTTCCAATAAGAGGTGTTATTTTGAAAAGCCCGCTATTTCGGTAGATGTCATTTTTTGACACTTAACAAGTATAACTACGCCATTAATAAAATGGAACGATACACGCTTCAACAACGCATTCAAATTATTAAAATTCACTATAAAAATGGTGAAAATTTGGCAGAGGCGGTTCGTAAAACTCGAACATATTTGGGACGTCGTGAAGCACCTTGTCGGACCGCAATAATGAAATTGGAGGAAAAATTCGAGCTGTTGGGACAAGTAAGTGATGTGAAGAATAAAACCCGTGCACGTCGCTCAAGAACAGCCGAGAATATCGCTGCTGTAGCCGAAAGTGTTGAAGAAAACCCAAGTTTGTCCATTCCGCGTCGTTCTTTGGAATTAGGCATTCCTCAAACGTCATTACACCGTATTTTGTATAAGGATTTGGGTCTTAAGGCTCATAAAGATCAGTTAACACAAGAACTCAAGCCGGCCGATCATCAACGACGTCGTGTCTTCGCTGATTGGGTCGTTGAAATGCCACGTGAAAGAGATGGTCTACGCCAATAGCCCAGCGTCGATTTAAGATCTGAGAGATGGAATTCGTGAGGTTATCGAGGACATAGGGCAGCCACTTTGCGATTTGGTTATGGAAAATTTCATTAAAAGGATATGGTCCTGTAAGCGTGGTCGTGGTGGTCATTTGCCTGAAGTTATTTTCCACTATCAACGGCATAGCTCCTTCTTTATAATGAAATAAACATCCGATCATTTATATTGAAAGATGGCATTTTTCACTGAATATCAAAATCTGATCTGTATTTTCGGAAATATTGGGAAAATAAAATTTTGAATGGGTATATCTGCGGAATCGTTGGGTCGATTCTACCCATTCACGAATTCGGCCTTCGTAATTAAGGTCCAAACCTACTCAACAAATATCGAGTTTCTAAGTTGTTACCGTGTTATTGTGTTTACGCAGTCGGCCGTTAGGCCGACCGTAAACACCATATGAAGCGCAAAGTGAGAGTTGGATATGATGAATGGTTTCCGGAAAAAAAAATTTTTTGGAAAAATTTTTTTTTCGGTATAACTCGAACAATACTGATTCAAACCTGATAAAACTTCGAAGCTAGTTTGAAGATGATGAAAGACAACTTTATGCAAAATTTCATGATAATCGTGTTATTAGAACAATTTGAAAAAAAAATTCTGTTATTTTCTCATCATATCATCCTCATTAGATTCTGTATGAACTGTAATTTTTCGATGAAGTACTGGATTTCAATTCGATCTGATCTGTATTTTCTGAAATATTGGAAAAATAAAATTTTGCATGGGTATATCTGTGGAATCATTGGGTGGATTTTACCCATTCACGAATTCGGCCTTCTTAATTAAGGTCCAAACCTTCTCTAAAAATTTCGAGTTTCTAAGTTGTTTCTTTCGGAAGATATTGTGTTTACGCAGTCGGCCGTTAGGCTTCCTTCCGGAAGAATAAGTTCCGGAAGAAACGACTTGGAAACTCGATATTTGTAGAGTAGGATTGGGGCTTAATTACGAAGATCGAATTCGTGAATGGGTAAAATCCGCCCAATAAATCTGTAGATATACCCATTAAAAATTTTATTTTTCCAATATTTTCAAAAATACAGATTAGATCGAATTGAAATCCAATAATTTATTGAAAAAAAAATTTAAAAAGCACTGCCGTGAAGGCAGCAGCTTCTGCGTGCACGTTCAAATTCGTTGCTGAAGCGGTCATCGACATTGAACATGCGCGCGAAAGCTGCTGCCTTCACGGCAGTGCTTTTTGGATTTCTATTCTCTTAATATTGCCAATAATGCAGATATGATTGAATCGAAATTCTGCACTTGGTTGAAAAATGACGGTGTAAAACTTCGTGCAAAATGTCTTCTGGAAATAGCTTCGAATGTGAACAAGCTCTTTAAAGCTCCCGACCTCACGTCAGTGCTTTTCTAGGTATTTGAAACATTCGAAAAGCAATGGAGGGCGAGCAACCTTCGAAATGGTGGGATCGAAGACATTTTTAATGATTGTAGAATTGACAATAAACAGTAGAGGCATCCTAATCACTGAAACAAGGAACATTTGATCATTTTAACACCTTAAATATTGTAGAGCATCTTCCAGAGACATTAAATGGTCAAAAATGTGACATCATCAGAAAGCAACTCATTCTAATTCATGATCATTATTTTTCTCCATTGAAATTTTCTGTTTTATTCTTTCTATTTCATGCTAACAAGATCTTTATATTTATGAATGATCGACTCAAATGGTAAACTAGAGCTAGATCTGTCATAATAAAATAATATAGACCAAAAATATTTCTCCTCACGCGTCTGTTTCATATATTTTTTTATAAACTATTTTACATTTGAACAAGGTATCTTGTATATCAAACCGGAGAGTTGTCCTTCATCAACTATCCTTCAAATTACTGTCAGCATTTCTTCCTATTATAATAACTTGAACAACGACTCACTGGTTCCGATGTTTGAGGTTTAAATTATGTTTTATAGTAATTTTTATCATTTCCATTATCAGTATTCTCGTTGACTATTTCATTACTGATCATTTTCCTGAGAGTCTTTGCATCATAAAATCAGAGGATGTTCGACGATAATCATAGGCGTGTCGACGCCGTTGTCATGGAAAGGCGGTGCCTTTTTGATGAAACGATAGAGAAATTTCATACCACCACATTCAAGAATAGGGCCCTTGATGTCAACTGATCGTCAAACAAAATCTGAGCGAGTCGATGACGATCTTTTTGCGCGCATGTTCTAGGGGAACAGCGTGCTATAGTTTTGTCCAAATGTCTGTCATTTTCGATGATTGAGCCGAAAATGGTCTCAAACAACTAGATTGGACTCACTGATGACGAATCCGGTGTCAAAATCGATTCTGTCCGGCCATCCGGCCGTGGACACGATGACTGTCGAAGGGAGTGAGCTAGCAACTTGAAACTTTCAGGGTAGGTCGCGCATTGGAATGCCGCGGTTAAGTTCGTTAATGGGCCAAATTGGTCGAATAGTTTCGGAGTTATATCCACTTGAAATTTTGAAGGTATTTATTTTTTATTTCAGAAACTACCTGAGCGATTGAATTCAAACTTGGCA
The DNA here is from genome assembly GCA_958510865.1 of Myrrha octodecimguttata. Classification (NCBI taxonomy): domain Eukaryota; kingdom Metazoa; phylum Arthropoda; class Insecta; order Coleoptera; family Coccinellidae; genus Myrrha; species Myrrha octodecimguttata. The sequence goes on along the minus strand of OY294058.1, from coordinate 66,075,144 downwards.
ATTAGGTGGAATATAACGACGCGCAACTTTGAGCCAATTTTTTTTTCGAAAACTGTTTATCATATCTGGAAAAAAATTCAACTCGGACTTTGAGCTTAATATTTTACAGCAGTTTACCAAATTTCAGTTCGATACGATTATGAGTTTTGGAGATATCTGGAAAACATATGTCAAATTTCGAGGTTTTTTTCTCGACATCGTTGCTTTTTTCGGTATAATCCGAGAAATACTGATTCAATCCTGATAAAACTTCGCAGCTAGATTGAAGATGCTGAAAGACATTTTCATTCAAAATTTTGTGATGATCGTGTCATTAGAACAATTTGAAAAAAAAAAATTTGTGATTTTCCTATCATATCCTCATTAAATTCTGTATAAACCTTCGAACTGTAATTTTCCGATGAAGTACTGGATTTCAATTCGATCTGATCTTTATTTTTGGAAAAATTGGGAAACAAAATTTCGAATGGGTATATCTGATGCGGAATCATTGGGTGGATCGGAGTTTTTGATGCAGTAAATGTGACGTCATGTTGATATCAATAGATAGAGAAATAGTCAAAAATTGAGAGTGATAAATAATTTATTTGCTTATTAGGGAATAATAATTTTATGTTTGAAATTCGCAGCATTCCATGATTACTTCGAAAGGACCTGTGAACATTCCATAGCCCTAATCTACCCAAAACCACCTCATTCCGTTACTTGTGATTTCAAATTCTTTTATTTATTCCAACAATGTAAGCCCCAAACTTCTAAACCGAATAACAGGACCTCTCAAACCGAATCCAACTCGAGAAAGTGATACCATCTCTTTCTCTTTCAGGGTGAAAACAGCATCCCATTTTCGATTCCTGATCACAGGAGAGGCTCATCTTAAGATTTTTCAATTCAGAGTAAATGACCAAAGTTATTGAAGACAGCCAAAATTGCAGACATAAGGGGATGGCTCTCTTCGTACACTGTTGCCACACTTATCGTGATATTCTCCTATTCAATGAAATTGACGTATTATTTATCAGGTGTTTTCTAGATTTTCACTGTGAATATCTGAGGAAAAAATTTTAAAAATTGGAAAAAATTATTTTACAGAAAACCCTCTTCCGGATTGCAGGATTATAGCTATTTTCAATTCAAGACATTGTCAGTGAAAACCTAGAGAAAATCTGAAAATAATGCAAATTTTTTGTCAATGAATATTTGAAATGAATGAACCCTCGAAACTCACCTTGCTTGTAGCGAAATTCATAACCTGGATTTCAATTCAAACTATGCCAGTAAATGTAGATACAGTACAATCTCGTTAAAATGAACACGCGACCGTATAAACCACTTTGTGATATGAACACCGAATTTTTTGTATTGTCTTCTCTGTAATATGAACAAAGTAGAATCTCACTTCGATGAGCATGTTGTAACTTGTCTATTTTATTCAAAGGAATTTATTCGTTTTCACGATTTATCGTCTGTTATCCATTACCGGTTCGCCCTTTCACAAGTAGCCTTGCATTGTTATTTCACGAATATACTATAACCAAGAAAATGGTGAGTCGAAAATTAAGATGTTAAATCTTCATGAGAAAGCCAAAATTTTACAAGAATTCAATTAAGGACTTAGTGTAACCTGACCTTACTGGCGAAAAAATATGGAATTGCTGAACCAACGGTTGTTCCAGAAACTGGAACATGCGCGGAAAAAAACAAAAAAAAACAATTTCTTGAGAGAGTGAACAATTGATTCAGATCGTCCAAAATATGCATTCCTAAAAAGCGGAAATGCCTGAAATGGAAACTCAGCTTCATAAATGCTCAGAATACTGATCCAGAAATAAAAAAGGCCGATTAAACAGAAAGCGTTGACATGTTGCGCTAGTTTGAATATCTCGGAATTCAAAGCAAGTGAAAAATGGCTCCAGCGGTTCGAAGAACGTTATGGTGTAAGATTCTTGAAAATGATAGGGAGAAACTTTTACGTCAGCAAAATCTCATTGGTCCTTTTGAAAAAGAATTGAAGAAAGTCATTAAAGACCATGAATTCAACGACAACATCAAATCTATAACGCTGATGAAACAGGATTACACTGGCGATGGCTATACCAGCAGTTCAAGCTTTGAACATAGCCATCAAATGAGCAAAACAGAATACTCTGGATTTGACTGAGGTATTTACCGTGAAAACAAAACATGAAAAAATCGTTTTTATCGAAATTAAATGAAAGGAAAATCACTTTAAAATAACATAATTTTTCTCCACAAAAGATCGGTCATTATAATTAACATAAATTCCTTTCAAATATGTGATGACTTTTCACATTCAATAAACTTTTTGTTACTTAAAGTGTATTATAATGAATGAAAATCATGACTCAGTCGGAAATACAACCTAGAAAACATGTTAAATAATTATTTTTCCTGACCTTCAGAAATATGAACAGTTCCTATAATATGAACAAGCCAGAATTTCTTGTGTTCATATTAACGCGATTGTGCTGTACCTATTTTGGGTGTAGTTAAAATCGAAGAAGTTCAATTGTGTCTATAAAATACAAAAAATTGAGAAATTGAAGCAAATGAATGCATGGATTAAGGTCAGTCTACGTGCATCTGGAGCACAGAATACACAGATTTACTTCTCTATTCTGTAACAAGACTATAGGTTTGTTCGTTGTACCTACATGAACTACACTAATTACGCTAACTCCACTGATACTGTTCAGTGTGTTTCGTTGTAAACTTACACTCAGTTCGTTGAGGAAATATTGGAAGTCAGTGTAGTCACAGATTACGTGTGCAGTGCATAGAGAGAGGTTATCTTCTGTGATCGTTATGCATAAATATTATTCATAATCATAGACATCTATGGTTGTCTCTGGTTCCTTGTTGGACTTGTTTTGTTCCCTATGTTTGGTTATTTTTGGACGGAATTAAGTTTCATCATATCGTTATTTGAAATGAAATTTTTGTCCGTGACGACTTCAGAAAAACTGTACGACGAATCCACATCACCTCGAAGTGGTAGCGAAAACAAAAGAAACATAGAATTCTGTCATCTTGGGTGTGCGTAAATTCATCTGTCATATATTTGTTTTCTGTGAAAATCATAGAACAGAATGAACTACACTCAGTCCACTCATTCAGTTATCTTTGACTACACTCAGCTGCACTGAGAATTGGAAGTCAGTGGAGTTTGTGTAGTTCATGCAGGAACAACAAACAAACCTAATATGTAGAATTCGATGCGATGAAGAAATTGAATTTGATCTCATAGTGATCCCCTACACAATAAAGCCTTTGGATATTCAACAACACATAGGTGTTTCAGCAAGTGTTATCTGTGTAAATATGGATCTTTCAAGGCTCATATTGTTGTACTCAGGCCGAGTACGGAAAAATGACAACTGAGAAAATTGTTTTATTCTATGAAAATCTAGGGATTAATTAATGTACTACTACTTGAAGATTCACTTTGTAAACTCAGCGTGGGCCATTCGAATCATTCGAATGATATACATATCTAGTTCCTGAAAGAAATCAGTTGGGGCTTTATTGGAGTCTGAATTCAAAATTACAGCACCTCGGTCTGGGAACTTATGATCAAATAGCAGTAAGATTTTCTATCGTTTGCTTGTATATTCGATTGATTCAAATTCGATATAATTTATGCGATCCGAAATGTTTCAGGTGGCTTATTTCATGTTTGGAGGGGCTACAAGACCCCCCCTACATTGCCAACTGAAACCGACAACTGAAATTTTCTTGCCCACCAAAAAACACGAATTCTCGAAAATACAACTGGCAACATGGCCCAAAGTTACTTACTTAGACAGACAGTGGCTTCCGTATGAAATCATCTCCTTATCTGGCTGCGGCTTGCTTGGAGGCAATTCCCACGTGAGTAAATGGCGATCCCATTATTGGAATTTCTACCCGATCGTGCACTCGGGCCAGACATCGTCGAACTCTTGGAGTCAATTAGACGTAAATGATAGATCTGCTGTCAGCCTAAATTAAAGGATTACAACGAATTCGCTGGTGGTTTTCGGTTTTTTCCATATTGTAATTAAAAGTTCATCAACTTGTGATCCTGATTCCCGGAAATGTAAATGAATCATCAGCGTTTTTTTTTCTGTAAAATATGGAATTTGAAGCGTATGCTCATATTTCGACAGGCTTGTTCTGCACTTTGAATTTGAAAGGAATATCATGATTCAGGAACTTTGATTTGGCATTGAATACCGAAAATTTCCATGACTCAACTGAAATTCACAGATATTCTCGAAATACTACTTCAATACTGTTTTCAGGATTTCTCCAGGTTTCACTTCCAATATCTGAAAAAAAAACATCCAAACTGAATACAAAATATTATTTATAGAAGATGCCTTTACAGACTGCGAGATTCGAACCATACATAATTCACAGGAAATGATTCGAATGATTCTTTTTATAAAACGCGCTTGCACAAAGAGGGATTCAAACTAATCGTCAGGTCCAGATCCTCGGAAAAATGATACCTAATCAATAATATTCATAGTCTATGGATTCGTATTTCAGTACTTTTGTCAAATTGACATTTTCCAAAAGGTCAGCAACCCATATTTACTCAAACTTCTCGATTTACACCACTTAGACTGTTTGTTTATGTCACAACTGAAACTGAGGTAAAATGATTGAGATGGTGTATCTACACGGTTAGTCGGAGTTGATTCTTGGAAATTCTGAATATTCTTCAGTAACGGATTCCTTACTGTTAATCTTAGATATCTTTCTTGAATTGCCTTCTAGAATCTACATACGTGAAATGAGAAATTTTTAAAGAGGATTAAATTTGGCATGTGAAAGCACTTGCAAATATTGAACAATGTTTTTTGGGGTCAATTACTATGAGTGAGGTAAATAATTGACCAATCACCATTCAATAGAAATAATTATCTACACACTGTTATTTATGAGGCAAAACCATAAATAACGTTATCATCTAATTATGCATTCAAATGAGAATATAACTATTACTCGAAAAAAAAACCTCATTCTACAGTGTTGAAGTTCAACGAGAAAAGAAAAATGAGGTATCAATTCTGGTCTTTTGTAATTTCATTGATTGTATCCAACTTATTCCACAATAACTTTCCAAGAAATAGACCAACAGGCATACAATAATCGAAATATACGTGGATATTGAATCGACAGGTCAATGGGCAAGATTCGCCTTATAGTTTTCGAGATATATTCATCAAAATTTTGGTTTTTATTTCCTCGACAACTGAATAAATACTGATGTGGTTGAATTCAAACATGGTAATCAGTTGGGAGCTAACGGACAAACGTGTGCAGACCTTCGTGAGAATCCTATATTAGCCGAAATGAAAAGATTGATTTTTCTCAAAATCTCTTTTACAGTCGAGCCCCGAACTTCAGTTCGAACGGATATGGGTTTAACAGTTTAAAAACTCTCAAGTAGTCCACTCACAGGCTCTCAACATTTCGTACACAAGTTTTGTATCGTGTCTGTTCTGGTCGTTCTCTCCGTACCTGGAATACAAAAGGGTTGTTGTTTTCTATTTTGTATATTTTGTGAAGCTTGTTACTTTGATATTTTCTTCCTTAGTTCACTCTATTCTCCTATGTATATTTATGTTTTATTTTATATGTTTTTTAAACCTTGGACCGTCGTTATTGAAGCTTTCTTTTTTAATGTATCCATTTTATTCTTCGAATATATCGGAGCATCTTCAACTGTGAATGAATTGTTTTTAGCAGAAGGTATCTTGCTTCATTAGCAACCATTTTATTCGTTATCGTTTTCTTTTTTTTTTCAAAAACGAGACTTTTTGGAATGTTCATCTCCTTCTCTCCATTAGTTTACAATCCACAATGGATTTAAAGCAGTATAACATGCTTCGAAGCCTTCCGATCGTAAACACAATAACTCCCGAGAAATATAACTGGATATTTGTACAGAAGGTTTGGACCTTGATTACGGAAGCCAAATACGTGAATGAATAAAATCCAAACATATGTGATAGGTCGCGCAGTCGGCCGTTAGGCTGACCGTAAACACAATAACTTCCGGAAGAAACGACTTAGAAACTCGATATTTGTAGAGTAGGTTTGGGGCTTAATTACGAAGGTCGAATTCGTGAATGGGTAAAATCCGCCCAATGATTCCGTAGATATACCCATTCAAAATTTTATTTTTACAATATTTCCAAAAATAGAGATCAGATCGAATTGAAATCCAGTACTTCATCGAAAATAACAGTTCGAAGTTTCATACAGAATTTAAGGAGGATGATATGATGAGAAAATCATATAAATTTTTTTTTTCAAATTGTTCTAATATCACGATTATCACGAAATTTTGCATAAAGTTGTCTTTCAGCATCTTAAAACTAGCTGTGAAGTTTAATCAGGACTGAATCAGTATTTCTCGAGTAATACCGAAAAAATCAACGATATCGAGAAGAAAACATCGAAATTTGACATATTTTTTCCCGATATCTCCAGAACTTATGATCGTATCGAACTGAAATTTGGTACGCGCGCACGTTCAAATTCGTTGCTGAAGCGGTCATCTACATTGAACATGCGCGCAAAAGTTGCTGCCTTCACGGCAGTGCTTTTTGAAATTTTTAGTATATTTTTCAACTTATTATGCCAACGAGCATTCAGAATTCTTATCTTTTTATGTAGTAGGTATCTTGCCGAATTTTTCTGTAGAGAAGTCTCCCTGAATGTTTTGATAAAAATATCTCATCTTCCTGAAATCACTCAAAGCTACTGAAAAAAGGCTTGAAAGTCAGCAATTCAGTTTTCAGTAGGATTCCCTCGAACATTCAATATAAATTTGAAAATACAAAAATGGTTTTCATAGTTTCTGGCGTTTAAAAACCCCGCACGGTCCTTAACTACCGAAATCATGAGAAAAAATAGTTCTTTATTGGCCATTTTCTGCTGTAATCGTCCATCGAAGGCGGAGTGGCTCAAAATCATTGAAAAACGAGTAAAGTTATTTTTCTACTTCTCATCATTCTTAGGGCAAATTAACCTTGAAAATGTGACTTTGAGTAAGTTATTTCGATTGAAATTCTTGTGAAATAATTATTGAAGCTCGTTTTTTTTTTACATTAAGATTTATCGGGCGTGCAGGGCCTATCGAATGGACTGAGCGTCCGCCAGATCTGAACCCCATCAATTTTTATTCGGGGATTTTACAAAAAGCTGGTGTAAGCGACGAAAAGCAACAATAAAGCAGAATTAGGACAGAAACTTTCAGAAGCGCAAAGAAAAATAAAACAAAATACGTTGACGATTATGTATTCAAAATGGAGGAAGGGATCTTGAAGATTTATCGTAGTAAATGGTAATTTGACAGTAATATGTACTTTTATTTCTCATCCAAAAGCAAGTAATTTCACAACTACCAATTTTGAAATATGCTCACATTTTCAATCAGTGGTGAGACCGAAATTATTGTCAAAATTACACAAGCTACAGCTAGTTTACAGGAATTCAAATTAAAATTACTTTAGAAACACATTACGGCTTATAAATTACTATCTTTTCCTCATGATTTTGGTAGTTCGGGATCGTGCGAAGTTCAGAAGCTATGAAAACTCCTTTTTGTATTTCTAAATTGATATTGAATGTTTGAGTGAATCCTACTGAAAAATGAAGTTCTAACTTTGAAGCTTTTTTTCAGTATATTTGGGTGATTCCTGGAAGCTGAGTTATTTTTGTAATTGAAAAAACATTCAGGGGGATCATATTGCAGAAAATTAATCTATCAAATAACTACTACATAAGAGATATGAATTTTTGAAACCTCGCTGGCACAATAAATCGAAAAAACACAAAAAAGTCATAGCTCGAAAACTATAGAATATCGTATAAAATACATGCTACATACATGTCACGTTCCATAACCTTCCAGTATCACTTCCATATGATTTACGTCAAAATTTAATAGGCAAAAATGTCATGTAGACGGAAAGTAAAAGCAAACATGAAATAAGTTAAACTATCTTTATACAATGGTTAAACATGGTGTGATCATCATCTGCTTTTTTGTGATGTGTAAGTACAAATATGGACGTATGTAACTACATGCAAATTCAGAGCACCGACTATATATTTCCTCGTATTTCTAACTTGCTGACCTCACTCTTTTTGCAGATGAGCACACCATGTTTTTCACGTCATTATGTGCACACATCAATTCATTAACTATGTCATCCTGACATAATATATGTCAGGATGATGAAGCATTTATCCTTGGAAACAAGCGAGGGAAACATCGAGATGAATACTGACGTGAAGTCATATACCGATATAATTCAACACCAGATCTGCGCACACTCCGGAATAAAACGCGGCTTCAATACAGAAAATCCATAAAGTTAGCAAAATCAATCTATTTCAGCAATAAAATAAACACCTCTGAGAATAAGCACAAAACAGCCTGGCATATAATAAATAACCATATTAGAAACAGTTGTGACCATCAGCCAGCCAACATCGACGCGGATAGTTACAGTGCGCACTTTTCATCCGTGGCACAAAAAGCCTTAAGAAATCTGCCCCAGCTTAATATTCCCCCCGAACAATCTTTCAAAAAACAGATTCCAGCGCATATAACGTTCAGTTTTCATGAAGTAGGTCAAACCAATGTTAGGGATACAGTCGATAACATGAGGAACAGCAACTCAACGGATTATTATGGACTCTCAATCAAAGTACTGAAAAGGAACATCAACACCATCATTTCTCCGTTAACCCGGCTAATAAACGAGTGCTTGCGGACGGGACACTTTCCTAATTGCCTTAAAATCTCAAAAGTGATACCTGTATTTAAGAAGGGCGACAAAGATGATATCAATAATTATCGACCGATTTCACTAGTGCCAGTTTTCTCGAAAATACTTGAAAAAATAATGTGTTCCCAAATCGTTGACTTCTTTGAATCCAATAATCTACTCACTGATCGTCAGTTTGGCTTTCGTAAGGGCAGAAGCACAATTCAAGCTATTACCGATTTTGTCGGCGCCACTCTCGATTGTTACGAAAACAAAGATTATCGGATTGCATCATTTCTAGACCTGGCTAAGGCTTTCGATTGCGTGGCGCATGTCAAACTCCTACAAAAACTAAAAAAATATGGCTTTGATGGGGAGGCAATCAATATGGTTGAATCCTTTCTGAATGGAAGGTACCAGGTGGTATTTTCGGGCGATTCATGCTCTGGCATGAGTTCTATTGATGCTGGCGTGGTTCAGGGTTCCATTTTGGGTCCCGTTCTATTTATAATTTTCATTAACGATTTGCCTGATTATGTACCAGAAATTGAGACCACATTGTTCGTAGATGACACAACCATAGCGGTTAAGGCTTCAAATTTACAAACACTGCTTGATCTGTCGGATGTGGCGCTGTTGAGACTTACCGAGTGGTTTACTTCGAACGGCTTGATAATTAATGAGAGTAAGACCCAAAATTTGCTCATGACACTAAGACCAATTGATGATAGCTATGGCGGTGACAACCCAGTTAGGTTTCTTGGCGTCCATGTTGACGCAGCACTCACGTGGAGGTCACACGTGGATGAACTTGTGACTAAACTAAGCCGGAATATTTTCGCATTAAGAACATTATCGTTTTCCCTACCCCGAAGTGTGTTGTGCACGGTGTATTTCGCTATGGTAGAGTCCCATTTGAGGTACGGAATTGTGTTGTGGGGAAATTGCGCATATCGTGAAGCTGTTTTTAGACTGCAGAGGCGGGCCATCAGGATTCTGGGGGGTTTGGGATATCGAGACTGCTGCAGAAATACCTTCAAAGATTTGGGTATACTTACATTCCCATCTCTTTTCCTTTTAGAAAATCTGATATACTTACATCAAAATAAAAATAAATATCTGCTGCAGTCGGATGTACATCGCTACGACACTAGAAATAAGAAGTCCCTTATTAGGAAAGATTTCCTAAGATTGAGTAAATCCCAACGGGGTCCGGGTTTTTTCGCGGTGTCTCTGTACAATAGACTTCCTGGTGGGGTGAAAAATCTGCCAATAATTAAGTTCAAAACTAAAATTAAGAAAATGTTGGCAATTAAGGTGTTTTATTCTGTTGACGAATATTTTAATTTGACTCTGGGTGACGTTGACTTCGTGTAAGCTTCTCTTGAAGCATAGTAATGTACTTTATTACATCCAATTTTGGAATTATCATTTTGTGACGTGTGAAAACAATGTTATATTTGTAATAATCACCAATAAATGTCTATCTATCTATCTATCTACAGCGGTCACTCATTCAGGCATCTACTGAACTTGCCCAAGGCTGCTTGACTTTCAGAAAAAATACTCACCCGATATTTCCTGAAATACTGAATTGAAATCTCATATGGCTATCACTCTAAACACACAAGGCAGATTTCGTCATTTCACACCAATTAGATTGTTCAAAACCAGCATCCCTACGGAGGGGTATAATTGAACGAGATAAAGTAAATCTTTCGATTTTGAATTGTTCGAATGAAATGATCGAAAAATTTTGCACGAATTTGCGCATCAAGTTCCAAGTTTCGTCAAGATCGGATCAATATCGTTTGAGTTATTTCGGAAGTATCAATTATTCCCAGGAAATCAGCACAAAATCAGACATATTCTTCTCCAATATCTCCAAATCGAATATCCGATCATGCTGAAATTTGAAACACTGTAGTTAAGTAGTGACGATTTCGATACACTGCTCATGCGATACGGGGAAGTACCAATAAAACTCTCAGGGAATCACCTCATGAAGCATGAAGTGTGAACAGACGTCTGCAATACGTCGATTGACGATCTATTGATGCCGCTGTCCTGCATATTGTCACTGTAAGATGCAGTGAATTTTTCAACTATTCACCAGTAATTATCGGGAAAGGTAGATGTGAACAAATATTTTAAACGTTTGGTCTTATGTTTAGGAAAATTCGAAGAATAGATATCTGTCTGAACTGGAACAGAGTTTTCGAGTTTACGGTGTCGATAAGAATAAAATTTAAACGAAATTGGAGTTAAGCTTTTAGGAAAATATGAATTTCTTAATTGAATTTTCTGAATTTTTCTATTGATTTATTCCTCAGTAAAATCAAGAAATCTGATTGGGCTGAACTAAAGTACTCGGTTATGAAATGGCGGCTTGGAGATTCCAATGAAATTTGAATGAAATATGGAAATGTTCGAAAAAATTTTTTTTTCAAATTTCTCTATGGATAATTGTTCTTATTGCTACTTTTCATCTACCAAGCATATTTTATTCCGACCAGATAAATATTTTTCGAGTTATTGAAAAATCTAAATTTCAATTGGTTGTAACACGAAAACCATACAGCAGATTGAGCCTTTAAAGAACTTAACCGAGAAATTCAGGATCAAAACCCAACTTGAAAATATCAAGACTCTAAGTCCTTTCTTTCGAAAGTAAAAGCATACACGGCCGGCCGGCCGGACTGCCAGCCGGACATAAACCATGGATTTTTCATCAGTGAGTCGAACCCAGTCGTTCGAGACCGATTTCAGTTCGAAATTTACAGACTTTGTGACGAAACGATTACGCGCTGTTCCCCAGAAGAAGCGCTAAATAATAAGGAATAGTGCTCTAGATTCCGGAGTACTTTACAATCAGTGCTTGGTCCTCGAAACACGCCCCATCAGTGCTCGGCGCAGCTGTGCTCAATGGTTATGAAAATAACAATTTCTACCTCCCATAAATTAAAACCTCATTGCTTCAAAGGTGCAATTTGGTAGACCCTCCATATACTCGAATTTCTCGATGAGATGTTTCGATAACGATATAACCATTAAATCCGAATCGCAATTCAACCCCAAAACATCTTCTAGACCTACAACCTCTTTAATATACTTTGACGTATCATGAGAATATTTTTCTTCCACAGCCGAATCATAATGATGACTTTAAAGTTGGTTGTTTCGTTATCTCTACTCCACTACACTCTCATAATGTCTCAGACCATTAACAGGATTACGTTCGTAGTAATTGAAAAGAAAACGGATACTTTATGTCAGTCGCTTTGTCTTTATCTTGTTGTCGGTCCTACAATTTTTCTTGACGTAATGTTACCAATTTAATCAGTAACATTTTTGCGCGCTCGTTCTCGGAAACAGCGCGTTATCTTTTCGTCACAATGTCTGCAATCTTCGAATTTTGAGCTGAAATTGGTCTTGAACGACTAGGATGAACCCATTTGATTCTGTCCGTCCGGCCGTGTGCCCTGTAACTTTCAAATAACGAACCTAGAGTTCTGAAATTGTCAGGTTAGGTTTAGATCCTGGATATCTCGGTTAAGTTCGTTGATGGGGCAAATCTGCCGAATGGTTTTTGTGCTACAGCCATATGAAATTTTGATTTTTGTAAAAACTCGAAACATTTTCATCTGATCGAAATGACACTTGGTTGATAGAGTTATCTATAGAATAATTGAAAAAAATTTTTTTTCGGAATTTCTTTATTTCTTTTAATGGAAATCTCCAAATCACCATTTCACAACCGAGTTCTTTTAGTTCAGTGCAATCAGATTTGTATTTTTTGAACGACACATGAGAAATATAAAATAAAACTTTTAATTGAGGGGGTTTCATTTCGTCGGCGCGTTGGTAGATGTCGCAGACCGCCTTAAGTAACTGTAAGGTGACTATTGGCGAATGAAGATAAGCGCTACTCCCTCTGGTGGCTATCCGAGTTACCCGAGGTACAGAAATAATAATTGACGAGTTAAAAGAAATGTTAAGAAAATGAGGAAGTTTATGCATTTTTTTTAGCGTTTGTGTGATTTCACAAGTGCTTCTACTGAGGAAAAGCAAACTCAAATGTCTCTTCCCATAGATTTCCACAGCCCGGGGAAAAATTTCGAGTTAGGGTGAAAGAAACTTCCTTTATCAAGTCGGGCCTGAAAGTGTTGAAGAATCGATAAAAACCAACAAACAAGATTTATGAGAGTCTGTTACCTGCATTTTACCGATGATGATCATTTTTATAGAGGTAAGCAAGAATTGCTCATGAAATATTAGATCACATTCATGAAGACAATTTTTTTCCAGGCCCCTGATCCAAGCAGAGAAATTTACTTAAGAGCAATGGTCTGCCTTCCAGAAATCTGCCTGTTGAACTGCTCATTAAGGAACAACGTAAATTTTTCAGTGAGAGAACTGATTATTGAAAAAAAAGAGTCTCAACAAGGAAATATCTGTTGATGAATACTGTTCGTTCAAAGTGCTTCTGCCGATGAAAGCAGAGTTGTAAAAGGCTTACTTATGACAGCTTTTTCAAGACAAATCATATGAGTTTTGGAAAATTTATTTGTCAATCCATAATGAATAAGACTAACGATACAAGTAGGAATAGTTTTATGTGAATGTATCCATTTTATTCACAATATATTGAGTATTTAGTCCTTCGCTATAAAAATAGAAAAGTTATGAGTATTTGTCTATTATTCCAAAAAGTATGTTTTAAAATACTATCTGTTTTTCAACTTTCAAGACAGCCTAAGAAATCCACCAAAGTCAATCTTGACATTTGGATCTGAAAATAAATAATATTGAAATACTGTCTTGGCCTTGGAGATATCCCCGTAATTTTAGAGTTGCTACACTCAATAAGACTGGAGAATGATTCATACCTACTTTATAAGAATGGAATATGTACTCCCAGTAATACTCTCGTCAACTATAAAAGTCTAAAAAGTCTTTGAATGAATCGTGAACTCAAAAATTATCAAACCAAATACTAACAAACAGTAGAAAATCGACTATCAAAACAAAATCTTTGTCTGTAACTAAGGTTCTAAAACTGGCTACCGTGGCGCTGCAATCTTAAATTCAGACGCCAATACAAGAGTATAGATTCACTGTAGGTACCTGTAGTCCGTTGGTCGACTTGACTTATATAACTCTAGAGTTCAATATGTCAATGCTCCTATTTCGTGACATCAGCTCTGTTTACAAAAGCCAAGGACGTATAACGTATATTAAATATTTATTTCGAGTTTTTAGTGAAAAACGAGTGAAGTTTCGTGATAATGGATCTGATAAACAGCTAATCAACCTAAAATTATTCACATTAAAAACGGTATGAAGGAAAAATTGCAGTATATGATATTGTATCTTGTTTTTAGAAGCTTGAAGAATCGGCATCAGAAATATCATTCATGAGAATGACAAATTTTGAAAATGAAGCAGTAAGATTGGTTAGCTCTTCTGTTAAAAGAAAATAGTAACAGAAAGGAATGAAACGAACGTATGGAATGGAAAAAACATGGATTGAAGAGAACTTTTCAGTGCAATTTCATATAGTAGTGTCTGTGGCAAATTATCAAATTACTATTACATTATTCTTTTCATATTCATTCGCAACTACTACTAAGAGAAACGCCCTCTGGCGATAGAAATTAGAACACTTCCAAGCTAGTAGTTTTTCGACGTGCCCGTTATTCCAACGTGTTTTCCTTACTTTTCGAGTTCATTTTGGAGATTTCGTGTTGTTCTCAGAGTCGAAATTTTGGTATACCGAAAGTGTTCGCAGTTTTCATCAATCGATTCCTGTCTTCTCGATTAAAATTTTCGATTGTATTAATTCGAAATGGCATCCTCCCGAAATGACTATTGTTTGTATGCCTTAACTCAATGTTATTCTTGGTCAAAGAAGAAAGGATCATCTACTGCCTCAAGTTTTCATTTTTTCTCAAGCTAAATGAGAGTAAAGTTAATTCGGAAACAGCATTTGACAGGGAACTCAATGATAGAAGAAAGGCCTGGATTTTGAAATTGAAGATTGGAAAACAGTTCACGAAATACATGAAAGTATGTTCACTGCATTTCTCTGAAGATGTTTATTTTCATAAAGGTGAATCACAATGTATTCATTCCGAAACAATTTCATGTCCAGATATTTTAGATGTAAATGAAAATAAAGGAATTTTGATGAAAAATGCTGATCCTGCAGAGAAACTACCGAGCACTTCTGCAGCTACCTACTCCACACGCTACACAAAATCATAGTCAAAGAGAATGATCTGGTTGAAAACCTGACAAGAATTAAATATACTGTTAGAGTTGATAATAGCTAAAGTTATTCATATGACTACCTTGATATTTTTCATTTCTATATAGGTAGGTTGAACCAGCTGGGAAATTTTTCATTTTGTATGTGTATCTTGAGCTTCTGTGATATGAAAATAAAATAAATTTTATGTCCATCTGTTTCCCTTCTTTTCTTTCGAAATACGATTCAAAAGAACTAAAGCAGAAAAACTGTCAGAAATTCAAGTAAACATAGACATTGATTCATTTTGATTCACCAAGCAACAGACACTACAACAACATCGAAATTATCCTCCAGGAACGATTTGAAGCACGATTTTATAACGTCATCCAAAAGAAAAGTCTCTTCTCAAAAAATCCCACACAAAATTATAATAATTTCGTTAAATATTCTAGCTCTGCTCAATAAATATTCGTTCTCAACTACATTTCTACGGTTTGTTTACATAAAACTACTGGCTTGGACAGGTTCCAAATCTATCCGTTAGGGCGCTTGCATCCAAAAAGATCCAAATAGTTGATGATTAAAAAGTAAAATAACTTATTTCCGCTTTATATATTTATTTTCACAACAATTGTTTCGTCATGATAACATGACTTCATCAGGTGAGTATGGTAACTGACTACATTTTTGGGACACAGTTCTTTAAATAGTTGGAAAAAAAAAAAAAAAATATTTATATTTTTTTTTTTTCCAACTATTTAAAGAACTGTGTCCCAAAAATGTAGTCAGTTACCATACTCACCTGATGAAGTCATGTTATCACGACGAAACAATTGTTGTGAAAATAAATATATAAAGCGGAAATAAGTTATTTTACTTTTTAATCATCAAGATGAATTTCCGACAAGTAAAGACTGAGACAATCAAGTAGTGATCTTATGATTAAAACTTCTTTAATAGTTCTAGGATACCTTCGCGCAACATAAGGTTATGAAGTATCCTTAGGATTGGAATGGTGAAAAATGTAATTTTTTTTAATTTTTCTAGAAAAACAAAATTTTCTTGAAATTATCAAAAAGATTTCAATGAAATTGTTTCAAATTTCAATTCGACTCGATGTTCACCTCGGAAGATATTGGTAACAAATAATGCCCAATCCCGTGGTCATTCGAAATGTTGAGCTTATTTCCTCGATATCTCAAAAATAATTAACGCGATCAGACAGTATTTTGAAAACGTTGATGGGCAAATTTGTGTGGAACTTTCTGATGATCGTTCAATTAGATCAATAAAAATTCAAAATTTTGTTTTCAAGTATATATGTGATATTTGGCGATCTACACAATACATATTCCTCACGCGCTTGTTCTGGGGAACAGCGCGTTATCATTTCGTCACGATGTCTGTAATTTTCGAATTTTGAGCCGAAATTTTTCTCAAACGACTAGGTTGGACTCACTGATGAATAATCCGTGGAACAAATTGATTCTGTCCCTCCGGCCGTGTGCGCTGTAACTCTCGAAAGAAAAGACCTAGAGTCTTGAAATTTTCAGGTTAGGTTAAGATCCTGAATATCTCGGTTGAGTGTGTTAATGGGCCAAATCTGCCGAATGGTTTTTGTGCTACAGCCATTTGATATTTTGATTTTTCAATAACTCGAAAATATTCATCTGATCGAAATGAAACTTGGTTGGAATATGAACAGTGTCGATAAGGAAAATTATCCAAGGAAAAATTCGGAAATATATTTTTTTTTTCTTCAAAATTTTTATATCTCATTAAAATTTCGCCACTTCGCAAAACAAGCGCGTAAAAGCTGCTGCCTTCACGTCAGTATTGTATTGTATTTTTTCCGAATAACCTAGGCTTCAACGAAACCCCTCAGAAGCTTAAAGCTAGTGCGAGTTAGGATACCGGGTGTGTTCTGTGTAGGCTTTGTTACTAATTCCTTGCGCCACGTTAGGAACAGCACTGTTAATTGTTTACCCAACAGCGAATGGTTGGACGGTCCCCTAAAAACCGGAAAAGATATTTCCCGGCCAAGGGCTTGAACCCCAGACCTTACGATCATGGGGCTTGCGCTCTAACCACTGAGCTACCGCCGCAATATCAGTGTTTTTCTAGATTTTTTATTTAAGGGCGATTCGATCTATGTGTTTGAAATATTGGGAAAATAGAATTTTAAAAGGGTATATTAGAGGAATCATTGGATGGTTTCATCAAATTTGCCAATTCGACCTTCGTAATTAAACTCAAAACTTACTTTACAATTATCAAGCTACTGAGTAGATACTTCCGGGAGTTATTTTGTTCACTATCAGTGGTAAGACCGGCCGCAAAGACATTCACTTAAGGAAGAATGGACATTGGGAATATTTGTAGATTAGGTTTTCAGTTTAATTGGGAAGGTCGGATTTGAATGGGTTGAATTCGCCAATCATTCCTAAGTTTTACCCATTCAAAAATTTGGATCAAATTGCAATCAAGTACTTTACCGAAAATTATAGATTGAGGTTCATGAAGAATTTCGGGGGGAACCATATAAAAAGAAAACCTGCGTTTGGTGGGGTCAGTACGTGTATAGATGACCGCTTTGGCAACGGAACAAGCACGTAAAAGAATTACGATTTGATGAAAATTTATTTCGCCCGAATCAATCACACATACAGAACAAAATAAGCCCAACCCTTCGATCAGCTGCTTCATATCTCCCCATAAATAAAAATCTAAGAGATTCAGATCAGGACAACGAGGTGGCCATTGTATTGGTCCTCCTTGCCCTATCTTTTTATTCGGGAAATGTTCATTCAGCCAACTGACTACTTGTCTTTCTTTATGTGGTGCTGCACCATAGTGCTGATACCACATGTTTCCAACAATCTTAAGCTCTAAGTCACCAATGAAGTCAAAAAGGTTGTGCTCCAAAAAATTTTTATACAAATCTGCATTCAAACAATCATTTAAAACATGTACTGTCCCACCCCAAACGTATACACTGAAACGTTGCTGAAATCGTCTTTGTCTAATGGCATATGGATTCTGCAGTACCCATACATGTTCATTATGGTTATTGTTTATACCCTCCTTAGTGGAACAAGCATCGTCAGACCACATGACAAGCGAAATAAATCTTTTATTTTGGGCATGTCGTTGAAATTACCATCTACAAAATTCTAACCTTCGTAACCCATCGTCAGCATGTAAAGCTTGTACATTTCGTCCATGAAATGGATGCAACATTTCTTCTTTCAAAACACGCCATACGAAATTTGGTGATGAATGAAGATAAGTAGCTATACTTTGAACACTGATCGAAGGGTTGCCTGGACAGCATCTATAAGTTTTTCCTCATTTTCTACATTCACTTCAGTTGGCCGGATGGCTTTCTTTGGAGTAGGATTGCCTGTTTCTTGAAGTCTTCAGAATGATGCACAAAATACTGTGTGAGGAGGTTGGTGTCTTTTAGGATATTTTCTTCGGTATTCTCGAGCTGCTCTTCTGGAGTTACCATAAGAATACCCAGATTCAAATACAATATCTGCATGTTCCTGAGTCGTGAAAGAATGTATTTTTATTCAAAACGTACACCAAGTGTCAAATGAATAATTAAAATAACGTCAATTACCATATCAACCGATATTTTCTGTCGGTCTACTTAATCAAAACATGGAAATAAATTTCTTCAAATGCTTCGAAACGAGAACGAATCAGACCTATGTTCATAGGATAAAAATGTTTAGAATAAGCACAGCAACCTTCTGTCAAAGTTTGTCATAGAGCTTGTAGGACACCCTGTATAACACATGGTCGAAATATTGACGGTAATTCTACAATTCAACATTTTGTGTTTTTACGAAATATTTCAATTTTTTTTAAGAAATCAATCACACTCCAGTTATCCTTGTAGCCTCCTCAAATTTGATCATATATTTCGAAAGAGCATGGAATTGGCTGTGACACAAGATTCTTTTGCATCAAAGAATTTCTTACTGCGGGCGTGGTAAGTAGATAAACATATAAGTTCTTGGGTGAAAATTGTCAATGATATTCTTCCAATAGGTTAATCGATGAAAAATGAATAATTACGAACATGTTTTCTCTTCAGCAAATACTTCCCCATTAAGTTATCTTCCATATGACATATCAACTTTTGTACCAGCTGTTTCTTTTCAGCCTCAATATCATGGCTAACGTGATAACAACGAAAAATAAGGAATTTTTCAAACATGATTTTCTTTCGTTCTGATGCTCTTAATGATTGAATCAGTTGTTTTCCTGATTGAGTATTGAAGTAAGTCTAAGTAGAACTGTTAATTTATCTGTCGTGTCAATATATTTATTAATTCATATTCTAAGAAAGGAGTCAAGAGAGAGGACAAAATGCTGTAACAACGCGCTATAAATAAGTAAACTATAAACTCCAACCAAATGTTCAAATTGGCTACCACCTTGTTCAATACATTTCATACATTTTTTCTTACTGAATCTACAACCTTGCATAGTTCAGAACGTTTCTGTCCCATTTCTGCACAACACAATTCGATTCTATTTATCAGATTATCTCGAGTTCGAACGCTTATTTGATAAACTTTTTCTTTTAATGTGTTCCAGAGTTAAAAATCCAAAGGGGTAAGATCACGGCTCCTTGGCGGCCATCTTACTGGACCGTACCTTCCAATCCATTGTTCTTCGACATATTCATTTAGTTGGTCTCGTCGAATTCTTATGACATTGCCGATATTTCACGAGTGCCAACCTGCGTCAGTTTTAAGTAAGAAAAACTTGATAGACCTAAATCATGGCCAACCGGGATAGTCTATTAAAGTGAATGGAGTATATATGACCGCTTTGGCAACGGAAAAAGTGCGTAAAAGATCCTGACCTCACGTTAGTGCTTTTCGAGCTCTTCGCGAAGTAGATTATCGCAATTGAGAACACACCACAAATGGTACTTAATTTTTCTATTCCTTGAAGTAAAACCTATAAATGAATTTTTTTGGATTAGTCTTCGAGTATTTGAAAACAAGATAAGATAACAAAGTTGATTATCTCCCCTTTTTTTTGACTTTTAAATAACTGACGAACCTTTTTTTCACTGGAAGTAATGATAAACGATAATGAACGTCAATCCATTACTCATCCACTCAACGTAAATTGCTTTCTTTATCGTTTAAAGATGCTACTATTGTTTCGAACAATTGAAAGATAAGACAATAAATTAAATAAATGGAGTGAAAAATGGAAAATAATTAACATTGTGCATTCTCACAAAAGAATTAAGTACATCCAAAAAAAAAATTTCAAAAAATACTCACTGACGACTGCAGAACGACACCCAACGGTTCCGTTTTTGCGCGCATGTTCTAGAGAATGGAGTGCTATCGTTTTGTCGAAATGTCTGTAATTCCATGACTAGGGTGGACTCACTGATGCCGAATCGGCTGTCAAAATCGAGTATGTCTGGCCGGCCGGCCGGCAATCAGGCCGTCCGTATGCACGATTACAGTCAATCCTATCGACCTGAAACTTC
Source organism: Myrrha octodecimguttata (assembly GCA_958510865.1). Taxonomy (NCBI): domain Eukaryota; kingdom Metazoa; phylum Arthropoda; class Insecta; order Coleoptera; family Coccinellidae; genus Myrrha; species Myrrha octodecimguttata. The sequence goes on along the minus strand of OY294058.1, from coordinate 66,054,566 downwards.
TAGAGTAGGTTGCATTCCGAAAAACGACGGTTAAGTTCATCAATGGGCAAAATCAGCCAAACGGTTTCGAAGTTAGAGCCTTTTAAAGTTTTGACGTTATTTTGGCGATATTTCAAACACTAACACAGTAAATAAAAGATTTTTTCGGAAATTTTTTTTTTTCGCTTTATATTCCACAGCAGTGTATCAAATTTCAATTCGATACGGTTATTAGATCTGGATATATTGGGAAAAAATATATGAAATTTTGTGGTTTTCTTCCGGATATTGTTGTTTTTAAGTGCTGTTCTATGGAACAGCGCGTTAGCATTTGTCACGATTTTCGAATTTTGAGCAACGACTAGGTTGGACTCACTCATGAAGAACACGTTGGTCAAAATTGCGTTAACTTTCGAAAGGAAAGACCAAGAGTCTTGAAATTTTCAGGTTAGGTTTTGATCATAAATATCTCGGTTAAAATCGTTAATGGGCCGAATCTGCCGAATGGTTTTTGTCTTCAGGCCATTTGAAATTTTGGTTTTCCAATAACTCGAAAAATAATTATCTGATAGGAAAGAAACTTGGTTGGACGATGAATTGTATTAAAAAGAAGAATAATATATGAAAAAATTTGAAAAAAATATTTTTTTTTGGAAATTTGCATATGTCATTCAAATTTCATTGCAATTTCCAAGTCGCCAATTCGCAATGCGCGTAAAAGCTGCTGACTTCACGTCAGTGCTTTTCTAGAGTTTTTTCGGTGTAACTGAAGAAATACTAATAAATACAGATAAATTCTGATTCAATCACGATAAAAGTGCGCAGCTAGTTTAAAAAAGCTGAAACACAACTTTGTACAGAATTTCGTGATGATCGTGTCATTAGAACAAGCTGAAAAAAAATCAAATTTATTCTTTCAAATACATATTAAATATTCTGTGATCTTCCTATCATATTATCCCCATTAAATTCCGTATCAACCTTCGACCTGTTATTTTAGATAAAGTACTGGATTTCAATTCTATCTTATCTGTATTTTTAGAAATATTGGGAAAATAAAATTTTGAATGGGTATATCTGTGGAGTCATTGGGTGAATTTTACCCATTCACGAATTCAGCCTTCGTAATTAAGGTCCAAACCTACAAATATCGAGTTTCCAAGTTGTTTCTTTCGGAAGTTATTGTGTTTACGCTCCGGCTGTTAGAATTCTAAATAATAATTATTTTAAGTGATTTGTTCGATTAATTCATTACTTGTCCCATACTCATCTGTGTCTGATTGGATTATGTATATCTAACTATCGCAAAATGGGGAAATTATTTGTGGATCTATGAGGAAATTTTGCCACCATTTTACATTTTCTGAGTATATCCAAGGATACCTACGTTGTTCGAGGCCCCAAGAGGAAGATCAAGTGTGAAGAATTTCATTAACAATAAAACGAAGCAAATACCCCTCAGAATTTGAGAACGAATTTGATATCATTCAAAAACCGAGGAGGAAAGATAGAACCGTCATGAGATGTGAGCCAGATTTGTTTATAATCTATGAAAAATTATTCAAAATATCAGTTCGGAATAACAAAATCAATAGCAACATTACCAATTACACGTATGATTTCTGTCGTACGTAAATAAATGTCATATTTCATTTTCTTTCGAAGAATTCGATTGATTTATTTTCTTCTTTGCATCTTTCTTTCGATACGCTTCAATAGATTTGTCATAACCATATTGTTTAATCAATTAACTATTTGAGTTCACTGTGGATAGAATATTGATAACAAAACAGTGTGTTACTACTCTCTAATCCACTTACACTTTTTGCGTCTAACGCACGTTTCGGAAACCAAGTTTCCTTTGTCCAAGACATATCGTCACTAATTACAGGTAGAAGTCTGATGATGGAGCTTGATGTTGGACGAGTGGGAAGATAATATACAGGACCAATAGGAAAGTGTTGTTAAAGGCCATTAGGGACCCTCCCACTCGTTCAACATGATACTTCTACCTGTAGTTAGTGACGATATTCCTTTGACAAAGGAAACTTGGTTTCCGAAACGTGCGTTAGACGCAGAAAGTGTAAGTGGGTTAGAGAGTAGTTAGACACTGTTTTGTTTAATCAATTGTCATCCATCTATCACTTAAAAAACTCAAAAGAAATAAAAATCAAAGCGAATAGCACCTGCGAAAGCGGTAGAAACCATGATATAGCGGGTCCGATGAAGAGACAGTAGGGCTCCAGAGAGTGGGGGAATAAGAGCACATATTCCGTAGCGTGTTCGCAATGCATTGGCCGCTCTAGTATAGTCTATTCTCTCTGATCTACATATATAATTACATAATATTAACCCATATTAAATAAATGGATCCTTTCCTTCATCCCATAAGAACTGTATATCAGAATGTATTTTATTGCAACTCAGCAATGAATCATTTGTTATTCGTTTCAGCATTGAGATAAGGATATCTTATAAATTGTATTGCACCTGTTTATCCGACAGGAAGAAGTTAGTTAGAGCTTAGACGCATTAGTCGTATACCATTGTATTCAAAATAAATTGTTTTTTAAAAACAAGGTTTTCAATCTGAAATTCATATTTGGCGACGAGGTGATGGGATTGTGCCAGCTGTGAGAATTCTGCGTATGTTCCTGAAAAAGTGATTCATCCAGAGAAGCCCAGCAGCCGTCAGTTTCAACTGTTCAGCACAACCGAAAATTCAAGATAGAAAACCACCCAGAAGCCTGATCACCCGAGTAGCGCCCCGTGACGACTTCACTTCAGAATACAACATTGGTGAGCATATTCGACTCCTTTCTTCCCCCAGTTTACCTAATCTGGCCCAAAATTAGACAACCTTTTTCCCAAGTTTTGTGCGTAAAACTTGTATCATAGTTTTTCCTAGGTTTCTATCAAAAAACCGACATTAGAGTTTTTTCTAGGTTTCTTATTCAAAAAACCGATTACCTAATTTCATTTGTAATATTATTAATAATTATTCAATATTACTTCAATCAAACACTTTTCATATCGTAAAAATAAAAATAGAAAAATGACTCAGGAAAGAATAGATTTGTCATTACCCGAAAAATTCGGTACTCTTTTACCTAGATTCTCAGGCATTGAGAATGAATTGCATTCGTTCGTGCGTAGTGCAGAACAATTTTTATTTATGTTTGCGAATGAACAACAAATAATCAAAGATTATTGTTTCGCTGTTGTTAAATCAAAGCTAATTGATAGAGCTTTAGCAGAGGTATCTACTTCTGATATACCAAATAATTGGGAAATTCTTAAACGATTCTTATATACTAAATTTGGAGATCAAATAAACTTAGATGTTTTGATACATCAATTGCAATTTTTATCGAAAAAACCGAATGAAGACATGTTAACCTTCATCGATAGAATTATAGCTTTAAAAATTCGTATTAATTATAGGATAGACGCTGATATTATGCCTGATCCTGAAAAAATGATTTACAAGTCAAATATCTTAAAAATATGTAAAACAGTCCTTATATCCAATTCCCCTATTGAGCTTCGTACATATCTGATTACTTATAATGCATTTAACTTTGATGATACCGTTAATGCCGTAAAAGATTATATTTGTAATTTAGCCCAATATGAATTATTAGACAAAAGTCGTAAAAATTCATCATTTAAAAATATACCTAAAAATAACTATCCTGATCATCGATATAATTCGAATAAATTCAATCATTATAATAATAATAATTATCGAGGTAACAATTTCAATAATCAACCGAGATTCCCTTCACAACCGATTCAATTTACGCAACGTCAAGTAAATACGCGTTATCCCACGAATCGTGAAGTATTTAATGCACCAAGTACATCGAGAAACCCAAATCAGAATGTTTTCAAGCCAAATCCAAATCAACGAATTACTAGTCCCCCGGAAAGAATGTCTATTCAAACACGGAATTATCCCCAAAAACGATTTAATTATAGCACCCAATATCAAAATAACTCCCAGAGAAAATTTTATAATAATAATAAAAACCGTGATAGCAAATATATTTCTGAAAATTTTCAAAACCTAGCCTCAGAAGATTCATTGACTTGAATCATTCGCTAGACAATACAAATCAACTACCATATATTGAATTTGAAAATCCTAAATGTAAACTATTAATTGATAGCGGATGTTCAGTTTGCCTTATTGATCCAAAATTTGCATATAATAATTTTCCTAAAAATATTTATCGCGAAAGCACCACATTAACTGCGTGTATGAGACAACAAACTTCGAATGAAAAAGTCTCTTTACCACTATTTTCTGAATTTCAAATGAATGATTTTCATCCCTTCATATTATATAAATTCCATAAAAATTATGACGGACTTATTGGAGCCGACTTTTTAAATAAATATGGATTAAAATTAGATTTCAAAAACCAAGTCTTAACAAATGATTTTTGCGAAATACCATTCAAATATCAACAAGTATGTCAAAATCCTATTAGTATTCCTATTGACATTAGTCATTTAAAACCAGAAATGAGTAGCCAACTATCGAAAATTTTGCAAATGAATGAAAAAGTTCTTCAATTACCGGGTCAACCACTTAATTCTTCAACCCGAGTTAAACATACTATTCGAACTAGCGATGAAGTCCCTGTTCACGCTAAAATTTATAGATTCCCCGAAATTCATAGACAAGAAGTTAAAAATCAAATTAAAGAAATGTTAGATAAAAAAATTATCAGACCTAGTATTTCACCTTGGTCTTTTCCCGTTGTTATTGTACCTAAAAAACAGGATTTGTCCGGAAAAGTTAAATGGCGTATGGCCATCGATTATCGGAAATTAAATGACAAAACCATAGATGATAAATATCCTCTACCTCTAATTGAAAGTATATTAGATAAACTTGGCAATAAAAAATATTTTACTACTCTTGACTTAGCGTCTGGATTCCATCAAATTGAATTAGATGAGAAATCCATAGAGAAAACAGCTTTTACTGTTGAAAATGGACATTATGAATTCCTTAGAATGCCTTTTGGACTTAAAAATGCACCTGCGACGTTTCAACGATTAATGAACGATGTTTTGAAAAATTATATTGGTAAAATATGTTACATTTATATGGATGATATTATTATATTCTCGGAAACTATGGAGCAACACCTAGCGGATATCCACACTATATTAGAAGCTTTACAAAAAGAAAATTTGAAAATACAATTAGACAAATGTTATTTCTTTAAAACTGAAATTGAATTCTTAGGACATATAATTACTTCGGAAGGTATAAAACCTAATCCAAATAAATTGAAAGCAGTAACTCAGTTCCCCATTCCCGATACACAAAAGAAAACAAAATCTTTTCTTGGTCTTGTAGGATATTACAGAAAATTTATTCCTAATTTTGCCAAAATAACGAAACCCTTAACAAGTTGTCTTAAAAAGGACAGTAAATTAAATGTTAACGATCCGAAATACATCGAAGCTTTCGAAATTTGTAAGCGTAGTTTATTGAACCACCCTATATTGAAATATCCAGACTTTGATAAGCCATTCATATTAACAACTGATGCGTCAGGTTTCGCAATCGGTTCAGTTTTATCCCAAGGTATTCCAAACAATGATCTTCCTATTGCTTATGCTAGTAGAACCTTGAACGCTGCTGAAAGTAGATACAGCACTATTGAGAAAGAATTGTTAGCTATCGTTTGGTCCTGTAAGCATTTCCGACCTTATCTATACGGAAGAAAATTCACAATCTATACCGATCATAAACCATTGACATGGCTATTCTCATTGAAAGAACCAAATTCCCGCCTTATGCGTTGGAGAATTAAATTAGAGGAATTTGATTATGAAATCAAATATAAAAAAGGTTCAACTAATAACGCAGATGCTTTGAGTAGAATTATTTTAGAATCTGATAACAATATCAATTACGAAAATTTCTTAAAATTTTGTGAGTCCCAAAATTGTAAAACTCCTACCAAAAATATAAACGAACTTTATGGTGACTTATTTGAAGCCCCCAAAAAATACGCAATAGCACATTGCGTCTCTAAAGATTTTCACATGAATAAAGGCATTGCTCTAAATTTCAAACAGAAATTTAATCGAGTTAATGAATTAAAATCGCAAAATAAATCTAAAGGTGATGTTGCAATGTTGAAAACGAAAGATAGAAATATTTATTATTTAATCACTAGAGAATTTCACTATGAAAAACCGGAATACGAAAATGTCTTCCTATCCCTTGTTAATTTAAAGGAATTATGTATCCGAAATAATGAAAAATATCTAGCGTTACCACGTATTGCTTGTGGTCTAGATAGATTGAATTGGTCCAAAATATTTAATATGATAAAATATATTTTTATGAATTGCCCTATTAAAATTGTAATATATTCCATTCCGAATCGAGAAGTTGAAATAAACGGAATCAAAGACGATTTAGTCTCGTTAATTAATCAAGTCACGGAAGATGAACTTGATGAATGTTTAGATCTTTTGAATAGAAGTAATCCAACTGATAATCAGAATAATGAAAATGAAAATAACGATTCAGAACCTGAAGATATAATTGATTTAGAAACAGAAAATTTTACTGTTCATAGTAGTGCAGAAAATCCCATTTTAGAACTTCCTTATACAGAGAGAAGTGTTAATTCAGCACCTTTACAAATAATTATTAAAAAAGCATCGAGTTACAACGTAACAAAAACCAAATTATTCGGAGAAAAACTCAGATAAATTCAATCGAAACAGATTTGTTTAAATTTATTAAAGAATATATTCGACCTAAAAGTTCCTATACCTTATATTTTAAATCCCCAGAATTACAGAAACCTCTTATTCAAATTTTGCAAGATAAATTTGACTATAAGACTTTTGATTTAAAAATCTCTAAAATATATTTAGAAGATGTAGAAGACGAAGAAGAACGTCAACTCAAAATTCAACAATATCACGAAACTAAAACTGTCCATCGTGGTTTGAGAGAAAACTTAATTAGTTTAAAGAGAAAGTACTATTGGCCTAATATGAACAAAAATGTTCAGAATTATATAAATTCATGCGAAATATGTCAGAAAAATAAATATGAAAGAACTCCTATTCAACTACAATTTAAACCCAATCCAATTGGTTCAAAGCCATTTACTCATGTTTATTGTGATACCATTAGATTCGGTCAAACATACTGTTTAAGTATAATTGATTCATTTTCGAGAGTAGGACAATGTTATCCCTTACTTCAAAAAACTGGAATAGAAATTGTAGATAAACTGATCATATATTTTAATCATTACGGAATCCCAAATAAAATCACGTGTGATAATGGAATAGAATTTAAAAATGGAGTTGTTCAAGATTTCTGTAAAATTCATAAAATTGAAATTCATTATATTACAAATTATAACCCTAATTCAAATGCGTTAGTAGAAAGATTTCATTCTACATTAATTGAACAAATGAGAACACTCGAAAATAGAAGTTCTACTTTTCAAAATAAACTTTCTCAAGCTTTACTCAGCTACAATAATTCAAATCATTCAAGTTTAGATATGACCCCCATGCAAATTATCAAAGCTGATTTAAATTATTCTTTACCCATTGAGAAAACTCATAATGAACAAATACAAGATTACGTTGCTAATTATACAGAAAACCTTAATGATATTACTAAACGAATCGAACAAAATCGGCAGAAAAATATTGAGCGTTTGGAAAAAACGAATGAAAAACGAGCAGCTAAGAGTAGTCATCCCCTGAATAAAAATCCAACTTATATTAAAAATCCACTAACTCGTAAATTAGACCCTGCGTATAAAAGAATTGATGCTCGCGAAATTGATTCACATCGTATTCGAGATGACAAAAATAAACATATTTATCACAAAAAAATATTGAAACAACGAAAAAACTAGTTCAGAATTTTGTTTCAGACATTACAATGACGCCGTTCATTATTCCCCTAATATTGTTGAAGTTCGCCGTACTCACAATTTCACTGGAAATTATCCCATTAGAAAATAATATATTACCTGTCTTATTAGGAAAAGCATATATCACAAACAGAAACTTGCAATTGGTTTATCATATTGATTTAAATAAGATAGAAGAAATCATTTTTGAATACCAGAAGGAAATTGATAATCTCAAAACCCAAAAATTAGGTTTTGCTAAGACAGCAAATCATAGATATTTACAACATTCCAATGATATAAACACCAAAGCCCTTGAAGAGATTCTCAATGAAAATATTAGAACTAAAAGAGGATTAGTTAATCTTGGAGGTAAAATTTCAAAAATTCTATTCGGAACCCTAGATTCTGATGATGAGGAATTGTACAAAACCTATTTTAATAGTATAGAGAAAAATGAGAATACACTTATGAGAAATCAGAAGCAGATAGCTACTGTTGTTAATGACCTTAAAAACAAGTATATTAATTTCAAAAATGAATGAAAATCTTAAATTGCTACGAATTGTTCCACAATTACGTGAGGTCGAACAGATGCATCTCATGATATTCGAAATTAAAGATATTAAAAATACTATTGATGAAATTCAAACAGCAATAAGTTTTGCTAGATTACATCTCTTACATGAATCTATTATACCCTATAGTAAATTCGTTGAATTAATTAGAAATGTCACTATAATACCTGTTCATCATCTGAAAGACTATTATCAAGTGTGTCATACAAAGGTTATATTCCAAAATAAGAAATTATTATTTTTGATATCAATTCCCACAATTTATGAGAAAAGCTATGATCGATACAAGTTTTATTTCCTACCTCAAAATAATTTAACCATTTCCCATACCGATCCCTATATGCTCTCACAAGAAGAAATATTGGAATGGTCAACTAATCAATGTCACCCTGTTGAAGAAGACTTTTTATGCGATCAAGAATCTCTAATCAAACCCCCAGGATGTTTGAAAAATATATTGAAAAATCATACAGAAAATTGCCCCAGAGTGAAAACTGTTTCTCACTCGGATATCAGATTACTGGAAGATGGAAGTATCCTATCCATGGAAAACGAGAAAATTCAAGAAAAATGCCCTCAACAAATCAAATACTTCTTTACTCCCTCTATGGCACTATTACATTCAAGATGTGCATTGAGTAACATGCAAAAAGAAATTTTTCCTGTGACCACTATTAATGAAGAAAAATATATTGTTTTACCCAAGCATACCTATTCGTTCAGGAACGACTCAAATGAAGAAATTATCAAGAAAGAAGACATTCCAGATATTGTGTTAGAAGACTTAGACCAGTGGAATGTTCAACCCCACAGAATAACCCTTTTATTTATTCTTATAATACTCATTTTAATCATAATTATTGCTTTTACTTTTAAACATTTCAAGAAAACTGTATTTTATAAAGCTACACCTACAGGTGATACCTTTCTCCAAGAAGGGGAGGAATTACATAATATTAACCCATATTAAATAAATGGATCCTTTCCTTCATCCCATAAGAACTGTATATCAGAATGTATTTTATTGCAACTCAGCAATGAATCATTTGTTATTCGTTTCAGCATTGAGATAAGGATATCTTATAAATTGTATTGCACCTGTTTATCCGACAGGAAGAAGTTAGTTAGAGCTTAGACGCATTAGTCGTATACCATTGTATTCAAAATAAATTGTTTTTTAAAAACAAGGTTTTCAATCTGAAATTCATATTTATATACACCGGACCTTATTGTAGTTGTTTCACTGACCGTTATAGATTAGAGGCAGTGGTTCATTTCCGACTATCTTTCTTTTGTTTTCATGTCAAGCATGTTATTGTTATGGTTATACTCAGGGCCGTATCTAGGGCGTGGCAAAGGTGGCACTTGCCACGGGCGAAAGCTCCGCAGGGGCGCCAAAAATATCAAGAGATAAAAAAATAAACCCGCCAGGTGATACGAGAGATTACAACTCGATTTTTATGTAAACGCCTCACAATTATAAGCAAAACTTTAATTTAAGGTAAACAATCTAGAAAAGCACTGACGTGAGTTCAGGAGCATATTTTTTTTCATATGGTCCTCACAAAATTCTGCGTGAACCTCAAGCTATAATTTTCGATCAAGTACTAGATTGCAATTCGATCCAAAATTTTGAATGGGTATAACTATCTAAAGAATAATTGATGAATTCACCCATTTAAGCATACGACCTCCTTAATTAAACTGAAAACCTACACTATAAATATATTCCCTATGTCGATTCTTCCTAAAGTTAATGTGGTCATGGCCTTCCTAACCACTGATAGTGAACAAAATAACTTCCGGAAGAATCTACACTCAGTAGCCTGATAATTGTAGAGTAAGTTTGGAGTTTAATAACGAAGGCCGAATTGGTGAATTAGTAAAAACTAGTGTAGCTATCGAATCTTCTTAGAGAAAGATTCGCCTATATCTTTTATGTAAACGCCTCACAATTATCAGCAAAACTTTAATTTAAGGTAAACAATCTAGAAAAAGACTGACGTGAGTTCAGGAGCATATTTTTTTTCATATGGTCCTCACAAAATTCTGCGTGAACCTCAAGCTATAATTTCCGATCAAGTACTAGATTGCAATTCGATCCAAAATTTTGAATGGGTATAACTATCTAAAGAATAATTGATGAATTCACCCATTTAAGCATACGACCTCCTTAATTAAACTGAAAACCTACTCTATAAATATATTCCCTATGTCGATTCTTCCTAAAGTTAATGTGGTCATGGCCTTCCTAACCACTGATAGTGAACAAAATAACTTCCGGAAGAATCTACACTCAGTAGCCTGATAATTGTAGAGTAAGTTTGGAGTTTAATAACGAAGGCCGAATTGGTGAATTAGTAAAAACTAGTGTAGCTATCGAATCTTCTTAGAGAAAGATTCGCCTATATCTTTTATGTAAACGCCTCACAATTATCAGCAAAACTTTATTTTAAGGTAAACAATCTAGAAAAGCACTGACGTGAGTTCAGGTGCATATTTTTTTTCATATGGTCCTCACAAAATTCTGCGTGAACCTCAAACTATAATTTTCGATCAAGTACTAGATTGCAATTCGATCCAAAATTTTGAATGGGTATAACTATCTAAAGAATAATTGATGAATTCACACATTTAAGCATACGACCTCCTTAATTAAACTGAAAACCTACTCTATAAATATATTCCCTATGTCGATTCTTCCTAAAGTTAATGTGGTCATGGCCTTCCTAACCACTGATAGTGAACAAAATAACTTCCGGAAGAATCTACACTCAGTAGCCTGATAATTGTAGAGTAAGTTTGGAGTTTAATAACGAAGGCCGAATTGGTGAATTAGTAAAAACTAGTGTAGCTATCGAATCTTCTTAGAGAAAGATTCGCCTATATCTTTTATGTAAACGCCTCACAATTATCAGCAAAACTTTATTTTAAGGTAAACAATCTAGAAAAGCACTGATGTGAGTTCAGGTGCATATTTTTTTTCATATGGTCCTCACAAAATTCTGCGTGAACCTCAAACTATAATTTTCGATCAAGTACTAGATTGCAATTCGATCCAAAATTTTGAATGGGTATAACTATCTAAAGAATAATTGATGAATTCACACATTTAAGCATACGACCTCCTTAATTAAACTGAAAACCTACTCTATAAATATATTCCCTATGTCGATTCTTCCTAAAGTTAATGTGGTCATGGCCTTCCTAACCACTGATAGTGAACAAAATAACTTCCGGAAGAATCTACACTCAGTAGCCTGATAATTGTAGAGTAAGTTTGGAGTTTAATAACGAAGGCCGAATTGGTGAATTAGTAAAAACTAGTGTAGCTATCGAATCTTCTTAGAGAAAGATTCGCCTATATCTTTTATGTAAACGCCTCACAATTATCAGCAAAACTTTATTTTAAGGTAAACAATCTAGAAAAGCACTGACTTGAGTTCAGGAGCATATTTTTTTTCATATGGTCCTCACAAAATTCTGTGTGAACCTCAAACTATAATTTTCAATCAAGTACTAGATTGCAATTCGATCCAAAATTTTGAATGGGTATAACTATCTAAAGAATAATTGATGAATTCACACATTTAAGCATACGACCTCCTTAATTAAACTGAAAACCTACTCTATAAATATATTCCCTATGTCGATTCTTCCTAAAGTTAATGTGGTCATGGCCTTCCTAACCACTGATAGTGAACAAAATAACTTCCGGAAGAATCTACACTCAGTAGCCTGATAATTGTAGAGTAAGTTTGGAGTTTAATAACGAAGGCCGAATTGGTGAATTAGTAAAAACTAGTGTAGCTATCGAATCTTCTTAGAGAAAGATTCGCCTATATCTTTTATGTAAACTCCTCACAATTATCAGCAAAACTTTAATTTAAGGTAAACAATCTAGAAAAGCACTGACGTGAGTTCAGGAGCATATTTTTTTTCATATGGTCCTCACAAAATTCTGCGTGAACCTCAAACTATAATTTTCGATCAAGTACTAGATTGCAATTCGATCCAAAATTTTGAATGGGTATAACTATCTAAAGAATAATTGATGAATTCACACATTTAAGCATACGACCTCCTTAATTAAACTGAAAACCTACTCTATAAATATATTCCCTATGTCGATTCTTCCTAAAGTTAATGTGGTCATGGCCTTCCTAACCACTGATAGTGAACAAAATAACTTCCGGAAGAATCTACACTCAGTAGCCTGATAATTGTAGAGTAAGTTTGGAGTTTAATAACGAAGGCCGAATTGGTGAATTAGTAAAAACTAGTGTAGCTATCGAATCTTCTTAGAGAAAGATTCGCCTATTTCTAAATGTCAGTTTTAATTAAGAAGGTCGTGTGCTTATGGGTGAATTCATCAATTATTCTTTAGATAGTTATACCTATTCAAAATTTTGGATCGCATTGCAATCTAGTACTTGATCGAAAATTATAGCTTGAGGTTCATGCAGAATTCTGTGAGGACCATATGAAAAAAAAATGCGTTTCGCTGGGTGAATTCTCGTATAGATGACCGCTTTGGCAACGGAACAAGCTCGTCAGAGCTCCTGACCTCAGGTTAGTGCTTTTCTAGGTTTTTCATCGATCAGATCATCTCAAAATTGGGAACAGGTTGCAAGTTGGTATTCTTCAACTTGTTACGAAGCACTAACCTGATCTCATCAATTAATTTTGGAGCTAATTCCGCTCATTAACGAACTCAGCCGAGATTTTCAGACTCCGAGCATAAACTAAAAAATTCAAGACTCTAGGTTTTTTCCTTATAAAGTTAGAGCACACACGGTCGGCAGAACAGAATTGAATTTGATCACGGATTCTTCTCCTCAGGAAATCCAACCCGTTCAAGACCAATTTCGGTTTAAAATTCGACAAATACAGACATTGTGATGGATCGATATCACGCTGTTGCCCAGAAACATATGTTTAGAAGATATAATATATTTTTAAACTAAATCTCTGAATCTCTTTGCGCATCGAGATCCAAGTTTCGTCATGATCGGATCTCTATTTTTCGAGTAATTTCGGAATTATCAATTATTCTCACGGAATCAGACATATTTTTTTCCTATATCTGCCGAATATACGATCAAGCTGACATGCATTTGAAATATATGAATTTCTGAAATGAATTCTCTGAATTTTTCTCTTGATTTGTTGCTCAGAAATATCAGGAAATCTGATTGGGCTGAAATGAAGTACTCGGTTATGAAATGGCGGTTTGGAGATTTCATCGAAATTCGAATGAAATATGAAAATTTTCGAAAAAAAAAATAATTTTTTTTTCGAATTTTTCTATGGAGAATCGTTCATATTGCTACTGTTCATCTACCAACCAAGTTTAATTCCGATCAGATAGATATTTTCCGAGTTATAAAAAATCAAAATTTCAAATGGCTGTAGCGCAAAAACCATTCGACAGATTTGGTCCATTAACGAACTCAACCGAGATATTCAGGATCTTAACCAAACCTGAAAATTTCGAGACTCTAGGTTCTTCCTTTCGAGAGTAACCGCACACACGGCCGAACGGACAAAATCAATTTTGACCACGGATTCTTCATCAGTGAGTCCAACCTAGTCGTTTGAGACCAATTTGGGCTCAAAATTAGAAAATAACAGACATCGTGATGAAATTATAACGCGCTGTTCCCCAGAACAAGCCCGTAAAAAAGATAAATATGGCTATGTTCAAGCGTGCCGCAATTAAGTCACAAATATTTCAGGTTATAAAATAATAAATACTGTCGCGCGTCGGCATTTGTGCTTACCCCTATTTTAACGAGTTCTTTCCACTTCATCAAACTTGTCTGCATCTCTTCGACAAACGGTACCATCCATTTATGTGTGAAGTGCGGCTCCTTTGATACAATTCTGTGATATTCCATAAATTGTTTTCATTTTCGATTCACCATCACCAATCAGACTTTTGAACCCCAAGAAAAAAAAAATATATAAATACATCAGACAGACATCCTGAATATTCCCTTATGAAGCAAAAAAATACTTTAAGAAAATATAATTGATTAAAAAAAATCTACGCAAATGAGAGGCGCTGTCTAATTTTTTGCCACAGGTGCCATAGTACCTAGATACGGCCCTGGTTATACAATGAGGTTATGATGTTATATATTTCGTTACGTGGTACTTTGTTTGTCATAAAAAAATTTGATATTTTTACCTTGAAAACGGAACGAATCGTTCTGAAACATTGGCAAAATCATAACTGATTTGTTATCAATTTGTCTAACTCGCTAAGAAATTTCACCCATTCATTTCAAGTCATATCTTCGAAATTTTTTTCAATAGATTCCCTACTATCAATAAGCTTTTATCCTATCTTATTCTTTCCTTAGAATCAACATACTCCAGGCCGTGAACTGTGAAATTTTGTGGGGGTTTAAATTTGGAGTGTTGAAGCAGCTCCAAAAATTGAACATCGGTTTTTTGGGTCTATCATTATGTGTAAGGAAAGTTCCTAATTGACCAATAATCACCATAAAAAATTGTTATCTACATAGCGCTATCTGAAGGACAAAACTAAATACCGGTTTTATCAACTCATTATTTCTCAAACAAAACTATAAATACAAATGAAAGCAAAGTTTTTTTCGGGTGTTACATTTCAACGAACAGCGGAATGAAGTATCAGTTGTGGTGTGTTGTACTTTCATTGGTAGTGTTTCACTTTGTAGAAGGTGAGATTTTTGTTAAATATTTCCTCATTCAATAACGCGAAATGAAGAAGCATCAACAACTGTGTAGAATCTTCAGCATTTCGAATATTAATTTTTTTTCTGTAGTTTTTTTATTACTTAGTCATCACAATGTTTGACGAAAATAATTAAAAACTAACTGTGTGTGGTCTATAGGGGTGATTCAGAACAATCTGGTAGGGTCTGTTCTAAGTAAAAAAACTCTACCCTTTCGCCCAAATGTCTGTTTTTTTCGAATTTTTAGTATAAAATTCCACGATAACTTTCGAAGAAAAAGACCTAACGGCATACAATTACCAGGTCAGGTGTGGAGACTGAATAGGCCAGTTGATTCTATTGATGGGCAAAATCCGCCCAATCGTTTTTGAGTTGAACCTGTGCGAATGTTCGTTGTTATATTATTTCCTCAATGACTAGAGAAATACGGATGCCATAGAATTCAATCTGCTTATTAGTTGTGAAATACTAACAAGCAAACTTGTGCAGAATTTTGCACCATACACCTGCCGGGTATCGAATTTCATTTATACCGAAAATGTTATTTCGGAAAAATTGTTTTTAGAATATTCCTCAAGGATATGAAGGTGAAATCTCTTGGTCAATTTTACCCATTCATGAATTCGATCTTCGTAACCAAGCATCAAATCTGCCCTCTACTACCGAGTCTACAATTTGTGTCTTTTGGAACGAAATAACTCCGAAAGACTTAATGGAACGATATTTGAAGCGTATGTTTGAGGCTAAATTAAGAAGGTCGAGTAAGTGAATGGGTGGAATACGCAAACTGATTCCGTAGGTAAACGGTGTTTCAAAACCAACGCAAGATTTTAATGAAATAGAAAACACGTTTTTAAGAGTTTTAATTGTTATTTGTGTATTGAATCATAAAGTGAATGGGAAAGGATTATTTATGGAAAAACACATCTTCCAAATGGCACACGCACTCGTTTGTCGAAATTTTCGATGACCATTCTGCATAAATGTGGCTGATTTTCGTTGATGCAACGTTTAATCTTCTCCTTTAATGCACTAGTGATGGTAGGCGTGTTGACATTGACCTGTGATTCAGAATAACCCCATAAAAAATCCAATGGTGTTAAATCACAAGATCTAGGGGGCCACTTCTGATCCCCGAAACGAAAGAGTAGGTATGCACGACCTGGAAATGTTTCATGCAGCAATTGAAGTGTTTCACAGGCTGTATGGCATGTTTCACCGTCTTGTTGAAACCACATATTGGCAACATCCTCTGAATAAAGAACATAAGGAAGGAGCATACTGCCTCACAAAGTGGGTCCGGGATGGATGTTGCGTATGGCCGACTTTCCTTTCACTTTGAAGAGAGAACAACTTGTTCCGAGACTTCTTTGTCAGAAGAAACTAACTAACATAAGTCATAATTGGAGGTTCAATATGGGCGCCTATGTCTCACTTTTATACGAAGTAAAAAAGCGTTATGCTCCTTCCTGTTGTTCTTTATTCAAAGGCAACATCAATATCATCCAATTTCGGCAAAATGAACTGTATCACCAAACACAATTATTGTGATTTGTTTTTCGACAATCCCATGTGGTCCTCAGTACCCATAATCCATTCAACGAACTTTCTTGCCTGTGCAAGGTGATAAGGCTTCAGTTGTTGTGTAAATCGAATTGTGTAAGCTTGAATACACAGATTTTGAGCAAGTACCTATACGCTGAAGAGAGCTTCTTGAGTTTCGGTTCATTTCAGATCAAAACTCTTTCATTTAGGAAAATAGCAGTATCGATATGGGTTTCAGAGAATGTTAAAAGAAATAAAATTCTTTATTCGATATCACTCAAATGTGCAGCTTCGTTTTATTTATTCATTAAAAACATAGAATATCACTGCCGTGAAGGTAGCAGCTTCCGCGCGCATGTTCAATGGAGATGACCGCTTTGGCAACGAATTTGAACATGCGAGCAAAAGCTACTGCCTTCACGGCAGTGCTTTTCTAGGTTTTCTTCTATAAACTACTGGCATTCAATTAGATCTAGTCGGTATTTTTGGAAATATTGAAAAAATTTCGAATGGTTATATCCACAGAATCATTGGGCGGATTTTACCCATTCACAAAATGGATTGATTTGAAATCCAGTACTTTATCGAAAAATGAAATTCCGAAAGTCTTCAACAGAATCTAATGGGGATAAAATGATAAGAATATTAAATATTTGAAAAAAAAATGTTAATTTTTTTTTTCAAATTGTTCTAATAACACGATTATCATGAAATTTTGCACACTTCAGCATTTTGAACCCAGCTGCGAGGTTTCATCATGATTGAATCAGCATTATTTGAGTTATACCGAAAAAACAACGATATCGAGAAGAAAACCTCGAAATTTTACATATTTTTTCTCAATATCTCCAAATATCGAATTGAAATTCGTTACACTTCTGTGGAATTCAAAGCTCAAGGTATGAACAAATTTGTTTCCAAATATGATCAGAGGTTTCTGAAAAAAAAAATTTTCACAAAAAATTTCAACAATTTTTTTTAACTAAATGGCCATTCGATCCCAACCAAATTCTGCTCGAAGTTGTGCGTTGTTATTTCTCAACGAACTGATAAATTTCAATCCAATCGCTTTGGTCTGAAATATCAGGAAACCAAAACCTGCGGCCCATATGATACCAGACCTACACAATTGAAATATCCTCGACATAGATTAACTATCATTGAAAAGGGTCCCGAGTATGAGTGCATAAGATTATTCAATGAATTACCGACCCAACTGAGAACCATAACCGAATTGAAAGACTAAGAAGATTATCTACAAGATTTTATTGAATGTTGCGATACTGTGTTAAGCAATTTCTCGAGTATGATATTTCAAAGTTAATTTGACACAATTTCATTTCAAGTGTAACTTCATTCGAAATGAAGATTATTATTATTATTATCATCATTACTATTATTATTATTATTGGTTCCGGTCTCACAACCTTTCGGTTGGTGTGTTCCTAGCTGTGGATTGTTACCAATCAAGTGCAGCTAGAAAGCTTCTCATTTCAGGTCCAGAAATCTCCGAGTGATGTTCGCTGTAGATAGGAGTACGGGGTGTTGGAGTCTGCTGATCACGCTACTGTGTGTGTTTAGCTTTTTCAATTAGTCCAGGAGAAACTAGGGTAACAATCCTAGGGTAGAGATGATAACGGGTACAATAACTACTTCTCGAACATTCCACAGAGTTTTCAATTCAAATGCTAATTGTTGGTATTTCGAGATCTTTTGGTTTCTACTTTTTTCCAGGTTGTTGGCATTCACGACAGTAAAATCAACAAGGTATGCTTTGGCTTCTCTCTTCTTCCAGAGGATGACATCTGGTCTATTGCTTAGTGTCGTCAATTCTGTTAGGACGGCACGGTCCCAGTATAAAATGTATCTGTTTTCCTGATCTTGTTGGATTGGTTGCGGCTTGTACTGGTAGTCAGGTGTAGTGTCTTTTGCTATTAGTTGATATCTAAGAGCAATCTCTCGGTGAATCATTTTTCCCATGTTATCATGCCTCATTTTATATTCTGTTGGTGCTAGTTGTGCGCATCCGCCTATAATGTGTTCTAATGTTTCTAATGTTTGATGGCATCGACGGCATTTATCTGATTCTACAGGCTCTTTCTTTATTATTATTATTATTATTATTATTCGATGTTATCTCCTTGAGAGGGTGTTAATTTTACCAGTTGCAGGCGTTCGCCAATTCAAGTGATAAATTTGTGTGCAGTTAATTCAGCGTTTTCCTAAATAGTTGACATATTGATAATATCACCGAATGTTGCATTTTAGAAACGACGGACTCGTTGATTTTCAGCTCTGACAGATGTTTGGGCAGTGATTTAGGTATAAACCCTGTAGTGGAAATTATGATTGGAAGAATTTTAACGCTCTCGACCCTCCATATTCCATTGATTTCTGCTTTAAGTTCTTTGTATCTTCTAATTTTTTCAGTGTAGGTAGACATGATGTTATGACTATTAACTACTGCATAATCTATGAGATGCACTATCTTTTTCTTCTTGTTCCATATGATGATGTCTGGTCTGTTGTGTCTTACAGTGCGATCGGTGTGTACGGTTCTATTCCAATATAAGGCATAATTTCCGTTTTCGATAAACGGTTTGGGGTTGTATTTTCAGTACTAGTGGTCTTCTTCCTTATTGAATATTTTGCATTCTATTGCTTGGTGCAGTATTTTTTCCAGATTATCATGCCTTGTAACATATTCTGTTTGGCTTAAAGTTGTGCAGATTGGGTGCTTCACCATCTGCATTTGTCATTTGTAAAGTTTGGTCTTTCACTAAATGTTTTCGGAAGTTTTTTGTTGATACAACCTGATCTTGAATAGCGATGTGAAAACCCTCTGTTTCAGGAAAGGTCTCCCTTCGGTCAGCCATTTGTACGACATCTCTTCGTCGACATATTCTTGGTGGATTTCGTTGGGATATCTTATCGTTATTATTATTATTATTATAATCATAATCATTGTTATTATTATTATTATTAACTTCGAAGCCACTTCGCCGATTTGTCCCATTAAGGAACTTAACCGCCGCATTCCAATGCGCGACCTAACCTGAAAATTTCGAGTCACCAGTTGGCTCCGTTCGCTAGTTATCGTTTCGTCGGCCGGACGGATGGCCGGCTGGCCGGACAGAATCGATTTTAACACCAGATTCGTCATAAGTGAGTCCAACCTAGTCGTTTGAGACCATTCTCTGCTAAAACCTCCAAAATAACAGACATTTGGACAAATATAGCACGCTGTTCCCCTACAGATTGTTCTGTAATACCGTTACATAATATCTCACAATAAACATTCATTGTCTGCAGCGTATGACGTCTTGAATGACGAATTTACTTATTATATCAACTGCGGTATATACATATACATCGATTTCAAGCGATGGACCAAAAGCTCCGGTCATAGTAACGGTTATCCAAACTGACATATAGGCAAAGGATAATCTGTCAATTTTGATAACCGAAACTATAACCAGAGCATTTGGTCCATCGCTTGAAATTGATTATAGTATAATGATTGTATCAATAAAGCCGTTATAAAGTAGACTCCTTTGTATTCAATATTTGAATTTAATTCATTCGAGTTGTTTGAAAACACCTAAATGGATCAAATTTAATCGAACTTAAGACCCATCACAAGTAAATCAATTGATATTTATGAAAGTATTTCAGATCATCATAGAAATTGATATCAACATACACAAAAGGGCCTCCTGAAGTTTTTTGCGCCTTTTAATTGTTCTCATGAATTTCCAAGTATTCTTCAGTCCTCTGGCAATAAGAGTGATAATGAAATAAGTCATTGGTTTAACTTTTATTTAATTCTGCCCTTTTTATATTTCGTAGTTCAAAGTGAAGATACGAGTGAATCCAAGAATATAAAATGCTTTGAATGCAAGGAAAGTCAAAATGATTATGGTGACTGCAGACAGTCAAAAATTTCAACTACATGTAACGATGGAACGATGTGCTACCAATTTCGCTTCAGAGAGTGGATCGTTGGTGTTCTAATATCATGGAATAAATATTGGTACTTGAGAGGTTGTACTGACGATGAAAATATATGTGATCGTGAAAATTATTACCAATGCAGCGTGTGCAAAAAGGATGAATGCAATACAGAAGTACTTGATTCTAAACTAAAAGTTCTAAATTAAAAATCCTTTCACACAATGGCTTATTATTGTCTCGAAAAATGTCGAGATTTCTCATACTAGGAGCCGCCCTTTCAGTACAGAGCTGTCCACGGGACGTACAGGGGATATCCATTTAGGACTTGGGAATATTCCTTGGATATATGATCTTTGTTCTGGGGAGATCCTGGGGATGTACAAATGGACCTTATTTCTCCATCCCATGGGTATTCTCTATGTGACTTTCACTATATCCTTGGAATGTACAGAGTTCATCCTTTCCTATGGAATTTTCAATTATCTCAGAAATGTGAAAAAATATACCTACATACACAATAATGAATATGTGTCAGGAGAATAGACTTTATCGAATATTCCTGATGAGTATCAGGTAAAGCGCTTTTTGACATCAGGCCATCATCACTACCTCTAAAACACAAACGCTCCGAATTTTACACGATGGTTTATTATTTTCTCAGTTAAATAACCCAATATCATTGATATCTCGAAAAAAACATATATATTATTCATAACTCATTGGTTTTTCACAACACGTCTTCGGGTACCAATTACATGAAAAATTCATGTGAAACAATGAAATCTTAGCAAAAACTCTTGTATAATTGAATAACTAGAAGAGACGTTCCACAGTTGTTTCACCTCTCTAGCGAAATTTTTTGCCAATATCTTCGAAAACGAATATCGGTCGAACTGAAATTCAGAACACTGTTTTTAGATGTTGACTCTAAGACCTTGATATTTAGGAAATGGGCTCAAACATTCAAATCAACACCAATATATAAAACTAAATTCAGTATTTTCCGCTAATATCAAAAGTGGAGATGTGATTTCTATTAGGATTCACCTTTGTTCTGAAAAATATTATTGAAATGGAAAAAAACTCACCTTTCCTGTGCAATTTATCTGAAAAAAAAATTTTCACATTATCAGATACACTCAACTAAGGCTCCTGAGGCTGAGGCTCCTACAATTCCCAATAATTGCTGAGTTTTCCGGTTTTTTATTATTTTTTTTGCGTTTATCCTCCAATTTGTTTCATCATATACATGCTCATTATCTTTTATATATTAACCCTCATTTCAAACTCTCAGTAGGAAAAATATTGAATTTCGATTGAAACCAGTAGTGGTAATCCACATTTGACGATAATTGTACTATGCAAACCAAAATTGATGGAAACCTCCGGTCAACTGAATTTTTTGGAAGTCTGCATTATTTTGAATTACGCTACTTTATTCGCGTTCTGCATGTTGAAGTGTTATTCAGTTATAGAAGAGTATTCATCGAGAATTCAATGTTTCAAATGAATTTTTTCATGGGGTTGGTTTTTGTGTTGTGAAAAACCAATGATTTATGAATAATATATAAGTTTTATTTAAGATATGAATGAGCTTCATGAAGAAATGTAATCTTGAATCCCGTGATCCGCAGTGTGATTTCTATGAATAAAAATTCTTATCCTATTTTCAGTAGTTATGTTTCAGATATCGGGTGAGGAAACCCCAAAATATTAAAGTTGAAATACTTACGATTATGAAATTGTCAAGAATATCGATGGGGTATTTGCACATTGTATTTATGAAATGATTAATGAAAATTTGGTATTCAATATTTTCATCTAATTTCAGATATGTGATTCTGGATGAAAAGTTAACCGATTATTCCACTGAATTCCAATCTTAGAACCGAATGCGATTATTCATTTTCGGGATTATTGGAAATTTGCATCGTTTTTCTTTATAACTCAGCGATTACTGGTCAGAAATCATCCGGGTGAGAATTTTTAGCTTGAGTTATGCAACAGTAATCATGAGCTCCATGAAAATGCGGTGGTAAGTTTTCGAGAAATATTTTTTTTCTTCCAACCCCCAATTTTAAGCTTTTAGGGTACACCGATCCTGCTGAAAAGCATGGAGGATCGATGCCGTCTGTCTGTCCGTATGTGCTCTAACTTTCGAAGGAAAGGACCATATGCATAATTCTGGTCCAATAATATCTGCAGAGATAAGCAATGTCCAATTTTTGATACTCGTCTAAAACACGTGGCCGACCACTTCTGGGCAAGTACTTTACTGCGCCATGCTCTTCAAATTGGTGGAAATTGTTGCTAATAGTACCTTGGCAAATTTGATTTTCCGGATATTAAGCATTGAATATACACACTTCATTTTGACTTTTTTTTATCCCCACATCCCAGCAATATCGAGACTTTTGCTGCCTTTCTTACAATACCGTTTTTGATAAACAAATTTGAATAGAACACTTTGAAGGTAATCAGATTGATAAACTTGATGTTTCAAATCAGTTTTACAGGAAAATACTGTTTTGAAATGACGAAAAAAAATTATTATTCATCGAGGTATTAAACATAGCACAAAAAATTCAACAATTTATTCATCTTCTTGAAGAACATCATGTGCTGAATATACCTCCGTGTTATTTTATTCCACTTTCATTGAATGAAAGTATTCATCACAGCTGAAATTGAGGTGGAATAACAGAGATAGTGTATCCACACGGATATTCACAAAAATATTGATTCTTGAGCATAGCACAATTCGGAAATTTCTTTGTTACTTTCATTGGAATAAAGAAAATCGTCAATCTATAAAGGTTCACGAGATTTCAATCTAGCAATTTTAGTATCCTGGATATAAGACATAATTGGAAATAAACTCGGAAAAATTGATATTGATCCCAAGACTTTATCACTGCAACCTAGCTGTCTATGAATATGAGGCGGTACTATATTTGGAAGAACTGTAACCACTGTAGAGGTGTAGTTTTTTTGGTCCTACCAATGATTCTCTGCCGTACGAAGAGTAGTAGGGTCAGCATCCCATGAAGAACCAGCAATTTTGAAGAATATTATTCCTAGATTGCAAATTCAAGATATAAATTGAATAAAAGGGGAGCTGAAACTGATCTTTGTGGGAGTCCATTATTCACAGTTTTAAAACTACCACTAACATCATCAATAAAAACACGGAGTCTTCTGTCTGATAGCCTATTTTCAATCAATCGAATTACCTATCCATATTATAGATGATTATGAAGTTTGGATTTTTCCACACCGTATCGTTAGCTACTGAAAGATCAACAAACGAATCCCCCGTTTTCAATTTTCATTGAAACCTGATTCAATAAAGGTAGTAAGGCGCACAACCTGATCAGAACAAATTCTGTTTTTCCTTAATCCTCCCTGAAAATTTGACAGAATATTTTCAACACATGATTTCATTCTGAACAAAATCAATCTCTCTAAAATTTTTAAAGGTACACTCAATGAACTCATGGGCCTATAGCTAACTGGGTTTGACGATTTTTTTCCAGATTTCACAATTACTATAACTTTGCCTCGCGAACTTTAGTTGGAATATTTCCAATTTAAACTTTCATTATAAGAAGATAATAGCCAAGACAATGTCTTTTTGGCCAAATTTTTTATGAAAAATCCCATCGGAATCTGCAGATTTCCGAGATCCAGTACAATTTATTGCAGGCTTCAATTCATTCATGTTGAATCGACAAGTTATAACATCCAAAACTGATGATAATGATCTCAATCTATGCAAATTATTTTGCATTTTTTTACTTTTTGAACTTGAAATTTCAACCAAATAATGAACATTTACAAGCCGACGAGCAATCAGTTCCGGATTCATTTTGAGGATGACT
Source organism: Myrrha octodecimguttata (assembly GCA_958510865.1). Lineage (NCBI taxonomy): Eukaryota > Metazoa > Arthropoda > Insecta > Coleoptera > Coccinellidae > Myrrha > Myrrha octodecimguttata. The sequence goes on along the minus strand of OY294058.1, from coordinate 66,029,982 downwards.
TAGCAAGAGGAGCTGCTTCACCTTATTTCCGTAAAACATTCCAAGAACTTTTAGTCAAATGAGTAAAATTCAAATTCAATTCCATATCATTTCATTCATCTTCACGAGCAATGTTCATAGATTCCAATAATTTGTTTGACTTATCAAGAGTTGGCGGAATTTTTCTGTTGCTGCTTTCACTACTACAATGAATCAGGAATAATATTATAAGAATGGCGAAAACATCTGATATCACTTTTTTTTTCTCTGCATTTATCCCATCGAGATTTTTGGAAATTCCATCTGAGATTTGGTTAAGGTGCATTTAAATAAAGAGCATTTTCTAAACGAATTAAAATTGGACGATGTTGACTTCGTGGAAAATCATTGAGAACCTAACGATCAACAGAAAGAGGTGTTGAATCGTTATCGCTAGAAAATATGCTCAAGACTGGATTGTATCACCTATTCCATCTCTCACGTCAAAAGCGAGATGAAAATCGTTCATCTTCAATCCATTCAGTTGAATCACCACAATGAATTGAAGAACCTGAAAAATTATGTTGAAGTTGAAGTGTTCGAGACAAATAAGGGTATAAGATATTGATGATAAAAATATCACAAAAATTGAAAGCTATAAAAATTCTCCATCATCTTCCCCTTCACGAATCAATTCCACATACCGACTTACGATTTCCCTACATTACAAGCTACGCAATGAAAAGAAAATCATTTAATATATAACCCGCTATGGAACCTCTTTTACGGAGTTTGTCTTCAATTATAGTGTGTGTTTCCTGAATAAGTATGACTTCAGCGCCACAGTCGATGGACAATTTTGATAAATAATCACTTTTTTTTGGGAATCCCTTCAATATTATTTGAATTCATAATATTGAATCTGCTCTCTGACCGAGAGGTTCTATTAAACCAGTTCCAGATTTTCCATAACCTCTGGTAAACGAGGGATGCTACAGGCCCCTTATATTGGGGAATCATCTCCCATAGTTCAAAAACTGCTATTTTATCTTATATAATCGATTGATTTATGGATTCGAATTTAAAAGCTGGGCAACCTGAAATGTGCAATTATCTATTGGTATTGATCCTAGCGTGTGAAAGCAGTTGCAAAAAATTCAACATTCCCTTTCGAGTCAATAACTAAAGGGTTTTCCAATAAGAGGTGTTATTTTGAAAAGCCCGCTATTTCGGTAGACGTCATTTTTTGACACTTAACAAGTATAACTACGCCATTAATAAAATGGAACGATACACGCTTCAACAACGCATTCAAATTATTAAAATTCACTATAAAAATGGTGAAAATTTGGCAGAGGCGGTTCGTAAAACTCGAACATATTTGGGTCGTCGTGAAGCACCTTGTCGGACCGCAATAATGAAATTGGAGGAAAAATTCGAGCTGTTGGGACAAGTAAGTGATGTGAAGAATAAAACCCGTGCACGTCGCTCAAGAACAGCCGAGAATATCGCTGCTGTAGCCGAAAGTGTTGAAGAAAACCCAGGTTTGTCCATTCCGCGTCGTTCTTTGGAATTAGGCATTCCTCAAACGTCATTACACCGTATTTTGTATAAGGATTTGGGTCTTAAGGCTCATAAAGATCAGTTAACACAAGAACTCAAGCCGGCCGATCATCAACGACGTCGTGTCTTCGCTGATTGGGTCGTTGAAATGCCACGTGAAAGAGATGGTCTACGCCAATAGCCCAGCGTCGATTTAAGATCTGAGAGATGGAATTCGTGAGGTTATCGAGGACATAGGGCAGCCACTTTGCGATTTGGTTATGGAAAATTTCATTAAAAGGATATGGTCCTGTAAGCGTGGTCGTGGTGGTCATTTGCCTGAAGTTATTTTCCACTATCAACGGCATAGCTTCTTCTTTATAATGAAATAAACATCCGATCATTTATATTGAAAGATGGCATTTTTCACTGAATATCAAAATCTGATCTGTATTTTTGGAAATATTGGGAAAATAAAATTTTGAATGGGTATATCTGCGGAATCGTTGGGTCGATTCTACCCATTCACGAATTCGGCCTTCGTAATTAAGGTCCAAACCTACTCAACAAATATCGAGTTTCTAAGTTGTTACCGTGTTATTGTGTTTACGCAGTCGGCCGTTAGGCCGACCGTAAACACCATATGAAGCGCAAAGTGAGAGTTGGATATGATGAATGGTTTCCGGAAAAAAAAATTTTTTGGAAAAATTTTTTTTTCGGTATAACTCGAACAATACTGATTCAAACCTGATAAAACTTCGAAGCTAGTTTGAAGATGATGAAAGACAACTTTATGCGAAATTTCATGATAATCGTGTCATTAGAACAATTTGAAAAAAAAATTCTGTTATTTTCTCATCATATCATCCTCATTAGAATCTGTATGAACTGTAATTTTTCGATGAAGTACTGGGTTTCAATTCGATCTGATCTGTATTTTCTGAAATATTGGAAAAATAAAATTTTGCATGGGTATATCTGTGGAATCATTGGGTGGATTTTACCCATTCACGAATTCGGCCTTCTTAATTAAGGTCCAAACCTTCTCTACAAATATCGAGTTTCTAAGTTGTTTCTTTCGGAAGATATTGTGTTTACGCAGTCGGCCGTTAGGCTTCCTTCCGGAAGAAAAAGTTCCGGAAGAAACGACTTGGAAACTCGATATTTGTAGAGTAGGATTGGGGCTTAATTACGAAGATCGAATTCGTGAATGGGTAAAATCCGCCCAATAAATCTGTAGATATACCCATTAAAAATTTTATTTTTCCAATATTTTCAAAAATACAGATTAGATCGAATTGAAATCCAATAATTTATTGAAAAAAAAATTTCAAAAAGCACTGCCGTGAAGGCAGCAGCTTCTGCGTGCATGTTCAAATTCGTTGCTGAAGCGGTCATCGACATTGAACATGCGCGCGAAAGCTGCTGCCTTCACGGCAGTGCTTTTTGAATTTTTATTCTCTCAATATTGCCAATAATGCAGATATGATTGAATCGAAATTCTGCACTTGGTTGAAAAATGACGGTGTAAAACTTCGTGCAAAATGTCTTCTGGAAATAGCTTCGAATGTGAACAAGCTCGTTAAAACTCCCGACCTCACGTCAGTGCTTTTCTAGGTATTTGAAACATTCGAAAAGCAATGGAGGGCGAGCAACCTTCGAAATGGTGGGATCGAAGACATTTTTAATGATTGTAGAATTGACAATTTACAGTAGAGGCATCCTAATCACTGACTGAAACCAAGAATATATGATCATTTTAACACCTTAAATATTGTAGAGCATCTTCCAGAGACATTAAATGGTCAAAAATGTGACATCATCAGAAAGAAACTCATTCTAATTCATGATCATTATTTTTCTCCATTGGAATTTTCTGTTTTATTCTTTCTATTTCATGCTAACAAGATCTTTATATTTATGAATGATCGACTCAAATGGTAAACTAGAGCTAGATCTGTCATAATAAAATAATATAGACCAAAAATATTTCTCCTCACGCGTCTGTTTCATATATTTTTTTATAAACTATTTTACATTTTAACAAGGTATCTTGTATATCAAACCGGAGAGTTGTCCTTCATCAACTATCCTTCAAATTACTGTCAGCATTTCTTCCTATTATAATAGCTTGAACAACGACTCACTGGTTCCGATAGTTGAGGTATAAATTATGTTTTATAGTAACTTTTATCATTTCCATTGTCAGTGTTTCATTCGATATTCTCGTTGACTATTTCATTACTGATCATTTTCCTGAGAGTCTTTGCATCATAAAATCAGAGGATGTTCGACGATAATCATAGGCGTGTCGACGCCGTTGTCATGGAAAGGCGGTGCCTTTTTGATGAAACGATAGAGAAATTTCATACCACCACATTCAAGAGTAGGGCCCTTGATGTCAACCGGTCGTCAAACAAAATCTGAGCGAGTCCATGACGATCTTTTTGCGCGCATGTTCTAGGGGAACAGCGTGCTATAGTTTTGTCCAAATGTCTGTCATTTTCGATGATTGAGCCGAAAATGGTCTCAAATAACTAGATTGGACTCACTGATGACGAATCCGGTGTCAAAATCGATTCTGTCCGGCCATCCGGCCGTGGACACGATGACTGTCGAAGGGAGTGAGCTAGCAACTTGAAACTTTCAGGGTAGGTCGCGCATTGGAATGCCGCGGTTAAGTTCGTTAATGGGCCAAATCGGTAGAATAGTTGCGGAGTTATATCCACTTGAAATTTTGAAGGTATTTATTTTTTATTTCAGAAACTACCTGAGCGATTGAATTCAAACTTGGCAATTAGGTGGAATATAACGACGCGCAACTTTGAGCCAATTTTTTTTTCGAAAACTGTTTATCATATCTGGAAAAAAATTCAACTCGGACTTTGAGCTTAATATTTTACAGCAGTTTACCAAATTTCAGTTCGATACGATTATGAGTTTTGGAGATATCTGGGAAACATATGTCAAATTTCGAGGTTTTTTTCTCGATATCGTTGCTTTTTTCGGTATAATCCGAGAAGAGAGATTCAATCCTGATAAAACTTCGCAGCTAGATTGAAGATGCTGAAAGACATTTTCACTCAAAATTTTGTGATGATCGTGTGATTAGAACAATTTGAAAAAAAAAATTTCTGTCATTTTCCTATCATATCATCCTCATTAAATTCTGTATAAACCTTCGAACTGTAATTTTCCGATGAAGTACTGGATTTCAATTCGATCTGATCTTTATTTTTGGAAAAATTGGGAAACAAAATTTCGAATGGGTATATCTGATGCGGAATCATTGGGTGGATCGGAGTTTTTGATGCAGTAAATGTGACGTCATGTTGATATCAATAGATAGAGAAATAGTCAAAAATTGAGAGTGATAAATAATTTATTTGCTTATTAGGGAATAATAATTTTATGTTTGAAATTCGCAGTATTCCATGATTACTTCGGAAGGACCTGAAAATTCCATAGCCCTAATCTACCCAAAACCAACTGATATAGAGCAACTCTTCATTTCATTCACCTCATTCGGCTACTTGTGATTGCAAATTCGTTTTTTTATTCCAACAATGTAAGCCCCAAACTTCTAAACCGAATAACAGGAACCTCTCGAACCGAATCCAGCTCGAGAAAGTGATACCATCTCTTTCTCTTCCAGGGTGAAAACAGCATCCCAGTTTCGATTCCTGATCACAGGAGAGGCTCATCTTAAGATTTTTCAATTCAGAGTAAATGACCAAAGTTATTGAAGACAGCCAAAGTTGCGGACATAAGGGGATGGCTCTCTTCGTACACTGTTGCCACACTTATCGTGATATTCTCCTATTCAATGAAATTGACGTATTATTTATAAGGTGTTTTCTAGATTTTCACTGTGAATATCTGAGGAGTAAAAAATATTTTACAGAAAACCCCCTTCCGGATTGCAGGATTATAGCTATTTTCAATTCAAGACATTGTCAGTGAAAACCTAGAGAAAATCTGAAAATAATGCAAATTTTTTGTCAATGAATATTTGAAATGAATAAACCCTCGAAACTCACCTTGCTTGTAGCGAAATTCATAACCTGGATTTCAATTCAAACTATGCCAGTAAATGTAGATACAGTACAATCTCGTTAAAATGAACACGCGACCGTATAAACCACTTTGTGATATGAACACCGAATTTTTTGTATTGTCTTCTCTGTAATATGAACAAAGTAGAATCTCACTGGTATGAACATATTGTAACTTGTCTATTTTGTTCAAAGGAATTTATTCTTTTCACGATTTATCGTCTGTTATCCATTACCGGTTCGCCCTTTCACAAGTTGCCTTGCATTGTTATTTCACGAATATACTATAACCAAGAAAATGGTGAGTCGAAAATTAAGATGTTAAATCTTCATGAGAAAGCCCAAATTCTACAAGAATTCAATTAAGGACTTAGTGTAACCTGACCTTACTGGCGAAAAAATATGGAATTGCTGAACCAACGTTTGTTCCAGAAACTGGAACATGCGCGGAAAAAAACAAAAAAAACAATTTCTCGAGAGAGTGAACAATTGATTCAGATCGTCCAAAATATGCATTCTTAAAAAGCGGAAATGCCTGAAATGGAAACTTAGCTTCATAAATGCTCAGAATACTGATCCGGAAATAAAAAATGCCGATTAACCAGAAAGCGTTGACATTTTGCGCTAGTTTGAATATCTCGAAATTCAAAGCAAGTGAAGAATGGCTCCAGCGGTTCGAAGGATGTTATAGTGTAAGATTCTTGAAAATGATAGGGAGAAACTTTTACGTCAGCAAAATCTCATTGGTCCTTTTGAAAAAGAATTGAAGAAAGTCATTAAAGACCATGAATTCAACGACAACATCAAATCTATAACGCTGATGAAACAGGATTATACTGGCGATTGCTGTACCAGCAGTTCAAGCTTTGAACATAGCCATCAAATGAGCAAAACAGAATACTCTGGATTTGACTGAGGTATTTACCGTGAAAACAAAACATGAAAAAATTATTTTTATCGTGATTGAATGCAGAGGAAAATCAGTCTAAAATAACATAATTTTTCTCCACAAAAGATCGGTCATTATAATTTACATGAATTTCTTTCGAATATGTGATGGCGTTTCGCATTCAATAAACTTTTTGTTACTTAAAGTGTACAATAATGAATGAAAATCATGACTCAGTCGGAAATACAACCTAGAAAACATGTTAAATAATAATTTTTCCTGACCTTCAGAAATATGAACAGTTCCTATAATATGAACAAGCCAGAATTTCTTGTGTTCATATTAACGCGATTGTACTATACCTATTTTGGGTGTAGTTAAAATCGAAGAAGTTCAATTGTGTCTATAAAATACAAAAAATTGAGAAATTGAAGCCAATGAATGCTTGGATTATGGTAAGCCTACGTGCATCTGGAGCTCAGAATACACAGATTTACTTCTCTATTCTGTAACTTGACTATAGGTTTGTTCGTTGTACCTACATGAACTACACTAATTACACTAACTCCACTGATACTGTTCGGTATGTTTCGTTGCAAACTTGCAAACTGTTCGTTGCGGAAATATTGGAAGTCAGTGTAGTCACAGATTACGTGTGCAGTGCATAGAGTGAGGTTATCTTCTGTGATCGTTATGCGTAAATAGGATTCATAATCATAGACATCTATGGTTGTCTCTGGTTCCTGGTTGGACTTGTTTCTTTCTTTATGTGTGGTTATTTTTGGACGAAATTAAGTTTCATCATATCGTTATTTGATATGGAATTTTTGTCCGTGACGACTTTAGAAAAACTTTACGATGAATCCACATCACCTCGAAGTGGTAGCGAAAACAAAAGAGCATAGAATTCTGTCATCTTGGGTGTGCGTAAATTCATCTGTCATATATTTTTTTTCTGTGAAAATCATAGAACAGAATGAACTACACTAAGTCCACTCATTCAGTTATCTTTGACTAAACTCAGCTGCACTGAGAATTGGAAGTCAGTGGAGTTGGTGTAGTGAGTGTAGTTCATGCAGGTACAACGAACAAACCTAATATGTAGAATTCGATGCGATGAAGAAATTGAATTTGATCTCATAGTGATCCCCTACACAATAAAGCCTTTGGATATTCAACAACACATAGGTATTTCAGCAAGTGTTATCTGTGTAAATATGGATCTTTCAAGGCTCATATTGTTGTACTCAGAACAACTCAGACAACTGAGAAAATTGTTTTATTCTATGAAAATCTAGATATGTATTAATGTACTACTTCTTGAAGATTCACTTTGTAAACTCAGCGTGGGCCATTCGAATCATTCAAATGATATACATATCTAGTTCCTGAGAAATCAGTTGGGGCTTTATTGGCGTCTGAATTCAAATTTACAGCGCCTCGGTCTGGGACTTTATAATCAAATAGCAGTAAGATTTTCTATCGTTTGCTTGTATATTCGATTGATTCAAATTCGATATAATTTATGCGATCCGAAATGTTTCAGGTAGCCTATTTCATGTTTGGAGGGGCCACAAGAATCCCCCCACATTGCCAACTAAAACCGACAACTGAAATTTTCTTGCCCACCAAAAAACACGAATTCTTGAAAACACAACTGGCAACACAGCCCAAAGTTACTTACTTAGAGAGACAGTGGCTTCCGTCTGAAATCATCTACGTGAGTAAATGGCGATCCCATTATTGGAATTTCTACCCGATCGTGCACTCGGGCCAGACATCGTCGAACTCTTGGAGTCAATTAGACGTAAATGATAGATCTGCTGTCAGCCTAAATTAAAGGATTACAACGAATTCACTGGTGGTTTTCGGTTTTTTCCATATTGTAATTAAAAGTTCATCAACTTGTGATCCTGATTCCCGGAAATGTAAATGAATCACCAGCGTTTTTTTTTTGTAAAATATGGAATTTGAAGCGTATGCTCATATTTCGACAGGCTTGTTCTGCACTATGAATTTGAAAGGAATATCATGATTCAAGAACTTTAATATAGCATTGAATACTGAAAATTTTCATGACTCAACTGAAATTCACAGATATTCTCGAAATACTACTTCAGTACTGTTTTCAGGATTTCTCCAGGTTTCACTTCCAATATCTGAGAAAAAACATCAAAATTGATACAAAATATTATTTATAGAAGATGCCTTTGCAGACTGCGAGATTCTAACCATACATCATTCACAGAAAATGATTCGAATGATTCTTTTTATAAAACGCGCTTGCGCATAGAGGGATTCAAACTAATCGTCAGGTACAGATCCTCGGAAAAATGATACCTAATTAATAATATTCATAGTCTATGGATTCGTATTTCAGTACTTTTGTCAAATTGACATTTTCCAAAAGGTCAGCAACCCATATTCACTGAAATTTCTCGATTTACACCACTTAGATTGTTTGTTTATGTCACAACTGAAACTGAGGTAAAATGATTGAGATGGTGTATCTACACGGATAGTCGGAGATGAGTTGATTCTTGGAAATTCTGAATATTCTTCAGTAACGGATTCCTTACTGTTAATCTTAGATATCTTTCTTGAATTGCCTTCTAAAATCTACATACGTGAAATGAGAAATTTTTTAAGGGGATTAAATTTGGCATGTAAAAGCACTTGCAAATATTGAACAATGTTTTTTGGGGTCAATTACTATGAGTGAGGTAAATAATTGACCAATCACCATTCAATAGAAATAATTATCTACACACTGTTATTCATGAGGCAAAACCATAAATAACGTTATCATCTAATTATGCATTCAAATGAGAATATAAATACTACTCGAAAAAAAAATCCTCATTCTACAGTGTTGAATTTCAACGAAAAAAGAAAAATGAGGTATCAATTGTGGTCTGTTGTACTTTCATTGATTGTATTTATTTTATTCTAAAATAACTTTCCAAGAAATAGACCAACAGGCATACAATAATCGAAATATACGTGGATATTGAATCGACAGGTTGAATTCGCCAATGGGCAAGATTCGCCTTATAGTTTTCGAGATATATTCATCAAAATTTTGGTTTTTATTTCCTCGACAACTGAATAAATACTGATGTGGTTGAATTCAAACATGGTAATCAGTTGGGAGAAGCTAACGGGCAAACTTGTGCAGACTTTCGTGAGAATCCTATATTAGCCAAAATGAAAAGATTGATATTTCTCAAAATCTCTTTTATAGTCGAGCACCGAACTTCAGTTCGAACGGATATGGGTTCAACAGTTTAAAAACTCTCAAGTAGTCCACTCACAGGCTCTCAACATTTCGTACAAGTTTTGTATCGTGTCTGTTCTGGTGGTTCTCTCTGTACCTGGAATAAAAAAGGGTTGTTGTTTTCTATTTTGTATATTTGTTAAGCTTGTTTCTTTGATATTTTCTTTCTTACTTCACTCTATTCTCCAATGTATATTTATGTTTTATTTTATATGCTTTTTAAACCTTGGACCGTCATGATTGAAGCTTTCTTTTTGAATGTATCCATTTTATTCTTCGAATATATCGCAGCATCCTCAGCTGTGAATGAATGGTTTTTAGCAGAAGGTATCTTGCTTCATTAGCAACCATTTTATTCGTTATCGCTTTCTGTTTTCCCAAAAACGAGACTTTTTGGGATGTTCAACTCCTTCTCTCCATTAGTTTGCTATCCACAATGGATTCAAAGCAGTATAACATGCTTCGAAGCCTTCCGATCATAAGCACAATAACTCCCGAGGAATATTACTGGATATTTGTAGAGAAGGTTTGGACCTTGATTACGGAAGCCAAATACGTGAATGAATAAAATCCACCCAACTATTCTGCAAATGTATACATCCAAAAAATTTTTTTTCCGAATATTTCCAAAAATACACATTAGATCGAAATCAAATCCAATATTTGATTTGAAAATGGCAGCTTGAAGGTTTGTCCAGACTTACGTGGAAAAAGAATGATCAAGGGATCGCAGAATAAAGAATATTCAAGAAAAATATTTGAAATAATTTCTTCAAATTGTTTCCATGACAGGATCAATTTCGCACGAAGTTGAGCATCAGCATTCTCAAATTAGATACCAACAAATTTTTCTCATAACTCAAATCGTTGATTGCGACAGCTTCTGCTCGACTGATGATTTTGATCGTAGCAGTGTCTCACCCAATGAACTGATAATATATTATTAGATTACTGGTCTCACCACTAACTCCACAGGGCGTTGACTTGCCCACAATATCAACTTGCATAAGCGAACCTTCTGAAGTTTTTGGCACCTGGTCAGTGTTTTTTGTGAATTTCAAAGTATTCCTTCAGTTTTTGGGCAATAAAACAATAACATATATTTCAATGATGCATGAATTCAATCTTGTTGTAATTCTGCTCTTTTTATATTTTGTAGTTCAGAGTGATGATACGAATGATCAATCGAAGAATCCAACATGTTATCTATGCAAGGAAAGCATAAATGACTCTGGAAACTGCAGAGTTGCAAGAGGACTATACCACACATGTAATGATGGTACGCTTCAAAGGTTTTCTTGGATTAAGAGGCCAGAAATAATGGTTCCTGAGAGGCTGTACTAACGATGAAAATGTATGTAAAAACGAATGGTTCTACGAATGTAAAGTGTGCACGAAGGATAGATGCAATAGATAAAAAATTTATAATGCATAAACGTTAGATTAAACAGTATTTTACACAATTGTTTATTATTTTCACATCAAAGAAGGAGATCTCCCAAGTGGGTTGATATATACGCGTTTACAGTCACGATGGCGATGACGATCAGATAATCACATCGAACTCGTTAAGCAACACACACTCGTGGTGATCTAGCTGCGTTCAGACGCGATTGCATTTGGTTAATGAAAAATATGACCGTTGCTATAAAGGTTTCAATAGACACTGTGACAATAGTTCGCGATTTTATCGTGTATACAGGGTCTTTCACCATAAACTGGATAAACATAGGGGGTGATCCGAGTAGCGACGTCAATGAATTTTTTTAGATTCATCACACCTAGGGGTATCCAAAAATACCCCATGAATGTCACGCGATTTTTGTAGATTTCGAGTTATAATTTTTTTTGTGTTTTTTCAATTTCATATGCCAACGAGGTTTCAAAAAAAATAACTCAGCTTCCTGAAATCACTCGAAGCTACTAAAAAAAGGCTTGAAAGTCAGAAATTCAGTTTTCAGTAGGATTCACTCAAACATTCAATATAAATTTGAAAATACAAAAAATGGGTTTCATAGTTTTTGGTTGAGTTTAAAAACTTCGCACGGTCCTCAACTACCAAAATCATGAAAAAAAAATAGTTCTCTATTGGCCATTTTCTGCTGTAATCGTCCATCGAAGGCGGAGTGGCTCAAAATCATTGGAACACGAGTAAAGTTATTTTTCTACTTTTCATCATTCTTATGGCAAATTAACCTTGAAAATATGACTTTAAGTCACATTAAGTAAGTTATTTTAATTGAAATTCTTGTGAAATAATGATTGAACCTCGTTTTTTCACATTAAGATGTATCGGGCGTGCAGGGCCTATCGAATGGCCTGAGCGTCCGCCAGACCTGAACCCCATCAATTTTCATTCGGGAATTTTTCAAAAAGCGGGTGTAAGCGACGGAAAGCAACAATAAAGCAGAATTAAGACAGAAACTTTAGAAGCGCAAAGAAAATAAAACAAAAAACGTTGACGATTATGTATTCAAAATGAGGGAAGAGATCTTGAAGATTTATTGTAGTAAATGGTAATTTGACAGTAATATGTGCTTTTATTTCTCATCCAAAAGTGAGTCATTTCACAACTTTTAATTTTGAAATATGCTCACATTTTCAATCAGTGTTGAGGCCAAAATTATTGTTAAAATTACACAAGCTACAGCTAGTTTACGGGAATTTCAATTAAAATTACTTTGGAAATACATTTTTGAGTTCAATTCACCATGAAAATGATAAGAAGTATAAAAATAACCTCAATCGTGTTTCAATGAAAAAAAGGCTTATAAATTACTATCTTCTCCTCATGATTTTGGTAGTTCAGGACCGTGCGAAGTTTTTAAACTCATTCAGATGCTATGAAAACTCCTTTTTGTATTTCTAAATTGATATTGAATGTTTGAACGAATCCTACTGAAAAATAAAGTTCTAACTTTGAAGCCTTTTTTTCAGTATATTTGGGTGATTTTTGGAAGCTGAGTTATTTTTGTAATTAAAACAACATTCAGGGAGATCATATTGCAGAAAATAAATCTGCGAATAACTACTACATGAAAGAAATTAATTTTTGAACCATCGGTGGTACAATCAATCGAAAAAACACAAAAAAAAGTCATAGCTCGAAAACTACAGAATATCGCATAAAATACATTTCACTACTTGAACCAACCTATATATGGTCGTGTAGATGACATTGAAGAAGTCATTTTTGCCTTATGACATATTCCCCGTTTTCGAAGGTTGATTGTCACTATACGTTCCGTAACCTCCCAGTATCCCTTCCGTATGATTTACGTCAAAATTTAATAGGCAAAAATGTCATGTAGACGGAAAGTAAAAGCAAACATGAAATAAGTTAAACTATCTTTATACAATGGTTAAACTTTTTTGTGATGTGTAAGTACAAATATGGAAGTATGTAACTAAATGCAAATTCAGAGCACGGACTATATATTTCCTCGTATTTCCAACTTGCTGACCTCACTTTTTTTGCAGATGAGCACACCATGTTTTTCACGTCATTATGTGCACACATCAATTCATTAACTATGTCATCCTGACATAATATATGTCAGGATGATGAAGCATTTATCCTTAGGAACAAGCGAGGGAAACATCGAGATGAATACTGACGTGAAGTCATATCTACAGCGGTCACCCATTCAGGCATCTACTGAACTTGCCAAAGGCTACTTGACTTTCAGAAAAAATACTCACCCGATATTTCCTGAAATACTGAATTGAAATCTCATATGGCTATCACTCTAAACACACAAGGCAGATTTCGTCATTTCACACCAATTAGGCGGCACATTTCTAGAATCTGGGTTTAATTGAACGAGATAAAGTAAATCTTTCGATTTTGAATTGTTCGAATGAAATGATCGAAAAATTTTGCACGAATTTGCGCATCAAGTTCCAAGTTTCGTCATGATCGGATCAATATCGTTTGAGTTATTTCGGAAGTATCAATTATTTCCAGGAAATCAGCATAAAATCCGACATATTCTTCTCCAATATCTTCAAAGACGAATATCCGATCATGCTGAAATTTGAAACACTGTAGTTAAGTAGTGACGATTTCGATACACTGCTCATGCGATACGGGGAAGTACCGATAAAACTTCCAGGGAATCACCTCATGAAGCATGAAGTGTGAACAGACGTCTGCAATACGTCAATTGACGATCTATTGATGCCGCTGTCCTGCATATTGTCACTGTAAGATGCAGTGAATTTTTAAACTTTTCACCAATAGGTATCGGGAAAGGTTGATGTGAACAAATAATTTGAACTTATGTTCAGGAAAATTCGAAGAATAGATATCTGATTGGACTGAAACAGAGTTTTCGACTTTAGGGTGTCGATTAGAATAAAATCGAATTTTCAAAATTTTTTTTTTTTTTATTTATTCCTCAGTTAATTCAAGAGATCTGATTGGGCTGAACTATAGTACTCGGTTAGGAAGTGGCGGCTTGGAAATTCCAGTGAAATTCAAATGAAACATGAAAATGCTCGAAAAAATTTTTTTTCCAAATTTCTTTATGGATAATTCTTCTTATTGATACTTTTCATCTATCAAGCAAGTTTATTCCGACCAGATAAATATTTTTCGAGTTATTGAAAAAACTAAAGTTCAATTGGTTGTAACACGAAAACCATACAGCAGATTTAGCCCTTAACGAACTTTACCGAGAAATTCAGGTTCAAAACCCTACTTGAGAATGTCAAGATTCTAAGTCCTTTCTTTGGAAAGTAAAAGCATACACGGCCGGTCGGCCGGACTGCCAGCCGGACAAGCACCATGGATTTTTTATCAGTGAGTCGAACCCAGTCGTTTGAGACCGATTTCATTTCGAAATTTACAGACTTTGTGACGAAACGATAACGCGCTGTTCCCCAGAAGAAGCGCTTATTAATAAGGAATAGTGCTCTAGATTCCGGAGTACTTTACAATCAGTGCTTGGTCCTCGAAACATGTCTCATCAGTGCTCGGCACAGTTGTGCTCAATGGTTATGAAAATAACAATTTCTACATTCAATGAATTTAAACCTCATTTCTTCAAAGGTGCAATTTGTTAGACCCTCGATATACTCGAATAACTCGATGAGATGTTTCGATATCGATAACCATTAAATCCGAATCGCAATTTAACCCCAAAACATCTTCTAGACCTACAACCTCTTTAATATACTTTGACGTATCATGAGAATATTTTTCCTCAACAGCCGAATCATAATGATGACTTTAAAGTTGGTTGTTTCGTTATCTCTACTCCACTACACTCTCGTAATGTCTCAGACCATTAACAGGATTACGTTTGCAGTAATTGAAGAGAAAACGGATACTTCATGTCAGTCGCTTTGTCTTTATCTTGTTGTCGTTCCTACAATTTTTCTTGGCAAAGAGTTACCAAGTTAATCGGTAACATTTTTGCGCGCTCGTTCTCGGAAACAGCGCGTTATCTTCTCGTCACAATGTCTGCAATCTTCGAATTTTGAGCTGAAATTTCAAATAACGAACCTAGAGTTCTGAAATTGTCAGTTTAGGTTTAGATCCTGGATATCTCGGTTAAGTTCGTTGATGGGGCAAATCTGTCAAATGGTTTTTATGTTTCATCCATTTGAAATTTTGATTTTTGTAAAAGCTCGAAATATTTTCATCTGATCGAAATCAAACTTGGTTGATAGAGTTATCTATTAAAAAAATAAAAAAGAATTTTTTTTCGGAATTTCTCTATTTTATTGATTCGAAATCTCAAATCACCACTTCATTGCCGAGTACTGTTACTTCAGTGCAATCAGATTTGTATTTTTTGAATGAAATATAAGAAATATAAAATAAAACCTCTAATTAGGGGGTATCATTTACATGAATTGTTTAACAATTTTCATTCACTTAAAACTGAAATTCACTTATATATGCTACCATTGTATAAAGATATATACAATGATGCTACTATCAGTTGCTGTTCACTAGAAATCTGATGAAATGAAATTAACCATTGAATTAAACACCTGTTTTCTAATTGGAAATCTTATGAATTTAAACGGAAAAGAACTCAAATTGAACTGGTTCAATAATATAGCATATTCGATGAGTTTTCATTCTCTCTGAAACTTCAACTCTTGATAGGTCACAGTCTGACTTAAAGTAAGGATGATGCTCTTTCTATATCAACTTCCATAAATTTTCCGCCGCTTTACTAAATTCCTTTGTATATTTGCACAATCTGGAAAATATTGATTTATTTCAATAAGCTATGAAACGATATGGATGTATCAGTAGATTCTGTAGAATAATTTCACATTGCTAACCTAATAATTTCATTCCTCACTTGCTATAAGATAGGAAAACATCGAATGATAGTGTATATTAGCCAAAAATCACAATGCATATTGAATTCTTAGAATATATCCCACTGAAAGTATGCAAAACATAATATAGTAGAAATTCATCCATCCAGATATTTTCTACCTTATTTCTTGTCTTATGTAAATTCACTTCTGACAGACAGTTGCCTTGACGATTGGTCGTAATTTCCAAATAGCGCCACCTTCAGTGGAAAAAACAAATTGTGCCGAATTCCCCAACATTGGCGAAACAAAAGCGCATCTTTGAATACACCTTATCTTCTGTGCATTCTAGGTAACTATAAAGTGACTATACAAGAGTATAGACTCACTGTAGGTAACTGTAGTCCGTAGGTCGACTTGACTTATAAAACTCTAGAGTTCAATATGTCAATACTCCTATTGTGTGACATCACAGCTCTGTTTACAAAAGCCAAGGACGTATAACGTATATTAAATATTTATTTCGAGTTTTTTGTGAAAAACGAGTGAAGTTTCGTGATAATGGATCTGATTAACAGCTAATCAACCTAAAATTATCCACATTAAAAACGGTATAAAGGAAAAGTTGCAGTATATAATATTGAATATTGTAGCTTGAAGAATCAGCATCGAAAATATCATTTATAAGAATTACAACTTTTGAGAATGAAGCAGTAAGATTGGTTGGCTCCTTTATTATCAAAATATAGTAACAGAATGGAATGAAACGAACATATGGAATGGAAAAAACATGGGTTGGAGAGAACTTTTTAGTACAATTTCAAATAGTACTGTTTATGGCAAATTATCAAATTACTATAATATTATATTTTTCTGATCATATTCATAGTGATCTCATGATTGGAACTTCTTCAATACTTCTAGGATATAAAGGTTATGAAGTGTCCTTAGGATTGGAATAGTGAAAAATGTAAATAAATTTTTCAGATTTTTCTTGAAGAACAATATGTTTTCGGAAATTATCAAGAAGATTAAATTTGAAATTTTGAGCTCATTTCCTCGATATCTCAAAAATAATTAACGCGATCAGATAGTATTTTGAAAACGTTGATGGGCAAATTTGTGTAGATTTTTTTGATTCTCTTTTGATTAGATCAATAAAAAAATTCAAAATTTTGGTTTCAAGTATATATGTGATATTTAGCGATCTACATAATACATATTCCTCACACGCTTGTTCTGGGGAACAGACGTTATCATTTCGCCACGATATCTGTAATTTTCGAATTTTGAGCCGAAATTGGTCTCAAATGATTAGATTGGACTCACTGATGAAGAATCCGTGGTCAAAACTGATTCTGTCCGTACGGCAGTGTGCGCTGTAACTCTCGAAAGAAGAGACCTAGAGTCTTGAAATTTCCAGGTTAGGTTGAGATCCTGAATATCTCGGTCAAGTTCGTTGATGGGCCAAATCTGCCGGATGGTTTTTGTGCTACAGCCATTTGAAATTTTGATTTTTCAATAACTCGAAAAATATTTATCTGATCGAAATGAAGCTTGGTTGGGAGATGGACAGTGTCAATAAGAAGAATTATCAATGAAAAAATTCGAAAATATTTTTTTTTTCCAATTTTTATATTTCATTAAAATTTCACCATTTCGCAATGTGAACAAGCGAGTAAAAGCTGCTGACTTCACGTCAGTGCTTTTCTAGATTTCTCATTTGAGGGCGATTCGATCTATGTTTTTTGAAATATCGAGAAAATGAAATTTTGAAAGGGTATATCAGCGGAATCATTGGATGGTTTTTTCAAATTTACCAATTCGACCTTCGTAATTAAACTCCAAACTTACTCTACAGTTATCAAGCTACTGAGTAGATACTTCCGGGAGTTATTTTGTTCACTATCAGTGGTAAGGCCGGCCGTAAACACATTCACTTAAGGAAGAATCGACATAGGGAATATATTTGTAGAGTAGGTTTTCAGTTTAATGAGGAAGGTCGGATGTTTGAATGGGTTGGATTCGCCAAGTTATACCCATTCAAAAATTTGGATCAAATTGCAATCAAGTACTTGATCGAAAAGTATAGATTGAGGTTCATGAAGAATTTCAGAGGGAACCATATAAAAAAAAAAGCTACGTTTGGTGGGGTCAGTTCGTGGATAGATGACCGCTTTGGAACGTAAAAGCTCCGTCACAATATCTGAATTTTTAATTTTTGCTGAAATTCGTCTCAAACGACTAGGTTGGGCTCACTGATGGAGAATTCGTGGTCAAATTCGATTCTTCCTGGCCGTGCGGGCTTCAACTTTCAATAAAAATGACCATGAGTCTTGAAATTTTCAGGTTAGGTCTCGATCCTGAATATCCCGGTTGAGTTCGCCAAATCTGCCGAAAATTTCTTATGTTATAGCCATTTTGAATTTTGATTTTTCAGTAACTCGTGTAGTATCTATCTGATCGAAATGGAACTTAGTTGATAGATGGGCAGTATCAATAAGAAGAATTAACCAAGGAGATATTTGAGAAAGAATATTATTTTTTCGTTTTTGCTACCATTTCGTGGTGATGTTGATTTGTCGTGAAGTTTTTCTAAAGTCGTCAAGGACAAAAAATTCCATTTTGAATTACGATTTAATGAAAATTAATTTCGTCTGAATCAATCACACATACAGAACAAAATAAGCACAACCCTTCGATCAGCTGCTTAATATCTCCCCATAAATAAAAATCTAAGTGATTCAGATCAGGACAACGAGGTGGCCATTGTATTGGACCTCCTTGCCCTATCTTTTTATTCGGGAAATGTTCATTCAGCCAACTGACTACTTGTCTTTCTTTATGTGGTGCTGCATCATCGTGCTGATACCACATATTTCCAATAATCTTAAGCTCTAAGTCACCAATGAAATCGAAAAGGTTGTGCTCCAAAAAATTTTCATACAAATCTGCATTTAAACAATCATTTAAAACATGTACTGTCCCACCACAAACGTATACACTGAAACGTTGCTGAAATCGTCTTTGTCTAATGGCATATGGATTCTGCAGTACCCTTACATGTTCATTATGGTTATTGTTGATACCGTCCTTAGTGAAACAAGCCTCGTCAGACCACATGACAAGCGAAATAAATCTATTATTTTGGGCATGTCGTTGAAGTAACCATCTACAAAATTCTAACCTTCGCAAACCCATCGTCAGCATGTAAAGCTTGTACATTTTGTCTATGAAATGGATGCAACATTTCTTCTTTCAAACCACGCCATACGAAATTTGGTGATAAATGAAGATAAGTAGCTATACTTTGAACACTGATCGAAGGGTTGCCTGGACAGCATCTATAAGTTTTTCCTCATTTTCTACATTCACTTCAGTTGGCCGGATGGCTTTCTTTGGAGTAGGATTGCCTGTTTCTTGAAGTCTTCAGAATGATGCACAAAATACTGTGTGAGGAGGTTGGTGTCTTTTAGGATATTTTCTTCGGTATTCTCGAGCTGCTCTTCTGGAGTTGCCATAAGAATACCCAGATTCAAATACAATATCTGCATGTTCCTGAGTCGTGAAAGAATGTATTTTTATTCAAAACGTACACCAAGTGTCAAATGAATAATTAAAATAACGTCAATTACCATATCAACCGATATTTTCTGTCGGTCTACTTAATCAAAACATGGAAATAAATTTCTTCAAATGCTTGTAACTTCGAAACGAGAACAAATCAGACCTATGTTCATAGGATAAAAATGTTTAGAATAAGCACAGCAACCTTCTGTCAAAGTTTGTCATAGAGCTTGTAGGACACCCTGTATAACACATGGTCGAAATATTGACGGTAATTCTACAATTCAACATTTTGTGTTTTTACGAAATATTTCAATTTTTTTTAAGAAATCAATCACACTCCAGTTATCCTTGTAGCCTCCTCAAATTTGATCATATATTTCGAAAGAGCATAGAATTGGCTGTGACACAAGATTCTTTTGCATCAAAGAATTTCTTACTGCGGGCGTGGTAAGTAGATAAACATATAAGTTCTCGGGTGAAAATTGTCAATGATATTTTTCCAATAGGTTAATCGATGAAAAATGAATAATTACGATCATGTTTTCTCTTCAGCAAAAACTTTCGCATTCAGTTATCTTCCATATGACATATCAACTTTTGTACCAGCTGTTTCTTTTGAGCCTCAATATCATGGCTAACATGATAACAACGAAAAATAAGGAATTTTTCAAACATGATTTTCTTTCGTTCTGATGCTCTTAATGATTGAATCAGTTGTTTTCCTGATTGAGTATTGAAGTCAGTCTAAGTAGAACTGTTAATTTATCTGTCGTGTCAATATATTTATTAATACATATTCTAAGAAAGGAGTTAAGAGAGAGGACAAAATGCTGTAACAACGCGCTATAAATAAGTTAACTATAAACTCCAACCAAATGTTCAAATTGGCTACCACCTTGTTCAATACATTTCATACATTTTTTCTTACTGAATCTACAACCTTGCATAGTTCAGAACGTTTCTGTCCCATTTCTGCACAACACAATTCGATTCTATTTATCAGATTATCTCGAGTTCGAACGCTTATTTGATAAACTTTTTCTTTTAATGTGTTCCAGACTTAAAAATCCAAAGGGGTAAGATCACGGCTCCTTGGCGGCCATCTTACTGGACCGTACCTTCCAATCCATTGTTCTTCGACATATTCATTTAGTTGGTCTCGTCGAATTCTTATGACATTGCCGATATTTCACGAGTGCCAACCTGCGTCAGTTTTAAGTAAGAAAAACTTGATAGACCTAAATCATGGCCAACCGGGATAGTCTATTAAAGTGAATGGAGTATATATGACCGCTTTGGCAACGGAAAAAGTGCGTAAAAGATCCTGACCTCACGTTAGTGCTTTTCGAGCTCTTCGCGAAGTAGATTATCGCAATTGAGAACCCACCACAAATGGTACTTAATTTTTCTATTCCTTGAAGTAAAACCTATAAATGAATTTTTTTGGATTAGTCTTCGAGTATTTGAAAACAAGATAAGATAACAAAGTTGATTATCTCCCCTTTTTTTTGACTTTTAAATAACTGACGAACCTTTTTTTCACTGGAAGTAATGATAAACGATAATGAACGTCAATCCATTACTCATTCACTCAACGTAAATTGCTTTCTTTATCGTTTAAAGATGCGACTATTGTTTCGAACAATTGAAAGATAAGACAATAAATTAAATAAATGGAGTGAAAAATGGAAAATAATTAACATTGTGCATTCTCACAAAAGAATTAAGTACATCCAAAAAAAAAATTTCAAAAAATACTCACTGACGACTGCAGAACGACACCCAACGGTTCCGTTTTTGCGCGCATGTTCTAGAGAATGGAGTGCTATCGTTTTGTCGAAATGTCTGTAATTCCATGACTAGGGTGGACTCACTGATGCCGAATCGGCTGTCAAAATCGAGTCTGTCTGGCCGGCTGGCCGGCAATCAGGCCGTCCGTATGCACGATTACAGTCAATCCTATCGACCTGAAACTAGAGTAGGTTGCATTCCGAAAAACGACGGTTAAGTTCATCAATGGGCAACATCAGCCAAACGGTTTCGAAGTTACAGCCTTTTAAAGTTTTGACGTTATTTTGGCGATATTTCAAACACTACTGGAAGGATTGAATCGAAACATGGCAGTTTGGTGGAGTAAAGCAACTAGCAACTTTTCGCGAAATTTTGTATGGATCAAGCTATCAGTAAATAAAAGATTTTTTCGGAAATTTTTTTTTCGCTTAATATTCCACAGCAGTGTATTAAATTTCAATTCGATACGGTTATTAGATCTGGATATATTGGGAAAAAATATATGAAATTTTGTGGTTTTCTTCCGGATATTGTTGTTTTTACGTGCTGTTCTATGGAACAGCGCGTTAGCATTTGTCACGATTTTCGAATTTTGAGCAACGACTAGGTTGGACTCACTCATGAAGAACACGTTGGTCAAAATTGCGTTAACTTTCGAAAGGAAAGACCAAGAGTCTTGAAATTTTCAGGTTAGGTTTTGATCATAAATATATCATAAATATATGAACTGTATTAAAAATAAGAATAATATATGAAAAAATTTGAAAAAAATATTTTTTTTTGGAAATTTGCATATGTCATTCAAATTTCATTGCAATTTCCAAGTCGCCAATTCGCAATGTGAACCAGCGCGTAAAAGCTGCTGACTTCACGTCAGTGCTTTTCTAGAGTTTTTTCGGTGTAACTGAAGAAATACTAATAAATACAGATAAATTCTGATTCAATCACGATAAAAGTGCGCACCTAGTTTAAAAAAGCTGAAACACAACTCTGTACAGAATTTCGTGATGATCGTGTCATTAGAACAAGCTGAAAAAAAATCAAATTTATTCTTTCAAATACATATTAAATATTCTGTGATCTTCCTATCATATTATCCCCATTAAATTCCGTATCAACCTTTGACCTGTTATTTTAGATAATGTACTGGATTTCAATTCTATTTATCTGTATTTTTAGAAATATTGGGAAAATAAAATTTTGAATGGGTATATCTGTGGAGTCATTGGGTGAATTTTACCCATTCACGAATTCAGCCTTCGTAATTAAGGTCCAAACCTACAAATATCGAGTTTCCAAGTTGTTTCTTTCGGAAGTTATTGTGTTTACGCTCCGGCTGTTAGAATTCTAAATAATAATTATTTTAAGTGATTTGTTCGATTAATTCATTACTTGTCCCATACTCATCTGTGTCTGATTGGATGATGAATATCTAACTATCCCAAAATGGGGAAATTATTTGTGGATCTATGAGGAAATTTTGCCACCATTTTACATTTTCTGAGTATATCCAAGGATACCTACGTTGTTCGAGGCCCCAAGGGGAAGATCAAGTGTGAAGAATGTCATTAACAATAAAACGAAGCAAATACCCCTCAGAATTTGAGAACGAATTTGATATCATTCAAAAACCGAGGAGGAAAGATACAACCGTCATGAGATGTGAGCCAGATTTGTTTATAATCTATGAAAAATTATTCAAAATATCAGTTCGGAATAACAAAATCAATAGCAACATTACCAATTACACGTATGATTTCTGTCGTACGTAAATAAATGTCATATTTCATTTTCTTTCGAAGAATTCGATTGATTTATTTTCTTCTTTGCATCTTTCTTTCGATACGCTTCAATAGATTTGTCATAACCATATTGTTTAATCAATTAACTATTTGAGTTCACTGTGGATAGAATATTGATAACAAAACAGTGTGTTACTACTCTCTAATCCACTTACACTTTCTGCGTCTAACGCACGTTTCGGAAACCAAGTTTCCTTTGTCCAAGACATATCGTCACTAATTACAGGTAGAAGTATGATGATGGAGCTTGATGTTGGACGAGTGGGAAGATAATATACAGGACCAATAGGAAAGTGTTGTTAAAGGCCATTAGGGACCCTCCCACTCGTTCAACATGATACTTATACCTGTAGATAGTGACGATATTTCTTTGACAAAGGAAACTTGGTTTCCGAAACGTGCGTTAGACGCAGAAAGTGTAAGTGGGTTAGAGAGTAGTTACACACTGTTTTGTTTAATCAATTGTCATCCATCTATCACTTAAAAAACTCAAAAGAAATAAAAATCAAAGCGAATAGCACCTGCGAAAGCGGTAGAAACCATGATATAGCGGGTCCGATGAAGAGACAGTAGGGCTCCAGAGAGTGGGGGAATAAGAGCACATATTCCGTAGCGTGTTCGCAATGCATTGGCCGCTCTAGTATAGTCTATTCTCTCTGATCTATACACCGGACCTTATTGTAGTTGTTTCACTGACCGTTATAGATTAGAGGCAGTGGTTCATTTCCGACTATCTTTCTTTCGTTTTCATGTCAAGCATGTTATTGTTATGGTTAGACTCAGGGCCGTATCTAGGGCGTGGCAAAGGTGGCACTTGCCACGGGCGAAAGCTCCGCAGGGGCGCCAAAAATATCAAGAGATAAAAAAATAAACCCGCCAGGTGATAAGAAAGATTACAACTCGATTTTTATGTAAACGCCTCACAATTATAAGCAAAACTTTAATTTAAGGTAAACAATCTAGAAAAGCACTGACGTGAGTTCAGGAGCATATTTTTTTTCATATGGTCCTCACAAAATTCTGCGTGAACCTCAAGCTATAATTTTCGATCAAGTACTAGATTGCAATTCGATCCAAAATTTTGAATGGGTATAACTATCTAAAGAATAATTGATGAATTCACCCATTTAAGCATACGACCTCCTTAATTAAACTGAAAACCTACACTATAAATATATTCCCTATGTCGATTCTTCCTAAAGTTAATGTGGTCATGGCCTTCCTAACCACTGATAGTGAACAAAATAACTTCCGGAAGAATCTACACTCAGTAGCCTGATAATTGTAGAGTAAGTTTGGAGTTTAATAACGAAGGCCGAATTGGTGAATTAGTAAAAACAAGTGTAGCTATCGAATCTTCTTAGAGAAAGATTCGCCTATATCTTTTATGTAAACGCCTCACAATTATCAGCAAAACTTTAATTTAAGGTAAACAATCTAGAAAAGCACTGACGTGAGTTCAGGAGCATATTTTTTTTCATATGGTCCTCACAAAATGCTGCGTGAACCTCAAGCTATAATTTCCGATCAAGTACTAGATTGCAATTCGATCCAAAATTTTGAATGGGTATAACTATCTAAAGAATAATTGATGAATTTACCCATTTAAGCATACGACCTCCTTAATTAAACTGAAAACCTACTCTATAAATATATTCCCTATGTCGATTCTTCCTAAAGTTAATGTGGTCATGGCCTTCCTAACCACTGATAGTGAACAAAATAACTTCCGGAAGAATCTACACTCAGTAGCCTGATAATTGTAGAGTAAGTTTGGAGTTTAATAACGAAGGCCGAATTGGTGAATTAGTAAAAACTAGTGTAGCTATCGAATCTTCTTAGAGAAAGATTCGCCTATTTCTAAATGTCAGTTTTAATTAAGAAGGTCGTGTGCTTATGGGTGAATTCACCAATTATTCTTTAGATAGTTATACCTATTCAAAATTTTGGATCGAATTGCAATCTAGTACTTGATCGAAAATTATAGCTTGAGGTTCATGCAGAATTCTGTGAGGACCATATGAAAAAAAAAATGCGTTTCGCTGGGTGAATTCTCGTATAGATGACCGCTTTGGCAACGGAACAAGCTCGTCAGAGCTCCTGACCTCAGGTTAGTGCTTTTCTAGGTTTTTCATCGATCAGATCATCTCAAAATTGTGAACAGGTTGCAAGTTGGTATTCTTCAACTTGTTACGAAGCACTAACCTGATCTCATCAATTAATTTTGGAGCAACCCCTCAAAATTTGTAATTGTTATAACTCCGAAACTTCTCGGCCAATTCCGCTCATTAACGAACTCAGCCGAGATTTTCAGACGTGAATTTGATCACGGATTCTTCTCCTCAGGAAATCCAACCCGTTCAAGACCAATTTCGGTTTAAAATTCGACAAATACAGACATTGTGATGGATCGATATCACGCTGTTGCCCAGAAACATATGTTTAGAAGATATAATATATTTTTAAACTAAATCTCTGAATCTCTTTGCGCATCGAGATCCAAGTTTCGTCATGATCGGATCTCTATTTTTCGAGTAATTTCGGAATTATCAATTATTCTCACGGAATCAGACATATTTTTTTCCTATATCTGCCGAATATACGATCAAGCTGACATGACATGCATTTGAAATATATGAATTTCTGAAATGAATTCTCTGAATTTTTCTCTTGATTTGTTCCTCAGAAATATCAGGAAATCTGATTGGGCTGAAATGAAGTACTCGGTTATGAAATGGCGGTTTGGAGATTTCATCGAAATTCGAATGAAATATGAAAATTTTCGAAAAAAAAAATAATTTTTTTTTCGAATTTTTCTATGGAGAATCGTTCATATTGCTACTGTTCATCTACCAACCAAGTTTAATTCCGATCAGATAGATATTTTCCGAGTTATAAAAAATCAAAATTTCAAATGGCTGTAGCGCAAAAACCATTCGACAGATTTGGTCCATTAACGAACTCAACCGAGATATTCAGGATCTTAACCAAACCTGAAAATTTCGAGACTCTAGGTCCTTCCTTTCGAGAGTAACCGCACACAGGGCCGGACGGACAAAATAAATTTTGACCACGGATTCTTCATCAGTGAGTCCAACCTAGTCGTTTGAGACCAATTTCGGCTCAAAATTAGAAAATAACAGACATCGTGATGAAATTATAACGCGCTGTTCCCCAGAACAAGCCCGTAAAAAAGATAAATATGGCTATGTTCAAGCGTGCCGCAATTAAGTCAGAAATATTTCAGGTTATAAAATAATAAATACTGGCGCGCGTCGGGATTTGTGCTTACCCCTATTTTAACGAGTTCTTTCCACTTCATCAAACTTGTCTGCATCTCTTCGACAAACGGTACCATCCATTTATGTGTGAAGTGCGGCTC
The DNA here is from genome assembly GCA_958510865.1 of Myrrha octodecimguttata. Taxonomy (NCBI): domain Eukaryota; kingdom Metazoa; phylum Arthropoda; class Insecta; order Coleoptera; family Coccinellidae; genus Myrrha; species Myrrha octodecimguttata. Next base: position 66,003,434 of record OY294058.1, on the reverse strand, counting down.
CTTTGATACAATTCTGTGATATTCCATAAATTGTTTTCATTTTCGATTCACCATCACCAATCAGACTTTTGAACCCCAAGAAAAAAAAAATATATAAATACATCAGACAGACATCCTGAATATTTCCTCATTTCTGTTCTGGCGAAAAAAGAATATTTCAAACTACGTAGGATACTTAGTGTGTTTCAGAGTTTCTAGCGATAACCTTAATTGTTTTATATATATTTTGAATTCCATCAGGAGAAATTGTGGTATTTCAGGTGAGTTAAAAAAAAATGATTTTTAAATATGAATCGAATATATCCTCGGCTAGCAAAATTGGCAAAACGGTTTGCATTTCACGTTCCATTTCATAGTTTTCATAGACCAACTTTAATAAAACATAAAACTAATATTATAGGTTGATTTGTGTATTCAATTATTTATGCAATCAGAAATTATAATTTTAAACCGAAAATTTTCTGATTTTCTTTAGATATACGTATTTACTATATGGATATGAGTATTTTGTTTTGTTTTTTCTTCAATTTGATTAATTTTTATGATATTTATGTATATGAAATGGGTATTTCAATGGTTTGAATGAATATGAGTGAATATCTATAAAATTGTGTATTATTTCGAAACGTTAACTAGAATTTATGACTAAATTATGAGGAAAAAAATACTATAAGAGAATATAATTGATTAAAAAAAATCTACGCAAATGAGAGGCGCTGTCTAATTTTTTGCCACAGGTGCCATAGTACCTAGATACGGCCCTGGTTATACAATGAGGTTATGATGTTATATATTTCGTTACTTTGTTTGTCATAAAAAAATTTGATATTTTTACCTTGAAAACGGAACGAATCGTTCTGAAACATTGGCAAAATCATAACTGATTTGTTATCAATTTGTCTAACTCGCTAAGAAATTTCACCCATTCATTTCAAGTCATATCTTCGAAATTTTTTTCAATAGATTCCCTACTATCAATAAGCTTTTATCCTATCTTATTATTTCCTTAGAATCAACATACTCCAGGGCGTGAACTGTGAAATTTTGTGGGGGTTTAAATTTGGAGTGTTGAAGCAGCTCCAAAAATTGAACATCGGTTTTTTGGGTCTATCATTATGTGTAAGGAAAGTTCCTAATTGACCAATAATCACCATAAAAAATTGTTATCTACATAGCGCTATCTGAAGGACAAAACTAAATACCGGTTTTATCAACTCATTATTTCTCAAACAAAACTATAAATACAAATGAAAGCAAAGTTTTTTTCGGGTGTTACATTTCAACGAACAGCGGAATGAAGTATCAGTTGTGGTGTGTTGTACTTTCATTGGTAGTGTTTCACTTTGTAGAAGGTGAGATTTTTGTTAAATATTTCCTCATTCAATAACGCGAAATGAAGAAGCATCAACAACTGTGTAGAATCTTCAGCATTTCGAATATTAATTTTTTTTCTGTAGTTTTTTTATTACTTAGTCATCACAATGTTTGACGAAAATAATTAAAAACTAACTGTGTGTGGTCTATAGGGGTGATTCAGAACAATCTGGTAGGGTCTGTTCTAAGTAAAAAAACTCTACCCTTTCGCCCAAATGTCTGTTTTTTTCGAATTTTTAGTATAAAATTCCACGATTACTTTCGAAGAAAAAGACCTAAAGGCATACAATTACCAGGTCAGGTGTGGAGACTGAATAGGCCAGTTGATTCTATTGATGGGCAAAATCCGCCCAATCGTTTTTGAGTTGAACCTGTTCGAATGTTCGTTGTTATATTATTTCCTCAATGACTAGAGAAATACGGATGCCATAGAATTCAATCTGCTTATTAGTTGTGAAATACTAACAAGCAAACTTGTGCAGAATTTTGCACCATACACATGCCGGGTATCGAATTTCATTTATACCGAAAATGTTCTTTCGGAAATATTGTTTTTAGAATATTCCCTATGGATATGAAGGTGAAATCTCTTGGTCAATTTTACCCATTCATGAATTCGATCTTCGTAACCAAGCATCAAATCTGCCCTCTACTACCGAGTCTACAATTTGTGTCTTTTGTAACGAAATAACTCCGAAAGACTTAATGGAACGATATTTGAAGCGTATGTTTGAGGCTAAATTAAGAAGGTCGAGTTCGTGAATGGGTGGAATACGCAAACTGATTCCGTAGGTAAACGGTGTTTCAAAACCAACGCAAGATTCAAATATGATCAGAGGTTTCTGAAAAAAAAAATTTTAACAAAAAATTTCAACAGTTTTTTTTAAACTAAATGGCATTACGATCCCAACCAAATTCTGCTCAAAGTTGTGCGTTGTTATTTCTCAACTAACTGATAAATTTCAATCCAATCGCTCTCGTCTGAAATATCAGGAAACCAAAACCTGCGGCCCATATGATACCAGACCTACACAATTGAAATATCCTCGGCATAGATTAACTATCATTGAAAAGGGTCCCGAGTATGAGTGCATAAGATTATTCAATGAATTACCGACCCAACTGAGAACCATAACCGAATTGAAAGACTAACCGTGGGTGTCACAAAGCTTGATCCTCCGATCAACGCTTTGATATTCTATGGTGTTGCTAAAAATGAACTGAAATTGAGCATAGAATTGTCTTGATCAGAACAATCACGTTAATCAGAGCTTTGTGAAACCCGCTATAAGAAGATTATCTACAAGATTTTATTGAATGTTGCGATACTGTGTTATCAATTTCTCGAGTATGATATTTCAAAGTTAATTTGACACAATTTCATTTCAAGTGTAACTTTATTCGAAATGAAGATTATTATTATTATTATTATCATTATTATTATTATTATTATTGGTTCCGGTCTCACAACCTTTCGGTTGGTGTGTTCCTAGCTGTGAATTGTTACCAATCAAGTGCAGCTAGAAAGCTTCTCATTTCAGGTCCAGAAATCTCAGAGTGATGTTCGCTGTAGATAGGAGTACGGGGTGTTGGAGTCTGCTGATCACGCTACTGTGAGTGTTTAGCTTTTTCAATCCAGGAGAAACTCGGGTACCAATCCTAGGGTAGAGAGATGATAACAGACAATAGCTACTTCTCGAACATTCCACAGAGCTTTCAATTCAAATGCTAATTGTTGGTATTTCGAGATCTTTTGGTTTCTACTTTTTTCCAGGTTGTTGGCATTCACGACAGCAAAATCAACAAGGTATGCTTTGGCTTCTCTCTTCTTCCAGAGGATGACATCTGGTCTATTGCTTAGTGTCGTCAATTCTGTTAGGACGGCACGGTCCCAGTATAAAATGTATCTGTTTTCCTGATCTTGTTGGATTGGCTGCGGCTCGTACTGGTAGTCAGGTGTAGTGTCTTTTGCTATTAGTAAATATCTAAGAGCAATCTCTCGGTGAATCGTTTTTCCCATGTTATCATGCCTCATTTTATATTCTGTTGGTGCTAGTTGTGCGCATCCGCCTATAATGTGTTCTAATGTTTCTAATGTTTGATGGCATCGACGGCATTTATCTGATTCTACAGGCTCTTTCTTTATCATTATTATTATTATTATTCGATGTTATCTCCTTGAGAGGGTGTTAATTTTACCAGTTGCAGGCGTTCGCCAATTCAAGTGATAAATTTGTGTGCAGTTAATTCAGCGTTTTCCTAAATAGTTGACATATTGATAATATCACCGAATGTTGCATTTTAGAAACGATGGACTCGTTGATTTTCAGCTCTGACAGATGTTTGGGCAGTGATTTAGGTATAAACCCTGTAGTGGAAATTATGATCGGGTGAATTTTAACGCTTTCGACCCTCCATATTCCATTGATTTCTGCTTTAAGTGCTTGGTATCTTCTAATTTTTTCAGTGTAGGTAGACATGATGTTATGACTATTAACTGCTGCATAATCTATGAGATGCACTATCTTTTTCTTCTTGTTCCATATGATGATGTCTGGTCTGTTGTGTCTTACAGTGCGATCGGTGTGTACGGTTCTATTCCAATATAAGGCATAATTTCCGTTTTCGATAAACGGTTTGGGGTTGTATTTTCAGTACTAGTGGTCTTCTTCCTTATTGAATATTTTGCATTCTATTGCTCGGTGCAGTATTTTTTCCAGATTATCATGCCTTGTAACATATTCTGTTTGGCTTAAAGTTGTGCAGATTGGGTGCCACACCATCTGCATTTGTCATTTGTAAAGTTTGGTCTTTCACTATATGTTTTCGGAAGTTTTTTGTTGATACAACCTGATCTTGAATAGCTATGTAAAAACCCTATGTTTCAGGAAAGAGTCTCCCTTCGGTCAGCCATTTGTACGACATCTCTTCGTCGACATATTCTTGGTGGATTTCGTTGGGATATCTTATTGTTATTATTATTATTATTATTATTAACTTCGAAGCCACTTCGCCGATTTGTCCCATTAAGGAACTTAACCGCCGCATTCCAATGCGCGACCTAACCTGAAAATTTCGAGTCACCAGTTGGCTCCGTTCGCTAGTTATCGTTTCGTCGGCCGGACGGATGGCCGGCTGGCCGGACAGAATCGATTTTAACACCAGATTCGTCATAAGTGAGTCCAACCTAGTCGTTTGAGACCATTCTCTGCTAAAACCTCCAAAATAACAGACATTTGGACAAATATAGCACGCTGTTCCCCTACAGATTGTTCTGTAATACCGTTACATAATATCTCACAATAAACATTCATTGTCTGCAGCGTATGACGTCTTGAATGACGAATTTACTTATTATATCAACTGCGGTATATACATATACATCGATTTCAAGCGATGGACCAAAAGCTCCGGTCATAGTAACGGTTATCCAAACTGACATATAGGCAAAGGATAATCTGTCAATTTTGATAACCGAAACTATAACCAGAGCATTTGGTCCATCGCTTGAAATTGATTATAGTATAATGATTGTATCAATATAGCCGTTATAAAGTAGACTCCTTTGTATTCAATATTTGAATTTAATTCATTCGAGTTGTTTGAAAACACCTAAATGGATCAAATTTAATCGAACTTAAGACCCATCACAAGTAAATCAATTGATATTTATGAAAGTATTTCAGATCATCATAGAAATTGATATCAACATACACAAAAGGGCCTCCTGAAGTTTTTTGCGCCTTTTAATTGTTCTCATGAATTTCCAAGTATTCTTCAGTCCTCTGGCAATAAGAGTGATAATGAAATAAGTCATTGGTTTAACTTTTATTTAATTCTGCCCTTTTTATATTTCGTAGTTCAAAGTGAAGATACGAGTGAATCCAAGAATATAGAATGCTTTAAATGCAAGGAAAGTGAAAATGATTATGGTGACTGCAGACTTTCAAGAAGACCATATACATGTAACGATGGGACGATGTGCTACCAATATCGCTTGCAAGAGTGGTTCAAAGGTTTTTTAGGAATACCATTTGCTAAATGGTGGTACATTAGAGGTTGTACTGACGATGAAAATATATGTGATCAAGATTATCATTTCCAATGCAGCGTGTGCAAAAAGGATGAATGCAATAGAGGAATACTTGCTGAACGAAACGCCTACGATGAAGATATATAATGAAGTAAAATAACTTATTTCCGCTTTATATATTTATTTTCACAACAATTGTTTCGTCATGATAACATGACTTCATCAGGTGAGTATGGTAACTGACTACATTTTTGGGACACAGTTCTTTAAATAGTTGAAAAAAAATGAAAAAATATGGTGCGAAATACAAGAAATTATGGAAATTCCTGGGTTTCAAGAAAGGTTGAGTAAGGGAGATTTATTCAGGTCCGTTTGGTCGTTGAGGAGAATCTGTTTTTTATTGTACCTATTTATCTCCATTGCTTCCAGGAAGTTCAATTTTAGGGTCTTATTTTCCACGTGCAAAATTTCGAAATTGTTGTCGAAGTCATGTCCGGTCTCCAACAAATGTTTTGCATATGTTGAATTATGAGCTTCGTTTACGTATGCTTTCTGGTGTTCTCCTATCCTAGTTCCAAATGATCTACCCGTTTGACCAACGTATACATATGGGCAAGTACCGCAGTTCAACTTATAGACTCCATATGTATACGTTGGTCAAACGGGTAGATCATTTGGAACTAGGATAGGAGAACACCAGAAAGCATACGTAAACGAAGCTCATAATTCAACATATGCAAAACATTTGTTGGAGACCGGACATGACTTCGACAACAATTTCGAAATTTTGCACGTGGAAAATAAGACCCTAAAATTGAACTTCCTGGAAGCAATGGAGATAAATAGGTACAATAAAAAACAGATTCTCCTCAACGACCAAACGGACCTGAATAAATCTCCCTTACTCAACCTTTCTTGAAACCCAGGAATTTCCATAATTTCTTGTATATCGCACCATATTTTTTCATTTTTTTTCAACTATTTAAAGAACTGTGTCCCAAAAATGTAGTCAGTTACCATACTCACCTGATGAAGTCATGTTATCATGACGAAACAATTGTTGTGAAAATAAATATATAAAGCGGAAATAAGTTATTTTACTTTTTAATCATCAAGATGAATTTCCGACAAGTAAAGACTGAGACAATCAAGTACTACGAGGATGTTCATAAATAAAAATCCTTTCACACAATGGCTTATTATTGTCTCGAAAAATGTCGAGATTTCTCATTCTAGGAGCCGCCCTTTCAGTACAGAGCTGTCCACGGGACGTACAGGGGATATCCATTTAGGACTTGGGAATATTCCTTGGATATATGATCTTTGTTCTGGGGAGATCCTGGGGATGTACAAATGGACCTTATTTCTCCATCCCATGGGTATTCTCTATGTGACTTTCACTATATCCTTGGAATGTACGGAGTTCATCCTTTCCTATGGAATTTTCAATTATTTCAGAAATGTGAAAAAATATACCTACTTACACAATAATGAATATGTGTCAGAAGAATAGACTTTATCGAATATTCCTGATGAGTATCAGGTAAAGCGCTTTTTGACATCAGGCCATCATCACTACCTCTAAAACACAAACGCTCCGAATTTTACACGAGGGTTTATTATTTTCTCAGTTGAATAACCCAATATCATTGATATCCTGAAAAAAACTTATATATTATTCATAACTCATTGGTTTTTCACAACACGTTTTTGTGTTCCAATTACATGAAAAATTCATGTGAATTATTGAAATCTTAACAAAAGCCCTTGTATAATTGAATAACTAGAAGAGACGTTCCACAGTTGTTTCACCTCCCTAGCGAAATTTTTTGCCAATATCTTCGAAAACAAATATCGGTCGAACTGAAATTTAGAACACTGTTTTTAGATGTTGACTTTAAGACCTCTACCAAATTTCATTGAACTTCGATGAATAGTTTCCGAGAAAAAAATGTTCCCGAAAAAAATTCTATTTTTTCCAATACAATTCTAACGAAATTTTGTATTGGATTGAACGTCGATATTTCACAACTTGTCATGATGTTTCAATCGTTAGTATTTCTTGATATTTAGGAAATAAGCTCAAACATTCAAATCAACACCAATATATAAAACTAAATTCAAGATTTTCCGCTGATATCAAAAGTGGAGATTTGATTTCTACTAGGATTTAACTTCGTTCTGAAAAATATTAACGAAATGAAAAAAAAACTCTCCTTTCCTGTGCAATTTATCTGAAAAAAAAATGTGCACATTATCAGATACACTCAACGTAAAATTCAAACAAGTAGTTCGCCGACAACCAGATGGTGAAACATGCGGAATTTTTGCTTGTGTCTACGCTATATCCCTTGCCCTAGGTCACGACCCGGCACAGATTCCATTCAGAACAGGTGGATCATCGGCTCCTACCTTGTTCTGAGGCTCCTACAATTCCCGACAATTGATGAGTTTTCCGGTTTGTTATTGATTTTTTTGCGTTTATCCTCCAATTTGTTTCATCATATACATGCTCATTATCTTTTATATATTAACCCTCATTTCAAACTCTCACTAGGAAAAATATTGAATTTCGATTGAAGCCAGTAGTGGTTATCCACAATTGACGATAATTGTACTATGCAAACCAAAATTGATGAAAACCTCCGGTCTACTGATTTTTTTGGAAATCTGCATTATTTTAAATTACGCTACTTAATTCGCGTTCTGCATGTTAAAGTGTTATTCAGTTATACAAGAGTATTTATCGAGGATTCAATGTTTCAAATGAATTTTTTCATGGGGTTGGTTTTTGTGTTGTGAAAAACCTTGTCAAATTTGATTTTCCGGATATTAAGCATTGAATATACACACTTCATTTTGACTTTTATTTTATCCCCACATCCCAGCAATATCAAGACGTCGATACGATTCGTTTCTTACAATTCCGTTTTTGCGCGCATGTTCTAGGGGAACAGCGTGCTATCGTTTTTTCCAAATGTCTGTAATTTTGGATGATTGAGCCAAAAATAGTCTCAATCGACTAGGTTGGACTCACTGATGACGAATCCGGTGTCAAAATCGATTCTGTCCGGCCGGCCGTCCGTCTGGCCGTAGACACTATAACTGTAGACAGAAGCAAGCTAGCAACTTGAAACTTTCAGGACAGAATGCGCATCAGAATGCCGCGGATAAGTTCGTTAATGGGCCGAATTGGGCGATTAGATTCAAACTTGGCAGTTAGGTGGAGTAAAACGACGCTCAACTTTGAGCCAAATTTCATCAGGATCCTATCGTCAGTAAATGAAAATTTCGAAATTTTTTTTCGGAAACCATTCATCATATCCAAAAAAAAAATCAACTCACACTTTGAGCTTCATATTTCACAGCAGTGTCCCGAATTTCAGTTCGATACGATCATAAGCTTTGGAGATATCGGGAAAAAATATGTCAAATTTCGAGGTTTTCTTCTCGATATCGTTGATTTTTTCGGTATAACTCGAGAAATACTGATTCAGTCGTGATAAAACAACACAGCTAGTTTTGAGATGCTGAAAGACAACTTCATGCGAAATTTCGTGATAATCGTGTCATAAGAACAATTTGAAAAAAAAATTTCTATGATTTTCTTATCATATCATCCTCATTAAATTCTGTACGAAACTTCGAACTGTTATTTTTCGATGAAGTACTGGATTTCAATTCGATCTGATCTGTATTTTTGGAAATATTGGAAAAAATAAAATTTTGATTGGGTATATCTACGGAATCATTGGGTGGATTTTACCCATTCACGAATTCGGCCTTCGGAATTAAGGTCCAAGCCTTCTCTACTAATATCGAGCTTCTAAGTTGTTTCTTTCGGAAGTTATTGTGTTTACGCAGTCGGCCGTTAGGCTGACCATTAACACAATAACTTCCGGAAGAAACGAGTTAGAAACTCGATATTTGTAGAGCAGGTTTGGGGCTTAGTTACGAAGGTGGAATTCGTGAATGGGTAAAATCCGCCCAATGATTCCGTAGATATATCCATTCAAAATTTTATTTTTCCAATATTTCTAAAAATACAGATTTGATCGAATTGAAATCCAGTAATTTATTAGTAAAAAATGTAAAAAAGTGAAGGCAGCAGCTTTAACGTGCATGTTCAAATTCGTTGCTGAAGCGATCATCTACATTGAACATGCGCGCAAAAGTTGCTGCCTTCACGGCAGTGCTTTTTGAAATGTTTGATGAACAAATTTGAATAAAACACTTTGAAGGTAATCTGATCAAAAAACTTGAAGTTTCAATTCAGTTTTACAGAAAAATACTGTTTTGAAATGACGAAAAAAAATTATTATTTATCGAGGTATTAAACAAAGCACAAAAAATGCAACAATTCATTCATCTTCTTGAGGAACATCATGCGCTGAATATACCTCCGAGTTATTTTATTTCTAAGATGTTACATAAAAACTCAAATCATCTGATTCCACTTTCATTGAATGAAAGTATTCATCAGAGCTGAAATTGAGGTGGAATAACTGAGATGGTGTATCCACACGGATATTCACAGAAATATTGATTCTTGATCATAGCACAATTCGAAAGATTCGTCTTGAAAATGTGGCTTCCCTGCATCAAATGAGAAAGAAAATAGTTGAGAAGATTTGGAATATAAATAAGTGTACTCTATTCATCGACGTGTGTCAGTAGGAAACAGATTTGAAAATATATTTTCCAAATTTTTCTGAATATTCTTTAACGAAAGATTCCTAACTATCTTTTATGGTTTGTTCATACGTGTTTTTCAGTTTGTGCACTAAATTTTCTTAGGAAAATTAAAACCACGAACTTTTTCCGAAGGATCGCTGATCAAACCTTCGTTGAAAACATTACACAAATTCTATTCCAAACGCCAAATTTCTTGGTTCCTTTCATTGGAATAAAAAAAATCGTTAGTCTATAAAGGTTCACGAGATTTCAATCTAGCAATTTTAGTATCCTGGATATTGGACATAATTGGAAATAAACTAGGAAAGAATTGATATTTATCCCAAGACTTTATCACTGCAACCTGTCTATGAATATAAGGCGGTACTATATCTGGAAGAACTGAAACCACTGTAGAGGTGTAACTCATTTGGTCCTACCAATGATTCCCTGCCATACGAAGAACCAGCAATTTTGAAGAATATTATTCCTAGATTGCAATTTCATGAGTAAGTTTCCAGAAGGGACCTTGAAATTTAAAGAAGAATCTTACTTCACTCCAAAATATTTAGGAGTGAGATTATGTTTCAGAACTACATTATTGAATGAAACTTTTGAACTTCTGTTGATTATTCAAATGCAACAAGAAACTTTTGTTTCATAAGCATTTGGACAAGATATAAATTGAATAAAAGGGGAGCTAGAACTGATCTTTGTGGGAGTCCATTATTCACAGTTTTAAAACTACCACTTACATCATCAATAAAAACACGGAGTCATCTGTCAGATAGCCTATTTTCAATCAATCGAATTACCTATCCATATTATAGATGATTATGAAGTTTGAATATTGAACCATTTTTCCACACCGTATCGCTAGCTACTGAAAGATCAACAAACGAATACCCCGTTTTCAATTTTCATTGAAACCTGATTCAATAAAAGTAGTGAGGCACACAACCTGATCAGAACAAATTTGGTTTTTACTTAATCCTCCCTGAAAATTTGAACACGTCATTTCATTCTGAACAAAATCAATCTCTCTAAAATTTTTAAAGGTACAGGGAGGGCAAAATTCGTTGTCTACTGAAGGGATCTCGAGAACTATAGCAGCTAGAAAAAAAAACTGATAACTCTTTCTCGAGCTTTTTTTTCCTGACTATTCCGAATCTGAAAACAGATCCAGCTTATCTTTCATAGAACTTGAGTAATGAGCGAAAATTGAGAAATTGTCATTTTCAATAATGCTGAATAACTCGCTTGTTTGCACTCATATTTGAAATCGGTTGATAGATTCTACAGGCACTTTTTTAGTAGTAATTTAAATATAGTATGACTGAATTTTTTAATCCAGCCATTTTCGAGAAATGATAAAGATTTTGGATTTCTCAAATGTAAACTATAGTCGAGAGATCTCTTATCTTGCTACAAAATTTTTGTTGGTTTCAAAAATGTATCATATGTCGCTATTTACATGAATATTACATGAGAAAATTGTCAATACTTTTTTCCTGCTTTTCTTTTCACTGTTGAATTATGAGTAGGCTGACGTTGCCATAGCGACGATTGAATATGCATTATCTTTGTGTGAACTAGCGCCGCTACGATTGCAATCAGCAATTGCTGAATAAATATTTCTATGGTTAATTTGTCATAGTTCTTAAGATTAGCAATAGAAAATCTTTTTATTATCCCTAATTATCGAAATATTGATTATCTTAAGAACTATGACAAATTAACCATAGATATATTTATTCAGCAATCGCTGATTCCAATCATAGAGGCGCAAGTTCTCACAAAGTTAATGTATATTGAATTGTCGCTATGGTAATGTCAGCTTACTCATAATTCAACAGTGAATAGAAAAGCAGGAAAAAGGTAATGAATATTTTTTCATGTAATATTCATGTGAATAGCGACATATGATACATTTTTGAAATCAGCAAAAATTTTGTAGTTAGATAAGAGATCTTTTGACTATAGTTTACATTCAAAAAATCCAAAATCCTTCTCATTTCTCGAAAATGGCTGGATTGAAAAATTCAGTCATATTATATTTGAGTGACTCCTAAAAAAGAGCCTGTAGAATGTATCAACAGATTTCCAATACGAGTTCAAACAAGCGAGATATTCAGCATTATTGAAAATGACAATTTCTCAATTTTCGCTCCTAACTCAAGTTCTATGAACGATAAGCTGGATCTGTTTTCATATTTAGATAAGTCAGGAAAAAAGAGCTAGAGTATGTATTACCGGTTTTCTTCTAGCTGCTATAGTTCTCGAGATCCCTTCAGCAGACAACGAATTTTGCCCACCCTATACACTCAATGAACTCATTGGCCTATAACTAACTGGGTTTGATGATTTTTTTCCAGATTTCACAATTACTATTACTTTTTCTCGCGAACTTCAGTTGGAATATTTCCAATTTAAACTATCATTATAAAAAGATAATAACCAAGACAATGCCTTTTTGCACAAATGTTTTATGAACTCAGGAAAAATCCCATCGGAATCTGCAGATTTCCGAGATCTAGTACAATTTATTGCAGGCTTCAATTCATTCAAGTTGAATCGACAAGTTATAAATTGATGACAATGATCTCAATCTATGCAAATTATTTTCCATTTCTTTATTTTTTGAACTTGTAATTTCAACCAAATAATGACGGGCAATCAGTTCCGGATTAATTTTGAGGATGACTTAGCAAGAGGAGAGCTGCTTCACCTAATTTCCGTAAAACATCCCAAGAACTTTTAGTCAAATGAGTAAAATTCAAATTCAATTCCATATCATTTCATTCATCTTCACGACCAATGTTCATAGATTGCAATAATTTGTTTGACTTATCAAGAGTTGGCGGAATTTTTCTGTTGCTGCTTTCACTACTACAATGAATCAGGAATAATATTATAAGAATGGCGAAAACATCTGATATCACTTTTTTTTTCTCTGCATTTATCCCATCGAGCGTTTTCGAAATTCAATCTGAGATTTGGTAAAGATGCATTTAAATAAAGAGCATTTTCTAAACCAATTGAAATTGGACGATGTTGACTTCGTGGAAAATCATTGAGAACCTAAAGATCAACAGAAAGAGGTGTTGAATCGTTATCACTAGAAACTATGCTCAAGACTGGATTGTATCACCTGTTCCATCTCTCACGTCAAAAGCGAGATGAAAATCGTTCATCTTCAATCCATTCAGTTGAATCACCACATTGAATTGAAGAACCTGAAAAATTATGTTGAAGTAGAAGTGTTTGAGCCAAATAAGGGTATAAGATATTGATGATAAAAATATCACAAAATTTGAAAGCTATAAAAATTCTCCATCATCTTCTCCTTCACGAATCAATTCAACATACCGACTGACGATTTCCCTACATTACAAGCTAGGCCATGAATAGGGCTCAAAAGAAAATCATTTAATATGGATCCTCTTTTACGGAGTTTTTCTTCAATTATAGTGTGTTTCCTAAATAAGTATAACTTCAGCGCCACAGTCGATGGACAATTTTGATAAATAATCACTTTTTTTGGGAATCCCTTCAATATTATTTGAATTCATAATATTGAATCTGCTCTCTGACCGAGAGGTTCTATTAAACCAGGTCCAGATTTTCCATAACCTCTGGTAAACGAGGGATGCTACAGGCCCCTTATATTGGGGAATCATCTCACATAGTTCGAAAACTGCTATTTTATCTTATATAATCGATTGATTTATGGATTCGAATTTAAAAGCTAGGCAACCTGAAATGTGCAATTATCTATTGGTATTGATCCTAGCGTGTGAAAGCAGTTGCCAAAAATTCAACATTCCTTTTCGAGTCAATAACTAAAGGGTTTTCCAATAAGAGGCGTTATTTTGAAAAGCTCGCTATTTCGGTAGATGTCACTGTTAAAGCTGTCATTTTTTGACATTTGACAAGTAGAAACTACGCCATTAATAAAAATGGAACGATACACGCTTCAACAACGCATTAAAATTCACTATAAAAATGGTGAAAATTTGGCAGAGACGGTTCGTAAAACTCGAACATATTTGGGTCGTCGTGAAGCACCTTGTCGGACCGTAATAAAGAAATTGGAGGAAAAATACGAGCTGTTGGGAGAAGTTAGTGATGTGAAGAATAAAACCCGTCACGTCGCTCAAGAACAGCCGAGAATATTGCAGCTGTAGCCGAAAGTGTTGAAGAAAACCCAGGTTTGTCCATTCCTCGTCGTTCTTTGGGATTAGGCATCCCTCAAACGTCATTACACCGTATTTTGCATGAATATTTGGGTCTTAGGCTTATAAAGTTCAGTTAACACAAGAACTCAAGCCGGCTGATCATAAACAACGTCGTGTCTTTGCTGATTGGGTCGTTGAAATGCATGAAAATGATCCGGAATTCCATCGAAAAATCATCTTGAGTGATGAGGCCCATTTCCACCTCGGTAGCTTTGTCAACAAGCAGAATTGTCTTATCTAGGGCTCGGAAAACGCGAGATTTATTGTTGAAAAGCCCCTCTATCCTCAACGTGTGACTGTTTGGTGCGGTTTATGGTCCGGCGGAGTCATTGGACCTTACTTTTTCGAAAATGAGGCTGGAGCTACAGTTACGGTGAATGGGTTGCGCTATCGAGAGATGATGATAATGATTTTTATGGCCGGAATTGGATGGTATTGATCTCGATAAGGTTAACTTTCAACAAGACGGCGCTACGTGCCACACAAGCTACGAAACCATTGATCTTTTGCGGGAAAAGTTTCCAGACCTTGTTATCTCTCGAAGAGGTGATCACAATTTGCCACCGAGATCTTTTGATTTAACACCTTGTGACTTCTTCCTGTCACGTGAAAGAGAAGGTCTACGGCAATAGCCCAGCGTCGATTCAAGATATCAGATCAGAGATGGAATTCGTGAGGCTATCGAGGACTTAGGGCAGCCACTCTGCGATTTGGTTATGGAAAATTTCATCAAAAGGATATGGTCCTGTAAGCGTGGTCGTGGTGGTCATTTGCCTGATGTGGGAAATAATCCCACTATTAACGGTATAGCTTCTTCTTTATAATGAAATAAACATCCGATCATTCATATTGAAAAATGGCATTTTTCATTGAATATCAAAATAACACCTCTTATTGGAGAAAACCCTTTAAGTGGAAAGGATACAATTGAGCAATCACCATCTTAAGTGAGAAATAATTATCTGCACACCGTTATCCACAAGGCAAAACCATATATCGTAGTTATCATCTAATTATTTTTTCTAAGAAGAATATAAATTCGATTCGAAAGAGGAGTTCCTTATTCTACGGTCTTACATTTCAACGAATAGGGGAATGAAGTTTCAGTTGAGTTGTATTGTACTTTTATGGATAGTCTTTTACTTTTCACACGGTAATATTGTTGTTTTAGTTTTTCTCATTCATTGACTCAAAAATGTAAAAATGGAAAATTTTCAAGTGAGCATTTTGATAACTAAGGGCCGTATTTATAGTCGCTACGTGAAGGCTTCCTCTAGGATACCTTATCGAAGTTTTTTTTCTATAGTCCAAAATGTTACCTTCCTTGCATTCAAGAGCAGTGAAGGCTACCTTATAGGTGACTCTAAAACAGCATGAGGAAGCCACAAGAACGAGGGAATACAAGGATGTCGAAAATACCGTTTTGCCGAAATGTCTGTAATTTCGAACTCTGAGCCGAATATTCCAGGATAACCCTGGAAGGAAAAAACGATACAATTTTCAGGATTCGTGTGAAGTCGGAGTAGGCCGCCGATCAACTCCACTAACAATCTATCAATGTTTCGGACACATGAACTTCTCATTTATACCTTCGATCGGTACAATGAATTTTCATTATTTATGTATTATTATGTATTTTACTTCTAAAAACGTCCTTATGAAGATTTTCATCTTTTTCATTCGTATTTTTTGGCGCGCTTGTTCTAGGGGAACAGCGAGCCATCGTTTGGTCCAAATGTCTGTAATTTTCGATGATTGAGCCAAAAATGGTCTCAAACGACTAGGTTGGACTCACTGATGACGAACCCGGTTTCAAAATCGATTCTGTCCGGCCAGTGGACACGATAACTGTCGAACAGAGCAAGTTGGCTATATGAAACTTTCAGGGTAGGTCGCGCATTGGAATGCCGCGGTTAAGTTCGTTAATGGGACGAATCGGTCGAACAGTTTCGGAGTTATAGCCACTTGAAATTTTGAAGTTATTTATTTTTTATTTCAGAAACTACTCGAGCGATCGGATTCAAACTGGGCAACTATGTGGAGTATAACGACGCGCAACTTCGAGCCAAATTTTGTCAAGATCATACTGTCAGTAAATAAAAGAAATTGAAAAAAAAAATTAACGTCGACTAAGCGGCCGACTGCGTGAACACAATAACTTCCGAAAAAAACAACTTAGAAACTTGATATTTGTTGAGAAGGTAAAATCCACCCAACGATTCCGCAGATATACCCATTCAAAATTTTATTTTCCCAATATTTCCGAAAAAACTGATCAGATCGAATTGAAATCCAGTACTTTATCGAAAAATTACAGTTTACAAGGTTCACACAGAATTTAATGAGGATAATATTATGAGTAGATCACAGAATATTGAATATTTGAAAAAAAAATTAAAATATTTTTTTTCAAATCGTTTTAAATGACACGATCATCACGAAATTATGCACAATGCTATCCTTCAGCATCTTTGAACTGGCTGCAAAGTTTCATCAGGATTAAATCAGTATTTCTGAAGTTATACCGAAAACAACAACGATATCGAGAAGAAAACCTCGAAATTTGACATATTTTTTCATCTCCGAAACTTATGCTCGTATCGAACTGAAATTTGGTACAATGCTGTGAAATATGAAGCTGAAAGGCCGAGTGAAATTTTTTCTGCTTACGATAAATGATTCCCAGAAAAAAAATTGTTTTGGAAAAAAATGTTGAAAAAAATTTTTTTTTTTATTTACTGACAGTATGATCTTGACAAAATTTGGTTCGAAGTTGCGTGTCGTTATACTCCACATAGTTGCCAAGTTTGAATCCGATCGCTCGAGTAGTTTCTGAAATAAAAATAAATAACTTCAAAATTTCAAGTGACTATAACTCCGAAACTGTTCGACCGATTCGTCCCATTAACGAACTTAACTGCGGCATTCCAATGCGCGACCTACCCTGAAAGTTTCATGTCGCCAACTTGCTTCGTTCGACAGTTATCGTGTCGACGGCCGGCCGGCTGGCCGGACAGAATCGATTTTGACACCGGATTCGTCATCAGTGAGTCCAACCTAGTCGTTTGAGACCATTTTCGGCTCGATCATCGAAAATAACAGATTTGGACGAAACGATAGCTCGCTGTTCCCCTAAAACAAGCGCGCCAAAAAATACAAATGAAAAAGATGAAATCTTCGTAAGGACGTTTTTAGAAGTAAAATACATAATCTATATAAATAAAAAAGGATCTATGGTCTATCGATATTTTGAACAAGCACTACGTTCAAACGACTGCACCAAATTGGATAATTTTTTTTATGTTGTGTTCATTATTCTCAGGTCTAGGTTTGTATAACGGTTTATTTCCGAAAAAAATGAACGGAAAAAAGAACAAAGCCTTCCTTTTTCCTCCAACCATAGAACTCTATTAAACGTAAGTATGCAGTATTTTACGAAGCGTGCAATCATAGAGTACTTTGACGCTTCGACGTTCGACACTTAGGTTGTTTGGTAACGGATTCTGCATTTACATAAACAAACCACCTGTGGTATTTGTTATTTACAGTAAAACGTGTTTCTTGAAAGTTTTTAATAGCATTGTGTTTGATATTAATCGTTGTGTTGTGTGTTTGTGCTACTCATTATCATTTATAAAAATGCCATCAATGAGGCGTCCAAATATTGGTCGGCGGACGCGTAACGCAAGACGACTTTCAAATCAGCGATTGGACAACAGAATGAGAGGCTCTCAAGCAAGATCTGTCTCAGCTTCGGATGAATCCATACTAACGATCTCAGGCGAGGTACAAGAAAATATAGTATCAAATGAAAACATCAACTTTGAACGTTTGGCATTTAGATATGATCCCACAGTCGATTATGCTGGCAATATAATGTTTCATTTCGGAACCATGAGCATTATTTGTCAATATTGCAATGCTCTGAGATATCCAAACGAACCCCCAGGATTATGTTGTTTGAACGGAAAAATCAAACTGCCACAACTGACAACTCCACCAGAACCTGTGAATTCGTTACTTTCAGGACAAGAACCTCTATCAAAACATTTTCTGCAGAATATTCAGCATTACAATAGTGTGTTCCAAATGACATCTTTTGGTTCAAACATAATTGAGGAACGAGGTTTCAACCCAACTTTTAAGGTATTTCATTTTCTATATCAAACAAACATTTTACACATTGATTATAACATTACCTGCAAACA
The DNA here is from genome assembly GCA_958510865.1 of Myrrha octodecimguttata. NCBI lineage: Eukaryota > Metazoa > Arthropoda > Insecta > Coleoptera > Coccinellidae > Myrrha > Myrrha octodecimguttata. The sequence goes on along the minus strand of OY294058.1, from coordinate 65,984,907 downwards.
TGAAAATTCTGTTAAGACTCATTAACGAAACTTTTCTAATTTTTTTCAACAGATTCAAGGACAAATTCACTATCGTGCAGGAGCATTGTTACCACCTGTTGATGGTGAATACAAATTTCTCCAGATTTATTTCCTTGGAAATTCTGAGAATGAAGTAAATCAACGTTGTGCCATCAATCGTGCAGCAAGACGAGAAATCATCGTGCAATTGCAACAACTTTTGCATGAACATAATCAATTGGTACAATTGTTCAAAACAGCCTTAAAAATGATGCCATCAGACGAACATAAATTAGTAATCAGAGCAGATAAAATGCCAGCAGGAGAACATGAGAGACGTTTCAATGCACCAACATTAAATGAAGTTCCTATTGTGGTAGTTGGAGAAAATATGGAGTCTCGCGACATTGTAATTCAACGACGTGATGGTGGCAACCTCAGACGTATCAGTGAAACACATCGTATGTATGATGCTTTACAATATCCACTAATATTCTGCCGGGGAGAAGATGGCTACCATTTTATGATCAAAATGATTAACCCAGCGACTGGTGAGTATTGATAAGTCATGTTATGAAAGAATATAGTAAGAATGCATTTCAATAAGACATCTTCAGAGAATAAGGTCCTCAGATTTGTGCACCCTGTATTATTTTCTACTATATTCTCATAGTTTTTACCACCAATTCGTCAGAGTAATGTTGTTTCAAAAATTCTATGTTTCAATTCCTTATTAATGTTGATTATTTTCTTACAGGTGAGGAAACAAACAAGAAGGTCAGCTCGATGAATTTTTATGCATATCGTTTCATGATTCGTCAAAACGAGGACAACCATATTTCGAAATGCCGCCGATTGTTCCATCAGTTCGCCGTTGTATGTCAAAATTGAAACGGAACGTCTAACATATATACGTTTGAATCAAAGAAAGTTGCGTTCAGAAGATTATATTCATTTGCGCGATGCCATGAACGCAGATGGAAATGGAAATAATGTCGGTCGACTTACTATTTTACCAGCAACATATGTGGGAAGCCCCAGGCACATGCACGAATATGCGCAAGATGCAATGACTTACGTGCGTCATTATGGTCGACCAGATTTGTTTATTACTTTCACGTGCAACCCAAAATGGTTCGAAGTCACTGATTTGCTATTGCCTGGTCAGTCATCCAGTGATCGTCATGACATCACAGCACGAGTATTCAAGCAAAAACTCAAAGCACTAAAGGATTTCATTGTAAGATATCATGTTTTTGGAGATGTACGATGTTGGATGTATTCGGTAGAGTGGCAAAAAAGGGGGTTGCCTCATGCTCACATTCTCCTGTGGATGGCTGAAAAAATCAGACCCAATGAAATCGACTCAATCATCAGTGCAGAAATTCCTGATCCAGATGTAGATCCAGAATTGCATGAAATAGAGACAAAAAACATGATACATGGACCGTGTGGTGAACACAATCGTGAATCACCATGTATGATCGACAACAAATGCTCCAAGCGTTATCCACGTACTTAATTGGCAGAGACAATAACAGGTAATGATGGTTACCCCCTGTACCGTCGTCGCTCTGTTGAAGATGACGGTAGAACAATAACGTTGAAAGTTAGGAATAAGGATGTTGTAGTCAACAATACCTGGGTTGTTCCATATTCGCCGCTTCTCTCAAAAACATTCAAGGCACATTGCAATGTTGAGTACTGTAATTCGGTGAAATCTATTAAATATGTTTGCAAGTACGTCACGAAAGGCAGCGACATGGCTGTTTTTGGTATTACAGCTCCAAATAGTAATGATGAGGTGTCACAATATCAGATGGGAAGATATGTTAGTAGCAATGAAGCTATTTGGAGAATTTTTTCATTTGCCATACATGAACGTTATCCCACGGTAGTTCATTTAGCTGTCCATTTAGAGAATGGACAACGAGTTTATTTCACGGCAGAAAATGCGGCGCAGAGGGCTGAACATCCACCAGCCACAACGTTGACAAGCTTTTTTTGAGACATGCATAAAAGATTCATTTGCAAAAACATTGCTTTACTCAGAAATGCCAAAATACTTCACATGGAATGCATCATCGAAAAAATTCCAACGTCGAAAACGAGGACAGTCCGTACCGGGATACGTGAATGTATATTCAACCGATGCATTGGGGCGCATTTACACAATTCACCCGAGGAATGAAGAATGTTTTTACTTGCGTTTATTATTGCTGAATGTTCGTGGACCAACTTCCTTCGAATATTTGCGAACCATCGATGGTGAAATATGCGCAACATATCGAGAAGCCTGTCAACGTTTACATTTATTAGAGGATGATTTACATTGGCATCATACACTCTGCGATGCTGTTATTTCTTCTACTTCATATCAAATACGGTCACTTTTTGCTATCATAATTTCAACATGCTACCCATCGAACCCTCAGCATTTGTGGGACAATAACAAGACCATATGGCTGAAATCCAGAACTAGAAATTAGTGCTGAGATACATAATGAGGTATTGATATCTTTAGAGGATTTGTGCTTAATGATGTCCCGCAAGATGTTGCATGAATTAGGAATGCCAGCGCCTAATCGCCCCATGCACGATGTATTTAATCGTGAATTTCAACGAGAAAAGGAATATGATAGAAATGCATTGAGTGAATCCGTACAAAGTAAGCTCCCACTTTTGAATCAGCATCAAAGGTCAGCATATCATACAGTCATGAAATCAATTGATGAGGACAATGGAGGTATTTATTTTCTCGATGCGCCCGGAGGAACTGGTAAAACATTCCTGATTTCTTCGATTTTAGATACAATTCGGGCACAAAATCATATAGCACTGGCAATTGCATCATCCGGAATAGCTGCTACATTATCAGAAGGCGGAAGAACCGCTCACTCTGCGCTCAAACTGCCATTGAATTTGCATACGGTAGAGGAACCTACATGTAATATAAGCAAAACAGCAGCAATAGCGAAAGTACTTCAAAATTCCAAAATAATAATTTGGGATGAATGCACAATGGCCCATAAACGGGCGTTGGAGGCACTAAAAAGAACTCTAAGAGATTTGCGCAACAATCAGAACCTCTTTGGTGGTGCTATGATTCTACTGGCAGGAGATTTTCGACAAACATTGCCAGTCATTCCTAGATCAACGCCTGCTGATGAGATAAATGCTTGCTTGAAAACTTCGAATTTATGGAAATATGTTAAAAATCTCAACTTAACAATCAATATGAGAGTGGCTTTACAAGGTGACATATCGGCGGAATTGTTTTCAAAAACATTATTGGATATTGGCAATGGCAAAATTCCTGTTGACACTTCTAATGGTCTCATTTCTTTTCCACCAAACTTTTGTCAGTTAACAACGTCAAAGGACGAATTGATCTCAAAAGTCTTCCCAGATATTCAAATGAAATATAGAGACCATGCTTGGCTGAGCGAACGAGCCATTTTAGCGCCAAAAAATAAGGATGTTGATGAATTGAATTCAAAAATTCAAAATAAAATTGATGGACCAATACTTTCTTTTAAGTCGATCGATTCCATTATCGATCCAAATGAAGTCGTCAATTATCCAACCGAATTCTTGAATTCGTTGGATTTGCCAGGATTACCTCCCCATAATTTGCAGCTGAAAGTTGGCTCAGTAATTATCATGCTACGCAACCTTAATCAGCCAAAATTGTGTAACGGAACTAGACTTTCTGTTAAAAGAGTTTTTACAAACTTGATAGGAGGTACTATTATCATAGGAAAGTTCAAAGGTGAGGATGTCCTTATTCCAAGAATTCCACTAATGCCGTCTGATTTTCCTATTGAATTTAAACGTGTGCAGTTTCCAGTGCGACTTGCATTTGCAATGACAATAAATAAATCACAAGGTCAATCGTTACAAGTTTGTGGAATAAACCTTGAATTGCCCTGTTTTTCGCATGGGCAGTTGTATGTCGCCTGCTCGAGAGTTGGTAATCCATCTGCTCTATTTGTGTTCTGTCAAGAAGGAAAAACCAAAAATATTGTACATTATAGGGCATTGCAATAAAGTATAATTTAGACATTTGGGTGTTTTTTTTACTACATAATATATTTTATCTTAGTGTTTTTCTTTAGGTACACCACCCGTGCGAAGCCGGGCCGGGCAGCTAGTAATACATAAATAATGAAAATTCATTGCACCGGTCGAAGGTATAAATGAGAAGTTCTTGTGTCCGAAACATTAATAGATTGTTAGTGGAGTTGATCGGCGGCCTACTCAGACTTCACACGAATCCTGAAAATTGTATGGTTTTTTCCTTCCAGGGTTATCCTGGAATATTCGGCTCAGAGTTCGAAATTACAGACATTTCGGCAAAACGGTATTTTCCACATCCTTGTATTCCCTCGTCCTTGTGGCTTCCTCATGCTGTTTTAGAGTCACCTATAAGGTTACCTTCACTGCTCTTGAATGCAAGGAAGGTAACATTTTGGACTATAGAAAAAAAACTTCGATGAGGTATCCTAGAGGAAGCCTTCACGTAGCGACTATAAATGCGGCCCTTAGTTATCAAAATGCTCACTTGAAAATTTTCCATTTTTATATTTGTAGAGTAGGTTTGGGGCTTAATTACGAAGGTCGAATTCGTGAATGGGTAAAATCCGCCCAATGATTCCGTAGATATACCGATTCAAAATTTTATTTTTTCAATATTTTGTTGAGGTCGTAAAATAAAAGTAGATGAGCTACGTTAAACGTTATTTATTATACCTCCAGATACAATTTGGGAGAAAATAGTTTTAGGAAAATAAAAGCCGTTACGATGCTTAAAATGGCGGTTACTACTATAATCTAACGATCACAGAGCATCTACCTCTGTCAAAAAATAAGTTCATAGAAACATTTCTTCTTTTATAAACTGAGAAACATAATATCTTAATACTCCCACTTTTTGAAAGTTTAAAAAGAAAGTAGGAAATATCTTTCAAATACATGAAATAATTCATTCTACATTGATTTCATTCTTCTCCTTCATGCCGATTAGTTTTCTCAAATTCAGGAAACTTGTCCTTGGTAGAGCCTTCGTTAGTATATCTGCTTGCTGTTGTTTGGTTGAGACATAAATTGGTTCTATCTCACCGTCTTGACATTTTTCTCGTACGAAGTGAAATTGGATGTCAACATGTTTAGTTCTTTTATGGAACTCAGGGTTATGTATTAGTTTGATGGCACTCTGGTTGTCGACGTTCAGAGAAGTTGCCATACTCATATTTTCTCCAATATCACTCAGCAATCTGCGAATCCAAATCGCTTCCTTCGTTGCCTGACATGCTGCAACATATTCTGCTTCTTTATTTTCACAATTCCTTTTCCTTTCACTGGCAATGATTTGTTGTTTCCCAAAACAACATTTGATGTGGATTCCAGTTCATCGAATACCCAGAAGTAATCTCGTTCGAAGCACATATGGGCACTGGCACCACTATCCATAATCCAGGCTTCCTCAGACATTATTCCACATCCTACAGTAAGAGCTGTCTCCTTATTTTCTTTTCTGTGTATCTGACTTCCTTCATTTTTCTTTGGAGCCCTACAATCCTTTGCCATATGACCCTTTTTCTGACAGTTGTAACAACTGAAAGGAAATTCTACCTTTTCTGTTATTCTTCTTATCTCTGTGTGATTCGTTCTTCTCAACATGCTTTTCTTTCAATGACATTGCAGCTAGTGCAGTTTCTTCTTCCTCAATAGATGTGAGACTTCTTTCTTCGTCCAAAAGTCTAGCTGTTAAGTTTTTGATTGTTTGCTTCGAATCATCTAAAGAAAGCCAAGCCTGACGTACATTTCTATATTTCAAGGGTAGAGTGCTCAATATTTTTGTTATTATTGCAGCATCACTGATGTCATCCCCTGATTCTTTAATTTCTCGTGCAAGATTTTCAACCTTTGAGACATGCTGTGCGATTGAATCACTTGAGTTCATTTTGTACTGATGAAATTTCTCGTGAACCAGCATTTTGTTTACCTCTGACTTCTGCACGTAGATTGAATCTAACTTGTCGATTATTTCCTTCGACGAGTTGCAGTTCTCGATAAGGGTAATTTGTCCTAAATCCATTGCAGCTGTTAGTAGGAACATAGCTTGTGCATCTTTCCTAATCCAAGCTTCTGATTCTTGTTCCTGATTTTTATGGGGCTGGGTTACTGTACCATCTGCCAGTCTATACAATCCTTTCGCCTTTAGTGCACACTTGATTTGGAATTTCCATTGGTGGTAGTTCTTACCATCAAACTTCGCCACTGACGATACATCAATTTTATCTCCCATGGCTTCTCTCGAACAAATAGACGCTTACAAATCTTTCACTACCTTTACTTTTTCCTTTTTAACGTGACCTGGGCCCATAACCTGTTGAGGTCGTAAAATAAAAGTAGATGAGCTACGTTAAACGTTATTTATTATACCTCCAGATACAATTTGGGAGAAAATAGTTTCAGGAAAATAAAAGCCGTTACGATGCTTAAAATGGCGGTTACTACTATAATCTAACGATCACAGAGCATCTACCTCTGTCAAAAAATAAGTTCATAGAAACATTTCTTCTTTTATAAACTGAGAAACATAATATCTTAATATATTTCCAAAAATACAGATTAGATCAAATTAAAATCCAGTAATTTATCGAAAAAAAATCTAGAAAAGCACTGTCGTGAAGGCAGCAGCTTTCGCGCGCATGTTCAAATTCGTTGCCGAAGCGGCATCTACATTGAACATGCGCGCAAAAGCTGCTGCCTTCACGGCAGTGCTTTCAAAATTTTAATTTTCTTAATATTGCCAATAATGCAGATATGATTGAATCAAAATTCTGCACTTGGTTGAAAAATGACGGTGTAAAACTTCGTGCAAAATGTCTTCAGGAAATGGCTTCGAATGTAAAGAAGCTCGTAAAAGCTCCCGACCTCACGTCAGTGCTTTTATAGGTATTTGAAACATTCGAAAAGCAATGGAAAGCTAGCAACTTTCTAAATGGTGGGATCGAAGACATTTTTAATGATTGTAGAATTGACAATAAACAGTAGAGGCATCCTAATCACTGAAACAAGGAACATTTGATCGTTAACACCTGAAATATTGTAGAGCATCTTTCAGAGACATTAAATGGTCAAAAATATGACATCATCAGTAAGTAACTCATTCAAATTCTTGATCATTATTTTTCTTCATTGGAATTTTCTGTTTTATTCTTTCTATTTCATGCTAACAAGATCTTTATATTTATGAATGATCGACTTTTAATGGCAATCTAGAGCTAGATCTGTCATAATAAAACAATATAGACCGTTCCAAAAATATTTCTCCTCACGAGCCTGTTTCATATATTTTTTGTCATCCTGACATAATACATGTCACAAGTTTTTCACTTTATTCCCGATATTTTATTGGATTTCTAGTTCGAAATGAACAATTATGGATCTATGGGAGATGATTCCCCAATTAAGGGGCCTGTAGCGTTCTTCGTTTATCTGAGGATCTGAAAATCATCGCTTGGAGGACTGAACCTGGTCGAAAGACCCTCTCGGTTATGAGCAAATGTAGGTGATATTATTTACTGCTTCCTTCTGGTTTTCTGTCCCTCTTTCTGTTTCAGATATTATGTCAAGATATTTTGTCGAAATGAATTCAAGATGACGAAAAAATTATTTTCCGATGAAAAAGATGCCATCCATCTTCTATAAACAAATAACTACAGTTATACGGGGAGACAGAATTTTTCCTGAGGTTTTTATCTGTGCTCTTGTATCATACGCAAATATGTATGGTTCCGCGTTTATATTTCCTCTGCTAACACTGTGATATATCTTAGAATGTAATGCTCATTCTCAAAAGAATATATATATATATATATAAACTTTTGTACATTTGAACAAGGTATCTTGTATATCAAACCTGAGAGTTGTCCTTCATCAACTATCATTCAAATTACTGTCAGCATTTCTTCCTATTATAATAACTTGAACAACGACTCACTGGTTCCGATGGTTGAGGTATAAATTGTGTTTTATAGTAACTTTTATCATTTCCATTATCAGTATTTCATTGGATATTCTCGTTGACTATTTCATTCCTGATCATTTTCCTGAGTGTCTTTGCATCATAAAATCAGAGGATGTTCGACGATAATCATTTTCATCTAGGTAAAATGTTTTTATTATGTTGATGTTCCCATGATAAAACATGGAATCGCTCAATTTGAGAAGCTTTAAAATTGCATTGATCTACTGCTAGACGTGAAGGGAGATAATTAACAATTCTACCAGCGCTGTTCCACTTGATTATTATGGAATAGAAATGCACCATATAAATTTCTTGTACTACAGTGAATTCGATTTTGGGATGGTATCTGTTAAAGGAATTCAAAACCTCAGTTTCTTTGTATCATGGTATAGATAGAATGATGCAATATCAAATTTGATCAAGGATAGACTAAATTCCAATTTTTTGAGAACCGTCAATACAATGTTCACCATACACGATGGTTTTACTAAAGAGCCTCTGGGGATAACAGTAACACTCTATCAACAGTTATTCTTGAAGAGGTTTTCAACTATTTCTAACCACTCCTGATTCAGGAAATCAAAATATCCTTTGATGGCAAGGGACGGAAACTGCACATATACTTGTTCGAGCAGATGGGCCTAAAAAAATTCTAGTTCCCATGTGCGTATTGGCATTCATCATATCACCTAGACTCAGGACAAGGGCGCATTTTGACAATTTCCCAGATCCGGCTTTTGGAATAAACAAAGAAGTGCTACAAAAAAAAGACTAACTATTCTTGTGAATTTCAACAGCCTGTATCTTTTTATCGGAACAGAATCTGGAAAACGAAACACGTGTTTTGTTTATTGGAAAAATCTGTAACGTTACAAGACGCTCCACTGTCGATTTCAGTTTCAATCGCGAAAAAACGCTACATTAACAATTTCAATTCCAATCGCAAGAAAACGCCTTACTGCGATTTTAATATCAATCGCTAAAGAACGCTCTACGCGTTGACGGTATGTCCTTAAAGCTACACCAGCATTTATGGCACACTTCAAAAAAACATTGCTCAGAATTTTGTACACATTTATCACAAATTTGCGTCCCAAAGCAAAAATTTATTACAGCTCCAGTTTTCCAGAAAAATGGCGTGGGCCAGCTTTAGATTAAAGCTGCACCACGCAGTCTCTATTTTCCAAAACATGCAATATTTAATCATCGAATTGGCACCAGATTTTCTTACACATTTATTACAGATAGATGACGAGCAAAAAATTCGAAATTATTAACCCCAAGGGGATAGACACCCCTAAATATTGAATATTCAAGTTGAATATGCATCCAAAAGGTGGACGGTATGAAATTATTCATCATTCTTTCTTAAACAAACTTTAAACGACATCATATTGTCCGATGATGGGGATGAAGCATCCCCAAGCATATCAAAATTCCTATTACGTAATTATATGAACAACGACATAAACTGCGTAACGCAATTTCCCGCGGACGGTACATATACTCGTATCTGTCGGGATATTTCAAATCTCTTGGATATCGCCGATTTTTCTTCAGTTCAAAAATTTATTACAGTAGCCAACACTTCTCTAACACATGCTTTAGGATTTTAGTGAACTATTGAATCAAGAAAAATATGGAATTAGTATCGTAGTATGTGAAAAAAAAATTCGAAAAATAATGATGGAGAATTTCGATATTCATCAATTTTTCTCTTTGTCAAAAATTTATTACAGTAGCCCACACTTCTTTAAAACAAGCTTAAAGATTCTTAAGAGTTATTTCATTGAGAAAAATATTGAATTAGTATCGTAGTATGTGAAAAAAAATAATTCGATAAATAATGATGGAGAATTTCGATATTCATCGAGTTTTCTCTTTGTCAAAAATTTATTACAGTAGCCCACACTTCTTCACCACATGCTTGAGAATTCTAGTGAACTATTCCATCAAGAAAATATGGAATTAGTATCGTGGTATGTGAAAAAAAATAATTCGAAAAATAATGATGGAGAATTTCGATATTCATCGATTTTTCTCTTTGTCAAAAATTTATTACAGTAGCCCACACTTCTCTAACACATGCTTAAGGATTCTTGTGAACTGTTCAATCAAGAAAAATATGGAATTAGTGTCGAGGTATGTGAAAAAAAAATTCGAAAAATAATGATGAAGAATTTCGATATTCATCAATTTTTCTCGTTGTCAAAAATTTATTACAGTAGCCCACACTTCTTTAACACTAGCTTAAGGATTCTAGTGAGTTATTCCATCAAGAAAAATATGGAATTAGTATCGTAGTATGTGAAAAGAAATAATTCGATAAATAATGATGGAGAATTTCGATATTCATCGATTTTTCTCGTTGTCTAAAATTTATTACAGTAGCCCACACTTCTTTAACACAAGCTTAAAGATTCTAAAGAGTTATTTCATTGAGAAAAATATGGAATTAGTATCGTAGTATGTGAAAAAAAATAATTCGATAAATAATGATGGAGAATTTCGATATTCATCGAGTTTTCTCTTTGTCAAAAATTTATTACAGTAGCCCACACTTCTTCAACACATGCTTGAGAATTCTAGTGAACTGTTCCATCAAGAAAATATGGAATTAGTATCGTGGTATGTGAAAAAAAATAATTCGAAAAATAATGATGGAGAATTTCGATATTCATCGATTTTTCTCTTTGTCAAAAATTTATTACAGTAGCACACACTTCTCTAACACATGCTTAAGGATTCTTTTGAACTATTCAATCAAGAAAAATATGGAATTAGTGTCGAAATATGTGAAAAAAAAAAATTCGAAAAATAATGATGAAGAATTTCGATATTCATAATTTTTCTCGTTGTCAAAAATTTATTACAGTAGCCCACACTTCTTTAACACTAGCTTAAGGATTCTAGTGAGTTATTCCATCAAGAAAAATATGGAATTAGTATCGTAGTATGTGAAAAGAAATAATTCGATAAATAATGATGGAGAATTTCGATATTCATCGATTTTTCTCGTTGTCTAAAATTTATTACAGTAGCCCACACTTCTTAAACATACGCTTAAGGATTCAAGTGAACTATTCCATCAAGAAAAAAAAGAAATTAGTATCGTGGTATGTGAAAAAAAATAATTCGAAAAATAATGATGAGAATTTCGATATTCATCGATTTTTCCCTTTGTCAAAAATTTATTACAGTAGCCCACACTTCTTCAACACATGCTCAAGGATTCTAGTGAACTATTCCATCAAAAAAAATTTGGAATCAGTATCGTAGTACGTGAAAAAAATTCGAAATATAATGATGGAGAATTTCGATATTCATCAATTTTTTTCTTTGTCAAAAATTTATTACAGTAGCCCACACTTCTCTAACACATGCTCAAGGATTTTTGTGAACTATTCAATCAAGAAAAATATGGAACTAGTGTCGAAGTATGTGAAAAAAAAATTCGAAAAATAATAATGGAGAATTTCGATATTCATCAATTTGTCTCTTTGTCAAAATTTTATTACAGTGGCCCACACTTCTCTAACACATGCTTATGGATTCTTGTGAACTATTCCATCAAGAAAAATATGGAATTAGTATCGTGGTATGTAAAAAAAAATAATTCGAAAAATAATGATGGAGAAATTCGATATTCATCGATTTTTCTCTTTGTCAAAAATTTATTACAGTAGCCCACACTTCTTTAACACATGCTTAAGGATTCTAGTGAACTATTCCATCAAGAAAAATATGGAATTAGTATCGTGGTATGTAAAAAAAAATAATTCGAAAAATAATGATGGAGAATTTCGATATTCATCGATTTTTCTCTTTGTCAAAAATTTATTACAGTAGCCCACACTTCTCTGACACATGCTTAAGGATTCTTGTCAACTATTCAATCAAGGAAAATATGGAATTAGTGACGTGATCTGTCAAAAAAATGTTCTTAGTATAATGATGGAAAATTGCTATATCCACCAATTTTTCTTAGGTTCAAAATGCATTTCAGTAGCCCGCAATATTCTAGCACATGCCATAGAACGCAAATGAACAATTTTGAAAAGAATAATAATTAATCAGAGAGTTCGATCAGCAATGGTCTCCAAGAAATTACACGATAAAAACTACACTTGAGAAGGATGGATCTTAATTTTTTTATGGTGGCACAAAATATATGATAGGTGCATTCTTAAGGCGTATTTTCAATGGACTATCTTATTATATCGCTACGTACAATCATGATGCACTGGAGGGCCTTGGCCAGCAAACTTTTAATAGAAAGAAAGTATATACCACCCTATAATTTAGGGTTGATTTATTTTTTCACGGTGACACGAACATCTCAATCTACACAACTCAGTTTAAGAGTTCAGTTAGATTATATATTCTCGAAGGTATCTATTCGCAGGATCATATTCTGGGTAGCGAACTATTCATGATACTTGATAGAATCAACTGTATTTGAAGACAAAAATTTGTTAGTTCAATTTCTTTATTTTGGCAAAAATCAATAATGTTGGATTCACCTCCTTCCTTATTGTCACTTTAATATCGCTCGTTTGTAGATCGTCATATCTCATCCAGATGCCATTCCTCCTCCTAGCAATGGCTGAGTAATGTCCTGGTTGTCTTTCATTCCAATTGGAATTATGATTGGTATAGTCTACAAGGCCTACTAATTGTAGTGTATGATTTGTATCGTTAGGTATATCGAATGCCGAGCAGAGATTCTTCAAGGAAATTGAGAACTCTTTTTTCGTTAGGAGAACATCCAAGATTATAATATCACCTGCGAACAAGAATGAATCCAACTCATATATATTGTTACATGCAGTCATTAGTCAGTCAGTTCGTAATACTGAATAACTATAATTTTTTGTCAGTGACGCTGGCAACAGACAAGCAGGAATATTTATATTATATAGTGATAATCGAAACGGTTTCCGTATATAGCAGACATTATATCTCACCCAAAAATTGTTCTGTTATGGTATCTCCCGAACAGTATTTATTTTTGCACTTTCCACTTCTGACTGAACCACTATATTTGCCTATTATTTCTTCAATTTTATATTGAATTAGATGGTCTATTCGAACATCATAAGCGACGTAGGATTTTTTTGAAATTTCACATCCGCTATTGCATTTGGTTATTTCTGTGTAGCTGGAATGACCTGCAGTGAAGATTTTACGTGCTGTAGAGCCAACGTTATCCTCACAGTTCATATAATAAGCCCCCGGAATTATTGGGCTCTCCAATATTTTGTAGAGGTTCCCTTAGAGCATCCCTCTACGTTTATACGTGTGGGATCCGAGTCCATGATCTTTCACATGTTTCAACATGGCAAAAAAAAAATTTCCTCTTTGAGAACAGAAACCTGAAATGAAATTTTTTATTTTTCGAATTATTTTTTCTCACATACCACGATATTATTTCACTATTTTTCTTGATGGAAGAGTTCACTAGAATCCTTAAGCATGTGTAAGAGAAGTGTGGGCTACTGTAATCAATTTTTGACAAAGAGAAAAATCGATGAATATCGAAATTCTCCATCATTATTTTTTGAATTATTCTTTTTCACATACCACGATACTAATTCCATATTTTTCTTGATTGAATAGTTCACAGTAATCCTCAAGCATGTGTTAGAGAAGTGTGGGCTACTGTAATAAATTTTTGACACGGAGAAAAATCGATGAATATCGAAATTCTCCATCATTATTTTTTGAATTATTTTTTTTCACAAACCACGATACTACTTCCATATTTTTCTCGATGAAATAGTTCAATAGAATCCTTAAGCATGTGTTAAAGAAGTGTGAGCTACTGTAATAAATTTTTGACAAAGGGAAAAATCGATGAATATCGGAATTCTTCATCATTATTTTTTGAATTATTTTTTTTCACATGCCACGATACTAATTCCATATTTTTCTTGATTGAATAGTTCACAGTAATCCTTAAGCATGTGTTAGAGAAGTGTGGGCTACTGTAATAAATTTTTGACACGGAGAAAAATCGATGAATATCGAAATTCTCCATCATTATTTTTTGAATTATTTTTTTTCACAAACCACGATACTACTTTCATATTTTTCTCGATGGAATAGTTCAATAGAATCCTTAAGCATGTGTTAAAGAAGTGTGAGCTACTGTAATAAATTTTTGACAAAGGGAAAAATCGATGAATATCGGAATTCTTCATCATTATTTTTCGAATTATTTTTTTTCACATACTACTATACTAATTCCATATTTTTCTTGGTGAAATAACTCACTTGAATCCTTAAGCTTGTGTTAAGGAAGTGTGGGCTACTGTAATAAATTTTGGACAAAGAGAAAAATCGATGAATATCGAAATTCTCCATCCTTATTTTTCGAATTATTTTTTTTCACATACTACGATACTAATTCCATTTTTTTCTTGATGGAATAGTTCACTAGAACCCTTAAGCATGTGTTAAAGAAGTGTGGGCTACTGTAATGAATTTTTGACAAAGAGAAAAATCGATGAATATCGAAATTCTCCATCATTATTTTTCGAATTATTTTTTTTCACATACTACCATACTAATTCCATATTTTTCTTGATGACATAACACACTAGAATCCTTAAGCTTGTGTTAAAGAAGTGTGGGCTACTGTAATAAATTTTTGATAAAGATAAAAATTGATGAATATCGAAATTCTCCATCATTATTTTTCGGATTTTTTTTTCACATACTACGATACTAATTTATATTAGCATATTTTTCTTGATTCAATAGTTCACTAAAATCCTCAAGCATGTGTTTACGAAGTGTGGGCTACTGTAATAAATTTTTGACAGAGAGAAAAATCGATTAATATCGAAATTCTCCATCATTATATTTCGAATTATTTTTTTTCACATATTACGATACTAATTCCATTTTTTTCTTGATGGAATAGTTCACTAGAATCCTTAAGTATGTGTTAAAGAAGTGTGGGCTACTGTAATACATTTTTGACAAAGAGAAAAATCGATGAATATCGAAATTCTCCATCATTATTTTTCGAATTATTTTTTTTCACATACTACGATACTAATTCCATATTTTTCTTGATTAAATAACTCACTTGAATCTTTAAGCTTGTGTTAAAGAAGTGTGGGCTACTGTAATGAATTTTTGACAATGAGAAAAATTGATGAATATCGAAATTCTCCATCATTATTTTCGAATTTTTTTTTCACATACTACGACACTAGTTCCATATTTTTTCTGATTGAGTAGTTCACAAGAATCCTTAAGCATGTGTTAGAGAAGTGTGGAGAGAAAGGGAGAGAGAGAGAGAGAGAGATTTATTGGTGATTACTACAAATAATACTTTGTTTTCACACGTCATTGTAAGGAAACTGAAAAATCTCAATATGAAATAATATGAGCATGTTTACATAATATATATACACATACATAACATAACAAAAACAACAATCGAGTTGCTTGAAAAAAAAATCAAATAAAAACAGCTCCAGAAGAGGATCACATAGAATCAGTCTCATCCAGAGTCAAGCCTAAAAACTCATCAATTGAATAAAATACATTAACTGCCAACATCAATTTCAATTTCGTTTTAAACGTATTCATTGGCAGATTTTTCACCCCACCAGGAAGTTTTTTGTAGAGAGACACTGCGCGGTATCTAGGAGCCTGTTGGGACTTACTCAGTCTTAAGAAGTCCTTCCTAATGAGTGACCTATTTCGGGTACTGTATCCATGTATGTCTGATTGTAATAGGTATTTGTCTTTATTTTTATGTACATAGATTAAATTTTCCAAAAGGAACAACGATGGAAATGTGAGAATACCCAAAGACTTGAAAGTATCTCTACAGCAGTCCCGTACTGTAATAAATTTTTGACAAAGAAAAAAATTGATGAATATCGAAATTCTCCATCATTATATTTCGATTTTTTTTCACGTACTACGATACTAATTCCATATTTTCCTTGATGAAATAGTTCTCTAGAATCCTTGAGCTTGTGTTGAAGAAGTGTGGGCTACTGTAATAAATTTTTGACAAAGGGAAAAATCGATGAATATCGAAATTCTCCATCATTATTTTTCGAATTATTTTTTTTCACATACCACGATACTAATTTCTTTTTTTTCTTGATGGAATAGTTCACTTGAATCGTTAAGCATGTGTTTAAGAAGTGTGGGCTACTGTAATAAATTTTAGACAACGAGAAAAATCGATGAATAACGAAATTCTCCATCATTATTTATCGAATTATTTCTTTTCACATACTACGATACTAATTCCATATTTTTTTGATGGAATAACTCACTAGAATCCTTAACCTAGTGTTAAAGAAGTGTGGGCTACTGTAATAAATTTTTGACAACGAGAAAAATTGATGAATATCGAAATTCTCCATCATTAAATTTCAAATTTTTTTTTTGACATACTTCGACACTAATTCCATATTTTTCTTGATTGAATAGTTCACAAGAATCCTTAAGCATGTGTTAGAGAAGTGTGGGCTTCTGTAATAAATTTTTGACAAAGAGAAAAATCGATGAATATTGAATTCTCCATCATTATTTTTCAAATTATTTTTTTTCACATACCACGATACTAATTCCATATTTTTTTTTGATGGAATAGTTCACTTGAATCCTCAAGCATGTGTTGAAGAAGTGTGGGCTACTGTAATAAATTTTTGACGAAGAGAAAACTCGATGAATATCGAAATTCTCCATCATTATTTTTCGAATTATTTTTTTTCACATAGCACGATACTAATTTTTTTTTCTTGATGGAATAGTTCACTTGAATCCTTAAGCATGTGTTTTAGAAGTGTGGGCCACTGTTATAAATTTTAGACAACGAGAAAAATCGATGAATATCGAAATTCTCCATCATTATTTATCGAATTATTTTTTTTCACATACTACGATACTAATTCCATATTTTTCTGGATGGCGTAGTTCACTAGAATCCTTAGGCATAAGTTAAAGAAGTGTGGGCTACTGTAATAAATTTTTGACAAAGAGAAAACTCGATGAATATCGAAATTCTCCATCATTATATTTCGAATTTTTTTTTTCACATACTTCGACAATAATTCCATATTTTTCTTGATTGAATAGTTCACAAGAATCCTTAAGCATGTGTTAGAGAAGTGTGGGCGACTGTAATAAATTTTTGAACTGAAGAAAAATTGGCGATATCCAAGAGATTTGAAATATCCCGACAGATACGAGTATATGTACCGTCCGCGGGCAATTGCGTTACGCAGTTTATGTCGTTGTTCATATAATTACGTAATAGGAATTTCGAAATATTTGGGGATGCTTCATCCCCATTATCGGACAATATGATGTCGTTTAAAGTTTGTTTAAGAAAGAATGATGAATAATTTCATACCGTCCACCTTTTGGATGCATATTCAACTTGAATATTCAATATTTAGGGGTGTCTATCTCCTTAGGGTTAATAATTTCGAATTTTTTGCTTGTCATTTATCTGTAATAAATGTGTTAGAAATTCTGGTGCCAATTCGATGACTAAATATTGCATGTTTCGGAATATACAGACTGCGTGGTGCAGCTAGCTGGCCCACGCCATTTTTCTGGAAAACGGGAGCTGTAATAAATTTTTGCTTTGGGACGCAAATTTGTAATAAATGTGTACAAAATTCTGAGCAATGTTTTTTTGGAGTGTGCCATAAATGCTGGTGTAGCTTTAAGGACATGTTGACGGTTGAGTCTGTGTTTCGCATGAGCGACCGTTCGAAGTCGGTCCGGATGATCGAGAAATCTTTCTTTTTGGTACGGAGAAGCTGTAGCTTCAACACCTTGCTAGAGTTTAGCGAATTAACGTACCTCGTAATCCATAAAATCGTGGAGTTTTGAAGTTTTATTGTTTCTTATAGGACATCTATTCAAAAGGCGTCTTAGTACCGGAGTTTGACTGGAATATCTTAGTACCGGAGCCAATTACTACTAAATTCTCTTAGTACCGGGGCTAACGCTCACTGGAACATCTTAGTACCGGACCCAGAATTTGGTTGGATTATCTTAGTGACGTACCCAGAAATTGGCTGGATTTTCTTTGCACTGGAGCTGATTATTGCTGGAATACCTTTGTACCGAAGTTAATTATTACTGGAATATCTTAATTCTGGACTTCGCTCTAGATGGGAGCTCTTAAAACCAGACGACCTGCATATTAGGGGGTATCATTTCGTCGGCGCGTTGGTAGATGTTGCAGGCCGCCTTAGGATGCACAGAAGACATGGTGCTCTTATTTTCATTCGTTTTCCTACTAAATCTTTGGACCAAACTGGGAAAACCGGATGTATTTCATACTCTCGCCACCGACAGAAACGCCACCAATCGACCATTCAGAGCGCATGACACTATTAATGGGAATTCGGCAATTGTCATTTTGAATTTATTTATGTTTTCTCAAATTATTATTTGGTTATTGATGAGTGCGTGAAATCTGTCTGTGTTAGCTTCGAAGAATTGCGTAGAACCTCAGATACTTTTAAATGGGTCCCTTTTGTATTTTGTTTGGACAGTGAAGATGTAAATGGAAATGAGTGTTCAAATGAAGAGTGAATCCTATTAATAGAAGGTATAAACTTCATGACACTCAGCTGCTTATCGTTGTTTTCACGATTGTCTCTCAATCATTTTCACTAATCGAGGATCAGTTATCAACCCCCAATTAAGCATATTATTTTCACAATGAGTTGTAATTTTCTTGGTTCTTTATTGAATATAAATGAATTGTTTAACAATTTTCATTCACTTAAAACTGAAATTCACTTATATATGCTACCATTGTATAACGATATATAAAATGATGCTACTATCAGTTGCTGTTCACTAGAAATCTGATGAAATGAAATTAACCATTGAATTAAACACCTGTTTTCTAATTGGAAATCTTATGAATTTAAACGGAAAAGAACTCAAATTGAACTGGTTCAATAATATAGCATATTCGATGAGTTTTCATTCTCTCTGAAACTTCAACTCTTGATAGGTCACAGTCTGACTTAAAGTAAGGATGATGCTCTTTCTATATCAACTTCCATAAATTTTCCGCCGCTTTACTAAATTCCTTTGTATATTTGCACAATCTGGAAAATATTGATTTATTTCAATAAGCTATGAAACGATATGGATGTATCAGTAGATTCTGTAGAATAATTTCACATTGCTTACCTAATAATTTCATTCCTCACTTGCTATAAGATGGGAAAACATCGAATGATAGTGTATATTAGCCAAAAATCACAATGCATATTGAATTCTTAGAATATATCCCACTGAAAGTATGCAAAACATAATATAGTAGAAATTCATCCATCCAGATATTTTCTACCTTATTTCTTGTCTTATGTAAATTCAGTTCTGACAGACAGTTGTCTTGACGATAGGTCGTAATTTCCAAATAGCGCCACCTTCAGTGGAAAATACAAATTGTGCCGAATTCCCCAACATTGGCGAAACAAAAAGCTATGTGAACCTGGCAATTGACCTTGAAATTTTCTCGTGAAAATTTTGTGATCGATTGTACCCGGTAGGTACCCGATTGTACCACAAAAATTTTCGTTTGTACCCTTAACGTTTTCTCTATACAGCCATTATAACTTTTGAACCCACCGGCAATCAAAAAAAAAAATTCGAAATTTCCTCATGAAAACTTGGTGAAGGATTGTACCAGGTAGGTACCCGATTGTACCTTTTTTATTTTTGCTGAAATCCCCATGGTTTTTTTTACACATCAATTCGAATTTTTTTTTTCTTTTCAACTCGTGATTGGCCGATAGTTGATAGAATTTTTGTATGAAAATTCTGTGGTCGATTGTAACCGGTAGGTACTCGATTGTACCACAAAAATTTCCGTTTGTACCCCTAGCGTTTTTTCTATACAGCCATTATAACTTTTGAACCCACCGGCACCCCAAAAATAAAATCGAAATTTCTTCATGAAAACTTGGTGAAGGATTGTACCAGATAGGTACCCGATAGTACCACATTTATTTTTGCTGAAATCCCCATGGTTTGTTTTGCACATCAATTCGAAATTTTTTTTTCTTCAACTCGTGATTGGCCGATAATCGATGGAATTTTTGTGTGAAAATTCTGTGATCGATTGTACCCGGTAAGTACCCGATTGTACCACAACAATTTCCGTTTGTACCCCTAACGTTTTCTCTATACAGCCATTATAACATTTCCTAAAAACTTGGTGAATGATTGTACCAGGTAGCTAACGATTGTACCACTTTTATTATTGGTAAAATCCCCATGGTTTTTCTTACACATTCGAATTTCTCTCCTCAACTCGTGATGGGTCGACAATCGCTGAAATTTTTCTGTTGGCGATTGTACTCGGTAGGTACCCGATTGTACCATTTCCATTTCTGTTTGAAACATTATTGTTGTCCCTACACACCAATTAAAAATTATTGAGTGGAAATTTTTGGTTCATTGCACCCAATTTCACCACAAAAATATTCGTTTCTCTACCCGAAGTTTCTTCTATACCGAGTGTTCCACAAGCTCTATGACAAACTTTGACAGATGGTAGCTGTGCTTATTCTGAACATTTTTTTCCTATGAACATAGGTCTGATTCGTTCTCGTTTCGAAGTTACAAGCATTTTAAAAAATGTATATCCATGTTTTGATCAAGTAGACCGACATAAAATATAAATATAAATGGAAAGGTCGAGGAGGACCAATACAATGGGCACCTCGTTCGCCTGATCTAAATCCTTTAAATTTTTATTTATGGGGTCATATGAATCAGCTTGTTCATCATGTAGAAATCGAATCGCATCAACAATTACTTGATAGAGTTCAAGATGCAGCAAACCAAATACGAAACGACCCAAATCTAATCCGCCGAGTAACGAAATCTTTAGTTCGTCGATGTGAAGCTTGCATTCAAGCCAAAGGTGGATATTTTGAACAATTTTTATAGTATCAAAATTTCCATTTATAATTATGATTTGAAAATGAAAATATAATTTTTCAAACGCTTGTATCTTCTTAACAAAAACGAATCGGATATGTTCATACGAAAAAAAATG
Source organism: Myrrha octodecimguttata (assembly GCA_958510865.1). Lineage (NCBI taxonomy): Eukaryota > Metazoa > Arthropoda > Insecta > Coleoptera > Coccinellidae > Myrrha > Myrrha octodecimguttata. The sequence goes on along the minus strand of OY294058.1, from coordinate 65,963,791 downwards.
TTCAGAATTAGAACAGCTATTATGTGTCAAAGTTTGTCACAGAGTTTGTAGTACACCCTGTATAGGAAATGTGAGACTAATCGTCAGCCCACAATACGAATTGAATTCTTCTGTTAGTATTCTGTGATCAGTTTTACCAGAAAAGAACCCGAGAGTACCTTTGATATTTTCATCCAAATACCCAATCGTAATAGGTTAGTATCGAATGGTATTTTTATTTGAAATGTTGGGTTTTTTTTCAGCTTTTCTCTAGTTCTCTCAGCGAACTATAAAATGCTGAATCAGGCAAAAAATGTATCCTTTTGCACATTTGTTGCTAAGTAACATATTCTTTTCGCAACGAGAACTTCTATCTGGCTTTAGTTAGGTTCCTGTGTGTCAGCGAATTTTAAAATTAAAAACCCTTCTGGACCTGCTTCAGTATCGAAGCTGATATGAGTGAATTTTAACACAATTTGTTATATCTTCTTCAGAAAAACCTTGTCATTAAAATCAACGTGGATCATTGGGATTCTGGATATAAGGTTATATATTATTATTATTTATTTTCACCGAATTATTTTTATTTCCAACTGGCATTATGCTTGTTTTATGAACTATAGGTGTTAGAAATTCTTTTTTCCTCATACATACTTCTGAATTATTTTCTCAAATATTGAACGCGTTTCGAAAAAACGTCGCCACTCTCACCTTGGAATATTTGCATTACTGGAAATGGTGGAGTCCTCATGGCCGATCATAAACACAATAAATTCCGAAAGAATCAACTAAGAAACTCCATATTTGTACAGAAACTTAGAACCTCAATGACGAAGGCCGAAATCCAAAATTTGATTTTCCCAATATTTCGAAAAAATTTCGTGGAAATAATTCGATCAGAAAATAACGGAATATAGAATATTTGAAAAAAAAACTTGAAATTTTTTCCTCAAATTGTTCTAATGACATGATCATCAAGAAATTTCGCACAAAGTTGGCCGTTTGCATTATCACACCTAAATTCCATCGATTATCGGCCAATCAGGAGTTGAGGAAAAAACAATTTTCGAATTGATGTTTACGAAAAACCATGAGGATTTCAGCAAAAATGAAGATGATTCAATCGGGTACCTACATGGTACAATGCTTCACCAAGTTTTCATGAAAAAATTTTTTTGGGTATCGGTGGGTTCAAAAGTTATAATGGCTGTATAAAGAAAACGTTAGGGGTGCAAACAAAAATTTTGAGGTACAATCAGGTACCTACCGGGTACAATCGACCACAGAATTTTCACACAAAAATTCCATCGATTATCGGCCAATCACGAGTTGAAGAGAAAAAAATTTCGAATTGATGTGCAAAAAAAACCATGGGGATTTCAGCAAAAATAAACGTGGTACAATCGGGTACCTACCTGGTACAAAACTTCACCAAGTTTTCATGAAGAAATTCCGATTTTATTTTTGGGGTGCCGGTGGGTTGAAAAGTTATAATGGCTGTATAGAAAAAACGTTTGGGGTACAAATGGAAATTTTTGTGATACAATCGTGTACCTACCGGGTACAATCGACCACAGAATTTTCACACAAAAATTCCATCGATTATCGGCCAATCACGAGTTGAAGAAAAAAAAATTTCGAATTGATGTGCAAAAAAAACCATGGGGATTTCAGCAAAAATAAATAAGGTACAATCGGGTACCTACCTGGTACAATCCTTCACCAAGTTTTCATGAAGAAATTTCGATTTTATTTTTGGGGTGCCGGTGGGTTCAAAAGTTATAATGGCTGTATAGAAAAAACGCTAGGGGAACAAACGAAAATTTTTGTGGTACAATCGAGTACCTACCGGGTACAATCGACCACAGAATTTTCATACAAAAATTCCATCAACTATCGGCCAATCACGAGTTGAAGAGAAAGAAAAATTCGAATTGATGTGTAAAAAAAAACATGGAGAATTCAGCAAAAATAAAAGTGGTACAATCGGGTACCTACCTGGTACAATCCTTCACCAAGTTTTCATGAGGAAATTTCGAATTTTTTTTTTTGGGTGCCGGTGGGTTCAAAAGTTATAATGGCTGTATAGAGAAAACGTTAGGGGTACAAACGAAAATTTTTGTGGTACAATCGGGTACCTACCGGGTACAATCGATCACAAAATGTTCACGAGAAAATTCCAAGGTCAATTGCCAGGTTCACATAGCTGAAACAAAAGCGCATCTTTGAATACACCTTATCTTCTGTAACTAGGTAACTATAAAGTGACTATACAAGAGTATAGACTCTAGGTAACTATAAAGTGACTATACAAGAGTATAGACTCACTGTAGGTAACTGTAGTCCGTAGGTCGACTTGACTTATAAAACTCTAGAGTTCAATATGTCAATACTCCTATTGTGTGACATCACAGCTCTGTTTACAAAAGCCAAGGACGTATAACGTATATTAAATATTTATTTCGAGTTTTTTGTGAAAAACGAGTGAAGTTTCGTGATAATGGATCTGATTAACAGCTAATCAACCTAAAATTATCCACATTAAAAACGGTATAAAGGAAAAGTTGCAGTATATAATATTGAATATTGTAGCTTGAAGAATCAGCATCGAAAATATCATTTATAAGAATTACAACTTTTGAGAATGAAGCAGTAAGATTGGTTGGCTCCTTTATTATCAAAATATAGTAACAGAATGGAATGAAACGAACATATGGAATGGAAAAAACATGGGTTGGAGAGAACTTTTCAGTACAATTTCAAATAGTACTGTTTATGGCAAATTATCAAATTACTATTATATTTTTCTGATCATATTCATAGTGATCTCATGATTGGAACTTCTTCAATACTTCTAGGATATAAAGGTTATGAAGTGTCCTTAGGATTGGAATAGTGAAAAATGTAAATAAATTTTTCAAATTTTTCTTGAAGAACAATATGTTTTCGGAAATTATCAAGAAGATTAATATGAAATTGGTTCAAATTTCAGTTTGACTCGATGTTCATCTCAGATGATAATAGAAACGAATAATGTCAAATTCCGTGGTCATTTGAAATTTTGAGCTCATTTCCTCGATATCTCAAAAAAAATTAACGCGATCAGATAGTATTTTGAAAACGTTGATGGGCAAATTTGTGTAGATTTTTTTGATTCTCTTTTGATTAGATCAATAAAAAAATTCAAAATTTTGGTTTCAAGTATATATGTGATATTTAGCGATCTACATAATACATATTCCTCACACGCTTGTTCTGGGGAACAGACGTTATCATTTCGCCACGATATCTGTAATTTTCGAATTTTGAGCCGAAATTGGTCTCAAATGATTAGATTGGACTCACTGATGAAGAATCCGTGGTCAAAATTGATTCTGTCCGTACGGCAGTGTGCGCTGTAACTCTCGAAAGAAGAGACCTAGAGTCTTGAAATTTCCAGGTTAGGTTGAGATCCTGAATATCTCGGTCAAGTTCGTTGATGGGCCAAATCTGCCGGATGGTTTTTGTGCTACAGCCATTTGAAATTTTGATTTTTCAATAACTCGAAAAATATTTATCTGATCGAAATGAAACTTGGTTGGGGGATGGACAGTGTCAATAAGAAGAATTATCAATGGAAAAATTCGAAAATATTTTTTTTTTTCCAATTTTTATATTTCATTAAAATTTCACCATTTCGCAATGTGAACAAGCGAGTAAAAGCTGCTGACTTCACGTCAGTGCTTTTCTAGATTTCTCATTTGAGGGCGATTCGATCTATGTTTTTTGAAATATCGAGAAAATGAAATTTTGAAAGGGTATATCAGCGGAATCATTGGATGGTTTTTTCAAATTTACCAATTCGACCTTCGTAATTAAACTCCAAACTTACTCTACAGTTATCAAGCTACTGAGTAGATACTTCCGGGAGTTATTTTGTTCACTATCAGTGGTAAGACCGGCCGCAAAGACATTCACTTAAGGAAGAATGGACAGTGGGAATATTTGTAGAGTAGGTTTTCAGTTTAATTGGGAAGGTCGGATGTTTGAATGGTTTGAATTCGCCAATCATTCCTAAGTTTTACCCATTCAAAAATTTGGATCATATTGCAATCAAGAACTTGATCGAAAAGTATAGATTGAGGTTCATTAAGAATTTCGGGGGTAACCATATAAAAAAGAAAAGCTGCGTTTGGTGGGGTCAGTACGTGTATAGATGACCGCTTTGGCAACGGAACAAGCACGTCTCAAACGATTAGGTTGGACTCACTGATGAAGATTCCGTGGTCGAATTCCATTCTTCATGGCCGTGTGGCCTTCAACTTTCAATAAAAATTACCTTGAGTCTTGAAATTTTCAGGTTAGGTCTCGATCCTGAATATCCAGGTTGAGTTCGCCAAATCTGCCGAAAAATTTTCGTGTTATAGCCATTTTGAATTTTGATTTTTCAATAACTCGTGTAGTATCTATCTGATCGAAATGGAACTTGGTTGATAGATGGGCAGAATCAATAAGAAGAATTAACCAAGGAATATTCGGGAAAAAAAATGATTCTTTTTGTTTTCGCTACCATTTCGTGGTGAAGTTGATTTGTCGTGAAGATTTTCTAAAGTCGTCAAGGAAAAAAATTCCATTTTAAATTACGATTTGATGAAAATTAATTTCGTCTGAATCAATCACACATACAGAACAAAAGGAGCCCAACCTTTCGATCAGCTGCTTTATATCTCCCCATAAATAAAAATCTGAGGGATTCAGATCAGGACAACAGATGGCCATTGTATTGGTCCTCCTTGACCTATCCTTTTATTCGGAAATGTTCATTCAGCCAACTGACTACTTGTCTTTCTCGATGTGGTGCTGCACCATCGTGCTGATACCACATATTTCCAACAATCTTGAGCTCCAAGTCATCAATGAAGACAAAAAGGTTGTGCTCCAAAAAATTTTCATACAAATCTGCATTTAAACAATCATTTAAAACATGTACTGTCCCACTCCAAACGTTTACACTGAAACATTGCTGAAATCGTCTTTGTCTAATGGCATATCCGAACATTCAATCACATTCCCCTCGAAATAAAATCCATTTGTGAGTTGGGGACATTTTTGTCCCAGGTGAAAAAGTGGATGCTCTCCCAACCACGCTCGTCAGTTGCTGATCTGATAGACTTGAAGAATAATCCATCCATCTCATAGGATTCTATCGATTCTCTTCCCCCTGTATTAGATGTTTGTATCGTTGTTTTTAATTCTTATCTTTTAATTAAAAATATTTTTATGTTAAATTTTGGCACATTCTGAAATTTATATTTAAGCGTGGTGCAGCCAAGCACAAGGCTTGCCTTTTCTCTTGGCTTGAAACTGTCATTGTTAATGCCGTTTCGGAATTATCTTTTGTTTTCTCCTCATTCACTATATTTTGTTTATATTTTTGTTATATTTTGAAAGTAAGAATAAAGAGAATTTATTATCATTATTATTATTATATGGATTCTGCAGTACCAATACATGTTCATTATGGTTATTAAATAAATAGAGAAATATTGGGAATTTGGATTATTTATTGTCTGCTACTTTGATAACAAAGCCAACGTTTCGAGGACAAATTTCCTCTTTATCAGGGCTAGATTAAAAATAAAAACAATCAAGTCAACAATGATACATGACAAATTAAAAAAGGTCATTACCTAGTTAACTAAATTGTACAGACTACGTCAATAAAAAAAAAACAACAATGAACAAGGTGAAGTGCCAGGGAAACATCATACATGACACTACTTGAGAAACAAAAGTCGAGAATTATGGTTATTGTTTATACCGTCCTTCGTGAAACAAGCCTCGTCAGACCACATGACAAGCGAAATAAATCTTTTATTTTGGGCATGTCGTTGAAGTAACCATCTACAAAATTCTAACCTTTGTAACCCATCGTCAGCATGTAAAGCTTGTACATTTCGTCTATGAAATGGATGCAACATTTCTTCTTTCAAAACACGCCATACGAAATTTGGTGATAAATGAGGATAAGTAGCTATACTTTGAACACTGATCGAAGGGTTGTCTGGACAGCTTCTATAAGTTTTTCCTCATTTTCTACATTCACTTCAGTTGGCCGGATGGCTTTCTTTGGAGTAGGATTGCCTGTTTCTTGAAGTCTTCGGAATGATGCACAAAATACTGTGTGAGCAGGTTGGATATTTTCTTCGGTATTCTCGAGCTGCTCTTCTGGAGTTACCATTAGAATACCCATATTCAAATACAATATTTGCATGTTCCCGAGTCGTGAAAGAATGTATTTTTATTCAAAACGTACACCAAGTGTCAAATGACTAATTAAAATATCGTCAATTACCATATCAACCGATATTTTCTGTCGGTCTACTTAATCAAAACATGGCAGTAAATTTTTTCAAATGCTTGTAAATTCGAAACGAGAACGAATCAGACCTATGTTCATAGGAAAAAAATGTTTAGAATAAGCACAGCTACCTTCTGTCAAAGTTTGTCATAGAGCTTGTAGAACACCCTGTATAACATATGGTCGAAATATTGACGATAATTTTACAATTCAACATTTTGTGTTTTTACGGAATATTTAAATTTTTTTTAGGAAATCAATCACACTCTAGTTATCCTTGTAGCCTCATCAAATTTGATCATATTGTTAGGAACCCCATGCTACCGGATTCCGCCTATGAGACAGTTCATCCCATAGCAACGACCCGCTCTTCCAAGAATTAGATTATGCAAACTATTCATTTTCATTCTTTTCTTTTGATGTGAATATGTAAGAGATAGTTAGTTCTAATCTGACCATTGTAACGCTTATTAGGGCTCACAAAATAAACACCTCCTTCCGTAGTGTATTCTTTTCCTTTAGCTTTCAATAAAGTTGTGATTAAGAAACCTAGAAAGATAAACTCTTTTTAAAAACGGACTTTCGGAGACGTGTTACATAATTGGCGCTGCGAACAGGATATCGCAACGGGGTTTTAGTTCGAAAAAAACCGAAATTAGCTTCCATTGTGAATACGAACTGTGACCGGATCGTGTTCGAGGAACTCCCGTTGAGTTTCAACTCTTAGTGCGATATCAAACCAAACCATCAACATCCAAGCCAGAAGGAAGACAATTCCAGAAGCAACCACTTCGATTCAGAAGGAAGACCTGCACACTTTAGGATGAATATCTTGGTGTTGTAAGTCCATCAGTCCATTCCTCAAACCCATCAATTAAAATTCAAATGACAGATATCAGTGAATCTCAATACGAATTGGAGATAGTTGCTGAGAATCAAAAAACATTAGAATCAATCGAATTTATTGACAATAATCAATTAATTAGAAAAAGTAGATTTCAACCCTATCCAAGAAGAAATTTGATACACCCAGAAATGAATAACCAAACTTCTTCTAACCCAACCATTCTAGAAAATATGTCGAGACAAGACATCCAAGTTCTTTTAAATTCTATGCCGGAGTATTCTCCTGGTGACAATTTGTCAATTTTCATAAATGAAATAGATTATCTAGTTAGTCATCTTCAAGGAAGATTAAGCCCAGACTTAACCTATGCCTTGAATTTCGCTATCAGATCAAAAATTAAAGGTGAAGCTAGGGATTTCATTGCTTTTCAAAGCGCCCTAGATTGGATTTCTATTAGAGGTGCATTATTACAGAGATATGGTGATCAACGAAACGAGGATTTATTAGTATCATCACTTTCTCTATGCGTTCAGAGAAAAAATGAAAGTTACCTAGATTTTTATAGTAGAATATCGAAAAATTTGAACGATGTTCTACAACATTTGACTTTAAAAATTCAAGATCAAAATTATTTACAGTATAAAAAACATGACATGGATAAATTGGCTTTGAAAACATTTCAAATTGGACTTTTAGAACCCTATAGGACATACATTAGCAATTTTGAATTAAACTCCTTAGAAGAATGTATTAATAAATGCCAATATTATGATAACCGCAAACAAGAATGGGAATACTGTGAATTCCTGAGAAAATCACAAGATGCGAATAAAAAACCAATTTTCCTCCCTCCTCACAACAACCAATATAGAAATAATCATGAGTATCGAAAACCGATTATTCAAAATCAACAGCAGGCAACAAATCCAACTCAAGGTTTTCCGTATCCTATAAATAAACCAATTTCGAAAAATCAAAATTTCCCAACCAACCGACAAGTTTTTGGAACCAAACCAGGTTCAAATTTGATTAAAAATCAACCGAAACCTACTCCAATGTCAATTTCGACACGAAATACGTTCAGACAACCCTGCATACCTATGTCTGTTTCTACGAGACAATTTTCACAAAATCAACCACAACCAAATTTCATGTCACAGGAACTCTTTAACGTACAATCCGAGAATGAAAATCTTTATGATCTAGAACCTGAAACTTGCGAATATGACGAAATCGCTGATTTTCCAGAAAATTCGGAAAATTATAATGAAGAAGATGAGAATTTTCAGACAGTAGCCTCGAAATTCGCAAAAACATAGACTTTAATTGCGTTAAAATCAAATCAAAATTGCCTTATATTTACCTTCCAAATATTGATTTAAGAATTCTTATCGACTCAGGTGCTACAAATTCTGTAATAAATCGAAAACCCGCATTTGAAAAATTTTCCCAATTTTTATTTAAAGAAGAGTTTAGCGTATCAGGCTTAGGAAATACAATACAGGCGAATGATAATCTCAATTTCCCAATTTTATACGAACTAGGAATTTTTGAGAATATTCATTTACATGTAGTAGATTGGCACAAGAATTTCGATGCTTTATTAGGAACATCTGATCTACAAAAATTAGGTGCCAAAATTGATTACAAAACTCATACATTAGAAATCAATGATTTGAAAATACCTTTTACCCTTGAATATTCTTCTAATAAAATCCAACCACGCAAATTTACCGCGAAAAATTTCGTGAAAGTACCTGTCACTATAGAAAACGGTGATGTTTTATTACCCAAACTAAATTTTCAACAATTTTCGACTCCCGAATGCATTGCTCACGCAAAAAATGGATTTTGTTACATACCGATTGCTCAACCAATAGAAAATGAAGTACAAATTAATTTTTCCGAAAGAATACAGGTAAAATCTATTTTAGAAACTGAAATATCTAACCCTCCGCTAGAATTTTAAACTCGCGAAAAATATCCGAACCGCCCACATGAATTCTGAAGAAAAACGAGAAATTTTAAAACTTTGTAGCAAATTCAAAAATATCTTTTATAATGAAAACTGCGATCTCTCATTTAGTAATGCAGTCAAACACAAAATTAGAACCAAAGACGAGGAACCCGTTTATGTAAAATCTTTTAGACACCCTCATCACATGAGAAAAATTATCCAAAAACAGATTCAAAAACTGCTCGATGACAAAATCATACGTCCATCAATTTCACCCTACAGTGCCCCTGTTTGGATTGTAGACAAGAAAAAAGATGCGTCCGGAGAAAAGAAATATCGAATGGTCATAGATTACCGCCGCCTCAATGAAAAAACTGTTGAAGATAAATATCCCCTCCCACGAATTGAAGAAATTTTGGACAACCTTGGAAAAAGTTGCTATTTCTCAACAATTGACATGGCGAAAGCATTCCATCAAATAGAAATGGATCCGGAATCTATCGAGAAAACTGCTTTTACAGTGAACAACGGTCATTATGAATACCTTCGTATGCCCTACGGATTGAAAAACGGCCCAAGCACATTTCAACGTGTTATGGACGATGTATTAATAAAATATCTTCACATATTTTGTTTCGTTTACATGGACGACATCGTCATTTTTTCTAAATCTTTACAAGAACACATTTACCATTTGAAATTAATATTTCAGAAAATCAAAGAATTCAATCTCAAAATCGAACTCGATAAATGTGAATTTTTAAGTAAAAACGTAGAATTTTTAGGACATGTCATAACCCCCGAAGGAGTATCTCCTAATCCTTCAAAATTAAAAACCATAGACAATTACCCCATTCCACGTACTGTGAAGGAAATAAAATCATTTTTAGGTTTGGTAGGTTATTACCGCCGATTCATACAAAATTTCGCACACATTGTTTCACCATTCACTAAATGTCTGAAAAAAGGCGCAAAAATAAAACCTGACGATCCTGAATATTTACATGCATTTCAATTATGTAAAGAGTTATTAACAAATGCCCCAATTTTGGTTTACCCAGATTTTGAAAAACCTTTCAAATTAACTACCGACGCTTCAAATATAGCCATTGGAAGTGTTCTTTCACAATCAAATCGTCCTGTAGCTTACTATTCAAGAACTTTAAATTCAGCCGAGAAAAATTATTCCACAATTGAAAAGGAATTACTGGCAATCCTAGATTCCACCAAACATTTCAGACCATACCTTTTTGGACAAAAATTCACCATTGAAACCGATCATAATCCCCTTGTATGGCTCTATAAAATTAAAGAACCCAATTCTCGATTAATACGTTGGAAGTTGAAATTGGAAGAATTCGATTTTAACATAATTTATACCAAAGGTAAAGAAAACAAAGTGGCTGACGCACTTTCTCGTGTTGAAATTAATATTCGTGAAAAAGACGATAATTCATTACTGACAGACAACGACCTTAATGTCGATTTAGCTTCAATTTTACCAAACACTGATGAAATACCAGTATTAGAAGATGACGAAGTAGAAAAAATTTTAAATTCAGAAAACAATCAAAATCTGATTAACCAACCTGAAAATCAAAACCAAGACAATAACTCCGATGCTACCATTCATTCCACCCAAGAAGATAACGGAAAAGTTATACCAATCACCGAATCATCTGTGAACATTTACCCAAACAGAATTATTTTGGACATAGGGGAGCAATATAACTTGAAATATACGAAACCTTTCGGGAAAAATACTTACAATGTATCAATAAGACAAAATCGAATGGAAACAGACTTTTCCATCCTTTTTAAAGAAATCTTCAGACCGAATGAAACCTATGGAATTTACTTTAGAGATGATAAGTTACGACTACCATTCATTCGATTCTGTAAAGAGTCATTTAATTATTCAGTGAAACTTTTTATCAGTAAAACTTATTTATTGGATGTCAATTGTGACGAAAATCAAAAAGAGATTGTTTCCGAATATCATGATAAAAATCATAACGGTATCTCAGAAACCTACAATCACTTATCAAAAAAGTACTACTGGCCTAAAATGAAACAAATAATTACCCAAATTATTAATCAATGTGAATTATGCCTTCAATCTAAATACGAAAGGCATCCTTATAAATTAAAATTTTCCGGTCCCCTTCTAGCGAAGAGACCCTTTGAAGTTATTCACATGGATACCTTTTCTTTTCAAAATTCTAAGTTTTTAACAATTATTGATTTATTATCTAAATACGCCCAATCGTACCTTGTGAAAGATGGTACTGGTCTTACTATTTTGAATAAATTACGACATTTTTTTGCTCATCATAACATCCCTCAGAAAATTGTGTGTGACGAAGGGAAAGAATTCCATAATAAAACATTCATCGAATTTTGCAAACTTAACAAAATAAATTTACATTTCACCACTGTAAATAACCCAAGCTCTAACTCTCCAATAGAGAGATATCATTCAACTATTCTAGAAAAACTCAGAATTCTTAAATTGAAGAATCCAAATGAGAACCCTTCCAACCTCATGATCACAGCTACTTTAATTTATAATCAATCGATACATTCTGCCACTGGTTATTCGCCTTTTAATTTACTGTACGGACCCTACGATAAACCACCAGAATTCGATTTAACCATGACTGTATATGAACAATACAATGAAAAGATAAAACAAGAAATTTTGCCATTTTTCGACAATATCTACGAACGAAATCGAGAAAAAGCACAGAAAAATTTAGATAGATTGAATGAGAATCGAAATGACCCTCCAAATTTAGACCAAAAAGAAGTTTATGTTGAGAGGAACAGACCTAGAAAAACCGACCCTCCCTTTGAAAAAATTACTGTCGAACATCAACAACAAAACAAAATCAGTGGTTTAACTCAGAAATCTCGAGAAACCACAGCTCATATTGGAAAAGTAAAGAAATTAAGAAAAAATATTCTCTCTTTTCAGGATACCAATATCCCTCCTGATATTGACCCGAACCTACCAGGCCCTTCAGGTCTACAAAATAATAACTAACGGATACTTTGAAGAGCCCCTAAGTGAAGCAAGAATACTTGATCACTATCATAACTTCCTTTTCACAATTAACTTAACTAATTTGATGAATAGTTACGATCAATTGAAACTTAATTTTAAAGAACTTCATGAAAAATATTCCTACGATGAATTTCATCATAAAATCTGCCTTCAGTTGAATGCAACTCATGTCCAGATAGAGCAAATACTTCAAAAATTTGAAAACAATAACAAGGTTAAGAGAGGTTTGGCTAATTTCATTGGAAAAGGCATCAAATTCATTACTGGAAACTTAGATGACGATGACCTAAAAATCATAAATGAAAATCTTGAAGAACTACATCAAATTAGAAATAACGAAATAGAAAGAGTAGATAAATTAACTTCTTTTGCTAATCATTTGACTAAGAGGTACTCAGATGATGTAGCTTTGTTAAATCAAAATATTCAAAAAACAAAATCACTGTTTGAAGAAATTAAATCTAAAGAATCTTTTGCAATCCTTGTACGGAATGAAATATTCAAATCAGAAATTTTACTCAATCATTTACTTATGATTGAAAGAACAATTAGTTTTTCAATCAAAGAAATACCAAATTTAGAACTCATCAAAGTCAATGAACTTCAATCGATTGAGAAATATCTTCAACAAATTTATAAACCACAGGAATTATCACCAATCAATCAGGTTCATCCTTACAAAATGTTAGAATTTTCAAAGATATCTGTCGTAGGAACGAATAAAATGATAAGTTTCCTCCTTAAAATTCCCATACTTAAAGAATTCATAGCTAATTACTCCCGAGTGTACCCTATACCTAACCACCAAGATATAGCTATTATTCCACCAAAGAAGTACTCGATAACAATCAATAATCAAGAATATTGGACCAATGAAGCCTGTCGTACCCTAGATAGTTCCATTGTACTGTGCCTCCAGCCACCTGCCAAGGAAAATTGCACTTTATCAACACCAGAATATTGCCGAACAATTCTAATCGACAATGATTTCAAAATTATCCATGTTTTAAAGAATAAACAGTTACTGACTCTGTTCAAGAAATCTCAGATGGTACTAGAAGACTGCCATGGTATCATAATAAAGAAGCCTATCCAAGGAACAAATTTACTTGATTCTCCCTGCAAAATTATCATTGAGAATTCAATTTTTGACGATTCCATTCCAATTGTCGAAATAAAAATCCAAAATATTTCAAAAATTTCTTTCAACTCAAGACAGAAAATTGAGCTTCAGTTAAGGCACCTGAAAGAGCCAGACTCGATCCTACAAGAAGCTGAGAAACTTTTGGACCAACCCATGTACCTACATCCAATATCTCAGTTAACACACTATACCATAACTGGAATTTTGCTCTGTTGCATAATTACTGGAATTTTCATCGTAACGATTAACAGAGCAAGGATAAGAGACCTTTTGTACAAACCAAGGAGAATTATCCACATCGATCTCAAGGACCCAGGTGAATCCGCTGACAACGAGGACGTTGCCGTCTAAAGGGGGAAAGTGTTAGGAACCCCATGCTACCGGATTCCGCCTATGAGACAGTTCATCCCATAGCAACGACCCGCTCTTCCAAGAATTAGATTATGCAAACTATTCATTTTCATTCTTTTCTTTTGATGTGAATATGTAAGAGATAGTTAGTTCTAATCTGACCATTGTAACGCTTATTAGGGCTCACAAAATAAACACCTCCTTCCGTAGTGTATTCTTTTCCTTTAGCTTTCAATAAAGTTGTGATTAAGAAACCTAGAAAGATAAACTCTTTTTAAAAACGGACTTTCGGAGACGTGTTACATAATTATATATTTCGAAAGAGCATGAAATTGGCTGTGACACAAGATTCTTTTGGAACAAAAAATTTCTTACTGCGGGCGTGGTAAGCAGACAAACATATAAGATCTTGGGTGAAAATTGTCAATAATATTTTTCCAATAGGTTAATCTCTTCAGCAAAAACTTCATTCCCATTCAGTTATCTTCCATATGACCTATCAACTTTTTTACCAGATGTTTATTTTCAGCCTCAATATCATGGCTAACATGATAAAAACGAAATATAAGGAATTTTTCAAACATGATTTTCTTTCGTTCTGATGCTCTTAATGATTGAATCGGTTGTTTTCCTGATTGAGTATTGAAGTAACTCTAAGTAGAACTGTTAATTTATCTTTCGAGTCAAACCAGGACAAAATGCTGTAACAACGCGCTATAAATAAGTAAACTATAAACTCCAACCAAATGTTCAAATTGGCTACCACCTGGTTCAATACATTTCACACATTTTTTCTTACTGAATCTACAACCTTGCATAGTTCAGAACGTTTCTGTCCCATTTCTGCACAACACAATTCGATTCTATTTATCAGATTATCTCGAGTTCGAACGCTTATTTGATTAACTTTTTCTTTTAATGTGTTCCAGACTTAAAAATCCAAAGGGGTAAGATCACGGCTCCTTGGTAGCCATTTTACTGGACCGTACCTTCCAATCCATTGTTCTCCGACATATTCATTCAGTTGGTCTCGTCGAATTCTTTTGACATTCACGATATTTCAGGAGTGCCAACCTGCGTCAGTTTTAAGTGATAAAAACTTGATAGACCTAAATCATAGCCAACCGGGCTAGACTATTGAAGTGAATGGAGTATATATAACACCTTTGGCAACGGAAAAAATGCGTAAAAGCTCCTGACCTCACGTCAGTGCTTTTCGAGCTCTTTGCGAAGTAGATTGTCGCAATTGAGAACACACCACAAATGGCACTTCATTTCTCTATTCCTTGAAGTAAAACCTGAAAATGAATTTTTTTTTGGATGCGTCCTTGAGTATTTGAAAACAAGATAATATGACAAAGTCGGTTATCTCCTCTTTTTTGACTTGTAAATAACTGAGGAACCTTTTTTCACTGAAAGTAATGATAAACGATAATGAACGTCAATCCATTACTCATTCACTCAACGTAAATTGCTTTCTTTATCGTTTAAAGATCCGACTATTGTTTCGAACAATTTAAAGATAAGACCATAAATTAAATAAATGGACTGAAAAATGGAAAATAATTAACATTGTGCATTATCACAAAAGAATTAAGTACATCCAAAAAAAAAATTTCAGACTGCAGAACGACACCCAACGGTTCCGTTTTTGCGCGCATGTTCTAGAGAATGGAGTGCTATCGTTTTGTCGAAATGTTTGTAATTCCATGACTAGGGTGGACTCACTGATGCCGAATCGGGTGTCAAAATCGAGTCTGTCTGGCCTGCCGGCCGGCAGTCAGGCCGTCCGTATGCACGATTACAGTCAATCCAATCGACCTGAAACTTCTAGAGTAGGTTGCATTCCGAAAAACGACGGTTAAGTTCATCAATGGGCAAAATCAGCCAAACGGTTTCGAAGTAATAGCCTTTTGAAATTTTGACGTTATTTTGGCGATACTTCAAAAACTACTGGAAGGATTGTATCGAAACTTTGCACTTTGGTGGAGTACAGCAAACAACTTTTCGCGAAATTTTGTAGGGATCAAACTATCAGTAAATTAAAAAAAAAAGATTTTTTTTTCGCTTCATATTCCACAGCAGTGTATCAAATTTCAATTCGATACGGTTATTAGTTCTCGATATATTGGGAAAAAATATATGAAATTTTGTGGTTTTCTTCCTGATATTGTTGTTTTTACGCGCTGTTCTATGGAACAGCGCGTTAGCATTTGTCACGATTTTCGAATTTTGAGCAACGACTAGTTTGGACTCACTCATGAAGAACACGTTGGTCAAAATTGCGGTAACTTTCGAAAGGAAAGACCAAGAGTCTTGAAATTTTCAGGTTAGGTTTTGATCATAAATATATCATAAATATATGAACTGTATTAAAAAGAAGAATAATATATGAAAAAATTTGAAAAAAATATTTTTTTTTGGAAATTTGCATATGTCATTCAAATTTCATTGCAATTTCCAAGTCGCCAATTCGCAATGTGAACCAGCGCGTAAAAGCTGCTGACTTCACGTCAGTGCTTTTCTAGAGTTTTTTCGGTGTAACTGAAGAAATACTAATAAATACAGATAAATTCTGATTCAATCACGATAAAAGTGCGCACCTAGTTTAAAAAAGCTGAAACACAACTCTGTACAGAATTTCGTGATGATCGTGTCGTTAGAACAAGCTGAAAAAAAATCAAATTTATTCTTTCAAATACATATTAAATATTCTGTGATCTTCCTATCATATTATCCCCATTAAATTCCGTATCAACCTTTGACCTGTTATTTTAGATAATGTACTGGATTTCAATTCTATTTATCTGTATTTTTAGAAATATTGGGAAAATAAAATTTTGAATGGGTATATCTGTGGAGTCATTGGGTGAATTTTACCCATTCACGAATTCAGCCTTCGTAATTAAGGTCCAAACCTACAAATATCGAGTTTCCAAGTTGTTTCTTTCGGAAGTTATTGTGTTTACGCTCCGGCTGTTAGAATTCTAAATAATAATTATTTTAAGTGATTTGTTCGATTAATTCATTACTTGTCCCATACTCATCTGTGTCTGATTGGATGATGAATATCTAACTATCCCAAAATGGGGAAATTATTTGTGGATCTATGAGGAAATTTTGCCACCATTTTACATTTTCTGAGTATATCCAAGGATACCTACGTTGTTCGAGGCCCCAAGGGGAAGATCAAGTGTGAAGAATGTCATTAACAATAAAACGAAGCAAATACCCCTCAGAATTTGAGAACGAATTTGATATCATTCAAAAACCGAGGAGGAAAGATACAACCGTCATGAGATGTGAGCCAGATTTGTTTATAATCTATGAAAAATTATTCAAAATATCAGTTCGGAATAACAAAATCAATAGCAACATTACCAATTACACGTATGATTTCTGTCGTACGTAAATAAATGTCATATTTCATTTTCTTTCGAAGAATTCGATTGATTTATTTTCTTCTTTGCATCTTTCTTTCGATACGCTTCAATAGATTTGTCATAACCATATTGTTTAATCAATTAACTATTTGAGTTCACTGTGGATAGAATATTGATAACAAAACAGTGTGTTACTACTCTCTAATCCACTTACACTTTCTGCGTCTAACGCACGTTTCGGAAACCAAGTTTCCTTTGTCCAAGACATATCGTCACTAATTACAGGTAGAAGTATGATGATGGAGCTTGATGTTGGACGAGTGGGAAGATAATATACAGGACCAATAGGAAAGTGTTGTTAAAGGCCATTAGGGACCCTCCCACTCGTTCAACATGATACTTATACCTGTAGATAGTGACGATATTTCTTTGACAAAGGAAACTTGGTTTCCGAAACGTGCGTTAGACGCAGAAAGTGTAAGTGGGTTAGAGAGTAGTTACACACTGTTTTGTTTAATAAATTGTCATCCATCTATCACTTAAAAAGCTCAAAAGAAATAAAAATCAAAGCGAATAGCACCTGCGAAAGCGGTAGAAACCATGATATAGCGGGTCCGATGAAGAGACAGTAGGGCTCCAGAGAGTGGGGGAATAAGAGCACATATTCCGTAGCGTGTTCGCAATGCATTGGCCGCTCTAGTATAGTCTATTCTCTCTGATCTATACACCGGACCTTGTTGTAGTTGTTTCACTGACCGTTATAGATTAGAGGCAGTGGTTCATTTCCGACTATCTTTCTTTCGTTTTCATGTCAAGCATGTTATTGTTATGGTTAGACTCAGGGCCGTATCTAGGGCGTGGCAAAGGTGGCACTTGCCACGGGCGAAAGCTCCGCAGGGGCGCCAAAAATATCAAGAGATAAAAAAATAAACCCGCCAGGTGATACGAAAGATTACAACTCGATTTTTATGTAAACGCCTCACAATTATAAGCAAAACTTTAATTTAAGGTAAACAATCTAGAAAAGCACTGACGTGAGTTCAGGAGCATATTTTTTTTCATATGGTCCTCACAAAATTCTGCGTGAACCTCAAGCTATAATTTCCGATCAAGTACTAGATTGCAATTCGATCCAAAATTTTGAATGGGTATAACTATCTAAAGAATAATTGATGAATTCACCCATTTAAGCCTACGACCTCCTTAATTAAACTGAAAACCTACTCTATAAATATATTCCCTATGTCGATTCTTCCTAAAGTTAATGTGGTCATGGCCTTCCTAACCACTGATAGTGAACAAAATAACTTCCGGAAGAATCTACACTCAGTAGCCTGATAATTGTAGAGTAAGTTTGGAGTTTAATAACGAAGGCCGAATTGGTGAATTAGTAAAAACTAGTGTAGCTATCGAATCTTCTTAGAGAAAGATTCGCCTATTTCTAAATGTCAGTTTTAATTAAGAAGGTCGTGTGCTTATGGGTGAATTCACCAATTATTCTTTAGATAGTTATACCTATTCAAAATTTTGGATCGAATTGCAATCTAGTACTTGATCGAAAATTATAGCTTGAGGTTCATGCAGAATTCTGTGAGGACCATATGAAAAAAAAAATGCGTTTCGCTGGGTGAATTCTCGTATAGATGACCGCTTTGGCAACGGAACAAGCTCGTCAGAGCTCCTGACCTCAGGTTAGTGCTTTTCTAGGTTTTTCATCGATCAGATCATCTCAAAATTGTGAACAGGTTGCAAGTTGGTATTCTTCAACTTGTTACGAAGCACTAACCTGATCTCATCAATTAATTTTGGAGCAACCCCTCAAAATTTGTAATTGTTATAACTCCGAAACTTCTCGGCCAATTCCGCTCATTAACGAACTCAGCCGAGATTTTCAGACGTGAATTTGATCACGGATTCTTCTCCTCAGTAAATCCAACCCGTTCAAGACCAATTTCGGTTTAAAATTCGACAAATACAGACATTGTGATGGATCGATATCACGCTGTTGCCCAGAAACATATGTTTAGAAGATATAATATATTTTTAAACTAAATCTCTGAATCTCTTTGCGCATCGAGATCCAAGTTTCGTCATGATCGGATCTCTATTTTTCGAGTAATTTCGGAATTATCAATTATTCTCACGGAATCAGACATATTTTTTTCCTATATCTGCCGAATATACGATCAAGCTGACATGACATGCATTTGAAATATATGAATTTCTGAAATGAATTCTCTGAATTTTTCTCTTGATTTGTTCCTCAGAAATATCAGGAAATCTGATTGGGCTGAAATGAAGTACTCGGTTATGAAATGGCGGTTTGGAGATTTCATCGAAATTCGAATGAAATATGAAAATTTTCGAAAAAAAAAATAATTTTTTTTTCGAATTTTTCTATGGAGAATCGTTCATATTGCTACTGTTCATCTACCAACCAAGTTTAATTCCGATCAGATAGATATTTTCCGAGTTATAAAAAATCAAAATTTCAAATGGCTGTAGCGCAAAAACCATTCGACAGATTTGGTCCATTAACGAACTCAACCGAGATATTCAGGATCTTAACCAAACCTGAAAATTTCGAGACTCTAGGTCCTTCCTTTCGAGAGTAACCGCACACACGGCCGGACGGACAAAATAAATTTTGACCACGGATTCTTCATCAGTGAGTCCAACCTAGTCGTTTGAGACCAATTTCGGCTCAAAATTAGAAAATAACAGACATCGTGATGAAATTATAACGCGCTGTTCCCCAGAACAAGCCCGTAAAAAAGATAAATATGGCTATGTTCAAGCGTGCCGCAATTAAGTCAGAAATATTTCAGGTTATAAAATAATAAATACTGTCGCGCGTCGGGATTTGTGCTTACCCCTATTTTAACGAGTTCTTTCCACTTCATCAAACTTGTCTGCATCTCTTCGACAAACGGTACCATCCATTTATGTGTGAAGTGCGGCTCCTTTGATACAATTCTGTGATATTCCATAAATTGTTTTCATTTTCGATTCACCATCACCAATCAGACTTTTGAACCCCAAGAAAAAAAAATATATAAATACATCAGACAGACATCCTGAATATTTCCTCATTTCTGTTCTGGCGAAAAAAGAATATTTCAAACTACGTAGGATACTTAGTGTGTTTCAGAGTTTCTAGCGATAACCTTAATTGTTTTATATATATTTTGAATTCCATCAGGAGAAATTGTGGTATTTCAGGTGAGTTAAAAAAAAATGATTTTTAAATATGAATCGAATATATCCTCGGCTAGCAAAATTGGCAAAACGGTTTGCATTTCACGTTCCATTTCATAGTTTTCATAGACCAACTTTAATAAAACATAAAACTAATATTATAGGTTGATTTGTGTATTCAATTATTTATGCAATCAGAAATTATAATTTTAAACCGAAAATTTTCTGATTTTCTTTAGATATACGTATTTACTATATGGATATGAGTATTTTGTTTTGTTTTTTCTTCAATTTGATTAATTTTTATGATATTTATGTATATGAAATGGGTATTTCAATGGTTTGAATGAATATGAGTGAATATCTATAAAATTGTGTATTATTTCGAAACGTTAACTAGAATTTATGACTAAATTATGAAGAAAAAAATACTATAAGAGAATATAATTGATTAAAAAAAATCTACG
Organism: Myrrha octodecimguttata; assembly: GCA_958510865.1. Taxonomy (NCBI): domain Eukaryota; kingdom Metazoa; phylum Arthropoda; class Insecta; order Coleoptera; family Coccinellidae; genus Myrrha; species Myrrha octodecimguttata. The sequence continues at coordinate 65,943,058 of OY294058.1, read as the reverse complement.
CAAATGAGAGGCGCTGTCTAATTTTTTGCCACAGGTGCCATAGTACCTAGATACGGCCCTGGTTATACAATGAGGTTATGATGTTATATATTTCGTTACTTTGTTTGTCATAAAAAAATTTGATATTTTTACCTTGAAAACGGAACGAATCGTTCTGAAACATTGGCAAAATCATAACTGATTTGTTATCAATTTGTCTAACTCGCTAAGAAATTTCACCCATTCATTTCAAGTCATATCTTCGAAATTTTTTTCAATAGATTCCCTACTATCAATAAGCTTTTATCCTATCTTATTCTTTCCTTAGAATCAACATACTCCAGGGCGTGAACTGTGAAATTTTGTGGGGGTTTAAATTTGGAGTGTTGAAGCAGCTCCAAAAATTGAACATCGGTTTTTTGGGTCTATCATTATGTGTAAGGAAAGTTCCTAATTGACCAATAATCACCATAAAAAATTGTTATCTACATAGCGCTATCTGAAGGACAAAACTAAATACCGGTTTTATCAACTCATTATTTCTCAAACAAAACTATAAATACAAATGAAAGCAAAGTTTTTTTCGGGTGTTACATTTCAACGAACAGCGGAATGAAGTATCAGTTGTGGTGTGTTGTACTTTCATTGGTAGTGTTTCACTTTGTAGAAGGTGAGATTTTTGTTAAATATTTCCTCATTCAATAACGCGAAATGAAGAAGCATCAACAACTGTGTAGAATCTTCAGCATTTCGAATATTAATTTTTTTTCTGTAGTTTTTTTATTACTTAGTCATCACAATGTTTGACGAAAATAATTAAAAACTAACTGTGTGTGGTCTATAGGGGTGATTCAGAACAATCTGGTAGGGTCTGTTCTAAGTAAAAAAACTCTACCCTTTCGCCCAAATGTCTGTTTTTTTCGAATTTTTAGTATAAAATTCCACGATTACTTTCGAAGAAAAAGACCTAAAGGCATACAATTACCAGGTCAGGTGTGGAGACTGAATAGGCCAGTTGATTCTATTGATGGGCAAAATCCGCCCAATCGTTTTTGAGTTGAACCTGTTCGAATGTTCGTTGTTATATTATTTCCTCAATGACTAGAGAAATACGGATGCCATAGAATTCAATCTGCTTATTAGTTGTGAAATACTAACAAGCAAACTTGTGCAGAATTTTGCACCATACACATGCCGGGTATCGAATTTCATTTATACCGAAAATGTTCTTTCGGAAATATTGTTTTTAGAATATTCCTTATGGATATGAAGGTGAAATCTCTTGGTCAATTTTACCCATTCATGAATTCGATCTTCGTAACCAAGCATCAAATCTGCCCTCTACTACCGAGTCTACAATTTGTGTCTTTTGTAACGAAATAACTCCGAAAGACTTAATGGAACGATATTTGAAGCGTATGTTTGAGGCTAAATTAAGAAGGTCGAGTTCGTGAATGGGTGGAATACGCAAACTGATTCCGTAGGTAAACGGTGTTTCAAAACCAACGCAAGATTCAAATATGATCAGAGGTTTCTGAAAAAAAAAATTTTAACAAAAAATTTCAACAGTTTTTTTTAAACTAAATGGCATTACGATCCCAACCAAATTCTGCTCAAAGTTGTGCGTTGTTATTTCTCAACTAACTGATAAATTTCAATCCAATCGCTCTCGTCTGAAATATCAGGAAACCAAAACCTGCGGCCCATATGATACCAGACCTACACAATTGAAATATCCTCGGCATAGATTAACTATCATTGAAAAGGGTCCCGAGTATGAGTGCATAAGATTATTCAATGAATTACCGACCCAACTGAGAACCATAACCGAATTGAAAGACTAACCGTGGGTGTCACAAAGCTTGATCCTCCGATCAACGCTTTGATATTCTATGGTGTTGCTAAAAATGAACTGAAATTGAGCATAGAATTGTCTTGATCAGAACAATCACGTTAATCAGAGCTTTGTGAAACCCGCTATAAGAAGATTATCTACAAGATTTTATTGAATGTTGCGATACTGTGTTATCAATTTCTCGAGTATGATATTTCAAAGTTAATTTGACACAATTTCATTTCAAGTGTAACTTTATTCGAAATGAAGATTATTATTATTATTATTATCATTATTATTATTATTATTATTGGTTCCGGTCTCACAACCTTTCGGTTGGTGTGTTCCTAGCTGTGAATTGTTACCAATCAAGTGCAGCTAGAAAGCTTCTCATTTCAGGTCCAGAAATCTCAGAGTGATGTTCGCTGTAGATAGGAGTACGGGGTGTTGGAGTCTGCTGATCACGCTACTGTGAGTGTTTAGCTTTTTCAATCCAGGAGAAACTCGGGTACCAATCCTAGGGTAGAGAGATGATAACAGACAATAGCTACTTCTCGAACATTCCACAGAGCTTTCAATTCAAATGCTAATTGTTGGTATTTCGAGATCTTTTGGTTTCTACTTTTTTCCAGGTTGTTGGCATTCACGACAGCAAAATCAACAAGGTATGCTTTGGCTTCTCTCTTCTTCCAGAGGATGACATCTGGTCTATTGCTTAGTGTCGTCAATTCTGTTAGGACGGCACGGTCCCAGTATAAAATGTATCTGTTTTCCTGATCTTGTTGGATTGGCTGCGGCTCGTACTGGTAGTCAGGTGTAGTGTCTTTTGCTATTAGTAAATATCTAAGAGCAATCTCTCGGTGAATCGTTTTTCCCATGTTATCATGCCTCATTTTATATTCTGTTGGTGCTAGTTGTGCGCATCCGCCTATAATGTGTTCTACTGTTTCTAATGTTTGATGACATCGACGGCATTTATCTGATTCTACAGGCTCTTTCTTTATCATTATTATTATTATTATTATTATTCGATGTTATCTCCTTGAGAGGGTGTTAATTTTACCAGTTGCAGGCGTTTGCCAATTCAAGTGATAAATTCGTGTGCAGTTAATTCAGCGTTTTCCTAAATAGTTGACATATTGATAATATCACCGAATGTTGCATTTTAGAAACGATGGACTCGTTGATTTTCAGCTCTGACAGATGTTTGGGCAGTGATTTAGGTATAAACCCTGTAGTGGAAATTATGATCGGGTGAATTTTAACGCTTTCGACCCTCCATATTCCATTGATTTCTGCTTTAAGTGCTTGGTATCTTCTAATTTTTTCAGTGTAGGTAGACATGATGTTATGACTATTAACTGCTGCATAATCTATGAGATGCACTATCTTTTTCTTCTTGTTCCATATGATGATGTCTGGTCTGTTGTGTCTTACAGTGCGATCGGTGTGTACGGTTCTATTCCAATATAAGGCATAATTTCCGTTTTCGATAAACGGTTTGGGGTTGTATTTTCAGTACTAGTGGTCTTCTTCCTTATTGAATATTTTGCATTCTATTGCTCGGTGCAGTATTTTTTCCAGATTATCATGCCTTGTAACATATTCTGTTTGGCTTAAAGTTGTGCAGATTGGGTGCCACACCATCTGCATTTGTCATTTGTAAAGTTTGGTCTTTCACTATATGTTTTCGGAAGTTTTTTGTTGATACAACCTGATCTTGAATAGCTATGTAAAAACCCTATGTTTCAGGAAAGAGTCTCCCTTCGGTCAGCCATTTGTACGACATCTCTTCGTCGACATATTCTTGGTGGATTTCGTTGGGATATCTTATTGTTATTATTATTATTATTATTATTAACTTCGAAGCCACTTCGCCGATTTGTCCCATTAAGGAACTTAACCGCCGCATTCCAATGCGCGACCTAACCTGAAAATTTCGAGTCACCAGTTGGCTCCGTTCGCTAGTTATCGTTTCGTCGGCCGGACGGATGGCCGGCTGGCCGGACAGAATCGATTTTAACACCAGATTCGTCATAAGTGAGTCCAACCTAGTCGTTTGAGACCATTCTCTGCTAAAACCTCCAAAATAACAGACATTTGGACAAATATAGCACGCTGTTCCCCTACAGATTGTTCTGTAATACCGTTACATAATATCTCACAATAAACATTCATTGTCTGCAGCGTATGACGTCTTGAATGACGAATTTACTTATTATATCAACTGCGGTATATACATATACATCGATTTCAAGCGATGGACCAAAAGCTCCGGTCATAGTAACGGTTATCCAAACTGACATATAGGCAAAGGATAATCTGTCAATTTTGATAACCGAAACTATAACCAGAGCATTTGGTCCATCGCTTGAAATTGATTATAGTATAATGATTGTATCAATATAGCCGTTATAAAGTAGACTCCTTTGTATTCAATATTTGAATTTAATTCATTCGAGTTGTTTGAAAACACCTAAATGGATCAAATTTAATCGAACTTAAGACCCATCACAAGTAAATCAATTGATATTTATGAAAGTATTTCAGATCATCATAGAAATTGATATCAACATACACAAAAGGGCCTCCTGAAGTTTTTTGCGCCTTTTAATTGTTCTCATGAATTTCCAAGTATTCTTCAGTCCTCTGGCAATAAGAGTGATAATGAAATAAGTCATTGGTTTAACTTTTATTTAATTCTGCCCTTTTTATATTTCGTAGTTCAAAGTGAAGATACGAGTGAATCCAAGAATATAGAATGCTTTAAATGCAAGGAAAGTGAAAATGATTATGGTGACTGCAGACTTTCAAGAAGACCATATACATGTAACGATGGGACGATGTGCTACCAATATCGCTTGCAAGAGTGGTTCAAAGGTTTTTTAGGAATACCATTTGCTAAATGGTGGTACATTAGAGGTTGTACTGACGATGAAAATATATGTGATCAAGATTATCATTTCCAATGCAGCGTGTGCAAAAAGGATGAATGCAATAGAGGAATACTTGCTGAACGAAACGCCTACGATGAAGATATATAATGAAGTAAAATAACTTATTTCCGCTTTATATATTTATTTTCACAACAATTGTTTCGTCATGATAACATGACTTCATCAGGTGAGTATGGTAACTGACTACATTTTTGGGACACAGTTCTTTAAATAGTTGAAAAAAAATGAAAAAATATGGTGCGAAATACAAGAAATTATGGAAATTCCTGGGTTTCAAGAAAGGTTGAGTAAGGGAGATTTATTCAGGTCCGTTTGGTCGTTGAGGAGAATCTGTTTTTTATTGTACCTATTTATCTCCATTGCTTCCAGGAAGTTCAATTTTAGGGTCTTATTTTCCACGTGCAAAATTTCGAAATTGTTGTCGAAGTCATGTCCGGTCTCCAACAAATGTTTTGCATATGTTGAATTATGAGCTTCGTTTACGTATGCTTTCTGGTGTTCTCCTATCCTAGTTCCAAATGATCTACCCGTTTGACCAACGTATACATATGGGCAAGTACCGCAGTTCAACTTATAGACTCCATATGTATACGTTGGTCAAACGGGTAGATCATTTGGAACTAGGATAGGAGAACACCAGAAAGCATACGTAAACGAAGCTCATAATTCAACATATGCAAAACATTTGTTGGAGACCGGACATGACTTCGACAACAATTTCGAAATTTTGCACGTGGAAAATAAGACCCTAAAATTGAACTTCCTGGAAGCAATGGAGATAAATAGGTACAATAAAAAACAGATTCTCCTCAACGACCAAACGGACCTGAATAAATCTCCCTTACTCAACCTTTCTTGAAACCCAGGAATTTCCATAATTTCTTGTATATCGCACCATATTTTTTCATTTTTTTTCAACTATTTAAAGAACTGTGTCCCAAAAATGTAGTCAGTTACCATACTCACCTGATGAAGTCATGTTATCATGACGAAACAATTGTTGTGAAAATAAATATATAAAGCGGAAATAAGTTATTTTACTTTTTAATCATCAAGATGAATTTCCGACAAGTAAAGACTGAGACAATCAAGTACTACGAGGATGTTCATAAATAAAAATCCTTTCACACAATGGCTTATTATTGTCTCGAAAAATGTCGAGATTTCTCATTCTAGGAGCCGCCCTTTCAGTACAGAGCTGTCCACGGGACGTACAGGGGATATCCATTTAGGACTTGGGAATATTCCTTGGATATATGATCTTTGTTCTGGGGAGATCCTGGGGATGTACAAATGGACCTTATTTCTCCATCCCATGGGTATTCTCTATGTGACTTTCACTATATCCTTGGAATGTACGGAGTTCATCCTTTCCTATGGAATTTTCAATTATTTCAGAAATGTGAAAAAATATACCTACTTACACAATAATGAATATGTGTCAGAAGAATAGACTTTATCGAATATTCCTGATGAGTATCAGGTAAAGCGCTTTTTGACATCAGGCCATCATCACTACCTCTAAAACACAAACGCTCCGAATTTTACACGAGGGTTTATTATTTTCTCAGTTGAATAACCCAATATCATTGATATCCTGAAAAAAACTTATATATTATTCATAACTCATTGGTTTTTCACAACACGTTTTTGTGTTCCAATTACATGAAAAATTCATGTGAATTATTGAAATCTTAACAAAAGCCCTTGTATAATTGAATAACTAGAAGAGACGTTCCACAGTTGTTTCACCTCCCTAGCGAAATTTTTTGCCAATATCTTCGAAAACAAATATCGGTCGAACTGAAATTTAGAACACTGTTTTTAGATGTTGACTTTAAGACCTCTACCAAATTTCATTGAACTTCGATGAATAGTTTCCGAGAAAAAAATGTTCCCGAAAAAAATTCTATTTTTTCCAATACAATTCTAACGAAATTTTGTATTGGATTGAACGTCGATATTTCACAACTTGTCATGATGTTTCAATCGTTAGTATTTCTTGATATTTAGGAAATAAGCTCAAACATTCAAATCAACACCAATATATAAAACTAAATTCAAGATTTTCCGCTGATATCAAAAGTGGAGATTTGATTTCTACTAGGATTTAACTTCGTTCTGAAAAATATTAACGAAATGAAAAAAAAACTCTCCTTTCCTGTGCAATTTATCTGAAAAAAAAATGTGCACATTATCAGATACACTCAACGTAAAATTCAAACAAGTAGTTCGCCGACAACCAGATGGTGAAACATGCGGAATTTTTGCTTGTGTCTACGCTATATCCCTTGCCCTAGGTCACGACCCGGCACAGATTCCATTCAGAACAGGTGGATCATCGGCTCCTACCTTGTTCTGAGGCTCCTACAATTCCCGACAATTGATGAGTTTTCCGGTTTGTTATTGATTTTTTTGCGTTTATCCTCCAATTTGTTTCATCATATACATGCTCATTATCTTTTATATATTAACCCTCATTTCAAACTCTCACTAGGAAAAATATTGAATTTCGATTGAAGCCAGTAGTGGTTATCCACAATTGACGATAATTGTACTATGCAAACCAAAATTGATGAAAACCTCCGGTCTACTGATTTTTTTGGAAATCTGCATTATTTTAAATTACGCTACTTAATTCGCGTTCTGCATGTTAAAGTGTTATTCAGTTATACAAGAGTATTTATCGAGGATTCAATGTTTCAAATGAATTTTTTCATGGGGTTGGTTTTTGTGTTGTGAAAAACCTTGTCAAATTTGATTTTCCGGATATTAAGCATTGAATATACACACTTCATTTTGACTTTTATTTTATCCCCACATCCCAGCAATATCAAGACGTCGATACGATTCGTTTCTTACAATTCCGTTTTTGCGCGCATGTTCTAGGGGAACAGCGTGCTATCGTTTTTTCCAAATGTCTGTAATTTTGGATGATTGAGCCAAAAATAGTCTCAATCGACTAGGTTGGACTCACTGATGACGAATCCGGTGTCAAAATCGATTCTGTCCGGCCGGCCGTCCGTCTGGCCGTAGACACTATAACTGTAGACAGAAGCAAGCTAGCAACTTGAAACTTTCAGGACAGAATGCGCATCAGAATGCCGCGGATAAGTTCGTTAATGGGCCGAATTGGGCGATTAGATTCAAACTTGGCAGTTAGGTGGAGTAAAACGACGCTCAACTTTGAGCCAAATTTCATCAGGATCCTATCGTCAGTAAATGAAAATTTCGAAATTTTTTTTCGGAAACCATTCATCATATCCAAAAAAAAAATCAACTCACACTTTGAGCTTCATATTTCACAGCAGTGTCCCGAATTTCAGTTCGATACGATCATAAGCTTTGGAGATATCGGGAAAAAATATGTCAAATTTCGAGGTTTTCTTCTCGATATCGTTGATTTTTTCGGTATAACTCGAGAAATACTGATTCAGTCGTGATAAAACAACACAGCTAGTTTTGAGATGCTGAAAGACAACTTCATGCGAAATTTCGTGATAATCGTGTCATAAGAACAATTTGAAAAAAAAATTTCTATGATTTTCTTATCATATCATCCTCATTAAATTCTGTACGAAACTTCGAACTGTTATTTTTCGATGAAGTACTGGATTTCAATTCGATCTGATCTGTATTTTTGGAAATATTGGAAAAAATAAAATTTTGATTGGGTATATCTACGGAATCATTGGGTGGATTTTACCCATTCACGAATTCGGCCTTCGGAATTAAGGTCCAAGCCTTCTCTACTAATATCGAGCTTCTAAGTTGTTTCTTTCGGAAGTTATTGTGTTTACGCAGTCGGCCGTTAGGCTGACCATTAACACAATAACTTCCGGAAGAAACGAGTTAGAAACTCGATATTTGTAGAGCAGGTTTGGGGCTTAGTTACGAAGGTGGAATTCGTGAATGGGTAAAATCCGCCCAATGATTCCGTAGATATATCCATTCAAAATTTTATTTTTCCAATATTTCTAAAAATACAGATTTGATCGAATTGAAATCCAGTAATTTATTAGTAAAAAATGTAAAAAAGTGAAGGCAGCAGCTTTAACGTGCATGTTCAAATTCGTTGCTGAAGCGATCATCTACATTGAACATGCGCGCAAAAGTTGCTGCCTTCACGGCAGTGCTTTTTGAAATGTTTGATGAACAAATTTGAATAAAACACTTTGAAGGTAATCTGATCAAAAAACTTGAAGTTTCAATTCAGTTTTACAGAAAAATACTGTTTTGAAATGACGAAAAAAAATTATTATTTATCGAGGTATTAAACAAAGCACAAAAAATGCAACAATTCATTCATCTTCTTGAGGAACATCATGCGCTGAATATACCTCCGAGTTATTTTATTTCTAAGATGTTACATAAAAACTCAAATCATCTGATTCCACTTTCATTGAATGAAAGTATTCATCAGAGCTGAAATTGAGGTGGAATAACTGAGATGGTGTATCCACACGGATATTCACAGAAATATTGATTCTTGATCATAGCACAATTCGAAAGATTCGTCTTGAAAATGTGGCTTCCCTGCATCAAATGAGAAAGAAAATAGTTGAGAAGATTTGGAATATAAATAAGTGTACTCTATTCATCGACGTGTGTCAGTAGGAAACAGATTTGAAAATATATTTTCCAAATTTTTCTGAATATTCTTTAACGAAAGATTCCTAACTATCTTTCATGGTTTGTTCATACGTGTTTTTCAGTTTGTGCACTAAATTTTCTTAGGAAAATTAAAACCACGAACTTTTTCCGAAGGATCGCTGATCAAACCTTCGTTGAAAACATTACACAAATTCTATTCCAAACGCCAAATTTCTTGGTTCCTTTCATTGGAATAAAAAAAATCGTTAGTCTATAAAGGTTCACGAGATTTCAATCTAGCAATTTTAGTATCCTGGATATTGGACATAATTGGAAATAAACTAGGAAAGAATTGATATTTATCCCAAGACTTTATCACTGCAACCTGTCTATGAATATAAGGCGGTACTATATCTGGAAGAACTGAAACCACTGTAGAGGTGTAACTCATTTGGTCCTACCAATGATTCCCTGCCATACGAAGAACCAGCAATTTTGAAGAATATTATTCCTAGATTGCAATTTCATGAGTAAGTTTCCAGAAGGGACCTTGAAATTTAAAGAAGAATCTTACTTCACTCCAAAATATTTAGGAGTGAGATTATGTTTCAGAACTACATTATTGAATGAAACTTTTGAACTTCTGTTGATTATTCAAATGCAACAAGAAACTTTTGTTTCATAAGCATTTGGACAAGATATAAATTGAATAAAAGGGGAGCTAGAACTGATCTTTGTGGGAGTCCATTATTCACAGTTTTAAAACTACCACTTACATCATCAATAAAAACACGGAGTCATCTGTCAGATAGCCTATTTTCAATCAATCGAATTACCTATCCATATTATAGATGATTATGAAGTTTGAATATTGAACCATTTTTCCACACCGTATCGCTAGCTACTGAAAGATCAACAAACGAATACCCCGTTTTCAATTTTCATTGAAACCTGATTCAATAAAAGTAGTGAGGCACACAACCTGATCAGAACAAATTTGGTTTTTACTTAATCCTCCCTGAAAATTTGAACACGTCATTTCATTCTGAACAAAATCAATCTCTCTAAAATTTTTAAAGGTACAGGGAGGGCAAAATTCGTTGTCTACTGAAGGGATCTCGAGAACTATAGCAGCTAGAAAAAAAAACTGATAACTCTTTCTCGAGCTTTTTTTTCCTGACTATTCCGAATCTGAAAACAGATCCAGCTTATCTTTCATAGAACTTGAGTAATGAGCGAAAATTGAGAAATTGTCATTTTCAATAATGCTGAATAACTCGCTTGTTTGCACTCATATTCGAAATCGGTTGATAGATTCTACAGGCACTTTTTTAGTAGTAATTTAAATATAGTATGACTGAATTTTTTAATCCAGCCATTTTCGAGAAATGATAAAGATTTTGGATTTCTCAAATGTAAACTATAGTCGAGAGATCTCTTATCTTGCTACAAAATTTTTGTTGGTTTCAAAAATGTATCATATGTCGCTATTTACATGAATATTACATGAGAAAATTGTCAATACTTTTTTCCTGCTTTTCTTTTCACTGTTGAATTATGAGTAGGCTGACGTTGCCATAGCGACGATTGAATATGCATTATCTTTGTGTGAACTAGCGCCGCTACGATTGCAATCAGCAATTGCTGAATAAATATTTCTATGGTTAATTTGTCATAGTTCTTAAGATTAGCAATAGAAAATCTTTTTATTATCCCTAATTATCGAAATATTGATTATCTTAAGAACTATGACAAATTAACCATAGATATATTTATTCAGCAATCGCTGATTCCAATCATAGAGGCGCAAGTTCTCACAAAGTTAATGTATATTGAATTGTCGCTATGGTAATGTCAGCTTACTCATAATTCAACAGTGAATAGAAAAGCAGGAAAAAGGTAATGAATATTTTTTCATGTAATATTCATGTGAATAGCGACATATGATACATTTTTGAAATCAGCAAAAATTTTGTAGTTAGATAAGAGATCTTTTGACTATAGTTTACATTCAAAAAATCCAAAATCCTTCTCATTTCTCGAAAATGGCTGGATTGAAAAATTCAGTCATATTATATTTGAGTGACTCCTAAAAAAGAGCCTGTAGAATGTATCAACAGATTTCCAATACGAGTTCAAACAAGCGAGATATTCAGCATTATTGAAAATGACAATTTCTCAATTTTCGCTCCTAACTCAAGTTCTATGAACGATAAGCTGGATCTGTTTTCATATTTAGATAAGTCAGGAAAAAAGAGCTAGAGTATGTATTACCGGTTTTCTTCTAGCTGCTATAGTTCTCGAGATCCCTTCAGCAGACAACGAATTTTGCCCACCCTATACACTCAATGAACTCATTGGCCTATAACTAACTGGGTTTGATGATTTTTTTCCAGATTTCACAATTACTATTACTTTTTCTCGCGAACTTCAGTTGGAATATTTCCAATTTAAACTATCATTATAAAAAGATAATAACCAAGACAATGCCTTTTTGCACAAATGTTTTATGAACTCAGGAAAAATCCCATCGGAATCTGCAGATTTCCGAGATCTAGTACAATTTATTGCAGGCTTCAATTCATTCAAGTTGAATCGACAAGTTATAAATTGATGACAATGATCTCAATCTATGCAAATTATTTTCCATTTCTTTATTTTTTGAACTTGTAATTTCAACCAAATAATGACGGGCAATCAGTTCCGGATTAATTTTGAGAATGACTTAGCAAGAGGAGAGCTGCTTCACCTAATTTCCGTAAAACATCCCAAGAACTTTTAGTCAAATGAGTAAAATTCAAATTCAATTCCATATCATTTCATTCATCTTCACGACCAATGTTCATAGATTGCAATAATTTGTTTGACTTATCAAGAGTTGGCGGAATTTTTCTGTTGCTGCTTTCACTACTACAATGAATCAGGAATAATATTATAAGAATGGCGAAAACATCTGATATCACTTTTTTTTCTCTGCATTTATCCCATCGAGCGTTTTCGAAATTCAATCTGAGATTTGGTAAAGATGCATTTAAATAAAGAGCATTTTCTAAACCAATTGAAATTGGACGATGTTGACTTCGTGGAAAATCATTGAGAACCTAAAGATCAACAGAAAGAGGTGTTGAATCGTTATCACTAGAAACTATGCTCAAGACTGGATTGTATCACCTGTTCCATCTCTCACGTCAAAAGCGAGATGAAAATCGTTCATCTTCAATCCATTCAGTTGAATCACCACATTGAATTGAAGAACCTGAAAAATTATGTTGAAGTAGAAGTGTTTGAGCCAAATAAGGGTATAAGATATTGATGATAAAAATATCACAAAATTTGAAAGCTATAAAAATTCTCCATCATCTTCTCCTTCACGAATCAATTCAACATACCGACTGACGATTTCCCTACATTACAAGCTAGGCCATGAATAGGGCTCAAAAGAAAATCATTTAATATGGATCCTCTTTTACGGAGTTTTTCTTCAATTATAGTGTGTTTCCTAAATAAGTATAACTTCAGCGCCACAGTCGATGGACAATTTTGATAAATAATCACTTTTTTTGGGAATCCCTTCAATAATTATTTGAATTCATAATATTGAATCTGCTCTCTGACCGAGAGGTTCTATTAAACCAGGTCCAGATTTTCCATGACCTCTGGTAAACGAGGGATGCTACAGGCCCCTTATATTGGGGAATCATCTCACATAGTTCGAAAACTGCTATTTTATCTTATATAATCGATTGATTTATGGATTCGAATTTAAAAGCTAGGCAACCTGAAATGTGCAATTATCTATTGGTATTGATCCTAGCGTGTGAAAGCAGTTGCCAAAAATTCAACATTCCTTTTCGAGTCAATAACTAAAGGGTTTTCCAATAAGAGGCGTTATTTTGAAAAGCTCGCTATTTCGGTAGATGTCACTGTTAAAGCTGTCATTTTTTGACATTTGACAAGTAGAAACTACGCCATTAATAAAAATGGAACGATACACGCTTCAACAACGCATTAAAATTCACTATAAAAATGGTGAAAATTTGGCAGAGACGGTTCGTAAAACTCGAACATATTTGGGTCGTCGTGAAGCACCTTGTCGGACCGCAATAAAGAAATTGGAGGAAAAATACGAGCTGTTGGGAGAAGTTAGTGATGTGAAGAATAAAACCCGTCACGTCGCTCAAGAACAGCCGAGAATATTGCAGCTGTAGCCGAAAGTGTTGAAGAAAACCCAGGTTTGTCCATTCCTCGTCGTTCTTTGGGATTAGGCATCCCTCAAACGTCATTACACCGTATTTTGCATGAAGATTTGGGTCTTAGGCTTATAAAGTTCAGTTAACACAAGAACTCAAGCCGGCTGATCATAAACAACGTCGTGTCTTTGCTGATTGGGTCGTTGAAATGCATGAAAATGATCCGGAATTCCATCGAAAAATCATCTTGAGTGATGAGGCCCATTTCCACCTCGGTAGCTTCGTCAACAAGCAGAATTGTCTTATCTAGGGCTCGGAAAACGCGAGATTTATTGTTGAAAAGCCCCTCTATCCTCAACGTGTGACTGGTGCGGTTTATGGTCCGGCGGAGTCATTGGACCTTACTTTTTCGAAAATGAGGCTGGAGCTACAGTTACGGTGAATGGGTTGCGCTATCGAGAGATGATGATAATGATTTTTATGGCCGGAATTGGATGGTATTGATCTCGATAAGGTTAACTTTCAACAAGACGGCGCTACGTGCCACACAAGCTACGAAACCATTGATCTTTTGCGGGAAAAGTTTCCAGACCTTGTTATCTCTCGAAGAGGTGATCACAATTGGCCACCGAGATCTTTTGATTTAACACCTTGTGACTTCTTCCTGTCACGTGAAAGAGAAGGTCTACGGCAATAGCCCAGCGTCGATTCAAGATATCAGATCAGAGATGGAATTCGTGAGGCTATCGAGGACTTAGGGCAGCCACTCTGCGATTTGGTTATGGAAAATTTCATCAAAAGGATATGGTCCTGTAAGCGTGGTCGTGGTGGTCATTTGCCTGATGTGGGAAATAATCCCACTATTAACGGTATAGCTTCTTCTTTATAATGAAATAAATATCCGATCATTCATATTGAAAAATGGCATTTTTCATTGAATATCAAAATAACACCTCTTATTGGAGAAAACCCTTTAAGTGGAAAGGATACAATTGAGCAATCACCATCTTAAGTGAGAAATAATTATCTGCACACCGTTATCCACAAGGCAAAACCATATATCGTAGTTATCATCTAATTATTTTTTCTAAGAAGAATATAAATTCGATTCGAAAGAGGAGTTCCTTATTCTACGGCCTTACATTTCAACGAATAGGGGAATGAAGTTTCAGTTGAGTTGTATTGTACTTTTATGGATAGTCTTTTACTTTTCACACGGTAATATTGTTGTTTTAGTTTTTCTCATTCATTGACTCAAAAATGTAAAAATGGAAAATTTTCAAGTGAGCATTTTGATAACTAAGGGCCGTATTTATAGTCGCTACGTGAAGGCTTCCTCTAGGATACCTTATCGAAGTTTTTTTTCTATAGTCCAAAATGTTACCTTCCTTGCATTCAAGAGCAGTGAAGGCTACCTTATAGGTGACTCTAAAACAGCATGAGGAAGCCACAAGAACGAG
This sequence comes from Myrrha octodecimguttata, assembly GCA_958510865.1. Classification (NCBI taxonomy): domain Eukaryota; kingdom Metazoa; phylum Arthropoda; class Insecta; order Coleoptera; family Coccinellidae; genus Myrrha; species Myrrha octodecimguttata. Next base: position 65,928,045 of record OY294058.1, on the reverse strand, counting down.
GGAATACAAGGATGTCGAAAATACCGTTTTGCCGAAATGTCTGTAATTTCGAACTCTGAGCCGAATATTCCAGGATAACCCTGGAAGGAAAAAACGATACAATTTTCAGGATTCGTGTGAAGTCGGAGTAGGCCGCCGATCAACTCCACTAACAATCTATCAATGTTTCGGACACATGAACTTCTCATTTATACCTTCGATCGGTACAATGAATTTTCATTATTTATGTATTATTATGTATTTTACTTCTAAAAACGTCCTTATGAAGATTTTCATCTTTTTCATTCGTATTTTTTGGCGCGCTTGTTCTAGGGGAACAGCGAGCCATCGTTTGGTCCAAATGTCTGTAATTTTCGATGATTGAGCCAAAAATGGTCTCAAAGGACTAGGTTGGACTCACTGATGACGAACCCGGTTTCAAAATCGATTCTGTCCGGCCAGTGGACACGATAACTGTCGAACAGAGCAAGTTGGCTATATGAAACTTTCAGGGTAGGTCGCGCATTGGAATGCCGCGGTTAAGTTCGTTAATGGGACGAATCGGTCGAACAGTTTCGGAGTTATAGCCACTTGAAATTTTGAAGTTATTTATTTTTTATTTCAGAAACTACTCGAGCGATCGGATTCAAACTGGGCAACTATGTGGAGTATAACGACGCGCAACTTCGAGCCAAATTTTGTCAAGATCATACTGTCAGTAAATAAAAGAAATTGAAAAAAAAAATTAACGTCGACTAAGCGGCCGACTGCGTGAACACAATAACTTCCGAAAAAAACAACTTAGAAACTTGATATTTGTTGAGAAGGTAAAATCCACCCAACGATTCCGCAGATATACCCATTCAAAATTTTATTATCCCAATATTTCCGAAAATACTGATCAGATCGAATTGAAATCCAGTACTTTATCGAAAAATTACAGTTTACAAGGTTCACACAGAATTTAATGAGGATAATATTATGAGTAGATCACAGAATATTGAATATTTGAAAAAAAAAATTAAAATATTTTTTTTCAAATCGTTTTAAATGACACGATCATCACGAAATTATGCACAATGCTATCCTTCAGCATCTTTGAACTGGCTGCAAAGTTTCATCAGGATTAAATCAGTATTTCTGAAGTTATACCGAAAACAACAACGATATCGAGAAGAAAACCTCGAAATTTGACATATTTTTTCATCTCCGAAACTTATACTCGTATCGAACTGAAATTTGGTACAATGCTGTGAAATATGAAGCTGAAAGGCCGAGTGAAATTTTTTCTGCTTACGATAAATGATTCCCAGAAAAAAAATTGTTTTGGAAAAAAATGTTGAAAAAAATTTTTTTTTTTATTTACTGACAGTATGATCTTGACAAAATTTGGTTCGAAGTTGCGTGTCGTTATACTCCACATAGTTGCCAAGTTTGAATCCGATCGCTCGAGTAGTTTCTGAAATAAAAATAAATAACTTCAAAATTTCAAGTGACTATAACTCCGAAACTGTTCGACCGATTCGTCCCATTAACGAACTTAACTGCGGCATTCCAATGCGCGACCTACCCTGAAAGTTTCATGTCGCCAACTTGCTTCGTTCGACAGTTATCGTGTCGACGGCCGGCCGGCTGGCCGGACAGAATCGATTTTGACACCGGATTCGTCATCAGTGAGTCCAACCTAGTCGTTTGAGACCATTTTCGGCTCGATCATCGAAAATAACAGATTTGGACGAAACGATAGCTCGCTGTTCCCCTAAAACAAGCGCGCCAAAAAATACAAATGAAAAAGATGAAATCTTCGTAAGGACGTTTTTAGAAGTAAAATACATAATCTATATAAATAAAAAAGGATCTATGGTCTATCGATATTTTGAACAAGCACTACGTTCAAACGACTGCACCAAATTGGATAATTTTTTTTATGTTGTGTTCATTATTCTCAGGTCTAGGTTTGTATAACGGTTTATTTCCGAAAAAAATGAACGGAAAAAAGAACAAAGCCTTCCTTTTTCCTCCAACCATAGAACTCTATTAAACGTAAGTATGCAGTATTTTACGAAGCGTGCAATCATAGAGTACTTTGACGCTTCGACGTTCGACACTTAGGTTGTTTGGTAACGGATTCTGCATTTACATAAACAAACCACCTGTGGTATTTGTTATTTACAGTAAAACGTGTTTCTTGAAAGTTTTTAATAGCATTGTGTTTGATATTAATCGTTGTGTTGTGTGTTTGTGCTACTCATTATCATTTATAAAAATGCCATCAATGAGGCGTCCAAATATTGGTCGGCGGACGCGTAACGCAAGACGACTTTCAAATCAGCGATTGGACAACAGAATGAGAGGCTCTCAAGCAAGATCTGTCTCAGCTTCGGATGAATCCATACTAACGATCTCAGGCGAGGTACAAGAAAATATAGTATCAAATGAAAACATCAACTTTGAACGTTTGGCATTTAGATATGATCCCACAGTCGATTATGCTGGCAATATAATGTTTCATTTCGGAACCATGAGCATTATTTGTCAATATTGCAATGCTCTGAGATATCCAAACGAACCCCCAGGATTATGTTGTTTGAACGGAAAAATCAAACTGCCACAACTGACAACTCCACCAGAACCTGTGAATTCGTTACTTTCAGGACAAGAACCTCTATCAAAACATTTTCTGCAGAATATTCAGCATTACAATAGTGTGTTCCAAATGACATCTTTTGGTTCAAACATAATTGAGGAACGAGGTTTCAACCCAACTTTTAAGGTATTTCATTTTCTATATCAAACAAACATTTTACACATTGATTATAACATTACCTGCAAACATGAAAATTCTGTTAAGACTCATTAACGAAACTTTTCTAATTTTTTTCAACAGATTCAAGGACAAATTCACTATCGTGCAGGAGCATTGTTACCACCTGTTGATGGTGAATACAAATTTCTCCAGATTTATTTCCTTGGAAATTCTGAGAATGAAGTAAATCAACGTTGTGCCATCAATCGTGCAGCAAGACGAGAAATCATCGTGCAATTGCAACAACTTTTGCATGAACATAATCAATTGGTACAATTGTTCAAAACAGCCTTAAAAATGATGCCATCAGACGAACATAAATTAGTAATCAGAGCAGATAAAATGCCAGCAGGAGAACATGAGAGACGTTTCAATGCACCAACATTAAATGAAGTTCCTATTGTGGTAGTTGGAGAAAATATGGAGTCTCGCGACATTGTAATTCAACGACGTGATGGTGGCAACCTCAGACGTATCAGTGAAACACATCGTATGTATGATGCTTTACAATATCCACTAATATTCTGCCGGGGAGAAGATGGCTACCATTTTATGATCAAAATGATTAACCCAGCGACTGGTGAGTATTGATAAGTCATGTTATGAAAGAATATAGTAAGAATGCATTTCAATAAGACATCTTCAGAGAATAAGGTCCTCAGATTTGTGCACCCTGTATTATTTTCTACTATATTCTCATAGTTTTTACCACCAATTCGTCAGAGTAATGTTGTTTCAAAAATTCTATGTTTCAATTCCTTATTAATGTTGATTATTTTCTTACAGGTGAGGAAACAAACAAGAAGGTCAGCTCGATGAATTTTTATGCATATCGTTTCATGATTCGTCAAAACGAGGACAACCATATTTCGAAATGCCGCCGATTGTTCCATCAGTTCGCCGTTGTATGTCAAAATTGAAACGGAACGTCTAACATATATACGTTTGAATCAAAGAAAGTTGCGTTCAGAAGATTATATTCATTTGCGCGATGCCATGAACGCAGATGGAAATGGAAATAATGTCGGTCGACTTACTATTTTACCAGCAACATATGTGGGAAGCCCCAGGCACATGCACGAATATGCGCAAGATGCAATGACTTACGTGCGTCATTATGGTCGACCAGATTTGTTTATTACTTTCACGTGCAACCCAAAATGGTTCGAAGTCACTGATTTGCTATTGCCTGGTCAGTCATCCAGTGATCGTCATGATATCACAGCACGAGTATTCAAGCAAAAACTCAAAGCACTAAAGGATTTCATTGTAAGATATCATGTTTTTGGAGATGTACGATGTTGGATGTATTCGGTAGAGTGGCAAAAAAGGGGGTTGCCTCATGCTCACATTCTCCTGTGGATGGCTGAAAAAATCAGACCCAATGAAATCGACTCAATCATCAGTGCAGAAATTCCTGATCCAGATGTAGATCCAGAATTGCATGAAATAGAGATAAAAAACATGATACATGGACCGTGTGGTGAACACAATCGTGAATCACCATGTATGATCGACAACAAATGCTCCAAGCGTTATCCACGTACTTAATTGGCAGAGACAATAACAGGTAATGATGGTTACCCCCTGTACCGTCGTCGCTCTGTTGAAGATGACGGTAGAACAATAACGTTGAAAGTTAGGAATAAGGATGTTGTAGTCAACAATACCTGGGTTGTTCCATATTCGCCGCTGCTCTCAAAAACATTCAAGGCACATTGCAATGTTGAGTACTGTAATTCGGTGAAATCTATTAAATATGTTTGCAAGTACGTCACGAAAGGCAGCGACATGGCTGTTTTTGGTATTACAGCTCCAAATAGTAATGATGAGGTGTCACAATATCAGATGGGAAGATATAATAATAATAGTAATAATGGACAACGAGTTTATTTCACGGCAGAAAATGCGGCGCAGAGGGCTGAACATCCACCAGCCACAACGTTGACAAGCTTTTTTTGAGACATGCATAAAAGATTCATTTGCAAAAACATTGCTTTACTCAGAAATGCCAAAATACTTCACATGGAATGCATCATCGAAAAAATTCCAACGTCGAAAACGAGGACAGTCCGTACCGGGATACGTGAATGTATATTCAACCGATGCATTGGGGCGCATTTACACAATTCACCCGAGGAATGAAGAATGTTTTTACTTGCGTTTATTATTGCTGAATGTTCGTGGACCAACTTCCTTCGAATATTTGCGAACCATCGATGGTGAAATATGCGCAACATATCGAGAAGCCTGTCAACGTTTACATTTATTAGAGGATGATTTACATTGGCATCATACACTCTGCGATGCTGTTATTTCTTCTACTTCATATCAAATACGGTCACTTTTTGCTATCATAATTTCAACATGCTACCCATCGAACCCTCAGCATTTGTGGGACAAATACAAAGACCATATGGCTGAAGACATTTTGCATCGAGTACGATCAACAACAGCAAATCCAGAACTAGAAATTAGTGCTGAGATACATAATGAGGTATTGATATCTTTAGAGGATTTGTGCTTAATGATGTCCCGCAAGATGTTGCATGAATTAGGAATGCCAGCGCCTAATCGCCCCATGCACGATGTATTTAATCGTGAATTTCAACGAGAAAAGGAATATGATAGAAATGCATTGAGTGAATCCGTACAAAGTAAGCTCCCACTTTTGAATCAGCATCAAAGGTCAGCATATCATACAGTCATGAAATCAATTGATGAGGACAATGGAGGTATTTATTTTCTCGATGCGCCCGGAGGAACTGGTAAAACATTCCTGATTTCTTCGATTTTAGATACAATTCGGGCACAAAATCATATAGCACTGGCAATTGCATCATCCGGAATAGCTGCTACATTATCAGAAGGCGGAAGAACCGCTCACTCTGCGCTCAAACTGCCATTGAATTTGCATACGGTAGAGGAACCTACATGTAATATAAGCAAAACAGCAGCAATAGCGAAAGTACTTCAAAATTCCAAAATAATAATTTGGGATGAATGCACAATGGCCCATAAACGGGCGTTGGAGGCACTAAAAAGAACTCTAAGAGATTTGCGCAACAATCAGAACCTCTTTGGTGGTGCTATGATTCTACTGGCAGGAGATTTTCGACAAACATTGCCAGTCATTCCTAGATCAACGCCTGCTGATGAGATAAATGCTTGCTTGAAAACTTCGAATTTATGGAAATATGTTAAAAATCTCAACTTAACAATCAATATGAGAGTGGCTTTACAAGGTGACATATCGGCGGAATTGTTTTCAAAAACATTATTGGATATTGGCAATGGCAAAATTCCTGTTGACACTTCTAATGGTCTCATTTCTTTTCCACCAAACTTTTGTCAGTTAACAACGTCAAAGGACGAATTGATCTCAAAAGTCTTCCCAGATATTCAAATGAAATATAGAGACCATGCTTGGCTAAGCGAACGAGCCATTTTAGCGCCAAAAAATAAGGATGTTGATGAATTGAATTCAAAAATTCAAAATGAAATTGATGGACCAATACTTTCTTTTAAGTCGATCGATTCCATTATCGATCCAAATGAAGTCGTCAATTATCCAACCGAATTCTTGAATTCGTTGGATTTGCCAGGATTACCTCCCCATAATTTGCAGCTGAAAGTTGGCTCAGTAATTATCATGCTACGCAACCTTAATCAGACAAAATTGTGTAACGGAACTAGACTTTCTGTTAAAAGAGTTTTTACAAACTTGATAGAAGGTACTATTATCATAGGAAAGTTCAAAGGTGAGGATGTCCTTATTCCAAGAATTCCACTAATGCCGTCTGATTTTCCTATTGAATTTAAACGTGTGCAGTTTCCAGTGCGACTTGCATTTGCAATGACAATAAATAAATCACAAGGTCAATCGTTACAAGTTTGTGAAATAAACCTTGAATTGCCCTGTTTTTCGCATGGGCAGTTGTATGTCGCCTGCTCGAGAGTTGGTAATCCATCTGCTCTATTTGTGTTCTGTCAAGAAGGAAAAACCAAAAATATTGTACATTATAGGGCATTGCAATAAAGTATAATTTAGACATTTGGGTGTTTTTTTTACTACATAATATATTTTATCTTAGTGTTTTTCTTTAGGTACACCACCCGTGCGAAGCCGGGCCGGGCAGCTAGTAATACATAAATAATGAAAATTCATTGCACCGGTCGAAGGTATAAATGAGAAGTTCTTGTGTCCGAAACATTAATAGATTGTTAGTGGAGTTGATCGGCGGCCTACTCAGACTTCACACGAATCCTGAAAATTGTATGGTTTTTTCCTTCCAGGGTTATCCTGGAATATTCGGCTCAGAGTTCGAAATTACAGACATTTCGGCAAAACGGTATTTTCCACATCCTTGTATTCCCTCGTCCTTGTGGCTTCCTCATGCTGTTTTAGAGTCACCTATAAGGTTACCTTCACTGCTCTTGAATGCAAGGAAGGTAACATTTTGGACTATAGAAAAAAAACTTCGATGAGGTATCCTAGAGGAAGCCTTCACGTAGCGACTATAAATGCGGCCCTTAGTTATCAAAATGCTCACTTGAAAATTTTCCATTTTTATATTTGTAGAGTAGGTTTGGGGCTTAATTACGAAGGTCGAATTCGTGAATGGGTAAAATCCGCCCAATGATTCCGTAGATATACCGATTCAAAATTTTATTTTTTCAATATTTTGTTGAGGTCGTAAAATAAAAGTAGATGAGCTACGTTAAACGTTATTTATTATACCTCCAGATACAATTTGGGAGAAAATAGTTTTAGGAAAATAAAAGCCGTTACGATGCTTAAAATGGCGGTTACTACTATAATCTAACGATCACAGAGCATCTACCTCTGTCAAAAAATAAGTTCATAGAAACATTTCTTCTTTTATAAACTGAGAAACATAATATCTTAATACTCCCACTTTTTGAAAGTTTAAAAAGAAAGTAGGAAATATCTTTCAAATACATGAAATAATTCATTCTACATTGATTTCATTCTTCTCCTTCATGCCGATTAGTTTTCTCAAATTCAGGAAACTTGTCCTTGGTAGAGCCTTCGTTAGTATATCTGCTTGCTGTTGTTTGGTTGAGACATAAATTGGTTCTATCTCACCGTCTTGACATTTTTCTCGTACGAAGTGAAATTGGATGTCAACATGTTTAGTTCTTTTATGGAACTCAGGGTTATGTATTAGTTTGATGGCACTCTGGTTGTCGACGTTCAGAGAAGTTGCCATACTCATATTTTCTCCAATATCACTCAGCAATCTGCGAATCCAAATCGCTTCCTTCGTTGCCTGACATGCTGCAACATATTCTGCTTCTTTATTTTCACAATTCCTTTTCCTTTCACTGGCAATGATTTGTTGTTTCCCAAAACAACATTTGATGTGGATTCCAGTTCATCGAATACCCAGAAGTAATCTCGTTCGAAGCACATATGGGCACTGGCACCACTATCCATAATCCAGGCTTCTTCAGACATTATTCCACATCCTACAGTAAGAGCTGTCTCCTTATTTTCTTTTCTGTGTATCTGACTTCCTTCATTTTTCTTTGGAGCCCTACAATCCTTTGCCATATGACCCTTTTTCTGACAGTTGTAACAACTGAAAGGAAATTCTACCTTTTCTGTTATTCTTCTTATCTCTGTGTGATTCGTTCTTCTCAACATGCTTTTCTTTCAATGACATTGCAGCTAGTGCAGTTTCTTCTTCCTCAATAGATGTGAGACTTCTTTCTTCGTCCAAAAGTCTAGCTGTTAAGTTTTTGATTGTTTGCTTCGAATCATCTAAAGAAAGCCAAGCCTGACGTACATTTCTATATTTCAAGGGTAGAGTGCTCAATATTTTTGTTATTATTGCAGCATCACTGATGTCATCCCCTGATTCTTTAATTTCTCGTGCGAGATTTTCAACCTTTGAGACATGCTGTGCGATTGAATCACTTGAGTTCATTTTGTACTGATGAAATTTCTCGTGAACCAGCATTTTGTTTACCTCTGACTTCTGCACGTAGATTGAATCTAACTTTCGATTATTTCCTTCGACGAGTTGCAGTTCTCGATAAGGGTAATTTGTCCTAAATCCATTGCAGCTGTTAGTAAGAACATAGCTTGTGCATCTTTCCTAATCCAAGCTTCTGATTCTTGTTCCTGATTTTTATGGGGCTGGGTTACTGTACCATCTGCCAGTCCATACAATCCTTTCGCCTTTAGTGCACACTTGATTTGGAATTTCCATTGGTGGTAGTTCTTACCATCAAACTTCGCCACTGACGATACATCAATTTTATCTCCCATGGCTTCTCTCGAACAAATAGACGCTTACAAATCTTTCACTACCTTTACTTTTTCCTTTTTAACGTGACCTGGGCCCATAACCTGTTGAGGTCGTAAAATAAAAGTAGATGAGCTACGTTAAACGTTATTTATTATACCTCCAGATACAATTTGGGAGAAAATAGTTTCAGGAAAATAAAAGCCGTTACGATGCTTAAAATGGCGGTTACTACTATAATCTAACGATCACAGAGCATCTACCTCTGTCAAAAAATAAGTTCATAGAAACATTTCTTCTTTTATAAACTGAGAAACATAATATCTTAATATATTTCCAAAAATACAGATTAGATCAAATTAAAATCCAGTAATTTATCGAAAAAAAATCTAGAAAAGCACTGTCGTGAAGGCAGCAGCTTTCGCGCGCATGTTCAAATTCGTTGCCGAAGCGGCATCTACATTGAACATGCGCGCAAAAGCTGCTGCCTTCACGGCAGTGCTTTCTGAATTTTAATTTTCTTAATATTGCCAATAATGCAGATATGATTGAATCAAAATTCTGCACTTGGTTGAAAAATGACGGTGTAAAACTTCGTGCAAAATGTCTTCAGGAAATGGCTTCGAATGTAAAGAAGCTCGTAAAAGCTCCCGACCTCACGTCAGTGCTTTTCTAGGTATTTGAAACATTCGAAAAGCAATGGAGAGCGAGCAACTTTCGAAATGATGGGATCGAAGACATTTTTAATGATTGTAGAATTGACAATAAACAGTAGAGGCATCCTAATCACTGAAACAAGGAACATTTGATCATTTTAACACATCATGACATGACATGACATGACATCATCAGTAAGCAACTCATTCAAATTCTTGATCATTATTTTTCTTCATTGGAATTTTCTGTTTTATTCTTTCTATTTCATGCTAACAAGATCTTTATATTTATGAATGATCGACTTTTAATGGCAATCTAGAGCTAGATCTGTCATAATAAAACAATATAGACCGTTCCAAAAATATTTCTCCTCACGAGCCTGTTTCATATATTTTTTGTCATCCTGACATAATACATGTCACAAGTTTTTCACTTTATTCCCGATATTTTATTGGATTTCTAGTTCGAAATGAACAATTATGGATCTATGGGAGATGATTCCCCAATTAAGGGGCCTGTAGCGTTCTTCGTTTATCTGAGGATCTGAAAATCATCGCTTGGAGGACTGAACCTGGTCGAAAGACCCTCTCGGTTATGAGCAAATGTAGGTGATATTATTTACTGCTTCCTTCTGGTTTTCTGTCCCTCTTTCTGTTTCAGATATTATGTCAAGATATTTTGTCGAAATGAATTCAAGATGACGAAAAAATTATTTTCCGATGAAAAAGATGCCATCCATCTTCTATAAACAAATAACTACAGTTATACGGGGAGACAGAATTTTTCCTGAGGTTTTTATCTGTGCTCTTGTATCATACGCAAATATGTATGGTTCCGCGTTTATATTTCCTCTGCTAACACTGTGATATATCTTAGAATGTAATGCTCATTCTCAAAAGAATATATATATATATATATAAACTTTTGTACATTTGAACAAGGTATCTTGTATATCAAACCTGAGAGTTGTCCTTCATCAACTATCATTCAAATTACTGTCAGCATTTCTTCCTATTATAATAACTTGAACAACGACTCACTGGTTCCGATGGTTGAGGTATAAATTGTGTTTTATAGTAACTTTTATCATTTCCATTATCAGTATTTCATTGGATATTCTCGTTGACTATTTCATTCCTGATCATTTTCCTGAGAGTCTTTGCATCATAAAATCAGAGGATGTTCGACGATAATCATTTTCATCTAGGTAAAATGTTTTTATTATGTTGATGTTCCCATGATAAAACATGGAATCGCTCAATTTGAGAAGCTTTAAAATTGCATTGATCTACTGCTAGACGTGAAGGGAGATAATTAACAATTCTACCAGCGCTGTTCCACTTGATTATTATGGAATAGAAATGCACCATATAAATTTCTTGTACTACAGTGAATTCGATTTTGGGATGGTATCTGTTAAAGGAATTCAAAACCTCAGTTTCTTTGTATCATGGTATAGATAGAATGATGCAATATCAAATTTGATCAAGGATAGACTAAATTCCAATTTTCTGAGAACCGTCAATACAATGTTCACCATACACGATGGTTTTACTAAAGAGCCTCTGGGGATAACAGTAACACTCTATCAACAGTTATTCTTGAAGAGGTTTTCAACTATTTCTAACCACTCCTGATTCAGGAAATCAAAATATCCTTTAATGGCAAGGGACGGAAACTGCACATATACTTGTTCGAGCAGATGGGCCTAAAAAAATTCTAGTTCCCATGTGCGTATTGGCATTCATCATATCACCTAGACTCAGGACAAGGGCGCATTTTGACAATTTCCCAGATCCGGCTTTTGGAATAAACAAAGAAGTGCTACAAAAAAAAGACTAACTATTCTTGTGAATTTCAACAGCCTGTATCTTTTTATCGGAACAGAATCTGGAAAACGAAACACGTGTTTTGTTTATTGGAAAAATCTGTAACGTTACAAGACGCTCCACTGTCGATTTCAGTTTCAATCGCGAAAAAACGCTACATTAACAATTTCAATTCCAATCGCAAGAAAACGCCTTACTGCGATTTTAATATCAATCGCTAAAGAACGCTCTACGCGTTGACGGTATGTCCTTAAAGCTACACCAGCTTTTATGGCACACTTCAAAAAAACATTGCTCAGAATTTTGTACACATTTATCACAAATTTGCGTCCCAAAGCAAAAATTTATTACAGCTCCAGTTTTCCAGAAAAATGGCGTGGGCCAGCTTTAGATTAAAGCTGCACCACGCAGTCTCTATTTTCCAGAACATGCAATATTTAATCATCGAATTGGCACCAGATTTTCTTACACATTTATAACAGATAGATGACGAGCAAAAAATTCGAAATTATTAACCCCAAGGGGATAGACACCCCTAAATATTGAATATTCAAGTTGAATATGCATCCAAAAGGTGGACGGTATGAAATTATTCATCATTCTTTCTTAAACAAACTTTAAAAGACATCATATTGTCCGATGATGGGGATGAAGCATCCCCAAGCATATCAAAATTCCTATTACGTAATTATATGAACAACGACATAAACTGCGTAACGCAATTTCCCGCGGACGGTACATATACTCGTATCTGTCGGGATATTTCAAACCTCTTGGATATCGCCGATTTTTCTTCAGTTCAAAAATTTATTACAGTAGCCAACACTTCTCTCACACATGCTTTAGGATTTAAGTGAACTATTGAATCAAGAAAAATATGGAATTAGTATCGTAGTATGTGAAAAAAAAAATTCGAAAAATAATGATGGAGAATTTCGATATTCATCAATTTTTCTCTTTGTCAAAAATTTATTACAGTAGCCCACACTTCTTTAAAACAAGCTTAAAGATTCTTAAGAGTTATTTCATTGAGAAAAATATTGAATTAGTATCGTAGTATGTGAAAAAAAATAATTCGATAAATAATGATGGAGAATTTCGATATTCATCGAGTTTTCTCTTTGTCAAAAATTTATTACAGTAGCCCACACTTCTTCACCACATGCTTGAGAATTCTAGTGAACTATTCCATCAAGAAAATATGGAATTAGTATCGTGGTATGTGAAAAAAAATAATTCGAAAAATAATGATGGAGAATTTCGATATTCATCGATTTTTCTCTTTGTCAAAAATTTATTACAGTAGCCCACACTTCTCTAACACATGCTTAAGGATTCTTGTGAACTGTTCAATCAAGAAAAATATGGAATTAGTGTCGAGGTATGTGAAAAAAAAATTCGAAAAATAATGATGAAGAATTTCGATATTCATCAATTTTTCTCGTTGTCAAAAATTTATTACAGTAGCCCACACTTCTTTAACACTAGCTTAAGGATTCTAGTGAGTTATTCCATCAAGAAAAATATGGAATTAGTATCGTAGTATGTGAAAAGAAATAATTCGATAAATAATGATGGAGAATTTCGATATTCATCGATTTTTCTCGTTGTCTAAAATTTATTACAGTAGCCCACACTTCTTTAACACAAGCTTAAAGATTCTAAAGAGTTATTTCATTGAGAAAAATATGGAATTAGTATCGTAGTATGTGAAAAAAAATAATTCGATAAATAATGATGGAGAATTTCGATATTCATCGAGTTTTCTCTTTGTCAAAAATTTATTACAGTAGCCCACACTTCTTCAACACATGCTTGAGAATTCTAGTGAACTGTTCCATCAAGAAAATATGGAATTAGTATCGTGGTATGTGAAAAAAAATAATTCGAAAAATAATGATGGAGAATTTCGATATTCATCGATTTTTCTCTTTGTCAAAAATTTATTACAGTAGCACACACTTCTCTAACACATGCTTAAGGATTCTTTTGAACTATTCAATCAAGAAAAATATGGAATTAGTGTCGAAATATGTGAAAAAAAAAAATTCGAAAAATAATGATGAAGAATTTCGATATTCATAATTTTTCTCGTTGTCAAAAATTTATTACAGTAGCCCACACTTCTTTAACACTAGCTTAAGGATTCTAGTGAGTTATTCCATCAAGAAAAATATGGAATTAGTATCGTAGTATGTGAAAAGAAATAATTCGATAAATAATGATGGAGAATTTCGATATTCATCGATTTTTCTCGTTGTCTAAAATTTATTACAGTAGCCCACACTTCTTAAACATACGCTTAAGGATTCAAGTGAACTATTCCATCAAGAAAAAAAAGAAATTAGTATCGTGGTATGTGAAAAAAAATAATTCGAAAAATAATGATGAGAATTTCGATATTCATCGATTTTTCCCTTTGTCAAAAATTTATTACAGTAGCCCACACTTCTTCAACACATGCTCAAGGATTCTAGTGAACTATTCCATCAAAAAAAATTTGGAATCAGTATCGTAGTACGTGAAAAAAATTCGAAATATAATGATGGAGAATTTCGATATTCATCAATTTTTTTCTTTGTCAAAAATTTATTACAGTAGCCCACACTTCTCTAACACATGCTCAAGGATTTTTGTGAACTATTCAATCAAGAAAAATATGGAACTAGTGTCGAAGTATGTGAAAAAAAAATTCGAAAAATAATAATGGAGAATTTCGATATTCATCAATTTGTCTCTTTGTCAAAATTTTATTACAGTGGCCCACACTTCTCTAACACATGCTTATGGATTCTTGTGAACTATTCCATCAAGAAAAATATGGAATTAGTATCGTGGTATGTAAAAAAAAATAATTCGAAAAATAATGATGGAGAAATTCGATATTCATCGATTTTTCTCTTTGTCAAAAATTTATTACAGTAGCCCACACTTCTTTAACACATGCTTAAGGATTCTAGTGAACTATTCCATCAAGAAAAATATGGAATTAGTATCGTGGTATGTAAAAAAAAATAATTCGAAAAATAATGATGGAGAATTTCGATATTCATCGATTTTTCTCTTTGTCAAAAATTTATTACAGTAGCCCACACTTCTCTGACACATGCTTAAGGATTCTTGTCAACTATTCAATCAAGGAAAATATGGAATTAGTGACGTGATCTGTCAAAAAAATGTTCTTAGTATAATGATGGAAAATTGCTATATCCACCAATTTTTCTTAGGTTCAAAATGCATTTCAGTAGCCCGCAATATTCTAGCACATGCCATAGAACGCAAATGAACAATTTTGAAAAGAATAATAATTAATCAGAGAGTTCGATCAGCAATGGTCTCCAAGAAATTACACGATAAAAACTACACTTGAGAAGGATGGATCTTAATTTTTTTATGGTGGCACAAAATATATGATAGGTGCATTCTTAAGGCGTATTTTCAATGGACTATCTTATTATATCGCTACGTACAATCATGATGCACTGGAGGGCCTTGGCCAGCAAACTTTTAATAGAAAGAAAGTATATACCACCCTATAATTTAGGGTTGATTTATTTTTTCACGGTGACACGAACATCTCAATCTACACAACTCAGTTTAAGAGTTCAGTTAGATTATATATTCTCGAAGGTATCTATTCGCAGGATCATATTCTGGGTAGCGAACTATTCATGATACTTGATAGAATCAACTGTATTTGAAGACAAAAATTTGTTAGTTCAATTTCTTTATTTTGGCAAAAATCAATAATGTTGGATTCACCTCCTTCCTTATTGTCACTTTAATATCGCTCGTTTGTAGATCGTCATATCTCATCCAGATGCCATTCCTCCTCCTAGCAATGGCTGAGTAATGTCCTGGTTGTCTTTCATTCCAATTGGAATTATGATTGGTATAGTCTACAAGGCCTACTAATTGTAGTGTATGATTTGTATCGTTAGGTATATCGAATGCCGAGCAGAGATTCTTCAAGGAAATTGAGAACTCTTTTTTCGTTAGGAGAACATCCAAGATTATAATATCACCTGCGAACAAGAATGAATCCAACTCATATATATTGTTACATGCAGTCATTAGTCAGTCAGTTCGTAATACTGAATAACTATAATTTTTTGTCAGTGACGCTGGCAACAGACAAGCAGGAATATTTATATTATATAGTGATAATCGAAACGGTTTCCGTATATAGCAGACATTATATCTCACCCAAAAATTGTTCTGTTATGGTATCTCCCGAACAGTATTTATTTTTGCACTTTCCACTTCTGACTGAACCACTATATTTGCCTATTATTTCTTCAATTTTATATTGAATTAGATGGTCTATTCGAACATCATAAGCGACGTAGGATTTTTTTGAAATTTCACATCCGCTATTGCATTTGGTTATTTCTGTGTAGCTGGAATGACCTGCAGTGAAGATTTTACGTGCTGTAGAGCCAACGTTATCCTCACAGTTCATATAATAAGCCCCCGGAATTATTGGGCTCTCCAATATTTTGTAGAGGTTCCCTTAGAGCATCCCTCTCAGTTTATACGTGTGGGATCCGAGTCCATGATCTTTCACATGTTTCAACATGGCAAAAAAAAAATTTCCTCTTTGAGAACAGAAACCTGAAATGAAATTTTTTATTTTTCGAATTATTTTTTCTCACATACCACGATACTATTTCGCTATTTTTCTTGATGGAAGAGTTCACTAGAATCCTTAAGCATGTGTAAGAGAAGTGTGGGCTACTGTAATCAATTTTTGACAAAGAGAAAAATCGATGAATATCGAAATTCTCCATCATTATTTTTTGAATTATTCTTTTTCACATACCACGATACTAATTCCATATTTTTCTTGATTGAATAGTTCACAGTAATCCTCAAGCATGTGTTAGAGAAGTGTGGGCTACTGTAATAAATTTTTGACACGGAGAAAAATCGATGAATATCGAAATTCTCCATCATTATTTTTTGAATTATTTTTTTCACAAACCACGATACTACTTCCATATTTTTCTCGATGGAATAGTTCAATAGAATCCTTAAGCATGTGTTAAAGAAGTGTGAGCTACTGTAATAAATTTTTGACAAAGGGAAAAATCGATGAATATCGGAATTCTTCATCATTATTTTTTGAATTATTTTTTTTCACATACCACGATACTAATTCCATATTTTTCTTGATTGAATAGTTCACAGTAATCCTTAAGCATGTGTTAGAGAAGTGTGGGCTACTGTAATAAATTTTTGACACGGAGAAAAATCGATGAATATCGAAATTCTCCATCATTATTTTTTGAATTATTTTTTTTCACAAACCACGATACTACTTCCATATTTTTCTCGATGGAATAGTTCAATAGAATCCTTAAGCATGTGTTAAAGAAGTGTGAGCTACTGTAATAAATTTTTGACAAAGGGAAAAATCGATGAATATCGGAATTCTTCATCATTATTTTTCGAATTATTTTTTTTCACATACTACGATACTAATTCGATATTTTTCTTGGTGAAATAACTCACTTGAATCCTTAAGCTTGTGTTAAGGAAGTGTGGGCTACTGTAATAAATTTTGGACAAAGAGAAAAATCGATGAATATCGAAATTCTCCATCCTTATTTTTCGAATTATTTTTTTTCACATACTACGATACTAATTCCATTTTTTTCTTGATGGAATAGTTCACTAGAACCCTTAAGCATGTGTTAAAGAAGTGTGGGCTACTGTAATAAATTTTTGACAGAGAGAAAAATCGATGAATATCGAAATTCTCCATCATTATTTTTCGAATTATTTTTTTTCACATACAACCATACTAATTCCATATTTTTCTTGATGACATAACACACTAGAATCCTTAAGCTTGTGTTAAAGAAGTGTGGGCTACTGTAATAAATTTTTGATAAAGATAAAAATTGATGAATATCGAAATTCTCCATCATTATTTTTCGGATTTTTTTTTCACATACTACGATACTAATTTATATTAGCATATTTTTCTTGATTCAATAGTTCACTAAAATCCTCAAGCATGTGTTTACGAAGTGTGGGCTACTGTAATAAATTTTTGACAGAGAGAAAAATCGATGAATATCGAAATTCTCCATCATTATATTTCGAATTATTTTTTTTCACATATTACGATACTAATTCCATTTTTTTCTTGATGGAATAGTTTACTAGAATCCTTAAGTATGTGTTAAAGAAGTGTGGGCTACTGTAATACATTTTTGACAAAGAGAAAAATCGATGAATATCGAAATTCTCCATCATTATTTTTCGAATTATTTTTTTTCACATACTACGATACTAATTCCATATTTTACTTGATTAAATAACTCACTAGAATCTTTAAGCTTGTGTTAAAGAAGTGTGGGCTACTGTAATGAATTTTTGACAATGAGAAAAATTGATGAATATCGAAATTCTCCATCATTATATTTCGATTTTTTTTCACGTACTACGATACTAATTCCATATTTTCCTTGATGAAATAGTTCACTAGAATCCTTGAGCTTGTGTTGAAGAAGTGTGGGCTACTGTAATAAATTTTTGACAAAGGGAAAAATCGATGAATATCGAAATTCTCCATCATTATTTTTCGAATTATTTTTTTTCACATACCACGATACTAATTTCTTTTTTTTCTTGATGGAATAGTTCACTTGAATCGTTAAGCATGTGTTTAAGAAGTGTGGGCTACTGTAATAAATTTTAGACAACGAGAAAAATCGATGAATAACGAAATTCTCCATCATTATTTATCGAATTATTTCTTTTCACATACTACGATACTAATTCCATATTTTTTTGATGGAATAACTCACTAGAATCCTTAACCTAGTGTTAAAGAAGTGTGGGCTACTGTAATAAATTTTTGACAACGAGAAAAATTGATGAATATCGAAATTCTCCATCATTAAATTTCAAATTTTTTTTTTGACATACTTCGACACTAATTCCATATTTTTCTTGATTGAATAGTTCACAAGAATCCTTAAGCATGTGTTAGAGAAGTGCGGGCTTCTGTAATAAATTTTTGACAAAGAGAAAAATCGATGAATATTGAATTCTCCATCATTATTTTTCAAATTATTTTTTTTCACATACCACGATACTAATTCCATATTTTTTTTTGATGGAATAGTTCACTTGAATCCTCAAGCATGTGTTGAAGAAGTGTGGGCTACTGTAATAAATTTTTGACGAAGAGAAAACTCGATGAATATCGAAATTCTCCATCATTATTTTTCGAATTATTTTTTTTCACATAGCACGAAACTAATTTTTTTTTCTTGATGGAATAGTTCACTTGAATCCTTAAGCATGTGTTTTAGAAGTGTGGGCCACTGTTATAAATTTTAGACAACGAGAAAAATCGATGAATATCGAAATTCTCCATCATTATTTATCGAATTATTTTTTTTCACATACTACGATACTAATTCCATATTTTTCTGGATGGCGTAGTTCACTAGAATCCTTAGGCATAAGTTAAAGAAGTGTGGGCTACTGTAATAAATTTTTGACCACGAGAAAAATTGATTAATATCGAAATTCTCCATCATTATATTTCGAATTTTTTTTTTCACATACTTCGACAATAATTCCATATTTTTCTTGATTGAATAGTTCACAAGAATCCTTAAGCATGTGTTAGAGAAGTGTGGGCGACTGTAATAAATTTTTGAACTGAAGAAAAATTGGCGATATCCAAGAGATTTGAAATATCCCGACAGATACGAGTATATGTACCGTCCGCGGGCAATTGCGTTACGCAGTTTATGTCGTTGTTCATATAATTACGTAATAGGAATTTCGAAATATTTGGGGATGCTTCATCCCCATTATCGGACAATATGTTGTCGTTTAAAGTTTGTTTAAGAAAGAATGATGAATAATTTCATACCGTCCACCTTTTGGATGCATATTCAACTTGAATATTCAATATTTAGGGGTGTCTATCTCCTTAGGGTTAATAATTTCGAATTTTTTGCTTGTCATTTATCTGTAATAAATGTGTTAGAAATTCTGGTGCCAATTCGATGACTAAATATTGCATGTTTCGGAATATACAGACTGCGTGGTGCAGCTAGCTGGCCCAAGCCATTTTTCTGGAAAACGGGAGCTGTAATAAATTTTTGCTTTGGGACGCAAATTTGTAATAAATGTGTACAAAATTCTGAGCAATGTTTTTTTGAAGTGTGCCATAAATGCTGGTGTAGCTTTAAGGACATGTTGACGGTTGAGTCTGTGTTTCGCATGAGCGACCGTTCGAAGTCGGTCCGGATGATCGAGAAATCTTTCTTTTTGGTACGGAGAAGCTGTAGCTTCAACACCTTGCTAGAGTTTAGCGAATTAACGTACCTCGTAATCCATAAAATCGTGGAGTTTTGAAGTTTTATTGTTTCTTATAGGACATCTATTCAAAAGGCGTCTTAGTACCGGAGTTTGACTGGAATATCTTAGTACCGGAGCCAATTACTACTAAATTATCTTAGTACCGGGGCTAACGCTCACTGGAACATCTTAGTACCGGACCCAGAATTTGGTTGGATTATCTTAGTGGCGTACCCAGAAATTGGCTGGATTTTCTTTGCACTGGAGCTGATTATTGCTGGAATACCTTTGTACCGAAGTTAATTATTACTGGAATATCTTAATTCTGGACTTCGCTCTAGATGGGAGCTCTTAAAACCAGACGACCTGCATATTAGGGGGTATCATTTCGTCGGCGCGTTGGTAGATGTTGCAGGCCGCCTTAGGATGCACAGAAGAATGGTGCTCTTATTTTCATTCGTTTTCCTACTAAATCTTTGGACCAAACTGGGAAAACCGGATGTATTTCATACTCTCGCCACCGACAGAAACGCCACCAATCGACCATTCAGAGCGCATGACACTATTAATGGGAATTCGGCAATTGTCATTTTGAATTTATTTATGTTTTCTCAAATTATTATTTGGTTATTGATGAGTGCGTGAAATCTGTCTGTGTTAGCTTCGAAGAATTGCGTAGAACCTCAGATACTTTTAAATGGGTCCCTTTTGTATTTTGTTTGGACAGTGAAGATGTAAATGGAAATGAGTGTTCAAATGAAGAGTGAATCCTATTAATAGAAGGTATAAACTTCATGACACTCAGCTGCTTATCGTTGTTTTCACGATTGTCTCTCAATCATTTTCACTAATCGAGGATCAGTTATCAACCCCCAATTAAGCATATTATTTTCACAATGAGTTGTAATTTTCTTGGTTCTTTATTGAATATACATGAATTGTTTAACAATTTTCATTCACTTAAAACTGAAATTCACTTATATATGCTACCATTGTATAAAGATATATAAAATGATGCTACTATCAGTTGCTGTTCACTAGAAATCTGATGAAATGAAATTAACCATTGAATTAAACACCTGTTTTCTAATTGGAAATCTTATGAATTTAAACGGAAAAGAACTCAAATTGAACTGGTTCAATAATATAGCATATTCGATGAGTTTTCATTCTCTCTGAAACTTCAACTCTTGATAGGTCACAGTCTGACTTAAAGTAAGGATGATGCTCTTTCTATATCAACTTCCATAAATTTTCCGCCGCTTTACTAAATTCCTTTGTATATTTGCACAATCTGGAAAATATTGATTTATTTCAATAAGCTATGAAACGATATGGATGTATCAGTAGATTCTGTAGAATAATTTCACATTGCTTACCTAATAATTTCATTCCTCACTTGCTATAAGATGGGAAAACATCGAATGATAGTGTATATTAGCCAAAAATCACAATGCATATTGAATTCTTAGAATATATCCCACTGAAAGTATGCAAAACATAATATAGTAGAAATTCATCCATCCAGATATTTTCTACCTTATTTCTTGTCTTATGTAAATTCAGTTCTGACAGACAGTTGCCTTGACGATAGGTCGTAATTTCCAAATAGCGCCACCTTCAGTGGAAAATACAAATTGTGCCGAATTCCCCAACATTGGCGAAACAAAAGCGCATCTTTGAATACACCTTATCTTCTGTAACTAGGTAACTATAAAGTGACTATACAAGAGTATAGACTCTAGGTAACTATAAAGTGACTATACAAGAGTATAGACTCACTGTAGGTAACTGTAGTCCGTAGGTCGACTTGACTTATAAAACTCTAGAGTTCAATATGTCAATACTCCTATTGTGTGACATCACAGCTCTGTTTACAAAAGCCAAGGACGTATAACGTATATTAAATATTTATTTCGAGTTTTTTGTGAAAAACGAGTGAAGTTTCGTGATAATGGATCTGATTAACAGCTAATCAACCTAAAATTATCCACATTAAAAACGGTATAAAGGAAAAGTTGCAGTATATAATATTGAATATTGTAGCTTGAAGAATCAGCATCGAAAATATCATTTATAAGAATTACAACTTTTGAGAATGAAGCAGTAAGATTGGTTGGCTCCTTTATTATCAAAATATAGTAACAGAATGGAATGAAACGAACATATGGAATGGAAAAAACATGGGTTGGAGAGAACTTTTCAGTACAATTTCAAATAGTACTGTTTATGGCAAATTATCAAATTACTATTATATTTTTCTGATCATATTCATAGTGATCTCATGATTGGAACTTCTTCAATACTTCTAGGATATAAAGGTTATGAAGTGTCCTTAGGATTGGAATAGTGAAAAATGTAAATAAATTTTTCAAATTTTTCTTGAAGAACAATATGTTTTCGGAAATTATCAAGAAGATTAATATGAAATTGGTTCAAATTTCAGTTTGACTCGATGTTCATCTCAGATGATAATAGAAACGAATAATGTCAAATTCCGTGGTCATTTGAAATTTTGAGCTCATTTCCTCGATATCTCAAAAATAATTAACGCGATCAGATAGTATTTTGAAAACGTTGATGGGCAAATTTGTGTAGATTTTTTTGATTCTCTTTTGATTAGATCAATAAAAAAATTCAAAATTTTGGTTTCAAGTATATATGTGATATTTAGCGATCTACATAATACATATTCCTCACACGCTTGTTCTGGGGAACAGACGTTATCATTTCGCCACGATATCTGTAATTTTCGAATTTTGAGCCGAAATTGGTCTCAAATGATTAGATTGGACTCACTGATGAAGAATCCGTGGTCAAAATTGATTCTGTCCGTACGGCAGTGTGCGCTGTAACTCTCGAAAGAAGAGACCTAGAGTCTTGAAATTTCCAGGTTAGGTTGAGATCCTGAATATCTCGGTCAAGTTCGTTGATGGGCCAAATCTGCCAGATGGTTTTTGTGCTACAGCCATTTGAAATTTTGATTTTTCAATAACTCGAAAAATATTTATCTGATCGAAATGAAACTTGGTTGGGGGATGGACAGTGTCAATAAGAAGAATTATCAATGGAAAAATTCGAAAATATTTTTTTTTTTCCAATTTTTATATTTCATTAAAATTTCACCATTTCGCAATGTGAACAAGCGAGTAAAAGCTGCTGACTTCACGTCAGTGCTTTTCTAGATTTCTCATTTGAGGGCGATTCGATCTATGTTTTTTGAAATATCTAGAAAATGAAATTTTGAAAGGGTATATCAGCGGAATCATTGGATGGTTTTTTCAAATTTACCAATTCGACCTTCGTAATTAAACTCCAAACTTACTCTACAGTTATCAAGCTACTGAGTAGATACTTCCGGGAGTTATTTTGTTCACTATCAGTGGTAAGACCGGCCGCAAAGACATTCACTTAAGGAAGAATGGACAGTGGGAATATTTGTAGAGTAGGTTTTCAGTTTAATTGGGAAGGTCGGATGTTTGAATGGTTTGAATTCGCCAATCATTCCTAAGTTTTACCCATTCAAAAATTTGGATCATATTGCAATCAAGAACTTGATCGAAAAGTATAGATTGAGGTTCATTAAGAATTTCGGGGGTAACCATATAAAAAAGAAAAGCTGCGTTTGGTGGGGTCAGTACGTGTATAGATGACCGCTTTGGCAACGGAACAAGCACGTCTCAAACGATTAGGTTGGACTCACTGATGAAGATTCCGTGGTCGAATTCCATTCTTCATGGCCGTGTGGCCTTCAACTTTCAATAAAAATTACCTTGAGTCTTGAAATTTTCAGGTTAGGTCTCGATCCTGAATATCCAGGTTGAGTTCGCCAAATCTGCCGAAAAATTTTTGTGTTATAGCCATTTTGAATTTTGATTTTTCAATAACTCGTGTAGTATCTATCTGATCGAAATGGAACTTGGTTGATAGATGGGCAGAATCAATAAGAAGAATTAACCAAGGAATATTCGGGAAAAAAAATGATTCTTTTTGTTTTCGCTACCATTTCGTGGTGAAGTTGATTTGTCGTGAAGATTTTCTAAAGTCGTCAACGAAAAAAATTCCATTTTAAATTACGATTTGATGAAAATTAATTTCGTCTGAATCAATCACACATACAGAACAAAAGGAGCCCAACCTTTCGATCAGCTGCTTTATATCTCCCCATAAATAAAAATCTGAGGGATTCAGATCAGGACAACAGATGGCCATTGTATTGGTCCTCCTTGACCTATCCTTTTATTCGGGAAATGTTCATTCAGCCAACTGACTACTTGTCTTTCTCGATGTGGTGCTGCACCATCGTGCTGATACCACATATTTCCAACAATCTTGAGCTCTAAGTCATCAATGAAGACAAAAAGGTTGTGCTCCAAAAAATTTTCATACAAATCTGCATTTAAACAATCATTTAAAACATGTACTGTCCCACTCCAAATGTTTACACTGAAACATTGCTGAAATCGTCTTTGTCTAATGGCATATCCGAACATTCAATCACATTCCCCTCGAAATAAAATCCATTTGTGAGTTGGGGACATTTTTGTCCCAGGTGAAAAAGTGGATGCTCTCCCAACCACGCTCGTCAGTTGCTGATCTGATAGACTTGAAGAATAATCCATCCATCTCATAGGATTCTATCGATTCTCTTCCCCCTGTATTAGATGTTTGTATCGTTGTTTTTAATTCTTATCTTTTAATTAAAAATATTTTTATGTTAAATTTTGGCACATTCTGAAATTTATATTTAAGCGTGGTGCAGCCAAGCACAAGGCTTGCCTTTTCTCTTGGCTTGAAACTGTCATTGTTAATGCCGTTTCGGAATTATCTTTTGTTTTCTCCTCATTCACTATATTTTGTTTATATTTTTGTTATATTTTGAAAGTAAGAATAAAGAGAATTTATTATCATTATTATTATTATATGGATTCTGCAGTACCAATACATGTTCATTATGGTTATTAAATAAATAGAGAAATATTGGGAATTTGGATTATTTATTGTCTGCTACTTTGATAACAAAGCCAACGTTTCGAGGACAAATTTCCTCTTTATCAGGGCTAGAATAAAAATAAAAACAATCAAGTCAACAATGATACATGACAAATTAAAAAAGGTCATTACCTAGTTAACTAAATTGTACAGACTACGTCAATAAAAAAAAAACAACAATGAACAAGGTGAAGTGCCAGGGAAACATCATACATGACACTACTTGAGAAACAAAAGTCGAGAATTATGGTTATTGTTTATACCGTCCTTCGTGAAACAAGCCTCGTCAGACCACATGACAAGCGAAATAAATCTTTTATTTTGGGCATGTCGTTGAAGTAACCATCTACAAAATTCTAACCTTCGTAACCCATCGTCAGCATGTAAAGCTTGTACATTTCGTCTATGAAATGGATGCAACATTTCTTCTTTCAAAACACGCCATACGAAATTTGGTGATAAATGAGGATAAGTAGCTATACTTTGAACACTGATCGAAGGGTTGTCTGGACAGCTTCTATAAGTTTTTCCTCATTTTCTACATTCACTTCAGTTGGCCGGATGGCTTTCTTTGGAGTAGGATTGCCTGTTTCTTGAAGTCTTCGGAATGATGCACAAAATACTGTGTGAGCAGGTTGGTGTCTATTAGGATATTTTCTTCGGTATTCTCGAGCTGCTCTTCTGGAGTTACCATTAGAATACCCATATTCAAATACAATATTTGCATGTTCCCGAGTCGTGAAAGAATGTATTTTTATTCAAAACGTACACCAAGTGTCAAATGACTAATTAAAATATCGTCAATTACCATATCAACCGATATTTTCTGTCGGTCTACTTAATCAAAACATGGCAGTAAATTTTTTCAAATGCTTGTAAATTCGAAACGAGAACGAATCAGACCTATGTTCATAGGAAAAAAATGTTTAGAATAAGCACAGCTACCTTCTGTCAAAGTTTGTCATAGAGCTTGTAGAACACCCTGTATAACATATGGTCGAAATATTGACGATAATTTTACAATTCAACATTTTGTGTTTTTACGGAATATTTAAATTTTTTTTAGGAAATCAATCACCCTCTAGTTATCCTTGTAGCCTCATCAAATTTGATCATATATTTCGAAAGAGCATGAAATTGGCTGTGACACAAGATTCTTTTGGAACAAAAAATTTCTTACTGCGGGCGTGGTAAGCAGACAAACATATAAGATCTTGGGTGAAAATTGTCAATAATATTTTTCCAATAGGTTAATCTCTTCAGCAAAAACTTCATTCCCATTCAGTTATCTTCCATATGACCTATCAACTTTTTTACCAGCTGTTTATTTTCAGCCTCAATATCATGGCTAACATGATAAAAACGAAATATAAGGAATTTTTCAAACATGATTTTCTTTCGTTCTGATGCTCTTAATGATTGAATCGGTTGTTTTCCTGATTGAGTATTGAAGTAACTCTAAGTAGAACTGTTAATTTATCTTTCGAGTCAAACCAGGACAAAATGCTGTAACAACGCGCTATAAATAAGTAAACTATAAACTCCAACCAAATGTTCAAATTGGCTACCACCTGGTTCAATACATTTCACACATTTTTTCTTACTGAATCTACAACCTTGCATAGTTCAGAACGTTTCTGTCCCATTTCTGCACAACACAATTCGATTCTATTTATCAGATTATCTCGAGTTCGAACGCTTATTTGATAAACTTTTTCTTTTAATGTGTTCCAGACTTAAAAATCCAAAGGGGTAAGATCACGGCTCCTTGGTGGCCATCTTACTGGACCGTACCTTCCAATCCATTGTTCTCCGACATATTCATTCAGTTGGTCTCGTCGAATTCTTTTGACATTCACGATATTTCAGGAGTGCCAACCTGCGTCAGTTTTAAGTGATAAAAACTTGATAGACCTAAATCATAGCCAACCGGGCTAGACTATTGAAGTGAATGGAGTATATATAACACCTTTGGCAACGGAAAAAATGCGTAAAAGCTCCTGACCTCACGTCAGTGCTTTTCGAGCTCTTTGCGAAGTAGATTGTCGCAATTGAGAACACACCACAAATGGCACTTCATTTCTCTATTCCTTGAAGTAAAACCTGAAAATGAATTTTTTTTTGGATGCGTCCTTGAGTATTTGAAAACAAGATAATATGACAAAGTCGGTTATCTCCTCTTTTTTGACTTGTAAATAACTGAGGAACCTTTTTTCACTGAAAGTAATGATAAACGATAATGAACGTCAATCCATTACTCATTCACTCAACGTAAATTGCTTTCTTTATCGTTTGAAGATCCGACTATTGTTTCGAACAATTGAAAGATAAGACCATAAATTAAATAAATGGACTGAAAAATGGAAAATAATTAACATTGTGCATTATCACAAAAGAATTAAGTACATCCAAAAAAAAAATTTCAGACTGCAGAACGACACCCAACGGTTCCGTTTTTGCGCGCATGTTCTAGAGAATGGAGTGCTATCGTTTTGTCGAAATGTTTGTAATTCCATGACTAGGGTGGACTCACTGATGCCGAATCGGGTGTCAAAATCGAGTCTGTCTGGCCTGCCGGCCGGCAGTCAGGCCGTCCGTATGCACGATTACAGTCAATCCAATCGACCTGAAACTTCTAGAGTAGGTTGCATTCCGAAAAACGACGGTTAAGTTCATCAATGGGCAAAATCAGCCAAACGGTTTCGAAGTAATAGCCTTTTGAAATTTTGACGTTATTTTGGCGATACTTCAAAAACTACTGGAAGGATTGTATCGAAACTTTGCACTTTGGTGGAGTTCAGCAAACAACTTTTCGCGAAATTTTGTAGGGATCAAACTATCAGTAAATTAAAAAAAAAAGATTTTTTTTTCGCTTCATATTCCACAGCAGTGTATCAAATTTCAATTCGATACGGTTATTAGTTCTCGATATATTGGGAAAAAATATATGAAATTTTGTGGTTTTCTTCCCGATATTGTTGTTTTTACGCGCTGTTCTATGGAACAGCGCGTTAGCATTTCGCCACGATGTCCGTAATTTTCGAATTTTGAGCCGAAATCGCTCTCAAAAAGCTAGGTTGGACTCGCTGATGGAGAATACGTGGTGAAAATTGATTCTGTCCGTGCGGCCGGTCGTCCGTCCGGACGGCCGTGTGCGTTAACTTTCGAAAGGAAAGGCCTAGAGTCTTGAAAGTTTCAGGTTAGGTTTTGATCCTTGATATCTCGGTTAAGTTCGTTAATGGGCCAAATCTGCTGAATGGTTTTTGTGTTGAGGCCATTTGAAATTTTGATTTTCAAATTACTCGAAAAATGATCATCTGATCGAAATGAAACTTGGTTGTACGATGAACAGTATTGATAAGAAGAATTATATATCAGAAAATTTGAAAAAAAAAATTTTTTTCTGGAAATTTGCAAATATCATTTAAATTTCATTGAAATTTCCAAGTCGTCATTTCGCAATGTGAACCGGTGAAACTTGGTTGGATGATGAACAGTATCAATAGGAAGAAAAAATTTGAAAAAAAATTTTTTTTGGAAATTTGCATATTTCATTCAAATTTCATTGCAATTTCCAAGTCGCCATTTCGCAATGTGAACCAGCGCGTAAAAACTACTGACTTAACGTCAGTGCTTTTCTAGAGTTTTTTCGGTATAACTGAAGAAATACTAATGAATACAGATAATTTCTGATTCAATCACGATAAAAGTGCGCACCTAGTTTGAAGATGCTGAAACACAACTTTGTTCAGAATTTCGTGATGATGGTGTCATTAGAACAATCTGAAAAAAAAATTCAAATTTTTTCATTCAAATGCATATTTAATATTCTGTGATCTTCCTATCATATTATCCTCATTAAATTCCGTATCAACCTTCGACCTGTTATTTTCGATAAAGTACTGGATTTCAATTCTATCTTTATTTTTAGAAATATTTGGGAAAATAAAAGTTTGAATGGGTATATCTGTGGAGTCATTGGGTGAATTTTACCCATTCACGAATTCGGCTTTCGTAATTAAGGTCCAAACCTGCTCTACAAATATCGAGTTTCCAAGTTGTTTCTTTCGGAAGTTATTGTGTTTACGATCCGGCTGTTAGAATTTTAAATTATAATTATTTTAAGTGATATGGTAATTGGGTCTTTTGATAATATATATATATTTATATATATTAAGTGATTTGTTCGATTAATTTATTACTTGTCCTATACTCATCTGTGTCTAATTGGATGATGAATATCTAACTATCCCAAAGTGAGAAAATTATTTGATGATCTATGACGAAATTTTGCCACTATTTTACATTTTCTGAGTATATCCAAGGAAACCTACGTTGTTCGAGGCCCCAAGAGGAAGATCAAGTGTGAAGAATTTCATTAACAATAAAACGAAGAAAATACCCCTCAGAATTTGAGAACGAATTCGATATCATTCAAAAACCGAGGAGGAATGATAGAACCGTCATGAGATGTGAGCCAGATTTGTTTATAATATGTGAAAAATTATCTAAAATATCAGTTCGGAATAACAAAATCAATAGTAACATTACCAATTATACCTATGATTTCTGTCGTACGTAAATAAATGTCATATTTCAGTTTCTTTCGAAGAATTCGATTGATTCATTTTTTTCTTTGCATCTTTCTTTCGATGCGCTCATAACCATATTGTTAATCGATTAACTCTTTGAGTTCACTGTGGATAGAATACTGATAACAAAACAGTGTGTAACTACTCTCTAATCCACTTACACTTTCTGCGTCTAAAGCACGTTTCGGAAACCAAGTTTCCTTTGTCCAAGACATATCGTCACTAATTACAGGTAGAAGTCTGATGATGGAGCTTGATGTTGGACGAGTGGGAAGATAATATACAGGACCAATAGGAAAGTGTTGTTAAAGGCCATTAGGGACCCTCCCACTCGTTCAACATGATACTTATACCTGCAGATAGTGACGATATTTCTTTGACAAAGGAAACTTGGTTTCCGAAACGTGCGTTAGACGCAGAAAGTGTAAGTGGGTTAGAGAGTAGTTACACACTGTTTTGTTTAATCAATTGTCACCCATCTATCACTTAAAAAATCGAAGCGAATAGCACCTGCGAAAGCGGTAGAAACCATGATATAGCGGGTCCGATGAAGAGACAGTAGGCTTCCAGAGAGTGGGGGAATAAGAGCACATATTCCGTAGCGTGTTCGCAATGCATTGGCCGCTCTAGTATATTCTATTCTCTCTGATCTGTACACCGGACCTTATTGTAGTTGTTTCACTGACCATTATAGATTAGAGGCAGTGGTTCATTTCCGACTATCTTTCTTTTATTTTCATGTCAAGCATGTTATAGTTATGGTTATACTCAGGGCCGTATCTAGGGCGTGGCAAAGGTGGCACTTGCCACGGGCGCAAGCTCCGCAGGGGCGCCAAAAATATCAAAAGATAAAAAAATAAACCCGCCAGGTGAAATTATACGAAAGATCACAACTCGATATTTATGTATACGCCTCACAATTATCAGCAAAACTTTAATTTAAGGTAAAAAATCTAGAAAAGCACTGACGTGAGGTCAGGAGGGTTTACCCGCTTGTTCCGTTACCAAAGCGGTCATCTATACTAGCATTCACCCAGCCGAACGCATTTTTTTTTTCATAGGGTCCTCAAAAAATTCTGCGTGAACCTCAAGCTATAATTTTCGATCAAGTACTAGATTGCAATTCGATCCAAAATTTTGAATGGGTATAACTATCTAAAGAATAATTGATGAATTCACCCATTTAAGCATACGACCTCCTTAATTAAACTGAAATCCTACTCTATAAATATATTCCCTATGTCGATTCTTTCTGAAGTTAATGTGGTCATGGCCTTCCTAACCACTGATAGTGAAAAAAATAACTTCCGGAAGAATCTACACTCAGTAGCCTGATAATTGTAGAGTAAGTTTGGAGTTTAATTACGAAGGCCGAATTGGTGAATTAGTAAAAACTAGTGTAGCTATCGAATCTTCTTAGAGAAAGATTCGCCTATTTCTAAATGTCAGAGTTTTAATTAAGAAGGTCGTGTGCTTATGGGTGAATTCACCAATTATTCTTTAGATAGTTATAACTATTCAAAATTTTGGATCGAATTGCAATCTAGTACTTGATCGAAAATTATAGCTTGAGGTTCATGCAGAATTCTGTGAGGACCATATGAGAAAAATATGCGTTTCGCTGGGTCAATATACTCGTATAGATGACCGCTTTGGCAACGGAACAAGCGCGTCAGAGCCCCTGACCTCAGGTTAGTGCTTTTCTAGGTTTTTCATCGATCAGATCATCTCAAAATTGGGAACAGGTTGCAAGTTGGTATTCTTCAACTTGTTACGAAGCACTAACCTGATCTCATCAATTAATTTTGGAGCAACCCCTCAAAATTTGTAATTGTTTTAACTCCGAAACTTCTCGGCTAATTCCGCTCATTAACGAACTCAGCCGAGATTTTCAGACTCCGAGCATAAACTAAAAATTTCAAGACTCTAGGTCTTTTCCTTATAAAGTTAGAGCACACACGGTCGGCAGAACAGAATTGAATTTGATCACGGATTCTTCTCCTCAGGAAATCCAACCCGTTCAAGACCAATTTCGGTTTAAAATTCGACAAATACAGACATTGTGATGGAACGATATCACGCTGTTGCCCAGAAACATATGTTTAGAAGATATATTATAATATATTTTTAAACTAAATCTCTGAATCTCTTTGCGCATCGAGATCCAAGTTTCGTCATGATCGGATCTCTATTTTTTGAGTAATTTCGGAATTATCAATTATTCTCACGGAATCAGACATATTTTTTTCCTACATCTGCCAAGACGAATATACGATCAAGCTGACATGCATTTGAAATATATGAATTTCTGAAATGAATTCTCTGAATTTTTCTCTTGATTTGTTCCTCAGAAATATCAGGAAATCTGATTGGGCTGAAATGAAGTACTCGGTTATGAAATGGCGGTTTGGAGATTTCATCGAAATTCGAATGAAATATGAAAATTTTCGAAAAAAAAAATTATTTTTTTTGCGAATTTTTCTATGGAGAATCGTTCATATTGCTACTGTTCATCTACCAACCAAGTTTAATTCCGATCAGATAGATATTTTCCGAGTTATAAAAAATCAAAATTTCAAATGGCTGTAGCGCAAAAACCATTCGACAGATTTGGTCCATTAACGAGCTCAACCGAGATATTCAGGATCTAAACCAAACCTGAAAATTTCGAGACTCTAGGTCCTTCCTTTCGAGAGTAACCGCACACACGGCCGGACGGCCAGACGGCCGGACGGACAAAATCAATTTTGACCACGGATTCTTCATCAGTGAGTCCAACCTAGTCGTTTGAGACCAATTTCGGCTCAAA
This sequence comes from Myrrha octodecimguttata, assembly GCA_958510865.1. NCBI lineage: Eukaryota > Metazoa > Arthropoda > Insecta > Coleoptera > Coccinellidae > Myrrha > Myrrha octodecimguttata. The sequence continues at coordinate 65,895,775 of OY294058.1, read as the reverse complement.
ATTCGAAAATAACAGACATCGTGATGAAATTATAACGCGCTGTTTCCCAGAACAAGCCCGTGAAAAAGATAAATATGGCTATGTTCAAGCGTGCCGCAATTAAGTCACAAATATTTCAGGTTATAAAATAATAAATACTGTCGCGCGTCGGCATTTGTGCTTACCCCTATTTTAACGAGTTCTTTCCGCTTCATCAAACTTGTCTGCATCTCTTCGACAAACGGTACCATCCATTTATGTGTGAAGTGCGGCTCCTTTGATACAATTCTGTGATATTCCATAAATTGTTTTCATTTTCGATTCACCATCACCAATCAGACTTTTGAACCCCAAGAAAAAAAAATATATAAATACATCAGACAGACATCCTGAATATTCCCTCATTTCTGTTCTGGCGAAAAAAGAATATTTCAAACTACGTAGGATACTTAGTGTGTTTCAGAGTTTCTAGCGATAACCTTAATTGTTTTATATATATTTTGAATTCCATCAGGAGAAATTGTGGTATTTCAGGTGAGTTAAAAAAAAATGATTTTTAAATATGAATCAAATATATCCTCGGCTAGCAAAATTGGCAAAACGGTTTGCATTTCACGTTCCATTTCATAGTTTTCATAGACCAACTTTAATAAAACATAAAACTAATATTATAGGTTGATTTGTGTATTCAATTATTTATGCAATCAGAAATTATAATTTTAAACCGAAAATTTTCTGATTTTCTTTAGATATACGTATTTACTATATGAATATGAGTGTTTTGTTTTGTTTTTTCTTCAATTTGATTAATTTTTATGATATTTATGTATATGAAATGGGTATTTCAATGGTTTGAATGAATATGAGTGAATATCTATAAAATTGTGTATTATTTCGAAACGTTAACTAGAATTTATGACTAAATCATGAAGAAAAAAATACTATAAGAGAATATAATTGATTAAAAAAAATCTACGCAAATGAGAGGCGCTGTCTAATTTTTTGCCACAGGTGCCATAGTACCTAGATACGGCCCTGGTTATACAATGAGGTTATGATGTTATATATTTCGTTACTTTGTTTGTCATAAAAAAATTTGATATTTTTGCCTTGAAAACGGAACGAATCGTTCTGAAACATTGGCAGAATCATAACTGATTTGTTATCAATTTGTCTAACTCGCTAAGAAATTTCACCCATTCATTTCAAGTCATATCTTCGAAATTTTTTTCAATAGATTCCCTACTATCAATAATCTTTCATCTTATCTTATTCTTTCCTTAGAATCAACATACTCCAGGGCGTGAACTGTGTAATTTTGTGGGGGTTTAAATTTGGAGTGTTGAAGCAGCTCCAAAAATTGAACATCGGTTTTTTGGGTCTATCATTATGTGTAAGGAAAGTTCCTAATTGACCAATAATCACCATAAAAAATTGTTATCTACATAGCGCTATCTGAAGGACAAAACTAAATACCGGTTTTATCAACTCATTATTTCTCAAACAAAACTATAAATACAAATGAAAGCAAAGTTTTTTTCGGGTGTTACATTTCAACGAACAGCGGAATGAAGTATCAGTTGTGGTGTGTTGTACTTTCATTGGTAGTGTTTCACTTTGTAGAAGGTGAGATTTTTGTTAAATATTTCCTCATTCAATAACGCGAAATGAAGAAGCATCAACAACTGTGTAGAATCTTCAGCATTTCGAATATTTTTTTTTTCTGTAGTTTTTTTATTACTTAGTCATCACAATGTTTGACGAAAATATTTAAAAACTAACTGTGTGTGGTCTATAGGGGTGATTCAGAACAATCTGGTAGGGTCTGTTCTAAGTAAAAAAACTCTACCCTTTCGCCCAAATGTCTGTTTTTTTCGAATTTTTAGTATAAAATTCCACGATAACTTTCGAAGAAAAAGACCTAAAGGCATACAATTACCAGGTCAGGTGTGGAGACTGAATAGACCAGTTGATTCTATTGATGGGCAAAATCCGCCCAATCGTTTTTGAGTTGAACCTGTTCGAATGTTCGTTGTTATATTTATTATTTCCTCAATGACTAGAGAAATACGGATGCCATAGAATTCAATCTGCTTATTAGTTGTGAAATACTAACAAGCAAACTTGTGCAGAATTTTGCACCATACACCTGCCGGGTATCGAATTTCATTTATACCGAAAATGTTATTTCGGAAAAATTGTTTTTAGAATATTCCTCATGGATATGAAGGTGAAATCTCTTGGTCAATTTTACCCATTCATGAATTCGATCTTCGTAACCAAGCATCAAATCTGCCCTCTACTACCGAGTCTACAATTTGTGTCTTTTGTAACGAAATAACTCCGAAAGACTTAATGGAACGATATTTGAAGCGTATGTTTGAGGCTAAATTAAGAAGGTCGAGTTCGTGAATGGGTGGAATACGCAAACTGATTCCGTAGGTAAACGGTGTTTCAAAACCAACGCAAGATTTAAATGAAATAGAAAACACGTTTTTAAGAGTTTTAATTGTTATTTGTGTATTGAATCATAAAGTGAATGGGAAAGGATTATTTATGGAAAAACACATCTTCCAAATGGCACACGCACTCGTTTGTCGAAATTTTCGATGACCATTCTGCATAAATGTGGCTGGTTTTCGTTGATGCAACGTTTAATCTTCTCCTTTAATGCACTAGTGATGGTAGGCGTGTTGACATTGACCTGCGATTCAAAATAACCCCATAAAAAATCCAATGGTGTTAAATCACAAGATCTAGGGGGCCACTTCTGATCCCCGAAACGAGAGAGTAGGTATGCACGACCTGGAAATGTTTCATGCAGCAATTGAAGTGTTTCACAGGCTGTATGGCATGTTTCACCGTCTTGTTGAAACCACATATTGGCAACATCCTCTGAATAAAGAACATAAGGAAGGAGCATACTGCCTCACAAAGTGGGTCCGGGATGGATGTTGCATATGGCCGACTTTCCTTTCACTTTGAAGAGAGAACAACTTGTTCCGAGACTTCTTTGTCTGAAGAAACTAACTAACATAAGTCATAATTGGAGGTTCAATATGGGCGCCTATGTCTCACTTTTATACTTTTATGCTCCTTCCTGTTGTTCTTTATTCAAAGGCAACATCAATATCATCCAATTTCGGCAATATGAACTGTATCACCAAACACAATTGTGATTTGTTTTTCGACAATCCCATGTGGTCCTCAGTACTCATAATCCATTCAATGAACTTTCTTGCCTGTGCAAGGTGATAAGGCTTCAGTTGTTGTGTAAATCGAATTGTGTAAGCTTGAATACACAGATCTTGAGCAAGTACCTATACGCTGAAGAGAGCTTCTTGAGTTTCGGTTCATTTCAGATCAAAACTCTTTCATTTAGGAAAATAGCAGTATCGATATGGGTTTCAGAGAATGTTGAAAGAAATAAAATTCTTTATTCGATATCACTCAAATGTGCAGCTTCGTTTTATTTAATCATTAAAAACATAGAATATCACTGCCGTGAAGGTAGCAGCTTCCGCGCGCATGTTCAATGGAGATGACCGCTTTGGCAACGAATTTGAACATGCGAGCAAAAGCTACTGCCTTCACGGCAGTGCTTTTCTAGGTTTTCTTCTATAAACTACTGGACTTCAATTCGATCTAGTCGGTATTTTTGGAAATATTGAAAGAATTTCGAATGGTTATATCCACAGAATCATTGGGCGGATTTTACCCATTCACAAAATGGATTGAATTGAAATCCAGTACTTTATCGAAAAATGAAAGTCCGAAAGTTTTTTTTTTCAAATTGTTCTAATAACACGATTATCACGAAATTTTGCACACTTCAGCATTTTGAACCCAGCTGCGAGGTTTCATCATGATTGAATCAGCATTTCTTGAGTTATACCGAAAAAACAACGATATCGAGAAGAAAACCTCGAAATTTTACATATTTTTTCCCAATATCTCCAAATATCGAATTGAAATTCGTTACACTTCTGTGGAATTCAAAGCTCTAGGTATGAGCAAATTTGTTTCCAAATATGATCAGAGGTTTCTGAAAAAAAAATTTTTCACAAAAAATTTCAACAATTTTTTTTTAACTAAATGGCCTTACGATCCCAACCAAATTCTGCTCAAAGTTGTGCGTTGTTATTTCTCAACTAACTGATAAATTTCAATCCAATCGCTTTGGTCTGAAATATCAGGAAACCAAAACCTGCGGCCCATATGATACCAGACCTACACAATTGAAATATCCTCGGCATAGATTAACTATCATTGAAAAGGGTCCCGAGTATGAGTGCATAAGATTATTCAATGAATTACCGACCCAAATGAGAACCATAACCGAATTGAAAGACTAAGAAGATTATCTACAAGATTTTATTGAATGTTGCGATACTATGATATTTCAAAGTTAATTTGACACAATTTCATTTCAAGTGTAACTTCATTCGAAATGAAGATTATTATTATTATTATCATCATTACTATTATTATTATTATTGGTTCCGGTCTCACAACCTTTCGGTTGGTGTGTTCCTAGCTGTGGATTGTTACCAATCAAGTGCAGCTAGAAAGCTTCTCATTTCAGGTCCAGAAATCTCCGAGTGATGTTCGCTGTAGATAGGAGTACGGGGGGGTGTTGGAGTCTGCTGATCACGCTACTGTGTGTGTTTAGCTTTTTCAATGAGTCCAGGAGAAACTAGGGTAACAATCCTAGGGTAGAGATGATAACGGGTACAATAACTACTTCTCGAGCATTCCACAGAGTTTTCAATTCAAATGCTAATTGTTGGTATTTCGAGATCTTTTGGTTTCTACTTTTTTCCAGGTTGTTGGCATTCACGACAGTAAAATCAACAAGGTATGCTTTGGCTTCTCTCTTCTTCCAGAGGATGACATCTGGTCTATTGCTTAGTGTCGTCAATTCTGTTAGGACGGCACGGTCCCAGTATAAAATGTATCTGTTTTCCTGATCTTGTTGGATTGGTTGCGGCTTGTACTGGTAGTCAGGTGTAGTGTCTTTTGCTATTAGTTGATATCTAAGAGCAATCTCTCGGTGAATAATTTTTCCCATGTTATCATGCCTCATTTTATATTCTGTTGGTGCTAGTTGTGCGCATCCGCCTATAATGTGTTCTAATGTTTTTAATGTTTGATGGCATCGACGGCATTTATCTGATTCTACAGGCTCTTTCTTTATCATTATTATTATTATTATTCGATGTTATCTCCTTGAGAGGGTGTTAATTTTACCAGTTGCAGGCGTTTGCCAATTCAAGTGATAAATTTGTGTGCAGTTAATTCAGCGTTTTCCTAAATAGTTGACATATTGATAATATCACCGAATGTTGCATTTTAGAAACGACGGACTCGTTGATTTTCAGCTCTGACAGATGTTTGGGCAGTGATTTAGGTATAAACCCTGAAGTGGAAATTATGATGGGGTGAATTTTAACGCTTTCGACCCTCCATATTCCATTGATTTCTGCTTTAAGTTCTTGGTATCTTCTAATTTTTTCAGTGTAGGTAGACATGATGTTATGACTATTAACTACTGCATAATCTATGAGATACACTATCTTTTTCTTCTTGTTCCATATGATGATGTCTGGTCTGTTGTGTCTTACAGTGCGATCGGTGTGTACGGTTCTATTCCAATATAAGGCATAATTACCGTTTTCGATAAACGGTTTGGGGTTGTATTTTCAGTACTGGTGGTCTTCTTCCTTATTGAATATTTTGCATTCTATTGCTTGGTGCAGTTTTTTTTCCAGATTAACATGCCTTGTAACATATTCTGTTTGGCTTAAAGTTGTGCAGATTGGGTGCCACACCATCTGAATTTGTCATTTGTAAAGTTTGGTCTTTCACTAAATGTTTTCGGAAGTTTTTTGTTGATACAACCTGATCTTGAATAGCGATGTGAAAACCCTCTGTTTCAGGAAAGAGTCTCCCTTCGGTCAGCCATTTGTACGACATCTCTTCGTCGACATATTCTTGGTGGATTTCGTTGGGATATCTTATCGTTATTATTATTATTATAATCATAATCATTGTTATTATTATTATTATTATTAACTTCGAAGCCACTTCGCCGATTTGTCCCATTAAGGAACTTAACCGCCGCATTCCAATGCGCGACCTAACCTGAAAATTTCGAGTCACCGGTTGGCTCCGTTCGCTAGTTATCGTTTCGTCGGCCGGACGGATGGCCGGCTGGCCGGCAGAATCGATTTTGACACCAGATTCGTCATCAGTGAGTCCAACCTAGTCGTTTGAGACCATTCTCTGCTAAAACTTCCAAAATAACAGACATTTGGACAAATATAGCACGCTGTTCCCCTACAGATTATTCTGTAATACCGTTACATAATATCTCACAATATACATTCATTGTCTGCAGCGTATCACGTCTTGAATGACGAATTTACTTATTATATCAACTGCGGTATATACATATAGTATAATGATTGTATCAATATAGCCGTTATAAAGTAGACTCCTTTGTATTCAATATTTGAATTTAATTTATTCGAGTTGTTTGAAAATACCTAAATGGATCAAATTTATTCGAACTTAAGACCTATCACAAGTAAATCAATTGATATTTATGAAAGTATTTCAGATCATCATAGAAATTGATATCAACTTACACAAGTGGGCCTCCTGGAGTTTTTTGCGCCTTTTAATTGTTCTCATGCATTTCCAAGTATTCTTCAGTCCTCAGGCAATAAGAGTGATAATGCAATAAGTCATTGGTTTAACTTTTTTTTTAATTCTGCCCTTTTTGTATTTCGTAGTTCAAAGTGAAGATACGAGTGAGTCCAAGAATATAAAATGCTTTGAATGCAAGGAAAGTGAAAATGATTATGATGACTGCAGACTTTCAAAAAGTTCAACTACATGTAACGATGGAACGATGTGCTACCAATATCGCTTCAGAGAGTATCACAAAGGTTTTTTTGGACGATTTGCAAAATATTGGTACCTGCGAGGTTGTACTGACGATAAAAATATATGTGATCGTGAAAGTTATTACCAATGCAGCGTGTGCCACAAGGACGAATGCAATACAGAACTTATTTACTTATATAATAATAGTAATAAAATGTATTGAATAAAAAAAAAAAAAAAAATTAATATAAAAAAAAGGGGAAAAAGATTCATTCTTTGTATAGCATTCCAAGTTTTCCTGTTCCTGTTCTTGTACCTTACATGGATGAGATTTTTTTTTTTTTTTTTGACTGAAGATGAATAATTATTTAAGATATTACGAAAATGAAGACCACAATACCATTGTTACTGACGATATCGAAAAACTGGATACTATGCAAATTAGTGGGGAATTCAAAATTATTCAAATGAATATTAGGAGTTTGCAAAAGAATTTTAATGAATTCGAGTTATTTCTAGAAACAACATCAAGTAATTTCGACATAATTGTATTAACGGAGACTTTCCAAGTGGAGGATGTCAGCATATTCAATTTAAGTGGTTACGAACAAGTTTACAATAATGGAAAGTATAACAAAAACGATGGAGTACTTGTATATGTTAAGAGAGGTATTGATTTTGACCATTCAAATATTGAACTTGGAGAAATCACAGCGCTGGAATTAAATATTAAATGTAAAATGGAAAAACTGAAATTAACAGCAGTTTATAAATCGCCGAAATATTCCATTACGGAGTTCAATGAGGAATTACTAGGTTATCTTAAAAAAGAAAAACTTTCTGTAAAACATATAATAACTGGGGATATGAACATTGATTTGTTATCACATGAGCAAGGTGTAGAAGAATACAAGAACATATTGTGTTCCAATGGATTCATATCACTCATCAATAAACATACACGCCCGGACAGTCGAACATGCCTAGATCATTTCTTTGTGAAAGGTATGCATCCGGGATGTGTGGACACAAATGGCATCACCCTGCAGAATCTAGTCACGGATCATTATCCTATAATGCTATACACTGATCTGGAAATGAAAAGAACTATCAAAAAAGAAAACACGAAAAAATATATAGATTATAACAAATTGAAATATTCACTAAGCAATGAGAATTGGAAGCAAGTTTATGATAATGATGACACAAATAAAATAACTGAAAGTTTTGTTAAAATTTTGAAACAATATATAGAAGATAGTACCACCACTGTATATATAAAAAAAAGAAAAAGAATTAGAAAAGAATGGATAACCCCAACAGTACTGAATATATTATATTTCGTAGTTCAAAGTGAAGATACGAGTGAGTCCAAGAATATAAAATGCTTTGAATGCAAGGAAAGTCAAAATGATTATGATGACTGCAGACTTTCAAAATGTTCAACTACATGTAACGATGGAACGATGTGCTACCAATTTCGCTTCAGAGAGTATATCGTTGGTTTTCTAGGACTATGGAATGAATATTGGTACCTGAGAGGTTGTACTGACGATAAAAATATATGTGATCGTGAAAATTATTACCAATGCAGCGTGTGCCACAAGGACGAATGCAATACAGAAGTACTTCAAGTAAACTAGTAGTGATGATCCGCAATTTACAGAATAAAAATCTTTTAACACGATGGCTTATTATTGTCTCGATAAATGTCGAGATTTCTCATACTAGGAGCCGCCCTTTCATTACAAAGCTGTCCACGGGACGTACAGGGGATATCCATTTAGGACTTGGGAATATTCCTTGGATATTTTATCTTTGTTCTGGGGAGATCCTGGGGATGTAGAAATGGGCCTTATTTCTCCATCCCATGGATATTCTCTATGTGACTTTCACTATATCCTTGGAATGTACTGAAATCATCCTGAAGATATCCATAGGCATTAATTCTGGAGTTGTCGTGTGGATTACATCGGACGCCCAACAGGACATTTACAGGATCGGATGTGGAGATACTTACCTATGGAATTTTCAGTTATTTCAGAAATGTAAAAAATATACCTACTTACACAATAATGAATATGTGTCAGGAGAATAGACTTTATCGAATATTCCTGATGAGTATCAGGTAAAGCGCTTTTTGACATCAGGCCATCATCACTTCCTCTAAAACACAAACGCTCCGAATTTTACACGAGGGTTTATTGTATTCTCAGTTAAATAACCCAATATCATTGATATCTCGAAAAAAACTTATATATTATTCATAACTCATTGGTTTTTCACAACACGTTTTTGGGTTCCAATTACATGAAAAATTCATGTGAAAAATTGAAATCTTAGCAAAAACCCTTGTATAATTGAATAACTAGAAGAGACGTTCCACAGTTGTTTCACCTCTCTAGCGAAATTTTTTGCCAATATCTTCGAAAACAAATATCGGTCGAACTGAAATTCAGAACACTGTTTTTAGATGTTGACTCTAAAACCTCTACCAAATTTCATTGAAATTCGATGAATAGTTTCCGAGAAAAAAATGTTCCCGAAAAAAATTCAATATCTTCCAATACAATTCTATCGCATTGTGCGCTTTCCTAGATATATCTGGGGCCTTTGACAACACAACACATGTGTCTGTCAGAAAGGCACTTGTAAGGCGAGGAGTAAACGATACCATTATAAAATGGTTATGTAAGGTGCTCTCGAGGAGGACAGCTGAGACATTGGTCAGACCATCTCTGTTAAAACTACTCGCGGAACACCTCAAGGAGGAGTATTATCTCCCCTCCTATGGAGCCTGGTAGTGGATGAACTATTATAATAATAATTTTATTGATCCTTTTAGACATACAACAATGTATAGGATAAGTCATATTGAAGAAAGAAATGAAACATTTGTAAAGAATTAAGATAAAAAAAAAATCAAGTGAAAAATAATTATGAATTATATAAAATTATCAGAGAGGTATTCCTCAATACTATAGTAACACTTGTCTACCAATAGGGTCTTAACATTAATCTTCAATTGAATATCTTTCATTGACTTGAACATGCTTGGCAAATGATTATAAAGTTTAGTCCCTATGAAAGATGGTGTGGATTCATATTTTGTAGTGTGGTGTCTAGGGATACAAATAACATCCACATGCCTAGTCTTATAATTGTGGAAATCAGAACATTTTTTCAAAGTGGACTTATTTCGATGGATATATAATAGACCATTCAAAATAAAAATACATGGGAAGGTAAAATTTTATACTTATGGAAAAATGAACGACAAGAATCACGAGGTTTGATACCAAATAGGAGTCTAATTATTTTCTTCTGACAAACAAATACTCGCCCTGCATCTACAGACGACCCCCATAGTATTGCGCAGGCTTACGGAGCTAGTCCTAATAGTGAGAGGCAAATTCGAGGATGTCCTCTTTGAGTTGTTGCAGAGGGGCCTCAGAATAATTGAGCAGTGGTGCTTATCAGTGGGTCTCAAAATCAACCCAGCAAAGACCACAGTAATTCCCTTTACTCGGAAGAGAAACCTTCCAGCTATGAAGTCCATTTCAGTAAATGGAGTTGTTGTAGGATAGAAGTCTGAAGTCAAATATCTGGAAATTACCCTAGATAGTAAGCTTCTGTGGAATGAGCATGTTTAAATTACTGCTAGTAAAGCAATAAGGGTTTTAATGGTGTGCAAAAGACTATCCGGCAAAACTTAGGGGTGTAACCCTAAAATACTGAGATGGATGTACATCATGATTGTAAGACCGATAATAACATACGGGGCAGTAGTTTGGTTTGCTAAAGCAGGGCAGACAAACACGAGAAAAATACTCGACGAGGCACAAAGGCTTGCCTGTGTTTGCATCACTGGGGCTATGAGAACATGCCCGACTAGAGCACTTGAGGTCATCACAGATCTCAGTACTCTACATCTAGTGATCAAAAGGGTAGCCTATGAAGCTATCCTTAGAATCTCTAGGGAAGGTACAGGGAATGAGAAAATCAAAAGTCATAGAGCTTGGTCCTCCCTGAACAAGTACATCTCATTAGCGAACCTACCTAGTGATGTTATGATTAAAAAAGTAAGCATCGAGAAGAACTTTGACTCAATGCTATGTAAAAGGGAAGAATGGGAAAAGGAATACACTACCCAAAACTTCAAAGCAAATACCGTTAAATGGTATACAGATGGTTCTAAAACCACGACGGGGGCCGGCGCTGGAGTATACGGGCCTAGAACTAAATGAACACTATCGCTAGGCTCCTACTCGAGTGTTTTTCAGGCAGAAATACTTGCTATCGGAAGATGCATAGACATAAACCTGGAAAAAAACTATCAAGGGTGTGACATAGTGATCCATTCTGATAGTCAGGCTGCTATTAAAGCACTGAACTCCTATGTCATCGACTCAAAGCATAGATGGGAATGCAGAAGGAAACTCAATGAAGTAGGCAAGAATAACAAGGCCCCCTTAGTCTGGGTTCCTGGGCACTCAGGAATCAAGGGGAATGAAGAGGCCAACACTCTAGCCAGAAAGGGAGCACAAACGCTACCTACTGGCCCAGAACCTTTCTGTGGTATAGACAAATGTACCTTTAAGAAAGAGTTTTTGGAGAAAGAAGAAAATGAAAGAGGGGCACTCTGGAGGATTTCTCCAGGAATGGAACACTCTGAAAAGTTCCTTCGGAACTTTGAAATTGCTAGATCCAAAAATCATCTGGATCTCAGTAAGAATAAGTTACGCCTCCTAACTGGTTTCCTCACAGGACACTGTAGCCTAAGGAAGCACATGATGAGAATGGGCTTATCAGAAACTGACGAGTGCAGATTTTGTGGGGAGGAGGAGGAAACCCCTGTTCACATGATCACAGAATGCCTCGCTCTTGTGAGCCTGCACAAAAGATACCTTGGACAGGAGCATTATAGAAGGAATGAGAACTTAGCCTCCTTGAAGCCCTCACAGATATTAAAATTCATCAGAGCTCTAGAGCTGGAGGGCGAGCTGTAGGTTGCGAAAACAGCTCTGACAAGGGGGCACAATAGACCTTAAGGTCGCAGTGGAACGTAACCCCTTACCAATGATAACTATATAACTAAAATACAATTCTAACGAAATTTTGTATTGAATTGAGCGTCAATATTTCACAACTTGTCATGATGTTTCAATCTGATCGCGTTAGTATTTCTTGATATTTAGGAAATGAGCTCAAACATTCAAATCAACACCAATATATAAAACTAAATTCAAGATTTTCCGCTAATATCACAAGTGGAGATGTGATTTCTATTAGGATTCACCTTTGTTCTGAAAAATATTATTGAAATGGAAAAAAACTCACCTTTCCTGTGCAATTTATCTGAAAAAAAATTTTTCACATTATCAGATACACTCAACTAAGAGGGTGTCAAATCCAAACGTCTGTTTAATGTAAAAACGTAAAATTCAAACAAGTAGTTCGCCGACAACCAGATGGTGAAACATGCGGAAGTTTTGCTTGTGTCTACGCTATATCCCTTGCCTTAGGTCACGACCCGGCACAGATTCCATTCAGAACAGGTGCATCGTCGGCTCCTACCTTGGTCTGAGGCTCCTACAATTCCCAATAATTGCTGAGTTTTCCGGTTTTTTATTATTTTTTTGCGTTTATCCTCCAATTTGTTTCATCATATACATGCTCATTATCTTTTATATATTAACCCTCATTTCAAACTCTCAGTAAGAAAAATATTGAATTTCGATTGAAACCAGTAGTGGTAATCCACAATTGACGATAATTGTACTATGCAAACCAAAATTGATGGAAACCTCCGGTCAACTGAATTTTTTGGAAGTCTGCATTATTTTGAATTACGCTACTTTATTCGCGTTCTGCATGTTAAAGTGTTATTCAGTTATAGAAGAGTATTTATCGAGAATTCAATGTTTCAAATGAATTTTTTCATGGAGTTGGTTTTTGTGTTGTGAAAAACCAATGATTTATGAATAATATAATATATAAGTTTTATTTAAGATATGAATGAGCTTCATGAAGAAATGTAATCTTAAATCCCGTGATCCGCAGTGTGATTTCTATGAATAATAATTCTTATCCGATTTTCAGTAGTTATGTTTCAGATATCGGGTGAGGAAACCCCAAAATATTTAAGTTGAAATACTTACGATTATGAAATTGTCAAGAATATCGATGGGGTGTTTGCACATTGTATTTATGAAATGATTAATGAACCCTTTAAAAATTTCTCGATTTCTGTTGAAAATTTGGTATTCAATCTTTTCATCTAATTTCAGATATGTGATTCTGGATGAAAAGTTAACCGATTATTCCACTGAATTCCAATCTTAGAACCGAATGCGATTATTCATTTTCGGGATTATTGGAAATTTGCATCGTTTTTCTTTATAACTCAGCGACCACTGGTCAGAAATCATCCGGGTGAGAATTTTCAGCTTGAGTTATGCAACAGTAATCATGAGCTTCATGAAAATGCGGTGGTAAGTTTTCAAGAAATATTTTTTTTCTTCCAACCCCCAATTTTAGGCCTTTAGGGTACACCGATCCTGCTGAAAAGCATGGAGGATCGATGCCGTCTGTCCGTCCGTATGTGCTCTAACTTTCGAAGGAAAGGACCATATGCATAATTCTGGTCCAATAATATCTGCAGAGATAAGCAATGTCCAATTTTTGATACTCGTCTAAAACACGTGGCCGACCACTTCTGGGCAAGTACTTTACTGCGCCATGCTCTTCAAATTGGTGGAAATTGTTGCTAATAGTACCTTGGCAAATTTGATTTTCCGGATATTAAGCATTGAATATACACACTTCATTTTGACTTTTTTTTATCCCCACATCCCAGCAATATCAAGACTTCGATACGCTGCCTTTCTTACAATACCGTTTTTGATGAACAAATTTGAATAGAACACTTTGAAGGCAATCAGATTAATGAATCACTTTTTTTGGGAATCCCTTCAATATCATTTGAATTCATAATATTGAATCTGCTCTCTGACCGAGAGGTTCTATTAAACCAGGTCCAGATTTTCCATAACCTCTGGTAAACGAGGGATGCTACAGGCCCCTTATATTGGGGAATCATCTCCCATAGTTCAAAAACTGCTATTTTATCTTATATAATCGATTGATTTATGGATTCGAATTTAAGAGCTAGGCAACCTGAAATGTGCAATTATCTATTGATATTGATCCTAGCGTGTGAAAGCAGTTGCAAAAAATTCAACATTCCTTTTCGAGTCAATAACTAAAGGGTTTTCCAATAAGAGGTGTTATTTTGAAAAGCCCGCTATTTCGGTAGATGTCATTTTTTGACATTTAACAAGTAGAAACTACGCCATTAATAAAATGGAACGATACACGCTTCAACAACGCATTGAAATTATTAAAATTCACTATAAAAATGGTGAAAATTTGACAGAGACGGTTCGTAAAACTCGAACATATTTGGGTCGTCGTGAAGCACATTGTTGGACCGCAATAAAGAAATTGGTGGAAAAATTCGAGCTGTTGGGACAAGTTAGTGATGTGAAGAATAGAACCCGTGCACGTCGCTCAAGAACAGCCGAGAATATTGCTGCTGTAGCCGAACGTGTTGAAGAAAACCAAGGTTTGTCAATTCCTCGTCGTTCTATGGAATTAGGCATTCCTCAAACGTCATTACGCCGTATTTTGCATGAAGATTTGGGTCTTAAGGCTTATAAAGTTCAGTTAACACAATAACTCAAGCCGGCCGATCATCAACAACGTCGTGTCTTCGCTGATTGGGTCGTTGAAATGCATGAAAATGATCCGGAATTCCATCGAAAAATCATCTTGAGTGATGAGGCCCATTTCCACCTCGGTAGCTTCGTCAACAAGCAGAATTGTCGCATCTAGGGCTCGGAAAACCCGAGAGTTATTGTTGAAATGCCTCTCTTTCCTCAACGTGTGACTGTTTGGTGCGGTTTATGGTCCGGCGGAGTCATTGGACCTTACTTTTTCGAAAATGAGGCTGGAGCTACAGTTACGGTGAATGGATTGCGCTATCGAGAGATGATGATAATGATTTTTATGGCCGGAATTGGATGGTATTGATCTGGATAACGTTTACTTTCAACAAGACGGCGCTACGTGCCACACAAGCTACGAAACCATTGTTTTTTTGATGGGAAAAGTTGCCGGACCGTGTTATCTCTCGAAGAGGTGATCACAATTGGCCTCTGAGATCTTGTGATTTAACACATTGTGACTTCTTCCTTTGGGGCGACGTGAAAGGGATGGTCTACGCCAATAGCCCAGCGTCGATTTAAGATCTCAGAGATGGAATTCGTAAGGTTATCGAGGACATAGGGCAGCCACTTTGCGATTTGGTTATGGAAAATTTCATTAAAAGGATATGGTCCTGTAAGCGTGGTCGTGGTGGTCATTTGCCTGAAGATATTTTCCACTATCAACGGCATAGCTTCCTCTTTATAATGAAATAAACATCCGATCATTTATATTGAAAAATGGCATTTTTCACTGAATATCAAAATCTGATCTGTATTTTCGGAAATATTGGGAAAATAAAATTTTGAATGGGTATATCTGCGGAATCGTTGGGTGGATTTTACCCATTCACGAATTAGGCCTTCGTAATTAAGGTCCAAACCTACTCTACAAATATCGAGTTCCTAAGTTGTTACCGTGTTATTGTGTTTACGCAGTCGGTCGTTAGGCCGACCGTAAACACCATAACTTCCGGAAGAAACTACTTAGAAACTCAATATTTGTAGAGTAGGTTTGGGACTTAATTACGAAGGCCGAATTCGTGAATGGGTAAAATCCGCCAATGATTCCGTAGATATACCCATTCAAAATTTTATTTTTTCAATATTTTCGAAAATACAGATTAGATCGAATTGAAATCCAGTAATTTATAGAAAAATAATCTAGAAAAGCTCTGCCGTGAAGTCAGCAGCTTTCGCGCGCATTTTCAAATTCGTTGCCGAAGCGGCATCAACATTGAACATGCGCGCAAAAGCTGCTGCTTTTCTAGATTTTTGCGCGCATGTTCTAGGGGAACAGCGTGCTATCGTTTTGTCCAAATGTCTGTAATTTTGGATGATTGAGCCGAAAATGGTCTCAATCGACTAGGTTGGACTCACTGATGACGAATCCGGTGTCAAAATCGATTCTGTCCGGTCGTAGACACGATAACTGACGACAGAAGCAAGTTAGCAACTTGAAACTTTAAGGATAGGTTGCGCATCAGAATGCCGCGGTTAAGTTCGTTAATGGGCCAAATCGGTCAAATAGTTTCGGAGTTATAGGCACTTTAAGTTTTGAAGTTATATATTTTCTATTTCAGAAACTGCTTGAGCAATTGGATTCAAACTTGGCAGTTAGGTGGAGTATAACGACGCGCAACTTTGAGCCAGTCGGCTGTTAGGCTGACCGCAAACACAATAACTTCCGTAAGAAACGACTTAGAAACTCGATATTTGTAGAGTAGGTTTGGGGCTTAGTTACGAAGGTCGAATTCGTGAATGGGTAAAATCCACCCAATGATTCCGTAGATATACCCATTCAAAATTTAATTTTTCCAATATTTCTAAAAATACATATCAGATCGAATTGAAATCCAGTACTTCATCGAAAAATAACACTTCGAATTTTTATACAAAATTTAATGAGGATGATATGATAAGAA
Organism: Myrrha octodecimguttata; assembly: GCA_958510865.1. Classification (NCBI taxonomy): domain Eukaryota; kingdom Metazoa; phylum Arthropoda; class Insecta; order Coleoptera; family Coccinellidae; genus Myrrha; species Myrrha octodecimguttata. Next base: position 65,879,214 of record OY294058.1, on the reverse strand, counting down.
AATCATAGAAATTTTTTGTTCAAATTGTTCTAATGACACGATTATCCCGAAATTTCGCATAAAGTTGTCTTGCAGCATCTCGAAACTAGCTGTGAAGTTTTATCAGGACTGAATCAGTATTTCTCGAGTTATACCGAAAAAATCAACGATATCGAGAAGAAAACCTCGAAATTTGACATATTTTCTCCCGATATCTCCAAAACTTATGATCGTATCGAACTGAAATTTGGTACACTGCTGTGAAATATGAAGAGTGGAATTTTTTTTTGGATATGATGAATGGTTTCCGGAAAAAAAAATTTTTTGGAAAAAATTTTTTTTCGGTATAACTCGAACAATACTGACTCAAACCTGATAAAACTTCGAAGCTAGTTTGAAGATGATGAAAGACAACTTTATACAAAATTTAGTGATAATCGTGCCATTAGAACAATTTGAAAAAAAATTTCTGTTATTTTCTCATCATATCATCCTCATTAGATTCTGTATGAACCTTTGAACTGTAATTTTTCGATGAAGTACTGGATTTCAATTCGATCTGATTGTATTTTCTGAAATATTGGAAAAATAAAATTTTGCATGGGTATATCTGTGGAATCATTGGGTGGATTTTACCCACCCTTGGAAACTCGATATTTGTAGAGTAGGATTGCGGCTTAATTACGAAGATCGAATTCGTGAATGGGTAAAATCCGCCGAATAATTCCGTAGATATACCCATTAAAAATTTTATTTTTCCAATATTTCCAAAAATACAGATTAGATCGAATTGAAATCCAATAATTTATTGAAAAAAAATTTCAAAAAGCACTGCCGTGAAGGCATCAGCTTCTGCGTGCATGTTCAAATTCGTTGCTGAAGCGGTCATCGACATTGAACATGCGCGCGAAAGCTGCTGCCTTCACGGCAGTGCTTTTTGAATTTTTATTCTCTCAATAATGCAGATATGATTGAATCGAAATTCTGAACTTGGTTGAAAAATGACGGTGTAAAACTTCGTGCAAAATGTCTTCAGGAAATGGCTTCGAATGTGAACAAGCTAGTTAAAGCTCCCGACCTCACGTCAGTGCTTTTCTAGGTATTTGAAAGATTCGAAAAGCAATGGAGGGCGAGCAACTTTCGAAATGGTGGGATCGAAGACATTTTTAATGATTGTAGAATTGACAATGAACAGTAGAGGCATCTTAATCACTGACTGAAACCAAGAGCATATGATAATTTTAACACCTGAAATATTGTAGAGCATCTTCCAGAGACATTAAATGGTCAAAAATGTGACATCATCAGAAAGCAACTCATTCAAATTCATGATCATTATTTTTCTCCATTGAAATTTTCTGTTTTATTCTTTCTATTTCATGCTAACAGGATCTTTATATTTATGAATGATCGACTTTAATGGTAAACTAGAGCTAGATCTGTCATAATAAAATAATATAGACCAAAAATATGTCTCCTCACGCGCCATATATTTTTTTTATAAACTATTTCACATTTGAACAAGGTATCTTGTATATCAAACCGGAGAGTTGTCCTTCATCAACTATCCTTCAAATTACTGTCAGCATTTCTTCCTATTATAATAACTTGAACAACGACTCACTGGTTTCGATGGTTGAGGTTTAAATTATGTTTTATAGTAATTTTTATCATTTCCATTATCAGTATTCTCGTTGACTATTTCATTACTGATCATTTTCCTGAGAGTCTTTGCATCATAAAATCAGAGGATGTTCGACGATAATCATAGGCGTGTCGACGCCGTTGTCATGGAAAGGCGGTGCCTTTTTGATGAAACGATAGAGAAATTTCATAACACTACATTCAAGAATAGGGCCCTTGATGTCAACCGATCGTCAAACAAAATCTGAGCGAGTCGATGACGATCTTTTTGCGCGCATGTTCTAGGGGAACAGCGTGCTATCGTTTTGTCCAAATGTCTGTCATTTTCGATGATTGAGCCGAAAATGGTCTCAAATAACTAGATTGGACTCACTGATGACGAATCCGGTGTCAAAATCGATTCTGTCCGGCCGGCCGGCCGTGGACACGATAACTTTCGAAGGGAGTGAGCTAGCAACTTGAAACTTTCAGGGTAGGTCGCGCATTGGAATGCCGCGGTTAAGTTCGTTAATGGGCCAAATTGGTCGAATAGTTTCGGAGTTATATCCACTTGAAATTTTGAAGGTATTTATTTTTTATTTCAGAAACTACCTGAGCGATTGAATTCAAACTTGGCAATTAGGTGGAACATAACGACGCGCAACTTTGAGCAAATTTTTTTTTCGAAAACTGTTTATCATATCTGGAAAAAAATTCAACTCGGACTTTGAGCTTAATATTTTACAACAGTTTACCAAATTTCAGTTCGATACGATTAGGAGTTTTGGAGATATCTGGGAAACATATGTCAAATTTCGAGGTTTTTTTCTCGATATCGTTGCTTTTTTCGGTATAATCCGAGAAATACTGATTCAATCCTGATAAAACCTCGCAGCTAGTTTGAAGATGCTGAAAGACATTTTCATTCAAAATTTTGTGATGATCGTGTGATTAGAACAATTTGAAAAAAAAAATTTTTGTGATTTTCCTATCATATCATCCTCATTAAATTCTGTATAAACCTTCGAACTGTAATTTTCCGATGAAGTACTGGATTTCAATTCGATCTGATCTTTATTTTTGGAAAAATTGGGAAACAAAATTTCGAATGGGTATATCTGATGCGGAATCATTGGGTGGATCGGAGTTTTTGATGGAGTAAATGTGACGTCATGTTGATATCAATTACCCAGAAATAATTTCCGCTCAATTTTCATTTCGTGTTAGTTTTTTTCGTTAGCACAGTTCAGACAAAAGAAATTATTTGAGTGGGAATATATATAATTAGCTCAGATTAAGCGAGACTTTAGAATTTTTTTGTAAGATATTTAACTTCATATTTCACTCAAATGTTTCAAGGCTTAGATGATTAAAGAGAAATAGTCAAAAATTGAGAGTGATAAATAATTTATTTGCTTATTAGGGAATAATAATTTTATGTTTGAAATTCGCAGTATTCCATGATTACTTCGGAAGGACCTGAACATTCCATAGCCCTTCTACCCAAAACCAACCGATATAGAGCAACTCTTCATTTCATTCACCTCATTCGGCTACTTGTGATTTCAAATTCGTTTTTTTATTCCAACAATGTAAGGCCTAAACTTCTAAACCGAATAACAGGAACCTCTCGAACCGAATCCAGCTCGAGAAAGTGATACCATCTCTTTCTCTTCCAGGGTGAAAACAGCATCCCATTTTCGATTCCTGATCACAGGAGAGGCTCATCTTAAGATTTTTCAATTCAGAGTAAATGACCAAAGTTATTGAAGACAGCCAAAGTTGCGGACATAAGGGGATGGCTCTCTTCGTACACTGTTGCCACACTTATCGTGATATTCTCCTATTCAATGAAATTGACGTATTATTTATAAGGTGTTTTCTAGATTTTCACTGTGAATATCTGAGGAAAAAATTTTAAAAATTGGAAAAAAATATTTTACAGAAAACCCCCTTCCGGATTGCAGGATTATAGCTATTTTCAATTCAAGACATTGTCAGTGAAAACCTAGAGAAAATCTGAAAATAATGCAAATTTTTTGTCAATGAATATTTGAAATGAATGAACCCTCGAAACTCACCTTGCTTGTAGCGAAATTCATAACCTGGATTTCAATTCAAACTATGCCAGTAAATGTAGATACAGTACAATCTCGTTAAAATGAACACGCGACCGTATAAACCACTTTGTGATATGAACACCGAATTTTTTGTATTGTCTTCTCTGTAATATGAACAAAGTAGAATCTCACTTCGATGAGCATGTTGTAACTTGTCTATTTTATTCAAAGGAATTTATTCGTTTTCACGATTTATCGTCTGTTATCCATTACCGGTTCGCCCTTTCACAAATTGCCTTGCATTGTTATTTCACGAATATACTATAACCAAGAAAATGGTGAGTCGAAAATTAAGATGTTAAATCTTCATGAGAAAGCCAAAATTTTACAAGAATTCAATTAAGGACTTAGTGTAACCTGACCTTACTGGCGAAAAAATATGGAATTGCTGAACCAACGTTTGTTCCAGAAACTGGAACATGCGCGGAAAAAAAGTCAGCTTCATAAATGCTCAGAATACTGATCCAGAATTAAAAAATGCCGATTAACCAGAAAGCGTTGACATTTTGCGCTAGTTTGAATATCTCGAAATTCAAAGCAAGTGAAGAATGGCTCCAGCGGTTCGAAGGATGTTATAGTGTAAGATTCTTGAAAATGATAGGGAGAAACTTTTACGTCAGCAAAATCTCATTGGTCCTTTTGAAAAAGAATTGAAGAAAGTCATTAAAGACCATGAATTCAACGACAACATCAAATCTATAACGCTGATGAAACAGGATTACACTGGCGATTGCTATACCAGCAGTTCAAGCTTTGAACATAGCCATCAAATGAGCAAAACAGAATACTCTGGATTTGACTGAGGTATTTACCGTGAAAACAAAACATGAAAAAATTATTTTTATCGTGATTGAATGCAGAGGAAAATCAGTCTAAAATAACATAATTTTTCTCCACAAAAAAACGGTCATTATAATTTACATAAATTTCTTTCGAATACGTGATGGCTTTTCGCATTCAATAAACTTTTTGTTACTTAAAGTGTACAATAATGAATGAAAATCATGACTCAGTCGGAAATACAACCTAGAAAACATGTTAAATAATAATTTTCCATGACCTTCAGAAATATGAACAGTTCCTATAATATGAACAAGCCAGAATTTCTTGTGTTCATATTAACGCGATTGTGCTGTACCTATTTTGGGTGTAGTTAAAATCGAAGAAGTTCAATTGTGTCTATAAAATACAACAAATTGAGAAATTGAAGCCGATGAATGCTTGGATTAAGGTAAGCCTACGTGCATCTGGAGCTCAGAATACACAGATTTACTTCTCTATTCTGTAACTTGACTATAGGTTTGTTCGTTGTACCTACATGAACTACACTAATTACACTAACTCCACTGATACTGTTCGGTATGTTTCGTTGTAAACTTGCAAACTGTTCGTTGCGGAAATATTGGAAGTCAGTGTAGTCACAGATTACGTGTGCAGTGCATAGAGTGAGGTTATCTTCTGTGATCGTTATGCGTAAATAGGATTCATAATCATAGACATCTATGGTTGTCTCTGGTTCCTGGTTGGACTTGCTTCTTTCTTTATGTGTGGTTATTTTTGGACGAAATTAAGTTTCATCATATCGTTATTTGAAATGGAATTTTTGTCCGTGACGACTTTAGAAAACCTTTACGATGAATCCACATCACCTCGAAGTGGTAGCGAAAACAAAAAAGCATAGAATTATGTCATCTTGGGTGTGCGTAAATTTATCTGTCATATATTTTCTTTCTGTGAAAATCATAGAACAGAATGAACTACACTAAGTCCACTCATTCAGTTATCTTTGACTACACTCAGCTGCACTGAGAATTGGAAGTCAGTGGAGTTGGTGTAGTGAGTGTAGTTCATGCAGGTACAACGAACAAACCTAATATGTAGAATTCGATGCGATGAAGAAATTGAATTTGATCTCATAGTGATCCCCTACACAATAAAGCCTTTGGATATTCAACAACACATAGGTATTTCAGCAAGTGTTATCTGTGTGAATATGGATCTTTCAAGGCTCATATTGTTGTACTCAGGCCGAGTACAGAAAAATGACAACTGAGAAAATTGTTTTATTCTATAAAAATCTAGATATGTATTAATGTACTACTACTTGAAGATTCACTTTGTAAACTCAGCGTGGGCCATTCGAATCATTCAAATGATATACACATCTAGTTCCTGAGAAATCAGTTGGGGCTTTATTGGCGTCTGAATTCAAAATTACAGCGCCTCGGTCTGGGAACTTATAATCAAATAGCAGTAAGATTTTCTATCGTTTGCTTGTATATTCGATTGATTCAAATTCGATATAATTTATGCGATCCGAAATGTTTCAGGTGGCTTATTTCATGTTTGGAGGGGCTACAAGACCCCCCCTACATTGCCAACTGAAACCGACAACTGAAATTTCCTTGCCCACCAAAAAACACGAATTCTTTAAAATACAACTGGCAACACGACCCAAAGTTCCGTACTTAAAGAGACAGTGGCTTCCGTCTGAAATCATCTCCTTATCTGGCTGCGGGTTGCTTGGAGGCAATTCCCACGTGAGTAAATGGCGATCTCACTTTTGGAATTTCTTCCCGATCGTGCACTCGGGCCAGACATCGTCGAACTCTTGGAGTCAATTAGAGGTAAATGATAAATCTGCTGTCAGCCTAAATTAAAGGATTACAACGAATTCGCTGGTGGTTTTCGGTTTTTTCCATATTGTAATTAAAAGTTCATCAACTTGTGATCCTGATTCCCGGAAATGTAAATGAATCATCAGCGTTTTTTTTTCTGTAAAATATGGAATTTGAAGCGTATGCTCATATTTCGACAGGCTTGTTCTGCACTTTGAATTTGAAAGGAATATCATGATTCAGTAACTTTGATTTAGCATTGAATACCGAAAATTTCCATGACTCAACTGAAATTCACAGATATTCTCGAAATACTACTTCAATACTATTTTCATTCAGGATTTATCCAGGTTTCACTTCCAATATCTGAAAAAAAAACATCAAAATTGAATACAAAATATTATTGATAGAAGACGCCTTTGCAGACTGCGAGATTCGAACCATACATAATTCACAGAAAATGATTCGAATGATTCTTTTTATAAAACGCGCTTGCGCAAAGAGGGATTCAAACTAATCGTCAGGTCCAGATCCTCGGAAAAATGATACCTAATCAATAATATTCATAGTCTATGGATTCGTATTTCAGTACTTTTGTCAAATTGACATTTTCCAAAATGTCAGCAACCCATATTCACTGAAATTTCTCGATTTACACCACTTAGATTGTTTGTTTATGTCACAACTGAAACTGAGGTGAAATGATTGATAGGGTGTATCTACACTGTTAGTCGGAGATTAGTTGATTCTTGGAAATTCTGAATATTCTTCAGTAACGGATTCCTTACTGTTAATCTTAGATATCTTTCTTGAATTGCCTTTTAGAATCTACATACGTGAAATGGGAAATTTTTTAAGGGGGTTAAATTTGGCATGTAAAAGCACTTGCAAATATTGAACAATGTTTTTTGGGGTCAATTACTATCAGTGAGGTAAATAATTGACCCATCACCATTCAATAGAAATAATTATCTATACACTGTTATTTATGAGGCAAAACCATAAATAACGTTATCATCTAATTATGCATTCGAATGAGAATATAAATACTACTCGAAAAAAAAATCCTCCTTCTACAGTGTTGAATTTCAACGAAAAAAGAAAAATAAGGTATCAATTGTGGTCTGTTGTACTTTCATTGATTGTATTTAACTTATTCCACAATAACTTTCCAAGAAATAGACCAACAGGCATACAATAATCTAAATATACGTGGATATTGAATCGACAGGTTGAATTCGTCAATGGGCAAGATTCGCCTTATAGTTTTCGAGATATTTTCATCAAAATTTTGGTTTTTATTTCCTCGACAACTGAATAAATACTGATGTGGTTGAATTTAAACATGGTAATCAGTTGGGAGAAGCTAAACTTGTGCAGACTTTCGCGAGAATCCTATATTAGCCTAAATGAAAAGATTGATATTTCTCAAAATCTCTTTTACAGTCGAGCACCGAACTTCAGTTCGAACGGATATGGGTTTAACAGTTTAAAAACTCTCGGGTAGTCCACTCACAGGCTCTCAACATTTCGTACACAAGTTTTGTATCGTTTCTGTTCTGGTCGATCTCTCCGTACCTGGAATACAAAAGGGTTGTTGTTTTCTATTTTGTATATTTGTTAAGCTTTTTTCTTTGATATTTTCTCCCTTAGACAATAGATTTAAAGCAGTATAACATGCTTCGAAGCCTCCCGAGAAATATAACTGGTTGTTATGTTTGTTAAGGTAAATAACATAAGAAGAAGAAGAAGTGTTCTATGGTTGGAGTTAACCTTTCTGTCAATTATTCCATTGTAATATATACGCACAATAAAGAGGTTATAAACATACATGTTACAATTGCTTGCTAACGAGATCATATATCATAATATACAGTTATTAAAATATTGACAGTGAAAATATTATACTTCACATTCCTTCCAAGAATTGAAGTAATTCAGGGAATTACTTCCTACCAAAATCAATAATTGGCGACGAGGATTCTTAAGGATTGAAAATCCTAGGCAAGATCTTCACGTGCTACCAAATCAACTATTTTGAATATGGCAAGTATCCAGACTGCATTCAATATAGAACCTTTCAATCCAAATTGCCAAAAATATAGTCGTTGGTATCAAAGACTTACGACTGCATTCAACATCTTCGATATTAAAGATGATACAGTGAAGAAGCAGTATGTTCTACATTATGTTGGAGCCGAAGTTTACGACAAACTATGCGACCATTTTACACCACTCGATCCGGAAGCTCGTACATTATCTGAACTCAATGAAGCTCTCAAACTAATGTTTGAGCCTACGCAGTTGGAAATTTCCGAAATATTCAAGTTCAATAAGAGGTATCAACTAGAGGGGGAATCTGTGAAGGAATACGAACTTCAATTGAAGAAATTGTCAGCAAATTGAAACTTTGGGCAGTATTTAAATAAAGCAATCAGAAATCAATTCGTCTGTGGGCTAAGAAATGCTAGGATTCAAAGTCATCTGCTGGAAATCAGAGACCTCACATTAAGCAAGGCCGTGGAAATTGCCATAACCATGGAAACCTCAATACGAGATGCTGAACTTCTACATACACCAAACAAATCGTTTGTTCAAGCAGTCAATCCAACCAGGAAACCTCCAGCTGTCAAGAAATACACTCAGCCTTCAAATCAGGGGAAAACTACAAGTTTCACCAAAAAGCAGATAAGTACTAACAAACCAAACTTTTCAAATACGTGTTGCTACAGGTGTGGTTCAAAAAATCATTGGGCGAACCATTGTAAAGCTAAAAACCTTCAATGTGAATTATGCAAAAGAAAAGGTCATGTTGCTACTGTTTGCAGAACTGCACACGTAAATGAATTGTCTGGTGTTAATACAAGAAAATTTACAATTGATCTAAATGTTAGTGATAAAATCATTAAGTTTGAAATTGATACAGGAGCAGGGGTTACAATAATTGGTAAAACCCTTTTTCAAAAATTATTTCCGTCACTCACAATAATGCCAAGCGATTTAAATTTATATACTTATTGTTCAACTAAAATTAAGGTGTTTGGTTATGCATGGGTGCAAGTTACATTTGAAAATACTTCTTTCAGAATGAAACTTTATATAGTAGATACTAATAAGCAACCTTTGTTAGGTAGGGATTGGATAAGATCTTTGGAAATTTTTACATCGAGCTCACAAAGTATTCATTCACTAAATAGTAGTTCTGAGGTAGATAAATTATGCAAAGTTTACAGTTGCCTGTTTGATAATAAAATAGGGAAAATTGAAGGATTTCAGGCTAGGCTCCATACAAAGAATAATATTTCACCAGTCTAGACCTCTTCCATTTTCAATAAAAAATAAAGTTGAACAGGAGATAGACAACTTGGTACAAAATGGTGTCCTTGAAAAGGTAAACACATCACAGTGGGCAACTCCTATAGTACCTGTGGTCAAATCAAATGGAAAAATTAGAATATGCGGAGATTACAAAATTTCAGCAAACAAAGTACTTATTGTGGATGAACATCCTTTACCTACTATAAATGAATTGTTTGCAACCATGTCTTAAGGAGAGAAGTTTACAAAACTTGATATTCAAAGTGCCTATTTGAATTTAGAAATTAATCCTGATAATAGGGAAATCCTCACATTAAACACGAGTAAAGGTCTGTATAGACCAACACGCTTAATGTATGGTATTTCTTCGGGTCCTGCTATTTGGCAGAGGTCGAAACTCTTTTGCAGGGAATTTCAGGGGTCAGTGTCTTCTTCGATGACATAAAAATTTCAGCACCTCACGATGCTGAACATTTGAAAACTCTCGAATTGGTATTTGATAGACTTAAACAAGCCAATTTGAAATTAAACTTTTCGAAATGCAAATTTCTCGCAGATAAAATTGAGTATTGTGGCTACGAAATTGACAAAAACGGCGTTCATGAATCTGAATCTAAAATTCAAGCCATACAAAGTATGCCCACTCCTAAAAATAAAACTGAACTAAAGAGTTTCATAGGATTAGTCCTTTATTACGGTAAATTTTTGGAAGATGTAAGTACCAAATTACACCTGTTGTACCAATTACTGAAGAAGGATTCTCATTGGAATTGGAACAGTAAATGTATGAAAGCATTTGAAAACATAAAACGAGAAATCTCCTCTGATTTGGTCCTTGCTCATTTTGATCCGAACCTTCCAATTATTCTTGCTACAGATGCTTCACCCTTTGCAGTGTCTGCTGTTCTTTCCCATAGATACCCAGATGGATCAGAAAGACCCATTAGTTTTTCATCCAAAATTTTAAATGATACTAAACGTAGGTACAGTCAAATTTCAAAGGAAGCTTATGCAATGGTGTATGGAGTATCCAAATATTATCAATATCTATATGGTACAACCTTTACACTTATTACAGATTCCAAGCCACTTATCAATATATTTTCGCCAGATAAGGGATTACCCGTACTTACAATGTCTAGAATGCAACACTATGCAATTTTTTTGCAAGCATTCAACTATAAAGTTGAATACAGGAATACAAAGGTACATTCAAATGCGGATTCCTTATCACGTTTACCCGTTTCAGATAATTTTGATTTAGCTTCCGCTGATAGATTTGGAATCGAAATAAATTTTTTACAGAATTCATATCACGAATCTCAATTGATAGAAAATTTACCTGTTACTGCAAAAAACATCAGTATAGATACAAAAAACGACCCATCAGTTCTGAAATTGTTACAATATTTAGAAAATGGGAAAATAATATCCAACAAAGATAGTTTTGGTATACCCCTTCATGAATTCGATTTAGTTAATGGGTGTATTACAAGAGGTCAAAGAATTTTTATCCCTACACCTCTCAGGAAATCTATTCTGAAAGAATTACATTCCTGTCATAGTGGGATTGAAAAAATGAAGGCATTAGCAAGGCAGTATTGCTGGTGGCCTGGGATAGATGTTGACATTGAGAGTGTATCAAAAAATTGCTTCAATTGCAATCTGAACAAAAATCGGGAGAAAAAAGTAACCCATCTTTGGGAAGAATCAGAGTATCCCTTTCAAAGAGTACATATTGACCATGCTGGACCTATGTTCAATAATGTTTACTTACTATTAATCATAGATAGTTTTTCTGAATGGCCAGAAATTCATGGAGTGAAAGACCTCACATCTAAAAGTACAATTGGAATATGTAGGAAAGTATTTGCACAATTTGGCATACCTGAGGTTATTTGTTCAGATAACCACAGTTGTTTTAGTTCTTGTGAGTTCAGAAATTTTATTCGTTCTAATGGAATTTTCCTCAAACACAGTGCTCCTTATTTTTCATCAACAAATGGACAAGTTGAACGTTATGTTCAAACAATAAAAAAAGCTTTAAGGTGTATGAATTGTAATGCAGAAAATTTAGAATATTATATTCAAAACTTCCTGTTACAGTATAGAAAAACTCCACACTCAAGTACAAAGTTGTCTCCTTCTATGTTGATGTTCAATAGGGATTCTAATCGGAAACCTGTAGATTTTCGAGATTTAGAAGTTAATACTCGAGTTTCTGTTAGAAATTACATAGGTAAGAATAAATGGGATTTTGGCATAATAATTAATAAATTTGGGAAATTACATTATTTGATTAAATTGGATAATGGCAAAGAATGTAGGCGTCATAGAAGCCAGATTACTAAAATTGGAGATGATACTCCGTTACAAATTGAAATTCCTTCATATCCTAAGGTAATTAACCCATACAACTCTGATAAGTCACATGAAAATGATGAAATTACGACTTCCAAAAGTTCTATTCAGCCTGATCTATCAGATTTAGGAAATGAAACAAATAACCCTGAGACTACTAGTAATTTACCTGATACTTATGTTCAATTAAGAAGATCAAAGAGAGAAATCCGTAAACCTGATAGGTTTGGAGATTATGTATCATATTGAATAATTATTGTATTATAGATTAGCTACTCATATTGAAAATATTGTATAATATATTGTGAAGCGAATAAATTGTATAGATTTAGTGAGGAGAGAAAGTGTTATGTTTGTTAAGGTAAATAACCTTAGAAGAAGAAGAAGTGTTCTATGGTTGGAGTTAACCTTTCTGTCAATAATTCCATTGTAATACATACGCACAATAAAGAGGTTATAAACATACATGTTACAATTGCTTGCTAACGAGATCATATATCATAATATACAGTTATTAAAATATTGACAGTGAATATATTATACTTCACATTCCTTCCAAGAATTGAAGTAATTCAGGGAATTACTTCCTACCAAAATCAATACTGGATATTTGTAGAGAAGGTTTGGACCTTGATTACGGAAGCCAAATACGTGAATGAAGAAAATCCAACCAACTATTCTGCATATGTACAAATTCAAAATTTTATTTTCCGAATATTTCCAAAAATACACATTAGATCGAAATCAAATCCAGTATTTGATTTGAAAATGGCTACCCGAAGGTTTGTCCAGACTTTCGTGGGAATAGAATGATGAATGGATCGCAGAATATAGAATATTGAAGAAAAATATTTGAAATAATTTCTTCAAATTGTTCCCATGACATGATCAATACGAAATTTCGCACGACGTTGAACATCAGCATTCTCAAATTAGTTACCAACAAATTTTCCTCATAACTCGAATCGTTGATTGCGACAGCTGCTGCTCGACTGATGATTTTGATCGTAGCAGTGTCTCACCCAATGAACTAATAATATATTATTAGATCATTGGTCTCACCACGAACTCCACAGGGCGTTGAGTTGTCCTCAGTATTAACTTGCACAAGCGAACCTTCTGAAGTTTTTGGCACCTGCTCAGTGTTTTTTGTGAGTCTCAATGTATTCCTTCAGTTTTTAGGCAATAGAACAATAACATATTTTTCAATGATGCATGAATTCAATCTTGTTGTAGTTCTCCCCTTTTTATATTTTGTAGTTCAGAGTGATGATACGAACTATCAATCGAAGAATTTAATATGTTATCAATGTAAGGAAAGCATAAATGACTCTGGAGACTGCAAACTTGCATTAGGACTAAACGACACATGTAATGATGGGACGATGTGCTACCAATATCGCTTGAGAGAGGCAGGCATTCAGTGGTTTTAAATGGAATAACAGGCTATAAAGCTTGGTTCCTGAGAGGCTGTACTAACGATTAAAATATATATAACAACAAATGGTTCTACGAATGTGAAGTGTGCACAAAGGATAGAGGCAATAGAGAAAAAATTGTTGATGCAAAAAAGTTATATTAAACATCATTATTTTACACAATGGTTTATTATTTTCACATCGAAAATGGAGATCTCCCAAGTGGGATGATATATACGCGTTTACAGTCACGATGGCGATGGCGATCAGATAATTACATCGAACTCGTTAAGCAACACAGTTAAGCAGTTAAGTTGCGACCTAGCTGCGTTCATACGCGATTGCATTTGGTGAATGAAAAATGACAGTTGCTATGAAGGTTTCAATAGACACTGTGACAATAGTTCGCGATTTTATGGTGTACACAAGGTCTTTCACCATAAGCTGGATAAACATAGGGGGTGATCCGAGTAGTGACGTCAATGATTTTTTTTTAGATTCCTCACCCCATGTATGTTACGTGATTTCTTGTAGTTTTTGAGTTATCATTTTTAGTATTTTTTTCAATTCATTATGCCAACGAGGTTTCAAAATTCGTATCTTTTTATGTAGTAGGTATCTTGCCGAATTTTTCTGTAGAGTAGTCTCCCTGAATGTTATTTTGATAAAAATATCTCAGCTTCCTGAAATCACTCAAAGCTACTAAAAAAAGGCTTGAAAGTCAGCAATTCAGTTTTTCGTAGGATTCCCTCGAACATTCAATATAAATTTGAAAATACAAAAAATGGTTTTCATAGTTTCTGGCGTTTAAAAACTTTGCACGGTCCTGAACTACCGAAATCATGAGGAAAAATAGTTCTTTATTGGCCATTTTCTGCTGTAATCGTCCATCGATTGCGGAGTGGCTCAAAATCATTGGAAAACGAGTAAAGTTATTTTTCTACTTCTCATCATTCTTATGGCAAATTAAACTTGAAAATGTGACCTTAAGTAAGTTGATTGAAATTCTTGTGAAATAATTATTGAAGCTCGTTCTTTTTACATTTAGATTTATCGGGCGTGCAGGGCCTGTTTAAGCGCGACCCTTCGGTATTTTAATGGACTGAAATTTAACAATGAAATTGAAATGAATATATCAAAGAGAAAAAAAAAAGATATCACCAAAGCAATAAAATGGCTCACTTTTCTCCTGTATATCGACCATACACTCTCGTCTGACACCTCAAATTTTCAAAATCTTCCAAATCAACGATTTTCACGATCTATCTCTTCAAACGACGATAAGACGAATGTTCTTGTTTCGACAGTTTTTCCAACATGTGTACGGATCGATCGACGTTGCCAAACATAAATACTCTGGTGAAAATCAAAGGAAAAAAAAAAAAACATTGGTTCATTCGATTTTTCCATTTACGCGAATCCCTAACATTTCCGCTCACCAAAATATGGAAATATTTTCCAATAAACAAATATATGTATGTGAAGTGATTGGTTCAGGGACATTTTTTCGGGTGAAACGTATGATTCCAGGACATTTGTATAGTTCAAGGACTGACCTGGAAGTTTTTTATGTAATTCGAATAGTTTGAGGACGTCCCGGAAGTTTTTTATGTCGATTGTATACTTCCAGAACACGACATTTTCTCGGGTAAAATGTATGTTTCAGGGACACTTGTATAGTTCAAGGACTGACCTGGAAGTTTTTTATGTAATTCGTATGGTTTGAGGACTCACCAGAAGTTTTCACGAATTGCGTGAATAATTTTATATGTGTGTCAAGTCTATTAAACCTACGAAAGAAAGTTTTGCAGTTCATATTATTTTTCCCAAAAGAGCATACCAATATCAATTAACAGATATTTTATTGGCTTACCGTCGAAAAATTTTATTTGCCGAAATGCTAATGTCTACACTACGGAATAATTGTTATATTCATTAATGTGGGTTAATCGATAATCTCGATGATGTCTTGATCTAAGCTCCACTTAGTTCCTCACAATGAGTACAGCTGACATCCCCACTTATTGAGGGAATGCGCTCTGTCACATATATATAACAATGAACGCAACTATTATGTATGTTCTCAAAAGTCTCTATTTCTTAAACACATATGCAAAATCATAACTTCCGACTCCAAAGAAACACTATTCATAGCAATTCTAACCAAGCAACAGCATAAATAAAAGAACTTGTCCTCCATTCAGAATCTCAATGTAAAGAAGAGTCTGCAAATAGTTGAGTTCCAGATCCGGCCGGCCGTCAACACGGTAACTTTCGAACGAAAAAAGATAGCCCAAGTAGCACACGAATATTGGTCCAATATTGTGAAAATATTGGCACAATATAGTTTTTCAATATTGGCCAAAAAAAAATGTTGACATTCTGCGATATTGACCCAATATTCGAAATCAGTATTGGTCCAATATTACAGATCAATATTGGCTCAATATTAGAAATCCTTATTTGCCCAATATAGTTATTCAATATTAGCCAGAAAAAATGTTGACATTCTGCAATATTGGCCCGAAATTTGAAATCAATATTGGCCCAATATACATAGTTCTTGTTTTCATATTGGCCAGAAAGAATTTTTGATATTCTGCAATTTGCCAATTAGCCAATATTCAAAATCAGAATGGACCGAATATAGTTTTTCAATATTGGCTAGAGGAAAATGTTGATACTCTGCAATATTTGAAATCAATATTGGCCGAATATTGGAACCCAATATCGGACCAACGTTGGTTACCAATATTGGACCAATGTCAGTTATCAATATTCGTTCAATATTGAATACCAAAATTGCTGCCCAATATTGTATCGATATTGGAGGTCCCATATATTATTTTTCATATTGCAAATGAAAAAAATGTTGACATGCCATCAGAGCTGTCAGAAAAAAATATCTTAGTTACTTTCCAGTACCTTAGATACTTCAAAGTATCTAAGTTACTGTATCTTAGTTCCCCTTTACGCACTTGTACTGGGGTACAGCGCGTTATCATTTCGTCACGATGTCTGTAATTTTCGAATTTTAAACCGAAATCGATCTCAAACGTCTAGGTTGGACTCATTGATGAAAAATCCGTGGTCAAAATTGATTCCATAAAATGTCTTAAATAGACCAGCTCCGCACTTTTCGAAAAACTGGGTTTCAACGGCTGAAATAGATTGTGCTATACATATACTGAGTTCCTCTTATTTCCCGAGAAATCATAAATGAAGCATTACCTTCTGAAAATAAAGTGAAAAAATTCGGGTAACATTTGTGCTGACTTGTGCCGTAAATATGTTTAAAAAATTGCACCGGGTTTCCCGGGAAATCGCGAAAGTGAAAGTAAGTGAGCCCAGCACTTTCGTTTTTACGCGCTTGTTTTGAGGAACAGCGCGATATCGTTTCGTCACAATATCTGTGATTTTCGAATTTTGAATCCTTGCTCAAATTCAATTGTGTCCGTCCGGCCGTTCGGCCGTCCGTATGTGTCTTAACTTTCGAAGGAAGAGACCTAGGGACTTGAAATTATTAGATTAGGTTGGGAGTCCAAATATCTTGGTTAAATTTGTTAAAGGGTGAAATCGGTCAAATAGTTTCGGAGTGCCCATTTGAAGATTTTAGGTTAATTCCTCTATATCTCATGAAGAAATGATTCGATCAGATTGAAACTTTGTATATAGTTTTGAAATACCAACGCGCAACTTGTTACAACATTTGAAGTGGATTCAAATGTAAGAAGATCAAAACAAAATATTCATTGTGAAATTTTTGAAATTTTCGTTGTAAAATTTTTTCTCCATAAATATTGACTGAATTTCAACGAAATTTGGCACAAATCTTGAAATCAGTATTTCTAAACAACTTTCCAAATTTCAATTTGATCCAATGTTTTCTTTGGGAGATATTCCAACGTTATACCCCCAATAGCTCACTCAAGAAGTACGAATACAATCAGATTGAAATTCCGTAATCAGTTCAAGAATACCAACGCGCAACAAGATGCAAAAGTTTGTGGTGATTTAATTGATGAATGTTTTACGGAATGTATGAACAGATCGTTTTCTTCGGGGACCATTAATTACATTTCTATGAAATTAGTAACAGATCTTTAGGTCAATATTTAACAACAGTATTTGAAATTTCAATTCGATCCGATGTTAATTTTCAGAGATATTGGAAAAATAATATGTCAAATTTCGAGGTTATTTCCTTCATCTTATATATCAGAATGAAACTTGTTGAAGAATACGGGGACCACTTTATACAAAATAATTGTGGAGTCCGTTTCGATGAATGAACGCGAAGAAAATATTTCTTCGAAAGAATAGTTTTTTTCGGTAATTTTCATCAGATTTCAGTGAAATTTTGCACAGTGCTTCAAATTTGAGTTTGATCTGATATGTATTCTCATTCATGGCATTTTTAAATTTGGTTATTTTTCCAATATCTTAAAAAGAACTAATGCGATCAGAAATGAACTTCCTAGTTAGTTGAAGAATACCGACGAGCAACTATATGCAACATTTCGTGGGGATGGTGCGAGTAAAAAATTGAAATCAAAGATGATTATAAAATTTTTCAACTTTCCAAACACAATTAATTTGGAAAATTTTCATCTGTTTTCAAACCTCCATCTGTTAGAGAACCTCACAGACCCAGAAGTCAGTGTTTAACAACGATGTTCAATTTCAGTTTGATCCGATATTCATCTTCGGAGATATTGAGAAAAACTATGTCGAATTCTTGAGTTATTTTTTCCTCTTTATCACTCTTATTTATGGATGACCTCTAAAGAGTTGATCCGATCATAATTAAACTGAGTAACTAGTTGGAAACTGCTGATATGCAAATTTTCTGATGATCGTTTCATAAGGTACAATTTGAAGAAAAACGTTTCCATATAATTTATATTTTGCAATCTTCTAATCATATATGTTCCTCACGAAATTCTCAATGAGCCTTCAAACCATCTTCTTTCAGTCAATTATCAATATTAATGCGATCCGATCTTCATTTTTGGGATAGGTATATCTGGGAAATCATTGCGTGGTTTTTATCAGTTCGCGAATTCGGTAACGTTACAAAACGCTCCACTGTCGATTTCAGTTTCCATCGCGAAAATACGTCATACTAATAATTTCAATTCCAATCGCAAGCAAAAACGCCTTACTGGAATTATATGATCGGTCGCTAAAAAACGCTCTTCGCTTTGACGGTTGAGTGTGTGTTTCGCATGCGCTTGCTAGAGTTTAACGAATAAACGAACTTCGTAATCCGCATTATCATTTCGTCACGACGTCTGTAATTTTCGAATTTTGAGCCAAGATTGGTCTCAAACGACTAGGTTAGACTCACAGATGAAGAATCCGTGGTCAAAATTGATTCTGTCCGGCCGTCCGTGTGTGCGATAACTTTCGAAAGAAAGGTCTTGAAATTCTCAGGTTAGGTTGAGATCCTGAATATCTCGGTCAAGTTCATTAATGGGCCAAACCGGCCGTATGGTTTTTGTGCTACAGTCATTTGAAATTTTGATTTTTCAATAACTCGAAAAATATTTATCTTATAGAAATGAGACTTGGTTGGTAGAAGATAGAATATGAAGAATTATTAATAGCAAAATTTGAAAAAATAAAAAATTTTTCTTCGGAAACTTTCATATTTCATTCAAATTTCAATCAGATCTCTAAACCTCCTCTTCATAAATGAGTAATTTAATTCATCCCAATCAGACTTCCTCATTTTCCTGAGAAATGAATCAATAGAAAAATTCAGGAACGGAACAGTCGAAGATGTTCCACATACACCAGTTTTTTCAGTCGTCCCCAAACGAAATGGTCAATATAATTTACATCGGGGGACCTTGTTAGCCAAGAAATAGTAACTTGTCTCCCTAGCCATCTGGAAACGTATGTTCAATTTAGCTGCTGGCGGACAGCAATCGAAAAATGTGGAAGTTTTGTGAATTTAGATTGCACAAAATAATTTGTTGGAAGTTTAGGAAATTTGTAAAATTTTCTAGCTCAGAACTGATTAGTTCTCAATAAATGACCAAATAGGGTGTTCAAACCCAAAAAACAAATTAAATTGGGAAATTATCAGAAGCCAATCCTGAAAACGGTACTGAATTAATAAAATGCTGTATTATGTGCAAAGGTGATATCTACTCTTGCTCCTGATATTGAATTCAATGAGAAAATTGTTATGTGAAGCTAAGCGGAGATAATCACTGATATTCATTATTCAATTGAAAGTTTCACGTGAATGTTGAGAAGAATCTTCAATATTCCCTGAAAATGTCAATTGATTCGAGATAACCGTTCAAAAGTCGGGTCGAAATTTTCATTAAAACCGAAAACCACCCTGTATAAAATTCATGGATAGAGAAAGGCACTTTTAAATGGTCATTTGATAATCACCTGAGTAGTCTGTATACGTAGTAGGAATATGTACAGTTCCTCGTTAGTCACCCTGTATAGTGTTTTTTTACTCCTATATATAGCAGGAAAAGTGAATTTCGGTGATAGGCAAGTTATAATTTGGGAAAAATTTTATTTCACTATTACTATTCCAGTACATAAATTCGTCAGCTTTTACGTAATTCATATCTGCGATAAACTTGCGTAAAATAAGTTAAAAATTCTCCAACAATTTAAATATGGGTAATATTGACACAATTTATATTCCGGAATATTCAGCATAAATCTTCTTGCTAGGTATTTATTTCTTTTTTCTGTTGGTTTACAGCATAGGTAGTGAGGCGCAAGCAAACGATGTAGCACTGAAATTCGAAAACTAACCAACAAAAAAGTGAAGCTTCCAAAATAAAAAAAAAAATCTTCAAGGTGTCGATTGAATTCGTGTGTAGGGGGCATTGATAATAAGTTGCTTGAAATTTCAGCTATGTAGCATACATAGCCGATTTTGCCTATTGAAGAACTTAGCCGAGATATTCGGGCTCCAAACCTAACCTGTGAATTTCAAGACTATAGGACTTTTCTTTCGATTGTTAGAGTGGCGATGGGAGGACAGCCGGCCGCCTGGACAGAATTGAATTTGACACCGGATTCATCATCAGTGAGTCAAACCTAATCTTTCAAGACCATTTTTCGGTTCAAAATTCGAAAATTGTAGACATTTGGTCGAAATGATAACGCTCGTGTTCCAATAGAACGACCGCCTAAAACCCTGCATCCAAAGAAACTCAACTTCAACTCGTAGTAATGATTTAAGAATATTCATGTTTTTACACCGAATCGATGCGCTGTGAATGATAAAATTCCGTCACAAATTTTTTTATGCATAGTCATTTTGATTTCATTTTGCATGTCACTAGCTATCTAATACTATATTCATTTCGGGATATTCAAAGGCAGAATACTGAAAATGTAACAATCTTAAGACGTGAGAATAAATCAAAATTTGGGAACCTGCAACAAGAGTTAAGACACAGCCAGCACCGGCCGTCGTAAATCTTAAATTGTGATAACGATTTCTTTTATATTATCAAATCAAGCCGCTCATCCGCAGACAATTATGAATAATCCACTGTTGCTTGCTATGATTTTTCCTTCTAAATAATACAATAACACTGAAAAATTGAAAATCAGGGTAGATTTTGTCTCCGTATTAGTATATTTACGGATAACGTTAGAACCAGCAATCATAAAAACATTGTGCCGCCATGGCTATCAGCCACAATCCTCCGTGTCGGTTTCTGTTACTATTTCATTAGGATTTGTTTTGATGCAGAGATATTTCCAGGAAAAAATGACAACATAAAGGAACGTACATGAAATTTTGTTACGTTTAGACTTTTTCCAGGACATCCCTTCCGCAAGCTTCAGGCGACCAACAGTTGAATAATTTAGGTTTTTCTTCCAGTAGGCAAATATCGTGATTATTACTTTTACACAATCAAATTTAAAGTAAAGAAAAGTTAACTTTTACAGATTAATAAATGTATCCCCATAAAAACGTATTTTTGCGCGCATGTTCTAGGGGAACAGCGTTCTATCGTTTTGTCCAAATGTCTGTTATTTTGGGTGATTGAGTCGAAAATGGTCTCTATCGACTAGGTTGGACTCCCTGATGACAAATCCGGTGCCAAAATCGATTCTGTCCGGCCGGCCAGCCGGCCGTAGACACAATAACTGTCGACAGAAGCAAGCTAGCAACTTGAAACATTCAGGATAGGTTGCGCATCGGAATGCCGCGGTTAAGTTCCTGAATGGGCAAAATCAGTCGAATAGTATCGAAGTTATAGGCACTTGAAATTTTGAAGTTATTTATTTTTTATTTCAGAAACCACTCGAACGATTGGATTCAAACTTGGCAGTTAGGTGGAGTATAATGACGCGCATTTTCGAGCCAGATTTCGTCAGGATCATATTGTCAGTAAATTGAAAAAAGTTTTTTTCGAACTTTTTTTCCAAAAAAATTTTTTTTCCAAAACCATTCATCATATCCGAAAAAAATCCACTCACACTTTGGGCTCCATATTTCACAGCAGTGTACCAAATTCCAGTTCGATACGATCATAAGTCTTGGAGATATCGGGAAAAAATATGTCAAATTTCGAGGTTTTCTTCTCGATATCGTTGTTTTTTTCGGTATCACTCGAGAAATACTAATTCAGTCCTGATAAAACTTCGCAGCTAGTTTGGAGATGCCGAAAGACAACTTAATGCGAAATTTCGTGACAATCGTGTCATTAGAACAATTTGAAAAAAAAAATTCTATGATTTTCTTATCATATCATTCTCATTAAAATCTGTATGAACCTTCGAACTGTAATTTTTCGATGAAGTACTGGATTTCAATTCGATCTGATCTGTATTTTTGGAAATATTGGAAAAATAAAATTTTGAATGGCCTTCGTAATTAAGGTCCAAACCTTCTCTACAAATATCGAGTTTCTAAGTTGTTTCTTTCGGAAGTTATTGTGTTTACGCAGTCGACCGTAAGGCTGACCGTAAACACAATAACTTCTGGAAGAAACTACGTAGAAACTCGATATTTGTAGAGTATGTTTGGGGCTTAATTACGAAGGTCGAATTCGTGAATGGGTAAAATCCGCCCAATGATTCCGTAGATATACCTATGCAAAATTTCATTTTTCCAATATTTCCAGAAATACAGATCAGATCGAATTGAAATCCAGTAAATTATCAAAAAAAAATTTCGAAAAGCACTGCCGTGAAGGCAGCAGCTTTTGCGTGCATGTTCAAATTCGTTGCTGAAGCGGTCATCTACATTGAACATGCGCGCAAAAGCTGCTGCCTTCACGGCAGTGCTTTTTGAAATTTTTTTTTTCGTTCCTTCGTATTCATTTCTGAATAAGTGAGTTTTCACGAATTTACATAATCAAATTAGAACTAAAATTGATTAACTCTTACAGATGAATGAAAGTATCATTATACCCACGTATCTTTTATTCAATTCATTTGTTCCTATTTCTGAATAAGAGAGTTTTCACGAAAGTTCAAAATGACTTGGAAATATACATAGTTGGTGCGATAGCTTCAGAGTATTTGGTGTGAAAATGCTGATGCAACTTTGTGCAAAATTTCGTGATGATTGTGTTCGAAGAGTTCGAAAAAATTTGTGAGGATAATATGAATTGAAGATCACTAAATCTTTCCATCGGGAAGTAAAGCGAATCAATACGTGAAAAGATGACAAATTTGCATTGAATTTGAACATGCCCTCCAGGGATTGGCTTACCAAGCTCTTAATAGAGCTTTGTTCATGAAAAAGTTGCCATCTCTCAAGTCGATTACACACAGTTTTAGTGACTGCACCTTTACAGGAAACTGTAAACTCTCGAACTGGAGATTAGGTTGTATTAGCGTTATTTTTGGAATAAACTTTTCCTTGAGTATACCCAAAGAGATCAATGTGGTTGCTACAGAACTATTATCAAGCTTATCTAATCGTAATCTGGCAGGTATATACCATCACGACAAATATAGGACCTAAAAAAAGACTTCACATTAATGACTGAAAAAGACGTCAACACTTTTGACGTCTGATAGACGTCTTTTCAGTCAACTATCCGAGCAGCTGAATGACCTATGATGACGACTTAACTCTGTCATATTTGTTGCACCACGTCTCTAAAGCCGCGTACAGACACGCGAGCTGAGCGACCTGTGAGGCAAGTTAATTGGGCTGCCTCGCAAGTGTAGACGGTTTTTTGAGCGGGAGCAGAGCGGTGCGCGAGCCGCTAAACTCGATCCATCCGATGTCGGTTTTTACGGCAAGGCAAAAGCATTCCTCAGGCTCAGTTTGGACGGTAAACAAGTGCCGCGGAATGTTTTTACGACCTTTGGAGCACACAGCTGCGTTTCGTGACGCAGACCGTCTTGTTATTTTTCATGGGCGTATCCTTTGCTTGGGAGGGTACAATTGAATTAGCGATTTGATAAATTTGCCGATCGAGATTCGAGCTTCATGAATTGTCGCGCAATTATATTGAAAATTATAATAATTACTATACGGTAGATGAATTATTCTCAGATGAACAATATCAATACCGAGCGTTAGGCACTATGGAAATTAAAACAGTTTCGAGTGAATATGGGTAACAGAGTTATGAATAATAGAATAGTGTGTAACTTATCGATCCATTATGAGATTTGAATAAACAAAGGCTTATAATTCTAGAGAGTATCGATTTCTACTATCGAGTTTTTCGGTTGATTCACAATGAAAATATGACTTTCGTTGTCATATCATTGACAATAATTTCCTAATGTTCAATGTTTCTTGGGGATAATTCGGTCATTTTCAATTTTGCCAAAATATCACAGTTTGCCATATGCATATGTGTTCATGAGAGTTTCATTAACAGACAAATCAAAAGCATCAAAACTCAATATTTTCAAATTAGAACCTTAATTTTTAACCACTATATATTTTTTTTCGGTGAGATTTATTTGGTTTCATATCTACCTACCCAATCAATTCCGAAGAACACAGCTTATGAGAGTTACAAGGGTATCACAGGAATAAAGTCCACCCCCCAAAAAATTTATATTTTCCAAGATATCGGATTAAAATTTTGGATATTGATGCAGCAGATTGTTTCCCGTCGACTGAAATAATTAATGTGTCTATGACTCAAGCGGAGGAGGACACAAACATTTTTGATTTTATTATATAAACTGATGTATATTTTTATATAATCGAATTATTCGTTAAATTTTGAGTGGAATACCATCGAAAAAAAATAATTATTTCAACAAAAAATTTTTTTCCAGAAATTTTTTTTTACCCATTGAATTCGGTCCGATAATAATGCCCGATAATAAATTTTTCCCATTATCACCAATAATTGAAATTTGATTCCTTACTATTATCCTGTGTCTAGTTTCATGAAATTTTGCACGCATATCCTCTGATCATGGATCTGGATTGAGAAAAAATTTCATTTATTTTCTAACCAAGCATAAATTTTTCGATATTTTGATGAAGAATTCGATTTTATAACTTTTCACAAAATTATAAATAGTAAATTACTACAGTGTGTCCACGGATTGGGTGCCGGTAAGGTGTAAATGACGAAAAATGTTCGAGTTATTCTGATATTCTGGGAATCGCTCCTGCTTTGTCTCAAACTAAGATGTTGAGAAAATGAGCCAAATCAATTAATATTCAGGAAGGTTTAGAACTGATGCAATGAAAACTTTTAAGGATAAAGTACCTTTGTTTTAATTTTTGTTTGTAATGATGTTTTCTCAGCATTAAAAGTATTTTATTGTTATGAAAAATTACTACTGATATGTATTTATTTTAAAATCAGCAAAATTTTCGATCATGACAAAATATCCCACGAATCGGATTAACAGAATGTTCATGACCAACTTATAAAGTAAAGGTATACTGATTCATCTAAAAATTGATACGATGTCAAAAACAAAGTGTGTTTTGATGAAAAATGTTTTCTTCATTTTTTTTGGCATTTTACTCATCAAAATATCAGAGTATATCATATGAAGAAATCGAAAGTATAGTCTATTTCCTTTCAAATCGGAAGTCGTAGATACACCTTGTTTATCTTGATGGATGGAAAACAATTAGTACTATCAATGTCTGAAATATAAATCCGATGTCTTGTGAAATGAAGATTTCTTTCATGTGTGAACCTGATTCCTGTAACGCGATACGCCCATGAAAAATATCAAAACTGAAGGAATCACGGGAGGAAGCGATGTTTAGGCTGATATTATTCCTTTGATATTTTGCCGATTCCATGGGCGTACGCATAGTGATAGAGATGATAATGACATTGACTCTGGATATTCGATATTAATAATCATAATAATTCCGAGTTGTCCAAATGAAGAATGAAATGTAAATGAATTGAAAAACGGTCTCATTCGATCTCTAAACCTATCTTTTACCTATAGGCAAGGGGTTATGAGGTGGATATCTCTTATTTGAATGACCAAGCGGTTCAAATTATTAAAAGTATCAATTTCATACTCTCGATTCTTTCAGGTATTCACAATGTGTATAGCTTTTTCTTTGTCCTATCAATGACATAATGCGCACAATCTTTTATATTCCTGTGAATATATAGTACTTTAACTAATAAATAAATTGAATCGAAAATAATTATATTCTGATACACATTTTTGTCCCAACCTGCGCCTCATAAAAAACTAACACCCCTAATCGGCGTATATGGACTACACTGTCTATCAACTTGATCTTGTCTTGAAGACATAGTTAATACGCTGTTATCACACTCGATATTAAAAATGATTAACGTCTGACTACGCCGCTGTACAGACTACTGGATGGATACAACCGAATGGGGCTCGCGAGCCAATGCCGGCTCGACTTGGCCTCACATCTCGCTCAAGCTTGCCTCACTGCGTCTATTTTTCCGCGAGCTTCTCATGAGCAGCTCTGCTCCCGTGTCTGTACGCGGCTCAAATAATAATGAATGACCTTTAAGGGACGACACAATATGGTCTCGGAATGGACGTCATTGTTTTGACGACTAAAAGACGTCTTTTCAAGGTCAGGAAGTCTTGTTTTCAGATGGAGAGGGCACGTTTTGCAATGAAAAATCGCTGTTAAATTTTTTTGGTGTAATCAGAATGATTTTCATTCATCGATACCTTCTCAAAATTGACAAGTATGTTAAGTACTTAGGCGGCCGAGCTTTCTTGGGTTTTCTCATTCGCAGAATCAATGATATACAGGGTTTCACTGAATTGCAGGTACAAACTAAGAGCGAAGATTCCACGCATAAATTTGAGCAGAAAGAGTCCCATAACAATGGACCGCAAACGTTTAATTTTCGAGATACAGGTGGTTTAGGTTTGAATTTATTCCAAGTTTTTTTCCTCGTATCTGCACTTCAAAAGATGATTGCACGATTTTATATAATCTTTATGAATCATTTCTACAGATCAGAAAATATCAGTAAAAACTTATAATGAATTAATTACTACGCAGCTTACAAACTAGATTTTATGGGATTCGAATTTTTTGCTCAAAATCGGAATTAGATATGACAAAACAACAGGGGGTCATAAAATTCAGTTAAACAACGAAGCTTCGTTTAAAAAATTAAAACTAACAGTTGCTCACCAAAAAAATAGGAGGATAATAGGGCACAGTGATCCGGAAAAAATATCACCCTGTTGATTTGCAATCGAAATCGGCATGTCACATTTTGTGAACTCTAAAATGTGATAACTATGTGAAATTTCAGTTCAATATCTTTTAAAATGCAGATACTATGAGAAAAAAAACTTGAAAACATTCGAAACGTCTGCGGTCTCATATTGATGAGGGTTTTTCCTGTGAAGGCCAACCAGACTAAAAAGTAGGAAAAAATTTTATGTTTCAATTCAATCAATTCAACTTACAGTGAAAAGACATGGGGTTGTAACATTCAATATCAAGCACCCCCACGCTTTTTTACTATAAATTGAATTGAATTGAGACTTTCTCATTTTTTATTTCGGCTTGCTTTCAAAGCGTGTTTGATTAGTTTTATGAAAGTATGATTTATTTTTGACAATATTCCTATTAATAGACCGATAAAGCAATTTTGCTGGAGCCGACGACGGGGTTTTCAACTACGAACTATTTTTAAAAAGTAGGAATGCTGCTTCTTCTTTTGAGTGGGAAAAAAACCTCTGCTGGTTGGCCTACTCTGTCAGGTATTAAATTTCAGGGAATGGTGCAAACCAAACCGTCTTTGATAACTCATGTTATTTCCGAGGAAAATCGATCCAAAAAGTTGTTTCCAATGCAAATTTGCGTGACAATCCATAAAGCATGCCATGTCATATATCATACCATGATTTTGCGTTACAAACGGAAGCTGAAATTTCCAAAATGAAATATCATATATGATAATGATAAAACACCGTTCTTTATTCTTTATTTTGGCATTGCATAATTGTAACATATGTCATATGACATGACATATCATGTCAGATGACATATGACATGGCGTGGTCCATGATATATGTTGCGTTCCGATATTTCCAATCAGTACTTGCCAGTAACAGTAATTTCGAAACGCTTCGTACTGACACGAAGAATTACCAAAGCACTGCCAGTAAAATCGACTGTCAAAATTTACTGACAAGTACTGGCCAGGAATATCGGAACTCAACTATAGTATGCTATAATGACATGTCGAGTACACTGTCATGCTATATCAAACGTAACGTGATCTCGAATGTCATCTGACAAGATATATGCCATATGACATTATGAGACATTCGACATGACATGATTCTTATTGACTCATTCAACTATGGTTGAAATTACATATGTATATGTACACGGTATGGATTACATACTTTGCCTGTATTGGAAAATCGTGTTTTAACCTATATTTTTTCCATTATTTCCGAATAACCTATGTGACATATAATAGAAATAATACATAAGCTCTTGTTTATTACTTCACAAATTCGTTTGCCAATGGAGTGTCCTGGAAGAATACCATTTTTCCCAAAACTCTTTGAATTTGAAACGGTTATATTGATTCTCATTTTTCGGATATTAATGGAAACCCCAACATATATATGACCAAATTAACCTATATACTCTTATTAATCACCTCACATATGCTTTTGCCATTGGAATGTCCTGGAAGAATACTGTTTTTTCCAAAACTCTTTTGAATTTAAAACGGCTGTATTGATTCGAATTTTTCGGATATTAATCAAAATTCCAACATATATATGACCAAATAAACCTATATACTCTTATGTATAACTTCACATATTCATTCCCATGAAATGTCCCGGAAGTATACTGTTTTTCCTGAAACTCTTTTGATTTTCAAACGGCTGTATCGATTCTTATTTTTTGGATATTTTCGCAACACCCAACATATGTATGACTTAATTAAGATATATACTCCTCTGTTTCACTTCACATATTCGTTTTCCAATGAAATGTCCTGGAAGTATACTAATTTTCCCAAAACGCTTTTGAATTCCAAACGGCTCTATTGATTCTCATATTTCGGGTATTTTTGGAAACCCCAATATATATATGACCAAATTAACCTATATACGTTGATATACAAAATGTGTCCCTGAAGTGATCATATCACAAACATATATATATATATATATATATATATATATATATATATATATATATGTCTAAAGATCACTTCCAGGACTGAAACAGCGATTGACTCGATACTTCCAAGACTTTCGATGAGTTCCAAGACGGTCTTGGAAGTTTTTTATATGTTATGGTGAGTTCCAAGACGGTCTTGGAAGTCCATTGTCTTGGAACTCTATGATCCTCAGCTCCAATAAAAGCAGGTCTCATTAGAGCTGAGAATCATACACTTCCAAGACACTGGACTTCCAAGACCGTCTCGGAACTCACCATAACACCCTTAGATATAAAAAACAGCTATCCACAAATTTTGGGAAATTTTTGCAGTGGTTTTATTTTAGAAACCTAAAGAAGCACTAACGTGAGGTCAGGGCTTTTGCGCGCTTGTTCCGTTGCCAAGGCGGTCAACTTTACAAGTATTGATGGTCATCACGAAATGCTGCATCAACCTCAAGCTATAAATTTCGATCAAGTACTATATTGCATTTCGATCCAAATTACCCAATGGTTATACCTCTCTGAAGAATAATTAGCGAATTTAAGAATTCGATCTTTTTAATTAAACTGAAAACCTACTCTACAAAGATATTTCCTTTGTCGATTCTTCCTAAAGTTAATGTGCCTGCGGCCGGCCAAATCACTGATAGTGAACAAAACAACTTCAGGAAGAATCTACTCAGTAGCTTGATAATTGAAGAGTTGGTTTGAAGTTTAATTACGAAGGTGAATTAGGGAAAACTATCGAATGATTCCGCAGATATTCCCTCTCAAAATTTTAGTTTCCCGATATTTCCAAAAACATAGATCGAATCGTCTTTCAATGGAAAATGCCACCTTGAAGTTTCAGCCAAATGGGGTCTACAGAAGAATGAGCAAAATAACTCTCTCCATTTAATGCAGGAGGCCTCCCTAATTTTTTTGCTCATTGTTCTGTAGACCCCAGTTGGCTGAAACTTCAAGGTGGCATTTTTCATCCATCTATGTTTTTGGAAATATGGGGAAACTGAAATTTTGAAAGGGTATATCTGCGGAATCATTCGATAGTTTTCACTCATTCGCCAATTCGGCCTTCGTAATTAAACTCCAAACATACTCTACAATTATCTTGCTACTGAGTAGATTCTTTCGGGAGTTATTTTGTTCACTATCAGTAGTTAGGCCGGCCGTAAGTAAATACTTCAGGAAGAATCGACATAGGAAATGTATTTGTAGAGTAGGTTTTCAGTTTGATTAAGAAGGTCGAATTCTTTAATGGGTTGATTTTGCCAATTATTCTCAAGATAGTTATACCCATTGAAAATGAGGGATCGAATTGCGATCTAGTACTTGATCGAAAATTATAGATTGAGGTTTATGCCGAATTTCGTGAGGACCATATGAAAAAATCTGCATTTGGCAGGGTCAATACTTGTATAGACGGAACAAGCGCTTAAAAGCCCTGACCTCACGTCAGTGCTTTTCCAGGTTTTTACGCGCTGGGGAACAGCGCGTTATCATTTCGTCACAATGTCTGTAATTTCGAATTTTGAGCCAAAATTGGTCTCAAACGACTAGGTTGGACTCACTGATGAAGAATCCGAGGTCAAAATTGATTCTGTCCGTCCGCCCGTCCGTCCGTTTGCGCTGTCACTCTCGAAAGGAAGGACCTAGAGTCTTGAAATTTTCAGGTTGGGTTAAGATCCTTTATATCTCGGTTATGTTCGTTAATGGGCCAAATCTCCCGAATGGTTTTTGTGCTACAACCATTCGAAATTTTGATTTTTAATATCGTGAAATATATCAATCTGATCGAAATGAAATTTGCTTGAAAGATGAACATTGTCAAAAAAAAGAATTATTCATGGAATAATTCGGAATGAAATTTTTGTCTGAAAATTTCATTAAAATTCCACTGAAATTTCCAAGTCACCATTTGGCAATGTGAATAAGTGCGTAAAAGCTGCTGACTTCACGTCAGTGCTTTTCTAGATTTTTTTGAATCCATAAAGACTATGTTTGACTTAAAACTTGAAAATCATAGACACTGGGCGAAACGGTAACTTTTTTGTTCCCTAGAACAAGTGCGAAATGTAAGAAATTACCATTCGGCTCAATATGTTTCATTAAATAAAATAAATATCTTATCGAGTTGAAAAGTTGTTAATTATTGACTTCAATATCTCCCAAGACGAATATCCGATCAAGCTGAAATTTGGAACACTGTTGTTAAGTAGTGACAACTCCGATAAACTGCTCATGCGCCACGGGGAAGCACCGATAAAACTTCCAGGGAATCACCTCATGAAGCAGAGAGTGTGAACAGACGTCGCTGTCCCGCATAATGTGTCTAGGATCCAGTAAATGCTTCGACTATTTACCAGTAGATGTCGTACAGGGTCGATTCAGAAGAATATCTTATGTTTCGGAAAATTCTAAGAATACATATCTGTAAAGAGTGAAACCGAGTCTTCGAGTTTTCGCTGTCGATTATATTAGAGTAAAATTTCAACGGAATTGGAGGTATGCTTTTCGAAATATATGAATTTCTAAAATAGATTTCCTCAATTTTTCTATTTATTTGTGCCTCAGTAAAACCAGGAAATCTGATTGGGCTGAAATGAAGTACTCGGTTATGAAGTGACTGAAGATTTCAGTGAAATTTTATTGAAATATGAAAATTTTCGTGAAAAAAAAATTTTTTTGACGAATTTTTTAATGGATAATTCTTCATATTGCTACTGTACATATACCAACCATGTCTCATTTCGATCAGAAGAATATGATTAATTGGAAAATTTTATACATTCTGCTACGTATAGCGAGGTACTCATGGTGAAATAAATTATATAGAGCATCTCAAAAAATTAATGTACTCGATTCTTTCTTCTTCTTTCTTTTAGTAAACAATATCGAAGATTCCTCTTTCTATGTATGCCGTATATAGTTTCAACTTAGCCATTTTGAAGAATAAATATACAAGGTCTCCCAAAAATGAGATATAGTAAGATCCATGTTTCCAATCGGAAATTACCATATTTCCAATCGGAAACTAAAATATTTGAATTCGAAAACTGCAAAGATTACGCTCTTTTACTCATAGCTATAAATGTATGTTAGAATAACCAGGTGTTCTAAAGAAGAGCTATAATAACAGTGTGTCCTGAAAAAGAAATATAGTAAGTTCTATGTTTCCAATCAGTAACCACCATATTTGAATTAGAAAATTGGAAAGATCACGGTTTTTTCAGAACGTCCGATATGAACTTCCACACTGATGATAAAGTTTGGACTAAAGGTCTGTGCCAAAATTAATGTAAATCTGATGTATATTTCTAGAAAAAAACAAATTGGATAAATTTCTGTTTTTTTTTATTTCATTAGTGCCCCAGTTGAGGATGAAAGGAATCAGAGCAAACAATTTATCATTTGGATAACAGTTGCTTCGAAGAAATAAGTAAATATCTGACAATTGTTTATTCCTGACATTGAAATATGTCAGTTATCGTTATTTACAGCGAATCGGTTTTTTCTCGTGAACATTTGATGAACACAACAGAGGTATAGGTTATAACGCGCTTGTTCTGAGTAAGAGCGCGTTGTCGTATTATTTATTTATTAACGGTCAAATTTATAATAATTCCAGTACCTCTATCATTAAAAAAAACAAAAGTTTGTGACAACATCAAGGCACTCTGAAATATTTCTTCAACTCAAATATTGAGATATGAAAAAGATCTATCTCCACCAAACCAGCAGCTCGCAATGCTCTATCGAGAAATTGTTAATCGAGTAATTGGTTCTGCAAAATTTTATATTGAATTGTTCCCAAGCTTTAAGATTCCTTTGGGGGACATTCAATTTCACCATTTTTAGAAGGTAAAGACAGTCAATGAAGCTGTGCAAAATCTCATGGACAAGCCTTATTTCGAAATTATGGCGTCTCGTTTCAAGGGATGCGGGAGACAATTTGTTTCGAATGGCCTCGTTTTGAAAGGTTTCAGAAGTTAATCCCCATTTGTACCTTATCCAGCTCAAAAATTTGTTCTGGACCCTTTCAATGGCTTGTTTATATACAGCGTAATGAGGTGACCCTACTACACATGGATATTCCATAATACTTCTTACATGCGCTATATACATTGCCTTGATGGAGGACACATTGAAGTCCTATATATGTCCTTTGAGAAAGCCCAGCACTCTGGAGGCTCTTGATGAAATATATTTGATGTGCTCTATAAAACTTGAATTAGTGCCAAGCAGGATTCCAATATCTTTGACTGTGTTGACCAATTTTAGTGGACAACTGTTTACCGAATAGTTGACCATGATCATTGAGCTGGTACGAAAAAATCGCATAGTCTAGCACTTATCTACACTAATGTCCAGCTCATTCAGGCAACACCAATCAACAATACTGTCAACATCTTTCTGAAGTAATAATGGACAGATTGTTTTGCCCAAATGTCTGCAATTTTCGAATTTGTAGCTGAAAATGAACTTGAACGACTAGGTTGGACTCACTGATGAAAAATCCGTGGTTAAATTCTGGCTGCTCGAATGTGTTCCGAATTTCAATTCGATCCGATATTCATTTTCGTAGATAAAGTCAAAAGAATATATAAAATGCCGTTGTTATTTGAAATTTTGAGTAGATATAATGCCTTATTTTCTTGAGAAGTATTGACGCGATCAAATTGAAATTCTGTTTTTAGTGAAGTAATACAAACACACAACTCACTGAAAATTTCAGGTGGATCTCATCGTATGAAAATAGAAAAATATATGAGAAAATGTTCCAAATTCCTGATGAGACATTTTTTTCTTGACTTCCATCTCTCAGATTTCAACCGCCTGTTGTCTACTCTAGTTGTGTTTGTTCGTAGGGTAGATTTTGGGCACAATTTTGCGAATTCTTTAGTTGGTAAAATTCTTCAAATGATTCCAAGAATACACCCAATCAGAAACTTTTTGTCCACGAAATTTCAAAAATTCACATCCGATTGAGCTCAAGCTTCATGACAAATTTCATGCGGTTAAAAATGGAAAATTTGTTTTTATCTGTACATCGATCAAGGGTGAACAGGTCAGTATGTGCAAAGGTAGGTGATCGCCGTGTCTACGATTCTGAAAGAGCGAGCGAGAGTACATATTTCACGTGAATATAAAGGCTGTCTCATAATTAGACCGGCAAGCTACTAGTGGATGTTCTAGACATTATTTTAGACACTTTCGACTCAAATCATATAATGCGAAAACGCTTCACCTGAGCTAGAGCGCTCTAAAGATAACATCTAGTCAACACTTTTTGTGAATTAAATGATATAACACGAGAGCACCTGTTTTCAAGAAAAAATATCAGAGCTATGAATTATGAATTTTAGGTGACGTCGTTTTGAGGATATGTGACAAAAAGTTTTGCCTGGACTTCATCTTCAGAGAGCTCTGGCTCCCTAACGAAGCTTAAATGATGCGTCCAAAATAATGTCTAGAAACTCCACTAGAAGCTTGTTGGTCTAATTATGTTATACCCTGTTTATAAAAATTCACTAAGGTGCATTAAGAACGTCAGGAATTGACGATTAAAATATGGGCCATTGGTTCAAATTAACACAAATTGCTAATTCGTAAACTGGTGAAATTTTCCCAACGATACCTTGAATTTTCTATAAAAACCAGATCCACACGAAACTG
This sequence comes from Myrrha octodecimguttata, assembly GCA_958510865.1. NCBI lineage: Eukaryota > Metazoa > Arthropoda > Insecta > Coleoptera > Coccinellidae > Myrrha > Myrrha octodecimguttata. Next base: position 65,844,497 of record OY294058.1, on the reverse strand, counting down.
TGGCAACTAATTTAGACATTTCATCTATTCTCCTTGAGATATTGGTGAAATAATGCCAAAATTTGAAATAACACGTAATCGGAGGTCATTTCTTTCAGAAGTTATAGTGTTCACGACCGGCCTAACCACCGATAGTGAATAAGATGATTTCCGGAAGAATCAACTTGAAAACATTAAAATTGGAGAATAGATTTAATCGACTTTAATCATGAAGGCCGAACAGATCGAATCGAATTAAAATCGAGTACAATGAAAGGTGACAGCTTAAAGGTTCGTGCGAAATTTCGTGAGGACCATATGATTTATCGATCGCCATTTATAAAATATTCCAAAAAAACTATGTTCAAACATTTTTTTGATTGATCTTATCGAACGATAATCACGAAATTTTGCACATATTTACTCATTAGCATTTGAAAAGTACATATTCACCAAGGTAAATAATGATCTGATCAGTATTTTTTTCAATATTTCGGAAAAAGCAGCCATACCAAAAAATTTTAAATATTTTCTTCGCAACATCTCCAAAGATTAATAAACGATCGAACTGAAATTTTAAATACTGTGGATGATTCTACAACTACCTTTGAAGTTCATAGTTGATCGCTTTATTTATTCTTGAGATACTGAGTGAATAATCTCAAACTTTCAAATAGCTATGGCATTTGACATATTTCGTTTCCAATATCGCCAGGAATAACCAAGTTTCGATTCGATGAGATTAAAATTTTTCGAGTAATTGAAAAAACAAAATTTCAAATGGCTATAACACTGAAACCATTGAGCGGATTTTAAGCATTAATGGACTCAACAGAGATATTCAGAATTGAAAAACCAGATTAATCTTCAGGACTCTGTATTATCCTCCGAACGAAAGAGCACTCAAGCCGGCCGAATAGACAGACAGAATTGAATTTGACGACGGATTCTTCATCATTAAGTCCACCCTAGACGTTTGAAACTATTACGGCACAGAATTAGAAAATTTTAGATTTGTGGCAAAAGGATAACGTACTACTCTCCAGAACGGGGGCGTCGAAAAAAGCAACGCTGGCAACGACGATTTACTCCCAGTTTTTTCGGAGAGAGAACAAACGACACATAACTGCGCACCTGCATCCATGGTTTTTTTAATCATGAATATATCCAAATTTATTTGATAACATTTGATGCAGATGTTCCTTTGATGTTTCGTCGCTTCTATGGGCGCTTGCGGAATGAAAAATATATTTGGGATATCGTTATTTCCGGGACATCCTAAAAACCATCCCTTCTCCTGATGGAAATATCTTTGCAGAATATACACCAAGAAAAAGTTGTTAGGCATTCCTATTGCGCATGCGGTACAGTGGTTAGTGGATATTTTTTTCCAACAAAAACTAGGAACATTGTCGTTTTTTTCACTTCGTCAATGTTACGATCCAAACAGAATTCTGCAAAAAGTTTCGCGTCGGTATTCTACAAAACGATCGAGTTTCAATCTGATCCCATTAGCAGTTCCTGAGAAATTGAGAAAATAACCTCAAAAATTGGAATAATTATAACTCCGAAACCATTTGGTCAATTTGAACCATTATCGAAATTGAACTTCGCATTTTATGCACACCCTATCTTGTATGTTTTAAGTCGCTGACTCTTTCCGTTTTCAAATCACGGCCGACCGGACGGAAATTATTCTGACATCGGATTCTTCATTAGTGAGTACAATCTAGTCCTTTGAGACCTTTTACGGGAAATATCTCGGAAACTACATAGTCATTTGAGAAAAGCGATAGCACTCTGCCCCTAGAACATGCAAGCAAAAATAAGATCCGAGCCAGTTACCAAGCCTGCTCAGGAAACACCCCATATCCTTAACTCGCACAAGCTTTCAGATTCTGGAGGGTGTCCATGAAGCCTAGGATAATTGGAAAAATACAAAAAGACCATTTTGATTCAACTACCATAGGTACCAATACCTATATATTGTCATATGCCATTAAACCCTCCGAGTCCATAATCATAACTCTTCAAACGGAGATTTAAGAGAATTTGATCCTTGGCTTCAACCATGGTGGAAATACATATTATATTTCCACCATGTCTTCAACAAATAATTCACCGATCAATATATTCCGCATTCATGAAGCAACCACCCTATACCTTTATAAAATATGCATAAAAAAACACTATTTTCAAGATCGATAAATATACCAACCTAAGGTTCAATCTTTGGTATCAACCATTTACACCATCTGCTGCAGACTCGCTGCACATATTCGTAATAATATCGTATGACCAAATATTTCATCCACCAGCGTTACGCTAGTAATCAAAACTATTTTAGAAGGAATGACGTAGCAATTGGTAGATTGTATTTGGAGATTACTCACGAAACTCCAACTCATTGATGGGTAAAATCCAATGATTCCGTAGATATTTCATTTTGCATATACAGGCTGTCCGGTAATCAATATTTGTACTGGTGATACTGGAAATTCACCGTTTTCGACCTAATTTGGTGGATACGCCCATGGAAGTTCGAAAGCCTAGGGTTGTTTATGTCGATATTGATAACATAATAGTATTAATTATGCTATTTTGATGTTGTTTGAATGGTGAACCCTGTGCACAACATTTCCTATAAAATGATTTCCAATAATACCTCTCCCATTGTATCCGTAATCAAATGGTTTACAAGAAAGGTAAATACATTTTGACGCGCTTGTTCTGGGAAACAGCTCGTTTTAATTTCGTCACGATGTCTGTAATTTTCGAATTTTGAGCCAAAACTAGTCTCAAACGACTAGGTTGGACTCACTGATGAAGAATCCGTGTTCAAAATTTAATTCTGTCCGTCTGCCGGCCGTGTGCGCTGTAACTTTCGAAAGGACGTACCTAGAGTCCTGAAATTTTTCAGGTTAGGTTAAGATCCTGAATATCTCGATTAAGTTCGTTAATGAGCCAAATCTGCCAAATGGTTTTCGTGCTACAGCCATTTGAAATTTTGATTTTTCAATTACTCGAAAAATATTTATCTGATCGAAATGAAACTTGGTTGGAAGATGAACAGTGTCGAAGAGAATAATTATGTGAACAATCGCGTAAAAGCTACTGACTTCACGTCAGTGCTTTTCTAGATTTTTATATTAAGAGTGAATTTCAGAAGATGTGAAAAGCTCATCAGCGCATAACACACGTGTACATTTATGTGTGTGAAGTTGGCCCAGCACTTTTCGATTTTCAAGACTTTTTTTGTCTCGAATTGTGCGTAATTTTTCTGCTTCTTGTCGTTGAAATTTTTTTAAATTTCGTACGGTTCTCCAGATATTGCACAAAATGTATAAAGTAGGCCAGCTCAGCACATTTCAAAAGAGTAGATTTTGATTGCTGCTCTAGATTGTGCTGTACATATACTGATTTGTGTTGTCCCTCTCGTTTTCCGAAAAATCAAAAACTAAGGATAAAGCCCAGCACTTCTGTTTTTTCTTCTCAAAAATTAAATAGAAAAGTATGTGCTACATTTGTGCTGACTTGCGTCATAAATATTTTCCCGATATTCTGTCGGCTTTTCCGAAAAATCGCGAAATTGAAAGAAAAGTTTGCCAGCACATTCCTTTTTTTGTGATAAAAATATGAATGAAAAATCGTTTCTTATGCAAGCTAACTTATACCGTTGAAATTTTCACGAAAATCCTGCTGATTTCCCAAAAAAAAGATTTCGAAAAAAATTTTTTCCAATATTTTTTGATTTTTGATTTTTTTTTCTCGGAATGAATCGTGCTAGGTTCGTACTGATTTTGGTTTTGCTGGATTCAGCTAGGTTTGTGCTGCTTCGTGCTGTTTAGATCTTTCTCTTATTCCTTACATTTTAGAGAAATTCCACAAAATGTATGGAAAAAGACAGCTGAAACTTCTAGAAAAAGTGGGTATCAAAGGCGGAAATAGATTGTGCTATCCGCATACCGAGTTGTGCCGTTCGAATTTTTCCGTAAATTTTGGTATTTCTTAATGGTCGGAAACATAAAAAGAAAATTGTGCTCCTTGTAATCTTATTTGTTTCGTTGAAATTTTCACAGAGATCCTGCTAATTTTCCAAGAGAGAAAAATTCTGGAAGAAAATCGGACTAGTACTTTCGTACTTTACTTACTTCTCTGTCGCAAGTTGTTTCATTTAGTTGTACCACATTTGGCCGACTTATACCCGTCAGATTTTCAGAAAAAATATCTCAACTTTTCCTTCAAACGGTGGAAATTTGATTGTTAATTGTTTGACACACAGTATACATGATAACCGGCATGAGATTAAGACCATTGGAAACCGCAACTAGGAGGCGTTCTATTTGGATCAAATAAGAGGATGTTTGATTTTCTTCCATTTGGTGTTGAATAGTTACTTCTATCAAATTACGCTTCGGCTTTTGGAAAGATGTGGCTTGGCCCTACTTTTCAGTCCTTCGAAAGATTATGCACTAGTCAGCGACTATGTGAAATAGAATAAACGAAAAATACTCATTTCCTTCACTTCTTAGGATTGTTTTTCCCCAGTCATTTGGGTACTCTTAAGAAGGCAATCTTCACAGAGCCCAGATTTATTTGTATTCGAGTAACTTTCGGTAATTGTTACAGGAATCGGTCAAAATTAAATTCTTCCATGTATAGATGTGCAAAAAAGTAGTTAAGTAGTGAAGTGAAATACCCACAACTATATTAAAAAGTGCCGCGCACGCTTATCGTAGTATGCCGGTCGGCTTATGCTATAAATCATCCGAGAGCGTAGTTGGATTTCGAGGCGGCTTCTTTCATATTTTCCACCGTCCGAAGCTCAAGCCTGTTCCACTGTTTACTGATATTCAAAAAATCTGCTGATTATTTCTAATTTCCACAGTTTGAAGGAAAATTTGAGATTTTCTTTCTGAAAATCTGACCGGTACAGGTCGGCACAAATGTGGTACAACTAAATAAAACCACTTCCGACAGAGAAAAGTTTGAAAGTACTAGTCCTACTTCCTTCCAGAATTTTTCTCTTTTGGAAAATCCGCAGGATTTCTGTAAAAGTTTCAACGAAACAAATAAGATTACGTGAAGCACAATTTTCTTCAGATGTTTCTGATCATTACGAAACACCGAAATTCCTGAGCCCATTTTTCCGCGCATGTTCTATGGAAACAGCGAACTATCGTTTTGTTCAAATGTCTGTAATTTTCGATTATTGAGCCGAAAATGGTCTGAGACTAGGTTGGACTCACTGATGAAGAATCCGGTGTCAAAATCGAATCAGTAACTGTCGAACGGAGCCAGTTAGCGACTTGAAACTTGTAGGGTAGTTCGCGCATCCGAATACCGCGGTTATTTTAGTTAATGGGCCAAATCGGCCGAATAGTTTTAGAGTTATAGCAATTTGAAATTTTGAGGTTATTTCCTCATATTTCAGGAACTACTGGAGCGATTCGATTTAAACTGGGCAGTTAGTTGCAGCATAACGAGGCGCAACTTTGGGCAAAATTTCGTCGAAATCTCATGGTCACTCAATTCCAAAAAAATTTTTAAAAAAATTTTTTTTTTCTGTAACCATTGTTAATATACGATAACAATTTCAATTATACCTTCAGTTCCATATTTCACAGCTGTGTACCAAATTTCAGTTCGATACGGCTATTAACTTTTGGATTTCGTGTTTTTCTTCTCGATGCATGTCGTTGTTTTTTTTGGTTAGCTCAAGAAATACTGATTCAATCGTAAAGAAACTTTGCAGCTAGTTCGAAGATGCTGAAAGACAACATTGTGCAAAATTTCGTGATGAACGTGTCATTAGAATGATTTAAAAAAAAATTGTTTCAAATATCCAATATTGTGTGATCTTTTCATCATATTATCCTCATCAAATTCTGTATAAACTTTCAAACTGTCATTTTTCGATAAAGTACAGGATTTAAATCCGATCTAATCTGTATTTTCGGAAATATTGGGAAAATAAAATATGAATGGATATATCTGCGGAATCGTTGGGTGGATTTTACCCATTCACGAATTCGGCCTTCGTAATTGAGGTCCAAACCTTCTCTACAAATATCGAGTTTCTAACTTCCGGAAGAAACGACTTAGAAACTCGATATTTGTAGAGTATGTTTTGGGCTTATTTACGAAGGTCGAATTCGTGAATGGGTAAAATCCGCCTAATGATTCCGTAAATATATCCATTCAAAATTTGATTTTTCCAATATTTCCAAATATACAGATTAGATCGACTTGAAATCCAGTAATTCATCGAAAAAAAATCTAGAAAAGCACTGCTGTGAAGGCAGCAGCTTTTGCGCGCATGTTCAAATTCGTTGCCGAAGCGGTCATCTACATAGAACATTGATTTTTGTGGATAGCACAATCTATTTCTGCCGTTGACACCCACTTGTTCAAAAAGTTTAAGCTGTCCTATTTCATACATTTCGTGGAATATCCCTAGAACCGTATTGAATAAGGAAAAAATATAATAGAAGTTGTAAACATTCATTTAATTTCTAACGTGCTGGTCCTAGGAAACGAAAGCGTAATCATGTTGCATTCATGTCTGTTATTTTCGAATTTTGAACCAGAAGTCTTGAACGTAATCCTTTTTATAAAGGTGCGTACAGACAGAACAAATCTTCGTATCGTAACTCCGTCGCGTAACAAGTCTGGACGGCATTGCGTAACAGCGTATCAACGTAGCAGAAACATCGGAGAGTCCCGTAACTTTTTCTGCACGTTTTTTCAAATTTTCCTTAACTTAGTAATGCTTGTATATAGCACACAAGCAAACGTTTACTGTTCTGTTGTGAAGATGGAACGGCAGAATGCTACGTTTATAAGATACGCAACGATGTATTGATACACTACATTTGTTAACACGCCGGATCTTCTATGCGTAACAAAGAATTGTAACGCGACGGCGTAACACTACGAAGTTTTGTTCTATGTCTGTACCTTAAGAAATCTGTGGCCAAATTCAAACATTTCAACGAACGGTCCAGCTAGCCCAAGACACTGCAACTCTTGAATATGCATGGAGAGCCGGTATGGATATTTTCACATTAGGTGCAGAAACTTAATATGTATATTGGGTGATTTACACTATTGTTCCCTCAAAATCTCGAAAAATTCTGATCTGATCAATGTGGAATTCAAGTCGATAATCTCCAAATGTGTGCGAAATTTCAGCTTGGTCGAAAATGTATTTTGGGAAATATTGGAAAAAACTAAGGGCGGACCCAACCCACTATTACCCATTAGTAATATTTCCATTCGAAATTCGTTTTTCCATCATCTACTTAAATACTAATATGATCATATTGAAATCATGCACTTGGTTATTCATATCATATGTTCCTCACGAAATTTTGCATTATCCTTCACGCCATCATTTTCCAATTAATTAACGAATTCAACATATCATTGAGTGGATTTTACTCATTCATGAATACGTTCCAAACATCCCTATTGACCGATCCTTAATACAATATCTTTCAAAGAATCGCCTAGGCTCCTCTATATTTTTTGTACGTCAGGTGTTGGCCTAAATTATGAATGTCAAAATCTTCAATAGGGATTCCGTAGAAATGTCCGTTCGAATTTTGCCTTGATTCAATGATACCATTAAGTATTCAACTACTCAACTCAACTACAAGTTGAATACTCAATGATATCACTGTTACGGTTCGCTTCGCTGTTCGCTAACAACTTACAACCATATTCAATAACACACAACATTTAATTGTATAAAGTACACACTCGTTTACGGTGACTCTATACTTGTATACAGTATAGTGTATAGTCATTGTAACTGGGTTACAGTGACTATATTACCAATAATAATATTTTATAATAGTTGAGTTCCGATATTCCCAATCAGTACTGGCCAGTATCAGTAATTTCGAAACGCTTCGTACTGATACGAACAGTTACCAAAGCAGTGCCAGTAAAATCGACTGTCAAAATTTACTGACAAGTACTGGCCAGGAATATCGGAACTCAACTAATATAGTCACTGTAAACCAGGCTACTGTGGGGCGGCCTCTGACTCTGACGGGTAGTTCTTTAAATAACTCAATTACAGAGATGTATATGATCTTGATTCTGTAACAACTACCACAATATATTAATATTGTCAGCAAAAAAGTGTTGGATAAATATAGTCACGAAAATTTGACACTGGGTGTTGCCAAATCGTCAACTCTATGGATTTTTGTATAACTCATTCATTTTTCGAATTAAAATGACTATATTCCAGATGAAATTCAAACATTTTCCAAAATTTTGAAACAGAAGGTGCAATTCAGGTCCGAAGTTGTTTCTATGGTGCATTCGAATTATTTCTGCGTAAGTTTTTCATATCAAATCTCAGATAGAGCTGAACATACTGTGACCCGATCGAAAAGGACTTCTTCAAGGTGACCTCGATGAATTCGATAAATATACAGGGTGTCCGGTAAACCTTAAACAATATTTATACAGGTGATAGTCTAGGTCATGACCACTCAGAATATCGAAAAATTTGTAGGTAGAATCTTCACCGTTTCCGAGATAATATGGTGGATGCGCCGATGGAAGTTGGAAAGCTTAGGGTTGTTCATGTTGATATTAACAACATAATACATATTCGTCATAATTGTCAGATCTAAATACTACAAAATGTAAACTGTGAGTTTTTCTTGGGGGGAAATTTTGTTTTTTTTTTGGTCGATCACTAAGGTTTATTATTTTAATCCATCAAATAATAACCTAAAATTGATATTATTCTGCGAAAAATGGGGATGAAATGACATAATTAAATTCTACCTATTATTATTCTTGTAACTTTCACCCCATTTTCTGAAAAAAGTTATTGCCACGTGAATGTGAACATTCATGACAAAAATATGAGCACTTTGTCCACTCTCCAAAATTGTATGAAACATGCTCTGATTATTGCTGGGAGGGGAGATATTTCCGTTGCAAAAGAATGGGCAGATATTCTGGTCTATCCCCAATTTTCACAATTTCAAGGAAAAAATTCTTCTGTTGAGAATTTTTTGGAATGAAATGATGAAATAATGATTATTTATAATGAATTCATTTGCTCGAGAGTTCTCGGTGAAAAAAAAGATTTCAAATCTTCTTCTAATAAATATCTTCTCAAACCAGAGATTCAAGCAATAAATTCCATAAACAAGTTAGAAAAAAATGTTCAATTGTTTTCTATGTGTTCTGATGGCAAAATGACATACTTCCAAGGACTTTTTTGAACATGCTTTGCCACCGAACCAACGATACTCTGAATATCCATTTGGATATACCAACTCAAGATCAAGTGAAATAAATTACATTATTGCAAGATTGGTTTAGAGTCTCCAATCCATTATTGATATTGAGTAAATTAGAACCAAATATTATCGAACTTGTGATGCAATAATAACTTCCGATTTCGTATTAGGAATTGACCAATCTTTAAGGAAGGTAGACCGAGTATTTCTGGCCCATTAGTTTGACAATGTTTGGGTTTGATGTACTTTGTACAATGTACGTGGCATCCTAGAGCAATCTTTTGATAAACGTCACTTGGGCTTCATGATAGAACAAGTTATATGCTATATGTCGAATCGAACAAATCACCCTGTATATTCTCAATAGAGACCCCCAACCATAAACAAAATATTGTTTCGAGACTGCCTTGACTAGTGTAAACTCATCCCAAAATCTGACGGTCTCCTCCGGAATCACCCTGTATGTTACCGAATCAACCTATATAAAATGAAATACCATAATTTCCTGACAAATATAATGAATTGTTCGGGAACTCAATGGTCAACCGTTCAATTGAAAAAAAAATTAACATGAGTGAACCATTCTATAGATTACCTTATACAGAGTGTAACAGCCAAATGGAATAAATTCTATAACGAATAAATGAGGGCGTGTTGGGAAAAACGCTCGGACACATCGATTTGTAATTTTAAATGCGCATATTTTTCAAGAAAATAATATTATATAGGGTGTTCCATGTGACCGTGGCCAATACCAACTTTCTTATTTCAAATGCAACCCCCTGTATATTATTTATTTTTTGGATTCTTCAGATAATTCTAGACACAATTCATGCACAATGTCCTATACCTTTCTTTGACTATTTCGGAAATATTAAGTGTTTTCAGATTCAGTGCAAAAATCAACGTTTTAAATAAAAATTATTTTATTTCACAAATTCGGTACATTACACTCAAAACCTAATAAGTAATACTGATTATTTCTTAATAATTAAAAAAAACAAAAAAAAAAAAACATTAATGTCAATGTAGAAAATGTTCAAAATGCTCGCCGCGAACGTCTGGGCAACATGCTAATCTGGTGTAGAATTGTCTTCCAACGTTACTCAACATTTCTGAAAACACTTAATATTTCCGAAAAAGTTGAAGATATGTATAGGACATTGTACATGAATTATATCTAGAATTTTCTGAAGAATCCAAAAAATAAATAATATACGGGGGGTTACATTTGAAATAAGAAAGTTGGTATTATTTTCTTGAAAACTATGCGCATTCAAAATTATAAATCGACGTGTCCGAGCGTTTTTCCTAACACCCCCTCATTTATTCGTTATCGAATTTATTCCATTTGGCTGTTACACTCTGTATATGACCGAATCAACCTATATACTATGAAATCAAGTAATTTCCTGAGTAAATATAATGAAATGTCTTGGAATTCCATGGTCAACCGTATAATTAAAAATTTGTGAACACGAGTGAACGGATTCTGAAATTTTGACGACCATTCGATAGAGTACCTTTTATATGACCGCATCAACCTATATACAATTAAATCCAATAACTTACTGAAGAAATATAATGAAATGTCCTGGAACTCAATAGACAACCGTTGAATTGAAAAAAAATGAACATGAGCGAACGGATTTCGAAATTTTGACGACCATTCGATAGATTACCCTATATATGACCGAATCAACCTATATACAATGAAATCAAATGAATTCCTGAGTAAATATAATGAAATGTCTTGGAATTCAATGGTCAACTGTATAATTAAAAATAAATGAACATGAGTGAACGGATTCCGAAATTTTGATGACCATACGATAGAGTAACTTTTATATGACCGAATCAACCTATATACAATAAAATCCAATAAAGTACTGAAGAAATATAATGAAATGTCCTGGAACTCAATAGTCAACCGTATAATTGAAAATAAATGAACATGAGTGAATGGATTCCGAAATTTCGACGACCATTCGATACAGTACCTTATATATGACCGAATCAACCTATATACAATGAAATCCAATATATCGTTGAAGGAATATAATGAAATGTCCTGGAATTCCATGGTCAACCGTATAATTAAAAATTTGTGAACACTAGTGAACGGATTCCGAAATTTTAACGACCATTCGATAGAGTACCTTATATATGACCGAATGAACCTATATACGATGGAATCCAATAAATCCCTGAAGACATATAAAGACATATAATGAAATGTCCTGGAATTCAATGGTCAACCGTATTATCAAAAATAAATGAACATGAGTGAATGGATTCCGAAATTTCGGCGACCATTCGATAGAGTACCTTATATATGACCGAATGAACCTATATACGATGGAATCCAATAAATCCCTGAAGACATATAAAGACATATAATGAAATGTCCTGGAATTCAATGGTCAACCGTATTATCAAAAATAAATGAACATGAGTGAATGGATTCCGAAATTTCGACGACCGTTCGATAGAGTATCTTATATATGACCGAATAAACCCATATACAATGAAATCCAAAACGGTCTTGGAAGTAACCTTTAGACATATATATATATATATATATATATATATATATATATATATATAACAAAATAAAAAGTATCCCGCAATAAATTTACAAGGGTAATTTATTGAAGTGCCGCACTAATCGCACTTCGGAAGCGGATATACCTTCGATATCCCACGCTTATAAATTCCAGCGGCAGTTTTCACCGAAACCACCCTTACTATCCCGTCTCTACCGGGAAACAACTCAATGATGCGTCCCATTTTCCATTTCAATGGGGGGAGTCTTTCATCATTGACCAGTACCAAATCACCGATTTCTATCCGAGCAGTATTGCCATTTGTCCACTTCAATCTTTCATTCAATGAATGCAAGTACTCAATATGCCACCTCTTCCAAAAATCTTGGTGTAAACGATTAATTAATTGCCATCTATCAAGCCGATTATGTTTTAAATGAGATAAATCTGAGTCAGGCAAAGTAGAAAGCGGCTCAAGTGTCAAAAAATGGCCAGGTGTTAGCGCTGACAGATCATTTGGATCTGAACTGAGCTCTGTTAGAGGCCTTGAATTCAATACAGCTTCAATCTGAATCAGCAATGTATTGAATTCTTCGTATGTTAGAATTTGCTCACCAATTACACGATTCAGATGAGTCTTTACGGATTTAATGCCGCTTTCGAAGAGACCTCCAAAATGTGGTGTAGCTGGAGGATTGAAAGACCAACTAATTCTTTCACCAATAACAATATCTTTCATTAAACTTGACAAATAATTGCTAGCGCCAACAAAATTTGTACCACCGTCTGTGTGTACATGGGAAACTCTACCACGTCTACCTATAAAGCGCCGAAATGCCGCCAGAAAACAATCCGTACTCAAATCAGATGCAAGCTCCAAATGTAGAGCCTTTGTCGAACAGCAAACAAATAGGCAAAGATAAGCCTTTTGTGTTTTAATACCCTTAAGTTTATTTAATTTAATAGCAAAGGGACCCCCAAAATCAATACCAACACATGAAAATGGTTTTGCTTGAGAAATTCGAAAAGAAGGTAAATTTCCCATCAAAGGTTGTACATTTTTTGGATTTACCTTAAAACATTTCAAACACTTAGAAACTACTCTATTGATAGCTCTTTTAGGCGATAAGATCCAATATCTTTGAGTTATCAAAATTTGTAATGTTCTACAACCTGGATGCAGAAATTTATTATGGAAATATTCTATGATTAAGTGTGTTAATCTATGTTGCCTAGGTAAAAGAATCGGAAATTTCTTATCATACGAAATTTTCGCATGCACAAGGCGACCTCCAACTCTAAGTATGCCAGAATGACATAAAAATGGCGTTAGTTTACGAAAAGGTTTCGATAGAGGCCGATTTCGTCTCAAATTATCAATTTCCTCAGCGAATTCTGTGGACTGAACGTTTTTAATAATAACGTCTAAAGCGGAATTAAGTTCTTTAATTGTAAGAACTCTACTTGTTGCACCATTTCCCTTATTAATGAATCGATAAACATATGCAACAACTGATTGTATTTTCTCTAAAGATGAAAATTTATTCAATAGCGAAAAAATTATATTTTCTTCTACGACAGCATTGAAGGAGTTCAACTTTTCCTCATTCGAAACTTCCTCAACCGAAACGATTGAATCATCCGATAGTGAAAAGTCTTTTTTCAAAAATTCAGGTCCCGCCCACCATAATGAATTATTTAGAAATTCAGAGGGCAAACAACCTCTGGAAGCTATATCAGATGGATTTTCACTTCCCTTTATATGGTGCCAACAACTAGGACTAACTTTTTCCTGAATGAGAGCGACTCTATTACCAACAAAGGCCTTCCAACGATTTGGGGGTGATTTTATCCAAAATAAAGCAACCTTAGAATCAGACCATGCAAACGTATTCGTTATTGTTAAATTAGGCGAAAACAACGATTTAACATAACTCAAAATGTTACTAAGTAAGACAGCGGCACATAATTCCAATCGTGAAATAGAAATTTTCTTCAAGGGAGCGACCTTTGATTTCGAAAGAACTAACATTGATTTGAATTCTAAATCCGAAATTTTAAAGCGTAGATACGCTGCACCAGCGTAACCCTTTTCGCTTGCATCGCAAAACCCATGCAATTCACAGGAAGTTGTTGAAGAAATATTCAAATGTCTTGGAATTTCTAAAGTTGATAAACTCTTCAACTCTGTTTTATACTTCGTCCACAACGAAACAATATCTTCGGGAGGAGAATCATCCCAACCTATTCCTAAACTCCATAATGTCTGAGTTAAATGTTTGGCAAAAAATGTCTAAGGCGCAAGAAAACCTAAAGGATCGAATATCCGTGCTAACTCAGATAATATACTTCTCTTTGTACAGGTTTCCGACAAAATATTAACGTTATATGAAAATGTGTCCTTTGAAGGACACCACTTTAATCCCAAAACTTTGACGATCGAATCATCTTCGAAATCTATACCAAACTGTTTGCATTCATCAGGTAAAAAATTCAAAAGTTCCGGACAATTCGAACTCCATTTTCTTAAATGAAAACCTGCGCTCTTAAATATTTCAATCAATTGATTTACAATAATTCGAGCATCCTTTAATGATGCGCAACCACTCAATACGTCATCAATGTAAATGTCATTTTTCAAAACTGAAATTGTTAAAGGAAAATTCATTCCTTCATCTATTGCTAACTGTTTAATAACTCTATTTGCTAAATAGGGCGAGGATGCAACCCCAAAAGTCACTGTATTTAAGCAATATTCCCCAACTGGTTCATCTTTCGAAAACCTCCAAAAAATACGCTGATAATTTTTATGTTTAGGTGAAATCAAAATCTGTCTAAACATCTGTTTAATATATGCCGTGAATGCAATTGAATTGACTCTAAAACGAATTAATAAACCAACTAAATCATTTTGTAATTTCTGACCAACATACAAAGAATCATTGAGTGACAATCCCGAAGAACATTTTTGAGAAGCATCAAACACAACTCTCAACTTAGTCGTCAAAGAGTCCGGTTTTATCACACAATGATGTGGTAAATAAAATATTTCATTGCTATCGAATGAACTAGTTGCGATCGACATATGCCCAGTATCCAAATAATCCTGCATAAAATCGACATATTGCCGACGAAGTTCATCATTTCTATATAAACGATTTTCTATACTGAAAAATCTTCTAAGTGCGATCTCTCGCGAATCGTCAAACACAGGAATTAACTTTGAAATTAATGGTAATTCAACGATATATCGACCATCAGTATTTCTCTTAGTGGTTTCTTTAAATATTAATTCACAATTACCATCTTCTTCTGACACGAAATTATGATCAGGTATATGCTCCAATTCCCAAAATTTTCTCAAACTATTCTCTAAAGATTCATATTCTGACGAAACTAAAAGAGATGACAAGTAATTTTGTGAAATTCATGTTTTCAAATCAACGCGACCTGTTAAAATCCAACCAAATAATGTGTTGATAGCGATTGGCTCATTTTTATCATTCTCCACTTTACCAGGAATTAATACGCGTGCAAAAACTTCAGCCGATAAGAGCATATCAATAGAACGCGAAGAATAAAATTCAGGATCGGCTAATTTCAAGCATTCTATATGTGGCCAATTAACAGAGGGAAAACTAAAATTGGGCATATCCGAACAAATTTTAGACAATACGGAAACTTCAACATCAAATTCATTATCAGTGGCGTAACACGAAGCGATTTTACAGGTTAATGTGCCCTTTGGCGAAATATTAGAAATATTTCCTATACCATGTATAGAAGTGGCGATTGGAGTGTATTTTAAACCCAGTCTATTCATACATTTGGATGTAATAAAACTAGCTTGACTGGCATTATCAAGAAGAGCACGTATCTTTAATTTATTTCCACAAACATCAGTTACAAAAATTTCTGCAGTTGATAGTAAAACAAACGAATCCTTAGGAATAGCTTCAACATGACTGGACGTTTGCAAAGAAACTGTTGAACCTATAGCATTTTTAGGTACATTCATATTATTCGAAGAATCAGACGTAGTCTCCTTCAACGTCAATGAATTTGAATTTTCTGGTTTTTCCACAAAAGAGCGATTATCTTTGGAAAAATCAACATGCCTGTCAAAATGTAAGAGGGAATGATGCCTATCGTTGCCACATACCCTACAGGACGATCTACTTAAACAATCACCACATCGATGCGATGCTTGTAAACATTTCAAACATAAACGATGATTTTTTGCAAGCACAAATCTGTCATATGGCGAACGATTTTGAAAAAGATTGCATTTCGCATTAATATGATTCAACGAATTACAAAATACACATTTCATTCCTGCTGTTTTATCAGTATTCACAAGAAATGAAGATTTCGAATATTGATTCTTAGATGCAACGTATCTTGCTGCATTATTAGATTGATTCCGTTTCTCTGACGAATGAGATCTATCATTAACTACTCCTTCTGCTTCTAAAGCTTTGCAGGGATGCGACAAAAAATCAATTAAATCGGTATATTTCGGAAAGTCAGCTTTACTATGATCCATTTCAAATTTTGTTCTAGTTTTTGAATCGAGTTTATCCAAAAGAATATTGAAAAGCGGGAAATCCCAGTTATCTACTTTAAAATCCAAATTATCCAAAGCATTCAGATTTTCAGTAAATGAAGAAACCATTTTTCGCAAAATAATGACATTTTCCCCTTCCAACTTTGGAAAGTGAAAAACTTCGTTCCAATATGACACAGCTAATATTCGCTTGTTATTGTATCTTTTCAACAAACTCTGTAATGCAATTGGATAATTTTCACCCGACAATGCAACACCTTTGACAATCTCCAATGGTTCTTTTCTGGTACTACCCAGAAGATATTGGAATTTTTCAATATTGCTTAGAGCCATATTTCCATCGATCAATGAAAGAAATAAATCCCTATAATTTGGCCATTCTTTGAGAACGCCATCAAAATTTGGTAAAGTAATTTTAGGCAATCTGAACTGAGATATTGGAGGCTTATTATCGTGTATAATCTGATCAACCTTCTCAACTAAATTGAAATGAATTGCCTTAATTGCAAAATAATGTCTATCTACAACACTTCGAATATTTTCTTGAGACTCCAAAACTTCAGAACTCTCGCCTGCCTTTAGGCTTATAATTTTGTAATGACATGCTTCAAATTGTTTGTAAATAGAGTCCAATCTATCTACTCTCATACGAAGTTCTGAAATCATAGATGAATCGATCTCAGCTCTTTGAGCCACTTCAAAAATTTCAGTAATACGATTGCTAGCTGTAGTACGATTAGCGATCTGAATCGCTAAACTACCTTGAATGTCCGGTGGCATATTGAAATATGTAATGGAACAAATAATCACAAATCTGTATGAAGAAAGTAAAGTCTGACAACAATGCTCGAACAAAAATCGGGTATATTTGAACTTTCAATACGCTGAAATCAAATATGCGATAATAAATACACCATATGACACTGAGATGCGAATTATTTCGAGTTTTATACAGGCTAAACGAAAGAACATATGCTTGCAATGAGAATATGTTATCTGAATGAAAATTAATGATTCTTTATTCCCACTGAATAATGAAATAACCAAATTATATCCAATTATTAGACTAAAAATTCTACTTTAAAAACGAAACTAAAATCTGGCGCCGAATGGACCAATGTTTAAGCGCGACCCTTCGGTATTTTAATGGACTGAAATTTAACAATGAAATTGAAATGAATATATCAAAAAGAAAAAAAAAAGATATCACCAAAGCAATAAAATGGCTCACCTTTCTCCTGTATATCGACCATACACTCTCGTCTGACACCTCAAATTTTCAAAATCTTCCAAATCAACGATTTTCACGATCTATCTCTTCAAACGACGATAAGACGAATGTTCTTGTTTCGACAGTTTTTCCAACATGTGTACGGATCGATCGACGTTGCCAAACATATATATTCTGGTGAAAATCAAAGGAAAAAAAAAACAAAGACACAAAATAATTTTCGAATTTTCGAACATTGGTTCATTCGATTTTTCCATTTACGCGAATCCCTAACAGGGCCTATCGAATGGACTGAGCGTCCGCCAGATCTGAACCCCATCAATTTTTATTCGGGGATTTTAAAAAAAGCTGGTGTAAGCGACGAAAAGCAACAATAAAGCAGAATTAGAACAGAAACTTTCAGAAGCGCAAAGAAAAATAAAACAAAATACGTTGACGATTATGTATTCAAAATGGAGGAAGGGATCTTGAAGATTTATTGTAGTAAATGGTAATTTGACAGTAATATGTACTTTTATTTTTCATCCAAAAGCAAGTAATTTCACAACTACCAATTTTGAAATATGCTCACATTTTCAATCAGTGGTGAGACCGAAACTATTGTCAAAATTACACAAGCTACAGCTAGTTTACAGGAATTCAAAATAAAATTACTTTAGAAACACATTTTTGAGTTCAATTCACCATAAAATGATAAAAATAACTTCAATCGTGTTTCAATGAGAGAAAAAAAGGCTTATAAGTTACTATCTTTTCTTCATGATTTTGGTAGTTCGGGATCGTGCGAAGTTCAGAAGCTATGAAAACTCCTTTTTGTATTTCTAAATTGATATTGAATGTTTGAGTGAATCCTACTGAAAAATTCCAACTTTGAAGCCTTTTTTCAGTATATTTGGGTGATTTCTTCAAGACTCTAAGTCCTTTCTTTCGAAAGTAAAAGCATACACGGCCGGACGGCCGGCCTGACATGGACCATGGATTCTTCATCAGTGAGTCGAAACCAGTCGTTTGAGACCTATTTCAGTTCGAAATTTACAGACTTTGTGACGAAACGATAACGCGCTGTTCCTCAGAAGAAGCGCTAAATAATAAGGAATAGTGCTCTACATTCCGGAGTACTTTACAATCAGTGCTTGGTCCTCGAAACATGTCTCATCAGTGCTCGGTACAGTTGTGCTCAATGGTTATGAAAATAACAATTTCTACCTCCCATGAATTCCTCATTGCTTCAAAGGTGCAATTTGATAGACCCTCCATATACTCGAATTTCTCGATGAGATGTTTCGATAACGATATAACCATTAAATCCGAATCGCAATTTGACCCCAAAACATCTTCTAGACCTACAACCTCTTTAATATACTTTGACGTATCATGAGAATTTTATCCTCAACAGCCGAATCATAATGATGACTTTAAAGTTGGTTGTTTCGTTTTCTCTACTCCACTCAACTCTCGTAATGTCTCAGACCATTATCAGGATTACGCAGTAATTGAAAAGAAAACGGATACTTTATGTCAGTCGCTTTGTCTTTATCTTGTCGTTCCTACAATTTTTCTTCGCAAAGAGTTACCAATTTAATCGGTAACATTTTTGCGCGCCCGTTCAGGGAAACAGCGCGTTATCTTTTCGTCACAATGTCTGTTATCTTCGAATTTTGAGCTGAAAATGGTCTCAAACGACTAGGATGGACCCACTGATGAAGAATCAAATTTGATTCTGTCCGTCTGGCCGTGTGCGCTGTAACTTTCAAATAACAAACGTAGAGTTCGGAAATTGTCAGGTTAGGTTTAGATCCTGGATATCTCGGTTAAACTCGTTAATGGGGCAAATCTGTCAGATGGTTTTTGGGTTTCCTCAATTTGAAATTTTGATTTTTGTAAAAACTCGAAACATTTTCATCTGATCGAAATGAAACTTGGAAGATAGTTATCTGTAGAAAAATTAAAATAAAATTTTTCGGAATTTCTATATTTCATTTAATAGAAATCTCCAAATCACCACTTCATAACCGAGTACTTTTACTTCAGTGCAATCAGACTTGTATTTTTTGAATGACATATAAGAAATATAAAATAAAACCTCTTATTGAGGGGGTATCATTTCGTCGGCGCGTTGGTAGATGTCGCAGACCGCCTTAGGGAACTAACTGTAAAGTGACTATACAAGAGTATAGATTCACTGTAGGTTACTGTAGTCCGTAGGTCGACTTGGCTTATAAAACTCTAGAGTTCAATATTCCTATGAAAACACTTCAGGACGTCATGAACGTGAACTCCGCGGAAATGATAGGACTGGAGAGGACACCCAAGTTGTTGATGCAAATCGTTCATCTAAAAGAGGAAATGAAGATTGGACAACTGTTTTCCGCAGGAGATCCACAGGAAAACGAAATCGAGCATTGGTCATTGGTAGTTATACTGGTGAATCTTCTGTCGAGGGCATTGAACAGTTCAGTGCTTTTCATGTTTCGAATTTAAAACCGGAGACAACAGAGGAAAATCCTCAAAATTTCCTGAAGAACCACTTCACGGCAGTACGACGTGAGCGGCTAATATCTAAGTACCCAGACAGTTATTCCTCGTTCAAGGTACTCCTTCCTGAATCAGAGTATGAAAGGGCTCTGGATGGTTCGAATTGGCCTTACAGGGCAAGTGTTCACCGTTTTTTTGTACCCAGGAAAGCGAATCGTCCAATAGACTGAATGCGGATAACTTCAAGAAGTTGAAACTGTTACAGATAAATGTCCAATGTTTAACGAAAAAATTGGATCTTTTAGAACTATTTTTGACTGAAATTGAGGCTGATATTGTAAGTGTTGTCGAGCATCGGTGTAGTCCTGACAGAATTAGGACAATGACTGTTCTTGGTTATCATTTAGCGGACTTTTATTGTCGTCCACATCGTGAGCACGGGGGTTCGATGATATATATAAAAGACGGAGTGAAGATTAGAAATTTGTGCGTTTCAACTTCTTCGGAAGAAATGCACTTTGAAGTGAGTGGAGTTATTGTGATATCCAACAATACCCGCATAGGTAAAATAAGTGTCTATCGTCCCGGCACCGGGAATTATGAAGTGTTTCTAGACAGAATGTCATATACTCTTAACTAATGTGTAAAACTGGTTGATGTTATTTTTGTTTGTGGCGATCTAAACACTGATTACTTGAAGGTTGGTTGTATTTACCGTAAGCAATTGATCGATTTGATTGAATGTTTCCAATTGAGAATTACTTCACAAGACCCTACTAGGGTTTTTACAGATATCACTGGTCACACATCCATCTCTAAAGTAGACTATATTCTTACAAATGCGAATATATCCGATTGCAGTGTAGAGAATTTTGAACCCTATATAAGTGACCACCGAGCTATTTTCTTAGAATTCAACCCTCAACTAGATGTTCATACTCAATCCATGTTGAAATTTGTCAGAAATTTGAATGAACAAAATTTAAGCAATTTCATTTTCCACATTAAAAATTGCGATTTTCATGATGTTTATGAGGATGGTGATGTTGATGGTTGTTTTGAGGCTTCAATATCCACAAAACAACACATTTTTGAGTTTTGTTGTCCCTTAAAGAAATTAACGAACGGAAGTAATCAAAACAAGTGTTGGCTCACACCAGAGATTGTCCTTGCTAAAAAAACAACTCATGCATTTACATTGGTTATGTTCGAATTTGAAGACTTCGGATACCATCAATCTGTATAGGAAAGCCAAATCATCCTACATCTCAATGTTGAGAAAATCCAAGCGGAAATTTTACAGTGAACTCATAAATAGTTCCGTTTCTCTCAGAATACTTTGTCAACTTCATGTAGCACCTCATGTTCAATGGACACCACGTTCTTTTTTCATCCCGTGTTGGAGTGTGAAGTTGCTGACATCATTAAGTCTTTGAAGAAAAATAAAAGTTCAGGTGTCGATTCGATCTCAGCAAGAGTTTTAAAGCTGATCGGTTCAGAAGTCTCACGCCATTTTGCTCATTGCATCAACTTGTCCATCAGCTCTGGCGTGTTCCCTTCAGTTCTCAAAAGGGCCATTGTTATTTCTATTCCCAAGAATAAAGGGATACATGAAATTTCAAACTTTAGACCTATTTCTCTTTTGAGTACATTTTCCAAAGTCTTCGGGAGAATTGTGTTGGACAGGATGATGAAGTACCTAGACAAATTTGATATACTAGATTCCGCTCAGCATGGGTTTCGATCTGGTCGTTCAACTCAAACAGCCGTGATTTACCTCGTTGATTACATCTTTAAATGTCTCGATGATGGCTTTCATGTGGCAGGGCTATTCTTCGATCTCTCTAGAGCATTTGATAGTCTGTCTTTTCAATTCATTCTGGACAAGTGTTACAGCCTAGGGTTTCGCGGTGTGTTCTTTGACTGGCTTCGTAGCTACCTAGATGGTAGGTCTATGCGTGTGAGGATTGAAAACTCATTATCTGCAGAACATATTGTCAACCTGGGAGTACCACAGGGTTCTGTCCTTGGACCACTTTTATTTTTGCTCTTTATCAACGATCTCCCTGTATATCTGCGGATGATGTTTCTCAACCTGCTAGCCCATCAGGATTCTTCGCTGATGAAGTATTTATTAACTTTATTTGCTGATGATGGCTCAGTGGTAATAAGAACTCCATCTTTTGGGGAGCTTCAGAGGTTGTGTGGTGTTCTTATGGGTTGCTTCGTGGACTGGTGACATGGGAATAATCTCATGATTAACATCGGAGAAACTGAGTGCATTTATTTCACATTATGTCAGAGTAATCTCGAGCTCTCAATTCACTATTTAAATGAAGACATACTGTCTAAGGAAAGTGCTAAATTTCTTGGCATTTACTTGGACAGTGGTTTGAGGTGGTCCGCTCACGTCGATTCATTGTGCACCAGGCTCAACAGTTCTTATTTTGCTATAAGTACAGTAAGAAATCTCCTTCCTCCAGAAACACACAATAATATCTATTATGGTTTAGTTTACAGCCATTTATCGTATAATGTTCTATTGTGGGGAAATTCTACGGATGTTGACAGAGCTTTTATTTTGCAAAAACGAATTTTGCGTATAATGTACAATATACCTCCGCGTCAGTCATGCAGAGCGTTGTTTGTTGAGAATGGTATCCTAACCCTGTCTTCCATCTTCATTCTCAAATGTCTTTTGTATGTGAAAAAAACGAGCAAAGCATGATCAAGCTGTCAAGCTTTCATACTTATAAAACTAGAAATGAGGGATTGCTACATCCCAATAAACACAGATACGTGAAAACAACGTTGAATTTTTCTAGTAACGCCACGACAAAACAACGTTGAAAAACCTGGAAAATGTCGTTGGGAAATACGTTGAATTCTCGTTGTTCAGTAACGTTACTTTGTAACGATATTTCTAGGTGATTTAAACGTTAAAAACATCCACATTGTAACGAAAATTCCACTAAAATATATCGTTACTTTTCGGTTTCAACGTAACTATTCCTCATAACGGGTTATCAACGTTTTAAATACATTTTAAATTCAACCTCAATATAACGTTTTTTCTTTCTTAAATAACGTTGTTGATAAACGATTATTTAACGTTTGTTTATACTATCCGACCACCCTACTGAAACATTTAACCCAAGTATTTCAATAGAAGCTGATTGTTGGTATTTCTGTTATGAATCATCTTCCCTTACTTTTTGTGAGAAACAATTCAGTATCTCTGCATTATTAATGTTTCATTTGAAGAAAGTCAGTTTTTCATGTCAGTTCATCTTTAATAACCTACCTTCAATAAAAAAAAACTCTGGTCACCTATCATGAAAATATAAAAAAATAATTTCGGCTTAGTGTTTGTGGTTAATGATTTTTTATGGAAAACAAATCATTTTCGAGGAAAAATTTAAAAAATATTCAATTAAGGAATGCACCTGAAAAGTTAATTGATGATATAGCAATTAAAGAATGATAAAATCAGAGATGAATAATTTATTATTATATAGAAGGAATAGAAAATAAAAATAAGAAATTAAAATATGAAAAATAACACTAAATATTGCACTGAATTGTACTACTAGTAATATTTCTACTTAATGCATAAGATTATAAGTTTTGTTTCTGCTTGGCCTTGATAACTCATCTTTTTTCGGCAAATTTCAGACAGGTTGAGGGAGCCTTTCTGGTCTGCAAATCAGTCGCTGCATCGAATTATTATCCGGACAGCAGCTGTAAAATAATAAATATAATTATTGTTTGAATAGTACTGAGCAGTTTTAACTAATTAACTAGGCATATTGCATTTGTGAATAATTGTAACTGTATCTAATATAATATTTCAACTATGATCTAATAAATTTCCTCAAGAATATTTTCTCTTTAGAATGCTGGAATAATTCGATACGCTTTGCATTCATATGTATACTGTAGTGGAGAAATTATTGAGATAAATAAAAAATGAATGGATACGGATTAAATCGAAACAAATATCTCTTCAAAAATGAGTGAAAGAATACTACTAATCGACAAACAATAAATTCTCTAATTCAATGATTATTGGAGTGAAATTTTTAAAAAGACTGAAATAATTAGTGAAGTTTGCATAAGACAAAGTAGACACTTACCATATTTGTGTTTTCCCTCAGATGAATATAGAAAGTAAACTTTCAGACGATACTATGTGCCACTCTAGGAGTTCTAAGACATAATAACTGTCATAACATCCCTTATAATTCCTTCCTTTTCCTTTACATGTGCCAGGAAACTAAGTCCATCTAAAAATCTTCACGCATTGAATATTGGGGGTCCCGAGGAATGCAGGAGTCTTGGAAAATCCAATCCCCAAGAATATTCTTCTCTGACGTTGCACGAGGTACAACAATCTTTCTCACAATCACAGTTCACGACGAGAATCACTACATATTCTTGACAAACAATACTAAAAGTTCACATAACACGTTGAAATCTTCGATTTTCATCAATATTTTCAGACTCTATCAATAACTTCTGCAGTTCAAAAATGGGACGCGCGGAAAGAAGACATCACGCACGTCTTAGAACCCTGGTCATAACATAACAACATCTGTTCAACAGATTCTGTTGCGTCTCTTTGTTAAAGCGTACCCGCTTTACCTACCCTTCTATCTGCGTTGCCAAACCATCCTCGGTTTCTCGATAAAATATTTTATATTTGCAAACATGAGCATATAAAACCGTATGTTTTTGAATTTCCATCCATATCTGCCACGAGAGTATCAATATCAGACTTGGTCGTTGAACATTAAGATATCTAACTTGAGCACTTAGCGAGTAAATTAATTAAATTCCAACTTCTAAAATTTCGAGCGAAGAAAAAATCGAAAAGGTGACAACACTGGAAATAAATGAAGTTACACTTGTTCTTTCCTTGAACCATAAAATACTTCCCTACTTTGTTAGAAGAATATCAAGATTTCTCAATTTAACTATAATATTTGGAAAAAACGTACGACAGTATCTTTTCAGAAGTCAAAACCGAATAATAATTCCAAATTGATACAAGTGATTTCATTGAATGTTTAATCATGAGAAGAAAGTTCAATCCACTAGCCGGAAGGGCGAGTGGCTTGATTCATTCGAATGAATACAAATTTATAACTCAAGTGTTGTACACAAAAATGTATCCCATTCCGATCATTTCGGGTTTAAATGATATTGACTTCCCAGGAAAAAAGTATTCAATAGAAACCTTTGTATATCCCAGATTTTGTGTGATTTTATATGTGATTCCAACAATAAATTTTTATCATTATTTATCGGAAAGTTGACGTGGTTGTTCTTCGTTACTGGTAGTCATACTAATTATATCTTTTGTATAAAAATATGTCAAAAAGCATTGACGTGAATTCAAGAGCTGCGCGCCTGCTAATTTTTCGTTCTGTCGATTGCACTGAAAAATAATAGGTTCTAATCGAACAAGTAAAGAATTAACGATCGTCAAAAATTAGTATTAAGATAAGCTACAGAAATGAGTTAATTATGAAATTCATACAACGCAAGAGATTCGTGATTTCATGACGTTGATTAAACGCAAAAAATGGAGTTACTGAAACATAAATTTGAATTCGACAAGAGCATTAGTTAATATATAATATATAATTAGTTAATCTTAATCCAACGATTATGTGACTTATTAAATATAAGTCGACAATGCACAATGATGAAATGTTGTATGTTGATAACTACAGTAGTAGTTCATGACTTTGGATAAATGAGAGAAAAAGGGTTACTATAACGTAGATTAGATGTTGACAAAACCATGAGTTTATAAATAGTGTTGTATTCAACGTTTATGTAATGTTTCTCAGATCTAATTGAATAAACGTGAAGAACTCACGATGTGTAAACGTTTTATTATGATGGCAACAGTAGCGAGTTAATCTTCTACCACGCAAAAATTGCTTTATCTCATGGCGTTGAATATATTAAAAAAAAGAGTTTATCAAGCGTAAATTGAAGGTTGCTTGTAGGTTTCGAGTTGCTAAATCGTGTCGTGGTCAACGTTGATATGATGTGTTTTAGTCGTAGTTTAATATACGCGTAAAAGGCACGATGTGTATACGTTGCTTTATGGTGGCTGCTATAACGAGTTGAAATGTATTCGTTTATTATACGTTGAATCTACGTTTGGTTGAATTTAGGTTTCAAAAATAACGTTACGAACGAGTAACGTTTAATCAACGGGAGCAACTACAAATAAACGTATTTTCAACGTGTGTGTGTTTATTGGGATATACCTAAACATAGGACTGCTAGGTTTGAAATGTCTCCTACGTACCAGTCCATTAAACTTTATGATCATCTGCCAAATACTATCAGAAATCTTAATTAAAACGAGTTTAAGAGAAATGTTAAAACCTTACTGTTGAAAAAATGCTGTTATACTGTAAACGAATACTTGAAAGATTGTATCAGAACCTAGTTCACTTTGCTAGTTTGACTTATCCTATGCATGTAAACACATGTCCAAAAGGATCAATAAATTATTATTATCATTATTAGGTCAATGCTCCTATTGTGTGACATCAGCTCTGTTTACAAAAGCCAGGGACGTATAACGTATATTAAATATTCATTTCGAGTTTTTAGTGGAAAACGAGTGGAGTTTCGTGATAATGGATCTGATTAACAACTAATCAACCTAAAATTATTCACATTAAAAACGGTATGAAGGAAAAGTTACAGTTTATAATATTGAATATTGAAGCTTGAAGAATCAGCATCAAAAATATCATTTATAAAAATTACAACTTTTGAGAATGAAGCAGTAAGATTGGTTGGCTCTTTTATTACCAAAAAATAGTAACAGAATGGAATGAAACGAACGTATGGAATGGAAAAAACATGGATTGGAGAGAACTATTCTGATCATATTCAAAGTGATCTTATGATTGAAACTTCTTTAATAGTTCTAGGATACCTACGCGCAACATAAGGTTATGAAATGTCCTTAGGATTGGAATGGTGAAAAATGTAAATAAAGTTTTCAAATATTTTTTGAAAAACAATGTGTTTTCGGAAACTATCAAGAAGATTTCAATTAAATTGGTTCAAATTTCAGTTTGACTCGATGTTCATCTCAGGAGATATTGGAAACGAATAATGTCAAATTCCACGTGGTCATTCGAAATTTTGAGCTTATTTCCTCGATATCTCAAAAATAATTAACGCGATCAGATAAAATTTTGAAAACGATGATTGGCAATTTTTTTTTTGATTCTCTTTCAACTAAATCAATGAAAATATTCAAAATTTTGTTTTCAAGTATATATATGATATTTGGCGATCTACATAATACATTTTCCTCACGAGATTCAAAATGCAATTGCAAGTTGTCATTTTTCATTTAAGGGCGATTCGATCTATGTTTTTGGAAATATCGGAAAAATGAAATATTGAAAGGGTATATCAGCGGAATCATTGGATGGTTTTTACAAATTTGCCAATTCGACCTTCGAAATCAAACTCCAAACTTATTCTACAATTATCAAGCTACTGAGTAGATACTTCCGGGAGTTATTTTATTCACTATCAGTGGTGAGGCCGGGGTCGTGAACACATTCACTCAAGGAGGAATCGACATAGGGAATATATTTATAGAGTAGGATTTCAGTTTAATAAGTAAGGTCAGATGCTTGAATGGATTGAATTCGCCAATCATTCCTAAGTTTAACCCATTCAAAAATTTGGATTAAATTGCAATCAAGTACTTGATCGAAAAGTATAGATTGAGGTTCATGAAGAATTTCGGTGGGAACCATATAAAAAGAAAAGCTACGTTTGGTGGGGTCAGTACGTGTATAGATGACCGCTTTAGCAACGGAACAAGCACGTAAAAGCTCCGTCACAATATCTTAATTTTTTAATTTTAGCTGAAATTCGTCTCAAACGACTAGGTTGGACTCACTGATGAAGAATCCGTGGTCAAATTCGATTCTTCCTGGCCGTGTGGGCTTCAACTTACAATAAAAATGACGTTGAGTCTTGGAATTTTCAGGTTAGGTCTCCATCCTGATTATCCAGGTTGAGTTCGCCAAATCTGCCGAAAAATTTTTGTGTTATAGCCATTTTGAATTTTGATTTTTCAATAAATCGTGTAGTATCTATCTGATCGAAATGGAACTTGGTTGATAGATGGGCAGTATCAATAAGAAGAATGTCATTATATTATGTCATCCTGACATAATACATGTCACAAGTTTTTCACTTTATTCCCGGTATTTCATTAGATTTCTAGTTCGAAATGAACAATTATGGATCTATGGGAGATGATTCCCCAATAAAGGGGCCTGTAGCGTTCTTCGTTTATCTGAGGATCTGAAAATCATCGCTTGGAGGACTGAACCTGGTCGAAAGACCCTCTCGGTCATGAGCAAATGTAAGTGATATCATTTACTGCTTCCTTCTGGTATTCTGTCCCTCTTTCTGTTTCAGATATTATGTCAAGATGTTTTGTCGAAATGAATTCAAGATGACGAAAAAATTATTTTCCAATGAAAAAGATGCCATCCATCTTCTATAAACAAATAACTACACTTATACGGGGAGACAGAATTTTTCCTGAGGTTTTTATCTGTGCTCTTGTATCATACGCAAATAAGTATGGTACCCCGTTTATATTTCCTCTGCTAACACTGTGATATATCTTAGAATGTAATGCTCGTTCTGAAAAGAATATATATATATATATATATATATATATATATATATATGTTTGTGATATGATTACTTCAGGGACACATTTTGTATATCAACGTTCATAGGTTAATTTGGTCATATATATATTGGGGTTTCCAAAAATACCCGAAATACGAGAATCAATAGAGCCGTTTGGAATTCAAAAGCGTTTTGGGAAAATTAGTATACTTCCAGGACATTTCATTGGAAAACGAATATGTGAAGTGAAACAGAGGAGTATATATGTTAATTAAGTCATATATATATTGGGTGTTGCGAAAATATCCAAAAAATAAGAATCGATACAGCCGTTTGAAAATCAAAAGAGTTTCAGGAAAAACAGTATACTTCCGGGACATTTCATGGGAATGAATATGTGAAGTGATACATAAGAGTATATAGGTTAATTTGGTCATATATATGTTGGAATTTTGATTAATATCCGAAAAATTCGAATCAATACAGCCGT
The DNA here is from genome assembly GCA_958510865.1 of Myrrha octodecimguttata. Taxonomy (NCBI): domain Eukaryota; kingdom Metazoa; phylum Arthropoda; class Insecta; order Coleoptera; family Coccinellidae; genus Myrrha; species Myrrha octodecimguttata. Next base: position 65,815,228 of record OY294058.1, on the reverse strand, counting down.
TTTAAATTCAAAAGAGTTTTGGAAAAAACAGTATACTTCCAGGACATTCCAATGGCAAAAGCATATGTGAGGTGATTAATAAGAGTATATAGGTTAATTTGGTCATATATAATATATGTTGGGGTTTCCATTAATATCCGAAAAATGAGAATCAATATAACCGTTTCAAATTCAAAGAGTTTTGGGAAAAATGGTATTCTTCCAGGACACTCCATTGGCAAACGAATTTGTGAAGTAATAAACAAGAGCTTATATATTATTTCTATTATATGTCACATAGGTTATTCGGAAATAATGGAAAAAATATAACGGTTAAAACACGATTTTCCAATACAGGCAAAGTATGTAATCCATACCGTGTACATATACATATGTAATTTCAACCATAGTTGAATGAGTCGATAATAATCATGTCATGTCGAATGTCTCATAATGTCATATGGCATATATCTTGTCAGATGACATTCGAGATCACGTTACGTTTGATATAGCATGACAGTGTACTCGACATGTCATTATAGCATACTATAGTTGAGTTCCGATATTCCTGGCCAGTACTTGTCAGTAAATTTTGACAGTCGATTTTACTGGCAGTGCTTTGGTAATTCTTCGTGTCAGTACGAAGCGTTTCGAAATTACTGTTACTGGCAAGTATTGATTGGAAATATCGGAACGCAACATATATCATGGACCACGCCATGTCATATGTCATCTGACATGATATGTCATGTCATATGACATGTGTTACAATTATGCAATGCCAAAATAAAGAATAAAGAACGGTATTTTATTATTATCATATATGATATTTCATTTTGGAAATTTCAGCTTCCGTTTGTAACGCAAAATCATGGTATGATATATGACATGGCATGCTTTATGGATTGTCACGCAAATTTGCATTGGAAACAACTTTTTGGATCGATTTTCCTCGGAAATAACATGAGTTATCAAAGACGGTTTGGTTTGCACCATTCCCTGAAATTTAATACCTGACAGAGTAGGCCAACCAGCAGAGGTTTTTTTCCCACTCAAAAGAAGAAGCAGCATTCCTACTTTTTAAAAATAGTTCGTAGTTGAAAACCCCGTCGTCGGCTCCAGCAAAATTGCTTTATCGGTCTATTAATAGGAATATTGTCAAAAATAAATCATACTTTCATAAAACTAATCAAACACGCTTTGAAAGCAAGCCGAAATGAAAATGAGACTGTCTCAATTCAATTCAATTTATAGTAAAAAAGCGTGGGGGTGCTTGATATTGAATGTTACAACCCCATGTCTTTCCACTATAAGTTGAATTGATTGAATTGAAACATAAAATTTTTTCCTACTTTTTAGTTTGGTTGGCCTTCACAGGAAAAATCCTCATCAATATGAGACCGCAGACGTTTCGAATGTTTTCAAGTTTTTTTTCTCATAGTATCTGCATTTTTAAAGATATTGAACTGAAATTTCGCATAGTTATCACATTTTAGAGTTCACAAAATGTGACATGCCGATTTCGATTGCAAATCAACAGGGTGATACTTTTTCCGGATCACTGTGCCCTATTATCCTCCTATTTTTTTGGTGAGCAACTGTTAGTTTTAATTTTTCAAACGAAGCTTCGTTGTTTAACTGAATTTTATGACCCCCTGTTGTTTTGTCATATCTAATTCCGATTTTGAGCAAAAAATTCGAATCCCATATAATCAAGTTTGTAAGCTGCGTAGTAATTAATTCATTAATTAAGTTTTTACTGATATTTTCTGATCTGTAGTAATGATTCATAAAGATTATATAAAATCGTGCAATCATTTTTTGAAGTGCAGATACGAGGAAAAAAACTTGGAATAAATTCAAACCTAAACCACCTGTATCTCGAAAATTAAACGTTTGCGGTCCATTGTTATGGGACTCTTTCTGCTCAAATTTATGCGTGGAATCTCCGCTCTTAGTTTGTACCTGCAATTTAGTGAAACCCTGTATATCATTGATTCCGCGAATGAGAAAACCCAAGAAAGCTCGGCCGCCTAAGTACTTAACATAGTTGTCAATTTTGAGAAGGTATCGATGAATGAAAATCATTCTGATTACACCAAAAAAATTTAACAACGATTTTTCATTGCAAAACGTACCCTCTCCATCTGAAAATAAGAGTTCCTGACCTTGAAAAGACGTCTTTTAGTCGTCAAAACAATGACGTCCATTCCGAGACCATATTGTGTCGTCCCTTAAAGGTCATTCATTATTATTTAGAGACGTGGTGCAACAAATATGTCAGAGTTAAGTCGTCATCATAGGTCATTCAGCTGCTCGGATAGTTGTCTGAAAAGACGTCTATCAGACGTCAAAAGTGTTGACGTCTTTTTCAGTCATTAATGTGAAGTCTTTTTCAGGTCCTATATTTGTCGTGATGGTATATACGTGCCAGATTACGATTAGATAAGCTTGATAATAGTTCTGTAGCAACCACATTGATCACTTTGGGTATACTCAGGAAGGAAAAGTTTATTCCAAAAATAACGCTAATACAACCTAATCTCCAGTTCGAGAGTTTACAGTTTCCTATACAGGTGCAGTCACTAAAACTGTGTGTAATCGACTTGAGAGATGGCAACTTTTTCATGAACAAAGCTCTATTAAGAGCTTGGTAAGCCAATCCCTGGAGGGCATGTTCAAATTCAATGCAAATTTGTCATCTTTTCACGTATTGATTCGCTTTACTTCCCGATGGAAAGATTTAGTGATCTTCAATTCATATTATCCTCACAAATTTTTTCGAACTCTTCGAACACAATCATCAAGAAATTTTGCACAAAGTTGCATCAGCATTTTCACACCAAATACTCTGAAGCTATCGCACCAACTATGTATATTTCCAAGTCATTTTGAACTATCGTGAAAACTCTCTTATTCAGAAATAGGAACAAATGAATGGAATAAAAAATACGTGGGTATAATCATACTTTCATTCATCTGTAAGAGTTAATCAATTTTAGTTCTAATTTGATTATGTAAATTCGTGAAAACTCACTTATTCAGAAATGAATACGGAGGAACGACGAAAAAAATTTCAAAAAGCACTGCCGTGAAGGCAGCAGCTTTTGCGCGCATGTTCAATGTAGATGACCGCTTCAGCAACGAATTTGAACATGCACGCAAAAGCTGCTGCCTTCACGGCAGTGCTTTTTGAAATTTTTTTTTGATAATTTACTGGATTTCAATTCGATCTGATCTGTATTTCTGGAAATATTGGAAAAATGAAATTTTGCATAGGTATATCTACGGAATCATTGGGCGGATTTTACCCATTCACGAATTCGACCTTCGTAATTAAGCCCCAAACATACTCTACAAATATCGAGTTTCTAAGTAGTTTCTTCCAGAAGTAATTGTGTTTACGGTCAGCCTAACGGCCGACTGCGTAAACACAATAACTTCCGACAGAAACAACTTAGAAACTCGATATTTGTAGAGAAGGTTTGGACCTTAATTACGAAGGCCATTCAAAATTTTATTTTTCCAATATTTCCAAAAATACAGATCAGATCGAATTGAAATCCAGTACTTCATCGAAAAATTACAGTTCGAAGGTTCATACAGATTTTAATGAGAATGATATGATAAGAAAATCATAGAATTTTTTTTTTCAAATTGTTCTAATGACACGATTATCACGAAATTTCGCATTAAGTTGTCTTTCGGCATCTCCAAACTAGCTGCGAAGTTTTATCAGGACTGAATTAGTATTTCTCGAGTGATACCGAAAAAAACAACGATATCGAGAAGAAAACCTCGAAATTTGACATATTTTTTCCCGATATCTCCAAGACTTATGATCGTATCGAACTGAAATTTGGTACACTGCTGTGAAATATGGAGCCCAAAGTGTGAGTGGATTTTTTTCGGATATGACGAATGGTTTTTGAAGAAAAATTTTTTTGGAAAAAAAATTCGAAAAAAACTTTTTTCAATTTACTGACAATATGATCCTGACGAAATCTGGCTCGAAAATGCGCGTCATTATACTCCACCTAATTGCCAAGTTTGAATCCAATCGTTCGAGTGGTTTCTGAAATAAAAAATAAATAACTTCAAAATTTCAAGTGCCTATAACTTCGAAACTATTCGACTGATTTTGCCCATTCACGAACTTAACCGCGGCATTCCGATGCGCAACCTGTCCTGAATGTTTCAAGTTGCTAGCATGCTTCTGTCGACAGTTATTGTGTCTACTGCCGGCCGGACAGAATCGATTTTGACACCGGATTTGTCATCAGGGAGTCCAACCTAGTCGATAGAGACCATTTTCGACTCAATCATCCAAAATTACAGACATTTGGACAAAACGATAGAACGCTGTTCCCCTAGAATATGCGCGCAAAAATACGTTTTTATGGGGATACATTTATTAATCTGTAATAGTTAACTTTTCTTTACTTTAAATTTGATTGTGTAAAAGTAATAATCACGATATTTGCCTACTGGAAGAAAAACCTAAATTATTCAACTGTTGGTCGCCTGAAGCTTGGGGAAGGGATGTCCTGGAAAAAGTCTAAACGTAACAAAATTTCATGTACGTTCATTTATGTTGTCATTTTTTCCTGGAAATATCTCTGCATCAAAACAAATCCTAATGAAATAGTAACAGAAACCGACACGGAGGATTGTGGCTGATAGCCATGGCGGCACAATGTTTTTATGATTGCTGGTTTTAACGTTTTCCGTAAATATACTAATACGGAGACAAAATCTACCCTGATTTTCAATTTTTCAGTGTTATTGTATTATTTAGAAGAAAAAATCATAGCAAGCAACAGTGGATTATTCATAATTGTCTGCGGATGAGCGGCTTGATTTGATAATATAAAAGAAATCGTTATCACAATTTAAGATTTACGACGGCCGGTGCTGGCTGTGTCTTAACTCTTGTTGCAGGTTCCCAAATTTTGATTTATTCTCACGTCTTAAGGTTGTGACATTTTCAGTATTCTGCCTTTGAATATCCCGAAATGAATATAGTATTAGATAGCTAGTGACATGCAAAATGAAATCAAAATGACTATGCATAAAAAAATTTGTAACGGAATTTTATCATTCACAGCGCATCGATTCGGTGTAAAAACATGAATATTCTTAAATCATTACTACGAGTTGAAGTTGAGTTTCTTTGGATGCAGGGTTTTAGGCGGTCGTTCTATTGGAACACGAGCGTTATCATTTCGCCCAAATGTCTACAATTTTCGAATTTTGAACCGAAAAATGGTCTTGAAAGATTAGGTTTGACTCACTGATGATGAATCCGGTGTCAAATTCAATTCTGTCCAGGCGGCCGGCTGTCCTCCCATCGCCGCTCTAACAATCGAAAGAAAAGTCCTATAGTCTTGAAATTCACAGGTTAGGTTTGGAGCCCGAATATCTCGGCTAAGTTCTTCAATAGGCAAAATCGGCTATGTATACTACATAGCTGAAATTTCAAGCAACTTATTATCAATGCCCCTTACACACGAATTCAATCGACATCTTGAAGATTTTTTTTTTATTTTGGGAGCTTCACTTTTTTGTTGGTTAGTTTTCGAATTTCAGTGCTACATCGTTTGCTTGCGCCTCACTACCTATGCTGTAAACCAACAGACAAAGGAAATAATTACCTAGCAAGAAGATTTATGCTGAATATTCCGGAATATAAATTGTGTCAATATTACCCATATTTAAATTGTTGGAGAATTTTTAACTTATTTTACGCAAGTTTATCGCAGATATGAATTACGTAAAAGCTGACGAATTTATGTACTGGAATAGTAATAGTGAAATAAAATTTTTCCCAAATTATAACTTGCCTATCACCGAAATTCACTTTTCCTGCTATATATAGGAGTAAAAAAACACTATACAGGGTGACTAACGAGGAACTGTACATATTCCTACTACGTATACAGACTACTCAGGTGATTATCAAATGACCATTTAAAAGTGCCTTTCTCTATCCATGAATTTTATACAGGGTGGTTTTCGGTTTTACTGAAAATTTCGACCCGACTTTTGAACGGTAATCTCGAATCAATTGACATTTTCAGGGAATATTGAAGATTCTTCTCAACATTCACGTGAAACTTTCAATTGAATAATGAATATCAGTGATTATTTCCGCTTAGCTTCACATAACAATTTTCTCATTGAATTCAATATAAGGAGCAAGAGTAAATACCACCTTTGCACATAATACAGCATTTTATTAATTCAGTACCGTTTTCAGGATTGGCTTCTGATAATTTCCCAATTTAATTTGTTTTTTGGGTTTGAACACCCTATTTGGTCATTTATTGAGAACTAATCAGTTCTGAGCTAGAAAATTTTACAAATTTCCTAAACTTCCAACAAATTATTTTGTGCAATCTAAATTCACAAAACTTCCACATTTTTCGATTGCTGTCCTCCAGCAGCTAAATTGAACATACGTTTCCAGAGGGCTAGGGAGACAAGTTACTATTTCTTGGCTAACAAGGTCCCCTGATGTAAATTATATTGACCATTTCGTTTGGGGACGACTGAAAAAACCGGTGTATGTGGAACATCTTCGACTGTTCATTTCCTGAATTTTTCTATTGATTCATTTCTCAGGAAAATGAGGAAGTCTGATTGGGATGAATTAAATTACTCATTTATGAAGAGGAGGTTTAGAGATCTGATTGAAATTTGAATGAAATATGAAAGTTTCCGAAGAAAAATTTTTTATTTTTTCGAATTTTGCTATTAATAATTCTTCATATTCTTTCTTCTACCAACCAAGTCTTATTTCTATCAGATAAATATTTTTCGAGTTATTGAAAAATCAAAATTTCAAATGACTGTAGCACAAAAACCATACGGCCGGTTTGGCCCATTAATGAACTTGACCGAGATATTCAGGATCTCAACCTAACCTGAGAATTTCAAGACCTTTCTTTCGAAAGTTATCGCACACACGGACGGCCGGACAGAATCAATTTTGACCACGGATTCTTCATCTGTGAGTCTAACCTAGCCGTTTGATACCAATCTTGGCTCAAAATTCGAAAATTACAGACGTCGTGACGAAATGATAATGCGCTGTTCCCCAGAACAAGCGCGGAAATATCCTTCGGAAATGGCAGTCGTAATATTAACGACTGTTAAGTATTAACGTATAGTCCAATAAGATTAGTATTCTAGGCTAAGATACGTATCTTTAAGTTCCTGTTTAAAAAAGACAAGAAACTTTTTAAGTACCTTTATATACCTACCTTTATTATATGAGGTTGAAGTTCCTTAACATTTACGATGAAGTTATATATTTCTTGTTTCCGTGACCTAATTAGTTCAGAGAATAGGAGGATTTGTATGCTCTAATTTCATTGATGCCAGAATTGGAGATTGGAAGTTTTACGTAAGATCATTTTCAAGCAACCTCCTTAAAATACAACAACCGCAAACAAACAATGAATGACTTATAGAGTAATAGATAATAGTGTACTCACTTGTTCAAAACGAAAATATTTTTTTTTTAATTCTTTCACATGAGGACGAACGTGTTTGGCTAATTTTTCACCGAAATCTGTTTCCTTGTGAAAAATTAGCCGGCTTTTCATGAACAATTTAACGGCACAAATTACCTTACTTATATCACAAGTTTTGGCATATATATAAGAGGAATGCTATGCCTTCCAGAAATCTGCCTGTTTAACTGATCATTAAGGAACAACTTAAATATTCTAGTGATAGAACTGACTATTGAAAAAAAAAGAGTCCCAACAAGGAAATATCTGGTGATGAATACTCTTCGTTCAAAGTGCTTCTGCCGATGAAAGCAAAGTTGTACAAGGCTTATTTATTACAGCTTTTTCAAGACCAATCATATGAGTATTGGAAAATTTATTTGTCAATCCCTAATGATTAAGGCTCACGGTACAAGTAGCATCAGTTTCTTGTGAATGTGTTCATTTTATTCACAATATATTGAGTATTCCCTATGAAAATAGTAAAGTTATGTCGAGTATTTGTCTATTATTCCAAAAAGTATATTTCACAATACTATCTGTTTTTCAACTTTCAAGACAGCCTAAGAAATCCACCAAAGTCAATCTTGCCATTTGGATCTGTAAATAAATAATATTAAAATACTGTCTAACCTTGAAGATATCCCCGTTATTTTAGAGTTGCTACACTCAATCAGATTGAAGGATGATACATACCTACTTTATAAGAATGGAATATGTACTTCCAGTAATACTCTTGTCAACTATAAAAGTTTAAAAAAATTATGGATAAATCGTGAAATCAAAAATTATCAAACCAAACACTAACAAACAGTTCAAAATCGACTATCAAAACAAAATCTATGTCTGTATGTAAGGCTCTTAAACTGGCCACCGTGGCGCTGCAATCTTAAATTCAGACGCCAATAACCGAATTCGCGAACTGTTAAAATCCACGCAATGATTTCCCAGATATACCTATTCCAAAAATGAAGATCGGATCGTATTAATATTGATAATTGACTGAAAGAAGATGGTTTGAAGGCTCATTGAGAATTTCGTGAGGAACATATATGATTAGTAGATTGCAAAATATAAATTATATGGAAACGTTTTTCTTCAAATTGTACCTTATGAAACGATCATCACAAAATTTGCATATCAGCAGTTTCCAACTAGTTACTCAGTTTAATTATGATCGGATCAACTCTTTAGAGGTCATCCATAAATAAGAGTGATAAAGAGGAAAAAATAACTCAAGAATTCGACATAGTTTTTCCCAATATCTCCGAAGATGAATATCGGATCAAACTGAAATTGAACATCGTTGTTAAACACTGACTTCTGGGTCTGTAAGGTTTTCTAACAGATGGAGGTTTGAAAACAGATGAAAATTTTCCAAATTAATTGTGTTTGGAAAGTTGAAAAATTTTATAATCATCTTTGATTTCAATTTTTTACTCGCACCATCCCCACGAAATTTTGCATATAGTTGCTCGTCGGTATTCTTCAACTAACTAGGAAGTTCATTTCTGATCGCATTAGTTCTTTTTAAGATATTGAAAAAATAACCAAATTTAAAAATGCCATGAATGAGAATACATATCAGATCAAACTCAAATTTGAAGCACTGTGCAAAATTTCACTGAAATCTGATGAAAATTACCGAAAAAAACTATTCTTTCGAAGAAATATTTTCTTCGCGTTCATTCATCGAAACGGACTCCACAATTATCTTGTATAAAGTGGCCCCCCGTATTCTTCAACAAGTTTCATTCTGATATATAAGATAAAGGAAATAACCTCGAAATTTGACATATTATTTTTCCAATATCTCTGAAAATTAACATCGGATCGAATTGAAATTTCAAATACTGTTGTTAAATATTGACCTAAAGATCTGTTACTAATTTCATAGAAATGTAATTAATGGTCCCCGAAGAAAAGAATCTGTTCATACATTCCGTAAAACATTCATCAATTAAATCACCACAAACTTTTGCATCTTGTTGCGCGTTGGTATTCTTGAACTGATTACGGAATTTCAATCTGATTGTATTCGTACTTCTTGAGTGAGCTATTGGGGGTATAACGTTGGAATATCTCCCAAAGAAAACATTGGATCAAATTGAAATTTGGAAAGTTGTTTAGAAATACTGATTTCAAGATTTGTGCCAAATTTCGTTGAAATTCAGTCAATATTTATGGAGAAAAAATTTTACAACGAAAATTTCAAAAATTTCACAATGAATATTTTGTTTTGATCTTCTAACATTTGAATCCACTTCAAATGTTGTAACAAGTTACGCGTTGGTATTTCAAAACTATATACAAAGTTTCAATCTGATCGAATCATTTCTTCATGAGATATAGAGGAATTAACCTAAAATCTTCAAATGGGCACTCCGAAACTATTTGACCGATTTCACCCTTTAACAAATTTAACCAAGATATTTGGACTCCCAACCTAATCTAATCATTTCAAGTCCCTAGGTCTCTTCCTTCGAAAGTTAAGACACATACGGACGGCCGAACGGCCGGACGGACACAATTGAATTTGAGCAAGGATTCAAAATTCGAAAATCACAGATATTGTGACGAAACGATATCGCGCTGTTCCTCAAAACAAGCGCGTAAAAACGAAAGTACTGGGCTCACTTACTTTCACTTTCGCGATTTCCCGGGAAACCCGGTGCAATTTATTAAACGTATTTACGGCACAAGTCAGCACAAATGTTACCCGAATTTGTTCACTTTATTTTCAGACGGAAATGCTTCATTTATGATTTCTCGGGAAATAAGGCGAACTCAGTATATGTATAGCACAATCTATTTCAGCCGTTGAAACCCAGTTTTTCGAAAAGTGCGGAGCTGGTCTATTTAAGACATTTTATGGAATATCTTGAGAACCGAATGAAAAAAAACAACTGCACATTGTAGCACAAACCAAGAACAATTCAGCACAAAAAAATATTTCCGAAAACCGAAAGTGCTGGGACAACTTCACAGACATTCGTCTGAAGGATTTTTTTTAAGTGACAAGATACAGTTCCTTTGAAAAGTATCTAAGATACTAGTTACTTTCTGTTCTTATTGACACTGTTCATATTCCAACCAAGTTTCATTTCAATCAGATGAATATTTTTCGATTTATTCAAAAAATTAAAATTTCAAAGGGCTGTAGCTCAAAAACCATTCGACAGATTTGGCCCATTAACCAACTCAACCGCGATATTCAGGATTTTAAAAATACCTGAAAATTTCGAGACTCTAGGTCCTTCCTTTCGAAAGTTACAGTGCACACTACCGGAAGATCGGACGGCCGGAATCAATTTTGACCACGGATTTTTCATCAATGAGTCCAACCTAGACGTTTGAGATCGATTTCGGTTTAAAATTCGAAAATTACAGACATCGTGACGAAATGATAACGCGTTGTACCCCAGTACAAGTGCGTAAAAGGGAACTAAGATACAGTAACTTAGATACTTTAAAGTATCTAAGGTACTGGAAAGTAACTAAGATATTTTTTTCTGACAGCTCTGATGGCATGTCAACATTTTTTTTCATTTGCAATATGAAAAATAATATATGGGACCTCCAATATCGATACAATATTGGGCAGCAATTTTGGTATTCAATATTGAACGAATATTGATAACTGACATTGGTCCAATATTGGTAACCAACGTTGGTCCGATATTGGGTTCCAATATTCGGCCAATATTGATTTCAAACATTGAAAAACTATATTCGGTCCATTCTGATTTTGAATATTGGCTAATTGGCAAATTGCAGAATATCAAAAATTCTTTCTGGCCAATATGAAAAAAAGAACTATGTATATTGGGCCAATATTGATTTCAAATTTCGGGCCAATATTGCAGAATGTCAACAATTTTTCTGGCTTATATTGAATAACTATATTGGGCAAATAAGGATTTCTAATATTGAGCCAATATTGATCTGTAATATTGGACCAATACTGATTTCGAATATTGGGTCAATATCGCAGAATGTCAACATTTTTTTTTTGGCCAATATTGAAAAACTATATTGTGCCAATATTTTCACAATATTGGACCAATATTCGTGTGCTACTTGGGCTATCTTTTTTCGTTCGAAAGTTACCGTGTTGACAGCCGGCCGGATCTGGAACTCAACTATTTGCAGACTCTTCTTTACATTGAGATTCTGAATGGAGGACAAGTTCTTTTATTTATGCTGTTGCTTGGTTAGAATTGCTATGAATAGTTTTTCTTTAGAGTCGGAAGTTATGATTTTCCATATGTGTTTAAGAAATAGAGACTTTTGAGAACATACATAATAGTTGCGTTCATTGTTATATATATGTGACAGAGCGCATTCCCTCAATAAGTGGGGATGTCAGCTGTACTCATTGTGAGGAACTAAGTGGAGCTTAGATCAAGACATCATCGAGATTATCGATTAACCCACATTAATGAATATAACAATTATTTCGTAGTGTAGACATTAGCATTTCGGCAAATAAAATTTTTCGACGGTAGGCCAATAAAATATCTGTTAATTGATCTTGGTATGCTCTTTTGGGAAAAAGAATATGAACTGCAAAACTTTCTTTCGTAGGTTTAATAGACTTGACACACATATGAAATTATTTACGTAATTCGTGAAAACTTCTGGTGAGTCCTCAAACCATACGAATTACATAAAAAACTTCCAGGACAGTCCTTGAACTATACAAATGTCCCTGAATCATACATTTTACCCGAGAAAATTTCGTGTTCTGGAAGTATACAATCGACATAAAAAACTTCCGGGACGTCCTCAAACTATTCGAATTACATAAAAAACTTCCAGGTCAGTCCTTGAACTATACAAATGTCCTGGAATCATACGTTTCACCCGAAAAAATGTCCCTGAAC